>CM037033.1:60723462-63626060 GCA_020882235.1 Schizaphis graminum
ACATATCATGTTTTACAGTGATTATGAAGTATCAGCATAAACGAAATAAATGAAAGTAAGTAATGAAAAAATTTTTTTTTTTTTTATTATTAAAACAAAAAACATTGTTATATCTACTACCTTTAAGCAGAGTTTGAGTTGGTAGTAGAGAGTTACATGTTACAACTTAGATTATATACATATATTAATTACTAATTACAACAGCAAATTGATTACATCGACATTCGATAATTAATTTAACATAAAAGATAAAAGAGGAAGTACAAAAAAGAATGAAATTAATAACATACTCTATACATACATAATATTTAGACATTCCTTAAAAGCTAGAGATTATATTTCTTGTAGAAGCCAATTGTAGATTATTATTTTATGATTAGATTTGGGATTTGATCTTATAGTTTTTTTGATTGCGAAAGGCATTGCATTGAAGAAAGTAGGTCCTAAATAGTCCACGAATCTTTGTCCAATAGTTTTTTTAGTGTAATTATTTGAGATATCATATGTTCTATTACGTTTTGAATATACAATATCATTTATAGGAGTATTTTTAATAAGAAACATGATCGCGAATTTTTTGTAAAGTAAATTAATAGGTAGAACGCCCAAGCATTTATAATTTAATTTAGTTGATCCTTCTAACGTGTTTTTGTCAAGGCATTTACGAACTATTTTGTTGTGCTGTATAGCTAAAGGCTTAATAGTATTTTCATAAGTACCACCCCAGGCAATTATACCATATTGAAAAATAGCTTGGTAGATAGACAGGTACACTATACGCATAGTATCTGGTGAGATTATTTTCCTCAAACAATATATTTTGTACATAATTGTTCTTAGGCGCATAGTTATACTGTTTATGTGGAGTTGCCATTTCATATTTTGGTCGAAGATTAGGCCCAGGTATCTTACCCTAGTTACCCTTTTTATTTTGCAACCATTATGGTTGTGTATATTATCTGTGATTTCAATTTCATCAAATGGGCTTTGACAGGAGTAAATAGAAAAAGCTATAAATTCTGTTTTATCTAAATTTAAAGTATTTTTTTTGTATTTAGTTTTCGAATAATTTGGTTTAGTCCAGTAGATGCTTTGGCATAGACTGAGTCCCATGATGTATCAGAGTACAGTAAACATGTATCATCTGCATATGTAAATATTGAACCATCCGTCTCCGAGTCACAAATGCTGTTAATATATATAATAAATAAAATTGGGCCTAAAACACTTCCTTGAGGAACACCACAGTTAAATAAAAGTTCTTTCCCCATAACATCATTTACCAAAACCATTTGCATTCTGTCCTTTAAGTAGCTTGCAAACCAGCTTAGACTCTTATTTTTTATTCCAAAATTTGGTAAAGTTTTTAACAAGATTTTATGGTCGACAGTATCGAATGCTTTGGCGAAATCTAGAAAAATCCCTATAGTTTTATCACCACGATCCAGCCCTTTATATATATGCCTAGAAACACTATAGATTGAATCCACAGTACCTACACCTGGCCTAAACCCAAATTGGTTCTTAGAGAGAAGATGATGTTTTTCCAGGAAACTCATTAATCTAGATTTCACAATTTTTTCTAAAAGTTTAGAAAAATTGCATATCATTGAAATTGGCCTATAATTACTCATACTTTCTTTGTTTCCATTTTTGAAGAGTGGTTTGACTATCGCTAGTTTAAATTTCGTTGGAAAAATACCTTCTGATAAGCTCATGTTATATATATGTGTTAGAGGGCTAGATATAAAAACTGAAATGTTTTTTAGTAGTTTGACAGTTATTTTATCAAAGCCTGAGGCAGTGTCATCTTTTAAACTGTTTATTAAATTGATTATTTCATTGCTATCGACAGGACTTAAAAACAAGGGATCAAAAGATGTTTCATATGGTTTATTAGATTCTATCGGTTCAGTACTACTAAAGTTATCTTGCAATTTCTGTCCAATGGAAGTGAAAAATTCATTAAATGTATCAGCTGCTTTTTTTGGTTCTGTTTGTGCATTTATGATTAAATCATTGACTTTAAGATGTTTTATAGTTACTTTATTTTTCAAGTTACTCCCCCCTGTAATATTTTTTATTAATTTCCAAGTCAATTTGGGGTTATTTGTACAAGAATTGAACTTATTTTTATAAAAGTTGATTTTAGCCAACTTAACAATTGTATTAAATTTGTTTCTGTATTTTTTGTAGTAATTAAGTAAATTTTTATTAAGAGGATTATTTTTAGACTTAAGTGAAAGTTCATTTTTTTGATGTGAAGAACATAATAGCCCGGCAGTCATCCACTCTTTGAGTCTTTTATTTTTAGATACAATTTTTTTATTAATTGTGCATGCATTTATTATATAAAGTAATTTATCATAGAACAGGTTAAGAGCCATATTTATATTGTTTTCATTGAGGACAGATTCCCATTTCTCGACTTTCATCCTATCGTTTAGGAGTTTGTAATCTATAAATTTAAATGCATCATTCGTAGAATATAAGTTATCATTGAGCGGAATTGCCGTGATTGTAGGATAGTGATCAGATATATCGATTTGGAGAACCCCTGCTTCAGTATTATCTAAAAGGTAATTGTTATTGCATTTGAGGAACATATGGTCTATACAAGAGTGTGTTTTATTATTAGGAAGTCTAGTGTACACATTAATCAGTGAATGAAAGCCATTAGTAGCTAACATATCTAAGTATTCGTTATCTACATTGTCATTACCAATTATATTTACGTTCATATCACCTGCTAATAGTGTACGATCGTTAAACGAAGTATCTGATATAATAATATTATTTAGTCGAACCAAAAATTCATTGCTATTTAGTGAGGGCGATCTATAAGTACATAACAAGTTAAAAGGAGTTTTACAGTAGTTACTGATTAAGGATATTTTAAAAAAATTGGCTTCTACAAAACCATACTCAAATGAGTCTACAATTGATAAAGTATTTCTAATAAAAACTATTATGCCGTCATTTTGATTACGTTTAATTTTTGTGTAACAAATTTGAAACCCAGGTATACTATATGAACAGTTATTAATGTCATGCCATGTTTCAGTTAAAATAATCACATCTAATTGCTTAAAATTAACATCATTCTCAAAAGATAACAACAAATTATCAAAGTTTGCATTAGCACTTCTAATATTTATACAAATTACACTTAAAAACTTATTGCTAGATAAATCAAATGTATTAGCGAACTCACTAATAGTTTCAAAATATTTAGTTTTATAATGTGTGTATGAATTAATGGTATTAAGAATATCCATAGAAATGATAGAAAAAAAAATACAATACCGGTGTTACGAAAAATTAGAATATGGGATAGAAGATATGTAAGTTAAACAATTAATGATAAAGCTTTTTCGTCACCAATAAGTAGAGCCTTAGAAGTTTCATATTTTTTAACAAAGATTTTACTATTCTTAAACCAAATAAACTTGTAACCTAACTCACGTGTAGCTGATCTGGCTTTGAAGAAAATGTATTTATTTGATTGTGTCATTTGTTCATTTATGTAGATATTTTCATTAGCCCATTCCTTGTTGAGATTATGTGCCTTTAGTTTTAGTTTTCTTGCTTCAGTTATAAGCTGATATTAATGTTTTGTTCTTTAATTAACTTATTTTCGCCTTGTAATATTTTGATGTTAGACATAATTTCTTTTAGGTTACTATTAAAATTATCGAATTGTTCGCTCATAAATTTAACGGACTTAACTAAGTCAGCAATAGTATCATTTGAAAAGGAGCTAGTATTGACAAAAATATTAGGCGCTGTAATAGTATCTGTGTTTTTTTTTGTTTTGCAGCCAGAGCAAGACCAAGTTTCTTTTGCTGTATTAGTTAATTTCCGAAAAGATGCTTCTCTAAAGCTTGCACAGCCAAAGTGTGGAAAGTCATTGCACTTAACACATTTAATTTCGTCACCGGTATAAACATCTTCATTACAGACTAGGCACAACATTTCGAAACGAAAATTCCGTGATAGTTACGTAGACTATAGGTAGTATAAAATTAAAAATACCTGCTATTCGGTTATATAAAGTACGAACATGAACACTATTAATATGATGGACTTTGAGACACTGCAGCAATAATCAGTGAACGACCGTCTTTGCCGAGCGTAGAATCGTAACTGAAATGTGAAACTGAAACTGAAACTGAAAATTAGAAGCATTTACTTAATCTAATGGTCAGAGATTCATTACATTAACTTTGTGTTTCATTTCTATTAATTTAATACCAAATAGTTTCAATAATCATAATACTAACATTGCATAAAACTAATATTATTATCAGTATATTGTTGTCCTTTTTCAATGTTGGATGTTGACAATTTCACAAGTGGTAGATATGTGAATTCATTAATCAGCATTCCTTGAATTATCTGCTGCACTTCCATCTGAAATAATGTAGTCAGTTAAATATATATAATAATTAGAAGATAAAATGTATCTATGTACTACACACAAAATGGAGAACGAATATCCCTAGATGACAACAATAATTACGTGGAAAACAATAAGTAATTTAGAAATGGACACAATGAAACAAAAATACACAGACAAGATTCATTTTCATTACTAAAAAATTGAAAACATTTTACAATTGAAACTTAATTAAAAATACGAATGTTAAACTGCAAGAAATATGATACATAAACACAAAACAGATGATAAGAAATAATTATTATGATCAGACATAAAATGTAGTTCAAATCTACCAAAATCTTTTGAAGAATTTGAATGTAAAATTAGTTTAATAGTTTAAGCTTCAACATAATTACTTATGAATTAATTATTCTATAAGCGTTAAAAAAATATAAAAAATATGAATTTGTAATACTGGTGAAATGTATTGTATAATATCATGTTTACAGTGTTAATGAAGTATCAGTTTAAATGAAATATATGAATGTTAATAAAGCAAAATTTGAATAATTTTCTAAATCTACAAGTGAAGGTTTCAAGGCAATAACTTATGAATGATTATTCAATAAGCAGTAAAAATATGGTTTTGTAATACTCGTGAAATTTTGTTGTATAATCTCATGTTTTACAGTGATTATGAATATCAGCATAAACGAAATAAATGAAAGTAAGTAATGCAAAATTAGAAGCATTTACTTAATCTAATGGTCAGAGATTCATTACATTAACTTTGTGTTTCATTTCTATTAATTTAATACCAAATAGTTTCAATAATCATAAATCATAATACTAACATTGCATAAAACTAATATTATTATCAGTATATTGTTGTCCTTTTTCAATGTTGGATGTTGACAATTTCACAAGTGGTAGATATGTGAATTCATTAATCAGCATTCCTTGAATTATCTGCTGCACTTCCATCTGAAATAATGTATTCAGTTAAATATATATAATAATTAGAAGATAAAATATACCTATGTACTACACACAAAATGGAGAACGAATATCCCTAGATGGAATTCACGAACAAAAGTCCGGTGAACAAAAGTCCGGTAAAAAAAGACCCGCGAAAAAAAGTCCTATGTAATAAAAGTCCGGCGAACAAAAGTCCGGTTTATTTATTATACGTATTTATTTATAAGTATACATTTTTAAACTTAAACCAATATTATAGATAGGTACATTAAAATTAAAATATTACATAAAATATGACATTATAATTTTTTGGTCAGATTGATTGTTACTTATAAATAAAAATAAAATTTCATGTCATACAAGAAAACATTGATGTTATTAAAAATAATAGCAATAATTTATAATACAATTATTACATTTGAATTCAGAATGAAAAATCTACATCCTTAACCTGGTACCCGCGAAAAAATAACCCCATATGCGATTTTGTAACATTTTAAATAATAATAACTGTATAATATTCAAAACTAAAATGTATATTCTAATAAATACGTGTATGTATGAATATTTTATAAATAACTCTAATAATCAATATTTTCAATTACGGTCAATAATATACATATAAATAAAAAAAAAAAAATGTAAATAATTTTAAACAAATTGTCAATATTTTCAATTACCGTTAATAATATATAAATAAAAAAAAATGTAAATAATTTTAAGCAAATAATCAATTTTTTCAATTACCGTCAATCATATATAAAGAAAAAAAATGTAAATAAATTTCTTGGTAAAATCACATATGGTGTTATTTTTTCGGGGATTATTTTTTTGGCAAATCAGGTTTATAACCTTGGCCGTGTCCTAATATTATGTCCAACTTGAGATAAAAACTCTTCAACACTTAGCTCGGAGTTATGAATTCGCTTGCATAATGTTTCAAGCCTGATGTTTTTTTGATTTTTTCATGGTTTGTCCTGTACTGCTTAATACTATTTTTGCCCTATCGGCTCCAATTTCTAACTTGATTTTTTTAATTAGCACCCATATGTTTGGATGACTATGACCTACCAAGTGTGTGAAGCGGTTGTTCCATGCTTCACATATATTGTTAGTTCTGTTTTCACTATTTAATGTGGCTTCAAAAACATTCCATGTTTTTGGTAGGAATAAAGGATTAGTTTTTCTTAATTTTATGTTCATACCAGCACCAACTCTCCTATATGAACCATTAACATATGTGGTGTCAAAGTAACTCAACAATTCATGCGCTTCAGAAATGCTTGTTTGTTTTAAAAAATCCATTCCTTCGTGCACCCGTTCAAGGGGTAGGAATGCCAAACTATCAATCATCGAACAAAAATGACTAAATTTGTCATCATTCATATAAATGTTTTGTAAACCTAAATCCTGGATTTTGCGAAATGTACTCTGGCATAGATGATAAAAGCACCCTCTAATTTCTAATTCCGAACCAAAAATATTAGTAGCCGTTGTAATTACTGCTTTTTCAAAATCTACATGCAGAAATCTGGGGTCAGGAAACAAATTTTGCTCTTCACATTTTTCAATAATTATTTTAAACATTGTTTCATAAATTGAAGTTGTCTTACGTTCTAACAAACAATATATAGCAGTAATAAAAAAAATCATTTTTTGGTACTCTTATAACGTATAATTGCATAAAATGCTCAGGACTAAGATTAAAATTTCCGTCACAATACCAAGTACTTGCCTCTGCTAAAATACGAAGTCCTTCATCCACAGCGAAAATGATAACTCTTTCGTGATTTAAATCCATGTTGTCAGATAATAAAAATTGTTTTTCTTCATATAATGACCAATCGCTTAAATACAAATTAAATAATATCATTAATATTTCAAATATTATAATTATAGGTACATAATATTGTTCATACTACATAAAGTACTATTTATTACGTAATGAATTTAACGTAAATCGTAATATCGCTTTAACAATAGAAAAATAAAATTGTGTCTATTTGTAGTTATAAATTTATAAATTTGTGTACAAATGTGTTATAAAAAACTTAAAAAATGATAAGGATAAAAAACATTTAAAAATATAATTTTTTAACAACTTGAAACTATGTGAAAAAATATTTTCAAAAACATTAATAATTTTTGAAATAATTAGTGTTCAATGATAAAAGAATCACTCGGTATAAAAAAAACGAATATTTCAAATTACTAAAAATAGTTTAAAATAAGCGAAATATTTACCTTCAATTTTTAAATCTTCTAAGCAAGTAGGTTTGGGAGGATTTAAATTGCTACGTTGCTTTTGAATAACACGCTTAACAGAATTTTCATTAGGTAAATTCATTAAAATTTCATCCGGAAGACCACTAACCGCCTCGGCAAAAATCTGACTTGGTTTATCGTACGATAATTTAGCATGATTTTTTATGTTGCATTTGAACTGTTCTACTTCTAATATATTCTTATCGCTTGCATGATTGTGTTGTTTTATTAATTTAGGATTAGAAATGTCGTTTGATGTACATAACACTGCATCACACTTGCATTTCATTTTCATGCTACATTTCCATCGTAAATTATTTCTTTGTTTATGTTGTATTGTGTACGAGTATCCCCCGTATACTATTTTATTTATATTATCACCTTTTGTTTTTAATTTAAATATTTCACTCATTTTTACAAGATTTGGATTTAAAAAATGTATAAGATTTATTGTTAATGATTTCACAAAATGTACAGTTACAGCGTTTACGATACAAAACATCGACTGAGTATTTATCCAGGGTAATTCAATTTTAAATGAAAAATAAGTAAAGATAATGTGTGATCAATTTGTTATATATTATGACTTTCCATTTAAAGCGATCGTCTATAACATATAGGTACCTAAAGATTATATTCCTATAATGGCTAATACTGAAAGATAATACTATTAGGTGACCCAACTTAATAAAGTCACCTACAAACGATAAACTAAACTGATAATAAATAAACCGGACTTTTGTTCGCCGGACTTGAATTTGTAATACTGGTGAAATTTATTGTATAATATCATGTTTTACAGTGTTAATGAAGTATCAGTTTAAATAAAATATATGAATGTTAATGATGCAAAATTTGAATCATTTTCTTAATCTACAAGTGAAGGTTTCAACTGTTTCAAGGCAATAACTTATGAATGATTGTTCTATAAGCAGTAAAAATATGATTTTGTAATACTGGTGAAATTTATTGTATACTATCATGTTTTACAGTGATTATGAAGTATCAGTTTAAATGAAATATATGATAGTTAATATCGCAAAATTAGGATCATTTACTTAATCTAATGGTCAGAGATTCATGACACTAACTCTGTGTTTACTTCTATTAATTTAATATCAAATAGTTTCAATAATCATAACACTAACATTGCATAAAACTAATATTATTATCAGTATATTCTTGTCCTTTTTAAATGTTGGATGTTGACAATTTCACAAGTGGTAGATATGAGAATTCATTAATCAGCAATCCTTGAGTGTTCAGCCGTACTTCCATCTGAAATAATGTAGTCAGTTAAATGTATATAATATTTAGAAGTTAAAATGTGTCTACTACACACATAATGTAGAACAAAATTCCTTAGATGACAACAATTACATGGAAAACAATGAGTGATTTAGAAATGGATACAATGAAACAAAAAAACACAGACAAAATTCATTCTCATTACTAAAAACTTGAAAATATTTTACAATTGAATCGTAAATAAAAATACAAATGTTAAACTGCAAGAGATATGAAATATAAACACATAACAGATGATAAGAAATAATTGTTATGATAAGACAAAAAATGTACTTCAAATCTACCAAAATCTTTTGAAGAATTATTTGAATGTAAAATTAGTTGAATAGTTAAAGTTTCAAGACAATAACTTGAGAATTGTTTATACTATAAGCAGTAAAAAATATGAATTTAAAATATACCTAAAAATTATATTATAATAACATGTTTCATAGTGTTTATAATATATCAGTTTAAATGAAATATATGATAGTTAATATCGCAAAATTAGGATCATTTACTTAGTCAAAGGGACAGAGATTCATGACACTAATTTTATGTTTCACTTCTATTAATTTATGTTCAAATAGTTTCAATAATCGTTACACTAACATTGCGTAAAACTAATAGTATTATCAGTATATTCTTGTCCTTTTTCAATGTTGGATGTTGACAATTTCACAAGTGGTAGATATATGAATTCATTAATCAGCATTCCTTGAGTGATCTGCTGCACTTCCATCTGAAATAATGTAGTCAGTTAAATATATATAATAATTAGAAGATAAAATGTCTGTACTTCACACAAAATGGAGAACGAATATCCCTAGATGACAAGTGACAACAATTACGTGGAAAACAATGTGGAATTTAGAAATGGACAAAAGAATAGGTTTCAATGCAATAACTTATGAACAGTCTTGGGTAGTATTCCGAATAAAGTATTCCGAATACAGTATTCGGAATACTATTTAAGTATTCAGAATACTTTTGAAAATACTTTTTCTAAAAGTATTTTATGCAGTATTCAGAATACCTTCGAAAGTATTCCAAATACTATATTCGGAATACTTTAATAAATGCTTTTTACATTCCTAATTTAGTATGAATTGTTTTCAACTGTGCCTGTCCTGATGAAAGATTTTATACTTTGATAATATAATTAATATTATTCATAGAATTGCAGATAATTATTAATAAATATTATAATTTAATATTGTAAATCATAAACAGTCATAGTTAGATATATTATAATTTTAATTTACAAACAATATATTATACAGAGTGTAACAGAAAGATATGACATATACATATACTGGAAATGTTCCTAAACAGTTCAAAACAAATCAAGATGTTTTGAAAATTTTAATATTTTATCGTGTATATAAAATGCAAATATTAACTACCAGTGAAAATTTCATGTATATATCATTAGTCATTACATATGTTCATTTGTTTTAGAGTTAAACCAAAAACTAAAATCGATTTTTTCATATTTTTCTGTTACACTCCGTATTTAAACATTGGCTATAGTTTGCCAAAAACAATTATTATTTTATTAATATCTTTAATTAAAAATATTTTAAAAGTATTTGGAATATTTTTATAGTATTCTAAATACTTTATTCAGAATACTATTTTTATGATGTATTCGAATACATATTCGGAATACTATTTTTCATGAGTATTCGAGTATTTATTCCAAATACTTTTAAAAAGTATTTTACCCAAGACTGCTTATGAATTGATTTTTCTATAAGCAGTAAAAAAATACGAATTTGTTATACTCGTGAAATTTATTGTATAATATAATGCTTTACAGTGATTATGAAGTATCAGTTTAAATGAAATATATGAATGTTAATAATGCAAAATTTGAATTATTTTCTTAATCTAACAGTGAAGGTTTCAAGGCAATAACTTAAGAATTGATTATTCTATAAGCAGTAAAAAATATAAATTTAAAATATTCATAAAAAGTAACTTATAATAACATGTTTTATAGTGTTTAAATTATAGTTAAAACAGTACCTAGTTAAGTATTAGTGGTATTACAAGGTATATACAGTATAAATACTTAAAATAACTAAGGTAAACTAAAATATGTTAATAATAATAACTAATAATCTATACGATTCCTCTTTCGACACCTCAATAATAAATAATTAATTCTCAAATATTTTATTGTTGACAAAGTTAAAATATTTAAATACTAAATACTTAAGTATTTATTAATATTAATAATATTAAAAAAGTGTGTAAGTGTGTATCGCTCTGCTGTATATTAGGGGGTGGGGTGGACCTCAGACTATGGTAGGTTAAATTTGAATGCAATGATAGGTATCATTGTATTCGAATAACGATTCTGAACGAAGATGATTTGTCAGTTTAGAATATATTATATTTAAATATTGTCATATATTCTATTTTGAAACAAATAGTATAGTTACTATATGTTATTATAGTTACTTTATAGTATCTGTTTATTAATAAAATAAGTTTTTGGCCAACATACCTATAATGAGTGTATGAAATTTAATTTAAATTTTGACATATTTCGTATAAATTTGAACTTTAAGCCCTTATAAAAAAAAATTGTGACCAACGATTTTGGATTTTTTTTTTATCACTTTAAGAACAACTTATAAGAAACCTTGTATTAAATTTTCAAGATTTTCTGGCCACCCAAAAAATTTTTATCGGCATTTGAAGAAAAAAAACTTAGAAAAATCGAAAATTTCAATTGTCTATAAGTAGCTTAAAAATAGTCAAAATATTTTGAAAATTTTACTGTAAAAAGATAACCATAATATAAACATTTTGTGAAAGTTTCAAGTATTTATAAAGATTCGTTTTTGAGTTACAGCAAAATTAAAAAATCGATTTTGTTGAAAAGTGGTTTTTCGTAAAATTGCCGTTTTTCTGTCACTTTTTTTTTGTTTTTCTCAATTTTTTTGAAAACTATTTGAAAATTTTACTTTTGACCCCCCCCCCCCCCCAAAGTACCAACTAGATGAATTTTCCTATTCAAAGAGGGGCTGAAGTCAAAAATCGGAGCATTATTACTGCTCCAAATGTTGTCGTCAGACACAAAAAAAAAAAAAAAAAAACACACATCATTGTAAAAGCAATACATTCATCACTCCGTTCAGAATCTAATATATTATTAAATCATGCAATAATATTTTGTATTATATTATATAATATGATGGTTATGGTTATAACAGTTGAATATAGTATAGTAGTTATGATATTAATATATTATTATAATTTATATGCTCTATCAGGGGCGGCTCCAGGGAGGGGGCCCTAGGGGCCGCGGCCCCCCCCAGGCCTATATTTCTAAAAAAATTGTATATAGTTGAAAAAAAATTATAAGCTAAAAACATATTATACCATCGACTATCATAGACACGTACAAATATGTAGATATGATAGTATGTACGTGCTATCTATATTATGTATATTATGAAAAACCTATAATCATAAGAAAAATTAAAACTAAGGCCCCCCCCTAACTAAGTCTCTGGAGCCGCCCTTGGAGCAACTAAATATGAGATACCTACATGGCTACATTGTTTGAAGTTGTATGATTTATATTTAATATAATTGTTATATATTTTTTCATAACAACAAAATTAATGATATTTTATTTGTTTGGTTTATTATTGATATATAAAATTATTTTTGAGGTATAAATATTAAATAAGTATCTACTGATTTGAAATAATATTTTTGGTAAGAAAATTATAATTGCATAGGTACCTATTGTTAATAAAAGAGGCAAAGAGCCAAGATTTCCAATATGTTATTCCCTCTAATTGCCATCCGTTCAGTTTAATATTACAAGTGCATCCTTTTTCATTTTAACAATAAAGTATTTTACAAATAGCACAATATTGTAAATACTCTCTTTCTTTCCAAATCATATCTAGTTAAGTAAAAACAAAAATAGGTATTTAATTATGGTCTGGAACGGCTGGAACATTTGTAACTTTTTTTGAATCTATAGATCTAAAGCTCCCCCCCAACAAACTTTCCACTTTAACCACTGCTGATGTATCATAACATTATTAAATTATTTACTTTATTTATGGTTAATGCTTACATGTTAGCATGTTACTTCAAAATTAAATAATTTATTTGACTAGTTTGGAGGATACTAAAATAAAATTTTAATTTTTAATAACAATACTCATTATAGAAAAAAGTATGTTTGCCATCATAGTGGTTTCCAAAAGGTTCCCAAAGAAGACAATAAAAAAGGAAACTCAAAAAATGCTATGTGCCCAGCATATATATTATGTAGTATAAAACTCAGTACACCATGGACAAAAAAAAACAGATAGTTATGTTAAGATAAGATGTTATGATTATTAAAAAATAATTGTTTAGGGTTGTAATAATAAAAAAAAATATTGTTATTTATGTATTAACAATTTGCACATATATTTGTAGCAGGGTGGACCTGTGGTATATTTAGGATACTTTAAAGGAAGGGTCGACAATCTTGTAAAGTATTTAAATAGGTACTTTTTAGTGTTTAGGAGTATTGAATACTTTTTAAATTACCCATTTAATATTCTATACATTACATAGGTATTAAATTAAATTAATTTAAATTCTTATATTTTATATATATTGAACTAAAAATTTTACTAAAAATTAAAGATAATAGAAATAAAAAATGTTGACGGATTATTTAGAAAATGTTTTTACTACTTACTAATAATATATAAACATTAAAATATTATCTCATTAAGTAGGAATCATAATTTAAATACTAAATATAAGAATAATATTAATCTAACTTTTAATTTCTTATGTTTATATATTAGTGAAAAAAAATCCCTATTTTTTTTTTTATAAAATTGGTTTTATTAACATCATTGATTATAAATAATATACTAATTAGTAATTATAATCAATGTTAATACTTACTGTATGTATAATATATTATTAATAGTTAAATAATAAGTATACAGATATGATTAGTATAAAATTAGTTATTAGTTTATAGTAAGTACATTTACATACTGCACAGTTTTAAATTAAAGTAGGTAATACAGTACCTACTTTAAAACATGAACATAAAATTAATTCAATCCCATAATGCAATTATGTATTTATTTAAAACATTATATTAAATTAAAATTGGTATTTGATTTATAAATTAAAATAGTCCAATTAAACTGCTATAAAACTACCAAACACAAGAGTCTCAGTGGGGCCCATTATTCTTGTTTCTGAAAAATAAACAAATAAATAAGTAATAATTACAATTATTTGTTTAAAAAAAAGAAAAAGGTATGTTTAGAAATAATAATCATTAGTATGAACCTATTATAAGTATATTTATATGATTAGGAAGTTTTATTGGCTTCTATAAAAATACACTCAAATGATGGACATACACTACAGACTGCCGAGACATTAAGATTTTTACCAGCTGACAATAACCTGAAGAGTACATTCATTGAATATTTTAATAATGGTTTGGGAATAATTGAATCGTCTAAGTACCATGAAAATGTATTGTCCTTGAAACATGATTTTAAGCAACAAGATTATGCCAATGGTTCACTAAATCCAACATATAGATGTATACAAAATTAGTATGAGACATGGCGGCTCAATAATCTAGGTCCACGTAGTGGTTCTGGATTAATTGAAGTAAATATTTATTAATAATAATAAATTATTTACTTTATTTTATTTTTTACAATAATTATTAATTAATATGTATTACAGTAAATGTATTGGTACATTGCTAAAATACCTAGATTAATAAATAAATATTAATTATACAATGTTTTATTATGTAGAAACTAATTGAAAAAAAGTTTTGTTTGAAAAAAACGATATTATTGTTAATTTTAAACAAAATCCATTTTCTGTTGTTATTTTGACTCCTATGATGAAAAGAGCACATCTACTAAAAACATCAAGTGATATTGTCTTTGTGGATAGTACATCAGCATGTGATCCAGAAAATCACACCATAACATTTGTATTAGCACTTTGCGCTGCAGGAGAAAATAACTTTTCTGAAATAACTGTTAGGATTTTCAAAGATATAGTTTTATCAAGAGTTAAGGCATATAATGCAATTTCATTAATTGATTTTTCTTGTACAGTTTTGGAAGAATATTATTGTCGCAGATTTAGAGAATTTGCAAACTCCAGAAATTGTAAAGCTAGACTTTTTCTTCAGACACAATCAAAAAAGGCCAGTACAATTAAACCAGAAAATGTAATCCAAATTTCAGATATTGAATATAAAGTTATAAGTTCTGATGATAAGACATATGACATTAATACAAGTGTAGGAATTTGCTCATGTAATAAGGGACAATTTAGATAATTTTGTGCTCACCAATGTGCTGTTTACTCATATTATGATGTTGTATCAAAAAATTTTCCTCCGGTCACACCAGAAGATAGACATACCATTTCGGTTCTTGCCCAAGGTGATAAATCTCAACTAATTTCATTCTTTGAATCTTTTTTACCAAATTCTTCTTCTGCACAACATACTACTTCTAATTACTATACAGAATCGAATATTGAGATCCAATCTGACACTGTGAAAGAATTATTACCAGTAATAAAAAAATGTGATACACCACAAGAATTTCAAACAAGTGAAAATGTATCAATGAAAAATAATATTATTTCTTTAATGACAAACTTAGATGAAAAATATAGTTCTTTTACGTCAGGCCTAAAGAAGATTGAATGTCGTTTAAAAAAAATTACATCAGGATTGTGGGAATCATTTTTACATACTGCTGGAAGGATATCTGTACCACTTCATAGAAGATCTGGAACTACAATTAAAGTTTAACCTACTACAATTGCTAGGTGTTCATTAACACTAACAAGAGGTAGTAAATGCTTTCCAGTTGGACGGTCAACAAAACAGGAAAAATTAATAAATAAAAGAAAGAGAAATCTAGGACATAATATTAAAAATAACCTCCCAAATGCAAAGTCACATGGAGGTGGACATTAATACGTATAAGATACAAAATTATCTACTTTAATTTTTTATTTAATAAAACTATTAAAATTAAATATATTCTCAGTGAAAATTATTTATTGTATTAATATACATACATTATACATTATATTAATTTTATATAATTATAAAATTAAATTCAGAACAGTTTCAGTTGATATGTAATAGTACTAATGTCTAATAGCGATAGTTTTTATGTAACAACCTTATACATTTTTCATAATAATTACCATCACTATGAAAAGTTACAAATTTTTTAGAATAGTTTTTTGTATTTTATATTTTTCATATTAGCTTAAAAATAAGTATTAGGTAAGTCTATTTTAAAAGTAAATTTAACTAAATAACAATGTATTGTGAACTGAAACTATTAATAATTTATATTTTATAGAAAAGTAATATATAAGGATCATATTATACTATAGGTATACAAACAACAGTCACCAATATGTGACATTCATTGTCAATGTACAAGGTGTTATCCCACTCAACAAAAACTAAGGAGTATGATTTTACACGATTATACCACAAAATATACAAAGGAAGATAATAATATACAAATAAATAATAATATAATTACTTTTGACCCCCTAAAGTACCAACTAGATGAATTTTCCTATTCAAAGAGGGGCTGAAGTCAAAAATCGGAGCATTATTACTGTTCCAAATGTTGTCGTCAGACACAAAAAAAAAAACACACTTCATTGTAAAAGCAATACATTCTTCACTTAGTTCAGAATTTAAAATGATGTATGCAAACGTAGTTCATTGAAAAGAGTGAATCTTGAAGTTACTTTAAACTTTATTCTTAAATTTATTTTCAATTGAATAAACCAATATTATTTCGGGAGATTGTAAACTCTGCCCGAAATGAACAGGTAAAAATAAGGTCTATGGTAAATTCCGCCCGAAAAAATATACAGGTAAAAATATGGATTTGTAAATTCCGCCCGAAAAAATAAATATTTTTAAACTAAGCGTTTTGTGACTGTGCGACGAGAGTGAGACCGTACTGTTCGCGACGCGGCGTGTTATATAATATTAAATTTGGAAGTTCCAAATTTTCGATTTTTTGTCATTCACTTCGAAAAAGCTATACACAATGCTTGTAAATCCATCTGGCCAAATATACAAATTTATGGTTGTCGCTTTCATTTATTAGAATCGTGGTATAGGTATGTGCAAACAATAGGATTAAGTGTTGAATATAAAACCGAAGCCTCTACAATTAGAAATTGGATAATTAAATGTTTCGGATTAGTTTTCTTAGAGCCCGTGATGGTTTTTGATTATTTTGAAGTATTTTTAATAAATTCTAAGGCAAATGACCATAGATGAACACAATTTTGAAATTATTTATTAAATAATTATATTAGTAATGACGCATCTTTCCCCTAAAAATATGGGCTGCTACTACAGCAAATTTGAACAGAACGACCAATGTTTTTGAGTCGTTCCATTCTCATTTTAATAAAAGTTTTAATTTTAATCATCCTCATATTTTTATATTTTTAGAAAAACTTAAACAAATTCAACTAGAAAATTACATTAAAATAAACAGCATAAATGACCCAAATAAATTTAGAAATTCGAAATAAAAAAAACAATATATTCACACACAAAATCTAATTATAAAGTATAAAATTATGAAATATCTATAGACGATTATGTAGGAAACGTGGCTCATTATTTTGGGGATATTAATAAAAATAAATAATTTAATTTGATTGATTTACAATTTTTATTTTAGATTTTTATATTTTGACTCGTCTTTATTATTATAAATAAAAATTTTTTTACGATTTTACGATAATTATGTTTAAATTCTTACTAGTATATTATATTATTATAATGAATTATTATTATTTTTATGATTTTTAGTAATTTTACATGATATAGGTACCTATATAACTTAAAATGTTGTAATTATTGACTTTTTATGTGAAATATATATTTATTTAAATACTTATAAATTAATATGATTGATCTATGTTATGTTAATAATAATATATAAGACATATTTAAAAGTTTGTACAGAAACTTATAACTTAGGTATAACTTTTTTTTCTTATGATTATTTGTATATTTATAGTTATTATCTTTTGTTTTTATTTATTTTTCGTTTCTGATATTGTATGTTCTAAAAACTATAATTAATACATTTATTCTACATAAAAGCTTATTAAATACGGTTTTGATTGAAAAATACAAAACTTTTTTTCGGGCGGAATTTACATACCATTAATTTATGTAAAGAGCTAAAGATATTAAATTTATTATCACTATATGTACAAAGAACTTTTTCTTATTATTCTATGATATGAAAAAATGTATTGATGTACTAATTTTTATCTAGATAAAGATAAAGATAGTTATTCTAAATTTAATCTAGGTAAAAACAAAAATTATTACTTTTTTATCTAGATAAATATGAGATAATTCCGTTTTTTTTTTAAATATTCAGTAATATAAGTATAGGTATCAGGTAAAAAAAGTTATAATTTCAAATATTTCAAAAATAAACATAAAATAAAATAGTTATAATTCATTAAAACATATGAAAATGCATTTTTTAATTCAATAATTACAATAAAAGCTTCAATTAAAAAAAAAAAGTGGGCAAGTGAGTATCGCTCTGATGTATAGTAGAGATGGAGAGTAGGTCACTGGTGACTATAATGGATGTGTTAAATTTGAATGCAATGACGGGTATCATTGTGTACGAAAAACGATTCTGAACGGAGATGATTTATCGGTTAATGATAATTAATTGGATATGTTACGGGCAAAAGCCGAAATCGGGCAAACCTCAGAAATGCCCGGGAAAAACGCGAATTGCCCACAATCCTTGGGCAAAACCTCATATTTCGGCTTTTGACCGGACAAACCTAGTTATGACGAACCTCATTTGGGCAAAACTGTATACTGACTTTCATCGTAAGGACAAAACCGTAGAGTTTTAAATACGTTCGCTAATATTATACATAAATTTAATAATTATAAAATAAATATTATTGTACAAATATAATTGAATAAATTTAATTAATACATTTAAACCTAGCTCACTTGAGTCAAACTGTAGCGTTTTAAATAACCACTAATATTAAATACAAAAAAAATAATCATAAAATATTGTACAGATATAATTGAATACACTTAAATAATAATAAAAATATAATGATATTAAGTACTCGTATAAAAATAAACATATAATAATATTAGGTAGGTACTCTTATAATGTTAAAATAAATAATTAATAAAAAATATTGTACAGATATATTTGAATATAATAATAAAAAAATAATATTTTTGTTTATTTGTTGTTACACATATTAGAACTATGGCATTTAGAACTACACAAAATGTTTTGTTTACATTTGCATCTTCTCGTAGTGCATTTAGTTTTGCAAGAACAAAAAATAAATAAACCCTCGTCCTCCAGTTAATGAATTTTGAGTACAATATTTTTTATTAATTATTTATTTTAACATTATAGAATACCTAATATTATTATATGTTTATTTTTATATGAGTACTTAATATCATTTTATTTTTATTATTATTTAAGTGTATTCAATTATATTTGTACAATATACTTTATGACTATTATTTATTTGTATTTAATATTAGTGAAGTTATTTAATACGTTACGGTTTGGCCCTAATGAAGTTTTAATATTTAAATTATTAATATTACATTAATATGTAATTAAATTTGTATATAATATTAGCGAACGTATTTAAAACTCTACAGTTTTGTCCTTACGATAAAAGTCAGTATACAGTTTTGCCCAAATGAGGTAGGTCATAACTAGGTTTGCCCGGTCAAAAGCCGAAATATGAGATTTTGCCCGTAATAGATATATCATATTATAACCTATATTTCAATTGTAATATATTGTTATTTTACGCGATTTCGTAAAAAATTAAATTTCATACGCTTATAAATTTTTCTATATTGACACTGGAATTTTTTTTGACAGTTACTAGAAGGAAAACTTATGGATAATCTTGTATTAGATTTTTGAATCTTAAGTATAAATCAAAAAATTTTATGAATTTTCAACTTCAAAATTCCTTGCAAATTTTCGCGATTTTGATATACTTCGTAAACATTTGAACTTTAAATGCTTAGAAATAAAAATTGTGACTAACGATTTTTGATTTTTTTTTTTTACTACGATAACTACAACTTATAATAAATCTTGTATTAAATTTTAAAGATTTTTTGGATAGCCAAAATTTTTTTGTCGGCATTTTTTTCAAAAATGTTATCGTTATTTTAAAAAAAAATACATAAAAAAAATGAAAACTTCAACTGTCTATAAATAACTCAAAAAAAGTCAAAATACTTTGAAAATTTAACTGTGTATGGAGAACACTAATATAAACATTTGGTGAAAATTTCAAGTATTATTTTTTGAGTTATAGCAAAATAAAAAATTCGATTTTTTCGAAAACTGGTTTTGCGTAAAAAATACCTTTTTTCCCTCATTTTTTTTAGGGTTTTTCCCGACTCATTTAAAAAATATTGAAAATTTTTAACTTTAGACAACTAGACATAAAAAAAAAAAACACAAATTATTGTAAAACCAATAAATTCATCACTCTGTTCAGAATCTAAAAATAAAACACACATCATTGTAGAATCAATACATTCATCACTCCGTTCAGAATCTAAAATATAAAGTTAATTTTATAGATGTTTTATTTATAAAACAATTTAAATATTTTTAAACAATAATACCTACAAATCTATGTCATAATAATTAGGGTGCGTATTTATATATGTATTAAAAATTCAAAAATATGTACATACTACATATATATCATAATATCATATAATATTATGTATTTATTTTTATCCAAATATGCAATTAAAAATACAAAATATGTATAAAAAAAAAAAAAAAATTTTATTCTTGAAAAAAATTATAAAATAAATGTATAGGTACGTAAGTATAAATTATAAAACACTAAATTAGATTATTATTTTATTAACATTAATTAGGATTACATTCAAATTAAGTATTTATTCATTGGAATCACGACATTCTTCATCGTCAACAAAACAATTGAAAATCATATACTTTTTTAGGTTGTCAAAAGTAAATCGACGTCAATTAGGACACAATATGTTTTTTACGCCGACGGGCCGACGAAAGTTATAGGAGCAAATTTAAAAGCCCCTAATTCAGTAAGACTAAATTCAAAAGAAGTTTGGGTATCGCAAAGTTAGTTTAGGTTTATGATCGTGTGGTGTGGACTATGGAGAGTTGCAACCACGATTAAAGATATTATAATATATTTCTATAAAGGAATCATTCAAATATTATCATTCGTGACAATCGTATTTTTTTTGTTTCTTTTGTTACAATTTACTTAGTAAACTATATATCTCAAAATTACGAGAGACGAATTATTATGAATGGATATAAATAAACGCGAGGCAATCGTGGCGTTTAAATCGTTCATGTGTATTACAAAACCAGGAATGCATTAGAATTACATAGACAAAATATTGTTTAATTAGCTGAAAGTCGCAACCGAATGCGACCAGACGATACCGATGCGCGTCTTATTTATTTCAGTGAATACAACCTATATAAAACTGATTGTTTAATTATGAGCGAATAATCGCAACGTTAAAAAAAGAAGACGCGTACGTTCGAATCGTCTAGTGGGTAACCCACTAAACCCATAGCTTAATATTATAGCGTGCGCTCGCGACTGAGCGTGCCCTTTTTTTTCTTGTTTGAATATACACATCTAAACACACGTGTACTATTTTGGTCATTTATTGTTCGTGATTTAAAAACGTGGACACGCGGGTTCTAATCGCTACGTGTGAAACCAGCAAACTACCAGTCAAGATAATTAATTAAGTAATACATTTTATTTTAACTTACTTTGTTATCCATGGTAATTTTTGAGTTTGATATTTAGTGTTGTTCACAAAAAAAAAACTAAAATCAAAACGTTTATCCACCCGACCGCGTAATTTTAAATCGTGTCACGGTGGCTCAATATGCCGTTATCATTATTTAATCCAAATCACATTTCTTATCCTTCACACCACGAATTAAGATATAAGCCAATTATAAGGTATATTTTAATTCGTGTTTCACATTCACACTTATTTGTTTTGTCATCGAAAAAACAGTTTAAAACAAAAAATACGGTTTAAAAACAAACACAATATTCACTTGGATTTTACACTATTATAAACATAATATGGTTTATTCGTTTCAAACAATTAACAAAACTTAATATATACATATTAATAAATTATACCATAAACAAATATTTTCTGAACGAATAGTGATGAATGTATTGATTTTACAATGATGTGTTTTTTTTTTGTTTTTTTGTTTTTGTGTCTGTGTACCGCATAACTAGTCGAAATAATGCTTCAATTTCAAACTTTGGGGGTGGTTTCCGATGGCAAAGTGGATATCCTTGGTGCATTATAGAGGTGAAAAGTAAACATTTTCCAACAGTTTTCAAAAAAATCGAGAAAAACATAAAAAAAAAAAGCCGGTAAGTGAGTATCGCTCTGCTGTACATTAGGGGGTGGGGTGGACCTCGGACTATGGTAGGTTAAATTTGAATGCAATGATAGGTATCATTGTATACGAAAAACGATTCTGAACGGAGATGATTTGTCAGTCCAGGATATATTATATTTAAATATTATCATATATTCTATTTTGAAACTAATTCAAACATTTAAGTAAAAGTTTCAAGATCTTACGTTTAGAAATTTTTTAAAAATAACAAAAATCGAAAACTATTTATTAGTAAAACGTGATTTTACACGTCGTGTATTTTTTATTTCAAATTAAAATTAAAACTTTAAACACTCGTAAAATTTTTTAAATTGAACAATCCTCAAACTTTTTTATAATTATTCTAAGCTTAACTTATGGACAGCATAGTATTAAATTATCAATTCTTAGCTTTTGATAGAAAAATATTTATAAATTTTTAACTACCAAATAGTGAAAAATATTCATGATTTTGACGAATTTTTGTCAATATTTGAACTTCAAATGCTAATAAAAAAAAATTGTGCCTATGTATTCTTATAATTTTTGAATGAGAGTTAGAACAAGTTATGTAGACCCTTCAATTAAATTTTCAAGTAATTTGTCCCAGCTAAATTTTTTTTATCAACATTTATAAAAAAAAAATAAAAAAAAATTGAAAATTTCAATTGTCTATAAATAGCTCAAAAAAAAATCAAAATGTTTTGAAAATCAAATCACGTAAAGAAAATGGCAATCTAAATAACTGGTAAAATTTTAAAGTATTTACGACTTATACTGTTTGAATAACAACAAATATCAAAAATCGTTTGAGGCTAAACCGTTATTTAACGCGGTTTTGTAAAAATTTAAATTTCAATCACTCAAAAAATTTTTTGTTTTAGTCCGGTAGAGTTTTTTTTGCAGATAGTTGAAGAAAATTTTATGGAGAACCTTGTACCAAATTTTCAAATCTTAGTTATAAAAGAAAAAATTTTTGCGATTTTTTAACCACAAAATTACTTGCCAATTTTCGCAACGGTGAAAAGTAAACATTTTTCAACAGTTTACAAAAAAATCGAGAAAAACAAAAAAAAAAAGCGGGTAAGTGAGTATCGCTCTGCTGTACATTAGGGGTTGGGGTGGACCTCGGACTAGGGAAGGTTAAATTTGAATGCAATGATAGGTATCATTGTATACGAAAAACGATTCTGAACGGAGATGATTTGTCAGTCTAGGATATATTATACTTAAATATTGTAATATATTCTACTTTGAAACTAATTCAAACATTTAAGTAAAAGTTTCAAGATCTAACGTTTAGTAATTTTTTAAAAATAACAAAAATCGAAAATTATTTATTAGTAAAACGTAATTTTACACGCGTATTTTTTATTTCAAATTAAAATTAAAACTTTAAACACACGTAAAATTTTTTTAATTGAATAATCCTCAAACATTTTTATAATTATTCTAAGCTTAACTTATGGACAGCATAGCATTAAATTTTCAATTCTTAGCTTTTGATAGTAAAATATTTATAAATTTTTAACTACCAGATAGTGAAAAATATTCACGAATTTGACGAATTTTTGTCAATATTAGAACTTCAAATGCTAATAAATAAAAATTGTGCCTATGTATTTTTATAATTTTTGAATGAGAGTTAGAACAAGTTATGTAGACCCTTCAATTAAATTTTCAAGTAATTTGTCCCACCTAAATTTTTTTTATCAACATTTATAAAAAAAAAAATAAAAAAAAAATTGAAAATTTCAATTGTCTATAAATAGCTCAAAAAAAGTCAAAATGTTTTGAAAATCAAATCACGTAAAGAAAATGGCAATCTAAATAACTGGTAAAATTTTCAAGTATTTACGACTTAAACTGTTTGAATAACAACAAATATCAAAAATCGTTTGAGGCTAAACCGTTATTTAATGTGGTTTTGTAAAAATTTAAATTTCAAACACTCATAAAAAATTTTTGTCTTAATCCGGTAGAGTTTTTTTTACAGATAATTGAAGAAAAATGTATGGAGAACCTTGTACCAAATTTTCAAAACTTAGTTATAAAAGAAAAAAATTTTACGATTTTTCAACCACAAAATTACTTGCCAATTTTCGCAATTTTGACATATTTCGTATAAATTCGAACTTTAAGCACTTATAAAAAAAAATTGTGACTAACGATTTCGGATTTTTTTTTATCACTTTAAGAACAACTTATAAGAAACCTTGTATTAAATTTTCAAGATTTTCTGGCCGGCCAAAAAATTTTTATCGTTATTTAAAAAAAAAATACTAAAAAAAATTAAAAATTTCAATTGCCTATAAATAGCTTTAAAAAAGTCAAAAATCTTTAAAAATTGAACTGTGTATTGAGAACGCTAATATAAATATTTTGTGAAAATTTCAAGTATTTACATCAAGTAGTTTTTGAGTTATAGCAAAATAAAAATTTGATTTTGACGAAAACTGGTTGTGCGTAAAAAATCCCGTTTTTTCCGTCATTTTTTTTATGTTTTTCCCGACTCATTTAAAAAATATTGAAAATTTTTAACTTTTGACCCCCCAAAGTACCAATTAGATCCGATTTCCTTTTCAAAGAGGGGCAGAAGTTGAAAATCGAAGCATTTTTACTGCCCCAAATGTTGTCGACAGACACAAAAAAAAAAAAAAAAAAAACACACATCATTGTAAAATCAATACATTCATCACTCCGTTCAGAATCTAAAATAATAATAGAGTAGGATTTATTAAAAATAATATTTATAAGTCATTATAATTTAAATTCCTAAAAAATTGAAAAATACAAATGCTAATTTCTGTAACTAAATATGTTATAAACCCGTCTTATACATATACCATACTATATTTAAATCAGAGGTTCCCACCAACCTATGGCCAGCGGACCATACCTACAAAATTTAAACAAATATTTTATTTTAATTTTAATTTTATATTACTTTAATATCATAATTAGTAAAGGAAATACAATCCCAAAAATCACATTAATTTATTTTTTTATGATTTTAATTTACTTTTGATAAAAATAATAATACAATATACATTTTTTTAATAAAAATAATTTGTGTTAAATTGCTAATAAATGTAAAACTTTTACTTAAACTTAACAATAATAAACATTATAATAAGACAGCTATAAAGAATTTCACTGTATTTTATTCATTCATAATCTAAGTTATAAATCATGTGAAAAAATTAATTCTTGACAATGAGAAAAAATAAGGTATACAAATAATGTATGGTGGTCAGTGATATATCAAAAGTTCTCCAAGTAATTCGCAGTGTCAAAAAGGTTAAACCACTGATTTAAATATGTTTCAAAATTGTATAAAAAAATTTAAGAATAATAGTAAAATAAATAATAAATAATACAATATAATTATAAAGAGTATTTTTTACTTTATTGCCTATATTTTTATTTTCAACATATTTTTGGTCTTTTTGTATTATAATAATTCACATTACATTAAGTCATACAATTATTATTATCTATGTATTAAAATGATTATTTATAATAAATTTCAATGGGACTATGTATATAATTGTAGGTATTAATTTTTTTACTTACTTAGTATAAAATGTTACGATAATGGCAAAAAAAATTACAAAATATAAAATATTAATAGGACAATGCATAATCAATTTATTATTATTATTTTTAATAGTGAACGCTATTACAGGTATATAATAAATTATATAGAAATTATCTAGATAATTTTATTTATATGTATATAATATCATCTCATACAACACTGAACAATATTTAATATTTAATCTAAATACCTAATTATTACTGACTACATTCAAATTTAATCTTTTTTTTTTTTTTTTTTATGAAATCTAATCATGTGTTTCTTTATAATATAACAATTTACATTATACATTCTGTAATTATATATTGAAAACTGTTATTTATATATTATCTAGATGACAACTGTAAATCATAATTACTATTATTATGGGACAGAAGGGCCCAATAAAGAAAGTACCGGAGGCAACAGAAATAGTAAGCATGACAAAGTATGTTTTTAACCTTTAATTGCATAATTTATTTTATTCAGATAATAATGAGGAAATAAAAAAAGGCAACCAGTTGGCCACAAAAAAAACAGAAAAAAAAAAAAAAGTAACAAAAAAACCCAGTATGTATATTTCAGTGATTCATGTAGGAAATTAATTTCAAAAACACAATTTATATAACTACATTTTATTTTTTAAAGAGTGCACTGTTTGTACAAAACATCATCGTGGGAAATGTAATAAAAAAACGGACAAAAACCAAAAAAAAAGTTTGTATAATATATCACATGATTAATTTGATTTGAATTAAGGAATAATGAAAATGTATTTTATTGTTTGACCAGCATGTAACATTTGCAATGTGAGGCATGGTGGCAAATGTTGGTGGCGGCCAGAAAAACAGGTAATTATTGAATAACGATACTCAATGTACCTACATAGTACTAATTAAATATAACAAGTAGGGTGATGAGTGTGAAATATTGAAAAATATTTTTTTATATAATTATGCATTTTTTGGTATGTTTCACGAAGTAAGCACTACAATCTAAATGGTTATTAATTTTTTTTTATTATGTGTTAATTATTAATATATAATATATAATAATTATAAATTAAAATTATAATACTAACATGTACAACGGATGTGATTAGATTGCACCTAGTGCATTTTGTTATAAATTATAACTATTATGACTTTATAAGTTTTTTACTTTATACTTAAAATATTTTTTAATTAATCTAATCATTTTTACTATTTTTCATCAAAATGAAATATTTAATAACACTCCGTTCAAAATCTAAAAAATAAATTTCATGTAATTTTAGAACCCTAATAACAAGTGATGCAAAATATTATATTATAATAGATTATGGTCATTGAAGGAAATCAGGGGAAGGGGGCTTTACCCCAAATGTTCTTTCAAACATATTACAATTGGGTAGACCCCCCACCCAATACTTTTTTAATGGATTTCCACCTATGGTGTTTTTAACTTCTAATTTTTTTTATTTCAGAAGACAAGAACCAGGGACCTACGAGAAATTATTAGTAGGCGGAAGAGTAGTAGGGTAAGTGTTTAATACTTATGTATCATTATGACTATATATAATGTATGAATAATAATTACCCATAAAAAACACTGCAGCATTGGCATAGTATGAACTAATATACAGAGGGGGGGGGACAAATGACCCAGAAAACGTAAACCATGTCATCATTTAATATGTTTATCAGTGAAATATCTAGGAGAAGGGCTGAGAAAACTACAGCCACCCTCCGCCCCAAAAATGTTAAGAAATACTTAACAACTATCTAGTTAATTAAATACTATAAGATAAACAGGCCAAACACGTGGTTTTCATTACGTTTTTTTGTAATGTTATATGCAAATGATCAGCCCACTTCTCCACCCCCCAACCAAAAAAAAAAAAAAATCCTAAATACCAAAATAATATTTATAAAAAAAAAGGATAACTGCCATTCACAAACTCTACAATGCTGCACCAATGCACTGCAGAACAAGTTCACTATACACACTTTAAAGTCACTTTAAATATTATAGAATTAAATTCAAAATACTATTAACTATTGTTATAGGACACAAGACAGGCAGATGACAAAATGCAGGTGGATGAAATGGCACTTATAACACTTGAATAAAAATAAAGTGCATACCTAAACCTAAACATTTTTCAGTTTTGTTTTTATACATCCTTCATTCATTTTGGTTATTTATAAAAAAAAAAAACGTTGTATAAAATATATATAATGTAGCTGTACCTGTGACATATTGAGTTGTTGCTTCTATAGTTTTGCTGGTTATAGTCTGCGCGGACATATATAAATATTAATATTAATAACAGTTAACAAAAAAAAATGTCTTACTGTTTAAGAGGAAACTTATACGTGTGATTTTGTTGCCAATAGACTTTAATATTTATATAACACAATTTACTCGAGCCAAGGCATCATGGTATTCAGCTTCTTTAATCAGTACTTCTCTACTCCAAATTGATTTTTTTTATAAAATATAGAACATATTATGCTTTTTCAATAAATGTCCACATCAATGATCGATTGGAATTTCGTACCAGAAAATTCAATATTTAGATTTAGGAGTGGTTAGGGAGCAGTGGCGTATTTACGGGGGGGGGGGGGGGGTCCCCGGGTCTCGACCCCTCCAGAAATTTTTTTTTCAAATATTATATAAATAATATCAATAATAAGTATCATAATTAAATTAACTCGTATGTATTTTATTATAATGTTATAAACTTATACTTAATATTAGGACCCTCCCCACAAAAAAATTGAAAATACGCCACTGGGAGGGAGCATAGGCGCAACTAGGGGGGGTAGAGGGGGCTAACCTCCCCCAGTTTTTTCATGTGACTTCAATTTATTTTGTGCTAATATAGTTGATAACAAAGCAAAGAAATTTGTTTGGGGCACGGACTAAGATATAATGGACTAGCATCGAGAGCAATATCTATGAGCCGATAATGTTACGCGAGCGAGGAGTGCAGGGGGTTAAAAAAATCCGAATGATTTTAGCGCTCTCTATATAATTTATATACTTTTATATACTAAAATAATATTAAAAAAATGTAGATGGCATTGGAATCATTGGGATTTTATTTTTCATAACATTTGATGCTCTGTCCCTCCTACTCCCCCAGCCTATTCGATGCCAGTCCATTATATCTTAGTCCGTGGTTTGGGGCTATAGCCCCCCCCCCCAGAATTTTTACCTTAGTTGCGCCTATGGGAGGGAGGCTATGTAACAGACTAAATTTGTGGCCTTTTGGCTTTTGGCTTGTGTGTCACTACTGTCACTATAATATGAAAGTTAGGCTGTTAGGCCACACTGCCATAGAGAATAATATTATTATGCAACAATAGGTAGCATTATATCAACGGTTCCCAAATTTTTTCTTCTTACAGTACCATTTTGGAACTAAATTTTTCTCATGCACCTCTGATCAAACCGATGACCGTTTTTTTGGTAATTGGTAAAAAACGAAACGGAAAAAATCTAAGTGAAAAACGTTAATTTTAGTTAAAAGTTATTAAAATAATTGTAGTTATAAATAAAATTATTTTTAAATTAGGTACATAGAAATTTGAAAGCACACTTGTTGAAATAAACTTTACATTTATAATAATTTTTTTAATATTATGTAAGTAATACATTATATATATATATTATATTAGAAGTAAGGCATCAACATCACAGGTCTTTAGCCTAAAGTTATATTTGTATATCCATACAATTATAATGATACACATGGGTTGCGATAAACCAAATTTTATCGTTAAAAATGTAATCGTATTTTATATCTAGGTATCTACGTAGTTTTGATGAGCGAAGTCGCAACGATAATAATAATAATATAGAGATGGATATAAACTATAGGTTCTACTATATTTTGTAAAACATTAAGCGTCAGTTACGTCTTGATCGTTCGACGTGAATACGCGATACTTTACGGAAATTTAATAATTGACTAAAAATAATTTACTTTTTATAATATATTTATACTTAATCAATACCTATTTGACATTTTAAAATTAACTGCATATAACGTTTTTTGTCGTGTCGTATACTATTCGATATGATATCTATATAATTTATTTTTATTATTATTTATTTATAAAATGTCGTTTTTTTAGATAAAATAATGAATAGAATATTTTAAATTTATACTTGGATAACATAATAATTATCGTTGCGGCCAGAGTCCCGTTTAACTGGTGGCAAGAGGGCAATTGTCCCGGGGCGGCAAATTTTTGAATTTTAATTTACCTAAGGGCGGCATATCTTAATTTGCCCCTGGGCGGCAACATAGCTTAACGCGATACTGGTTGCGGCACACACTTTGAGAACCGCTGCATTTTATAATATCGGTCGACGGTCATTTAAGTCCATTAAAACCAACGCCACACATCGCTTGTATAGAATGTACATAAAATGCGTACCAAGACAGGTAAACGTGTTAGTTTGTAATTTGTACCTGAAGTTAATATTAATTAATACAGTTAATAAAAATGGTTCCTTAAGGCTTAAGTAGTATTGCCAAATACAATTTACGTTAACTTTAAATAAGTTAGAATTTAATGTGTTTTTCAAATATAATATACAATGTTTTTTTCAACACATTTTATATTATCTGTCTGTAAGGATCAAACTTACTGCAGTATAACATATTCTGTGTGTATTATATGCATTATTATACTGTACGCGTATAATTTTCCTGGAATACAAGTACAATAATAAGAAACCTATTTATTATTGAGTTCTTCAAACTGTCAACCCATATCTGTAATCCGTTAAAGAATTACCCGACACACTGTTGAACACCTATTTCCAAGAGAATGCATAAACAAAAACTCAGTTTTATCACCGCGGGAGACTGACGCTCACTGTAAATGGTCGTCGTACATTTTTATACGAACCACATTATCTGCGCGCCAGAAGGCCAGCTAAAAGGATATGTTTTCGGTATAGTACCTATCACATACAGACATTTTGATTGTGTTGGAGAATTGACAGTACGGCACGTATTTATGGGCAAGTACCGGAGTTGACCTATTATATGGACCTATATTCTATACACAGCACACATATATAGATGATATAGGACACTGCACATGGTCACAATTAATGTAATAAAAGTATACGTCTACTCATATCCGTTATCCTGGCCACCCATCTGTGCACGTCTAAACAATGATAAATGTACTTATATCGGCAAAACGTACAGTCGCCGTATATGTTTCTGCTTTTCACAGCTACAATGGCATTGTATAGGTACTCAGAAGTCAGGATATATAGCGCGTCGGGAGACATATTAAAAATATAATAAATATAATGTCATGATACAGACAGTTAGAGTGTAGGTACCAAAAAATCAAAAGTACCATATATAATACATATACATACTGTATATATGATTATATTATTTATTTATGGTCTTAATCCGGAAAGGAGCCAGGAGATACTGATTACATTTTAGCACATGACTACATGAGCACATATTATTCTTTATACTAGAATAGTAGAATTCAACAAAAGATATAAATTGTACACTCAGTAATCCCCAAAATATCTTAAATAAAACAGCCAAAACTATTTTTTATTTTTTTATAATTTAAAAACATTATTCTTTGTAATTTAAACTTTTATGGATTTTACTATAAAAAATATTATTAATTTATTTTAAAATATTATCTAATATGTTAATATTAATAATATGTTTTAATTATTTTACGGTATTTACAGATAAATGTTATTAAATTTTGAGTTAAATAAATTAATATAATAAAGTATCTATCACGGTTATCTACTCAGGTTAGGAAGGTTAGGTAGGTTATTCATTGCGAGCCACGGCCCCGTGTTGTGATTGCGCGTTAACAGCGCTAGGGGCGGTTTTCATTTGGGCGAATGACCCAAAATAATATATCGTTTGGGCGAATTTATACATATCGTTTGGGCGAAATTTACACGGGACTCTAATTTATTCAATATATCGTTTGGGCGAGTTGTAAATATATTTTTATAAAAATGAATTTTTAGAGTCTTAGGACTCTCAGCTAACTCTAATTGATATGGTAAAAAATGCATTGTATTGTTATTATCTTAACTATTTTTTTTTTATTAGCATGGTATCTCATATGCCCATTTGTTTAATAAAATTTATTATATTCTTATATAAATATTATCATAATAATATATTGTATTAAAAATCCTAATTAATTAAAATAATTAACAATTAGCATGGTAACTCATGCCCATTTTTTTTAATGTAATTGATTATTGTTAATGTTCTGGTTTGATATTCTTCCCATGATTTTAAATTTTAATGTATAGTTTTGTTTTTCTTTAGTATTTTTACGTACCTAATATAGATTTTTTGTGTTGATAGAATTAATTTTTATAAAGTTATAATTTTATAAATAGTTATCACCAATCAGCCGAAACGATATAATAATAATATTGAGTTGAATACATTGTATAGTAAATACGAATATAAAAATTATTGTATAGGTAAGTATGCTACTTCCCTATTATTCTCTGTATTATATATCCCTATATAATTCATAAATTAATTCGCCTAAACGATCAGTTAATTTCTCGCCCAAATGATATCTACTCTACTCAGGTAAATTTTGGGTTATTCGCCCAAATGAATGACGCCCAGCGCTAGTAGTCCTGGACCATCAATATTTTATATTCCATATTTATATTGTTCATTAGCGTGTGTACGCCGTACTGCGTAAGCTTAATAGCTGAAATTAAAAAAAAGGTATTGTTAATGTTTTAATTTTTTGTTCGCGATTTGCTATTTTGCTGTGGAAGACGTAATAAAGGTAATCCGAAATAGTGTAAAACTATAAAAAAGTAAGTATTGTTACAAACTAACTGTTTTAGAATAAAGAATACTGAATAGTTATTTATAGATATAGGCCGGTGCTGTGTAGTTGGGTGCACGTCGGGGTATAAAAGTAATTTAGAAAAGGAAAAAATGGTCAAATACTCAAATGCTATACCTAGATTAAATTATATTGTTAATGATAAGTCATATGTGTGCGAAAAACATTTTCTTCTAGAAGAAATTATTAGATATTGGGAATCTGACGACTGGCACTGAATTAACCTTACTTGTCAAGGTAAGTAATTTATTATATTTCTAATATTTAGAAGTATGCATAGGTAGTACCTAGGTACTTAGGTATTATATTATTTATATTAAAGTTTTAAATCAGTAAATTGAGTGTATAGGTATCTATAATAGTTTTATGTTTTCAATTATATAAATCATAATATATATTATATATACATTGTCAAGTAAAAAAGTCAATAGAAAAAATACATTTGTTTTTATTTTATGAGAACATTGTTGTCTACATGTATAAGTACCTACTTAATTTAATTAGAAATATGATAATTATCAACAATGTATAAAATTTAAATTATAATACAACTTTTATATGATATTAATAATAAGTTATTATTAATATCATATAATATTATTATATTAATAAGTTACATATTATTATTATAATCATAGTGTCTAAAAAATTATAAGTATGCTTCTTGCATATAGTTACAATTTTTATTACTGATTGATAGATAACCTACCTATTTAATTAATTGTTTTTCTATTATTTCAAAGGAATTCAAATAATTTTTCCTTCTGAAAACCAATCAACTTATTTTATACTTTATTTAAAAGAAGGAGATATTGTCAGTCCAAATAGAGGCAAATTATTTGATAAATATTGTAACATTAAAAGACAAATTGTCAAAATAAATGCTTCAAATAAAAGAAAACATGTTGATGTCGAACCTCAGTTAAATTCTTGTGAAGGTTATAAATTACAATTTTACAATATATTAAGTACAATACATCTGGGTGAATAGAAACACTTTTCAACAACAAAATTTTATAATACTTTGGAAAGGAAAAAATAACAAAACACCATATTAATAGTTATTAGTTACAAATTATTATCTTTAAACACATTTTCCATTTTCACTAATATGTTTGTTGGTGTAATATAGTTCGAGTTAATTAAATAGCAGTTTTATTCAATCTAATTTATGGAAAATTAAATCAACTGACCCAAACAAAATTGTTTTACCATTGTTTTTCTACTATGATGACTTTGAGGTAAATAATCCTTTAGGATCGCATGCAAGAGTACAAAAGCTTGGTGCAGTATATGTTTCACTTGCTTGCCTGCCTCCAGATTTAGCTTCTACATTAGATAATATATTTCTAGTTTCCCTTTTTAAGACTGACAATAAGTCATTTTTTGGAAATAGTGTAATTTTTAATGAAATTATAGAAGAGTTAAATTTTTTAGAAACCTCAGGAATTGACATATTCGTTGGAAATAAAACTTATAAAATATTCTTTAAATTAGGGTTTATATTAGGTGATAATTTGGGGTTGCATTCTATTTTGGGATTTGTTGAAAGTTTTGTTGCCAAGTACCCATGTAGATTTTGTAAGACACCTAAAAATGAATGCCAAAATCAAACAAAACAAGATAATAATAGTTTAAGAAATCCAATTAATTATTTAGATGATGTTATTACTGATGATGTATATAGAACAGGAATTAAAGAATTATGTGTATGGAATAAAGTTGAATCTTTTGATGTAACTAGCAATTATAGTGTTGACATAATGCACGATATGTTGGAAGGGGTTTGCAAATATGATGTAGGATTTTTACTAAAGGAACTGATTTTTAACTTGAAATACTTTTCTATTGATACTTTGAATGACAGGATTGAGTCTTTTAATTATGGCCCAATAGACATAAGAAATAGACCAACGTTAACTACTGAAATGAATATTAAACGTCCAGGTGGCCTAAAAATGTCAGCTTCAGAAATGTCATGTTTTATGAAATATTTTGGACTAATAATTGGTGATATGGTTCCTGAAAAATCAGAACTATGGGATTTATATATTGTTTTGAAAAAAATTCTTGATATTCTTTTCTGTAAATGGGTAAGAAATGAAGACATAATTTTGTTTGAATCACTGATAACTGAACACCATGAAATATATTTACGTATATTTTGTGGTACTAGCTTAAAGCCAAAGCATCACCACATGGTGCATTACCCATTTATTATTAAAAATTCTGGACCATTATCACTTTTTTGGACCATGCGTTTTGAAGCAAAACATAGGGAACTCAAAGAAACAGCTCATTCTATTACATCAAGAAAAAACATAACTTTAACTATATCAATGAAACAACAATTAAAATATTCATATAAACTTTTAGCAGCAGACACAAATTTATATACAAGTAATATACAAACTGGTCCAATTATATCATTATCGAATGAGTTAATTCAACTTTATACATTAAAAACATTATTCCTTTCCGAAAAAGTTAATTTTTCTGGCAATGATGTAATTTTTGTTTCATGGGTTTCAATAAAAGGAATATTATACAACTGTAAAAATATGTCTGTTGTCTTATACTTATGTGAGGAAAATAATTATATGTTACCATCTTTTGGCTTAATACAGTCAATTTGCATTTCCAATTTAAATAAACCATATGCAATTTGTAAAAAATTTAATACTCAGTACTTTGATGAACATTTTCAAGCATTTAATGTAATGTCTACACAACATTTAATATGCAAGTCCTTAACCAATTTAGAAAACATTTACCCCACACACCTTTGTACTATTTCTAATGGGTCAACATTTATGCCGTTAAAAATATAAGTATAAATATGTACCTATATGTATAATTATTATTTTATTAAGTAAACTTTTTTATTATTTTATACTCATCTTGATTACTATATTATGTATGTAAATATTTTAGCAATTATAATTTTGTAATATAACACATTTTCAAATATACTTTTTAATTAGTTATTTTTTCATGTACCTACCTTAATACCTTTTATACCTATTGTATTACAGCAGACAATTTTTTCAGCAGGGCACTTAAATTTTTTCTGTAATTTTTATAGAGCTATAAAATACATATCATTTAGGTATTTTCTTATGACGCCATCATTCATAAGAAAAGTTTTAGTGGTGGGGGAACTTCCCCCAGTGCCCAACCCACTGGCCTAATTAGGTATTATGTCGAATTTTCAACAATAAAAATATTGTAAAAACAACAATTAATTTAGCTATTTTTAACAATTTAAAAATCATTAACAACTATAATTTTTATAATTAGGATAACTATTCATTTAGTTGGATTAACAGCATTATATAGCTTAATGCAATAGTTAAATCAAGTAAAGTTTATAGTTAGTAAATAGTAGTCAATTTTATAGTTGAAATAACAATAATTATGTTACTAAAAAAAATAAGTTATTTTAACTATATTTATTGCTGTAACATATATAACTATAAATTATGATTAAACTTAACATAAAAATAGTTAAAGTAACTGATTTTTTTTTCCGTGCACATTTTTTAACTCTTCAAAATGATCTGCGTAAAAAAAGGCTGACTCTAGCCAAGTACCCCAACGGGTATATATTGGCTGCGGTGGTAAATATGTATTTGGCAACATTTCTTTATATAATTGAATTCTATACGGAGCCTTTGAGAAAATCTTTTTTCCATTATTAATTAAATCATTGATGTCACTAAAAGTATCTATAATTTTTTCAGCAATTCGGTGAATACCATGTGTGACACAAGTTACATGTACAAGATTCGAATAAAATGGTTTTAAATTTTGTGTAGCTTTCGTCATATAAGGAGCAGCATCAGATAACATCAACAAAACTTTATCATCATTGTTACCTTCGGGCCACAATAGTTTAAGAGAATTGTTTACAAATTGTGCTATAGTTGAATTATTGGTTTTTTCGAGAACTTTCGATGTTAAAAGATACGATTTAGAAGGCAAATCGGCATTCAATTTACCAACAGTAAAATTTGCTACATATTTTCCACGAGGATCAGTAGTTTTATCAACAGAAAAAAATATGTATGAGCTGCCTATGAGTTTTCGAATATTTTGTAAAACGTCTGTGTAACATTGATTTAAATAGTTTTTTCTTAATGTACTTTCATCTGGTATATGTTTTTTTGTATACTTTTCCAAAAAAGATTTAAATATTTTATTTTGTAATTTATGTAAAGGTATGTTTGAAGAAATTAATGTATTACAAAGTTCTTTGAAAAATTGTGATTGATTTTCTATGGATGTTGATGCTTCATGAACAAAGATTTGTTTAGAAGAAGATTTGTTTAAACATTTTTCATGCAAAAATGATTTTGCATGTTGATCAATTTGAAATTTTTTTTTTCTGCTGTTACTGATTTTTGACAATTTTGACAGAAAACTGTTGTATTATTTAATATTTTGAAAACCTCACCAGAAATATTGTACGGCTGAATCCATTTTCTAATTGATGCAAGTTTTGAATTTGGAATTTTAGGCATTTTAACTATTTAAAAATGAATTAGTAAATTACAAAATAATTACTGTCGAAAAAACACGTAGGTACACTCAACACTTACTTCTTGTCTACAACGTAATTCTTACTAACAATAATCGTCTTGGATAAAATATAGTAGTGATTGTAATATAATATGTTGTTGTACAAATTATGTTGTTTAGGGCATTTTATCAACAAGATTAGATAAAATAGGTAAAGTCATGTCTCCACTATAAAACCCGTACAACCAACCTATGGAACTATTTTTAGCGTCTGAATATTCTTTGAGACGTATTTGTACGGTTTTTGTTAAAATATGCAAAAATATGCAGAACATGCATTAACGTCAGAATATGCAAAAATATGCAGTATAAAATTTTGATATTTAATCAATCAAGTAATGATTTGTGGACACTCATTGACTGCATGTATATGATGTTGAAAATAGCAACATGCATTTTATGCAAAATCCGGTCTTTGATAATAACTATTAACTATACATTCTCATTTTAAACTGTACAGCTTATAAATAGCAATCAGTTATTAGTTATTATTGATACAATTAGGAAAAATAATTTCAGATACAAAATTAAAACCATTTAAATAAATAATATTTTTATAACTGTGGGTAATAATTATAGGTACCTTTCTACATACCTGCCAATATTTCTGCAAGTTCTAATACATATTGAAATTTGCTCTATGAATAGGAATAGCTAAGTGTATTTGTTATTGCAAAATAATTTTTATATTATCTACATTATTCAAAATGTAGTAACATCTTCAATTTTATAATTAATAGGCAATAAAAATAAAAATAAAATAATAATATGTAATACAAATTAAATTAGGTACCTTAAATACTTAATTATATTATTGAACAACATACTATTGGTTTTAATTTTAGGTTCCATACAAGATCCCTAAATTACAACAAAATGCTGTTCCATCAATTTTACCTGGACCTGCATACCTCTCCAAAAACATAAAAAAAACGGAAACCCCCAACTGAGCGACAAAATGTAATACACAATAAGAAAAATAAAGATGATGATAGTAGTAATATTAACAGAACTGACGCGACGACCCTGTCGTTAATACAATTATACAAATTTATATAATTTAATAAAATGTGCAGCTGCCGAGGGAACATTAAGGTTATACTGTTCTTGGATTGATACCACTATACAATATTTGAATAGTACAGTTTCAATTTATAGTTTTGTATCATTCTGCCACAGCGATCTCTATGTATTAGCACTTTGTGGCTAAAAATATTACAGTCGCGTATTTTTTCATCTTTTATATTTTTAACGTATAGACCTATAGTTGAATTTATTTTCAAACAATTTTGATAACCAATTGATTTATAAAATAAATGTGTAAGGAGCCAATAACTCAATGCATAAATCTTGGGAGCCAATTAAATACGTAAAAATGACAATTACCTGAGTTAGGGAGCCAATTCAATAGCTCCGCTTAAGTGAGGTACCAAGTATAATAATAATTATAATAATACCCTTTTTTTTGTATAATAAGTGGACTGTATTTTTAAAAGGTAGTTATATCAGCCAGTTATAGAATAATTATAGTAATATAAGAATGTATGTAAACAATAAAAAAAATTGATTTTATAAAAATGTTTCTCTTGTCTGAATACAAAAAATTACAAAGAGAAAATAGTATACATAAATTGAGCAATTCAAGTGAATAATAATATTTCAGTCTTGATAGTTACAAAATAACAAAACAATATAATAGTAATTGACTCTACCAAAATAATAATTATACAAGAAAGAGATCCAAAAATATGGTCATTGAGCCTTTAATATAATAATAAATAATACTTAATAATATAAATATATATATATATATACATATGTATATGTGGTGCACCACCTTACCTAGTGTGATTATGGGGTAAGCAGTGCCGGAATCTGTAATTAATTTTATAATAATACAATAAAGAATACAGGTGTGATCCCGCGCACTAACTCAAACCGCTAACCACACAAAACGACGACCCAAAATTACTCAAAAAAACTAAACAAACCAAATGCAAATCGTGAAGCCTGATCTGACTCAAATGAGACTATATAATACAAGTGCCATCCTAAAAGGAAAATCAATGTAAATAAAAATTATAATTATGTGTGTATTGGAACACTATTTTACCAGAGGTATCACCATTCATCCACGCCAAATGAGCAATGGCATACAGCAATCAAAATAAAACTAAAACCAAAGATTGAATTTGGGTCCAGACTTGGCTGCGATGATCACACTAAAACTGCAACGTAGTTTTGATGTTCAGACTCGGCTGCGACGACAACATGTAACAAAAACTCCAAACCAAAGAGTAACTACTAACGAATAAAATACGATTTTTTACTGCTCGGCAGCTTCAATGTGGTGTTGGAAAACAACAGTTTTAAAAACGACAATGCAAAACATTAAGAAAAATTATAAAACGCTAATGCAATATGATGCTGTATACTGCTCGGCAGCTGCAAAAGGTGCTCTATGGTCCATGTAAACCAGTAATAGATTACTACTATATGTTATCGATAAATAATCGCATCAATTGTATGAGTGTAATACGACTATTGCATTCTATAAAAGTTTTATATTATATCATTTTTTATTTTTATGTAATGCCAGTACGTTCTCTGACTTGATGCGAGCCGTATATTATCGTTTATTATATAATTATTTTATATAAAATGGAATTTAGTTCATTTTCTGAATTTTATGAAAAATGAAATGCTTACTACGTAGAAAAACCTGGGAACAAAACCACCTACTAAAAATGAGGTTCAATAAATAATTGAAGAAATCTTAGCAGCCAAAATAAAAATGTAATTAAGAAATATTCACATTTTGATTGCGCGTGTCGTTATTCGTTTTTATACAATTTCTAAAATTCTTATCACATTATCGCTTTATACTTACCTATTTGAATCGAAGTTCTTTCGTTTTCTCTGTTAGCCAGACAATACATTTCAATAATATAATAGTATAAAGTAATTTGCTCTTTTATAAGAACTTATAGGGACTTATTAATTTACTATTGATATTTTTGCTACTATAACATTTGGAATTTGGATGTTAACTATAATAAGCACGATGTGCATAGTAGTATAGTACATTGTAAATATTATTTTATTTTCATTGAGATGGATAAGAATATAAGTAAGTAATAAGTATATTCTTATCTATCTCAATGTTTATTTTGTAGTTTATAATTTTAACAAAGGTTGGCCGTATTGAATTCATTCTGGGAGTTTAAAGTTATATAATATGTCAGATGTCTGTAATCGGCTGCAGAAGTCGTCATTATGTACGGACTATATATTATAACGGCATACGATGAGTACGTCGCCGACGACCTACCCATCGCTTATCAATTCAGTGCAGTATCCAGGGGGGGCTTTTGGGCTTAAGCCCACTCCGAAATCTTTTATTTTAAATAGTATATGTGTGTGTATACAATAAAGCCTCGATAGTCCGGACGAATTCAGACCAAACATCGTCCGGATTATCGATTTTTCCGGATTACCGGAGGTTTTTCAAAATTACCTAATCAAATTACTTAGATTTTATTTTTTATTTCACTATCTTTATATTTATTGCATTTTAAATTACAAGAATAATAACTTAATTAAATTAAAACTAAATGCATTACAAAAAAAAAAAATGTTTGTATGCAATAATAGTTATCGATAACAATATCTTATGGATTAATTGGGTTGCGGAATTCTCGTAAAATCTATTTACGAACAAATGGAATTTTGCCGCCCGGATTACCGCGTTTACCGGATTATCGGGGGTCCGGACTATCGAGGCTCTACTGTATATATGTTTTTAAATTATTTCCTATTTTCGTATAGAATTAAGTATGAATGTTTAAGCCCACCCCGAAAACAAATCCTGGGTACGGCACTGCCTGTCATGATTAATGTTATTGGGATTCAATAGATTTAATAGAATCGTACATATACATTTTTCGTGTACAACTACAGTAGGTATAATATTATAAGGCGATGGTGAGGTCCTCTGCAGTTAAAAAGGGTCACAATGTTCATGTTACAATGCTAAGCCTGCCTGTGTTGTGTTACTCCACCCACATATTCGTATTGTATTTTTTCACTGACACACTGCTATATATACACTGCTCGATAACTTTTTCGACATCAATGAATTAATTTTTTTTCATTTTGTAACAAAAATAAACTACTAAGACGTTCTTTGCTCATTGTTAATTGTTACCCGCAGATGTTTTTAAACGCCATAAACATGAAAAACTTCTTTCACACGACGCAGTATTCGTAGGACAGGGCGATGGTAAACTCTCCCGATTTTTAAAAATAGTAAACTCTCCCGAGTTAATATAATGTTTACCTAAAGTAAATGTGTAAACTCTCCCGGGTCAACTTTATAATTACCTGTAGGAAGTAGGTATGTAAGCTCTCCCGAGTTGATTTTTTGAAATTTTATTTTTTATTCTATTTTATTGATTATAATATTATGTTCATAGCAGCTAAAGGCATTAATTTATATTATTATTATTATTATTATTATATATGATTGACTATTTTTAAACGCAACTTAAATGTATATTAAATTTATTTTATGATTTTTACTAGACCCGGGAGAGTTTACATGTTTCCGTTAGGTAGTACAGGAATAAATCCGGGAGAGTTTACACGTTTCCGTCAGGTAGTACTGGAGTAGACCCGGGAGAGTGTACCATCGGAAGAGTTAACAATCGCCCCAGGTGCCAACGTATATTTTTGCACTTGCTATAAATACCTATATATTGACAGTGGATGTCAGTTCATCGTGGTGCACCCCCGTATTTGCGCCACTGTGCATGATGTAACATATTTTTAAAATATATAGGTAATTAAATATATAGTATATAATAATACTTATATGATATGTTATATACGTCATACATATTTTTTGTGTCCGTAGTCCGTGCTTTGAGTAACAGAATAAATAATAAAAATAGTCTTAACAAATTTATATTATGACTATTATATGTTACTGTGTAATAAAAATTAAAATGCTATATATTGCAAAAAAAAAAAATATATATTTATACATACTAATAAGTAATAATTAATTTATCATTAATGTTATAGTTTGTTTGCAAATGATCATTGTGTTTGTAACTTACGTACCTTGACCACCGTTTTGTAAATTATACGTTTAGTATTTTATTGATTTTTCTCTATGTTATTAGATTTGAACCTCGGACGTGGTTCATAACAACAATTCATAACAATATTATGGTTAAAAAAAATCATGCAAGCACTCGTGACTCAATACACACTATCGGTTCTGATATTAACGCTAAAACGAATGAAAGGTATTAGGTACCTATTTTAGTTATTAGTGTTATTAGTTTATTACTTTTATTCTGAACCGTATATTAATATTGTCATTAGCTTATTTACATGATTTAGACGCATTTCATCAAAACTAGAATTTCAAACGTCCGGGGAAATAATGAATTATTGAATTTTTAATAACAAGATAGGAATAATATTGGTTATAACTTATAATATAAAGACAAGTGATGGTTTTGTAATAAATTGCAATTAGGTACCTATCACATAAATATAATGGGAATATTTTAAGCTGCCGAATATCATATAAATTCTGTTGTGTTAGCACTAAAACATACCTATAATTATTAATTAATATATTATAATAAAAATATCAGTCACCAATACGGTCGATACGGTATATTTATAAACTACAAGATTTATTTAGGGCCGTAAATAAATGTCTCCATTGAATATTATATATTAATAAATATTAAAATATGTATATCTCAATGGTTTATGAACTACATACTTACTAGACATAAGTGCAATATTTGATAAATAAAGGTCAAATTTTGATTAGTAATAAATATTTATTCAATATATTCAATGATAATTAAACTCAACAGTCAACATATTTACTATAATACTATGACAATGAAACGTATCGACACTCAGGCATAGAGTTTCGACTACAATAAAAAAATGTAAATAGGTAACGGATGTGTATTCATAAGTCTTGTAGTCGGTTTTAGGCCATATTTTTTCATTTTATCTTTTGTACTTTATTCAAAAAAGAGACGACATACATACGTCCGGACTCCGGAAACACACACACACACACACACACACACACACACACACACACACACACACACACACACACACACACACACACACACACACGCAATACGCATCATTTTATAACCAATTTATTTTAACGCTCCTCTCAGCGGTAGGCCGTAATTGTCCGGAAAATAAACGTCCGGAATGATAAAATCACGGAAAATTAAAACTCCGGAACGTAAAATCACGGAACGTAATAATCCGGAATGTAAAATCCCTGATCGTAATATTACGGAATGTAAGAACCCGGAATAGTTGAATTCCGGAAAATAAATAATCCGGAACGTAAAAACACGGAACGTAATAATCTGGAACGTACAATCTCGGATCGTAATAATCCGGAATGTAAAACCACGGAACGTAAAAATACGGAACGTACGATCCCGGAATTTTATATCCCGGACCGTTATATTCCGGAACGTAAAATTCCGGAATGTAAAATCCCGGAACGTAATATGCCGGAAAAGAATCAGTGATTCCTAAAATTCCACGCCCAATACCAAAACGATGATTTTCATGTGATAATATTGTGCATGATAATTAAAATATATTGATAACCGATTGATTTGAATTTATCACTTTTTCAAATTTTTTAGATGGGTATATTATCAAAATTATTAAAGGCATCCACATTTAAATATTAATTTTCTAGTAAATCAGCTTAATCTAACTTTTTCTAATATATAAAAAATATTATGTCACGGTGGTAGTATACGAACTCCTTCGTAACTTCTCTACCTAGTCAAATTCTCGGATGACATTTGTTTGTATATTTGATAGGTCATAAAGTATTTTTCACCCTCCTACTACCACCCGGGGAGGTGCTTAAAGCTTAAACGGATATTTTGAGATTTTTGGTGGACATTTTTGTTCATAAATGGTTGCTATTGATTATAAGAGAAATAATTACCTAGTAGAAATTAGTCTTTATTTATTTATAATTTTCTTAAATGTTGCCATTTTTTACGGACTTTTTACCAAGTGCACGGGCATCAGCTATCAGCCATCAGCCATCAGCATCAGCTAATATATTCTATATATTACATTCAAAACTTACAATATTATATACTACTATAGCTGATATCGTATCCCGTAAAAAATTACAACTGTTAACAAAAATTGGGATTGTTCAACTCCTTTTGGGTACCTCATCAGTATCCCTGGTAGGACAATGTGCAACAGCATATTAAGTAGGCAATGTGCGAAAATTTGATTTGAAACATGCTTGTGCCTGATCTGCCCGATTAACCAATGGCAACCAAATAATAAATAGTAATTTCTACTAATTATTTCTCCTGTAACCAATATCAACCAGCTACCTATAAACAAAAATGTCCACCTAAAATCTCAAAATCCCCGTTTAAGCACCTTCCCGGGTGGTGGTAGCAGGGTTAAAAGTAACTTACGATCTGTTCTCATACCTATCAAATATACAAAAAAAAAATTTCATCTGAATCGGTCGAGCCGTTACGGAGAAGTTCGTACACTACTATGTCACTCCGTGACACGAGATTTTTGTATACTAGAATATGTCTTTTATTATTATTGGTACTTATTATTATACCTACATCCAAGTTTCAGGGGAGGACTGTGGATTATAGAGTATTTAGCTGAATATTCTAGGAAATATTTAGCCCCAAAACCCTAGTTTCGGTTGTCTGACTGTCAAACTGTTAGTATATTAATATCATTATTTTTACATTACAATTAAAAAAAAATGTATAATGACAAGTAAATAATTTTTATTATTAAAAAAAACAATTTGGGCATTCATGAAGCAGGTGATCTCCTATAGTATATTATAGTAGTTTAATGTGAATTACCTTTTAGTTTCAAGTGTATTTGGCGATTTATCAAATTTTATACATATTTCTCAACGTTTATCTTCACAGTTTTTTTAGTATGCGATGTACTGCTTCCGAACGTTTACCTCAAAATCTTATCGATTACTATTTATATTGATTTAATTAAACAAAATATTAATTGCATATGACTATATGAGTATCTAGTAAATAACACTATACCTAACAGTCAAAGTGATTAAAATTGCTTACAATCTATAAATTATTTGTTTACCATATTTATTTTAATTAAATTCCTTGTAAAATGTTTTATAAAAATTACATTTAATATTATTATCTTTAATTCCCAATATAATATAGTTTATGTAGCAATATAAAATTACTTTTAAGTAATTAACTAAATATTACAAATTAAACATATTTGATAATACATTTTTTTAATTATTTAGTCTAATGTTGAAAAAAGTCTATGCACTTTACCTGTAATATTATAAATCAATATTTTATACGAAATTATAGGAAATTAGTATAGGCAACCAAACATATTATTAGATTCTGAACGAAGTGAAGAATGTATTGATTTTACAATGATGTGTGTTTTTTTTTTTTTTGTGTCTGACGACAACATTTGGAGCAGTAATTATACTCCGATTTTTAACTTCAGCCCCTCTTTGAATAGGAAAATTCATCTAGTTGGTACTTTGGGGGGTCAAAAGTAAACATTTTCAAATAGTTTTCAAAAAAATCGAGAAAAACAAAAAAAAAATGGTGACAAAAAACCGGCAATTTTACGAAAAATCACTTTTCGACAAAATCGATTTTTTGATTTTGCTGTAACTCAAAAACGAATAATTTTAAATACTTGAAATTTTCACCAAATGTTTATATTATGGTTATCTTTTACAGTTAAATTTTCAAAATATTTTGACCATTTTTAAGCTATTTATTGAAATTTAAGACAATTGAAATTTTCGACTTTTCTAAGTTTTTTTTCTTCAAATGCCGATAAAAGTTTTTTGAATGGCCAGAAAATCTTGAAAATTTAATACAAAGTTTCTTATAAGTTGTTCTTAAAGTGATAAAAAAAAATCTGAAATCGTTAGTCACAATTTTTTTTTTATAAGTGCTTAAATTTCGAATTTATACGAAATATGTCAAAATTTAAATTAAATTTCATACGCTCATAATGCGAATGTTGGCCAAATATTTTTTTTAATAATAAACAGATACTATAAAGTAACTATAGAAACATATAGTAACTATACTATTTGTTTTAAAATAGAATATATGACAATATTTAAATATAATATATCCTAAACTGACAAATCATCTTCGTTCAGAATCGTTTTTCGTATACAATCATTATATATTATAAATAATTTATAATTATATCATAGTATCATTGAAATAAAATTGAACACATCTATCCCAGACTATCCATTACAGTGACCCCTCAATGACACCTACTGTACAGTAGAACGGTACCCACTTGCTCACTTTATTTCTTAAGATACTTAAAAAGACAAACAGTAGGCAACGCCTGTACAATTATATATACCTATACGAGTGTACCTTTTAATTTAGTAAGTCTCTGTAATGTACGGTACCTACCATTGGTTACCTACCTATCATCTATTTGATAAATTTGAATTCAATGATAAATCATTAAAAACGAAAAGCAATTCTGAGCGAAGAAAGTGGTTGGCGTACATTAATATTACTAATTGTATGATATATTTATATTGCTCTGGCCTATTAAATTTTTTATTTCAATTCAACAGCTAATAATATATAACAATTTAAACTTACAGGATATACTATGGAGTTGATTACCCGATTACCCCCTCTCTTTAAGCAATATTGGGGTGAGAGGGGGGGGTCTCCTAACATAAATATTATAACAGAAACATTTGGTTATATATCAAAGTAAATTATTTTACTTTTACTAAGTAATACGGTTGGTTGAATAGAAATTGAAAAATAAAATTTATGAGGAACCTAGTGTTACGTTTTCAAAGAATTTTAAAAATGGTATGTCTCTTTTACAACAAACAATTTTCAAATTTTCGTGAATTTGACGAATTTTGTAAATTTTATTTTAATTGCTTATAAATTATAAAAATATTGTTACTAGGAAGGTAAATATTTTTGATATTTCATTTATTTGCGTTAGGTAAAGCTTAAGAGGGATCTCGTATTATATTTTAAGATGATTATTAATGAGCATAATGTTTTTATCGATATTTGTAGAATTTGTGTTCGGATGACAAAATTAATTAAACGAATTCAAAAAAATAGTAAATCTTTATTTGAATAAATTTAAATTACCATGTTGCATGTGTGTGCAGTGGCGTAATTACGCGGGTGCACGACGGTGCACTTGCACCCCCTGGCATAATGTAGCAGGTGCAAAGATATACTTTTGCACCCGCTGAAACGGGTGCCAGTTGGGTGACCAGTTGCCCCCCACGACTGTTATCAGGATTTTAAAAATATACCAGTTGCCCCCAACCGAATGTACCAGTTGCTCTCACATGTTAATATATACAAAATACACGATTTCAATATATAGCCCGTAAAATAGGAGAGGTAAATATACAAATGTCAATAATACAATAATAATAAATAATAATACATAAACAAATTCATATGATTACAAATTATCACATTGAATATGCCACTATTAGTATTATAATTAAATTATTTATTATGAATATTTTTGTCTATCATTTTATACTATTTTTTTTGACAAATTATCACATTGAATATGCCACTATTAGTATTATAATTAAATTATTTATCATGAACTTTTGTCATAATTTATTTATTATTTGTATATTTACCTCCCCTATTTTATGGGCTATATATTGTAATCGTGTATATATTAACATGTGAGGGCAACTGGTACATTCAGTTGGGGGCAACTGGTACATTCAGTTGGGGTTAACTGGTACATTTAGTTGAGGGCAACTGGTATATTTTTCTCTAGGTAGTTCGGGGGGAATTGGTATAAAAAAAGGTACTTTTGAGGGCAACTGGTACATGCCTGCTGAAACGCCTGAAACAAACTGACCTGAAAATTCAAATTCTATGAAAGTTTAATTCTATTTTATTGTTTTTTTTTTTAATTTTTTGATAAATGAAAACAGAAATGATAAAATACATTTTCAAGTTTTAGTAGTTTTACATTTTCTAGCGTTGCGAATATTATCGTTCCTTAATTGGTCTTTTTGATTATTGGACCTATGAAAGCTTTGCACCTGCTGAAATTTAATGGAATTACGCCAATGTGTGTGTGTGTTTAAGTAAGGGGGGGTGGTCCGGACCTGAAGGTTACTTTGGGAATAATTAATCAGAATTAGGTAAGTACCCAACCGCGTATGAAGTTAGGTGAGGTTAATAATCAGAGTAGATACTGGTTGAATATTTTTAGATACATATGTATTTATTAAGTTGTATTTAACTTTTATTTTTAAACTCTAATATTAATTGGTTAAACTTAAACCACTATCAACTTACATACTCATCCCATTTTTAACCCGGAATAGTTAAAGAAATAATTTGTTAAAGGAGACGCTTTTTAACCACCGTCAAAGGTAGGGCCAGAGCCGTGTTAAGGGGGGGGCAAAGGGAGCAACTGCCCCCGGGTGCCATAGTTTTGTAAAAGTAAGGGGGCGCCTTTATTTGCTCTTAATATGCTACCTATGGCCCAAATTGTAGGGAAGGGGCGTGAATTGCCCCGGGGCGCTGAATTGCTTGACACGGCTCTTGGTAGGGGACTATAATATTATACATTATAGTTTATAATAATTTGTTTCCATGAGAATATTTTTTTTTTAAAAAAAAAAAACATGGATTGGTGGTAACTTTTTAAGTGTATTTGCTCTCAAAATACCTCTGTACACCACTGATCCTGTAATGGATTTTCAAAGTTTTAGTCTTAAACTTTAAAGTAGGTAGGTACACCATATTCTTAATTATTATTGTATATACGTCCAATATCCGAAAATGTTAGGCACCATTGAATCATACTAAATTCCGGATATTTAAATTCCGGAATATTACGTTCCGTGGTTTTAAATTCCGGAATATTACGTTCCGTGATTTTACATTCAGGATTATTATGTTCCGTAAGTTTACGTTCCGGATTATTTAGTTTCCGGAATATTACGTTCCGTGGTTTTACATTCCGTAATATTAATTTCCGGGGTTTTAAATTCCGTAATATTACGTTCCGGCGTATTACGTTCCGGAATTTTACTTTCTGGTAAACTACGCTCCGGGACTTTAAATTCCGGAATTTGACTTTCCGGAATATTACAGTCTGGGATATTAAATTCCGGGATTGTACGTTCCGTATTTTTACTTTCCGGAATATTGTAGCCCCCCATTTTATCTTGATTGAAGAATGAATTTAGATTCTGAGAGGGCTGAGAGGGCTCAGAATCTAAATTCATTCTTCAATCAAGATAAAATTATATTATATTATATTAATACATTATCTTATACAATAAGGTAAGGTTAGGTTTTAATTTATTTTATTTTATTATATTTATTTAATTTATTTAATACTAAATATTTTATTCTCACAGTTACACCATTTTCATAACAAAAATCTTACAAGAATGTGAACCGCCTTTTACAAATAAACTATGTATATTTACATTGTCATATATTAATCAAAATATTATCAGTCTAATTAGATACTAAATTATAGGTAATATTAGAAATATCATCACTAAATAAATAAATAACAAATGTACAAAGATAAAATGTAATTCACATCAATGTAATATTTATCATATTATTCATAAAAGATAATCTTTCAAATTAACTATAAACATTTTTTCTGTTCAACTAATGTTTATAATACTGGGTTTGACAAACCTTAAATAGCATTTACTTAATAGATTTTTCGTATTTGTTAAATGTTCTTGATTTAATTAACTTTAAATGTTAAATAAACATATAGTAAATATATCTGTTACTTTGATTTTATTGCATACCTACGTGTTTGATAAGCAATATACGGTAATTTTTATTGTGAAAAGCTCTAGTATATTTTATATATGATCAAGTGTCTTCGAAGACAATATAAAACATTAAAAGCTTTTAGTATATAGCGGACAGCGGTATACCGTATTTATACGAAAAAAAATATGTCTATTATAAACGTGTAGGTAGGTATCTACAACATAATAATCAAAATAATAATCTCGAGGTCAACTTATTTTTCAACGTGACAAAAGAGACATACATATAATAATAAAGGTTGTAACTTGTAGCCTATAGGTTTATAATATTGTTATAATATGAGTGAATAACATGAGATAATATGTTTCACTGTGAACGTTTTACGAATACCTACCAATGTTACACTAAAGAATTTATAGTTTGATTTTAGATTCTGAACGAAGTGATGAATGTATTGCTTTTACTATGATGTGTGTTTTTTTTTTTTTTTTTTGTGTCTGACGACAACATTTGGAGCAGTAATAATGCTCCGATTTTTGACTTCAGCCCCTCTTTGAATAGGGAATTGAATCTAGTTGGTACTTTAGGGGGGGTCAAAATTAAAATTTTCTAATAGTTTTCAAAAACATCGAGAAAAACAAAAAAAAAAATGACAGAAAAATGGAAATTTTACGGAAAAACCACTTTTCGACAAAATCGATTTTTTAATTTTGCTGTAACTCAAAAACGAATTATTGTAAATACTTGAAATTTTCACCAAATGTTTATATTATGGTTATCTCTTTACAGTTAATTTTTCAAAATATTTTGACCATTTTTAAGCTACTAATAGACAATTGAAATTTTCGACTTTTCTAAGTTTTTTTTTCTTCAAATGCCGATAAAAATTTTTTGGGTAGCCAGAAAATCTTGAAAATTTAATACAAGGTTTCTTATAAGTTGTTCTTAAAGTGATAAAAAAAAATCCGAAATCGTTAGTCACAATTTTTTTTTATAAGTGTTTAAAGTTCGAATTTATACGAAATATGTCAAAATTTAAATTAAATTTCATACGCTCATAATGCGAATGTTGGCCATAGTAACCATAGTAACATAATATAAAAACTATACTATTTGTTTCAAAATAGAATATTTGACAATATTTAAATATAATATATCCTAAACTGACAAATCATCTTCGTTCAGAATCGTTTTTCGTATACAATGATACCTATCATTGCATTCAAATTTAACCTTCCATAGTCTGAGGTCCACCCCACCCCCTAATATACAGCAGAGCGATACCCACTTACCCGCTTTTTATATTTTAATTTATAAATTTATATAATATTCCATAATATCGCATTTTTAATCGTTGAAAAATTTGGTTTTAAATTTATATTTTAATACAAATTACTAAAATCATATTAATATAATATAGGTACTATAATATTCTCGTATATCGAATACTTCGTAAATGATATTTTTATTGAAAATGTTTCAGTGTATTTTAATTTAAATTATTTTTAAGTGTTTGCAATTAAATAAATTTAGATTTGTAACAAGAAAAAAATTTATAGGAAAAATCATCCCCTCCGGAACTCGCAAAACTTCCTACCGGCGCTATATGCTGTATTAATTATTGACAGATAATATTGTTTTATAATCTATTTGTTTATTATTTTTTAAGGCATAAAAGTAACACAAAACCCTTTTCTTGTGACATCTGTTGTTGAAAAAAACTGAATAAGCTTTTTTAAATGTTTCCTTCATGTACCTATCGATTTAATATTGATTTTGTCGAAAATTGAGATTTGTCAAAAAATATTCGTTTTTCCTTAATTTGTTTTGTATTTAAATTGTTTTTAACAGAAAGAATTTTAATTTTAAACCAGTAGTAAAGCGCGAGGAAATGTTTAAAATAAAAAAACAATATTAATGATAAGTTCGGGATTGGTAAATTGGATCCCAAAAAAATTGTAGCAAGTTAAGTCTCGGAAAAATGTTAAATATAATAGTATGTCAAATGTTAGAATTATGGTATAAACATTGTATAAATTGTATAAATTAAAATAAACGCGGTTTATAATATCATTATCATGTATTCATATTATAAATAATTAAAAATTATATAATGTTTGTTTTTCTATCGAAGTATAGAATAAATTCGTGTTCAGTTGGTGTACTACTATTATATTATGTATTTATATAACCGGCTCGAACAGATACTTCCTATTACAATATAAAGTAGAGGGTAGAGCACTGAGCATTACATAATTATTTAAAAGTAAATTGTATCAATATAAAATATTAAAATTTTAGACTTTTAAAACTTTAAACCTAGTTGCGCTAAAGGTTCGTAGCGGGGACCGAATTTATCTACTACCTATTAATATTAGGGACTTAACTTACTGGCATGATACCAATATATACAATATAGTGATATCATAATAATATATTACAATGTAATAATACTAGTTTATAAGCAATGTTAAATATTTTATTCTCACAGTCACACTATTTACATAACAAAAATCTTATAAGAATGTGAACCGCCTTTTACAAATAAATTATATATTTACATTGTATGTAAACCGCCTTTTACAAATAAGCTATATATTTACATTGTACGTAAACCGCCTTTTACAAATAAGCTATATATTTACATTTTCATATATTAATCAAAATCTTATCAGTCTTATTAAATATTAAATTAAAGATAGCATTATAGAAATATCATTCCTGAATAATTAAATAACAAATATACAAAGTACTAAGATAAAATTGACAATTCACATCAATATAATATTTACATTAAAACAATATTAAATTAAATTAATCGCTGTAAAAATGTTTTTCAATAAATATTTAACATACTAGGAACGATTTTAACTCCAAAAAAATAGCATAAAACATTTTTCCCAAAAGATCATCAATCTGTGCGTTTTTTAGTATCAACTCACACAGTTGTGTCGGAGAAGGAGGGGCAGAGGGGACAATTGACCCCTCAGATATAATCCAAAGGGGCAAAAGTATACTATTGCTCCCCCATACTACATTATAATTAAAGGATATACAATCGTAAATTACGTAATACGTTTAATTTATTATATTTATTTCTATATTTATATTTATATTATACTATAATCAAATCAATTAAAATTACTTAAATTACTTTCTTTTAAGTGCGGTAATTATTCTTTTTCATATCTACGAGCCGTAAGGGATATTGCTATTTGCTTGAAAACCATATTGTGATAATTTCAAATTATAATATAATATTTAAAATTATCTTCTTAGCAATTATAACAAACATCTTGTAAGAGTTTGGGTTTTATTAACGCCCAAAAACTGGGTGGGACATTTTTCGGCCAGTTCACTTTTCGTCCATTCTGGAATGACCGTTTTTATTAATATTATAATATGATTATTATATAAATTGGTAGTTTAATATAAAATACGTGAAGAATATTTCATTAGTAACCAAACTAATGTATTGGCTAAAAACGGAAATACCAGAATGGCTAAAAAGGGAAAGGTTCATTTTGGCCGAAAACGGTGCTGGCCAAAAAACTATCCACGAACCAAGGGGAACACTTGATTTGTAACCTATAAGCCGCACCACGTGATGACCCTAAGGTCAAGTCGGTGGAACTTATAGGATTTGTACACGCAATGGTTCATTGCAAACCAAAGATTTAATAAAAATGGGAAAATAAAAACATTTTAAATATAAGAATAATAATTGTTGAGGTAATCATGAGGGTATATTTAACATGGTGCAGATTTACAAATAATAATACAATTTAATATATTAATATTTAATTTTGGCACATGCAGGTGCACAGCTGATATAATACATTTTTTGTTGATTACATGGGATATAATGAGGTATTGACATGTGCATGCGCGTCCGAGAGTGGCAACCGTCGGTGACTCCAGCCGATACCCGCATTGCATTTCACTTACACTAATAATCATTTAGGTTCAACTAACACATAGGTCTTGGGCGGCTAAGACGAGAATCATCTCGTCAATTCATCAGAATTGCCTCAATGTTGTCCTTTAAATTTAATAACAACTGTAGCGATGTCCCTTAATGCAGACAAATATTTTAAGCAATTCCGCGTAAAAATGATATTTTAGTTCTAGTGTTATACCTTTAAACATTTTTAGGTTAAATTAATTTAATTTTGATGATAATCTATTATAATATTATTTATTTTGTTTATATATTTTTTACGTCCAATTGTCTCGACGTCCAAGCGGCAACGTCTATTTGTCCCTATTCGCAAATACATATTTGACACATTATTTATTTTAGTCATACGTATAATACCACTTAAAAAATTATATGATTTCCTACTATTTTAATATGTATGTAAAACATGTTTTTTCTTTAAATTAAAAAAAAATTGTACGAGTTCTAAAATAAATTTAAAAACTGATGCACATTCTTGTTATATTTTATATGATCAATAATAATTAAATATAGTAAATAATAATAGTACACAGTAATTAAAATGTAAATATCTAATTGTTTTTACAGTGGCGTATCTAGCACGAAATAATTAGGTAGGCCAGTTTTGTTCTGTAGGTAGTGTATAAGTATTACATGGGAGTGATAATAATATTCAATAATAAACATTATTCACATTTTTATTTTTGATAAAAAAAAAAACCAAACAGCCACTGTAGTTTTTAAACTTAAATGTTTATTTATTCTGTTAAAATGATAAAGATCATTAGAAAATAACAATAGAACAAAAAACATGGTATGAAATATAGTTAAAAATTATTATGCTATAATAAGATATTAATTTCATTTAATAGATACATTTAACATAGAAAGAATAAGGAATATTTATTTTTCTACATCTAAATAATCTTAGCCAATTTTATTAGGTTGGTAATCTATATTATAATTATTAAATTTAATAAGCCGTAATATAGGTACACCATAATCTTAAGCTATGATTATAATAATATATTACGGTCGAAGACTAACATCACAATTTATGATCTGACATTACTTTACAGAGAGCGTGCCTAAACAATACATTAAAAGCTTAATAACTAGAATATACAATACATATCTGATCAGTCAATTCGGATAATAATAAAAATAACATAAACAGCAAAACTCGATTAGTACCTAGTCTATTGTTCGCTTAAAAATGTGCAAGTTTACTATTACCCTGCACTAAATGACCTTGCATCAGGAATGAAAATATAAAAATGAGAAACATTGGTTTTTATTGTCTGTCTCCGACACCCTACGACCATTAGGAAAACAAATATCGGATAATAATCTTAACATAATACAAAGAATGATAAAATTCCAAAATTCCAAGTATATATTTATTGATTTTTATAATGTTTGTTTGGTATGTAGAAAGTAGTAAAATGTGATGAGTTACTAAAAAAAAAAAATTATATTATATATATATAAATATATTTAATAATAATGAAAATATTTACTTAAGATTGAAATAACTGGAATTAAGTTTATCTAATACAAGTTGATCATCTGGTAGTTTAACGGGATACATTTTTAATTCTTTTAAATTCCACCACATCATTGTCTTCTTGCGAATAATCATATGAGACGCCTTTGTCTTTCTTTGTTGGATTTTCTTTACGCTTTATTAATACACTCATCATAACTACTGAAACTAATAACAAAACAGCGCAGAAGCTTATTAGAGATAACCATTTGTTTTGCATTTCGGTTTCAATTTCTGAAAACATTGGCTGATACTCGTGAACTTCTCTGGTAACAATCCTGGCTGGTTTTGCTGCTACTGGTCTATGTGGACAATTCGCCTCACGCACATACATGGCCCACAAACGTTGTACATTAGTTGTAAGTTTACTTCCTGGTCTTTCCAGTTTGGTTTTCTTAATAGGCGTGCTCTTGGGATCGAAATTGCACTCTAATTCTTTGGTATTTTTATTGTTTACATTGGAAGTGATTGATTTTGTAGAACCTACCAACACGTCTATGTTTCCTGCGGACAACGCAGCCCATTGCCACATATCCACAACATAACAATCGCATTTCCATGGGTTACCAACCAGTCGTAACGACATAAGTTGATGGTTATACCCGAATTTATCTGGATTGATTGCCGTGATATTATTGAAACTCAAGTCCAACTGTTCTAACTTAGTCAGCGATTCTAAAAACTTCATAGACGCTTCTTCGTCACTGTTTAATTTATTATCGTTCAATAACAACTGACTGATGTAGGGCGTTGTAGTAAAAGCGTCAACAGGTAAATTACTTAAATTACATTTACTCATGTCCAAATTCTTTAGACCTGATAATTGAGGTGGCAGTATTGGTCCTTCTTCGGGAACTTGCAGAGGATTTTCTGAAAGTCTTAACTCTTCCAAATTTGGATATGTTAAGTTATCATATAACACTGTATTATTTAGATGACTAAGACCACAATTATTCAACTCCAATACTTTTAAATGCGTAAGATTTTGGAATAAACCTAATTCTAGGCTTTTAAGTTTATTTCCAGACAAAATAAGCGTTTTTAGAGTAGACATTTTTGAGAAAGTCGTACTGGATATTCTTTGCAAGTTATTATAACTCATATCTAAATGTTCCAACGATTCCAATGGAGATAAAAGTGATGTAAAGGTATAATTTAAAGGATTTCTTGATATGTCTAATTCATGTAAATTAGTAAATTTATGGAAAGTGTTAGCAGGCAACCTTGTTAATCCACAGTCTCTTAATGAAAGTTTCTTTAGCTTTAATAAAGGTGATAAAGCTACTGCTAAATCTTCCGCAGAAAAATCATTTCCAGATAATATGAGTGTATGTAATTTCGTTGCATTAGCGAATGCATCTTTAGATAAAGTTCCTTCCAACTGACAATAACTGAGGTCTAGTAAATTTAAATGAACTAAATTGTGACCCAAAGTAGTAGCCACGTCAAGATAATATAATTCATTTTCAGCCAACACTAGACTTTTTAGCCAAATATTCTTGTAAAATACATTATCTGGTAAATTTGATATACTTGATTTCCTTAAATCGAGATGTTCCAATCTGCCTAGATTACCCAGTATTGAAGTCCATTCAATATATCTATTAAGACTGTTTCCAGCCAATTCCAATACCGTCAGGTCACCGAGACTACTAAAAGCTACTCTCGATATGTGTCTAAGATTGCAGTTATTTAGAATTAAATGTTTTAAAGTTATAAGAGGATCAAATATGCCTGGTTCAATGAAACAAAGAGGGTTTCCAGAAATATCAAGTTTGTTTAGACGACTGATATTGGTGAAAAACTGCGGTGATAATTTTGTTAGATTACAGTTCGCCAGGTATAGGTACGTCAAAGACTTGGAGTATAAGAATGGACCTTCGACTTGTTTCAATGGATTTCCTTGTAATTCTAACGTCATTAATCCAGGACTATCCCTGTAACGAATATAACAAATGTCGAATAAGTTTTAAATTTATAATTTTATTTTAATATTTAAATACTTTCTCATTTTAAAGCAAACAATAAAATTGTTTTAATAGGTAAAATATACATAATTATAATTCTTTATTATTTGTATATCGGAATAAACCTATTTAATAAAAAATAAAAATACAAGTATATCTTTACTGAAAGATTAATTGTATCATTAAAAAATAAACCAACAGTTTTCGTAAAGCTGCTAATAATAATAATTTCACTTTTTGTTTAATCAGATAATACAAAAATAATCATACAATGAACATTAAGTATGAAATACCTAATATAACACTTTTAATATTCTATTTTAAGATAAGATTGATTTAAATAGATAATTAAAACATATTTTATAATAATATTTTTTTGTTTAGTATATCCGCTTAAAAATGTAATGTACGTATATTATCACCCAACTATAGAATCGACCTTGAATAAGCAAACATGGAAACTGTGAGTTGTGACTTAATTTTTTTAATTTAAATATAATTGAAGTTAAACGCTGAAGTAAGAGCTCGTGTCATTTAATAGACTAAATATCTTTTGCAGAAACGTATACACACGAAATACTTGATACCTATGTATTAAATAAATGAGTAGATATCTAAATAAACTTACACAAATGCTTCAGGATCAATATAATTGATCAAGTTAGACGACAAGTTTATATCCACTAGGTAACGAAGTCCAGCGAACGTTGTATTATGAATTTTCGTTAAAAAGTTTTCGGACAACTGTAATGTCTTAAGTTTGATATTGGCTGGGAACGGTTCGATTTCTTTTAGGAGATTTCCGTTCATATAAAGAACGTAAACATTTCTGTCGAGTCCTTCATATGACATGGATAACAAGTTACTTTTCGAACAGTCTGTCACCCAGTTAACTCTAGAGTAATAGCAATCGCATTCTTCTGGACAGTTAAGTTGTTTAGATGGAATGGCTCTTGTATTGCATACGTAAGCCAATAGTGTTACAAACACTATAATGGATATACGTGTCGCCATGTCGCGGTGGATTTCTTAATCCAAACTCTGAAAATAAATTATTTAAATTAAAAACATGACGTTTAAATAATCAATTAAAAAATAATATGTAACTGTATAGGTAAGCAATATTAGAAATTCTAATCTAGTAAATTTTTCCAATTATTGTAAATAACCATATCAAATTATAAAAAATTATTTATGGAGTTTGATGTTATCGATTCATGAATGTTATCGAAAATCTGCAGGTAAAGCGAGCGTACTTATACCATCACATATGTATAGAACTATATAATATGATAGTACAAAGTGACTGCTTGCACCATTCACGTATTAATAATATATTTAATTTATTTACGGAATAAAACAGTCCTTTTTCGGTCGTTTTGATATTTAATATACGTAGTACCTATGTACCATAATATTACCTATGGAAAAACGCATCCTACAAGTCCGTGAACCGTAAATAAAGTATAATATAATATGTAATATTTTTAAACTTGTTATTGTAGTCTGACCTCATGGACTTTGGCGAAATTAAATTACATCCGTTTGAAATAATAATAATAATAAAAATCTCGCGCAACAAGTATATTTATACATGTACATATACGATATGTATATATACATTATACACATACACGTCATACACACACGCGGAAGTATATAACTTATGTACACGTATCGGCGTATCGCGTATATTATGTGTTACGGTGAAAAACGAAAATTGGTAAATGTCGTCATTCCCCGGTCAATGATGTCATTAACCAAAATGATTCAATTATGTAGGTAGGTAAATGTTGCAAAAACACATATTCTATACATTGTTTCACAACCGGGCTCTCCTGATTGGCTGGATTTGAATCGACCGCCATTTTTATCTATCTCAATAATTTTACGATTTATCAATATCATTATTAATTATTATAATTAATTATATTTACAAAAATTATGTGTTCGTAAGTGTATCTGTGTATAGTGTATAGAAAATATAAATAAATATAAACTTATATGCAACATATACCCATACAGAGTGATTTTTTTTATCGAAGAACACTCATTATTTCTGAAAGTATTAATTTTTTTGAAAATATTTTTTTTACATAGTTTCAAGTTGTTAAAAAAACAACATTTTTATTAAAAAATTATATTTTTAAATATTTTTTTAAGTTTTTTACTTTTTTGAATGACAGCATATAGTTTTAATTTTATATTCCAAAGCAGAATAATTTTCTGAGTATTTTGATACATAAAATTCGAATTTAGGGCCAGTAGTTTTTAAGTTATAAGTATTTAAAGTTTAGATGCGCAGAGTGGAGTGGTACGGGGTTACCCCGCAAAATGTTTGTCTAATACTCCGCTTGTCTAAACTTTAAATAAGTATAACTTAAAAACTACTGGCCCTAAATTCGAATTTTATGTATCAAAATACTCAGAAAATTATTCTGCTTTGGAATATGAAATTAAAACTATATGCTGTCATTTAAAAAAGTAAAAAACTTAAAAAAATATAAGGATAAAAAATATTTAAAATTATAATTTTTTAATAAAAATGTTGTTTTTTTAACAACTTGAAACTATGTAAAAAAATATTTTCAAAAACATGAATACTTTCAGAAATAATGAGTGTTCTTCGATAAAAAAAATCACCTTGTATACATAATTAAAGATTTATAATTTCAAATGAACAAATAATAGGATTATTATAAAAATCAGTATAATGAACAAAATCCAATGAATAAGTTTAAAATAATTAACTTATTAACTTAACTTTTTTAACAAGTTAATGCTCACCTTTGGTATACATATAGTTGTATAATAGTAGGAAAATTCTTGCTATATTTTTTATATATTATATAATTCAAACTATGAACATTTGTTATATTAAATGTGTTTAAAAAGAAAAATTACTGTTCAACAATCTTGTAAAATGTAGTTATCTACGTCTACTACTATATTATATTATATTATCAATAATTTATGTATAGGTAATTAATAATTTTACGATTTATCAATATCATTATTAATTACCTATTATACCTTTATTTTACGATTTATCAATCACTGGGTAGCAGACAACTCTATTACAATACAACTTAGTACTTACAACTACCTATAGACTATAGTGTTTACTGTTTAGATACCTACTAACTACAACTTTAGTGCTTAAAAATATATATAATATATTATATATAAAAATGTATCCTAAGTCATTTACCAATAAAATAAAAGAGGAAAAATTAAATTTTATAGAAATTTGAAATAATTTAAACTCTGTAGATGACATTAAGTAGCGGGTGAATGAATATGGATCTTTAACAAATACTCACTGGGTAGCAAGAAGCTCTATTCCAGCAGGAACAAAAATGTTGTGTTCGTACGTGTATCTGTGTATAGTGTACCTACATATTACTATAATAGTCAAGCACTTGACATTAGTTTTGTTTTTTATAGCTGTACAATATTTTATACCTTTAGCTGTATTCAGGGGCGTAATTACGGGGGTGGGGGATATGGGGGACAGATCCCCCCCATGAGCTGTATTTATATATTGTCTATTGTCTTATACCTACAAATAGTTCAAATACAAACTTATAAATTATTACGAAACTAAAAAAAAAAAAAAATGTTTAGTTGTGTATACTTAAAATATTACCCGGTTATTATAAATTTACCCGTTAACGATAAGCCACAAGCATGATTTCAAAATATATGGTCTGATTCCTTTTAATTATTATCTATCAATAAACATTCAACATTGGGTGCCTATAATATTATGTACGTTCTATGAACGCGCGCTGATACAAAGTATCTATATAATTGATTATTGCGATTATGTATAAACACTAGTCACTACACGTCTAGAACTCTAGGTTAATAGGTACACCGTTACACAGTATCATTTTCTAATTGTCACAGTGTCAGTTATATTTTTATACACTAAAAGCAAAATGGAACAAAAAAAAAAAGAAAATTACCATCAACTAACAGGTACTCTATTGAATTTTTTTTAAAAGAATGCTGGACCTAACGTAAGTATTACAATTTTAAATTATTTAAAATACTAAACATTACTAGGCCCGGAATTAAATGTCTTAAAATCGTACAAAATATTTAAATATGTATGACATATTTTGTACACTTATTATAATTAGAATTACAACTCGCGCCAAAATTATGCGAAATTAAATTAACACCAGTTCAAAATGTACTAAAAATTTAATTGCAGTCACTGCAGTTTATTCAATAACTATTTGTTATGTCAAATTAATTATTATAAATCATTTGAATGAGCTTATTAAAAAAAAAAAATAGAATTAATAATTTATGATAATAGGTAATAATTAATAATACCTACCTAACATTTAACAATAATTTAATTCGATTTTACCTATACGTTTTCTTATTTATTATTTAAGGAAAACATAGAGAAATCTGATGATATATCACGTGAAAAATATCATGTTGAAAATAAAAGTTTGACTCAAGCTGTTCAAGAAACAAATAAGGTACAGTAGGTACTTATTGTGCTATAGTTAGTAATTACTAGGGCCCGGATTTATATGCATTTGCACGTTTTTTCTGAATAGTCCAAAAAATAGCTAGGTAAGCTACAAGTTTGATTTGTAATCAATAGGTCCGAAATATAAAATTTTATTTTGCATATTTTTGCATATTTTGTCATTTTTTGACATGTACTGCATATTTCTGTAATTTACGATTTTTTTTGTGCATATATACGGTTTTTAAATGCATAATATGTAATATTTTGGTTATTTTTATTAAAATAACGTATTTATAGTTATATTTATAATCCATGTAATTTTACGAAGTCGTTTTCTTATTTTATCTGAGACATATCGGGACAAGTAGTAATCTGTTATTGAGTAAATTTTAGTGAATCATACATTAATCGTGTTTGTTTCGTCGTGTTTGTAAATATAGTATAATTTATTTAAACATAATATAAAAATAATAATAAAAAAAAAAAGTTTTAATCGATTTTTTGCATATTTTTTATTTTATAGGGTATATTTCTACAAAATAAGAGCATAAATGCATATTTTATAGTGCATATTTCTTAGGTTTTTAGAGCATATAAATCCGGGCCCTAGTAATTACAATAGCTGCGCACCTGTGATTACTGATTAATATAATACATTTTCATAATATCTGATAAGAAAAATGTTTTAATTTTATTTGTAGAAAAGACTTAATGGTCTGGCAATGTTGGCAATTCATAATTACATTACATTTTCAAATGAAGAGGTCATTGATGAACTTGCCAAAAAGCCTAGAAATCTGGACATAATATTGTAAAACATTAAAACAATTTATAATATTATATAATATTGAATAATTACATTGATATATGTTATTGAGTAATTAAATTATACAAAATATAGAAGGGGGGTGTGGGGCAAGGCTTCCACAAGTTTGCCACGCAAATTTATTTTGATCCCCTCCCATGAAATATTCTCAATTACACCACTGTCTGTATTATTTCATTACATTATTATTTATCACGCGGTTTTAATTATTAATTTTCCAAGTTCATATCTAAGTACATATGATAAAATAAAATTGAAGCTACAATAATTTGTTTTTTGTTGTTAGCTAGGTGCCTATTGGTTTTTACAAAATAAATTGGTTTTTGTGTGATCTACAGTGGTTAAAATGAAAGGGACAGAGTCCTTTGCATTTTATTAAAATTACAGTTTTACACTCCATGTAGCTTTAATTGCAGTGGTTTAAATATATATAAATTCAGTTAGGTATATGTATAGGTATTATAATAAAAAAAAAAATTATAATATGTTTATATATTTTTAAGTAATAAAAACAATTAAAAAAAGTGGGTAAGTGAGTATCGCTCTGTTGTACATTAGGGGGTGGGGTGGACCTCGGACTAGGGTAGGTTAAATTTGAATGCAATGATAGGTATCATTGTATACGAAAAACGATTCTGAACGGAGATGATTTGTCAGTCCAGGATATATTATATTTAAATATTATCATATATTCTATTTTGAAACAAATAGTATAGTTACTATATTATGTTACTATAGTTACTTTATAATATCTGTTTATTAATAAAAAAATTATTTGGCAACATACGCATAATGAGAGTATGAAATTTAATTTAAATTTTGACATATTTCGTATAAATTTGAACTTTAAGCCCTTATAAAAAAAAATTGTGACCAACGATTTCGGATTTTTTTTTATCACTATAAGAAAAACTTATAAGAAACCTTGTATTAAATTTTCAAGATTTTCTGGCCACCCAAAAAATTTTTATCGGCATTTGAAGAAAAAAAACTTAGAAAAGTCGAAAATTTCAATTGTCTATAAGTAGCTTAAAAATGGTCAAAATATTTTGAAAATTTAACTGTAAAGAGATAACCATAATATAAATATTTGGTGAAAATTTCAAGTATTTACAATGATTCGTTTTTGAGTTACAGCAAAATCAAAAAATCGATTTTGTCGAAAAGTGGTTTTTCGTAAAATTGTCGTTTTTCTGTCACTTTTTTTTTGTTTTTCTCGATTTTTTTGAAAACTATTTGAAAATTTTACTTTTGACCCCCCCCCCCCCCCAAAGTACCAACTAAATGAATTTTCCTATTCAAAGAGGGGCTGAAGTCAAAAATCGGAGCATTATTACTGCTCCAAATGTTGTCGTCAGACACAAAAAAAAAAAAAAAAAAAACACACATCATTGTAAAAGCAATACATTTATCACTCCGTTCAGAATCTAATATATTATTAAATCATGCAATAATATTTTGTATTATATTATATAATATGATGGTTATGGTTATAACAGTTGAATATAGTATAGTAGTTATGATATTAATATATTATTATAATTTATATGCTCTATACTAAATATGAGATACCTACATGGCTACATTGTTTGAAGTTGTATGATTTATATTTAATATAATTGTTATATATTTTTTCATAACAACAAAATTAATGATATTTTATTTGTTTGGTTTATTATTGATATATAAAATTATTTTTGAGGTATAAATATTAAATAAGTATCTACTGATTTGAAATAATATTTTTGGTAAGAAAATTATAATTGCATAGGTACCTATTGTTAATAAAAGAGGCAAAGAGCCAAGATTTCCAATATGTTATTCCCTCTGCCATCCGTTCAGTTTAATATTACAAGTGCATCCTTTTTCATTTTAACAATAAAGTATTTTACAAATAGCACAATATTGTAAATACTCTCTTTCTTTCCAAATCATATCTAGTTAAGTAAAAACAAAAATAGGTATTTAATTATGGTCTGGAACGGCTGGAACATTTGTAACTTTTTTTGAATCTATAGATCTAAAGCTCCCCCCCAACAAACTTTCCACTTTAACCACTGCTGATGTATCATAACATTATTAAATTATTTACTTTATTTATGGTTAATGCTTACATGTTAGCATGTTACTTCAAAATTAAATAATTTATTTGACTAGTTTGGAGGATACTAAAATAAAATTTTAATTTTTAATAACAATACTCATTATAGAAAAAAGTATGTTTGCCATCATAGTGGTTTCCAAAAGGTTCCCAAAGAAGACAATAAAAAAGGAAACTCAAAAAATGCTATGTGCCCAGCATATATATTATGTAGTATAAAACTCAGTACACCATGGACAAAAAAAAACAGATAGTTATGTTAAGATAAGATGTTATGATTATTAAAAAATAATTGTTTAGGGTTGTAATAATAAAAAAAAATATTGTTATTTATGTATTAACAATTTGCACATATATTTGTAGCAGGGTGGACCTGTGGTATATTTAGGATACTTTAAAGGAAGGGTCGACAATCTTGTAAAGTATTTAAATAGGTACTTTTTAGTGTTTAGGAGTATTGAATACTTTTTAAATTACCCATTTAATATTCTATACATTACATAGGTATTAAATTAAATTAATTTAAATTCTTATATTTTATATATATTGAACTAAAAATTTTACTAAAAATTAAAGATAATAGAAATAAAAAATGTTGACGGATTATTTAGAAAATGTTTTTACTACTTACTAATAATATATAAACATTAAAATATTATCTCATTAAGTAGGAATCATAATTTAAATACTAAATATAAGAATAATATTAATCTAACTTTTAATTTCTTATGTTTATATATTAGTGAAAAAAAATCCCTATTTTTTTTTTTATAAAATTGGTTTTATTAACATCATTGATTATAAATAATATACTAATTAGTAATTATAATCAATGTTAATACTTACTGTATGTATAATATATTATTAATAGTTAAATAATAAGTATACAGATATGATTAGTATAAAATTAGTTATTAGTTTATAGTAAGTACATTTACATACTGCACAGTTTTAAATTAAAGTAGGTAATACAGTACCTACTTTAAAACATGAACATAAAATTAATTCAATCCCATAATGCAATTATGTATTTATTTAAAACATTATATTAAATTAAAATTGGTATTTGATTTATAAATTAAAATAGTCCAATTAAACTGCTATAAAACTACCAAACACAAGAGTCTCAGTGGGGCCCATTATTCTTGTTTCTGAAAAATAAACAAATAAATAAGTAATAATTACAATTATTTGTTTAAAAAAAAGAAAAAGGTATGTTTAGAAATAATAATCATTAGTATGAACCTATTATAAGTATATTTATATGATTAGGAAGTTTTATTGGCTTCTATAAAAATACACTCAAATGATGGACATACACTACAGACTGCCGAGACATTAAGATTTTTACCAGCTGACAATAACCTGAAGAGTACATTCATTGAATATTTTAATAATGGTTTGGGAATAATTGAATCGTCTAAGTACCATGAAAATGTATTGTCCTTGAAACATGATTTTAAGCAACAAGATTATGCCAATGGTTCACTAAATCCAACATATAGATGTATACAAAATTAGTATGAGACATGGCGGCTCAATAATCTAGGTCCACGTAGTGGTTCTGGATTAATTGAAGTAAATATTTATTAATAATAATAAATTATTTACTTTATTTTATTTTTTACAATAATTATTAATTAATATGTATTACAGTAAATGTATTGGTACATTGCTAAAATACCTAGATTAATAAATAAATATTAATTATACAATGTTTTATTATGTAGAAACTAATTGAAAAAAAGTTTTGTTTGAAAAAAACGATATTATTGTTAATTTTAAACAAAATCCATTTTCTGTTGTTATTTTGACTCCTATGATGAAAAGAGCACATCTACTAAAAACATCAAGTGATATTGTCTTTGTGGATAGTACATCAGCATGTGATCCAGAAAATCACACCATAACATTTGTATTAGCACTTTGCGCTGCAGGAGAAAATAACTTTTCTGAAATAACTGTTAGGATTTTCAAAGATATAGTTTTATCAAGAGTTAAGGCATATAATGCAATTTCATTAATTGATTTTTCTTGTACAGTTTTGGAAGAATATTATTGTCGCAGATTTAGAGAATTTGCAAACTCCAGAAATTGTAAAGCTAGACTTTTTCTTCAGACACAATCAAAAAAGGCCAGTACAATTAAACCAGAAAATGTAATCCAAATTTCAGATATTGAATATAAAGTTATAAGTTCTGATGATAAGACATATGACATTAATACAAGTGTAGGAATTTGCTCATGTAATAAGGGACAATTTAGATAATTTTGTGCTCACCAATGTGCTGTTTACTCATATTATGATGTTGTATCAAAAAATTTTCCTCCGGTCACACCAGAAGATAGACATACCATTTCGGTTCTTGCCCAAGGTGATAAATCTCAACTAATTTCATTCTTTGAATCTTTTTTACCAAATTCTTCTTCTGCACAACATACTACTTCTAATTACTATACAGAATCGAATATTGAGATCCAATCTGACACTGTGAAAGAATTATTACCAGTAATAAAAAAATGTGATACACCACAAGAATTTCAAACAAGTGAAAATGTATCAATGAAAAATAATATTATTTCTTTAATGACAAACTTAGATGAAAAATATAGTTCTTTTACGTCAGGCCTAAAGAAGATTGAATGTCGTTTAAAAAAAATTACATCAGGATTGTGGGAATCATTTTTACATACTGCTGGAAGGATATCTGTACCACTTCATAGAAGATCTGGAACTACAATTAAAGTTTAACCTACTACAATTGCTAGGTGTTCATTAACACTAACAAGAGGTAGTAAATGCTTTCCAGTTGGACGGTCAACAAAACAGGAAAAATTAATAAATAAAAGAAAGAGAAATCTAGGACATAATATTAAAAATAACCTCCCAAATGCAAAGTCACATGGAGGTGGACATTAATACGTATAAGATACAAAATTATCTACTTTAATTTTTTATTTAATAAAACTATTAAAATTAAATATATTCTCAGTGAAAATTATTTATTGTATTAATATACATACATTATACATTATATTAATTTTATATAATTATAAAATTAAATTCAGAACAGTTTCAGTTGATATGTAATAGTACTAATGTCTAATAGCGATAGTTTTTATGTAACAACCTTATACATTTTTCATAATAATTACCATCACTATGAAAAGTTACAAATTTTTTAGAATAGTTTTTTGTATTTTATATTTTTCATATTAGCTTAAAAATTAGTATTAGGTAAGTCTATTTTAAAAGTAAATTTAACTAAATAACAATGTATTGTGAACTGAAACTATTAATAATTTATATTTTATAGAAAAGTAATAAATAAGGATCATATTATACTATAGGTATACAAACAACAGTCACCAATATGTGACATTCATTGTCAATGTACAAGGTGTTATCCCACTCAACAAAAACTAAGGAGTATGATTTTACACGATTATACCACAAAATATACAAAGGAAGATAATAATATACAAATAAATAATAATATAATATTACATAGTGGTAGACGTAGGTAACTACATTTTACAAGATTGTTAAACTGCAGTACCTAATTTTTCTTTTTGAACACATTTAACATAACAAATGTTCATAGTTTGAATTATATAAAAATTATAAAATATAAATAATTATAAAAAATATAGCAAGAATTTTCCTACTATTATACAACTATATACCTAACTATATACCAAAGGTGAGCATTAACTTGTTAAAAAAGTTAAGTTAATAAGTTAATTATTTTAAACTTATTCATTGGACTCTGAGTAAAAGGACTCTGTCCCTTTCATTTTAACCACTGTACATCACACAAAAACCAATTTATTTTGTAAAAACCAATAGGCACCTAGCTAACAACAAAAAACAAATTATTGTAGCTTCAATTTTATTTTACTATATGTACTTAGATATGAACTTGGAAAATTAATAATTAAAACTGCGTGATAAATAATAATGTAATGAAATAATACAGATAAAGGTATAAAATCGCTACCCAGTGAGTATTTGTTAAAGAGCCATATTCATCTAAACACTATAGTTTATAGTTGTAAGTACTAAGTTGTATTGTAATAGAGTTGTCTGCTACCCAGTGATTGATAAATCGTAAAATAAAGGTATAATAATTAATAATGATATTGATAAATCGTAAAATTATTGATTACCTATATATAAATTATTGATAATATAATATAATATAGTAGTAGACGTAGATAACTACATTTTACAAGATTGTTGAACAGTAATTTTTCTTTTTAAACACATTTAATACAACAAATGTTCATAGTTTGAATTATATAATATATAAAAAATATAGCAAGAATTTTCCTTCTATTATACATCTATATACCAAAGGTGAGCATTAACTTGTTAAAAAAGTTAAGTTAATTATTTTAAACTTATTCATTGGATTTTGTTCATTATTATACTGTTTTTTATAATAATCCTATTATTTGTTCATTTGAAATTATAAATCTTTAATTATAAGTGTATATAAGCACATAAGTATAATTAAGTGTGATATCTAATTAATCAGATATAATGTCAGTTACCTACATAAAATTATAAATGTATTGATCAATTTAAACAAGGAAAAATTATCAGAGCAGAGCGTGTAAAAAAGTTTCATTCAAGTTCAAACCACAATTTTTTAACCGTAATTTTTTTCAAGTCAACACTATTTTTTAAAATTCGATACAATTCTTCCATAAATGTATTGAAAATCATTCTCCAATTAAACTGGAGATTGACTTCAATAACCAGGGAATGTCTAAATTTACAACATTTGCCGATTTTTAGGTAAATGATGTCGTTTACTGGGGAATGACGAAATTTATCACGTTAACGTCATTAACCGTAACATATTATATAATAAATAATAATAAAAAAAATTTTCTAGTTGGCGAATAAATTTCCCGACATGCTACGTCACGTTCATGTATGTGTGAGTGTGGTGGTAGCATATAGATATTAATATATGATATAGGTAGTAATAGGTGGGTTATATACGTGAATTCCGAAAACCAGCGTGCATAAAAAAACATTCTCGATTTCACGTAGATCACCCTGGCACATACGCTCACAATTGTTTTTTATTTTTCATTTGTACTTATTATATACTTTTTATATCTAATTAAATCGGACGAGGTCACCGCCGCAGTCGCTGCCACCACCAACTTGCTTTGCGATTGTCGTATATGTTATGTGTTATTATGTGTTTAGGTAATAATTAGCCAGTATATATAAATGCAGAATATTTACAAGAATAGACTTACCCCAGTAAAAACAGTCTGACGCGTTGATGAATAGATCGACGTGGACCGGTTCGAGTTAGAGATCGATATTAACACTCGCACGACTTATAAATTCGTAAACGAAACGTTCGCTCCCAAGTGTTGGTGTGACGGTTGTTGTTGATAGCGACTATGAACGTGGTGATCTTATGGCCGCATGATACAGTGTTCTGCGTTAGAAGGATACACAGCAACTGGTGGCTGAATACTGGATAATGATTTATGACTAGGTCAGTGAATCGTTCCTTGAGTGCGGAACGTGAAAAACCAGTGGGACCCTTGGTGGGGGTTGATGTCGATTGTGCGACGGTGGCGGTGTTCGCGTGTGCCCGGCCACCGTCGTCACCTACCGGTACCGACGAGGTTTCGGAGGTTTTCAAACCATCGCGACATCGCTTGACTCACGTACCTATACATGCTTTGTTATTATTATTACGCTATCTATAATTATGTTCGACGAGGAAAAAACCGTTTTCTCGATTAAAAAATCTCGGCGCATCCCAAACTACTCCCGTCCGTTGTTTGTTTATTCTAAAACGGCTCCCGTCGAAAAAGGTTTTACAAACAGGTAAATTTCTAAACGACTCCCATCGAAAAAAATGTATAAGGCGATACCTAAATGCCCAACTGCTACATTGCAATTGAGTCCCGGGGAAAAACTATTTATATGCATTTTAAATTTAAAAATATATTTGCAAACATGCATTAACGTCAGAATATGCAAAAATATGTACTATAAAATTTTTATTTGTGATTTGTGGATATTTATTGACTGCATGTATAAAATTTTGAAATAATTTTTTTTTAAACAATTAATATATATGTATATGTACCTATTGTACCTATATATATATAATAATGATAAATTTTAATGATAATTTTTTTTTAAATTAATGTGTCAATAAATTGAGTGTAAATGATTATGACTATTGTCTTATTAATATTTTTATTAGTTTTTTTCAATTATGATTAAATATTGTTGTATTGAATTTTTTATTATATTTTTAAAAAAAATGTTTGTTATAAATGTAAATGATTATGACTATTGTTTTATTAACACTATTATTATATTTTTTAAACAATTTTTATTTTATGTGTTAATATATTGCAAGACTGTTATTTTTTTACAGTAATACGAGCGGAATCAATTTTTTGTAGGAGTTAACACCATCTTTTGTAGGAGTTAACACAATCTTTTGTAAGAGATTACACTACATTTGTAGGAGTTTACAATTCCCCATATAAATAGCTTAACATAAGTCAAAATATTTACTTACTACCAATTTTTTCCCGGGACTCAATTTACCGCTTTCAAAATGTACCAAACTTATCTCGGACTCAATTAACCTATCCCCACTAATTTGAGCTTTTCTAAGTCTCTGGTATAAGTAAACGAATTTTATGAAAAAAAACAGGAGCTCATTGCGCAAATAATTGACGAGTTTTCAATAAACAAAATAACATGCATTGAGTTTATAAAAAAATTGTTCCAAAAAAAATTACCAATAATTTAAATTTTAATCTATATATATAAAACTGAAAGAGGAAATCTTTGTTACGGTTTGGCTTCGAAAATTCTTATCCAATTGTCGTGCAGTTTTTTTTAAATGAAAGAGGATATCACGGAGCAGGTTTTAAGCATAAATAATGACCGATAATGTTAGTTAATAATTAGTTATCTATACATATAAAATCCAAATACCACTGACTCACTGATCGCTGTATATCAGAAACTAGGTACTCAACGTACGGACTTGAAATTTGGAATAGAGGTTCTTCTCATATTTTCACCGTGCAATAAGAAAGGATTTTAAAAAATGTTACGTTTTAGTGGAGTAATTAAGTAAATTATTAATTCACTGCCCATATGTATTGTGCGGCACGGCGGCCCGCGGGTTTCCAGTTACCTGGCACCTGCAACCAATCCTTTTTGTTCGTCGTCGTCGTCGTGTAGATAAGAATAATGATTCCGAGAAGTTTATCGATAAAAATGTTTTAAAATATCTGTATTGTTTACAAAGAAGTATTATAACCTTAATAGAAATATGTATAGAGATAATATATAAATTAATAAATAAAAAAGGTACAATATAAGAAAATAGTAGTTTTTTCATCCTCATTTTTTTTATGTAAAATAGTTGAATACCTCCCGGGTGAAGCCGGGTAAACCAGCTAGTATTTTTATAATATACACACGTTTTACATTTTTAGATTCTGAACGGAGTGATGAATGTATTGATTTTACAATGATGTGTGTATTTATTTTGTTTTTTTTTTGTTTTTGTGTCTGTGTACAGCATAACTAGTCGAAATAATGCTTCAATTTCAAACTTTGGGGGTGGTTTCCGATGGCAAAGTGGATATCCTTGGTGCATTATAGAGGTGGAAAGTAAACATTTTCCAACAGTTTTCAAAAAAATCGAGAAAAACAAAAAAAAAAATGACAGAAAAACGTGATTTTTTCGCAAAAACAGTTTTCGACCAAATCGATTTTTTTATATGGTTGTAATTCAAAAACTAATTACTGTAAATACTTGAAATTTTCACCAAATGTTTATATTAGTGTTATATATATACAGTTAAATTTTCAAAAAATTATACTAAATAAAGTAATTATATTTATATAATAGTTATTATAATATTAATATTAGTACAGGATAGTAAAATTATTTAATAGGATTCAACTTAAAATAACAAAATATTTTTGTAGATATGGAAATATATGGAAAATTCTATTGGAATGGTTAAAGTCAAAAAAATAATGACAAATTGATAACGAATTGCGGATGTATCGTATGCGCTTGCTGTCATTAAAAGATTATTCTTGTTATATTTTCTTTTCTGAGCACCACTCATACATGCGATACATTATAATAGCCAATAGGTAATAGTAATATATTCATTATCCATAGTAAACATAGAAAACGGGCATGGTCCAATTGGGCGTAATGCGTTTGGACGATATTTTAAAAATTGCAATGTGTTTGGGTGAGTGATTTTAAAACATTGTAATGTGTTTGGGTGATCTTTTTTTTTTATATACACTTGGATGCTGTATTTTATCAATCAATTTTCCCTCTCATTTTTACAGACTTGGGATTGTGTGTGTGTGATTGAAAATTGAAATGATTTAGATGATTATAAATTAAGTTAAAACATTATGAATATTAAATAAAAAATATTTGTTTTTAAATTTGTTCCTAGAAATTTTACAAACACAGACCGCCCGTTTGAATTTGTTGACCGTTAATTATTTTAATATTGTATTCACAAAATAGTGTATAATATAATAGATAATATCTTCGGAGTTGGTAAATTGCGTCCCGCAAAAAAGGTCATAGTTATATACTGAGTAAATTGCGGCCCGAGTATATTTTATACATACGTAAATTGCGGCCCGGGTTATTTGTAATGTACGTAAATTGCGGCCCGGGATATCCCGATTTCTGGTCGGCTGGTTATATTATCTTTAATATTGAATTCGAATTTTTATAACACTATTTTTTTCACTATACACATTTTTACTTATTTTTAATATTATATTTTTTAATTATAAACAAAACAGCAAAACCAATATTTTTAACCATACCAATATGAATACAATTATATTGTCAGTCCTAAGTCTGAAAAATGGGAAGGAAAATATTGATTTCGTAACCCTTAATGTAATTTACATAACAATGACAAATATTTAAGTAGACAAATATATTAAAATATACCAGGGCCGCAATTTACGTATGTATATAATATACCGGGGCCGCAATTTACGTATGTATAAAATATACCTGGGCCGCAATTTACATAAAAAATTTGAAACGGGACGCAATTTACAGCGACCCAATATCTTTAATAATTGTGGTACCTAGTACCTTATTAACTGGAAGGTCCTCTTGGGTTCTTAAGAGGGCCCGAATATGTTGTATCCGTCTTACAAACATAAAACATAACAAATTTGCGTTCAGTGGAATCAATTTATGCTGTTAGTTTTATTAATAGAATACATTTGGGAGTTTGTATCTTGCACCAAATTAAAGATAATATGTAATTTGCACCACTAGATATACCTATAGCAGTACTTTAATTTTATTCCATAAATATATTCATAGTACTATTTTTAATATAAAAAACAAAAATACATTACCTAGTGATATCTAAAATATAATAATATTTAATTGATTAGATTTGTTTACTTTATTATTACATTCATTTTTATCATAAGTTACTAAGTAGTTTAATGCTAAAACAGCGTCTCTGCGGTATCTGTGGTATTACCGAATAATTGATTCTCCCAGACTCAACTTACGTGAACTAATAGTTTTTATTGCGTGCTCGTAGTGCTCGTACACTTAAATGACTCGTAATCCGTGTTATTTAAATGTGATATATGGAGTATAAATAGTATAATCAATATTATTATATAGTTGATTTACTTGAATTTCATAAGTTATAAAAAACTAACTTTGATTTAAGCCATTTATTGTGTTTTTGGTCATAAAAATAAAATATGATCTGACGACAGGAAAAGGCGATTAAGAAGACACGATAATAATACATTTTAATCCTGAATTAATGTGCATCAGACGCTGAGTATACGAGTTGTTGGATTAAATCCTTTTTTTTTATCGCCATCATCATCGCCTTTGTTGTGAGCGTCTATAATATAAAATGGGTGTGTGCTGCTGCAATAGGTACTAATATTCCCGGTACTCCTCATCTGTAATATGATATAATGTTATAAATGCATACCTACCCCATTATTATATATAACCACCGTCGTAATACATTATCGAACGCGTAGCTACTTTCCTTTTCAATTTCGGTATTATAACGAATTCGATGAGATCAAATTAAATAAACGTGACGTGGGGCTCAACCATATGGGCATTAAATTATCAACCTACTTTTCTAATACATTAATACAACAGATAAAATAGTAATAGTAATAATACATTATGGCCGTCGTCTTTGTCGTCGTAGTTGTTGTTGTTTGGGTTTGGTCGCCGCTGCGTTTTGAAACGCATATTTTAATTAGCCATAAGTTTTGGATTCTTCTGACGTTCTGAAATTGATGATAATCGGTTTTTAAGGTGGCCAGTGGGCTGGCACTAATGGGATTATTCGGTACCGATTTATCGTTGTATCTATTTCAAAAATTGTAACACATTATATATTCGGCCGTGACCCGACTCTATGGTGTTTCTGTTGTGTGTGCTCGGACAGAGCAGATGAACGGGAGAAAATTTAAACGACGATAAAGAAGAAAATTAAGAAGAATGACGATACGGGGGAGGTGGAAGAGGAAAACTTGGAAGAGAGATAGCTGGTGATGGAAATGAAGGCTGGATTCAGGCTATAGCCGGCGGTAGGATAAAATATATAGTGTAACTTAATAATATATATTATTATTTTATACCCGCTTGTTATACGATATATACATAATAATATTATATAATATGATGCGCGCTTACGATTTCCGTCTTATATATTATTATATATATGTCATCCTGTTGCATCGACACGAATATTAATACCTTATACACTCACAAGTCGCGCGCGCGCGCGCGCCTAAACAAACGGGAAATCCACATAACATTAAACCCGATTTGACAGCGAGTAATACTGGCAGAGTATTAGGATATACTATGGTCCATGGATATTTATTATTATTACTGTTATTATCGTATAATATATACCGACGAATTCTTGGACCGCGTTTTCTCTCTGTTCGTTAATACGTCACTTTCAACGTACCCGTAATTATATGCGTATACTAAGATAAACAATAATATTATTGTAGTACATGTTATACGGTAAAAAATAAATAAAATACAACTTTATGTCATGGTTAGAGTTCAAGGCTACACATAATATAATACAGTAATACTTTCTTTACGGTATTATACTGAAACGTTTAAAATAAAAATAAAAAGGCAGATGCGACCATACTATTAATTATTATATAATATTGTTGTAAACTATCTCCTTCGGAGAAGCGGCAGTTAATAAATTGTTGTTGGGTTGGTTCATACATATTATAGTAGTAAACTATATAGTAATATAATAGGTATAGACTATAGAGATTAAAACGCGGGAATTTTTAATTTGTTACACTATAAAACTAGATTTTTTTTTTTTGAAATTTATATCTTTAGGTAAACAGGTGTTTTATATATGCAGAACGACGATTTTTCATTTTTATTTCGTGTCCTTTTGCTGCAACACTTAGAGGCCGAATCAAATACGCGTAATGGTTAATGTATTTTTTTTTTCCGTTTTGTCGATTTCTATATTATAATAATCATAATGCAGCAGGTTTTCTCATATGCACGAATGCACGGCCGTAATATTTATAATAATTTATTATTCATCGTTTTTCATGTTATTATCGAGTGACCGAACCGAACGAGCGTCTGCTGTGTGTACGTGCGTACGTGACACATTAACATTTCTTCGGGCCTCTTGCCGACGCCACCCTCTCGGCGCGTACCCGAATAACATTCGACATGTTGTCGTAGGTATGCGTGTGTGTTTAATTTATTTCAAAACGCTACGACGATAGTCATCGGTCCGTTAACAATGCTACGTGTGTGTGTACTGTGTAGGCCCGAAATATTTAAAATCCTGTTCGAATGGAAGACACCAAACGATTTTATAGTGTATATGTAATATGTATATAGGTGCACACACACACACACACACACACACACACACACACACACACACACACATATACAATAAATATACTTTTAAGTGTATATATTTAATATCATGTAGTGGATTGACGCCTTGATGTCGGGTCCGAAGTATTTTCGAAAAACTTCACTGACTATACGAGATAATATATTATATAATATACTATATTATTTATTATGTGCAGCAAACACATTTTGTCAATCATTTTCGCGTCGTAGCGGATATGATGATGTACACATAGGCTCGAAATATATTAAAAATAAAGAAGAAACTGAAAACATAATAGAACCTGTTTACGACGACGGGCGCTGCGGAGTCACCGGCTTTATAAAATACAAGTTTCTATAATATTATACAAATACATTACATCCCCGCATGACCTCAGTACCTATATTAAAACTATTTTATCCTTACATGATATGTTTACGGAGGATAATGAAAATTTAAAATGTATTTAATTCATTCGAAATATTTAAAAAAAAATTAATAAAAAATAATTTATAATCAAGCTACAAAATATCAAATCATTTAATGGAGAATGTAAGTTGGCTATGTAGAAGAAGGTCTTGTGTGGACGTGTGGTATGATATTTGGAAAGAAAAAGAAATTGACAACGATATGTATTATAAAGTTAATAAAAAGAACGCCATTTTTACATTGAATAAAATATTATATTTTAATAGCAATAACACTCCCCTCTATTACATTTACATATTGCGCTAAAATATCATTCAGGACTGAACTTAATATTCTAAAGTTGTATTCATTTATCATCACTTTAATTATTTGATTTTTCCCTATTATTAACTCTTTAAAAAAACTCAAAACATGGCATTGCAATACTATTGCCCCGCACCGATTAAATATCGAGCTTTAATGTATACATTCATAATGATGTATGTACTTAAGAGTTTTAAGAGGATGACACACACTGTTTGTTTTCTCTCTCTAGCCCACGCGCGACATGGACAAAACGGATTTACACAGTCTGAATAGAACTCGCTCAATTTTGGTTCTAGAGTAAATATACCTATTATAAAATTAAATTTTAATAATATTTCTGAGTATAAGACGATGAGTTTCTTCCATTATTCCCAATATAACGTTAATTATATCGTTTAGAAATAACAATAAATTACAACTTTTTTAAATAATCTTTTAAATTTTCAAAATTTTAATTTTTTTTAAAAAATTCATCGTATTTTACTCAGAAATTTTATCAAAATTTAATTTTATAATAGGTATATTTACTCTAGAACCAAAATTGAGCGAGTTCTACTCAGACTACGTAAATGCGTTTTGTCTATGTTGCGCGTGGGCTAGAGAGAGAAAACAAACAGTGCGCTGACATCTTAATGTAAACTCACAAAATCGTTCTGTATGTAACTTATAAAAGTTCAATTTTTATTTAATAACTAGCAATTGACAATTATATTAATATATTCTGTAATGCTTTAATAATGCTCTAATAGTTTGCAACGTTTACCGCTATAGAATTTATCTTAGACCGTGGTATACACCGATAACCGATACCCGCATAGACTATGCAAAATATACTTCATAGGTAATTATTACTTATTATCTTTATCTAAACAATAATGGTTATGCATAGATAATAATTATTATCATTGTGGTGATTAGATTTTCTACTAACGGTAAATAAAAATTTTGATTATTATTTTGTTGTCAATGAAAGTAATTGTATACATTAAAAATCGTTATAGGGTAGTGAGCAGGTATTCATCCAATAAAAGTACGGTAATTTAGATAAAATTATATTATTTTACTATTTTTACTTACATAGATAAGTATAAGGTTTTTTTTAACAGTAGTACTATACTACTATACATTTGAAAATAAAATTTTTTTTTTTTTTAATATCCTAATTTAATTTTGTTTATTACTATGGTTTATTATTTATCAATATTGTTGTATATTTTGATCTTAGTATTTTCAAATAATAAATTCATGGTATATAGATCAAACATGAAACGATAGAATACTTAATATTAAATTTTATTACACAAGACTTTCGATTACTAGTTACAATATACAATATTATGCCCAAAAGTGTTAACAATTTTCAGGTAAATTTTTTAAACTACACCTAAACGGGTTATGCCTGGTTACTCTTGCACCTGTATCATTAGATAATAATTAACGGACAAATAATTGTAGTGTTTATTCGGTCAGATTATACTGCTGATATAGGTGCTGCTGTTTGAAGGGTGACTTAAATTGCAAAATTCGTTACCAAGATCATATCCGTAAATTGCAATATTCTATAACATCAGTCCCTGTGTCGTCTGTAATTCACAATGACTTTAACGTAGTGTCCTATATTTAAATAGGATAAATATACGATATTTTAATTCCACGCACTTTCCATATTACCTATATCGTTTTCGAACAGATAGAAGTGATCAGCCTATTAAAAAAATATATGAAAACAACTACTCGAATTAAAAAAATTGTAAGTTCTTACCAAGATCGTAATCTAAAATAGTATTTGATTGGAATTTCTCATAATTTACAAATTTAACTTAGAAGGTATTCATTTTTTATAATTATTAAACAGCATTTTATTATACAAAATTGTATTGTATATAGTGTGATAGACCGTCTATCAGAGACGGGGACATGTCGCATGAGAAAAATTAAAGTTTTTGTAAACTACAGTCGGCACCAAAATGGTTGATGGCTGGCGAGCAGGGCCGGCGAGAGGGTGGGGCAGTAGGGGCCAGAGCCCCGGGGCTTGGACCTCCGGAGGGGTTCATTGTCAGAGGCGTATTTAGGCACAGCCGCACAGGCCCTGTAGGTCCGGGCCTAGAGCGGCGACATTAGGAGAAGGACAAATTTTACAAATTTTTAACTTTAGAAAAATTACTTTTATACAAATTATATATTTAATATTTATGTTATATAATTTAGAATTACAAGTTGAAGCGTAAACACTATCGTCCGTTCACTCAAAATTAAGCAACTATCTTTAATAATATATTCATAATATACACATTACACCTACTAAATTGTACACAATACGCAAAACAGAACGCACATAGATAACAAAACAAACGCGCATTCAATGCGGGTTCGATCGGTATAATCACGTAATTAGTGTGCTATTAATAATATGGTTAATATATATTATAATATAGTCGTAAATTCCTAAATACGTTTCTGAAGAGCGTTATTATATTTTTCAATGGTATTTTACTATTTTTTGTATAACAACCGACTGCTTATTTAATAATAGAAGCACAATATATCAGATAATAATAATATGTTCGATCAAATGTCCACGTATTAGTTCTAGTTGTAATGATGCATATATACATCGTGTTCCGAAATTATCGTTTTTACTATCTTTTATAATTTTGATATTACAGAATACGAATCGTGTGTAATTTTGTGTTTTGTTAGTACATATTTGAGTACTTAGTTATATAATTTTATTATAATGAGTTATAAACACAAATCTGGTGCACAAAAAAGAAAAGAAAAGGATGAGAGAGACAATAAAGCAAACAGGGGCGGACTGGGACTATATCAGCCCAGGTGGAGATGAAATATACCGGCCCAAAAGCATAATAATAATAATATATTTATTATCATAGATATATAGGAATAAATATGGTGATGCTGTCGCGCTTTCGCTTCTCACTAAGAAAACATGCAAGTTTCCTAATTTTTTCTTATTTGAATATTGTAACCCCACCTAAATAGTACAATTAGTAATATTTTTAGCTCTAATGATAATGTCTACGTTATTGTTTGTAATATAAAATAAATAATAATTCCAAAATAAAAAATAATAATTATAATAATAAAATAATAAAAAATAAAAATAAATAAATATAGATAGATGAAAAAAAAAGTTAACAATTTATTATTAAAGAACAACATAATAATATCACAACCACATCATCAATTTTTTCATGTTCATATTCCTATATATAATAGGCACAATTATGAATAATAAATATGAATAAATGTTATGAAAATGTAAATAAATTATAATAAATAATTCCAAATATTGGTGTTTGCAAAAAATACTAATTTACCGTATAAGAAGTAAAGATATTATTGCTAAAATCATTGTGTGTTTAATATTAATTTTGGAGAGTTTTGTTATTAATAACATTTTTATAATGTGGCAGGTTTTTGCAGCTTCATTTTATTTTTTATTTCTCGTTTCTTAGTAGCCCCTCCTTATCGCTTCTTTACATTTTTGGTTGTATCCATTTCCAAATTTTATTAGTTTATAAACAAAAATTATAATAATATATAGCCGACTATATAACTAGTATATTATTCACTATCCACACGCATTTGTGTGTATGTGTATTGGCTGTTGGGTTGCGGCGGATACAATGATAATATTATAATAAGTAGATATCAAGGGTTATTAATAGGTAAATATACTTATTGACAATAATGCCAGCACACTAAGCTGATAACTGAATGATGTTACACTATAAAAAGAATCATATTCATATTATATAATTATTGATTAAATGATTATAGTGGATACAAAATTTAAATAATAGACTGCACGAGCATGAAAGACAGCCAATTTACCAAAATATTACACATTTATAATTTCAATTTAGAGCCTCTAGATTTACCGGCCCAGGTGGATTTTTCCGCCTTTCCGCCCTGGCCAGTCCACCCCTGGAAGCAAAAAAAGGACAGCTATCACTCGGGCAATATTTTAAACCTCCCACAGCTTCGACTGAGTTACCTATACGGTCTATTGTGAAATCAAGTCCAGTATCAAATGAATTGGAAGGTAAGGGTAACAATGTAATTATTATTGATAGTAATAGCACTAATTTAAGTACGGTTATTCATACAAATATAATAACTGAAACCGATAATGTTACTATTGTTACTGAAAAATCGCTTTCTTCGCCACGGCTACAGCCATTATATAAATATTTTGATATTGGTGATCCCAATTTCGACATAGATCGTGACTTGAAGTATCCCCATATTCCAAATCCGGAAAGCTTTCTTGTGGATTCTGAAGGTTTTAGTGTGCCAATATCGATATTTAAAAAGAAACTTACTAATAATGAAATTATTACGAGAGATTGGCTAGTTTGGAGTAAAGTGAAGCAAGCATTTTACTGTTTACCTTGTAAACTATTTAGCACGTTGCCTGAGTCACAGCGTTCCGCGTTGGCACTTTCTGAAAGGTTTTCTACAGCGAAACGTTGGAAAAAGCTGTATGATAAGGTCCCTGAACATGAAAATAGTTCAGTACATAAAAAAAGCTACGTTAAATGGAAATTAGAGATCTTTAAAATAAAAAAAGACAAATCCTTGTCAGCTATTTTATTAAAATCGATCAACAGTGATAAAGAAAAGTGGCGTGAGCTCTTAAAGCGTTTAATTAAGGTCACTTTGTTTCTGGCCGAAAGAGGGCTGGCTTTTCGAGGGGATTCTGAAAAAATCGGTGAATCATCTAATGAGAATTTCTTGGGCGTCTTAGAACTACTCGCTAATTATGATCCAGTTTTGAATGAAAATTTAAATAAAATTCGCCACTTTCAAGAAAAGGGAGATAGAATGCAAGTGCATTACCTGTCCCATGACATTCAAAATGAATTCATAAGTTTATGTGCTGCTGAAGTAACTAAAAAAATTCTTGAAGAGAGAGAAAAAGCAAGGTACTACTCTGTAATTGTTGACGCAACACCTGATTCTGCTCATGTAGAACAGACTGTTATATTAATAAGATATGTTAATTTAACTGGACAGGTAGAAAATCAACAATACCAAGTGGAAGAACGACTACTATGCTTTTTAGATTATGCCAATAAAAGTGGAAAAGCTATAGCAGACCTCATTATTAGTAAATTAAAAATATTTAAAATTCCATTAGAAGACTGTAAGGCCAAGGTTATGATAATGGTAGTAAAATGAAAGGTGTATATAAAGGAGCTCAAGCTATTATACTCAGAGCTAATAACGAGGCTATATACTCAGCTTGTACTTGTCACTCTTTAAATTTATGTGGGGAACAAGCAGCAGAGAGCTGTACAGCGGCTATTACTTTTTTTGGAGCCATCCAAAAATTATATAATATCTTAAGTTCAAGCCCCCAAAGATGGGAAATCTTAAAAAAAAACACCGTCATCTTTTCATTCAATGTCAAGAACACGATGGTCAGCAAGAGTTGATAGTGTAAAATCAGTCGCTGCATATCTTCCAGCTATATTAGAAGCCCTTGAAGATTTGAAGCTACTAAAATTGACATCAGAATGTTGTCGAGACATACAGGGATTAGAAAAGTACTTTAAAACTTTTAACTGTCTTCTCCTAGCTTTTATTTGATCCTAAAGTCAATAGACATTGTAAACCATGTATTACAATGTAAAAGTGGTACTTTGGATGTTGCCTCGAAAAATTTGAGTTCATTGATCGAAGAATTGCACAAAATACGGAATGAAGGTTATGATAATATACTTAATGAAACTCTAATAGTGGCTAAAAATATAGGTTGGCCATCAATGATTATGGACTTTTTTAATCAATGACGCATATAAAATAAATTAAATAACAACATGTTGTTTATTATTTCATAACTGTGGAAATTGTTTGTAATTAATTAATTAATACATATAATTCACTGAAACTATTATTTTAGTAGAATAATTTAAAATGGGTTACTTTGGACAGAAAATCAATCTCAAGGAACTTCTTCTAGAAGAAGAAAATGAATTCCAGGGTTGTCCCATAATGAGTAAGAATGTTGGAAGCTCTAATCCAATACAATCAAAACAATCGAAGACAAAGAAGAATTCATCAATAACATTTTTGGACGCCAAGACCTCAATGTTTATTAAGAAAACAGGGTAATGTATAATTTAAATACATATATATTTTTTAAATTATATTATTTATGTAATATTGTTAAAACATTAATATTAAAATACTAGAGCCAGATTGCATATATGAACAATAATCATTTTGAACATTTAATAAATAAATAGTAATGGCCAATATCTATTAACTAATACCTAATGATCTCTTAAATTCTTAGTGTCCCAAATCTGGTCCATTACATTTTATTTAACCATTTTATTGATCAATTTTTCACGCAATCTTGCTTTAGTTCGTGTCAGTGCTATACCTTATAATTAGGGTTCAGATTTGAAGGCAATATAATCAATAAAAAAAGCATTTAAAATGTAAAAAAAGGCATTTAATTTATATTAAAAGGTAATTCATAAACATACTACAAAATAAAATAGTGAACACTTTTTAAACACTTTTAAATGCACACATTTTGAGAAAAATACAAATTAAAAATGAGCATGAATACTAAACTATATAAATTTGTATAAAAAGATTAGGCAGGTACCTTTTTCTTTAACCAGGTTTGTCCTAAGAATTAATTAAAAACAATTTTAAATATTAACTTACTTGAGTTATACTAGTTAATTTAATGCAAAATAAACTAGTTGGATTTTATTTAACTTTTGGCATAATTAAAAAAACAGAATAAAATAAATGCGCGGAAAAACTATTGAACGACAATTATTATTGTGATCGACAAATGTGGACGGACTGACGAACAATCATGATCTACGCATTACGAACATATTACTAATTACTAACATATCTTAATCTTTAAATAGGTGTACGGGTAATTTTATGGCTATACCTACCAAATAATCGATAAGACAATATTGATAAATATTGCAAATAATAAAACCAATTTGTAGCGATAATACGTAAGCTGCGTATAAAATTATAAAATCAACTGAAAAATTAAACACAAAATAGGCATTTATAAGTAAAAAGGCAAAAAAAGGCAAAAAAAAAAAAAAAGATCCATCGTCTAAGAAATTAAATGAAACACATTTTTGTATAAAAATTATTTTTCTATTATGATTAATAAAAGAAAGGCATTTGCCTTCAAATCCGAACCCCACTTATAATAAACATATATAATTATTTTCCTAACAAACACTGACGAATTGCATTAATTTTAAATCATCTGTGATGAACTTTAAAATAATATTAATGGTATTTATATGAGACATTAGATTTTATGGAATAATTTAGGTATTAAAATTAGAAATATATCAAATATTTACATTATTATCCCTTTAAGTCATATATATTTTAGATTCTGAACAAAGTGATGAATGTATTGATTTTACAATTAAGTGTGTTTTTTTTTTATTTATTTTCTTTCTTTTGTGTCTGTCATCACATTTTGGAGTAGTTATAATACTTCGATTTTTGACTTCAGCCCCTTTTTGAATAGGAAAATTCATCTTGTTGGTACATTGGGAGGTCAAAAGTAAAAACGTCAGAAAAAACCCTGAAAAAACAACGGAAAAACGAAAATTTTTATACATAACCACTTTTCGACAAAATCGATTTTTTGATTTTGCTGTAACTCAAAAAGGAATCATTGTAAATACTTGAAATTTTCACAAAATGTTTATATTATGATTATCTATTTACGATTAAATTTTCAAAATATTTCGACTTTATTTAAGTTACTTATAGACAATTGAAATTTTCGAATTTTTTAAGTATTTTTCTTAAAATGCCGATAAAAAAAATTTGGCTGTCCAAAAAATCTTTGAAATTTAACACAAGGTTTATTATAAGTTTTACTTATCGTAGTAAAAAAAATTAAAAATCGTTAATCACAATTTTTGTTTATAAGCGTTTAAAGTTCAAATGTTTACGAAATATATCAAAATCGCAAAAATTTGTAAGGAATTTTGGAGTTGAAAATTCATAACATTTTTGTGATTTATACTTAAGGTTCAAAAATCCAATACAAGGTTATCCATAAGTTTTCCTTTAAGTAATTGTAAAAAAAAATTCAAACGTCAATATAGAAAACATTTAATGAGCGTATGAAATTAAATTTTTTACGAAATCGTGTAAAATAACGATATATTATAATTTAAATATAGATAATAATATAATATATCCTACTAATTATCATTGACTTACAAATCATTTCCGTTCAGAATCATTTTTCGTATACAATGATACCCGTTATTGCATTCAAATTTAACACATCCATTATAGTGACCAGTGACCTACTCTCCATCTCTACTATACAGCAGAGCGATACCCACTTGCCCATTTTTTAGATTCTGAACGGAGTGATGAATGTATTGATTTTACAATGATGTGTGTTTTTTTTGTGTCTGTGTACAGCATAACTAGTCGAAATAATGCTTCAATTTCAAACTTTGGGGGTGGTTTCCGATGGCAAAGTGGATATCCTTGGTGCATTATAGAGGTGAAAAGTAAACATTTTCCAACAGTTTTCAAAAAAATCGAGAAAAACAAAAAAAAAATGACAGAAAAACGGGAATTTTTACGCAAAACCAGTTTTCGACAAAATCGAATTATTTATTTTGCTATAACTCAAAAACTAATCGATGTAAACACTTGAAATTTTCACAAAATATTTATATTAGCGTTATCCATACACAGTTAAATTTTCAAAGAATTTTAACTTTTTTTGAGTTATTTATAGACAGTTGAAATTTTCAATTTTTTTAAGTATCGCGTATTCACGTCGAACGATCAAGACGTAACTGACGCTTAATGTTTTACAAAATATAGTAGAACCTATAGTTTATATCCATCTCTATATTATTATTATTATCGTTGCGACTTCGCTCATCAAAACTACGTAGATACCTAGATATAAAATACGATTACATTTTTAACGATAAAATTTGGTTTATCGCAACCCATGTGTATCATTATAATTGTATGGATATACAAATATAACTTTAGGCTAAAGACCTGTGATGTTGATGCCTTACTTCTAATATAATATATATATATAATGTATTACTTACATAATATTAAAAAAATTATTATAAATGTAAAGTTTATTTCAACAAGTGTGCTTTCAAATTTCTATGTACCTAATTTAAAAATAATTTTATTTATAACTACAATTATTTTAATAACTTTTAACTAAAATTAACGTTTTTCACTTAGATTTTTTCCGTTTCGTTTTTTACCAATTACCAAAAAAACGGTCATCGGTTTGATCAGAGGTGCATGAGAAAAATTTAGTTCCAAAATGGTACTGTAAGAAGAAAAAATTTGGGAACCGTTGATATAATGCTACCTATTGTTGCATAATAATATTATTCTCTATGGCAGTGTGGCCTAACAGCCTAACTTTCATATTATAGTGACAGTAGTGACACACAAGCCAAAAGCCAAAAGGCCACAAATTTAGTCTGTTACATAGCCTCCCTCCCATAGGCGCAACTAAGGTAAAAATTCTGGGGGGGGGGGCTATAGCCCCAAACCACGGACTAAGATATAATGGACTGGCATCGAATAGGCTGGGGGAGTAGGAGGGACAGAGCATCAAATGTTATGAAAAATAAAATCCCAATGATTCCAATGCCATCTACATTTTAGATTCTGAACGGAGTGATGAATGTATTGATTTTACAATGATGTGTGTTTTTTTTTTTTTTTTTTTTTTTTGTTTTTTTGTTTTTGTGTCTGTGTACAGCATAACTAGTTGAAATAATGCTTCAATTTCAAACTTTGGGGGTGGTTTCCGATGGCAAAGTGAATATCCTTGGTGCATTATAGAGGTGAAAAATAAACATTTTCCAACAGTTTTCAAAAAAATCGAGAAAAACAAAAAAAAAATGACAGAAAAACGGGAATTTTTACGCAAAACCAGTTTTCGACAAAATCGAATTATTTATTTTGCTATAACTCAAAAGCTAATCGATGTAAACACTTGAAATTTTCACAAAATATTTATATTAGCGTTCTCCATACACAGTTAAATTTTCAAAGAATTTTGATTTTTTTTGAGTTATTTATAGACAGTTGAAATTTTCAATTTTTTTAAGTATTTTTTTTTAAAATAACGATAAAAATTTTTTGGCCTGCCAGAAAATCTTGAAAATTTAATACAAGGTTTCTTATAAGTTGTTCTTAAAGTTATAAAAAAAAATCCGAAATCGTTAGTCACAATTTTTTTTTATAAGTGCTTAAAGTTCGAATTTATACGAAATATGTCAAAATTGCGAAAATTGGCAAGTAATTTTGTGGTTAAAAAATCGTAAAAATTTTTTCTTCTACTATCTGCAAAAAAAACTCTACCGTACTAATACAAAAAATTTTTATGAGTGATTGAAATTTAAATTTTTACAAAACCGCGTTAAATAACGGTTTAGCCTCAAACGATTTTTGATATTTGTTGTTATTCAAACAGTATAAGTCGTAAATACTTGAAAATTTTACCAGTTATTTAGATTGCCATTTTCTTTACGTGATTTGATTTTCAAAACATTTTGACTCTTTTTGAGCTATTAATAGACAATTGAAATTTTCAATTTTTTTTTATTTTTTTTTTATAAATGTTGATAAAAAAAATTTAGCTGGGACAAATTACTTGAAAATTTAATTGAAAGGTCTACATAACTTGTTCTAACTCTCATTCAAAAATTATAAAAATACATAGGCACAATTTTTTTTTATTAGCATTTGAAGTTCAAATATTGAACAAAATTCGTCAAAATCATGAATATTTTTCACTATTTAATAGTTAAAAATTTATAAATATTTTTCTATCAAAAGCTAAGAATTGAAAATTTAATACTATGCTGTCCATAAGTTAAGCTTAGAATAATTATAAAAAAGTTTGAGGATTGTTCAATTTAAAAAAATTTACGAGTGTTTAAAGTTTTAATTTTAATTTGAAATCAAAAATACACGACGTGTAAAATTACGTTTTACTAATAAATAATTTTCGATTTTTTTATAATATATCCTAGACTGACAAATCATCTCCGTTCAGAATCGTTTTTCGTATACAATGATACCTATCATTGCATTCAAATTTAACCTGCCCTAGTCCGAGATCCACCCCACCCCCTAGTACAGCAGAGCGATACTCACTTTTTAGATTCTGAACGGAGTGATGAATGTATTGATTTTACAATGATGTGTGTTTTTTTTTTTTTTTTTTTTTTTTGTTTTTTTGTTTTTGTGTCTGTGTACAGCATAACTAGTCGAAATAATGCTTCAATTTCAAACTTTGGGGGTGGTTTCCGATGGCAAAGTGAATATCCTTGGTGCATTATAGAGGTGAAAAGTAAACATTTTCCAACAGTTTTCAAAAAAATCGAGAAAAACAAAAAAAAAATGACAGAAAAACGGGAATTTTTACGCAAAACCAGTTTTCGACAAAATCGAATTATTGATTTTGCTATAACTCAAAAACTAATCGATGTAAACACTTGAAATTTTCACAAAATATTTATATTAGCGTTCTCCATACACAGTTAAATTTTCAAAGAATTTTGACTTTTTTTGAGTTATTTATAGACAGTTGAAATTTTCAATTTTTTTAAGTATTTTTTTTAAAAATAACGATAAAAATTTTTTGGCCGGCCAGAAAATCTTGAAAATTTAATACAAGGTTTCTTATAAGTTGTTCTTAAAGTTATAAAAAAAAATCCGAAATCGTTAGTCACAATTTTTTTTTATAAGTGCTTAAAGTTCGAATTTATACGAAATATGTCAAAATTGCGAAAATTGGCAAGTAATTTTGTGGTTAAAAAATCGTAAAAATTTTTTCTTTTATAACTAAGATTTGAAAATTTGGTACAAAGTTCTCCATAAAATTTTCTTCAACTATCTGCAAAAAAAACTCTACCGGACTAAAACAAAAAATTTTTATGAGTGATTGAAATTTAAATTTTTACAAAACCGCGTTAAATAACGGTTTAGCCTCAAACGATTTTTGATATTTGTTGTTATTCAAACAGTATAGGTCGTAAATACTTGAAAATTTTACCAGTTATTTAGATTGCCATTTTCATTACGTGATTTGATTTTCAAAACATTTTGACTTTTTTTGAGCTATTTATAGACAATTGAAATTTTCAATTTTTTTTTATTTTTTTTTTATAAATGTTGATAAAAAAAATTTAGCTGGGACAAATTACTTGAAAATTTAATTGAAGGGTCCACATAACTTTTTCTAACTCTCATTCAAAAATTATAAAAATACATAGGCACAATTTTTTTTTATTAGCATTTGAAGTTCAAATATTGACAAAAATTCGTCAAAATCATGAATATTTTTCACTATTTGGTAGTTAAAAATTTATAAATATTTTTCTATCAGAAGCTAAGAATTGAAAATTTAATACTATGCTGTCATAAGTTAAGCTTAGAATAATTATAAAAAAGTTTGAGGATTGTTCAATTTAATAAATTTTACGTGTGTTTAAAGTTTTAATTTTAATTTGATTTCAAAAATACACGTGTAAAATAACTTTTAACTAATAAATAATTTTCGATTTTTGTTATTTTTAAAAAATTACTTGACTACTTCCTTTTACTTTATCTTGAAAAATTTATACTTAAATGTTTGAATTTGTTTCAAAATAGAATATATGATATAATTTAAATATAATATATCCTAGACTGACAAATCATCTCCGTTCAGAATCGTTTTTCGTATACAATGATACCTATCATTGCATTCAAATTTAACCTTCCCTAGTCCGAGGTCCATCCCACCCCCTAATGTACAGCAGAGCGATACTCACTTACCCGCTTTTTTTTTATGTTTATATTTAAAAGGTTTAAATGAAAATTCCATTGCCTGATGTTGTCTATGAAGTCACTCAATTAATGAATACAATTATTAATTGTAAAAAAAGTATTCAATCAAGTCATTCACATGATCAACATCAATCATCAAACCAGATCACGTATTAGATTAATAGACATATTATGATGAACACGACGATAACAGGTAATATTTTTGAAATGGAAACATAATTATATTATAATAACTGAACAATTATTCAACATTTGAATTTGAATTTCTAAGATACAAGTAGAACATTTTTATAAATTCCTATCACAAAACAATTTTCAAATTTTCGTGAAGACTTGCCAAAATTATCGAATTAGACTGTAAATTGTAATACAAAAATATACTGTAGATTTACGCTCAACATTCTTTTAATTTCCACTAAATAACTTATGGAAGAGGTCGGATGTTTATGATATTGCATATTTTAGATTCTGAACGAAGTGATGAATGTATTGATTTTACAATGATGTATTTTTTTTGTTTTTTGTGTCTGTGTCCAGCATAACTAGTCGAAATAAAGCTTCAATTTCAAACTTTGGGGGTGGTTTCCGATGGCAAAGTGGATATCCTTGGTGCATTATAGAGGTGAAAAGTAAACATTTTCCAATAGTTTTAAAAAAAAATCGAGAAAAACAAAAAAAAAAAATGACGGAAAAACGGGCATTTTTACACAAAACCAGTTTTCGACCAAATCGATTTTCTTATATGGTTGTAACTCAAAAACTAATCACTGTAAATACTTGAAATTTTCACGAAATGATTATATTAGTGTTATCTATATACAGTTAACTTTTCAAAATATTTCGAATTTTTTTGAGCTATTTATAGACCACTGAAATTTTCAAGTGTTTAAAGTTTTAATTTTAATTTGATTTCAAAAATACACGTGTAAAATAACTTTTAACTAATAAATAATTTTCGATTTTTGTTATTTTTAAAAAATTACTTGACTACTTCCTTTTACTTTATCTTGAAAAATTTATACTTAAATGTTTGAATTTGTTTCAAAATAGAATATATGATATAATTTAAATATAATATATCCTAGACTGACAAATCATCTCCGTTCAGAATCGTTTTTCGTATACAATGATACCTATCATTGCATTCAAATTTAACCTTCCCTAGTCTGAGGTCCATCCCACCCCCTAATGTACAGCAGAGCGATACTCACTTACCCGCTTTTTTTTTCTTTCTTTTTATCCAATTTAATGCTAACTTTGATACAAATTTAATTCATGTTCTATTGAATCAAATAATACTATTTTTACTGTGCATATTTTAGCATATAATGGTTTTGATATTTTGGATTTTTAAAAATAAAAATGCATATTTCAGACTTCAGTATATTTTTTGAATAAACAATTTAAATTAACGAACTAACAGTTATTTCCACAATTTATACATAATATACTACAATCTACCACACATTGACGTAAAATATAAATGTTTATTGATCAAATTAAAAAATCTATAGTAGCACAGTGTAACACTAAAGTGCTTCAATTTTAAAAACCCAGGGTGGTTTTTGGTAGCAAAGTGAATCTAGTTGGTGCTTTGGGTGGTCAAAAGTAAAAATCGGGAACTGACTCTGCTGTACTGACGTAGGTACGGTAGAGGTGGAGTGGGCCTCGGTCATAGAATGTAATGTGGATGTGAATTTAGACTCGTAAAAATTGAAAATTTAGACGCTCATAAAAATTTTTTTATTGACTTACGCTCGATTTTTTTTATAATCATTGTAAGCAAAACTTATGGACAACCTTGTATTAAATTTTGGACTGCTAAAGATTTTGCAAATAGTCTTGGTTTTTGACGAATTTTGTTAACAGATATTTAAAAAAAATGTATGGACAACCTTGTACAATATTTACAAACCTTAGGTATAAATATCTACAATTTTAGCATATCTTATTCTTATAATTATAATATACTTTTCTAATTTCTGTTTACTAGGTTCATTTGTGGCGGTAGGCGTATTGTTAATATAAATCATTTATTTGATTCGATTCGAAAAATCAACTACCCACTTTTTGGCTGCTCGTTTAAAGATCTTACTTTGATAAATGAAAAAAAAAAATTGTTTTTATTCCGAATTTATTTTTAAGTGTATGATGTGCAACAAATTAGAAGTCATAACAACTGAATGTAATAATTCTTCGTCGGTATGCATAAATACAGCAGTGGTTACAGGCGTTACAGCAGTTGTAAATAGGTACTGGACAAGGATTTTCCCAATTGGACACTTTTACAGCAGTTTTAAATATGCCGAATATGTCCAACCCAAGTTATCAAAAATATCACAATGACGTAGAAAAGCACACCGAAGATTTGGCTTTTGATACTATGATTGATGCTGGCAAAGAAGAAGCTGCGTTAGCTGTAATGGAAAATAATGTCAATGAAAAAGGAATTCCATTGATTACAGTGATAGCTGATGTGAAAGAAGAATGCGCGCTGTGACGATAATAAAATTATTGTTGAACTGTTTACTGATAAAACGAAATAATTACGCGTTCGGGGAACTTACGCACACTAAATATGATCAGTTAATACACACACATTCACGCAGCAATTCTCAATGAATATAACATATTGCCTATACTCAATCCCTTAAAAACGGTCCGCTTTCAACCGCCTTAAAGCTATTCCACTGTTACTTTAAAAAATAATCATTGATTTTTCAAACAAGTTATAAATTATTTGTACTTAATAACATAATAATGTGTATTTAAAATATTTATGTTGGCTTTATTTTCTCTTGGCAAATAATTAATAAATTATTAAATTGTGTTTAATTTATTTCCTTTATTCTATTTTAATTTTTGAATTACTTCAACGTTATACAATTAATACACAACGAAATAATAACAATAATAATAATGTTAATAATAATGCAACGCCAATAACTTGTACTTACTGTTATAAGATAGGACACGACAATATTAGCTGTAATAGTAGGCAAAAAAACGAGCGTAATAATGTTAATCAGTCGGGAAACTTCAGTTTAGGCTAATACTATTTGTAAACTTGTTTGATGGAAATAAAATTATTATTATTATTATTATTAAACAGGCAAACATCGAACGGAAACGGTATCCGTTCGATCAACCAAATAGTAGCCGTACAACGTTAGTATACAACGTTGCTTCAACTCTTTTCAGTAATACGCAAAAATTATACTTCATTTCAGTCGCCTAGTTTTAACACAGAAAATAATAATCTTTTTTTAGAAACCGGTAGTGATATCAATTAAATAAAAATAAATAAATTCACTGGCGAAACTAGTAAACGAAAAAGAAAAAATATATTTAAAGGAATAAATGACAAAATAGTATCTACCATAGGTAAAATTACAATAATATTAATATTAAATAAAAATGAAATAAAAACCGATTTTCATGTAGTGAGTAAAGAATTCCCAATATCGAAAGACGGGATTCTAGGTCACCACTTCCTATTACAAAATAACACAGTAATAGATATCGTGAATAATATGGTAACAATTAGAAACGATATTAAACACGAATTAAATAAAATATGTTTTACATTAGAACTGCGAACAGAAACAGTAGTATCTATACCAATAGCCGATCCTAGTATGGAAAATAAAAATATTTTAATACGTCATAAGCAAGAATTAATACAGGACGTACAATGCGCTAATATAATAAACACAGTTAAAAATGGAAATACTATAATAAGTATATTAAATATATCGGAAACACCACAAAACATCACCAGAAACCAACAGACAAACTTCAGAAATTTCAGAAAAAATATTATTTCTAATAATGAAATAAACGTAGTAAAAATAGAAAGATGTTTATAGCTAAGGCAAATTTTAAGAATGAAAATTACAAGTTAAAAGTATTTACCAATTCTTTATTCAGGTTTCTTACAAATTACAATTGTTACACTAGTATTAATTATATTCAATACCCATTACACGTACATTGCATAAAACCATTATTATTATCAGTATCTCCTAGTTCATTTTCAACATAATAATTATGTTATTATTATTATTATTATGTTATTATTATTATCACCGCTTCTCCGGTGGAACAACGACATAAGTGCAAATTTTTGACTTTTTGACATAAGTACGACAACAGTACAATAACATTTCATTTTATCGAATGGAACATTGACATTAGTATAATACCTATTATTGACCGCTAGAGAGCAGTTTCGTCATTGTTGAAAATACCGGTTTTTAATCACATGTCCAATGGAACAATGACTTTGTTATCAGTTGTGTTTCGCCTACCGACCGCGGTGCATTGTTTTTATTTCTACGACGACGTAATTGTTATTTGTGACATTTTTTTATTTAATCCTAGTGCCACAACGACGTAAGTGAGAGTTGCGTCATTTTTCATCTAAAAACAATTAATTTTTCGTCATTATCTAGTGGAACAACGCCGTAAGTATACATTACGTCATTATTGACTTCAAATTTTTTTTTTTTTTTTAGTGTAATTGTTCTTTCTGTCATTGTTCACTCAATATTTCTTTGCTTTTTTCCAATCTGCGATTTTATTTTTATTTTGTTAACTATGTTTTTAGAGTATTATAATGAAACGAACAAAGCTATTAATAGAACTAGCTACTCAAAAGACTGAAATTGAGAAAAATATTGAAAATTCGCCTAAGAGTAAGTAGCTACCTCATATTTATAGATTAAAACAAACTATATTGCTTATACCTAGGGTTCGCACATTTGATTGACTTTTTGGTTTTATATAAAATATATTTAAATGCTATGCAAATGTATGCTATATAACCGGGAGAGGCAGAAGTCAATTAACTGATTTACATGAAGGACGATTATTATAAGTAATCATGTAAAAATTAATTAATTAATCAAAATTATGATGTAATAATATTATTATGACTAGGGCTCGGAACTTAATGCACTTAAAAAGTACTAAATATGCATGCACTTATGCGCTTAAAAAAGTACAAATATGCTCTAAAAATATGCACTTATATATTATAAATATATATTTGTTCCTACCTTCAAAAGTGTTACATTGGACCACTAAACTTTTATATTAATATATTATATTAATCAACAGGCCTGATTATGACTATAGCCATTCCCGATTAACCAATAACCATTTTTATTTATTATTTTTTTTTTGTTCTTTATGCTTATGCTTATGCTTACTGCTTGTTGCTTTATTCTTATTTAGCTGATTCTCCCGAGATTTTGACTGACGCTCAATATTTGCAGTCCAGTCCATCATCATCTGTAACACCGTGTTGTATCGCCGAACAAAATGAATCACCAATCAAGCTTAAGCTTCGTAGATTGACCAAACAGACGAATTATAAAGTAATAGTTGATTCAGAAAATGAGGAAAATCTTTCTGGGGATGACAGTGACAACTATATTCCATCAGTAAGTGAAACATCTTCGGAAAGTGAAAGCACTGACCAGTTGACCGATCTCCAAACAATCGATCTCCCGATAACGGTTTCACCTATCAAAAAAGGAAAAAAGAGATTAAGAAACCCAGAGCAATGGAAAAAAACAAAAGCCAAATTATTGAAGAATTCTGGTAAGAGCTACACTTCTAGAACAGGAAAAACTGTCAACGAAAGGGTTATGGGGCCAAATTTCTCTGACCGATGTATTCTAAAGTGCTCATCAAAAGTATCTGACGAATACAGGATTGAACTCTTTAATAAATATTGGAGTTTGGCGTCATTACAGCGACAACGGGATTACTTAGCTTCATGTATTGAGCCCCTCCAACTCAAATATCGTCGTATATTTACTTCAGAAACTCCCAGAAGGCAAAACTGTGGATTTTATTTGCTTTTTGAAGGAAATCGAATTCGGGTATGTAAAACCTACATGATTAACACTTTCGGAATAACGGAAAGAACGATTCGCAGTGTCATTCAATCAAGAACTTCTGGTTCAGGCATAACTGTAGAAGACAAACGTGGAAAACATGGCAATCATTCGAGAACTGACCTAGACATAATAAATTCCGTAAAAGAACACGTCAACTCCATTCCTAGAGTCGAAAGTCACTATCAAAGAGCCAACACAACAAGAGAATTCGTTGATGGCGGGTTGTGTATTGCTGAAATGCATAGACACTATGCAAAAGAGCGAGTCGATAATGGAAAAACTGCAGCGAGTTACAATTGCTATGCTCGAATATTTAATACGGAATTTAACATTGGATTTTTCTCTCCCAAAAAAGATCAGTGTGATTTTTGTGAAGGGTTCAACAATGCCACGGCAGAAGAAAAAGCAAAGTTGGAAAACGACTATCAACTACACCAAGATGAAAAAAACTTGAGCCGAACGGAGAAGGCTAATGATAAGGAAAAGGCTAAAGAAATTGGATCTAACATTGTCTTAGCTACCTTTGATTTACAAGCAGTTATGCCAGTACCTACTGGGCAGAGTTCTGCTTTTTTCTATAAATCAAGATTGAATTGTTTTAATTTTACGGTAAGTAAATAGTTATTTTAACTCTTAAAAACTATTTTATTATGACTGCTTAATTTTTATTGTAGGTATCAGAAATAATCAAGGATCATACCATCTGTTATTTCTGGCATGAAGGAGTAGGACAAAGAGGTGCTATTGAAATAGGTTCATGTCTTCTAATGTTCATCGAAGAAATTGCGAATTCTCGTCCTGGAAGTGACATCATATTTTACTCGGATAACTGTTGTGGTCAACAAAAGAATAGGTAGAAAAAATTTAATCATTTTGTGATATTTTCTTAGGATTTATTTATTTATTTACGGGTTAGAATTCCAATATAATTCACCGAATCTATTAAAATGTACTTATATTATTTGTTTCAGGTTCGTACATGCCATGTATTTATATGCAGTGGAAAAATATCAAATAAATTCCATTACGCATAAATACCTTATTCGAGGTCACACACAAAACGAAGGCGATACTGTACATAGTATTATTGAAAAATCTATGAAAAGGAGCAAAAAATCAGGACCTATATACGTGCCCGATCAATTAGTGACTATAATTAGGAATTCTAAAAAAACGGGAAAACCATTTGTCGTTAAGGAACTGAGCTTCAAGGATTTTATTGATTTAAAATCGTTAACCGACGAGATTGGTTACAATTGTCAAAAAAACACGGAAGGTGAGCAAATAAAAATATCAAACATAATAATTATAAGATTCGTGAAGGGCAGTGAAGTTTGTTTCTACAAGAATTCCTACAAAGACATAACCTGGGAAAAAGCTCAAATGAAAAAAGCAGGAACAAGACGTTCCGGTGCAAAGGATATTGGTAGTTTAAAAACAAAACTCGCATACAACTCGAAAATTCCAATAGCTGAAAACAAGATAAAAGATATACAAAGCTTAATAACATCCAATATAATTCCAAATTACTACGAAACGTTTTATAATACACTATTTTGATTTTGAATTTGTAAATTAACATTATAAATAATAATAATACTATTTAAGTTTCAGATTATAATATAATTTTTTTTCAAAAGTAAAGAATAAAAAAATTGAAGTTTTCAATAATTACTTGAATTTGTTTTTCTACAACTCCTAATTAATACAGTGTGTGATTATAACAAAATAATCAGAACTTCCTAATTTTATCTTGTATGTCAAAAATACTAAAAATTTGGCATTTATTGGAAGAACAATGACACAATTGCAATTTTTTTTATTAATTTTGAACTGTGTAGGGGTAGTTTATTGGTTTTGACAAAACCGATAAAACTATCTTAAACTAGACTAAATTTGACATTATAACAATGACCGTTTATTCTTTTTAGACTATTTATTATATCCTAAATAATACAAACAATTACACAATAATTTTTAATTACGTTTTCTGAAGAACTATTACATTTTCACTTACGCCGTTGTTCCACCGTAGAAGCTGGTGATGATACTTCAAAAGTGGTATGAATGTCAAGTCATGTCTAAGCATACTTTGAGTGATCTGCATTACAGTCATCTAAAAAAAAAAAAATTGTCAGTTAAATACCAATCTATAATGGTTGGTGAAATAATAATAATGATATGCAATTAAATATAGTGCAAATCTCCCAGAATGTTTTGTTGAATTAGAATGTAAAATAAATGTAACTAAACAATACAATTGTACTATAACTAAATGGATAATTATTAACTTTCATATATTTCGTTTAAGCTGATACTTCATAAACACTATAAAACATGCTTTTATAATATGATCATTTTGACTAATATTACAAATTCATACTTTTAACTGCTTATAAAACACTGTATTCTATTATTGTCCTCCAACCATTATACATATTTTACCCACTACATTATTTTTAGATGGCAGTACAGCAGATCACTCAAGGCATTCAGAAACAGGAATTGGTATTAATAATACTAAGGGAAAGTATCGACATCTTGTGTTGAAAATCAACTAGAAGATTGTGATAGTAATAATGGATTTATGCAATGTACAGGTAATGGTTATTGAGTGTAACTGATAGTAACATAATAGTAGTCTAACAAAGATTTAGTGTCATGAAACCATGGCGATTAGATTATGAAAATGATTCTTATTTACAATTATTAACTTTCATATATTTCGTTTAAGCTGATACTTCATAAACACTATAAAACATGCTTTTATATGATAATTTTGACCAAAATTTCAACTTCAATTTCAAGATTTGTTTAACTGCTTATAAAACACTGAATTCTCATGTTATTCTCCAAATATTATATAATATGTATTTAACTAACCAGTGACTATATGTTTTTAGATGGCAGTAATGCAGATTACTCAAGAACTTGGGAATGCATCAACATCCTGCAATGAAAATTATCTAGAATATACTGACAATATTGGTTTATGCTATGCACGTGTAATGGGTATTGAATGTAATTGATAGTACTGTTACAACAAGTGATTCTCATGACACCATGCCAATTGGATTAAGTAATTGATTCTTAATTACCATTATTAAATTCCAAATATTTCATTTAAGCTGATACTTAATAAACACCATAAAACTTGCTTTTATATGATGACTTTTACCAAAATTGTAAATTAATTTTTTTAATTGCTTATATTTATATTTTATATAACACTCAATTCTCAAGTTAGTTTCAGAAACCCAGACCAATAGATTAAGTAAATGATTCTTAATTACCATTATTAAATTCCAAATATTTCATTTAAGCTGATACTTAATAAACACCATAAAACTTGCTTTTATATGATGACTTTTACCAATATTACAAATTAATTTTTTTAATTGCTTATATTTATATTTTATATATCACTCAATTCTCAAGTTAGTTTCAGAAACCCAGACCAATAGATTAAGTAAATGATTCTGAATTACCATTATTAACTTCTATATATTTCATTTAAGCTGATACTTCATAAACACTATGAAACATGCTTTTATATGATAAGTTTGACTAATACCTACATATTCATTTTTTAAACTGCTTATAAAACAATGATTTCTCAAGTTAGTGTCATGAAATAAACTGATGATATTGTAATGGGGATATGGTCAAGTACTATTTTAATATTTGTGGCTTGTTTATAGGTTTTTTGGTATGTCAGTAGTACATGATGTGATAGCGTAGAGGATATTAAAATAGCAGTAACGGCGTGTGCAGTACTGTCGGGGTGATCTGTTCAATCTGTTGTATAACCTGGTATGTTGAAATGTTTATTTGGTGTTAGGTGTGGTTCTGTTACAGAACTTCTGCAATTAAGGCGATATTTATTTTTTTGTCATAGAGTAAGTATTATAGCTCATTTTTGTTGTGGGTTATTCCATTTGCGTTCCAAAGTAATATTGATAAGAGAGGAGTTTGATTGTTATCAGTTGACATTTTTTATTAATTTGTCGATGACTGTAGTTAAGAGTGAAATAAGTGGGTTAATGAAAGTTTTGAATTCGTTTAAAAAGGAGGTAAATTGGGTTGTTATATTGTCATTTTGTTGATTTTGGTGTTTGTTATTTGTGTGTATCGGATTTTTATTTTGTAGGGTGGCCTATGAGTAGGTTTGATTATTATTTGAATTTTTTGGGTATGAGGTACTGTTGTGAGGTGGGTTGTACAAGGTGGAGTTTTTACAATTTGTGTTTTTTCAATTTTGTTTGTATTGTTTTTTTCGAGTTGTTGCAGGTTTTTGAAGACAAGACATCCGCGATAGTTTGCTGGGTGATTTCCATTACATAACGCACATTTAACAGGAAGTTCTCGACTTTTGGTACATGAGTCTGTTCTGTGATTTTCACCGCAATGGACACGTCATCTTGAATGGTTGTTGCAGTAGGTTCTGGTGTGGCCGTAATTTTGGCAATTTAAGCATTGTGGTGCTAAGTTGTTGGTTCGAGGTGCTTCGATTTTAAATTTGGTATGGCATAGAGTTATGAGATCGAATATGTTTTTTTTATTGTTGAGAGCTGGTTCTAGGTCTACAAAAAAATAGGGGTAGTGGTATTTTTGTGACTCTATGGAGATCGTTTGTGACATTTCTCGCTTGAAATCCTTCTTTTTCAAGTTCTTCTTTTATGTAATAGGGTTCAGTGGTAGGATGTAAATTTCTGATAACGATCCGGTATGGTTTATTTTCTTTCAATTAGTATGTGAAAAATTCTAAATTTTAATATTCATACCGAAGTAACATACAGAAAATAATGGGCAATAAATTGAGAAAAAAAGGATCTCAATTCTCAATAAATCAACAAATGATAATTTAAAAATCGCGGAAATATGTTTTGATCCGTTGACACGAGCGCGTCGCCGCCACCGTAGTTGTTTACATCGGTCACCGGGAGCGCTTTTCACAATGCTCCGAAAAATAACACGGTAGATGTCTATCTATTAGTATACTTATCTAAGATTAAATCATAGCAGTGGTGGTAAACTGTGATTTTTTTTTAGTAACAGTAGCAACTGCTACTGCTACTGAAAAAATAACAGTGAAAGTAGCAGTGACTGCTACTTCATGAATATCGATATTTTAGAATCACTGTGTAGTATAACTGCTGCTAGTCAGATATTGTTATTCCCTGCAACTGTTACTGAAAAATAACAGTGATGGCTACTTCGTGTTTGTGTATTAAAATGATTATAGCTTTTATAGAATCACTGTTATGTTATAACTGCTACTCGTCAGATATTGTTATTCTATGCTACTGCAGTACTGCTACTCAAAAATAATAATGACAGCTACAAGAACATAATTAAAATTAGGTTTTTGATGTTTTTTTTAATTTTTAAACTGTATTAAAATGCCATTAAAAATATTGAACTGGTCTAGTTTGACCATGGATAATAAATTGTAGTTGGTTTAAAAAATATCCGTTTTACGATGTTTTTTTTCTTCAAAAAAAATTGGTTTTGGCTGGTTTTGAAACTATCTCTCATTTATTTGTCTATTTAAATTCTAATAAAAAGTAGGATCCAAGTACAATATCTATATATTAATATAATAGTACAATATTAACAAATAACAATGATATTAATAATACAAATATACCTACATTAAAAACAAAAATCTATTTATATGATTATTAAAAGATTCCATGATAGTAAAATAAAATAATAATATTTTTGTACCCTTAGCAATAGCATAATTATATTGATAGGCAAAGCTAAAGAATAATTTCTTCTTTGAGAACCTATTCATGTATTAACTATTACAATAATTATAGCTATTTGGAATCACTGTATTGTGTGTAATATACAGAATGGAAGAATTTCCTTAATATATATCATTATGGTAATATTATTTGTTATTTATAGAAGTTAGTTGTTTACATGGATAAAAAAAAAAAAACACCAGATAATAAATTGTAATGTAGTGAGGATATTTTTATTTTCTGTTGGTGTTGAATGTTAGGACAGTACACACTACATATTATAAATTACAAACTTAATATCGTTTTATTGTATTAAAATTCAAAATGAATCAAGACAGAAGAACTAGTGACATTTGGAAGCATTTTTCTAAAGTTGACTCTAGTCAAGCTAAGTGTGAAATTTGTAAAAAAAAATATTCGTACAAAACTAGTCTGTCAAACTTGAAAAAGCATCTTAACAATTCTCATTTGATATATCTTTATACTGAAAATAATACATTACAGGTAACCTATGTACTATAATATAACATTTATTTATTATTTTAGTTTTATTTCTGGTAAAGCTTATAATATTATATTGATTTTTATGATTATAAATAATAATTTACATACAGCTTAATAACTATAAAAAGTAGTAGAAATGTTTTTTTTTTAAATTTGTATCTCTACTTTTCATACTGAATAAAAATAAAAAATAATTTATTTCCATTCAGTGTTATTAAAATTTAATTTACAACAATTAAATTAGTTTTTAAAATTTTTTATTAATTTACATAGAATGAGCCTGAAGTTGATGTCGTCAATCCCGTACCTTCTACATCTTCATGTGTACAAACAGTAAGGGACCTTAGTATAGGAAATGAACCGGGCAGTAGTATTGTTAATCAGGCAACTGGTATACATGAGATGACACCAATTTTAAAACTGAATCCGTTGAAACGTAGGCAGTTGGCAATTACAAACTTTACTCCTAAAAAAATTTCTGTTGACGGCCAAAAAAAATTAGATAATTCACTCATGAAACTTTTTATAAAAGATCTACAACCTTTTAGTATGGTAGAAGATACAGGATTTAAAGAGTTTGTGAACATGTTAAATCCTGGCTACAAAATTCCCAACCGGCATTCGATTTCCAAAACACTTATTCCAGCAGCTTATGAAAAATGTGTGAATGAGGTTAAAGAAACAATATCAAATGAATTAGTAACAGCTTGTTTGACGACTGATTGCTGGACATCTAGAGATAACAAAAGTTACATTGCCATAACGGTTCATTTTATTGACAACAATTTTAATTTGAAGTCTAGTCTATATTATTAAGTTGCCATTCATTTATTGAGAACCACACAAGTGAGAATCTTGCTGAGCAAATTAATAAAACATTAAATGCATGGAATTTGAAAAATAAAATTGTATTTTCTGTATCTGACAACGCTTACAACATTCAAAATGCATTAGCACAGTTAAAATTTAAACATTTTGGTTGTTTTGCCCATACACTTAATCTGATTGTCCAGTCTGCATTAAAAAAAGAAAACGATCTCATTGATAAAGTCAAAAACATTTGTACTCATTTTCGCAAGAGTACAAATGCAAATAACAAATTAATTGCATATCAAAAAAATATAGGGATCGATAATCCACTAAAAGTCTTACAAGATGTAGCCACGAGGTGGAATGCCACATTCTACATGCTAGAGCGCTTTGTACAGCTAGAGACTTCTATACGGGGAACAATGGGACTTTTAGATAATGCGCCACCTTGTTTGAATTCTGATGAATGGACAGCTATCAAGGAGTTCTGTAACATTTTACGACCTTTTGAAGAAGCTACTAGAGCAGTGAGTGGAGATCAATACATGACTGCTTCATTAGTTATAGTTATTGCTCAAGGGTTGAAAAATGTCTGCGAACAAATGAAAAATGAAAATTATTCTCTCAGAACTTTAGGTTTAGTCAATAATTTATTGAATGGTATGAAAGACCGCCAAAGCTGGGGAAATATTGAAAATAGTAAGACCTTAAAAATATGTACATTCCTTGATCCACGGTTCAAAATCATACCATTCAACCACAATGAAAATATGATAAATTCAGTAAAGAGTGATATAGTAGAGCGTACAGCACAGATTATTTCGAAATCCAGATCAGAATCTACATCGATTGAAGATGAACCACAGACTTCTATCCAGCCATCTGACACATTGACGCCTGAAGTAAAGCGATTTTCAATTTGGGAATCAATCGATAAATGTGTTTCCCAAATGCAGCCTTCAACTGGAACATCAACTTCAAGGGCTATAGTAGAGGTGCAACGTTATTTAGAAGAACCAGTATTAAAAAGAAACTGTGATCCACTAAAATGGTGGCAAGATCACAAGTATAATTACCCATTTTTAAATGTTTTGGCCAGGAAGACGTTATGTTGTCTAGGTTCGTCAGTTCCATGCGAGCGGGTATTTTCTAAAGCAGGCCTTTTAATATCTGATCGCCGTTGTTGCTTAAACACAAAAAAAGCAGAAATGTTGTTGTTTTTAAATCAAAATGCATAATTATTCTGTATTCATTTATCCAATTAACTTACAGTTATTTAATTTTTATTACTATGTTGTGACTAGGAGTATTTTAAGTTTTTTTATTGCACTATTTAAAAAAAAACATTTTTATTTTCCATTATTATATTTTAAATGCAGGTATCAGTGTTAATTTTCATAATTATAAATATGTAACTCATGTTTCTGAAGAACAGTTTATTGTTGTAACCTTTAGGTAACAGGTAAAATCACTAGTACAATACTTAAATTTTATAATTGACAATGTTCATACTATGACAATTTTATTAAAGCAAAAATAAAATAGTAAAATACTAACATGGGCGATGGGCTGCAGTAGCTATTCTTCAAGTCTTCAAATCACAAGTAACAGTTGTACTCATGACAAATTAGCAACTACAATATTGTTTTATTAATTATTTTTAATATTTTTATCATGGTTGTATAAACATAAACATAGATAAGTAGGTACTAGGTAGAATCATGATAAAGTAAATTTACTTTATCATTGGTAGAATGTTCAACGTAATGATAACTAGATAATTAATTCTGATAAGAGTGAAGTGTCATGCATAGATAATAAAGATTTCTTTATTATCTATGGTGTCATGAACTTTTATAATAATAATATTATCTAATATCTATGCAAAAGTAGCAGTTAATTAAGTAGCAGTGAGTAGCAGTTTCAAAAAGTAGCAATATCTTGAGATGGTATAACATAACAGTAGCACTATATCAGTGATTTTTCACTGGTGATTTCAAAACTGTGACCAACTGGCAACTACTATATTATGAAATATAAGTTAATATCTATAATACCTATAATAACGCTATAACATATTTTTACAGAAAGTAGCAGTAGCAGTTTTCCAATGTGACCAACTACTAAAAATTAAAAAGTAGCAGTCACTGTTATTTTCATACTGGAGTAGCAGACTGTGATTGCTACTTTGTGATCACCAGTGAAAAATCACTGCTACTGTTATTTTATGCCATCACTAAATCATAGTCCGACTAGTCCGTGATCACTGGTCATTGCTTAATGCTCATTAAACCATCGTAATTCTTGTAGTTTTTTAATAGTAATTTGTCTTCTGCTTGAACAAAAACCGTTTGTCATACGCTAAAACAACCTATGAAAAAAATTATCCAGCAGATAATTTGACATTACACAAAGTTAAATTATTTCGTCAATTTTTATTATCATAAGCCATACTGTTGTTTATATCAGTGATGACGATATAGGTAATTGAACAATCCCGAGTAGCAATTCACGTGCAGATATGGTTAAAACATCATTGAAATGTAGATGTTGAACTCTGTGCATATGTGATTAGGGGCATGTTGTTTTTGTTCGTTTGAATACCGATTTTTTATATGCCTAACACTGCTCGATTGGTGCGTTGGTCGATGTTATAACCGTCTTTTAGCTAATTAACTTAATCCGTACCGTGCACCATTAGAGTAAATATCGGAGTTTTGACGGTTCAATTATGAATCACAGCATTGTGTACAATTTATGTAAAATTTAACGATATAACTGTGATTAATGACCTAGTTTAGTTAATGTTTTTTATAAATATGTACATTAATTGTAAGCATAAAGCTAATAATAAAATAAAGCGACCCAAAGTTCTGATAATATGTATGAATTTGACGCATCATGTTTTATTTTAGATTCTGAACGGAGTGATGAATGTATTGATTTTACAATGATGTGTGTTTTTTTTTTTTTTTTGTTTTTTTTTGTGTCTGTCGACAACATTTGGGGCAGTAAAAATGCTTCGATTTTTGACTTCAGCCCCTCTTTGAAAAGGAAATCGGATCTAGTTGGTACTTTGGGGGGTCAAAAGTTAAAAATTTTCAATATTTTTTAAATGAGTCGGGAAAAACCTTAAAAAAATGAGGGAAAAACGGGATTTTTTACGCAAAATCAGTTTTCGACAAAATCGAATTTTTTATTTTGCTATAACTCAAAAACTAATACATATAAATACTTGAAAATTTCACAAAATATTTATATTAGCGTTCTCCATACACAGTTCAATTTTCAAAGAATTTTGACTTTTTTTGAGCTATTTATAGACAATTGAAATTTTTAATTTTTTTTAGTATTTTTTTTTAAAATAACGATAAAATTTTTTTGGCCGGCCAGAAAATCTTGAAAATTTAATACAAGGTTTCTTATAAGTTGTTCTAAAAGTGATAAAAAAAAAAATCCGAAATCGTTAGTCATAATTTTTTTTTATAAGTGCTTAAAGTTCGAATTTATACAAAATATGTCAAAATTGCGAAAATTGGCAAGTAATTTTGTGGTTAAAAAATTGTAAAAATTTTTTCTTTTATAACTAAGATTTGAAAATTTGGTATAAGGTTCTCCATAAAATTTTCTTCAACTATCTGCAAAAAAAACTCTACCGGACTAAAACAAAAAATTTTTATGAGTGATTGAAATTTAAATTTTTACAAAACCGCGTTAAATAACGGTTTAGCCTCAAACGATTTTTGATATTTGTTGTTATTCAAACAGTATAAGTCGTAAATACTTGAAAATTTTACCAGTTATTTAGATTGCCATTTTCTTTATGTGATTTGATTTTCAAAATATTTTGACTTTTTTTGAGCTATTTATATACAATTGAAATTTTCAATTTTTATTTATTTTTTTTTTATAAATGTTGATAAAAAAAATTTAGCTGGGACAAATTACTTGAAAATTTAATTGAAGGGTCTACATAACTTTTTCTAACTCTCATTCAAAAATTATAAAAATACATAGGCACAATTTTTTTTTATTAGCATTTGAAGTTCAAATATTGACAAAAATTCGTCAAAATCATGAATATTTTTCACTATTTGGTAGTTAAAAATTTATAAATATTTTTCTATCAAAAGCTAAGAATTGAAAATTTAATACTATGCTGTCCATAAGTTAGGCTTAGAATAATTATAAAAAAGTTTGAGGATTGTTCAATTTAAAAAATTTCACGAGTGTTTAAAGTTTTAATTTTAATTTGAAATCAAAAATACACGACGTGTAAAATCACGTTTTACCATAGAGTAATATAGAGAGGGTCTAGTCTATACCGTACGTGTTCAGAAAGTGAAGCAGGCCAGTTTGAACAGTACTCACTTACCGAAACTATTGGCCGCGAGATAGCGCGCAAATTCTAACCTCAGATTTATATTTTGTACGTTTTTTGTTTTATACATTTTACCGCCAAGTGTAAACAACAACGTTTTTGTGTTTTATCAATTGTCAATTGTAAATTGTAATTTGTCATTCCGTATTCGCAATTCGCATTCGACTCTATAGTCAATCGCCGACTTTTCTATATTCTAATATTGCTAGTTACTACTAAATTTACTGTTTTATGTCTTTCTGGTTATGTACATTTTAAAAATTGTTTTCATTTAAAATATTACAATGCCCAGCTGTAATTTGTGTGGTAGAACCCAAAACGCGAAGAGTAAAGAAAACAAAATTACTTTTCACAGGTGAGTGATATTTATTAGTATTTTTTAATGGATTGACATATCTTTGTACCTTGGATACAATTGTATTGTTGTGCTTTCTTATTAAGTTTAAGCATCTAACAAATCATAATTGGTATAATCTTTCAGAAAAAAATATAAATTTATTTTTATTTTTATCATCAGCATATTCTGAAGTTATTCCACTATTGTTATTTTTTTTTTTTAATATATTTTGAATGATTTTGCTTACATAGGTATCCAAAATGTCCAGATATCCGTGAAAAGTGGATCGAGTTTAGTAGACGCTACGATGAGCATAGAAGCATAATAGTTAGTGAAAAAAGTGTTGTGTGTTCTGCTCATTTTGTGGCTGACTCTTTTAATGTGTATATTAAAAATACTATGTTAAAACCTACAGCTATACCATCATTAATTATTCAACGTGTTCGTTTTGTAAGTTAATTGCACATAATAATTTTAAATTAATTTTATAATCATTCATTATACTCAATTTATTATTATCATATTATATTAGGGTAAATTAGATTATCTCGAGACAACAACAAATTTGCATTCTGATGAGAAACAAAAAGTAGATGATATGGAAGTTTTTGGTTGTAGTTCAAGCATAACTTCAAATTCTCCTAAATTATTAGAACCTGAAATTGATGGAGTTGAATGTTTGGAACTAAGTAGTTCTAATGGTAAAATTGCAAACGCCAATGAGAATCCATTGACAGTGAAAAACATCTCTAATAACAAATTGTCAACCAAGGTGTGTTTAATTTTTTTTTTTAAGTTTAAATAGTTTATCACAATTTTAATGTTTATTTTTTTACCAGGTCAATAGAGAATTGTTCGTTGAAGCCAGTGTTGTGGAAGACGATGACACACCCAGAAGACGATTTCTTAAACGAGGAATTTCCGTCTTGTGCCATGACACCGATTTGAAATCAAAAAAAATTAAAATTTTGAACTAAACAATCCGACGTCAAAGAAAAAAAATTGTGTCTTTAAAATGCATAATTTCAAGTCTTAAAGATAACAACTTGATAAACGAAGACACATCAACATTGTTATTGGATAATTTTGGTGAGAATAAACATTTAATTTCAAGGCTTGCTAATAAAAATGCTGGAATTACGCCAACTAGAAAATATTGTCCAGAACTCCGTAGATTTGCTATTTCCTTGCACTTTCGTTCCGTATCTGCTTACAACTTTGTCAGGAAAGAATTTAATACAATTCTTCCACATCCTAGGACGCTTGGTAAATGGTATTCTAATATCAATTGTGAACCAGGGTTTACAACAGAAGCTTTGAACACTCTTGCCTTAAAATGTAGAAATACTTTAAAACCTGTATATTGTGCACTAGTTATGGATGAAATGGCTGTAAGGCAGCATGTAGAATGGGATGGAACAAATTACCATGGCTATGTAAATGTTGGCGAATCTATTTGCAATGAAACCATGGAAAAAGCTAAAGAGGCCTTAGTTTTTTTAGTAGTTGCTATAAATGAAACATGGAAAATTCCTGTCGGCTATTTTTTAATAAACCACATTAATAGTTCACAGAAATCAGAATTAGTTAGTCGTTGTATAGACCTTCTAACTAAAACTGGAGTAACAATTGTGTCTCTTACGTTTGATGGATGCCCAACCAACATAAATATGGTCAAAATTCTTGGTTGTGGTTTGGATGCTGACAACTTCAATACAAGTTTCAAAATTGATGGTGTTGCTAACACCATATCCATAATTCCAGATCCCGCGCATATGGTAAAACTAATCAGGAATGCTTTTGGAGAAAAACGACAATTTATTGACATAGATGGGGGTGTCATTGATTTTGAATATATCAATAAACTGCTAATCTTGCAAGAAGACGAAGGTTGTCATCTAGCAAATAAGCTTAAAAAGCAGCATGTATTTTACTCGAGACAAAAAATGAAAGTAAAACTAGCGACCCAACTTTTAAGTCGATCTGTGTCTGAAGCTCTTACGTTCTGTAGAGATAATTTAAAACTTCCTGCTTTTAAAGACAGTGGTCCTACTATAAAATTTATAAAATATTTCAACGACGCATTTGACATCCTAAATTCTAGATCCATAAATCAGTATGGAAAATCAAAAGCTGTATGTAAAAAAAACATTATAGAAATTAATGAATTTTATGATGAATTTTCTAATTATATTAAAAAATTAAAATTAGTAGAAAATAAAAATGGCAAAATAACTCATGCACTCATTTTAAAATCTGCAAGGAAAACTGGTTCCTAGGATTTCTTATTTGTTTTGAATCTCTAAATTCATTATACAATAATTATTTGATGCCCAATTTAATTGATTATATTTGCTTTTATAAGCTTAGCCAGGATCACATTGAGCTTTTTTTTGGTACAATCCGGTCTCATGGTGGCCACAATGATAATCCTACAGCTCGTCAATTTAGATCCGCTTATCGTAAATTATTAATAAATGCCAAGATCAAAGATGGATCTCTAGGAAATTGTATACCTTTAGATGAAATTGATATATTAAATTGCTCTAGTGCCACCAATACCATAAAAGATCCAGTAGACATAATTAATGATACTAATGCTATTTTATATAAAGATATAATTTCACAGCCCCAAACTCATCATATTAAAGATCACGATTATATAATTGTATCTGATCAAAATATTACCATGAGTAACTATCTAAAAGAAGTTGTGATTTATATCTCTGGTTTTATTTGTCATAGATTATCATCTAAAATTAAATGTGATATTTGTTGTAATGGCTTGTTTGGTGATAAAAAAGATTTTATGTCTTCATTAATTAATGTTAGAGACAAAGGTGGATTGTCTTATCCTAGCGATGATGTCATTTTAATAGCCCTTCAAACTGAAAAATGTATGAAATCTTACAGTTCTGACACAAAACCATTAAACAAACTGTTAATTGTTACAAAAACATTAAGTTATTTTTGTAACAATCATGTATTTGATTCAATTTATAACCATAATTCTGACAATGGTCCATTTTCAAACCATATCATCTTACTTATGAAATCTATTATCAATTCATATTTTGATATTAAAACACACTACTCATGTAGAAAACAAAATGAAACTGATTCAATGCGAACTTGGTACAATAAAATGACATTATTTAGAGGACAATAAATTTTATTTTAAAACCTATACTTTATTAAACACTTACTTTAATTTGTGTATAATATGTAAATATGTATAATAAATAATAATATGTACCTATTTTATCATAAAAGTTGTTTTTTTTTTTTTGTTAAATTAATTTTTTATTTGTAATTTAACCTTAATAAAAATATAATACAGTTTGTTAATTTTTTTGTTTTTTTTTTAAACTGGGTTTTTTACTTTAAACCTTGCACACATATAATAAAATTTTAATATGGTATAAATACCATGTAATATATTTATTATGTGTATCATGTATTTTGAATCTTATATTCAAAATATATTTTATCAATGGTCAAAGTAACTATTATTAATAATTATATTATAATATAATAATATTTTGGTACAATATTCCCATTGTACAATAATATGTTGAAAACGCATTCAATATACTTATGAATAAGATAGTACAATAGTATTTATTATATGTTGTGGTGACACTGAAAGTACACCTAGCAGCGACTTCAATTCGCATTGGTAAGGCCCTCTCTATATTACTCTATGCGTTTTACTAATAAATAATTTTCGATTTTTGTTATTTTTAAAAAATTACTAAACGTAAGATCTTGAAACTTTTACTTAAATGTTTGAATTAGTTTCAAAATAGAATATATGATAATATTTAAATATAATATATCCTGGACTGACAAATCATCTCCGTTCAGAATCGTTTTTCGTATACAATGATACCTATCATTGCATTCAAATTTAACCTACCATAGTCCGAGGTCCACCCCACCCCCTAATGTACAGCAGAGCGATACTCACTTACCGGCTTTTTAAATATGAATCTAATTTAATTTGCTACTAAAAATTAACATATCCCCCATAAATAATTGTAAATATTATTAGTATTGAGGTCAAATGTAGACTGTAGAGGTTAATTTTTTAATACAAATCCCGGAATACTTTTTTTATTAATGCTATTATTCCAATTACTGTTCAACTTTAAAGGTTATTATTTTTTATTTTAATGCGTTTATAAAAATCCAAATAAATAAGATGAATTTAAAAATAAATTGAAACAATTGTGTTAGCCTTCGATCGCATTATTTGTGCATCGAATATCTTTTTTAACTAAAAAATGCCAATTCCATATTGTAATAGAAAAACATTGGGGGTGTGTTTTGTCCTCTTCTATTAACACCAATATATGATAAGATCTCGTTCATCCAATCATAACCTTTCGCTTTCGCCCAAATATTTTTAAATTGCTTTTCCACTTTGCCCAAGAATATTATTGAACCTTATTACCAAGTTTTTAAAGTCATGACTGGGAAATATTTAGGAAAATAAGAAAATACTATGACATATTTATTTATAAGATGATCTCATAAATAAAGGAATTAATTGTATCTCCTTAATAACATTTGGGATACGCTTATAAGTTTGTAGAGATGTTCACTAGCGTGTCATAGCAGTGTTAACAGTAATAGTGTTTTATAACAATGGATAGTGTAAAATTAATAAAAGATGGTAAAAAAATGATTTTTGGTGAATTTGCATATACAATCCAACATAAACTAATAAAACCATTAAGATGGAAATATTCCCAGAAGTCTTCGAAAAAATGTCCTGTTATATTAACTACTAACAGAGGTAAATATCTATATTAATAATATATTTACTTTTTGTAATTAATTTATTAATTTATGTAAAAAATATATTTATGTATACAGATTTAAAAAATCCAAGCTTAGATGTTGAGCATTTTCATGCTGGTGATCTACACTCTACACATCGGCATTGTTGAAAAAGCAAAGGAAGAAATGAAAAACCGATTTAAAATGTCAACAAATACACCTGATGGAGTGTTATGGGCTACGAGATATCTACAAAATCAAGGTTAGATTAGTATGACCATGCCTCGTGTCGAGGGAGTTGCACATGCTACTATGACCATGACACGTGCCAGGATAGTGAGCGCTCCAATTAATGTATATTGCAATAATGGCGCATCTACGAGTAAGGTCACCTAGACTTTGGAAGTGCATCTTTGTATTGCACATTATCTAGCCACGCCTGTGTTTACAACAACGACTACAAGGATACCTGGTTTCACCCAGAAGGTTACGGGATGATGTCAACAAGAGTCGCACCACATATATTATAAGGGAGCTCAAAGACCAACAACGGCAGATGTACCACAGCCACCAACACCTGAGCACCTTCACGACACTCAGCCACTTCTTAAATTAATTATATGTATTTTATTTTATACGTAATAAAGCATTAATCGTTAAAGAGTTGTAACTTTCATTTCAAATATCATCTTTGAGTCAAGTATTGATATTGGGACGCAACAGGAGTATGGACCTGATGAACCTGATGAACGAATAATTATTTTTTTATTGGATGATGATTTGCGATATATCACTGATGCTAATAATTGGTTTTGTGATGGAAACATTTCATTGAGTCCTTAACATTTTTTTACAACTATATGTTATAAGAGTAAAAAGAAGATTTATTTGTTACCGTTGTTTATTGTTTATTAGAAAGAAAAACAAATAGTAATTACAAAAAAATAGGACAATACTACTATTACAATAACATATAATTAATTTATCAATTTGAATTATACAAAAACTTTTTTGGTTTATTTATATGTCTTTTAGAACGCCTTACTTCCATACTATCATTTATATCAACTTTTTCCTTACTCCCATCTCTCTCTTTTAATTTGTATAGTAAAAATTGATCAACGTATCTCTTCGTCATTCAACTCTGCATGTATCTCGGGATATATCCGGATATATGTAAGTATTTTTCAAGGCAATAGTTTCTTAGCAACTCCCCCTCCTGTCTCATGTGTATCAGATATGAGATTCACTGGAATTGCTCTGGTATCCAACAAAATCCCCTCCGATTCTCCTGAATTCTCTTCGGGAAATGCAATGGCATCTGCAAACCTCTGGATGTTGTTAATAGTCGCGGATGGAATAGGGTCTATTGGAAGTTTATTTTTAAAATAATAATTAATGCATATTTAATTATTTTTTTAAACATATTTTATTACATAATAAATAATATAATTTTTAAATAATTTTTTTCTCAGACTTTTTTACCGTTTACCATCTGGTTGAATTCTTTCAACATCGCTTTACACAAAGTCTTCTCAGTGACCACTTATCAATAATGTTCGCCAAATAGTCCTAACTATTGAACCTATTTTTCGTTGCATCCTCGTTTAATTTATCTTGCAGTATGCAATTTCCGAAAATATTTCAACAACGTTAATTTTATAACAATTGATTTATATACTCGAGTCTACTCTACCACAAAAAAAAATTTAATGTACACCATTTTGAATTTTATTTATTATCTTTATATATTTATATAATAGATAAAAGGTATAAAAAAATTAGTAAAAAAAAAAACAAAACACATGGTTCAGTGGCCATAATTTTATAAGTGATATAATTAAAAACGAAAAACATATCATTGCAAGTGCTCAGTGTGCCATACGGTTTCGATTCTAAAATATGTATAAATAAATATAAGACATTAGAGAAAAGAAAAAAAACAAGATTTATAAAAGGAAAAGTACATCGAAAGGACAACACAATAAACGAGTAAGGGCATACGAGATAAAAATGGATACAAGATCTATTGCGAGTAGGTATAGTAAAGTTTTGGTCACCTTTGTAAAGTTTTCACTGTCGTGTCGTATCTATCGTTTTGTGGATATATGTATTTTATGAAACGTTCTTCATCCAAGCTTTAGAAGACTTAAAAGGATAATTAGTTACACATCCTTCTATATTTGTGTCAGCCACCAAATCTAATATACATAGATGGTACATCTAATTTATATTTGATCATCAATTTGTACATAAAAAATACATTAGAAACTTTTTATTAGGAACATTTTTAGACAAAGAAGTAGTTGTTCCTACGAGTTTAGTTTTAGACGGATCCAAACAAAACGAGGTTTCATCAAGGTTACATATTCTATCTGGATTATCTATAATATTTAGTTCATCCATACTCTTCCGTATTAAATCAAGGTATCCATAAATAATAAATGGATTGCATGCTCTTTTCCAAGAACATCCAACAACTTGAGGTTTTTTTTTAAACTTAATTTATGTCTAGAACTAAACCCAAGCCACCAAGATTGGTTGGGATAACCATTTTTGAATGGATGGACTACTTCATTTTCATTAACATATTTACTCACTAGATTCAAAACATTTTTTCTTGATAAATCTTGTTCATATTTATCCATGGTTTTAATTAAATTTGTCAACTTTTGTTCAAGCTGTGGTCCAAGTGCTGTATTTCTCTCCATAGTATTGGATTTAACACCACGTCTTCCATTTATATGGTCATAAAGAGTTGGTCGTGGTATTTGAAAGTTCTTGGCAGCAGCAACAACAGTCATTTGTTTACTCTGGACGGCTTCTTTTGCAAGAAACCGGTCATTCTTGTTATAATTATTTCCTTTTTTAGTTTTCCTAATATAATTTCTCACCATTGTCAACTAATGATCACAAAATATACATTAAAATATTAGTAAAATCATAATTATTAGATCAAGTATAAATATGAGACTAAATCAGACAACGGGTTTTCGTTATCTGTATAAAATTTTGTCCGAAGTAGTATTTCATAACATTCAATAACGTAATTGGATCTAATTTCAGCAATACTTTGAATTTTTCTCCAGATACACTGACTGAAGTGGAAAAAACAATCTCTTTCAGAAAATTATGGGAAAATATTTAAGCATTTTCAAAATTAGTCTTAACACTGACTGGAGACAGTCCTGGTTAAGCAACTTAAGTTGTTCCAATACATGCGAATACGTAATCTGACATTTATCCGGAAACTGTGCGTGAACTGTTGGCAGAACTTTGTTGCACTTAATCACGTAACCTAACCAAAATGTTTTGTGGTGTATCCATTTATTGATATATATTAGAGCTTTTTATTTAAATGAAACCGTTACCTCCTCGACCCAGATTTTAGCCACATCTGGGAAATGGTTTTCATAAATGGCAATGTCCATAATATTTGCCCAAGGTACTTCCGTCTGTTATAATATACACAATTTCAAATGTATTTATCCGTTATATACATAAAACCTTTGTCGATCAACTGTTAGTTACCCTTCTAACTTAAAAAAATTACAGTGGCATAGTTGTTCTTACAAGACCGAATGTTGAATCGAAGTGACCTATCATTAAAGTGGCATCTGTATATGTACAAGGTATGCAGGTAAATAACGAGTGATCATTGGATCGTTGTATTGAGTGTTTGAACAAGCACTCAACGATGATTGTACCCATCGACTATAGTAAAATGGCTTATCACATGACCACCAATATGAAACTAGAATTCAACTGTTTTTTTAAGAACATAGCGCTTACAGCGGAGAAAAATACTGCGTGAATTGGTTTTATCCGCCTAATACTGAAAAACATAAAAAAATTATACTTTAAACATATTTTTCAGTACAAATTAAATTTAATAACACTATTCTTACAGTTATTTTTGTATAATAAAAATGATTTGTACCTTTGTGTCCGTATTAGGACTTAAAAATTAGTTTGTTTTGTGTTCCTAAAACTTCTCCTTTAAGGTATGAGTGAGAAAAAGCTTTAAATGTTAGTTTTAAAACTAATTCTAATGTATGCTATTACCAAAAAAAGAGGATGTAATTGATACTTAGGAACTTACTACAGGATTTAACAAGGTTACAGTAAGTATAATTTAATTTTAATTTGATTTTATTAATCCACTTTTGCAATTTACTAATGCTATTAGACGTTCATTTACATCTTTTGAAACATGCCGAATTATTATAGACAGTTGGTCATGTACATTTATATCCTGGGTTGAGTCTATCTGAATTTTGAAAAACTCTGATTGTTTTATGTGTTTTGCAATTTGTTTGCATAAGATGTTTGACAAGGTTACCAGCGCTTCAATTTTCTTTTTGATATTTTATATAAATTGATGTCTAATAGTATAAAATATCTCCCTAACTGTAATGAACAAAAACTTATACCTACGTGCAGGGTCAGCCCTAGTTTTTTTTTATCATAGGTCTGACCACAACAATTTTCAATATTTTTTTTGTATAATTTAAGTCGGGCATATGTACTATCCGCAAAAGAATAACAAGATGCTCTTTGTGTCCAATATCTGGAATGCAATTCATTATGACCGTAAAGTACTTTGCAGACTCTATGTTTTTTATTATTTTTTGCTTGATGTCATTAGCCATTATACTAATAAGTTTATCCTGTATTCTGTGACCTAGATAATGGACATGTGTTTCTTTATATTGTTAAGAACCCCTGAATACTGTTAGTTATATTATTCTATAGCTCTTGCAGTATAAATGTAAATGTATAAATGTATTAATATTGTAAACTAATACGTGTGTGCCCCTCTGCATACGACTGGCCTAAGGAATCTGCTGAATAAACCCTTTATAGACGGACGACCAGCTCGTATGCGGGGCTCGCACACGTAGCAATCAGTGTTAGTGTTACAACAGACCATTACAGACCATTTCAGAGTATTTTTATATAATTAAACGTTATTACAATTAAATAAAGAATATTATTTTGAGCCAAAGTAATTTAAACTCGTGTTATTTTATTTGTGTGGAATCGCTAAGTGCGCGTCCATAACATTTTTGGTGGCAGTGGTGGGATTCGAACCCACGCCTCCGAAGAGACTGGTGAATACAGTTTTAACAGGGTTAAATGGATTAAAAACATTTGTATATCTAGACGATATCATAATATACGCTCGAGATATTCCAGACCATTCAAAGAAACTTCAAGAAGTTTTTGAAAGATTAAGGCAGTTCAACCTGAAACTTCAACCAACGAAATGTGAGTTTATGAGAAAAGAAGTGAATTACTTGGGACATGTAATTACGGATCAGGGGGTACGCCCAGATCCACAGAAAGTTCAATGTGTAATGGATTACCTAATCCCAAAGAACAGCAAAGATATAAAATCTTTCCTTGGCTTATCAGGATATTACAGAAGATTCATACCTGATTACGGGAAAATTGCGAAACCCCTCACTTCATTATTGAAAAAGGACGTTGAGTTTAAGTGGTCCGATTTATGTCAAAAAGCTTTTGAAGACTTAAAGAACGCCCTCACTAATGAACCTCTGTTGCAATACCCCGATTTTAATCAAACATTCAACCTCACATGTGATGCTAGTGGTTACGCAATAGGGTGTGTGTTATCTCCCAATCGCATATGCCTCACGAACATTAAATAAGGCAGAGCAAAATTACAGCACAACAGAAAGGGAATTGTGCGCCATAATCTGGGGAGTTAAACAATTTCGACCATATTTACTGGGCCAGGAGTTCAACATTATCACTGATCACCGAGCATTAACTTGGCTTTTCAATGTCAAGGATCCTGGGTCACGATTAACCCGATGGAGGCTTAAGCTAGAAGAATACCAGTATCAGATTCAATATAAGCCAGGATGTAACAATACAAATGCCGATGCATTGAGCAGAATCAGAGTCACAACTAGAGCACAAACATTGAGAAATGAAAAATTCCAGAATCTTCAGAGAATACAGAAGCTACAGAAAATCCGAAACCTACAAATACTACAGAATCTACAGAGAATCCAAAGTCTACAAACACTACAGAATTTTTCAAGACTTCAGAATTTTCAGACACTTTAGAATCATCAAATAAAACAGAATCGTATCAGATATTTTTAAATTCAGATGATTCACCTACATCTAATGTTACCGAGATAGCAGGCGACATCTTTAGTACATCATTTGACACTTCTCTGGCGCACTGTATATCAGCAGATCTCAAAATGTCTAGAGGTATAGCCCTCCAATTTAGACGAAGATTTGGACAAATACAGCAACTACGCCGACAAGAAAAATCACTCGGAGATGTTATATTTCTATAAGTAGAAGATCGAACAATTTTCTACTTAATAACGAAGTTAAATAGTTGGCAGAAACCAACCTATCAGTCTATATTTAATTGTTTACAAAGACTTAAGTTACTTTGTGAAGAAAAACAAATCACTAAGCTCGCTTGTCCTAGAATAGGATGTGGATTGGATGGACTCAAATGGGAGGAAATCCGTAAAATGCTTCGTTACATTTTTAAAAATTCTACAATCTATGTAAGCGTCTATACTAAGGAGGAATTATCCGAAGATGAGAAACTCCAATTGATATCCGAATTCCATGATACACCACTGGGAGGTCATCAAGGAGTAACTAGGACTTTTAACAGAATATATGCCCAGTGTCACTGGAAGGGGATGAGGAAGCAAATACGAGATTTTATTAGGAAATGTCCAATATGTCAAAAAAATAAAATAGGGAATAAACCATTGAAAGAGCCTATGATGATCACAACTACTTCCAGCAGACCATTCGAGAAGATATTTTTGGATGTAGTGGGACCTTTACCAAGATCCCATAAAGGGAATTCTTTTATTTTAACGCTACTAGATGACTTAACGAAATTCGCGTGGGCAGCCCCAATGGAAAACCACGAAGCTAACACGGTAGCCCACCATTTTGTGACGCAGTTCGTGTGTTTGCATGGTCTACCACAGAGCCTTGTAACCGATTGTGGTACAGAGTTTCTAAGCAAAGTTTTCAAGGAAGTCTGCAACCTTCTTAAGATAAAGCAGACTTCAACAACTCCATACCACCCTCAGAGTAATGGTTCTCTGGAGAGAAGTCACCGTACTCTGGGAGAATATCTCCGAAATTTTATTGACAAGGATCCATTGAATTGGGATGTGAAAATTCCATATGCAATGTTCTGTCACAATTCCACAGTCCACTCAGCAACTAAATATCAACCTTACGAATTGGTATACGGGAATCCAGTTGCAATTCCCTCATCATTATTAAAAGAACCAGAACCTCGATATAATTATGAGGATTACCAGTTTGAAATCAAGAAGCAATTACAAGAATTACATGCGATAGCTAAAAAGCATTCGATTGAAGCAAAACATAAAGCAAAAGCCCAATATGACAAAAATGCCAATAACAGAATCTTTGAGGTAGGACAGAAGGTTTTGCTACAAGACAAAACCTCAATCAATAAATTAACTCCAAAATGGTTAGGCCCTTTTGAAGTTTTAGAAGTTGATCCTATCAATAAAAATGTAACAATAAAGAAAAAAGCAAAGAGGCAAAAGATTCATCCGAACCTATTAAAACCATTCTATGAATGATACTAATGATAACCCATCACTGTTTTACAGAAAATTGAAAATGAACAATTCAACAATAACCGTTGGATACCTGCTTGTCACCTCAATACTCCTACAAACAAAGATGACGGAATGTCAGAATTTTCCACCCGCGGATGTAGCCGCAATTACACATTTTAACAACACGGAAGGACTCTATTACAAATTTTTAGGCAACCTAAAAATTACAGACTCTGACTGGAAGCTAATAAATTTTCTTAATCTAGAATCTTATACAACGAGATACGTAGCGTTATCCAGATTTTATAATACTACATCTCAACTCTGTAGTGAAATACGTCAGAAAACCGAAAATCCAGAAAATACGCAAAGCTGCCGACAGTTTGCGCAAGCAACTGTCCCATACCTCCATGAAATTGATCAAAATCACCAAAATATTTTATCAACTATAGGAAACAATGATCAGTCTAAAAGTAGAACCCGTCGTGGACTTAGCAACGCCGTTAGTCGGGTGGCCAACGTACTATTTGTAATGCTGAGAACATTGATTTCGGATTTATCTTTAACAAAATAACTCAATTAGTGAAAAGTAAAGTAAAAGGTATCAATTTAACATCGGAACAAACTCGAATCATTGAATTAACAACCAATGAATATAATAGCACACTAAATCAGATATTAACGAACCAGCAAAAACTTGAACAGAACATTCAACTACTAAGCGAACAAGCTAAGAAAGATACAAAGGACATTGATCAAATAAAGATCAAAACAGCGCTATTAGAACAGACTCTCTTTTTCGAAGTCCAACTGATCCAATACGCATATGAGACACAAAATCTTTTGGCAATAATTGATTCTGCCTTACATGGGAAATTACACACCAGTGTATTACACACCCAACGTTGGTTAACAGAACTTCGTGAAATTAAAGCAAACATTCCAATAGGGACGACTTTCCCACTTGAGATTAAAACAGAATCTATTTCTGATTTCATAAAAATTTCGGAAATAACAATATGTCATAAAGGTCAATACCTTATATTTGTAACAAAAATTCCGCTAGTACAAACCATTGATTTCAACGCCTATAAAGTAATTCCGTTACCTATTATATACGAAAACCAGAGCCTTATCTTAATTGACCCTAGTATGGAGATTATAGCAACTAGTTATGATACGCAAAGGTTTTTCTCGTTGACAAATAAGCAATGGGAAATGTGCAGGGAGGTGCAATCATATACACTATGTAAGAATAGTCAACCGATCCATCATAAATCTAAGTCAAACATATGCGAAATTTCGCTCATGTCAAACCCACAGAATTTCCCCGATACTTGTAATATAAAATTTGTGACAACAAATGCATCTGTGTGGAACCGACTCCCACAGTCAAATTCTTGGTTATTCTACACGCAATCTGATATAATAACAATATACTGCGAAAATCCAGCCAGAACATTTACTTTTGAGATTTATGGTGTAGGTCGATTGACTATTATCACAGCATGTAACATACACACGGATAAAACATTATTACTACCCTCTAATCACATAAGAGCAAACACTTATGCTGATTTAGTTCCAGAAAATTCTAAATTTAATGTCAAACACTCTTTTACCAAATTGTTAAATTCACTAATACCCCAAAGTATTATAAATGTACAGATCATAAAAGATCTCACCGAATTCACACACAGCTTGCAAGAATTAAATACTTTAGCGAAACTACCCTCAGAACCTCCAAGTTGTATAATGATAGATGTACACACAGTAATATTATATATATTTATTAGTTGTCTCATTATATTAAATATTTTCATTATATTCAAAGTTAGAAAGAATAATACGAAAATGTACAAGCCGGATCTTGCAGAAACCGAGCTTTCAGAAAATAATTGAACATTTAAGTTTATTTATGTAAAGGAAAATGGGGACTATTAAGCCCCCATGTTCCATTTAAGGGTAGGGGTGTTAAGAACCCCTGAATACTGTTAGTTATATTATTCTACAGCTCTTGCAGTATAAATGTAAATGTATAAATGTATTAATATTGTAAACTAATACGTGTGTGCCCCTCTGCATACGACTGGCCTAAGGAATCTGCTGAATAAACCCTTTATAGACGGACGACCAGCTCGTATGCGGGGCTCGCACACGTAGCAATCAGTGTTAGTGTTACAACAGACCATTACAGACCATTTCAGAGTATTTTTATATAATTAAACGTTATAACAATTAAATAAAGAATATTATTTTGAGCCAAAGTAATTTAAACTCGTGTTATTTTATTTGTGTGGAATCGCCAAGTGCGCGTCCATAACAATATTGAAATCTGCCAACATGTTCTATGATTACTGGATCGAATTTCGCCAGCATTTCTATTAAGTCAAGAAATTTTCCATTACTTTTTTTATAAATAACATCTGACGAACCTCGAAAAGCATCATTATAAGCAACTAAATAATGAATAAATGATAAAATTCTGCTCAGTAAATTTGTTCAATAAATTTTCAAACTTCATTTTTACTTTTAAAGAGAATGAAGCATACTCCCACATACTAAACATGAATCTATTCCTATTTTGCCCACCGCAATTGTCGAAGTAAAAAATAAATTCTGTTGTACCATATTTTTGTTTTAATGAAGTCATAAATTTTATCAAACAAGTGGCAATTTCGTTTGCACCCCTTTTTGCCTCAGATTCATTCCACATGAAACAATACCCTGACTTTTTTCCTATGTCGTATACGGTTAGATTATAGGTAGCAAACTTTCTTTTGTAATAAAAGCTGCTTGACTCTCCTTGTGGTGCAGTTAAAACCTTTTGCAAATCAAATGATGCTATACACAATTTAGAATTAAGTATTCCACTTCCTTATCTTCATTTTTAATTGTCCTAACTATATTTTTATTCATTAAATGCAGGTAATAACTTGTTTGCTGTGCAACTTTTTCTTCAGTTGTTGATAGCTTATACTTTTCACATTGATCACATAAATCACTCTTAGGTTTAAAGAAACTGGTATTACTGTGATTATTAAAAATGTCATTATATTGTCTAAAAGTTGAATTTTTGGCATCTTCACAATCTATTTTTTCTGCCACCCATTCTTTATACAAACGATACATTTTGGAAATATTAAGATCAGAGTCCAAGTATTTTTTCATTGTGCGTTCCCTAGTATAATGTCATTCAATTAGTGGAAATGATGAGATATGGCCATTAATACATTCTTTTATTTCGTCACTAATTCTAGCAGGTCTGCTTGCATTTTTAAGTTTTAAGCTAACTGTTTGAACAACTTTTTCTGATATTGAAAATGTTCTTAAGAACATAGTTTTACACACTTGAATTTCTGTATTATTATTTGTTATAGGTAAGAAATATTTTCTTGAGCATTGTCTTCTAGAATTTACAGATCCTACTTGTTTATTGCTTACTTTTACATATCTGGCTATGAAATCCCACTGCCTACTGTGGTCTCCTAAAGCCCAGTTAACAATATTTTACGGAAATCATCACTTACTTTGTCTACACATTTTAATCTACAACTCAAATTACATGGTGGTCCCATTTTTTTGGCTGCTATTAGTTTGCCTGATCTATTAAAATGCTCAATACGTATGTTTAAATTTTTGTAATCAGTGTTTATCATCATATTTATTACAGTGACAAATAATATTTATTTATTTAATAATATAATAATAGTATTACCATCTATTATGGTTTAATAACCAGTGGTATTCACTATTTGCGTTTATTTTTAAATTTTTATCTAAACGTACTACCTTTTTCGGTGGAAAATATTTTTTTCATAGAGGTCGTAACTCGAGATACGACTTTATTCATTGGAAACTGTCATATTGGGAGATTATAAAGTATTATTTTATAATTTATTTGGGATAGATAGAGATACGATCATTTTAGTAATCGACAGAGAAAATTATTCTTTATCGGAATACAGTCGTAACTCAAAAACGAAAAAAATCGAGTTAATACCTTTTTCGTTGGATGTATCGGTTTAATAGTTGATTTTATTGTAATGCGTAACCCATCAGCTGTTCGTTTTGTTAAAACATTCTGATTCCATAATTTTGTGATCCAATAAATTCTGTTCCTATGAATTAATAAATGTAATTGCATCTTTTAAAACGTTATATAAAAACTTTTTTCGACAAAATATTCTATTGTGAAATATTTAAATACTTTAAAATCATCAGAATTTTATCTTATATCCTTGGCACTAATAAATATCCTCGAATAATTCTAGATGATGGTAATGACAATATACCCTGGTTTCTTAAAAAATTATAAGTTGAAGATGATCTGTATAAATACATTGATTATAGTTATTAATATCATGATAAATTAATTATATAATTTATAATATTAATATATTAAATAATAAATATCTTAGGTACCTAATAAGAAACAGAATACATAAAAGTAACCAATTCTCGGAGTATCTTTTGTTTACTGGTTTAACTTTACTGGTATTAACCATTTCTTTAGTAATTATTTGTTGTGGTTAGCTTAATTGATATTGTCACAAATCTTTTTAAACGAATCATCACATAAATGCATCATTTTATTTTGTAAATTAAATAGTGTACAATTCAATTTTTCAATTTTATTTTAGATTCTGAACGGAGTGATGAATGTATTGATTCTACAATAATGTGTGTTTTTTTTTTAATTTAATTTTTTATTTTTGTGTCTGTCATCACGTTTTGAAGTAGTAATAATACTTTGATTTTTGACTTTAGCCCCTCTTTGAAGTTAAAAAAATGCTAGTAGTTTTCAAAAGCGTCAGGAAAAACGGGAATTTTTATGCTTACCTAATCATTTTTTGACAAAATCGGTTTTTTGATTTTTCTGTAACTCAAAAACAAATCATTGTAAATACTTGAAATTTTCACCAAATGTTGATATTAGCGTTATCTATTTACGATTAAATTTTCAAAATATTTAGAATTTTTTAAAATTATTTATAAACCATTGAACTTTTAAATTTTTCTAAATTTTTTTTCTTGAAATGCCAATAAAAAAAATTTGGCTTTCCAAAAAATCTTTAAAATTTAACACAATGTTTGTTATAAGTTATATTTATCGCAGTAAAAAAAAAAAATCAAAAATCGTTAGTCACAATTTTTGTTTATAAGTATTTAAAGTTCAAAGTTTACGAAATATATCAAAATCGTGAAGAGTTGTAAGGAATTTTGAAGTTGAAGAAAATTCATAACATTTTTGTGATTTATACCTAAGGTTTAAAAAACCCAATACAAGATTATCCATAAGTCATATAAAAAAAATGTTATGAGCATATGAAATGAAAATTTTTTTTCGAAATCATGTAAAATAATGATATATTACAATTTAAATATATGTAATAAATAATATAAATAATATAATATATTATCCTACCTACTGATTATCATTGACTGACAAATTATCTCCGTTCAGAATCGTTTTTCGTATACAATGATACCTGTCATTGCGTTTAAATTTAACACATCTATTATAATAGTAACCAGTAGCCCGACGCACTCATAGCTGAAAATATGGTTTTTTGTTATAGTTCCCGAGAATAGCACGCGAGCGCTTACGTCAATATTAATATTTTGTTCCATGGGAAATAACTATGGTTAAGTTAGTTTGTTTATATTTCTATTTTTACTATTTTAATTTTTCAGCACTTGCAAAAACCCGAAGTACGTTCATAAAATTTGATTTTATGTGTTTTTACTTGTTAATGTAATTATATAAACCGAATAGCGTGTACTGCTCTACTATTTACAATTATTTATTACATACATTATAATAATTATTAGTACTATCTATATTACTATTTCATCAATTACTACCAAGTAAGCATCTAGTTACATATTTATTACTTTGTAGTTTTTACTTATAACTTATAAGGTATACCTATTTATTAATATAATTGTATTAAATATTTAAAATATTAAACAACGTTTGATCAGCTCTATTATATTTCAATTTTTTTTACTATTTTTAAACGTACTACATTGGCGGAATAGTTCAATCGACTGTAGGATGCGGTTAGTTAATTTTCACGGTTAGTTAATTTTCATTATTATAGTTTAATAATATATATTGTGTACTAATTTTAATTTCAGAATGGTGTCTAATAAAATATGTGTGGTTATTGGATGTGTAAATGCTGCAAAGCGAAAGTATACATTTCCAATAATTGATCTTGACTTCAACATTTGTGCTGAGAGAACCGGAAATGTTAAGCTGCTAAATTTGACTAAAGATCAAGTTAGAAAGTACTTTCAAATTTGTCGAAACCATTTTGATTTAGACTGTGATAGTCCTGGAACAAATCAAAAGTTAAAGTTCAGATCTCTTCCAACTTTAAATATACCACGTAATGTTTTGTGTCATAAATGTCTTAGTGTGACATTTTACATGTTATTGCGTTGTGTACTTGTGTCAATGTGTGCTAGATTTATACTTGAATCTACCAAGTAATGTTTTGAGTCATGAATATTCCTGTGTTACATGTTATGTGTGCTAGATTTATAACTATTGGTAAATATGAATTTTTATTTAATTATACAACAGTAATATTTTGTATTTTTACAATTAGAAGTTTATGAATCACAGTTGAACTGGTCTAATAGACAATTGCCTGTAAATGAATGTCAAGAAAGTAATCTTGTTTCAAATGAACCACAACAACATACTTTTGGTACATACAACCTAAAATTATATATTAATATTATTTTTATTATTGATTATTACCTTTGCCCTTAATGTAGTCCTAGACTCGTCCTTGATTATAAATATCAACATTTTATTGTTTAATACATCTATTTTAATTGATACATGCATTTAATTAATTATTTTTATTTCAATGTTGCAGAATCAATTAGTAAAAGGACAAAGAGAGATTCTTTTCTAAAAACAATTATTTTCCGTAAAAAAAAAGATTTGACCCTAGCTGCAAAAAACTTTATTATGAAGCCATGAAGTACAAACGGAAACAAGAAAGGTTGTCTAAATAAAAGTAATTCAGATATGAAATGCCGGCTCAGATTAGCAAAACAATTTTCGGACAGTCCAATGAGAAATCATTTAATAGGAAAAGTAAATTCGGTGACATTGGATTTCATAGCATCTCAGATTAAAATTCAGAAAAGAAAACTACAAGGTAGGCGATACAGTATAAATGACTAAATTACAGCCCTGTCTATATATAAAACTTTACCTAAAGGCTACAAATTTCTTTCTTCGTTATTTGCTTTACCTTCTAAAAAAATTCTATTAACTCTATTACAAAAGATTCAATTCCATGCTGGTGTTAATAATTATATAATGGAAAACCTTAAGTATCAAACGCAAAAACTTCCTAAACTTGATAAAAATTGTGTACTGCTTTTTGATGAAATGGCTTTAGGCACTGGCCTAACTTATGATATAAAAAATGATATGATAGTTTTGGAAAACATTTATTACTCAAAATAGCTGACCATGTGTTAGTATTCATGTTAAGAGGTATTCGAAGAAAATATAAGCAGCCTATAGCATACTATTTTTGTCAAGGTAGGTACTACAAAAACTCCTAACTTAGTAGTCTGTATAAAAGAAGTTATTCAAGCCATTCAAACTACAGGTTTAAAAGTTAGGGCTGTCATTTGTGACCAGGGTAGTACAAACCAAGCAGCAGTTAATTGTTTAAAAGAAGAAACTAGAATACATTGTTTGATGCAAAACATTGAAAATAAATATATTGGTTTAATATATTGATGGTGAAGAAATAGTTTGTTTGATCCTCCATATCTTCTCAAATGTGTGAGAAACAATTTACTTTCAAAGAATTTAAACTTCACGTTGAAAGAAGAAACACAAATAGCAAATTGCGATGACATTCAAACACTTTATTCATTTGATAAAGAAAATGAAATACACGGATTACGTACTTTACCCATGTTAACAGAGGCTCACATATTACCACAAAAAATAAAAAAAATGCGTGTATCGATTGCGGCGCAAGTTTTTAGTCATCGTGTAGCATCAACAATGAGACTTATGGCTGATTTTGGTAATTGATTATTATCTAATTAAATTAGGTATAAATATATAATACAAATTAATAATTAATAATTTTACAACACCTCAAAATACACTGTCAAATGCAAAAGGTACAGCCAATCTCTGTATGTTTATGGATTTATTATTTGATTCGGTAAATGGTTCAACCATTAGATCAGTAGATGGTAAACCATTAATGTGCCATAAAAGGTGCACATATTCCTTTTTGGCATGAAGCAATAAAAGTCCTCGAGTCTATGAGATTTGTTAGTAGAAAAATTGGTCAAACTGTCAAACAACCTGTATGCATTAAAAACTGGATAAAAACTTTAAAATCGTTCATATATTTATGGTTAAAACTGAAAGCCGAAGGGTTTAAGTTTTTAATTTTACGAAATTTGAATCAAGATTCTTCGGAATGCTTGTTTGGTTCTATACGTAGTCATGGTGCAAGAAACACCATGCCAAATTGTGTACATTTTTATAACTTTTAAAATTCTGTTGTTAAATAATTTTTCTTCTGTTAAATCATTAGGAAATTGTGAAGCTGAAAATGAAAAAGGATTGGATAACTTAAAACAATTTTAACTTAGTACTGATTCTAAAATTCAACATATTCCTTTGGATATTGAACTTTCCTCTTATGTATTAAATTTTCTAATTTAGAAAAATCCTTGATTGGTGAAATGACTATCGGTTATGTACCTGGTTATATTATTCGTGTAATTTTGAAATATACTAAATTCTGTGAGGTACCTATGTAAAAATGATTGTGTTGACAATAGTACACATAATAAACTAATAGATGCTAGGTGTTACACTAAAAAAAGTAATTTAAACAAACCAAGTAAAATTTTCATTAAAATTGTTGAACATATTTTAAGCATTTTAACAACAACTATTGGAAATATTTGTGATAAACCTTCACTATTTTTAAAATTTGGTATTTTGATAAATACAAACGTAGATTTTAATTTTAGTTGTACAAATCACAATTTAAAACAAATTTTTAAAACTAAAATCATAATTTTTTTTTATTTACACGGTGTAAAAATATTAATAGAATTCTTAATGGAGTCGATACACGGGTTGAAAGTAATCCTATTAAAAAAATGGCTAAAGACTATTTTATTTTGCACAAAACAAGAGGTCAAGGGTACAATAAATAATATAATAATATAAATATAAATATGTACTAAATATTAATATACATACAACTGAATTAATTTTGTAAATTGTTTAATAATTTTATGTCGTATACTTACCTATGTATTGTTCACATTGTTATGTCATAATTTTATGTACAATATCTTAGTTATTATTATATTTATTATTCTATATAGCTTATACATTATTATGTTAAATTGTTACTAATAACAATATATTATTACGTTATTATTATTGTTATTATATTCATAACCTGTAATATACATTTAATAAATGTTATTAGTTATGTATAACGCATACAATTTTCTTAAATTCATTTTTTGTTGATAGCTTAAAACCTAACTATAAACATTGATTAAATATCAGTATATATTATATTAGTATATAGCATATGATATTAATATGTGCAAAGTGTAACCAATGTCGGTACATCATACTAACACCTCATATAATATTATTATTTAGGTAATTAAAAATATAAAAAATGTATCTATTTTAATTCAGAAAACTAATTGGCATACACATTTGTATAACATAAATAATGTAATGATGGAATTTTGTCAAATATTATACTAATAAAAAACTTTAAATATTAAAATAGTTAAATTTTAAACTATAAATGAAAAACTAATTGATTAGGTACAATATGACAGGTGCTGCACCCGCGCGGTAAATTTTAGATTAGTTCCCGAGAATGCCAGAAAGCGCTAGTATTTCAAAACCCGTAATGTGACAGAGTTGCCGATCTATTTATCTTTTATCTTATATCTATGACCTACTCTCCATGTCTACTATAATACAGCAGAGCGATACCCACTTGCCTACTTTTTTTAATTTATTAACACATTTTCGCAATATCAAAATATTATAAAGATATTTTTTTATACCATTTGTTTCTTAACTATAGGTAGTTAAATTTCAATGTTTTATGTTAATTTCTTTGTAATTTATGTAGAGTTGTAAGTTTATTTGGTGTAAGTGTTGGTCCCATATTTATTTTTCTGTTTTTAATTTTACTTCTTAGCTTATACACCCTAAATATTTCTACTATTTATTCACACCACAAACATCTTTTTGGTATAGCATTTATATTATTAAATAACAGTCCAAATAGTATTTTCCCCTTTAATTGCATTTTTAGCTGATATACCTTATAAAAATTTCATTATCTATTAGCTTTATCCATAAATCACAAACTTAGAATTTTTCTAGTACATGCTATAGATTTAAGTACTTCCTACTACAAACCTGGATAGTTAATAACATTTGGGCCACCTTTATAAACATATTTGGAGTTCCTAACATCTATCAAATGTTGTAAGTAAGACACATTCTGAGAAAACGCTGTTTTACTAATTCCCAAAATATCCTTCGTGATCAACTTATCCTTTATATACATTTGTATTTGTATTTGACTGTCTTCAAAGTTTATGATTACCCGCTTTTCTACTGTAGCTTTAATTATATCCGTTTTTTCATTTTTTATACAGTAATAACTTATGCTACCTGTAGTGATTTTGAATTATAATAATTTTGGCTTGAAAGAAAAAACAACAGGTTTTTATGTCACAATGACGTGTTATTTATTTTAATGAAATAACGAAGAGAAAAAAAGAACACACTTTTACGGTTACAAGGTACGAAATAAAAGTACGCACAACTGGGGAGTTGAACCTACCAAACGGTATGACAGTCGGTGCAATGCCAGAATACTCCGACTATTGCCCCATGAACTGCGACGGATATATGATCAGTGCAATGCCGGAATACTCTGACTATTGCACTATTAACCGATATAAATACCGTCCGATAGGTTTGTTGTGGAAGCTTTACCTGAAATGCGCAAGTCTGCCCGGGTGGGTCTTGCTACAGATCAGGTAAAAGACTGGTGATTTGTCGTAGGTCGTGCGGCCTTTTATATGCTGTCTATCGGCGATTATTTCAGCCGGTCCCGTGTTCTGTGACAGAAACCCGAAACCGTAGAAATGCAATCGCCGATAGACGCATAAAAATAATATTTATATAATTGAGAAAAGGGCGTACTAATGATCATGATTTTAATTACAATAAAAATAAAAATAAGATACGATAAGCGTATAGTGGACGGGAGGGCAGTGGTGTGCGTTGTAGTTATCTTCGCGACTGTGTGTGTGAACATGCTGCCCCCTTTGAATGCATCCGGCATTCAACAGATTGGCAAAGGACAGAGTTTGACTGTTGGACGTTTGAGAAGCCCGGTTGTAGTCTTGACGGTGGCCACCCTGACGACACCATTTTGTCCTGGATGTACTTCCGTGATCCGGCCAAGCTTCCAGCACAACGGAGGAGTTGGTTCTCGAATCAGGACTAACGTATCGACAGTTAGGTTCTTTTGTCCGGTTGACCATTTTGACCGAAGCTGGAGAGTCTGTAGATATTCATTTTTCCAACGTTTCCAAAAGTGGTTGTGTAGTTCCAAAATGAGTTTCCAGCGTTTATAATGTGACGTTGGTATGTTATCTAAGTTCGGATCGACGTTTGCAGTGCTGGGAATCAGTGTAAGGAAATGACTGGGTGTTAGTGCTTCGAAGTCCAATGGATCAGGACTGAGTGCACTCAGCGGCCGTGAGTTGAGTGTGGCTTCGATCCGAGTTAAAAGGGTACTGAGTTCTTCATACTTGAGTCGATGAAGACCAATAGTTCTATGAATTAATGTTTTTGTTGATTTCACTCCAGCCTCCCAAAGACCTCCAAAGTGAGGTGCGGATGGTGGATTGAAGTGCCAGGTGATGTTGCGCGCCGTGAGGAATCCCCCACACTTTTCTTGGTGTTCGGCAGATTGCGTGAATCGATCAACTGCTTCAAACAACTTGGATGCACCTACGAAGTTGGTGCCGCAGTCACTATGCATTAGTTGTATTGGGCCTCGGCGTGAAATAAAACGACTGAAAGCCATCAGAAATGTTTCAGTGGACAAGTCTGAGGCGAGTTCAAGGTGTAGCGCCTTTGTTGCCATGCAGACGAAGAGACATATGTATGCATGGTATGGTACTGTACTGCGTGTTGTTGACGGTTTTAACATGATAGGCCCATTGTAGTCAACCCCGACTACGGTGAATGGCTTCACTTGCTGTAAACGGAATTTAGGCAAATTTCCCATTACGGGCTGAACTCCTCGTGGACGAATTCGGTAACAGGCAATACAGTGACGTAGACGAGATTTAATAACTTGGCGACTGGCAACGATCCAATATTGTTGCTGAATGATGGATTGCAGTGTTTTAGCTCCCGGGTGCTTGTGTTGACGGTGGACATCATCAATTAGCAAGTCAGTAAATCGATGCGTCCTCGGCAATAGACTCGGGTACTTCTGCTCGTACGGAAGATCAGCGTGAACCAGACGACCTCCAACTCGAAGTATTCCGCGGTTATCAACAAATGGATTTAAACCACGTAGCTTACTTGTGCCTTTGTGAGTAGGATCGCGGAGTTGCGTGAGTTCATCAGCAAACGTTTGTTTTTGTACAGCGAGTATAATGACCTCCAGCGTGACACTAAATTCCGTGGCTGATGGTTCGATTATGGTTGGTTTGACACTCGCAAAAACTCGTTTACAATAGGCGATGATACGAATAATCTTTTGTAAAGATGAATTTCGAAGGAGGAGGCGATCGAAGATGGTTATGGTCGGGGTGACCACGAGGACTGTGGTTCGTATTTTAAATCTGTGATAACCGTAGCAGGAGTTGATGGCCACGTACTTTGTTCATGGACCAAGAATGCAGGTCCGTTCCACCACATTGGATGTTTTAGGAGTTCAGTAGGGTAGAGTCCGCGTGACGCACAGTCCACTGGATTGTCACTAGTTGAAACATATCGCCAAAGTGATGGTGGTGTGAGACTCTGGATCTGGCTGGTTCTGTTGGCAATGAACGTAGCCCATCGATGTGGAGATGATTGAATCCAGGCGAGGGTGGTCGTCGAATCAGTCCAGGCGTGCATGGCTATGATACAGCTTGAAGAATCACGGGAGAATTACTGGCCCATTTCCGAAGGTGAAATTGGCCTTGGTTGCATAGGGCAATTAATTGTGATTGCTGCACTAAAGCTGCTTCCGGGGTATCGGCTCCTGTGAGTATGTCATCCATAAACGTATCTTGCATGAGGATCTGAGCAGCGATAGGGAATTGTGTCTCCTCGATCTTTGCTAGGTGTTGTAAGGTTCGCAATGCCTGATGAGGAGCAGAAGATGCACCATATGTTACTGTACAGAGACTGTATTCTGTAATTGGTTCATCAGGTTCAAATCGCCAGAGAATCCGTAGATAATCACGATCTTTAGAACGAATTTCAATTTGCCTATACATTTGCTTGATTTCAGCTGTAAACAGAACTTTGTGGACTCGGGCAAGGATCAAAATTCGCGGTAATTCCTGTTGAAGTTTGCGACCTGTATACAAGTTAGCATTGAGTGAGTGTCCCGCGGTGGTCAAAGCAGATGCATCAAAGACAACTCGGAGTTTAGTTGTCTTACTCTCGGGACGCACGATGCAGTGATATGGGATGTAATAGCAATATGGAGTCTGTCTTTGGTTCATTGGGACGACTTTCATATGTTGGCTTGCAAGGTAATCTCTCATGAACTCCTTATATTGTTGGGAAAGCTCTTTATCCTTTGACAATCGGCGTTCCAAGTTTTGAAATCGTGTTTGAGTTATGGTCCAAGACTCACCGAGGATTGGGTGCGGATGTTTTAATGGTAGCGCAATGCTAAAACGACCAGATGCCAAACGGTTCACTGAGGACATGAAGATTCTTTCTGCGTGCATTTCGTCGGTGCTCAAATGGTGTATATGAGGTGGCTCCTCCATCTCCCAGAATTTTGTCAGGGTTTGTTCAAGTATTGTATCAACGGTGACCAACATTGACGTGACTGACTTGGGTGGTATTGCCATTGATCCCATCAAAACACATCCGAATACAGTGCCAAATGCCGTTGGGTGATATTGATGACCAGTAATGCGGGCACCGGTGAAGATAGCTGGTGCGATGTCTGCACCGAGCAGGATATCAATTTGCCCTGGAATGTGAAAGGTTGGATCTGCCAAATCTAGTTGAGTTATGTGAGGCCACGATGTTACTTGAAGAGTTTCTTGAGGTGTGCAATCTGTGATCTTCGACACAATATTAACATCGAGAGGAATTGATGATTCAGATTGGTTTACTGGTGACATTGTTATTGTGATCATGCCGGATACGAAGTTGACCGGGGTGCCTGAGAACTCGCTGATTTTTGTGGTACAACGTCGGCGTGTCACAGAGAGGCGATCTGCGCACTGCTTTGTGATGAAACTAACTTGAGATCCAGTATCCAATAGTGCTCGCAGAGTATGTTTTTTATTATGCCTTAATGTAAAAAAAATGAATTTTATTATTATGACAAAATGTACCAAATATGAATTATTTTTAAATTATTTTTTTTATTATTAACAATATTCTAAATTAAAATCAATATCAATATGTTTGTTTATTAACTTATTGATATCGATTATATCGATATTTTCGGGACGCAATTAGGTTATAAAAAAAGGTATTATGGGACGCAAATAGGCTATGACCCTTTTTGAATCTTTTTTTGGGGGACGCAACTAACCTACTAATAATATTTTCGGACGCAAGTAGTATGCTCCCGAGCAGCCTGTTTGCGCCCCGAGGGTTATGGATATTTGCGCCCAAAATAAAAAACTTAACACCCCGATTTATAGCCCAAATGCGCCCATTTTGCATGCAACGTTGCCGTTGTTTTTTAAAAATTTAAAAATCCTACGTAAAATCAAAATTAATAAAAAGTAATAATTTTAAAAATAATGTTAAATACTACACAGTATACATGTTATACAGGTAACTATATAAATATTATTTATATTGTATTAAATTATAAATTTAAAATAGAAATATTTTTACTTAAAATCAAAATAATTAATAAATACAATTACAATAATATATATATATATATCTAAATTTTAAATATTATTAATGTATGTAGAACTAAAATAAATAATACATATTAGTTGTCAGTTGTTGTTTAAGATTGTTTAAAAATATAAAATCCTACGTCTAAAATAATCAAAATTAATAATATACATTGATCAATAATAAGAATGTTAATAATACAAAAATTAATTAAATTACAATAATATTAAAATAATATTATTTAAATAATAATTAATATTGGTTTCGATTAGCTTGGAAAACGATAAAATATTATTTTAGATTTTATAGTTACACACCATTACGCTAATATACTCAATTAATTGCAACGTTACATGATTTTCACCTGATTTGAATCGGGCGCGTGTGGGCTATGTTTTGGAGCGCAAATGGGTTACGATAAATGGGTTGCGCCGACAATCCCGTGGACCTCAGTTAACCGGTGATGGTGTAGCCTGAAGGGCCTCGAGTCGTCTCAGGTAAGTAGGCGGACACTAAGATCTCGTCGCTGAAGCACCATCACTACAATGTTGGGCCCTTCATTAATGAAGGTTTGTCGATGGGCCAACACCCCATCATTTTAAAAATACTTCATTGTTTGGAAACTTCTAAATGAAAACGGAAACAGGAAAACCATCAGGAATTTACTGATTGGTACTTGGAATATTAGAACCCTCTTCAAACCAGGAGCATTGAAAATAATTATTGATAACAAAATAAATATAATTTGCAAATTGTAGCATTACAAGAGATGAGATGGCCGGGTAATGTCAGCATCAAACATAAAGAAACAACAATTTTTTACAGTGGATGTGGGAATGAGAGGCATGAATTCGGAGTTGGCTTTATTATAAACGATACTCTATTACATAACGTCACTAAATTTGAAGCCATAAATGAACGAATATGCTTCATCCGCCTAAAAATTAGTGGATAGAATATAGTAATAATTAATTGCCACGCTCTGACAGAAGATAAAGACGGAGAAACTAAAGACGCTTTCTATGAAGAACTGGAAAGGACATATGATTCACTCCCCCGACGCGCCATCAAAATAACAATTGGAGACATGAACGCAGAAATAAGACTGGAAAATGTATTTAGACCAACAATCGGCAAAGAAAGTCTCCACATTGTATCCAATGATAATGGAACTCGTTTTATAAGTTTTTCGATGTTCCGTGATATCATCATCAGCAGTACCTACTTTCAGAGAAAAGATATCTACAAACAGACATGGGTGTCCCCGCATGCGACAGCAAAAAACCAAATCGATCACGTAACGATTGATAAATTGCATCGTTCGTGGTTTAAGAACGTTCGTAGCTATCGAGGGGCAGATGGGGATACTGACCATTACTTGGTAGTAGCGACCCTAACTAAAAAACTATCGATAAGTTGGAAGAAGAATAAAGGTAGGAATAAAACAAATACAATAGACTTAGATAGACTTAAAGATCCCGTAGAAATTAGATAATATAGGACAAGAATAGCTGAAGAATTTCGAAATTTAAATGAAAGGGTAGAAAACACTGCAGTAGATAGTCATGAAACCAAATGGACAATTTTTAAAAAGGTTATAAACTTTGCTACAGAAAATCTCAAAACAGAATCGAGATCCAGCAAAAAGAACAGTTGGTTCAATAGACAATAATGAATGTATGGAAGCGGTAAAAAAACGCAATGAAGCCCGCTTGAACATGATATAAAATTCATCGATAGAAAATCAAGCAAAATATAAACATTATAAAGAGATAGTAAATAAGACAATTAGGAGAAGAAAAAATACTAGTTGAAAAGAAAGTACTAGAAAGACTTGAAGAAGAAAGAAATAACCCAAGAAAATTTTTCAAACACTGTAAGTACCTTAAGCAAGGTTTCAAACAACAAACACTCTTTCTAAAAAACGACCAGAATGATCTTATTTCGGAACCAGGAGAAATAGTAAAACATTTTAGGAAGCACTTTGATACCCTGCTAAACGCGAGTGAGACAAATAAAGGCACCAGAACTAAATATGAAGAACTGATCTTTCAAACGTCTGAACCAGAATATAGAGAACCAGACTTGGAAGAAATCGAAGATATCATCAAAAATCTAAAAATCACAAAGCCCCAAGAGAAGATGACATAAACTCGGAACTATTCACAATGACGGGGAAAGATATAATGAAAGAAATGCAATCCCTGATAAGTGATATATGACGTAACGAACGATATTAGGAAAAAAAGTCCGGAAAAACGGTAAAAAAGTCCGATAAAAAAATTATTTAAATATAAATTAATTATTTATAATTTCTTAAAAAAATTATTAAACAAAAATGTTTTATTGAGCTTAGTTATTTTTTTTCAAATAATATGTTTTAATCGCTCTGTATATTCAAATGTACGTATACTATTGAGACAAGTTATACACAATGATATCTCTATAAAGGCCTAGGGGTATTTCCATATAAAACTAACAAGTAACATTACTACTTATCTATAGTATACCTTCGATAGTCGATAATATACATATAGCACTAGTAATCAACCGCGTGCCATAGCAGTGTTATTAGTAATAGTATAGATACTTAACAATGGTTAGTGTACAATTTATAAAAGATGGTAAACAAATTATTTTTGGTGGATTTGCATATACAATTCAGCATAAATTAATAAAAACATGAAGATGGAAATGTTCCCAGAAGTCTTCAAAAAAATGTCCTGGTATATTAACTACCAACAGAGGTAAATACCTATATTTATAATATATTTACATTTTTTAATTAATTTTTTAATTTATATATGTAAAAATTTATTTATTTATGTAGAGCATTCTCATGCTGGTGATTTACATATCAGCATTGTTGAAAAAGCAAAGGAAGAAATGAAAAACCGATTTAAAATGTCAACAAATACACCTTCTCGGGTTTTTGCGGAAGTTGTCCATAATTTGCCAAAAGAAGCTCTGAAATCCATGCCAAAAGAAAATACTGTAAAAAGAACATTGCGTAATTGTAAAGGTCGAATGTATCCAAAAAAACCTCAAAATCTATCAGAGCTAAGTATAACTGGTGATTGGACATTATATAAAAATGAACGCTTTTTATTGCACGATAGTGGACCTGATTCTGATGTACGAATAATTATTTTTTCTTTGGATGATGGTTAGCGGTATATTACTGATGAAAATAATTGGTTTTGTGATGGAAACTTTTCATTGAGTCCTGAACATTTTTTACAACTATATGTTATAAGAGTAAAAAAAGAGATATATTTGTTACCGCTGTATATTGTTTACTAGAAAGAAAAACAAAAAATACTTACAAATAAATGTTTCGTATTTTATACGAGAAATGTGCTGAACATAATTTTTTCCTGATCCAAAAGTGTTACATATTGACTTTGAAGAAGCGACTATCCAGGCTGCTCGTGAAACAATTAGATATGAATTAGAAATAAAAGGATGTTTTTATCACCTGTGTCAAAACACGTACCGAAAAATACAAACTCTAGGGTTACAGAATTTATATACAAATAACGACAGTTTTAGTCATTTTTGCGGGATGTTAGATGGCCTAGCTTTTTTACCATTACACAAAATTTATGAAGGTATAACTATTAAAAACTGTTGTTCCGCCAGAAGCTAATGAGTTACTGGAGTACTTTGATTGAGTAGGTAGTAACAGTAAATTAAATTATCAGACAATATACAGAGTGATTCTTTTAAGTGGGTACACTAATTATCTCGAAAAGTATTCATGTTTTTGAAAATATTTTTTTATATAGTTTCAAATTGTTTTAAAAGCAACGTTTTTATTAAAAAATTATATTTTTAAATATTTTTTATCATTATAATTTTTTAAGTTTTTTACTTTTTTGAATGAAAACATAGAATTTTAATTTCATATTCCAAAGCAAAATAATTTTTTAAGTATTTTGATACATAAAAATTGAATTTAGGGCTAGTAGTTTATGAGTTATACGTATTTAAAGTTTAAACAAGCGGAGTGGAGTGGTATAGGGTTACCCCGTAAAATGTTTGTCCACTACTCCGCTTATCTAAACTTTAAATAAGTATAACTCACAAACTACTCACCCTAAATTCAAATTTTTTGTTTCAAAATACTCAAAAAATTATTCTGATTTGGAATATGAAATTAAAAATCTATGTTGTCATTCAAAAAAGTAAAAAACTTAAAAAATTATAAGGATAAAAAATATTTAAAAATATAATTTTTTAATAAAAACGTTGTTTTCTTAACAATTTGAAACTATGTAAAAAAATATTTTCAAAAACATGAATACTTTACTAGATAATTAGTGTACCCACTTAAAAGAATCACCCTGTATAATATAATTTTAAAATTACGATAATAATAATTAATGTATAATTAATTATTTTTTTTATATATATTTTATTACTTAATAAATAATATCATTTTTAAATTATTTTTTTCTCGGACTTTTTTTTCCGGACTTTTTTACCGTTTACCATAACGAACAGATCCCTAATGATTGGAAGACAGGAATAATTTGCCCAATCTTTAAGAAGGGAGATATTGGGATAGTGTCAAAAATCGTGAAACTAGTTGAAATATGCAACCAACAGACCTTCTGCAAAGTACGTTTCACGGGAGAGACATCAGAAAATTTTGAATATAAAACTGGTTTGAGACAAGGAGACGTGTTATCGCTAGTTCTTTTTAACTTGGCGCTTGAAAAGTAATAAAAGATATCATGGAAAAACAAGAAATGGAAATAATTGGGGTTAACACACTTTTAGCGAAAGAGAGGTTATATATCACATATTTGCGCCCCATAGCAACATATGCATGTGAAACATGGGCAAGTACAAAAGGAGATGAAGAAAAACTTCCAAGCTTCGAAAGGAAAATTTTGAGGAAAATATATGAATGACGAGATACAAAGACTTTTTAGCAATCCAAGTACAGTAAAACCTCCATAAGACGGAACTTCGATAAAACGGAATCCCATGTAATACGGAAAATTTCTTTGGTTTTTTTTTCAAATTTCATGTTTTTGAACCCCGTCAAAACGGAAACCCTGTTAACACGGAAAAATTGCATGGTTCCAAGCGATTCCGTCTTATCGAGGTTTTACTGTATATGCCAATTCGTTCGTAGTAAAAGAATAGAATGGGCAAGCCACGTGTGGTGGGCAGAAGGATGCCTCATACGGAAGGTTATGATGGAGAACTTAACTGGAAAGAGACCTCTGGGGAGATCATGCCAGAGATGATTTGATTCTGTGAAGAGAGACCTGTAAAAAATAAACAACACCTTCACCATCGACAAAGCAATGGATAGGGATCAGTGTAGAAGGATTGTGGAAGCGGCAAAGGACCTCAATGGTCCGTATTAGCAGGCCAAAAGAAGAAGAAGAGTACTATGTGCTCTATTTCAGTATTCTCGCCACATCAATTTCTGCTTACAATTAAGACTTCTATTGTTATCAATATTATCTTCTATTCATATTTTATTTGAAACCATTTTTTTTTATTTCAATATGCAATTATATTTATTTAATTTACTTGTACTTAATAATAAATTACCTGATTATATAATAAACTTATATTATTTATTGTTTCAATTTGAATAACTGATGAAAAAAATCCTTTTTATAGACCAAGCTTGAGTCGTAGTGTAAAAGGAGTCGACTATAATATTGTAAATATTACATTTAACCCTTTCAGACCCAAGTTAACTTTTACCGAATTAAATTTTTTTCTTTTGCATTTCTTTTACTATGGATTAATAGAAGTAAAATGTTAAAAAACATTTTTTTTTAATTTTTGACTAATTTAGGAATATGTCCTCTTTAAGTGACATTGGTTCAGTGGTTCACTATGGTAACAAAAAATATTAAAATCTAAACAATTATCAATAAGTATAATATGCAATATAATATAATTGTTCGCGCCAACCAAATGGCTTATCGCTTATGCGCGACGATGACTCCTTCTTAATTACCTCCGTTCCTCTACATACTCCACTCCGTCCTCTACGTTTTTAATTGTCAATTATGCTAATATTATTATACTATCGATATATTTATTCTCTTTGTTTTCCTATTATATTATTTAATTATTGGTCGGCCTTTTACCGCATATGTTTTATTATCATAATTTTTCATATTACTGAATTTTTCTGCTATTGTTTATTATTCTGCGGCCAACACCCTTTTTTATTTTTGTGTTGTATTTTTTCTTATATATACCTTTTTTTATACGGTCGCTCTTATAGCACCTCCTTTTTTTTGTTGAGTCTACCAACTACTATAAAATTATATCGTCGTTACGTGTACCCTAAATATTATTATATCAAATTTGTCGTTGTGTCTCGGTGTCATTGCGACGCGAACACTATTATATTATAATTATTAGATAATACATAAACAACAATAAAACGACTATGTCTACAACAGTTGAGTGAGTTTTTTCTTATTATTTATTATTATTATTCTGGTCACTAAATTTGTGATTGAGAGCCGTTCAATCGTTGACATCAACTCACTCAACTGGTAATTGCCTATCCTGAGACCACGTCGATTTTGGGTCTGCCTACCTTTTCGTCGTCATCCATGGTCGCAGTCTGGTTCCGCGTAAGTCCGCCAGCACCCATTGTGGGTGTGTGAGAGGCCGCCCCGGTCGTCCAGTCGTACAGTCATCAGCCCACCAGAGTCACCAGCCCGCCAGCATCTGCCTTAATTTTAAGTAGTTTTTAAGTTGTCCCATTTTTGGTAGTTCCCCCCTGTGGTTATTGCACCAGACCGAATCGACCACAGGGCCCCTCAGCCCCATTAAATAACTTGTATCATCCTTTTTCCCTTGTTTTATTTATATATATCTCTTCCCTTCCTCCGTTTCATCGTCGTGCGCAGAAATTGCCTATTCGCAATTTATAAGGCGTATAAATATATTGGGTTGCCAACCTGCCTCTTAGTCGGCGCTTTTTTTTGTTGTTCAGTTTAGACTTGGCCGTTAATTTTGGCACTTCACTGTTCTCGGGCATTACCGAGTGGTCCTTCGGGAGCCCATAGTGTTGGGCGCATACAATAATGAAAAAATACATTTAAACTTATATTTAAATAAAAACAAAACGAAAACAAATCTTCGTGTGTATTACTTACGATAGTTAATTAATACAATTATATTCTATACACTACCCATATATAAACCAGGATCGTACCATCTGGCAACACTGGTTCGATGCTGCATGCAGTTTGACCACTCCAGGCCCGCGATAAAAGCTATGCAATAGCCTAATAAATGATAACGCAGCACATCTCATACATGAACTAAGATACGGGATAACGGGATTACGATGATAATGGTACCGGTCACGCTTTTTTGTTACAAAAAATTTTTTTTCAGTCACCACGCGATCACGCCAAGCCTGGGATAAAAGCTATGCAATAGCTTAATAATAAAAAAAAATTTCGTCAACATTTTACTGATGAAAATTATAAAAACAATCACTTGTACCATCAATACATAAGTGGATATTACATTTTATGCAAAATATTAAATATGTGCATCTTTCTTTTACACCCAGGATTTTTGCATCTCGAATTATAACCGTTTGTATCAAACTTAGGAAAATGATCAAATTTATATTTTCGTATATCATTTGTTGGCTGACTAGAATCGACTTTTCGTGCTTGGGGTGCTGATGGAACTTAATGAATATCTTCTGTATCTGCGCGAGATGTTCCCATACGTTTTAGTGTATTTTGGATTATTTTTATCAGATTTTCCTCAAGTGCCATTCGAAAATGTAGCAGATCTTTTTTTTTTATTTTTATTTATATTATAATAGTCAGAGTCATTTTTATATTGCAACCTACAGTTAACAGAAAGCATGTATAATCGTATACGTAGTGTCCATTTTTTTTAACGTATAAATGTTCGATAATAACTGATGAGTTAGTCTACCTTTTCGACACTACCTATTGATGATTTGTATGCTGTTATTATTTTGCTGCCTGTCAATATTGACGTACATTTTTCATTTGTTTGTCCCAACGTCTTACAGTTTCCAACTTTTCGGACCTTATATAATTGGGAACTAAGGTAATAGACCTTGTATCATTTTACACCATTTTATCATATATAAATTACAATTATGCATATCAGTTGAAATTTCAAAGGCTCTTCCCACTTTGGCTAATTGTTTATTGGTTAATATGGATAGTTTTTCGAATCTATTAGCACGAATAGTACCAACAAGTATATTTGGTTGGCTTGCAATTGTTCAAATAAATTAAATGTTGAAAAATATTATCGAAAAAAAGGAAATGCCTATTTTTTTCAAGCTGTTTTTTTAAATGTAATACTACACCAATGCCTAGACCAAACTTTTTTTGTGTATTATTGATTATATGAAAATTGCTGAGTAATGTGAAAAATCAATCTCGGGGCATATTTTCAATAATAATATCCACAACAGTAGCATTCTCCCAATTTAAACGAACACGCGGGTACTTTAGATCACCCATTATCAAATGAATTCCAATAAACTTTTTTATTTCGTTATAATTGGTGAGTTTATATCTGTTTGCGAAGTTTGTATGGCATATTTGTATAATAGGCAATTTTTTTAAATACATCTTCATCTAAATATTCATAAAAATAATCTGTTATAGAAGACATTTCTAGTGGATAATATCTTTCTTCTAAATCTTTCAATTTTAATTCAGGTTGAGGAAAAGGAACTCTATCCTATTTTAGATTTTTTTTCAGTTACATTAAAATTAATACTAATCTGATTAGTAATTATCTCACTTTTTGTTTAATTCAACTCGTCTTGGTCTTCCCATTGTTCAAAATCATTTAATAACTGTTGCAGTTCTTTATTATCGAACTGTTCTTCCGTTTCTTCATCCGACAAATCCAATTCTGATATAAAATGTCCAAATTTAATAATCACTGATCATTTTGTAAATATTTTTTTTTAATGTGTAGTAAATCATTTTTCTTATTAAAAAAATGAAACTTACATAAGTCTTTGGGATACATTAAATATATTTTAAGGAGTTAGGCAATTTCGCTGTAAATTTTGAATACAATATATACATGATGTAGACAAAATATTCAATCTATATCGTGGTTGTGTCTTGTAATACAAACAAATAGCATATAATTTATTATTATAGGTAGGTACCTAATGACTTAATAATCTATCACATAAATGTTGTTTATCTAGTTGTTTAATTGATTTTTCCTTAATATATGCTAAAACAGAGACTCCTTAACTAAAGTATATAAACATTTTCTAGTGATTAATTTAAATATTTGATTAGGTATTTACTAATTCATACAATATAAAGATGTATGGATAAATCCATGATTAAAAAGTAAACAATTGTCAATTCCAATGTATATTTTTGGAAACAAATACCAAATTGAAATAATAATTATTACGAGTTACGACCAAACAAAGTAAATAATAAGCACACGCAAGTTTAGAATCCATGCATATCGGGCAATTAAAATCATCACTCCGGCGGCAGTATTATTCTCAGAAGCTACAGTGTTGAATGATTTATTTTTAAACTCCCATTATCTGATAAAGTTTTCATAATATTTATTAGTGTAAATATATGAAAAACAATTTTTTTTTTGATAATATACTACAATTTTTTTTTTTAGGCTTAGTATAGGCCATTAAGGCCCTTTGCCGCAACTACCACCTCCTCCCATCGTTCTCTATCCTTTGCCATCTCTTCCGGATTCTCAACTCCTATTAGCCTTAGGTCTTGATATACTCGATCTCTCCATCGTTATTTCGGTTGGCTGAGGGGTCTTTTTTTGTTTGGTTTCCATGAAGTTATTTTATTCAATATTTTTCCTTCAGCACGCCAGACATGTTCTGCCCATCCGATTATCTTGCTCTTCATTACTGCTACTATGTCCGGTTGGTTGTATAGTTCATATAGGTCATCTTTAGTTCTACGTTCAAATTCATTGGTTTCCTCATTTTTTTTAGAGCCAAATATTTGTCTTAGTACTTTCCTTTCGAATATTACTAGCTTTTTTTTCATCTGTTTTTGTTGAGGGCCATACCTCGCATGCATACAAAGCAATAGGCCTGACGAGTACTTTATACATTGTTATTTTCGATTTTTTGAGAGGATTCTAGATTTAAAGAGTGGTCTTAGTTTTGCAAAACATCTATTAGCTGCAGTTATTCTTATTTGTACTTCGTTGGGTGCCCCCTTAAAATATCCCTCGTTCAAAATATCCCCGTTAAAAATATCCCCATTACATATATCCTACGTTGAAAATATCCCCGTCACAAATATCCCAATTAAAAAATATATCCCTTAATTCATATTTATATATTTTTTTGATTATACACAAAAAGAAAAAATATTAAACATTTCAATATAATTAAAATATAAAATTTATAATTATAAAAAGTTTTTTACAAAAGATTTAAAAATATATATACTATTAAAATTATAAATATTGATATTAAGTAAATATAATATATCAAAATTATTTTTTTTAATTGAAAAATTACACACGACATATTATATAATAAAGATTTTTTTTAAATGAAAAATTACACGCAATACCTTTTAAATAATAAAGTACAGTAACATGCTCATTGTTAAGAACCACTTCTTTCAATTGTCTTTCTAACTTCTCATACACTTTCTTTTTTTAACGGGTAGCTCACCAGATTTGTATTTTTCAATTTTTGCTTCTTGAAGGTCTACATAGTTGTAATAAAATTGAAATATAATTGTAATAATATTACTTAAATAAAAAATATATAAATAATAATTGTTCATATAATTGTATATATTATTTACCTTTCTCTAATTGGAGACACTCGATAAATTTCCATATCGATGCATGATGGGCTAAAGATCCATTATATTAAAGTTATATTAAAAATTTAATTAATTAATCTGTCTTGACATACCTGATTCTTCGTCATTAGTTGTATGACAGCGTCCTTTACATTTGTAATTTATAAACTCAACACAGCGCCAAATACATTTATTTTCAGTTGATCGGTGTAAGCTATGTAAATATCCGTCGTATGAAAGCAGCTTTTTGCCTTTTTGACTGTTAACAAAAATTAAATTCGACATTTTTCGTTTTTGTTTTCGTGGATAAGAGACAGTCAACACGCACACAAGTGTAATACTGTAATGCCGATATCTTATCGAAAATGATATGTTAGCGTATTTTATCATTTTTATTATTTCAATAAAATACAGGTATTCCTATTACAAGTTCTAATATAAAGATAGCAAAAATGGGATAACCATAAATGACTATTATATTGAATTTCTACATCATACGTTGTATGAATGTTAGGATGACTTAAGTAGTTTAACAAAAACTTAAAATTAAAATTTATAAAATGATTAAAAAAATATATAAATATGAATTAAGGGATATTTGTAATGGGGATATTTTTAACGGGTGATATTTTGAACGAGGGATAATTTGATGCACAGGATATTTTGTGGGGTACCCTTCATTGTGTCCCCCATTGGTTGTATCCAGTCTTACTTCAAGGCATTTAAAAGTTTCTACTCTTTCAAATCTCATTTATCCTACTGCTAATTTTGTTTGGTTGTGAATTCTGCGTGATAATATCATGTACTTCGTCTTACTCTCATTAATTACTAATCCCATAACTTTATTTTTCATCTTATTTTAAATCTGCTGTTGTCATTTTTAGGTTTGCTTCCGATTCAGCTACTATCATAATATCATCTGCATATGCCATTATCGTTACTTTTGTGTTTTCCTGGATTTTAACCCCTGTGTTGGATTCTATAACAGCTCCTATCACATATTCTAGTGCTATATTATAGCATAGGAGATAGTGCATCACCTTGTCTTAAACCATTTTCTACATTGAATTCTTCAGACATTTGCTGATTGTATTTGATCCTACATTTTGAATTTGTAGTGCAGATTCGTACAATACAAATGGTCCCAGGTAGAAGGGGCTTAAGTCAATTTAATCAACTTTTCAGAACAGCTGTTTGAAAGTTTGAAAGTTTCTACACGTTTTAGAATTACAACCATGAATATTATAGAAATCATTAATGTATTTTAATTAAATTCTATGTACATTTATGACTTAAAATTCTTGAATTTATAATTATTTATAGACTTAACTGTAGTTAAGCCTTTTGGATTTCACTCTTTCTGACTTAAGACTTTTTTTTTACAACATAAGCCTTTTGGATCAAATAAATTATGACTTATGTAATTTTGATCAAAACTAAGATATTTACCTTTAATAAAAAGGAACTCATTATAATAATATCTAGTAGGTGTTTAATTACAAATTAATACTTTAGAATACATTTTTAAACAATAGTACATCATATGATATTTTGATATAAGACTTTAAGTTTATAACAAATGAGTCTTAAAACATAATAATAAAAAAAAAATTAAAATAGATTTTAACTTTTTTAATATAAGAATTAATAAAATAAATAGTTTTCCTTTTAGTTTTATTTAACATAAAATGATTAGATTTAATCAGATTCGCTGAGATCTGGATCATAGGATGGGTCTTCACTTTTATTGCTTTTTATATTTTTATAAAAATCATGATAGATATCAGGAATTAGAGGAAGGAGATCTATTAAATCTTTTTTCTTTTCTTTTGAAATTGGTAATGGTTCATTGTATGCTTGTTCTAATGCAAATTCTAAATTTCTTGTTCCCCTTCTTATTAAATTTAATGTTTTAAATGGTTCATCTTCACTAAGATTAGTTTTATAAAACATTTTACTTATCATAGAAGCACAATATCTTATCCACGATATATCATGCCAAAGAAACTTGTCCCCTTCTTCATTAACTTTTCTTAAAACTAAAGGTCCTTTGACAATTTTAGCGAAGTTCAAAAATTCATTCTGTTTCATCTCATGGATATGAAATGGTTTTCTTTTGTTTGTGCAACTTATTAAAGTTGCCCAACCTCTTGGGTGAGTTACAGTGATTTCAGATTTTTTTTTTTTGCTTTTCAATAAGAGAATGATCGGTATCGCATTCCATATAAGTGTGTCCTGGTTCCAAAAATTTGTGGTTTATCTCATTCAGACTTGTTTTCTTCGATAGCAAATAAAAAAACATACTAGACAAATGAGAATTTTTGTTTTGTCATCTGTTCGTTTGATCAGATCTTGTTTTATTATAATATCTGGTTTTGGTAATACTGTTGTCATGTTTTTCTTGTTTAGTAATTCTACAAAGGTGCTTTTGAATTTGTCGACTACTTCGTTCGGGTTTGTTATTAATGTTCCATTGTCATTTTTTACTATAGTTGTCCTCTGTTTGAAACCTATCTTAATCTCGCTTGCTCCTAAGAAAATTTTTGGGTTAATTCTGTAATTGCTTTCAATTCGTTCAATTTTGTGTCTTTTCTTTATTCTCAGGGTCTTTTTTGCTTCTCGTTCCTTATTACCCAATTATATTTTATTTTCTTCGTTTTGATCACTTAGCGTTATGAAGCGAACCCTATCACATTCTTCTAAAGCCTTCTTGCAGTCATCGTCAAACCATTTATTCCTTTTCTTTTCTTTTTTTTTGTTCAAAACCCAGTATTTTCTTCACGGTGCTTTTTATAGTTTGTTCTAAGTTCGTCCATAGAGTATCAGCATTATCTTCCATTGTTTCCTTTTTGTCGTTGTATGTTTTGTGCAATATTTTCTCTGAATTTCTTGGCTATTTCTGGGTTTTCTAGTTCTTTTATATTAAACTGCTTTTTAAACAATTTTTCTTCCCACTTTCTAACTGCTAATCTTTTTGATTTTGATTTTCACTAAAAAATGGTCCGAATTACCACTTACTCCCCTGTGACTTCTCACACCCGTCGTGTCTTCTTCTTTTTTGCATCAATCAGTACACAGTAAATTTGGTTTTTAACCATTCCGTTCGGGGATACCCAATTTTATTTATGTATGTTTTTGCGGGGAAAGCAGGTGCTACTGATTATCATGTTTGATGCTAAGGCCAAGGTTATTAACTCTTTCCCATTGTCGTTAGACGTATCGTGTAAACTTTCTTTTCCAATGGTCCGTTTGAGAGTTGGTTCCTTACCAATTTTTGTGTTAAAGTCTCCAAGCATTATTTTTTTGTGGTTATTTGATAGTGTACTATATATTCTTTCTATATTCTCATAAAATTCACTTTTTTAGTCTTCATCCTTATCTTCTGTAGGCCCATAGCAGTTAGTTAGTATTATTTTAAACCATTTACATTGTATTTCTAGGTAGCAAATTCTATCATTGATAGCTACAAATCTCTTAACATTTTGTAGTACTTGATAATTTACAATGAAACCAACTCCTCTTTCATGTTTAGTTCCTCCGCTGTAAAAAACTGTGTATTTTTCTGTCTTGTCCTGTGCCAATCCACCTTACTTTTTGAATAGCTGTAATCGCCAGTCTATATCGGTCAAGGTTCGATAAGACTGTTGTTAAGGCACCGGTCCTCTAGAGAGATCGCACATTCCAAGTTCCGATAGTTAAATCTGTTAATCTATTGTTCATCCGAGGCATAGCTGTTTCTTAACAAATTTTTTTTACGCGTGGGGTTGTTAGCCCTATGGCAACCCCCGTTAAGGAGGGTCCTCCACCATGTGTGGTGAAGGAGGAGGAGGGTACCGGCTTCAGTATCACGATCTTAGTAGTTACCTACTTACCTGTGACGACATTTGATGTCCTTCAGGCTACCGATCCCCATAACTGGAGTCCGTGGGATTGTCACACCCGTTACCCATATGGGTATCCCTGCGGGGTATAATACTACAATATAAATTTTAAATTTGATATTAAACTTATAAATTAGTAATAAATGATAATTTTAGAAGGGAACGATCGCCCCACCACCCCTATCTACGAGCAGTGGCAGCTGATTGAGAAATGCATTAAAACAATAATTTTTTTAACTATATAATTATAAATATTGTATTTATTAAATAATTATACCTGCCTATTTCAAATTTAATTTTTGATTAAAAAAAAAAAAACAAATTTAAATTTCAGCAAACCTACATCCATATTATAATGTAATAATGTATATAATAAATGATGCAATTATTTTATTTTAGATTTTTAATAGATCAAAGACTATTTTTTGTAATTGTTTTTATATTTTTTATTTTTATATCTTTTATTGAATTTAGTAGCGGAAAATATGCTTTAATAAAAAAAATATCTTGTATTTTTTTTAGGGTGTAAATTTGAAATATTTCAAAATTGAAAATTTCACTCTTCTTGAAATATTTCAATGAAATTATGAAAAATATTTTTTTTCTTTACAACGTGTTTGTAGATGATTAGAAATAATATATTGATAAAACACAGAAAATATTGATTATGAATAACTTATCAGTTTGGTATCATTTATCAACCAAGGTTAGAAATGTAAAATAACTAGATAGCGGATATGCATATTCCCATAGGAACATTGAAGTCTAGTGGCCATTTGCCAACAGGGAAATGTTTAAAAAATAACTCAATAGTTAAGATTATAATAATTAATAATATAAGATACCTATACATATTTATATGACATAATAATATAATATATATTACAAATATATACAATATAAATATTTGATATTATCAATCATGCAATTTTTCCCTGTTGGCATACGGCTGAGTTTAATATTGTCTTATAGTCGGTTATCTAGTTTTTTTATATGTTTGTGTATTATTATGTATATAGTATATCATATATGATTATGATATATATGTATATGGTATGTAACTATGTAAACTATGTTACATATTTTCTTTATTTCATACAATAAACCAAAACAATGACACAGACTATAGCGAATTAGAAATCGAAAATATATACTCACAAACAATATCAAATACATCAACAGAATTCATAGACTTTTTATTTCACAACAACAAAAATAAAAAAATTATATGTGACTATGCAGAAACTACGGGTGACATATTTTCTTTAAATACGAACATTGCAATCGGACACTGCGTTAGCCAATGTTTTACCATGTCAAAAGGAATAGCCGCACAATTTAAAAAACAATTTAATAATAAGGACAAACTGATTAATCAACATAAAAATATTACCGAAGTATCTCATTTAAAACAAAACGACCAATGGATTTTATACCTTATTACAAAAAACAATTATTAAATTATATTATAAATCAACTTATTTAAATATTTTTAAAACCTTGAAAAATACTAAACAATTTTGTACTGATAATAAAATCACAACTTTGGCCCTACCGAAAATATGCACTGGTTCAGATAAAAAAACAATGGAATATAATATCTAATATGATTCAATTTATTTTTCAAAATTCAATTACGAAAATTAGAATATACTCCTTACCTGAAAATGAAAATAACCAAAAAGATAACATTTTAAAAGCCAGTTATAATATAATATCAGACTCTGATTTCAACGACAATTTGAAAAATAAAATAGCACTTATTGCCGGCTCGTTCGTCAAGTCAAAACAAGTACCGAGCGATGGTGATTGTGGAGCCCACGCATTACGCGTATGCTTACAAAATCATAATATTAATAAAACAACTATAGAAATCTTGAACATGTTAACTATACCTAATTTAAAATCAGGCTATTATCTTAAGGACGACGACTTAGCTTTTATTTGTGACCAATTCAAAATTAATTTATTCATAATCTATGAAATTAACGAAAATTCTAATGCAATAGTTTACTGGAAACCCAATCGCCAAAATATCGGTATCTTTAATGAAAAATGTCACTGGACACCCGGCATTTCCGTCGAAACAACCACTCCACGTGTATTTAATAACATACCGGTTAATACTATTTTTCCTAACACGAAGGAAATAAAATTAAACATCAATAACTACTTAAACAAACATCCAAACAATTTGCATTTATCAAATCAAAACTTCGTAGAAAATAAAAACAAAAATCACGACAACATAATAATAAATACAGAATGTGGACAAAGAGTATTATCAATGATAGTGGAAATTGAGGGAAATGAAAAATATGCCATATTAGACACAGGGTCAAATCTTTCTTGTATAGACTTTTCGTTAACAAAAAATAAACAACTTATTAAACCTAAAGACAACATCATAATAACTGGTGCAGATAATACGGAACTAAAGCAATTAGGTAGAACTGAGATAATAATAAAAATAAAAAATGACCATTATCATATAAACGCATATGTAATTGAAGGATTACATTGCAAACTTCTTTTGGGAAATGATTTTAATATCAAGAATAACGTAATAATCGATTTTAAAAATAGAAACATACAGATTAAAAATAATACAATACAAATGGACAAACTCTGGTACGATTATAACAAAAATAATATTACCAATAAACATACAAAAATCAATTATATTACCAGTATAAATTATAATGAAAAAGAAAATAATATTATTACAAATGAAAATATAACGATACCACATAAACAAAAATTAAATTATAAAAATAATTTGGAAGAAAATAAAGTCATTCAAAAACATGATTTAAAATTAGAAACTCAAATCTTAAAAGGAAATGAAAAAGGAATTTTAGAAAACAGTTTTCCAAATTTATATACACAAATTTATGAGGGCATAACAATAGGTAAAATAATAAAAAAAGATTCTATTGATAAAGAAACAATTTTAACAATTACTAAATCAGAACATGAAATTACTGATAAACAAGGGACTGTTATAAAAATATCAAATGAATTAAATAAGGAACAAAGGGAAAAAGCGAAAAGTCTAATAAACAAATACAAATATTTATTTACATCTGACCCACTAGACATCGGTTGTGCAAATATAGAACCATGTGAAATTAATTTAAAATCAAACAAGCCAATTTTTCAACCTCCCTACCGAGTAGCACCAGCACAAAGACAAAAATTAAAAAATTTAATAGACCAAATGATAATCTCTGATATAGTTGAACCGAGTAGAAGTAATTATGCTGCTCCAGTATTCTTAATACCTAAAAAGGAGAAGGGGGAATATCGATTTTTAGTCGATTATAGGAAATTAAATAACGAAACTATTAGTGATAAACATCCTATACCAAGGTCACAAGACTTGTTTAGGAGTTTAGAAGGAGCAAAATATTACTCATCAATCGATATGGCTCAAGGTTATTTTCAATTACCAATAAAGGTTGAAGACAGATACAAAACCGCTTTTATAACAGATTTTGGACTATATCACTTTAAACGAATTCCTCAAGGATTTAAAAACTCGGGACCAATTTTCCAAAGAGTAATAAATAATTTATTTAGTGATTATTTATATAGGACAATGGTTGCGTATTTAGACGATATTTGCTGTTTCGGGAAAAATTTTGAATCGTCATTAGAAAGGCTGGAAAACATTCTTATACGGCTAGATGAGGCCGGACTAAAATTAAAAACAAATAAATGTGTATTTTTTAGCTCAAAAATAGAACTTTTAGGACACGAGGTTTCAAATAGTGGAATTATTCCACTAGGAAAAAATGTAGAAGCAATAAAACAATTTCCAATACCCAAAAAGGTAAAAGATGTCAGATCATTTATTGGGCTAACAAGTTATTATAGAAAATATATATTAAATTTTGCAAAAATCGCAAGTCCTTTAACCGATCTAACAAAAAAGGAAAATAAGTTTTGTTGGGACGAGGACCACAATAACGCTTTTAATATTTTAAAAAAATCAATAATTACTGCGCCCGTTTTAGCTCACTTTGAGGACACATACCCTGTTTTTGTTACAACTGACGCATCCTTAGAAGGGCTTTCAGGTATTTTAGAACAGGAAAATCCTAATGGTGATAAACATCCAATTGCATTCGCATCTAGGAAATTGAAAGGGGGAGAAAAAAATTTTTCTACTACAGAACTAGAAATGTCAGCAGTAGTATTTGCACTTAACTATTTTAAAGAATATCTAATAGGTAGGAAAATAACCGTGTATAGTGACCATTCAAGTTTACAATACTATAAAACAATGAAAAACCCGTCATCTCGCATAACAAAATTTATCTTTAAGTTATTAGAATTTGACTTAGAAATTAAACATAAACTAGGTGCAGGAAATTTGGCTGCAGATTGTTTATCCCGATACCCTGTAGAAAATATTAATACATTAATCACTGAATTAAAAAAAATAAAAGACGACGTCCCGACATCTATAACCGAAATCAACATCGACATATTAAAAGAAAAACAACAACTAGACGAGTTTTGTAACGGCATAATTAACGCAATAAAAACAAAAACTAATTCCAAATACAAAAAGAAATCTCGGCAATATTGTATTAAAAATGAATTACTATATTTTAAAAATTGGTCACCCCATGGAGCGAATAACTTATTAGTGATACCCAAAGATTTAACCAACACGATACTCAAATCTTACCACGAATCGGTTTTTAGTGGACACTTTGGAATAACTAAAACATTGGCAAAATTAAAACAAAAATACTACTGGCCAACAATAATTCAAGATACCATAAAATTTATAAAACTTGTGTTTCATGTCAAATGATAAAAAATCCAACAGGTAAAGGCCACGGACTACTACAACCCATACCTTTAATATCTGGAAAACCATTACAAAGGTTGACATTTGATTATTTAGGCCCACTACCAATTTCTAGAGGAAAAAAATATCTTATCGTAGCGACTTGTAACGCAACAAAAATGGCATTTGCAAAAGCAGTGGCAAACGCAAACGGAGCAGCAACAATAAATTTTTTGATGGAATTAATAACATCGTATGGAGTACCTAAATATTTCTGTAGTGATAGAGGTACTCATTTTAAAAACAAAGACGTAGAATATGCATGCAAAAAATTAGGTATTACGCAAGTATTCTCAAGTGCATATCACCCACAAACAAATGGTATGACAGAACTTATGAATAAAATAATTTGCAATAGTTTATCACATTACATTAATGAAAACCAAAAAGATTGGTCACTATATTATAAAATGGTAATTTTTGCGTACAACACATGTCCCAGCTCTAGATTAAAATTAAGCCCATTCTATTTACTCCATGGTATAGAAGCAAATCAACCGTTGGACAATAAATTAACAATAGATAACGAATCATTTAACCTCACCAAATCCCTGAAATTATTACAAGAAATTAGAGATACCGTTCCCAAAATTATCGAAAAAGAACAAGCTATTCAAAAAAAACAGTACGACCTTAAACACAAAAATATTAATTTTACACCGGGACAAAAGGTTTTAATAAAATTTGACTTCCACGAACCAAATCAATCAAAAAAATTAGCAAATAAGTACAGGGGTCCCTTCACGATTATCGAAAAATTAACAGATGTAAACTACAAAGTAGAACTAATATTACGTGGAAAAAAGAAATCGACGTCATACACGTACAAAGAATGAAACCCTTCTACGAGACAGACGTACCACTCATACCAGATTAATTATTAAACATAAATTAAAAATCCAAATAAATAAATAATAAAACTTACATTAACGAAACAAACAATTATATGATATACCACACAAAAACACATAAACACATAACCACAATCAAAATATTTAAAAAATATTAAGACATAAGAATAAAAATATTAATAAAAATAACCTTGTGGTCTATAAGACTATAATAAATGCAAATATGACACAACAACAGTAAACAACAGTACGAAAAACAATAAAATGAAGACCATCCGGACGCCAAGAAGAATAATCGCAAACTAACAAAACTACTTAAATCAGAAGAAAAATATTAAAATCATTAAAAAAAAAAATAAAAAAATAAAAAAAAAAAGAAACACTATTATGCAGCTGTTTTATACGTCAATATATATTAATTGTGTATATACTATGTATATAAATATATATATATTAGTGTGTGTGTATGTATATATATTATATACTATATATACGTCAACATAATACGTAAGCATAAAAAGGAACAGCAACCGACAGACAAAATTCTAAAATAAACTCTTTTATTTATATATATAAATAAAACACAGAATCAGGTGTTTCAGAAAATATTACCATCACTAGAATATCATAGAATTTATAATAAAATATTATTACAAAAATTTACGTATGAACTACGATGAAAAGGAAAATAATTTAAAATAATTTTATTTATAGAGCGACAAATTATCGTATTTATACCGTATTCATACCGTACGCACAGAAAAGCATAACAACGGAGTGACGGAGACGTTTTCTAAGAAACAAAATGGGACCTTCTAAAACAACTCAAAACTTAATATCACACATGAAAATACAAATGATTTTACTCATTGTGTTTTTTAAAATAAACCCCGAAGAATCACATTCTTTTAAAAATGATCAATTTATGAATAATCCAGGAATATATTTTGAAAATATTTCACCATTATTCATAACAGTATCACAATGGAACCTGGTGACCTATTACAACATATCAGATTATGAACAAAATTATGTAGCAATTAATTTATATTATAATAATTTAAAAAATATTTGTGATAAATACCAATCCAGCTATGATAAACTAACCGAAACTTGTACCGAATTGCTAAAAAATAATTTACAAATATTAAACAAAATAAACGAAGATCACGAAATAGTGCAACAATACCTCGAAATTGACGAAACCAATTACTATGAAAACAAACAACGAAAGAAACGAAGTTCTTATTTCGGAGGAATTGGTAAATTACAACGAACCTTGTTTGGAGTACTAACGGAAGAAGAAGGAGAAATATTTGAGGACAAAATCAAAAAACTGGAAGAAAAACAAATGAAAACCTTATTAATTCAAAAAGAACAAATCAAAATATTCAAAAGCTCTTTAGATTCAATAGATAAAATCACTTTAAGCTACACAAAAATTAAAAATAACATTGATATCAATATGAATAAACTAAACAATGAATTAAAAGTACAAAAAGATGAACTAAAAATCTTAAACATAATAGAATCAATATTGCTATATAATGTACTATATACCGAATTACTAAATCAATACGTTAAAGATACCACCTTATTATTAAATATAATAACAAATGCACACAAAGGACAGATCAATCCCAAAATAATTAAACCAAGTGAGCTAATGATACAGCTAAAAGATATCAAAACAAATTAACCGTCAAATTTAGATCTACCAATAGAAATAAACGCAAAAAACTATTTTGATTTCATGAAGTTGATAGACCTACATATCTACTATGTTAATCATTTAATAATATTCATAATAAATATACCACTAATAGAAAACATACCCTTTAATCTTTACCATATCATAAGTTTACCGGTCCATGTAAGTAAAAACGATTTCGTTTTTATCCAATCCACACAAGAATTCCTAGCAGTAGAAAAAAGTAAACAATATTACATATTTTTTACGCAAAATCAAATTAATAAATGCAAGACAACTAAACAAAAATTAATTTGTGAATCAAATATGCCACTATCTAATAATATTAAATCAAATTGTGAATTCCAATTATTTACAAAAGAAAACAATATGCCAGAAAATTGCGAAATAAAAACTGTTCCAATTTTTAATGACATATGGCGCCAATTAGGAAATAGTAATCGTTGGATATACGCGACTCACGAACCTACCGAGCTAATCATAAGTTGTCAGGACGAAGTAGAAAATATAGAAATAAACAAAGCAGGAATATTAAGTTTAGAACCAAATTGTAAAGCCTTCACAAAAAAAACTGTTATATTAGCAAAATATACGGGGAAAAGCAATATTTCTAAAGACTATGTGCCACAATTTCAGTTATCAAAATTAACCGAAGACATTAACGATAAAATAAAAAAAATAAAAAAAGAGGATGACAATCAAATTAGACTTAACACAGCGGTGAAGTTTAATGATTTAAAACTATATGCAAAATCAATGTCAGCGTTAGATGAACAAATAACAAAGGAACTAAGCTCAAAATCAAATGATAAAATAAAAATGGTACATTCTGTAGGATTATCGACTGTGTCGTTAATATTAATAGGAGTAATCATATTCAAAATAATTAAATCACGAAGAAACAAAAATAAAATTAAACCAACCAACACCGTGAAAGTGGTATACGACGCTGAGAGCAACCAACTTCGAGTTCAAGATAACACAGGAACAACACAATAATTAAAATTGTTTCAAAACAAAAAAAAAAAATGTAAAAATAGGATTAAGTAGAATAAATCAACAATTATTTTATAAGAGGGATTAGAATATATAAATTAACAATTATTTTATAAGAGGGATTAGAATAAAATAATAAAATAAATAATAAAAAAAAAAAAAAATGTAAAATAGAATTAAGTGGCGCAACTAACCATTATGCTTAGAATAAAAAAAAAAAACTTTGTAATAGATATATATAATTATATACATGTAATTTAATTAGAATAACTAATTATTCATTTTAAGGAACACATATATAAGAAAAATGTAAGAATGTAAGATAAATAAAAAAAAAAATGTTTTAAATTAACTGTCAGTAGTAAATACAATTAAAACAATCAACTAGAATTAAATTAAAATATCTATACATACCAATAAAATAGAATATTATAATAATTACCACACAATCCATGATTAATATTAAAGCACTTCTGTTATTGTACTTAAACAAAAAAAAAATAAAAAGAAAAACACACCCGACCATTCTTACAGATGGACAAAAAGGAAACCATTACCAAACTTGCAAAGAAGATCAAGAATGTCCAGTTCAATATAAACCGACTACAACAAGGAAAATAAGTATACAACAGAAACAAGATCAGGAGAGCCCGGAAAAATAAGACCAAAAAATCTACAGAACAACCAGAAATAAAAAGGAATATTAATAAAACTATACAAACAATTTCTATGGAAGAAGAGATACAACAAAAATTCATAAACCTTGTACATTTTATAACAAAAGAATTTAAACAGAAACAATAAAAATATAAATACAAATAATACATATCATAAAAATTAGAAAATAATACAAACAACGACCAAAAGTTCAAAAAATATGAGGACATATTTTCTTATAAGTTACGGGACTGTTGTAATATTGTATATTATTTCATACACGGAGCGGGAGTCGAAAAATACCGATTCAACAAAAATTAATAATTAAATTGTCGACGGCGATGACGAAAACGGAGCGATCGGGCAGTCGTGGTGTGTTACGGCTGACAACAGTTTTATTTGAATACTTTTAATCATTTCGTTGTGTTATTATATGTCTATTTTATTTCAATTAATATAGTTTTGTTTTTATTCTCATATCGAAGTAAGCACCAAAGCGTTTGTGGCGAGGAAGCACTTTGGTAGAAAATAGTAAGACACTATAATACTTTATTTCTCTTCCAGTACTCGTTATCGTGGTCAGTTGAGAAATAGTACGATTTTGTCCAGGTTAAAGAGATCTCACTCTCAAACATCCAGTACTCGTTATCGTGGTCAGTTGTTTGAGAGTAAAGCAACCTTAGAGTAATAACGTATAAACCCTGCGAGGTCTTATTAAATTGTCTTTTGCGCAGTACTCGTTATCGTGGTCACCAAAGGATTGTTGAGTAAGTGCTTACCGCAGGTGTCGATATTACTTGTCTGACGGTTTGGGAATCGGATACCGATATACCTATTCCATACGTTAAACCATCGCGTGACGTATACGACACCAACTTTTAAAAATTTTTACTTGGAAATAAAAAAAAATATTTTTCATGGAAATGAAATATTTCAAGAAAATAAATTTCATGAAATTTTACAACCCTAATTTTTTTAAATAATTAGGATAATCCATTGAACCACAGCAGAGAAACCGGCACTGGTGAAACCAACATCCAGTAAAACCAAATTTGTTTTATTTTTGTTAAATTAAAAACCATAGAATTTAAATATTTTACCAAAGATTTATAGTAAACACACTATATTTAAATTGTAAACCTAACACACGATTTCTCATTTATAAGTATCTAACATATAATTATTAAATTATTAATCAATAATCATAGATATATGCAATGTTTATGGAAAATTTTCAAACTTGTAACTAACTACCTTATCTACCGCATTATTATATTATTCAATAGTAGCCAGTAGGTAATATAAATAATAAATATATTCACTGCGGGCGTCTAAGCATTTACTACCGGTATGGACATAGTAAGGATTTAGACGATGCGTCATGACGTCGTGCTGACGTGCTGTTCCACTCTTTGACACTTCATGGAAACCGTACCTTTAGTAACGCTGATCAGATTACAAATTGTTTTTGTATGCAATAACTTATCATTAAATTCCAGGGATGGAAAACTTTTTTAATTTTTCCGTTTTCGTTACCGTTTATTGATTTAAAAAATATAGTTTTTATTTAACCTTTTAAACGTTTTTGATAATTTCGTTTTCGTTTTTTTTTTATATTCTTATAAGTTTTTATAGTAGATAAATGGTATGTAAGTAGACACAAAAAATAATGTACCTTGTTAAAATTAATTTTTCTTAATAGAAAAATTTTCTAAAAATTAGAAAAGTCAAATTTTCAAATTTAAATGCTTTTAAATTTTAAAAAAACTTAGCGAGAACGAGAACTTTTACGGATGTTATTATTTTATAATTTTTTATACACATAATGGCATTTTTAAATTTAATGTCTTAAACAAAAATTAATTCAACCTACTATATTACAAATAGTTCAATAAATTACTTTAACAGTGATATCAAAAAATATAGCTTAATTATGTAGGCTGATAGTGAAAGATTGTCTCCACTCAGAATCGTTTCTCGTAATGATGTATAATTGGATTAAAATTTATGGAGATTGGAGTATTTGCAATAATTTAAAAGGTAATTGTACATACACTATACACAAAATAAATAATAAAAAAAAACATTGCACATTATTGTAAAACCAATTAGGTACTCATCATTATACTCTACTTCATTACTCTGCTTAAAATCAAAAATAAAAAAATTTTCAGTTTTTTTTTTTTAAATTGATAAAATATACTCCACTATTTATTATATTATATACTCTAATATTAAAGCTAACTGCTAACATTAAAAATTGTATCTACTGAACACACAATTTTTTCATCGAATGTGGGCAATTGATTAAAGAGAAAAATTAAATATCAATGCGCTTATACATTTTAAAATCTTAATGTAAAGTATATATATATATCAATATAATTTATTTTGTTGAATAAAAATAGTTTATGCCATTTTACTTGGAGTTTTAATTACTAAAAAATACTTTTACTTCAAGCAAATACAATATTAATATACATCTTTAATTCGTATCAGCTATTTCCGTATAAATATATTAATCGGATTCAACTGTTGAAATAAAACAAACTTCATATAGCCTAGTTAAAAAAAAACAATGGATTTAATTAATATAACTGTATTCGTGACTTATAAAAACAGTAAAGCAATACACTTTATTTTTTAAATTATCCTTATTGACTATATCAACAACAATAAAGTTGTTCGTTTGGTTTTATTTTGTTTTAAATTTATTTAAATTGTAATATAAGATATTTATTTTACACGTATGAAAATGTCCATAATAGTAGTAATAATAATAATAATAATAATAATAATAATAATAATAATAATAATTATAATATAATTAACTAGAATGAATTGCCTATATTATATAATACGAATATTTTATTTCCATAAATGTATTGGCTACGTCTGCGATTTGCTTATGTTGTCTTGTCCATCCACCGAGTTCGGGGTGTTCCGACCACCTGAATTCGACGATTGGATGTGTTGAGATTCACTTGTGTCCATCCTATCCATACCGTCCGTCTGATGAACTACACTATTAAAGTATCTGTCTGTAAAACGTACAAAATACGATTAAATTATAGTTTGTACATTAAGTATTTTTGCATGTCTGAATGCGTAAAAGTGCATTGGTTTAAATGATTAAAATGCGAATTATAATAATATTATATAAAATAATGTACGCATAGTACTTAATATATTAACACAACTTGGAGATTTTGACATTATATCTTATATAATCATATCAAGTCATAAGTTATTGTTGACGCAATTTTTTTGGTTCTATTTAAAGTTATTAATTAAATCAGTGTTCAATTTTATTAAAATAAAATTTTTCATTCCTAAGTGTAAAATAAGGATCAAAATACAATAATTCTACGATACATATAGCTATAGTCGTTTTTCCTGTAAAGTAATTTTTGATCGTTGAAATATGTGGAAACAAATGTGTATATGATCATAATAAATTGAATTTCGTTTAGCCATGCGCTTAAGAAGGTGCAGGGAAACTTCCGTATTTTTTGATCAGCTTATATTTTAATACCCGTGGGCTATGTTTAAGTTTAATAATAATATAATATCAATAATCAATGAAACGTAGGATGGCCCACAATTGCTTCGATATTATGTACTACTAAGTAGTGAGTTGTGATCATAACTGTTTATTTTGTCTCGGTTGAAATGGTTAGATTTTATTATCCCCATTTTTTTGTCCTTTAACTTTTAGACGCCAATTTCTTAATATGATAAAGTTTTAACGCTTGTTGGCTATTATAACAATCGACTAAGAGAATATTTCCAAAATAATATCATATTATACTTTAAAATAAAAAATATTTATACATTTTGAAATAATTAGTGTTGTGTTTGATAAAAAGATCACCCAAAATATATAATTATAAACTTGACATATTATTTTTCAATTTAATTGAAAAAAGATAAGTTATTAAAATGAATACTTTAGTGTTTTAAATAGGTACATGTGAAATTAAAAATTATAAATAAATTAACCTTTGGAAATAACTTAATTTTTTACTAGATAGGGATACCTATAGTAATATATAATATACTTGCCATCGTCAATCAGTGTAGTACCATTGCCTTGCCCGCCGTTGCCGGACATCAGTGGCGTCATCATGTAGTCCTCGTCAAGTGTGATGAATGGCGGTCCGGACGAACACTGCGTATTCCAACGCGGCAACGTCGTCTGTGAGTGTACACGAGACCTACTGCCGCTGCCGTTGCCACCGCCCGAAGACGACGATGGACTACCGCCCGGGTTGGATAGCAGGCTCAGGTTGGTGGGGCTTATTACTCCGGTTACCGTGTTCACGGTGCCAATGTTCGAATAGCTGAACAACTATTGTGTAATATACACACACACACAACATACATGTATAGAACAATGATGATAATATAACAGTATAAAACAATAGAAGAAGATGTCATACACCGCAATGCGGTAGTAAAAATGTTTAATGTATTTATTCGATATGGGGCAGAAAAGTCGTTGAAGTTTTTTTTTCATACAATGTAACCGCAATGAGATGCGATTTTATGCACCTAAGCGTGTTTTATTTTTCTTTAATTATAGATGAAATACAGTTTAGGTACAACAACTTCTCGGCCCCTATTATTTATATGTTATCCACATTGCGCACACACTATCACACAGTCGGCAGTCGGCGTAATTAGTTAGGTTGCAGGTCCGATCGTTAAAGTCTGTAGAAAAAAAGTGCATAAAAAGCGTTGCCGTTACCATTAAAACGTGTTTTTATTTTATTTTTTAATTATTAGTCTCATTTGAACACATGCGATTTGAGGCAAGGTAGTGTAACCGAGACCATCGTATTAAAATAAATCTGAAACGTTTGCCGAAAATAATGATAATATAATATGGTAAATATATAATATTATCTACATGGTTATCGTTATTCAGATGATTTCGGTGACTCAGAAATATCTGAAATTATATCGACGATCGCTATTTTATTGATGTTTGACTAATACTTTAGATGTACACATTTAAATGCAATGTCATGTGCTCTACATTAAAATTTATTAACTTACTACAGCCGAATCGATTGTATAATGAGGTCGATAGTAGCTAGTAGTTACTCAATTTCTGCCAATTTTAGATATTATAATTGTCAGAATTCCCATAAAAGTGTTTAAAATTAAATTGATTCAAAAATGATTTGCTCACAAAAAAATACAAAAATACGCATGTCTTAGTACAAATTTTCAATCGACCATTTATTCACAGTTTCTCCAAATATTGAGCTTTAAGAGAACCATAAAACTGCAGTGATTTTTTCGCGTAAATATAGATTGAATTACATTACGTGATTTAATGGAGGATAAACATTTTTATTATTGACACGCTGTATCGACAATCGATGTTGATTTAAAATTATATAGTATAGGTGTACCTACCGTTATGATTAAATCATTTATGCACGTGTTTATTTTAAAACCAATAAACCATATTTAAATTACTGTATCAACTTACAAATGTCTTATTTAAATTGGGTCGACTAGGAGTCTGGTGCTTGTACTACGTTGGGACGTAGTGAAGAAGCATCAGTGTTTTTGGATGTTTCAGGTAGGTTAGTATTAACCTCAGAATGAATAAGGACCCAGTAAAGCGCAGACAGTGTGTATTTATACAAAATATTGATTCACATTGTCCAATAGCTTTGTGATAGAAACAAAACCAAAGCCTATTTGATGTGAGATACTCTTTGATGTATTCATAACAGTTAAAATGTCTATGAATTTTACATATTTTTTCTTTTAGTCGTGCACATTTGAGACCAAATTATAATCCATATTGTATGCAGCGCTGGATCTAGGACATTTGACGCCCGTGGCTAATAAAAATGTAGCACCCTTACATAGTATTAGCTACGGGGGTCAATATTTTTCACATACTTAAGAGCGCCAGGGGCAGGGATACCCACTTACCCCTCTAGATCTGACACTGAATGTATGATGTAAAATCAGTAGTATTAAATTGTAAGTTTAGGATTTTTTTTTTGGAATAACCATTTTTTTTTTAAATATTTTATATTAGATATTTATAGATTATTTTGTGTAAATTCTATAGATTTTTCAAATTTCATATTTAAGATATCAAAGAACATTTTAAAAACCTTATACGAGTAAAAATAATATACATAAAAATTTAAAATAAATAAAATTTAATTATTAAAAGTGGTTATTATAAGTTATAAAGTACCTAATAGTTACGTATATTGTTAACCCATTTTATAATGTGATATTTGATTATTTTAGGGACTTTTTAGTATATCTACATGCACTTTCTTAGAGATTTTTTTTAAGTCAAAAACATCCTAATCCTCTTTATTATTATTTTTTGATCTACTGTTTGTAGGTACTGTACACATGGCGTTAGTATTACAATGCTGAAAAAGAATTAAAAAAGAAAGACAAAAAAGTAAACCATTAGTTGCAGCTATGTTACAGCTGCAGATGAGTATGCGTGTATTATTACTGGTTAAGAAACACACACACACACACACACACATAACGACGGAAACACAAATTCGCCGTGTAACGGGTACATTATTGGATAATAATATTGTAGTATTAACATTAAGACCCGTTTTAAACAAATATTCACGAAAAAAAAAAACAAATTTTAAATTATTATATTATGTTATTTTTACATCCCGACGACTTCTCGGGACAGTTTCCGCCAAGTGCCGACACGAAGACTAACGATTATCCTCGGCGCGCAACGGAACAGGAGATAATAGACGTCGACGCTACTGGCCGCAATACAATGTACGTGCGTGTGAGTACAGTTGTATAATAATTGTCCGCGATCACGGGCAGGCGTGTAATATCTCATCATACCACGACGGTATTTTTTTTTTGTTATAGATGAAATGATCGTAAATATCAAAATCGGTATCACCGACTAGTACCACAGCCATGTGGACGAGGCAATAAAACACGTAATTTTTTTATACGTATATATATGTATGTATATGTACAATACAAGGAGTTTCAATATCACAAAACAGATTCTATTTTCTACTACACATAGTTATACAAAAAGAAATATTTAATATTTATATATATATATATATACTTTGGTAGTTGAAAACGTATTGGTTTTACAAAATAATAATATAATATATATAAAAAGAATAAACAAAAACTTATTACCATATTAAAACATAAGTGAACGCACTATTATACAATAATTACACTCTAACTATATTATATTTATATATACATATATAAATATATGTGTGATTTATTTTCATCAGAACAATAATGTAATAACCGACATATTATCTTAAGATATTGTTGTTATAATATAATATAGGTAATCACTAGGGCCCGGATTTATATGCATTTGCATGTTTTTTCTGAATAGTCCAAAAAATAGCTAGGTAAGCTACAAGTTTGATTTGTAATCAATAGGTCCGAAATATAAAATTTTATTTTGCATATTTTTGCATATTTTGTCATTTTTTGACATGTAGGTACTGCATATTTCTGTAATTTACGATTTTTTTTGTGCATATATACGGTTTTTAACCGTATTTTGTTTCGTCTTGTTTGTAAATATAGTATAATTTATTTAAACATAATATAAAAATAATAATAAAAAAAAAAAGTTTTAATCGATTTTTTGCATATTTTTTATTTTATAGGGTATATTTCTACAAAATAAGAGCATAAATGCATATTTTATAGTGCATATTTCTTAGGTTTTTAGAGCATATAAATCCGGGCCCTAGTAATCACTAAAACGGTTTAATTTCTGGTTTTTAATTAATCGATTATTATTTATATTATACAAGTAAAATGCGTAAAACAAATGAATTATTACGTAACACAAACATCTATTAACAAACAGAAACAATAACAAAACATAATACATATCATAATTATATATTAATATAATGTATTTTAAATAATATTAGGTACTACGGAAAGAATATAGAAAAAAAAATAGTATCGCTCAACTTTATCTTCTAAAGTGTATAAATATATTATATACCTTATATACACATTATTATTACACATTATTTAATTACTGGATGCAGTTGAATCGTATAACATAAAAAGAATAAAGAAAAAATTAACAATTTCAATAGTTACACAGACATGACGATTGATCGAGTGGGATAGGCGGGAAGTTTTCGGCTCGTTTGTGTGCGCAATTCAATAATTGATAGTAAAACTATTGTATCGAATAATATTGTATAATTACACAATATACGTACCTACGTGTACGTGTAGTGATGAAGAAGTAGTCTATGAAGTACGGAATAGTATAGTATGTTAATACACGATGATCGGTTTGTATTGTAAATATTTTAATAATATTTTAAGTACGGGGAGTTAAACTGGGCTTTTTAATTTTTTTATCATTTCATTCTATTCTAGCACAGTTTAATATAATATACATAAACCTGTCGAACTCGATATATTTATAGAATGTAAACCATACTTATATTTAAAATAATTTATTTATATTTTTGTATCTTTAATGTATTTCGCACAGTGCATTTGAAATAAAGATACACTATTATAAATCATTATCTGTATTTTATAGAATAGCATCGTTATATTATCGTTCTTATTTATAGAATATATAGAATATACGAGTATAGCTTACATACAATAATGTAGATATATTATATTATTGCATGCAATTTTCTAAGCGCGACCTACTGCCGACGGAACGCCGTCCTTGGCACGTAAACGATGAATATAAAAAAAAAATATCGGTGAAAACGCCCACGAAGTTTGTTCCGGCTCTTCTTTTTCCGCCGTATACATGCATATATGATATATGTACCTCCACAATACACGATACTGAGATCGACTATTACTAAGTCTAAATGCGTTACGAAAACGTTTCAAAAAAATTTCGAACCAGACGAAAACCTTTATCAACACCCCAAGAATTGGAAAGACAATTAAATTTTTGATATTTTATTTTTTTATATAGACTTTTGAGTTATCTGCCAAATATTTTATGGTTAGGTATATTCTCCGAGTATTTAACGCGTAATATAATTGTAATTATTCAATTGCACAATAAATGAAATGTCAGACGACCGAATTTTATTTTAAATTGGTGTTGAAATTAAATTTGTATTTCATTCTAGCAATGCAATTGATTTTGTGGGTATAATAAGTATAATAATATATATTTATATATATATATACACGGCATTGTAGGTATGCAAAATATCACTTGATCAATATTCCAAGTCATATATGAGAGAAATACGTACGATGCAGTGTCGTTGTATACCTATGTAGTTTATATTGTAGTCATATTATTTTAGTAAACTGGAATTTCTGGTTCATGTTTGTAAGATATCTAATTTTTTTTTATATCTTTCGTATTTAAATTTTTTGGATTGGAATTAATTTGCAAGATAAATTGAACGAACGAGAAGACACGATAATATTATAGAAGAAGATTTCACTGTTGTGAAACGTTTATTTTTTAAATGTTGTAACTTGTAATGAATAATAAAATATATAAAAAATTAAAAATAACATCATTTTAAAACTGCAATATTGAGAAAAATTATTCCGTGAGAGGTAAATTTTTTAGTTAAAAATAAATTATTTTAGTACACATTTGTAAAAAAAAAAAAAAATTCAAATTTAAAGAATAAATAACAACATTTATTTTAAAGTTAAAATTTATATTATATTATTACGCAAAACATAAAAAGATTTATTCGTATAATTAAACCAACTAAACACATTACCAATTACTGCAGAATAAACTGAGAAAATGTATACAAAAATAATGTCTTCAAAGTTTGACTAATAATCGTTTCACGTTTAATATAATTGTATTCAAATCAGCAAGGTATGATACGTATTATAATAGTACCTACATCAAATGCATTAAAAACTGAATGATATCGAATGCTTACGAATTTTGCGTTTTTTTAAAAATATTTTTTTTTTACAAATAATTTACATGAACTAAGTGAATATAATATGGAAGTTATAACAATCACTTCTTACTGTATAAGTTATTTATTCTCACAAATGTATTTGTCGCGATGAACGTTTAATTTCAAAACAACTGATGTTTAATTTTGTTGATTACCTATGTAAACGCTATAGATAGAAATTTAATAATACAATAATAATTATAATATATAAGGCAGAAACAACGATGTAGTTACGCCTATACATATAATTATAATTATAATATTATTATAATATAAGTCATGGTCGAAAATCTATGTAATATTAATATAAACATATTCACAATGTCGTCTATATATTAGGTTAGACACACACACAACTAATAATGCACTGATAATAATAATAACTGTATAATAATACTTATAAAATATATTACAATAATAATAATTAATAAAAATAATAATAACACATAGGTTTATTTAATAATTATATGGGTACTACGTATAAGTATTATACCTAATTTAATAACTGCATCTCTCTACAATGGGTATTTATTGCACTTTAGTATATTATGTACACTCAAATTTACATTTATTGATTCACTTTATTAAACGTCGTTATAATATATTAAAACATAATAGAATGGCACATTTTAGTATTTTATGAACCTCGTGGTCCATTCGTATATTATACCTATATAGCGTTTATGACGTTTAAACGTTTTACAGGAATACAATATTACATAATAATTATTAATTTTATTTATATAGTTGCAATACAGTTGCAGTATGTACTTTAAGTACCAAAACAGTTTAGTCTAACGATAATTATACAAAACTTATACATGATAATAATATTATTTATAATATAAAAAAAAAAATAACGAAAAAATGAAAGTTACTAAACTGCGTGTAAATTATGCATCGTAATTATTATTATTTTTATTATTATATATTATATATATAGGAGGGCTAACGCGTTTGTTACATATCAACACGCGGCGAAAACGCAAACGGATGTAAAAAATTCACATTTTTGGTGGATATAATTAATATCAAAACACAATCTTTACAGACGTAAGTATATATTATATATGTATATAAACAGACGGTATTCGGGACCGTGTGCGGTTAAAACAAATAAAAAAACGATAAAAAAAAACAACAACAATAACAACAACAACAAACTATAAAACACGATAATACTCAGGCACGTAGCTGGACTTCATCTTGGGGGGGGGCGATTCATTTTTTTTATATCTTATAATTTATAAGATACCTACATATGAAGAATTAAGATGGACTGTATAAGCCATAAGCACATATGTTGGGGGGGCGATCGCCCCCATCGCCCCCCCTCAAATACGTGCCTGATAATACTGCCGGCTAAGCAAAGCTCGAACGTACAAATGGGACGCACTTTTCCGGGTGGCGTCTGTATAATATATTATTATTATATTGGTGGTTACTCGACGTATATATTATTTACATCATAAACACACGATACAGAATATGTGGCGTGTGTATTCATATAATTGTATAGATAATGGATCGTGAGCAGGTCGTTGAAATGTGGTATATCGTACCCGTCGGATTTGAATACGAAAAAAGTTCCAAAACTACGTAAATCATTGGGTCCGAGAAAAAAAATTTAATTCTGGTCAAAGTATGGTGGGTTTTATCATATTACTTGTACATGACTCGGACAGTCAGACCATCCTTGGTATACTTGTATACCTACGGGATTTACGGCTATGACAGTAATAATAATAATAATAATAATATGTAATTATCGATGACTGGTGATAAATACGAGTTGATTGAGATAAAATATAGTTTGTTATGGAAATCATAACAAAACATGATACGACAAGCATAATGTACTTAACCGTAAATATGTATGAAAATAATATATACGTCACAGGCACAGAGTGAAGGGGGTGGGGCAATGTGTTAGGTCACATATTTATGAAAAACATTGTTGTTATTGCGCGAAAACAAACGGACAAAAAAAAAAACAAACTAACAAACAAACAAACAAATCAAAAAAAAAAAAATGGTAAGAGAAAAATAAAAACGTTAATAATTTGACGGGTTGTAATCGTGAGCTGGCAAGTTGAACGTATACGGTACCTGGCCGTGTTGTATGTGCGAGAAATGGTAATCGCGGTTGGTAGACACGGTAAACGGGCTGCCGCCGGTCACCACGCTCCGGCCGCCGCCGGACAGCTGTGACTCGGATAGTTGACCACTCATCGGCGGCGGACTTTGATCGGAATCTCTTCCGCCACCTGGTGATCCATCACCGCCACCTCCGCCGCCCATTGGTGGCGTGTTGGAAGTCGGTGGCGAGTTAGACGGAGCAATGGTCAGCTCACCTGCAACCACACGTGTGTCAAACGTCAATTATTAATAAGTATAATTTATACTATGACACTAATATATATATATTATTATTATTTACAATATTATTATATTGTACGCAGATTGATTATTAGTATCTGAAAAATCTATTTCTTGTATATAGGTTATTCCTAGTACTCGCTCTCTATGTAGGACGATTCACCAGGTATACTCGAGATTTTTTTAAACTACTTAAAAGACTATTCTGTGGATACAAAAACTTCTGTTTTTAAATGAAAATTCCATTTTTATATAGTTAATTATTTAGCTGATAATTTATCTGAAAATTCTGATATAAAATCAAAATTCAAACGAGTAGTTTTGAATTATTTAAATTGTATAATACTAAGGATATAAAAACAGAAGATTATATTGCTACTTGACTCTCCTTAAATAGTATTAAAAATCTTAATAATTTGAAAATATGATCTAGTATTTAATTCCAAAAACCAAAATTTGAATAAATTACAATGTACAATTTAAGCCACTGCAATACAACATTTTATTTATTAACATAATTGTTTAAGAGGACGCCATACCCGCATGTGTTGTCTCTGTCTTACTAACGTACATCATAACAAATTTTCGCTCAGTAGAATACAATATATTGTTACGTTAGCTTTAATATGAGAGTAAATTTGCCTATTATCAAATTTAAAGGTGAGAATATTATCTAGACAATGGCATATGCTTTTAATGATGTTATTATTTTTTAAAGTGAATTAAAGCTATGTAAAATATGACAACTTTAAAATGATAATATCATTAAAAGCATATGTCATTGTCTAGATAATATTCTTACCTTTAAATTTTATTATAGGTAAATTTACTCTAATATTAAAGTTAACGTCACAAAATGTATTCTACTGAACGAAAATTTGTTACAATGTACGTTAGTAAGACAGAGAAAACACATGCGGATATGGCGTAGGTACTCTTAAGGTTTTTTTTTTTTACTTTTTCAATTAGAATATTAATTGATTATATTCATATTTCGAATCAGACTATTTTTCTGAGAATTTTAATACGACATAATTTTTTGTATCACTGCAGCTAAACTCAAAACAGTATTTTGTTATAACTTCAAATAATATAACGAAAAAAAAAAAAAATACAAAAATGATTTTTAAAAATACATGAAATTACCGATAAACTGTTTAGTGATAAAATAAAACTAAACTGTATTTAATAAACATAGTATTTGTGTACGCATTTTAATTTATTGTTTGTGCTATGCAAATATTATTATTATAGAATAATAGGATATGTGTATTTTATCGATCGAGTACGGAGCTTAAAGGTAAGAAAAATAGGACGCGAAAAAAGGCCTATCCACGCTGTATAATACATGCGTGTGCATCGTAGTGTGAGGTTAATATGGCAATGTGCCATGTCCGCGGAAATCGATTGCCGAGTGCGAGATTTCAGGCGACCTTTGAAACATAACTATTCTACTTATTCTTTTACGTTTCAGATGCACTATAAAATTAATGTAGATTGTATGATAATTTTCAAGAATAATAATATGAATGCTGTAGTACCTACTGTTGTATTTTTTACAAAAGATATGTATAAAAATAAAAAATAATTACAATTATGTAATAAGTAACCTAATTTAGCAATAAGTTATAGTCATTAAATATTTGTTGGCCAATAATAATAATAATTTAAAGATAAAGATATGATAACAGGTATGTAAAAAATAAGAGAAGACAAAAAGGGCTTCTTCAGCAGTCGTTGTACAGAATACCAAGGTTTAATAAAGTGCTTATATTTTAAATTATGTGTGTTTTAGTTTTATTCGTGTTTAACTAAGTGATTGGCGTATTAGCCAATAAAAAAAAATATAGAATTATACATAATACTAGATATAGTAGATGGGTACGAACGTAAACGAGATGATTTCCAATTAGCGAATTAATACTTTGGTAACATGTAAATTAGTTTCGATGAACTTTCATTTACATTATAAAACTATGTAAAATTACCTTTTTTCAACAATAGATAAAAATGTATTGTATATTCAACTGACAGTAGTTCTTACATATAATTAAGAGTGTCTAAATTCTATCCAAGTATGAATAATACCTATGTTTGTATTATTAGTTAATATATTTACAAGTTGCTATAGCCTATAAGCCATAATTCGGGACTTGTACTAATATTTGTACACTTTATTTCAACCCGAGAAAACCAATATCATATTTCTCGATATACATTGTGCCGTTTGTGGTTTTTGATATTTTTTTTTAGATCCTTGATTAATCAATCGCATGAGAATAACATGAGAAAACAAGACGATTGTTTTATCGAATAACACTCATTATTTCAAAATCTATTATAACGATTTAAAAATTGTTTTTTTTACATAATCTCTAGTCAAAATAAAACAGTATTTTAAAAAAATTATATTTTTTAGTAATTGTTTAAGTATTTTACTTTTTTAAATGACAAGATACATTTTTATTTTCATATTCTGAAACAGAATAATCCGATAACCGAGTATTTCGATACATAAGATTCAAAATTCAAATTCATATACTGTTTAAGTATTTAAAATATAGATGAGTAGAGTGAAAGTAACGTGTGACCCCACAAAATGCTAATTTACTACTCCACTTAGACTTTAGATTTTTTTTTTTATAGGTATCTGAATTATAATATATCATCAGGGTTATGAATTGAATACACTAAAAAAAATTAAGCATACATTTATGCATTAAAAATAGTCAAAATACTTTTTAAAATATACAGTGAAAATTTTCGAAATATATATTAAAAATTCTAAAGTATGCCAATAATAAAAACAATGATAAAAATCAATAAATTTTAAATTATTTATGTACGTACTTTTTTCTAATTAAATAGGCCTATTTTTATCTAGAATTACAAATTTATAAATGGATCACGGGTTTGTAAATATCAGAATAATAATGATTTTATTATCCGGAAACGGTTTAAGATAAATATCTGACTAATAACATAATAGTTTCATCTAATAACCGAAAAAATATAAATATTAAGAAAAAAGCATTAATACGTAAAAAATCATAAAAACATGCATTAATATATCCAACTCAAAAATATACAAACGTATGCAAAATATCGTACTTAAACTATATATAAGAAAAAACAAATTGTTCCCAATTTGATCGAATCTATAATCTTATAAGTTGTGCAAAAAAAAACATACAAATACATTCATTCAATTCATAGCACTGTATATTATATCATAATCATTATAAACGCACACTCTCGACCTCGAATAAACTTTAGTACAACATAACTGATCGGTTGGCGCTTGTTCGGAATTCTACATATTATAGTACCTATTATTGATTTAATTGTGTAACAACTTACCTGTAGATCGAATGATAGCTACTGGCCGTGCCATAGGCGGTGGAGGGGGAGGTGGTAGCATAGTGCTCGGATAATATTGTGCCATTTTAGGACTCCGCGTGGGTCCCGCCTATAATGCAATAGAGAAAACAAAACGATGCAAATTAGTACAAATCATCGAAATTAGTATACAACTGTAGACTACACATAATATGATTAATTCTATATATTATACAATGTATTCTAAAATTTTACGTCAAACGGTGTCAGAATTGGCATTATACCCGAGTGTTAACCTAAAGTTTAAATTTTTAAATATTTTTACTGTATAATATATATTTATAAATATGTATAAATTAATGTAAAACCTGATTTCCATAGGCCCATCCCTACGTGGGGCATAAAAAAAACAGTAAATGGTAATTAATAATTATTATTAGGTGAAATCAATATAATACACTCGCTACATTATGTACATAATATTATACATGGCTAACGGTAATATATATGACATTCATAAAAGAGGCAATTTCATAAAACAAACATGTATTATAATAGTTTTATTTATGGAATTAGAATTTAATTCCAATTAGGTATACATTATTATTTATTATCATCAGCATTAATATGATTTGCAAATCGTAAAAAAATATGAAAAATATTATACTAACGAAACTCAACAAGTAAAACAAGGGGAGAAGAATAATTCAACTAAATTAACTATGTGTATGTAAATGTAAATATATTATAAACATATAAGTATGATAAAAAAGTACGATGGAAAATGTTTTTATTTTAACTATAACAAACCAAATATACAATGAATTACTGGAATTTTTTTTTATATCACTAATGTTAATCATATAGGTGATAATCAATATATAATTAGCCAATAACTAATAGGTAAGGGTTAAAAGTTTAAATATATATATATTTAAAATCATAGTATACATCGTGTTTGAAAAATTCTGTAGAACTCTAATTAGTTCTATGGAAAATCAATATATTTCAATGTAGTTTTTTTTAAACAGCAATCAATAAGAAATGTTATGCCATTAAATTGGAATTTTCTTATAAATTATTGTTGAAAGTAAACATTTAAATTATATTGATAAGTCACATAGATTATTGGGGAAACACGTAACTTTAGGGACACATTAAACAATAACTGAGTTAAATTACTGTTAAAAAAAATATATAAAAAAGAAAAAATGGAAAGTTGTTCATTGATGCACAAGCGCGATTTAGTTTAAAATATATATAATATATGTTTGTTCAATGTTTTGCTATATTGGTAGTCTTGTAATTTAATATTTAAAATTGGGTATTGAACGATTATATGTATATATAAAACGTTAATATTTTGAGGTACAATAATTACATGATATATCATAATAATAATAAGTACATAATATTATATTTATACGTTGTAATATTACATACCTGTGCGCCTTGAGAGCTCTCCGCTTCTTGACACACAAATGTGACAAAGTCCGAAAGCGTATCATGCCCATTCTCTGGGTACTTGGCTGGACTGTGTTGTTCTGGTCCCGATGTCGTCGAACCGTAATAGTTAGCAGACGCTAAGGATGCTATGCTTCCTGAGTGTTGGCCAGGAATACCTATATACATGTTTATGGTATTATGAGTACAGTATAAGTTATTCAAATGTGGTAAAATTGATGAGAAAATAAACTCGTGTTAATTAAGTTGAGTCAACGTCAAGATTTTAAGCTATATTAAAACAAATTGTTAACAACAATATAACTAACACTAAAAGTTTAAAGTTAATAAATATAAAATTAACTATAAGTTATTAAAATATTAGTTAAATTTGTGTTCAATTAAGTACCACTGTGTCGTACATATTATCATTTTTTTTTTTAATAATTACTATGAGTGCGAGGATATTTTCAATAAAAAATAAACATACAATTAAATTATATTTGTTAAAATTTACTATGTACCTACAAGAGTACAGCGATAATTAATATGCATTAATATTAGTATTGATAAGTTTTCTGTTAAAAAAAAAATGGACATAAAAATGTACCATGATCGATGTCAGAGTGCCAACTGGTTTGACTAGATAAGGATGCTGGACTTTGGCCATAATATGTGATCTCCGAACTGGATTTATCCCTTTGACCGCCTAAATCGATTTCTGTATCTTCCGCAGAGCTCATTCTCCGCATTCGTTTGATTCTGGGCTCATTTAACGGACTTTGTGTCCTCTGGATCGACATCGGGCCTAAAGAAAAAAAAATGAATAATTACTTTTATCGAATATTGATATATATATAATATATATGACATTTGTATGCGTACTACTCGCAACAAATAGTATACTATAACATAATATGTTGTACACAATACACAAAGAACTCTTACAAGTTCTCTTGTCAATCTTTAACGTCTATTAAGTTTTAATAGAAACTTTAATATAACCAATTACTCTATATGAATGTAGATAAACTAAGTACTAAGTTATAATCTCTATACCTAATAGAATTATTTGTTCATCCTACTGCCTGACTGCCTGAGTACATGCATGACTTTCTAATTTAATATCGCTCAGAACGTAGTATACGCCATGTCCAATACGGAAACATACCATTTCCATTAACGGTCGCTACATATAATATATAGGCAACAGTGACATACCAACTCAAAAGCAGACAATTGCGAGTCGCGGAACCACAATACATTATTTTGTTTTTGCGAATAGTGGTGTATTTAGAAATATACAATATATTTACTAATAAAAACAATAAAATCATTGCCACATTTCTCTACACTGAAAATAATATAATTACCAACATTATAATATCTTGTTAGTTATGTTAAAAATAATATGACGTATTAAACACAAATTATGTGGTTATATGAGTCGGGTTTTGTTATAGAAAATCAGACAATTTTATTGAACAATATTATTAGCGATGGTCGGCTGTTTCAATAAATCTGTAAAGTGTCAAATACCAACGTGATGTGAAATAATGTTATAAATTTGAATTGTTTAAAAAAAAAAAATGTTCACCCCAAAGTAATTTCGGAATTTTGCATTAGGTTAAGCCCATCCGATTACTTTCTTCCTAAATATGACACTTGCCAACATGAAATGTGTAAAATAAACAGTTGGATGATAATGAATAATGATTAATTTAATATAGTTCTACAAAAATCATCTTCTATTTTAGTATAAATTAATGCAGTAATAATTTTAAAAATATATGTATTTATTCATTATTCTGAATATGTGTTATTTAACAATAAATGTTTTGACTGTTTCAGGAATCTTAAACATGTTAGGAAAGACCAAATAAAACGTTTGTCTTATCCATGGATAGCAAATTGTAATAAATATTGTAGAATAAGGAATTTTTTTTTTTGTTGTTGAATTAATGTGTAAAATGTGAGCTGAATGGTATAATATATAGTATTTATTTATCTTATTATTATAGGTACTCACCTAGTTTTAATAGCCAACTAGTTAATTTATTGCGAACAAGATAATATTGCCAAGGTATAAGGTAATGCGAATAATGCGCGCAGCATAATAAAATATAGTAGGTATATTCTATATATGTAACGGTACCGAACGTCCGAACCTATATGATATATTGTATAAATGGTCGCTTTCGCGTACCGTCCATTTTGATACCTAATAAGGGAAATCGCGAACAATGCGAAGAACTCGTTCATTTATCCTTCATCTTGGAAACATTTTTTTTTCTTTTTTTTTCACACCACAGCGCATTATTATTGTATAATTTACACGTATATTATATGTACATGAACGCAGACGATATAACTATTATACCTATTGGTCGCGCGAGATAATAATCATTCCGACTTAACCGCGGTATACGCACATTTTATACAGATATATCTATACACACATCTTAATACCTATATTATAATATAGATATAGATTCCCGCTGCCACGGACGATCCAACCGCAATACACCGGATCGATACACGCGTATGATAAACACGTCGTCAGATATCGTGTCACGCGCTTAATATATTACATAATTGTGCTTATACATTAGGACGTGGGAAAAGTACGTGGAAACCCGACGGCTGGAATATACGCATCTCACTATAATATAATATACCTACTTTTTTTTCCTAAATCATACGTTTATACCTACATTATCGACATTTATGTACCCGACGCATTCAATTTTCGCGAGATAAAATAAAAAGAGATGCACTTTTACCTGATAGAAATACACGTTAAACGAATAGTTAGAAATTACAATATATAGGACATAGGTATATATATATATATATATGTATGTATGTATGTATGTATGTATGAGGGAATACTATACCTAACTTTCTGTGAAAATCATGCCTGATGATGACGGAAAAATCATTTTCTGTGACACATAATTTTCTTGTATAATGTTATCAGATATATCAAATAAAAATATTTCAAGTTTTTAAATGAAACACAATAAAAAATATTTTGTTTTAATACATTTTTGCTATAAGATATTATTCCGAAGATATTAAATATAACATGGTACCCTAGCTAATATATTATCTTAACAATGATTATAATATATAATACGTTATTATTCCGATTATTGAAGTTTAAATACACATTACACAGTACACATCGCAGTGGTTTATTTGATCTAAAATATTTTCAGTACGATGTTGTTATTGAGTAATAATAATTATTAATTATTACCATATATTACTATATTATTATAGTATCAATTTTAACTTGTTTAATCTTAACATAGTGTAATCGCGAAAAAACACGAAATTAGTAGATAAAGGATATAAATATCTTATAAAATATCATATCATATTAAACTCACTGTAACTGCCAGATGCCATGATAGATGAATGGTCGCCTGGCGGGGTGAAACTGCTGCAATAATACCCTGGGTTTTCGATTTTGATAATGTTCATGGGTGGCATACCGTTTGGATTCTGAATTATAGACGCTGTAAAAGATAATTTCAGAGAATTCACTTTAAAAATACGCCATATTGATACACTAAAAATATAATATAAATGTTAAAATATATATTTATATATATTCTATATTGCATTATCAAAACGTCAAGTAATAATTATATAACAAAAATGTAATGTTATGTATATTGTACTGTTATGGCTAAAATACTAAATCTGTAATGCAATTAATTTCTGTCTTTATAGTTTAGATTGTATTAATTTACAAGATTCATATCACTCAATATGTAATAGAGGTATAATAATGCTTGTATTTTCTGTATTATTAAATACACATGGCAAATCGTTTGACATACCTAATAAATTAGAGTTTTTGTTTAAACCAAACGAATAATTATGTTGTATAATATTCTGCAATACCGCGATATAAACTTATACATCATAGTGCTATAATATGATATATTATACATAAGTACCTATATATATATATATATATATCTAAAGTCGATATAACTGTGTATAATCCATTAGTTTATTTTATAGATTTGTCGACAACGAGAACACGGAAAAAATACGGTAGGTTTAAGTTGCACGCGCCCAAAGACGACGGCGAGCTAAAAATCGTCGAGCTTGGGATGGTTTGACCATTATAGGAATTAACCGTGAAACCAGGCGAACATCGAATCATTCGCTCACTCTCTTTGTGTTCTCGTAAATCGCAATCTCAATCCCTCTCAAATCTTTATATCATCGGGTCGGTGATCGTCATATATTTTAAGATATACCCCATTGACGAGTATATTATAAACTATATTATTACACTATTACAATATATAAAACGCAGACAATTGTCGGGTTTTGCATCCAAACAATTCGGTCGCACGTGTGTACGCGCGGAAAATGATACGTCACCCCTTTACTCGCGGATAATATTATACATATACATGCGCATGTGTGTGCGTGCCGTCTCTCTTTGGTCTAATCCTTAAAATGGGCAATGTTGTGTGCCAGCAAATGTTGCGGATACCAATGGATGACTTACGACTTTGAAACAGGCGATCTTCCTATACAGTGGCGGTGGCAGAGCTCGCACGCGGCCGAGGGTGGTATAGTTACGGGTGGACGGGCGGTGGGGTCCACGCGTTAAGACACATACACACACTCACACACACACACAGTATATATATTACAATGAGGAATTGATATGTATATAATATGCAGCCGCGTACTGTGCAAAATGTTTTAATATACGTGCAAAGATATAAACTTGAAAAAAAAATCCGTAGACTCGGGAGTTTTTGACGTAGGTAGTGCCGTGGCAGCGACCGCAGCTCTCAATTGAACCGATTATGAGGTGCGTCGTAAAATCTCAGCAGACCATTTGAAATGATTTATAAAATTTTAAATTATAAATAATCACACGGAAAAGCGTTTAAAAATTACTGAGTATTTGTTAAGCGTAAAGTAGCTAAATCGTAAATAGACATGTGAAGGAGATTATAATAAAATAAGGTATTATATATAAGTATATTTTTATCGAATTAGAATTGTAGAACGACTGTGATTTTATTATAAAATTCGCTGAAAATTAAATTATGTTGATCCTTTAAAGTTCTAATTTAATGTAGAATAAAAAATTATAACAAAGTATAGAAAAAAAATCTGCCATGAAAATAATCACTATAGCATGTTACATATTATTGCATGTCGTCATTGTAGGTAATCGATTTTTTCAATTAATCGGAATTCAAATATTTTTGTTGGAAAAAAGTTAGGTATTATAAGAAAGTACCTCTTCTATTAAGCGCTTTGAACTTTGGCTATTAAAGTTATAAAGGTAACGAGTAAAATAAGTGAGGTTTTATTCAAAAAAATATTATCTCTAATATGTTTAAAACATAACCTAACCTAACCACTCTAATATTTTTAAATATCTGTTGTGGCTAATTATAATAAAAAATAATAATTTATCGATTTGTTCTTCGTATTGAAATATAGTTAAAAATTTAAAATATAAATAATCTTCAACAATTTTTAGTATTCTTTTGATATAAATATAATCAACAACATAATACTGAAATTTAAAACTTAACCTAATTATTTAAAGGACAATCATTTAGTAGACGTTGATTCCTATGCCTACAGCATGTTTCGGCGGCACAATATTGTCATACTATATTTGCAACAAGACGGTTTTTTAATTTCGACGACTATACATTTTATTATTCATATTATTGTTATAAGCTATATAAATACGACTTTTTTCAATCGTTTCGAGTTAGTTCCGCATATAATATCATCCTAATATATTAATCTAAATAAACATTTTCTTTCTTCAGAAATTGCTATAATAACACAATATACTGTGCAAGTCAGGCTACTAATATATATCATTTATACTACATAGAAAATAAAACTTTTAATAAATTTAATGTAAATTGTATCCGGGATACGTTATAAGTTATAATCATTTCTGGCATTATTGTTCACAGACGTATTTTCTACGTTTTACAATTCTGGAATCACAAACAAAAATACATCTCTCGAAACGCATATGGTTCAAAGTTAAAATGCATTTTTTCAACCGTGAAATATGAATTATTATTTATTATGTCGAAGGCATGCATGTATGAGTTATAAATTTAGTATACATTTCGAGAAAAATAAAATAATTTATTATTTGAAAATGTATCATTTAATATAAGTCCATGAATATTCGTACACATTTCAAATTAATCAATATCAATATCAATGTAATATGTGTCTTTTGGCTAAAATGTCCAATTCGACGATCTATGATCATTTTATAGATAAAAATGTCATACCCTGAAACTCGCCCACTATAGAGCTATTGCAACGCGCTTTGAGTTTTAGGTCGGTTTTCGTGATTTTTTTTATTTTCATCAAAACTACCGGATTTATGAGTAGGCGTTATATTTTTACGAGCGCCATGTGCTAGTAATTGATGTATACTAGTAATAATAATAATAATAATAATAATAATAATAATAATAATAATAATAATAATAATAATAATAAGCCACATGTGTATATATTAATATATTAATCGATATTATATTAATAGAGTCCGGGGGCGACTGAAACGCGTGTGTGCATTCACATACGGCGAGAACGAAGCATCGTCAGCGTATGACCATCACTATATAATAACTGACGGTTAGTTATTGAAAGTCTTATTTAATTTTATGATTGTATTGATAACGTTTGATGGTTTTAGCATTGACAGCCCGATCTGGTCGAGTACGTGGTTGATGAAGTCATCATAATATTATTATATTATAAATTATGTTTACTCCTTTTTGGCTCGTGCATGAATAAGTAACAATATTAGAATATATTATTATTATTATTATTATTATTGCGTTCCACCGTTACACAACAGCCATTATTGCCGACAATTTGTTTTGTTAAATTTTCATATCACCAACTGAACGGACATTGTATTATATATTTACATTATTTCGTCTGCAGATACGATCAGGCGTAGATGCAATACACATTTTTTGTTCTCAATACCGTTTAAATTGTACACCTCGTAACGTGCTGATAAAAATATAAAATGCGTCATTTTACATAATAATATTGTCAATTATTCGAGTTATATTATAAAAATATAGGTATTTATAATTAATTGGTGCGGTGATAAACTATTCTTGTCGTATAACTTTATGACGACGATAATGACGATGCAGATATTATGTATGTCTAGTGTTTTTTTTACTCCTTGTCGGAATAACGTTTAAAGGAAAATCGTGTGGATAAAGTAGAAGATACGCGTTGTTCATTTTTATTTTTCGCTCAATTTGTGTAGTGTATGTATAATATAAAGCTAGTAGGTATTGTTATTACATTATAGGTATGTGCCTGTATATTATAATAGTAGTGACTAAGGAGTATAATATATTATATATTAAATATATAAGGCCACGGGCGTATAACCCTCTCCTACGACTGTTGTACCTATATTATTATTATTATTATTATTATTTTTGTGGTTCCCTACCTTTGGAAAGCCTCCAAAGTTCTTTGGACGAAAAAACTCCGGTCGCTAAAATGTTATCGTTGCATACCACACCGTTATAGGGGTTGTGCGAATAGCCTGCAACAAACCAGAAAAAAAAAATGAAAACAACCGTTGAATAAAATAAAACGTGTGTGAAATGAAAAAAATGTAGATACCTATTATAATATCTCCGAATGACAACTATATAACTGTTTTTTTTTTTAATTTGACTTTATTTTACCTTCCACCCTCCCACGTTTACGCAGTCACAAACATAGCCGATGCGCGTCAGCAAAATGAGTAGTATAGGAGGTTGGATCGTTGGACGTATTATAAAAACTACATTTTTGAAAGCGCAGAGTACGTCGGACATCTGAAAGTCCTACGACCGAAAACGACAGCAGTGACGGTTTAAAGGCCTAGACGCCCGTTGAATTTTGAAGAATTAACCCTATTACGTAAATAATAAACAATATACACATAATATGTATACTATATGGATAAGACGCTGCCACCGGAAAGATCGGATTAAATCCTATTTACGAACGGGCCCGAGTCATACATATACACTATCATACATAATATAAACGATGCCGAGAAAACGGACGTAAAAAATTAATTACATTATAGTATGCGGATTCGTAAAGGGGGCGAACCGTATAATGATGTAAATGTGTATATTGCTGTGTTAGTTTACCGCGGGTACACGCGATTGCGGCGTGACGCCGCCGCTATTGCGGTTTTAAGCGATAGTCGGAATGAGAACGTTTCTCTACAGAGGACTGCAGAACGTGTATTATAACGTTGCAGATATCATCGACATAAACTATAAATGTGGTATCTGCATTTTTATATATTCACTGTAGCGTATTCGAACTTGATAAATTCTACTTAAACAAATATAGACATTTGTAATATTACTATATATAGTTATACGTATAGCATGTTATTTAAGTGTTTTTCAATAGTTGACGAGTACTGAACCTATATAAAATTATAAATTACATATTACGTATGTATAATACACATATAATAATTACGATAATGTTTTATGTCTTTACATATTATACACAAGTTTGTTTAAGTTAGCGGACAAACAGATATTTGAATCAAGTATAATATACATTATACTCGTACATCATTAATTATGATATAAAGTTTTGTATTAAATTATTAACGTTTTGATTTTAATTTTTTTTTTTTTATGATATATGAACTGTATCAAATATATATAGTATGGGAAAGAACTAATCGAATGGATTAATAATTCAATCATACATATACGTAATTATTTTAACAAAATCACTTAAGTAAAAACAAATCAACTCAATTCGGTCACCAATATTTCATATGCCTTCCGCCATATACCGGAAAATTACTTTTGTGGATGGGATGGATGGTATTAGATTTAAAAACCGTCTATAAACACATTTATTTTAATATTTATATAATTATATAATACTGGTGGTTGCATGTAGTCGTATATAGATGCCTAGTGTTGATAGATATTAAGCGACGTGATGCAGACTGCAGTTGTACACTATTTATTATGGTTATCGCAAGTATATATTAACAAAAATATAAACAACATGTGTGTTAGGTTTTTATTTCATTTGACTACTATTTGATAACAGTATATTATATGTATACAATAGTACAAAATTCTCAAAAATTCTAATAAAAACATTAAAAGAGCTTCAAATATTTTAGACATTAATTAATAAACTACTACATCCATACCATACGATGGACATGAATCATATCATTAAATTATTTAATTTCTTCAAAATCAACGGATGAATAGAATAAACTATTAAGAATTTAAGAACTTATGTTATTATCATATTTATCAAAATGAAAAATATAGAAATGCTATTGTTGCCAATACATTATACGATATTTAGATCAGTAAAAATATTTATTTTTTTAGAAAAATGTGATGGTTTTTTAACTACTTATTAATTATGTTTTTTTAATTTACTTTAATAGTTTTTGAAATAATAAGTGTCTTACGTTAAATGAATTATTTGATTTATAAAAGAAAATACCTATTACTCCATCCAGTAGATATGGTTGATTTTATTGTATTTCATACTTAAATCTCACTAAAAATCTCTTCACGAATGGATTACTGCCTAACATTACTTCAGTCTGTGACAATATCAACACTTAATATATATACTTACCCTAATAAGTCAACTGAAATTATTAATTATTATTATTTTAATTTTAATATCTGCTATTGCCATATGGTTTTAATTATTATTTTTGTTTTACCTATTTTTAAAATATTTAAATGTCCGATGGCTGGTCAGTCAACACCACTTAGCCATGCAACCTTATTCTGAATATCAACATGTCAAGCCATTAGGTAAAATAAAGGCGACAACTATTGTATTGTTCTCTAAAAATCGTAATGCATTTTAATTTAAAATTTTAAAATATTTATACTTAAACAATCCTAAAGAAAAAAATCAACTGTTAGGTACTATGTTTTTTGATGGTTTATGTTTACTTATTATCACTGTTGATAATTATGTATTTTATGAAAAGTAAATTTTTTTTAATTTTCGTGATGTGTACTATAGAAATGTAAATATAGTAATAATTTGTATGTTAGATCAAAGACATGAGGCTCAAAAAGATAGCAAGCCAGTTGAATATTATGAACTGTCACTGCACCCACGCGTGGGCACACGCAAAATGAAACATTTATTCCAAACTTTACGTCAAATGCAAACTTCCAGGGATAAACTAGAAAATCATTATGTTAAAAAAATATAATAATTTGTAACCTATAAAAGTTTTATACACTGCGGCCCTTCTTGATGTTTTTCTTTTTTGAGTATCTGCAGCAGCAGGTGGATGGGACATAAACCAATATAATATAATATATCGTACGATAATAACACCATAATTGATTTTTACTTTCTGGAATGGTCGAACGTTATCTGTTTTATGGACGGATATTTACATGGTACCTAATATAAGTACCTATACATACCTAAATCATTAAGTGCACATGGATATAATATTATTATTATTGAATGGAAGAGAAATAAAACGCACATTTTGGGATCAGGCGGGGGTGTTAACACATACGTGCAAGAAGGGTGTAAATATACAACATGTATATAATATAACATACGCCGCAACACAAAATATTACGTAACATAAACAATAACCGGGTCAATGGTTACAATAATAATAGTAATAAAATAAAATTATTATAGGTATCCCTGTTGATGGGTGCAGATTTATATGTTTACGTATTTATAGCAGGACATCGGTACTATAAACACGTATATTCACGTCGTTGGATGTATGAAAAAATGCGTTTTCTCCCTTTTTTTTAGAATTTTCCCTTTTATTATTATGCTCGTTGGTTCAACGCCGATGTATAATATATATCATTATTTCATCATATTATAATATACGTAGGTACTCAATGGGCCGGTGTCTGGCGATTCCGCCGTTTAACATCCGCTATCGTTCGACTACGACGTGCTCCGAAAACGAAATAATGTTGCGACCAGGCGCGGATCCAAGGGGGGGCTAAGGGGCTTTAGCCCCCCCCCCCCTTTGGGCGTGTATATACCTACTTATATATTATTACATATTTTAATAATATATTAATATATTACTTTTCGAGCACCAACGACTATTCGATGTCGACAGTCGTCGGATATCATAGATACTGACATGAAAATATGATATCAGTCATCAGATATATATCATTGTTATCATAATATATGAAATGTCAAGAAACATAAAATAGGAGTGTTTTCACGCTTAACCAAATGTAACCTGGTGGCTGATTGCTACACATTTAATTACCATAGGGAACACTGTTCTATCGAAATACCCATCGATATCGACGATGTCATAAATAGATTTTCTCGACAAAGGAGAATGAAAACTGAAGATTGGTCAAAAGACTAATGAACTTATTTATCTTAATATCTAACTTATTATCTTTTTATTATTTTAACCCTTTATAATAATAATATAATTATAATATAATTATTATATAATATTATTATATAATTATATTATTATTATATAATGATATAATTTAATTAATATACAGAGTGATTCTTTTAAGTGGGTATACTAATTATCTCGAAAAGTATTCATGTTTTTGGAAATATTTTTTTACATATTACATAGTTTAAAATTGTTAAAAAAGCAACGTTTTTATTAAAAAATTATATTTTTAAATATTTTTTATCCTTATAATTTTTTAAGTTTTTTACTTTTTTGAATGACAACATAGATTTATAATTTCATATTCCAAAGCAGATTAATTTTTTGAGTATTTTGATACATAAAAATTGAATTTAGGGCTAGTAGTTTATGAGTTATACGTATTTAAAGTTAGACAAGCGGAGTAGTGGACAAACATTTTGCGGGGTAACCTCGTACCACTCCTGCACTACGCGCAACTAAACTTTAAATACGTATAATTCATAAACTACTAAAAAAAAAAATTATAATAACAATATTTGTAAAAAAATATTTTCAAAAACATGAATACTTTTAGAGATAATTAGTGTACCCACTTAAAAGAATCACCCTGTATATACGTACTAAAATTATATATTTTGTCTTTGTGTGATATAATTTATAGCCCCCCCCATTTCATATTTCTAGATCCGCCCCTGGTTGCGACGTATATATCACTGCGGTACATAATGTTCGTATAAGTATTATATAATGAAAACGATTATAACGGCTATGGTTAGGAAGTGGGAAATCGCAGTCAAGGGGTAGTGCGCGTTCGATTGATGCGCATTGCTCATACGTAAATTTATAAACCACATATTTTTAAATATTACATTATTTATTTATATTAAAGTTAATTATTGTTTTTTTTTTTATTCAAATCCATAATTTGTTTACGATGAAGTTCTTTTAGTTGAGTTTTTAAAGTATATACATTTATATACATATATTTTTTATACTAAGAAGAAATATAGAATCGTCCACTTACCAGTCCAGTGTTAGTATGAAAAGTCTATTTTTCATATTTTGGAATTTTTAATACATATTTTATGCTTTTTCAAAAATTTTTAGTGCGTTCAATTCATAATCCCAATTTTAATAATTTTAATGTATAGTAAAATATGACATAATTTAAATTTTATGCTACTTAACTGGCTATCTGTACCTATATATTAAATAATTATCAAAATTAAACGAGAACGTTACAATTGAAATTGCTTGACATATATTATTAAGTTTATAAAGTGCATTTTAAATGCTGCAAAAAATAAAATTAATTACACCTATTTATTTCCTATGTGATGTAAACTTATTATATTTAATTATAACAAAATCGTTATTTTGGCGTTTAATAAAACAAAGTTAAAATTTCTAACACGTTAAAATTTATACATTAATGGTAAGTAGTAAGTAAATGTAATTTTTACTTTTGTGTTTTGTGTTATTTTTTTTTTCTAATTTGTCTGTCGTTCAATTTATTTTGTCAATTTCAATACTCGCGGTGAGTATGACAATATAATAATACATTGCAATACTATTTTTTAAAAACTACATTTCCATTTCATTTAATGCGAGTAATAAGTAGTTAATTAAAAAAAGTTAAATTTTTATTTAAATGTTTTAAATTATTACTTTAATTAAGATTTTTGATTCTGATCCGAGCTGAGTCTCAGTGAATTGATTCATATGATTCATAATGCATTTTTTATATTTTTTCAATACATTTCTGTAAGAAGAACCTTGTATTTAATTTAATTATTTTATGTCTCTTTAAAAAAAAAAACTTTAGAATAGACTATTTTTGGTAAATTAAGTAATTTAATTTATCAGAATATTATATTACTACATTATTATTTGCGTATACACTCGTGCATAACGCATAATATATTTACCGTAAAATCAGAGCGGTGACAGAAGTTAGTGTGAAAAGAATAAAAAAAAAGTAAGCACCTACACACACAAAATCAAAGTTTAGTATTTAGATGATATCGGAGGGGCCGTCGCAAAGGGAAATGGTCCATAACGACCCGTTGAATACGATTTTCGCCTGAGAATTTGCATCTCGCGAGCACTAAACGATCGCCGCCGACTTCACGCCTCTCGTACGCACACGTGTACATGTGTGAGTGCGTATAATATATATTATTACGTATATACACTAACGGGTGTCTCCCGTTGATTTATATGGAAATCAACTCCTCTTATATATCCTTTTGCTCCTTTTTATTCGGATAAGGAGGAGGATACCGTGTTTTTTATAATAAAATAATAATATATTATAATGTGCCAGCGTAATCTCTTTTCCTTGAAAGCGCATGCGCGTTGCACACGTAATAATATATATTATTGTTTATTTTAAACGTATATATTATCTACACTTACGGCTTACGGGCCATGCAATAGTAATATATAAGTATAGATGGTATTTTTTGAGGGATATCTATACACATCGCAGTCGCTATGGTGGAAATTCGAAATCAATTTATAGGTGTATCATATTTAAGAATCATGGAATTTTTATTTTAATTCAAATTCTCCAGACCCATCTCTTCAATATGTCTATATACGCGATCTATTGAGTATATATTATTTATTATATTATAAAATATAACATGAATAAATAATCACTTATAATTAAAATTGTATGATAGTTTTGTATCGTAAAAACAAAAAGGAAAACGTGGCTACGTGTATTACAATTCATGGCTAATCCAATGATGTAAAAACGAAATTAAAAAAATGTACATATTTTATAGACTGACATTTCAATTGAAATACACGTACAATAATACATTATATGCACGTGACGCATTTGCTTTTAAAAACTACGATGCGACCAAAACGTTTCTGGGCATAATAATTTACGGGCACATGGAATCAGGGAATAAAAAGATTCAGTTTAAAAAAAATAAAGCAATTTACTTTAATACGATTCGATTCTTGTGTTATTCGATTAAAAATCAGGTGCGATCATAGAAACATTTTATTTTGATAAAAAACGATGGAATAAGGATATAGGTATAATTTAAAATTTACTACTACTAGTAGCCCATGAATCATGGTTATAATATTATAATATATAAGTACCACAACTATTATAATCATGTATTTTTGATCCATATATATACCTCCTACCTAGCTATTGCATAGAATTACTGCGGAAATATACTAGTACCTATAGTATAAAAACCATATTAAAATGTTCTCAATATTTCATTAGCTGACCGGTGTATATTACTTATAAAACTCAAATAGATGACAATAATCATCGAAATAATTACTTTATAGGTAGATACATAATCGTTCGTTGTGGAGAAAGTATGACAAATAGAAACTTTACTTAAATCCTGGGTGGAAATCATATTTTTATACAAAATATCTCATAATATGTGTTTATACTATATCAAACAAGAGCTTCAACTACAGTGTTATTACCTAATACAAAATATTTGTTATCGCATTTCTAAAAAAAAAAATCTGTAGAGTAAATAGAGCTAATTTATATAAATATTTCAAAAACTAGGTACTAATTTCTGTAAAGTATTCTGATAGATGTAAGTTTTCTATTTTAGCCAAGAAGCGATTAGAAATTTAGTATTTTGTAGGTGTGGGACGCGAACACATACACACACACACACACACACACACACACACACACACACACACACACACACACACACACACACACACACACACACACACGTGCATATATATATAGGTATATTTATACCCGATAAAGTACTATGATGATGATACAATACTTAACCAAGTGGTATGTATACATATATATAATATATAGGCTAGGTTATACGCGATAAAGCGCTGCGACGATATAAGCGTGTTACGTACATTAAGTTAATCTCTAATCGTCGTTGCGGTGATCCCCTCAGCAAATTTAGGGGCTCCAAACTTTCTAGACGTACCACGACTGCGCATAACATTTTATACGTTATTGCCGTGTGTATGTACAATATACAATATACATAGCCTATATGACGGGCATAAATCTCGATTCATATATAATTTCCCTCTCCGTATGCTTGTTATTAGTTCTTTTTTCTTTTCCTTTACCCTTTACTCCTTCGGTGTTTTGTAATCAGCACGTAATATATAAGGGAGACGTAGTCTTTGGTAGCCATAACAACTTCCATAGGATGATTTTTAACGCGAACCTGGCAATAATATTTTGTATCTAGGTATTATACTACGATTCTAATTTTTTTATGTATAATATTTTATATAAGACATATTGAATAACTTGGGGGCGATAAATAAATTAGAAACATTATATAAGCAAATTCATAGATATTTCGTTGTTTGATTTCTCTGTATGTGTGAAAAATAAGTACGCACTAGTGTGAGTACCTAAGTACCTAAAGGTTGCTTATTCAACAGATTGGGAGCAATTGAACTATATCTTATTATTATGTCTATTGTACTCATATATTATGCATATTATATTAATAATAAATTGTTTTTGTCGATTTAAAGTTGGGAAAGCATATGCATGTGTATTGTATACTTTAAATACTTGATTATTCGGATCTTAATTCTAAAAAAATTATCGGATTCAAGTCCGTTATACAATAGGACTTATTAAAGGTAACGTTGAAAATTGTTTTGTAATTATGTTTCTTTTTCATTTGATTTATTTTATAGTTATCTCTCAAGACAAACATATCAAAATATAAATTATTTTAAACCTTTTAACATAGCCTTAAAAATATAAACTGTAATAATTAATCAAAAAATGCTTTGTGTGCATTAAATAATTTTCGAGCTATGACCTTCATTATTATTTTAAAATAAATATTTATAATATGCTAATAAAAAAAATATAAGCAAGTTAGTTTATTAGTTAGTACATATAATAGAAAAGGGAAGGTTCACATGAATGACTTATTGAGAAAACAATTCACAATCGGCATCTCAGAAACCTACGACTAATAATTATTATTATTATAATTATGTTGTAAAATATTTAAAAAACATTTTTAGTTCAATATTAATATAACTAAGGCATAATTTAACACGAAGAACTTGTTATAATAAAAGACAAAAATGTTCATTTAATTATATTTTTGTAATTGTCTGGTTTTTATAAACGCTACATTAAACTTTACACTTAAATTATACGTACGTATGATGCTTCTTTAAACAATACAATTATTATTATTCAATAATAGTAAATTTGAATTAATATTGAAAAATTACAGATTTACAAAGAATTGTTAATGGCTACAGATATTATTTTATTAAAGATATAATAGTCTTAGAAAAATTATTACTATGGTAGACAAAAGGAATCACGAAGTCTAGTATTTTTATGATCATAAATTGCGAATTTTTCTGTAATTATTTATAACAATTATAACTAATAAATAATAGAGTAGCTGTACAACCCGATCAATTCCTAAATAATACGACAACAATACTATTAAATCTTTGGCACACGGGAAAATGTAGGCTGATCACATGTTATTACACATAATTTACTAGTACATCAAAATCACATATGTTGATGCATAAATGAATATTATTATGATGTACTCGATAGCGCCTTCCATAAATCAAATTATATTCAAACGTTTGTGACACTTTGCATTCGATTGGACTAGTACGCGTACATACGATCATGATTAATTTCATTTGTTCATGACAAAACAGATATGAATAATTATGAAACAAAAAATAGCCTATATAAGATTTGCATAATATTGTATTGATACATACCTAGGTACTTATATAATAAGCGTTTGTATAAACATAATAATAATACTACTATTTCAGGATGTTTGGGAACGACGTAATCGAGGTTATATACCGTAAAGATTTTTGGAACAAGATCAAGGAAATATCCGGTCAGCACACTCGAGTGTATTTGATAAACGTAAAACACGCATTATATTAAATTTAAGTTTATAAAATTATACATGAACCGTCAAATTTCGTTTGAATAAATTACTACTTGACGGCCTCGCAAGTGAGTATAATGTCTATTATAAAAAATTAAAATAATAATAATACTAGTAATTTAATAAGTTTATTACGTATTTTATCGCGCGCGTCTTTTAATTACTTTATATATTTACGTCCCTTTTCTATTTTCGGAACTGCAGAACTAAAAATTTTAAATGTAAGCGGAACGAAAGATCATATACACAATGTACTATGTATATATTATAATAGTGAGATTATTTATGGAATCAGGAGATGGTCAAGAAATAGATATACATATTTTGTAAATGTTTTTTTTTTACGAATCACATATAGTTATAATAAATATAATCTTGTTGAGGACGAAGGAGATTAAATTAAACTTAAAATAAATCATTTTTTTTAAACTCGTCATTTCCACAGAAAGATTATAAGTTATATTAATAAAATATAATCCATTTACAAAGATAAGTCCTATAGTTTCAAGTTTGTATTACGATAAACGTCGTTTTACAAAAAAAAAAACATGTGTTTACCTATATACTCATCGCGATGGTCTTTCACGATAAAAATCATCGTGTTGGATAATTAAATGACAACGTATGCGGTGCTGAACGATTTTTCGCGCTTAATTACACAATTTTCGAATGACGCACGTTGAAAAACGCTTTTAGAAATAATAAAATGGTGGAGGTTAACCTAATATGTTGCACATATACACGAATATATATACCATTTGTTATACATAAAAATATATATTAGTATGTTACAATCTGTTTTAAGAGGATTTTATTACCAACCTGATTTTTAATATAAAAGTGAATTGATCGATATTTTAGTATTAATTCAAATTTTGATCATTTTTAATTCCAAAACTTCTTTTTCAGTTGCGTTAGATAATATTTCTAACCTTTAAATATAATAATAGGTCAATTCCCTCTATTACTAAGAATAACCCAGTAAAACAAATTCTTATAAAATTTGTTATGTTATGTGTTTGTAAGACTGGAACAACACGTCAACAAATAACATTTAACACGTTGTTAAATAGGATTTGATAAAATAAACATGAAGCACGTGAAAATTCAGTTAACAGAACTTCATAATACACGTTTGATTAGACTTTAATGATAGCATGATTCTGGACTAATTTATTTTACGACGTTGATAGATGTTTTGAGGTAGCGAGAAGAAAGAAATGTTACTAACAATAGACTTGGAACAGAATTTTTTTATAATGGCTTTTTACAAGTTCATTTACTTTTTTAATTTTAGATAGCAGTAGACGACTTCAGAGTTTGTCGTGCTTTCAAACTAGGTTTGAAATCTTGAAACTATTTCTTACATGCAGACGCGTGGACGACGATACTCTTAGTAGTAATGTTAGCTGGTCGTACTCCATATAAAATATAAAATGTAATACTATATTATTATGTACAGAGAAACCATCGGGACACAAAAGATCGACGGCGTGTGGTGTGTCCCCTTCACTACGCCGCTGATGCTGTACTTGCGTAAGTTTATTCTATCCCATTTGGTCCGACACCTTTTTTTTCGCTTCTCGTTTAAACGCCGAGAGAGATAATAAAATTGCGCTCGTGCAGCAGTGTTGTTTGCGCGTGTGGATCGATATAGAGAGCATTGAATGAATTATAGGGTTTTTCTTATACGCATATTATAAGCGTGTCGTCATCGTCGGCCGATCGTCGTATCCTATTTACACATATCCAAGCACATAACATATGATATAAATATAGGTATACCGGTGTGCGCTCGTCTTGGGCTGTAAAAGAAATGCATTTATACGCGCGAGCGTGTAAAAAAAAAAAAAATAAAGGGCGCGACGTCAAACAATGCGCGAGAATCGCTTCTCTATTCTCACTCTATATATTATTATGTTATATACTAACACGTCGCTTATATTCCATGCGTGGATAATATATATGTATATACGCACCCGCGTGGCCCAGTATACCATATAATGTATATTTAAATGTTCGTTCGTTCGGAAACGGAACTCATATGGAAAATTTAGCCATATCTTCCGCGATGACTAGCACGTACACAATAATTTACAGATTAAAATCGCGGGTAAGTCGCGGTGGTTTTCACGCGAGACGATCCGGGGAAAATATAATACATATAATATATACTATACATTATCGTGAAACATGCATAACATCATAAATATATTTTAATAACTCGAAATCGTCGCGTTCGTAGGACATTTATTTAAGTCGGCGCGGTACGATAATTATTCGTCCAACTAACAACAAAAACAATAATAGTAATAATAATAATAACTGTAAAACACACACGTGGTGTATATGGCCGTTTTTTCAATCTCCCGCTGCAGCTGCAGCAGCTCCCCGACGGCGCCGCTGCTGTGATTCATGGTATCGACTTTTTCTCTCTTACTCCGCAGAGATTGTTTATGCCACCGCCAAGTTAGCACCAGAGGAGACCGTCGTCGTAATAAAAAACATTAAATGAAACCCCGACGAAAGAAAGAGTGAGGGTAAAAGAAAACAAAAAACCCGTTAAACCGACGGCCTACGCGGTGCAGCTAATAAGAGAAAACGCATGTATACCAGTATATCACATGCCACGCGTATTTTTTTTTAGTGGCGACGGTATTATTATATTATCGATATTACCGATACTGAGGACCCTCGTTTGCATATATAGGTACCTATTATGTATACGAGTTCACACAAATCACGTTTTAAATTCGAAAACTTTTCCTTCAATTAGCGAATGTCGTGCTGCATAAATGCTATACACATATTATGTATAGATCGCATGCAGAGAAAAAGAAAGAGAGGGTAAAAAAAATGAAATAACGTAAAGAAAAGTCATATTACAATATCAACGCGGCGTATATGTACCACATTCATGGGTCGTAAATTCTCCGTCATGCTAAGTAATGAAAAAGATTCGGTAAAAAGAAAAAAATGTGTCCGTTTTTTTTTTCATTATGTGTGGCCAATATACAAAGGCGTACGCGTATTCTTCGTATATCCTAAGTGCGTGTAACGAGGTGTGGACTTCCATCGGCGTGAAAAATTTCCAGAACATAATTAATTGATACTATACGCCGTGCCCCATACTTAGAGATAAATCTTTGCAATTAATCAATTTGGCGGGCATACCAATTACTGTAATATTTTTCATAATATTATTTATAGGGGTGTTATCGTTTTCTGTTTATGATTTTGAACTTGACACGCGTGTTACTTTTACGTTAAATTTGTTTTATTTTTATTTTTTATTTAAATATTATTTTCTTGATAGATCCAAAATGAATGGCATTCCCATTGACTATTGTTTTCAAAACCACAAAAATAATATTATGTTACTGTATACCTACATCATAAATCATAATTATTACCTACTTTTAGTTTTTAGCATTTTACATATTATCAGTATATTATAATATTATTTTTACACGTAAAAAAAAGTCAAATTAGTGGGTAGTTCGTACGACATATGTATAAAGATGTTTTTAGACGCGCTAGAGAGGGCGAATCGACCAGAAGAACAATTTAATTCATGTATAATGTATATGTTAGACAAAATATCGAATAGGGAGAAGACCGGAAATACAATCGGCAGATCCGGCGTTTACTATGAGCTTCCATAGGACGTTTTATTTTTTAGCCTTTTTCAACATCGTTTATATTCAACAAACCATTATCGTATTATTGTGAGATACGACCTTTTAAACTGCACTGATGTAACTTTATTATGTAATATATAAACAGAAATTTTAGGATTTTTACAAGCAACACGATTTTAAAAGCTGTCGGCAATTTGTAAGTACCATACAGACATCATATTATATTCTTTAATATCGCTTCATGTAATACCAAATAATTACTTACAATAAATCATGTGTATATTAATAAGCGATAAATCACATATAAATGTATACATATGTATATATTATATTATTATATAATATTATAGTACCTGAGCTTTGTGCTCAAACGTATAATGTATTTAAGATCAGAGCTTATCTATTTATGCTATTTTATTAATACGTTAAATTTTACATGAATTAAGGATTCGCTGTTTGTGTTTTATGTTAAATTCATTATTATTATTTTTTTAGTATTTTATACTATGTATAAATTATAATTAAAATTAATGATAAACGTAAAAAGAATTTAAATATTTGATAATAAGAAAATGATATTATGATTAATTATCATGTACATATATATTTATTATGTGAATTACTCGCACAAAATTATTAGTACTAAAATTCTAAAATTTAACAAATTGAAATTATACAAGTGGTTTTTCCTTTTCAAGTGTTCCAATTCAATAAATAAACGGAATGTCGAAAGCACGCAAGCAAAATGAGGTTAAGTATCATCACTCGCGTGCCCCTCAAACCTCTGCACGCATCATATACCACCTTCGTTTATACACTCAACTAACTGGAGCGTAAGTTTTAAGGGGACAAATCTTGTTTACTAATAATAATTATTTCAATTGGAATGGAGACAGGACCTTTTGTAAACTATTTTTGAACATTTACCAATATTCTTTATAAATGGGATCTTCATTTATTGGTTTTTACGTTTCTAATTAAACGGCAAACACATAAATATAAGCGCACGCAAATATAAAATAATGAAAAATATGTTACTCTTTTTCCAATTATTAAACAATTTTTAACATTTAAATACTTAATGCTTCTGTTAGTAAAATTAAAAATAAATAGGGATCAAAAATTAAAGGTTTAAACTCATTCTTTCCACATAATAGTTTTGAATTACTTGTAATAAAATATAATATTATATATAATTATATTTATGAATATGTTTTATAAGAGAATGTCTTTAGCGCATATTGTGTTGTATCTTTCTAAAGTATAAAACAATACATTTTATGTCTAGAATACTAATACATTAGATTATGCTAAATGTAAAACTTACTACGTTAAATAAAGCTATAAATAATGGGAAGGAGTAAACCCTAAAATTAATTATAATAATATATCATTAATCGTGTACAAGAGAAATTTGTATATTATACGTACTAAAGTAATAAGTTATTAGTTACATATTGGCGTAAACCACAGAGAATAATGGTAAACATGCTTTTAATATTTTATCATATATTTCAACTTAACTTTTATGAGAAATCATAAAATATTTAAAAAATTAATTTTTATTATAACAATAAATCATGAGAAACTAATCAAAAAAGCCTGAGAGGAGATGTAAGAAACATTCATTCACCCGTGAATCATGGAATACTAGAATATTATCCATATTTGCTCGTGATAATAATTAAGATATATATGTTACGCGAGTTGTGGAATAAAATCAAACTTATCCGCTTCAAAATCGTATAGAGGCTGTTCCGAAATTGTTTTATTTTCATGTCAAATACATGTATCCATTGGGTGTCCCGAATACGGAACAATAAATGTATTATCAATGTAATACAACGAATATAATAAGTACATAGAATAGACAATCAAAACAACAATCCCACAAAAATCAAAAGACACCACACATTTAGTGTTTATTATCCGGTGTGAGCGTTGATGGAGTATAATATATATTATGTGGTGGATATATGGTTAGCGCGCCATCGATGTTGACTATAAATATATATTTTTGTACCACATTCTCTTAAAATCCAACGCAGTAAACCGTACCGAAAGTAATGCTTGTCGTTTGATGTGCTGTATCGCCTGTACATAAAACTACTGCAGTATAATTTAATATACCATCCATATTGAAATCTATTTTGATAGAAGCCGTATTTGAATTCTTTCATTGCATGTGTATACCGAGAAGAACGAATATACTTTTTTTATCAACTTCGAATAATAAGCTGTGAAATATAGTGATTGGGAATGGACGGGTCCTATAAATTAGATACCAATATATAAATAAATATTTTTTTTATGGAATTTTAACATTAATATCACAGGTTTTCAACTACTAGGTTAAATAATAAATTAATTAATATAATATTTTAATACGGTCTTGGTCTATGCCCTATGGTATAGCAAAATGATTTATGAAAGGTACAATCCAAAACTAGAATAAAATGCACAATAGGCTGAGATTAAGTCCTAATCAAATATAATAATATAAATATAATACGTGCTCTTAAAGTATTATAAAATGTTGAGGCCAAGCCACCACCTAGGTTATTTGATTATCTTAGAACGATTTACTTGTAGGCCTGAAACCATAGTTATGGTACTAATCAATACCTATAATAACATATTGATCATATAAATTAAGATCGAAATTGTTAGTGTAGTCTCCCACATAAAGACTGACAAACTATAAGAGGAAAATAAAAATTCACCGTGGTACGTTAGATTTTGCGAGAAGGGGGGGGCAGTATTCACAGACGACTGCAGTGTGGATAAAACCAACAAAAACATGACAGGAAAAAAACCGACATCAACGACAACGACAGCAAAAGTCCATAAAAGTAAGTTTCCAAGTATATATATACAAGTCGCACGGGCGATGTACACCCACACTATCTCACTTGTATTATATACGTCGCATACCCGGAGGACGGCTCTGCCTGGCCGGCCGGAACCGACGACGACGCCGACCGGATGGGGCGTATAAAAAGGTCTTGTATCCGGTGCCAGTTTGACCATTTGACACCCCTCGGCGGCGGCGGCGTCATCGCGTAGTATTATATATATATACATACATACTAACACACATACACATACGGAAGAGGATAGGGTACCCACATACACACAAACACGCACACGCACGCGACAATGCCTCTACATCCGCTAGCTGCCTCTCTAGTAGCCGTCGTTGTTGTCGTCGTCGTCGTCGTCGGATGCTGGAAGTTCCGGTCTCGTCGGACCTCGTCGGGCCAGCGCGCACGTCCCTGCGCAATTCTTTGGCATTATTATCGTCGAAGTCGTCTTCTTCTACTGCCGGCCGCAGCGTTTGCGGCAAAGCGCGCGCCGCGCGTTTATATAGTTGAATTATCTTGCGGAAAACAGTTGTTTTTCTCCATCGTCCGTATCCTATACATACATAGCTTTACGTATTATAACTGCTTTTTTTTCCTTTATTTATTTATTATTACTTTTTTTTCCCACACGCGTTCAACATAATAAATGTCCCCACCAGCCGTCTTCCGCTCACAACTCGTCGTTGTAAAAAAAGTGTTTTATTATACTGCCGAAGACGCGTGGCGTCTCCTACACGGTAATATATATATGTGTGTGTGTGTGTGTGTGTGTGTATACATATAAGACAATGCGATGAAATAGCCGACACAAACTGACCGTAAATATTTATGTACGGCCGTTCCACAATATAAAATGTCCCCTTTTTATGTAGGTATGTTTCCGCGACGCCCGTGCTTATCCATCACATATATACCTATACTTAATACGTTTTAATCGCATTAATTTGTGATTACCACCAGCCATAAGCGCAAATAGGGGGGGGCTTTAGGGGCTAAGCCCCCCCAAACGTTTTCTAAATTTTTTTTATGCTTTATCAGTATTATAATACTATACTCTATATACTCTATAATTATATTATTTTGTTGTTACTTATTGCTCTAAAGCCATACATACTTACAGTATTAATAATTCCTATTGTTTTCCTAAAAGTTATGTGGTGTATAATGTATATTAGGTATATATTATAAATATCATTTTGAGAACTATTACAAGTAGGTAGATGCAGTGGCGTAATTGAGAATGTTTTATGGGGGGGGATCAAAATAAATTTCTATGGCAAACTTGTGGAGGGCTTTTTTGCATAGGTATAAGACAATATATAAATACAGCTCAAGGGGGGGGGATCTATCCCCTATATCCCCCCGTAATTACGCCCCTGGGTAGATGAAATAGGATAGCACATTTGAAAAAAATATTTAATAAGTTTTATTTTCTGTCAATATTATAATAATTAAGTACGCAGTATACGATATACCTATAATCTGTATGTTGTACTAAAAAAATATTTAGGTATTAATTACTTGTATAAATGCTTCATTTAGTAGCTAGGGCTTCAGCCCCCCCAAATTTCAAACGCTATTTGCGCCTATGCCACCAGCCCGAATGAAAAAAATATTTATTTTTCTGTAATAACAATAATATTATTATATAAGGCTAACTAGAAAAAAATTGATTTTTTTGAATAACCTTTACTTAATTCATACATTAACTATATATTGACATTTTTGAAATCTCGTAACTAGATTACTTTTATGAATTATAATTATTATACTTCATAAAAATAAAATTTTTTTTTTTAGAAAAAATTGTTCTGGAAAGTACAGGTAGGTCAGAACCCTAACATTTTAATGAATTCAGAAGAAGACTTGGTTCCATCCGATACCGGAAATAATTCCGAAAAAATAATTTAAGCAAATATGTCATAATTATTATTTTTACAGTAGCTATATGTCATGGCTGAAAGCCTTAGTCCCAAGTGATTAGGACTACTGAAATAGTATGATTGACTAAAGTTAACTCAATGTTCGCACATGATATAATATCCAAAGTAGTATTATACCAAAAAGACAAAATGGATTTTAATAATAATGGTGTTAAAATGTTTTCTTATAATCGTTTCCGTTGTCGGCGAGTACCTCACGTAGTCGAAATGTTGATAAATATCATTATATTTTAGAAAAATTCTTATGCGGCTTTAATATGTCATGTATAAATACATCACATCGGATGCGATAGTATTAATAATAACGAATAAAATATCGTATTATATCGTGTTAACTTTCAACAATTAGGTACGCGTATGCCTCTATATTAATATATTATACGCTCCACGCGATTGGTATTTACATAGGTATACCTTGATAATAATTATTATGATTGTACAGTATACCCAATGTAATAAATGTATATATTATTATAGCGCATATACATACAAATCCGTATCTGGAAAATGTGACGTAAATCAAGATGTAACTCGTTTTTGCGTGCCCGACCAGATACTAAATGATTTATTGCATAGTTACAAGTATAATAGTAATAATGAGTTTGACATTATACTCCCATGCGGTAATAATCGCGGTATAATCGTAGAGGTATGAAAATCCGAATAATATATATATATATACCTAACGGCATATTATGTTCCATAATATGTTAGTTCCGTTTGTATATCAATCCAATATAACATTAGAATAATTATTTACAACGAATAATATAATTTATATTTAACTAATTTGTTGGCACTCGTGTACCTATTGAAGTAGCTGTTACCATTGTTATTAAATACACTCGATAGCCTATAATAAAGATGACGTTGTGATATTAAACAAATACACGAGTTGTTAACAAAATGTCAAAATGTATATGCTCCTAAGCATGTACACTAATAAATCGTCATTCGCGCGAGACCACATTGATCGAAAGTTTCAGTTTACTTAGCCTGAGTGATATTGATGAAATTATATATTAGTATACTATTTTACTGAAATAACTCGGTATATCAATCCAGATAAACGTTTTTGATTTTAAGGATACCTATCGTAATAAAATGTGATCTGTCTGTTCATTTCGACGTTACTCCGTCAATATTATAGTAATGTATTATGTGTTAAAATCAAATGTATATTGACAAGAAAAGACGTCGAATAGAAAATAATATCACACAAAGAAAGTTCTCAAAATACGATTATTTTAAATTGTTTTTTAACAATTCCGCAATCTAAAGAGTTTTGTGATATTAAAACATCGCCGTCCCCGATACAAATTTCTAAACAACAATTTATAACGTATAGCGGGTCATTGTATTGCATATTCAAAGCGCCTTGTGTCTAAATAAAATATTAAGCCTAATTTCGCTATTTTGGGGTTTGTATATTTTTACGGAGTACTTTTAGACGATATATCATTATTACTAATATATCATCATACTTTATAAAAAAATTGCATGCAAATAGAAAATATATATAAATATTAAAAAATATATTTACTAATGTTTAATAAAATAAATAAAGTAGATAATAGAAAATAGAAATATACAAACGAAGTTATTTGTTTTTTTCGGATAATTATTTCTACGTCTAAAATTAATAATAGATTGAAATTTATTATAAACATAGATAAAATCTACCAGCAGAAATATTTGCGTTAGTTTTGAAATGTATTTTACGTTATTATTATCAATACATTGAATATTTATATATTTCTATTTAATATTCATGTAAGTATATATTATATTATTATTATATGATAAAACTCATGCTTTCAAATTATCTCACCTTTTTCATTGTTGTTGTCATATATTCCACTTAAGACTTCTGAAAAAAAAATGTAAAACAAAATCACCCCAGTCGCTTATATTTAATACAAAAATAAAAATAAAAATAAATAAATAATAAAGACATTATTTTATTGACGATGTTTCCGAATACTTATTTTATAGGGATCATTATTGGCAGAATAGTAATAAGAGTTAAAAATTATGTTATCTCGCCAATTGCGATGAATATCGAATTATAAAATCATATAGATTTAACATACTATAGGATAATATTATATTTATATATATATACACCTTGTATAAGATATTTCACTAAGTTCGTCCTTATTTATACTCGCTCGCCTATATCAAACATACCTATACTTATTTACTCATCTTCTGATTAAATTTCAAAACTCACAAAATTATTTTAATACTTATAATGGAAATAAATAGTTATACAATTAAAACAATGATGCATATATAATTAATAATGTCTAAATGAATGTGTTAAATTTTTAATGTAAATATTTTGGGTTTGAATGTAAGTATATCAATAATTATTCAAAACTATGATTAAATTTTAATTTGAAAAAAAAAATTAAAAATAATAATAATATATTCATAATATGTTATACGTAACATAAATTAATGTTATTGAACAATTATACGAAGGGGGATTTAATAAGATATAAATTGTATAGACATACCTATAATAAACTCCAAATTCTTATAAAAATGTAAACAATTTTATATTTTAAAATGTTTCTGTAATGTTTTCAAGTGTGTCAATCATCACAAGGCTCATAAAATGTAAATAATAACAATTCAACTATACCTCTATAATAAGAAAGAAAAGAAATGTAATAGGTACAGCTATAGAACACACCATACTAATAAGTCGTCAATAACAAATAATACCGTCATCTTGCGTTTTGGTCAAATTGTATTTAATTTAAATTACTACACATAAAATAATTGTTTAGATCTTTTGTTTAATATTGTAAAAACTGAAATAGGTTGTGTTGCTACTATTTAATCATATAATAATATAATATTTCCTAAAAACTTGTTATATTTCGTTTAAAAAAATATGTCAGTACAGAACTTTCTAGTATTGGATTTAGGTATTCCTTACAATATATAATATGGTTTTTACATACAAAAATATAAATTATTTATAAAATCTATCTGATCCGCGTTCATCGGTTTTTATCGTTGTATAATAAACAAAGATGATGACTATTATTATTATTCTGTAGCAAAAATCTCATAATATAGACAATAATGAAGTTTATTTAGTTGTTATTGCGAATATAAATGATGAGTGTATACGTGAATTGTCGAATGCTCAATAATCACACAAAATAATGATTATAAATTACGATGTTGTGTCGACTTTTACGTTTAAACTTAGCTAATTACCGATCTGCAAACGACAATTTCATAATTCTAAACATACACAAACGACTTATATCGTTAGATCGCAATATCGCACAGTTCGAATAACAACATATAGATACACAGCATATTTTTTTTATTTGAGCGACCAAAAATAATAATAATATAAATGAAAACCAAAAGCAAGCGTAATACATTATATTGACTAATAAAACGCAGTAATAAATAAACGGGCCATCAGAGATGTCTGCAGCGAAACCCATGCGGGGGTGTAACTCGCGTATGCATGTACATAATAATATATCGTACGTATATAAATTGGATCGTCAGTGAGTGACAATCCGCGTGTATGAATGGGCGGGTAAGCACACAGAAGTTGAAAGGAATTACAATGGATAGGGGATGGTGGATGCTGTCGGAGGCGCGGAGCACATGAAATATATTTAAACGCGATCTCGAATGAAATGTAGGACGCGGTGAATCATGACATTTTTTAGGTGGGAAGAGGGAGGGGAAGAGCAATAATAAAACAAAGATACTGAAATTATGCAAATTATGCACTCGCAGAAGTAGGTACAATATTAGTATTATTTAATATATAAGTAATTACAAATTATTTAAATTATTAAATTAAATGTTCCCGTTTAATTGCGTATATTATAAAGGATCTCGATCCGTTAAGCTATTTATAAATAAAAACCAAATAAAAAAATTTAAATATAATAATATCGACAGCGTATAATACATAAAATAATAATATAGTGAACTGCAGGAACCGTGATACCCTAAGGAGGTGTACGGGTAATGGTTGTTTTGTGGCCACAAAAGTACTAAGGCGTAAACATTGTCAAAATGTCGTTAAAATGTATGAGAATCCATGTGTATTTTATATATTAATGTATAATATCTAAATAGGTTAAGCTCAAATAACAAAATCAACCCATGGAATATTAAAGATCACTCGATTATTTAATACCTCAGTGTCTTCTTTGAAACTAACCTGTAAAATACACATAAATAAAATAATAAACCTATACAAAAAGTAAAAATTTACTCTAGCAAATACACTAAAACTCAAAACTACAAATTAAATGCTCACTACTACTATATACATCAATAATAATATCACTCTTATTATATTTATATCCACTATAGTCCACCAAATCTCAAAAAAATTTAAAATTTACAGTCAAAATAAAATAAATTTCTCAGAACAACTCTAAAAGCCCTCTTATTCATGCGCAAAAAGCATCTGCACACGACACTGGAATATCGCTTTTGGATATTTGAATCAAAGATAAATTCAAACAATTTTACTCAAGACTTAATTCATCTGAAGGAGCTCTCCACTATAAAATTGATCAAAAAACAAAAAAAAATTGATTGTAATCACTCCTTCCTGAAGATGTCTTCCAGTTTCCATTACCAGCATCAAAATAATTTTATAACTTGAAATTCATATTTATAATATTATTATAATTTTAATAATTTTTCTTTTTTTTATTTTAAATGATTTATTATTATGTGATCCTAGAAGTATACATAGAGTGCTCCATACTGATTTTTTTTCTTATAATCACAAAATATTAAGACGAGTAAACATTGCAGTTCAACCCAGTACGCACACACACACACACACATCTAGGTATATTATAGGTATGTACACTGAGTTCCGCGCTATAAGTATTGTTGCACATTACCGAGATAATATTATAGGAAATGGCCTGGCGGTAACGGCCTCAGGACTAAGTCCAAGGGTGATTTACAACATTGCGTGGATGTACTGTATTATATAAAGTCCGTTATGCTGGTCAATAAAAAAAACCCCCAACAACACCGTTGGCGTTGTCATGTATCTGCAGTTACACCTCCGTATTCACCGGGAAATGGATTGCGAAGACAATATTAATGCGATCAGTGGTACAATTCGATGAAATAGGAGTATTGTATAAGCAATTAATTTAGCACGCTTTTTTCACCGGTTCTTGGGTAAAACGAAACTGAGATCAGCGTGTACAAGTCGTTATCGCACCATCCTGATTCCTGGTTATGATACCTGATGAATATGACTCGCTTACGTATTAGTCAATAATGACATTATAGAGGTAGTACAGTTCAATATTATGATTTGGCGATTAGCGGTAATGATAAGTTAAAAACACTGGCAAAATAATTTTTAATTTTAAAACTACTAGTGTATTCTTTAATTTTTTATAATTGTGTTGAAAACGATTTATAAATAAAAACATCTTCATCTTAAAAAATGTTTTCAAAAAATAAAAAATTAAGGAGTGGTTTGAATGCTTTCACTATTAGTTATACCAATGTAGGTACTATAAACAACATCATTTAACGTGATAATGTATTTTAATATAATAACTTTTTTTAAATTATCTCAATTAAATTAGTTTCCATAAAAAAATAACAGTGTTATTAAAGTGTCACAATATGTTTTTTCTTTAATATCTACTCAATAGTATCTGAAATTGTTAGTTTATTTAAAATTGTCGGAATCAACATAATTTTAAAAGTTAAGTATTGTTAGTATATTAATAACTATAGTAAAATTCAGCGTATTCAAACGAGGCGATGTTATAGTCTTTAATTTTAGATGAGAGCTGGTGGGTGTAATATATTTTAAATATTAATACAGACGAACAGTACGAGTACAGATATGAAGAGACACCCTATACATAGCTGGGTGTGTACGCGTACTTGCGAGCGTTTGCCACCCAACTGGATCTTCGCGGATGTATCGCCGTCCCGCGCACACGTTGTGAAATATATCGATGTTAGTTTTTTTTTTGTTATCTTCCTGAAAAAAAAAACGAATCGAAAACAAAAACTGGTTTCGGTTTTGCTCCCATATAATATTACATAGGTACACACGCATGTTCTGTTATACCAATATAAATTATATTATTAATTTTAATATGAGAATTTATTGTGTGCGGATTACTATAAACCGTGATATTATAAGCTTACACGCGCAAACGACATGAATCGTCCGCGGCGTAATCGATTTAACGTTTGTAATATACTTATATACTTATATATATATTTTTTCGATGGTAGCAATCATACACTTAATATAATACTATATATCTATGTATATATAGAACAAAAACAATGGACCACAAAGTAATAGTGCATAAATAACATGCGCACACAAATGATCAGGCGCCCTCGTATTTTTTTAACACTATTGCTGGGAAACGGGAAAATTTGTACAATGGCCTACCCTGTAATTACCTGTATAGTGTATGATATACTATATGCATATAATATACCAATCGCTTTACACATACACACACACACACATACACACATATACATAAATATACAAATGTGTTCTTGAATAAACATTCCGGAAAACTGGTATAATAGTCCAAGGAGAATCTATAAGGATAAAAAACACAACATAACCGAACATTTTATTTTATGCTAATTTCTTGTTCAAGTGTATATAATGTATACACAGATATATACATATATAAGTTAGTATATATGTGTATTTGCTATGGGTAACTGAACGACGCTTCAAAATCAAATAATTGTACAAAAACAAGTTTTTGACATTATTTTTTTTTATCATTCAAATGTTTCGCCACTTATAAAATATAATATTTTATGTTCATTGCCCATATATGAACGTATAATAATATGTATTAATGTTATACATTTCAACCATCACCCGTAAACCACAAACGAGTACATACTTATATTTAGTTAGTGTATTGTATATTAATATATATATATATATTACACAATCTTTTGACAAAATTTTTATTAAATTAAAAAGTATGACACAATTCCTGTTTTAACTTTTAAACAACTTCTCATTAACACTAGGATTACTTGGGATATTACGAATGATAAGTCAACAATTAAAGATTTGAGAGGTAGGTTAGACTAAGGAGGAATCATCTATAGAAGGAATTAGCGATGTGTGTTTAACTAATGGTATAGATATGGAGTAGTCGTTATGAAATGGTTTATTCAAAGCATAGAAAAGAGCTTTACCTAGTTATTCGGATTTTGTTTAAGTTTGAAAGTTAGGTTTATCCAGAGTTGAAGTTAAGAATATTTTATAATTAAGATATTTAGGTATACGAGGGAGGATTAGTTCGTACATATCTACCTACAGAAGAGATACAGAAGGGATAAACACATATAGCATTGAAAGTAAATTTGGATTAAGATTTGGATTTTTCGTTAATTTCAATTGTCTAATATACTTTTGGTACAGGGTGTATATTTAATTATATTTTTTTTATATAAGGTACACATAAACAAATGTCGTGGATTTTTCTATATGTATTAACCTGCAGATAATATTAATATTCCGTTTATGAAAATAAAAAAAAGAATAATTATCAAAAAAATTAAAATTAAAAAACAACAAAAACTACTGCACAAAATGAATACAGAAACAATTTTTTTCTATCCAAACGGTTAGCTTTATAGATGTTATCTACAACAGCATAAGCTACATATACCTATATATACAGCGTATTCCCATTGAAATAATTATGTTTGAAATCAAGATTTTATTACACTATTATGCAGAACACGGACGGGCTGATACATAGACCTGGAGAATAAATGATAATTTTCGGTTAGGCATACATTAGCTATATAATATTGTTAATATTGTGCATTTGTGCTTTATGAACAAATATGATATAAGTATTAAATATTAATCTAGAACAGACTTTAATATTTAGTATAGAGGAATTAGCTTTTTACACATATCCACTTATATTGTTTGCCACATATTATTATCTAAAACATATTATAAACTTTAAAGTATACGACTGCTAAGGGATGTACAATTTTCACGTTATAATAGCGTATAAAATGTTAAATTGATTTGAACATAAACGATAGCGATATCATCAAAAACAATTCGCCCCCCGCGATTACGGATATTATATTTTTGTCCCGTGCAGAAGGTCACACACGAATTTATCAAAATACTAACCGATGTGGTCAACGACCGGCGTGGGATATAACGTTCGTGACAACCATATGATATTGTGATTGCACTTTTATATTATTATTTTATATATAATAATATGAATAAAGACATCATTGTCGTCTTGTCCGAGACAGGAATACAAATTTCAATAATTTTTTTTTATTCATTTTAATTATTTCGTTGCGTTCACCACACAGCGCAACGTTTGTGTGTGCTTATGTGCATACCTATATAATATAGTATATATATGTATACGTCTATAACACGTGTTGTACACGCGCGCACACAGAAATGTACGCATTGTTTTTATAACAATATAATATTATAATGATAATATGGCTATATATATAATATTATATATTATTACGATGTTATCGCTATGCGGAGATAGGCGTTGAAATCAAGAGCTATGTGTTGTTGTATATTATGTTACAGAGGAAAAATGGGAAATGCACATTACGATTTGTTTGATTTATCTAGAGTTACTACTTACTGTTGATCGGGGACACATTGAGAGGTGAATAAAAAAGATTTAGGAACATGACACGCACATATTCAATGCAAAATGTCATAAAAATATAAGTAAATTAAATGCTCATTTTTTTTTTTTTTTTTTAAAGTGACAAACCATAGGAATATCATTGATATAGTGAAGAGCAATCGGTGACTGAAATCAGTGATCGTGAGGTCAGATTTTCTCTAGTGGTCCAGGATAATGATATTATCATTATTATATGGGATTTCAAGGCGTTTTGATGTGCGTATATTATAATATTATTATTACCTATAATATTATGCAAATTTCACTAGAAAAGAAAACGAAAAAATATTTTTTTTATAATGTGGTGCTGTGTCTTCGGTGGAACCGTTTTCAAGGGCTCCGCGCGCCAATCCTAAGTACCCTCTGTTTTTTATTGTCACTAGAGTGAAGCAGCCAAAACGACCTTTACCCGAACTCGTCGTAATGATATCGACCTCTCCCCTCAAAAAATAATAATATATATATAAACTAAGCGTTGTACACCTACGGCGAAGGTTTTTTTTTTAAAAGGTCCGCGTGGATGTCTGAAGAATATTATTATATAATACGTTCGGGACAAAAGTATATAAGTCATTACGAGAATGCACTTAGGGTTATTTTTTGAATGGCTTTTTATATCATAATTTATTTTATAACCGACTGCATTATTTGCTTCGGTTTTTTTCTAAACTGTAGCCCTTTTGTAGGTCAATAATATATTACATATTATACACTATATATACCTATGGCTAGTCCATAAAAATACCACTAAGTATAACGTATTTACATAATCCTTTTAATTTAACCTTTGAGTACAATTTTAAGCACATAATAATTTACGTATCCTGCATCACCCTTACACACACACACGTGCGCGCGCGCCCAAACGCTTGTGATATAACCATATAAAATAACATATATGACATATAGTATATAACATATACTATTCTGTATCTCTATTCATATAGTATTATATTAAATTGAATTGTTGAAATTCACACACACATTTTGGCGTGAATGTAGTATGCTGAATGATGATGATTAGATAAATCAGCCATTTTAATATTATAGGAATACAATAATATCGACTGCTATTGAATATTACCATATCCTCCTCGACCTTTGGTTCGAATAAAAACCATCAAGCTTATAAAATACTTGCATAAACACACGTATCACTATAATACTTTAATAATAACTAATAATAATAATAATAATACGAATTGTGCCCAATCATACGTCCGCGACATTGAAATTGTATTTGTCCCGTCGTACTTACATGCGTACTAGGTCTATATAGGGAATAAGTAACGACAGTATAACAGTTCTCACCGACACGATCCGGTCCGGTATAGGACGATGAACGTATACATAATTTGAATTCAATTCAAATTTTACTGGCGACGAATTAATAATATATAATGCATCGCATTTATATACAACCATAGTCACGTCGCTCACACGCCGTCGTGGATCTACGGAATGCATTAGAATAATATAATATTATAAAATATGTTATTATTACTATTATTATAATCATCACTATATCATTGTTATTCCGTTTATAACGGTGGCGATTTCATCCATTTCTAGGTGCGTGTCCTTGCCCTAATTATGAGCCTTGTGAGAGACGACATATTGTTATAAATTATACGTGCGACTTGGGCCAGGGCGTCGGTTAGTATTCAGATCGGCCGATCGCGTGAGACCCAATACTTAAACCAGAGAAAATATTACGTATCCGATAAACATATACATAAAAATACATATGTACGTATATACCTACACGAGGACGTGCTTGATCGAATACCAATGACTGTGGCGGTTCGCGGTTCTCATTCAAGCATTTGGCAACAGTTTAGGTATATTATTCTCATCGATTCAGTTGAGTGGGCGTGAGAGTGCAGGACGAGGAATAATACCCTTTAACGAAAACTACACGTTTCAAACATATAGCGAAAGAGTTTAAAAAAAAGAAAATATATAGAGAGAGCTAGAAAGAAACAAAGATACGAAACAGTTATTTTACCGATCCGTCTCCTATACTGTCTAAATTACATTTATTATAACAATATATATTTTCAGATCGAATAATATCTCATACACGTATAAATAATTTTCTAAAGAAACTATACATTAAATAGGAAGATAGTATTTAAAAATTTAAATTAACACCATTTAATGGCACCTGTATATCGACATGATGCTCTATAGAAAGCTGTAGAAAAAAAACAAATCGAAATCCCTGTAATGGTACAATACGTACAATAACATCAATAGTTTATTAGTTTGTCATTGTATGACACATGTTAAATATTTGCAATGCTATTGTAGACTAATCGAAATGAGTCTCGTTACATTAGTATAGAATACAAAACACAAATATCAATTTTTAATTAATATCATTTCAATGGATAATTCATATCTGTATATTATTTTTAAATAGTTGCGATCAGTGGCGTGGCGAAGTGAAATATTTTATCGGGCAATTCATTTTTTGAATAACCTACCACCCCTTAATTCTTACGCAGTACCCACTACCCATGATCCATGTGCCATACTACATACAACAAAAAAAGACCTATCACTTTATTTTGAATGCTATGATTGAAGTATTAATTACTATGCAGTCCACCGTACACTTAGTAATTAATATTAAGTTCATGTAAAAGTAACTAAAAAATAAATTTAATACTTATCATAAACAACTTTGTAAACTTAATATATTAGTTTCTAACTATAATAGTTATACAAAAATAACAATATAAAAAGATGAAAATGTTTACATGAATAGTATTTATATAAAATTGCTTATTTTTATTATTAGATATAACAATTAATATTATTTAAACATTAAAGCTTTTTTTTTTAATACAGTTGATTTGTTTGCTAACGTATCGATACATTAGCAAACTTTTTGAATTAACAAATTAATTCAGATGATGTAGTCAGGTAGTCTTGTATAATAATATTTCTTATTAAATCCAGTACCCACCAACCCAACACCCACCCCTTAAAAATGATCGGGCATCTGCCCTTCAAAATCACGGTCAACACGCCACTGGTTGCGATATATAATGGGTCGAATATTAATTCAACTAAACTACAAAAATTATATCAACAAAGAACATATAAATACAATACATAGTATAATACTTAGGTACTAATTTTTAACAATGTGTTTACTTAATGGAAAGTCTATTTATTGTTAAATATTAATTATTATTGGGTAGAATTTTACTTGGCAACAAGAAATTAGGGAATTTAAATTTTAAAAACAAAACATTTTTCGTATATTTCGGAAACACCGTACTATCACGTCGAATGTAACATATTATTATAATCAATTATAATTTAATGATGACTTTTTACCTTTCTCTATGTTTAATTTAACTAAAAATTATTTTGGACAATAGTATTTCTAGTGCTTACACTTCCATAAAATAAAATAAAATCCTATCATTTTCCAACATTATAATATAATATTATATTTTATACTCTCAATAATGAAATATAGTGATCAATGTGAAAATTTAAGTAAAAAGTAGATACATTTAATATTTTTAATATTATTGCAATATTAGCTGGCACAAAATAAACTGTGTATAATTGTGAAAGTAAATATATATATAAACGTAGAGAACTATATAAAAGCTATATGTTTAATATGTTTAATAACGTAAAAGGATATATTTATATACTTATTCATCTTATTGTTTGTTAGAAAAAATAAATAAATAGATTTTTTCAAAATAAATTTCATTATCCTGTATTTTATGATGGAGTTCATTTTTAATTTTTCTTTGAATTAATTATCATCCAAATACAATAAATAATAAAAAAATTGATTAATTAATAAATAAAAATTTAAGTAGGTATTTTTAAAATTTTAAGTTTGATTTGAAGAATAATTAAATTTATAGCTATCAATTAAAATATTTTTCAAAAAAAATCATTTTAAAGTTTCATTTAATACTAAACTTATATCATCATGTTTATACATTAGAATTTATTTTTTATTCCAACTTAATTCAGTAATATTTAAGGCATACCAGCAGACATATTTAGATAGTTTTTAGAACATACATAATTCTCTGCCTTAAATTAATAAGGTTTATCTATCGAAATTTAATTGTATGATAGATACACTAAGGAACGTATTTAAAAAGGAGATGAGAAGTATCATTTTTTCGAATAACAAACGTTTAAAGGATTTAGGGATATTTAGATAGCAGTAATGTTCACAACATGTTAATCCATCGTCCACAATTATTCGTCAATCAACAGTCATAAACATTTTCAAAAATGTTTCAGTGAAATATTTTTTACGAAAGGGGTAAAATAGAAATGTCAATAAAATTTTACCTAGGACGTAAAAACTTTAAATACGTCTCTGGATACACCCATAGTTGATAAAAATATTTGAAGTTATAACACCTACATAATATAACCTCATGGTTTTATCCCCAAAAATTCAATATAATATAATAGTATAGTTATTGATTGGATTATTGTTGTTATTATTATTACATTAAATTGCATTTAAATAAAACGCACTTACCGTGACTATTGATGTAATTGGCTAAGTACAAGTCCAACTCACGGACGGACACATTGATGTGGTAAGGATTCACGCACAGGCTGGGGTGTGTGCATTCCGGTGACTTTTCCAACCGTTCTCCATCCGTGCTTTCGAGAGGGATTGCTTTAAACAGTATCACCATGACAAGATCTAGCCGCCATACCTGTAAAACGCGGTGATTTGTCGGTTTAACACAATCATAAAAATATTATATAATGTAATGTCTATACGCAAAATCATATTTAGGTAAAAACGGGTTAAGGTTGATGTTGCCTACTGAAACATATAACATATAACATATAATAAGGGCACGATATATATTATATATCACTGTATTACTATGTTATGTGTTAATATTAAACATACATGACCGATAAAACAGATAAGACATTGGTGCTTATTGTCATATAGTTCAACGGTAAATAAGACACCACCTACGAATAGTATATAATAGACAAAACAAAAATTATACTACAAACATATAATTATTATTATTTATTTTGTTTTTATTTTATAAAGGTATATTCATAATTATATTATATTATTATGTAAAAATATCGTATACCTACATACATCAAGTCTAAACATTTGACCCGTAAGTCAAAATATAATTTTACTGTTTACTTATTTTTTATTTATAAAATAACAAAAGTATCTAAATTTGGAATATTTAAATTAAAAGTGACAATAATCCTATACAGAGATTAAAAATATCGAGACATAATTTTTTGACCGTCCTAGTCTATACCATAAACATCCTAAATAAAATTAAGTGCCTATCATATTGTGTGTAGGATTGTAAAATACAGAATTCATTGCTGAAAGAGAAACATAAATCACAAACGAATAATATTCGGTTTATATTCAGAATGTAATTGTTGATACACTGAAAAAAATATACATATTTGTTGTGTGTAACAGTAGAATAGTCGTAGATGTTTTGGGAGAGGGCATTAGGATTAATAAACATTTTCACGAATTGTGAACCATCGAAAAAATTTTACGCTTCGTTTGTATTTATATTATTATATTATGATCTCTATCAATTATTTCCAGCCATTATCACTACTCTTAATTTTCAACAGTGCGTATCAATGTAGTTCGTGTATAAAAAAAAACGAATAGGCTGATGATTAAGTTAAAAACAAATATACCTGAAATAAATTTTTCAGCTACAGAAACTATAATATGTTATGCGTATCCAAAATAGCATACTTGTATTAAAATTAAAATCTCTAACAATGATATTATGATAATAAATTAATCTTTTATAGTTTAAAAATGTGAAAATTTATAAAAATAATAATGTATAAGGTTCTTAATTTATTAACCCCAACGTTTTCAAATCTATTAAAAAACTTCATACGAGTATGAAGGATATGAGACTGATTTCAATGTTTAATTAATATTCAATATTTAATTATCATTTTATTTCATCATATTAATAAAAAAATCCATCCAATTTAAGATGAAAATTAAATGTGTAAGTATTGTTCTACGCATATCAGGTTACCAATAAAATGTAGAAAATAATGATGTATAATAGTTATGAACAGCGTTTAAAGACAATTAAATTGTGTATATGATAATTTAATTCTTACATTGTTTTAATTATATTGCATCTATCTAATTTCTATATTAATAAATATTCATATATTATCGATGATTTTGAAAATATACATTCATTCAAATACGATAACAGTAAATAAAAAATAACAGGTGATATTATTGTATGATATAATGGATTTTTACGATATTTTAAAATTGTATAGTTACACCAAAAATAAAATAAAATCACAACCATGAAAATTACGAAGTATGGGTTGGATGTAATATATTATAATATTGTGTTCTGCGAAATTATAATAAAAATAAATATATTATTAAAAATGAACGAATGAACGTTGTGTTTTGACGGTATTTTTCTATTTTTTTTATACAGAACACCTATGATATAAACATAATAACTTTACATGTGTATACATAATATATACATATTACACACACACATGATGTATACACTCAAAACCCAGCAGAAGCGATAAGTTTTGTAAAATTTAATAAATTCTTATACGACAACCCGAATGCTATGGACAATTATAAAATAATACACGGTGCTGGTAGTGGTCACAATCGCTAGTTTCAAATTCGGATTTTCTAAATAAGAAATACAGCTACATTGAACTTGCAACGTCATAGTTAATACTTATATAATACATCCATAGATAATGTGGTACCTATGTGAAGTGTATACAGAGTAATCACCTATTATGCTGAGTACTTATCCCCATTTTTTTTTTTTTAATAATGAATTATTATTTTGAATTTTGAAGTATACTTAATTATAATACCGAATTTTTAGATAACTACTTAGATTTATTATATAATTTAAAGAACGAATTGTTACAATACCAACTTTTTTATAAAAATCACTTTTTTCTTATACTTATAGCTTTTTAATAAGATTTTTAAATGTTTACGTATCCGATCCTAAATTTAAGCGAGTAGTTTTTGAGTTATTTAACATTGTGTACTAAAGATATAATATGGTTGAAAAATATGGATATTAGTGAATACGATAATTTGAAAATTATAGAAATTAGTATTAATTCATCTGCTACATCTTAAAATCAATAATATAATTAAGTAATAGTTTAATAAATACCAGACGCAGTATTACACCTATTTTATATTTTATATTTTTTAAGACAATTATCTATAATAGGTATATATATTTTAATAACTCTGGAATTACTCTCATTATTTAGATATATTAAAACTTTTCAAAACATCAAGAACATTTAGTTCTCATTTTAAAATGAAATGTGTGTATAGCTATTCAACATAGAACTTTCTTTCAATGATAAAAAAATCTAAGTAATTGAAAATACCTACAGCCATTAAATATATTTACAGGTTCCAAAAATAAAAATTTAAATAAATACGTTACAAGAAAAATGTGAGGTTATCATGCTTTGTGAATCATTCTGTATACATTTTTATTGACATTGGCTTTATACGGTTTTTGTTTCGAATCGCGACCAAACCACGCGTAGCTTACTAGGATCATCAATATTGTAATATTATTTCACTTGTCTACTGTAAATAAAATAATAATAAAAAAGCGGGTAAGTGGGTATCGCTCTGCTGTATATTAGGGGGTGGGGTGGACCTCGGACTATGGTAGGTTAAATTTGAATGCAATGATAGGTATCATTGTATACGAAAAACGATTCTGAACGAAGATGATTTGTCAGTTTAGGATATATTATATTTAAATATTGTCATATTTCTATTTTGAAACAAATAGTATAGTTTTTATATGTTACTATGGTTACTTTATAGTATCTGTTTATTAATAAAAAAGTATTAGGCAACATACGCATAATGAGAGTATGAAATTTAATTTAAATTTTGAAATATTTCGTATAAATTCGAACTTTAAGCACTTATAAAAAAAAATTGTGACTAACGATTTCGGATTTTTTTTTATCACTTTAAGAACAACTTATAAGAAACCTTGTATTAAATTTTCAAGATTTTCTGGCCACCCAAAAAATTTTTATCGGCATTTGAAGAAAAAAAACTTAGAAAAGTCGAAAATTTCAATTGTCTATAAGTAGCTTAAAAATGGTCAAAATATTTTGAAAATTTAACTGTAAAGAGATAACCATAATATAAACATTTGGTGAAAATTTCAAGTATTTAAAATAATTCGTTTTTGAGTTACAGCAATATCAAAAAATCGATTTTGTCGAAAAGTGGTTTTTCGTAAAATTGCCATTTTTCTGTCATTTTTTTTTGTTTTTCTCGATTTTTTTAAAAACTATTTGAAAATTTTAATTTTGACCCCCCCAAAGTACCAACTAGATTCAATTTCCTATTCAAAGAGGGGCTGAAGTAAAAAATCGGAGCATTATTACTGCTCCAAATGTTGTCGTCAGACACAAAAAAAAAAAAAAACACCACATCATAGTAAAAGCAATACATTCATCACTTCGTTCAGAATCTAAAATAATGATGATGTGGCCGGCGTGCGGTATTTCCGTTCGTATTAAAATATATATTTAAATATTTATATACTGTTTACACGGTTGCGGGTCGGTGAAATAAAAATTGTATTTCACAATCATTGTAACACTAAAATGTAATGGACAATAAATTTCGCTAATTGGATGCGACAGACACCTCGTTGGTTCGTAAATTAGCAGGCCACCTTCGATGTATTTCTTTCTCCCGAAGGCACATACGTACATACACACACACATACATACATATAAGTTCATAAGACTAGTGAACTCTGTTTGGTTTCAGTGTGGAGATAGCGGAGAAGAGAAGCAGAAGACGAGCCGACCAGAGATTGAAAAATGTATAATATAATTAGTTATTGTATTTTTAAACTGATTATTGCAACACGTATATACAATAACATTGCGGCAATAATGAGTATCGGATTCAAAATTAACATTTTATAATGAGATCGGACGGGTAAGATTGAGTGCAATCAAACCCAGAAAATGTGTTCCGCCAGTAAGATTTATAGTAGACGACAATAATGTATATATATATGTATATATATATGAGTGAGTGTGTTGTATTTAAATCACGGTTTTAATTGACATTTATTTTGACTGTGTTATATAGCTGTATATAGCTAGTATATAGTTTTAGAGCTGTTATTCGGTTTTGTCATCCGGCGGTTTGCTGCATTAGCTGTATATTATATGTATAAATACTTTGGCGTATATATTTAATCGGAGATTTACGATATATTTTTTTTTTTCATCGCACGTTTGGATAACGCTATATAAATCGGTTTAAATTATGTTATATTTATGAAATATATATTTATATACCTACCATAATCATTTTTTTAGCCTTATTGTTTTGTTTAACAGTTGGTTTTATGTTTATTTGTAGCTAGTTGAATAGTATTATGGGAACATTTTTTTAGTGTACTTATTATTTTTATTAGTTATGTTTCAAAAATTACTTATTTTTCCGATTATTTACGAAATATTTATGTTGAGATTTATGATGCGGTGCAACAAGATTACTTTATAGTACCAATAACATTAATAAATAATATAGGTGTATTTGATGTAATAGCTATATAATCATATATTTTCCTCATTTCAATATTTATAAAAAATTGATTTGTATTGGTGCAAGTGCCGGAGTACATCAATTTGATCTTTTATAGGACAAATAATTGCAAATTCTATACTACATTATTGAATGAGATAAAAGTTTCAAATTAATCACGTGATTACGTAATAATATCATACACACACACACACACCTAATTATGGATATTTATAGAAACAAGTTACACGTATGCTAACTGTATTATATTATATTGCATTGTAATTAAATCGCGTTTGTTTCGCATCCAACGCGCCGTTATTCATGGGTCTCGAAATAATGATAAAGTGACTTTAATAGGTACTGCCCATCATCGTAGTCATCGTACCCGTGCAGATATTATATTTGATTGTATGTATATCGCGTGTGCGTAGGTGCTTCCGACGAACTACAATATTATGTAGTCAACAGTGTAGAACAGAAACTGGTAAAAATTTAATAAAAACGAAATCGACCGCCATACTATAGGCATCGCAAAGACAACCACGCAACGAGAGTCTTTTTGATTTATACGCGTTATATCGTGTCAACGAAAGCAAAACAATATAGGTACATAACGTTCATACGCGCAGCGCCACCATATATATGTATATTGGTTCCTACGACGTATAACCTATACTACAACGGCGGCATGATATTGTAAACCGAAAACGTCACGTTGTCGGAAGACGTGTTTTTTATGTATGTGTTTTTTTTCCTTTCGAATATATTATGGGTAGTTAGGTACATATTACACGTACCTATAATGCGTACACGAGTGTGTATTGGTATGGGTTACCCGATAATACGTCTCTCCACTACAGTGTAGTTTGCTATACTCGGTTAATAAAATAACGCACAGAAGAGGACGTAAGTTATATCTGACGCGTATGATGGCGAAGACGATGTACCTACATCAAACGCGTATTATAATATATCTACGTACCAGTGTATATATTATTGTACGGGCACCTGATTTATTACTATCGGATTCGATTTACGACCGGAATTTCTGCACCTGCACACAATTTGTGCCACACATTATACTATGGGTTGTTGTTATTATAAATATTATAATATGTTATAATATGTTATTATAATATGTAAGCGTGTTATGTTATAATATTATTATATATTATGTATAACCAGTGGTGTATTTGAAGCTCAAAAAATTATATGAGGGGCATAGGCGCAATTTGAGGAGCTTGGGTATGCTTATTGCTTAGCAACCTCAATTTTGAAATTAGCACCAGCAAATTGTTCATGTTAATTTAGGTTTTAATAGTAACAAGTATCAATAACCTCAAGATAACATTATAAAAAAAGAAAGGAGCTCCAGCACCCTGAGATTTTTTTATTAAAATTACGCCCCTGATGAGGGAGGAAGAGAGAAACAATAATTTATTTTCTAAATGTTCTAATACAACTCTCAATACGAAGTGTTATCGCTCAAATGAATCAACTTATTGGTTTTTTTTTTTTAATATTAGTTTTAATTTACTTAATACTAACTCGATGCACAAGTACTTCATTACAATATACACTATGGAATGATTCTGTTGTACCACCACGAGTAATATTTTATTAATTGTACAGGACATACCCAAAAATTACAAATAGTACATAGTATGTTTTTAATTACTATAAATAGTTTAATGAATGAAAATAATTTTAAGATTTTAAGAGAAACTTCTAATAGGCTATCTATTTAATTTAGAGTAGATTCATTCTCATGAAGTGAGTCTTATTAAACGAAATTTAAAGAAAAATTCAAATTACAAATTTAAATATAAACTAAGATTAAAAAACGAATTTAAGAACATTCTACAAGTTGGTACGCTGAAGTTAATTATTATTATAATAATAAATATTCGATAATAACACCGAAATTTACCGGAAAACCTCACATCATATCACATAAAAATTATTATTCTAAATAATATACAAAACTACAATAAGAATTATTAAGGTCGAGGGTAGTATTAGATATTTTTATCAAAATAACAACACATATTAATATAAACGAACATTATTAATTTATCGTATAGACAAGTTATTTTTAATTATTAAAAATTATCGCGTCAGAATATGTAATGCAAAAGAATCTGATTTTTCTGACTTTACTCATTGTTTATCTTCTCATCTTTTCACGAGTATGGTTATTTTTTAATCCATTTTGAATATTCAAATTATGATCAGACGGCGTAGTAGATAGGCTATACAAGTGCGTCACTGACGCAGTCTACTTTTCCAGTAGTTAAAAAAAGTATAACAAGACGTCTGATTTATTAAAATTCATCAAAGTATACGATGTACAATATAAACGATTATTGATTACCTATATCTGAGTATTATAAATCAAGTGAAATCATATAAATATCATAATGACTGGATGTAATTTTAAGTAAAAATCAGGAATTCAGTAATAATAAGCAATAGTTATTATTTTTATGTAGAAAATGGGAGTTTAATTATTCGATTTCGAATGAATAAATAATTAAAAATAAAACTGTTATATCAAAATATGAATAATAGTTCTTAACTAGATGTGTGTGTAAAACTCTAACATATACAACTATAACGTATACATGTAAAAGTATTTGATTCAAAAAGGAAAATATATTTCCACGCCCCACATAAAAATAAACTGCTATTAACTATTATTAAGTAAATCGCATTCATATAGGCCCCTTTAATGTTAGGATACATGGAAATGAAGAAGCTGAACTGATTGCAAGCGAATCTGCCACATTTCATCAATCCAAGAAAATTGACCAAACCACAACCGAAGAACTCCATAATACTATATTACTATCAATCACAAAATATGAAAAACTATTGGAATAAAAGACATCTTGCAAATAAATTAAAGAATATAAAACATTTCATCCAAAAATGGAAACTCCCCTTCAGTCTTAAAATAAGAGACCAAGTTATTAACACGTGAGTCAGAATAGAATACACTCAATTAACCCAATCCTTCCTCATAACCAAAGAGGCCCTTTATGTGACACACGCAAAGAAAAACATTGGCCACATAATTACTAAATTCCCAAATACGGCGAAACATGAATTATTTAATATTACCTCAACTAGCACTGAATGAAGAAAACACTAAAACAATAATTTCTATTTTTTTTTAATAGTATTAACTAAAGTAAATAATTTCCAATAATGCAAATCTTTTTCCTTTTATTTTATCCTCAAAATTATATGTTAAAAGTAGACTAGTAACCATTGTTACTGAAGTCCTAATAGCTAATAAAAAAATCTTCATGACGGTAAAATAAACTATTAAAACTGTTCACAATATTAATTTTTATTTCTGGTTTTTAGAATATTACTCATATTTAATGTATTTAATAAAAGTCGTTAAATTTCATTTTTCTTAGGGAGTATCTTCAATTATTGTTAAAGAGTTGCTTAGTGCTGAATTTATTGATTTACAAAGGGAATTTTATAGAACAATATTAATATGATATGGTTAATTGATAGGTACCTACGTTATACATTCACTATAGTTTTCGATGTGGCGAGATATTATCATTATTCATTAGTATTATTTATTATTTTATTTCTATATTATTAATATAACTAACTTGATACTAAGTAATCAAACTATCTGTATGTATCTGTATTGGTGTGGTATTTTTAAAATTCAATTTGGTTTGTCAAACATAATTAATTTGAATTTCCACTACATATTATTGAATATTTATTGCATTATAATCACTTAATTTAATAATCACATATTTTATATTAAAATATACACCTGACCAAAAAAAAATAATAGGAAACGTACGTTTGTTTATATCCATTGGCCATTTACATATTTTTCTATAAAATGTTTGAAATAATTAAAATGTATACGAGTTTAAGATAATGTATTCAAATAATACAAATAAAAAATATAAATATGAATAAGAGTTGGTAATTAGTATTGCAAAATCAATACATAATAATTTTGTTATATAGTATGCCCATCCGACCGACAAGACAGGTTTGACGAAAGGAAAAAACAATTTTGACTCAACCTAAACGAATAACAATCATAAGTGTAGCTTAAGGAAACTAAATAAAACTTCGTCGTTATATTTTGTTGAAACTGTTCATATCATAAACGCAAAAAATATTTCAGTTGCGTTTGAGATTTTATAAAAGTGTGATGTAACAGAGATTGATTTTATGAAATTTGATGAGCATTAAATAAAATGCAATTACGTTGGATCGTAACGATGTAGTTGTATTATAAATAATCATATCATTGTAATGTGAAACATCTTTTCTCTAATGATATTCTCCTTCCCTCACCTAATCACTTTGAATTCACTGTCTCCTTCATCACCATCCTGGTGTAATGACTGAGGACGTGTCGCATGCGCACGGTGGAAGGAAACAGACTGAACACGATGTTTTAAATACGGCGTGGGTATCGGTTGAGACGACGACGACGACGGCAACGACGTGCTCGCTAGGTCGTCCAGCGTACGTTTTTGTGAGAACTGAACACGTTGGCGGCGGCGATGGCATGGCACGTGAACTGAATGTGTAAAAAATGTCGACTACGAATAACGATAAAAAAAAAAATACGGCGGTACCTACAAGGCGACGTGATGTGGGAAAGGCAGTAGTAGTATGCCGTCGGTTTTAATCTGTACGGTTTCGACCATATATATAAAGCATATGGATATTTTTATTAAATCGTCAATTAGGTGCAGGGATATTTTGACGACAAATCGAACGTTTTCAAAAAACAAAAATCCGAAATAAGAAAATATTTTTTGTCACAAATAATCGCTAAAAAAAAGTAGAAACATTTTACAATTTGTGATACTTTAATATTATGACATAAATGATACACTGTACTTGATATTTAAACTTGATATAAACATATTTAAATACATCAGTAATTTATTGTTGTTTTGTGAGTTTAATATTGGTACCACTAAATAAATTTTATATTCTGAATAGTTTTTATTCCAAAAACCTTTTTTAGGTTGTATCATGGGGTACGCATTTATTTTATTTATTTTAACTACCTACAGAATGAAAAAAAAATAATAAGATGTAACTACACTTAAAATTAAAATTAAAAATATGACTATGTGTGTATCAACATATTATAAAATTAATCTTATAATCGGCAATTCCTCACCCGCAAAATATATTACATTATTATTCAGCATTGTAAACAATGAGCTGACGTATAAAATTGTGTGTATTAGGATACTGCAGTACGCATTTTAATGATAATTTTAAAACATTTAAAACAATATTAAACTATTATTCTTATATAACGAATCATACTTAAAAATTATAATAAAATAACACGAATCATTCTATTTTAGTTAGGTACCTACACTATACCTAGTCAAACTTTATAATGTAAATTTTATAGTGTATACACAAATAATAAATACTATATTATGTAAATAATATTATACTTGAATTGGTTTTTATCGACTTGAGATATACTTTATAGTAAATATAGTCACTGTACCTTATAATAAAACTAATTTTGGAAAAAATCTTTATAAAAATGTCTCGTATGTATTTATTTTTATAGAACAACTGATTTTATTTTAAATTTAATGTTATAAAATATTATTTTATGAATAAAAATATTAGATATAATTAAGGATAACAGAAATAGTAAAGTTGTTGTCGTATAAATAATTTATATATATAATAATAATTGATATTCGTTTAATGAATGGCTATAGAAAGGGTGTCACACGTCGTAAGTAAGGTTGTACTGTTATATGTATTGCCATTTAAAATATTCCTTTACAACCTCAAAAATTACAACTAAACTAAGCGCGTAGTATCTATATTATAAAATGTATAACGATAATAATATTATATAACATAAATAAACAATAAATGTGTTGCCAGATTTTACATTCTATGTAATTGTGCCGATTTGTCATGGTCACTGCTCTTCGTTGCTTCCGGGGATAAAATAAAGAACTACGGTTAGTTTCAAATTTAGAATATTTCATAAACAGAGTTTCTTTTTCAATAACTTTAATGGGCTTTTTACATCAAATTATATTACTTTATCAAATATACTTATTTTGTCAATTTGATTGCCTAATATTTATTAAAATTAAAATAATATTTAAAATTTAGGATACTCAAGAGTCCTGGACATTATACATAATATATTATAGTTAGTACGAAGAGTAAATTTAAAATACTGTTTGGTATCTAATTATCAAAAATCGATTTTTAGTTTTGATTTCAGCGAAATTTTAACATTATTTTAGTATATAATATTATATTATTATTTCATAATATATACACATCAATGATCACGTCCGATAAACAAGTTCCACATTGTACTAAGCTTCCAGATTATATACTTGGGATTTTATGTAAAAATAATAAGTCCAATTTTAAAAATATTTAATGTTCTATTGATTATATATATTTATTTAAAATATTTTTATTCTGATTATACCGTTAAATGATTTACCTACTAAGTTCTAAATATAATATTATCATTTATTCTAGGGCACTTAAAATAATTGAATATGACGAATAAATAAAATGAAATAAATCGCAGCTTTCCTAAGTATTATAAATATAAAGTTATTTTAGTAAAATTGTATGGTAAGTATATTGGAAAAAGTCAAAAAGACATAATACATACATCAATAAATTTAAAGTTAATAAATAAACATACTTCGAAATTTATCAACTATACGATACAAGTAATAAGATTGTACAATTTCTAATCATCTATAAGTCCTTTATCCTCAATTAGATTGATAATCACATGAAAAATCACATGCAAAATATAGATACGTTTTGTTAATACGATATAAAAATTAAATAAAAACATATATTATGTGTTAATAATTAGAAAATTGTTAAAATAAAACAGAGTTATTGATAATCAATAGAAACCATTTTCATTTAAAGGGTTATTTTATTATTCGTATATTATATCCGTTTACAAGATTGATTCGTAAAAAAGTTCCAGGTTTCTTTTTATTTTGTACTTAATTTACGATCAATTATATTTAAGACGTGCGTTTATTGTTTTATAATTCGACACATTTTATTGTTAATTGCAATGTTATTAAAATTATATTTATGCTTACATAATAATGTATTATATTTTGAAAAAAACATACTAAATACAAAACACTGAGATTATTTATAATATTATGCCATTCAAGAATAATTCTATTATAATTGTATAAATGTTGTAGATTTCAGTAACTTTCTGATAAAAGAAGCTACTGTAAATACAAATTATTAAACATTTTAAAAATTTTAAGCATAATAATATATTATATCTGACTGAAAATGTACATAATATATACACGTCACTTTTTGTGATGTTTAAATTATAACAAATCAACCAGATCCCCTGAATCCGACTGTTATGCATAATTGTATTGTTATTGTTTTACGGTACACGGTATACCTACTATGTGTTATATAATAATATATTAATAATATTGTATGATTCAACCAAAATTAATATACCTTATCGGCTTGTCGGAGACAATCGATGCGTCGCATTTTGCCCTTTTGGTCGGGATTGGACAGCACGCACATAGCCGGTTTTTTGCCAGTTATGCTCAGCACAAAATCCTCCCGGCATTCCTGAGTTATGTCTTTCCGAAGCTTTCCTAAAAGCCGAGACGCCCATTTCTGTTTTACCTCGGGTTTTTCGTTCTGCAACAATGCAAAAATTGCGGAAATCCATTAAACGTACATACATACATATTACATATATATATATTATATATATATATATATATATTTATTAGATATGCGGCTATATATACCCGATAAGTTTTCGGTACATTAAGTTTCTTTGCGGTAAAATAAAAATTACCTTCATACGCACGCATTATGCGTGTTTATTAAGCTTTCGTGCATTCGTGAGTGAGTGTGTGTGTGTATGCATGTGAGCGTATTTATAATATAATAATATATTATCGTGTATATAGTATATTTAATATTTATAGCCAATATCCAATAGTCGAGTGCACAATGTTTGAAACATACTATCAATAATATATTATAATTTTTTATTGTGTCGGAATATCGATTTCGGTTTGTGATAACGGTGGTAACTGATGCAAGTAAGTATATTAGTATATGTATATAACATATACACATAACTGTACAATTTAAAGGATACGGGAGTATAATATTATATAATTAAATACAAAATTATATATTTATAGTTTCACAGTTATCTGCAGGTTGAATGTTACTTGCATCCATCAAAAATATAATCTCCATATTATGACGACAGATAAAACGCGAGTTATTATTTAATCGAATTTTAACTATATAATGCATCAATATAGGTTGTTTGCGTCACGAAGTTAACCAAAATATAGTATAAATTCGTGTCCAATACTTTCTTATGGATAGCACAATGAGTGCCACAAATCACAATAGATACCGAAAAAATGATAACAATGGCCAAACAGAAAGAATGTAATTGAATGAAATATATAAAACTATATTCTAATAATATAAATATACTTATGCTTCTACCGTTTTAAATTCATTGTTATAAATCTATAAAAATTATAATTTTTTTTAACTAATTTAATTTAATTTCATAAATATATTAAATTAAATATAATACACGCAACTATATTAATTTAAGAAAGTTTTGTTACCTAACAATTTTAAATTAATTTTTTACTTTAAAATGTTATTTAGATAAATTATTACTTATATTATCGATATAATATTTTTGATGCAAATAATAATTACTTTTATAAGTTATAACTTAAACTTATGAGCTCCACAAAGTTATTGTAGTATATGATCAGAAATACGTTATTCTTCAATATTTTACTGAATGCAAATAATAATAATGTACGTATGTCGTATACTTATTATTAAGATCATCTTCGTGCGATGAAAATATTATCTATTAAATGATATAAAAACTAGGAGCCAATAATTAATTACTCATTGAATTAAAATAATTATTACTTATTACTAATAATTTATTAGGTACTATTAGATAGGTGTTTGCATGAATAAATAAAAAGTAACTCAATTAAAGTTAAATTAATTCAAACATTTCCACTGTTTATTATGTATTATTAATTACCTGCAGAGAACTATACGCAATCGATAAAAAATTAATATTAAAATAATATATCAAAACACTATTAGAAATTGGAAAAAAACATTTTTAATAAAAATACCTATATAATATAATAACATTTAATGTGACAATATATACGATCAAGAAATTTGTAATTTAAATTGCATAGAACTACTCGTCTTGTGTATATAAATATATTATATCTACATATTTCGTACGTATATATAATATATATACAGGTATAATATATAATATACGGTTGTATTTTGAATTTGTTTTCATTATTATTTCAAACAGCCTAACCTAACATGTCCAAGAATATTAAAGAAGTTTTTTCGTAGGTTGATTTATTATTTATATTTTATAAATTGTAATATTATTATAATATAGGTTTACCACACGGTCTACATTACATACTACTGCACGTAGCTCGGATTTTTTTATACGCCGTGAACGAATTGAAAAAATCACATCATACAAAGCACAATCCTATGTACAAGGTGATCCATCCAAGTATAATTATTTTGAAACTTCTTACCATTATTTAATAACAATTTAATAAAAATTAAAGAATGATAAAAAATGGAGTATTAAAAATATTGTTTTAACAATTTAAAATAACATAAACGTATGTAAAAATAGAATTTTTAATTAAAAAAGTATATACACAAAATATTAAGTGTAGATACTTGAATAAATCATCATTTACATATTGTAATTTATTACGATCTAATTTAACTAGTATCTGTCTGACTTGAATGATTTGGGATTATATTCAGGTTATAGCGACATAAAGGTTTTCTGCTGTAGCCGGCCTAGTGTGCAGTACTGCAGCACATAATCATAAATGTATTAAATATAATATTATGTATAATATAGATGCAAAATAGATCGTTGATGCAGTGTTAAAATATTATATTAAAAAAAGAGCAATTTTCGAATGTTCAGATTAATTTTCCATGTAACAAATGTCAAAACTATTTTTTAGCTTATTAATGTGGACAATGATTATACTTTAATAAGTATATGAATTTGAATGGAATAATAATAATGATATATGAATAATGTTATAGCTTAGAGAATACGGTTAAGAATATTTTTACGGGCGTTATGAGGTTCATAAATAATATTTACATCGTTTCAAATATAGATAAACCGTCGACCGTTGAATTCTAATAAATTCTGATACCGGTTTCGATGGTAACTTTTCGTGCGCGAACGCATCCGTCGGCGAATCCAGTGAGATTTTGAGCCGGAGCGAGATCCACCGTGCGTAATTTTTATTTTTTTTTTTTGAAAAATATAAAGTGTAATAAATATCCAAACTGACTATGTATAAGGTCTAACTCACCGGTTTTCGTGTATAGAAGAGAGAAGAAAAATATAATCTTCATAAAACAGCTTGGTTTTTTTTTTTATAATCCAATCAACTGTCATCTACATTTTGTCATAGGTAGGAACACTTATTTTAATATATCCACTCGGTATAGATGCTAAAATTCCCCGTTTTAATCGAAATGCGTGAATGATATAGAAAAAAAAAATTGATTCATAAATGTAAAATTATTATGTTTTTTTTCGCAAAAGTTTACTTAACATAACTTTATCAAACAATGAAATATAATTTATTCCTAAAGTATTTAAAGACACCGTCTCATTTATATAGGTGCAATTACCTTGTTAGTTGTTACATCCAATGCTAAAAAATGGTATTTAAAATTTGTTATTGAGTATAATTATTTAATAGTGACAGGATTATTTAAATACCGGTAACTACTAAAATACTATACAAAACCAGTGTTAAGTATCAAAACAAACTTTTTTAAGCAATATAAATATTATTTTCTATGTGTCTAAAAATATTTCTGTATAATTTTATTTATTTAATTCATGTTTTTAATTTCTAAACTGGCTATTACCAAGTCACAAATCTTACAATAACATTGGTATATTTGGTATAGGTACTATCGTCTATCACTATTTATTAAGTTGAATCTGGTTACGAATTTAAATTTGTTTTGTTTGGTGTATGTATGGATAAATTTGAAATTATAATATTATTCAAATCCCTAGTAGAAAAATTGTTTTATTAGCTGAGTAGTAACTTAAATACTCTATAATGCTTAATTTATTCATTGATCATTAGCTTATATATTAAAGTACATAATATTTATAATAGGTAAACTTGTTATACTTGACTTAATTATGGTATACCCAGTGCACATAAAATTGTTATCATAAGTATAGAGCCGATTAAAACGGTAAACAAAGTTTATCATGTATATAATAATGAATAGTAAATAGTGCAATAACATTAAAAAAAAATTTTTTTGTTTTTTGTATTTATATTTTTCCATGATAAATTTAACTTTTTTTTATTTTACTTATGTTGGAAAGAAGTATTAAACTAATAATGTTCAACATAATATAGAAAGTTAAAAACATTCTAAAGCAATGATAACTTATTTAACTATTTTTTTTTTTTTTTTATGGCATAGTTTCATAAAATATCATATTTGTGACTAGTATAGTGTTAATTAACACCGTAAAATACCATATTATACAGTGCACACATTATATTATATCGTAGTTTTACATTTATGAAAGAGAGAAATGTGTAACTACGATATAACGGAGGAAAAGTGTTTCTGAGGGTGTCTTCGAGACTATATACTTTACCAAAAATAACAGAGTCCACTTGTTTTATGAGTAATTTATTACGGTAAATTTAGGTACATATTCATATTTAGGTACATTTTCTTGACGAATAACCAGAAAAAAATGTACGTACATGTTACATCTCAAACCTACACATCCGATACTCCAAGTATTCTCCTAGATCTTGTCCATATTCTAAAATATAATAACGTACCTATACCTACGATTGACTTCCCGCACGTGCACATCCGTTTGTTTATGTCCATGAACCTATTATGTGTGTTTGTATCTATATGGCTTATTTAAATTTAAAACGTACAGGTGAACAATATTAACATAATAAAACGAGTTTTGGAAGAAACGTACTATTTCGTAATACCGCGATTAGGATTCATTACGTAATTCAATAATAGGTATATCTTATTATGTCGTAATTATAATATGGACCTACTGTCACCTGTATATATTATTATGTATCATAAGTATTACGCACCGTTCAACACAATAATATTATAAATAAAATATAATTTATAAAAAAAAAAAAATATTATCGCGTATTAATGCAATATTTATGTGTAACATGCAAAACTGTTGGCCAAATGATCGTGTAAAAATTTATCAATAGACTATGAAATGTGGATCGTACATCGTAATCTAATAAAAAAACATTTTTCATAAAGATAATTTTAAATAGAAGTAGGGATGTTCCATATACCTAGTGGTGAAATCAAGATTTACAATTAACGGGGATGAGAGAGTTGAAGAACTGCTTATAATATAATATCATAAGAACACAACCATGGGTAATACTAAACCCAAAACCCGTCTTTGATGCGGTGACACTATACATATCTTATATAAATACAGAAGTGCATATTTACCGATTACTCTACCCCTAGTCATCCTATATACCTTATGACCCACACAAATAATACACCGCGTTGATATGTGCATTAACATGTGCAAAAGCTATTTTTTAGAAAATAGAAGGTGCCGAAAACTATTTTTATTTTCTATTGATTATCATGTTAAAACATTATTTGATATTTGCAGCATGCCATCCATCACATTATTCATAATCATTTATGAGTAACTTGCAGGCATTGTAAAACACATTTTTGTTGCGCAATTTATTATTTTCAATGGCGTAAAGAAAATACGAATATTCCTTTAATATTATTTAAATTTAAACAGAACCTGAACGTATAACAATAACTATACGAGTCAACAATAATATAATCATATATGATATAATATATTATATTGTGTATTGTACGAGTTTAATCAACAACGGTCTCCGAGCACGTTTCCCTGAAGATTAAACTATCTAAAGTGTAATACACGTAGGTACGATGGCTACTGACGTGCGTAATTATACGAAGTAGTCTAGCCACAGCCGATGGTAAAAATGCCGAAAAACTCATAATTGTCTCTATAGAAGGAATATGTGTATAATAATAATAATAATAATAATAACAATCAAAAAACAAATTGTCATGCTAGTATACATAATTGTTATAATTATCGCATATGGAATAAAACGTATAATCTGACGAAAACGTAAAGATGAGATTATGATACTATCACTGTGATTACCCCAAGTGTTATCGTTGTTATTATTATTGTTATCATAATATTGCCTCGTCTAGACGACGCTTTGTTTAAACACCGTTTTCCGCGCGTGACCGTACGTGCGTATATCCTGTATAATATCATTATACACATACATTGCGTATAATAATGCGTTTTATGCTCAAACCACAGTTTAGATTTAATTATACCAGTAGTTCTCAAACTGTTCTACTTTGAAGTACTAGTATTCCGAAGGAGTGATATCTTGGGGATCCACGAAAATATCCAAATAAGATTATAATATATTATATTATGTTACAGTTACATTTAGATACAATAATAACTACATTTGAACCGAACCACTAAGAAATAATAATTTAAAGTTAACGAGATCAATGATCATCCTCAACTATAAAAGAATGTGTTCGGTAAACTTTCTTGCTAGTTTAAAAAATATAAAATTTCCACCCAATAAACAAATTAATACTGCTGTAAGTATGAAAATAAAATAGATAAGTAAAAAGTTTCATAATTTTTTATTTATACTTTCCATGTATACTAATAATTCTCCATAGTTCGTTTTATGCATAGCTGAATTATTTCTAATATACTCTTAATATTTTATTGTACTTGCTGAATTACGTCACATATTATGCAAATACATTGTATTCACATAATACGTTGTATGTGATGAGAAAGGCATCAAATTACCACTATGCCTCTTAACTATAGATGCTACTCTGGTGTGTAAAACAATTTTTAGCGTCTACAAAACCGATTTACCACTAAAAAATATAGCTCACATTACTGTAATCTTAAAGCCGATTGCTTCATTACGCAAAGCGTATAATTGAGATTTCAACAAACAAGTACGTATGTCTATGTATAATTATGGAAAAACTAAAAAGAAGCGCTTTTTAAAATACATTAAACATATTGATTGTATAACGATTGTGTATTCTATTAAAGTCTCAAACCAACAGTAATACTATAAGTATAAAAAAAGCTTATAACATAACGTTGTCACACAATAAACGCACGGGATTTAAGATAACATGACAGCAGTGGCTAAATTATAAATGACACGTCGAACAACTGATTTCACGAGTGATTTTGTGAAGGCAAAATCCACAAAGAGGGAGCAAAAGCTTCACACCCTTTTATATTATCTGGCTATTAGACCAAATTGTTGTCAGGTACCTTAATGTACATAGTAAATATAACCCCTCTCGGGATTGGTCTCTTGACGGATGTGTAACAAATTAGGGATGCCTTGTTCAGTTAAGTTGTGGGCCCACAGCCGTAGGATTTTTTACAAAAGGAGAGGGGTTGTAAATAAAAACAATCATTCCCCTACAAACTCACGAACATGTCACGCAACCGCTACGTATAATAAACATTAAAAAGCAAACAATTTACGACTTTTTCGTGGTAAAAAACAAGACCCTTAAAAAAACAATAATATGAGTATGTGTTTTTTTATTTTAAAGGATAAAAGGGACAAATTCATATGGGGGCCATGATTTCACATACAACAATAACATACTTTAATATAATATATATATTAATTATTAATTTGTTCAAATAATATAATATACATTTTATGAAACTTGAAACATAGTAATAATTAAATAATTATTTTCAATTCTGAACTTTCCAAACTAAATAGATTATTAAATTTGTTTTATACAGAAGTTGTCATAATGATTACATTTTTTATATTTTGTTATTTCTGCAGTCAATTTAGTACTTTATTTTAAAAGATATTGAAATAATTACCATTTTCAATATTTATATTATTTGGGTGGTGTATACAATATTTTTGAAATAATATGTATAAAAAATAGAAATAACAATCACTGACGACAATTTATTAGAAATCTGTAACAAGGTTTATAATTAAAATTATATTTTTTGCGTAATTCCGTTATCGCGCACTTTTTATGGGGTTTAACTTGAAACGTGCAGATTCAGCAGTGAACGCTCACACTATAAATACAGCCATATAAGTATTAATAATAATAATATTATTATACCACAGTCGATATTACAATTTTTTCGTAATATGTAGTATTGCAGTTAAAATATTTATAAACACGCTAACGGATTTAGCCACAGCGGTCGCGACATTCCACGTCGTTCCGTGTTTTGGTATTTAAATTAACCTTTTTGGTCGAGTGTAATCGAAGTAATTACCGAGCGCGCAATATCGTAAATGTCGGCGATCCGGGGACGAAATGTCAAATCGCAGTTAAACGAGGAATGGGTCTTTTGCAGCGAGCGTAGCACAATTTATGTTTATATATAGCATTACACTCGTTTCCCCCTCAGGAATTGATAATATAATAATAAAAAGAGGATAAACGAATTTGTTGTGTGGTAGAAAAAAACCACTGTCAGGGTCGTATACACTATACATGTATATAATACTTATATGTGCAAATTCGATCCGACGCCGAGTCGTCTAGTCAAAAGAAAGGGATTTGTTGACAGTTAACGAAATGTTTTGAGCGCGAGATACGAAAAAAGAAAGCTGACCCGGCACACATTTATTATTCACTCGGCGCGTCCGACCGGTCAGTCGATGTTATTTTATTATTAAATTAGCAATGTACATATTTTTACTTGTATTCTTACACACGAACGACGGTATATTATGTAGTTTGGAATTATTGTTATTCGATTCGGACACGACGTGATTTTTCCCTTTTTTATTTTTGTGTGTTTTCTTCGACAAGCACCGCGGAAATGCGCGTCGTCAACTGTTTATATATTATCTTTATTATTGTATGTTTATATCAATACGATACAATAGTAATAATTTAATCCATAACCACCCGCCCTTCACATGGTCACATCGCTACTGTCCTTTGTCACTGGTAGTGATTTCAGTTGATACGTGGCGTAGGAAGGAGAATCTTAACCTAACCAAGTGACAAACGGCCGTTCACTCATATAATATTATATACACAATATAAAACATATTCATACATGATTTTATGATGATGTCGCACTGTTTTCATCACAATTTACTTATACATGGTCATTGTTTTATGAATGTGAACACGTGGTAAATGATAAAACGTACCTACTCATACAAATCGTTCACTAATTATAAAGTACCTAAGTTTATTATTACAGAATATCAGTAACAACTTAAAATAATATAATTTGGCGATTACTTGGATCATAAGATATGTTTTATTTTTAATGTACCTATTTTGTTTGAGCATAACAATATATATATATACATACATTTTCTAAACGACCTAGAAAAAAACTAACAAATGAAACTCATATTCCATTTGTTAGTAAAAAAAAAAATTAATAAATACATCTTTACTAGGTGCACCATAGCCTCAACGCACAAGACAATACTGATAACTTAAAACAATATTATAGTATGAAAAATTTGTATTTTAAATCATGGAAGCCATATATGCAAATATTATTTTAATATATTTAAAAGTTAAGAGCATATCATTCCAAAAAAATTCACTTTTCCCTAATATCTGTAATAATATGATTCATTCTTTACCGTAGTCGAAAATATAGACTATAGTACAAGAATTCTGATTCTATTCAACAACATTTGCCCAGATAAGATTAGTTTGTTTTATAACCAATGGCGTTATCGTTTAAACATCATCATTGACCGTAATATATGTTTTATACGTACCATACAATATTATGTTTTACTTACGTTTTACATCATTATTATATCGCAGCTGTCATAATATATATATAATATATTATATCTTTATATTCCGACAATATAACTCGACGCGTGCGCGTATAATGACCGGTTATAGTATCATGTCTTACAATAATATATATTTTTATACTGAGTACACAACGATGTTGTTTTATCGATGGTATATAATATATTTCCATGCTGCATACGCCCAGCGATTTTTCACTTTTTCCCCAAATTGTCTAGTCAATTGGTCCCGCGAGAGATCGATTCTGGGCACCGAACGCGGACCTTAAACGAACAACCCAAAGCTATCTATAGGTACTACCCTCATCGTTGCACTATATATATATACATACACAAGTGAGTATTATACACACATTCGTCTTGTAGCGGGTGTACACGATTTATGACTTTCCATGTACACCGCACGGCAGACTTGTGTGTACAGAGATGTCTGACCGACGCGATTTTTGGCTTTTCCCAACGGTGCCGGAGGTTAAGTAAAAAGCGCCGGGAGGCCACACTTAAACCCACTATATTCCCAAATTCGCATTATATTTCTCTCTATAAATATACTCGATAGTCGAATGTATATACACAATATACCTACGTACCGTTAGCTAACCTCTTGTGTTTGAACAGTTACGTACCTTAAATATAAGCACTTGATTTACGTCAGTAAGTACATAGAATGATATGTTACACCATCATAGAAAACCGTTGCCGATCAAACGTAACAACAGTCGAAGATATAGAGTGAATTTATATTGTATTATTATATTCAACAATTTCAAACGAAAATGTGATCAACACGAAACTTAAACCTACACAATATAATATAACATATATTTATATTAATACAAATTTAAAGTTAGTGAATAAATTCAAATGTTGATATTCTTAATTTTTTTCCTGAAAAAAAAATTATTATTATTGGTTGAATGTACATCCGATACATATAATATTTGACAGTATAGCGTGTTTTATATATTTATTTATTTTTCGTCAAATAACCAGCAAGTACTACTAAAAAGTTAAGAGCGTTAAATAGTTATTCAAACCTTCACGAAAAGTTCGTGGCGAGTGAGTTCATAAACATTTAGAAAATAATATAGAAAGAAAATTTACACATCCTATTAAATAGATAAATATATGTATAACGAATGATCACTGTGATTATAATTTACCAAAGTTATTTCTGAACTGCAAGTTGAGATGAAAGAAGTACAAAATATTATGTAAAAAAAAAAGCATAAATAACTCATTCATATAGGTAGGTAGTTCCGTGACTTGGCGCCACCATTGCAGATGTATATTATATATAAATAGTGGCTTAAGGTCAACGCTGGTTATAGGTGCATGCATATAACAAACCACTGCAAGCCTGCAGGTATAGGTATACATTATATGGCGCCCGTGTTATAATAAATTAATAAATAAAAATACGCTACTATATAATATTATAATATACATAATACTAATAATAATATACATTCTGCTTTGATATTATTATTATTATTATGACGTCGACTCTGTGTCCGACGACAACCATAATAATATAGCTTACATAGGTGCTTAATACATATAATATATTAATATGCAAGTGATGTTAAGAGGCAGGAGACCTGTAAAATATATTATTTATATTTAAACAAAAAATGCACAATAAATGCAATGGAAAAATAAATTTAATCAAAAACGCATGCATAATATCATATAGGTGTATATAACTTTAAAACTCATTCGTCGCGTACAGCGTGGTAAAAACATATGTTGTGTGGGTTTCGTTTACGGAGGATGCAGTGTCGGATTAACCACTAGGCACGGTAGGCACGTGCCTACAAGCGCCGCTTTTGAAGGGCGCCAAAATTTAATACATTTATTGCAAATTAGAACAATTATAAAAAATACTTTTTTGTTGTATAAATTTTATATTAAAAAAAATATACACTATAATAGTATAATAATTAAAATTAAAAACTAAATGTAATTTTGATGATCATATTTTATTATCACGGACAACTGAAAATAATTGATAATAAACAAATTAAATGGTCTTAATCCGGCACTGGGAGGATGATTTCATATTTTTATACTTGTACGTACCTATATATATGCAAGTTTGTTTATCATTTTATTTTATTATACGTATACTTACGTAGACGGGTCGAGCATGTCGTTACAATAATAATATTAGTAATAATAATAAATCCTTCCGTCCAGAAAGCTCTCGTTATTACTATTATTATCATTATCAACATCGTCATTGTAGTCGTTGCCATCTTATAATACGCAACACGCGTACCATATAGATTGTAATAATATTATAATCTTCGTATCGAAGCGCATAAATATTATGCACAAAACGTCACAATAGTGTGTAAAAATGAAATAATTGCGTACATACATGGGCAATATAATAATAATAATAATAATAATAATAATAATGATTCGTGACGGTACAAAAATGGATTCATATACGCCCGACGCGAGCATAATATATATTATATCTATACACATAATCTGATCGTTTTAAATAAATATGCAATGTCTTTGACATCCGGGCTCTCTCACTCTTTCACAGTCGTCTGAATATACGTATATTCGTCGTGAGATATAATCGTCTGTATATGTGCAGCGTATAACGTACGCGCGTAAATAACTTAACAGTTTATCTATATTAATTCGAAAATCGTGTTCAAAGTAAAAAAAAAAAAATTAATAATAAATGAACGTATATTATATATCTACCTCTAAATATTAATAAATTATATGATAGTAAATGTACAACGGTTTTTGTTAAAAGCGTTTCCGACCTGCGCAATAATATACGTAATAATATAAGCACAATATCGTAATAAACGATAAAATATATTGTAACTACGACACAAGATAAAATACACGATAAAAACTAAAATTTCTTTACTGGTTGAAAATAGATTTTAAACTAGGACTTATCAATATCACACTCAGTTAAAACTCAATTTTCTTCGCCATATATTTTCATATCTACCTACTTTATGGTATTAGAACAAGTTGTATATAATGTTACGTTATAGAATTGTCATGTTCTAGAGTCATTATTTATGTTAAAATTTATAATAATATAAAGAAGTAGAAAATTACGCGTGAATATAAATGATTTATTTTAATTTTTTAATTTTTATTTATTTTTCAAGAAGATAGATCACACTGAAAATGTTCGTGTTTATTGTACATCTACATTTTTTATAAGCCTACCTATTATGCTGTTTTAAAATACAACAAAATTAAAATAACAAATCATTGATCGACCAATTTTTTTTATTGAATATTTTATATGTGTAATATATTTATAAAGTATGATAAATTGTATTACCGCGCAATAACTAATAACTAATATATTATATATATGTGTATGTGTGTGTATTGCAGAATCAGTGACAAAATGAAAGACATAGAAAATTGTTGACCTTTAAATACCTAAATATGTAGCTGTTGCTATGCTCATGATAATATTAGGGATATTAATTTAATACACCGAAAAGCCATAAAAATTAATTGAAATACCTAAAAATACAATTTAAAATGCAATTAAAAAAAAAAAAAAAATACCCAAAAATATGAAAAAAATAATGTATTAAGTTTAAAAAAATGTTAAATGTAATATGTTGTTAGATAATTCAAACTTTTTCTAAAGAAGTTACATTTTATAAACATATAAAAAAATGCATTCTATACTAAAAATTTACAGCTTCACTCGTACTATAAAATGTTTTGTAAACCATGATTTTTGATGTGTACGAACTTTGACTATAGTACTTTATAAATATATATATTAGTATACACCTCACAATGACATTGTAAAAGCTCACAAGTCGTGTTAGTATTACTATATATAGTGTATACGGCTTATGCAGAAATCCATCCAGTGAAGGCGTGGTTGATACGCTACACACACACACACACACACACACACACACACACACACACACACACACACACACACACACACACACACACACACACACATATACATGCATACATGCATACATACATACATATATACACATATACATACATACATACATAATATTATATATACTGTATAGTGGAGACACTAATACTAATTTACGACCTACGTGTGTGGATAAAATGTGTATAAATATTGCATTTCGACTTTATCGAAGGTCACTATGTATAATAGAATAATATAGTATACTATATAATATATATATACGCGTGCAACTTGCAAACGGCGCGCGGCATACGACAGCATAAGAAGGTATAGGTATACGCGTATATTACACAAGTCGATGAGGCACGAACCGAACCGGTTTCAACCTCAGCATAATATTCTAAATAATTGTAAAAACAGTTATTTTATTATTATTATAAGTCTTGTTATTCCAATCAAAGTCGCCCGCGTTTCTACGGTCACTCGAATGAAATATGTACCACGGCCGTGCGCATTTGACACGAGTAATATTTAATTATTAATCTCGATTCGACGCCTGCAATTGCTAACATCGTGAAATCGATTTAAAAACCGATTATTGTACTGCACTTTATACTATGACGTAGGTATTCTATATAATATAGATACTAAGAACATTATCACCAAAAGGGGAGAGGAGAAAAGAGAGTGCTAAGCAATTCAGCACTTCTAGTTAAGAGGACGTCATACCTACATGTGTACTCTCAGTCTTACTACCAATGCATATCATAATTATTCATAGCAAAATGTACGTTAGGTATAATCTCGTTTTTATTCAGTTTTTCAAAAATAATATTTCGAAACAAGTCAAATATAATATAGTATTTTTTGGTCACAATTCAAAAGTTGTGCTGATATTGTTGATATCCATATGACCCAGTGACGGCGCCAGGATTTTTTCTAGGTAGGGTCAACGGGAGGTCAAATATTATATGGTAGGGCCAAAAAAAATTAAAACTGAGTATATTATTATGTCTAAGGTAGGCCAGTGGTAGAGCCACTAGTAGGAACAGGCATTTTCTTGCCCTGGCGCCGCCACTGATATGACCAAAATGTGGCTGTAACTTAAAGAGCGTGTGTGGTGTCACTGAATTGAGTAATACGTTAGGCAATTTCTATACTCCCTCTATTATAACCCTATGTATTACTATATATTATGATCAATTGTGGCTCATACCGATACCAGTATACCAAAATATTAAAACTAACAAAACTAAATGGGTTCTTTTAAATTATTAAATAAATATATTATTATACACTACATACTGAGATAGATTTGTGTGACAACAAATTTATGGACGATGATGTGTTCTATATAATATATTTATATTCTGTAAAGTCTAAAACAGCGCTTCTCAACCTATGGTACGCGTACCATTAGTGGTACGCGAAGAAAATCTCCATTTATAAAAAAAAATTGGAATGAATCATTATTAACATTAAATATTATTTAGTTTATTTTGTAGTGTGGAGGTCGTTTATAATCTTAATAATAAATAATAATAATAATTGTAAATATTTAATTTAATTTAATTTATTTTTGTACAATAAATACTTAATTCTTATTATTTTGTAATTCCTAATAAAATAAAATTCTATACATGTAATATAAACGTATACATTATTAATAAGTAAAAAAAAAATGGTCAAGTGGTACGTAAAAATTTTCAAACTGTGTAGGTGGTACGTAAATATAAAAAGGTTGAGAATCGCTGGCTCCAAAACATTATTTGGACACACGTCGTATACCTAACAATATTCACAGTGGTGTCGTATTCTCTCTAATAGTACATGGCGACGCGATGCGACAATTAGAAATTCGCATCGAAAACAGATATCCCACAAAATATGCTTTTTATTTATGTACGTCCGGACCCGGTTTGGAGTATTTTTCGTATTTTTTTGCTTCTTCGAGTTTTACAAGGAGCAATAAATTATTTGAGCGCGCGGAGAAGATGTTCGAGAAAAGTAAAGCACCAGTCGTTCGACTGTTAAGTTAATTGCGTGAAAAGTGGATGGGAAAATATATATATAAAAACTGTAGTGGTTGAATATGTGTGTGTGTGTTTATATATATATACGTATATCGAGAAGAAAAAAACAACGACCCCAACACACACTACCGCGACGCGCTCCCGGCGGGGTGTTTTGTATAAAGAAGGGTAAAAAGTTCTTCTCTTTATTTTTCCTTGTCTCTTTCTTTTTTACTTTTTTTCTTTTAATAAAAATAAAAGTCGTTAAATAACAGCTAAAAGGCGTACAAAAGAATGGCGATTCCGGGCACTAATATATAATTAAAATGCAATTTCGCGAACGCGCAACAACGAAATATCTACGCCCGCGAATGGTTATCTGTATATTTATATCAAGAGAATCGCTATGGTAAATATAATAAGTCATTGGGAATGGGACGGGGATTACAGGAAACAACAAATCTGCAAGAACAATACAGCGCTCGTTGCGCTTCACACTTTTGTTTTTTTTTTGGGAATTTTCTTTTATCTTAAATAATGACTCGACAAATCCTTTTTTCTCGCCGAGGGCTACCCGCCAACCAATACTTGTTCCATCGAACCCAACGTTTGTCAGTTCGGTTATTTCGGAGTCTTGAATAGAAAGATTATAACTGCCACCCATCATAATATTATTATCTATATTATTGTGCCGTTCTATACAATATAGGTATTCATAATTAGGTAGGCTTAAAAATATTTGCGTGAAATTAATATTATAATAAATATCTATACAAAAGAAATTATTTTCCGTAAATACTTTATGATTATAGTATTGTCGAAGTATTCCGAACATTCCTATAAAATACATAAAATATAAAAATTTAGTTATCGGTTTAATTAACTACCTATACATTCAAATATTAGTGTAGGTTACTACAGAATATGAAAACAAATGAGCTCCATGCAATCATTGCACTGAAGTACTTATTCAACTCGATTATTATTTATTGAACAATATTTGAAAACGATAACTAAATAATTAGTAATTTTGATATGTTTTAAGAGTAATTTTGAGAAAACAGTATTAAATACATTTTATAAAAAGTTGTATTTTAGCTAGTATTCAGAATTGCAGAATATTTCTCAATTATGATTATATTATCGTTGTTTCCATCTATATTACAATGATAATATAAATATATAAAGTTCAAATTACCATAGATTTTAAAAATATGGATACGGTATTCCTTTATACATTCTACATATTACACTGTTTAGGCCAACATAATGGAGAGAGAAACGATGGTTCTCATTCGCACACATCTTCTGTGTGACAAGGAAAGTAAAACTTTTAACTCTTGTAAGAGAGAGAAAACTTGATATGTACAGATAATTGATAAGATATTATGTTAGCTTACAGATTATTGTGTTATGCCGTATCCATATGTTTAATATCTGTGCAAATTACTCATATTGTAAATTTAACATTCACATTTATTGTTCGTATTGGTTATAGACATTATAGGTAATAATGTAATATATATATATAAGTTATACCTAATTCTCTACCTAGAAATAAAAACTGCACGGTAGATGCACAAATCTATAAATACATACACATATTTTTATTCCGTGATATATTACGATATTATAATATATTGTATAAATGTATAATACAATAATATAGTAATATCATGTTTGTATAAAAATAATACAGTGAAAGTATATCAGCCGGTGAACTGAACTCTGCCTGGACGTGTGCCCACTAGGTACAGAAAACTAAAAAGATAAAGAAGACAATAAAGAAAAAAACCAAAAACCGGAAATCGGAGCGAGCCAATCGAGTTCATATTCATCTAAGTGTTTATGTTTTGTACGTTTGGCCGAGTGTAGTGTGCGAAAAAATGCATCGATAAATCGCACGTAAACGCCGTAACCTATAAGCTATAAGTAAATAGATAGCATTATAAAAGGTGAGTTTCAATTATCGTTTTAAAAAAAAAACTAGTATTTCTCACATAAAATTCCAAAACGAATTATGACTTTAAATTATCAATAAATAATAAAATTATAAAAATGTATTAAAAAAAATTTAAAAACTCCCATGTCAGGATCGAACTAATAAATATATATATATATATAAATTGGTTACGTCGTCAGCATACTACTTTATTTTGACAAGGTACGAAGTCGTTTGTACATCCAGGAGTTAAAGTGAGGGGGAACGCAGGAGGACTCAGTCCCCTTACCTCTGACAGCGGTTAAAAAGCGTCTCCTTTAACAAATTAGGATTTTATATATTAGACATTATACATAAAATTATATATGGAACCAGTGCCGCAAAAACCGGGTGTGCAGAGCGTGCCGCGCACACGGGCCCCAAGGCTTACATACATTTGGGGGGCCCCCGGGCCCAACCTGGAGCAAACACATAAATTATCTAAAAACGCAAAATTAATTACCTACTCACAATAATTTTTTTTTTAAGTTTAAACATTAATGTAGTTGTATGTATACTAATATTTGATAAGTAGATACCCATGTTAAAATAGGATGGTAGGTTTTTGTATATTATATGATCAATGGTACTATCAATTTTTCCATAACATCTATTTTTATCGCGTCTATGCGACTATGCGTCTATGGGTCGTTGTTTGTCGAATTGTCGGAAGAACAACTGGCTGAGCAGTGATAGCCGAAAACGACGACGGTTGACGAGTGACGATGCGCCATAATATAACTATATAAGTAATGTTATTAGTGTTTATTTATAAACTATTAAAATGTCAATATGATACGACTGATACGACGACCACGATCACGACTGTTTGAGTTGCTGGTTTTGGTATAAATATAAAATATATTTTGTAATTTTAATGATGAATATTGACGATACCTACTTTTTAATTATTATTGACTTACTAGTAAAGTAGTAACTAACGAAGTAACGACTGCTCGGAGTATCATCATTTATCAGTTAATTTGTCAAAAAAATTGTGTATTTTTAAATTTTGGGTTTATTAAAACCTTATAATAAAAAGTCATTTAAAAATTTAGTCAAGGCTGTTAATTTTTATACTTACTATAATAAGAGCAATAAGATATTTATTTAAACAATCAGTTATTTATTTTAGCTTATTCTATACCATTAATAATTCTTATTGTTCTCTTTCAAACAGATTGAATAAAATGTAGGAACCAAAAAAAATATATATATGTTAGTATACATAAAACCTAAAAATGTTGGCATTTATAGATTGTAATACTTACAATAAAAATTAATTTAGGAAGGGGCGCAAAAAAAATATCGCACACGGGCCCCTTACTATGTAGTTGCGGCACTGTATGGAACGCTTAAAACTATATGGAGACATTAGTCCCCTTTGGAATTTTTTCCCACTTTAACCCCTGTGCAGTACATCACGAATACTATGAACAAACCTTCTAACGTTACACACCACACAATACTTCAATTTTATTAATGAGTAAAAACAATAAAAAACTCATTTTCTACAACTCTCAAATGTCTATAAGGAATACTACCCGACCATAGAACTGCGTAAATAGAGAACAGAATCCATTATATTATAAAATAAATATAGGTATATTTCACTCAAAGTACTACAATACGTGTTCTCTTAAAAAACCTAAAATATACATAAATTAAGAATGAAATTTAACATAATAATCAATTTAAAATGAATTAATGTCTTTATTTTTCTTCAATCTAGGATAGGTAATAAAATTTATCTGTTTTGGATTGTTTATGATGTTAATGAACTTTTACTACGGTAAATTATTTGGTAGTATTGAGTTAGTCATACAATTTTAAATTTTATTTTATTTTATTTAACTACCTATTACTACCTACAACTACTATTATTCAATTATAAAAGATTTTACGTTTCAATATCTCCGAAAATGTTTCTCAGATTTTTAGACATTTTACACACCAGGTGCACTATAAACAATTCCTTTTAAAGTATTGAATAACCAAACATATTCGTTTTTTAGTTGATAATAAAATGTAGGTATAAATTAATTTTTTTCTTCAAATATTATTTTATTTTATAAATCTTCTATATCTATACATCTAATATACTTTTCTACTTCAAACTTTACATCCTTCCTCTTACAATTAGTAGTTTATTGAATTATTTAATTAATATCGTGATATTATAGGAATTTTTGTGATATTCAACGAAAACATACATATTTAAAATACTCAATACTCATACTTCCGTGCAGGTAATATGCAATAGTTCATGATTCTATCATGATAATTCTAACAAAAAAAAAAACAACAAACAAATTTACGTTGCTGTTAAATCTAAATATATAGCGCCATGATTATATATTTTTCTATTTTTATCACTCAACTTTCCAGGAGCAAGAGTCGGATAAGTCGTCGTACAGTCTACAAACTTTTCATTAAGACCATATCGAAATTGCTTAGATTTTTTAGGCAGTTTTTGTGTTTATTGAAGACAAACATAAAATACATATATATCTATAAAAATATGTATTATCTTTATCTCAACGTATATAACCTATTCGCATTCTCATCCGCTTTATTACACAGCTTCACAAAAAAATCGCAATTACTATAGAAGTCCTCTGTCCCCTCTCTATCTTTGTTTCTTTATGCATATATACTAAAAAACCACCTAATAAAATATGTACTTATAAGTTATAAGTAATTGTTGTAAAAATAATATGTAAAATAATCATTTAAACTAAATTGTTTTAATAGCGAATCGCAGATTGATGAAACTATTCAACGATTATACAAATGAGTGGAAAGATTTATTTAAACATAAAAAAAAATTGTGTTATATTACTTATAATCTGTGATTTTTGATATAACATTATAATATTAAAAATATACACCTAGTCGATAGCGGTCGGTTTATAGATAAACAGTTTTTGTACTCATGTCACGCAATGAGGGTATATAATATAACATATTACGATACCCCACCTCCGCACAAGTTACCCTGTTTAAGAGGTTGTCGCTATAGCGGTTTCGACAGTGTATATGCATATGCGGTATGCACGATAATAATATTATATTAAACCCGACGTATAAATATAAACATATACAATGACGTCGACGATCTGCGCGGTAACGAAAACGGATATGCAAATTACCATTTTTTTCCTACTCCTATAATAAATTGTATAAACACAACGACGCATATAATTTATTTTCATTTTTATACACGTTGATGATTTCGTATTGCATATTTTTCCATAATCACGAAATCAAATGCTGCAGCATGCGGGTACGGGTTTTTTCTTCATATTCCTTCATACCTATATTATACCATCATTGTTTTTCTTTTCTTTCCTCTTTTAATTCCAGCAAAATTCTAACTCGTCCCATGACTAGGAAGTAACCACGACAGCGAATTCACGGGTGGTGTACTCACGGTCTTATCACGCACGCTAAAATATCGTATTGAAATACATATTATTATAGGTACGGCTGCACCTGCGAGATAGGAGAAGATAATACTAACTTGAGAATTCGAAGGACATCATAGCCACTTTAATGATTTATGGGCTACCTATATTATAGAGTAATGAATTTGGTGAACACACATTTCTGTTGCAGCTAATCTAATTTTTAAACTGTTCTGTATAATATGATATATGTGTAGAATAAATTAAGCACAAAAAAAAAATTACTAGTTTTAACAAAATAAGCATAGCTCTTTGTAAACGAGTCTTCTTATATATTTTGTTCCCGTATGTAAATTTATTGATCGCAATAGTATTATATGTAATTATAATAATAATATGACATTATCCTTAAAAAAGTTTTTCAATAATGCATTAACATTTATTTAAATTTATTTTTTTTATTTAAGGGGAAAATTTAATTCTAACAATTTATTGTAAATTTTAATTCTTATCTATTTATATGAAATCCATTTATACATTGCACTTACGAGTTTACATAATATTTTATTATTTATTTATATATATATATGTGTGTTTGCGCAATTATAGTAATATCATTAATTGATGTATAATGTACAATATTTGCTACATGACTGCAGGAAGAAAGACCATGCAACACACTAGACAATTTATTATGGCAAGATACATAAAACAAATATCACGTATAAAATATATGGGTATAATAATATTATAACGTGATATACGTGCATACGGCACATGCCCAGTTAAATTATTATAATATACGCGTATCCTAGCTGGATCAACTGATTACCTATTATAACGACGATTTCTCATCGAAATAATGATATATGCATAGGTATTATATAAACGAGTAGATTTACATATCTATTGCTGTAAATTTCTATAAATTTCTACAGTCTAGAGATCAACAATCAATCTTCCTGGAAATATCACTTTAACAGGACATAAAAATTGTAATAGCTACATTTTAAACTTAGGCGTAAAAAAATCAAATATGTATATATAATTCAGAAATATAAACTTGTCGTTTATTGTTTTTTTTTTTTTACTGTGCAACAGCTAGAATCACGCAGCTGGTCAATATATTCGGATATTTATTTAATATATTTCATCTTAGAATTCGTCATTAATAAATTATATTATATACTACAGGCATACGAGTTATAAATTATTAAATGATATACATATTATGCTACTTACGGGAAAAAGACTGCAATAAACATAAATAAAGTGCGTAAAAAAATATGTATTATATAATTACCATTATTAAAATAATGCTTACAACTTACAAGACACAAAAAATATGATAATATTTTAAAAGGACGAAAGATGGAATTTTTATCTAAAGAAGTACAGTAGCAAAAGATTTGTGGGTATATGATAATATGTATCGTAGTGAACGATACTATACGATATCATATAATAAACCATCGATGGATAGGTGGACGGACAGAGGGTGAGAAAGATAGAGAAAGCCAAGATTGCAACGAATTCGCGTATTTAAACCACGAACGTGTACGACACGCCGTGCTCTGCCGTTGAGGGTGGGCGGAAAATGTTTCAACTGATTAACCCCTCGGCCCACCACTGCCGCTGTTACCTTGATTTACGCACTCTACCCCTTTTTATCTCTCTTGCGACATAGTCCCCAAGCACATCCTATATATCCACGTTAAAATATATTTATATACCTACTATAGATATAAATTTTGTTATACGAACGCGGGTCTCGTTTTTAATCGAATTATCGAGTTTATTCAAAGCGGCGGCGTCGTCGACGACAACGACGACAACCGTTTGTCGAAATATCTACATATACCTATATAAATATATATATTATAGACCCACCCGCCGAGGAGCCATACCAGAAAGGGTCTGCTAATAAACATCGAACCGCTCTCATTTGTGTGTGTTTTATTTTTTTGTTTTTTGTCGGGTCCCGTTTAATTTTATTTAACAGCCATTATCGCGCGGGTGCGCGGATTTCGCGGACGAAAATTGATATCGCGCGTTTCGGTTTTTCCCTTTTAATGTAATTAAAACCGTTTTAAAACTCTTATTCGGGCCGCCCGTTATTTATGTTACTCTTACATCGAATTAAAAACTTTTTAAACGCCACTGTCCCCTCCTACCTCCTCTCGCTGTTGTATATATTGTATATTGTATATATGTACGTATACTCTACCGCCACGACTGGTATAAATATAAACCTATATACTTTATAAAAAAAAAAAAACGACGACGACGACGACAACGACTATCGGTGTGTGCTAATTAATTAATTTAACAGCAAACTATATCGAGTTAAGTTAATTAGTTTTGTATGTGTGTTTGTATACACACACACACACACACACACACACAAGCAGGTGGTGTCTGGTGTATACTGCAGTCAGACTGGCGTGCGGAAGAGATTAACAGACTCGCCGTCGTCGTCGCGCCGGGCGGAGATAAATATCCCGACCGTGCGTATACTACACCCCGCGCTAAACGCGTACAATAATTGTAATAACAATGTGTGTGTTTGTATGTGAGTGCGTTCTGGACGAAAAATTAATTATGGGCGCGCGACCTTTTATCCCCCGGCACTGCAGCAGTAAGTGTTTTTTGCGTGTATCGCGAGAAAACTCTACTCGACTCTCGCGATCAACAATGCTATCGTCGGTTTTCATAACTTTTTCACTACGCTTACTAATTATATTATTAGGTAACTGGTGACTCAGTTATTCAGTTATAAACTTATAAACTATATAATATTATTTTATGTATACCGCGTCCGCGTGGCGCGGCGTGATTTACGATAGTCCGAACGCGACGCCCGATAATTGCATTACAATAATGAGTAATGACAATGACGTTATAATAGTTATGCATTGTGTACATTGTTGCATACACCATTCCACTTCGACGCACCAGAAAAACAATGAAACACATACAATTTAAAATACAAACACTTTATTAAACCGTAGTGTTCTGGTGAATAGAGTATAGTCAGTATAGAACGGTTACCGCTGAAGAACCCCTTTATACGTTTTCTCTTATTACTTATACTTATGCCTATTATAGCTTAACCTAGTTTCTTATGTTGATATATTATATAATTGTTATTGGCATATTAATATTTAATGACTAAGACTTAAGTATTGCTAAATTTGATAACTTAATGCATAATTGTTTTCTTAATTTAGTTTTGTAGGTATAGTTATCTGATGTACTATATTATAACATTTATAACAATATTACAATAATATTTATAAAAATACATCAGTGATTCGCAGAGTGTATGGAAACGAAGCAAGTTTTCTTATTCCAGACATAAACATACATAACAAATTTACACTAGGTAAAGTATTCGACACCAATTTAACCACCACTATTTAATTCACATTTATACTGAAATTTTTAAATAGATAAACATTAAACACAGAAATATTTTTGAATTTTTAACCGACACCAAATCAAAGTATGTTTTCTATCTGTGACGATGGTTAAGTGCATGCTGAAAACTACTCGACTCATTTAAAATGTTTAAATGTAAAATATAACTATATTTATATTAAACTTTTCATCTTGTTTGAATGTATTAATTACGCCTACAATGCGATTACTGGCTGAACCTCGTGTATCTATATGTAATTGAGTCATTATCATGATTTAAACGTTTCGAAAATAACCTACAAATCAAGGATATATTTTTTTTATCGTTTTAACTCATCGCATAAAAAACAGCAAAATATCTATAAAAAAAATTTTACTTAAGTGTTCCGCCACAGATCATAAAAGATTGTTGTGGTCAAAACTACGGTTAAATCCATAATAATGGTCCTTTGCATTTTAAGTGTACGCTCTGCTATGACGATAGTCTATAAAAATAAAATATTTATGTAATCTGCAACTGGCTCTATACATAAACATAATGTTACGTGTGTAAAATATAATGTGGCATTTTTATAGTATTAACTCTGTGTGATTAGCTGAAAATAACGCACATCTATAATGTATATGCCACATCACCAACGATTTTCTATTATACGAGTATAATAAGGCTACTGCTACATTCACTTTTTTTCGAACCATTTTGACTAAATCCAAAATACCCAAATGTGTATTAATGTTATTTATTTTTTTTTCCGCCAGAAAGCGATGTTTCTCAAGCGTTATCGCATATAGCGCCTGGGTATTTGTATTGCATTTATTGCTCGATATAGTACCTATATAATATAGTTATAGCGAAGTTTCTTTCCACTAACCTTGTGGGTACAATGGATACATATAAGTTATAACGACGTAATCGACGTTTTATCGTAATCTTTCTGATCGATTGGCGTTTTACCGCGCAATAAAAGAACGAAAACCCACTTAATTCCGTGTTTGCCACACCGATGGCGCGTTCAAGTGTTTACTAAATCATGATTCGTATATATACATAACCAGCGATAAGACGTATTATGTATAATATATATATAGTACAAATAAAGTCCATTGTGAACAGCCCAAACAGGTATAAAAGGTATCAATGTGTACATATAATTGCTTACAAACGACATAGCTTTGTACATCTTTAAATTATATATAAAGCTCACGATTAAGACGGCGATAGTCGTCATAAAAATAAAGTATACACAATAAAAGAGTAATCGGGTAGAAGAGAGGTAAGGCTCCACTGCAGCAGCACCATGAACGTTTCATTTTAATTTTCCTCCATCCCACGTGATGATATGGTAGCGGAAATTGTGGAGAGGATGTACGGACAAAAACTCGTCGCGGAATTAGTTCGGGAAAGAAATCTGGCACCGACCCGTTGAGGGGAAGAATACGGCTGTACAAAAGGACCTAATGAAGTCGTCGTGAAGTGTGACCGCCACCACTGCCGTCGTCGTTCTAAACCACATTCATTATTATTAACCACTCAGCATTGCTGCGGCAATTGCCGGGCGTCGACGAAATAGAAACCTCCAATTATATTTATATGTACGTGGCGTTGTGGCGTTACCGCAGTACGTCCACCCTTCGATCTGAAATCTACGACTTCTTGGCAAACCTATAAAATGGTTATTTGTGTGTTTGTGGGAATCACGCAGTGTCTATAATATATCTTATACATCAAAATCAATAATCATATATATATATGATATATATATGTGTGTGTGTGTGTGTGTGTGTGTGTGTGTGTGTGTGTGTGTGTGTGTGTGTGACGTGTGTGTATTTAGTTCCACTGTACAACGTGTAGTTTGGAAATTGGAGCTCATAGCTATTATTCAAAATAAAATCGATATCGGAATAGATATAGTATACGCAAATATATAATAATAAATTATAAGATATGTATAATTAATAATATACTTCAACTTTAATATGTTTGATTAAACTGTATACACGAAGAATGGAGATGAATGATGGATCACGCAAACTATCTGATTTTCTTCTTTGGTTGAAGCTAATTAATTAATAAATACAATATATTATAGTTCTATATAATACATATTATACATAATATGTAAAGGGATAAATATATCGAAGTTAAATTTTAAAAAGAAATGCGTTTGATCACCGCTGCAAGCATAATGGTAATTATACGATATACGAGTAGATAAAAAACAAATTTTCAAATCTCAATTATAATAAAACAATATCGTAGGCATACGGAGTAAATCTCCGTTGCTCTACTTCTTTATTTTCACGGATAACGTATATTATATGTAAAAAAAAGGTTGGTTGATGACGACGGCGAATAAGAGCCGTTAATTTTGATTATTAACCACCCTACCCGTCAATATGCATTACAAAAGAACTATAATACTTGTGAAGTAATGTATACGCCTGTATATGATACTAATATCAATATATTGTAACATATTCCATTCTAAGTATGATGAATTGATGAATGTGTGAAATATAGACGTAGTCAACAACAAATGCTGGTGAACCACGTTCTGATGGCAACTGACGATGTTGACTATTCGAGAGGAAATTTTCATTTGACATTTCGATAATTTTCTATATTTATTAAAAACTTTTGACATTGTGAGATTAACTTATTTTTTATAAACTATGGATACGTGAATACGTGGTTCAAAACGAAACATCGATGTAATTGCCGCCGACATCACATCTACATCGCGTCATAATATGTTAATAACAACAATAATATTATTACAGTATATTAATACAATAAAATTGTCATCAGATTAGCCGGCCGGCAATAGAACATATAATATCAAGTATAGAACGCTGTACGGTCGTTTGGCACAAGTTTGACGGCGACGGCATACGCTACAATTTAATACATACGTTTGTGCGGGTCCCATTCGCGCTGCAGCGTGCCGTTTGCATATCCGCGACCAATGCATGCACATTTTATACCCTACATCAGACGTCTCCCGTCGTGTATAGTACTCATAATAATATATAATAGTATATACGCGTAGTACACAATAATGTTTACATATTATTTTATTTCGTTTTATTATCTATATTAATACGCGTATACGTATATAATATTATGTATGATCTCTGGCAGAGTTCCGGTCTCTATATAAGCCACGCGCTATACATAATACGATAATAATAATATATTACATACTGTGACAGGGCCCAACTGAGGGCTAATAACTCTACACACTACATTGATCGCTCCCGCTTCGCCGTCACTATCACCCACAGCAGCTTTTGCAGCGGTTGTTTTTATGCACAAGATAATGTTTCCGAAAATTATGTGACCATTATAATGATAATAATATGATACGGCGAAAACATTCGGAAACGTATACTCGTTCGTGTAACTGAGTGTATGAGTGTAAACGTATTATTATTATGTGTACACAATATACATACACATATGGGTGGACATTATAATACAAACGATGTCTGCGTACATAATAATAATATAATATCGGCCGTTCAGACGTCATAATTTTTAAGATATTGCTCCCGCTCTCGTCCTCATCCGTCACGCCACTGCACCGCCACTGCCGTCGACTCCGGGACTTTCGCGCAAAACATAATAATATTGCACAGTCGGTCCCATAACGCCGCACTAATAACAATATAATGGTGTATAATATAATATAACGATATTACGCTATTTAGTAGGGTGCGATTTTATTATTATTATTTTTATTTATTTTTCATCTACTCTTCTCCTCTTTTAATTGTTATTTTTTCTCGTCCGTCATACTCTCTAATTCTCTCTTGCCTCAGATCATCGTCATCGTTATTGTGCTTACGATTATTTTTACCGCAAACGCGCATAATGTATACCTCATATACATATACAATTATGTTGTATTATACTATGCGTGGCTACTACAGAAAATGAAACATTTCGTTCTCTAACTCTCGTCGTAACCAAGGAGTTAAAATAAGTAAAGCACCCAGAGGGTTGAAATCGATACGCGTATTTAATACTAAACAACCTTATGGCCTTTATTTTTCGTGTGTACATGTAGTGGTTAACGTGGGTTAGTACGACATTGTCAATTGATATAACCTATATAATATAAATGAGACGACCATGACTGAAAACGAATTTACACCAAGTAATCCAACTATAAAAAAGTATCAATACCCCTATCCACAACGTGTAATTAATGCAACTACTTAAATAGAAATAAAGATACGTTTTCTATACAAGTTTTTATTTAACTTAAGTTACTTTAAAAATGTTTAAGCTCCTGCTGCTAACTTGTTTCAACCATAAGTTGCTATTCAGTTTTACCACAATAAGCTATTAAGTAACACTTCTATTAAGTTTCTCAAAATATTTTAAGCTACAGAAATTTATTTATTTTATTTAAATAATTGTTCAATTCAATAACACATATTTTATGCAATTTTTGGTTAATTAAATACTTAAGTATACTTTTATTTATTAATTTATTGTTCAGTACCTAATTATATTTGATAATCATATTAAAACTTTATTGTAATAGCAAATAACAATATATGAACTTGAAATATAATATAGAAAATAGTAATTAAATATTTGCAAACGTAGCGAAATTTATTTATTATAAAAAATGAAAATAAGTTAATTTTTTTACTGCGAGCTTTAATAAAGTTTTTATGAAAGATAAAAATGAAAAGCCTGTATAATTAAAGTTTAATTCAAATTGCTTTTTTTTATAAAAAAAATACTTTCAATTACATTAAGTTGAGCATTCTTTTAAACTGATCAAGCTAACTTAAGCAAATGACTAGGTCAATAAAAAGGTAACTTTATTTATATAAACCTCGTTACAGAGTATATTACCTGTAGGCCATAATTGTAGTAAATCGTTTGCTGACAAAATAAACGTTATTATATTATAGGTACTACAAGTACATAATACATAGACTGATAATTCTACTTCAATTTTTATAGTTATAATTATTAAGTTTTGTATAAAAGTTCATAACATAATTTTGATTTTCTATTGTCAATATATAAGCACATTATACGTTTAATTTACAACAACAATTTGCTTATCGAACATGCACGGAGCATGAATCCTAAATATACAGTGATTTAAGTTACTAATCAGTAAAATAAATAATAGTATATATACCAATATACCATTTGATTTGCATATAGGTAGTAGTACAGTGACAACGTGAACATTATAAATTTTGTATTGTTTTTTTTTTTTTTTAATAAACTCGTTTGCAGCATTTATTATTAGATTCGACTATTAAGTGTTTTCGGGTCGTTTAAAATAAATAGGATTAGTGTTGGTGCATCTTTTTTTGGCGTGAATTGTTTTTTTTCACTTTCCTTTTTTTTTTATTCAGAACAACAACAAAAAAAAAGGATGAAAAAATTGTCTGATGAGAAAAGTGTTAAAACGAACCTAATTTTCTGAAACATTGCCAAAATGTTAGGTAGAAACACGATGAATTTCACCCGAGTGGTCCTGAATTATGGCACACCACTCTTCTCCCTCCATAAAATCATCCTGGTGTCCCCGAGGTTGCAATGGGAAAAATAGGCGGCTTGGTTCGAAAAATAAGAGATAGGTAAGTGAGAGATAGATAAATAGATAGATAGAGGAACTGCACTCGTCTCAGATGCAAAAAAACATACACACGTGTGCGCACATAAAAGAAAAGAACAAGAAAAATTTAAATCGCTATAACAAGTAAATATTCATCACGGTGGCAGAATAAAACGGTACCTATTATACACGCGCCGTATTAAATTTCGTGTTTTCCAACCTGGATTTTGGCGAAGCATCAACTGAAATCCGGTGAACTATACTATTACGTACGTGCTTATCATTTTCGATTATTTAGTTCAAAAATGACGGGCTCAGATAAACGTGACGATTTATACATATACTGCATATTGCATATTTGTATGAATATGTTTAATGTTTATTGTAGATAATATATAACATATATATTTTACATAACTAGGTAAATAATATTATTATATTATACTCTACGGTGTATTAAACATGCGGCAACATTATATTTTAATCTTAATAACACTATAACAGTATCAACGTATTATTTATATATTATTATAATATTTTTGAAATATTATAAACGATTAAGGTGTACAAACGTTTTGTGGTTAAATAAATTTTAACACAAATTTTGTATCTTTGGTATAATATTTAAATAACCTTATGACATTGAAATATTGATTATGATAAAATACTATGTCAATTTACACAATAAAAACGACCCGGGAGAGCCCCAGCTCAGCGTTGGTCTCCCATACGAAAAGTAAATCTGCTATGTTTTGATACGATGTGATACGTCTCTTAAAATGTCATCTTATACATATACAAAATAAGAAAACTATTTTTTATAACAGATTTCTGCAGGACATAATGCGAATCAAAAAGAAATATAATAATATGTTAAATATTTAACAATATACAAGTATGTATACTAAAAATAATATACTATAATATAAGTCAGATAAATAGATGTTTCTGCATTGGTATCTACTTAATTACATTTGTTCAAAATATAATTATACAAGTACGTATGCAAAATATTTATATGGTTTATAATTAAAATACATGGTTATTACATTAATCACACGTTAATAATATTAATACAAGTATAGTGTCGTTTTTAAAATCCAAGTCATCTTGGATTTTCATAATAATAACATAAAAACAAAAATATTATTTATTTTAATTTTGATGTTCAAAAAAATAAATAAATGTTTTGAAATTATGAACTAATATCTCGATAATTTTAATATTATTTTCATGACTATTTATAATTTTCGAAAAATGTACAACTTTAATAGAAATAAAAACCAAAGGCATATTAACAAACGTCGTTCTATCTAAATATCTATGGAAAACGCATTTTAAAAAGTGATTCAAATATTTTAACTAGACTAAGTATAGTAAGTACTATAATATGTCTATATTCTTTAATATCACTTACATTTTTATAAATCCAAATTTAAGAACTATACTATCCTTAAAGTATTCTTAATATGCATTAAAAGTACATTTTAGTTTATATTAATTTAACAACTAAGAAACTTTCATAAAAACCACCAATTTATATAAATCATTAATATTTTACAGTAAAATAGGTTGATTCTTGATGAAAAAGTAGTTAGAGTATTTGTATCGCCACATATCATTCTTTAAACGGTATTAAAATATCTAAGTATCTAAAAAATAATTTGATCCTTACGGATTATTTACGTAAATATGCTTAAAATGTTTAAAATATATTATGTTAAAGAAAACGCCAGGGCTAAAAGCATGTTCGGTGAATCCTCGGTGAAACCTTGTTAATATATATACTAATATGTACGGTTTAGGCTGCACAGGCTTTAAGTATGGATCTTATACATATAATAATATAATAATATTTATTTATATATTATATATAAAGTAATCGCGTCTAGTCTTGGCCGGCTGGTTGTGTAGTTTAAGTAATATACGGTTAGGTACACGTATCATGTGCGAGTTTAAACGGTAGCGATAAACGGCGGGTCACCCGATACGGTGATCATAATTAACTCCGACCCCTCGCGCTGATGCTGCAGTTGCAGGTACATAATATCCGTATATCTTCCATTAACGCACACGAGAGCGTTATAACGGGTGCGCGACACAAACCCCGCCGAAACAACGCGGCACCTAAATTATCGGGCATAGACCATTGGGCAATGGTGCGGCGGCCGATTTTTCCTTGACCACCTTAACGGTCCGCCGGTCTTATCTATCGGGGCCCTCATAAGTTGCTTTTATTACGTTTTCCGCGGCGTGGATACAATTTATACTTCACCGGCTTAGCGGTTTCATTTTATTTTTATTTTCTCTCTTCCTCCCTCGAACGACTCACGTTGACATAATAATATAATACCTACCCATGTACATCGCGCGCGCTATGGTATCAAGTAATGTGTACCTACGATTTGCAAGATTTTGGTGGATTTTGGTATTTTACGATTTCTTCATTATGATATACAATAATTTATAATATATATACAACATAAATATGCATGTATGTAACAGAAATAGGAATTTAACAAAAGTATATTATACTATTATAATACACAGAGACAATTATTTAATCATTATAAACAGTAATTATCTGAGGATAACTTTATATGTTTGATAAAACATTTTTTCTACGTGATTTAAAATCATAAAATTATACATTTACCCACAAAATATTGATCTCCAGTCGTCTATACTTAAAACATACTTATTATAATTGTTAAATTCAATATTAGGTAGTTACCTAAATTATTTTAGGGATCGAAATTTTCAGAAAGAACCTATTTTGTTACCTACGGAATATTGATTGTAAAAAAAAAAAATTATAACAACCATTATATATTAATATAATAAAATAATAATTTTACAATAGCATTTATTTTTCTATAATTTCTAAGAAATATTTTCAAAACACATACATTTACTAATAAAATTACTGTTTAGTGTTCAGTTATAAAATTAGGAATAAATTCTTATTGAACTCATGGAACTTTAAGAAATTTGAGTAATTTAAAGACCAAGTAAACTCTTTTTGAATAGGTCAAATAGATAGTTTGAGTTCAAAATGAATGACAGCAGATAAATTTGAATTTTTTTTCTTTGTAAAATGTCTTGTTCATTTTTTTAGTTACTTTACCAACTAGGTTTATTTAATTATTTTACTATCATTAAGTCATATTTTATTATACATTTTAAAGAAAAATGTTTGAATAAGATTCAAGTTTGAGTTTCAATTCAAATAATTTGAGATTAAAATGAAGTTCGACCAATCTATTCTTAAATAAAAGGATCGCCATGTAGAACTTAGATACCTACCGGCGATATAATATATGTTTTATTGCTGCGGGCAAACGCAGGCGATAACGGCTTTATTTTCTGTTTTCGTTATATGTTTTCGTTAATACGAGTGATCTAATGAATGATACCACAATTATATCTATTAGGAGTAATATCTGCAATTGGTTACATAATGTCAATCATTTATCATATTTATTTTTTTTTTTTTAATAAATATGCACAATAAACTATAAAGATAATAACAACATTAGAATAAGTTAGTTAATTTTAAAATATATATGTATTGTAGGATTTTATTCCTATCGTAGTCCTAAACCCAGTCCTTGACCCATGCCAGATGAGATGATCACATATTAATTTATATTTAAACCTACATCGCGAGGAACTCAAGGAGAGTATTATATTATTTTTTTTATTAATACATAAAAGTGTCCGACAAAAAGGTGCAGAGTCAATTCAAAATATTTATATTTCTGCATTATACTATTTTCTAGTGTACGTGTACGTACTAAAAATGTTGAAAAATTCATATTAAATTTAAAAAAAAAATAAGCGGGTAAGTGAGTATCGCTCTGCTGTACATTAGGGGGTGGGGTGGACCTCGGACTAGGGTAGATTAAATTTAAATGCAATGATAGGAATCATTGTATACAAAAAACGATTCTGAACGGAGATGATTTTTAAGTCTAGGATATATTATATTTAAATATTGTCATATTATATTATATTTATTATATTCTATTTTGAAACAAATTCAAACATTTAAGTAAAAGTTTCAATATCTTACGTTTAGTAATTTTTTAAAAAGAATAAAAATCGAAAATTATTTATTAGTAAAACGTTATTTTACACGTGTTTTTTGATTTCAAATTAAAATTAAAACTTTAAACACTCGTAAAATTTTTTAAGTTGAATAATCCTCAAACTTTTTTATTATTATTCTAAGTTTAACTTATGGACAGCATAGTATTAAATTTTCAATTCTTAGCTTTTGATAGTAAAATATTTATAATTTTTTAACTACCAAATAGTAAAAAATATTCATGAATTTGACGAATTTTTGTCAATATTTGAACTTCAAATGCTAATAAAAAAAATTGTGCCTATGTATTTTTATAATTTTTGAATGAGAGTTAGAACAAGTTATGTGGATCCTTCTATTAATTTTTCAAGTGGTTTGTCCCCGCTAAATTTTTTTTATCAACATTTATAAAAAAAAAAAATTGATTATTTCAAATGCCTATAAATAGCTCAAAAAAAGTCAAAATGTTTTGAAAATCAAATCACGTAAAGAAAATGACAATCTAAATAACTCATAAATTTTTCAAGTATTTACGACTTATACTATTTGAATAACAACAAATATCAAAAGCCGTTTGAGGCTAAACATTTATTTAACGCGGTTTTGTAAAAATTTAAATTTCAAACACTCCTAAAATTTTTTTGTCTTAGTCCAGTAGAGTTTTTTTTACAGATAGTTGAAGAAAATTTATGGAGAACCTTTACCAAGTTTTCAAAACTTAGTTATAAAAGAAAACATTTTTACGATTTTTCAACCACAAAATTACTTGCAAATTTTCGCAATTTTGACATATTTCGTATAAGTTCGAACTTAAAGCACTTATAAAAAAAAAATTGTGACTAACGATCTCGGATTTTTTTTTATCACTTTAAGAACAACTTATAAGAAACCTTGTATTAAATTTTCAAGATTTTCTGGCCAGTCAAAAAAATTTTATTGTTATTTTTAAAAAAAATACTTAAAAAAAATGAAAATTTCAATTGTCTATAAATAGCTCAAAAAAAGTCAAAATACTTTGGAAATTTGATGATATTTAAAGAACGCTAATATAAACATTTGGTGAAAATTTCAAGTGTTTACATCGATTACTTTTTGAGTTATAGCAAAATATAAAATTCGATTTTGTCGAAAACTGGTTTTGCGTAAAAATTCCCGTTTTTCTGTCATTTGTTTTTTGTTTTTCTCAATTTTTTTGAAAACTGTTGGAAAATGTTTACTTTTGTCCTTTATAATGCACCAAGGATATTCACTTTACTATCGGAAACCAACTCCAAAGTTTGAAATTGAAGCATTATTTCGACTAGTTATGCTGTACACAGACACAAAAAAAAAAAAAAAAAAAAAAAAAAAAAAACAAAAAAAAAAAAATATACCTACATCATTGTAAAATCAATACATTCATCACTCTGTTCAGAATCTAAAACTGCAAAACGTATCTTATATTTTCCAAAAGTAAATTTCGATAAAAGTTAAATAACTTTATGTGTGCGTTACAAAAATAAAACAAGAAAACCGATTTACGAACACGAAATCCAAAATTTCATGTTTCCTGTTGAAGATTTTCTTTTCCGGTTGTCCGGTTTTTGTTTTAGCACTCCTTCCGTACACTCACCCCACAGACCACCGACCGTTACCGCTGGATTAAACACGCGTAATCACGTTATACACGACTGCAGCTTCAACTATTTGTGTGTGTGTGTGTGTGTGTGTGTATGTATGATATACATATACGACATACAGCAACTAACTTTGCAGGATAATATTCTGGTCGAAATGATATAAAACAATTGGAAATATTTTGGACTGCCGCCAGTCGTGTATATACGCGCGTATAGCCGGGTGAAAAGTTTGTAACTTTAAACCTAATAACGATTTCAACAAAATGCTCGGTTTTCTGCGGCAGTTATGGTATAATTTCAGTGTATTGTACATCATCATATATATTTATATTTCATGGAACGCTATCATTGACTTATTGATACAAATTAAATATACTATACCAAAGAGTGTAAACCAACACTATAGCTTATAATATTTATAATTTTTATTTTATTAAACAAAGGGTATTTTTAAAGAACGTGATTCTACCGGTAGAACTCCAATATCAGCGACGTGTATAATACATTTATTTATTAAATACATAGACCTATGATAAGGTATAAAGTCTATGATTAAATATTAACATATTCACAGTGTATATCAATATGACCGATATAAATTACCGTTTATTTTATGGTTATTAGAGAAATTATTAATAAAATTAATTACAAAAAGTTATAAATAAATTATAACAAGATATTAATTATGCTGGATTAGGTATCTAAATATACTTCTATGAATTCTTCAAAAATCAAACTGTAAATTTACAATAAAAATTGGTATATAAGTAGGTATCTCAATATACGTAGATTAAAAATAAAAATTAACCATTGTTAGCGATAAATTCAGAATTTTCAGAATAGTGTAATATACATAAATAATTTTCCGTCGCTTACAGTAAAGTTAAAAAATCGTTTATAATTAACGGTTTATTACAATAAATATTAAAAAATGTGATAATTTTTATATTATTACTACACCTACATTTGGACAATGACAATTTATAAAATTCTCTATTATTTAGTTTGCCAATAACTCATATAGTTTATATTAATATATTATAATATATAGGTATGTGAGTATATTGTCCCTTTCATTTGAATGGCACATTAAAATAAATTTTATTACTTTTGATTTTTATTTTATTATTATTAATATCTGTTTAAAAAATATAACTACACGACCGGTTTTTGGTTATACATATAGCAGAAACACAACGTAGTCGTACAAAAACCAATGAAGCAATGTATACGATCAGGAACAATCTTGTTTTGTCAAACACGTTTATAGATTCATTGCCGAAAAATAACCGATTTCTCAACAAAATGTTAGGAATATATAATAACATAATGATAATTGAATTCAAAATCTTATCAATTCACGATTTTGTATATTATTAAATGATAACAGCCTGCAATTATCAAAATATGTAGTTACACGAAATCCTCAATATTTCTGTATAATATGTTATATTATGTAGGTATACTATAAATTACAGTATTGACAAAATTTTAGAATAACGTATTGTCACGTTATACGTCATACGATTATTATTATACGACAAAACGTGTATGAAAGTAATTTAAAACATGTACAAATATAAGATTTGAAACCATTATTAGAAGCCGGGCGAGTCTGTCATCTCTATGACAATTGTTCATTAATTTTCGATAAAAGATAGGATCAAAAAATGGTCAAATTTTCGTTTAAATTGATTAGACAGCTAATGAAAGAAAAATATTGCCAGATAAAACAGTGTACACTGAAGATGTTAAACATCTCAATGTTTTATAATAATATGATGCAACACAATCAATTTTTTTTAACAATAGGTGCGTTACAAAAATTTGCAAATATACAATTTACAATACGAACCATAATTATATATCAGATTCAGTAACTCCAACGCTCAAAGGATATGTATAATAAAATGTACTTATATAATATTGTATGGCAAAATACGAAGAGAATATTACATAATCACAATAATATAATATAATAATGTAACTATCTATATGAAAATAAGATTAATAATAAAACTCGGCGAGATTTCTCATCTCCTCCTCTTTCACTAAATATATAATAACTTATTTAGTTTATTTTATATTAAATATACCGAGAGATCAAAGGTCGTTTGTCGTTAGTTGCCATATATGATATATATGTACTTACCTACATAACAAGATAACTCCATTATATTATATATGCGATAATATTGTCATTATTTCCCAGTTAGAAAAAAATAAAAACTGGTATGTAATATAATAGACATGTATTATTATGTATGTGATATACCTAACCTAACTTTGTATTGGTATGTTTAAATATAATATAACATATATTAAACTGCAGGTAGTTCCCGAGGTATGCAATTTTTTCCCAATATACACCGTGCCGCCTTGTAATATATTGTTATAATCAAAATTACATGTTTTACACGTTTGCTTTAACTATATTATGTATAAATATACGCTAGCGTTTGTACGTTGTTTTTTTTTATGCTTAAATAAAAATTACCAGATGATTTATTTTATGTATAGTTATATTACCTAGCTATATATTACCTACAATACGTATACATTATACAGTATGTAAATTATTATATACAATTATTCAAAGTATGAACAATTATATTATTATTCGAGTGAAATAAATACACATATTACTTTAACCTATATATAAACTAAAATAATGATGACTACAACTTACAAGCCAAAACATACATATAGATAGGTATAATATATATATTATATTTATCAATAATGATAATATATTTAAAACGACGATACCTCACATAAACACATTTTTTTTACAAAAATTGAAATATGTACAATTCGTAGTCGAAATTAAAAACTCACTGTGCACTCAGTCTGTAGGCATATTATTAAAATTATATTTTTATTAAAAAAAAAAATTTCGAAACTATTTTACACAAGTTTTTAGCAAATAAATTGTCCCTAGTGATTTCTCGCGTAGAATTTTTTTTTTAAATGGTTGATAACATTTAGACTTTAGTTTATATCGGTCGGTTAGGTTAGGTATCGCTTGCGAGACGTAAAATTTATTTTTCTATAGAACTACATGGTCTACCTCTTGCATACCACAATCATAATAATTTTACGTTAATCGTTAACTTTTCCCTTGATCTTTTAAAACTTTTAAAATTTACGTTTCGACATTATTTAACACGAATACTAAGTACATAAACAGAATGCCAATTGTTCGAATACAAATGAACATTTATTCGTACAAGAAGAGATAATTAGGTATAAAACCGCATATAGTTACAAGGAGATAAAAATTCGATTTGTCGATGTTTCGTACAATATTTATGTGCGAGATGACGAGATAAAATTCTGTACAAGGGAATCGGGTTTTTTCTTTGACTATAACTACAGTCAAAGTTCGAGACAACATCAGTGTGACACATACTGCATGTGATAAAAATATTTATATTAATACGGTATACCCAAACTGATACCTAAAACAATAAAAACTATACCTGTAGCATGGAAATAATAAATATATTTACAATTACATTTTAAATCATGAGTTATACTATACATAATCAATTATATCTAATAAAATGTGCAAAATAATATAATATTATACTGTCGGTAGTAATCAATCAAATAATTTCACCTATAATACATACAATTCAATATTGCACTTTAAATAATCTCAAATAAGCCAATACAGCAATGCGTAACATCGTGTAAACACGACGATTTTAAGGAAACTTCAAATTTTCGACCTCCACTAATGTCTGTTGCAGATTATTCAAATTAAAAAATATATTTAACGAATTAGCTACACGAGCGTAACGATAATACATATATATTAATTTGTGACTTTGTGAGTATTGAAACTCGTACAAATCATCATAATATGACGGCATTCGTTTAGATGTTTAGAAGGACATCACACACTCATGCATGCAATAGTAGCATTTAAATATTAAAATTATAGATAATTTTTTTTCTAAAATACATTTAATTATAATAAAACAAGATTAACAAAAACAAATGTCGATATCGAATATCGATAAAGGTATTATGGTGATACATAATATATTTTTAATTTTTTTTTAATTCATAAAATAAATCGTAAGAATCAAAACTTGTTAAACAATATTAACTATACAATGATAAATTAAATTAGTATATCTATGATATACTGTGTAATTAGTAAATCAATGCAACTATGATATTATTATATGCGTATATATTAATTATAATTAACTATTTTATTAGTGACACATAAAAGTAACACTATATAATATAATATACATATTATAATGAACTAAAGTTTGTGTGCGTTCGTTTTTATAAATAATTAATTATATCACTGAGTAAGTAATTTAATTATTTAATTATTATTAAATATTTTGCCAAACGATTTTCACATTAAGCAGTTATTTATTATTTAACTCGATTGCGTATTAATTAAATTAAAATTTTGCTTTTGCGCTTCGATAGAGAATGTAATATTATTTTTGTAATAGGTACTATAACTTTAAATTCGATTATTATTCAATAACAAAAAAGTAGAATATTACATGATAAATATAATATAATAATACAACATATTATATAATATTATATACAATATATAAAGTATAGGCTTAATTTCCATAAACAAATTAACTCTTAAATTATTTTATTATTATGAAGTAAAGAAGTTAATTGAGATCAAGCGGTTAATTTTTAAGTTGTATTATTTGATCATAAATTTATGAATTTTAAAATGTTAACTAAAATTATATACAATAAATATACGAATTATGGACATTAGACATATAAATCGTAAGTTCCGACTTTTGCCAATTTTTTATTCTATAGCATATAATACGAATACTAATAGAAATCTAAACTACATAAAAATTTTTTGTTGAAAAAATAAACGTTTAAAATTTAAAATTTTCAAATTACACGAAAAATAAAAATAGTTTACTTTTTTCGTAAAAAAACTACTGTGAAATACTACAATGCCTTAATTAATGATTAATAATAACAGTAGTTATTATATAGGTACACACTTCATTCTCCGATTGGCATAATATTTATGCTGCATATGTTTTTTATATACTTCGATGAGATATTCGTACTTAGATTATGTAGATTATTCATAAAAATGTATATAAACATAGCATAATTTATTTTTTCAAAACGAGTGTACTTAATGTTATGTTATTATATACGCATCTGTACAGATTTCTACGAGTTTTTCAAATTAAGTAGTATAGAGCCCGTCTGATAGGCACTCAAATCATCGGAGATCCCCGTCCTATATTCTTACTAATGGGAGCCGCCCCTATATATACACACATACACACGAGAAAACTTAGGGTAAGAGGAGTAGGAATTACATTGCATATAATTTATACATGCATGCAGTGCGTATATAGGGTGGTGGTGTATAGTGCGCAAAAACAAAATGCACATAATCCAAACGAATGCGACACACTCGTGAGACTTGGCAGAAGGGGGTGACTGTGGTGGTTGAAGGGGAAGATTAAAAACTAGAATAGATGTATAAATAAGAGAATACGCGCGCATATATATATGTAAAGAATGTGTCTCCTCTACGGCATTTATACAACATATATACTTATACAGGGCGGATATGGTCGGGGCGGCATATTTCTTGTGTCGTCGTCGTTCCTCGCACGATAGCAATTTCGGAGGTTTTTCGAGCGTCTCGGGAGTGGTAGAGAATGAAAAAAAAAGAGGAAAGAAGACGCAGACGAGCTGTTTGTAAAGGCGCCTTTGGGTCATTTCACCCGCAAAACGGTTATTTCCCTGCACCGCCCGCAACGACAAAAACTAACGTATATATATATATATACATATGTGAGTATATAATAAAACATTCTTGTTGTATTTATTTGTTTATTATTTTTTTTTTTTGTATGAAAACGTTACGTTATACATATCTATGAGTATCTGTATACTGCACACATGATACAGTATAGTTTCACATTGCGAGGGCGGTTATTTGACACACGACCCTCCGATGACAATTAGTTGCGCTTTTAAGTTTTGGCTTATGACGCGCACGGCTCTAAGTGTAACCATATTTCGTCGTCGCTAACCGCACCACACACATATACTTACGTATAATATACAAGTTGCAGGCGAGCATCTTTCGTATATTGCTCACGCGCGTGTGCGGTACACACATACTATGTATATAATATATAATTCTCGATTGTGTGTATACGTAGTTAAACGTCGTACACGCGTAAGTGTAATATATCATTTCGCGTACACCATACTCCGGTCGGTCGTTGGTCGGTACATAACCAGAGCTGCGGAATTCGAAGTTATAGGGTCGTTAGTGATGTGTGTGTGTGTGTGTGTGTGTAGAGAGAGGAGAACGACATTTTATCGTGGTCGGACATAAATCGCGGGCGCAAATGTGGCGGCGGCGGCGGACTCAAGTCGGGAGGTTTGGATTTCCCTTGTTTCGACAAGACATGATCACGTATACATGGCTTTTAATTAAGCTACGCGTATATTGTATAGCTAACATTACGTGGCGCGTCCAAACTCGGTTCAGCGGCGAACAACGAGTTTTAATTAAAATGAAATTAAATTAAAATAATCTAGAGAATATAGAAATTGATAAAAAAAAATCAAACGTACGAGCGTCAACTGTGAACCGATATAGTATAATATTTATATTGATATATTAATCACTAATCATTATTCCTACAACCGATCATATAACCCCACGGCTCCACGTGTACATGAGTTTAACATATCACTTTCGTATTTCGACATATTTTCTTCCAGCACATGTACCGTTAAATCAACACTGCTGCGCAATTCATTATTAATAATAATATATTTATAAGTACTTACTTAAGTTTCGTTAATATTAAAACGATTATAGACGTAAGTAAATATTATATATACACACACACACACACACACACACACACACACACACCACACAACAGATCAAGTCTATATACATACATAACACAGTTTTAAATACCGGACTTAATCAATTTTATTTGCTTATTAAAACGCACTTTTGTATATATATATTATGTGTATATTGTATATGTATGTATATTATGTTAATCATGTAAATTATATAGGTATATATAGTTACTACTCAGTTATCGAGGTACGTATATACTAGGTATACCATAATAGCACTATAAAAAAACTGGTTAGAAGCTAAAAAGTTGTGTCGGAACATTAAGACGTGTCAGAACGATTTTAAAAGGCGCCACGCGTTTCCTTTTTATATATTTAATGCATACAGGACAATTATGCAAATCGCATTTCTATATAGGTACGCATTGTACATGGAATAACGGACATAGAAGTTTGATTTCAATAGCCCTGTATACAATAATATAATAATTATTAAGATAGTCACAACCAGGGTAATCCAGAAAATTGTACGCATAGGTTATGTGTTTATTACAAATATTATATAATATTATATATATGTATATATATATATATACAGGAAAAATAATTAAAATTAAAATAATATAATTTTTTTACACACTTCAGATATAGATAGGCACATATATTTTATGCAAAATACTTGTATATAATGCTCGTGCGTTTAGTACAATATATAATATATATTATACGCGTGTACCTATATATTTCTATATGGCGAGAATGTTTTATTAGGAATAAAAATCGAGTTAAAATATTACATTTTCCTTTTAATAGCTATAACCTTGTATTATTATTATATATTATAATAAATTATGGTTGTATAAAACCGCAATGTTTCGACTAAGAAAAAATAAATAATATACTTTCAAAATGTACGTATATTGCAATAGTATAGCTGGTTTTGTTTGGACAGAGAAAAATACAGAAGACGACAGACAAAAATAAAAATCGAGATTTCAATTGATTTTAATATAAATGAGTGAAAGAGAAAAGCAAACATAGGTATACGTATATATATATTATAATCAAAGTTCCAAGACCGAGATGAGAGTTGTTTATTATATGGTCTTCGGCAATAGTGTTCGGGGCGTGACAAAGTCGTGGCTTCAATCAGTATTTTTTTTTCACGACAGTCCAGCCCCCGCGCCGACTACAACGACGGCACGCGATTAATTTAAGTGCAGCACGGGATGTGTCTGGACGCAATTTATACTTTCCGTCTAGACAACAACTGCTGTGCAGTATCTGTAGGGACGGAATTCCGGAGACGCTCACGCACGGAAACGCCGTAAATATGTGTCGAAAACGAAAACCGCAAATGCAATACACATTTTACGTGTACAATAATAGGCCACACTATTCCACAAACGTCTGCTACACGTCATATATGTATATACAATATATACCTAGGTATAAATAAACAGTTTACATAAAACCGTTTATTGCCGTACAAAAATTTCATCAAGTTTCCGACCGCCTCAGGACCTTGGATAGTCGCCCTAGGGCACAATTGCACCGCTTGTATGACAGTAAATATTATAATATGCGAATATGACTAGTGTGTATGTGCAACATGTATGGTAAATAATATGCATATGTGGTGAGTGTGTGTAAGCTCGAGCGACCATAGGTCATGGACTCTATATTATTATTATAACTATATACTACTACAACTACATCCATCGACCAAGCGTATTATTTCAACTTCCTATATTCGTATATACTTAATATCACATAGAAGCAAAAATAAGTACGCGTGCTGTATGTATATATATTTTTACTTTCAATAAATGCGACACGGTTATTTTTCATTTAACAACTTTTGTCCGTCCGTCCGACGATTAATCAACCAACATATAATATTATAATGTAACAATGTATAAACGTTTCAAGAGTCTTGTGTATGTATAAACTATTATATAGGGAGCTAGCTATAAGTAAACAGGATGGTTACTTAAAAATACGAGGAGTTTTTAAATGAGAAAAAATATTATACTAAAGATCATAGATAAACATGTAAAATAGTATGTTATAAAATGTTGCTTAATTAAAAAAATTAACTAAATTTAACTTCCTAAGATATCATTAAAGAACTCCGAAATCTCACCGAAACGTACCTACATAGCCAAACATTGATTACCAACTAATTTTGTTATTGCGTCTATATGTTGTTCATCATTTTATTATTACCTAATTATCAATATCCACTCTACTTGTAAAATGAATAATACACCCAGCTGATTTTCACATATGCAACAATGTGTACTTTACATTAATAAAAACATCCAGAATCCTAAGTGCAAAATTTGTAAATTTAAAATGTTGTGGCATACACTATTATATGCAGGTATATTCATTACAAATTGTCTACATAATATAGTTTGTACTTATCCATGTCTATCAATACATATTATAATGAATGCACTTGGTACATATATAAAATTATTATTTTTTCCATTATCTACAGTGCATTGCGCACAGCGAAATTCACTCTATCACACGTTATTTAAAACAGATATGATAAAAATTTGGCACATTCATAAATACATTAACCACTTGTTGAGACATTTATGAATATTTGCGGAATAATTAAACGACCAACAATCTAATATTATTAAAATGTGTTTAAATATAATATAATATTTTACGTATATCTAACCACAATTATTTCTTAAATAAGTTAACACCTAAAGCACTTATATACCTAGTACTTAACTAGAAACAATTTAAATTTAAAAAAAATAACAGTAGATATGATTGCAGCTTAAACATTTTTATGATATATGTACCTATTTAGTATATTAAACTATTTTATGCTATTTATATAATAATCACACGTTAATAAAATGTATATTATACACTTATAACAAATATTAACATCTTATAAACACTTCAATAGTTTGAAATATTTTGAAAATTGAAATTTTATAATTTTTTAGTTTTTATTTGTTGAAAAATTTTTTGTTGTTTGGTATAAAAATTGAAAAAATTAATACAATTTCAAAAATATCGAAAACAGTCATCATTTTTTTTTTAAAATCATTTGTAATTAAAATTTTGACGACATTTTATTTTAATAAAAAAAATAATATAGTCATCATATTTTATTTACCACAGTTAATTTTAAAATAAAAAAGGAAATAAGGAAACTTAGATGTCGAGTGAGTCATTATTATAGGTGTGTTAAATTTTAATTCGATGTTATATATCATGGTATACGAGAAACGATCTATCAGCCTATATATATCACTAAGTGATATGACTTTTTTACATAGTTATTGAAGTAATTTATTTTACTTTTTGTATTATAGTAGCTATATGCAACACACAATGACACACATGGTGGACTGCGTCAATGACAGAGGACAAATGCATAATTATTCTACACTCAGCTGAATATGATACAATAATATTGTGTACATCTACATAGTAACTAATAATATTTTAAAAGAGATTTATATAAGAGAACCTTGTTCTCGTATTCTCCGTTCTAACCTTTTAATCTCGGCAAATATTTATCATCTTCGATCTTTTTTGTATCATCAGGCATTGCGACTTACGTCTGTTTCCATCCTGCGAGCCCGGCGCGACATTATAACCGTTCTAAAAACAACCCAAAGCCGTAAAAAGTAACAGTTCAAAGAAATTTTACGTATGCGCTCGCGCTTGCAGTTATAAAAGACCTTTTTCCATAAATAGACACGTCGCCGGGATACCAGTCATCTTGTGCGTTGTCATTTCTTCATATACGTGTACTTACTACTTACCAACAACCATAGAGTATTTCAACTTTCTTTACGCAACTTATTTCGGCACGTTAACAATTTGAAAAAATACGCACGCGACCAATACACGTATATTTAAAAACATGTGAGTCATGAATACAGTAAAGTTATTGATATAATTTTATGTATATCTACTGCTGCAGAACCATGACTTCATAAAAAACGAAAACATATCAAAGAACTCAAAGCTCTATTTTATGTTTCAAATGATACCCTCTATAGAGACCTCATATTTCAACAGTCCAAAATATAACCGAAATATTTTATAAACACCTCCACTCCTATCTCTCCAAACACAGCAACCCTCTTATTTCAAATCTATCAATTCACATTATTCCAGGTACTCCAGAATGTGCTTAAAAAGAAAATGGTGTTGTGACCTTTTAGAGGACTAAGTTTCAATACTATCCAAGCCGTGAAGTTTCGTCAATGAATTGTCTATTCTCTTACAGTTACTGCCTCAATATAATATACGTATTTAATTTAATTATTGTATCTGTTAAATTTGATTGTTTTTTATTTACTATTCAAATCACTTGTACTTATTGTAAAAATTATTACTTACAGATTGTACAGTTATAAAAATAAAAATAAATGTATATATATTTAAATATAATAAAGAGCTCACCCAAATGGTTTTTACAATTTACAGTGCTTATTCGTTTATTTGACACTATAATTGTTTGTGGGAGGAGCTTTGGAGTGGTTTTGTTTAAACCAGTGCTGCAGTGATTATCCATCACAGAGATACCCCTAACTTATAAATTCGAGATATTACATAACTATTTAAAATATAAAGTATTTATACATTTTTTTCGTATTCTTTAAAATTAAAAAAAAAAAAGTGGCCATGTGGGTATTACTCTGCTCTATAGTAGAGATAAAGAGTAGGTCACTGGTCACTATAATGGATGTGTTGAATTTGAATGAAATGACTGGTATCATTGTAAATGAAAAACAATTCTGAACGGAGATAATTTGTCAGTCAATGATAATTAGTTGGATATATTATATTATTACCTATATTTAAATTGTAATACATCGTTATTTTACGCGATTTCGTAAAAAATTAAATTTAGTATGCTCATTAAATTTTTTCTATATTGACGCTGGAATTTTTTTTTACAGTTACTTGAAAGAAAACTTATGGATAACTTTGTATTAGATTTTTGAATCTTAAGTATAAATCACAAAAATTTTATAAATTTTCAATTTTTAAATTCCTTGCAAATTTTCGCGATTTTGATATATTTCATAAATATACTAAATAATGAACTTTAAATGCTTATAAACAAAAATTGTGACAAACGATTTTTGATTTTTTTTTACTACGATAATTAAAACTTATAATAAACCTTATATTAAATTTTAAAGACTTTTTGGATAGCCAATTTTTTTTATGGGCATTTTAAGAAAAAAACTTAAAAAAATAAAAAATTTCAATTGTCTATAAGTAGTTTAAAAAAATTCTAAATATTTTGAAAATTTAATTATAAATAGATAGTGCTAATATAAACATTTGGTGAAAATTTCAAGTATTTTCAATGATTCGTTTTTGAGTTACAGCAAAATCAAAAAATCGATTTTGTCAAATAGTGGTTATGCATAAAAATTCCCGTTTTTTCGTAATTTTTTCAGGTTTTTTCCCGACGCTTTTGAAAACTAATTGAAATTTAGATGAATTTTCCTTTTCAAAGAGGGGCTGAAGTCCAAAATCGAAGCATTATTACTACTTCAAAAAGTGATGACAGACACAAAAAAAAAAACACACATCATTGTAAAATCAATACATTCATCACTCCATTCAGAATCTAAAAATGTATTAAATAAACCAGAGTAAAAATTATTCAACTGTATTAACAATTAAAGTGCATTTTATTATAATATAAAGTTATACTTATAACCTAAATTATTTGGTTAATATACATATACTAACTATATAATATGCAGTACACGGTTATATCATTGGTATCAAAATAGCCAAATTAGTTGTAACTAAACTGCCCTATAATATTGAATTAAAAAATCTTAGGGGTAACCCCCACTTATTTCAAATATTGTTTTTATATTAAAATACAAATTATTATTTTCATCAATTACATAATGTTTATTCAATGCCTATAACTATTTTATATCTATACGTAAACGGGATTAACAAGCAAATAGGTACACAAGGTATCAGTGGTGCGATGTTATAAAATCAAATTATATTATTCTCTTATTAACACAATTTTCAAATAAATAAACAATTTTTATCATCTTTATTTATGTCAACTAATCAAACATATTACTCTACTGATGCAAAATTAAATTTATTTTTTTAATTTTCTAATTTTTAAAATGTTAACTATTTTATAGGGCGGATGAGTCAACGTAATCTGATATTTTAGACAAATAAAATTATTTAAATTACTGTTAAAAAAGCTCCTAAGGTAGTTCCTTAGAAGAATAAGATTAAAAATATCATTGAGAAAATATACCTCACAGTTAAACAGGCGCGGATCTAGAATTTATTAATGGGGGGCTGTTCCCCCTTCCACCCCTTGTATCCGTATCATCAATCCAAAGATAACACTGCATCATTATATTTTCTAACACAAAAATGCTTTTGACCTCAGGTGTACATCATACAACTCCATGTTAATAAATATTTACACATTATACATCATTCTATTATTGCTATTTCAAAATATTGCGAGTGTACCTATTATTATTTTTGTAATATACGCGAATGATGGGTTGTTCAAATTCACAATCTCTATAGAAGATTATATGTAAATAACGTGATTGCTCAATGTGGTTCATATACAATAACAATATTATGTTTAGAATTTCATGTTCTGAATGCTTAAATGATAAATCCCTTTGAATAAGCATACATTTATGCTTCAATCTATGCGCGGAAAAGAAGACGCTCTAGCGTTATATTATAAAACATAAATACTCGTCGTCGAATTACGTGTTATTTTTTGTAAATAAAAATCTAATATATGAGTAAATTATATATTTATAATAAAATTAAGTAATATTAATATATATACATATATAAATGCCGTAATATTTCGCAATGTAATAAAGAGTAATAGAATATAAAAACGACGATGAAAAATACACTCGTTCTGATATAGACATTTCAAGCGACTCACAATCATAATATAATATATGAATAAGAATATTGCTTGTACCAATACACGAAAATAAATAACGTAGAAGTAATTTTAGTTTACCGTGGAATTCATAACAATTTACTATTACAGCTAGTCATGATCAGGATCACTCACAAAATAGGTACTTGTACTACGTCATATTTAAATTTTTTAGATAGGTATATAGAACTATGGAAGCATATAATAAAATACTGAATTTTCCTGTGATCGTGTCTCTACAGTAGTACTGTGTATTTAGGATTACGATAAAGTATATATTCATACACGGTGGTCATACTGCAGGTAATACTAACACAGAGAAACGGGAAACCACGTTAGGCGATAGGCCACACATTATATATTATGATGATAATATAATATGCACACGATCGCAAGTTCTTAAATGTGCCTCGGTCGTTTATTTTTATTATTATTATCATTATCATTATTATTATTACTACACTATTTTATTCGTATTTTATTCATATGATTCATTCGTTATCCGGTTGACACTAAGCGAAGGTATATTATGCACTTCAACGGAGGTGAACGAGTTGGCCGCCGTCGCATCGTTTCAATGCTATAACACAATAATAATATATATGCGTGTCGTGTGTATTAAACAAAAAAGATTCGGTGCGCGTCGAGAAGCACACACGCGAACGACCGTCAGTGGGTTCTAATTTATGAAGATGTTTTTTTTTGTTTTTTCCCCCATCCAATAAAAACGAGATAATATTGTTGTCATTATCATTATTGTTTTTGCAATGGGTGCGAGAGCTCGTCTCCCGTGGAAAAAATTAAAAATAATATTATGCCTGCAAGCTATTCTATACACGATGAATGTTCTATAACATTTAATGTAAGTGTGTATGTGCACAATGACTAAGTACGTGTACGCACATATAGAATATATGAATTTGATCTCAAAAATTTGATTTCGGACATAGAAAATATCGTTTTCATTAGATATATTTCAAACATTTTCGAGTTTTGAATGTGCACATGAAGAACATTGAATAATTTTGCACAACATTCAAGATAAAACTTGGAATTCCGTCAAACTTTTTTTATACTACTGAAGTTCAATCCACTCAAAGCTTTAAGATACCTAAAAAAATCGTATGTATCGATTAAATATAACAAAATGTTCTCGGTAATAATTTGGTTCTGATTCGTTGCTCATGTATAATGTATGAAAATATTCAACTGGCAAATGCAAAATACAATGATTTTTTTGACTTGCATCGAAGCACAACGACGAGTTTTATTTTAGATTGTTATCGTACATAGGCATAAACATGCTTCATAAAGCGAGGATATAAATGTGTATAGTTACAACGACGGGGTACCGATTAATCACATGACAATAATATTATTACTGTTCACCGGACGCCACTGGACATCCTACAAACCAGTCCGTAGATTTATATCGTCAGAGGAAGGATTTTTGACGTAATATAATAGCTATCATAGATTCAACATCTCAAAATGATCTGTACAACCGTGACTATAACTCATAATCGAAAAGCAGATGATGTATGTGTATTGTGTGTATATATGATATGAATATAAAAAAAATTATATTTAAGGGTATTTTTCTTAGTGGTTATTTTTATTAAATTATTAATAAATCTTTTAGGTATTTTGGAGAAAACCTTAAGTCCTGCATATTCAGCGGTGGTGATACCCAAAAACGTAAAGCTTAAGATTTTTCGGTAGCCCAAAATTACGAATTCGTGTATAAACGTGCTGTTTATACATTAGTAGTAGTACCTATATACAAGCGCAAAAATAAATTGAATTATCTAATAAATATTGTACCCGTTTCACTATGAATTATAGTTTAAAATTTAACGCTTATTATGTTTAGTTCTCAAATATATATATTATTTTTATACTTAAAAAACACAGTGATAAAGTTCAGTTGAAGTTTAATAATATTGTATCTAAATTTCAAGTTTAACTTTAAAGTTAGTAGCTAGTTACTTCTAAGTTTAAAATAAGTAAAAAATTATAATAATTAGGTACTTACTATTATTTAACTCATTTTAATATAACTTTAAAAGTTCAATTAATAATGAGTATTTTACTAAAATGTATTTATGCATATGAGTTGTTAAAAAGGTAATTTTTTTCGCGCTTTTAGTTTACGTTTGGGTAATATATTATGCTTATGAACTACAGCTATCAGCGGTGATCTCGCTAATACACTGTCTTAATATAAAATGTTTTTTCACCTATACACGCAGTTTATCGTAAACAATAAAACGTGTATCATAGTTTTACGCACTCGTTCATAACAATAACATATTATATTTTTCTTATTGAATCGGCTACAAATTCACTACAAGTATTTTTGAGACGATATGACTCCGTGATATACATGTAAGGGATGACAGTAATGATAGTGAGGGGATGGTAACAAGTACAATCGATTCAAGTATCTACAATAACTTTGTCTGGAATAATAAGATGAGTGCAATATATACATATTGTAATGTTTTGTGTGTGTGGACCGTCAACACGACAACGACCACTCCTCAACGGACGGGAGAATAATATATGACCTTGAACTGAATGCCACCGCCGCTCGGCAATCGAACAGGTCAACATCGCGGGACATTCGAAATCGCCGCGTGTGTGTGTATTATGCATAATATACAGATAAAACGTACATCACACGAGTCGTCGTTTATATTAATGTTTTATTTTTACTTTTATTATTATAGTTTTTTTTTTATATACACGAGGCGATTCGTATTTTATTTTTATTTTTGCGCGTACGCCTCCGCCACCACCTGCAGTTCAACCGTTGCAGTGGCGGCAGCACGTATATGATAATATAGTATATAAATATAAGTTCCAAGTGATGTGTGTTTATGTTAAGAACTGTATACATTCGAGCATAATATTATATATTATTAAAATAATATAGTAGATTAACTCACCATCAGTTCTTCCTTGCACCGTCTCTCCTCTTCGAGTGACATCCGTTTCTCATGTTTTTTGAAATACTTGCGTTTAGCGGCCTGCAGGTTGAACCACGTGTACGAGAACGCTTTGACGTTGGGCAGCAATGCCTCTATGAACGGATGAAATTCATCCTGTTGGGTAGATAAAAAAGACTTAGATAGATGTTAAATCATCTTTGTTGTTAAACAATCAAACAATCATAATATTGTTGTTGTTATTATTATTATTATTATTATTATTATTATTATTACGAGTATTATTATTAAATTTCACTTCTTTATTACTACTTAATTATTTAATTGCTATAATACCTATAAACGATAGTATACGTGAAAATATGAAATCCTTCCCTAAATCTGCAGTTATTGGCTGGGTATTATAAATACACAAGTGTGTACAGTGTACGTGTACGATCGGACCTCGGTTATCACTAAGCAACAGTTCTGAGCACGTGGTGCAGCAGGAGGTGATGCCAATTCGCATCGCACCGCACTGGGTTAGTGGGAATCGCGCACATCGAGATCCTCCGGGACCCAGTGCCAGCCAGACCATTACAGCCTGCCAAACGCGCACACTTCTATGGTCGTGGTCGTGTCGTCGCCGTGACCCGGTTGGCCAAGACTTCTTATGCAATTGGCATGGTATATCGATGTGTATGCATGCTGGAGAATACGCACGGCATGCGTACGCACACAAACATTAAAATCGGAAACTGCCAAATTTTTTTTTTATTATTATTTTCAAACGGGTTTCGCAAACGAGACTGTTGTTTACTGCAGTGATTCGTCTACTGCATAAGTCTTTCCATTAATGAAATTCAAAATTGTTACATTTATTCATAATAATCATTGTATAATGTATATATTACATAATACTATGTATATTATACTGTACGTAGCATAGGTAAAAAAAAGTGATTTTTTTGTGTCCCACTTCTCAATTACATATTGAAATATATTTTATTTTTTTAGTAAATACAGAACAAACCCAGAAAAACACTGGTGTTAAGAACCTATAATGATAAAAAATTGATTGATACAATTTATTGCAATATACATACAAATGTATAATGTACAAATATTTACAAGTTATAATGAAAAAGAGGGGTTGTGCAAATTTACGATCCGCAAGAGCTAAATAATTGATGAGTTATCAAAATAGTTTGCTTAAGAAATTTGAAGCATGGAAGCGTAAAGCAAATGTTAATGCAGAGTTACATAGAATTAGTATGAGGGCTAGAAGTATTGGAAAGTCGATTTTACCAGTTAGAAGGTTGGATAGAAATCTAATATTTGTCACGTGTTTGCAATCAGCGAGACTTCATAGATTTAGGCAATCTTATTTGTAAAACATATTTTTTGAAAACTTTAATATTCTCTGGGACAGCTTTAATCGATTACCTATATAGAGTTGTTGGTGGTACCTATACTAAATCTAAACTATGCCTATCAGACTGCAGGCAAAGTCTACCTACCTATAAGGTTATAAGTTATATACCTATACCTGATAAATAAAATAAAATTATTCCAATTTTAATACTTAACTATTTTTTTGAAATAAAAAGATACAAAAGTACAAATAAATTAAACATTATATTATGTATACTGTAAATGTTAAATAGTAATTCAATAATCAATATTTTAACTACAAGTAATAAATAAAAATTTAAAAAATTAAAATCGCTTAATTAGTTACCTATTAAGAGGACGTAGTATCCGCATGTGATGCCTCCGCCTATTTATTTATATTGAAAATGTTCGTTCATCAGTTTCAATATTGTGCTATTAGTTTTGATATTAGAGTGAACTGACCTATTATAAAATTCAAAGGTAAGATTATTACGTATTTATAAGTAACATTTTATTGATATTATTATTTTTAAGTAAGTTATGATCTTTTTGAAACTGTACATTTTAAAATGATCATAACGTACTGAAAAATAACAATATCAATAAAAGGCTACGTATGGCCCTGGATAATAATCTTACCTTTAAATTGTATAATAGGTCAGTTTACTCTAATATCAAAACTAACAGCACAATATTGAAACTGATGAACAACATTTTCAATATAAATAAATAGGCGGAGACAACACATGCGGGTTCTATGTGACTATTATGTCCTCTTAAATTAGTTAATAATCTACGCATAGTTCTATTAAGTATACAATGTAAGTTTTAAAGTATTTTTTCCATCTAGACCAAACATATAATTTCTTTCTAATAATGCAATATGCTGTATATGAAAAAAAAAACAAAATGTCCTCGTCACCAGTGTTAGATTCTGTTTCCAAATCTTATATTTAGTCAAATTCTAATATGCTGTGCGCATGTACCGGTTTATATTAATTATATCCGGTAGTTTGTACATCTGTGTATTTTAGTATGGGAACGCGTCTACTGTTATTTTAACTATTTATCGGTAGTTCGATTATTGACTGTACAATAACTTGATAGTTCCGTGAGAAATAAATCGCATAATGGGTCAACCGGAGAACAACGCGCACTTTGCTATTGGCAAAACAATATCGTTAGACAAAAACACGTACCTATACATCATTATTGAAATCATGTCAACGACATATTTTGAATTTATATTCTCTGATAATATTACGGCAAATCGTAATTATTTTATTAACATTTTCTACATGACACATGCCAGTATAAAACATATTATGTGTATTAATGTAAATACCTATTATCTTATAGTATTATACATTGATCCATTAAAATAATATCTGTTCCGACTAAACTTTTCCACAAATAAATGTATACAAATATTACAAATTAAACTAGATGTAACTGCAAAATAATCTTTTAGAATAGATGATATTTTATAAATGAGATTATGATTAAAATATATATAATTTATTTATTGATTAAATTATAAACGAAACGTTGATCAGTTATATAAAATAGAAAAATATGCAAAAGTCAAAAACCATTATGGTTATAACTTTATAATACATTTTTATATAAAATCATTAATACAATCTTAATCAAACAATATAAAAATAATTCAAAAATAATGATTTCTAGAATAAAATTTGTTATTTCCGAGATAACAAATAAATGTGATAATATCCTAACATGTATAAATGAGACTGAAGTCGTTGGTAATTATTTTAAAATTATTAATTATTATTTAGAGATGGAAATCGAGCGAATTAACAACAATATACGTAGTAATCGCATAGATAATAAGTAAGTTGTCGGGCGGGTTAGAGGAAGCGTTCGCGAACGGCTTGCATCACGGTGGCGACGACTCGCGACGTCCTGTTGGTCTGTAGTCCTGGTGGTGGTGGTTCGGTAGTGATGGTTGTTATTTCAACTCAGCCACTGAACAAAACGCACATGTTCGTCAAGAAAAAAAATAAACACGCATACACATACGCAGATCGCAATGACTTGAACCATGTGCGATGCGTATGAAAATAATATTACGTACACCTATATATACATAATATATTATATCCATGTGTGTGTGTTAGCATCAGTATAATATCCCACACATGTGTTGTGAGCGTGGTAAACATTATTTAATATAGAGTCGATAGCCTCGGCTCGCAAACATCAAATCGGCGTTTTACGCCTGTAAAAAGTATTTTTATATACGAACGGGCATATTCCTTTATAATCAGTAATCACTTTTATTTTTGTTATAAATAATATATAAGGTGATTACCTCAATTATGCTGACCCCTCATTTTTTCCTTAATTAATAAATGTATTCAAATTTATATTTTTGGAATTATTTGGCTTGGATTTGAAAATGCTTAAATTTTTTTTATACTATTTAAACAATAAATAGTGTCTCGTAGTGATGACTCCCAACCTTATTCAAATTAGAAACATTGTTTTTCCTATACATTATTAAGTAGCTGATACTGTTTAAAAATGTCGATGTATCTAAAACGACATTTGAACGAAAATATAATTTTTTAATTATTTATTTTTGCGTACCTATTTATAGAATATTAGGTCTGTATAGGTTTGAAAGATATTTTAACAGACTCTGTTGATTTAAAAATTATAGTTATAATATATTAATATTAATTTATTAACATATTATATTTTTTAAATATATATTGATTACGAATTTTTTTTGTAGGTAATTCTAGAGGTAGAGAAATAGGACTATGGAGCCGCTCCTGATATTCGAAGTACATAACAAATTTTATATCCCCTCCCTCCCATCATCGTTGATTAAGCTTCAGATACAAACCTGACAAAGATAGATTCAAATAATAAAATCTATTATTATTTACAACATATACTATAAAATAGAACACCTATTGTAGTACTGAAGCAATTACATATTTTTCAGCTACCTGAAGCACAAAGAATGGAGATAGGTGTATAATTTATCCTTCATTGGACAAAATTAGCGTTTATTAAAATCGCACTTTTAATTGTAAATATCATCAAATTCTACATATTTTTAGTTTTATTTACAACATAAATATTTATATTATATTTGTATAATATATTCATATAGAAATATAGAATAGAATATAATAGTCTTGTCCGACATAATATCATTTAAATTTAGTTATAAATGTTTTTTCCAAATGTGTTATATTATGTTCTATAGTAGTGGTCAGCAACCGGCGGCCCGTGGCCCATAACCGGCCCACGCCGCTATTGTATACGGCCTGCTTTAAATTTTAGAACAAAAACATTTTTTTTATACATTTCATTATCTTAAAGTTTTAGACAGTATTTTTTTTTTTCATAGCAACTCATTTAAGAATATCAAATTTTTATTTTTGTCCACCTCGCGAAATCGTTTTAATTCGTGAATGTGGCCCAAGAATCCAAAAAGGTTGCCGAGCACTATTCTATATAGTATAGAAACAATACGATGACATAACCCACGTTATTTCTCTATATTATATATTAATATACTATACATAGAGAACCTCTAGATAATACATGTCTGATTCAAATCTACTGTGATAATATTACATCATGTAGGTAAACATAATCATGTTCTTACTAATTTTTTAATTTTTACTCTATAGTTTATAATATTGTGTACCTATATAATTAAACAAAACTAAACGTAACAATATATTTTCATAATATTTGTTGTCTATCCGGAGCACTGTTCACACTGTTTTCGCGTATGTATTCATTCGCTCACGCGAATTCTTGAATATCAACGACCAAATACTAATTTTCCAATCTGTGTGAGATCTAACCTAACCAGTTTGAAGACTACAACCGGTAAACTGATTCTGCGGAATTTCTTTGCGCCGCCCCATCGACAGCGTATTTTTTTCATCAAATGACAATAATGTTATAATATTATTTTATAATAATAATAATATTTTTATGTTCATACATACATAAAAGAGAGAACGAGGGGAGTAATTTATCAATGTACCTGCAAGACGTGCGACATGTTGGCTGCAGTAAAATCTATTATTATAAAATGAATATAAGTTCAATTGCTTAATCCAAATGCAAAATAACAACAATTTGAATGGAAATAGAAATGAAAATCAAAGTACAATATCATTGCCATCATTAAAATATGAACATATGAATATACAATTTTACAGTAGACCAGATTTATAGAATTTTCTCTGGGAAAAAAAAACAAAAATATACCTTTTCCCCATTGCACAGCCTATAGATATATATGTACATTGTTGTGTAAATTACCAAGCATGTTCAACCCTATTTCTTCTATAATAATGGATTTATTCAATTTTTGATAATCTAAGTATATTCATTATTTAAAATTTTTATGATATTTAATAAATATCTTGAGGTAATCGTTAACCAATCAACAATATGGCTAAAAATATTTCTTTTTAATTATTTATGATAAAAGATGATAAGATAATATCGTATTTTGTTCTCTCAAAATTATGATAACAAAAATATTATCTTCATAAATCATACTTAAATGTTTGTGGTTTTAACCTGAAGCAATTATTGTATAATACGTGATTAAATAATTAAAGTTAAATTTTAAAATATAATTAAAGCCACGGGTGATGCAAATATAGTACCAGCTAATAATCTATACTGCTGTACTTACGGCACCAGAGTCGGATATATTAGAACTATTAAACAAGCGCACACTGCACGCGTAGCCCGCGCGATGATCCGTTGGATGTCGCACGAGCGTTCTCGCTCGCTATTTATAAAAAGACGACGGCTGTGTAAGACTATAGCAGCAGCGGCGGCTGCAGCAGTGGTGTACAATAAGGCTTATCCATCAGAGCTATATTGCATAACCACCGCCACATGGGATAAGGTCGTCGACCTTGTTTTCTCCTCTCGTAAAGTAAAAAAAAAAAAGAAAAAATAATAATAATAAAAAACACACACTCATACAAGATATTATATTATGTACGTTTTACACGGGACACCCACATTCCCCCGCGGTGATCACTGTGCGACGACCGGGTAACATGATACCGCGGTCGATCGTCCTAAGAATGTACCGGCAACCATATTATAATATTCTCGCGTATTATATATAGGTACACCTACAATCTATATACGCGTGTGCGATCTCCTTTTGAACCACGCACAAACTTCCAAAGTGCAAATCAGAAATGTAAAAAAAAAAACATTTTACTCGGCAACGGCGATAGTATACATCGAAAAATATTATGATCTAATATGGTATTATTATATTAATTTATATTCTGCAGAATTAAGATGCGCATGCGCCGCAAACATTTAACATATTATACCTTTAATATAAATACGATGATTGCGTGGTTGTCGAGTTGTAGTGGTGACAGTGGTGTATCGCGCGCGCGTGTGTGTATAACATAAGATTTTTTTTATTTGGTTGTTATAAAACATAGAACTAGCTTTGGAGTAAATTATATTATAGGTAGATATTATAATATTGTGAGTTAAAAAAAAAAAAAATACGAGAAAAAAATTAAATGCATATTGTCGATAAATGTCAAGGAACGTCCGCGCTCGGCGACTAGTTTGGACCACCGAATGAACCCACATACACACACGCACACACACACACACACATGCATATATACCTATGTATACAAAATAACGCGTGTCACCGATGACCATACAATGCACTGGCTCTTCCAATTGACAACGGAAATTGGTCGACCGTCAGCTGTAGTGATACTTTATTGTATCGATATTGTACTCGATATTTTCCGATAAAATAACAACATTATTAATTAAAAAATATTGATATTTTAAATTTTCTTAGTATTGAATTATAATAATGAATACACATTTCTATAATATTGAAACTGCCATAATATTAGCACTTTTGTATATAAATATCTATCATTTTAACAACGAACCATACACGAATAAAAATTCATCACATACCAATACTCAAAAATCTACATCCAATAGGATGAAAATATTAACAAAATAATTTTTTTTTTTGTTTAAGTTGTTTGTTGGGCTTTGTAAAATGTGCTGTACTATAAGATTTTTTTAAAAATAAAATGTCAACATACTTGGGAAGAAAATTTGAACAATTAATCAATATCAGTTTACGATTTTAAATTTATTTTTAAACTTCATTTATGAAACGTATTTTACAAATTTGAAACAACGATGTAATATCGCTCTTAAATGGTCATATGATAGTTTGATACACAATTTCAATTAAATATGTGCCCGAACATAATATTATTAAAATATATATGATTTTTTTCATGATAACATTTATTTATGCTTTGAAAGATATACATGATAATCTTAAATGCGATTATTCAATAATAATAGTCCCATAAAAGTTTTACTGCACAAATGGGATATAATTTCGACATAAAATTTTATTGTAGTTTTATCGAAATATTATACCAAAGAGTTAAGATAATCTATTTATACACAATGATTATAGTTTAAAATCTCATATTAATTTAACTATATTATACTGTTTTTGAAGAATGTATTATACTAAATATAATTAGGTATGTATTAAGAAATTGTATTAAGTATTAATATTTTATTTTAAATGGTACGTTTAAATACATAGATGATGTGTGTCTCTCTCTGTCGATTTAAGACAGCAAATAAAGAGTGCCTTTCAAGAATACTGAACATATATTTTTATAGAAGTGATATTTTAATTTTTTGCATCTGGGGAAAATGTTTATGCCCATACCACTAGTTAAAAATATAATTCCTTTTTGAATGTTCTCATTTTCCAATACTATGTATTATGTAAATATTTATGAATAACGTAAATATTATTATTTTTTTAAGAAATAGCAAAAGTATTAAGTATTGCAAACCTTTTGATTAAAAAAAATATATATCGCCTAAATAAATTCATTGGCGGCGTCAATTATCACTACAAAGAGATTATTAAAATAATACTTAGATACTATATATAATATATTATATTAATAATATTATGAGAACGTCCATCTCACTCGACGTTAGAAATTAGTATCCAATAACACGCACACATGCAAAAAACACACGTGACAGGTTGTTTTAGCGTGGGTTTCACATGTATATAATATTATGTTATGTTTAATTTAAATCTTTGACATAGATGATTAATCAAACACACTTATTTTAACTCCAAATATTCGACCGGTGTGAGTAAATTAGAAAAATATGTTTTTTTCGAAACTCAGTAAAAAACGCAAAGATTAGAAGAGTATTATTATATATAAGATTAAGTATATTTATATGTATTTATGTAAGCTAAATACAAATGATGCAATAAATAGTTTTTATACATTTTATTCAAAAGCTATTTAAAAGACTTAAATTGACATTCTTAATATTATACAACACCACAGTATTGATTCCAAATTACTTTTTTTTATTTATAGTATTTTTAAATGACATAATATATCAATGCAGATGTGTATAGAAATCGAATAATAAATGTATTTAATTAAATTATATTATCTTATAAGTTATACTCTATAATAATAAGTTCTTAATCTGCAATGTAATATACTAATATTTTTTTATCCTGGGACACTGAAATAATGAATTACCATTAAAATGTATTATATTAAAAATTCTGGCAGTCACTTTGAAACATAAGTTTATTTAGAATATTTATAAATGATTTTTAACATAATGTCTCTCAAAATTGTACAATTAACTACATACAGCAATACAATTAATATTGTATAACGTTGTCCAAAACCGACTGTGCACCGCCCGGTGGAGGCGGTAATGACGTGACCATCATTTGAGACAGGACAACAGCAGTCACCGCGGTGCAAATAGGGTGCCGTGTTCGCGGCGACGAGTGCGTAACAGTTACAGAGGGTAGTTTTATATTTAGTTTTATATAGCGTGTATATATAGATAAAGGGTATCATAACCACAAGCGTATATTATTATCGTACAGACGCGAAGTCGAGAGCGTATCATTTATATTCTTTCGAACACCACCGCCACCGCGGCTGATTTAAAAATGGATGCGTATATTCCATTTGCATATGATTTTCGCCAGAGAACGACATGTTAGCATACGCACACGCGCACACACAGACACATACGTGTTTTAGTGTATACATACATATTATTATATCGGAGAGCAATAAACAACTGCCCCCGGGGTGGGTGCGCGCAGACGATTTTTATATATAACGTACAGTCTCATTCTCGGTCGCGTCTCGCCCGCCCGAATAGTAATAAATAGTAGTTTGTACTTGGCGTATTAATGCGATTGCCTTTTCGTATTTTTTTTTCTTTTTCTTATGTTCTACGTTCCCGCCGCCGATGCACATTTTCTCCGAAACGAGCAGATAAAATCTAGAGGAACGTATACGCGCCGTCGTCACGCGTATAACTCTCGACAGCAAACGCGCGAGGAAGGGTGCCGCCGCCGTACTCGGCGTGCTTGCTAACGCGAATTAAGGGATATAACGACGTAATCTTTTTTTTTCCGTTATTTTTTTTTTGCCCCTGGATTTTCAATGCGGATTTCAGCACCGCGTTTACATAAGGATTTTTAACCACCGATTCCGTCGCCCCAGCAGGTTATAAAGTCTTCACGGCGCGATTATCGTTGTAATGTTTATATATTGAAGTACATAATGTATATGTTTATTTAGGAATGAAGTTTTTAATAGATTTTTTCTGAAGTGACTATGTAAACCAATTTGTCGGGCACCTTTTAATTATACAATTTTTACTTTAATATTCTTAATAAACGATCGTTTTTTATTAAAATAATATTCTTACACGATAGTTGTATAATATATTGTATTACATTTTATACAAACACCATTAATATTATAAAACCTATCATTATATACCGTGGAAAACAATTTCATTTTTTTATATTAGCTATAATCACAGTTATATGTAAAAGGTACCTACGCATTGTTGCGCAAACGTGTAAATATCACGTAATATTACAATAATTTATCATCATGAACAATAGGTATAGTTTGTGCAGTACTTAAATTCAAATGCATATAATATAATACAACCGTATAAATATATTTTATACATTATCGTGTAGCAAACACTCGTAAGTAATACAATTTGCCCGTTATTGTTAACACCAATACCTTCAGTTTAAAATTTAAATTGAATTCGGTTTCGTTTAACTATACACAATACAGGAGATGCGTACAACTAGATAAGACGTGACAAGTGTCTCTTGATTGGTAAATCTAATAAACCGTTCTGGAAACTGAAATACGGTAAATGAAAACGAGATAAACGACATGAGCTGCCACAGTTAACGCGTAACCTTAATTTAAATTTCACTATAACATTTGAAATGAATAGACGGCGATTTCTGCCCGAACGTTAATAATATATAGAATTATAGACTATATATGTTTGTTATGAGATCACGCATATAATAATTTATTATTATGTAGATAATATTTAGAGAAACTTTTCTAATTCACTTTATCTTATTTTTAGAAACGAGTTCAAATATAGCAACATTATAATTTTAGTAGTATGTAACAATATACGGGGTGTTTCACGATGAACTGACACTTTTGAACTTAACTTATGTGTGCAATTGTCAGTTCATCGTGAAACATCCTGTATAGTAGGTACATGCATCATACAAAAAACTACCTCACTGCTTACTGCTTAAAACTGTACACATCTAACACGAATTTCAAGAGGTAAATATATGGCGTAAATAAACCATAAAAGGACCTTTTTATTCTACTAGCTCTTGTGTTTTAATGATGATGTCATCAACTCACTATTAGACCGGATGAATCAAGAGATAATTGTCCAAAAAATTCAATCGAAAATTGTCGTCAGAATGTGACCCACGTTTACTATACCTATTATTCCTGTAAATAAGTGCGTACAAATGTACAATAAGTCAATAACTAATAAGTAATAACTTTAATATGATTTAATATTTAATCTGAAACGCCTATAGTATTATAATGTCGGAAGGAAAAGAGTAGTGGTTATTGATCGGTATTTATCTATTTTTATAACTCTCACCCTCTATAATTTCTCTCCCTCACACGCTTTCTATCTCCTCACTATCCTGTATATATATAATTGTAATAAACGATCCTATTAATTAAACGGCACGGGCCGCAGAAACGTCGGCGGCGGCGGGAGTCGAGTGCCGGCGGATTACACGCAAAGGGACGTTTGCAAAGGAGTGTCCGAGCGCGTACCGACTTTTGGACATCGCGTAGGAGGTACTCGCGAATGTATATATAACGTACAACGCGAACGACCGTCGATTGTGCATAAATCCTATATCTGCAGTGAACGAGGGCACCGTATATTGTTCGTGTATAGTTTGTGTGTGTGTGTGTAGATTTCCTTGCCCTTTTTGAACACAGCCGCTTATAACGACGATTTACGCCACGAATAAGCGTTTTGGTTTTATTCGAGAATTTCCTGAAACATTTCCCCTCACCCGTGTCACCGCAAATCCGGCATGTAAATAACGTGTGTACGCCGCACGGACAAGGGCCCCACGCACTACAACCGTACGTCGTACACGATAAACATAAGTTTTTTCCCCTTTTTGAGTATTTTTACTTTTATTATTATCCGGAAAATAAAATCACGGGCACATATTATTTAATGTATATAATGCAAAAAGTATCTTCGCGAGCAAAAGTCATTCAATCGTGTACGTGTATTTGTATACCTACATTATACTTACGCAATCAGTGCATTCACAAAATTAGCTTTAAAAGAAAAAAAAAGCGGGTAAGTCAGTATCACTCTGCTGTATATTAGGGGGTGGGGTGGACCTCGGACTAAGGTAGGTTAAATTTGAATGCAATGATAGGTATCATTGTATACGAAAAACGATTCTGAAAGGAGATGATTTGTCAGTCTAGGATATATTATACTTAAATATTGTCATATATTCTATTTTGAAACAAATTCAAACATTTAAGTAAAAGTTTCAATATCTTAGGTTTAGTAATTTTTTAAAAATAACAAAAATCGAAAATTATTTATTAGTAAAACGTTATTTTACACGTGTATTTTTGATTTCAAATTAAAATTAAAACTTTAAACACTCATAAAATTTTTAAATTGAATAATCCTTAAACTTTTTTATAATTATTCTAAGTTTAACTTATGGACAGCATAATATTAAATTTTCAATTCTTAGCTTTTGATATTAAAATATTTATAAATTTTTAACTACCAAATAGTGAAAAATATTCATGATTTTGACGAATTTTTGTCAATATTTGAACTTCAAATGCTAATAAAAAAAAATTGTGCCTATGTATTTTTAAAATTTTTGAATGAGAGTTATAACAAGTTATGTAGACTCTTCAATTAAATTTTCAAGTAACTTGTCCTAGCTAAATTTTTTTTATCAACATTTATAAAAAAAAAATGAAAAAAAATTGAAAATTTCAATTGTCTATAAATAGATCAAAAAAAGTCAAAATATTTTGAAAATCAAATTACGTAAAGAAAATGGCAATCTAAATAACTGGTAAAATTTTCAAGTATTTACGACTTATACTATTTGAATAACAATAAATATCAAAAATCGTTTGAGGCTAAACCGTTATTTAACGTGGTTTTGTAAAAATTTAAATTTCAAACATTCCTTAAAATTTTTTGTCTTAGTCCGGTAAAGTTTTTTTTACAGATAGTTGAAGAAAAATGTATGGAGAACCTTGCACCCAATTTTCAAAACTTAGTTATAAAAGAAAAACTTTTACGATTTTTCAACCACAAAATTACTTGCAAATTTTCGCAATTTTGACATATTTCGAATAAATTGGAACTTTAAGCACTTATAAAAAAAAAATTGTGACTAACGATTTCGGATTTTTTTTTATCACTTTAAGAACAACTTATAAGAAACCTTGTATTAAATTTTCAAGATTTTCTGGCCAGCCAAAAAAATTTTATTGTTATTTAAAAAAAAAAATACTTAAAAAAATTGAAAATTTCAATTGTCTATAAATAGCTCAAAAAAAGTCAAAATTCTTTGAAAATTGTGTATGGAGAACGCTAATATAAACATTTGATGAAAATTTCAAGTGTTTACATCGATTAGTTTTTGAGTTATAGCAAAATAAAAAATTCGATTTTGTCGAAAACTGGTTTTGCGTAAAAAATCCCGTTTTTCCCTCATTTTTTTAGGGTTTTTCCCGACTCATTTAAAAAATATTGAACATTTTTAACTTTTGACCCCCCAAAGTACCAACTAGATTCAATTTCCTTTTCAATGAGTGGCTGAAGTCAAAAATCGAAGCATTTTTATTGCTCCAAATGTTGTCGTCAGACACAAAAAAAAAAAATAATAAATAAAAAAAAAACACACATCATTGTAAAATCAATACATACATCACTCCGTTCAAAATCTAAAACAGTTATTTCTAAAATTTAACCGTCAAATATAATATTATAATAATATTATAAATGTACGCGACTAGTACTACAAAATATTATTTTTGTCTTTTTAAACTAATTAACCGGGATTTTTTTTATTTTCAATAGAATTTTCCGTTTTTTTTCAGAAATAGGTACCTTACCTAACCTATTATTATATTATGTATTATTACTTATGATTGGAACCAACGACATGTGTGTGCTGTGTAGTAAGACGTAATAATAATGCGATATATGAATTCTTAAATGTAATTTAGTAATTTGTGATATTATAATTTATTTTTGCTAATATATAATTGAAGTGGATACAAACAAAATATAATTTTTCTATTTCTCAGTAATCAATACAGCCTTCTAAAAAGTAATATTTTATGGTTAAAATATTACAATTGGCGTTATGTGACATTCAATAAAATATGTGATTTATCAGATTATTATAAAAACAAAATATAATTTTGTACATAGAAAATACCGATAGTAACATTCATACACGGAAATAAATAATAATTGAACGATAAATTATTGTTTTAAGATTTACCAGTTGGAAACAGCCACAGTATTATTATTACTTATACTTGACAATGCGGAAACAAATCAAAACACTATAAAGTTGTAAAAATAGTATAGAAAATGATCCAATATATTTGAACATTTTACTTATATAATTACGTGTTTTTAAGTTAGTTATATTTTATAGTTCTTCCAGTAATTATAAGAATAATTGCTCTGTGCGTTAATCAAGTAGGTAATTGAAATAGCCAAATATACGCATTAAAAAAAATATAATAAGTAACTTTTGATAAATAAAATATTATGTAGGTAGGTAAATATTATAAAAGCACCTTTTAATTGTGGTTATAATATTATTATTATAGTGGTCACAGATTAAGTATAACCAATATATTAATAAGAACGATATCGAATGTAAACAATATTGTATATAGCACTATTATTGTTATAATAGCACAATCGCGGAAATTCAATCGCAACGTCCTTTAGATGAAATTCGCTTTGCGTCCCTCAGTTAGTTGTTATATAAAACTGTAAATGACACGTATAGGAGCGGCCGTAGCAGCAGCAGAGACCATGTGAATTATTCTCGGCAGAACGTTTGAAAACACAATGGAAGGACCCAAAGACCGACCATATACACAATAATATAATAATATGCCCTCGTATATACGCCGCAGACGCGGGTCGGAAAGTTGTACTAACCGATGCCCGAACACGTTAAACACCATCACTGCCATCCCCGTTCGTGTTTGTTGACCCCTTTTATATTATAAATATATATATATATTTTCACCAATTCGCGTCGTTCTTGTCCAGGCCGGTCGCCCGAACACGACCGCCAAACCGTCCAAAAAGCCTGCCTGCGCGGTAGCGGCAGTGGCGACAGACAAAACGGTTTCGACGTTTCACAATAATGGCTCATTGTTTTTTTTTCTTTTTGTTTTTTATCTTCCTGAAATTAATTTTAATTTTTTTAATTTATTGGACGCGTAAACTTATGCCGCGAGAACCACCGGAGTATTTCCCTCTAGTGTTTTTTTTTAAATTTATTTAATTTATTGTATTTAGGTCGAATGTTTTATATTTTTTTCAATATTTTTTAAGTACCTAAACTTTGGTTTGAAAACGCAGCAATAAATTTTGGTCAACGCAGTGGTTTTATTTAGCCACCCATACTTTTATCTCCCCCCCCGGTCATCGCATCGCTCTGATTTCCGCTCGCGCGCCCACTGACTCTCTTTTTTCATTTTTATCCCCAAGCATCCTCTTGCGCCGCAGTGGTCCATTGGATCCTCTAAATGATACACATTATATGAGAAAATTGTGTTCAACGTAATATCGTTGTTATGGGTCTTAATAGCAACCAAATGTACTGACGCGAAAACGAGCATATAAATTACAGTTGCAGTGCATGGACGAGAAAACAATTAGAATTTAGTTGATGACAATATAAATTAGAATTACGCTTAAACATTAAAAATGATTAATATCAATATTATTAAAAAAAAAAAGCAATAGTGTGATTCTGAGTTGTTGCACTTTATGTACTTATACTAAATTATTAGATGGAACATATAGTGTAGGTATATATTACGTCGGATCGTTGTAACTCGTACGAATTAAATCGAACTTATTACTTTGATTACTTAATAAGTGTATATTATTTATTGTATTTAAATGCAGATAAAGCCATTTTTAATGGGTCCACCATTAACAACAATGTAAATGTATATATTATATATCATATAATAGCATACAGTATTCGCATATATATACAAATAGTATCCATTTATATTCTGCAATGACGTCGTCTGCAGCAGTAAGCGAAATTTAAAATAAATAAAAAACGAGAGAACAATTCTTAATATGCAAAATGCATTCATGGGTGCGGTACAATATATATATATATATATAGTTTATAATGTATGATATGACCCTAGAGAGGATACAGATAGGGCTCGTAAAGATTCAGTTGAATGCGACTGATGCGATACGCAGCTGATGTTGCACTCACTGCAGTAATTTTAAAAAATTTGTCTGAAAAATCGATGGCTGCTGTCGACTTACGCATTTATATAATTTATATATCCTTACAAATATTGTACTATAATACTGTGATGCACAGATCATTCTGCAATATTAACGGTCTCGTACGTCGTATGTAAGTTTCGAAAAATCGCCAGTCATTTATCCGCCATTTACTAGTAGATTTGTAACTATTTTGCAACGACTGCGGTATAGTGTTTCTTCGGCGCGTCGCTGACAACTAGAATTAATGAGTCCGTCATGCCGGTTCTTTTAAATCCTGCGGAGACTAACGCTTAAATCCTTTGCAATCGTACACATACAAAAACTAGACATCCCCTTAGATTAATTGCCCTTTTTTTCGCCTCCTCCCTCGCTTGTTAACCCTCCAACCGACTTATTTTTGCGATGATATTATCGAAACGAATCGATCGTATAGCTGCTGCGCTACCGCTGCAGTTCTCCGACACAATACGAATGAAACACATTTTTCAAACATGAAAATCTGTTGATCACAATGGCGTTTCTATAATGCGCGCGTAACAAAACATTCATCACTATGTAATATATAACATATTCTACTGTAGCAATATGTTTCAATTTAGATACAATTCAATAACAGTTATCCACAAAAAAATCGAATCAATATAATTACAAACTCTACAGTCTAAGTATTTATAGTATTATTAGGTAAAATACGTGTAAATTATTCAAGATTCGTGTAGGTATCTATTATTATAATTGTTATGAATTATCGTTTTTCAAGTATTAATGTACAATATCACTCAAAAATCGCAATAATATTTAGGTATAAGTTACTAATCATACTTAATAATATTATAAGTTATATAAGTTAAAATAAAAGAAATCTAAGCGTTTATTATATATGCACGTTGAACAATAATTTACACCATAATACACGTTCATTTGATTTTATATCCGCTACTAAGATTATTTATGAAAAATTAGTCTGCCATGCTCCATGCTATATAATACATTCTATATTATTATATTATTATTATTAGTACTATCAATAAAACGTGTGTAATTATTGGTTGGACAACACATGGTAATACTGAATATTTACGTTTATTTACGGGTACGTATGCATTTAAACATTGTAGTTTTTCAAACCGCAATATTAGATACATAAGAGAATTCAATGTTTGATTTATTCGTAAATTAAAAAAAATACTGTTGAAATTTCAACAATATTTAATGTTATATTTAGAATATTATATTTGTTAGTAAATTATTATTTTATCTTTATGTGTGTATAGGACGACTAGCTTTGTGTTAATTCGGGACATTTTGATATTTTAACATGCTTGAAATCTACTTCGACACATTTTTTACAACACAACTACCTATTGCTATCATTAGAATATACAATATACTCATTTTAAGCTCTGCAACAGTGTTGGTAAAACAATGCCGTCTGTTGAACCGAAGGCCTATAATAAGCCACTGCCGTGTCCCGTGCGCGTCCGTCTATTTTAAGCGTAAAACGAGCCCTATAAATCTGCAGCGTACGTGGCAAGTCAATACATCCGAGTCGCAGCAGAGGTTTCTATGAAATATGAACTGGTAAAATATTATTTAGTCTATGATATAAAAATAACCAGATGAGTCTGTCGTCTCTAGTACACCAACCGACAAATATATTATTAATACAAGAATAATAATAAACATAGGTATTATGCAAGTTTATTAATCTTATACATCATATATCATATATAATATAATTGTGTTATTATTAAAATGTATAGGTATGCTTTCTCGTATGCATCTCTATAGTTTGAAAATAACTCATAAGTTAGCAGTAGTAGGTTTATATTTATTTTATTATTTTATAATATCGAAAAATATTTAGATAATAAATAATATAATATATTACTACCTACGAAAACTAAAAGAAATACATTTGAAATAATTATGTCTAGTTTTGAAAAATGTATTAGATTTTTAGATACTATTGTATCTAAGTATGAAAAACTCTAATCACATTTCTCGAATATTGCATTTATTTTACGCTTTTGTATGCTTATTAAGTATTAGGATAAAGGTGCAAAAAAAATTTTATTAATTGATAAAATATTGTACTCATTGCATTTTAAGTTATAGTTTAAAATTTGAGAAAATTATATTTCATTCACAATTATATAATATTTTTACATTTCAAAAAAAACTGTGATAATGCTCAGTTTAAGTTTAGTATTATTGTATCATATTTTACGAATTTTAAACAATTTCAAAATTGAACTGTTTAAAAACTGTGGACTTAAAATTGCAAGTTTAATTTTAGGGTATAGGTTACTCATTATACTTCTAAATTTAAAATAACTAAAATTCTACTTATTATCATTTGTATGTTTAACTCATCACCGTAAAAGCTCAAAAATTAATACACTTTAATTTTGTTAAATTAATTTTCATTTATGGGATATTTATTTTTATACTTTTAAGTTCCGTGAGTCATATTTTTCGCTTATGGACTATAACCTAAATTCACTATAAACAGTAAATAAATAATACATAATATAGAAAAATAAAAATTGAAAGTAAGAAAAGACTCAAAATTCCTATAACAATATAATACGTATTATGCTGTGGTTTTTCAATAAAATACACACACCAACGCATTTTATTCGAGATGCAATATTTAATATAAAGCGTACCTATATTATTATCAAAAACAAGAATTATAAACCATACAAAGAAAATAACATACTAATTATTCGGTTATGGTTCAAACGAACATAATTATTGTAACAATAATAAATATTAATATATTATCTAAAATATGCGTATATGTTCATCATCGTTGATTGCGCACTCGTCACAGTTGAATACCCAAAAATAAGTGCTTCATGTAACATGTAAGTATACTGTATTGCTATGTGTGTTTGTGTACCATTAACGTTGTATCACTTATATCGGAGGTTCGGAGCCCTCTGAAAATGTCACGGACCCCAGCAGTGTAATCCGGATAACGGCGATAATAATCGAATTATGCGGAACTGTGTACAAGACGCCATATACTTGGGCCACCGAATGGGTTACGCATATCAATTTACAATAATTTCGTCTGCAAACGTAATCTCTTGAGAGAACCTACTTACCTCCTACTCCTCCGTTATCGCAACCGTTATTAATATATTGTTATTGTATCAACTCTTGTCCAACTAACATGCATGCGAACATCTACTATTAACCAACGTAAAGGTACCTATATAACGTTTAAACGTGGAGGGACATGACCTGAACGGTCCCAAAGGAACGAGCAACTGATTCTCTATAATAACAATATATACTGTACAATATACATATTTATATGTAGAATAGGCATCTTCCTTTGATTAAGTCTCGCCCGACCGGAATGCTAATGTCATTCGGGTCCCCGTGTACAAGTCTTATATATACCTACATAGTAAAGGATCCTTTTTATCAATTTACAACTACAATGATTCCGCAAGACACGACCTAGTAATAGTGGAATAATCGTGTGGTGGCGCAGTTCAGGGTGATCCGGACTCTGGATGAACAATATTATACTATTATAATATTGTCACAATATTCCATTACTTATATAGTAAGTACGTACCATATTATAATGGTACTGTATGTTTATACTAATATATGCGGTCATGGTTACACGCAATATCATAATAATAGTGGTGTAACAATACTGATATAGTTATGTTATCGCACTTCTGAGGAATCTTGTATAATATTTTTGAACTTTTTACAAGAAAAATTTTTTTTTTAATATTTATAAATATTTTAAGACATTTTCTACATTCACGCTATTCCTATACTATAATTATTTATGGTTCTTGTTAACTTTAATAAGTTATCGAATAATATTGTATAATTAATATAATTAAGAGCCAAATTTTGAGGTAAAATTATAATTATGTTATGTTAACACCAATAAAGAAAATGTGTGTTAAAAAATGTAAAAGTATATATTTTGACACACTGAGACTGTCTTTAAAAAATGTAGATGATTCGTATTTAAAATATTCTTGTCAAATATACCTTTTACCATCAAGAGGTTCACTTCGTTGTTGTTGTCTATCGGTGCAACAATGACACATGTGGCTATATTGGTACTTTCTAGTATATTATTTTAAACACAATATATATTATCGTCAACAACGTGTCGTCTTCACAGGATCTTTTCGATTTCTACTACGGTAAATTCGTTAAAAATTGAGCACAGAGAGAAAAAAACATAAGAAGACATGAGAAAAAAAAATCAATATACCTAAGTATTAAATAAATTGTATCTTTATCTATATAATTATCTTTCTATGTAATTTTAAAAAGGGCATTTGTTTTCAAATCCGAACCTTATTCTCGTATTAATATAAATTATAATATATGTTGTACAAAGTTATATATGAAAAATGTAACGAACAACCTAAAAAAGATAATATTAAGTTCCCATATTATATATAATATAATTACATATTTGTGTTGTTTTCAATTTTGTTTCTATCCGGGGCTTTAAAATGGCATCATGTAATAAAAAAAAAATTGCCACAGGCTTTTTTAAAGAACGTTTACGATATACGTTTACTTCCCTGCAGGTAATTTCACGAAGTCCACTCCATTAGGAAACAGTTTCTGTATATATATATATTGAAGATAAAACTTTTGATACTTATCAACCCCTCTATATATTATAGCCCTTCAAACATAAATATATATATATATATAGCGAAATAATTCGTTTGAGCCGTGTAGAACCGTATTAATACCTATTATACACCAACATACAATAGGTAAAAGCCAAAATCGTTATTTTTTATTTAAAGGTTGTCATATATATAATAGGTACACAAAAACACAATAAATTTAAATTGAATCATGTGTACATCGTTGCGATTAAATATAAATATCTACTATTATTTGCTGTGTTATATAGAACTTATTTCAGGAAGATATGACATATTTTTCTCAATTGCTCATGTGTAATTTCAATGTACAATTGTCATATCTCCGGATCTCCCAAAATACCATTACCCTGTAATATATTTGTCATAATACAGTTATCGTATAATATACGCTTATAATAATAAATAATAAGACCAAAACCATAATTTGCATACATAGGTATATCAGCTCAATTCATATACAAAAAAAAAATATTGTAAAATGCAATTATCTGCTAGTTAATGGCTTATGAATAATGCTGTGAAAAAAAATAAAGCCACGTGGTCTGGCTTCGCAGACGTTTACCTGTGATGGTCGCGATTCACGAGAAAAAGCTGACTTACCGGCCAAAACAGTCGTGAGAAAATAAAATACAATAAAACGTCGGTCCAACTGGATTATATCCAAACGCCCTTCAAATCGCTGAATCTTTTAAGGTCCAGTATGTGTTTTACAACCGTGCCAAACATCACGCAGTGCTAATACAGTCGTGAATATATCACCCTCTGTTATTGTTTTACAAATAATTTTCCATTACAAAGTCTTTATATAATATTATATATAACGTTATTGCATTGACGTTGATTATTTATTAAAATTATTATCTTTTCATTACTGCTGTTACATGTATGCTATATTATATTGTTATCATTTAAAGAGCGCGTTTTACACATCGAAACGGCCTATATTCTAAACGTTATTTATACACATTTATACTGCACGTATATATACAAGATGTCGGTGCTATTTTCGAACAGAAGCTCGAGGGTACCTAAATTGCCTAATCGCGACGCCCTCATCAAGGTTTTGACGTTCTAAAATAAAACATTTTCTAACAAAATAAAAAAATATATATATATTTTTGTCCTCTTGAAATTTTGCCAGATCGTAAATTTTATTATAGCTCTACAATTCGAGTGGAACTTCTCCGCCTTTTTTTTATTTAACAATTCCGCTTAGTCTGGTACTTATTTTATTTTATTTTTCCAACTGTGTTACCGAATAGCCGAACCGGACACGACGAAAATTGCTTTGCGGACATTTGTATTTGAATTACTACTTGTAAAGGAGAAATGTGTAGATTTAATTTTTGATAAATATAGGAGAAAAAATATTATAATATGATTGTAAATTCGCCCACGGACTACCAGAATTGCAGAATATTGTGCGCCTTGTCATATATCAATGACGGTAACAAAATGCAATTCTATTGTCCAGGCATATTTCATTCTTATAAATTTATAATCATTGAATATTATTACGCACAATTATAAAATAAATGATTTTTTTTCGTATTGCGTCTGTACACAATTACTTGTAGGTGGAAATTTAATTTACTAGGACACGTTTATTTTCATCTTCAACCTACTCGATTGTTTTCAATCAAAAAATTCAATTTTCGAAGAAAGCTTAAAAGTCTTCAATAACGTAACATTCACAGTTTTTAAATGTAAACGCGTAGATTATTGAGTGTTAAACTAATCAACCTCATTTTTTAAATTATAAAATATTTCGTTGTGTTTTAATATTGATAATTAATTTAAATTTCAAGCAGGTAAATTATAATATAAACAATAAATAATAACTTTATTTTTAGTAAAATAATCTCTTTCTCAAGACTTCAAAAGTAAAAATTGTATGCTTGATATACGAATAGATAAACCTTACATAACACAAATAAACTTAATTGAACATTTCTAAATAATGTTAAGTATACAAAACAAATTGTGTTTGAATAAAAGTAAATTGATATATGTGATATAAAATATGCTGTTTAATATTAGGTTTGAAAAGAATGATTAATAACTAATGACTATGTATACGAAATAAGCAAAAACACATGCAATGGCATTTAGTTAATCTTAACAGCATCAATTAATTGAAACAGTTAAAAAAAAAAAATTTTTCATTAATTTATATTAATTTGTATTGTGATTATTAAACTGGTTTTTCTTATTAAAAAAAAATTCTGTAATATACATCTTAATTAATTTATAACAGATGTTCGAATATTTTGCACATTATTTTAACACTTGTGAGAAATAAAGATAAACCAAATCATCTTAAGACACACGATAACCTTACAATTATATATATGTGAATTATTACTGCAGTAAATAGAATCATCTACCTAATTAAAGTAGATTAATTAATTGTTTACCAACAAGTTCACATTCAATCAATGTAGAATAGGAATCTATGTATTATAATATCGGTAAAATTGTTTTGTATAAGAAAATATTCTCATAGACTTTAATCTGATAATAAATCTTTAATACATGTTGTACATAAAAAAGTAATTTTAATCTATATACAAATGACAGTTTGAAGTGCATACGAGGCATTACTCGAGGCATTATAACCTAATTATATCTCCACACCATAAATAAATACTATACCAAAACAGCAAAAAGGCTTTTATAAATATACATATATTTACATATTATATATAATAATATAATATATTAATATACATATAAGTACCTATTCGTATAATTGAAAATATAAGTTATTAAATTAATTTATAAATTGTATAATAAAATAATTCCAACAAACTTTTAAAACAGCCTTCATTATAATGTCATATAATTACATAAAGTAAATAATGTATTTTTTGTATAATCAATATAAATATGTACATGTATTATACGTATAAGCTTTTAACCGCACGTTTTATAGCCATCATGCATTGAAACTTATCATAAAATAAAAAAAACTGAAGTGCAATATTTATAAAAGCACTTAAAACATTTTTCTTGATAAACAATGGAAAATGTACACGATTTATTTTCAAAATTAAAATGTAATTTGTGATTCATGATGCGGAGTGTTGTAACGTTATAGTTTCATTGTATATCATATATGTCAATATGTGAGATTACCACCCGCCCTAGTTTTCGACCACTATGCATTACAAACGCGTATAGCTGTGCAGTAGGTATATTATCCGACCCCTTTTTTCCGTTTTTGAAACTGTTCCAATCAACTGCATACATATAGTACTTTGCAAACCCACTATTCCGGGTCAAGGTCATATCGCGGAGGGTCTGATACACACAAGTCCATTGAAAACGCAGTGTGTTACTCGATTTACAAAAAAAACACATGGCTGAACCGGATATTTTTTAACTTCCTGCATGTTGTATGTTACAGCTGTATACAACTGTAGTCTGTAGGAGAGGTATCTATTGGGCTTCCAATAAACAAAACCAAACTTCAACGTCCACGAATGAAAAGAAACTCGAAGGGAAATTTTTCCAACTTCAATCCGAATTTTCGACCTTAACCTTAACCCACACAATTTTTATGCCAAAATCATCGTCTGCTGTGAACGCCAATGGTTCATTTATAGCTTTTGCCAAAAACCCTAAATTATTGTTATGTGTAATATATGTACACAAAAATTACATAACAATAAAGTGTTTTACAAAGAAAATCAACTTAACAATTATATGTATAGTATACACTGTATACCGTAATCTCGTTATAGGAGGTAATAAGCTCTGTTTTGATTTATTGAAATTATTTCTGCTATTTTTCGATGATAATATCTCAATTAAAAAAAAGATATATTTTAATTATACAAATATGGTCAGACACGGTTTGCAAAGAATACAATGAATTGAATAAGCATTGAACATAATATGCAATTATTAAAATATTTTTAAACTTCATGACTCACATGACTCATAGAGCTTCCTGCCTTAATAACGTACCTAATTATAATTCCCCAACAAACAGACACGATTATCGTGAATGGAAAAGCAAACAATAAAATGATTTAACAGATTATATGCGACACGCCAATCATGAAAACGTCAAAGAATTCGATCACATGTTTATATTTATAAATTATAAATATTTATACATGCCTATCTGGGTATCTATACATTTATTATTAATAAATTTATTTAGGTAGGTATTGTTTTTTAGATTCTGAACGGAGTGATGAATGTATTGATTTTACAATGATGTGTGTTTTTTTTTTTTTTTATTTTTTTTTTTTTTTATTTTTTTTTTTTTGTGTCTGACGACAACATTTGGAGCAGTAAAAATGCTTCGATTTTGGACTTCAGCCCCTCTTTGAAAAGGAAATTGAATCTAGTTGGTACTTTGGGGGGTCAAAAGTTAAAAATTTTCAATATTTTTTAAATGAGTCGGGAAAAACCCTAAAAAAATGAGGGAAAAACGGGATTTTTTACGCAAAATCAGTTTTCGACAAAATCGAATTTTTTATTTTGCTATAACTCAAAAACTAATAGATGTAAATACTTGAAATTTTCACCAAATGTTTATATTAGCGTTCTCCATACACAGTTAAATTTTCAAAGAATTTAGACTTTTTTTGTGCTATTTATAGACAATTGAAATTTTTAATTTTTTTTAGTATTTTTTTTTAAAATATCGATAAAAATTTTTTGGCCGGCCAGAAAATCTTGAAAATTTAATACAAGGTTTCTTATAAGTTGTTCTTAAAGTGATAAAAAAAAATCCGAAATCGTTAGTCACAATTTTTTTTTATAAGTGCTTAAAGTTCCAATTTATACGAAATATGTCAAAATTGCAAAAATTGGCAAGTAATTTTGTGGTTGAAAATTCGTAAAATTTTTTACTTTTATAACTAAGTTTTGAAAATTTGATACAAGGTTCTCCATACATTTTTCTTCAATTATCTGTAAAAAAAACTCTACTGGATTCAGACAAAAAATTTTTATGAGTGTTTGAAATTTAAATTGTTACAAAACCGCGTTAAATAACGGTTTAGCCTCAAACGATTTTTGATATTTGTTGTTATTCAAACTGTATAAGTCGTAAATACTTGAAAATTTTACCAGTTATTTAGATTGCCATTTTCTTAACGTGATTTTATTTTCAAAACATTTTGGCTTTTTTTGAGCTATTTATAGACAATTGAAATTTTCAATTTTTTTTAATTTTTTTTTTATAAATGTTGATAAAAAAAAATTGGGTGGGACAAATTACTTGAAAATTTAATTGAAGGGTCCACATAACTTGTTCTAACTCTCATTCAAAAATTATAAAAATACATAGGCACAATTTTTTTTTATTAGCATTTGAAGTTCAAATATTGACAAAAATTCGTCAAAATCATGAATATTTTTCACTATTTGGTAGTTAAAAATTTATAAATATTTTTCTATCAAAAGCTAAGAATTGAAAATTTAATACTATGCTGTCCATAAGTTAAGCTTAGAATAATTATAAAACAGTTTGAGGATTGTTCAATTTAAAAAATTTTACGAGTGTTTAAAGTTTTAATTTTAATTTGAAATTAAAAAAAACATAAAAAAAAAAGCGGGTAAGTGAGTATCGCTCTGCTGTACATTAGGGGGTGGGATGGACCTCGGACTAGGGTAGGTTAAATTTGAATGCAATGATAGGTATCATTGTATACGAAAAACGATTCTGAACGGAGATGATTTGTCAGTCTAGGATATATTCAATTTAAATATTGTCTTATATTCTATTTTGAAACAAATTCAAACATTTAAATATAAAAGTTTCAAGATCTTACGTCAAGTAATTTTTTAAAATAACAAAAATCGAAATTTTTTTATTAGTAAAACGTTATTTTACACGTGTATTTTTGATTTCAAATTAAAATTAAAACTTTAAACACTCGTAAAATTTTTTAAATTGAATAATCCTCAAACTTTTTTATAATTATTCTAAGCTTAACTTATGGACAGCATAGTATTAAATTTTCAATTCTTAGCTTTTGATAGAAAAATATTTATAAATTTTTAACTACCAAATAGTGAAAAATATTCATGATTTTGACGAATTTTTGTCAATATTTGAACTTCAAATGCTAATAAAAAAAAATTGTGCCTATGTATTTTTATAATTTTTGAATGAGAGTTAGAACAAGTTATGTAGACCCTTCAATTAAATTTTCAAGTAATTTGTCCCAGCTAAATTTTTTTTATCAACATTTATAAAAAAAAAATAAAAAAAAATTGAAAATTTCAATTGTCTATAAATAGCTCAAAAAAAGTCAAAATATTTTGAAAACCAAATCACGTAAAGAAAATGGCAATCTAAATAACTGGTAAAATTTTCAAGTATTTACGACTTATACTATTTGAATAACAACAAATATTAAAAATCGTTCGAGGCTAAACCGTTATTTAACGCGGTTTTGTAAAAATTTAAATTTCAATCACTCATAAAAATTTTTTGTTTTAGTCCGGTAGAGTTTTTTTTGCAGATAGTTGAAGAAAATTTTATGGAGAACCTTGTACCAAATTTTCAAATCTTAGTTATAAAAGAAAAAATTTTTACGATTTTTTAACCACAAAATTACTTGCCAATTTTCGCAATTTTGACATATTTCGTATAAATTCGAACTTTAAGCACTTATAAAAAAAAATTGTGACTAACGATTTCGGATTTTTTTTTATAACTTTAAGAACAACTTATAAGAAACCTTGTATTAAATTTTCAAGATTTTCTGGCCGGCCAAAAATTTTTTATCGTTATTTTAAAAAAAAATACTTAAAAAAATTGAAAATTTCAACTGTCTATAAATAGCTCAAAAAAAGTCAAAATTCTTTGAAAATTTAACTGTGTATGGAGAACGCTAATATAAATATTTTGTGAAAATTTCAAGTATTTACATCGATTAGTTTTTGAGTTATAGCAAAATAAAAAATTCGATTTTGTCGAAAACTGGTTTTGCGTAAAAATTCCCGTTTTTCTGTCACTTTTTTTTTGTTTTTCTCGATTTTTTTGAAAACTGTTGGAAAATGTTTACTTTTCACCTCTATAATGCACCAAGGATATCCACTTTGCCATCGGAAACCACCCCCAAAGTTTGAAATTGAAGCATTATTTCGACTAGTTATGCTGTACACAGACACAAAAAAAAAAAAAAAAAACACACATCATTGTAAAATCAATACATTCATCACTCCGTTCAGAATCTAATACACGTGTAAAATTACGTTTTACTAATAAATAATTTTCGATTTTTGTTATTTTTAAAAAATTACTAAACGTAAGATCTTGAAACTTTTACTTAAATGTTTGAATTAGTTTCAAAGTAGAATATATTACAATATTTAAGTATTATATATCCTAGACTGACAAATCATCTCCGTTCAGAATCGTTTTTCGTATACAATGATACCTATCATTGCATTCAAATTTAACCTTACTTAGTCCGAGGTCCATCCCACCCCCTAATGTACAGCAGAGCGATACTCACTTACCCGCTTTTTTTGTGAATTAACTTCAAACATTTTGACTGTGTCTGTACCTATTATTATAATAATAATATTATAATAACATTTTTAATAATAAACATTTAAATAAAAATAATATACAAATCTAAATAATATTATTTTCATATTATATAAAAGTTAACTTATTACTGAAACTGTTTCTACGAAATAAATTGAGAATATCTACTTTTATTCAATAAAACATAAAATATATATTAAGAAATACTATATATTTAGCTATAGAGTTTGAGATTTTAAATTACCAATACTTTATACACTAGGTATATAGAAATTCACAATGTTAGGTAATATATACTATAATTAATATATTATGATTAAACCAATGACAAATGACAATAATATATTATGAACGCAACATTTAAGACATAAATATATATATTATATGAAAGTTGACAATTTTTTTTTGAACGGTTAACATTCATCACATTTAATATTCTGTAAGTACCTAATAGGTACTACCTATTATATACCAAACTTTTTTTTTGTGAAAAAGATAAAAATAAAAAACCATTTTAATTTATTTTTAAGAAGTAAGAAAATATTATATGATGTAAAAATATATACATAGGACTTTTTTGTAATTCGTTAAATACTTTTTTGATTGCAATATTGTTACCATCCTCAAAAAGTCAAGACATATAGGTAATATTAAATAACACTTATTTTATAACCATATGACAACATATATAGGTGAGGTGTACCTAAGAAATATAATAGTGTCATCAAATAGAACTTATCTATAATAAGATAATAATAGATAAATAATATATTAAAGGGTGTGGTATTGTAATTTATGTGGTGCATGAAGATTATAAGAATCTCGAACTCAAGTCCAAATTATATTAAAGTAGATTCACGATATGTAGAAAAATAAATTGAAAAATTGTACGATGTAGGTAGGTATATATAAACATATTATTATCAATTATCATTATTATTCATTACCTTGTGTGGTGGATAAAACGGAGACGGCCAGCTGGACGATTGGTGGTGATATCCGAGTGCGGGCGGATAAGTCCCGCATTGATACATATTTCCACGTCTGATAAGTATATGTCATATATGATCATACGGATCTCAAAATATTGGATAAATCGTTTCGCGAAAATAAAATTGGCATTATATTGAAAATTTAAATAATTATTTTTTGCCGCGACAAAAATAAAAAATACTACGCGTACCGCAAGAATGCAAGATACTCGATGACATTTAATATAACGAATAACGGCAATAACATAATGAAATATTTTTTATGTTATATTCTATCAGTGGTGAGTTTTGTGCACCCGTACAAAAATAACTTGCCCGCGATACATCGACACCAAACACGCGTGCGCGCGTCCGCGCCCCGACGAGTATACAAATCGTTTATTACCGTATAGAAGCAGGCTGCCGGCATGAATATTGTAGAACGTACAATATAAGGTTAGGTATACCTACCTACCACATACCCGACGTACTACTGCGGTATAATAATAAAACATGTAGTGTTAATAACCACACTCGTACACATACATACTGAACGGACAAGACTATAATATTATTATGTATATATAAGTGTGTGTGCGCGTAAAAAAGAGAAAAAGTAGTAGTAATAATAATAATAATAATAATAATAATAATAATAAAGAAAATAATCATATTACGATGATAATGAGAGAAAAATAATAGGAAGAAAAGAGACGCGAAAAAAGGCGAAACTCGGCGGACAAAGATAGCGGGCGGTGTGGTGCGTGTGTGCGAGTGCGACAGAACGAGAAGGACGTGAAAAATAGAAAGAAAAAAATCAATCACGTTCCAAGCCACGCCCCCGTGTCCGTTCGTTGGCCAATCATGTCGGGCGCGCGATAAACGTCCGGAGGCGGCTACGCGACGGCGGTTGCGGTTACGACCGAAGCGGCTTTGTTGTCGGTGACAATGACGCGTGGTGACATGGTGATGGGTTGACGGCGGTGACGGGGTAACAGCGATGATGGACGATCTCGCGCGAGCCCGACCGGTATATCCGTTTCACCAACGGCACGTCGAACAATCTACTTTATAAGTTTATAACACCAGTGACGGACGGCCACCACGTCAGATCTGTCGGTGCACGTTATTTTTTTCGTCGATAATATTTCCAATAAAGTTAATGCAGGTTACATATTATACAAAATTATGTACCTACCAGTCTAATATTATTTATTAATATCTACTCGAAAAAGTTGTTTTTTACATAGATTAGGTATACCTACTCATCACTATCAGTTGTCAATCGTATATTATAGGACTAAATATTGCATTACCATACGAATACAATAATTATTACTTTTATATTACCATGGTATAATTATAATATTATGTTGTAGGTACATAATTTGTAGAATATATAGTACGTTAAGTACGTTAAGTAAAGTATGGAATACTTTGTACTTATAAATATTCTATATGTACATAAATTATAATAATATTAAATAAAACATTACTTGCTGAAATAATCAATTGCTGCTAAAACGATTATTTAAATGATAAATAAAAGATGAGCAATTAGCACTTAGCAGTATCTATAATATAAAGTAAAACCTCTAAATACTGGGCACTCTAAATTGCTGTATTTTTTATCCAATATTCAAAAATCGAAAGTGTCATTTACTCTGAAGATTTAGTCGGTAGTTTGTTCTAAAAAAAAACGTCACTATTTGAAAGTATTTTATATTTTGAGGTATACTGAGGCACACCTACTATCAAGTAGGTTATTTCTCTGTACAACTAAGTAGACTGAAATGTAAAAAGCTTTAGACGCTTCATCTTACGCCGTATTATTATATTAAATATTGATTATTTATTGAAGTATGTTAACTTGATCTTTTAGGTAAAAGACTGGTATATATTGCAAAAGCGTGAAATTAGAATTTTATATTAAAACAGTAAAAGATAATAATACATCAATATAATTTTAAATATTGAAATCCTTTAATTAATAATGTCCTTAAATCTTATATTTTACGACACTAGAAACTGATATTTTTTTTTCAATTTTAATCCTGTAGGGCGCAGACACTCAAGAACCGTTTGAATTTATTCGGAGTAGTGTGTAGAAATTATTTACGGAAATTAGCTTGCAGCTTATCACTGTTTACGTATTTTCAGGTAATTTATTTTTGTATGAAAATATTAAATTGTGATAAAAATAATATTTATGTGAAAATTCTATTTTTATTTTACAAGAAAACGAAATAAAAATAGTCAAGTATCTTATAGCTAGAAATAATTTAGCAGTGATCAAGATTCATCAAGATGAATCAAGTACTCATAGCTATATTAGTGCAAAATGCAATTGTTATCTTTGCGTTTAACAGATCGATATCTGAAAAATATCAAGTTAAAGGATTATAGTTTTCAGAAACCAGTAAGTGCATTATACTTTTATTAGGTATATAAAATAAATGTTCACTGTTACATTTTATTAGAAATAACTAATAATGAATAATTCGTATATATTGAATATTTATGACTCAGTGTTTACGTTTTGAATTATAATTATCTTATAACTTATACGAATTATATACTAAAGTTTTACATAATATCTATAATGCATTAATATATTATACTGGGCCTAAGTTATGGTCAGTACCTTCAGAGATTTATTTTATATTCCAAATGACTTATGTACAATTATATATTTTTTACATATTATTATATTAATAATGTATTATGATATTCTAAAGCAATATTCTATAAAAAAAAAATGGAATATATACTTAAATATAACATACAATATTGTGCACAACTAAGCATTAATATTATAGTACTCAAAATCATACATCATAGATATCATAATGGTATTTAAATTTAAAATGTTTACTACATCTCACAATAATCGTATTTAATCTGCCAGTATTTATATTTTATTTATATTTGTAAGAATCAATTGTATTATTTATTAAAAAATAAGCAAAATACCGATAATAATAATACTATACGAAGTTCTGAAACAAAGCCAATGGATATTAGTATTAAAGATCACTCTCGGATAACTGTTATAGTCTATAGTCGCCAATCCTCTGTTGTTATCATTTATCAATAAACCGATTTATTGATATTTAAACCTATATATATATATTCGGTATATCGCGATGATACTAACTTAAATTGTTTTATTTGAAATAAATGCTTTATTACAAAAATTTAATTATTATCTTGTTATTATTAATTCATTAATTAAAAGTAATAATGCGTAGATACATTTAAATGTATAATTTAGTAAAGCATAAATTACTTTTCGCTATCCGCATTACAGCTATATTATTAACTAATTTATTTATCTGTGATATAAATATTCACAAATTAAGACATTTAAATATTAAATATTGAGTGTAGTTATAAGTGATTTAAGTAGATATAAATTATAAACTATATGTAAGACACTCTGACTATTAAACTATAAATAAACCCTAGTATGATTTTATTTATACCTTTAGTAACGCACTTTAAAAATAAAGTTATTTGAGTCTTACTATTTTCTAAACAAAAAAAAGCAATGAATTTAAGAACACATGATCATATACTTTGAAAGGCCTATAGAGTATTAACCATGATAGACCATAAACCTACTTAATATATATACACAAAGGTTTTAATTGTATTTTTTACAGTGCGCGTAAAATAATATAGCTGTGTACATAATAATATGTATAAAAATGATTTTAGAATAGTTATATATATTATACATAATGTATAATAATATGAGCTATACATCACATCCTATACAGATTGTGCCAACTATGGCAAAATATTTTAGAATTATGGATTGCAGTATGCAGAATTAAGTATCACACCACACCAACCAAACGTGATATAAATGAAATAAATAAAAAAGTTACATTCATTAGTAATCAAAGAATATATTCACAAAAATCTTAACATAGCTACCACACATTCAGTATTTTAGTCTTTATATTTTACAACAAGTTACAGTAACAAGATAGACATAATAATGTTGCTATGAGGACATACGTAACATATAAAAGCCTTAGGGGTAGTATACATAATAAAATCACAGAGGTGGTAAAATTATTTTTCCGGTCACGAATCGTATACGCGGGTGGTCCTTTTGATATGCTCAACGGGCGTGCGCGAGAAAAGGCTCCGCCACTGGACGTCCCCTTTACCGATGTTGTGGGACCCCCTACTAAGGAAAATTCAACCAGCTATAGTTATAACATTTTGTCGAAATTGATATTATTTTCACATTAAAAAATACGGGATGATATGATGCAAATGATAAACATAATAATAAACGATACATATTATATAAAATATATACCTACACCACATCAGTAGCAAACTAGCAACTATACAGTAGGTAAGAATGTAAGATATTATGTGGTATATATATATATTATATCCTATGATATTAATATATTATAGATATAGTATAGTAAGTATGTGATGCGCGCGCGCGCGCGCGCACGTGTGTGTATGTGTATGAGTGTGAGTGTGTCATACTGTCATATGTATATTGTACCGGGGAAATTGCTGCGACGTTGTCGTTGTTGAGAACCCCAAGTGGTTCTATTAATAATGTCTTGTCGGTGTACAATGATAATTGAATGCTCATATATACACATAGTAAATATAAACACATACGCATACGTACAGTACGTATGCACAGTATTATAATTTATAACATATATTATATTATATGGCATGTGTAGAATTTATTTTTTCAAAACAATTTTGAATTACAGATACCTACCTATTCGCCTTCATAAGATACTTAAAAAAAAAAGGAATTAATATTTTATGCTGTCAATAAAAATAGCCATCACAACCAACAAAACCATACAAATTAAAATTCATAAATTAGTTTTCCTTCATAATACATTATAACATATAATTTATGGTTTATAATAAAGATTATCAGCTAAATAGGTATTATTGTTTAATTCAATATATATTTAAGTATAAAATATATAATAGGTATCTACCTGCTATTTTTATTATAATAATTATTATTTTTACCTATTTATTTTTGTGCCTACCTTTTTAGATATATGTATGTATATTAGTAATGAATATTGAATAGTCTAGTCACTAGTTTATAATTCTGAGTAGTAATTTTAGATATGGCCATATGGGATGAGTGATGAGTGATGACTAAAAAATTATATAATTATACTCATTACAGTTCATACATTGATGCATCGAAAGTTGAGTTTTTGTCATCAATATAAAAGTAAAAATGTATATAATATAGACATACATACCTATATTTAAATTGGTTTTAATTTTTAAATAGTATGAAAAAATAATGCTTTTAAATAAAAATTTCAATATTATATTTTGATCAATACATTCAAATAACATTAATATAGTTATTTATTTTATGACAAGAATCCGATATCTGTATTTACTTCTAAAGGAATATTTAAACATTCTAAACCTATATTACCTATACGTATGTATAAGGTATTACTTATAATATGGTCATGTGGGCAAACCGGCATAATAATAAATGTACTTTCTCTGTAAAATAGGGAGTTATATATGATTTTTGTATAATTATTACAATTTATAAATATACTTAAGTTCTTTACATTAACTTTAAAAAAATGCTAAAATGTTTATAAAAGTTTTAAGTTTAAGCTGTATAAACAACAAATAACAATATTATAAGCCAAAGCTCAAAACACAGTCGTAGGTACCTCCTAATGGCTCCTATACATATATATATATATATAAAATGTGTTTTATATAGGAATCGATTTTCAACTAAGAAGCTTGTGAATGTTTAAAAATATAGTTATGTATTAGATAAGCATATAAGAATTATACCACCTAGCTTTTACAGTTTTACATAGTGTATAGGTGTATACATATGAAGCAAATTATGTAAAGTGTCTAAACGAATTTCTGGTGAGAAAATAAAAAAAACAACTATAATATACCTACAGTTAAAAATTATATATATAAATATCCTAAACACTTTGATGAACATAATATAAAAACAACTTCAATTAACGAATTAATAAATATGAAAATTATTAATTTTGTGAATAGTCACCAATATTTAATGTTTTAATGACAACATTTTTTCATGTGGTATTTTAACCACATAAGTATCACTTACTCCAAGTGACAGTTAGACTTGCTCCATAGAAGTCCATTATTTATTTTAGTCATACATACAAGAATATAACAAGTACAATTATTTACCTGTTTTTAAAATGTGAATATTTATCTTTTGGTTTTTAATAATAGTTCCTATAAATAGGTATATTTTGTTATATACTTTATGCTATTATAGGTACCTATAGCCATAGACTATAGTCTATAGTTAATGAAACTTATAATTAAATTATTTATTATGACCCAAACGTAGAAGTACCTACATAACAATAAAATCGTATTTTTTTAATTTTTAAATAATTACAACGAATTGTTTTCATAACCATAAATATTACATAATTTAAAGAAACTGATTTTTACGAAGAAAAAAGTTCGCACAGATGTTGAGTTTACTATAGCTACAGTTAAAGAGTATACCGCCATTAAATGTTTATTATTTTTGATGACACATTTTTATTTCGGTGTGACCTATCAACAACTGTCGTTTGATAAAATACGATTTCGCTAACAGCCGGGTGAGTTAAATCAGCGTATATATATATACTTATACAACAAAATGCGTACGGGACATCGGCCAAAAAGCACACCTGCGCCAATGTCAATACGCAATTGTTGTGCTATGCAGTTAAAAATATTGTTTCGCCCTTTACATATATACGGTACGGCAGTTCAATTTCGATGAACAAATATTTAGGGCAACAAATTATAATCGATGCGGAACACCGAAGTATAGAAATTCTAGTGTTCTGGCTACTATAATAAACCTATAATTTATATTTTTACAGACGAACAAACAACAGGAGCAATACTCATAATTGGTTCATATTTCAACACTATATACCTATCTGTCTATTTAATGTATAATTTGTATCAAAAATTTGATCAAATTGAACCTATTACAGCGATATAATAGGTGTTGGGTAGATATACCATAAAAAAATCGTATAAAATATTTATAATAATATAAAAACATAACAATAAAGAATAATATATATATAATATTTTGAACACACACCTGACTGGACGAAGGTGCCTGCAAATAGTTGGACACGTCCGGTTCTATCATGTAGTTGCGCAGCGAGTCCGGTATGAACATAATCGCGATGTATCCAAAACGCGAAAACGGATTTCAATAAATAAAAAGTTTTTATTTATGTTTTCTCAAGATCGCGCGTAAATCGTTCCTCCGTATGTATTATGCAATACAACAACAAAATATTATAATATTATATATACTATTTGTATAGGTATAGGACGGAAACCAGAGTGTGTGCCTTTTTACATTGCACTCAAAGGTTGATTAATGTCATTGAACTATAATATATTATTTTGTCGTCGTTTGGACTGTAAAAACAAATAGACATCGGGAGGAAAAAAAATCGGAATAATAGAATTCACGCGGTTTGGCGGCGCGTAAACCACACAGACGACGACGACGACGGCGGTATGTGTGCGGGCGGCGAGCGACTCGCTGCGACGGCGGCACGGAGCAGATGCGGTGTGTGATACGCAAAGCACCGCACGCGGCGGCCGAGCACCACGCGGCGGGACCACCGATGGGCGGACACCGTCGTCGGGGAGGAGCGTGCGGTAGCGCGTGCGCCGGCCCCCGCCCCCCTATCCACCACCCCCCTTTGGGGAACGCGCACGTGTGCCTCACGCAAACGCATCTCCCCACCCGCGGACGCGCGAACTAAGACACGGTGCAAACCGCGGACGTCACCACCCTCCCCTGGGTCGCTCATGGGGAGGTATTCACTTGGTCGTTTTCTTTCGCCTCGTCCTTTTACAACCACGGATAAAGGTATCTAGGTACCTATACTTATACATCGTACGGTACATTACCCACTATAACAATAATATTATAATATATAATATATACGTTACAATAACTATATGAATTAACTTAGCATAGCGATCGTTTATAATAATATTTTTACCTACTCATAATATTATCGTGAATTATAACCCGGAAATCGCAATGACACTAATATCTTACACATCAGTCAGTTAAGAAAATAATATTATATATTGTTATACATGCTATCGGCGTCGAAAATATATACTTACCATGATATTTGGGCTTTCCGAGTTTTGTCGGAGGTAATCGTGTGCCGCGGTCACGTAGCGCTCATAACGGCGATGACGCGGAGTAGCAGTGTGTGTGTGTGTGTGTGTGTGTGTGTGTGGTGATATTCGCGCACACTTAACAACGGCGAAACCGGTGCGGAAGTTCGGCAATTAAAGCGGCGGGAAACGCGGAAAAACCAACACGCGCGCGCGCGCGCGCCCGCAATCGCTCGCGCGCGTATAACGTGTACGGGAGAGTACGCGCGTGTGCGTCGTGCGGTTCGTGGTGCACGCGCGCTCGCTCACGGATGTTTGCCGGCAGACTGCTGGCTCGGGCCGATGCTGTTGCGCGCCGTCTCGTCGCTGCTGGTTTCTGATCCGTGCGCGCTTGTGTGCGTGTGTGTGTATGTGTGTGTGTGCGTGTGACAGCATCCAGCGGCGGCCGTGTCCCGGGCCGGGGCCGTCGACTGCTCTAGGCGGCTGGCGTGGCTGGGCCGGCTGGCTGGTTGGCTGGCTGGTTGCTACCGGACGCAAAAATAAACTCTCCTTCCAACAGTCGCCGCCGCCGCAGCAGTCTCCGTCGACCGGACGGCCGCCGTTCTATTAATAAACCTGCTGGCTGCTGCTGCTACGCGAGCGCGCGCGCACACACTCACACACACACACACACACACGAGCGCGCGTTGCACACACGATTTTGCCGCCGCGTAAGTATGTACGCACCAAAGACCGAACGGCGGCGACTTTGCTCTGTGTGTGTGTGTGTGTGTGTGTGTGTGTGTGTATGCACGCGGCGCGGTGCAACGAACTCATCGTTCATAATATCGCGCGATGTGCAGCAACGTTTTTTTCATTCCCCCGAAAACCCGACATTTTTCTCTCAAAAGCGCCATGAGATTTGAGGATCAGAAAGTACTCGCAAACTGCAGCAGTGACGTCGGTAAAATGCCATTGTTTTAGCGGTGCCGTCGCCCCCCGCGTAGTGTTAAATAATAATATAGTGGATACGCATTTTACCGCTACGGTACAATTTGCGAGAGTCTTTGTGTTATTAGATCATCTCCTCGCATTCGATTTATTTGCCGATCAAGTTACGCTATAGGCTGTAAGGCAGTGGTGATAGTGTTCAATTTTAGGCCACAACAGTAAAAGACTATAATCTACACCACATTACTTTTATACATGATAATATCATATAATATTATTATACTCCTACAATATATTATGAAGTACTTAAGTTGAACAGTATACATTTTACTTACTTCCCGAACTTACTTATGTACGTTTTATTATTATATTATAAAATATAAATCTGTAGTTTTGAAATTAGATAGTATAATTACTTGGTATTGATATACCATATCAATTACGAGAACAGTGATAAAGTTCTATTAATAATCCAAACTTTATCCCGAAAATTGTTGTGATACGTTTACAATAAACATAATATATTGCGTACAGAGAAACTTCGTGGAAATATGGTTATATTTTTACATAATGTTCAGAGGAAAAACCACACTGCACACGGCATTAAGAGAGAGAGAGGGGAAATACCCTTTTTCCATTTTTGTAACTGGCCCCCTGAATCTACAATATTGCAGTAGCCCTCGTCAACTCTTACAGTAGTAATAATAATTATACACTATTGTCAAATTGGCTTGTTAAAAGATACTCACATCTTGAGATAGTGTTTTTCTAGAAAAATATCTTTGTTATATGCGCACTAAATAATGTGTACGTTAACTCCACGTGCAGCAGATGGGCGCGAAAAACCACGTCCCAATTTCCGGGACAGCAACGGCAGCAATGACGTCGCATGGTGTGCTTTATTTTTAGTGACTATAATATGGCGGCGGCGGCGGTCCTAGTAAAACGCGCGTCTTCGTCGTTGAGCGCCCGCGCCGCACTGCCGCCACAGGCTGATACGCTTTTTTAAACATCATTTTTTTTTTTTTTATCATTCCGTATTCTTACGACCGGAACGTTGATATTTATTTAGGTTTTTTTCTCTACGTTATTATAACGATTTTCTTTTTAGTGTATTCATTACAAAGTTTACGAGATTTTTTTTTAATTAAACACGCGCAACGTATACGTATTTTGAATAAAATATTATACTTCTGTATACTTTCGTTTGGTTTTGCGAGGCAGAATAATATCTGTTTTCGAATCAGTAACAATCTATATTGATCGCTGAAATGTATTTATAAACTTATAATATTATATACAGCACGCGTGTTATTATAATGTACTATAATTTTTTTATAGAGAGACGAACGATTTACGACTTATGTAAACGTTGAATATTTTATCGTTCGCTATACACTTTCATATTTATTATTTCGTATAAAAAAGCTCTCTAAAGCTGAAAATTCTCCAAGTGATTTATTATTTATTAAACTTTTTTATAATTTAAGTCTAATTATTGGATAAGAAAATATTAAGAGTTATTTCGTATTTTAATAATATTTTAATTTATAAATATTTTCTCATATATTTTAGTAATTATACTAAAAAATATATGTGAATGAAAACGGGATCAACTATAATACAAAATAGTATAAAAACATATAATATAGGCTTAATGAAACCCTTTTAAGAGCTATTATTAATGTTTTTATATTCTATACACAGTCACAGAAAACTTTCAAGTGGTTTAAGTTTTAAAAAGGGTAATTGAATACTCCTATTCAGATCATATATGCGTGTGACATTTTAAAATTAATATTTGTTTATGACTGTTTACAATCTATAAATTCTAATTTAATTTTTGTTTGGAATAGATGCAGTGGTGTATTTTTTTAGTTGTAAGTGGGTGAGGGGAAAAGAGTTGTTTTCTGTGTCTAGAGTCTGGACACCACACAGTGGCGGACCTAGGGTTTTGTTTTTTTTTTTTTTTTGGGGGGGGGGAATATTTTTTTACATCATTACATATTTTTATAAAAACACTAATATTAGTATAATGGTATATCAAAATATATTATTAATTATAATGTATTATATAAGTGTACGCACATAAAAAAAGTATTAAAATCAAAAATATTTGTGTATAAAAAAAATATAATTTACGACGAATTAGTGTAAACAGCTCGTTCTTGTTGTGAAACAGTTTCATTCAAAACATTTTCACTTGTAAGAGTAGGTACTATTGTCATTAACATTTTTTTTCTTAAAGAAAGAAGTAAATATTTCACTTTGACGTTTTTGTGACATTATATAACGAACTACAAAGGCAAGACAATATTCATACGTGTAACAACGACAAAAGCAAACTAAACCAAACCATACAATATATTAACCTATTAGTAATAATTAATCGTTCAGTTAAGATATTTGACACTGGCTGTCTGGCTGCAAGTTATGTCGTTTTACGTCAACCTAATAGGCGATAAGATAAGACATTACATTAAAGCAGCTTTCACAGTCACAGTTGACTTATAAATATAAAGTATAACATAATTAAATATTAAGTATCAAAACAAATTCAGAACCTGAATTTTTCGTGAATCGTGATAATAAGTTTAAGTCACAGTTATATTCTTACAAATCTTATGGGCCAAGGGTGGGGGGAGGCAGGCCCCTCTGGCCCCCCTTAAATCCGCTACTGAGTCACCACAGACTTAAAAGAAAAAATAGCCCAAAGTATTAGTATTTCACTCGTACTTATCAAAATATTTATTACCCAAACTGAAAAGTGAAAGCAATTTTATTTGATCCAATAATACATTTCAAAATATATTAGATTCTGAACGAAGTGATGAATGTATTGCATTTACTATGATGTGTGTTTTTTTTTTTTTTTTTTGTGTCTGACTCCAACATTTGGAGCAGTAATAATGCTCCGATCTTTGACTTCAGCCCCTCTTTGAATAGGGAATTGAATCTAGTTGGTACTTTAGGGGGGTCAAAATTAAAATTTTCTAATAGTTTTCAAAAAAATCGAGAAAAACAAAAAAAAAATGACAGAAAAATGGAAATTTTACGGAAAAACCACTTTTCGACAAAATCGATTTTTTGATTTTGCTGTAACTCAAAAACGAATTATTGTAAATACTTGAAATTTTCACCAAATGTTTATATTATGGTTATCTCTTTACAGTTAAATTTTCAAAATATTTTGACCATTTTTAAGCTACTAATAGACAATTGAAATTTTCGACTTTTCTAAGTTTTTTTTTCTTCAAATGCCGATAAAAATTTTTTGGGTGGCCAGAAAATCTTGAAAATTTAATACAAGGTTTCTTATAAGTTGTTCTTAAAGTGATAAAAAAAAATCCGAAATCGTTAGTCACAATTTTTTTTTATAAGTGTTTAAAGTTCGAATTTATACGAAATATGTCAAAATTTAAATTAAATTTCATACGCTCATAATGCGAATGTTGGCCATAGTAACCATAGTAACATATAAAAACTATACTATTTGTTTCAAAATAGAATATTTGACAATATTTAAATATAATATATCCTAAACTGACAAATCATCTTTGTTCAGAATCGTTTTTCGTATACAATGATACCTATCATTGCATTCAAATTTAACCTACCATAGTCTGAGGTCCACCCCACCCCCTAATATACAGCAGAGCGATACCTACTTACCCGCTTTTTTTAAGTTAAGTTTATAGCTTATTTGGAATATACAAGAATTGTTCGAATTTCACTGGGCCATTACTCATTAAGAAATATTTGAGACAGCTCCCGAAAATTTTATATAACAAATGCAATTACATACTAAATACTAATATTTATTATTATTAATGTTATTGTAAAATTAAACATAATATTATTAAATATTTATTTTATTATATTTTAATGGTTAGATAATTGTTTTTACTATTTCTGTATATTACACTATTACCTATGCGATAATCATAAAAACTAAAATTTAGTGGTAAATAGATAATGTTTATTTTTTATTCATACCTTATTAATATTCAAAGTGGTTGGTGAAATTAAAAATTATATGCTAATATTATTTATTTATTCATGACTATCAAACTTTAAAAGGTGTACCTACGTTTAGTAATTTATCAAGAATTGTTCGTATTTTCGTAACGTGTTTGGTAAGAAATAATACATTTCTGTTAAATATCCAATCATTCAACTTAGATTACCTATATATATTATTATTTATTAAGAAATTTAAAATGTTATCTGTTTTAACTTCTAAGTACTGTAATTATTCTTATTTTAAGTTATCCACTAATCAACATATTGGCTATGTGGTATCACTCTGTAGAGCGACACACAATTAAATCTACTTTATGTACTTTATCTTTGCTCTAGCATCCTCTAGCTAATGACACTCTAAAATATAATTTAGAATGACACTATTAACTCGTGAGTTATACAATGGTATGTGCTTGTTAATTTTTACACTCGTTCCTAATCCGCTAGAATGACTCAAAGATTACATATACCTATTGGTACTATTCAGTTTTATTAAAACTTCATTGACACATAGCACGTATATCCCGGCATTGTTCCTATCAAAGGTAAGAACGTAAAAATGACTGAATTAAAAATTTAGATTCAGGTTTATTGGTTGGAAACACTTAATCAGGTGTAAAACAAATATAAAATTTACACTAATTTGAAAACATTTTAAATCCACGATAGTCCTTGCTTACGTCCTTGCCGAATCACTCAGCGACAGATCTATATATGCTTGCGCGTGCGGTGATCTTAACAAAATTTGTTGTTGCCTCAGCACATTTCGCTTCACTGGCCTGACCTATCTTAACATTAATATATTCCCACCTATTTTGCATCTATATTAAGTAATAATATTATATTTACAATAACTATCTACAGCAAACGACAACTAATTGATTTTAAAAATTTTAATTACATATTTCAAAGAACATATTCGATATCTATCCAATACGGCAGTACCCATAGGTAAAATAAAGTAATATCATTCTTGATAAGATTGTAAAATATAGTTGAGTTTTCAAATCCAAATGTACCTATATTGTATACTCTATAGTTATTACTTATTGTAATTTGTATTACAAATGTAAATATGTAATATATAACCAAAAACACCGAGTTAAGTACAAGTATAATGATAAAAACTTTAAATTAATTGATTTTTTCAAAGTTTCAATATTTATAGGTGTGCGTGGCTTATATCAAAAACATCCATCGCCCTTTACCACCGTTTCACGTATAGAACTGGATCTTAAAGAACAAAGAAATCTTCAAGATTATTACACTGCTTCGCTCCGCAGTGGTGATCGAAAAACCATAATATAATGCAAAACCTAATAGCCCGCCTCCAATACTACTCATGTCAAGATTTCGGCTATATCCGCATGCAACTACATGTCAACAGCCTAGGTGTGTTAAATGCGGCAAAGATCATTTTACTGAAAAGTAAAAAGTGTATCAAAGATAGATAGCCTCTCGGATAGATTGGCACTATGGTTTGATGCACAAATAGCATCATAGAAAAGATGTATAATTTATAAAAAACTAATAGAAATCACAAATAAACCAAAAAAGGTAAAAATTCGAATAAAACAGGTCCGTCCACACATGTCGTCATATATTCAATTCACCCTCGTCAGGTCATCATACGCGGCGTACAACAGCCGCCCAACCAAAATACAGTACTTTAGATTCAACGTCAAAAGTTTTGAACGAATTCAAAACATTATTAACCCTTTAATTGCTCTATATTAACCGTAATTTTAAATAAACTCACAAAAAAATTCCCATAACAATCATTATATTTTCATTATTAAATTTCTATTTCTTATTCACAAATCTTATTAGAATTATAAATATTTAATTGTTCTTCTATATTGTATATATCTAAAACCGTAATCTCTAATTATGACACACTGGTATCATATCATTAATTACATAAATATCGCACAATATACTATATTAAATGTTAATATTGTTGTTATAAAACTTGTCAGAGCATCATTGCATCAATATGCTGAAACATTTTAATTTAATAACTATAAAAATAAAAAATATTTATACCGCATATTGATAATTTTATTTCTCAACTAGAGTTGAGATTCCTGGATCATAAAAAAATATTTGAAAGTAAGTTAAATAATTTATTGTACTTTTTTTTATTAAATCTGGTTTTGTGTAAACTAATGGTTCATTATTTTGCAGGTTTTGAATGTTCATTTTCTATTAATTCCTCGGTATCAAAAGAAGAACAGGAATCTTTCAAAAGTTTATTAAATTTTTATTTCCCTTTAGTAGATTCTGATTCTCATAATCCACTAGCAGAATTAAAGTAGTGGATAGTTAAACTTCCTAAGCTCAATTTAGTTCCAAAACGTAGTCATTTTTATGTGAATCAATACATTTTCTCAACATTAATAAATTGTTAAAAACTGTATGTACATTATTATACCTGTTTCGAAATTGACTTCCGAAAGGACATTTTAAACACAAAAACGTGTAAAAAAAACTATATAAGGAACACTATAGATTAGGTAAGCTATTAAACAAATTTTACACTCACTTTTGATTATGATGTTCCTACATTTTTCATTAGAATAGACATTAGACGAATTTTGCTTGCTTTCGGTACACAAAAACATAACCATAAAAACAAACGAAGTACTCGATATACTTATTATTGTCATCAAGAAAGTTAGATTGTGTGTTATAGTTAAGAAATCAAATTGTAAATTTTTTAGTAGGTACCAACCATTTATATACATAAATTGGATACATATAATTTTTGTATTAAATGTAAAATAATAAAAAAAAAAAACATTTCATTGCCTATCTAAAATATATAAATTACCTATAATCAATGTTTATAATCACTTAATAATTTTTTATTTTACTTAAAAAATAGCTTTAATAATATTTATTAACATCAGTACCTACCTATAGTATATTTCTTGGTATGTTTATATAGGGCATAGATTTTTATGTAAATACATAATTTTATTGAATGCAAATTTCTGACTTCTTAATACCTCGAAGAAAATAAGACTTTTTTTTATTTTTTTTATTCTTTTTATAATTTTATGTAAATAAATATTTTAAAATATTTTACCAATATTTACATATTTTGTATATATATATATATATATATAAACACGGTGATTCTTTTATCATAAAACACTCATTATTTCAAAAAGTATATTCATGTTTTTTAAAACATTTTTTTACATAGTTTTAAGTTGTTAAAAAGACTAAAGTTTTCATTAAAAAATTATATTTTTAAATATTTTTTATCCTTATATTTTTTAAGTTTTTACTTTTTTGAATGACAACATAGTTTAAATTTCATATTCCAAAGCAGAATAATTTTCTGAGTATTTTGATACACAAAAATCAAATTTAGAGCAAGAAGTTTATGAGTATACGTATTTAAAGTTTAAATAAGCGGAGTAGTGGACAAACATTTTGCGGAGTACCCTCGTACCGCTCCACTCCGCTTGTCTAAACTTTAAATACGTATAACTCATATACTTCTAATAATATTTAAAAGTCTTTTGATAGTGAAAAATGCAATAGAAAAATTAAATGAAGTTCAAGGAAAATTCGAGGTTATAATAAAAAATAAATTAAACTACGCACTCGATGGAAATGTTGATTTACAAAAAAATAATACTATTTGAGATATTCTTCTGAATAAAAATACGTCAATAAACCATTTTATAAATTAAGTATGAAATTACCCCATTATCTTCAATCTACGTTAAACGCTTCAATTAAAAAAAACGGGTAAGTGAGTATCGCTCTGCTGTACATTAGGGGGTGGAGTGGACCTCGGACTAGGCTAGGTTAAATTTGAATGCAATGATAGGTATCATTGTATACGAAAAACGATTCTGAACGGAGATGATTTGTCAGTCTAGACTCTAGGATATATTATATTTAAATATTGTCATATATTCTATTTTGAAACTAATTCAAACATTTAAGTAAAAGTTTCAAGATCGTACGTTTAGTAATTTTTTAAAAATAACAAAAATCGAAAATTATTTAGTAGTAAAACGTTATTTTACACGTGTATTTTTGATTTCAAATTAAAATTAAAACTTTAAACACTCGTAAAATTTTTTAAATTGAATAATCCTCAAACTGTTTTATAATTATTCTAAGCTTAACTTATGGACAGCATAGTATTACATTTTCAATTCTTAGCTTTTGATAGTAAAATATTTATAAATTTTTAACTACAAAATAATTAAAAATATTTATGATTTTGACGAATTTTTGTCAATATTTGAACTTTAAATGCTAATAAAAAAAAATTGTGCTTATGTATTTTTAAAATTTTTGAATGAGAGTTAGAACGAGTTATGTGGACCCTTCAATTAAATTTTTAAGTAATTTTTTAGAAAAAAAAAATTGATTATTTCAATTGTCTATAAATAGCTCAAAAAAAGTCAAAATATTTTGAAAATCTAAGCACGTAAAGAAAATGCCAATCTAAATAACTGGTGAAATTTTCAAGTATCTACGACTTATACTATTTGAATATAACAACAAATATCAAAAGCGTTTGAGGCTAAACCGTTATATTTAACGCGGTTTTGTAAAACTTTAAATTTCAAACACTTATAAAAATTTTTTGTATTAGTCCGGTAGAGTTATTTTTACAGATATTTGAAGAAAAATTTATGGAGAACCTTGTACCAAATTTTCAAAACTTAGTTATAAAAGAAAAAAATTTTACGATTTTTCAACCACAAAATTACTTGCAAATTTTCGCAATTTTGACATATTTCGTATAAATTCGAACTTAAGCACTTATAAAAAAAAATTTGTGACTAACGATTTCGAATTTTTTTTTATCACTTTAAGAACAACTTATGAGAAACCTTGTATTAGATTTTCAAGATTTTCTGGTCGGCCAAAAAATTTTTATCGTTATTTAAAAAAAAAGTAGGTACTTAGAAAAATTAAATTTCAATTGTCTATAAATAGCTCAAAAAAATTCTTTGAAAATTTAACTGTATATGGAAAACGCTAATATAAACTATTGGTGAAAATTTCAAGTATTTACATCGATTAGTTTTTGAGTTATAGCAAAATAAAAAATTCGATTTTGTCGAAAACGGTTTTGCGTAAAAATTCCCGTTTTTCTGTCATTTTTTTTTTGTTTTTCTCGATTTTTTTGAAAAATGTTAGAAAATGTTTACTTTTCACCTCTATAATGAACCAAGGATATCCACTTTGCCATCGGAAACCACCCACAAAGTTTGAAATTGAAGCATTATTTCGACTAGTTATGCTGTACACAGACACAAAAAAAAAAAAAAAACACACACATCATTGTAAAATCAATACATTCATCACTCCGTTCAGAATCTAAAAAAGTCAATTTCTAAAAGTCAATTTTGAGGCCTAACTGCTGTACATTTAAATTTGAAAATCTTCCAATGTTCCCAATCTACGTTGTATTTAATTGTTTTCAAGAAGACAATAATGAAAATCATTAGATGAAAAATTATTAATTTCAATTTCAAAAAATATGTTTAATAAACCCATTATATGGCATTATGGCTAAATCTATAACAACTAATTATTGTTTATGATCATTTATAGATAAAATTTAAAATTAATGTAAAATATCGATTTTTTTGTTAAATATTTTATTTTTTTTTATACATATTTTAGCAAAAATAAGAATATAAATATATTTTATATATTTTGACGTTTTTATTACATGACAATCCGTGCCTTATTAAGAGGCCACTGCACTCGCATGTGTTGTTTCCGTCTTACACATGTAAGACATGGAAAAAGCTGTTTTGTGCGGGATAGAACCAGTCAAGCTGTATAGTGATAGTTAAGACTCCAAATTGATGTAAGTATAATATAGTTTAAAACATTATCTGTGAAAAATCGTTTTTATTTTTTTAATATCGCGAAATTAGAACAAATTCTATAGTTGTATTCATCTTTTTAGAAGAGAAATTATTAGTATTTCACCTATAATTATTATTAGAGTTTAATAAAATTAAATACCACTATATTTCTCCTACATGTTTTCAAATCATCTAAATTATGCACTTCAATTTTTTCATAGTTAGTAAATCCCATCTTTTGAATTACAAAGAATATAATATGCTTTAATAATATTGTCATAAAAATTTGGTTTCATAAAAAATACCATTTATTGACCAAAACTTCGAAAGTACATTCGACTACAGTACGCCTTATCCTGAATAGTTTGTTTTTATTCAATAAGTATTATGAAGCCCACAATCTGGATTTGTATATATACCAAAAACTTCATTAGAACGAACATTTTGAAAATGTTTTAATTTTCTAATAGTTCGGTTAGGTAATCAATTTCCGTGTAGAAGTTTACGCAAATGAGTAAAAAAAATATAATTTACGTTTGCCACGTGTATTTTAACGAAAAAAATAATTTCAACAATAAATCCAACTTGAAAAAAAAAGTTTAAATCCTGCTGTGATTTTGATTTAGAAAGGACGACAGCTCAAGGACGTGTCCAATATATTACAAACTGGTGATCATAATATATAATATTATGTTATGTTATTATTCATACAAGAATATATGATTGCGCGTGCGTGCATACGAATAGGAAAACAATAAATAAAACTAAAAACACTAACAAACATATACATCGATTCATCAATTCGATTTCTTTGATAGGTCGAAGTGAATTATTAGTCCTATGTCGAGTGTGTTTTCTGGTCTGCCGAACAAAGGGAATATTATATCAATCGAAGGCACGAGGGGGCATGATTATTATTTTTATCTCTTTTATTATTTTTATTATTCCATAATATAGTGCTCCCTAAAAACATTTATTATTACAGTAGTCATCCCTGTAAACGTTTTTGTTATTTATTTTACTCGCTTTCCTAGTTTTATTATTTTTTACTATGTGTTCGATTTATAGCCAATTTTCGTTGTTTACATATACATATAAATTTTATACTAGTACATATTATATTTAAGCTCTTATATTATCTAATTTTTATAAACGTTTAATTTCAAAATTATTTAAAACATCTCGTGTATAATTTAGATAAAAGATATGATTTTTTAAAGTGTATAAACTGAAATTAACTCAAACATCAAAATAGATATAGTTATTTATATTTTATTAGATTCTGAACGAAGTGATGAATGTATTGCTTTTACTATGATGTGTGTTTTTTTTTTTTTTTTTTTTTTTTTTTTTTTTTTTTTTTTTTGTGTCTGGGGACAACATTTGGAGCAGTAATAATGCTCCGATTTTTGACTTCAGCCCCTCTTTGAATAGGGAATTGAATCTAGTTGGTACTTTAGGGGGGTCAAAATTAAAATTTTCTAATAGTTTTCAAAAAAATCGAGAAAAACAAAAAAAAAATGACAGAAAAATGGAAATTTTACGGAAAAACCACTTTTCGACAAAATCGATTTTTTGATTTTGCTGTAACTCAAAAACGAATTATTGTAAATACTTGAAACTTTCACCAAATGTTTATATTATGGTTATCTCTTTACAGTTAATTTTTCAAAATATTTTGACCATTTTTAAGCTACTAATAGACAATTGAAATTTTCGACTTTTCTAAGTTTTTTTTTCTTCAAATGCCGATAAAAATTTTTTGGGTGGCCAGAAAATCTTGAAAATTTAATACAAGGTTTCTTATAAGTTGCTCTTAAAGTGATAAAAAAAAATCCGAAATCGTTAGTCACAATTTTTTTTTATAAGTGTTTAAAGTTCGAATTTATACGAAATATGTCAAAATTTAAATTAAATTTCATACGCTCATAATGCGAATGTTGGCCATAGTAACCATAGTAACATAATATAAAAACTATACTATTTGTTTCAAAATAGAATATTTGACAATATTTAAATATAATATATCCTAAACTGACAAATCATCTTCGTTCAGAATCGTTTTTCGTATACAATGATACCTATCATTGCATTCAAATTTAACCTACCATAGTCTGAGGTCCACCCCACCCCCTAATATACAGCAGAGCGATACCTACTTACCCGCTTTTTTTAATTTACATTTATGATTGATTAGTATACGTAAATACACTACATAGGCTTATAAATGCAAACAATTGTAAAAAACACTAATACAATTAATATTATATCTATGTTTATAAACGTTGAATCTCATCAACTTGTAATCAAACTTGGGAATAGTAGTGTTACCGGGAGTGTAAAAAGAAACATGTACAGGCCATATACATCTGAAAAAAGTTATTAGATAAATCTACATTATTTACCTATATATATATAATATAATATATATTATATATACATGACCAAATATTCATTTAGATAAGTCTGAATTCAATTTTTATTCTTATATAACTTTGTATCATTAAATTAGACTAATTCTTTAACATTTTTATTTTTTACTAAACAAAAGAACCATAAATAGTTTAAGAAATCAGTGAAAATAGGTTATATGTTTTTACATAATATATCTAATTTAATTAAAAAATTATAATAATAATAATATAAAGAAGCCTAATATAATCTAAATTAATGTTTAAAATTATTATTGAAAAATTAATTCTTTATAATCTTTTAGTCTCATGTCACTTACTGTATATTTGTACATTATTAATTGATAATGATAATGTTGAAAATGAATCAGAAAATACCCACAAACAAATACAAATGTATACAATTATATAGATATTAGACTTTTATGCAAATTTCTATAACTCATCAAATAAAAACAAACTGTAAAACCTTGGATGACGACCGGTTTATTGAATTATATTATAAATAAAAATAAAATAGGTAAAATGACAAAAAAAAACCTAATGAAAAATTATCATATTATTTTATAAAACCAATTACATTTTAGGATAACTTGTGTTTTAATAATGTTATATTTCCACAAATAAACAAAAAAATCATTTATTATTACAATACATAAGACTATGGATTTAAGAGAAATTTATAATATCCTATATCTTTTAATATCAATAATAATAATCAAATTAATAGAAAAACTATCGAAAATTCAATTAAATAAATTCATTATAAATGAAAACGACATAATTGAGAGACAATCTAGATTTAAAGAATATATTGGTAGTCAATATGCTATAATATATACCTAGTATTTTTGTGTAAAAGTCTCTAAAAAGATGTATAGAAATATTTCTGGATATTGCTAAACATTTGACTTAAGTTTCACACGATATATTGTTGGAGAAATTAGAGAAAGACAAAAGTAGTAGGTAGTTATAATTTGTGGTATTGGTTTAAACTTTAAATCGTATTTGTTTATAGAGGTTGCTGGCTGTAAAAATAAATTGGAAATATTTGTGATTTTTTTAACAATAAAATATAATGCACTACATGGTACAATTGTAGGACCTATTTTTTTCAATTTACGTAAACGATTAATTTGAGTTAAATATAAATATAAACAAAGATATATTAGCGTTTGTAAATAACATAGTATTATTTTTTAACGGTGAAAATTGGTATGAAATTGAATCGTTTTCGGTTTAGGTTTATGAATAGTAAATAAATGGTGTACAAAAAACAGTAAAGTTTATTATTTAATAATAATAAATGCGTATTTATTTCATTTTAATTTTCTTTTATTTAATTAATATCAACTCTCAAGAGGAAATTATTCTAAAATCCCACAAATATAAATAAATGTTTTCAAGAAAACAATGTAGATTATGATTATAATAAAATTTGATATTGCATTAAAAAGGGTATACTTAACTAAATATTTTTTTATAATAATTGACGAAAACTTGATATTTGCTTCACATATTGATAACGTAATAATATGTATCAGAAAATATTTTTTATATTCAAAAAACTACGAAATAGAATAATGTATATATATAGATATAATACAATTTATTTTGACATAATGGTCTATTTGTGTAGAACTCTGCTTACATAAGTACTCTGGAACCATTTAATGGCGTATTTTGAGTGGTATTTAATATTTCCATGCCTATGTACTCCCGGGTTAGGTCTAAAAAAGTGGCCTAATACCTACTCGTAAATTGGTATTATAACTGATTTTACAGATTTTATAATACTATACATTTATACTATTTAAAAATTATCATTAAATCAATGGTATTATCATTCCTTATGCTCATCAAAATATTTTTATCTTAACTGCAAAAGTGAAATTAATTTAATAGATTCGACGATACGTTGCAAAATTTAGTCTACATTTGGAATATCCAAGAATTTTATTTGAATTTCGTCGGATTAAATATTAACGTAACATTTAAAATATTAAAAAAATATGACGTTTCAATTTTGATTTTGATGGCAGATACTTGAACCTAAAAACTATTCGTTAATTCCCGAAATTCTCAAATGAGGAGGGGGTCACAGAGGGACGGAGCTTTTTAAATTTTTTTTTATATTTTGAGAGCACTTCTTCTAATTAGTTTCATTAGAACACCGGGACAGAACGTTTTATTTTGTTAAAATAATATTATAATTTTGTAATTTTTATGTCGTGAAGTTGTACCTAATCAATAAGATATTAAAATTCAATTTAATTTTTTTATGATAGTTGATAATGTGATTAAATATAATACGTTAAACATCTTTTATCTATTTATCATTAGTACAATTTATGATTATTGATTAATTAACTTTGATAGTCGGTTAAGAGGACGTTCACCCACTTGTGTAGTCTTCGTCGTCTTGAAAATGTAAAACAGTAAAACATAGCATAAACTGTTAGTTAAGTTTGCAAGTGAAGACTCCAAGACATCCAATATAGTTGAGAACATTATTTGTGAATTATCGTTATTTTTTTTATATTACTTATACGAAAAAAGTTCGTATTGTTTCAAATTTCATTATTTTTGTGTTATTCAAAATTGAGGTAGAAATTAATCCTTCTTGGTTTTTGCAATGTTAACATTTGTAAAACGGAGACAATAAAAGTGACTGTACGTAAAATTAGCATCCTCAAACTCAAAATAATCACATGATATTATCATAGATAAATTGTATGAATGGTTGAAATTAATCATTTTAAAGAACGCTTAATATTTTTTTTAGTTTGCGAGACCTCTTCTTTTATTTTTCTAAATCGAGTACTGAATTTCAGTGTTGTGAAATTACATAAAATAGAACAAAAAATAAACAAGGAACAATTACTTCCTTTTTTAAGTTAACGCATTCTACCTCAGAATTTAAATAATTACATAACAATAATACGTATACGATTATACAAGCATCCTCATATTGTAGAGATTTGTCTGTTAATGTCAAAAATCAATATCCCCTTGAAAAAATTTGAGTATACCTCGCCACTATACTGAGAAATATTGAAGCAATTTATTAGGTACTCAGTTAATAGTTTTTACGAGTACATTAATAATATTAAGTAGGTACCTATTGTACATATTATTTTGTCTAATAGTAGGTATTTTTGTCGAACTTCTTAAGCAATAATAAAAAATACTGTATGTATAATCACTAATCAATAGTCAATATTGTACGTAGTTGGAGCGTTGAATTAGTTGTTAGTATGACCTGTAATATATATATATTATTTATAATAAAACCGGTTCTCATTCTCAGTAAATGACAGAATATCCAATAATTGATGTGGAATTTCAAAAAAATTATTGACGCATTTATTATTGGGTGATTGTAACACTATTATATAGTAATAAACTAATAAAATAATTTACTTTTCACACTGTTAAACTATGATAAAAACACACTGTTTTAATACTTAATCGAAGATCGTCTATAAATTACTTTTTATAATGCACTTTTTATAGTTCACTAGATTACAAAGGCCTTTGTAAACATTTAATCAAACATTAAAGAGATAAGAGATTGAACCCGGTTGTGTTTTCTTAAAAAACTAGACCTATCTTATGACAATTGTACCGAATATCCTATATTAATCGTACAAAAATTCTTAGTCATAATTTAATTTGATATTAAATACTTAAACCTACAAAATTAATTTTCTATTCTGAACGGAGCATACAGAGCAATATGGTGCCATCATCTTTTAAAGTAGTAAAACTGTTTTGATTTTCAACTTTGACGGTGATTTCTGGTAGAAATTAAATCTAGTACGTACTTAAGAAAATTTAAAATAAAAAATTTCCAATTTTTTTTTTCGGTAAAAACTAAAAAAAAAAATAAGGAAAGTGAGAATTTTTATAGATAAGTCCGACATATTACTGTTGTTTTCTAGGTTAAAACATATGCTCGACTAGATTTAAAATCAATAGTTAGTAAATGATAGAACAGAGGTTCCCAAACTGTGGGTCGCGATTATATATTTTTTTTTAAATAATACATTTATTTTTAATCATCTATTACTCTTCGTTGATGATCAAATTCAGTTTTATCATCTGTGATTGTGACGATTACGAGTTTATAGCGACCGTGTCAAAACAATGCAATCTGATCAATAGTTATTGAAAAAATAACGATTTATTTGAAATAAATTAGTAGGTACCTGCATGGTGTTTAAAACTTTTGATTATTTTTAGTAACACACGGCACATTAAATACGATACACGTACGCAGTTGTATATTTAATATTACTTTTTCTCAAATAAATTCGTTTTTTTTTTGTACTTTTGTACAACTATGGACAAATGGTTAAACAAAATGTCAATGACTCAAAAGAAGAAACAGAGAAAATATCTGTGTCAACAGTTAAAAAAAATAAAGTTAAATTACGATTAGCCTTCAACAAGTTTTTTGAGTCAAAACAAAAAGAAACTTTCAGAAAATATTGTTCTGAATATTTGCAAATTGGATTTTCGTGGAATGGAGACGAAGAACATCCTCGACCACAATGTGTTATTTATTTTTACAGAATGGTTCCAACATTTTATTAACCATGCTAAACCAACTGCTTAAGATTCTTATATAAAATGGACATATGACTTACACAAGAAATTTACAGTTTATTGATTTGGCAAGGAACAATCATATATACCACTGTTGTGTGCTTACCACTACATTGTAGCCAGTGGCGGACTGGCCCGGGATGCTAAAGTGCGATCGCACCCCGGGCCCCCGGGACTATTGTAAAACTATGAAAGTTTAAATATTGAAAATAATTATTTTATTATTAGGTATTTGCTAATTTGCCATCAATAATAATTTATTCCTATTAATTTTTATTTATCATCAAAACATTATGATATAAAAATAAAAAATAAAATGTAATAATCAAAATTAAAAATAATAAAAACAGGCATAACTATTGATTCGTAATTATGTTGGGAACTTGAAACATTATGTTTCTGTTATTGTCTTCTGACATTTCCACGCAGCATAGTATGAGTGTATAATAATAATATGGATACATAATAATATTTTATATTATTACGACCGACGTGCGACGACGACGCTGAAGAATGACAATAACAAACTGTCCAATTTCGTTTCATTATTAAAACATTTAAAACTATTTATTGTAATTTGACAAAAAGTTTCTTATTTATTTTTTATTTTTTAAATAAATCTGCAATTTTAACATGTGACCTGTTGAAGTACTGACTGCAAATAAAAAACAGGTAGAAGTGGATTCAAACCAAGATATTGCTGTAAAAGATCAAATGTGTATTTGTGTAAGATTAGTTAATGTAAATAGTAAAAACTTGGTTCAAGTGAGACTTTTAAAAATGGTAACAATAAAATCAGCAACAGGTGAAGCACTATACAGATTAATTTATTAAAAAGGAATTATGTGATTTAAACATAGATTTAAAATTACTTATAGGTGATTCTTTTGACGGCACTTCTAATTATATGAGTGGGAAGTACAAAGGTTTACAAAATCAATTAAAAATAGATGCTCTTAATTCTATATTTACTCATTGCCACGCGCATGTTCTGAATCTTGTACTTCATGATTCTGTAAAATGTTGTATTTATGCTCAAAATGTATTCTCCTTAATCAATAAAACTGCTGTATTTTTCATTGAATCATATAAATGTGCCGATGTTTGGACATATACTATTTGTGAAAATGAAACTGGTACAGACAAATTAAGAAAATTAAAAAAGATTGGCGCCACGGGATGGAACAGTGCGGATGATGCTTTACGAAGCATATTTAATACATGGTCGGATCAAAACGAAACAGAACTCTCCCGAAAACATTATTACTATGTATTAGATGCTCTACACACAAGCTTATGCTGATAATACTGATCCTCACACTGCATCTGATGCAAGAGCGCTAATTATAAAATGGACTTCATATGAAACTATAATAACAGCTTTTCTTTTTCTCCAATTATTCAACGCAACAACTCCAATGTCAAAATATTTATAAATTGAAGGATTAGATTATATTGCTGCGTGGAATAAAATTAGCCATTTGATGATAGTATTGAAAAATATGTCTGAAATAAAAAATTACAATGATCTCAAACAACGAATTTCTATTTTTATAAAAACTATGACTAAAATAACAGAGTTTCATGAAAATATTTTTATACAAGACGAATTTCCTATCCAAAGGCAAAAGAAAATAAAAAGAATACCTGGAGAATGTACTTTTGACTCTGCTGTAAATTTATCATCTGACCAAAAATATCAAATAAATATATTCAGAAGAGTTTATGATGAAACAGGAATGGCTCTGAATCAGCGATTTGGAAAAAATAAAAGTCTAATTAACGCTTTAGCTTATTTAGATCCACGGCGCTTTGATGAAATTAAATCTAGTTCATTTTATTTGAATGAAAGTTTAAAGTTTTTAGCTGACAAAGTTAATATTAACTATGTAGATTTACAAGAAGAAATATGTCATTTTGCACGTTCATATAAAACTATAATCAAATCAACAAAAACTCTTTTTGAAAATGAACCTAACTATAAAGATGATCTAATATTTGAATTTAACACAGATGAATTTGTACAAAGTGAACAAATCAAAAATGAAAGCAGTGATGATAACAATGACGATGACAAATCTCCCAACTTTTCTAAATCAAAAATTTAAAAAAAACGATTGCGAAGAATGCATACCATGCGTTTTTAAATTTTTACAAAAGTATAATTTACATTCAGCAGCTTATTCAAATTTATACATATTATATAAATATATATTAACTCTTGCATGCATACAAACAAATTTGTGAAAGGGCATTTTTCAAGTTTAAAATTATAAAAAACAGATTACGTTCTACAATAAAACAAGATTTATTGAATGCTCAACTTCTTCTAAGTATTGAGAACGATTATTTGCCTGACATAGAAAAGATAATTGATAAAATTTCAGAATAATCTACATTTTCAAAATTATTACATATTTAAAAAATTTATTTATTTTATAAGATTAAAATTAAGTTTGTAGCTAAAAAATTTGCTGAAAATAAAATAAAAAAGTGTATTAATTAGTTTTTATTTTATTTTATAATATGTTGATAGGGCCCTAAAAATGTTTCAGCACTCCTGTCATTTTCATTCCAGTCCGTCACTGATTGTAGCCACAAATTTTAGTCATTGCACCTTATTTTTTTACTTCCCACACAAAATTTAGGCGACCGACAGTTCTCGGGATTTAGAAGTTTCACTGTTTATATTATTATAATAATTATATATTAAATACTAATAATAAAATAAATGTAATATTTTGAAAAAAATAAATCAACCTACCGTAATATTAAAAGTAAAATAAATTACTTTAATAGCAACATCAAAAAAATATATTATAAAATATACTTAGTAATATAGACTGATAAACCTTCTTTACTTAGAATCGATTTTGTATACAAATTATGTATTGAATTTAAATTGAATATACAGCAATTAACCTAACCTAATCGACACCTAATGTTTAGCAGAGTATGGTATTTAGTTGCCTGCCTATACCTTTTTTAAATTTGTATACGTTAAAATTATATAGAATAAAAAATACTTATTTCAAATTGAAATGTAAAATAGTTTTAAAATTCAAGTTCATCAGTACAACAATAAAATTGAAGTTTTTTTAGTTCAATACGTTATCATTTAAACAATGAAACTGTTAGTTATTATAAGAACACAATAATTACAATATTATTACTGTAACACGAGTAATATTTTTATTTTAAAATACGTAGTAGGTATCAATTTAACAAGATTTCTATTAACATTACAGTAAAAATATTTTTAATGCAAATCCTAGGTTTAAACAAACTAATAATTGAAACACAAAAACCATTCGTTACAGCTATGGATCTGTGCATTTAATACGTTTTTATTATGAATCAATTATGAGTTAGTAGTAGAGAAATTTATAATTCAATCCAACACTACTTTAACCGTGGTATATTTTTGAGATAGTTGATATTATATTACTCGAAAACAAAACTCTTACAAAGTAATTTAAATTAAAAACTTGTGCGATTCGTAAGACTTCAATCGCGTTGAAGTCTTAACCATTTTATCTTCCACCATACTTCAAAGCAGCTTTTCAGTTTTTCATCTAGATATTATTATATTATTTTTAAGTTCATTTCCACGTTATCTCATAAGTATAATATATTTTATAATGTATTTCAATATTATAAAATATTGCAATAAGGATTTTTAGATAGGCAATTTAGGTACACAACTGTCAACTATTTATTTTGACAGTAAATTTTATACTTACAACCATATTATGTTAAATTATTTTACACGAATACATAAAGCAATGGATATATAGGTATGTAACTATAAGTAATTAAAATGAACGACTAATACAATTTCGGTAAACTGAGAATGAATATTAATAGTTTTATTTTTAAGGGTGCTGGAGCGTAGTATGTCTTAAGGAGTAATATTTAGGCAATTCATAAGACAAGTGCACTTGTGCTGTGTTATTGTGTAAATAGTGAATTAGCAGCCCGTTTCACTGTGTAAAATTTGATATGATCTACATTAGTAAGACAGAGACAACATATGCGGGTATAACGTACTCTTAACTACTGAAAGATGTTTTGTTAAGGTAACAATACATAGTATTATAGAAGTTTAATAGATATTATGTACTATACTGCTATGGCCTATGTTAATAATATGCCAAATAATGTTCTTTAACTTTTAAACAAAAAAATATAAAATTCATGTGACATTTAGTTTAATAAGTTTAATTTAAATCGTCTTTTCTGTGATTGAAAATTCAATTATTTTATTACTTTCATTGCTAACATAAAGAGTAAACACGTCATACGCCAACATTCATAATATAATTAAATATTGAAACATTTATTCTCTAATATAATGTTGTTAAATAATTAAAGATTATATTAAATATGATGGGTAATCATAAGTAGTTTTTTTATGACGTATTTTGTTTAACTATTTATTTAAACCTAAGTTTCATTTAAATTGATATTACGCTTGTGAATACTACATGACGACCTATCAGGAACTTGGAATAATTTATTGGTAAGTTTTACTAATTTTGTTAAAAGCTTTAAAAATTATAGTAAATAATAATAATGTATTTAAAAAATTTTAATTTCAGTTTTATCAGTTCTATACAATTTTTGTTCAAATGTATATCGATAGACAAAGACAATAATACAATATTATAGATCTATTATGTATTATTTATGAGTTGATAATACATAGCTTGTTTTAAAATCAAGTTGCATTGTAACTGTACAGCTATTGGCTTTAATTAATCCAGAATGTTTGTTGCATACAAAAATTCTAAGATAATTACAAGCATGTACTAATAAGAATATTCTTGGACATATGACTTGAAGAATATACATATTATACTACAATTGTACTTAGAAAAATTTAGAACAATGTGAAAACTAAAATAATACTATACAACTGTTAAAAATACTATATTGGATTTTAATATTCCAACATATAACAACATCGATCATAGGTATGTATAAATATTTTTTATTTGTAACATTCAATTTTATGAGGAAGTTATTAGGTTTTTATTATCTTTTTTGTAGATAATCTAGTCAATTTCAAAGAAGCGTAAAATAATCAAGTCTGCCCAACTACATCCTGAGGAAAACTGTAACCTATCAACAAATAATATGTAAAGAAAATTGTAAATGATAAAAAAAATATTGTAAATGCTAGTATACTAAATTTTAATACTTCATATTATGTAGTTAAATTAAATATGGGGCAGCAACATTAATCATTAAAACTTATGTTTAATAAAAATAAAAATAATTATAATATGTATAAATAGAGTAAATTAAATTATTAATGTTTTTTAAAAAAAAAACCTATCACATATTATGTATATTATGATTATCACTAAGTACCTACTTGTTTATATATGTGTATACTCAATTGACAATTTAAATATTAAACTAAATATATTTTTAAAATTATATTTAGGTATTGCATAGTAATTAGTAATATGCAAAATAAACATTGTTTTTTTGTAAATGGTTGATGTTGTTGCCTATTTATTGCTAATTATTAAGTTATTAATTATTATTATTAAATTTACATATCTAAGTTTATATATTATTAGTGCCACTTTTAAATGTTACTATTGTTTTAGGTCTGGGGTTAATGGAGAATTTGTTCTGAATTTCTTGAACACATGTTTATCATTACTCATATTTTGCATAACTGCTTAACGAACATTTTGATTAAACTGTGTCATCAAATTTGGAATAGATTTTTCATAATCCTGGACTTTAAAATGATATTAACATTTTATAGTGGTTACTAATAATATAAAATAAAATGAATTAGGGATTTATTGTTACTAGGGCCCGGTTTTTAATGCAAACAATTAATTTAAGGATATGAACATATTTATGCATTAACAATATAATATATATTATTGTTTGTGAATATTATACGTCATATTAATGTGTATAAATATTTAAAAAAATATATAAAGTATTTAAAGATTTATTTACTATGAAAAAATTGAAATGTCATGAATAAAGAGAATTTTAAATTTATATATGTATAACTGAGCTAAGTTAAAATTATTTTACTTCATTTTATAATATTTTAACATATTGAACTTGTATCCAACACCCAATAGGTATTATAATTATCATTACAATGTTATATTTTATTTAGATATGCATTAAGATAATACTAACTATAGAAATAGAATTTAGAAATTAGGAAATGTTGATCAATATTTAATCAGAATTATTTTAAGTGAAAAAATATACATTTTGTTGAAAATCGGGCCCTAATGACTTGAATTATGATGTTTAAAAAATAACGATTATATGTAGGTATACTTGACTCGTCGTGAATTGGCTAATCATTAAATTTATAAATATGTCTTGTTCTAAAACTAACTATATAATGAAAAATATGCTGATTGCTAAACAGGTAACTTGTATTTTTATCATTTAATCAATTGTTTTTTTTATAATTTTAATGAAAATTAATTTATATTATACTTATACTTATTATATTAATATTTATATGCACATTATAATTACTTAATTATGTGTACAATGTACATGTATGTATAATTTTAATTTATTCAATAAATTATTGTGAAATTAATTTTTTTTTCTATACTTACCTTAAAGGGAATTTCAAATAGTATCAATTCATGGTATTAATATAAATCATACATCTTAAAATTTTTGTCAGACAATAATATTTAACTATTAATTTTAAATTTGTTTTCTGTATAAATAAACAGTCAAGTGCCTTCAACTGATATAAATAAATTATGTCTTATTCAAATCAAGAAAAAACAGATATGCTTAATTAATAATTACTATTATGAAATGGCAAGTAAATAATAAATGTCCAATGTTGAAATAATATGAACTTCATACCCTCATAAAAACTTAGTGTGACATTCATGTAAACATTTTTTTTTCTTGATAAAGGTCGACAAACTTATGAGAAATCTTGTATTAAATTTTTTATGAATTTATAGCTCAAAATAATTTGAAAATTTTTTTCATTTTTACGTATTTTGTTAATATTTTAACTTGAAATGCTTATAAAAAAAGTAACTGGATTTTTAATATTATAACAAATCAAAATATTTTGAAAAAATTTTAATGTATAGAAAAAGCTAGTATAAACATTTAGTGAAAATTTCATGTGTTTACGATTCTAAGCTTAACTTATGGACAGCATAGTATTAAATTATTAATTCTAAGCTTTTGATAGTATAATATTTATAAATTTTTAACTACCAAAATAGTTAAAAATAATCATGATTTTGACGAATTGTTGTCAATATTTGAACTTCAAATGCTAATAAAAAAACATTGCGCCTATGTTTCTTATGATTTTTTTATTGCCATAAGAATAACTTATGAGTTATGAGGAACTTTGTATTAATTTTTCAAATATTTTGACTCCTCCAAAAAAATTTTATCGATACTACAAAAAAAAATTCTTAGGAAAATTGAAAATTTCAATTGTCTATAAATAGCTTAAAAAAAGTCGAAATATTTTGAAAATCAAATCATGTGAAGAAAATGTCAATTTAAATAACTAGTGAAATTTTCAAGTATTTACGACTTACACTATTTTAAAAACAACAAATATATTTTAAAATCGTTTGAGGATAAATCGTTGTCGTTACGCTATTTGGTAAAAATTTAAAATTTTATTCTAACACACTTAAAATTTTTCCTATAATGATGTTTTATATGATTGTTTTCGAGTTTTCTCTATAGCTACTTGAAGGAAAACGTAGTGTTGAATTTTTTATTCTTAGATATAGACACAAAAAATTTTATGATTTTTAAACTTCAAAATTACTTGAAAATTTTCACGATTTTGATATATTTCGTAAAAGTTTGAACTATAAACGCATATGAAAAAAAAATTGTGACTAATGATTTTAATTTTTTTTAGCTACAATAAGAACTACTCATTAAGGAACCTTGTATTAAATTTTCAATTTTTTTTGTAATCCACAATTTTTTTATCGACACTTCAAAAATAAATTCTTATAAAAATCGTAAATTTCAGTGGTCTATAAATAACAAAAAAAGCCAAATGTTTTGAAAATTTAACTGTATAAAAATAACACTAACATAAACATTTGGTGAAAATTTCAAGTATTTACAGTGATTAGTTTTTGAATTACAACCATATAAAAAAATCAATTTGGTCGAAAACTGGTTTTGCGTAAAGATTCCCGTTTTTCTGTTACTCTTTTTTTGTTTTTTTTTTTGATTTATTTGAAAATTGTTGGAAAATGTTTACTTTTGACCTGTATAATGCACCACTGATATTCACTTTGCTATCGGAAACCAACCCCAAAATTTGAAATTAAAACTTTATTTCGACTAGTTATGCTGTAGGTACTGCATAGGCGTAACTAGTCCTTTAAGTTAGGGGGGAATAAATTCCTAAAAATCTTTTTTATTATTAATTATTTCTATTTGTGTTTACAACTGATTTGAATGATTATTCGTTTATATGAAACATTATATTTTTTTAAATTGTAGGCAAAAATAAAGTTAATACAAATATGTTTATATACACATACATTTACCCAAAAATTCTGGGGGGCTGAAGCCCACCCAAGCTCGCCCCCCTAGTTATGCCTATGGCTGTACACAGACACAAAAACAAAAAAAAAAAAAAAACACAAATCATTGTAAAATCACAATACATTCATCACTCCGTTCAGAATCTAAAAAAATTGATTATTTCAAATGCCTATAAATTGAATAAAAATGAGTGAATATTTGAAAATAAAATTATATTAAGAAAAGCTAATATAAACAACTAGGGTTTTAAAATTTCATGAAATTTTAATGGAATATTTCATTGCAATGAAAAATAAAATATAAATTATTATATCTTAAAGTTTATAATAACGTCAACTTGCAAATGAAAATTTTCAAAAGTTGGTTTATTGTAAAACAAAGAAAATATGTATAATAAATAATTATAAAAATAACCAATAAAGATCCAATTAATAATACAAGTGATAAATTAAAAAATAACAAAAATTTATAGCACATATTTTTGTATATTTATCATATGAATATTTTCTGTGTTTAATCAATATATTATTTCTTATCAACTATAACCGATCATGTTTAAAAGAAGAAAAAATATTTTTCAATATTTCATTGAAATATTTCAAATTTAGAACCCTATAAACAACTGATGAAATTTTCAAGTTTCTACAACTTATACTTTTTGGATAAAAACAAATATCAAAAATCGTTTGAGGCTAAACCGTTATTTAATGCGGTTTTGTAAATATTTAAATTTCAAACATTCCTAAAAATTTTTTGTCTTAGTCCGGTACAGTTTTATTTACAGATATTTGAATAAAAATGTATGGAGAACCTTGTACCAAATTTTCAAAACTTAATTATAAAAAAAAAAATTTTTACGATTTTTCAACCACAAAATTACTTGCAAATTTTCGCAATTTTGACATAGGTATTTCGTATAAATTCGAACTTTAAGCACTTTAAAAAAAAAATCCAAAATCGTTAGTCACAATTTTTACTTTAAGAACAACTTATAAGAAACCTTGTATTAAATTTTCAAGATTTTCTGGCCGGCCAAAAATTTTTTATCGTTATTTAAAAAAAATTGAAAATTTCAATTGTCTATAAATAGCTCAAAAAAGTCAAAACATTTGGTGAAAATTTCAAGTATTTACATCAATTAGTTTTTGAGTTATAGCAAAATAAAAAAATCGATTTTGTTGAAAACTGGTTTTGCGTAAAAATCTCGTTTTTCCGTTACTTTTTTAGGGTTTTTTCCCACGCATTTGAAAAATATTGAAATTTTTTAATTTTTGACCCCCCAAAGTACCAACTAGATTCACTTTTGCTTCATAAACGATACTATTTGAGTCGTTTGAGAAAATCGAAGCAATATTACTGCTCCAAATGTTGTCGTCAGATACAAAAAAAAAATTAATAAAGAAAAACACACATCATTGTAAAATCAATACATTCATCACTCCGTTCAGAATCTAAAATAGTCGTGTAAAATCTATCACCAACATAAAATTTTTTAAATTATAATTATATTTTTTTTTTTTGAGTGATAAGCACTTGTCCGAAAAATGTTAACAGTGGTACACCTTCGGACGACTCACTGTCCCCAACTCATTTATTTTCTTATCAAAACTTTAATCAGGTTATTAATTATTATCTAAATAATTATAACAATTAATTTGTAATCTACAGGTACAAAGTTCATTGTCATTACTGTGTTGAACGATAGTCGATAACGAGTTTATTACATGTGAAAATATGTACCTATTATTATTATTTATTACCCATGTGACTACTGGTCTTCAAAATTAAAACCGAAAACCGCCCAACTTTGAAAAGCTATTACTCGCGAACGGTTAAATGAAAAATAATAATTTAATCGTTAGAATTCATAAAAAAAATATCCCTACTATTTTATAACATTTTAAGTATAGGTTGCCATTTGAAAATCAAAAGTTGATAGTGATTTCACTATTAAATATTTAAGTGAAAAAAGTAAAAACTTTACATAGTTTTAGAAAAGCATAAAACTAAAAATTTTGAAAAAAAAAAAATTTAAAAAAGTTAATACTTTTCGAAATAATGAGTGTTGTTTGATAAAAAAATCACCCTGTATATATATATTATATATATATATTTGTACTAGAAGCCACAACAACATAGATTATTGGCTTTTGATATTTACAATAAATTTTTACATATATTTAGTTTAATATGAAATGTTAATTTTTTTTACATAAAGAAGGCAAATGGGGAGGGGGTACGATTCTATACTTTTTGAATTCCTTAAAAGGTATTATTTTACAATGCCAAAAGAAAGTTCCAGTGCGATATCTAATTTAGTGCACAAAATGAGTTAAGGTCTATACTTATTTCGAATACACGTGTGAAATACAATTTTTACGAGCAAATACACAATAAATTATAATGTTTAAAATCTGTGACATCTCAATATGTATTTTATCACTAAAATGTTTGATAGATGTTATTTAGAGATGTCATAATAAAGTTACAGTTCAACATCTAAACCCAGCAGCGGCTACACATTACACAGCCTTCAGGTACGCTGCAAAGTGCAAAGCACGTTACGCTGGTTTTACACAGACATAAGGTTAAACTTTACAATTTCATTATATTTGACATTGGAAAACGCCAAGGTTATTGTTACATGTGGACTGAGTCCGATGCTAAACGAGGATCAAACTAAATTGCTACATGTATGTTAAAGTTTATGACACATATGAAGGACAATGATATTAAGGAATTCAGTTTTTATTCTGACAACTGTGGAGGTCAAAACAGAAACCGATTCATTTATTCGATGTGGGAATATGCATCTGCAACTCTTAAAGTCACCATTGTCCATCGATTTTTGGAGGTGGGACATACCCAAAATGAAGGTAACAGTATGCACGCTACTATAAAGTGTGCTAAAAAAGGTAAAGTCATTTATGTGCCATCTCAATGGGTAACATTAGTCAGATGTGCCAAGTTGAATAAAAATTCATATTTGGTCTTTGAGATGTCAAATGAAGATTTCAAACCCATGGTTGAAAATGCAGATTTAAATTGGAAAAAATCAACTAACAACGAAATCTTTAAATGGAATAACATTAAGGAAATATCGACATCTTTTGAAATGCCTTTTACTTTAAAAATTAAGTATGAGTATTCAAACACAGATTTTGTCATAATGGATATGATATTAAAAAAAACCCCGGGCAGACATCAGGCATGGACCCATTTCCCAGTAAAAGCATATAAATCTAAAATTTCTATAGATATCCTACAAAAATTGCAAGATTTGTTATCTTTATGCAATAAGGACTAATTCCATCTATGTATCACAATTTTTATAAGTTTTTAAGATGTTATTATTTGAATATTATTTTATTTACATTGATCACAATATTATTATTACATTGAGTTTTAAGTTTTATTATTTTTTTCATAATATTTTATTTTGATATCTTGACAACGGAGGTACTGACATTAATTTTATTATAACATAAGTATTTTATTTTTAAATTATCTAAGTTTATTGTTAAAAGAACATAACTTTTTATAATAATATTATGATTTTGTTTTAGAATGTAACATTTTTTTTTATAACATATTTTATTTCGTTTTGTTAACAGTAAAGAAACTGATATTATTAATTTTATAATAACTTAAGTATTTTATTTTTTAATAATCTATATTTGTTGTTATAAAACAATGCTTTGTGTAGTAGTATTTTTGTGTTTTTACATTATACAGTACATTATGGCATTGAGTTGAAAGTTGTGTCATTTTATTTCATTTAAATATTATGTTTATAATAATAATAATACATAATATTAATATTATGTTTATATTTACATTGAAGGGACTGATAATATTATTATGGCATTGATTTTTAAGTTTTATTATTTTTACATTACCTTAATTTGTTATTAAAAAAAAAAAAAAATACTTTTTGTAATTAATGATTTCTTGGTATATAATTTTATTAAAGAAGGAAAACTTAAGTTTCCTAATGAAAGTTTAAACATTATTGGTATTACACTCAATTAATATGTTTGCATATTATTCAATTTTATCCTCAAATAATGATATAGATGCCTAATGGCTTTAAGTCTTCATCAAAATAGTTCTTTCCTAAAAATAATCGACTTATTATTAAATTGAGATAAGTCCTCATCAAAATTATATACTTCCCACAAAAAAAAAACCTTAACTTGAGTTACGTCCTCGTTAAAACTATAAATTTCACACGAAAAAAGACTTAACTTGAGTTACGTCCTCGTTAAAACGAAACATTTCCCAGGACATAGCTCATAAAATATAAAATCTATTTCATACGTCATAGAGTTCAAATATACAATTTTTTTTTTGTATTTACTATTTTCTAGTAATATTCGTGAATAATTACATTTTTGGTTCTTTTGTGTTAGTTTTTCAGCTTTTTTATTTAGTTTTTGTTAATTAAATGCATATTCGACATTTTGAGAATATTTACGTACGTATTTATTAGTTTAATGTAAAATTACTACAGATATATTCATGTTTTCATTTCTAGTGAAACGTAATTGCCTTATCGGTAAATATTTCTGAAAATTTAAATTTGTCGAAGAGTTGATCGAGTAAGGAGTAGTAGTTACGTAAATTACGTCGACTTTATAAGATATTTTGGAACTATATCTATTGACTTATTTATTATATTTGAGTGTTACCAAAAAGGCCCTTATTGTCGCGGAATCACTACGCAGTCTGAATACGTTATGTTGACCAAGCCCGGATTAAGAGGGGACCGGGGTGCATGGCCTCGGGCCCTTAATGGATATCAAACAATAGACCCCTAGCGAATGGTACGTTTTTTTTTATGAAATCAGAAATATTTGGATACAATAATAATAGTATAATTCGTGTATAAAAAGAAACATGTATCTACAATCATATATACAAATAACATTTTTACTTGTGTATTTAAAAAATAAGAAATAAATTTATAAATATCATTTTTTTTTGTCTGAAACATTTTTATATGCAGGTCATCAATATTTAGATTATGATTATGGGCCCCTAAAATTGTTTGACCTAGGGCACAAAATTATATTAAACTGGGCTTGATGTTGACAAATAAAATATTACTTAAAAGTGAAAGAAGAATATATACATATATTATTTAAGTATTTATATTAATTTAAATTTATACAATAAACAGCTAGATACCTATACAATTTAATAAAACCGCTTATAATTTATTGTTTTACATACATATTAAATTGTATTAAGTGTTCTAAGAATTACTTTATAAAAATAAACAATAACTTGTTCATTAATAAGTTCTTTTTAAATTTTAAAAATTATTTTCAGCTGAACTTTTATATTTTTAAGTCACTTTTTAATAGCATTTTCATGGTTAAAATGCATTTTTTTGTAGCATTATTTCTAATTAATGCCTTAATTATAAATTGCATCATTTTCCTAGCCCTAATATTTATCTACTTAATATTGTTTATTTTTAGACTATACTTCATTGGAAAAATATTCAGTTGGCCAAAATTTGATCAGTCCTTTTATGTTTTCAATAAATTTCAAATCAATTAAAAGCTCAGAAAATGTACTAATTGAAAACGATGGCCAGAGAATGGTAATTTTATTTAAAACAAATTAAACTTAAACTGTTCCACTGCTACTCTACTTTCAATACGGTCAATTAGTGTTACGTCACTAATGTTATAAATCCTTATCAAATGTCCCAATTGGATCCAAACAAATATTTCGTACTATATGAAAAGCATATACTTTTCTACAATTTGAACAAAATTGTATTTTAAACTTTCAATTTACGCGATTTTTCATTAAACTAACTATTCACAGTGCATTAGTGCACACAAACCTTAAGAATTAAACAATTCTGTTTAAACAACGTATGAAATATTAATTTTAAGCGATATTATTACATTGTAATAGTCTTTGTTTGGATCCAACGGATCCATTGATAAGATTTGTACGTATGATAAGAACGTGTATGACGTAAACACTAATCGTCCGTATAGTTATAAACATATTTTTTATTGTTTCATTTCTCAGTACCTAACTTCTAACTTGATTATGATAGGTAATCCATGCATTTAATGTACCTACTCAGAATAGAACAATTTCAATTAAACGCATAAACATTATTAATATAATTAATTTGATTTTTAGACTTCTATAATGAGAACACAAATAATCAAATTGTTAATTCGACTAAAGCTTCTAAAAAATATTCAGATGTAACTCATATTGATAATTTGGTATGCATAAAACTTAAATTAGGTACTTAAAAGAAAAATTTTATTTATATAATATAATAATATATGGGATACGTATGCTGTGCGAAGATTATTTTACTTATGGTCTATGGTCTAACTATGATAACATCAGTTAATTTATAGGGGAATAAAATAAAAATAATTTGAATTTCAGATACTTTTTTTATTTTGGCAATGTAGTTTAATAAAGTAAAATTTAACCTTAAATGATTCTTCTTTTACAATTAAATTGGTAAGAATATTTTATTCAGTTCTACAACTACAAATTAAAAATTATTTATAGCTGCTTAAGTTATGTATAGGAATATTTTATAAAAAGTGTTGGTGGTTCTAATACTAAGAACCATGTACAGCGAATGATGGGTAAGTTTTTTAGTGACGAATATGCCACAAAATACACTAAAACAAGTTGGGGAAAAGAAAAGATAACAACAGTTGGAAAATCTGAACTTCTTTGAGTGTTAAAAAGTAAGTTTTAAAGTATACATTTTTTAAATACTGCCAACCTTTGAAAATACTTCTTTATTTAGAATTTTTTTTTTATGTCATCTAACCTGTTTTTTAAATTGTTCTTTAATACATTTCTGTTTTTAAGAACTCTGTGTTTGAATTTATTATGTCATAAAATCATAAAATAAACTACATTGTTAAAATTGGATATTTGGAATTACAAAGACGTGGAACTTGGGGGGGGGGTACTTAAAGTAAAGCTGGGGGCGCTTCAGCACCCCCGTAGTTGCGCCACTGATGTCTCATCAGAATTTAGCCGTCTACCAAGAGCAATACTCAGCAATAGAAGATATAGAATATTGCAAACCTACCGAACTTAGATCATTTTTATTGTATTATGGTCCAATAGTTTTAAAAGGAACTTATATTCCCATTTTATGATGTTATCTTGTGGAGTTGGAATTTTAATAAATAGTACACAATGTCAAACTCATAATGATAAAACTTTCACATTGTTTAAAAAATGTATAACTTTATATTCACTATTATATGGTGAACAATTTGTTTCTTATAATGTGCATAGTTTGTTACACTTACCAATGTTTGTGAAGAATCATGGTCCTCTTGATAACTTCAGCTGTTTTAAGTATGAAAATTTTTTATATATATAAAAAAATCGATTAAATGTGCAAAATATCCTCTTCAAGAAATATATAATAGAATTATTGAAAAACAAAAAGTATTTATATCTAATTCATTAAAATAATGTAGTTATATTGCATTGACAGAAATGGAAAACAGAATTCCTTCTAAATATTTTACTTTGACTGATACACTTTATGAAAAAATGATTTTATATAATTTAAAAATGACAATTATTGTGTCAAAAGAAAAAGACAAGTTTATTTAAATTAAAAATAATCAACCGGTAATCATTAAATGCATAATAAAAAATAAAGAAAATTATATTAAATTAATTGTTAATAATTTTTTGAGTGTTTCAGATTTTTTTTCATCCCCTATATCTTCTATAACCATTGGATAATTTTTAGTAGATCTTAATTTAGTATCTGAAAGTTTGACTATATCTATTACTGATATTAAATATAATTGTTTTGTAATAGGTATAGGGTTAGGTAAAGTAATCATGACTGCACTAAGTCATTCATTGCATGAAGCAATAATGAGTAGAACTAGTTATCTATAAATGTATAGTAGGTAGGTATATCATGACATTTTATGTAATTTTATATTTATGATTATTTATTTTTAATACTGTATTATATATTTATGTTATTTTTTGTATTATGTTTTATTATTCTATAATACCTTTGTATTTCTTTGATAAATAATAAATAATTGATACATTTTTATGAAAATCTGTGTTTTTTTTTATGTATTATACACGCAGTGGCGTACACACGGGGGGGGGGGGTTGAGTGTTTAAACCCCTCCCTTTAACTTTTTAAATATACAAATACCTATACGAAAATGGTTAAAATTGTAAATAATTTATTTTCGTAACATATTTGTAGAAAAATAAAAATCAAAGATAACCGTCACTGTCGAAATTATAATTAGAATAACCCAAGAATATTATTCCACGAAGTATAAATACGATTTTATATTATTTTCTTTAAATTGTGTTTATGATTATTGATTACATAGACGGGTTACGGGATTAAACGGTTTAACATTGATGTCGGTGTACCGTGGTACACATTTAACTCCTAAAGAGGTCATCGATAAGTTGGCAAAAAGACCAAGAAAACTAGATCTTGTACTGTAAAAATTAAATCATGGTTTAATAAATAAATGTGTGTGTGTAATTTTTAATATAACCCCCCTCCCATTGAAAATATCTGTGTATGCCACTGCATACACGTGTAACATGAAACAAGTTAAATATTATTGTTATCAAAGTTTAAAAGATCAATAATAAAAAAAAGTATTATATATCAGGTATCCAGAGAATCAATTCCATTACATTATTATTAAATAATCAATATCGCATGGATATTAAGTTATTATATGCACAGAATATATATAAAATATATATATAAAATATATTCTGTGTTATATGTACGTGATATTACTACAAAATATCACAAAATATTTTTCTGTAATGTTACAACAATGATATATTGCGACATTTATATAATATTTGCCCATAATATTGAATAAATATGATTTTTAGATTCTGAACGGAGTGATGAATGTATTGCTTTTACAATGATGTGTGTTTTTTTTTTTGTGTCTGACGACAACATTTGGAGCAGTAATAATGCTACGATTTTTAACTTCAGCCCCTCTGGCCTCTTTGAATAGGAAATTGAATCTAGTTGGTACTTTGGGGGGGGGGGGGGGGGTCAAAAGTAAAATTTTCAAATAGTTTTCAAAAAAATCGAGAAAAACAAAAAAAAAATGACAGAAAAACGACAATTTTACGAAAAACCACTTTTCGACAAAATCGTTTTTAGATTCTGAACGGAGTGATGAATGTATTGATTTTACAATGATGTGTGTTTTTTTTTTTTTTTTTTGTTTTTTTTTTTTTGTGTCTGTCGACAACATTTGGGGCAGTAAAAATGCTTCGATTTTTGACTTCAGCCCCTCTTTGAAAAGGAAATCGGATCTAGTTGGTACTTTGGGGGGTCAAAAGTTAAAAATTTTCAATATTTTTTAAGTGAGTCGGGAAAAACCATAAAAAAATGACGGAAAAACGGGATTTTTTACGCAAAACCAATTTTCGTCAAAATCAAATTTTTATTTTGCTATAACTCAAAAACTAATATATGTAAATACTTGAAATTGAAATTTTTAATTTTTTTTTAAAATAACGATAAAAATTTTCTGGCCGGCCAGAAAATCTTGAAAATTTAATACAAGGATTCTTATAAGTTATTCTTAAAGTGATAAAAAAAAATCCGAAATCGTTAGTCACAATTTTTTTTTATAAGTGCTTAAAGTTCGAATTTATACGAAAAATGTCAAAATTGCGAAAATTGGCAAGTAATTTTGTGGTTGAAAAATCGTAAAATTTATTTCTTTTATAACTAAGTTTTGAAAATTTTATACAAGGTTCTCCATACATTTTTCTTCAATTATCTGTAATAAAAACTCTACCGGATTCAGAAAAAAATTTTTTATGAGTGTTAGAAATTTAAATTTTTACAAAACCGCGTTAAATAACAGTTTAGCCTCAAACGATTTTTGATATTTGTTGTTATTCAAACAGTATTTGTCGTAAATACTTGAAAATTTTACCAGTTATTTAGATTGCCATTTTCTTTACGTGATTTGAGTTTCAAAACATTTTGACTTTTTTTGAGCTATTTATAGACAATTGAAATTTTCAACTTTTTTTTATTTTTTTTTTATAAATGTTGATAAAAAAAATTTAGCTGAGGCAAATTACTTGAAAATTTAATTGAAGGGTCCACATAACTTGTTCTAATTCTCATTCAAAAATTATAAAAATACATAAGCACAATTTTTTTTTATTAGCATTTGAAATTCAAATATTGACAAAAATTCGTCAAAATCATGAATATTTTTCACTATTTGGTAGTTAAAAATTTATAAATATTTTTCTATCAAAAGCTAAGAATTGAAAATTTAATACTATGCTGTCCATAAGTTAAGCTTAGAATAATTATAAAAAAGTTTGAGGATTTTTCAATTTAAAAAATTTCATGTGTGTTTAAAGTTTTAATTTTAATTTGAAATCAAAAATACACGTGTAAAATAACTTTTTACTAATAAATAATTTTCGATTTTTGTTATTTTTAAAAAATTACTGAACGTAAGATCTTGAATCTTTTACTTAAATGTTTGAATTAGTTTCAAAGTAGAATATATTACAATATTTAAGTATAATATATCCTAGACTGACAAATCATCTCCGTTCAGAATCGTTTTTCGTATATAATGATACCTATCATTGCATTCAAATTTAACCTTCCCTAGTCCGAGGTCCATCCCACCCCCTAATGTACAGCAGAGCGATACTCACTTACCCGCTTTTTTTTTGATTTAGCTGTAACTCAAAAACGAATTATTGTAAATACTTGAAATTTTCACCAAATGTTTATATTATGGTTATCTTTTTACAGTTAAATTTTCAAAATATTTTGACCATTTTTAAGCTACTTATAGACAATTGAAATTTTCGACTTTTCTAATTTTTTTTTCTTCAAATGCCGATAAAAATTTTTTAGGTGGCCAGAAAATCTTGAAAATTTAATACAAGGTTTCTTATAAGTTGTGCTTATAGTGATAAAAAAAAATCCAAAATCGTTAGTCACAATTTTTTTTTATAAGGGCTTAAAGTTCAAATTTATACGAAATATGTCAAAATTTAAATTAAATTTTATACTCTCATTATGTGTATGTTACCAAATATTTTTTTTATTAATAAACAGATATTATAAAGTAACTATAGTAACATAATATAGTAACTATACTATTTGTTTCAAAATAGAATATATGACAATATTTAAATATAATATATCCTAGACTGACAAATCATTTCCGTTCAGAATCGTTTTTCGTATACAATGATACCTATCATTGCATTCAAATTTAACCTACCCTAGTCCAAGGTCCACCCCACCCCCTAATGTACAGCAGAGCGATACTCACTTACCCGCTTTTTGATATTGTTGAGGTGTATCTGGTGGCAACAGAAATATAATGATTTTTGAATGTCAGCAAATACAAGCATTAACAATCGCAGCAATATGTATGTTATATTAAAATAACAAATTTAGTGATATTATGTGTTGCAGTGAAATATTACATACTTATAAAATAAATATAATATTACACAGTAGGAAGCACAGTTGTGATGTTGCATTTTCAACTTCACTAACCTGGTGTTTAGCATCCATACATCTCAGAGAAGTAGATAAGCATTTATAATCAACTTCACGCGCACAATAAATTGTGATAACTTTATGTAATATGTGAATTACTGAATTCTATAGTATAGAATATAGATTATTGGCTATTGCACACCGGGAGTATATGTAATTTGTTATCGCTTTTTTGTAAAAATGCTACTTTCACATGTTCAAGCACATGTTAATACATCACGGAAAGTGAAATACATTATTTTTTGCATAATTGTAAAAACTACTAAAGGCGTAATAAATTAAACATACTTATTATTGATGTTAGATTTAAATTTTGTGATTGAAATTATAAGTTTCTAGACTAATTTATTTAGAAATCATTTTTCGATGTCTACCCTAGGGCCTAGATATTTTATCAAAATATTCTTACATACATTAAAAATTAAAATCACGCATAGTGAATCATGTGTAATTTACCACCACTTATTATATTGATCTAAAACATAAGTAAAAAAATACGTGTGCTGTGATCCCCATAACCTTAACATAAATAAATAGTAATTCAATTTAAAATTTAAAAATAAAGAATTGATATAATTAGAGTCCGAAATTATATATAGGTACACTAAAAATGTACGAAATATAGTGTAAAGTCGCCAATATTGGACCGGTGCTTTAATTGGACCACCTCAATTAATCAGCTGTCAAACATAACTAATGATTATAACATTCATACATTTGTTTAAAACCGTTTTAAAACATCTTTGGAATTATCACATATTGTTATCAATCATCGTTATCAATGTTATATCACTTAATCCAAAAACCGCCATTTTCATGTTGTTTTTTTTTAATTTTCCTTAAGCTTTTATAGTAAAATAAGTAAGTAAACTATACTTAATTTATAAATGGTTATAAAAAATTTTGTATAGAAACTAATCGTTTAAAATAATTTACATTTATATTAATATTGAAATGTATCCATCAATTATTCTAAAAAAAAAAAACAAAATTGGTTGTATTGAACCACCAATAGTTTTCAAAAATAGACCACTTAAATATGTCATATAACTTTTTTTTTACAGACATGGCTAAAAGTGGAAAATATAGGAAATGGTCAGAAGAAGACCTAAAACATGCTATCAGAGCATATAGAAACAACATTTATGGTCTCAATCAGTGCCAAAGAATATATGGTGTTCCAAAAGCAACAATTAAAAGGCACTCCGACAATAAAAATATAATTGTTAATGAACGAAAACAATTTGGTACACCAACTACATTTAATCCAGAAAAAGAATTGGTTAGTCACATTTTAGCCTTGGACTCCTTATTTTTTGGTTATACTATCACTGACATAAGAAAATTGGCATATGATATAGCAGACAAGTATTCTCTTAAACACAAATTTAATAATGAAAAGAAAATATCAGGTAAAAAATGGTTTTATTCGTTTATGAAACGAAATCCAAATATAGTGCTGAGCCAACCTGAAGCAACATCGATGGCTAGAGCCAAAGGGTTTAAAAAAGAAAATGTTATGGGCTTTTTTGACTTATTGGAAAAAATTGTAGATCAAAATAAATTAACTGCTAATAGAGATTTTAATGTTGACGAGTCAGGGTTTACAACAGTACAAAAGAAACCACAAAAAGTTATCTCTCAAAAAAGCAAACGTTATGTTGGGTCTATAACTAGTGGAGAAAGGGGTATTAATACCACTATTGTTTGCTGCACAAATGCTGCTGGATTTTATATTCCACCTATGATAATTTTTAAAAGGAAACGCAAAGCGCCAGAATTAGAAATTGGTGCACCTTCAGGTAGTATAGTTGAGATTTCTGACACTGGCTACATTAATTCTGAACTATTTGTATCTTGGTTAAAACATTTTCATTCATGTGTAAAATCTACAATTGATGAGTCAGTTTTATTATTATTGGATGGACATACAACACACAGCAAATATTTGGAAGCATTAATATTTGCTAAGGAACATGGTAACATTTTATTGCAACTACCTGGGCACACCACTCATCGTTTACAACCTCTCGACATTGCATTTTTCAAACCATTGGGATTATACTATATACAAAGCCAAGAAAAGTGGTTAAGACAGAATTATGGTAAAACTATTTCTCAATACCAGGTTACAGGTTTGTTAAATGTAGCGTATGGTCTTGCAGCAACAACAGCAACAGCTGAAAATGTTTCCCGAGGCTCTGGAATTTGGCCAGTAAATAGATATTTATTTGAAGATCATCATTTTATTGTTTCAAATAACTTAAATAGATCTCCTACTCCTAATGAGAATGTGAGTGAAGACATGGAAAATGATCAAGTGGATTAAAAAATAAAACAAATGATATGGAAGAAAATGAAAATATTACTATCACTGATAAAACTATAAATGGGTCTACATTTTTGAAAGTTATTGAAGAAATCTCACCTATACCCAAAACTCGAAAAGATACTAATGCAAGAGCAAAAAAGCATGTGAGTATCGCTCTGCTGTACATTAGGGGGTGGCGTGGACCTCGGACTAGGCTAGGTTAAATTTGAATGCAATGATAGGTATCATTGTATACGAAAAACGATTCTGAACGGAGATGATTTGTCAGTCTAGGATATATTATATTTAAATATTGTCATATATTCTATTTTGAAACTAATTCAAACATTTAAGTAAAAGATTCAAGATCTTACATTCAGTAATTTTTTAAAAATAACAAAAATCGAAAATTATTTAGTAGTAAAACGTTATTTTACACGTGTATTTTTGATTTCAAATTAAAATTAAAACTTTAAACACTCGTAAAATTTTTTAAATTGTATAATCCTCAAACTTTTTTATAATTATTCTAAGCTTAACTTATGGACAGCATAGTATTACATTTTCAATTCTTAGCTTCTGATAGTAAAATATTTATAAATTTTTAATTACCAAATAGTGAAAAATATTCATGATTTTGACGAATTTTTGTCAATATTTGAACTTCAAATGCTAATAAAAAAAAATTGTGCCTATGTATTTTTATAATTTTCGAATGAGAGTTAGAACAAGTTATGTGGACCCTTCAATTAAATTTTCAAATAATTTGTCCCAGCTAAATTTTTTTTATCAACATTTATAAAAAAAAAATAAAAAAAAGTTGAAAATTTCAATTGTCTATAAATAGCTCAAAAAAAGTCAAAATGTTTTGAAACTCAAATCACGTAAAGAAAATGGCAATCTAAATAACTGGTAAAATTTTCAAGTATTTACGACTTATACTATTTGAATAACAACAAATATCAAAAACCGTTTGATGCTAAACTGTTTTTTAACGCGGTTTTGTAAAAATTTTAATTTCAAACACTCATAAAAAAATTTTGTCTGAATCTGGTAGAGATTTTTTACAGATAATTAAAGAAAAATGTATGGAGAACCTTGTATCAAATTTTCAAAACTTAGTTATAAAAGAAAAAAATTTTACGATTTTTCAACCATAAAATTACTTGTCAATTTTCGCAATTTTGACATATTTCGTATAAATTCGAACTTTAAGCACTTATAAAAAAAAATTGTGACTAACGATTTCGGATTTTTTTTTATCACTTTAAGAACAACTTATAAGAAACCTAGTATTAAATTTTCAAGATTTTTTGGCCGGCCAAAAAAATTTTATCGTTATTTAAAAAAAAAATACTAAAAAAAATTAAAAATTTCAATTGTCTATAAATAGCTCAAAAAAGTCAAAATTCTTTGAAAATTTAACTGTGTATGGAGAACGCTAATATAAACATTTGGTGAACATTTCAAGTGTTCACATCGATTAGTTTTTGAGTTATAGCAAAATAAAAAATTCAATTTTGTCGAAAACGGTTTTGCGTAAAAATTCCAGTTTTTCTGTCATTTTTTTATGGTTTTCTCGATTTTTTTGAAAACTGTTGGAAAATGTTTATTTTTCACCTCTATAATGCACCAAGGATATCCAATTTTACAAGTTAAAATATTTTCTACAATTATAATTTTGGATTTATTTGATGACTGCTGAAATCCATCATCGATTATGGATTTCAACACCATTGTTAAAGATACCTCTATAAACCTATTTTTTTATATTTTCAAAAATTTTAATAGAATCAATTAATGGAAGACCTTGCTTTCCTAAGCTCGTTGTTTAATATTCCATAATTTGAATAGATAAATAATAAATCCGCTTCCACTGTTTTTCCAACATTATTATTTTTTACTTAACTGCTGAACTACATAAAATATTCACGGTATCACATATTCTCGCCTTCAACCGTGTTCCACAGCGTGTAATAAATGGCGAAGAAGGTGGATGAACATCAGAAGCTTCTTTTTTTTTTACAGTTCAACATGTGCAGGGGCTTTTAAAAATATTTTTTTCATATTTGCGACAAGTTCATCAAATACATTATAATCAATATAATCTATCCATTTAATATAAGTATTAAGTATAATACACATTTACACATAAATATATTATAACCATTAATTATACTGATTTTAATCATAAAATCGTGCTTATAAATATATTAGTCCTTGAGGATAAATACCCGCAGCGAAAATGATCGTAACTCAGTTTTGGCAGTTATAAGATAATGCCACCACGCACGATAGAGCGTGATTTTCTCAATTTCATTCATTATTTTAAAATTTTGAATTAGTGTTTATTTTTATCTTTCATACCTGATTAATTTTTATGGTACATTGGTATCTAATTTATATCATAAACTAATTATTATGATAATAAAATATAAATTATAACTTTTAATGCTGTAAGTTGTTTTATTGTTACTGAGTCTCAAAAATTAAGTACCTATCAATTATTTAAGAAGTAAATACTAACATTTGTCCAATAGTGAAACCTATTTATTGCATATAATAACTTGAGATATGAAAGTTTTAAAAAATTAAAAATTACAATTTTCTTTTATTCAATAGTTTGTTAATATTTTTTTAGATGAAAACAGAATTAACTTGAGTTACGACATTTCATATAAATTCATAACTCAGTAAAGTCGCAATAAAAGTTAATAAAAAGCAAAAAATACAAAAAATAGTATTTTAATAGGTAGATATTGATATTTGATAATGACAAAAACGCAATAAAAAAAGTTGAAAAGTAGAATTAGAAATTAGAATTGTGATTTATAATGTTATACAATCATCTTGAAAAATCATGAAAACTGATGAGTTACAACCATTTTTGCTGGGGGTATCGAATTATAAATTTAAAATATAAAAGAAAAACATTCGCGTAGGACGACAGTTGAACTATGATATCCAGTGTGTTTTGTAGGAAGTCGTGACAATTGCGCGTTACAGAGAAAACGGCCGAGGCCGGCGTCTGGGCGCTGCAGAGAAAACGTACTTTTATACAAGTCAAAAATATTAAATATGTTTTATAAATTTTATGACATAAGACTCCGTAATTTCCATCGAACTATTCATCGGCTTTATTTATACATACAAGGTCATTGGTCCCTTATTTTTATGACGGTTAGCAAGATACACATATTAAATCATGTACGGCCGAGTTAATAACACCGTATAGAATTGAATCACTGATTGCAGAAATGTTGCGAGTCACATAATATACTTTATGAAATCGAGATTTTATTTATGTTAATATTACGTTTTTGTGGAAATTTCGAATACCCATAGGTAGGGTTCTAAATTTGAAATATTTCACTTTTTTTGAAATATTTCAATTAAATATTGAAAAATATTTTTTCTTCTTTTAAACATGATCGGTTATAGTTGATTAGAAATAATATATTGATTAAACACAGAAAATATTCATAATAAATATGCAAAAATATGCACTATACATTTTTGATGTTTTTTTAATTTATCAATCACTATTGGATCCTTATTGATTATTTTTATTATTATTAATTATTATTATTGTTATTATTATACATGTTTTCTTTGTTTTACACAATAAACCAACTTTTGAAAATTTTCACTTGCAAGTTGACGTGATTATAAACTTTAAGATATAATAATTTTTATTTTATTTTTCATTACAATGAAATATTTCATGAAATTTTAAAACCCTAGCCATAGGCTATAGTTATTCTTTTTTAAATTACCGTAAAAAACAAAGATCCCATACAACGATTTCAAAATGATAATATTTTTAAAACATTTAAATCAAAACAATGTTTTCAAATATATATTTTTAAAATTTAAATAAGTAATATATAGTAACATTTATCTCGTTTATAAATATACAAATTTTACGATTTTTAGTTGCAAAACACAACACGATTTTGATTTGTGGTGCAAACAAAAATAAATAAATTAGAAATTCACAGTTTTTCTGATCAATTATACAGTTAACGGCCTTATAGGCTTTGTTATGACAACAAATATTTTATATTGTTAGTTTAGTTAAACATATGTATAAATCTTTCACTGAATTTTAATTTATTATAATTACAAATAATGTCTAACATAATACATAATTATACTAATACTCATAATAATAGTGTAATACCACTAATGCAGTAATAGCTACCTAAAAGCTACATAGTATAGTAGTATACAGCTGAAATATTTTTTAAAAATAAACTTCGATAGGCATAGTCCCCCAATTTATAAGTTAGTTCTTATACGTAATACCTATATAGTAATAATATAGCTTATATAATTTGTATAGAATATATTATAAGCATTTTTCTTCAAATATCTATAAAAAAAACTCTACCGGATTCAGACAAAAAATTTTATGAGTGTTTGAAATTTAAATTTTTACAAAACCGCGTTAAATAACGGTTTTGCCTCAAACGGTTTTTTGATATTTGTTGTTTTTCAAATAGTATAAGTCGTAAATACTTGAAAATTTTACCAGTTATTTAGATTGCCATTTTCTTTACGTGATTTGATTTTCAAAACATTTTGACTTTTTTTGAGCTATTTATAGGCATTTGAAATTTTCAATTTTTTTTTATTTTTTTTTTATAAATGTTGACAAAAAAAATTTAGCTGGGACAAATTACTTGAAAATTTAATAGAAGGGTCCACATAACTTGTTCTAACTCTCATTCAAAAATTATAAAAATACATAGGCACAATTTTTTTTTATTCGCATTTGAAGTTCAAATATTGACAAAAATTCGTCAAAATCATGAATATTTTTCACTATTTGGTAGTCAAAAATTTATAAATATTTTACTATCAAAAGCTAAGAATTGAAAATTTAATACTATGCTGTCCATAAGTTAAGCTTAGAATAATTATAAAAAAGTTTGAGGATTGTTTAATTTAAAAAATTTTACGAGTATTTAAAGTTTTAATTTTAATTTGAAATCAAAAAGACACGTGTAAAATAACGTTTTACTAATAAATAATTTTCGATTTTTGTTATTTTTAAAAAATTACTTGACGTAAGATCTTGAAACTTTTACACTTAAATGTTTGAATTTGTTTCAAAATAGAATATATGCCTATATTTAAGTATAATATATTAACATATACTAGACTGACAAATCATCTCCGTTCAGAATCGTTTTTCGTATACATTGATATACCTATCATTGCATTCAAATTTAACCTACCCTAGTCCGAGGTCCATCCCACCCCCTAATGTACAGCAGAGCGATACTCATTTACCCGCTTTTTAAATATTAATATTATATTTATTATAAATTATTAAATTCTATTACTTAAATTAGTATAAATGCAACAGTTTTAATTTTCTATGTTTTTGTATATCTTTTCCTTATAAATAGTACATTTTCTAATAATTAATAAGGTATTTGCTTATTTTTTAGATAATAATCGTTGTTTTGGTTCCACGGGTACGCACCCGTTCCTGTAGATCACTTTCCTGATGATTTTTTCCTCCTGTTTAACGTTCATCTAAAGTCGTAAGTATTGTTCAGCATATTCATTATACAACATGATATAATCCCACACAGCATAGATATATTTAATAAAAGCTTATTAAATATTAAACGATAAATATTTGAATTCAAAAATATTTAATCAACATTTGAAATTCATTGAATTAATATTTATTAAAATTTAAATAAAGTTTAAATTCTATTGTTTGAATCTTTTTGTAATGTTTGACCAATGATAAAAGTTTTTAACATATTTCAGAAGTTAATCAATTTAAATTGCCAATGGTACCTTTGTTCAATTCCAACTGTTTTGTTGATTTTGATGCTGAATTTTGCAGTTCATTGCTTCTTATTTTTTTTGTTTTTGTGTCTGTGTACATCATAACTAGTCGAAATAATGTTTCAATTTCAAACTTTGGGGGTGGTTTCCGATGTAAAATTGGATATCCTTGGTGCATTATAGAGGTGAAAAGTAAACATTTTCCAACAGTTTTCAAAAAAATCGAATTTTTTATTTTGCTATAACTTAAAAACTAATCGATGTTAACACTTGAAATTTTTATCAAATGTTTATTTTAGCGTTCTCCATACACAGTTAAATTTTCAAAGAATTTTGACTTTTTTGAGCTATTTATAGACAATTGAAATTTTTAATTTTTTTTAGTATTTTTTTTTAAAATAACGATAAAATTTTTTTGGCCGGCCAAAAAATCTTGAAAATTTAATACAAGGTTTCTTATAAGTTGTTCTTACAGTGATAAAAAAAAAATCCGAAATCGTTAGTCACGATTTTTTTTTATAAGTGCTTAAAGTTCGACTTTATACGAAATATGTCAAAATTGCGAAAATTTGCAAGTAATTTTGTGGTTGAAAAATCGTAAAATTTTTTTTTTTTATAACTAAGTTTTGAAAATTTGGTACAAGGTTCTCCATACATTTTTCTTCAAATATCTGTAAAAAAAACTCTACCTGATTCAGACAAAAATTTTTTATGAGTGTTTGAAATTTAAATTTTTACAAAACCGCGTTAAATAACGGTTTAGCCTCAAACGATTTTTAATATTTGTTGTTATTCAAACAGTATAAGTCGTAAATACTTGAAAATTTTACCAGTTATTTAGATTGCCATTTTCTTTACGTGATTTGATTTTCAAAACATTTTGACTTTTTTTGAGCTATTTATAGGCATTTGAAATTTTCAATTTTTTTTTATTTTTTTTTTATAAATGTTGACAAAAAAAATTTAGCTGGGACAAATTACTTGAAAATTTAATAGAAGGGTCCACATAACTTGTTCTAACTCTCATTCAAAAATTATAAAAATACATAGGCACAATTTTTTTTTATTCGCATTTGAAGTTCAAATATTGACAAAAATTCGTCAAAATCATGAATATTTTTCACTATTTGGTAGTCAAAAATTTATAAATATTTTACTATCAAAAGCTAAGAATTGAAAATTTAATACTATGCTGTCCATAAGTTAAGCTTAGAATAATTATAAAAAAGTTTGAGGATTGTTTAATTTAAAAAATTTTACGAGTATTTAAAGTTTTAATTTTAATTTGAAATCAAAAAGACACGTGTAAAATAACGTTTTACTAATAAATAATTTTCGATTTTTGTTATTTTTAAAAAATTACTTGACGTAAGATCTTGAAACTTTTACACTTAAATGTTTGAATTTGTTTCAAAATAGAATATATGACTATATTTAAGTATAATATATTAACATATACTAGACTGACAAATCATCTCCGTTCAGAATCGTTTTTCGTATACATTGATACCTATCATTGCATTCAAATTTAACCTACCCTAGTCCGAGGTCCATCCCACCCCTAATGTACAGCAGAACGATACTGACTTTCCCGCTTTTTTTTAAATTATTTTAATTATTTATGAGCAAAAAATTCCGTATGAAATATATACTATGTATTTGGAATAAGTACTATATAAATTATTGAATTATTATTATAGAAAGTGAAATAAAAATAAATCTTTTGAACAAAAAAATGATTGATATGAACTCAAAACTATACTGACGACAATAAGTCGTTATCGGACCAATGAATTATTATGATCACGGTGAATATTTCCTGGACAACGAACAAAATGCAATACGAGTTTTGTAGCTGATTCAATATTTTCCAAAGAGTACCTATATATGTTACAGTTAAAGTGTTGAATTAGTTAGTTTATGAAATAACTAGATAATAATAAAATAACTAAAGCTTGTAGGTAATGTATTATGTATATAATTTATACTTTAACTAGTTATTTTATATATTCCCTGGCATCACTTCGTTAATGTGTGAAATTGTAAATAATAATTTATCATGATGAATAAATATAGTTACAATTCTCAAATAATGAATCTGTGGCAACTACGCAGTCACTGGGCACCGGTCAGGGGTTTTTTAAGTGCACTTGTACCAAAAAATGTGACACAAAGCGATGTGTTTGTAGAAAAAAAGAGGTATTGTGCAACTCTAAATGTCATAATAGCCTTAAATGTACAAATAAATAAATAATATAACTATAATTTTAATGTATTTTATACTTTAATGGATATCAAACTGAAATTGTATAGAATAACTATATATTCCATGGAATAACTAGTTAAAGTACAATTTGCATATATTATTTCATACTTTAACTAACATTCGTAGGTTATTCATGAATTACCTAGTTATTTCATAAAATAACGGAATTTAACACTTTAGCTGTAACATATATACAGGGTGATTTTTTTTATCGAAGAACACTCATTATTTCTGAATGTATAGACTTTTTACCAAATTTTTTTTTCTAAAAATTTTAGTTACATACTTTTCTACATTTGTATAACACTTTAATTTTTTTCACCCTTATATTTAGTGGTCCAACTATTATCAACTTTTGATTTTCAAATGGCGACCCATAATAAAAATGTTATAAAATAATAAAACTATTTTTTTTTTATGAATTATAACGTTAAAATTTTCATTTTTTGTTAATCCATTAGCGAGATACAGTGCCTAAAAGTTTTGTGGATTTTCATAAGTAAATGTGCTACTGTTTATAAGTAGGTACAAAGTATTTTTCGTTCGTAAAGACCAGAAGTTATAACTAATAAATACAATATTGTTCAACCTTCAACCCAAGGTTTTTGTACCTGCTATTATCTAATACAAAATTATGGACCGAAAATGCCATGTAAATATTATGATGGGGGTATCCATACGATTACAGTGCTATCTAGTTATCTTTATTATCTATGTTACTAACTAAGGCTCCTTTCACACGGACCACTTTAGTGTCGCCACAGAAAAGACACAGTGGCGCCACATGAACTATATAGTTTTCACACGATAACCACACGATAGCCACACGGAAGCTACAAATTAATTTATGTGTGGCGCCAAAAGTTTCCTGCATGCAGTGTCATATTGAGGCCGGGCCTAAACCCTAGCCCCGGGCTCCTAATGTAAGTTCAAGTGTAGGGGATCGGTACCATTTAACTTGACATTTAAAAAAAACACTTGGAATATATTTTATTTTAACTAAACAAAAACTTTTAAAGTGGATTTTTAAATATACAATAATACTGTATTGTTTTAAAAAAATTATAAGGTATATATCTAACCCTTTCTAGCATCACTATTTAATAATTTAATTTCTAAAAAAGGTCTCTACTCCCCCCCCAAAATAGTTTAAAGCCAATAAGTTTCATGCCACGCAACTGTGTAGTGCATATTATTACCTATTGGTTCTATTTGAAAAAAATGTTTTTTTTTTTCACAAATTAATAATTAGGCAGTATAGTAATAACTAGAGAGCCTAAATAATATATATAAAGGCTTTCTACAGTCTATTCCACTAGAGAATAATCAATCCGCCGACCGATTCTCTTCAGTGCCACGCATACCCCACCAACTACCCGGTGTTAACGTGATCACGTGGTTCTCGATGCGCAAATAGTGTATGCCTATACAGTATATACTATATATAGTCCAAAGAAAGTTCGAGAAATAAAATATTCACGTTTTTTCTAGAATTCTGTATAGAGTATAAATAGGGTGCAAGATAAACATGCAATGATAGTATATTTTCACCTTTGAACGTATTAGTTTCTTCCGTGTTAAGTGTACTCAGTTTGTGTGAAACTATTTAAGTAATTATTTAATTTGTAATTTTGTGTACGATAATTTTTTTCGAAATGTCCGAGTGTCTAGATATAGACAAATTTATTGACGAAATTCATCTACGTCCGGCTATATGGGATTCCATGTCAAATGAAAGTTCTAATAAACAAATTAAAAATAAAGCATGGGAAGAATTGTGTTACATATTTTTTGAAAACTTCGACCAAAAAGAGAGACCCGAAAAAATGAATGTAGTAAGTATACATTGTTTTATTAATATTGTGTTATTTAAATACATTTTAGTGTAAATTATGATTTTCTTATTTTTTTAAACCACTACGTGGCATGAAACTTAGTGGCTTTAAACTATCTTGGGGGGGGGAGTAGAGACCTTTTTTAGAAATTAAATTATTAAATAGTGATGCTAGAAAGGGTTAGATATATACCTTATAATTTTTTTAAAACAATACAGTATTATTGTATATTTAAAAATCCACTTTAAAAGTTTTTGTTTAGTTAAAATAAAATATATTCCAAGTGTTTTTTTTAAATGTCAAGTTAAATGGTACCGATCCCCTACACTTGAACTTACATTAGGAGCCCGGGGCTAGGGTTTAGGCCCGGCCTCAATATGACACTGCATGCAGGAAACTTTTGGCGCCACACATAAATTAATTTGTAGCTTCCGTGTGGCTATCGTGTGGTTATCGTGTGAAAACTATATAGTTCATGTGGCGACACTAAAGTGGTCCGTGTGAAAGGAGCCTAAGGCCCGGTTTTTCAATCTGTTTTATCCGCCAGATAACACGAGTTATTCGGCAGATAAGGAAATATTCATTTTAATCGGTTTTTCAATGTCCAGTAGTGCTTATTCGACGGATAAATCATGGAATAGTTATTCGGTGCTATTTCCATCGAATAAAGATTAATTTAACGAATAAATTTATTATCAATCGTAATCGTTGATAATAACATTTTTAAATATTTGTTAATTGTTTTCGTGATTCGTGATTTTAGTGAATAGTTCGATTTCCATTAATTACAAAAAAAACTTTAAATACAATTTTATAATATGAATTTGTATGAAATAATTGACGACGATGATCAGAAATTGTCAATTTTATCAATTACCAACGTCGTGTATACACAATTCGTGAACGAGTCGATCATATGAACATGTGGGATGATGAAGATTTTCGAGCAAGGTTCAGAATTTCAAAGGATGTAGTTTTACAAGTGTTAGGAATTATAAACGATCAAATATCTTCACGAACCGAAAGGTAAATTTAATATAATGATATGTCAGTACCTGCCTATTATCTGTTTTAAATTGAAATGTTATTTCTCAATTTTAGAAATCATGCCTTGATGTCCATTGAAAAATTACTTTTGGCTCTAAGATTTTATGCAACAGGAAATTTCCTTATTATTGTTGGAGATTTTGTGGAGGTTAGCAAGACCACTGCTTCTCTAATTGTACGTGATGTCAGTACTGCCATTGCAAAGCTTAGACCTACTTTTGTTAAAATACCAATTGAAAGTGAAATACCTACAAAGCAAAAACGTTTTTATCAAATTGCTAAATTTCCTAGGACAATTGGAGCAATTGATTGCACTCATGTAAAAATTCAAAATCCTGGTAATATTATGTTTGAAAATTTTCATTATTTGTTGGTATGTAGGTATGTTATTATAATATTAATTCAATTTTTCATTAAAATTTGTAGCAGGTAATGAAATTCTATTGTGTTTGTTTATTGTATAAATAAAAATTATTAACATGTTAATATAGGAGGACCTAACGCTGAATACTTCAGAAACCGAAAAGGATACTTTTCATTGAATGTACTAACTGTATCATGTCCTGACTTAAAAATCATGGATGTTGTAGTACGCTGGCCAGGATCGAGTCATGACTATACAATACTCAAAAAATCAAGTTTTTTAAATAAATTAAACAGTTGTGAATGGGGTAACAGTTTGATTGTGGCTGACAGTGGCTATGCAAATTCTCAACATATTGTTACACCTTTTATAAATCCAAGAAACGCTATTGAAGAATTATATAATGAGTCAATTATTAGGACTAGGAATCCTGTTGAAAGATCTTATGGTATTCTAAAACGAAGATTTTCAATATTATCTTTTGTTCACGTTTGAAATTACAAACAACTCAAGCAGTTACAATAATCCTGTTGTGTTTTACACAATATAGCTATTGATAATAATGATACAGATCCACCAGTACTACTAGATATAGTTTTACCTGATAATGAAAATATGAACATAATAGAACACCATATTGATGAAGAAAATGCAAGGCAACAATTAATAGATGAATACTTTTCACATCTTTAATATTTATTTAATAAAAATAACAAAATTTATTATTCTTTGTAATTAATAATAATAACAAAATTAAATATGTATACATATATATCTATATAATAAAAATAACAACATTTAAATAATAGTAAAATTAAACAATTAACACATTTTTAATACTTAAATAAAAATAATAGATATTCTAATTTGTCATGGTCAGTGGTGTAAGATAGCATAAGAGTGGTATATGGTCTATGATTATTACAAATTTGAAATTATTATAATATTAAATTGTAACGATAATTTCCTGTATGTAACCAGTATCTCCACATAATAATTAATAATCGTTAAAACAGAGCACGCTATCCCGCCACGATAGTTGACTCCTAGTATGTACTATGGCTTCCCGTATGCCGGGTAACTTACTCTACATACGGCCGATGGAGCCCATAGTACATAATATAGGGGACCCGATAGCACGACATAATCAACAGTGTTCTTATGACTTAAATACTCAGTCAAGATTCTTTAGGAATAATGAGCTGTCAGGTTGTTAGTAGGCATCGCTTTGCCGCCTAGTAAAATAGGTTGGTTAGCAGGAGCTATATTACCAACTAGCCGGGCTCACCGGAGAATAGACTGTGGTAATTAAATCAAGTTAATTATCCGTTTATATTAAGCGCGATCTTCGTAAATATTGGTATCGACCGTCGTTGTTTTTTCTAATACGTCAGCGTGTGTGTGTGTGTGTGTTACACCCGACGGAATTAACATACCCGCTAATAATTGTTATGTCTGGATATAATTTAGTATCTGAACGGTAATCGCGTATTTGTTTTATATACTTAATATCATACGACGTATCGTATGATATTTTATTAATTTCATTTATATTATATTCAAATTACATGTTATAATCTGTATGGTAATCGTGTATTAAGTTTATATTGCATTACGAAGTCAATAAAAATAACAATAATAATATTGTATCTATAAAAATCTGTTATATGATTACTTTTAAATATAATAAAAAAAAATTATAATTATACAATTCAAGTATATTATGTTCTAAAGAACTGGCGCCCAACAAATTACCATTACAAAATATTTACGTTATTATCATTTACGTGTCATGGTGGTATGATATTGGTTATAGACAATTATTATTATCAATGGTTATTGTAGTTAAAAGTTATTAAGTTGATTATGAATATATTATACCTACTTGTAAGTAACGTGTGACAATTGTGTGGATCTCATCACTCCTTTAACTGTGGTTTTAAATAGCTGTCAGATGATTTATATAAATAATAAAATCTTAAATGTGCTGGGCAAGAATGATCAGGATACCGATCTTTATATAATCTATATTTAATATTACATTAGATGTATACAATTATTCGTATTTATTAGTTTTTTTTTTAGATCACTTGGACCGTTATCTTTTTCTTCGCTAAGATATATGTATAATATGTATTTGTTTAAAATAAACTATTTACAAAATAATTTTTAAACCTTTCTGCAGCTCTAGTATTCATCATCATTTCAGTACCTATAGCATTTTACCATATCAATTTTTTCTTTGTTTGAGTACATATTTAAACATGTTAGATAGATAAAACTAAACAAAATCTAGTTCAATTGAATAACTAAACAACTGTGACAATATTACAACGGATAGGTACGTATTTAAAATAATACACTAACTTTTTAAAAAAAAGTTGTGTATAAAGAATAAAAACAATTAAAAATAAAAAATAAATTGTATTAATAATATAAATACATTAAACTATGTGTACAATTTGAACAGAGAAAAAAAAATATCAACATTTATGAAAATAATGCATATAAATAAAATTAGAGTTTTTCCCAACCATGATTAAAATGTTATACTTAACAACATTACATATTACAACATTCATCTTATGCAAATCAGTCTACTACTAGTGTCTACATGTTCAATATACATTAAATTATTTTAAAGTATATGCACATTTAATACTGTTGTACATTTTATCATGTATTATTATAAAAATGAATAACTATCCAAAAACCTATGAAGAATTTGTTTCAATTAGTTCTAATAATTCTAAAATATCAGAATTAGATTTTTATAAAGAAGGATATTCATCATTATTACAATTATTGGAAATTAAGACAGAGGTAAGTAGTTTAGAATAATAGCAATACATAGTAGGATGATATGGGGTGGTTGAAATGATGGTATGTGGATGTGGCCATGAAAAGGGACATAAGCCCCATGGATTTTCTATAATTTTTATATAATATCCATGTTCAATTAATTTTGCATAGGATTATTTTATGGTCCTAAAAATTATATTTTATTCTAAATTTCTACTCAACTACTTAGATTTTTAAGATAAACTCTATTAAATATTTTAAAAATGTTTGGTATAAGTTATGTTTAAAATAGTTTTATTCACAGGTGATACACAAGTTACACAATACAAATTCCAATTTAAAATGTGATAATATTGAAGTAAATAAATTGAATGAGAGCCTTAAAGAAGAAATTGGAAATGCTGTATTAAAATTGGTACCTAAACATATAATTAAAAATATAATAATTTTTACTGAAACATCGCACCACACTGACGTGGCTATATTATATCGCAATCCGTGCCACTACACTGAGTGTGGGCCTTAATACATATTATATAATGTTTTTACGGTTTATTAATACTAACATTTTTATATACCGGTGATTTTTTTTATCTAAGAACACTCATTAGTCATTATTTTAAAAAGTAAAACCAACATCATACGAAGATGATTTAATTATTTGGCAGGCAAAATCAAGATTTGCCTACTGGTCAAAAGGAAACACAGTAATATTAGTTGGAGTATATTTTTAAACTCAATATTAAACATACATTAATTGAATAATTTTTTATAACAGGTTCGATGTTGTACTTTTGACCGAAAACATTCTGTAGCCCCAAAAATGTATGCTATACTATCATGCTGACCCACATCCATACCTGGAGACTTACATAAGTTGACTAATAATTTTAATAATTTAAATTGTTAATTATTATACGTCATACACTCATACATATATACTTAGTTGATAATCGTTTTCCACACTAAATGGATATTCATGTGACAAAACTGTCAAACTATTCACACTGAAGTCAGAACTTAGGTACCACGTTTGCAAATTTGCAATAGTACTAATAGTAGGTTTAAGGTTAGGACTTAATACTTAAATGTGTGTTGTATAGTTCTATAATATACTAGCTATCCCCGTGCACTTCGTCGCCCGTACAAAAAAATAATATTTCGTTTGCGCGAGTGAAATTATTTTTACCTATATGGGTTATATGCGAGGTAAAAACAGTTGAATAATCAGCGCCCAAACTGTATTTTTAGTTGAATAAACGAATGTATATATGTGTTAAAGTTAAAAATAGGATTCAAAATTCAACTCATCCTCGCCTATATGGCTTTATCTCTCTCTTATGCATAAAATTTTCGTGTCACAATGTTAGTTACTATACTCTTCCGAAACAGTTTGACCGATTTTTATGAAATTTTATATGCATATTCAGTAGGTCTGAGAATCGGCTACTATCTAAGTTTGTATGCTGTGCGATAAGTGGTTCCGGAGTTATGGCCTCTTAAGTGCACATTGCCCCTACATCTGATCAAAATTTCAAGTTTTTTTTCTTAATTTAATTTTTATTTTTAACGGTTGCTAGGATACTAAAAATATATATTATATATATATATATATAAACATAGACAAATGTACAGATACAATTATTTATAGATACAATTTACATGTTAAATATTAAAAAATATTTATGGTGAGCCACCCTTTACACCTAGGGGTATGAAAAATAGTTTACATCACTTTCTGAGACCTACTGAATATGCATAAAAAATTTCATTAAAATCGGTCCAGCCGTTTCGGAGGAGTTTGGTAACAAAAATAGTGACACGAGATTTTTATATATTAGATATAATACATAATATATTATATTGTATACATATACGATATACATGTATATGTGCTCTTCTACCACAGAATTACAGAATAAATAAATAATAATTGCAACAAACCTACAAAAGAACAAAGGAAAATATTGACAATTCATTGTTTTATTTTCCAATTATATTTAAATTTCATGCGTGGGAATTTTAAATTTGATAAATGCCATCGTATTAAATCCCTTTACGCAGCCATTTTATGTCTGATGATAACAATTCTTGTCGATATGCAATAACCTGTATATTTCAACCATGGGTATTCCCAATAAAAAAAGATAATACAATTAATGTTATGTTTACTTTTTAATTTTTAGTGCTATGGCCTATGTTAATATGCCAAATAAATAATAATGTTTCATTACTTAGTAGGTACTAATGTAAAGAGTAAACACGTCATACGCCAATATTCATAATTTAATTGAAACAATATTATTCTCAAATATAATATTGTTAAATAAGTAATAATTATAATAATTATGATGGGTAGTCATAAGTTTTTTTATGACATATTTTGTTTAACTATTTATTTAAACCTAAGTTTCATTTAAATTGGTATTATGCATGTGAATAGTACTTGGCGACCTATCAGGAACCTAGAATAATTAATTGGTAAGTTTTACTAATTTTGTAAAATGCTGTAAAAATTATAGTAAATAATTATAATATATTTAATACATTTTTATTTCAGTTTTATCAGTTCTATAAAATGTTCAAATGTAAATCGATTGAGAATATTATTGATCTATTATACATTATTCATAAGTTGGTAATGCATAGCTTGTTTTAAAATCAAGTTGCATTGTAACTATCAGTGGCGGCTCGTGGCTTGGACGACGGGACGATCGCACCCCCTACTAAAATTAATTAAAAGAAGAAAATTTATTTATTTTTTTAATTCTATAATTTTAAAAAAAATAATTTTTATTAAGACCTAACTTTCTAGTATATTTTGTCGTATGCGAACATTAAATTTGTTTCCCTTAGATACCAGGAGCATATGGGTACGCTGGTACGCATGCATACACGAGCAGTGTCTGGACGACCGGCAGCGTCGTCCAGACGTAATTCTGTATACGTACATTTTAACCGATAGCACTGCAATCGTGTGCGTGCGGGTACGTTTTAGCTGCGAACTTATTGCGGGGTCTGGACGACCGGCAGCGTCGTCCAGACGTAATTCTGAATACGTACATTATAACCGATGGCACCGCAGTCGTGTGCGTGCGGGTACGTTTTAGCTGCGAACTTATTGCGAGGTTTGGACGACCGGCAGCGTCGTCCATACAGAAAAATATTAGTGTTTATTTTTAAAATTAACCGTATACGCTCGTTGTTATCGGTTGCTAATCGCTATTGTTATTGTCGATTATTATCTTGAAACATTTTTATTATTTATGACACTTTAATAATAAAATAATATATACATGTATAGTGTATACATGCGTGTACATTTGAACTGCGGTCTTATATACGCGTTTTTGACGACTGGTAGGGTCGTCCGTGATATAATTATATATTATTATAATATTATTTTCATTTTTTTTTCTTTTGCGGCCTGCGACTAGTAGGAAGCGGCTAAGATTGTCGTCATTGCATACATCTTATAACTTGTAAGTGAACAATTTATTATTTTTTTATTTTAATTATCTATTTCAACATGTCAAATAGTGTTCATAATTTAATAAATACTAATTTTTCTTCTTTATTATTTGAACAAAAATTAACTATAAAAACCAATGTTAGACCTTTACCGGAATTAAACAATTTAAAAACTAAATATAAAAAAGGAAAAAATGAATATTTTCGAAATTTTAATCCGGCATTATATCAAAAGAATAAATGGTTATGTGAATGTGAAATAAAACAAGCTCTTTTCTGTTTCCCTTATTTACTTTTTGGTGGTGAAACAGCTTGGACTAAAATAGGAGTCACTGATTTACAACATCTAAATGCAAAAATTGATAAACATGAAAATTCATTCAAACATATTCACAATGCGACAAACTTGAATTTATTAGGCAAAGTTGATATAAGACAAAAAATTGATATTGGTTATAAAATAAGTATCCAACGCCATAACGAGTTGGTAGATAAAAACCGTTATGTTCTAGATAAAATTCTAAATTGTATTAAATGTTGCGGTAAACACGAATTACCATTACGAGGTCATGATGAAAAAGTATCTTCAAAAAATCAGGGCGTTTTTCGTGGAATTCTCGACCTTTGTACTAATTTAGACTCTAGTTTGAGTGATAATTTTGAAAAGTCAACTGTTTTTAAAGGAACTTCCAAAACAATACAAAATGATTTGTTGGATTCTATTCTATCAGTATGCCGAAACAAAATAGTAAATGAAATTCAACAGTCAGAATTTATTTCTATTATTGTTGATGAAACTACTGATATTTCAAATATATTTCAATTGGTTCTTATACTAAGGTACGAAGTACAAGGTCGGCCTGTTGAGCGGTTTTGGGGTTTTGCAAATCCAAATGGACATAATGCCGAAGCATTATCGCAAACTATTTTTGGTTTAATTGATCCTCTTTTAGAAAAATCTCCTAATAAATTGATTGCTCAGTCATACGATGGTGCAGCTGTTATGAGTGGTCAAAAATCTGGTGTTAATGTAAAAATAAAAGAAAAGTACCCATTTGCCTTTTTTATTCATTGCTACGCTCATCAATTAAATCTCATAATGATACAATCAATTTCAAAAAATAAGCAAGTTCGAATATTTTTTTCAAATTTATCTGAAATACCAGTGTTTTTTTCTCATTCACCACAGAGAGTATCAGTGTTAGATGAAGTAGTTGGTGTTCGTTTACCAAGAGCAGTACAGACTCGATGGAATTTTAATATTAGAACCGTAAATACTGTTTTTGAACATAGGGAAGATTTGGTAATTTGTATGGATAAAATAATAGAAACATCTTTACAAACTAAGACAATTAATCAAGCCACTGGTATTAAAAGGCTTCTAGAAGATAGTGATTTCATATTTTGGTTGACTATTTTTCATAAAATTATGCCACATGTAGATTGCTTATATAGTTCTGTCCAAGCTAGAAAAACAGATCCCGTTGAAGTAAACAACGCAGTAAAATCATTTATAAATGAAATAATTAAAATCCGTGATAATATGTCATCAATTTGTTCGACAGTTTTTAATCAATCAGATATAATACATTCAAATAAAAGAAAAACTAGCGAAGACCCAAATACTACTAAAAGAATTATTGCTCTAGAAGTATGTGATGTATTAATAACTCAAGCAAAAGATCGTTTTAGTTTTAATGAACATCTAACTACAGCGTTGCTTTTTCAAAATGAATATTATCCAAAATTTAACAACAAATTTCCAATTGATTATTTCCAAAAAACCATAAATTGCTATCCTTTCTTTGCAAAAGAACGTTTAAGAACTGAACTTGAAGTTATTTATAGCCGTGATGATTTTCGCTTATTAAAAGGAATAATCCCTACAATTAACTATATCATATCAAATAATATGAACGATTTATTTAAGGAAGTACTTAAATTACTTAAATTATTAGTCGTCATTCCGATGACATCATCGGAAGCTGAACGTGGATTTTCAACGTTAAAACGAATAAAGACATGTTTGCGAAGCACCATGGGGGAAGAAAGACTAAATGCTTTGTCTATTCTTAGTATAGAAAGTGAAATGATTACAGAAGATATAGACTTCAATAAAAAGGTCATCGACAATTTTTCATCTACCAAAAATAGGCGCATGGATTTTATTCATAAAATAACTCTATAAATAAGTTATTTTTAAATTATATATTAATATACTATAATGATTTGAATGATTTGATAAATAAAATAATAAGGTTTATAGCAATGTGTATTGTGTTTCATTTAATTATTTTCATTATACTTAATTTGACAATTTGTTATATCTATGATTAGGGGGCAGGGCATTAATGTATTATATTTAAAGTCGCACCCCCATCACCAGCACCCACGAGCCGCCACTGGTAACTATGTAGCTATTAGCTGTGGCTCCAATTAATCCAGAATATTTGTTGCATACTAAAATTCTAAGATAATTACATATTTACATGCATGTACTAAGAATATTCTTGGACAGATGACTTGAAGAATATACATATTATACTACAATTGTATTCAGAAAAATCGAGAACAACGTGAAAACTAAAAAAATACAGTTAAAATACTATATTGGACTTTAATATTTCAACATGGAATAACATCAATTGTAGGACATAGGTGTGTATAAATATTTTTTACATTAATACCAAGGTGTATTTATAAGGTGTCGACACTCCGCTTATCAATTGAACGAAAAATTTACACAAGTTGAGATTGCCACCATGAGCACTAGCTACCCTCAGAGGACCGAAATCAATGTATATACTATATTTATAATATAGTTACCTACTATTTACATTGGCCGAAATTGAACTCGCCATTACACTATATTACATATATTAATAATTCTTTTGACGGATACCTTTAATATAATTACACTCCATTTCCTTACTGGCTTACTAGTTCTTATAATCTCTTATAATCTAATATCAATATTGATAAATTTAAAAAAAAACAATGCCACTCAAGTGCTTTCAGCTTTGTACCTGGTTGTGACACTGGCTTGCTTACTGATCGCAAAAGGTTACAGAATGAAGGAAAAAAATATCCTTCGATATTCCATCCCCCTGAGGTAATAAATAAATAAATCGTCATATTAAAAACTAGAAGTGTCTAACTCAGGCATGTCAAACACGCGGCCCGTGGCTACCAATATTAATGGACAAAAAAAAAATATTAATGTCGTGTAACGACTATTTTAGATTCTTAGAGAGCGGTTTATTTGGTGTACATTATTATACTGTCTTATCTTCTGATAAACCATAATCGAATAAGGATTATTGATGGTTTTATATATATTTATATCTATATAGATTATCGAATAAAGATTAATAATTTATATCGTCAGTTTGCGACACGCGTGTTAGTCGTTCGATAAACACCGTGTGAAATTTTGTTACGTGTATTCCTCTGTAAATTTAATAGTTAAAAATTCGCTAAATTTTTATGTGCGGCCCAAATAGTAAACTTTTCAATATATTTGGCCCATCTGATACTTTGAGTTTGACATGCCTGGTCTAACTGTTACTTGTTAGTATAACAACAAACCAATTTTATATGTACTATGTAGATTGTATATATTAACTGTTAAGTATTTGTTAGTTGTTGTCTGTTGACTGTTGTTGTATGTGTTTTCAAACGAATATTAAGTTTTAAATACCTTACTGTTGAGGTATTTTTGTATTTGATTATTTAATATTCTTTATTACACTAGTATTTGAAAGCCAAAATTTAGGTTTTCAAATGAGCCAATCTTAACATAGTCTAGTTTTGAAGAACATAGTTGATATTTGGAATAGAAAAATACCACTGGATCATGGTTAGTACAGAACATTTAACTACCTAGACAATTGTATTATTCCATATTTTTGTAAAAATGTTTATTTCTTGTAAATTCTCGTTATGGATGAAATAAGAGCGTACCTACATGGCATTTCAGCAAAAGTTGGTTGTGCAAATCATCAGCATCAGTTAACAAAATATATTGTGAAGTTTTATTTGAATACAAGGATGATATTTGCTTGCAGAAAACATAACGAAATAGTCTCAAAAAAAAAAAAAAAAAACAGAAAAACGATTAAAAAAAATTTCAAGAATTGTCTAATACTTAATAGTAATAAAATATAATATAATAATATAATACCTACCTACTGTAGGAGGGACCGAGCATCAAAATATGTTATGAAAAATAAAATCCCAATTCCCAATGATTTCAACGCCATCTACATTTTTTTTTTATATTATTTTAGTATATAAAAGTATATAAATTATGTAAAGAGCGATATAATCATTCGGATTTTTTTAACCTCCTGTACTCCTAGCTCGTGTAACTTTTTCGGCTCACAGGTATTGCAGTCCATTATATCCACAGATATATATATATATATATATATTGTTTTATATATCTGTGATTATATCTTAGTCCGTGTTTGATATACACCTGGTTATTATCTAAATTAGATATTATAACAATATTTTTAATGTTTATGTTATTACTTAATTACTGGTTTGACATATTAACTACAGGTACAAAGTTCATCAGCGCGACGATAGTCAATAACGAGTTAATTACATATAAAAATATGTATCTCTTATTATTTATTATCCATGTGACTACTGTTCTTCAGAAACAAGAAGTATTATAAAAACTGAAACCGCCCAACTTTGAAAAGCTATACCTCGCAAACTAATTAACGAAAAATAATAATTTGAAGTTAAAAATCATAAAAAAAAAATAGCCTTAAATAGGTTGTCATTTGAAAATCAAAAGTTGATAATAGTTTGACCAATAAATATAAGGGTGAAAAAAATTAAAGTGTTATACAAATGTAAAAAAGTATGCAACTAAAATTTTTAGAAAAAAAAATACACGGTTGCAATGCTTGATTTCTAAAATTTTCGTACTTTTGACTTTTAATAATAAGACTTATACTGAACTTATTGCGTATTATTTAGTAAACTTTAAATTTAATTATTTAACTGTTTTAAACTTTTAGATTATTGTTTTTTCTTAGTGCTACTCTGTAATAAACACTACTGTTAAGGTAGGTATAAATAATTTCAAATCCATCTTAGTACATTGTACTATTATAAATACTGCTTCTATTTGAAATTTTTTGATGGTATTTTTCATTATGTTATATTTTAAAGCAGAATATCAGTAATTTAAGTATCATGTAACTTATATATTTATACAAAGTGTGTAGTTTAGTACTTACTATTGGAACTACATTTGTCATGGATCATAGATAATTGTAATTTTAATTCAATGATCAATTATAGCATACGTCGAAATTTAAGTGGGCCATTTCCCACTACTATGAGTGTGTTAAATTGGAATATGATATCATCGTATACAAATGACGATTCTGAGCGGAGGACTGTTGCGGAAAAATGTTTTTTTTTTTGTTATTAAAGAAATTTGAATAACTATACTTGTCTTATATACCTATATTAAATTTTTGATAAAAATCGATAACTTAATCTTATTTTCATACCGATTAATTATTATTTATTAATACAAAAATACCTATTGGCTATTATTATTTATTTCGTGTGTAAATCAAACTATTTGTTTTACTCGTATTTATAGTTGAGATTGATTTAATTTACATATACTTTCATTACAAAAATTACAAGTTTTTAAATACTTTCAAAATTTGCATCGCGGAAAATACAGTTCAAAAAGTAAATATTTCAATCAATATTTATGATTTATTAAATATGATTTAAAAACTATATTATATTTTCGTACTCGTATACATAGGTACAATTATATTCTTGACTCATACGTGTAGTCTGTAGATACTATTTATGTGATTTATCTACGCTACACAAATCATCTATTACATTTTTAACTCTACATAGATGCATTTACCTAAAACCTATGTAATTGCCTATAACAAATTGTAATACAATCAAAATTCATATCTTGACAAAAATTACAGAACTACATTTTAAGTACAGAATTTGTTATAAAATTTGTTCAGATTAGAATATAGCTGAAGGCAATTTTATTTTAGAAAATATGACATCAGTACGGGCACGCACGTTTTACTGGAGGGTTTGAGCCTAGTATCTAATTTATTTTACTTTCAGACTTCAGTATTACCTACCTACCTACCTACGGTAACAGTAAAACAGTAAAAATAGGTTCATAGTATAAAATAGATATAAAATATTTTAAAATGAATTAAAAATATCATTTCGTACAGTACAATTCATAATAATATAAAACATACAATTTTAAGTCACCATGAATAATTTTTTTCATACCATACAAATAATACAGTTATGAATGTTATCGTTTAATTTATAGAAAACGTATGAAACATTTTTATTACATTTTTAACACAAAACAATAATTGTACAAAAAATAAAATTGGTCACCCATCCAATTGCGTAGCAAAAAACCGCTGGCTTGATAGAATCCCACGACCGCCAGAGGTTGTCCAAAAGGTAACGATATTGTAAAGAAAAGTGGTATTTAAATAAATACATTTATTATTATAATGGTGTACTTAATAATTTATATATTTTTGATATATTCTATAATATAATTTTTTTTATTGATTTTGCTTATTTTTACGATTAATAATAACATTTTCAAAATAGGTATGTTGATTTATTTTAAGATATTATGTAATTATATTTATAATATGAACATTGTTTTATAGTAGGTACTTACAGTATTAATCCAGAAGTTAAAAACAATAGTAGTTAATTTTTATTACTTTGTTTGATATAAACAAACAAACGAACGTATGTTTCAAAAGCCATTTGGCGCTTAATCTAATAAAATAAATAATAATGTGAAAGAAATATAAAATTTCTTATTGCCATTTACAATTATCGATTTTAAAAGTACTTGCATTTTTTTTTGCTATTACGTTTAAGCCATATTATATCCAATCTGCTTACGAGTTCCTTTGTTCCCACTTGCACAACATTTCTGATCGAAATAATAATATCTTATACAACTTTTCATATTCAACCGTTTGCTCAGTAGGGCACCTTCAATGGATTAACACAAATTAGCACGGGTTTTCAATGATACAATTCGGTTTCCTGTTACTATACGTTAGTGGCTACTAGGTACGTTATTTTTTTTTTTTATTGAACTTCGCGCTTGATTATATTATATTATTATAATGTACTTTATATTATAGTTTATATCGAGACACACTACGTGTAACTGTGTAAGTGTATAGCGATGAATAATTCAGAGACTTTCCAAGCACGTCGACCACACGCATGGCCCTATACGTCGACCGTTTGGATGTGTTGGTGCATTCGGATCAATGCCTTGCAGTCCAAATGCTATCAATTACAGTATTAATAAAGAAACGATTAGCAAGTTGTAACACAACGATTTTTCAATCGATAAAGCTAAATTATGAAGGCTGGATTATTGATTTATAATAAATCAATAGACTAACCAGTGGCCTCAGTATTTGTAGGCCCATTCATTAGATATCCAAGATTTTTTTTTTTATCATCACGCCATGTATAATTTTTTTTTAAATAATTATTTATTACAAGCGGTCGTTCGATTAGAATTCCAATATACATACGTAATATATACACAATAAAAATATCACTAACAATACTAATAAATACCTAAATTGGCTGAACACCAACCTATACTGCGTGTACAAAACAAAGGAGCAATAGAAAAAAATAAATATCATTCGGTGTAAATTAAAATAATAATTAATTAATAACATGGTGTTCCAACTATGCGGTCATCGGTTGTGGTTTGTACAACTGTCTAAGGTGCGCCACCGCATCTGAGGACCCGTCACCGACGGTGCCACCCGCAACTTCACCTGGGACCACGTCATTGCTTTCGTCAGCCACGTATCCAGGGCTCATTTGCAATCGCCACGCATTCAGCCAGTCCTTTGGCTTTCCACCGCTTGAGTCACTACCTTGTCCTACAGTTGCATGCCTTTTATTCGCAACTGCGGGTGCTGAGGCGGCATTGCCACCGATCGGCAACGTGTTGGTCTGCGGCCCGAGTTCTAACTGGAACTGCACGTCTGCGTTCGGACCCAATCGGAACCCCACACCCAGTTTCGAGTCCGTACCTACAAAAAACTGCAAAATTATTTATAGGTCCATGAAAATGTCAAGTCACTCATCAGAAAAATGTGTTGGTATGGTTATAGTGAGTACAGAAAAAGCATAGAAAACATTAAAATTATTATGCATTTATATGATATTGTGTACCTAATTGTTTTTATACTCTCAATTGTATTTCTACAAATAAAAATCACAGACAATTTATCATTTTATATTAATAAAATTGACAATTTATCAAAACAAATGCATTTCTAATTAATTTTTAACGTTTTATAAGAAAAACAATAAAAAAAAATATTCATCATATTATTTATAATTTATCTAGCTTACATTAAAGTGAAAGTTGTATTTATTTAAATATGAATTAATTGAAGAGTTTTTTCTTTGAAACGTGGTTGCCTTCATGACGTTTAAATAGAAGTAATAAAATAATTTATTGAACATTAATTCAAAAAAATTTGGAAAAATTATATTTTTTACAGTAAATTTAAACTTTTAACTTTTATGTGTGACCTGACCTATAATAGCCTAATAGCAACTTTATTTATGATGAAAAAAAATGTCAAATATATATTATTATATAAGTTATAAAAATAGTAAAATAAGTAAAATTATAATTTTTTAAATTAAGAATTCAAAAATATTAATAAGACAAAATTTTGTATGGCTGTTATCCGCTTGGATGAATCAAAAAAAGCTTACTGGAACTATAAATTTTAGCTACGCATTAATTAATAAAATTAAAATTAATTTTAAATTATTATATTGTACTTACACCACTACAAAATTACAAAAAGTACGCATTACTGCATTAGTCTTATAAAATTATAATATACTTAAGTAATATTATAGCCTTATAGGTGCCTAGGTAAAATTACCTATAACATTTATAATTATTACTGTAGTCATGATATCCTGACATCCTCAGTAATCTGACATATTTTTATCATATCTACAAATAAATTTATTTTTTGAATTATAGCTTTAATAATTTAATGTAATTAATTAAATTTTCAGATAAAATTGTTGGAATTTCAGTGACAATTATACTTGGTAAATAAATAACTTTTTGGTGTTATTAAACTACATGCCTAATTTAATAAAAGTCTAATGAAAATAAATAAATTTTTACCTGATTTCTGTTTAAATACCTAGTTTTTTTTCAATTATTCATTAGTTAGTAGGTACTATACATGATGTCATATGAGTAAAATTAACAAGACTCTGCTGTTTATTAATCATTAAGCGATCGATATTATTCAATTTTTATTAAATTGGTACTTAAGTTATAACTATATATAATATTCCCACATTATATATTTTGTCTATCGAACTTTACCTTTTTTGATCGGTGGCATATTACTGTAGACTACCGACAACAAAGAAGGAATTTCTTCGGGCACAAAAATGGTTGCATTTACATCTGTAAAACATTAAAACATTAACGTCATTAGGTCACATAAATAACCGAAATATTAATAAATTATTAATTGTATTAATAATAATAATTCATTAATCCATTGACATTGTTGTATAAAATTTCATTTATATCTGGGTATTTATCAAGTAAAAATAAATAAATAATAATTTTCACTATTTATAATTTATCTATATTTTCTTTTTTTGTCGGTTTTTAAAATGTCTATAGGGAATAAGTGCTAATATGTTTTTAATTTTTACTCAAAATCATTGTATAAAACGTTTTTTCTATCTTATACATAAAACATATATAGCATGTAATTATATTTTCATATTAAGTAAATATTTAGGAGCACTGTGACTGTATGCTGAAAACAGTGAAAACCAATTTAAATTATATTTTAAAATAATAAAATATCCTTCTATACGCAAATACACAATTTTATTGTATTATTAATTTAGGTGTTATTCATATTTTTAAATTAACCACACATTTGAAACATGTTTTTTTTTTTTTTTAATCAAAATATATAATTACTAGTTTATTATATTATATAATATAAATATAATAACAATATACAATGTTAATGAATATATCGTGCTATAGATAAATATTCTAAAATAAAAATGATATTAATTTATACTAAGTAGATATTATTTCGAATTCTGCTTCATATAATTTGACATACCTGTCTATTTTTGTTTTATTCGGGGACATAAGACACGTATATTTATTGATTTAAAAATCAAATCGATATGCACATCTTATAGTTACAATAACACGGTGTTACATGTATATCCATGACCTACTTGTAGATGTACTAAGAGGCACCTTATAATATTATGTACACAAACAATTTAGTATTATCACTTATATTAGTCAACATATGAATCATTTTATTCCCTATACTAAAAAAAAAATGTCATAGGTATGGTTAATGTTGCTTAATGACGCTGCTATTCAATATTATAAACTAAATATTTTCTAAAAGAAATGTTATGCTATTTATTTTTATTTTTAAATTTTCAAGATGATAATTTTTTATAAAACGGGTTGAAAAAAAAACAATATAATTGAATCGACTAAATCGAGTAAATATAAGTGGCATCATAGTATCGCATTATTTCAATTGTATTAATAACTTAAATCTTATGTCGATGAGTGAAATAGGTCAAGTAGATCAAAGAGTTTAATGAATGCTGACCACACTATTGACATTCTTAGAAGTATAATTAAATCTTTAAAATTATTTTTATGTCATTGGTGCTTGGAAGCTAGAATAAACAAATCAATTTTTTTTTTTTAGAAAGTTAAATAAAAAATAAAATAAAACAATTAAAAATCAAATTTTTGTCTACAGTTACTACGGAGATATACTAAGGATGATACGAGAATTCTTGGACATCCTGTATAATGTATAATATTATGTAGTAATGTAGCAATGTGCCTAACATGCCTTGCTAAGCGTAACGATATTAATGAGCGTTTTACGACAACTCTGCACTTATGTACCACATATAATAATATGTACAATGTACATACGCAGTAAATGCATTTATCTATCACTTTCTTTTCGTTTTAAAAATCCGGCACTTATTTCGTGTTTGTAATTAAAATTTGATCTGGGAAAAACATCACATAAATATACTTAGTATACATGCATGAGACTTATATTATGATATACGTATTATAAATATGGACGTCAAGACGCACAATGTATAGCCATGTACAAATATACAATGTAAGCAGTATAGCTAGCTGTCCTACATTTATTAAATAGCATTATAATATATACTGTAAGAAATAATTATACTCTCGCCGCCAGTCGTCTATGAAACATTTTTATATAAATGATAAATAATAAATATAATGCAATAATATATTATGATTGGTTGTTTATCTCAAGGTTATTAGTTATTTTTCTATCAAAAATAAAAACAATTTTACGTTGATCATTTTGTGAAAATTCTGATATTCATAAGTACATTATAAAAATAATCAAATAATACGTCTTACGCGCATACGCTTGCGTTACGAGAAAAACTTATATTGTAATACGCCGTGTAAATAAATTGTTATTTTTTTATTTTCAGATATTTATAAATATTATATGAACTTAAAATGTTCTATTACTATACGCTACCTTCTATAAAACATTTATACAAATATTTAAACGACATATACATCATACATAATAAAAATCTCCAAGATAATATAGTGTGAATATTGGTTAGGTCTGGAGAATAAATATTCCCTTAATATATTGTTGCAATTTATACATATTAATCATATTATAGATAAATACATCATAATTTTCTTATTTTGCCTGTAAATAATATTTGTAAAGAAATTGTTGGATGTGACGGTTGTTTATTTATTTTGATTGCTAATTTTTAGTAATGATCTTATGTTTTGTATAATATTATTTTCTTACTTAGTGAGATGGCTTGAAGTATTCTGCAACCATTGGAATCATTTATTTTTGACAAAAAATAAATACGTGGGTGGGCTTTATGTCTCTGGGTAAATAATAAAATCGAGAAACTATTTCAATATCAGCAAAATAAAATTATTATCGAAAGTTGATTTAATTATTTGTGGAAATAAACAACAATATACGGCCGTGTAAAAAAGCAACGACCAAAGAGAATATAAACAAAAATGTATGTAAAATCAGGATCAACGTAATGTATCAATAAATTTATCGTTTAATCACTTAATTATACATTTACATTTCACGGTCAATATAAGACTAATAATTACATTGCCTTTTGGTTTTTAATTTTTTTGTATTTTAGAATAAATTGTTCTTAGAGTTAGCTCTATTTATAAAGTTAACTATATACACATAAAAGGTATTACTTTCATTAATCGTTAAACGTAATTTTTTCATATTGTTTTATAGCTTTTTCTATTTCTATGTATTATAACTGATTTTCATAATACCAAAATTATTAATTATTTTATAATGTCGTTTTAATAGTAATTATATCTCTTGTATGGTATGCTATAATTTTTTCATCTGTTTCGCGGTTATTAAAAAAAAAAGTAATTAATCAATAAAAAAACTCATTTTGTTTAAATTGTTGTACACAACTCAATACAACCAAATTTGGTTTCGTAATGTTGCAATTACCGATGACTACCTATATGAAATACGTCTGAACTCTGTTGTATCTTCTATACTTAGGCTTAAACTCTTAACTAAATAACTATTAATCATGTTCATAGCGCTCGTAGTAGATACTGGAAGTATAGCTACCTACAAATATAAAAACATAATAATTTTTGTTGAGAATATTGGAAAAAAAATTATTGTTTGATTGAACAAGTAAATATAAAACTATTAAGATTCAATCTCGTATAATACATATATGAGTCAACTAGTGTTCAGTTATAGCAAAGCAATAGTAATATTTTCAAAAATTGCAAATTCAATACTTAACTTATAATTATTAATTGATTATCTTTTTTTCTATAAAAGTTTTTAGCTTTAAAATGTATTTAATTTAAAAATAAAGCTTTGTATCAAAACAGTGACTTTTTTCTATTTGTACATTTTAATATTTGCAACTTGTCGAATCACCTATAATTTTTTAATTTAACATTTTGAAAAAACTATTTTCAAATCCATTAAGTATATAAACTATTCGTATATGTCGTAAATTGAAATAAAATAACATTTTAAGTTCTACAATAGCGGCCAAAATCGATTACATTTTAGTATATAATCATATTATGTTATACTTATAATTATTTATTAATATACATGATTATTATTAAATTAAAACATAACGTGGCGGGTTTACCAGTGGTGACCTCAATTCAAAATATATTATGTTCGAAACGACGGTTTGGTCGGTGTTATGTCGTAAAACTGACCGATTTATTTCGTATAGTAGTGGAAGGTTAGTTTTATATTTAAATATAAAACACAAAGTTAATCAAAAGTAATGACCAAACATATTTTTTGAAGTATTTGTTTCAATTGATCCTCTTGAGAGAACACTCTATAATAATACGCTGCGTTGTATACCCATTTTTTAATAAAAACATAAATTTACATTAAATGATCAATATAATTTATGTATGTACGAAAAATCGGTTTCTATAATATTATATATTTATATCTAATCAAAGTTCTAGACAGATTATACATACAGTATATGTGTATACATTATTTTTGGGAATTTTGACAAATGTGCAGGTACTTACGAGGTATAGAGTATAGTGTGATGAGTGGCAGCAGCACGATGAGACATAACAGTGACGGTACGCGAGCCATCGTGCGAACGATAAGACTGGCCTTCGCGGACCGTGATCGTTAAGAGGCTCTCTCTAACACGTAAATATACACACATGTACACACACTGGTTTTCACTCCACTAAACTTTCACTTCACCGCCGTAATCGATTTCTTTAGCTATATTTGCCTGAGTCAGTGGCGTATTAATATTTTATCCTGGTAGGGGGAGGGGACTACCTTTGTATTCATTAACTCGTGATACCTGAGATGGCCTTTACTTCTTCATCACATGAGTAACCTTAAAATTCAAATTACCTAATAACTATAATTATTCATAAAATATGAACATTTCCGAAATAATATGTAGGTAACTAATTACCAAAGGAGATAAATATTTTTTGCTGGAATAAAATATTATTACATTATTATATAATTTTTTTTTTTTTAGATTCTGAACGGAGTAATGAATGTATAGATTTTACAATAATGTGTGTTTTTTTTTTATTTTTTTTATTTATTTTTTTTTTTTGTGTCCGACGACAACATTTGGAGCAGTAAAAATGCTTCGATTTTGGACTTCAGCCCCTCTTTGAAAAGGAAATCGAATATAGTTGGTCTTTGGGGGGTCAAAAGTTAAAAATTTTCAATATTTTTTAAATGAGTCGGGAAAAACCCTAAAAAAATGACGGAAAAACGGGAATTTTTACGCAAAACCAGTTTTCGACGAAATCGAATTTTTTATTTTGCTATAACTCAAAAACTAATAGATGTAAATACTTGAGTTTTGACTTTTTTTGAGCTATTTATAGACAATTGACATTTTTAATTTTTTTTAAAATAACGATGAAATTTTTTTGGCCGGCCAGAAAATCTTGAAAATTCAATACAAAGTTTCTTATAAGTTGTTCTTAAAGTGATAAAAAAAAATCCGAAATCGTTAATCACAATTGTTTTTTATAAGTGCTTAAAGTTCGAATTTATACGAAATATGTCAAAATTGCGAAAATTTGCAAGTAATTTTGTGGTTGAAAAATCGTAAAATTGTTTTCTTTTATAACTAAGTTTTGACAATTTGGTACAAGGTTTTCACATACATTTTTCTTCAATTATCTGTAAAAAAAACTCTACCGGATTCAGACAAAAGTTTTTTATGAGTGTTTGAAATTTAAATTTTTACAAAACCGCGTTAAATAACGATTTAGCCTCAAACGATTTTTGATATTTGTTGTTATTCAAATAGTATAAGTCGTACCTAAATACTTGAAAATTTTACCAGTTATTTAGATTGCCATTTTCTTTACGTGATTTGATTTTCAAAACAGTTTGACTTTTTTTGAGCTATTTGTAGACAATTGAAATTTTCAATTTTATTTTTTTTTTTTTTTATAAATGTTGATAAAAAAAATTTAGCTGGGACAAATTACTTGAAAATTTAATTGAAGGGTCCACAAAACTTGTTCTAACTCTCATTCAAAAATTATAAAAATACATAGGCACATTTTTTTTTTATTAGCATTTGAAGTTCAAATATTGACAAAAATTCGTCAAAATCATGAATATTTTTCACTACTTGGTAGTTAAAAATTTATAAATATTTTACTATCAAAAGCTAAGAATTGAAAATTTAATACTATGCTGTCCATAAGTTAAGCTTTACGTAATTACTTCACGTAAGATCTTGAAACTTTTATACTTAAATGAAATCCCCAAATTATCCCTGTAATTATTAAAGTATGTGATGAAAATAATGATTTATTACCTTTATTTGGTTTGATTAAATGTATTTTTATTATAAAAGATGAACCATTAATTATATATAATTTGTTTAATACTATAAACTATGATGAACACTTTGGCGCGTTTAGTATAAAGTTTTCTTCAAAATTAAGTTATTTAAAAATTAATGAATTAGAAAATCTTTTTCCAGTTCACCATAAAAGTATTTCTTATGGAAATATATTTATAAAAATTGTATTATAATCATAATACTATATTCGTAATTATATATATCTATATAAAAAATATTGTATCAAATTAATATATTACACACATCTAGTATTATCAATGTATTATCTATATTTTAAATGTTATGCCTAATTAATTGTTTAAGTGAAACTATGTAATTTTAATATAGTACCTACACAATTATCATATGTATAAAATGTTTAAATGTATTTAAATTGATTATTAATAAAAAAATTAAATGTGTATTAAAGCTGTTTTTTTTTATATATTTGTTGTATCTCACTCGTTCTCAATCCTTCAATTGGTTTGCAATTGATTTAAGTTCTGTATATTATAATAATTAATATACATGTAAAGGTAAAAAAAATAAACTAATTTGAATGGGAATTACCTAATGGTAGTAATGGTTACTATAAATAATAGTAAATAGATATTATTAAAAAAAATATCAATTAGGAATGAGTACTACAATTTATAGTTGTAGTTATTTGAAATTGTAGTTCAGTCAACTGTTTTTAATAATAAACTCTTAGTAATTCTCACTAAGCTTATAGTAAAAATAACTATAAGTCTTAGTAAAGATAGCTATGAGTCATGGTTAAAATAAATATGAGTCTTGGTTAAAATAACTATGAGTCTTGGTTAACATAACTATGAGTCTTGGTTAACATAACTATGAGTCTTGGTTAACATAACTCTAAATATTGTTCAAATAAACTAAATTAAAAATTATTCAGCACTATAAAAATATAGAAAAATATACTGCATATTTAAGTTTGAATAACTATAATAACTCGACTATAATATTTTAGTAAACCTGACTAATCTTATAGCTATCCCTATAGCAACTATAAAATACAGTCAATCCTTCTACTTTTTTAGTACAAATAACTGTTTTGTTTTTTCCGTGAATACTAATACAACAATAATAATAATATACAAATAATAAACAAATTATATTTACAGAACTTATCAAGATACACTAATATTAATAATATAATATGCTACATAGAATTAAAATCTGAGTTAAATATCATTTTAGAAAAAAATTCAAAAAATATCTCAATATTCTCCAAAAATTATGTTCAATCATCATTGAATAAAAAAAATAGGAAAAAAAAATTAATCCACTAGTAAAAGAATCAATAAAATTATGTTTTGGAAACTCAGTTCAATATTACTCTATATTTTTAAAAACTCAAACAAATCATTCTCTAAATACTTATAAATAATCAATTTTTACAAAATCCATTTTTAAATTTTTTTCAAACACCAACTTATAATAACGCACAAAATATAATTTTTTCAACATTAGTGTCAACATCTATGACAAAATTTGATTTCATGATCACAAATTTATTCTTCCATAATTCCGTTCCATCTACTACTAATGAGCAAGTATACAAATATTAATTATATTAATATAATTATATATTGAAATATATATTTTTATTACCTATTATACAGTGATCTATTCAAACAAATTATAGAAAGTAAAACAAAATTGATACAATTATCGATTATTAAAAATTATATACGAATATTTATCAATCAAACTCGGATGTTCGTTAGGGAAAACAAATTTTTGATAAATATGAATGAATTTTTAAATTATAATGTACTACAATATACATAATATATATACACATTATATACGGTACCTAGCGCAAGTTACAATTACATGAAAAAGTTTTTTTGCATCATTCGTATTCAATTATTGATTTATTTTAATTTACGTTAGTTGCCATATAATGTGTATTTGCCATATTAGAAATATTGTTGAAAGAAAACGGAACAGACATTGTCGACATGGCATCACTCACTCCAGTTGAATTGTGGCGATTTGCAACGTATTAGATCAGAAAATCAGGTCAGCAGCGTTGACTACCGATGAATATGATAAAGACGATTTTCATGATATTGAATTGATATCTAAAGATAAAGAAAATAGCTTTGTACAGCATGCCATTTAAGTATTTAACTGTTAGAAATATTTATTATTCGGTTTATATTTCACATTTTCAACAGTTATTTTAAAAATTAAATTGTTAAAAAAGTATATATTATTGTTTGATTTTTAGTGTTAATTTTTATTTTCATTAGTTTTTAGATTTTGAACGAAGTAAGGAATGTATTAATTTTACAATGAGGTATGTTTATTATTATTATTACTGTGCCCGACATCACGTTTTGGAGTAGAAATAATATTTTGATTTTCGACTTAAGCCCCTCTTTGAAAAGAAATTGAATCTAGTTGGAATTTTGGGGCGAGAAGGAGGAGTCGAAAGTAAAAATTTCCAGTAGTTTTCAAAAGCGTCAGAAAAAACTCTAAAAAAGTAAAGGAAAAACGGAAATTTTTAAGCATAACCACTTTTCGACAAAATCTATTTTTTGATTTTGTTATAACTCAAAAACGAATCATTGTAAATACCTACTTGAAATTTTCACCCAAACATTTATATAAATACTGACCCTGGCATCAACAAATAAAAATTGTTTCACAAATTTGTAATCAATTCGTAATAATTCGTAACCAAGTTTACTCCCCCCCAAATCAATTTTCTATTTTCGGGCGCTAGCGTCAGTTAAAGAACCCGAACCTCGGAAAAACGTTGTACAGTGTTCGAAACAGCACGAGCGATTAGTAACCAATTGGTAACCACAAATTTAGAATTCGTCATTCAAGTCCCCCCCCCCCCCCAAAAAAAAAATAAAAAATATAATATTATTGTATAATATATTTTTAACATTAAATTTATATAAGTGAAGATAATTTTGTCGATGTCCGATAAACTAAAATGATTTTAACTATGGAATGATATTACATGTGCTAGAAATTTACTAACTTATCACACGGAATATCTTATGTATAATTTTAATAATAACGTGGTAGAACTTTACAACCCAATCTTGGCCAAATTTATCGGAGGAAAACGGATCAACTTTTCTTACAAAGGTGACATTTTAATTTTCGTGTTATTGTAATTTAAAACGTATTATATTTTTTTCTTGGTAAAATTCACCATATTTATACCACATAAAAGTATAAAAATAGGTAGTTAAACTAAATAAAAAATAAAAATAAATATAAATATAAAATGATAAATATCGCTTTACTTAGAATACAATGCTATGTATACAACTATACAAGCAATTATAATTATAATATTATTTATTTATATAGGTATAATATATAATTATAATTAAATAATACACTAGACGTATAAACATATAATACACATGACGTATAAAATAGCTCTAGTATCTTATCGATTATTTACCTTTTAATTGTTACACAAAATGTTTAGGTTCTTATAAGCTTTGATGTATGCGGCAGTTACAGCTTACAATGGAGAAGTAAATAAAAAAAAAAAAACCCTGATAAAAGCACTTGGATGTATACCAAACAATACATAAAAAAAAAAATGCAAAAATAATTAAAAATCGTAACCGATGTCGTTGCCTTTTTAAAACATCTGAATGTCAAAAACTGCTGTCAGACCACTGACCAATACGAGACCAGATGAAAATTACGGAAATGTATTAACAGTTAACACGACCATGTATTATAAGAAACACGACCCGTTCTTAGATTTAACGGAAAGCCAAATTTAAGAGCATAAACATAAATACTTGGATAAATTATCATTATCTGAGAGTCAAATAAAAATATTAGATTCTGAACGGAGTGATGAATGTATTGATTTTACAATGATGTGTGTTTTTTTAGATTCTGAACGGAGTGATGAATGTATTGATTTTACAATGATGTGTGTTTTTTTTTTTATTTTTTTTATTTATTTTTTTTTTTTTGTGTCTGTCGACAACATTTGGGGCAGTAAAAATGCTTCGATTTTCAACTTCTGCCCCTCTTTGAAAAGGAAATCGGATCTAGTTGGTACTTTGGGGGGTCAAAAGTTAGGTTTTTTAAATTTTTTAAATGAGTCGGGAAAAACCTTAAAAAAATGACGGAAAAAACGGGATTTTTTACGCACAACCAGTTTTCGTCAAAATCAAATTTTTATTTTGCTATAACTCAAAAACTACTTGATGCAAATACTTGAAATTTTCACAAAATGTTTATATTAGCGTTCTCAATACACAGTTCAATTTTTAAAGAATTTTGACTTTTTTTAAGCTATTTATAGGCAATTGAAATTTTTAATTTTTTTTAGTATTTTTTTTTAAAATAACGATAAAATTTTTTTGGCCGGCCAAAAAATCTTGAAAATTGAATACAAGGTTTCTTATAAGTTGTTCTTAAAGTGATAAAAAAAAATCCGAAATCGTTAGTCACAATTTTTTTATTATAAGTGCTTAAAATTCGAATTTATACGAAATATGTCAAAATTGCGAAAATTTGCAAGTAATTTTGTGGTTGAAAAATCGTAAAAATTTTTTCTTTTATAACTAAGTTTTGAAAATTTGGTACAAGGTTTTCCATACATTTTTCTTCAATTGTCTGTAAAAGAAACTCTACCGGATTCAGACAAAAAATTTTTATGAGTGTTTGAAATTTAAATTTTTACAAAACCTTAAAAAAGTTTGATAATTATTCAATTTAAAAAATTTTACGAGTGTTTAAAGTTTTAATTTTAATTTGAAATCAAAAATGCACGTGTAAAATAACGTTTTACTAATAATTAATAATTTTAGATTTTTGTTATTTATAAAAAAATTACTTGAAGTAAGATCTTGAAACTTTTATACTTGAATGTTTGAATTTGTTTCAAAATAGAATATATGATAATTATTAAATACAATATATCCTAGAGTCTAGACTGACAAATCATCTCTGTTCAGAATCGTTTTTCGTATACAATGATACCTATCATTGCATTCAAATTTAACCTGCCCTAGTCCGAGGTCCACCCCACCCCCTAATGTACAGCAGAGCGATACTCACTTACCCGCTTTTTTTATTCTTGTTAACATAGGGAATGCTCTTTTGGCCGAAAAATTGACCACTGGGATAGTTAAATATAATCTAAGAACAATTAAAATATTTAGGAATACTTTCTGCAATAATTTTTTGTAAAATCATTTCATTATTATTTATTGGTACCTCATACGAATAGATCAACATTATCTAATATCAAATATTATCATATACATACCATCAATTATTAGAATATTAATTTAATATTTATTATAATTTAGTAATTTTTCATGATATAAAATTAAGCATATTTTTATTTTATAATCATTAATTACTGACTATACTATTTTTTTTTTAAACTATTTCTAACACATTAAATAAATATATTCAGGATATAAAGATAGGCCCCAAAAATCAATGTGCTTTTTGACTGTGCTCCCCTTAATACGGGCTTGATACATAGTAACACAATAATACATCAATATGTACAACTTAATGTTATAAACTTTGATCAATAATCATTATAATTCATAAATTTAAATAAATATTGAGAACCACCACATTAAGTGACCAAAAGTTAATTAACAGATGTATCATAGTATAATGCGTATACTCGCATTTGATTTATAAAATAATACTAAGTAATAAACATAACATTAATGTTTACCCATTTAACATATATTATCAGTATTAGGTTCATTCATTCATACAACAATTTTCATAGTAAAAACAAAGCATAATATAGTTTTATATAATGACTATATTTTAATTACTTCAATGAGAGAACAGAACAATTTTGTAAAATTATATATTCAAAAATAATAATAATAATAATAATAATAACAGAACTATTGTAACAATAACAACTCATAGAAGTAAAAAATTGCGTTCAGTCATAAAAAAAAATTTGGAGTGTAAGTTTTGGTAAGTAATGTACAAGAACGATGAATTGTATCTTTCATACTGAACTATTGAAAATATTACATAAAGTAATAAATTATTGAAGTTTCAGAACTATTATTAGTTATGGGGACAGTCCCCAGATCATGAGTGTAAATACCAACAAATATTAAGAAAAATAAGAATGTTTACCCATTACCAAAGATTTAAAATCAAAATAAAAGTTTAAGATTTAGTTATTTAAAATAAGACATATGACCAGGAATACTGATTTTAAGCAGATGCATTAACTAACTGATAACAATTGGGAGCCAGACATGACTCAATAGTAATTCTACAGTTGTTTTGTATATGGTTACTGATTCGGGCACACAGAGGTTTTTTCTTGCACATACTACAGCGAGTCTGAAAAAACAATAATCAATGGATCAATTTTGAATGAACATGTAATATAATAAAGAATTTTCTTTTAATAAGAATAATATTGATTCCTTACAGCTTTAAGAGGAATGCCAAGTGTTACCCAGACATCAAGCATGTCCTCCACAAGTGTATCAATCATTTCTGGAGTATGGTGTGGTGTAGGTGCCAATCTTAATTTTTCATGACCAATTGGGACGGTGGGATAATTGATGGCTTGTACATAATGTCGTTTTTCTTGAAGTAGTATATCAGATATTTTAGAACATAAATTTGGATTTCCGATCTGAACAAAATATATTATGTCATGTATAAAATTAAATAATTATCGTTAGTTTTTATTTAAACTAAAACCTTAATGGGTATGATGTGAGATGGTGTTGATTCAACGGGTAACCCAGCAGCATATAATTTTTGACGGAGGTATGCAACATTTTCCTGATGTTTTTGTCTGAGTGATCTTCCTTCTGCTGATGATAATACACTGACAGCTGTCCGAGCTCCGGCTAAAACCATGGGTGGTAATGATGTGGTAAAAATAAAACCAGCAGCATAACTACGGATCATATCGATTAAATTGCTTGAAGCAGCAATATATCCTCCCACATTACCATAAGCTTTACCTAAAAAAAAAAATAAAATAATAAGTTACACATTGTGTACATTTTTTTTTTACTGGCTTATTCGTATAATAACCTAATGTGCCAGATATAATGTCCATTTGATTCATTAAACCCCGCAGTTCACCAACACCAGCACCATGATCTCCATACAAACCAACAGCATGAACTTCGTCTACATAAGTCAATGCTCCATACTTATGAGATATCTAAAAATAGTTGAATAAGTTTATAATATTGTCATAAAATATAAATAATTTTTAAATTGACCATTGACAGTATTTTTTTTTTTACCTCGCAAAGTTCTTCGAGTGGACATATTGCACCAGTCATAGAATGAACTGTTTCAAATGCAACTATCTTAGGTACAGCCTTATCAACGGACATTAATAGTTCTTCCAAATGTTGTGGATCATTGTGACGAAATATATGTTTGGAAGCCCCACAATTACGAATACCTTGTATCATTGATGCATGATTACCAGAATCCGAAAATATATGTAAACCTAACATATTTAACAAATATAAAATTATTAGTTGATACCGAAAATTTATAAAATATTCATAAATATCAATTGTTTATACCTGGTACCATTTTCCCCAATGTAAATAATGTAGAATCATTTGCAACAAAGCATGACGTAAACAATAAAGCTGCTTCTTTTTCATGGAGTACAGCCAAATCCTTTTCCAAATTCTCATGAAACATTGAATTACCAGATATATTACGTGTTCCTCCAGCACCTGACCCATATTTGTCTAAAGTTCGTCTAGTAAAATAATTAATATCCAGTTTTGATTAACAATTACAATTAAATTAATATATTATTAAGAATAGAGTAATAATAAACACATCTTACTGAACTGCACCCTTCACTTCTGGATGACAAGACATACCCAGATAATCATTTGAACACCATACTGTAACTGGCTTTTCATGTCCCGTGTATTCAACCGCATATGGGAAATCCATAGCCAATCTATTCACTTTTTTGAAAATCCTATAAGAATGATCTACCTTCTTGCGCATAATTTGTTCGTGGAAAAATTGTTCATAATTGTAGATATTTTCTTAAAACAAAATAAAAACTAAAATCACACATTTAATACAAGTCCATAAAATTGTGAAATAATTATGTATCTATCAATTCAAAGTATCACAATGTTTATGTATATGTCGTAACTACATTGTGAAATCGATCTTTTCATGAAAAGATGACTATTTCATGAAATGTTCATTCCAATTTTATATCGTGTAATTTTTTTCACAATGTGGTCGTTCACTTTATGTACTGAAATACAACATTAATGGAAACGTTAAATTTGATTAGATTCATTATTAGTTATTTCAAGTATACTCATATTTATTAAGTACCTACTTATTTATAATAAATTATATTAGAGTAAACCATATTATATTATATATTATAGTATATAAGTATATCACATTAATACATTAATGTATTAACAATATTGTATCATATTATATTATAGTATATCATATTAATTTATTAACACTTTTATTATTAAACAATTTTTTATTTCAGTGGATATTTTAGGGAATTATCACTGGGCGGCATTTAAAAAAAAATGTCCACTCTATATGTCATAACAAAATCAATAAATATTATGAGTCTAAAAATTTTTTTGTATTAATTAATATATAAAATATTATCTACATGGCTACATCTAATAATATTATCACAACACATACCTAAGTAAGTAGGTACAAATAATTTATGAGTTAAATTTATTCTTTTTAATTAAAAAAAATGGAATCAATTGTTAATGACATACAAACATACAGTATACACTAGACATAGGTACTGTATTAAGTCTAAGTCCAAGTAAAAAATATTAAATTTTAAGTAATTTTATACTTTTCAAAAAATGAAAGTCGTTGTATATGTTGATTTAATAAGTTATAAATATAATAAAATATACTATATTATCTATATTACTATAAAAAATAATTATAATATTGTTAATAAATTAATATGATATAATAAAATACAATATAATATAATATAATATGATATAATATTATAAATAAGTAAGTACTTAATAAATATGAGTATACTTGAAATAACTAATAATGAATCTAATCAAACTTAACGTTTCCATTAATGTTGTATTTCAGTACATAAAGTGAATGACCACATTGTGAAAAAAATTACACAATGTAAAATTGGAATGACCATTTCGTGAAATATTTTTGAATTTCATGAAGTGTAAAATATCTGTTTCCATTTCATGAAGTGGTCATCTTTTCATGAAAAGATCGATTTTACGATGTGGCTACAGTATATACATAAGTACTAAATAAATGTGCCATGAATTATTCAATTAACAGCATACGATATTTGTAATATTAATAGTACTTTGTTACCTGTTTTAGTTTTGGGTTCAATAACATCCTCTTGAATTTCTTTGCTAACTTCTTTGACTGCTTTTGCAGTACTTTCATTTTCTAGAAACGGGCACTTTTTTTTATTATCAACTTTTTCATTTATAACACCTGCAGGGGATCCAACATTAATAAATCTAGACATAACTGGACACGAATGACCATATGTCTTAAGCAAGCCCGAAACATAGTTCTTGACATAAGTAGTTGGCAGTTTAGACATGAATGGGCATGCCATGATACTGAACTAAAAAAATATACAAATAATAATTAGTATCTAACTATTGATGGCTTAAATATTAATTATAAATTTTAATTACTTATATTTGTATTAAATATAAAATAATATTATTTTTAAACAGTATCTACTAATAAAAATAAATAAATAATCAATTCCTTTTGGAAATATATATTTTTATTTGGTTAAAATACAGTGAAATTTTAATAAAATTATTTTCAAGGAACCTAGAAAATCATATTGTTATGTACATAAATTTAGTTATATCTCTGGATATATATAAAACATTGATTACACAATTTTAAAGTTTAAAATTATTTTTTTGAAATATTTTATATATTATTAATTGTGTATTTTATTCTATACCCAAAAAGTGTTCTCTTAGTAAGTTTTAGCTATATAAAATATTATAACTTAAAAAGATTTATATCTCACTATAAAATTATAATATCAATAAAACCTTATCAAATGACCTAGATTATATTTTTATCTTTAAGTTAGATAATTGGTAAATTTAATTAATATTAAAATTTACAACATGGCTGAATGCAAATATGCATGTTAGTAAGATGGAGACAGTACATGCTAATAGTTTCCTATTAAAACATAATGTATATTGTATAGAATCATTATTTTTAAATAAATTAATTAATTTTTTCATCATACATATTATATGAAGAATAACATTTACAGTGATATTTTTTATATGAACTTAATAACATAATTAGGATTTATTAAAACAAATAATTAATTATAGGTACTATAGTTAAAATTACCCCATATAAGGTAGAACACCAACTAAATGTATTACTGGAAATCATTATATCCAGAATATTGTAGTATGTAGCACAAAATTATAAGCTAATTTGATTGTACTTATAGAATTCATTAATGCTTTAAACGGTTAAAGAAGATGCTTTAAAACCAGGGGTCACCAATTAATATTTTTGAAGGGCCACATAAGGAATCTAAAAATTTTTCGCGGGCCATCAAGATCCTAAGTACATATTTACATTATATAAAAACTAATAATATTAAACAAAAATAATAATTTACAATTATAACACATATAATTTTGTCGTAATATGTGTTATTTATTTTTTGTCTGCGGGCCGAATAAAATGTGTTGGCGGGCCGTATGCAGCCCGCAGGCCGCCATTTGGTGACCCCTGCTTTAAACCTATAGGTACATATACTACATATAATAAATTAAACGTCTACAATACAAAATTTAAATATGATATACATAAAAGAAAATTTAGATAAATATTGAGATCATAGTTACTGTAAAATAGTTTTTAGCTACTTATATAATAGAACAAGAAGTAAATAGAAAGTAAAACCATTACCCAATATACTTATAAAATAATTATTTATGCTCAATGGTTTATTAAAATAGCTACATTATGATTTTAAACAAGAAATTAGTTACAATTGTTAAACATTAGCAAAATGCATAAATTATATTAAAACTATAATCATAAATTATTAGTATTATTAGTACTTATTAGCATCATAAATCATAAACTTTCTAATAGTAAAAAAAAACCTGTTATGAAAAAAACATCAAGGATCAACAAATACTTTGGTAATTATTATATTAAATGTTTCCTATGGTAAACAAAATATAATATAATATTCACCAATAAGTAAATTATTATATTAACATATTGGCCAAGAATACCAAATGAATGGATTGTTGAATAGTATATCATTCAATGTCAAACATTGAATTATATTATAATTAGTTAACCTTCAATCTAATTTTAATAATATAAAATAATTAGAATAAATTTCAAATATTTTTGTAATAATTATTCAATTGATTATTCCATTTTACTGGGTTACCGTGTACAATAACCTTTAATTAGATCAAATAGTATAGAATTGTATTGGTCTTGGCTAGTGACAATACAATTTAAAAAAAACAACAAATTTTAACGGGCACAAGGTTAACCGGGTCACCTTTCACCCTAACCATATCAGAATAAAATAATTATTGCAAAGAACATTTTATTTTCATGTTTTTAAACTATCGAGAAAAGGAATGCCTTGTGTTCATAAGACGTGTTAATGTGTCTAGCCACCACGACAACAGTCGGACCAGTAAATTAAAATCAATTTAAAAGCGATTTTTAAATGATTTTCCGTTTTTTTTTTTTTATGGACATCAGAAAGGAAGACTAGTGTCAACAAGTAGTAAGGTTCGGGCAAGAGTACATAATATTATTATAAAGGTAATATCGCGCAATAGTCAGACCGACGATTTTTGTATGCTCGGCAGAGCGCCAGTGGACATTTGAGGCAGATACACTCACCTTTTACACGGGGTAACACGTTGCTCTGCTCTCGACGGATATCCGGACCTAGTGCCTGACGCGTAGTCTAGGGACTGTGAGGTGAAAAGTGAGAGTTGGACAAACGGCGACCACCTCTGACGTCAGAGTGCGAAGAATTTCTCTTGCGTCAAACGTTTGCCAGCGACTTGTCCGTCCGTCCGTCCGGTGTGAACGGGACGAGGTGATGAAGAAAGTGTGCACTGGTCGCGATCACAGTCGACTGACGGTAATAAAGCGTGAGCGTTAACACTATACTTTACAGTTATCACGGTCGTCGAGTGGCGACTGGCGCTTGGCGGCGGAGGACTGGCAGTGTTGTAGTTGTGCGATCGTCGGCGGCCCCTCCACCACAGAATATAATATCGTACAACCAGTGGCGTATTTACGGGGGGGGGATATGGGGGATAGATCCCCCCCATTGGTTCCTTTTTACTTGATAGGTTTAATAATATATTACATAATATATTGATATATTACAGAAATACAGAATACAATTATTGAAAATGCTACATTTTATTATAATATTGAAATTTTAAGAATTTGGAAGTATTATGTTTGATGGCCGTAGTCAATACACGACACTGCTAAATATGTATATGATTGAAAAAAATTCGTGTTGTAAATCGTTAAATTCCGTCAATTATTGTCATTAATGATCCGGCTATTATTATGCTTTTAATAATAAGCGTTTGGTTGCTATTTCAAAACATATTGCAAGGCGAATGCCGAATGTATATTGCAGACTGCAGTATATATAAATAGGCATTATAAATAATAAGTTTTAATTATTAAATGGTATACAAACAATAAAAAAACTTAAACACTAAATACGAGTTATTAATTATTTTTATAATATTTATTATTGCATCAGTTCATTTTTAATCCAGCATAATAATACACTATTCATTATAATCGAACACTCGCGTTAGGGCCAGTGCCGAACTTCAACCTAGGCAAACTAGGCAGCTGCCTAGCGGTCTTTAGTTCTTTACCTTCTAAGGGTCCAAGCCTCTGGCCAAGTACCAAAAAACGGCACTTCCTTAATAGCTGAATTGAGACCCTGAGACCCTTAAGTTCGGAGCACTGGCTCCATGCATTATTTTTTACTGTTTTGATTTTTCGTCCTATACATATATATTATATAAATTTGTATATTTATCAATAAGCACTAGATACTAATTTAGTCTTATGATTTTCTCCATTTTATAAAAAATGACAATGAATAATAAATCTTCAAAACAATAGTCTTATATATTTATTTGTAGGTTTATTGATAAATAAGTATATACATTTTCAAAATTTTTGAGAAACGATAGTAATAGTAACTGTACATTTGTACTCCCCCAGTAGATAAAATAAATTATATGTTTGCCAACGTATATCCCCCCCCTAGAAAAAATCCTAAATACGCCACTGCGTACAACGTCCGACGCCGCCGTCGTATTTTTTTTTTCACGATCTTTTTACTTGGTAATTATTCACAGGCGTATGTGCGTGACTCGAGAAGGGGTGGGAGAAGCTAAATTGCTAAAAGCCCGACACGATGTCCGCAACTGACTGAAAACCACTCAGCTTTTCTGACTAAATGTGTACCTATGCGCTATATTATATAATATTATTGCTAACTTTGTGTAACTATTAACTTATGTTACGTCAGCACTTTCAACTTAAAAATACCTATTATGTTCTATCTTCTATGAAGTAACGTAACAAATATTTAGCTAGTGGTTGACCAGGACTTGATTTGGGCGTTTTGAGCAGGGCCGGATTTAGGGGAGGGCTGAGTGGGCTGCAGCCCAGGGGCCCCCATAATTTTATGATATTCAAATTAGAATACAAAAAAAATATTTTATTTATAGTTCCAGGCATTTAATTTTAATTACTTGACATTATTATTTTTATTTATTATTTTTCATTTAATTACTTACACTTAATATTATGATAATATTACTTAATATACTAGTTATACTCCGTTTGATTGTTTTTATAATTATTTATTATTAAATAGGTAGTAGTTAATTGTTACTACTACTAAACATAATAATAAATATTATTTAATAAGTAAAAAAATATATTTTATTGTTTGTGTATAAGGGGCCCTCACAATATATTCCGCCCAGGGGCCACCACATACCTAAATCCGCCCTTGGTTTTGAGTCTTAAGGTAAAATAAAAAAATTTGGCTCCTTGTCAACAATAGCGTTTACCTAATATATTATGGTCCCTTCCACATATAAGTTGTACAAAAATAAAACAAATCAATTTACTTATAAATTTTCTCAAACAAAATTACAATATTATAATTTTTTTTTATTTTATACAATGAAAATTGTAATCTACATAAAAAAAAGGTTCATACAAATCAGACAGCCCCTAATAACGGAAGACATAGGCAGTTGCCTATCCTATCTAATGTTAAATAATAAATATAGCCCCACAGTGGTTCGGATCCAAATCCTATTTCAAATGTTTTGAAATAATAAACAATAATATTGTACTTGTAAATTCTAATCAATATAATATCAGTAGGTATATTAATCGTTTTAGTTAATATCTGATAGACACAACTAAACGCTCGACAGTGTTGTTATGCTGTCATGCCGGCGTGATGATAATATCATAAACGTATTTAACATTTGTTTCTCAGTTTTTGTACATGATATATTTTTATTGAATCCATTTTTAAATTTTAAAAATGTTGTGTAGAGTCGTGTTATATGAATTGTATTATCATAATAATATAATTATATAGTCGTATTTATAAACTAGGTAGGTAGGTAATAAAACTAAATTTTAAAACAAAAAATACTCGAAAAATATTTTATCCATACATTCTATTCCTATGACATCACGTAATTGAATGTTTAAGTGTGATATTCTCATACTTCATAGGCACTTAAAGTAAAATACTAAATAACATTATTTTCAAGAGTATGCGAGCTACTGAGCTAATATAATTACTTTCCTTGTCATTAACTTATTAAATGTGTATATTATGTATCATCCAATATTAATTATTATTGATGCAATTAATAAACAATTTGTGTAAAAGCACAGTCTATGACGGTAGGTAAAACCAAGTATTTTGATTTAATAATGTAATATTAATTACCTAGTACCTACTAATCCATTTATATTTTATACATATATGTGAGGGTATTAAATTAACGAATTTAAAAATATTTAAATTTAATGGTCTTTATTACTATAGCATTTTGGCATTTCTAACAAAAAATAATTTTTTTTATAACTACCAGAAAAAAAGGCTAAAATATATACAAATGTACTTGGGCTAAAAGAAAACTATAGAAGCAATGATCCTCAATTTAAAAAAAATAGGCAAATGGATACCGATTTTCTCAACATTAGGCTTTGAGTGGGCCATTATATAATGGATATATTAAATTTGAATTTAAAATATGTGTGTATTTATATAATAGCATAGTGTACTAAAAGAAGATTCTGAGCGGAAACCATCTGTCAGCCTATAATAACACCAAGTATATTTTGTGATGTTTTTTTTTGTTGATATTTTGTTATAGCTATTATAGTTATATATAGGGAACGGATGTTATAGTAGTAAAAAACTACTAAAATTGATTGCAGTATTGTACTAAAAAATACCGAAAATTGCTCTTAAAATATTAAAAATTGCACTAAAAATTACAACATTTCGTTATAATTTATAGATGTTTTATTTTAATTCTGACGAAAAAATATATTTTTTACATTTTATATTGATAAATATTAACTAATAATCTATGCGTATTCTAAACATATTAAATATTTTAAATTTTAAACCTTATTGGATTGGACTATAAGTGTTTGTTTTAAATTTTCGAATTCGAACGCTCTTCAATTTGGAGCCAATAAGTATTATCTTATATTCTTATCTATATACGACTGCTGCAGAGTTTCGAATATAGCTAAAATAGTTGTATAAATGATTATATTCAACAAAATTGCAATAAAATGGCAAAAATTGCAAAAATTGCAAAAAATTGCACTTAAAACTTTTAGATTTGAATTCGTACTTACATGAAACGTATTTAAAACTTACTTAGCAATAAATTGGAAAGGTAGAAGAAAAGTTGCAAATGCAACAACATCCGTGCCCTAGTTATATATTTTACTTTTAATATTATGATAGACTGATCTAATTCTTCTTATATAAATAAATAATATAGTATTTCATTTTTTTAATTATTATAATAATATACATTTAATATTTATACAATATTGTAAAACTTTAAATAATTTGAAATTTAATTTTATCTTTTTACTATCTTGACGAAGTACCTCGTCTCTTCACTCCGTTATTCCTGTTATTGTATTGTTATATAAATTAAGCTTATTGTTCAAATTTGTAACAAATTGCTAAATAAAGAATTAAGTTAAAAAAAAAAAATTATCTTTCTGTAAATACCGTAAAACAGCAACAATATAAATTCATAATATACTTAGTATATAATTTTATAGATATTATCTTAAAATAAATCAAAAATGTCATTGCGTATAGGAAAGTTCATAATAATATAATTTACGTAAAAGTAAAAGGAATGTTGCGTACTAGTTATTTAGAAATAAAATGAAAAGTTTTCATGAATTTCTAACTATACAATAGTTAATTCAAATGCATATTGAAATAAATTGTGCCTAAATATTTTTAATATTCTTATGAAAATATAAGAACAGTTTACATGGAATCGTATATTAACTTTTCAAAATTCTTAACCAAGCGAATAATTTTTGATTGACATTTATAAAAATAAAACTAAAATATATCGGAAATTTACCATGCCTTTATAAACAGCTCAAATGAATTAACAATTTTGACAATTTTATCATATAATAAAAACGATAATATATGCATTTTATGTTAAATTTCAAGTATCTATTTGGTTATCCGCAAAAAAAAATCTTTTGGAAAGAAATAGTTATTATACGGGTATATATCAAATGTTATAAGATTTTAAACTTTCAAATCCTCATACAATTGCAATTGTTTATAAATAGCTCGAAAATTTTAGATAGGTACATATAAACGTATAAAAATGTATAAAAATTAATTTTAAACACGAACAAACAACGGACAAAGACGTAGGTATTGTGATATTTCATCGATATTATCATTGATTATACATTTATACATATTATTAGGGCCCGGATTTATATGCTCTAAAAACCTAAGAAATATGCACTATAAAATATGCATTTATGCTCTTATTTTGTAGAAATATACCCTATAAAATAAAAAATATGCAAAAAATCGATTAAAACTTTTTTTTTTTATTATTATTTTTATATTATGTTTAAATAAATTATACTATATTTACAAACACGACGAAACAAACACGATTAATGTATGATTCACTAAAATTTACTCAATAACAGATTACTACTTGTCCCGATATGTCTCAGATAAAATAAGAAAACGACTTCGTAAAATTACATGGATTATAAATATAACTATAAATACGTTATTTTAATAAAAATAACCAAAATATTACATATTATGCATTTAAAAACCGTATATATGCACAAAAAAAATCGTAAATTACAGAAATATGCAGTACATGTCAAAAAATGACAAAATATGCAAAAATATGCAAAATAAAATTTTATATTTTGGACCTATTGATTACAAATCAAACTTATAGCTTACCTAGCTATTTTTTGGACTATTCAGAAAAAACATGCAAATGCATATAAATCCGGGCCCTACATATTATTGTATACTATGTATAATCAATGATATATGTTATAAATCGATCCATATTATGTTTTAAAATGTCTATAAAATAAAAGGTACTTTAAAGTATTAACTAATACTAATAATGGTACGTTTTTTCCATCGAGTTATTAGATTATTTGTACGATGTATATTTTATTGTTATATGGATAGCGAGGTGATAACATATGTGAGTGGCGGGCCTATAAAGTTTTCATTCGCCGCGGCTGCGGGTCTATAACAAACCAGTAATGAAAAAAAATAATAACGAAGACATATTTTATTAATATATAAATTATTTAAATCCAACCGATAGCTTGAGGTACATCTCTACTGGCACCTTCTTCAATTTCTTTTTCGAGTATTTGAATTATTGCAGTAAAATTATTCTTAACAGCAATGCAGTTTTTGTAGCGACATGCCCATCGAGTTTCACAAAGTCTTGTAATGGTTAATTGTGTTATATTCATTTTAATTTGCAAGTCAGTTAATTGTTTGTTTCGACTGGGCTGTGCAAAATGAACATAAACAGCTTCAAGAACATTAAAAAAGTTTCTTGCTTCCTAATAATTAAATTAGTCAAAACTTATAATATAATCAGGGCCGGCGAAAGCTATGGGCGACCTGGGCGACTGCCCAGGGCGCCAGCACGGAAGGGGCGCCAAACTGAAAATTATTTTTATTTAATTTAACTTTTAAAAGGCATTAACAATCTATACAATTTGAAATATTCATTTTCATTATCTAATGTCGTTTTAGTTGAAGATCAGAAGATGCATCTACAATTGTCTCATTTTAGTCATATTTGTAGAATATAAGAATATAACAGTGCATGTGCATCGATACCGCTGGTTTTGATGTAAAAACTAAAAATAATGCATCAATTCATGGAACTATGGAAGCATACCACCGCATTTTTATGTGTCAATAAAATATATAGATGGTCGTAATAATTATTTTTATATTATAATATTTACCCTTTTATAAATAAATTCATATAACTAGACGTCTAGACGATAACGATTCGTTAGAAAAACCGCGATGATAAAACCCATTCGGACCTTACGGCGAAAATACCGCAGTGTAGAGTAAACCAAAAGACACAATTATCTGACACACACTAGTACACTACACGTCTACACACACAAAACACAATTATTTATTGTTTTCGATAAGCTCTCGCTCCGTATGGTCTGCTGTCAAATATTGTAAACTAACAAGTAACTGCCAACAGCCAACAGGTAATTAATATTCATATATTTTGTTTAGTACATTTTTACATAATATTTTGGTTTCTTTTTAAAATAAATTCCGTTCTCTGGTTGTTTTAATAAATAAGTAGTTAGTGAAACACAGTAGGTATTCCTATATTATAAACAGTAGTGGCGTGAAATAATATTATATATTTATATTTGATTTGATATTTTATGTTAATGAATATACTTTATATATTATGATGATAATATATAATAATTAATATATGGCACAACGGTCGATATAACGTGGTGAATCGCACATTCACATATTTATTATTATGAAAATACTTAAACACGTTTTCCCAGTATCTATAAATTTAATATGATATTATAATATTATTTTCGTCTTACAATTCGACAGCAGCCTATAATATAATACATTCGGCTACGACGTTGTGGCTATATACTATAATATTATAGAGTATGTGATGATTGCTATTGCACAATAATTCGTGCGATCTATTGATTATTTATAATAATACATACCTATAATATTTTAATTATTGAATTTCATATTACACACGATAATTCAAATAAGTCTTCTCTTCTTTTTCATTTTATCATAAAATATTATTTTTTTTAACCTAAATATGCAAATATAAATAAATAAATAATTGTAGGTAAAATAATTGATACCATGCCGCCAAAAAAAGATAAACCTTCAGGAGCCCAATATCGAAAGCGTAGAGCTCAAGCTCAATTAGAATTAGAAAAAAATGCAAAAATTATGAACAAATATTTTATAAGTAATAGTGGAACCTGTGAAACATCTACCTCGATATCGGATGCTAGAAATGAATTAGTAAATGATATAGAAGAAAATATTTCTAAGACTCCTGTAAAACATAATAATGAAACATCTACTTCGACATCGGAGGCTAAAAATGAATCAATAAATAGTATACAATATGAAAATATTTCTAAGACTCATGTTAAACATAATAATGAAGAAACGTTGACCTCTCCTACTTTAACATATTTTCCTTGTGATGATAATAATTTTGATATTGACATTAATAGTAGTAATAGTGCATTTGTGAACAAAACAGTTGAGATGAGCGATAAACCGGTAACCGATGTTTCAAAATCTGTTGCATTTATTTCTCAACCTGATTTATTCGACCCATATTTATGGCCAGATAACAGACAGAATAACTTAATAGACATAGTTATTAAGATGGGACCACGTGAAATAAATGAAGACATTTTTCCCAAAGATGAAAATAATCGTCATTTTTCTAAAATTTACCAAATAAGAAAATTAGACAACAATGAAAAAGTTAAAAGACGATGGCTTGTATATTCTAAAAGCATTGATCGGGTGTTTTGTTTTTGTTGCAAACTTTTTAATAGTTCTCATAGTACACTATCCACAACAGGCAATAATGACTGGAAACATATGACAACAATACTTATTTCTCATGAAAAATCACCTGAGCATTTTACTGCATACAAAAAGTGGCACGAATGTGAATTAAGATTAAACCTTGGTAGATGTATTGATAATGACCTGCAACGAGTAATGAATACAGAAGTTCAATATTGGAAAAGTATTTTAGAAAGGTTAATATCTATAACTTTATACTTATCCAAACACAATCTAGCTTTCCGAGGATCGTCTGATAAACTATTTGAAAAAAATAATGGAAACTATTTGGGGTTAGTAGAACTTTTAGGAAAATATGACAATAATATGAAAGAACATTTAAATCGAATAACTACACAAAAACTCAATCTAACTTATTGCAGTAAGGATATTCAAAATGAACTTATAAATCTAATGGCCTCCAAAGTTTTAGAAATCATTCAGCAAAAAGTACAAGACGCAAAATATTTTTCTGTGATATTAGATTGTACTCCTGATGTCAGCCATTCTGAAAAAATGTCATTTACTATAAGATTTGTGGACGAAAATAATGGCAATTTACAAGTAGCTGAGCATTTTATTGGTTTTAGAGAAGTTAGTGAATCTACTGGAGAAAGCCTTACTGAGTTATTGCTTAAGACGCTAAAAGAAAACAATCTTGATATAATGAACTGTCGTGGTCAGGGTTACGACAATGGCGCGAATATGAAAGGTCATAAAAAAGGAGTTCAAGCAAGAATTTTAGCTTTAAACCCTAAAGCGGCATTTATGCCCTGTGGTTGTCATTCTCTTAATCTCGTTATATCTGACGCAGCCTCGCAATCCAAAGAATCTATCACTCTTTTTGGAATTATACAACGGATATTTGTTTTATTTTCGGCTTCTGTTTACCGTTGGCAAGTACTAAAATCACACTTACCTAACTTGACGGTTAAGCCATTGTGTACAACCCGTTGGGAGAGTCGCATAGACAGTGTAAAAGCAATTCGATATCAAACAAAAGAAGTATACGATGCATTAATTGAAGTTGCGGAATCATCTAAGGCAGATGCTGGTACAAGGAATGAAGCAAGCAGTTTAGGCAATCAATTACTTGACTTCAAGGTATTGATTTCATTAAATGTTTGGTATGATTTATTATTTCAAGTAAATATTGTAAGTAAATCTATGCAAGGGTTTACAATGGATATAGAAATGGCGTCTTCATTATTAGATAATTGTGTCAAATATATTAACAAGTATCGAGAAACAGGGTACGCAGATGCGTCAAACTCTTCAAGAGAAATAGCAGAGTCATTAGGTATAGACCCAATCATAAAAGAAGTACGAGTAAGACGTAAAAAAACTTTTTTTGATGAAAACACCGATCAAGATTTTTTGATTAGCGCTGAAGAACGTTTTAAAAGAGAATTTTTCTACACTCTTGTAGACACAGTCAGAGAATCTATAAAAGAAAGATTTACTCAATTTGAAAATCATAAGCAATTATGGGGGTTTCTGTACAATTTAGAAAAATTACCATCTTCTGAATATCTTTTGGCATGCTGTAAAGATCTGCATGGAGCACTCTCGGAAGGAGATAGTGCTGATATAAATTCCGTAGAGCTTTACAGTGAACTTAAACATCTGAGTTCACTTTTACCAATTGGCAAAGGATCCCCCAAATCAGCGCTCCAGTTTATACACGATATGAAATTAGTTGATGTATTCCCTTACACATGGATATCTCTAAGAATATTGCTGACGATTCCAGTTACTGTAGCATCAGGTGAACGAAGTTTTTCTAAACTGAAATTAATAAAAACTTATTTGCGCTCCTCGATGACAGATGATAGACTTTCTTCGTTAGCAATTTTGTCAATTGAAAATGATTTAGCCCAAAAAGTAAACTATGAAGAAGCAATCAAACAGTTTTCTGAATTAAAAGCTAGAAAAGTTAAGTTTTAATATTAATTATAGTTATAAGTTTAAAATTAATATTATTTTTATTTTTATTTTTTATTTTACGGAATGCGGCAATTTTATACGTTAATAATATAATATGTGTAATCTTATTACAATGTTGTACGATCAGGTAATAAAGTTTAAAATTATGATACAAAATACATACTAATTTTATTTAACTTTATAAAAAACTTAATTTTATTACTACTCAAACTAGGTGTGAGGGGGGTAAGGGCGCCAAAACATGGTTTCGCCCAGGGCGCCAATACTTCTTGCGCCGGCCCTGAATATAATTATTTAATAAAAAAAAATTGATACTTTTATGTGATTGCATGTACTGCAAAGAACAAAATTGTGTTCTATGAGCTGTTGAAATTTGTGTAAGAACATTTTCACTTTGTAATGTCATTTTATAAGCATTCGATTTTGCAGTACTTGTTAAATGTGATATTGACTTTTCATGTTTAGACAATTTATCATTTATCTATTAAAAATAATAATAATAATAACTAAAGATAATAATATATTAAAACAAAATATTATTTATTTAAATATAGGTACCTTTTTCCAGTTTTGCACACCATTTATATTATCAAATTTTTCATCAAGGGTGTTAGACGTTAGTAGAAAAATGTCGACAGTTAAAACAAAAAACAGCATTTGCTTTCACACTATATTTAATCCAATTATACTTGTTATAATAAATTGATGAAAATGCTCTGTTTTGTTTTTTAAATGTACTTAACGGAAATGCTTGTAAATTTGGCTGTTTTGGACCCGAAATTTTTGTGCCTAGATCATGAATAATATTTTTTGTTTCTGACATCATTACTTCAGATGAGATCTATAAATAAATACCATAGTTTATTTTTTGTCGAATTATTACGTAAATATAACTATTAACAGGTACTGACTTAGTTCAAAATTGTAGAAGTTTCTGATGTTTCCATGGGTATTGGATTTGAAATATCAGTGTTATTAGAGTAAAGAATATCATCGTTCTTCTTAATTTTTTTATCAAAGAATGAGAGAATATTTCCATCCTTTTTATTTTTACCACTCATGGCTCAATTAAATTTATTTTAATTTTTAATTAAATATTTTAATGGTTTATAAAATAAAATCACAGTCACAGAAAAGTTATAATAATTATTAATTATACAAAAGTTTTTCGTTAATACAAAACTACACCAAAAGAGTATCACACAATGACACAAATAATGTGGAGCATACGTACTGCATTTATCGTAAAACATTATAAACGAGTGAGTTGGGAATTGGGAAAACTACAGTTGATAACGATTGATCACACAAATGCGAGAAATGGCATTAATGCATCATGTGAGTACCTACCTATTATATTTATCGCGAAAACATAATAATATACCGCCTTAATAAATTACTATACGTATTAAATAGGCTAATAGGCAACTTAGTGAAAAAAGTTATATCGATTCCAAACTACGTACACAGTAATATATTTGAATATTTTAATTATGATTATTTTTTAATTTTTATATAAATACATGTAAAAAAAGCGGGTAAGTGAGTATCGCTCTGCTGTACATTAGGGGGTGGGATGGACCTCGGACTAGGGTAGGTTAAGTTTGAATGCAATGATAGGTATCATTGTATACGAAAAACGATTCTGAACGGAGATGATTTGTCAGTCTAGGATATGTTAATATATTATATTAAAATATTGTCATATATTCTATTTTGAAACAAATTCAAACATTTAAGTAAAAGTTTTAAGATCTTACGTTTGATAATGTTTTAAAAATAACAAAAATCGAAAATTATTTATTAGTAAAACGTTATTTTACACGTGTATTTTTGATTTCAAATTAAAATTAAAACTTTAAACACTCGTAAAATTTTTTAAATTTAATGAACATCAAACTTTTTTATAATTATTCTAAGCTTAACTTATGGACAGCATAGTATTAAATTTTCAATTCTTAGCTTTTGATAGAAAAATATTTATAAATTTTTAACTACCAAATAGTGAAAAATATTCATGATTTTGACGAATTTTTGTCAATATTTGAACTTCAAATGCTAATAAAAAAAAATTGTGCCTATGTATTTTTATAATTTTTGAATGAAAGTTAGACCAAGTTATGTAGACCCTTCAATTAAATTTTCAAGTAATTTGTCCCAGCTAAATTTTTTTTATCAACATTTATAAAAAAAAAATAAAAAAAAATTGAAAATTTCAATTGTCTATAAATAGCTCAAAAAAAGTCAAAATATTTTGAAAATCAAATCACATAAAGAAAATGGCAATCTAAATAACTGGTAAAATTTTCAAGTATTTACGACTTATACTATTTGAATAACAACAAATATTAAAAATCGTTCGAGGCTAAACCGTTATTTAACGCGGTTTTGTAAAAATTTAAATTTCAAACAATCATAAAAATTTTTTGTTTTAGTCCGGTAGAGTTTTTTTTGCAGATAGTTGAAGAAAATTTTATGGAAAACCTTGTACCAAATTTTCAAATCTTAGTTATAAAAGAAAAAATTTTTACGATTTTTTAACCACAAAATTACTTGCCAATTTTCGCAATTTTGACATATTTCGTATAAATTCGAACTTTAAGCACTCATAAAAAAAAATTGTGACTAACGATTTCGGATTTTTTTTTTATAACTTTAAGAACAACTTATAAGAAACCTTGTACTAAATTTTCAAGATTTTCTGGCAGGCCAAAAAATTTTTATCGTTATTTTAAAAAAAAATACTTAAAAAAATTGAAAATTTCAACTGTCTATAAATAGCTCAAAAAAAGTCAAAATTCTTTGAAAATTTAACTGTGTATGGAGAACGCTAATTTAAACACTTGATGAAAATTTCAAGTGAATACATCGATTAGTTTTTGAGTTATAGCAAAATAAATAATTCGATTTTGTCGAAAACTGGTTTTACGTAAAAATTCCCGTTTTTCTGTCATTTTTTTTTTGTTTTTCTCGATTTTTTTGAAAACTGTTGGAAAATGTTTACTTTTCACCTCTATAATGCACCAAGGATATCCACTTTGCCATCGGAAACCACCCCCAAAGTTTGAAATTGAAGCATTATTTCGACTAGTTATGCTGTACACAGACACAAAAACAAAAAAACAAAAAAAAAAAAAAAAAAAAAAAACACACATCATTGTAAAATCAATACATTCATCACTCCGTTCAGAATCTAAAATGTACACTTATCAAATTTCAAAATTATTGATTTTTCAATAGTTTGTAGGAAACTAATAAATTTGGGGGGGGCTAATTATGACTCTGGGGGGCTAAGCCCCCTTAGCCCCCCTGTGATTTGCGCCTATGGCCGCGATAGGAATGGCGGGGCATGGCAAGTCACGCGCACGATAGGGACGGCGGTGTAGCCCGGATTTACCGGATTTGCGGCGGGTACAGAACATACTAAAACATACTACTAATAGTATAAGTCAATTGGATGAATGATATGATGATTGACATTCCTCGTTTCATTTTTTTTAATCTCATTTAAAATAATGGCTATACACAATATAGTTTAGGATGAAATCAAATTATTTGACTTCATATCGATAACCTTATAATTATTAGTAATTTTTATTAAAGTATTATTTATGTAATAACAAATTGGTTATAATGTCCTTATGTTCAATAAAAAAAGATTGCATAATTTATTTCTAAAAAAAAAAAATAATAAAAATCTTAGTAAGATTGGTATAAACTCTAATTTAGCCATTTAAATTATAAAATAAGATGATTAAGGTTTGCGATTATGCAATAATACTTAAGTGGTTTATCATTAAGAATATGAATAAAACGAGATGAATGTCTCATGACATCTCATATAAACATATTATTTAATATTATGTTCAGGGGCGTCATTTGAGGGGGTGCAGGGTGTACATTTGCAGCAACATTTTTGAAAAACGCATTCTTTGGACTGCCAGCAATAAATGTAAGCGCCGATATACCTAAGTATTATAATATTCATATATTATATATATTATATATTTTATATTTTTTCAGTATTTAAAAAAAAAAAATTATTATAGGTACCTACTAAATTAATGTGTTTTATTTCCAAAAATGATCAGTGTAGTAGTGTACTAGTGTGGTTAAATCATTTATATCATAGATATAATATAAAATAATAATAATATAAATAATATAATATATCTGTGGATATAATTATGGTGGTATAGATTTCTTATCACACTCCGGCATCTCCCTACTCGTTATAATAACGCTTTACAGGGTAGAACAAAAAAAAATCATCTGATTGTTCTGAAAATTGGTTTACATGCACTATGGAGTATTTTGATTTTGGGAAAAATATTGGAAAATTTTTCATTTGTTTTGCATGGTTGGAAAAGTGGTGGGAAAATAATTTCCCTTTGCCCCTTTACGACCATGGGATTTACCAAATGGGCAATGGTAATTATTAAACATTAAAAAACAAAACCCTTCAAGTAGCTTACAACATTTCTATAATGCACATTCCTGAGAAATTTATTTAAAATTCATAAATCATAATAATGATAAAAAAAAAAAACAATTGAACTTCTACTTAGTTGGTTTATAAATCACAATATTATTTGTTATTACTTACTACAATATTTTCATATCCTTATATAGATGTAATAAGACTCAAATTGATAAAAAATAACATAATCAATTACCTACTTGGTATCTATAGTTTACAAATCGCAATATTATTACAGTCTTTTTATTTCTTTATATAAATATAATACAATTAAAGTTAATAAAAAATAAATAATAATTATTTATCTTTTAAATAAAATTAATCTAAATGATGCTGTAGATTCATTTTTAAAGTTGAAAAATCGAAGATATCCGCTAATGTAATATAGTATGTATTAAATAATTATTGCTTTATGACAATAAATGTTTTTATTTGTGTAACTAAATTGTTTGTTAGTAAATTAAATTTAAGTTGTTAAATTAAAATTAGAAGTGGAAAAATTTAGATATTAATAATATTTCATTAATATGAATTAAGTATATTGTGTCATTTTGAACAAGGGAATCAATAAAACAAATTTCAGGTTTAGCTATTATTTATTTTGAGTGTGCAGGGAGAAAAATGTATAGGTTAGGATCGGATAAGTATTATTAAGGTGCTTTATACCCATTGGTGCAACTAGGCATTTGAACTAGGGAGTGCTTAAGCTCCAGGTTTTTATGTAACTCGATGGGAACACCACTATTTTCCTATATTAACCACTAAAACAAAACAAAAACCATAATTCAGGGGTCTACACTCTACAGTCTACACAGGAAAGTATAAATTGTTTTTAAAAATAATAATATATTAAATAAATTTATATGTTATTATATTTTCTACATGATACATAATATATTTTATTGACATTTTGTATTATAATATTAAATCTAAACGACGGTCTTTCTTTGAGTATTCATCTAGTATAATATTGAGGTCGAGATTATTAACAATATCTCTAGGTTATATAGCACGGACTATTTTAAATAACTTGGTCGTACTAGCATCCTTATTTCTACTAAATTAAAATCAACATATCCAATTCAACATTATAAATAACAAAATGTTATATTATAAAAATTACTATTGAGTTATAATTGTAATTTGATAAATTTTCAACTTTTTTTTCAAATTTTTAAATGATTTTTCAAGGGGTGCTAATTTTTACTTAGGGGGTACTAAGGACCCAAAGCACCCCCCCCTAGTTGCGCCAATGTTTATACCCATAAATTTACTTACCTAATACCACTGGTATCAGCAATATACCTAATATAAATTCATTAAAAGTACTTACACATACTTCTTCAAAAAAAATAATAATATTGTGATGTTTTCATACTAATATAGGTGACATATTAAATAAATTAAACAAAAAATTTTCAGTTGTTTTTGTCACCACTTAACCCCACCTCCTTATCCACAAAAATTTCCATGTTGCCTACGGTAATGATTTGGATGGGCTGCAAAAAGTTTGGCACCAACAATGAAAAAGTTGAAATGACGCCCCTGATTATGTTATGTATAGGTATATAATAAGATTTTAGTCTTCAGAATACAGAATGTAAAATTAAGTACACGCCCAGATTCAGTAGGTATTTATATTACTACAGTATTGGGTATACATGTAAATCCATCTCGTTAAAAATAATTCATTAAAATTGTATGTTATAATACGAGTTTTAGGTTAATAAAATTTTAAGCTAAACTGTAAAAGGTGTATAAATTATACTTTTTATACTATTTTATTTTACCATTATTCCGATTATCTAAGTAAATTTCAAAATGTATGTCTTAAATGCTTGAACATTTTATACAAAGTTCTTTACAAGTTTGTCTGTCAAATGAAAAAATTGAAAACTCATAAGCACAATAATTATTCTTTAAATACATCTGGAAATTCTATCTGGAATTCTGAAGTTTTATTTTTGATTAAATTGAATTAAAAAATGTTAATCTTATGGGTTTGAAAATGTTTGTTATTATACGCATATCATTATTGTCTATACATAATTCAATTTTTTGTGAGAAAACACAACTCCTCTATTACTCAACCGTATAGCGTTGCAAAAAATACGTCCGGACGACTACGTGTCGCCGTGTCGGTAATATAACGACCCTCGTTATACTAATAGTAATAATATTGATTAATATAAAAATGGTAATAGGTATTATATTATCGTATATTGACGAAAAAAATATATATTTACGCGATATTGAGTTGTTCTCGTAAAAAAAGATTTTTTTTACTCACGAGAATTATCGAGAGAAAGTATTGTTTATGAAATCAAAACCAAAAATAAATTCAAATGAGTTATAAAATAACATTTTTTTGTTTCATTTAAAACATTAAAACAGTAGTATGATTTTGGCGGTTCTAGAACCTAGTCCTAGTCCATGCGAGTCAATGCCGCGCGCTGCCATTCCCCTCAATGCCGTGCCCGGCCGTGCCCCCTCCCCTCTATTTCACTACATGCTGTGCATTGCCCCCCACCCCCATATCTAACGCTAAAATATAAACACTATACAATTCTTATAATTTAATTCAATATTATATACAACTAATTTAAAACAATATAATATATTATTGATAAAACAACCTAGCTAGTTATTTAATAATACATTCGATAAACATAGTTTGTAATAGTTAGCGACTCTTAAACATAAATTTCGTTAAAATTTTTTATGATTTCCCGATACCTAACATCGAAGTGAAAGTGTAAATGTATAGTATCACATATCGCTATTATTTCAGCAATTTAAATGCTTATCCCAAAATAGTTGAAAATATTATCTGGATTAATTTTTTAACATGGTAAATTATTAGATAATATTTTACCAATCCATGGCCTAAAATGCTGACATTACCGAAATGTATTAGAAATTAATAATCGCCAAATATCCCAAAATAGTTGAAAATATTATCTGGATTAATCTTTTAACATGGTAAATTATTAGATAATATTTTACCAATCCATGGCCTAAAATGCTGACATTACCGAAATGTATTAGAAATTAATAATCGCCAAATCCAGCATTTATTAATTATCGGTCAGCACGTCTCCAATCGTATATTACACAGTACACACAAATGAAAATCATTCTGTCTTTTAATATTTATAGTGAAATTTATTTTCAAAGTGTTTATTATTTTATTATATCAAACATATGCTTGTTATATTTCAATTTTAGAAAAATGAAAGTGTCACGTACACTTTCATATTTCATCTATAACATTTCAGGACAGCTTTTAACTCTGTAACGATTTAAAAGTTATGGTAAACAAAACGAATAAGATAATCACATATCTATGTTATACATTATTATCACCTGCTGTATTAATATTATAACAACTTGACATTTCTATAACACCTTGTTGTTATTAATTATATATTATTTCTCTTTCAATTAAAAGTCATTAGGAAAAGACAATTTACGTGTAGGTCATCTCTTTCCATTTCGGTACGGTTGAAACTCTTGATAAAACTATTAAATCATAATCATATATGAATTCTAGAATAAATATATAGAGTGATGTTTAAATGACATTACCAATAACAATAATTTAATGTGTTAGTATTTTTGCTGACATTAGGAAAATGATATTAATATTAACATGATGGAATAAGTTCCATAATATTTTAATTATAGATATTAGTATGTTACGACTAATTCAGCATTTATTAATTTAATCCGTACGTCTCCACTCGTATACTACACAGTACACAAATGAATATCGTTCCGTCTTATTAGTCCTCCATCCCATCAATACCTAACACATAATACCACACTATAACCCTCCATAGGTTAGGTTGTAGAGTACTAGCCCCTAATCAACCTACTCCACCCACGCACCTACTATCGCGTAGGTATGTACGCGATCATGTACATCATGCTACACCATAGACACTTCACTACAATCAATGTCTATACTTCTATAGTATATACCACTGAATTAGTAAATTAAATAATACACTGGTTAGTATTTCACATATATATATATATGATTTATGTATATTATATTATTACAGTTTTAAAATAAAGAATAATAACAATATTATAAACATGATGAATGATTAAACTAATAGTCATAAGAACATTCTTATTTCTTAATTTAACGAATCGTTTAATTATATACCTACATTGATATACATACATTTGTATCCATATAAATAATATACAAACATAATTATTAATATAATATTAATCAATTATAAATAAATAAATAATAATATACTAATACACCTCCATTTACCTCCGCCTAAAAAATTATACTTCAAACTACTATACCAATATATCATACATTCATACCTTAGTTATCCAAGACATTATTAAAGGAGGTATGTTGGTTAACATTTCATACAGGTACATACGTATATGATATGTGTATATTATTAATTATTATAGTTTGAAAAAATAGAATAGCACAATATAACATAAACATGATTATTAACTAATAGTCTGTTTGGTAAGAACTTTCTTACTTTCATTAAATATATCTTAGCATGGTAATAACAATATAGTTATCCAAGACATCATTATAGGTAGTATGTTGGATGCATAACCATATACATCATACCATACCACCCCCCCTCTCATCAACGTATAGTGTACACCACACCATACACTTCCCTCCCTGTAATGCTTAGTACATACCATACCATACCATCCCATTCCCTCTCATCAATGTCTATCACTTAATATATAGTCATTATATAATATACCCCCATTACCTACACCTTGAAAATTATACTTAAATCTACTATATCAGTGTACCTACCATATTTCTAAGTATACATACATTGAAAGCTGTATAAATAGTATACATAATAAATAAAATACTATTAATCAATCAATCATAAATAATATATTGTTAATATACCGCCATAACCCACACCTCAAAGGCTTAAAAATTATACTTCAAAATATTATACCTGTATACCATAATTCCAAACATATTAATATACATATATAACATATATATTTAACATTGTTAGTTAATAAATAGTATACATAATACATAATATACTAGTAGACCCTCATTAAAAACATCTTGAAAATTATACTTAAAACTTCTAGGTATATCAATATATCACACCTCCAAGCATACAATGATACATAAATATAATACATATATACTCCATATACCTCCAGGGTCATGTATATTTACATGACTGATAATCAGGGTAGGGTATTTTCAATCGCATAAATACGAACTGTATCAGTATATTCGATATCACTCGTCTACTACTCATAGTCATACAATCAAGAACGAGTACTCTAGACGACTATTGTGTGGTAAAGTACGAGAAGAACGACGACGACGACGAGGACGATAACAGTGACGGTGACGGGTACGATATAGTGTGGAATACGAGAGGCAATCGTCTTTAATATTTTACGAAAAATTTAGTGAGTACTATATTTTATTAGATATACATAACAGTCTTGGGTAGTATTCCGAATAAAGTATTCCGAATACAGTATTCGGAATACTATTTAAGTATTCAGAATACTTTTGAAAATACTTTTTCTAAAAGTATTTTATGCAGTATTCAGAATACCTTCGAAAGTATTCCAAATACTATATTCGGAATACTTTAATAAATGCTTTTTACATTCCTAATTTAGTATGAATTGTTTTCAACTGTGCCTGTCCTGATGAAAGATTTTATACTTTGATAATAAAATTAATATTATTCATAGAATTGCAGATAATTATTAATAAATATTATAATTTAATATTGTAAATCATAAACAGTCATAGTTAGATATATTATAACTTTAATTTACAAACAATATATTATACAGGGTGTAACAGAAAGATATGACATATACATATACTGGAAATGTTCCTAAACAGTTCAAAACAAATCAAGATGTTTTGAAAATTTTAATATTTTATCGTGTATAGAAAATGCAAATATTAACTACCAGTGAAAATTTCATGTATATATCATTACATATGTTCATTTGTTTTAGAGTTAAACCAAAAACTAAAATCGATTTTTTCATATTTTTCTGTTACACTCCGTATTTAAACATTGGCTATAGTTTGCCAAAAACAATTATTATTTTATTAATATCTTTAATTAAAAATATTTTAAAATTATTTGGAATATTTTTATAGTATTCTAAATACTTTATTCAGAATACTATTTTTATGATGTATTCGAATACATATTCGGAATACTATTTTTCATGAGTATTCGAGTATTTATTCCAAACACTTTTAAAAAGTATTTTACCCAAGACTGATACATAATATACGTATTATAATATATACAGTAGAAACCATTTATAATGACATATATCGATTGTATTGACATATCGGGTGTAATGATATTATATTAAAGGCCTTAACAGAACTCTTATATTGTATTTTATACAATATAAGAGTTTTTTACAGTATATTATACTAATTCATATAGATTATTATAACGTCTGTATAATGACTATATGAATATTATGACGATAATTATTGATTATATTAGGAAAATCTTTCATATAACTATAGTTAATGTGTATCAAAGGTAAATATATAAAAACTGATAATACTAAATAGATATTATTAATATTTAAAAAAATATTAGGTATATGATTTTTATATAAATTAAGTATAAACTAATATAACAGAAATATATTATAATCAAGTTATTATAGATATATAATTTTATCATTTTAGTTGTAATGACAATCAGTTATAATGATTAACTTTAACTAGTGCCTTGAATTTCATTATAAACAGTTTCTATTATATACATAATATACAGGAATATATTAATATATATGACTCTTAATCATATTCATAAATCATATATTAACTATGTCATCAATTTACAGGAAAAAATGGAAGCTTTAAAGAATAGCCTGACAAAGCAGTCTAATACAAGATTCATGTCGGTAGGAGATCTGAATATAGGACAGCTATACCGGATAATAAGGATGGAGAATCGGGATACACAGTACGGTCTCACCGTACACTGTGTGTTAGAGGGTGTAGGTGATGACGGGGGGATAATGGAAGTTTATCTACCCAAATCAATTAAGATCAGAGATGAAGACATCCATCAATTCAACCAGGGTGGGGATGATAAGGTGTTACACCTAATTTTCAAAGGACGGCGTGGTCGGTCGTTTAATATCGGATTTCAATAATGTATAATATAAAATATAAATAAACATGTATAATTAATAATTGTTGTTTTATCATAATAAATCGATCGTATTTAATTTGAATGGAAATATGTTCTATCTTTAAACCTATACGTTATGCTCAAACCCTCTATACAATTTAATATAGTATATTATATAACCATATAAGTAAAGAGTTTACCTAATTATAGTTATAACGTATTAATTACATTACTATAATTAGATTGTAGTAATAGGTTAAAATATAAAATATTATACATATTCACGTATATATATATAATAGATTTTAAGTTATTAACATCGAGTCTATATGTTAGAGGTGATAGTATTTGAAATATATAATATGTAAATGAAACAGTTGAGTGTAATGAGAATAATATGCGTGATATTCTACTAGTAATAAGCGTATAGTATTTTATAAATATTATAAAACTATGAATTTAATGTAAAAATAATTTAAAGTGATATTATATAGTTCTCGGGGGTAGTGAAAAGAATATCAATATCGAGAATCTTGATATCATTATCATCATTCTCGTCTTTAAAACATAATAACCATCGTGATACGAAAATGGATATTACATATCATCGCCTCAGTTCAAAACTGAAATAAGTCGAAATATAACAGATCTGAGTTATGTACATAGCCTTATAGACCATTTTATAACGATTTCAGGAATATAACGTAATAAAATATAATAAAATTATTGACCACGATAGTGAGTATGTCATCGTGCTCGAAATACTATTCTATCACTTGGTTAGCAATCAACAACCAACGACCTATTAATAAAACAGTTGTTTTCAATTGGATAGCAATCACTCAATTGTTTGCAATAACCTAGCAATCATCACAAAGTTACACAAAGTTAGCAATAATATTATATAATATAGCGCATAGGTACACATTTAGTCAGAAAAGCTGAGTGGTTTTCAGTCAGTTGCGGACATCTTGTCGGGCTTTTAGCAATTTAGCTTCTCCCACCCCTTCTCGAGTCACGCACATACGCCTGTGAATAATTACAAGTAAAAAGATCGTGAAAAAAAAAATACGACGGCGGCGTCGGACGTTCGTGTGACGACCGCCGTCGTTGATAACAATATTAGTTGTACGCAGTGGCGTATTTAGGATTTTTTCTAGGGGGGGGATATACGTTGGCAAACATATAATTTATTTTATCTACTGGGGGAGTACAAATGTACAGTTACTATTACTATCGTTTCTCAAAAATTTTGAAAATGTATATACTTATTTATCAATAAACCTACAAATAAATATATAAGACTATTGTTTTGAAGATTTATTATTCATTGTCATTTTTTATAAAATGGAGAAAATCATAAGACTAAATTAGTATCTAGTGCTTATTGATAAATATACAAATTTATATATATATGTATAGGACGAAAAATCAAAACAGTAAAAAATAATGCATGGAGCCAGTGCTCCGAACTTAAGGGTCTCAGGGTCTCAATTCAGCTATTAAGGAAGTGCCGTTTTTTGGTACTTGGCCAGAGGCTTGGACCCTTAGAAGGTAAAGAACTAAAGACCGCTAGGCAGCTGCCTAGTTTGCCTAGGTTGAAGTTCGGCACTGGCCCTAACGCGAGTGTTCGATTATAATGAATAGTGTATTATTATGCTGGATTAAAAATGAACTGATGCAATAATAAATATTATAAAAATAATTAATAACTCGTATTTAGTGTTTAAGTTTTTTTATTGTTTGTATACCATTTAATAATTAAAACTTATTATTTATAATGCCTATTTATATATACTGCAGTCTGCAATATACATTCGGCATTCGCCTTGCAATATGTTTTGAAATAGCAACCAAACGCTTATTATTAAAAGCATAATAATAGCCGGATCATTAACCCTTTGAAGAGTGAATTATTATTTTACCATTATCACCCACAGAGTGAATTAAAATATGAAAAAAATATAATAATAAATTAACAATTTTTGCAAAGTAATGACGTATATTTACGTCATACGTAATTCACACCCTGGAGGAAAGATTGTCAATTATCATATTTTGTATTGTAATAATCAAATATAAATAATATAATATTTTTTATCATAATATCTTTCAAATAATTCTACTTTTACCGTCATTATCATTTATAATTATTGTAATAAAACAATATAAATTAGACAGTATAGGCAACCTCTAAACATACGGAAAAAAATAATTGTAATAAATAGATACATTTATGTTCTAATCAAGTTAAAATTTTAGAAAAAATTACAAAAAATTGTTGACAGATGGCAGCACAATCTTCATTATGTGTTCGAAATCTGTACAAAAATAATTACAATCACTAAAATTCGATAAACACCATAACTCAACAATTACGTAAATATACGTCATTCCTCTACAGGATATACAAACTAAATGACGTAAATATACGTCAATACTCCTCAAAGGGTTAATGACAATAATTGACGGAATTTAACGATTTACAACACGAATTTTTTTCAATCATATACATATTTAGCAGTGTCGTGTATTGACTACGGCCATCAAACATAATACTTCCAAATTCTTAAAATTTCAATATTATAATAAAATGTAGCATTTTCAATAATTGTATTCTGTATTTCTGTAATATATCAATATATTATGTAATATATTATTAAACCTATCAAGTAAAAAGGAACCAATGGGGGGGATCTATCCCCCATATCCCCCCCCCGTAAATACGCCACTGGTTGTACGATATTATATTCTGTGGTGGAGGGGCCGCCGACGATCGCACAACTACAACACTGCCAGTCCTCCGCCGCCAAGCGCCAGTCGCCACTCGACGACCGTGATAACTGTAAAGTATAGTGTTAACGCTCACGCTTTATTACCGTCAGTCGACTGTGATCGCGACCAGTGCACACTTTCTTCATCACCTCGTCCCGTTCACACCGGACGGACGGACGGACAAGTCGCTGGCAAACGTTTGACGCAAGAGAAATTCTTCGCACTCTGACGTCAGAGGTGGTCGCCGTTTGTCCAACTCTCACTTTTCACCTCACAGTCCCTAGACTACGCGTCAGGCACTAGGTCCGGATATCCGTCGAGAGCAGAGCAACGTGTTACCCCGTGTAAAAGGTGAGTGTATCTGCCTCAAATGTCCACTGGCGCTCTGCCGAGCATACAAAAATCGTCGGTCTGACTATTGCGCGATATTACCTTTATAATAATATTATGTACTCTTGCCCGAACCTTACTACTTGTTGACACTAGTCTTCCTTTCTGATGTCCATAAAAAAAAAAAAACGGAAAATCATTTAAAAATCGCTTTTAAATTGATTTTAATTTACTGGTCCGACTGTTGTCGTGGTGGCTAGACACATTAACACGTCTTATGAACACAAGGCATTCCTTTTCTCGATAGTTTAAAAACATGAAAATAAAATGTTCTTTGCAATAATTATTTTATTCTGATATGGTTAGGGTGAAAGGTGACCCGGTTAACCTTGTGCCCGTTAAAATTTGTTGTTTTTTTTAAATTGTATTGTCACTAGCCAAGACCAATACAATTCTATACTATTTGATCTAATTAAAGGTTATTGTACACGGTAACCCAGTAAAATGGAATAATCAATTGAATAATTATTACAAAAATATTTGAAATTTATTCTAATTATTTTATATTATTAAAATTAGATTGAAGGTTAACTAATTATAATATAATTCAATGTTTGACATTGAATGATATACTATTCAACAATCCATTCATTTGGTATTCTTGGCCAATATGTTAATATAATAATTTACTTATTGGTGAATATTATATTATATTTTGTTTACCATAGGAAACATTTAATATAATAATTACCAAAGTATTTGTTGATCCTTGATGTTTTTTTCATAACAGGTTTTTTTTTACTATTAGAAAGTTTATGATTTATGATGCTAATAAGTACTAATAATACTAATAATTTATGATTATAGTTTTAATATAATTTATGCATTTTGCTAATGTTTAACAATTGTAACTAATTTCTTGTTTAAAATCATAATGTAGCTATTTTAATAAACCATTGAGCATAAATAATTATTTTATAAGTATATTGGGTAATGGTTTTACTTTCTATTTACTTCTTGTTCTATTATATAAGTAGCTAAAAACTATTTTACAGTAACTATGATCTCAATATTTATCTAAATTTTCTTTTATGTATATCATATTTAAATTTTGTATTGTAGACGTTTAATTTATTATATGTAGTATATGTACCTATAGGTTTAAAGCAGGGGTCACCAAATGGCGGCCTGCGGGCTGCATACGGCCCGCCAACACATTTTATTCGGCCCGCAGACAAAAAATAAATAACACATATTACGACAAAATTATATGTGTTATAATTGTAAATTATTATTTTTGTTTAATATTATTAGTTTTTATATAATGTAAATATGTACTTAGGATCTTGATGGCCCGCGAAAAATTTTTAGATTCCTTATGTGGCCCTTCAAAAATATTAATTGGTGACCCCTGGTTTTAAAGCATCTTCTTTAACCGTTTAAAGCATTAATGAATTCTATAAGTACAATCAAATTAGCTTATAATTTTGTGCTACATACTACAATATTCTGGATATAATGATTTCCAGTAATACATTTAGTTGGTGTTCTACCTTATATGGGGTAATTTTAACTATAGTACCTATAATTAATTATTTGTTTTAATAAATCCTAATTATGTTATTAAGTTCATATAAAAAATATCACTGTAAATGTTATTCTTCATATAATATGTATGATGAAAAAATTAATTAATTTATTTAAAAATAATGATTCTATACAATATACATTATGTTTTAATAGGAAACTATTAGCATGTACTGTCTCCATCTTACTAACATGCATATTTGCATTCAGCCATGTTGTAAATTTTAATATTAATTAAATTTACCAATTATCTAACTTAAAGATAAAAATATAATCTAGGTCATTTGATAAGGTTTTATTGATATTATAATTTTATAGTGAGATATAAATCTTTTTAAGTTATAATATTTTATATAGCTAAAACTTACTAAGAGAACACTTTTTGGGTATAGAATAAAATACACAATTAATAATATATAAAATATTTCAAAAAAATAATTTTAAACTTTAAAATTGTGTAATCAATGTTTTATATATATCCAGAGATATAACTAAATTTATGTACATAACAATATGATTTTCTAGGTTCCTTGAAAATAATTTTATTAAAATTTCACTGTATTTTAACCAAATAAAAATATATATTTCCAAAAGGAATTGATTATTTATTTATTTTTATTAGTAGATACTGTTTAAAAATAATATTATTTTATATTTAATACAAATATAAGTAATTAAAATTTATAATTAATATTTAAGCCATCAATAGTTAGATACTAATTATTATTTGTATATTTTTTTAGTTCAGTATCATGGCATGCCCATTCATGTCTAAACTGCCAACTACTTATGTCAAGAACTATGTTTCGGGCTTGCTTAAGACATATGGTCATTCGTGTCCAGTTATGTCTAGATTTATTAATGTTGGATCCCCTGCAGGTGTTATAAATGAAAAAGTTGATAATAAAAAAAAGTGCCCGTTTCTAGAAAATGAAAGTACTGCAAAAGCAGTCAAAGAAGTTAGCAAAGAAATTCAAGAGGATGTTATTGAACCCAAAACTAAAACAGGTAACAAAGTACTATTAATATTACAAATATCGTATGCTGTTAATTGAATAATTCATGGCACATTTATTTAGTACTTATGTATATACTGTAGCCACATCGTAAAATCGATCTTTTCATGAAAAGATGACCACTTCATGAAATGGAAACAGATATTTTACACTTCATGAAATTCAAAAATATTTCACGAAATGGTCATTCCAATTTTACATTGTGTAATTTTTTTCACAATGTGGTCATTCACTTTATGTACTGAAATACAACATTAATGGAAACGTTAAGTTTGATTAGATTCATTATTAGTTATTTCAAGTATACTCATATTTATTAAGTACTTACTTATTTATAATATTATATCATATTATATTATATTATATTGTATTTTATTATATCATATTAATTTATTAACAATATTATAATTATTTTTTATAGTAATATAGATAATATAGTATATTTTATTATATTTATAACTTATTAAATCAACATATACAACGACTTTCATTTTTTGAAAAGTATAAAATTACTTAAAATTTAATATTTTTTACTTGGACTTAGACTTAATACAGTACCTATGTCTAGTGTATACTGTATGTTTGTATGTCATTAACAATTGATTCCATTTTTTTTAATTAAAAAGAATAAATTTAACTCATAAATTATTTGTACCTACTTACTTAGGTATGTGTTGTGATAATATTATTAGATGTAGCCATGTAGATAATATTTTATATATTAATTAATACAAAAAAATTTTTAGACTCATAATATTTATTGATTTTGTTATGACATATAGAGTGGACATTTTTTTTTAAATGCCGCCCAGTGATAATTCCCTAAAATATCCACTGAAATAAAAAATTGTTTAATAATAAAAGTGTTAATAAATTAATATGATATACTATAATATAATATGATACAATATTGTTAATACATTAATGTATTAATGTGATATACTTATATACTATAATATATAATATAATATGGTTTACTCTAATATAATTTATTATAAATAAGTAGGTACTTAATAAATATGAGTATACTTGAAATAACTAATAATGAATCTAATCAAATTTAACGTTTCCATTAATGTTGTATTTCAGTACATAAATTGAACGACCACATTGTGAAAAAAATTACACGATATAAAATTGGAATGAACATTTCATGAAATAGTCATCTTTTCATGAAAAGATCGATTTCACAATGTAGTTACGACATATACATAAACATTGTGATACTTTGAATTGATAGATACATAATTATTTCACAATTTTATGGACTTGTATTAAATGTGTGATTTTAGTTTTTATTTTGTTTTAAGAAAATATCTACAATTATGAACAATTTTTCCACGAACAAATTATGCGCAAGAAGGTAGATCATTCTTATAGGATTTTCAAAAAAGTGAATAGATTGGCTATGGATTTCCCATATGCGGTTGAATACACGGGACATGAAAAGCCAGTTACAGTATGGTGTTCAAATGATTATCTGGGTATGTCTTGTCATCCAGAAGTGAAGGGTGCAGTTCAGTAAGATGTGTTTATTATTACTCTATTCTTAATAATATATTAATTTAATTGTAATTGTTAATCAAAACTGGATATTAATTATTTTACTAGACGAACTTTAGACAAATATGGGTCAGGTGCTGGAGGAACACGTAATATATCTGGTAATTCAATGTTTCATGAGAATTTGGAAAAGGATTTGGCTGTACTCCATGAAAAAGAAGCAGCTTTATTGTTTACGTCATGCTTTGTTGCAAATGACTCTACATTATTTACATTGGGGAAAATGGTACCAGGTATAAACAATTGATATTTATGAATATTTTATAAATTTTCGGTATCAACTAATAATTTTATATTTGTTAAATATGTTAGGTTTACATATATTTTCGGATTCTGGTAATCATGCATCAATGATACAAGGTATTCGTAATTGTGGGGCTTCCAAACATATATTTCGTCACAATGATCCACAACATTTGGAAGAACTATTAATGTCCGTTGATAAGGCTGTACCTAAGATAGTTGCATTTGAAACAGTTCATTCTATGACTGGTGCAATATGTCCACTCGAAGAACTTTGCGAGGTAAAAAAAAAAATACTGTCAATGGTCAATTTAAAAATTATTTATATTTTATGACAATATTATAAACTTATTCAACTATTTTTAGATATCTCATAAGTATGGAGCATTGACTTATGTAGACGAAGTTCATGCTGTTGGTTTGTATGGAGATCATGGTGCTGGTGTTGGTGAACTGCGGGGTTTAATGAATCAAATGGACATTATATCTGGCACATTAGGTTATTATACGAATAAGCCAGTAAAAAAAAAATGTACACAATGTGTAACTTATTATTTTATTTTTTTTTTTAGGTAAAGCTTATGGTAATGTGGGAGGATATATTGCTGCTTCAAGCAATTTAATCGATATGATCCGTAGTTATGCTGCTGGTTTTATTTTTACCACATCATTACCACCCATGGTTTTAGCCGGAGCTCGGACAGCTGTCAGTGTATTATCATGTATTATACAATGATACCTATCATTGCATTCAAATTTAACCTTCCCTAGTCCGAGGTCCATCCCACCCCCTAATGTACAGCAGAGCGATACTCACTTACCCGCTTTTTTTTGAGTTATAGCAAAATAAAAAATTCGATTTTGTCGAAAACTGGTTTTGCGTAAAAAATCCCGTTTTTCCCTCATTTTTTTAGGGTTTTTCCAGGGGCGTCATTTGCGGTATGCAGGGTATACATTTGCGTACCTAAAATTCTAAATTGTTAATTTTGGCCCGCAAGGCATATCCACATGGCCCGCTCGCAGTGGCGTGTCATACATGTGTGCGATGTGTGCAAATGCCACGGGCCCTCAGCTTGAGGGGCCCATTATTGCTCAACATTCCACAAAAAAAAAAAAAAAATTAAATAAATACAGTTATGTACGAAAAATTAAAAAAATTGTTTTCAATTTCAAATAATTCTCATTTTCTCAATCTGATATCAATATATCATTGTTATAAAATATAAATTTATGATGTATATCCATATTATTTAGAATAAAAAGATGTAGGAGGGGGGCCTTTTTTAGTTTTGCACACAGGCCCGTTTTTGGGATAAACCGCCACTGCCCGCTCGGTTAGGTTAGAATTAAAAAAACACAAAAAAAAAATCGGAATGAACAATAAAAAAAAAAGCGGGTAAGTGAGTATCGCTCTGCTGTACATTAGGGGGTGGGATGGACCTCGGACTAGGGAAGGTTATATTTGAATGCAATGATAGGTATCATTGTATACGAAAAACGATTCTGAACGGAGATGATTTGTCAGTCTAGGATATATAATATTTAAATATTGTAATATATTCTACTTTGAAACTAATTCAAATATTTAAGTAAAAGTTTCAAGATCTTACGTTTAGTAATTTTTTAAAAATAACAAAAATCGAAAATTATTTATTAGTAAAACGTAATTTTACACGTGTATTTTTAATTTCAAATTAAAATTAAAACTTTAAACACTCGTAAAATTTTTTAAATTGAACAATCCTCAAACTGTTTTATAATTATTCTAAGCTTAACTTATGGACAGCATAGTGTTAAATTTTCAATTCTTAGCTTTTGATAGAAAAATATTTATAAATTTTTAACTACCAAATAGTGAAAAATATTCATGATTTTGACGAATTTTTGTCAATATTTGAACTTCAAATGCTAATAAAAAAAAATTGTGCCTATGTATTTTTATAATTTTTGAATGAGAGTTAGAACAAGTTATGTGGACCCTTCAATTAAATTTTCAAGTAATTTGTCCCAGCTAATTTTTTTTTATCAACATTTATAAAAAAAAAATTAAAAAAAATTGAAAATTTCAATTGTCTATAAATAGCTCAAAAAAAGCCAAAATGTTTTGAAAATAAAATCACGTAAAGAAAATGGCAATCTAAATAACTGGTAAAATTTTCAAGTATTTACGACTTATACTGTTTGAATAACAACAAATATCAAAAATCCTTTGAGGCTAAACCGTTATTTAACGCGGTATTGTAAAAATTTAAATTTCAAACACTCATAAAAATTTTTTGTCTGAATCCGGTTGAGTTTTTTTTACAGATAATTGAAGAAAAATGTATGGAGAACCTTGTATCAAATTTTCAAAACTTAGTTATAAAAGAAAAAAATTTTACGAATTTTCAACCACAAAATTACTTGCCAATTTTCGAAATTTTGACATATTTCGTATAAATTCGAACTTTAAGCACTTATAAAAAAAAATTGTGACTAACGATTTCGGATTTTTTTTTATCACTTTAAGAACAACTTATAAGAAACCTTGTATTAAATTTTCAAGATTTTCTGGCCGGCCAAAAAATTTTTATCGTTATTTAAAAAAAAAATACTAAAAAAAATTAAAAATTTCAATTGTCTATAAATAGCTAAAAAAAAGTCTAAATTCTTTGAAAATTTAACTGTGTATGGAGAACGCTAATATAGACATTTGGTGAAAATTTCAAGTATTTACATCTATTAGTTTTTGAGTTATAGCAAAATAAAAAATTCGATTTTGTCGAAAACTGGTTTTGCGTAAAAAATCCCGTTTTTCCGTCATTTTTTTAGGGTTTTTCCCGACTCATTTAAAAAATATTGAAAATTTTTAACTTTTGACCCCCAAAAGTACCAACTAGATTCGATTTCCTTTTCAAAAAGGGGCTGAAGTCCAAAATCGAAGCATTTTTACTGCTCCAAATGTTGTCGTCAGACACAAAAAAAAAAAAAAAAAAAACACACATCATTGTAAAATCAATACATTCATCACTCCGTTCAGAATCTAATATTGGAAATGAGATCAAAAAGGCAACACCAGTGTGAAAAATGTTGTATTTAAAGGAAATACGGTTAGTACCTACCTATTATTTATTTAGTTTTATGAATTATGATTTGCAAATTTTACAAAAATAAAATACACATATTTACTATAATTAATGTGATATCTAAAATATTGACAGACATTCAGCATCCATTTTCAGGAAATAAGTTTGTAAAATGCGTGATAAAACGTCAAATGCTATAAATGTGTATGATATTTTATTTGGCACATTCGCTGGAAATGCCATCACTAGGTATGGCATTTCTAATGAAGTAATCGCTAAAGAACAAATAGAGTATCTTCAAGGTTTCTAAAGCAAAAAATACAACCTGTTGATTTAATTGTTGACAAGAATATGCCGTTTATTAATAATATTATTAATAAATAATAATAATAATAATATTATTATTATTAATCATTAATGGATTAAATATCCAGCTAGTGCCAAAGAACTTGCACCAAAAAATGCTGTACAAAATAAAATTAAATATTTCTCAATTAAGGATGAGAAATTATATTTAAAACGCAACAATAATTATTATTATCAAGTTCAGGGTCAGCTACACATCAGTCAAAAGAGTTATTGCTATTTTTCTGTATTGACCCCAAAAGGTAAATAAAATTATTAAAATTATATATTTATTTAAAAAATATGTACCTATAGGTACTAGGAAAAAATAATCATTACAAGTTTAATGTACAAAAAAATAAAACGAGATGATGATTTTTTTAAAATTAAATGGAAACTAAAATTAAAACGTTTTAATTAGAAAATCTCTTACCCGTCTTCATCAAAGGAAATTTAATGCAATACCTAATCTATCAATATATTTTTTTTCAATCTTCAAAATAATGGTATATACATTTCGATTATTATTTTATTTATACACATGAATGTATTAATTGTCATAACTTATTTGTTTACTTTAAATTATGCCTATCGATCATTTCGTAATTCATATTTATATATTAATGTACCAGTACCTACGACAATACGTTAAAATATAAATGGCCTATCATAATATTGAAATTCATATACAAGTGTATTATCAAGAATTACGATAATAGTAATATAGAAACATAATAAAAATATTATTAGTAATTAAAAATTTAAATATTAATTAATTAAATTTCATGTTTCAATACAAAAGATTAGAAGTACCTATATAATTTTTATTCAAATATAAGTTTTATCCAACGTTTTAGATTCTGAGAAGTGAGCGAAGAGTATGGTTATTATTGTTTTTTTTTTTGTTAGGAAGAACCCTGGTCTCATAACATACATTAGCTTGGCACGGCTACAACTAGTTCGCGCACATTTTAAAATTTCCCTGTTAAAACCTGTAACTTGTTTGCGCACAACATATTGTAGAAGGAACCACTCATTTGCGTACAACATATTGTATTGTATAAGGGGCCTCTTGTTAATACAATAATATGATATATGCATAATATGTTATGTACATAATATTATTACAGTAGAACTTCGATTTTCCGAACTAATTGAGACCGCACCTAGTTCGGATACGCAAAAGTACAGATATTGGAAAATAAAAAAAAAAATAAAATTTTTAAACAGTTACATTATTAGAAATACATTACATACATATTATATAGGAACATATAATCAGAGCTGGGCGAGATACCTAAAATAAAGTATCTAAATACAAGAAAAAAGATACTAGACATAAGATACGGGTAGCTGAGACACATATAACATACAAGATACATTATGCATTTATTAATATTTATTTATTCATTTACATAAGATACAATAAAAAAGAATATAAATATATTTGTAAATTGTAATGTTTATTTATTAACAATTAAATGTTTAAATTCAAGTAAATCATATGTAGTATTATAGTAAAAGTAATTCGTATATTATATGCCACGTTTTAAAATACCTATACAGGTATATAATGATTTATACAGATCGGCCTCTTAAAATCATCATTTATATGGCGAATAAGAATTCTACGAGAGTTTATTTTAAGATCGCAATCTAAATCTAGATAATAAAAAAAGTAATTAATTAAAAATGTCTGGACAAAGTATTTAAATAACGAAATTGACCAATTAAGTAACTTGGAACAAATAGCCAACCGCTTCCAATGTAAACCATTTAAATAGGTAATTAAAATAAATATAAGCAAATGACCGTTATGATAAAAATTAAGGGGATTGGAAGCGTTGATTTTCTGTCTTTGTCTTACACACGTGGAATATAGGAAAAATATTATAATAAAATATTATTATAATTGGTATACAAGTTTACTTTGCATCGGTCGAAGCACTTTTTCGATTGTTTTATTATTTAAAATAAATATTTTAACGAGAATAAACATTTTAAATTTAATAAATTTGTCAATTTTTATTATTAAATATAATATATTGAAAATATTAAAAATATACTTCGACCGATGCAAAGTAAACAACTAGAAGTACCTTAATTTTTGTCAGGCGCGTATAGCTATTTTTCCTATATTCCACGTGTGTAAGACAAAGACAGAAAATCAATGCTTCCAATCCCCTTAATTATACATATTTTAGCACACCAAAAACACATTTATATATACATTTATTTTATTTACTGTACAAGTGGGAAGAGAAATGAGTGCGCAAACGAGTGGTTGCACTAGAAATAATCTACGCGCAAACGAGTTGTAAAAATGTGCGTAAATGAGTTGTATACTTTTAGTAAATGTGCGCAAACCATGTACACCCGCTTGGCTAAGTTTATTATTAGTTGTAGTCTATTCTTTTGGGAGATTCTTACAATGTACATATAAATAAGCTAAATATTACTATAAATTCTCTATTAAAATTTATATTTTTCAAGTCAAATCTATACTGTAGTCATAATATCTACAAAGATAATTATCTTCATAATTTAAATTCATTATATTTTAAAAATATATGCCTATTTATTAATTACAGAGATATTATTGAAACATTTGCACACAATCATAATACTAAGAAGTTCAATAGTTTTATTGGTATATTGTTCCAAAAACTGGAACTAATTTTAATAGATTTTATTAATTATACATATAGGTATATGTTTTGTAAAATTTATTATTATTAACTAGTAATTTATTCAAATGATGCAATATTAAAATTTAATATAAGTTTATGATTGAATAGACTGTTAGTACATATCATACATATTAGTGGAATTTTTAAAATATAAATAATACTTATATAGATTATAGTAAAAACACTACAATATAGACAAGTCTACTGTATACTACATTAACTGTAACCCATTAATATAAAACTTAAGGTTTTAATGATTTTCAACATTTTGATTTTTCGGACATATCGCAATCGTAATTAATTTTTTTCAAACATATAATTCGTTCCGATAACTTTTTACTCAACTCCTTGAGTTCACGTTCTTCTTGAGATTTCAATTCTAATTTCTTTTCAGAAATTTTTTGCTCTCGATCATGCTGTTCACGTTCTGTAATGACAATTTTTGCTGTCAACTCTTCGTTCTTCTTGATTCTTTCCATTTCATGTTGTAGCCTGTATTTCGTTGCTTCCAAGAGCTTAATCGATTTGTTTTGCTCCATGAGCTGACATTTGAGGGTATTGTTTTCCATTTGTGAATTGCATAGTTTTTTATCAACACACGCCGCGTTCGAGACCAACGACATGTTCTCAGCCTTAAGTTTACCGTATTTTTTTTCTAATTTATTTTTCTCTTTGCATAGAGCATCACTCGTTTCTTGAATTTTTTCCTTAAACTCAGTCGTTCGATAAATTGTTTCATTTCGTGCTTCTTGTAATTGATGTTCAACCTTCTCCAATTTAGTGAAAGTTTGTTTTAATTCATCCCGTAGTCCACTAATATCTGCCTGCAATGCACATACGTCTTTATCGTACTTAATTTTTAATTCACCAATAGACGAATGCAAAGACTCGTTACGGTCTTGTTCGATGCTCATTTTTTTCTCCAGTTCGGCATATTGCGTAATTTTATCCGCCAAAGTCCTTTGTACACAAATTATTTCTTGATCTTTAACTTTAAGTTCTGATTTTAGTAGTCGTTGATCATCCTGAAACTTTTTCGTGACACATGACAGTTGCTTTTGTAGTTTTTTAATTTCATTTAATTGGGTTGATTTTATTTTTTCTAAGTCATCTATCTTTATCTCCTGCTCTTCCAATCGAGTATGTATCTGCTCATTTTTAGTCCGCAAACATTCGTTTTCTTCTTGGTTATACAACCAACGCGTATGTATCGTTTCATAATTATTAATTAGTTCTTCGTTTTTATTAACCAACTCGTTGCACATATCTGTCTGTTGTAGTTTCATTGAATCCAGTGCTTCAATGGCCACCAACATCTTATCATCCAATTTAGCAATTGTATCTTCATGTTCATATAAACTTGTTTCTAGTTCCTCTATATAAATCTCTAATTTTTCTATTTTGCAATGTAATATCTCGCTTTCGTTGTCCATTATTTATTTAAATTTGATATAAAACTTAAAATATGTACTTATAAAATAATTGTAACTAATAAATTTTAATTATTTTAATTGAACATATTTTTTTTGTCTAATAAATTTTTGTTGTTCTTCCGTTTCCAAGCAATATATTTGTTACGTATCATATCATTTTAGTAATTATTACAATATTATTACTTCAAATATTGCACTGATCAATAAACAATTAAGCCTGTTATATACTAAATAAGAAACGTTTTGTTTAAATCACATTTTATCGATAGTTTGAGCATCGTGTTCTCTATAGTCAATATTGTATTTCGCTCCAATTACGCACGTTTGAATTTATCGGACAAATACATCATGTTTCATACTCCATTATTTAATAACAAAATACGGCTGTGTTAATGTAATATTTATGACTATTGTTATAAAAAACAAAAAAGAATTTTCTAAAGTGATACTTATTTTTCGCATTGAAATCTGGATCAGGCAGTAAATTGTGGAAAACTTATGTTTATTATAATCAGTTATCTTTTCTTTTATCTTGTTTTGGAAACAAGCAAATTATATCAAATATATGACAATGATGCTGAACAGTATACTGATGCCAAACTTGCCACAGATAATGAAGATAATGATATTATGAATAATCCTGGAGAAGTCACAATCACACAATCAAAACGATCTAAAAAACAAAAAACACAAACTAAAGATTCAGAAAGCCTATTGTTTTTGTCTAAACGAAAAAGCTTAAAAGAACAAAATGAAATGATAATCCATTTGATCCTGACCATATGTTCCTGTTATCACTTATAAATGATTTTAAACAAGTACCTGAGGATAAGTCACGCATTCCTCATTTATACATCATGTGACTACTCCTACCATGGCCAGTCCTGATACGGTTTAGTGTTACCCAAGTATTTCTTTTGAGTTCAAATATATAACTATATAATTCAATATGATAAATATTAAATATAATAAATTAATATATTAGATTCTGAACGAAGTGATGAATGTATTGCTTTTACTATGATGTGTGTTTTTTTTTTTTTTTTTTTTGTGTCTGACTCCAACATTTGGAGCAGTAATAATGCTCCGATTTTTGACTTCAGCCCCTCTTTGAATAGGGAATTGAATCTAGTTGGTACTTTAGGGGGGGGTCAAAATTAAAATTTTCTAATAGTTTTCAAAAAAATCGAGAAAAACAAAAAAAAAAATGACAGAAAAATGGAAATTTTACGGAAAAACCACTTTTCGACAAAATCGATTTTTTGATTTTGCTGTAACTCAAAAACGAATTATTGTAAATACTTGAAATTTTCACCAAATATTTATATTATGGTTATCTCTTTACAGTTAAATTTTCAAAATATTTTGACCATTTTTAAGCTACTAATAGACAATTGAAATTTTCGACTTTTCTAAGTTATTTTTTCTTCAAATGCCGATAAAAATTTTTTGGGTGGCCAGAAAATCTTGAAAATTTAATACAAGGTTTCTTATAAGTTGTTCTTAAAGCGATAAAAAAAAATCCGAAATCGTTAGTCACAATTTTATTTTATAAGTGTTTAAAGTTCGAATTTATACGAAATATGTCAAAATTTAAATTAAATTTCATACGCTCATAATGCGAATGTTGGCCATAGTAACCATAGTAACATATAAAAACTATACTATTTGTTTCAAAATAGAATATTTGACAATATTTAAATATAATATATCCCAAACTGACAAATCATCTTCGTTCAGAATCGTTTTTCGTATACAATGATACCTATCATTGCATTCAAATTTAACCTTCCATAGTCTGAGGTCCACCCCACTCCCTAATATACAGCAGAGCGATACCCACTTACCCGCTTTTTTTTTTTAATTTTGCTCCAATTCGAAAATATACAATTTAATTACTTATAAAGTTATAAAATACTTAACCTGTAGGTAAGTATTTATTATATAGTATGTTTTAAACAAGGAAAAAAAATAATTTATACAATTATCTTGTCTGAAAGCGTTTCATAGGTACAATTAACATGTTGAAAATACTTATAACATTGAATTTTATTATTTTTTAGATATAGGTACCTATATATACCTATTATACTGTATTTTAAGTTTTAAACTTTTTTAGTAGCGTATTTGTAAGCAGAATATTTTTTAAGAATTCAGGATACCTCAATGCATACAAAATGAATTTAGTCAACATATTTATTTAGTTATAGGCATTTGATGTTTTGATGAGCGGTGTGATGGTAAGAAGTACCTTACGGGGTATGTTAAATATTGGTCCACTACTCCCATCATCTAAACTTTGAATACATATCCTGGTCGCGTTGATACGGAAGATGATGATCGAATCTCCAATGCATCACCTGCACTATAATCTATTCAGAATGAGATCGTACCTCGGCGGCCACTTTGTACGCATGTGGCTTCATTACGCAGCGCTGGTTTTACGAAGTTTTATCGAACTATTGTTTCATTATAAGCGGGGGAAATGTCTGACCGTCGCTAACGAAAACTAGTCGCCGCTGAGGTACGATATCATTCTGAACAGAGTATAGACATCACTGCTATATAGACATAGAGCATTTTCGTATATATATATATTGTCGATGTTGATATTGTCGTGTCATCGAACCGGAGAAATCACAGCATACTTTTTCGGACTGATCATCTGCAAGTAATTTGGCTGAAATAAACAGTTTTACCGAGCAAGCCGCAGCAAACGGTGATCGGATTTCAATATTGGACGTAAAATTATTTTGCATAATTATATAGTACTATTTTAGTTAGAAATACGTTAATATATTTTAGGATAAATGTACATTGAACACTATCAGAATAAGACTGCCGGTCAAGGTTGTCGTCTCTAAAATGCGGCATCAATAGTTTTAATGGTCATCATTAACGTGGTGACCGTTATCTAAGCATTATGGGACGTGTAGTTTCATGTAAGTGCTGGATGGTGGTACAGGACCGTGATATATTTAATGTATTAACAATTATAACACCTATATAAAACAATAGAAGCAATCTAAATCTAATGATTTCTTTGCCTAAAAGCAATTTTTTTTTAAATTAAATTATTTTTTTGTTTCAATTTCACTACTACTTACTACTACTACTACTACTACTTACTATTTACCAATTATGAGTTATTAATTAATATAAATAAATGATACAAATTAACATGAATGAATTAGTATTTTATTCAGAAGCAGCAGCTAATTGCTTCATTCAGTTTAATGCACTACCGGACTAAACAAATTAAATGTGTGATAAAGTAATATCTCGTCATATCTTCCGTAAGTATAGCAGAATATGCATTTCAAAGGCCTGCCAGCAGTGAATTGATTAAGTCCAACTAAAGACATTTTATCAGTTGGTTGAACTTTATCATAATCCCTAGTATCGGAAAATGTCAAGACTAATACTCCTTGTTTTTTCAAATTGATTTTACAATGATGTGTTTTTTTTTTTTGTGTCTGACGACAACATTTGGAGCAGTAATAATGCTCCGATTTTTGACTTCAGCCCCTCTTTGAATAGGAAAATTCATCTAGTTGGTACTTTGAGGGGTCAAAAGTAAACACTTTCAAACAGTTTTCAAAAAAATCGAGAAAAACAAAAAAAAGTGACAGAAAAACCACTTTTCGACAAAATCGATTTTTTAATTTTGCTGTAACCCAAAAACCAATCATTGTAAATACTTGAAATTTTCACCAAATATTTATATTATGGTTATCTCTTTACAGTTAAATTTTTAAAATATTTTGACAATTTTTAAGTTACATATAGACAATTGAAATTTTCGACTTTTCTAAGTTTTTTTTCTTCAAATGCCGATAAAAATTTTTCGGGTGGCCAGAAAATCTTGAAAATTTAATACAAGGTTTCTTATAAGTTGTTCTTAAATTGATAAAAGAAAATCCGAAATCGTTAGTCACAATTTTTTTTTTATTATAAGTGCTTAAAGTTTGAATTTATACGAAATATTTCAAAATTTAAATTAAATTTCATACGCTCATAATGCGAATGTTGCCTAATACTTTTTTTATTAATAAACAGATACTATAAAGTAACCATAGTAACATATAAAAACTATACTATTTGTTTCAAAATAGAATATATGACAATATTTAAATATAATATATCCTAAACTGACAATCATCTTCGTTCAGAATTGTTTTTCGTATACAATGATACCTATCATTGCATTCAAATTTAACCTACCATAGTCCGAGGCCCACCCCCTAATATACAGCAGAGCGATACCCACTTACCCGCTTTTTTTAAATAACGATAAAAAAATTTTGGGTCGCCAGAAAATCTTGAAAATTTAATACAAGGTTTCTTATAAGTTTTTCTTAAAGTGATAAAAAAAAATCCAAGATCGTTAGTCACAATTTTTTTTTATAAGTGCTTAAAGTTCGAATTTATACGAAATATGTCAAAATTGCGAAAATTTGCAAGTAATTTTGTGGTTGAAAAATCGTAAATTTTTTTTTTATTTTTTTTTATTTATTGATACGGCTTCAACATTAAAGTCATTAGCCAAAACATGTTTACAAGTTATTTACATCTTAATATTTAAATAAAGGAAATACAGTATAGTACAGGTATATGGTGTTAATGATATATGTTATATTTTTCTTTTATAACGGCATCTATATCAACTTTAATTTCTCGGTAAATATTCAATGCTGCAAAACCATTTAATCTATTGTCTGCTGTTGAATTTCTGAGGTATGTTTTTAATGATTGCATTAATAAATTTAATTAAATTAATTATCATAATAATATAGAATAAATAACATTTAATAACTATTTAAAATTATTTAGTATATTAATTATTATTAAATTAAGTCTTTCATCATTAATTAAAAAATTGGACATTCGGCACTTTTCGTTATGCCCACAACCATAGGCGTAGTTAGGGGGGGGCTTGGAGGGGCTTAGCCCCCTCAGTTGGAATAATAGCCCCCCCCAAAAAACTTAAGGCCACCTATATTTAAAAAATATTCAAATAAATAATTTTTTCGATATTTAAATATCGATAAAAATAATTCTTAATTTTTTTATGTCACTTTATCCATTACATTTCTTATAAGTTATAATATCATTCAATAATGTGTTGTTTTTTTTTTTTAATATTGAAAGAGATGTATCGAATAATATAAATGCTGAAGATATTTTAGAGATATATTCTAAAGAAAATAGACGTTTAATGTTGTAACAGTAAAAAAAAAAAAAAAATAGAATATTTTAATAAAACCTTTGATTGTCATACGTTATTTGTATTTTTTATGTAAATTTGCAGATGTACCGGTTGGGGGGGTTGTGGGGGCGGAGCCCCCCACGAGTCGTTAAATCCTTTCCCTGGAAGGGCTAAAGCCCCCCCAAATAAATTGACCACCCTACGCCTATGCCCACAACTTAACAGTGTTACTAAAATGAATTATTTTTATTGTTAGAAAAAAAACTGTACAAATTATATTTAAGCATGTAATTATATATATCTAATATTGTAAAGTGTAATTGTATTTATATTGACTTTGTGTTCATAATTTAATTAATATTAATCATTACGAATTAAAAATAAAAGATTCTTTTTACTAAATATATAATATAATACTTTTATTCTAAATATAACGTCACACTTTAGAAGACAAAATTTACCATGAAAAATAGTTACTAATAAGTATTATTTTTCTAATATGTCTTAAATGCACTATTTCTGTATTTAAATTAGGGATACTACACTGATCAAAATATTATAAATAGACATGAATTTATATAATAATCTAATATTAAATATCTACAGAAATGAACAATCTGGTCTGTGTAAGCATTTTCAAAGACTTCTAGATAACTCAATATTATATTTTTTTCTATTCAACAGTATAAAAACAGTACAACAATAAAAATTTTTTGGGTGGCCAGAAAATCTTGAAAATTTAATACAAGGTTTCTTATAAGTTATTCTTAAAGTGATAAAAAAAAATCCGAAATCGTTTTGTGGTTGAAAAATCGTATAATTTTTTTCTTTTATAACTAAGTTTTGAAAATTTGGTACAAGGTTCTCCATACATTTTTCTTCAAATATCTGTAAAAAAAACTCTACCGGATTCGGACAAAAAATTTTTATAAGTGTTTGAAATTTAAATTTTTACAAAACCGCATTTAATAATGGTTTAGCCTCAAACGATTTTTTATATTTGTCGTTATTCAAATAGTATAAGTCGTAAAGACTTGACAATTTTACCAGTTATTTAGATTGCCATTTTCTTTACGTGATTTGATTTTCAGAACATTTTGACTTTTTTCTGAGCTATTTATAGGCATTTAAAATAATTAATTTTTTTTTATTTTTTTTTTTATAAATGTTGATAAAAAAAATTTTGCTGGGACAAATTATTTGAAAATTTAATTGAAGGGTCCACATAACTTGTTCTAACTCTCATTCAAAAATTATAAAAATACATAGGCACAATTTTTTTTTATTAGCATTTGAAGTTCATCAAATATAAACAAAAATTCGTCAAAATCATGAATATTTTTACTATTTGATAGTTAAAAATGTATAAATATTTTACTATCAAAAGCTAAGAATTGAAAATTTAATACTATGCTGTCCATAAGTTAAGCTTAGAATAATAATAAAAAAATTTGAGGATTATTCAATTTAAAAAATTTTACGAGTCTTTAAAGTTTTAATTTTAATTTGAAATCAAAAATACACGTGTAAAATAACGTTTTACTAAAAAATAATTTTCGATTTTTGTTATTTTTAAAAAATTACTTGACGTAAGATCTTGAAACTTTTACACTTAAATGTTTGAATTTGTTTCAAAATAGAATATATGACAATATTTAAGTATAATATATTAACATATACTAGACTGACAAATCATCTCCGTTCAGAATCGTTTTTCGTATACAATGATACCTATCATTGCATTCAAATTTAACCTACCATAGTCCGAGGTCCATCCCACCCCCTAATGTACAGCAGAGCGATACTCACTTACCCGCTTTTTTTTTTGTTTGTTAGTCTAAAATGTATGCTGTAATTAAATATTTCTATAAACTTGCATGTGTTAGGCCATTTAGCTGTTCTTGTAACAAATACATTTTTACATATTTTCAATAATCCCGTGTGAGTCTTTTTTTAGATTTCAGATAAATAAATGGTAGGTACTGTAGTAATAAGTTTTCGCGTCTCGTCGTTCTCGGAACGTATTTATTTTATAGTTTGTTATAATATTTTATATTTAATAATTTCAATAAAGTGTTTATGTATGCACCATAATTGTGTTGTAATTATATAGAATGCCCTACAGTACGTACGATAAGCTATAATAAAGTATAAACATAGTTATTATTGACCATTTTGACTAAATAAACATTACTTTGCTACAAATAAAATAAAATAAAATTATAATAGTATTTAGTATTGACAAAATTTTCATAATTCAATAGCTCAATAGATCATAATATCACAAAATATTACATTATAGTACATATTGCATAATGTAAGCAAAAACAAAAAAATAATAAAAATTCAATGGGTGGGCCCATCTGACCCCATGTCCCCTCTTGTATACGCCCCTGTTCTGGAGAAGTGACAAAGGCATGAATTGCTGCATTGGCATCATTACGTCCAGTAATTTTCTGTTGTATGAACTGAGAATGGTGTTCTTTCCCCCCCTTTTTTGACATTTTAACGGTCCCATTGACCAATTCACAGACCACAAGCATTAGCTAATACAGTGTCACCAAATAATCTCAATATTTGTGCAATTCCATCTCTTTCTCAATTGTTGCCCTAATTTGTTCAGATCCAGGAGTAACATTAAATGGAACTGAGCCCGTGAGCTAAGGCTTCTTTTGTAATTGTGGCACATCTCGACATGTCTTCATAACTTGAATTAGTGCAGCTTCTATAAGACCAACTTAGTTTTCCACGGGCCAATCGTTTTTCTTGGCATTGTATCCTAGTTTTGAAATAGGATGTGCAATATCAAGTGTGAAGCGGTCCAGTAACACGAGGCTCCAATGTCGTCAAATTAAGTTCAATTAACTGGTCATAATGACTGCTATTATCAGGAGTCAATAATGACTTCCTCTACTTGGCTGCTTCTTCAGCGATTTCAGCACGGCATGAAGCTTTTAATCTGCCATTCGGTGAAGTAGTAGCTTTAATTTTTGCACCCATACCTGTACATGATATATTATCTACTCCAAATCCGTGATATTCAATTATAGCACCAGTACCTCATTTGACAGATATACCTTTAGTAAGTTACCTGTAATAAAATACCTACTCATATTTAAAAAATTTTCAGTAACTAGGGCCCTATTTCACCAACATACTTTGTAACTTTTCACTTTTCAGTTTTCAAAATTTGAAGTCTTTTCATTCCAAACAAAAATTAAATAAACTTTTCAAATATGGTAACATTATGAAAAATTGCGTTACCACTTTGAAATATAAATAAATGTAATAATTCACTCATAATTAGCACTCATTATATGTTTGTGGTTTACCGCATATTAGAGTCGTACACTTACATATTATTATTAAGTAGGTAACTGTCAAAAAAATTACATTTAAAAGGCTTCTCGACTCGATAAATAATATAATATACACATTTCTTATTTTATTATTATTATGCATATATTCCAAAACTTTAATTTTTGTTAACTTATTTTACAGAATTAACAATTAAATAGTAGGAACAATTATTGCTGTGTTCAACCAAACTAAATTGTTTTATGTTATTCCTTTTTTTTCAGCGTTATTGTATTTTTCAAGTAAAAAAACAAAGGTTGACAATGAAGCGAAAAATGACCAAGTTGAACTCATTAAAATTGAAATATACAATAGGTATAAAAAAAATTGCCAGCTTTTAAATTAGAAAGGGAATTAGGATTATAGCCATCCATGATTACTAAAAATTTAGTTAAAGAAAATTCAATTCAAAAACTTGAATTGGTAAATGTGCCTGTTTTTGATTTAGATGATGTCACTCGACTCCAAATGACTTACTCTATACAACCAAACAGGTTTAAGTCCCCTGGTAAGCAAATTGGACTTGTAGTGGTACCTAAACGTAGTATTTTACACGCACCGAAAAAAATATCATTAGTTATTTTAATAATATAGTATTGTCAAAGGTTAACAACGTTTATATTGTCAACTGGAAAATATTTTATGCAATTGATCGTGTGAATTGTAGAAATAACACTAAATATTATCAATCAGAATATAATATAGGTATATATTAGATTCTGAACGAAGTGATGAATGTATTGATTTTACTATGATGTGTGTTTTTTTTTTTTTGTGTCTGACGACAACATTTGGAGCAGTAATAATGCTCCGATTTTTGACTTCAGCCCCTCTTTGAATAGGAAAATTCATCTAGTTGGTACTTTGGGGGGTCAAAAGTAAACACTTTCAAACAGTTTTCAAAAAAATCGAGAAAAACAAAAAAAAGTGACAGAAAAACGGCAATTTTACGAAAAACCACTTTTCGACAAAATCGATTTTTTAATTTTGCTGTAACTCAAAAACCAATCATTGTAAATACTTGAAATTTTCACCAAATATTTATATTATGGTTATCTCTTTACAGTTAAATTTTTAAAATATTTTGACAATTTTTAAGTTACATATAGACAATTGAAATTTTCGACTTTTCTAAGTTTTTTTTCTTCAAATGCCGATAAAAATTTTTGGGTGGCCAGAAAATCTTGAAAATTTAATACAAGGTTTCTTATAAGTTGTTCTTAAAGTGATAAAAAAACTCCGAAATCTTTAGCCACAATCTTTTTTTACAAGTGCTTAAAGTTCGAATTTATACGGAATATGTCAAAATTTAAATTAAATTTCATGCGCTCATAATGCGTATGTTGGCCAAATACTTTTTTTATTAATAAACAGATACTATAAAGTAACCATAGTAAAATATAGTAACTATACTATTTGTTTCAAAATAGAATATTTGACAATATTTAAATAGAATTTATCCTAGATTGACAAATCATCTCCGTTCAGAATCGTTTTTCGTATACAATGATACCTATCATTGCATTCAAATTTAACCTACGCTAGTCCGAGGTCCACCCCACCCCCTAATGTACAGCAGAGCGATACTCACTTACCCGCTTTTATATATTGTTGTTGTCAAATAATGCCAATTGATGAGATTATAATTAAATTTACAATATTATTATCGTTTTTAATATTTATGATAAAATAATTATTATAATATTTAAAATGGTAATAATTTTAAAATTATTTATGAACAAATCTCAAATTTTCAAAACATAAGTACTTCTGTATTAAATTTTATACAAGGCAAATTATGGGAAAAAAAATCTCAGTTTGAAGGAAAGATAGCTATACCATATTTTTTATACATGGATGATTTTGACATAAATAACCCTTTAGGATCACATGCCAAAGTTCTATCTATTACTATAGCTTTCCACTTCTTAAAAATAATTCAAAGCTTTCAAATATATTTTTAGCTGCATTGATTAAATCAGCTGATTTAAAAGAATTTGGAAATGGCCCATGTTTAATACAATTAATTGATGAAATTAATTATCTTGAAAAAGAAGGACTAAGCATTTCTACTAATTTTGGTAAATTTCATGTACATTTTATATTTGGTCTAGTTCTGGGAGATAATTAGGGTCTTAATAGTGTTCTTGAGTTTAGAAAATCTTTTTCTTCAAATTATTATTGTCGGTTTTGTAAAATACACAAATCTATAGCAAACAAATAAAATTATCAAATACAAAACAAAATTGGAGGGAAAATATAGCAACGTAATCTCTGACCTAACATTAAACGTCAAAAACACTAGTTTTTAAATCATTTCGCCTTCGCCTTTAAATATGGACAAACGATCGAATTTAATTCTGGACCTGTCCAAAAAAGGCACCGTACTACATAAAAGTAGTACACTTGCAGCTGTCGCCAACCACGACAATTGAAGACCCCGGTGCAATAACCAGATACGTCCACATTTTTTCAAAAATCATGTTTTGATATAGAAATAATCAGAAAAAAATTCTCTATCGATCGGTGCAAAAACCGAATACGTCCAACGAATAGTATTGAAATAAAATGATAAAATTGATTTTTAAATTTCTGTTGGGTGCAATAACCAGATACGTCCGGAGGTATTCATTGAAATAGTATATATCCATTTTTTTTTTCATTGGGCGCAAAAACCAAATACGTCCGGACGTAACTGGTTATTTCTACCAACACTTCTATTCAAATTTTGCTATTCTATCCATTGCAATAACCAGGTATAAAGACTTACTTTTTTTGATGTAGTATAAAAATAAAAATATATTTTAATGAAATAAAATTAATTTATTATAATATTAATATACTTTATTTTTATCCTATGATGATATAGTTATTGGTAATTAATAAGTATTGTTGTAATGGTACCACTGTTTTTAATCAATATTAATCTTGTTATACTATCAACAAAATAAATCAGAATATTCTTATTATTAATAAATAATAATTACTAATTAATATTTTTCAAATAATTAAGTACCTACAACCTTTTATCCTAAAATTTTAATTATTACTTATGATTATATTTTATTTTTCTAAACAAAATGAGTGATAGTTCTTTAAGTGTATTCGATGACACGGATTCCGATCCAGATTTTATTATCGATGGAATGAGGACTGATTCCAGTTTATCAGTGTCTGATTTTGATGAGGAAATCTATAGAAAACTAATTGAAAATGACCAAAAAAGGCTAATGACAATAATAATTCAAATACATGCACATTTTCAAATATTAATAAACAAGTTACCTCTTATAATATATTAGCTTATGACAGTGATGATAATAATAACAATAATTATCATTCTAATGGTTTTGAACAAAACCATAATATTCCATCTACTTCTTTATGTGTAATAGAACCATCTAGCACTGATGAAGAAGATAATAATATAGTTGATAGTGAAAGAAAAGGTAAGAAGAGGCGGCGAAGACTAAGTCTATGGAATAGGAATAAAGCCAAAACCAGTAAAGCTTTTGGTTTAGAATACACATGTAGCGTGCCAACAGCTTGTCGAAAATGATATAGGTTGTGATGAAATAATATAGACAAAATATTTCTAAGTGTTTATTAAAACTGCTCGAAAATATTCTAAGTTCAAATAATTAAACTAATTGAAAATTAAACTAAGTCCAAATGAACGATTTCTGGTGTAAAGTGACGTGAAGGTGCTTGCTCTAGCTCTGGAAAATCACGTCTGCGGGAGCCCTGTTCTGGACCCCCTTATATAGTCAGTGTCCCCTGATCTCCTACCCATATCCCTTCTGGCCTATTCCTATGTGCGTCATTCGCTCTCACGCTATTACGCATTTCAGGATGCTCGTGCGATGATGTATTCCAATATGACGTCCGGAGACTATCCGCCCACGAGCAGGTGGTTAACCGCAATCACTGTGTCCGAGTTCTCAGACTCGCGTTGTGACTAATATGATTATCAATAATTATATAGTTTTTATTATATCGTTATATTATATTCTGGCGGTTGGGTTAGGTTAATATATTGTTTTTAGTGAGTCTCCCAGCGCAGAGGGTTGAAATTAATATGGGCTGTTACAATGTCTAGACTTGTTTTACCTTATTTAATTGCTTACGGCGTAGTATCTTTGATACGGGTTTTCGTGTTATCCCAATTATTGTAGGTTATTATTTTAATACCTATGCCTACGTAGCCGTACCCCCTTCATATATTATGTATTATGTATTAAGTATTGCGTACGGGACATCAGAGCACGTAGCACCTCCCCACGAAAAAAAAGGTTTATGTCCTCAAGACAGAAATCTTTCAAAAGTCTTAGCACAAAAATAGTTATATAAGTTTACAAAATACAATACAAGTTTTGTAACTTGTTTACAATAATTTCAATTACAATACATTTTACAATTATTTGTATGTTTTACAATATCATATTACAATTGTTTGAACATTTTCATGAAATTTCAGTTATACAATACAAATTTATTGATTACAATAGTGTACTTAATATATAATTTTTAGTGGTTAGTAAATAATTGTTAGTGCTTACAAATTTTTCCTTTTTTTTTTTTTTATATAATAAAATAAATGGTTAGTGAATAATATTTTTAATGTGGTTATATAAAATAATTGAATAATATAGTTATATAATATAATTGGTTAGTGTGTAAATGTTAATTTGTTAGTGGTTAATAATATAATTTTATAATTTATATAATATAAAAGTTAAAGTCTAGTGGATAATAATGCATTTATTGCCATAGAATAAAAATAGTAAAGTATATAATAAAATATATTTGTAATGTGTAGTTTCTATTTATAATTTATTATAATATTTCAGTGTATCTGATACGTTTCCGTTAAGTATAAGTGTATATATATATTGAATATTAATTTTATATTTTATACTTTAATTTATATTTTTATAACTATTTCCTAATGTAATATTTATTATTATTTATAGTATTTACATATTCTCTTTTTTTTTTTTTTTTTTGTCTTTCTCTTTAGTTTACTCAATCAAATATTATCCCCAAATGCAATGGCCAACTATTTATTTTAAGTTTGTCCGTTGCAAATGACGCTATCTTTAACTGATCATAACTGTTTGGTCAATCATCCCCCATCACTTGGATTGTGACGAACTCGCTCCATCATAATCAATTGTCAAAAGTTGTTAGTGGGCGGGCCGTACAATCCAACCGGATTTATCATAAAATATTGATTGAACCAACGTGTTATATTATCAAGTAGGTTCAGGTAGTTGCAGACACATTCTCACTGTTATGTCACAAGAATTTATCTGCTAACTACACAAACCGAAATGACCAGTATTCTCTGAATAATTACCTATCATAGTACAAAACATCTGCAGGGTTAGTTAATATTTCTAAAAAATAGTTTAACTCATAGCAATAAGGCTCACTCAAATCTCTGTCGACGCACATATCTGATAAAAATCTCTTAGTTGCAGATATCATTTTCAAAATTTTGTCGTCCTCGTAGGGTACTAAAATCGAATTATTTGCGGTGACTATATGATAGTCATAGCAATTAGTAAAATTATGCCAATCTCCTTGTTCTGGATTTATGTGGTATTGTGTTTCAATATTTAGTGCAATTTCCGCACTTAACTGTTCCAATCTATTCATTTTGTTTTATTACTTTGTGGTTGATTTAACTATAGTTTTCAATTATTATGTCTGAAATTAAATTTATATATAAAATTTTAATTTATAATTTTAAAAGTGTTTTATTAAATTTTCATATCTTTGTTTTCGTATCACAAAGTCAAAAATACATTTGGTGTATTTTACATCCACAGTAGGATCGTGTGCATACGTAATTTTATGTTTCTTTTTACAAATCATGTCGTGCGTTTCTACCAAATTAAGTAGGCGTCCCGACTTGTTAAATGTCCCTATATCTACTTCGTATATTATTTCTCTGGTACTTAATTTTTCGAATTGTATCGTGAAATTTTTATTAAATAATTTATCATAGCATGTTATGTTTAAAATTGGAAATTGCGTTAAATCTAATCTTTGCAGAATACTTTTATCAGAGTGCCCGTTCCATACTACTATTACGTTCTCCTTATTTCCTTTTAAGATGTAACTCTCAATATATCCAGGGGTCAAATTATTTCTTGTCGTATTCAAACTTTTGTTTAACTGGTCTAGACAAGCATCTCTCAACTCCGTTTTACACCTAAATACTCTTTTAATCTCTTTTATAGCTACTTGTAGCTCTCTGTCTTTCATCGGTCTTGGTTCTTCGTTGACAGGTAACAACAAAGGTCTACCTTCCAACTTACGAATTTTGAATCGATCTAGGCTATTTGAGATAGCTCCTGAAATAACCACCATGCTTGTCCTGTCCACCATTGAAAATTCAAAGTCCATAATTACGAATTTATGTGTTTCCGCTCTGTTATGAAAATAGTTCAACATTAATTATAATTGTCAAAGTTTTTATTACAAGCAACGACAACACAAGCTCACATACATTATACTTAATAATTACAAAAGCTTTTTTTTTTCTTTTTTTTTTATACTTATTTTATTACTGTACTTATTTTAATTACAAATAATTCATATTATTATATATTTTTTTTTTCGTTTTAGTTTTGTATTTTTATTCTGTAATTATTGGTGGTAATCCGCCCATACCTAATCTATCAGGTGTATCACTTAGCAATTTTTCTTTAGCTTTATTTTCTTTAAGTGGGGATTCCACGTAGAAAGTACTTCGACTTCTCGGTAAGTTATCATTAATTACTGCCATTTGATGGTGGCTTAACGCTCTACCAGTGGTCAAGTTGCATCTATACGATATATATATAAAAAGTAATAAGAATAATGAAAATACTATTAATCCTATAATTGCATACATCAGGTATGAATTTTTACTATCGTTATCTACTCCCGATTGTCTCAATATTTCCTCATCTATCATATTATCTATCTCGTCCAGGGAGTGTGCCATCTCATGTACATTATCTAGTTTATGCGAATCAAATTTTGTTTTTCGTACTTTTATGTTTTTCACGCTTTTAAGTTTTACTGGTAAACCACTCACACCTATTTTTGGAATGAAATTTATATAATATTTCGATTTTATCTCCCTCGTTGGGTTCAATACTATATTCTCCGCATACGCTCTACATTCTTGGTTTAGTTTTATTAAACCTTGATTTTTAATCTTTACTATATACGGTTCCTTATTCCCTTGGCATACTATGGTCAACGTGTCACTAGTGGTGGTGAATATCCATGCATTTGCATATTTTAATTTATGAAATATATTCTTCGATATTACTATCACTCCTGCTTCGCATGTAGGTGGTAAGAGGTCTGGATTTTTAAATAATGCCACTTCACATGGTTGTCTAATCGATTCGTGCTGTATTGGTTGAAATTCTGGGCAAATAGTAAATGCCTCTGTCTCTGTACAATGTAATAATTGTGTTTCAGTGAAAGTGGTATATTGCCTACGATTCTTGGTTATACCGACGTATTGGTATTCCGGTTTTAAAATTAAACTATGTTCCTTATTATCGCTTTTATTTTCCACACGGTGTGGTATAGGTATTATTTTATAAAGGGTCAGCTCCAGTTCTGTTACTAAAGGTATTTTTATTAGAAAAACTATTTTATTATTTTTGTAAAATACCGCCATTTTAGTTATTTTGCTTAATTCGTAAATTTCACTTGGATCTGTGCCCATAGGCAAATTTAAATTTATTGGTAAATTAATTTTTATTTGTGTTAATTGTTTCGCTAATTCCCGAGGTGTTACTAAACTAGAATGTAGTACACCCGTTCTAGCTGCTGTTATTATTGAACTAAGGGTCGTTGTTTCATAAGAATATTGAGTTAATAACGCGGTAAAAATGCTATGTATTCTATTTGTTAACACCAAGGTGTCCAAAGTTGAAGTATGATTTACTAATTCATTTATTTTAGTTTTTAATTCATTTTGCTTTTCCTCTAATTCCTTATAAAGCTTATTGATTTCTACTGATGCGCCCCCTATTCCCTGTACTGCCGATTTGACTACTGTAGTTTGATTTTTTAATAAATGTATCATTCGTTCGTTACTTTTTTCAATTATTCCTATTTGATCAGTGGTCTCTTTCGCACAATCGTTGTCGCACACTCCAAACAATATTTTCATTGCTGAACCTATTATATTGACTAGACCTCGTTTACGCCTACCCATAGTTATAGTTTTATAAATGGTCATGGTTGTTGTTTCTAAACTATTTGTATATCTACCTATTGACTCATACATTTGCTCCATTTGAGCAGAGATTTCGTTAAACATTGTTTTTAATATGTTTTCAAACCTAGAACAAATTTCATGTTTTGACATTTTATCCTGACAATGATTTATCATAGTATTAATTTCTACTTCTAATTGCTTATATCTATCATCGTAATTTGTTAAGGGTACATAAGTTATTAGCTCCCATTGAGCTCCTATTATTCTGATATCTCCTTGATTTTCATAAAATATGCTTGTCTCGGTTTTAAATTCTTCGATAGAGTATGGTAGTTGTCCTTGAACAGCTGTTATTAAAAATAACCTATATCATAATACGTGTATTAGATAATATTGGTATTACTAAACAAATGTTTAAATAATGAATGTACTATAACTTTATGTTAATATAATCATACTTTATTATATTACTTATAATAACTTACAATCTAATTATCATATAAATAAACTTAATATTAATGTACAATTTAATAATTTACAAGTGGTCATTTTGTGGTTAAAATTCCCAACGATTAAAATCATTAATAGTGATTAAATAGTCCATGTCATAGTGTATGGCTCGTTTTAACATCCAACACAACGGTTCATTATACTCGTGGAAATTGTCCACTAATGTTGTCATTATTCCTCTTAAATATTCTATTGTGCTGGTGCGCTCTTCTCGCCTTAACGGTACTCGCATGGTGTCAAGTGCCGATCTAATGTGTTCATAATAACAGTAGGGTATTTCTGCCCATTCCCCCGAGAAGCAACTGTGACGCTGGTGTTTTATTTTTCGACCCAAATTTATTAAAAAATCTAACCGTCGGCTTTCGTTAAATCCACCCCCTCCGAAATGTGGTAGTGAAATACATAATAACTCATGACGAATCGGCCATTCCTCAAATTCTATAAGAATCTCCGGCTGATGGCGTTCGCCGACCTCAACCGGTGGACCGGTATACGGAACGTATGGAATAGGTGTCCGCGACAGTTGTCCCACTCTCAATTCAAATAAAAGAGTACTTAGAATGCAAGCATAATTTGCTTCTATCTCCCCTGGCCGATTTACTCCGTCATCATGCTCGTACCCTTCGTACCAACAATTATGTTGATCAAGTACTGCGGAAGGAGGATCCCACCTGACGAACCGCGGATCGTTGTGGCACTCCATTAATTTTTCACCGATAAATTCACCATTTTTGTTTAACCTAAGATTCACCTGGCGTCCTTCCCCCAATGTAACCGTTTGTATTTCGAACTCCGGGATATCATTTATATCTACACCTGTTATTAGTGGCACCTTGAACCTCTGCGAGCCCGGTTCGTTGACATAAATAATGTCCATTCTTCCTTCCCTATAATGTTTATAAGTCGCTTACTTAAAATGCTTACATTAGCTAACTACTACATATTTTATATTAGTTTATTGATTATTGTTGTAATGTATATATTACTTCTCTCTCTTATGTTATATCTCTTTTTATTATTTTTTTTTTTATATATATATTTTCTTATATTCTATTTAATTAAATATCTAAATTATTCTATTTTATTGGTCCTTATAAAGTGGTTTCATACATCTCATACCGTTCGGGCTGTACTTGTGCCTCTACATTCGTGTAACGAAATTGTCTCATATAGTTATATCTACACGCATATATTACTAACAACATGCTGATTACTAACAATACACCTATGGCTATAACAATATAATTGTCGTACCTAATTTTATTTTGAACGCTTTCCGCTTCGTCTATGAAGTTAGTTGTATTATTTATTTCTGTGCTATTAATTGTGTTGTTATTTATAATTTCGCTAACGTTAAATTTATTTATTATAGTCGTGTTCTCTTGTTTCAATGTATGATTTGGATGTGTAACGGTGTTATTGCTATTGCTTAAATTATTTATTGTATTTGTATTTTCTATCTCTTTATTTTATTATCCGTTGTGGCTAAATCTGGTTGTGTTGTCGTATTAGTGTGTGTAATAAGATCTGTTGTATTATTATTAGGTTTTGTTCTTTTATTACGTTGGGTTCTTAAAATGTTAATTTTATTATTATATTCTAAATTGTTTGTTGTTAATTCTTCGATTTCCGTGGTATCCTTGGTATCCGTTTTTATTGCAATAAGTTCGGGTGGCTGAGTTTTAGTCCAATCTTCGTAAATTTCTATAGTGTCATCATAATCATCATTTTCGATTGCAAAGTTTTTTGTTACCATTATCATAATTAACCTATAATATTATTGTTTATTATTTATAACTTAATTATATTAGAGAAAGAGAAATAATCTGATTTTATTATATTGTATTCTTTTTGATTATTATAGGCTCGTAAGTACGCATTCTCTTATGTTTCATTATCTCGTCGGCTTCTGGTATATAGTTTAACCAATCGTCCAAAGTTTTACAGAAAGCGTAATTTAAAGATTCCGTGCCCCCTGCCATGTCGTGCATATAATCAGTCATGTTTTTAGCTATTTGTTTTAATTCTAATTCGGAATATGGTTCCTCTAATTTTTCATTTGCCGTTTTTACGTGTATATCTAGACATTTAGGCGATTCGTACATTCTTAGTCTCTTAAAACAGTGTTTTTCATGATCGATTGCAATTCCCAATTCAGTCAGAAATTGTTCTTGTTTTGTTTTATTTCTAAAAATAAAATATTTATCTTATCATATATCTACCAATATCTATATTCTATATATAATTTTATTATTTTATTTTTATATATTATATATTTTATTTTATTTTAATTATATTTCAGTTAGTAACTTATTTAGTTTATATAGTTCCAATATAATTTACATATTTACTTATTTCTATTATTTCTTATAATTTATAACTTAATTTACTTGATTACTTTATATTTATATTTATTTTTACTTAATCGCTTTTATCTTCTTCCGATTTTTCGTGATATTTTTTCACATCATTTTTATGTACAGTAACATGTTTTCTACCTCTTTTTATTATTACGTTTTCACTATCTAATATTTCCAAAACCTCATATGGACCCTTCCATAAAGGACTTAATTTATTCTTTTGCGTTTTATCTTTAAGTAATATTAAATCTTCTACTTCTAACTCTTCAGTATGCTCTTTTTTATCATAATGTTTTTTAGATTTTATTTTCTTTTTAATTAACCTTTCTCTCGCTATTTTGTGCGATTCCTGCATTTTTTGTTTTAAATCAAATATATAGTCATCATAATTATATCTCGGTTCCGGATTACTTTTTAATTTAACTGGTATGTCTATCTCTCTCCCATATAACAATGCATATGGTTGATAATTGGTCGAAGTGTGTTCTGTCGAGTTATATACGAATAATGCATATGGTAATAATTGGTCCCAATTGTTTAGATCTTTATCTACATAATGTCTTAAATATTCGGCTAATGTTCTATGTGATCGTTCTAAACTACCGTTAGTTTGTGGGTGATAAGGACTTGTATTTATTTTATTGATTTTTAGTAACTTGCACACTTCTGTGAAAATTTTACTAAGAAAATCTGTACCTTGATCTGTCAAAATAGTTTCAGGTATACCGTGCACACATACGAAATTTACTACAAAAGCCTCAGCTATAGTATTTGCCGTATGATTTGGCAATGGAACGCCTAAAGAAAATTTTGTTAGGTCGTCCTGCATGGTCAATATATATGTATTTCCCATGACAGTTGTTATTAAAGGTCCTACTATATCCATAAATATTTTTTCAAACGGTCTAGAACTTGTCGTTGTAATTATCATTGGACTTCTATGATGTCTATTTGTCGTCTTATTAGCCTGACATGAAGGACAGTTTTTTATATACTCTTTCACTTCTTGTTTTAAACCTGGCCAATTAAATTGCCGTTTTATCTTTTTAACCGTTCTATGTAATCCAGCATGACCCCCTAATAAAGAATCATGAAATTGTTTAAATATAATTAATTTTTCCTCTTTGGTATATTCTAATTTAGTGCAAATTAGTATTTCTATATCTGTATTGCGAAATATATACCTAATCATTGATCTTACTTTTGCCCCATCCAAACCATCCTTTTTACCTATTTGATTCATAGTTAATTTATTCAAAGAATGTTTGATACAAAAGTATTTTAAATTTAATAATGCTAAATAAAGATTTTCGTACGTAGTTAATTGCTTTACTTTACTTTTAGTTATTATAAATATAATATATCTTTCCTCATGTTTAAATTTTACTACATCGCCTACCTCTTTATTAGACTTTAACATTTCATTATTTCCGAACTTTCTTTTTAATTCATAATTAATTCCCGATTTGAAATTATAATATTTTTCTATTTCCGATACTATATGGTATTCTATTGGCGATTCCAATAAATCTCCATTTACTTCTTTTACATTTTTATTTGTTATTACGGTCGTTTCCGATTTTTCCAAAAAGCTGGTATAACTTTCGTTTTTTATTTCCTGTATATTATACATTCTACTCAACGCATCTACATTCGAATTTTGTACTCCCGGTTTATATTTTATTTCGTAATCATACTCTTCGAGTTGTATGCGCCATCTCGCTAATTTAGATAAAGGGTCTTTTAAATTAAATAGCCAAGATAACGGTCTATGATCTGTTAATATTACGAATTTTCTACCATAAAGATAAGGTCTAAATTGTTTAACTCCGAATACTATTACTAAACATTCTAACTCGGTTGTTGAATAGTTCATTTCACTTCTATTTAAAGTCCTAGATGCATAAGCTATCGGTAAATCGCTACCTATTTTACCTTGCGATAATATAGCTCCTAAAGCTTTACCACTCGCATCGGTTGTAAGTATAAATTCTTTTGTAAAATCTGGATATTGTAAAATCGGTTCAGAACAAAGTGCGTTTTTTAATTTATCGAAAGCTGCTTGACAGTTTTCGTCCCAATCAAATTTTACATCTTTTCTTAATAATTGTGTCATCGGTTTAGCTAATAAACTATATGATTTTATAAATTTTCTGTAATATCCCGATAAGCCTAAAAATGATTTTATTTGTTTAACGTTCTTTGGTGTCGGAAATTCTAATACTGATGTTATCTTTTTCGGATCCGGTTTAATACCGTGTTCTGAAATTACATGACCTAAGTACAAACATTCGCGCTTTAAAAATTCGCATTTATCCGGTTGTATTTTTAGATTATGCGTCCGTAGGCGTTCGAATACGTCTATCAATTTACTATTATGATCTGCTAAATTTTTCGCGTATATTATTATGTCATCCAGGTATACTAAACATTTAATGCCTATAATCCCTGAAAGTACGTTATTCATAAGTCTTTGAAAAGTCGCGGGACTTGTTTTCATTCCCATAGTCATACGCTTAAAATGATAATGACCTTGACCGGTCGAAAACGCTGTTAATTCCCGAGATTCTTTTGCTAACGGTATTTGATAAAATCCGCTTGCTAAATCCAAAATAGTAAAAAGTTGACATTGTCCTAACTGGTCTAATATTTCCGTAATATTTGGTAACGGATGAAATTCGTTTAATGTTACTTGATTAAGCGCTCTAAAATCTATTACTATTCGAAATTTATCTTTACCAGATGAATCTGATTTTTTCTTTACTAAAAGTAACGGTGCATTAAAAGGTGACATTGAACGTTCTATTATATCGTCTTTTTCCATTTTACTTAATTGTTCCTCAATCTCTTTTTGTTGAGCTTGTGGTAACCTATATGGTCTTTTATAAATCGGTGGCTGATTAGCCGGTAATCGTATAATATGTTCCGCCGCGTTTGTAAATGTTAAATAATCATTTTCTAAATGAAAAACGTCCGAAAAATGTTCGCATATTTCTAATATCGTATCTCGTTCTTCCTTATTTAAATGGTCACTTCGTATTAAATTTTTAATTTTATTTACGCGGTCGTTATTATCGTTAATCATTTTTATTTCGTGTAATTTACATTCTACATTATCTTCGTATAAGATTTTATTTAATTCGTTCTCGAAAATGTTTTGTGGTGATTCTGAAATGTTTAATATACTTATAACTGTGTTTCCATTTTTAACTGTATTTATTATATTACCGCAATAGACATCCTGTATTAATTCTTGTTTGTGTATTAAAATATTTTTATTTTCCATATTAGGATCGGCTATTGGTATAGATACTACTGTTTCCGTTCGCGGTTCTAGTGTAAAACAAATTTTATTTAATTCGCGTTTAATATCGTTTTTAATCGTTAATATATTATTCGCGATATCTATAACTGCGTTATTTTGCAACAGGAAGTGGTGACCTAGAATCCCGTCTTTCGGTATTGGGAATTCTTTATTCACTACATGAAAATCGGTTTTTATTTCATTTTTATTTAATATTAAAATTATTGTAATTTTACCAATGGTAGATACTATTTTGTCATTTATGCCTTTTAAAAATATTTTTTCCTTTTCATTTACTAAAGTTTCGCCAGTTAATTTATCTATTTTTATTAAATTTATTTCGCTACCGGTATCTAAAAGAAGACTAATATTTTCTGTATTAAAATTAGGTGATTGAAATGAAATATGATTATCGTGTATTACTGAGACGATGTTGAAGCAACGTTGTACATTTGCTCCTCCGGTGCGGCTACTATTTGGCTGATCGAACGGACGCCGGCGCCGTTCGATGCCTGCCCGTTTCCCGACTGATTAGTATTGTTACGCTCATTTCTTTGCCTACTATAACAACTAACACTATCATGTCCTATTTTATTACAGTAAGTGCAAGTTATCGGCGTTGCATTATTATTAATATTATTTCGTTGTCCATTATTATTACTTTGTACGGGTTGACGAACATTATTATTTTGTCTTTGGTTTTGTCTGCCAATGCGACAATCTCGCGCGATATGATTATTTCTACCGCAATTATAACATCCTGTATTATTTTGTCTATTATTATTCTGATTATTATTACTATATTGATCATTATTATTACGCGGATAATTATTATAGTTATTATTTGGAATATTACCGCCTCTGTTAAAATTATTATTCCTAGGTAAATTGTTGCCGTTATTATTGCGATAATTATTGTTAAAATTATTCTGTCCATAGTTTCCGTCATCTCTACGATTATAATTTTGTCTAAAGTTATTGTTATAATTATTATTAAATTTCTGCGCGTTATTATTACCCTGATAATTATTTTGCCAACGTTTATTATTATTATAGTTATTCGCGTGTTGTTCCCTTTTTACATTACTCTGCGTCATTTCCGTATTATGACTAAGCTCGATTTCCAGTTGTCTGGCTAGTTGCATAGCTACTTCTAAAGTTTTTGGATCTCTCGCACGTATTATTGTTTGTAAATTCATTTTTAACCCATTGATGTATATAGCCAATGCCTGTTCCGTTATCGCTTGCCTAAGAATTTTCGCTTCCTCCGCGGGTTTATTTGCTACCGTTGCGCTGCATAAATTATAATACAATTTTTCTACGCGACCGTTATAAGATTGTACGTCTTCGTCATTTCGCATGCGTAAAGAGTTCAAACTTATTTGAAGTGTTTGCGGAGATAATGGTTGTTCAAATGCGCTTTTTAAAATTACTTTTATATTTTCCCAAGTCGAAGTTTCCCTATAACGACATACGTCTAATGCCTTCCCTGTTAATTTGGTTACTATAAATTTAGTTAATAATGGCAATTGTTCTTTTTCTATCGCCTCACATGCGTAATCGCATGCCCTAATAAACGCGTATACATCTTTTTCGTCAGCGCAATTTGGTATTAACGATGAAATATCTTTTAATAAAAGTTTAGCTTCCGCCATTTTTACTCTAGCTTTTCTAGTTACTGGTTGCAATTGCGTATGCACTATATTCTGTTTTGTGCGCGTACCTATAACCCTTTTTTCGATTTCGTTAATTGTATTAAATTTAATACTTGTATCTAATAAACTTTTCTCTACTATTTCACTTAAATATTTATTTTTATCAAATTCTTGCGGACTTCCGTAACCTTCCGCTGTAATTAATTCACTATCTGTTTTATTTTTATCAGATTTATTTATATTTAATTCCACTTGAATTCCCTTTTCCTTAGTTTCACTATTAAATTTTTCTCCCGATAATCTATCGTTTAATTCGTCAGTTATACTACCTTCCGTATCACTACTCATAAATTTATTTTTATATTACTCATTAATCACCGAAAAAATAACTATTCTTAAATTAAAACAAATTGTCTATTCTACTTATATACTTAAATAAAATTAACTTAATTTAATCCTTAATAATAAATTACGGCTAAATTAATATATAATATTTTTTTTGATTTTTTTTTTTTTTTACTAAATTATATTAATTACTAACTTAATAATATTCTAATTTTTTTTTATATTATATTTTTTTTAAACTTAATTATTATCGTTTTTGTTCCAAATTTATTCTCATATATTTTTCAAGTACTAGGCCTTTGCCTCTAAAATTCACAATTATTTTCTCAATTATTTTTAATCAACACTATAGGTCTTATTTCTTGCCTAAAAATTCACAATTATTTTCCTCAATTATTTATTCAACACAATAGGGCTTATTTCTGCCTAACTAAAATTCTCAATTATTTTCTCATTTATTTATTCAACACAAAATAGGACTCTCTGCCTAATAAAAATTCACAATTATTTCTCAATATAAAATAGGTACTCTGCCTAATAAAATTCAAATATTCTCAATATAACTCAATAAAAACTTAAGACTCCACTGTCTTTTATAAATTCACAAAATATAAGGTCTTACCACTTTGCCTTCTAATAACTCAATAATAGGATTTAAATTCCTCCAATAAAATTCTCAATTGTGACACATATATTTCTCTAATAGTTCAACTTCTTTTAATTCTCAATAAAATATTTTCCCGTATTTTTCAACGTATTATCCACTTTTATTTATTCTCAACAATTATTTATTACGTATTATTTTCAACGTATACTCTCTTTTATTTTTATTTATTCTCAACAAATTATTTATTACGTATTATTTTCAACGTATACTCTCTTTTATTTTTATTTATTCTCAACAATTTATTTATTCCGTATTATTTCCAACGGTTACCCTTATAAACCTTTTTTTTTTTTTCAAAAACGATAATTATTACGTATTAATTTCAACGCAAAATCCTAAAAAAAAATCTTCTTAATTCTCAATAATTTATTTGCTTATGTTCACTCTTTTTTTTTATATTTATTTAAATCCTCAATTAATATTTAATTCTATTCTAAAAATTCACTTTTATTTCCTAAATCTGAAAAAATTATTTTATTTTATTCACGTTTATTTTTCTAAGTCCGAAAAATTATTTTATTTTTTCTTCGATTATTTTTCTAAGTCCGAAAAATTATTTTATTTTTTTTTTCGATTTTCAACTATTATTTATTTATTTCTATATTACCTTTACAATTAATTATCGAAATTAAATTATTGATATACTTTTATAATAAAAAAAATTTAATTATTTTGACTGTTAGAAAAATTTTCTATGTCACTATTATTTATTAATTATTTTTATAACTGGTTGCTATTATTTTATTCCAATAAAATATTTTATTTATTAATTATTACTTATTTAAATTTTCTTTATTTTATTCTTTAATATTTAATTTAATTTAATTTATTTATTTAAACACAAGAATCGGAACTTGAAAAATTTCCTAAGTATTATAAAAATTATTATTTTATAACTTATTATTTATTAAATTGTTTAATTTATTTTATTTTATTTAATTGTAAAAATTCCAACTTTAAAAAAAATTATTTTGATTAATTTTTTTATTTTATTATTTATTTAATTATTTTTAATTAGAAAAATTATTATTGATTGTTAAAAATTTATTATTTTATTTTACGGGGAGAATATATATACACCTTCACAATAAAAATTTTACGATGGAATATTAATTCCAAAGGAGACGGATCAGAGCTAGCACTTAATAATTATTTTACATTACAAAAAAAAATTATAACTCACACTACGACGGCTTGAGTTGCTGCTTCCATTTCTGATTGTTGAATTTTTGACTTTGAATCGGTTGGCTCGCTACGCGTATGATTCTTTCTCAGAGTCGCTGAAGTTGACAGTGATCAGTTGTCCTCTTCAACAGTGAATCGTGATTGATCTGCCTCTCGAATTCTTCGTTGAAAAAAAATTTTTCAATATGTCGAAAAAATTTCGAAGTTGAAAAAAAATTATTTTTTATTTAAAAAAAATAAATAGATTCGTCCAAAGAATTCTTCTTGAAAGAATCCTACCGACTGCGCCAAATTTGTAGCGTGCCAACAGCTTGTCGAAAATGATATAGGTTGTGATGAAATAATATAGACAAAATATTTCTAAGTGTTTATTAAAACTGCTCGAAAATATTCTAAGTTCAAATAATTAAACTAATTGAAAATTAAACTAAGTCCAAATGAACGATTTCTGGTGTAAAGTGACGTGAAGGTGCTTGCTCTAGCTCTGGAAAATCACGTCTGCGGGAGCCCTGTTCTGGACCCCCTTATATAGTCAGTGTCCCCTGATCTCCTACCCATATCCCTTCTGGCCTATTCCTATGTGCGTCATTCGCTCTCACGCTATTACGCATTTCAGGATGCTCGTGCGATGATGTATTCCAATATGACGTCCGGAGACTATCCGCCCACGAGCAGGTGGTTAACCGCAATCACTGTGTCCGAGTTCTCAGACTCGCGTTGTGACTAATATGATTATCAATAATTATATAGTTTTTATTATATCGTTATATTATATTCTGGCGGTTGGGTTAGGTTAATATATTGTTTTTAGTGAGTCTCCCAGCGCAGAGGGTTGAAATTAATATGGGCTGTTACAATGTCTAGACTTGTTTTACCTTATTTAATTGCTTACGGCGTAGTATCTTTGATACGGGTTTTCGTGTTATCCCAATTATTGTAGGTTATTATTTTAATACCTATGCCTACGTAGCCGTACCCCCTTCATATATTATGTATTATGTATTAAGTATTGCGTACGGGACATCAGAGCACGTAGCACACAAGTAGAAGTGGAAAAGTTGTTGGTACAAGGAAACCAGGTAGACCTTGTACATGTAAAAATAAATGTTTTTCTAAAGTATCTGAAGATGACATGGCTAGTCTTTTGAATATTTTTAATAATATTGGAGACAAAGAAAAACAAGATACATATTTATGTGGTTTAATTCAAGTAAAAGATATTGTGCGTTATAGACCTAGAGCTGGTGTTAAAAAACCTAAATCCGTTACTAATAAGTTTATTTTGAAAATTAATTGTATGGAATATGTTTGTAAAAGAGCTTTTATATCTGTATATGGCATAACAATGGCAAGAGTAGATAGATTAGTGTATTGTAATAAATCAAATAATCCTAGTCCTAAGGATTTAAGGGGAAAACATTCTAACCGCTCAAATAAAATCCCAGACAACATTTTAAAGCAACTCGATGACCATATTAAAAGCTTCCCAAATCATCAAAGTCACTACAGTAGAGAATCAAATGGAAACGTTACTTACCTATCACCAGATTTAAATAAAAAAATCATGCATAACCTTTATTTGGAAAAATATGAACCAGAAACTTACAAAAAAATACAAGATGGAGAAACTAATGTAGTACCGATCGTATCCTATGATTTTTTTAGTCGCTACTTTTCTTTGAACTATAATATGTCCTTTGGTCATCCAAGAACAGATACTTGTCAGTTGTGTGACCTACTAAAAAATCAAATTAACTTTGAAACTGATGAAGTCAAAAAGTCAAAATTAATTAGTGAAAAAGAATTACATGTTGAAAAAGCTAAACTATTTTATGAAGATTTAAAAATATATCAAGCCATGTCCAAAGTGATGGAAAATAAATGTGAGGTGTTGGCTTTTGATTATCAGCAGAATATGCCTCTACCACATGTCCCAGCTGGTGATGTGTTTTATAAACGCCAACTTTGGGTGTATAACTTCTGTATTTTTTCGGGTAGAACTGGGAAATCTTATTTTTATATGTATAATGAAGTAGTGGCTAAAAAAGGGCAAAAATGAAGTAATAAGCTTCATAAACCACTTTTTTAGCAATTACTTGGATCGAGGAGTTGATACAGTTTATATTTTTTCTGATAATTGCAGTGCCCAGAACAAAAATCATTGCTTAGTTCAATATTTATATACTGTGGCAAAAAAAAAGGAATATGGAATTTCAACAATCATACATCGCTATCCAGAACCAGGACACAGTTTCCTACCGTGTGATAGGAATTTTGGACTTATTGAAAAACAAAAGAGGCGACAGGAAAGAGTATTTTTGCCTGTGACGTATCAAAATATTGTTTCCAAGACTTGTAAAAAGTTTTTTGTAATAAATGTTACACAGGATATTATTTTGAACTACTCTGATCATTTTAAACAAAAATTCAAAGCGCAAACTAAATTAACCTTAATGTTGTACAGATTTATGATTTATTCATTAGAAGGATTATTAGTCAGTACAGCAGCATATACTAATTTAACAGGGAACCATATAACTTTAGAAAAACCTACAGCTACACTTGATTTACCAGATCCAACGCAAAAACTTTATAACAAAATATTGCCTATAAAACCAGATAAACTAAGAGATGTTCAAGACCTAGTCTCCAAATATGAAAATGACGGAAAAACGGGATTTTTTACGCAAAACCAGTTTTCGTCAAAATCGAATTTTTTATTTTGCTATAACTCAAAAACTAATTGATGTAAATACTTGAAATTATCACCAAATGTTTATATTAGCGTTCTCCATACACAGTTAAATTTTCAAAGAATTTTGACTTTTTTTGAATTATTTATAGACAATTGAAATTTTTAATTTTTCTAAGTTTTTTTTCTTCAAATACTGATAATAATTTTTTGGGTGGCCAGAGAGTCTTGAAAATGTAATACAAGGTTTCTTATAAGTTGCTCTTAAAGTGATAAAAAAAAATCCGAAATCGTTAGTCACAATTTTTTTTTATAAGTGCTTAAAGTTCGAAATTATACGAAATATGTCAAAATTGCGAAAATTTGCAAGTAATTTTGTGGTTGAAAAATCGTAAAATTTTTTTCTTTTATAACTAAGTTTTGAAAATTTGGTACAAGGTTCTCCATTCATTTTTCTTTAATTATCTGTAAAAAAAACTCTACCGGATTCAGACAAAAATTTTTTATGAGTGTTTGAAATTTAAATTTTTACAAAACCGCGTTAAATAACGGTTTAGCCTCAAACGATTTTTGATATTTGTTGTTATTCAAACAGTATAGGTCGTAAATACTTGAAAATTTTACCAGTTATTTAGATTGCCATTTTTTTTACGTGATTTGATTTTCAAAATATTTTGACTTTTTTTGAGCTATTTATAGACAATTGAAATTTTCAATTTTATTTTATTTTTTTTTTATAAATGTTGATAAAAAAAAATTTAGCTGGGACAAATTACTTGAAAATTTAATTGAAGGGTCCACAAAACTTGTTCTAACTCTCATTCAAAAATTATAAAAATACATATGCCCAATTTTTTTTTATTAGCATTTGAAGTTCAAATATTGACAAAAATTCGTCAAATTCATGAATATTTTTCACTATTTTGTAGTTAAAAATTTATAAATATTTTACTATCAAAAGCTAAGAATTGAAAATTTAATGCTATGCTGTCCATAAGTTAAGCTTAGAATAATTATAAAAATGTTTGAGGATTATTCAATTAAAAAAATTTTACGAGTGTTTAAAGTTTTAATTTTAATTTGAAATCAAAAATACGCGTGTAAAATTACGTTTTACTAATAAATAATTTTCGATTTTTGTTATTTTTAAAAAATTATCAAACGTTAGATCTTGAAGCTTTTACCTAAGTGTTTGAATTTGTGAATTTTTTTCAAAATAGAATATATCCTAGACTGACAAATCATCTCCATTCAGAATCGTTTTTCGTATACAATGATACCTATCATTGCATTCAAATTTAACCTACCATAGTCCGAGGTCCACCCCACCCCCTAATGTACAGCAGAGCGATACTCACTTACCCGCTTTTTTTAATATTATTTTGTTATGTTTATAATAATATTACTAAAAGTTTTAGTTTTATAGTAACTTAATGTGGTTATATCAATATTTTATGACTGATTAAGAGATTCTTTTTGTATTATTAACTAAAAATAATAAAATATTATTTAATATTTCTTATAATGTTATACTCGACAAGAAGGCACTATTAATATTTATGTTCTTTTAGATTCTGAACGAAGTGATGAATGTATTGCTTTTACTATGATGTGTGTTTTTTTTTTTTTTTTTTTTTTTTTGTGTCTGACGACAACATTTGGAGCAGTAATAATGCTCCGATTTTTGACTTCAGCCCCTCTTTGAATAGGGAATTGAATCTAGTTGGTACTTTAGGGGGGTCAAAATTAAAATTTTCTAATAGTTTTCAAAAAAATCGAGAAAAACAAAAAAAAAATGACAGAAAAATGGCAATTTTACGGAAAAACCACTTTTCGACAAAATCGATTTTCTGATTTTGCTGTAACTCAAAAACGAATTATTGTAAATACTTGAAATTTTCACCAAATGTTTATATTATGGTTATCTCTTTACAGTTTAATTTTCAAAATATTTTGACCATTTTTAAGCTACTAATAGACAATAGAAATTTTCGACTTTTCTAAGTTTTTTTTTCTTCAAATGCCGATAAAAATTTTTTGGGTGGCCAGAAAATCTTGAAAATTTAATACAAGGTTTCTTATAAGTTGTTCTAAAAGTGATAAAAAAAAATCCGAAATCGTTAGTCACAATTTTTTTTATAAGTGTTTAAAGTTCGAATTTATACGAAATATGTCAAAATTTAAATTAAATTTCATACGCTCATATTGCGAATGTTGGCCATAGTAACCATAGTAACATATAAAAACTATACTATTTGTTTCAAAATAGAATATTTGACAATATTTAAATATAATATATCCTAAACTGACAAATCATCTTCGTTCAGAATCGTTTTTCGTATACAATGATACCTATCATTGCATTCAAATTTAACCTACCATAGTCTGAGGTCCACCACACCCCCTAATATACAGCAGAGCGATACCTACTTACCCGCTTTTTTAAATATATATTCTGTTATGTTTATAATAATATTACAAACCTATTGTTAAAAGTTTTAGTTGTATAGTGACTAAGTGATAATTATGTAACTATACAATATATTTTTTCAACATTCCTTATAACTTTTAATATTACTTGTAATAATGAATTCATATGATAAAATATTATAATAATGCATACATTTATTTTGCCATTTTTTAGGTACCTATATTAGGTCTATTAAAGGGGAGTATGTTTAATAACCTAAAAGGGTGGTTTATATTACTCTAATGGCATAATTATTTCTAGTTAACTATTTATTTAAAAAATAACTTGATACATTAAAATTTATATTTCAAATAAAAATCAATTAAGTAATCATTAAAATTAATAATATGATTATTATTTAATAATACATAATAATATTTTATAATAGAGTGCTTATTGACCACAATAAAATAATAATTTATTGGCTGTAATAACCAGTTACGTCCAAAATCAAAATTGGACGTAACTGGTTATTGCAATCATTAAAAATATAATTATCATAGTTTTTTAGTTTTTTATAAATATTATCATGAATATAAAAAAGCGGGTAAGTAGGTATCGCTCTGCTGTATATTAGGGGGTGGGGTGGACCTCGGACTAAGTAGATTAAATTTGAATGCAATGATAGGTATCATTGTATACGAAAAACGATTCTGAACGAAGATGATTTGTCAGTTTAGGATATATTATATTTAAATATTGTCAAATATTCTATTTTGAAACAAATAGTATAGTTTTTATATGTTACTATGGTTACTATGGCCAACATTCGCATTATGAGCGTATGAAATTTAATTTAAATTTTGACATATTTCGTATAAATTCGAACTTTAAACACTTATAAAAAAAATTGTGACTAACGATTTCGGATTTTTTTTTATCACTTTTAGAACAACTTATAAGAAACCTTGTATTAAATTTTCAAGATTTTCTGGCCACCCAAAAATTTTTTATCGGCATTTGAAGAAAAAAAAACTTAGAAAAGTCGAAAATTTCAATTGTCTATTAGTAGCTTAAAAATGGTCAAAATATTTTGAAAATTTAACTGTAAAGAGATAACCATAATATAAACATTTGGTGAAAATTTTAAGTATTTACAATAATTCGTTTTTGAATTACAGCAAAATCAAAAAATCGATTTTGTCGAAAAGTGGTTTTTCCGTAAAATTGCCATTTTTCTGTCATTTTTTTTTTGTTTTTCTCGATTTTTTTGAAAACTATTAGAAAATTTTAATTTTGACCCCCCTAAAGTACCAACTAGATTCAATTCCCTATTCAAAGGGGGGCTGAAGTCAAAAATCGGAGCATTATTACTGCTCCAAATGTTGTCGTCAGACACAAAAAAAAAAAAAAACACACACATCATAGTAAATGCAATACATTCATCACTTCGTTCAGAATCTAATATAACCATCGGAAATGGGTTTGAGTGATGTATTTTATTCTTACAAAAAAAATAATATTACGTTTTTAATTTTTGGTTAAGTTTTCCATTTATAGATCGTTTTTTTCATTTCTTGAATAATTTTCAAAAATGGACGTATCTGGTTATTGCACCGGGGTCTTCAATTATAAAGATTGTTTGTCGTTTTCTATGTGTAAGTGATAAACCTACAAATGTATTGTTTTTAATTTTCAATTTTTTTACTTATTTTGGTTATTATATTAGTCCTAATTAACTCCTAAAGAAAAATTACCACTGTGTCTGGAGGAACTGCACCTCGGTCTCCAGTACATTGGTTTTGTAAATTATTCATTTCATTATTGTCTGAATTAGTTTCAATAGAATAATAAATAAAGTAATTGTATTTTATACATTTTGATAAGAACAAAGTTATAATAACTTACGTCAAGAATATGTTATTTGATGTATTGTCCAAATGACCTCGGGTTTTCAATCATTGACCGGCTGCAGAAATGTTATCAGTAGTAAATTTTCCTATCATTTTAAAAAGTATGGTGGTAAGGCGATCCAAATCTTTTCCACAAACGCTAAATGGTTCTAATAATTGAAGACTATTGGTTTTTGAGTCTACTACCACACTCACAGCTGATCCATCAACAGGTGGAGCTTGTTAAGTAATTTGACCTAGATCAAATCCTCTTGCAGGTAATTAACCACCAAATGGATTACTTAATCCAAATTCTTTGTCATCTTATGAAAATAAAATGTAAATCTAACCAAATAATAATTTAAATTAGATAAATTTTCATATTTATGAAACTAATTTAAATTAATTTTCTTTATTTAGATCACTATGCAATTTGCCTGCTGTTTACCTACGACTTAACTGCAATTTACCAGCCAGTACAAAAAAAAAACGGTTTTTTTAAGACCAAATCAATTATATTTATAATTTATATTTTTTTGAACTTAATATTAGTTTTTATCAAGTTTTTTTTCAGTGAAGATACATCTTTCAGAATGGCACAGATGGATCACACCTACGTCATTACCGCAAATCACGAAGGAGTTGGTGTCCCGAACATCCACCTTCTGGATCACACCTACGTCCAACAATTGCCTATGGTTCAAATTCAAGCCCAACAAGAAGCAAATGGAGAAGCACCGGCACAAGATGAAGAAGTGGAAGAAACACCAGCACAAAATGAAGTCTAAGCTGCACCAAGGACATGTAGGATAATTCCCGGCATTCGACTAAACTCGACATTTTATGTGGACAATTTTGGATATAAATATTATCAAAAAAGGTACTCATCCATCGAATAACTTTGATATGTGAGCTACAAAAAAAAGTCAACCGTCTTACATGTCATGATTCAGCATCCATCAGTAGAAATGAGATGGACAACCACATCTTGATACCAATTATTACAGTATTCATGTAAGAATTTCTAACGTTATAGACATGGGCTCGAACACCTACCATAAAAAAAAAAAAAAACAATTTATATTTTCACTTAAAATTTTTCGTTTCAATTTAAAATATCAATTATGGGTTATTAAATATAAATAAATGATACTGCTACGTGCTCTGATGTCCTATACCAATAATATAATACACAAAGGGGGCAATACATTGTAGGCTTAACTATTAAGATAACAATCGCCCATATATACTAATAAAAAGACGTAGGAATGAACATACTACCGAATAATATGAGGTGTGTAGCAATCACACTAAAACGGTGTTTAACTAGATCTGAAAAACAATAACAATAAAACGACTTTTTGACACACAATTATATATAATATAATTTATTATAATCATGTCGCGAGTTCCGAGAACAAGGATACATCGCTTGTGGTTGACCACCTGCATGTGGGCGGATGGTCACCGGACGTCATCATCGCACGCGCATCCTCTGATCCTCTGAAATGCGTAATAACGGGAGAAGTGAATGACCTGATTACAAATATGCCAGAAGGGACATGGGTAGGAGATCAGGGGACACTGACTATATAAGGGGGCCCAGAAGAGGACTCCCTCAGACGTGATATTCCAGAGTTAGCGCAAGCACCTTCACGTCACTTTGTACCAGAAATCGTTCATTGGGACTTAGATTATTTTTTTCAATTAAATTAAATATTTGGACTTAGATTAATTTTCATTCAGTTTAATAAAACACTTAGAAATATTTTGTCTACTTTATTTCGACACGACCTGTATTTTTTCGACAAGCTGCTGGCCCACTACAATACAAATAAATATGAATTAGTATTTTATTTAGAAGCAGCAGCTAATTGCTTCATTCAATTTAATGCACTACCGGACTTAACAAATTAAATGTGTGATAAAGTAATATCTCATTACAACTTCCGTAATTATAGCACAATATGCATTTCAAAGGCCTGTCAGCAGTGAATTGATTAAGTCCGACTAAAGACATTTTATCAGTTGGTTGAACTTTATCATAATCCTTAGTATCGGAAAATATCAAGGTTAATACTCCTTGTTTTTTCAAATTGTTTACATGAACAAGGGCAATAGATTTAACAATGATAATTTTTTATACTGTTTTTAGGCATGCCATTCGCTATACATGCTTCATTATTATGTATATCAATGTTCTATTCATTCAAAATATATAGATTCCTATATCACCCCCTCGTGTGGTTCCGGTTATTGGTTATTGGGACCGAAAAGTTATTTGTTTAATAACCGTCATGGACAAAAGGTTTGAGACTTCAAGCATTTACTTCTTTTTTTGATATGACATAAACTCTAGTTTTGGTATGGAAATGAAAGTTTGAGCATCAGCTCACTTATGCGAGTTCAGCTTTTCCAATTACATTTATCAAACAGTCAAACACACTATCAAACTTCTGTTTCTAGGAATAGTATATGAGAAAATTCACAGGGACGTGGTCTATACAGTACGATCGTGGTCTCGGACTATGAATACTAAAAATAGGCTATTTATTTACTCTTCCTTCAATCTAGTTAGTGTTTTAAATAATATTTTTGATTTGAATACAGTAGAATCCGCTTAATTGGGCACAAAGGTGACCTATTTTTCCCATTATCTGACTGTCCCGATTAACCCGTATAACTGATACACTGAAACATTCATTCGGGACTATGCAATCTGTCCTGATTAAGCAGTTGTCCTCTTTATGTGGTGTCCCAAGTAAGCGGATTCTACTGTACATGTAAAAAATACAGGGTTTATTAATTATCAAAACCTAACTAATTTTTATTTACCTGTGAAGAATGTCCAAAACCTCCGTCGAATGCTCATTTCATTGCTACAAAAATTTTAATCACCAGTGCTGGTCTACATCAAACCAACATCTAGATTGCAACGGAAAGCATTTGTTCTTTCTTCATCTGGAGGTTCGACATAGTATTCTTTAGCCTCATTTAATCCTTCATACACGTTCCAGCATTTAGGTTCCTTTGAAATATTATTTTTCGATTTTCTGTCTCGTTTCGGGTCACCACTGAAATTTTCATTAGCCATTTTGTATTAAAATTAATAAAATGAAGTATAGAAATTAAAAAGATAAAAGATAATAAGACGCTACATTTTCATTTTGTGTGTAGTAAATGTAATCCTTCATACAAACGTTCCAGCATTTAGGTTCATTCTTTTTTGGATTCGTGTCATTTCTGAAATTTTCTTGCGCTTTCTTGTACATATATTCTAACTGAAAATAATAATGTGTGTAAATTAGTAGAACTAATACTACCTTATGTACAGGGCTGCCATTGGCTGACTATTTTCACTATCTTAGACTTTTTTTAGAAATTCACTATTTTTTAACTTTTTTACAAGTATCTATACTATTTTCACCTTTTCGATGGTTCTAACCATAATATTTATATATTGGAATTGTGTTATTTTTTATTCAAACTTTAGTATTAAAAAAAAAAAATTGAATTGCTTTGTTAAATAAAATAAATAAAATATTGATAACATAGATAGTAATATAGTATAATACCCCATGGCTTGCAACGACTGTGCAATCTCAATGTTTTGAGGTAGTTGTCGCTAGAGAACCTATCTCAACGGCAATGTTTACATTTTATCGTAATATTTAAAGTATATTATAGTCATAGATATCTATGTATGTAATATATATGTATCATTGTTATCATATAAAAGTGTAGACCACGGTCTTAGAAAATTATTTTCTAAGACCGTGGTGTAAACATTGCATAGAGCAGGCAAAACAGGTTGGGGACGCGACTTTAATAACAAATTATAGTCAGCTCAGCTATCATAATAATTTTATGTTGGCAATAGATTTTATGCTTATCGTTTTTCAGACAACTAACTCATAGAGTAATATAGAGAGGCCAATGTCTCAGAATAGTGTGGCGCAAACTGTACTATAATAATTACAGGTTGGCTAGTTAGAGGAAACAAAATATTGTTTAATCATTAAAGAATAATATCACAGAATAAAACAATATAAACATTTTTATTATACATAGTATTAGTATTGAGTAATCAATAATCATGATTCATGGACATTCGACACGTGGTTGTGAATCAAATTATTCAATGTAATTTTTCCGTTACTGGCGTTACTACATTTATTGAATGTAAATCCATTACAACCGTACAACGAAATTTTTTACTACAATTAAATGTTCCTGTTGGAGGTAAGAGGTAATATTACTTCGCGGAGGTTAAAAGTATTCACTAATAAGCCATTTGCCCACTTACACTATTAGAGTTAAAAGAAAACATTAGACTGGAAATTACAGCCATCGATATGCATTAATAATTCTTAGCCTACAGGCTACAGAGTTATGGATTGTATACAAAATGAAGGCGGCCACTTAAGTAATGTAATTTTTAAAATCCATATTTGTTAATAATAATTAAATATAATCTTTATGTTGTATAAATTGAATTAGTTTCATTTCTTTGTTTTTAATATTTGACTATAATAAACCACAATTAAAATTTGTCAGAACCCACTGCCCCACCCTGTATCATTATGTAATTATTAAACTTCAATAAAAATAGGTTTAGTTCAACAATTAATGCTTATAAATTAGTTCTATTTTATTATTATTATAGGATTACAATGTAAAGGTACTTATTTATTTTGAATTGGATATTTTAATTGGGATTAAAAAAAAAAACAGTTATTTATTTATTTAACAAATTATTAAATAATAATAATGTTAATATCTATACTTAACATTTTTGTTACAAAAATAATAACTTATTGTCCTTTAAATATAGTTAATTTATTGTACCACATTCTAATGGAAGGTGTTTCATTATGACTTTTTTAAATTATAGTTAATTTTTAGATTAATATATGTTGATGTGATGGATTTTATTAGAAGAGTGATATGATCGGTTAAGGGATTTCTGGTTTCGCTGCCATGAGTTTTTAATTGTTTGAATACGTTTGAGTTAAATAAAAAGTGGCTTAAAACTTCAGATTGAATTTTCAGTTTATTTACAGCTTTATGTGTATAATTAAATTCTTTTAATTTTTTTTCAGTTTGAAAACATATATCAAAGACATTGTCACTGGGGTAAATTAAACCACCATTATCACCTTTTCTATTTTTTAATGTAATTAATGAATTTAAAAAACATTCATTGTTTGTAGCACACAACGCATCTTTACAAGATTCACATTTGAGTACATTAGTAAGTTTATGAACTACAAATCCAAAAATGTAAATAATTTCTTTACAGAAGTTACTAAAAGAATAATTACTTTTGGCTTCCTATGTAGTCGTGATCTAAAATAAATGAATTTATACTTTTCAAATTCTCTTCTTGAACAATAGTATCATAATTAAAACCGGGAGTATTGTTATTTAAATCATTCACTGGATCAGAACTGGTGTAATGTAGAATTCCAATATCTTCTAGCGGTATGCAATTTCCTGTTTTAAAATTTGTAATATCATTAATCCTAATTACTAATTTTTTATAGGCTGAACGGAATTGTCGAACTGTCGGATTATTATTATGACCACCATGTGATCGAATACTTCCAAAAAATAGTTCGAGATGGTCTTGACTCAATCTATATATTTTGATATGTTCTATCTGGTTAGTTATAACTAATGTAGAATATAATTTTATTATACTCTCTAAACAGACAATGAATCCTATGAACCCTGTTTTCCCGCTGGACTGAAGTACAGGTACAAATATTCCTGGTTTATCTTCTATTTTAAGACTCTTAATGTAAGTTTTAAATTTGTTAGTAAATAACGCAACTGTTTCTATGTTATCTTTGCATAATGCTTTTTTATAACCAATGCAATTCATTGATCTTGAATTTAATATATCAAATGCAATATTAAACAATTCAATAAATTGAATTGTAGCATCTGCATTACAAAACTCACCAAGTTTTAAGGAATTTTTGTAAAATGTTAAAGCATCTGCTACGGATTGGCTCAACAATTGCGTCGCAAGTTTGACTTTCATTTTCTGTTTAAAATAAAATATATGTTGCTTTCTCAATTTATTTGCTAGATGACAACCTTCTTTCTCCTGCAAACAACATAGCAATTTGATGTATTCAAAATTAATTTGTTTGCCTTCAAAATCTAAAAATATTTTTTTCTCGCCAAAAGCATTTCTCACTAATTTTACCATGTGAGCTGGATCAAACAGTTTTACAATGTTAGGATTGTTCTCACAGCTAGAAGCAAAAGAAGTATTTAAATTTTCTATATTATAATTACAACCTAAAATCTGAGCAGCAGTTATATTACTTGAACAACCGTCAAATGTTAGGCTGACTATTTTAACGCCAGTACATTCTAAACATGCAATGCATGGCGAACTAATTCAGATTTTTGAGAACTATTTAAGCTACGAGCTAAAAAATAAGCAATAGGCAATTTCCAGCTTTCATTTATAGACATAACTAAAAAAACTAAGCATTCTTTGGCAATTTCCAAGCTATCGTTGTTCATTCCAATTCCCATATCCACTCGACCATAATATTTGTTACCATCATACTCCAAATGTTGCCGTATAGCCATCTCATCCATAACTAAAGCACCAAAAATAGTATGTGACGAATTTTTAACTTTCAGAGTTAAAAGTTTTAATGAGTCATCTGTAAATCCTGGTCCTGCATCTACGTGTCTATACCATTTACTTAGTGTACGTGAGTGCGGAAAAATAGTATCAAATTGTTTTCGCACATAATCATAAGCTCTTGCCGATAAGAAATGAAGAGATAAAGCGAATTGCCTCACAGTAGGGCTATATTTTTTAGTAATTTTCTTACCCATATTTTTGTTAGACCAATTAGTGATAAGTTCTTTGTGTTTACCGAATGATTCAAATAAAGTAACACTAGTATCGTCATCAATAAGATTTTGTTTCTTTAAATCTTGAATAATGGTCTTCATACTGGCAATTTTCTTATTTTTTCTTCTGAGAGTTTGTCTAAGATTTTTCAACTTTTTATTTTTGATTTTCATCTCCTGTGAAAGTTGTCGAATGCCACGTTTTAGGAATATTCGACGTGGTGTGTCATCATTTTTAATCTCACTAGCAGCAAGGAATGAAGATTGCATAGGAGATTCTGATACTTGTATATTTTAAAATAAATATATTTATCATTATATAAATATTTATAATTTTATTTGTTAATTTTACTAATAATTCTTCATCAATGTGTGTATCAGAAATACTACATGAAGAAGTTGCTTCATTTAGGGGTAACACTCCTTCTACCTCTACATTGTTTACAGGCAACTAAAAGAAAAAACAAATGAATTACTTAGATAGAATAATATAACACAAAGTATTATTAAAATTAATTTTAAAATATATACCTTAACCAAACCTTTATCAAAATTAAAAATATTTTATGGCTGGAGAGAACTGGAAGTTGGTAGTTTTGTAGGCATAATAGCTGAATATGTTACAGTTTTAGAAACTTAAACTAAAGTCCTATCAAATTCTATAATATTTGATGGCTGAAAAGTACTGGAAGGGTCAGACAAAGGTGTAAATATTTCAGAATATACTTTTTTTGGCTATAAATTATAATAATAATATTAATATATTGTTTAAAAATGATTCTTTAATAATTTACTAGTTTTATTCATTACAAAACAAGATTTTTCAAAATGAAATGAGCAAACCAAACTACTAATAATTACATTTTCAGGATTTACAAAGTTTTTGATTAAAAAATTGTTCCATTTAATTTTATCATTTACATCTTTAGGAAACCTATAATATATATTAACATATAATATAATATCAGATATAATTTTAGTTAAAATTGCTTAAAATAAATTTAAATAAGTAAATAAATTATAAGTTTTAGATGCAATTTGAATCGGAATTTTTTTTTTTGGAATTGAATTTTGTCGTAAACATATTTTGTTGGAATTTATTTTTTCGGAAAATATTTTGTCGGAAACGTATTTTATCGGTACCGTATTTGAGCAGACAAGAGTGGTTATATGATGGTCACCTTGTGGTTACATTGTGACCAACTTGTGGTGGTGTTGCATAGCAAGTCGAGGGATATTTTCGATTTGCGGAGCCTAGCGACGAGTGCCACTAGCACGGCATCACTATAAATTATTTCGTATTGGTCACACTGCTGGATCTCTGGTATATGCTGGTACATTTCTGATGAAATACTTTTCTGAAAAAATACAGTTCCGACAAAATATTTTCGGACAAATTATTTTTTAGAAAAATAATTTTCCGACGAAATATTTTTACAACAACATACGGTTCCGAAAAAATATTTTAAGACGAATTATTTTCCGACAGAATACGATTCTAACAAAATAATTTCCAATGCATTATTTTTCCGACAAAATAAAGTTCCGATAAAATACGGTTCCGACAAACCACTTTTAGACAAATTACAGTTCCAACAAAATATAGCCCCCCAATTCAACGAAATATATTTTTTAACCTAACGGTACTAGAAACCGAGATTATTACTACCGCCCCGCTAGTCGAAGCAATAGCCCAAGTGCACGAGGAGGAGGCCCCCCCCCCCAAAAAAAAAAAGAAATGACCCGGCCTGGTTTACCGGCAATGTTGCCGCTTTTGCGCAAAAGACAGTGCAGATGGGCTACCAATCCGCCACCTCTAACCGGTCCGTGGGATATGGTATCATGGTCACTTTTGCACGCAACTGTGGTCCTGGCCGGTACCAGAGGTACCTCTGGCAGCAGAGGTTGTGGACTAATCGATATGGGCACGTGTAACATACATATTGTGCATAATGTTTTTTTAAAGGGATTAGGTGTGATTGGAATGTCTGTTTCTGAACTTATTGTTAATGTGTACTATTTTTTCGGGAAACTCCCGAGTGCGTCCCAAAATGTCCCTTTTTTAATGTTCCGAATGCGTCCGGAATAAGGTCTCGCCCGAGTGCGTCCAAAGAGAAAAAGGTCACTACTTTGACGTAGCCCAAGTGCGTCCCAGTTCATTTAGAGTTACCCAGGGTGCATCACGAGCAGATGAACTGGCTTACACTCCAAAAATATAAATATATCTAATAAATAAATCATATCTAGAGATTTGTTCAGTTTTGTATTTTTGTAAATTTTCTTCAATGAATTTAATATTTTTTTTATTGACTGATCTAATTTTTTTAGATATATGATTGGAAGTTTAAATCAAAACATTTGTGTCTATTTGAATTTTTGTTAACATTTCTAAGAAGGCATATATGTCCGGATGAGATGTGAAAAAACATGAATTCAATTTTGAATGGAAGCTTTACATCACATCACTACACATACTACACGTGGTTGTCAAAGACTAGTTACGAATAGTATGTTTCTACGTATGGAAATAAATGCAAATTAACACACTGCAATATTATTAGTTATCAATGCATTTTATCCATAAAGACAAATATTATTAACAATAATATCGCGGACGCACATGGGATATAGCAACATTTTTAGCGATATTATTGCGGACGCAGTTGAGCTATTAAAAAGGTACGATATGATTAACGGGACGCACTCGGGCGACGCCCATTTTTTCAATGGATGGCCTAAACGCTGTGAAGAATTTACAAATATTCAAATAAAAATTGCAGTTACTCAACACAAATTTATTAAACATTGTTCTTCACGATGGCTGACTTTAGGTAAGGCAGCTTTAAGAATGATTGAACAATGGGATTGTCTCATTGAGTATTTTACCATTTTTATTCCTAAGAAATGTTCCAATCTCATGACTGCCTCAAGGGATCTAGGTGACACGGCCGCCCTAGCGCCAAAATGATAAAAAGTGTAGCCTCGGAACCTACGTCTATCATTTTAGTTGGAGCAACCCCAGTTGAACCCCTCCACCCGAGTGGGGGCGTCCAGATGGTTGTCAGCGTCGAGAGCAACGACGTCTTAAAAAACGTGAGTAGTACGGCGATCCGTGAGAACGGACACGTGCCCGCGGGCCGGCTCCCTGCTGTTGAAGCCACCGGATTGAAAGCTTCCGTACCGAAAAACCTTTCAGTGATGGAGAATCACTTAAATACAACTCCCAGGACTGGTGCTCCTGGTAAAAATATGGTCCGGGTGCCCGAGCCTCACCCTAATATGGCTCACGGAGGATGTGCAGTAGTTCCTAACATGGACTCAGTCGTTCCCTACTCTCCGATTTTGCGTGAAACACCGGACCTGGCGGTCCAATGCAGGCTGCCCGGCTTTTCCGAGCAGCCCTGCACCAACCCTCCGAGGGCTTTTTCCCGGAGCAACGCAACGCTGGACTTTTACACCAGCCAATTAATAGGGAGAACGCGATCCTTTACCCCACGGTTACCCCCTCGGAAATGTGCATGAGAGATCTTGCACTGCCCGAAAAGCACGAATTATTACAAGAACGCGATAACCCCGACTTCTTTACAAAGTCAAAAAGAAAGACAACATCCCTTTCCCCGCCTGGATGGCGCTATAAGAAACTTGGACTTGCTGGTGGATCAGACAGCATCGGTAGCCACAATGTGTACTACTCTCAACATCCCGATAATGTGGACCCTATCCCCTGGTCCCACGAACTTCCCTCCCTTTTTAAATATTACCCCCGAGATTCGCATGACAATGGTTCTGGAAAGTGAGGCCATTAATGCCGCCTTGGATGCTGCCGCAGCTGGGCCAAACAGCGTAACGGTACTAGAAACCGAGATTATTACTACCGCCCCGCTAGTCGAAGCAATAGCCCAAGTGCACGAGGAGGAGGCCCCCCCCCAAAAAAAGAAATGACCCGGCCTGGTTTACCGGCAATGTTGCCGCTTTTGCGCAAAAGACAGTGCAGATGGGCTACCAATCCGCCACCTCTAACCGGTCCGTGGGATATGGTATCATGGTCACTTTTGCACGCAACTGTGGTCCTGGCCGGTACACGGAATAGCGAACGTCACAAACACCAGACGGAAGCAGAGAACCAAGAAGAGGCTATGGCGAGGGCAGCTCCCAAGTCCCCAGACGGAATTGCTACAAAGGGCTTTTCAGTCAATAACACGCGGACTGTCAGGAAAACTAATGCTACGGGTGATCATTACGACAGGGAAGTGACTACCAGGGAGAACAAGCAGGCTAACGTGCTTCGCGGGACACTATACGAACGGGCAGACGAATATGCCGCGGCAATTGATGAGAGCCCGAAGCGCATGTCAGCTTTCTTTAGCGTAGGGGGTGTTAACCCCGTCTGGACTCGCGCTGTTGTAATAGCGCTCAGGAGAAAAGTGAGACACAGAGGGAGAGCAATGCACCCTAGATTACATAAGTCGTTGCTAGATGCCGGGTTCGTGAAAGAAGAAGCCCGAGCTACTGGAGAGGCACTTAGGTCCCTAATAAACGGATGGGCCTTCTGGACATCAGTGCCCGTAGTGGAAAAAACAGAAGAGGTCATGGGAGCAATAAATAAATAACATATACATAATAGATTAAATAAAGTTAATGTATTCGGGCTACCTGATGGAAATCAAACACAAGATGAGCACGATCAGAAATCAACAATCGTTTCTTCCAGTCCAATAGCCCTTTTTTTTTCATTTTTACTGCACTCATCAAATAATCCTGGGAGATGGATAACAACTCCATTACCTATTATATTTGAACATACAAAATATTAATTTTATGTTAAAATTATATAAAATAATGAAATGTATAATTCAGACAGTTATTGTTAGTTGGCTATAGATACAAGCGAATAAGTTTCCCTATATTAAATTACTAAGTTATTAATACCCAGATAATTATAATTATAAAAGAAATGAATTAAAAGTGTTTCCCGCCGTTTTACAAAAAGTATTACACAGATTGTACTAACAAATGTCATAAAATTGGAAAATGTCCAACATTTGTAAAGTAAATGACAAATAAACTAACGGTTAATTTTAAAATAAAATAATGAACGATTCATAGATCTTTTCGATGAAAAATTATCATAACTTACAAATTTATGATAATAAAAATGTAACACGGACGGGTTTATGATTAATTGAGCAAAGTAAGTCCAATCCATTTATCTTTTTGTAGTATTTACTTATTTAGCTTTTTTTTTTAAGTATTATAAAATGTAAAGATAAAGGTATAAAGATTTGTAAAGACTTTGTATAGAATATTTCTGTGCTATATTTTCCGACGAAATATTTTTACAACAACATACGGTTCCGAAAAAATATTTTAAGACGAATTATTTTCCGACAGAATACGATTCTAACAAAATAATTTCCAATGCATTATTTTTCCGACAAAATAAAGTTCCGATAAAATACGGTTCCGACAAACCACTTTTAGACAAATTACAGTTCCAACAAAATATAGCCCCCCAATTCAACGAAATATATTTTTTTTTTAAATATGTTTAACAATGTAACAACATGAAAAACAATAGACGTATTTACAATTATAAAAAAAAAATATATTAAAAAATATTTATTATCAGAATAATTTTTTTTCCGATTGAAATTTTCATCGGAGAAAATAATATTTAGTGCAACATTATTTAATTGAAACAATAACAATACACAATGGTTATTAATTTAGAATAAAAACAGAAACATTTATTCTGACTTCTATGTATTATAATTTTGTTTATAAGTATTCAAGCCATTATTATACCACATTTTATGTTATCTAAATTGTAATTTTGAACTTAGTATTTTGTAACTCAAAATACACATTTATTTGAAATATAAATTAAATTCTGATTTTATTGTTTGTATATTTATCCGGTCCAAGTTCTGGTCTTGTTAACTAGTTTTATAAAAGTTTATGTTTAAAGGAAGTATATTTTAATTGTATAAAATTCAACAGTTGAAATTTAACAGCATAAAAAATGTAATTTGTGCCTTAATATTTACCAACATGAGTAATAACTTGATAAAATTAAGCTTCTTTAATGAATATTTAAAAAAAAAAAAAGATCAATTATCAACATTAATCATTGATTCTCTTCCTTGACCAACTCCAACCCATTTAACTGAAAAAATAAAAATATATACATGTATATTTTAATTTATAATTCTATTAATTATTAACTACTACTGAAATATAAATATATATTTTTATTATGAAGCAAATAAAATTATAATATAATATAGTATAATAATATTTTGTAAGTAACTTTGCCTCATTAAAAATAACAAATTGACATTACGTCTTATAATGTTCTTTCATAAAAATAATGTAATTCTGTTAAAATGTATTTAAATAATTTCTTATATTAATTTTTAAAAATACTTCCACTTTATATTCTAACTCTCATTACTTTTGTAATTAATTTTAATGTTGTATGTTTGATAAATAATATGTAATTAAAATAGTCACATAAACATTAGAAAAAAAATAAAAATAAAATATTTTTTTAATTACCGGGTACATCAGAGTTCTGTGATAGTGTACACAAATTTTCTTGCATTCTCTGGTAGGTCATTGAAGTGCCTTATGCCACTAATATTAGTTTTCCAACCAGGCAAAGTTAAATATTTAACCTAAACAATTACATATATGATCACATTTATTGCATAATTAAAATAACAATTATTATGAATTTAAACATACTTCAACAGATGAAAGTTCAAATAAACTGGACGGATAATAATTGAGCGCCTTTCCATTCAACTGATATTCCACTCCAATTTTTACTTCATCAAAAGTATCTAATATGTCGAGTTTGGTCAAACAAATTCTGAAAATATAGTATAATTATCAATTATTGAATGTTAAATAGATTAACATTGTTGTTATATTATTCTAATCAAAAGGTTAAAAAATTAACATATTAATATTTATTTATTTTTTTTTTTTGTTGGGTTACACAAATAATTGAGTTTAAGTTGAATATCATAACTAAATTGTAATCTTACTTTTTAAATTGATGTTAATATTGTTTAGTGTTAACAGAAAAAGATAAGAAAAATTTGTCATTGATCATAAATAATAAATTTTTATTTAACTTGATAATTCACGTGTTGATTCAAAATATAAAACTATACCTCATTAGTTTTTATTTATGATATACTTGTTTGTTAACCAAATACTAATTATTTAATATACTTAATACTGTTATCTTAAATTAAATCACGTGCATTATTAAAGAATTATTTAAATAGTCGCCGAAAAAAGTCAACATGCTATAATATAATATAATATTAGTTTATCTTAATGATGACAAATTAATTAATCTATGTTATTGCTTATTATATATTGTTAAACAATCCCGTGATTAACAAATTGCCAGTTTTATGTATAAAAAATTCTTACTTAGTATATCCATTGACCATCAAAGTATATTTTAGAAGTGGTATATCCAACCATCCACAACGACGCTTACGCTTAGTTGTAACACCAATTTCATTTCCAATCGTCTGTAGCTTGTCGCCAACATCCTAAACAAATTCAAAAACATTCAACAAACTATTTTTATTTTAAAATACAAACTAATATGGTAATTTAAGTTCTATGTAATTAATATATGTTTTAAAAATAATGGTAAAATTAAATTAACAGAATACTTTGAAATTTAATCACAGTAATAGTAATAATTATTAAACTTTTTAATATTTGTTATGTAATTTAGATATAGAATAGTTTAAGAATTATATTAAATAAAACAAATTAAGTAGAAGTAAAAATATTCTTTATTGTACGTGATTTAATATTTTATGTATAACAAATATTTACATCAAATAACTCTGTTGGGAATGGCCCATCACCAACTCTTGTAGTATATGCTTTGACAACTCCAATAACATCACCAATTCTTGATGGAGGTAAACCAAGACCAGTACAAACACCACCAATACTACAATTTGAAGATGTTACATATGGATATGTACCTACACAATTTTAAAAACCATTTAAATACTTTAGTCATTAAATGATTATCAAACAAATATTTTATAAATCAATGATGTTACCAAAATCAATATCTAACATCGCTGCATTAGCACCTTCCACCAAAATTCGTTTTCCTTCCTTTAACGCGGAATGCAAATATCCAACGGTTTCCACTACTAATGGTCTTAGTTCATTAGCATAATATTCATATTTTTTTAGTTCTTCTTTTGTATCAACTTCTAGTAATGGAAACATTCGTTTATGTATATCGACCAAATTGTAAAACCTTAAAATATAAATAAAATTATAACACTATTAACATCATGGTATCAAAATTAATTTTATTTTTATAATAGGTAGCTTAAATTAATATTAATATAAATACAAGATTTAAATTTTCAATACAAAAAGTAAGGACTTGTAATAGGTAATCATTATTATGACACATATGGATATTGATCAAATTGTTTTGACCAATATTACCAATGATTTAAGTCAACATTAATAAAATATTTATATGGGTACTCATAACATAATACAATTAATAAATAAGTGTAAAAAAATTAACCGATAACTGCAGTTTGTAATTAAGTTTTATATTATAACTTGCAAAAAAAAAAAATGCATTTATTGTATTAAATATGGATTCATATATACTTCAAAATTAACTATTACAAAACCTTATATATTGTTTAATTTTCAACTAATTAGAAACTTAACTAACTTTTCTTTAAACATGTTGAAATCGCCAAGTAAATCTGCTAATCTTAGACCATTTCTAGTAGCCTTAGAAGCATAAGTTGGCCCAATACCTTTCTTCGTAGTTCCCAATGACTTTTTACACTTTTCCATCTCTTGGAGCCCATCCACTTGCTATATTTAAAAAATATATAAATAAATACATTCATAATCATGATATAAAATTAGTGTAAGATAAAATGACCCTTTAACGTTGTCTTAATATTTTAAGTTATATAGGTTATTTGAAGTTCATAGACTTGTTTACCTACTATTACTTAAAATATTACGATAATAGCTTTAATAATTTACATAGAATAAGAATTTAATATTCATACTCGACATGGAGCAAAAATCTTTATAAACAACTGTCATTATGAAAACATGAAATATAACAATTTAGTTGGTATAAATTATGTTATAGAATCAGAATAACCAAGTGTATTTAAAAATCAAATTAAAATATTAAAGATTAAATAAAACTAGATTAATATAAAAAGTACCTATCATTAATGTTTATAACTCTATAAGTATATCTATTATAATTTCAATTACTTTAATTAAATAAAAATTACTATTTTTATTTTATTCTGTATTTGCATGTCCCTAAATCTTTCTTTTTTATAAATAACATATACATAATAGATTAAATAAAAGTTAATGTATTCGGGCTACCTGATGGAAATCAAACACAAGATGAGCACGATCAGAAATCAACAATCGTTTCTTCCAGTCCAATAGCCCTTTTTTTTCATTTTTACTGCACTCATCAAATAATCCTGGGAGATGGATAACAACTCCATTACCTATTATATTTGAACATACAAAATATTAATTTTATGTTAAAATTACATAAAATAATGAAATGTATAATTCGGACAGTTATTGTTAGTTGGCTATAGATACAAGCGAATAAAAGTTTCCCTATATTAAATTACTAAGTTATTAATACCCAGATAATTATAATTATAAAAGAAATGAATTAAAAGTGTTTCCCGCCGTTTTACAAAAAGTATTACACAGATTGTACTAACAAATGTCATAAAATTGGAAAATGTCCAACATTTGTAAAGTAAATGACAAATAAACTAACGGTTAATTTTAAAATAAAATAATGAACGATTCATAGATCTTTTCGATGAAAAATTATCATAACTTACAAATTTATGATAATAAAAATGTAACACGGACGGGTTTATGATTAATTGAGCAAAGTAAGTCCAATCCATTTATCTTTTTGTAGTATTTACTTATTTAGCTTTTTTTTTTAAGTATTATAAAATGTAAAGATAAAGGTATAAAGATTTGTAAAGACTTTGTATAGAATATTTCTGTGCTAAATAATGCTTCCGTACATTAAATATGTTTATTATTCTCTTTATTATATTTAGATAGGTGGATACTTTAGTTTAAGTCATATTTACTTATGGTAGGTATATTATAATTTTCTAATATGTACCTACCACCTAACTTACAAGCAGCAATTATAAAAGAATATATTATATATCTTACCAATAACAGATTTGCAATTTTCATTAATAATTCCACTAGGCAATAAATGAAAATCAAATTTCTTATCATCTACAACGACAGTATGGCCTGCATTGTTTCCTCCCTAAAATAAAAACTAAACACTTAATAAGAATTAACCTCAATTAGATATTATGTGATACTGTTATTACACATAGTATTACAATAACTCAATGCATTTATTTTGAAAAATAATAATAGTTTAACTTTGATGTTAAATATAATCGATAAGATGTTTATAATAAACATAATGAACAAAAACAAAAACAAAAAAAACCATGAGAATATGTTGCAATCTGAGGAAAAGAGGAAGACAATTTTTTTAATAGTGGTTAGTTGTCAGTATAATTCAAAGACAGTAAATTCGGCCTACATAACACTTAATTGTATTTGTGTTAGAGGTAATAAAACGCATTGCCATCGCACAGTGTTTAAGCCAAGACGACCAGGTCTTGCATAAAAAGTATATAATTTTTCAACGAAGGAGAAGAAAAATAATATAAAAATAACACCTAGGTTGGTGGCATGCAATGACGTGAAAAATATCATAAAAGAAAAGAAGGCCAAAAGACGTGTTGTAGATGGAAAAAATTCGAAATTATTTTGGCACTGTGCGGAGGATTTTTATTTAAATATATTTTTTGATGTGCAATGCCTCTCTCGTCTCTGTGTGCGAATGCAATCATATATAATTACAAAAGTTTTAGGACCATATTTCAGAAATAATATTTCTGAATAATATATTATATTACTTGAAGAATGTAACAAAGTTTACTATACCCTCATTTATGATGAAACAACAAATGTTGAAGGAAAAAAAGAACTACAAACTGCATTGCGTTATTGGAGTGATCAAGAAAATGAAATAGTTACTTGCCATTTAGAAACATTTTTTATTGCATCTGCAACTGGTGAAAAATTGGAAGAATATATAATGCAGTCTTTACACAACTCTAATATATCACATTTGAAAATGCTCATGCTTAGAAGTGACGGACCTAATGTCAATAAAAAGGTATTTCGACTAATCAATGAAAATATTTTAAGCAGCAGAGGTTGTGGACTAATCGATATGGGCACGTGTAACATACATATTGTGCATAATGTTTTTTTAAAGGGATTAGGTGTGATTGGAATGTCTGTTTCTGAACTTATTGTTAATGTGTACTATTTTTTCAATGGATGGCCTAAACGCTGTGAAGAATTTACAAATATTCAAATAAAAATTGCAGTTACTCAACACAAATTTATTAAACATTGTTCTTCACGATGGCTGACTTTAGGTAAGGCAGCTTTAAGAATGATTGAACAATGGGATTGTCTCATTGAGTATTTTACCATTTTTATTCCTAAGAAATGTTCCAATCTCATGACTGCCTCAAGGGATCTAGGTGACACGGCCGCCCTAGCGCCAAAATGATAAAAAGTGTAGCCTCGGAACCTACGTCTATCATTTTAGTTGGAGCAACCCCAGTTGAACCCCTCCACCCGAGTGGGGGCGTCCAGATGGTTGTCAGCGTCGAGAGCAACGACGTCTTAAAAAACGTGAGTAGTACGGCGATCCGTGAGAACGGACACGTGCCCGCGGGCCGGCTCCCTGCTGTTGAAGCCACCGGATTGAAAGCTTCCGTACCGAAAAACCTTTCAGTGATGGAGAATCACTTAAATACAACTCCCAGGACTGGTGCTCCTGGTAAAAATATGGTCCGGGTGCCCGAGCCTCACCCTAATATGGCTCACGGAGGATGTGCAGTAGTTCCTAACATGGACTCAGTCGTTCCCTACTCTCCGATTTTGCGTGAAACACCGGACCTGGCGGTCCAATGCAGGCTGCCCGGCTTTTCCGAGCAGCCCTGCACCAACCCTCCGAGGGCTTTTTCCCGGAGCAACGCAACGCTGGACTTTTACACCAGCCAATTAATAGGGAGAACGCGATCCTTTACCCCACGGTTACCCCCTCGGAAATGTGCATGAGAGATCTTGCACTGCCCGAAAAGCACGAATTATTACAAGAACGCGATAACCCCGACTTCTTTACAAAGTCAAAAAGAAAGACAACATCCCTTTCCCCGCCTGGATGGCGCTATAAGAAACTTGGACTTGCTGGTGGATCAGACAGCATCGGTAGCCACAATGTGTACTACTCTCAACATCCCGATAATGTGGACCCTATCCCCTGGTCCCACGAACTTCCCTCCCTTTTTAAATATTACCCCCGAGATTCGCATGACAATGGTTCTGGAAAGTGAGGCCATTAATGCCGCCTTGGATGCTGCCGCAGCTGGGCCAAACAGCGTAACGGTACTAGAAACCGAGATTATTACTACCGCCCCGCTAGTCGAAGCAATAGCCCAAGTGCACGAGGAGGAGGCCCCCCCCCAAAAAAAGAAATGACCCGGCCTGGTTTACCGGCAATGTTGCCGCTTTTGCGCAAAAGACAGTGCAGATGGGCTACCAATCCGCCACCTCTAACCGGTCCGTGGGATATGGTATCATGGTCACTTTTGCACGCAACTGTGGTCCTGGCCGGTACACGGAATAGCGAACGTCACAAACACCAGACGGAAGCAGAGAACCAAGAAGAGGCTATGGCGAGGGCAGCTCCCAAGTCCCCAGACGGAATTGCTACAAAGGGCTTTTCAGTCAATAACACGCGGACTGTCAGGAAAACTAATGCTACGGGTGATCATTACGACAGGGAAGTGACTACCAGGGAGAACAAGCAGGCTAACGTGCTTCGCGGGACACTATACGAACGGGCAGACGAATATGCCGCGGCAATTGATGAGAGCCCGAAGCGCATGTCAGCTTTCTTTAGCGTAGGGGGTGTTAACCCCGTCTGGACTCGCGCTGTTGTAATAGCGCTCAGGAGAAAAGTGAGACACAGAGGGAGAGCAATGCACCCTAGATTACATAAGTCGTTGCTAGATGCCGGGTTCGTGAAAGAAGAAGCCCGAGCTACTGGAGAGGCACTTAGGTCCCTAATAAACGGATGGGCCTTCTGGACATCAGTGCCCGTAGTGGAAAAAACAGAAGAGGTCATGGGAGCAATAAATAAATAACATATACATAATAGATTAAATAAAGTTAATGTATTCGGGCTACCTGATGGAAATCAAACACAAGATGAGCACGATCAGAAATCAACAATCGTTTCTTCCAGTCCAATAGCCCTTTTTTTTTCATTTTTACTGCACTCATCAAATAATCCTGGGAGATGGATAACAACTCCATTACCTATTATATTTGAACATACAAAATATTAATTTTATGTTAAAATTATATAAAATAATGAAATGTATAATTCAGACAGTTATTGTTAGTTGGCTATAGATACAAGCGAATAAGTTTCCCTATATTAAATTACTAAGTTATTAATACCCAGATAATTATAATTATAAAAGAAATGAATTAAAAGTGTTTCCCGCCGTTTTACAAAAAGTATTACACAGATTGTACTAACAAATGTCATAAAATTGGAAAATGTCCAACATTTGTAAAGTAAATGACAAATAAACTAACGGTTAATTTTAAAATAAAATAATGAACGATTCATAGATCTTTTCGATGAAAAATTATCATAACTTACAAATTTATGATAATAAAAATGTAACACGGACGGGTTTATGATTAATTGAGCAAAGTAAGTCCAATCCATTTATCTTTTTGTAGTATTTACTTATTTAGCTTTTTTTTTTAAGTATTATAAAATGTAAAGATAAAGGTATAAAGATTTGTAAAGACTTTGTATAGAATATTTCTGTGCTATATTTTCCGACGAAATATTTTTACAACAACATACGGTTCCGAAAAAATATTTTAAGACGAATTATTTTCCGACAGAATACGATTCTAACAAAATAATTTCCAATGCATTATTTTTCCGACAAAATAAAGTTCCGATAAAATACGGTTCCGACAAACCACTTTTAGACAAATTACAGTTCCAACAAAATATAGCCCCCCAATTCAACGAAATATATTTTTTTTTTAAATATGTTTAACAATGTAACAACATGAAAAACAATAGACGTATTTACAATTATAAAAAAAAAATATATTAAAAAATATTTATTATCAGAATAATTTTTTTTCCGATTGAAATTTTCATCGGAGAAAATAATATTTAGTGCAACATTATTTAATTGAAACAATAACAATACACAATGGTTATTAATTTAGAATAAAAACAGAAACATTTATTCTGACTTCTATGTATTATAATTTTGTTTATAAGTATTCAAGCCATTATTATACCACATTTTATGTTATCTAAATTGTAATTTTGAACTTAGTATTTTGTAACTCAAAATACACATTTATTTGAAATATAAATTAAATTCTGATTTTATTGTTTGTATATTTATCCGGTCCAAGTTCTGGTCTTGTTAACTAGTTTTATAAAAGTTTATGTTTAAAGGAAGTATATTTTAATTGTATAAAATTCAACAGTTGAAATTTAACAGCATAAAAAATGTAATTTGTGCCTTAATATTTACCAACATGAGTAATAACTTGATAAAATTAAGCTTCTTTAATGAATATTTAAAAAAAAAAAAAGATCAATTATCAACATTAATCATTGATTCTCTTCCTTGACCAACTCCAACCCATTTAACTGAAAAAATAAAAATATATACATGTATATTTTAATTTATAATTCTATTAATTATTAACTACTACTGAAATATAAATATATATTTTTATTATGAAGCAAATAAAATTATAATATAATATAGTATAATAATATTTTGTAAGTAACTTTGCCTCATTAAAAATAACAAATTGACATTACGTCTTATAATGTTCTTTCATAAAAATAATGTAATTCTGTTAAAATGTATTTAAATAATTTCTTATATTAATTTTTAAAAATACTTCCACTTTATATTCTAACTCTCATTACTTTTGTAATTAATTTTAATGTTGTATGTTTGATAAATAATATGTAATTAAAATAGTCACATAAACATTAGAAAAAAAATAAAAATAAAATATTTTTTTAATTACCGGGTACATCAGAGTTCTGTGATAGTGTACACAAATTTTCTTGCATTCTCTGGTAGGTCATTGAAGTGCCTTATGCCACTAATATTAGTTTTCCAACCAGGCAAAGTTAAATATTTAACCTAAACAATTACATATATGATCACATTTATTGCATAATTAAAATAACAATTATTATGAATTTAAACATACTTCAACAGATGAAAGTTCAAATAAACTGGACGGATAATAATTGAGCGCCTTTCCATTCAACTGATATTCCACTCCAATTTTTACTTCATCAAAAGTATCTAATATGTCGAGTTTGGTCAAACAAATTCTGAAAATATAGTATAATTATCAATTATTGAATGTTAAATAGATTAACATTGTTGTTATATTATTCTAATCAAAAGGTTAAAAAATTAACATATTAATATTTATTTATTTTTTTTTTTTGTTGGGTTACACAAATAATTGAGTTTAAGTTGAATATCATAACTAAATTGTAATCTTACTTTTTAAATTGATGTTAATATTGTTTAGTGTTAACAGAAAAAGATAAGAAAAATTTGTCATTGATCATAAATAATAAATTTTTATTTAACTTGATAATTCACGTGTTGATTCAAAATATAAAACTATACCTCATTAGTTTTTATTTATGATATACTTGTTTGTTAACCAAATACTAATTATTTAATATACTTAATACTGTTATCTTAAATTAAATCACGTGCATTATTAAAGAATTATTTAAATAGTCGCCGAAAAAAGTCAACATGCTATAATATAATATAATATTAGTTTATCTTAATGATGACAAATTAATTAATCTATGTTATTGCTTATTATATATTGTTAAACAATCCCGTGATTAACAAATTGCCAGTTTTATGTATAAAAAATTCTTACTTAGTATATCCATTGACCATCAAAGTATATTTTAGAAGTGGTATATCCAACCATCCACAACGACGCTTACGCTTAGTTGTAACACCAATTTCATTTCCAATCGTCTGTAGCTTGTCGCCAACATCCTAAACAAATTCAAAAACATTCAACAAACTATTTTTATTTTAAAATACAAACTAATATGGTAATTTAAGTTCTATGTAATTAATATATGTTTTAAAAATAATGGTAAAATTAAATTAACAGAATACTTTGAAATTTAATCACAGTAATAGTAATAATTATTAAACTTTTTAATATTTGTTATGTAATTTAGATATAGAATAGTTTAAGAATTATATTAAATAAAACAAATTAAGTAGAAGTAAAAATATTCTTTATTGTACGTGATTTAATATTTTATGTATAACAAATATTTACATCAAATAACTCTGTTGGGAATGGCCCATCACCAACTCTTGTAGTATATGCTTTGACAACTCCAATAACATCACCAATTCTTGATGGAGGTAAACCAAGACCAGTACAAACACCACCAATACTACAATTTGAAGATGTTACATATGGATATGTACCTACACAATTTTAAAAACCATTTAAATACTTTAGTCATTAAATGATTATCAAACAAATATTTTATAAATCAATGATGTTACCAAAATCAATATCTAACATCGCTGCATTAGCACCTTCCACCAAAATTCGTTTTCCTTCCTTTAACGCGGAATGCAAATATCCAACGGTTTCCACTACTAATGGTCTTAGTTCATTAGCATAATATTCATATTTTTTTAGTTCTTCTTTTGTATCAACTTCTAGTAATGGAAACATTCGTTTATGTATATCGACCAAATTGTAAAACCTTAAAATATAAATAAAATTATAACACTATTAACATCATGGTATCAAAATTAATTTTATTTTTATAATAGGTAGCTTAAATTAATATTAATATAAATACAAGATTTAAATTTTCAATACAAAAAGTAAGGACTTGTAATAGGTAATCATTATTATGACACATATGGATATTGATCAAATTGTTTTGACCAATATTACCAATGATTTAAGTCAACATTAATAAAATATTTATATGGGTACTCATAACATAATACAATTAATAAATAAGTGTAAAAAAATTAACCGATAACTGCAGTTTGTAATTAAGTTTTATATTATAACTTGCAAAAAAAAAAAATGCATTTATTGTATTAAATATGGATTCATATATACTTCAAAATTAACTATTACAAAACCTTATATATTGTTTAATTTTCAACTAATTAGAAACTTAACTAACTTTTCTTTAAACATGTTGAAATCGCCAAGTAAATCTGCTAATCTTAGACCATTTCTAGTAGCCTTAGAAGCATAAGTTGGCCCAATACCTTTCTTCGTAGTTCCCAATGACTTTTTACACTTTTCCATCTCTTGGAGCCCATCCACTTGCTATATTTAAAAAATATATAAATAAATACATTCATAATCATGATATAAAATTAGTGTAAGATAAAATGACCCTTTAACGTTGTCTTAATATTTTAAGTTATATAGGTTATTTGAAGTTCATAGACTTGTTTACCTACTATTACTTAAAATATTACGATAATAGCTTTAATAATTTACATAGAATAAGAATTTAATATTCATACTCGACATGGAGCAAAAATCTTTATAAACAACTGTCATTATGAAAACATGAAATATAACAATTTAGTTGGTATAAATTATGTTATAGAATCAGAATAACCAAGTGTATTTAAAAATCAAATTAAAATATTAAAGATTAAATAAAACTAGATTAATATAAAAAGTACCTATCATTAATGTTTATAACTCTATAAGTATATCTATTATAATTTCAATTACTTTAATTAAATAAAAATTACTATTTTTATTTTATTCTGTATTTGCATGTCCCTAAATCTTTCTTTTTTATAAATAACATATACATAATAGATTAAATAAAAGTTAATGTATTCGGGCTACCTGATGGAAATCAAACACAAGATGAGCACGATCAGAAATCAACAATCGTTTCTTCCAGTCCAATAGCCCTTTTTTTTCATTTTTACTGCACTCATCAAATAATCCTGGGAGATGGATAACAACTCCATTACCTATTATATTTGAACATACAAAATATTAATTTTATGTTAAAATTACATAAAATAATGAAATGTATAATTCGGACAGTTATTGTTAGTTGGCTATAGATACAAGCGAATAAAAGTTTCCCTATATTAAATTACTAAGTTATTAATACCCAGATAATTATAATTATAAAAGAAATGAATTAAAAGTGTTTCCCGCCGTTTTACAAAAAGTATTACACAGATTGTACTAACAAATGTCATAAAATTGGAAAATGTCCAACATTTGTAAAGTAAATGACAAATAAACTAACGGTTAATTTTAAAATAAAATAATGAACGATTCATAGATCTTTTCGATGAAAAATTATCATAACTTACAAATTTATGATAATAAAAATGTAACACGGACGGGTTTATGATTAATTGAGCAAAGTAAGTCCAATCCATTTATCTTTTTGTAGTATTTACTTATTTAGCTTTTTTTTTTAAGTATTATAAAATGTAAAGATAAAGGTATAAAGATTTGTAAAGACTTTGTATAGAATATTTCTGTGCTAAATAATGCTTCCGTACATTAAATATGTTTATTATTCTCTTTATTATATTTAGATAGGTGGATACTTTAGTTTAAGTCATATTTACTTATGGTAGGTATATTATAATTTTCTAATATGTACCTACCACCTAACTTACAAGCAGCAATTATAAAAGAATATATTATATATCTTACCAATAACAGATTTGCAATTTTCATTAATAATTCCACTAGGCAATAAATGAAAATCAAATTTCTTATCATCTACAACGACAGTATGGCCTGCATTGTTTCCTCCCTAAAATAAAAACTAAACACTTAATAAGAATTAACCTCAATTAGATATTATGTGATACTGTTATTACACATAGTATTACAATAACTCAATGCATTTATTTTGAAAAATAATAATAGTTTAACTTTGATGTTAAATATAATCGATAAGATGTTTATAATAAACATAATGAACAAAAACAAAAACAAAAAAAACCATGAGAATATGTTGCAATCTGAGGAAAAGAGGAAGACAATTTTTTTAATAGTGGTTAGTTGTCAGTATAATTCAAAGACAGTAAATTCGGCCTACATAACACTTAATTGTATTTGTGTTAGAGGTAATAAAACGCATTGCCATCGCACAGTGTTTAAGCCAAGACGACCAGGTCTTGCATAAAAAGTATATAATTTTTCAACGAAGGAGAAGAAAAATAATATAAAAATAACACCTAGGTTGGTGGCATGCAATGACGTGAAAAATATCATAAAAGAAAAGAAGGCCAAAAGACGTGTTGTAGATGGAAAAAATTCGAAATTATTTTGGCACTGTGCGGAGGATTTTTATTTAAATATATTTTTTGATGTGCAATGCCTCTCTCGTCTCTGTGTGCGAATGCAATCATATATAATTACAAAAGTTTTAGGACCATATTTCAGAAATAATATTTCTGAATAATATATTATATTACTTGAAGAATGTAACAAAGTTTACTATACCCTCATTTATGATGAAACAACAAATGTTGAAGGAAAAAAAGAACTACAAACTGCATTGCGTTATTGGAGTGATCAAGAAAATGAAATAGTTACTTGCCATTTAGAAACATTTTTTATTGCATCTGCAACTGGTGAAAAATTGGAAGAATATATAATGCAGTCTTTACACAACTCTAATATATCACATTTGAAAATGCTCATGCTTAGAAGTGACGGACCTAATGTCAATAAAAAGGTATTTCGACTAATCAATGAAAATATTTTAAGCAGCAGAGGTTGTGGACTAATCGATATGGGCACGTGTAACATACATATTGTGCATAATGTTTTTTTAAAGGGATTAGGTGTGATTGGAATGTCTGTTTCTGAACTTATTGTTAATGTGTACTATTTTTTCAATGGATGGCCTAAACGCTGTGAAGAATTTACAAATATTCAAATAAAAATTGCAGTTACTCAACACAAATTTATTAAACATTGTTCTTCACGATGGCTGACTTTAGGTAAGGCAGCTTTAAGAATGATTGAACAATGGGATTGTCTCATTGAGTATTTTACCATTTTTATTCCTAAGAAATGTTCCAATCTCATGACTGCCTCAAGGGATCTAGGTGACACGGCCGCCCTAGCGCCAAAATGATAAAAAGTGTAGCCTCGGAACCTACGTCTATCATTTTAGTTGGAGCAACCCCAGTTGAACCCCTCCACCCGAGTGGGGGCGTCCAGATGGTTGTCAGCGTCGAGAGCAACGACGTCTTAAAAAACGTGAGTAGTACGGCGATCCGTGAGAACGGACACGTGCCCGCGGGCCGGCTCCCTGCTGTTGAAGCCACCGGATTGAAAGCTTCCGTACCGAAAAACCTTTCAGTGATGGAGAATCACTTAAATACAACTCCCAGGACTGGTGCTCCTGGTAAAAATATGGTCCGGGTGCCCGAGCCTCACCCTAATATGGCTCACGGAGGATGTGCAGTAGTTCCTAACATGGACTCAGTCGTTCCCTACTCTCCGATTTTGCGTGAAACACCGGACCTGGCGGTCCAATGCAGGCTGCCCGGCTTTTCCGAGCAGCCCTGCACCAACCCTCCGAGGGCTTTTTCCCGGAGCAACGCAACGCTGGACTTTTACACCAGCCAATTAATAGGGAGAACGCGATCCTTTACCCCACGGTTACCCCCTCGGAAATGTGCATGAGAGATCTTGCACTGCCCGAAAAGCACGAATTATTACAAGAACGCGATAACCCCGACTTCTTTACAAAGTCAAAAAGAAAGACAACATCCCTTTCCCCGCCTGGATGGCGCTATAAGAAACTTGGACTTGCTGGTGGATCAGACAGCATCGGTAGCCACAATGTGTACTACTCTCAACATCCCGATAATGTGGACCCTATCCCCTGGTCCCACGAACTTCCCTCCCTTTTTAAATATTACCCCCGAGATTCGCATGACAATGGTTCTGGAAAGTGAGGCCATTAATGCCGCCTTGGATGCTGCCGCAGCTGGGCCAAACAGCGTAACGGTACTAGAAACCGAGATTATTACTACCGCCCCGCTAGTCGAAGCAATAGCCCAAGTGCACGAGGAGGAGGCCCCCCCCCAAAAAAAGAAATGACCCGGCCTGGTTTACCGGCAATGTTGCCGCTTTTGCGCAAAAGACAGTGCAGATGGGCTACCAATCCGCCACCTCTAACCGGTCCGTGGGATATGGTATCATGGTCACTTTTGCACGCAACTGTGGTCCTGGCCGGTACACGGAATAGCGAACGTCACAAACACCAGACGGAAGCAGAGAACCAAGAAGAGGCTATGGCGAGGGCAGCTCCCAAGTCCCCAGACGGAATTGCTACAAAGGGCTTTTCAGTCAATAACACGCGGACTGTCAGGAAAACTAATGCTACGGGTGATCATTACGACAGGGAAGTGACTACCAGGGAGAACAAGCAGGCTAACGTGCTTCGCGGGACACTATACGAACGGGCAGACGAATATGCCGCGGCAATTGATGAGAGCCCGAAGCGCATGTCAGCTTTCTTTAGCGTAGGGGGTGTTAACCCCGTCTGGACTCGCGCTGTTGTAATAGCGCTCAGGAGAAAAGTGAGACACAGAGGGAGAGCAATGCACCCTAGATTACATAAGTCGTTGCTAGATGCCGGGTTCGTGAAAGAAGAAGCCCGAGCTACTGGAGAGGCACTTAGGTCCCTAATAAACGGATGGGCCTTCTGGACATCAGTGCCCGTAGTGGAAAAAACAGAAGAGGTCATGGGAGCAATAAATAAATAACATATACATAATAGATTAAATAAAGTTAATGTATTCGGGCTACCTGATGGAAATCAAACACAAGATGAGCACGATCAGAAATCAACAATCGTTTCTTCCAGTCCAATAGCCCTTTTTTTTTCATTTTTACTGCACTCATCAAATAATCCTGGGAGATGGATAACAACTCCATTACCTATTATATTTGAACATACAAAATATTAATTTTATGTTAAAATTATATAAAATAATGAAATGTATAATTCAGACAGTTATTGTTAGTTGGCTATAGATACAAGCGAATAAGTTTCCCTATATTAAATTACTAAGTTATTAATACCCAGATAATTATAATTATAAAAGAAATGAATTAAAAGTGTTTCCCGCCGTTTTACAAAAAGTATTACACAGATTGTACTAACAAATGTCATAAAATTGGAAAATGTCCAACATTTGTAAAGTAAATGAAAAATAAACTAACGGTTAATTTTAAAATAAAATAATGAACGATTCATAGATCTTTTCGATGAAAAATTATCATAACTTATAAATTTATGATAATAAAAATGTAACACGGACGGGTTTATGATTAATTGAGCAAAGCAAGTCCAGTCCGTTTATCTTTTTGTAGTATTTACTTATTTAGCATTTTTTTTTAAGTATTATAAAATGTAAAGATAAAGGTATAAAGATTTGTAAAGACTTTGTATAGAATATTTCTGTGCTAAATAATGCTTCCGTATATTAAATATGTTTATTATTCTCTTTATTATATTATTTAGATAGGCGGATACTTTAGTTTAAGTCATATTTACTTATGGTAGGTATATTATAATTTTCTAATATGTACCTACCACCTAACTTACAAGCAGCAATTATAAAAGAATATATTATATATCTAACCAATAACAGATTTGCAATTTTGATTAATAATTCCACTAGGCAATAAGTGAAAATCAAATTTCTTATTATCGACAACGACAGTATGGCCTGCATTGTTTCCTCCCTAAAATAAAAACTAAACACTTAATAAGAAATTAACCACAATTAGATATTATGTGATAGGGTGACGACACCAGTTAATGAACACTGCTAGTGAATGAACAAACTTAACGTTTTTAATAATGTTAAGAATTGGGCAACACTGATGTTTTTGTAAATTTTATTAAAAAAAACTTAAAATTGTAGCTTTGGTGACACTGTAAACATAAGTATTTGATAATAATTTGAATTACTGATAGTAACATTGTTTATTAGTCATGTGTAGATAAGGGTAATAATGATATCAAATGTCTTATTTTTAAAAAATATACTGATCCACCGAATTAGGTTTTTTTGATCCAACCATTAGATTTTAAAGGTAAGTTTATACTAATATTGATCTATAAATGTTGCTGAACACGAATTTGTCATTTTTAATTATCTAAAAAGCTTATTTAACTCTGATATCATGATGTTCATGTACTGGACTAGGGAAGTACTACAAATCTATTAAATGAACACAGTGTTCATTCACTGGAAAAATAAAAATAATTTTTTTTAGCTAAAATTAAAAAAATTAAATATATAATACTTTTACAAAAATGATAACTATATAACAATGTTGTTTTAAATGAATTGTACCAATAAATGAACAGGTATTTATTATTTGTTCATTTACTGGTGTTTCAATGTAAATTCTAGTGAATGAACATTACCAATCAAAAAAGTATACTTTAAATTAATATTGTTATAACTATTTTTAATTTAGCATAATATACTTGTACCTATATATAATGGATGAGGTAAAAAGACGATTCAGGTACAGTGAAGAGGACTTGAAAAGGGCAATGGTAGCAGTTCAACAAAAAGAAATGACTCTATGTAAAGCTAGTGCTAGTTTTAATATCCCTAAAGGTACTCTATCAAATAAATTAAATAAAAAGGTTCCATTGGAAAGAAAAATGGGTCCTAAGACATATCTGTCAAAAGAAGAAGAAATTAGAATTAAGAATTGGATTCTAGCCAAGGCAGCAGTTGGTTTTCCAGTCAGACCAGATGATATAAGAGACTCTGTACAAAATGTATTGAAACAGTTTACCCGTGATACACCTTTCATTAATTGTAGGCCTGGTATTAAATGGTTAAATTTATTTTTAAAACGCCACAATGAAATTGGGAAAAGAAATGCTGAAGTTGTATCAAAAGCAAGAGCTTTGGTAACTCAAGACCAAATTAAAAACTGGTTTGCTGGTGTGAAAAATTTTTTAATAAATGAAAACTGTGTGGATATATTAGATGATAGTAGACGCATTCTAAATTGTGATGAAACTGGAATGAATACCTGCCCTAAAACAGGTAAAGTATTATGCCTAAAGCAAATGCCAAACTTTTATGAGGTTGCAAATGGTCCAGAAAAAGAATGTACAACTGTTTTATGTTCCTTTTCAGCTGATGGTACATCATTTCCTCCAATGGTTGTTTATCCTTACAAACGTATACCTGCTGCAATTGTTAATAATTTACCTAATAGTTGGGTGTTTGGTCGATCGGATAGCGGTTGGATGATTTCATCCACTTTTTTTGAATATATTGCAAATTCTTTATATCCTAGTTTGGTCGAAAAAAGGTTCCATTCCCCGTGATATTATTTTTGGATGGTCACAGTAGTCATTTAAGCTTAGATTTATCTGAATTTTGTGCTGATAAACAAATACATTTGTACTGTTTACCTCCAAATGCTACACATATATTACAGCCAAGTGATGTCTCTATTTTTAAGCCATTAAAATCACACTGGAAAAAAGTTGTTCATAAATACAAACAGTGTGATTCAAAAACAATAAATAAATTTAATTTTGCTACAATATTTAAGGAAGCATTTGACAAAATAAAAATTGAAGTCATCCAAAATGGATTTAGAGCCTGTGGTCTTTGTCCTTTTGATGAAAATGCAGTTGACTATGATAAATGCATTCCAAATAGATCATTTAATACATCAGATATTTCCTCCATTTCCAACAATGATTTAAAATCCGATGTATTACTTAGACCAACAATTGATGAGTTTTTAATAGCGAAACATGTTATCAAATTTATTTTACAAGATAAACTATTAACAGATAATGATAAAATAAGACTTATAATAGAAGAGTGTAATAAAGCTGAAACGCCTGTTAGTGAGAAAATACAAACTAATGTTGATGGGTTTTTGAATTTTGATATACAAAATATGCCAATAGAAATACTTGATGATACATTTAATTTAAATATGTTTGATGATATAGTGTATGATAACTTACACTGTACAATTAATAATGAAGAACTACGCAGTGAAAATAATAATAATTGTGTTATTATAAATCACGACGAGGAAAAGACTGATGAACTATTTAATACTGAAGAAAATAATAAAACTGTAACTATAAACTGTGATGAGAAAAAGACTGAACTATTTAATAGTGAAGAAAATATTGAAACTGTAACTATAAACTGTGATGAGAAAAAGACTGATGAACTATTTAATAGTGAAGAAAATAATGAAACTGTAACTATAAACTGTGATGAACAATTGAATAGACTAGAAAATAATAAGACTGAAACTATGAACAATGAAAACAAGGCTGGAAAGTCTGAAAATACAATTAATGCAGATAATTCTATTATTATAGAAAATATTAGAACAGGAATCAAAACTAGTAATTTGAGTGAATCATCAATTGATAACATATGGTCAACACATTTTCCATGGCCTAAAACTCCAAGCAGTCAAAAGTCAACTAAATCATCTGAAAGAAAAGTACCATATGCAATTACATCAATGCAGTGGCAAGAAATTCAAAAAGAAAAAGAATGTGTTAAATTAAGAAAACAAGAAGCCATAGATACTAGAAATGAAGAAAGAAAACGAAAAGCACTTGAAAAAGAAATTACACTTGAGGAAAAAAGGAAAAAAAAGAACACCAAGAAAGATAAAGTAGAAGAACTTGAAGACATTAAAAAGCTCATACCACACACACAAACCTCGACTTCAAAAATAAGCAAAACTATATGCTATACAGTTGGATGTTTTGTCATTGTTGAATACGAAGAAGAATATTTTCCTGGGGAAATAATGAAAAAAAAAACTAATGAATATCAAGTTCGTGTGATGTGCATGTCCGGCTTAAATTGGAAATGGCCAGAAAAAGAAGACATATGTTGGTATAAAAAAGAAAATGTTATGCAAAGTATAATGCCTCCTAAATTAATCAATGCCAGAAAAGTATATGCTGTTCCTGAAATCAATAATTATAAAATGTAATTAGTAATTAATTTAATCAAAAAATTATATTTATTTAGTGTATAACATTAGAAATTAAAAAGTTTGTTTTTATGTTTTATTAAGTTAACATTTTAAGTTTGATTATTTGTTTTTATAAATTAAGCATTATAAGTTTGTTTTTAATATTTTATTTGAAATTAGTTATTTAGTTGAAGTTTGAAAGTTTGAAATATATACAAAAGCATGCTTAAATAATTAAACTAAATGTTATAGGTACCTAGTATGTTTTGAAAATAACTATACATTTATGTAATTTAAAATTATCAATAGTTTGAAATATATACAAAAGCATGCCTATGAATTATTATTTTTTTGAATTAATTAATTAATTACTAATGCTGTTTTATAATTATTTGTTTTAGATTCTTGCAATATGTCAGTTTCTGAAACTGCAGATCCCTTTAATTCAACAGCTGTAATGGACAATGATGCACCAACTTATGAACATTGTAACATTACCGATATGTCAGTTACTGAAACTCCAGACTCGTCAACTTCAACAATTATAATTCACAATGATGTAACTACTTCAAATTGCAGTGAAATACAGATGAAACCTAAAAATTTGTTCAGTAATGCCAAAGGTACCTTAGGGCTTAGAGGAAATAAACACAACTCGTGTTAATGATCTAACTCCTCGGAAGTCATTGCTGTATCATACTTCTCTAAGATACAGGCAAAGAAATTCAGTTCTGAAACAACGTTCTTTAAATGCAAAACAACGTATTTTAAAAGCTGAAAGATATATGCAAACAAATATAAAATCAATGGGTAAGTTAAATACATTTACACAAAATTTTATTCAATCACAAATACGTATGCAAGCTCAAAAGCCTCGTGGTCGACGTTTTACTACCGATGACAAAGTATTTGCTTTATCTCTTTACAAACAAAGTGATAAAGCATACAAAGTACTCTCAAAAATGTTTGCATTGCCTTCGCGGAAATGCATTTTGGATTTGTTAAAGAAGATTCCATTTGAAGCTGGTATAAATAAACATCTCAAGACATAAATAAAAATACAGATATTTTGATTAAACATTGATTTTAATTAAGTTTTTTTTTAGTTCTCAAACGAAATTTTCATAACATTCCAAAATAGTACTGAATTTTTCCAAAAGCGCAAATGAAACATTTTTCTATGTTCTATATTCTTGTTATTTTTATATATTTTTCTAAGTGTTATTGAATATTTTTTTTTCATGTTTGTGCAGAAAGTCAAATTTTATTGCCAGTGGTAAAGGATTGAAACTAAAAAAACCTTTTTAAATCTAACAATAAATATTTATCTCCATCAAAATTCTGGAAAGGGTTATTATCAAAATCAGATTAATAAACACATCGATATTATTGGTCTACAACATATAATACTAGCTGGTAGACTAGCCTGGATTGCCATACAATATATTATTAAAATGCACAAATAAAATGTATTAAATATGGGATAAATAAACCTCCAATCAATGCATAAACCATTATTTTCGTAATTTGTTTAATAGTTTAATTTGTGTTGTTGACAAAAGACTTTCAATAAACTTTATTACTATTTACGAGACTTACCTGATCGAGGAATAGCAGTATTACGAGTTCTGTCTTTGTCTTTTTTTTAAGCCTTTCGGCAAACTTATCTCGTTCTCTGCGATCCTCATCACTGTCACTAGAAGCCATCGTAAATCTAAATATTTAACAAAATAAATTAAGGCTACGCAAATTGTTTACTGTTTAGTAAAAAATTAAAATTTAAAACGTACAATAATGTAATGTTTATTGTTTACAGTTTATATTGATAACTTCGGCCCGTTCGGCGGACAAAATTGTTATCTTATTTTTTGTCAGGGTAAACACCAGGGGGGTGTAACTCTATACGGCGGGTCTGATATATACTTTTAAGACACGCGACGTACCAACCTAATAAAATTCCCAAATTTCCCAGACATTGGCGTCACTGATATTGGGTAATAATTATTGGTGAGCTATCACAACAGTATTCCCTCCCAAATAGTTCCGATATCGCGAACGACACGAACACATTTTAAATTTTTAAATTTTAACACATTTTCGCTCCTTCGTGCTGTCCATTGTCCACGTCAATTAACGGAAAACGTGTCCGACTGCCTTATTATAGATAGTTCCGATATCGCGAACCCGAAACTAGCTTGTGCAACCGTGTCTCGAGTTTCGATTTTTGCTCCTTCGTGTTGTCCACTTTAACTTATTTCAAATATGCCTTCAAATCGGTGTATAGTCATTGGATGTGATACTACGCACGACAATAAAAGTATTCTTCGACATCGCTTTCCGAAGAACAAGGAAACTTGTAACATATGGGTTGAAAGAACTGGAAACAATAAACTATTGAACAAATTGTTCAATCTTATGTTATGTGTGATAAACATTTTGATGATAGTTGTAAGAGCCCTGGTTTTAAGAAACTCATTGTTGGTTCAATTCCAACACTTAATCTACCTGGTAAAAACTTAATTAAATTGTATTATTATAGAAATCACACATCCAGAGGTGATACTGCCCTGTTATTTGTTGATTTGCAGAATTTTTAACTATATGCAATTAATATGAAAGGAGAACGCCTGTGGATAGTTGTAGTATATAATTAATGTGATATTATTTATTTATGTTCTATAGAAATAATTTTTATTGATTCTTCACATCAAACAATTTCTTAAAACTGCTTCTTAAAATTGTTTTAAGATCTTTTTGTTGTTATTTTAAAATCTCTTCGTTGATGTTCAAGTGGTCTCATATATATTTTACTTGAAATTTAATTAAGTAAGTATTATAAACTATAAATGGTTATAATTATTATTATTCATTGAGAATGCCTATGTAATTTAAAATTATCAGTAGCTTGAAATGTATACATTTATGTAATTTAAAATTATCAGTAGTTTGAAATATATACAAAAGCATGCTTAAATAATTAAACTAAATGTTATAGGTACCTAGTATGTTTTGAAAATAACTATACATTTATGTAATTCAAAATTATCAATAGTTTGAAATATATACAAAAGCATGCCTATGAATTATTATTTTTTTGAATTAATTAATTAATTACTAATGCTGTTTTATAATTATTTGTTTTAGATTCTTGCAATATGTCAGTTTCTGAAACTGCAGATCCCTTTAATTCAGCAGCTGTAATGGATAATGATGCACCAACTTATGAACATTGTAACAGTACCGATATGTCAGTTACTGAAACTCCAGACCCGTCAACTTCAACAATTATAATTCACAATGATGTAACTACTTCAAATTGCAGTGAAATACAGATGAAACCTAAAAATTTGTTCAGTAATGCCAAAGGTACCTTAGAGGAAATAAACACAACTCGTGTTAATGATCTAACTCCTCGGAAGTCATTGCTGTATCATACTTCTCTAAGATACAGGCAAAGAAATTCAGTTCTGAAACAACGTTCTTTAAATGCAAAACAACGTATTTTAAAAGCTGAAAGATATATGCAAACAAATATAAAATCAATGGGTAAGTTAAATACATTTACACAAAATTTTATTCAATCACAAATACGTATGCAAGCTCAAAAGCCTCGTGGTCGACGTTTTACTACCGATGACAAAGTATTTGCTTTATCTCTTTACAAACAAAGTGGTAAAGCATACAAAGTACTCTCAAAAATGTTTGCATTGCCTTCGCGGAAATGCATTTTGGATTTGTTAAAGAAGATTCCATTTGAAGCTGGTATAAATAAACGAATTTTTGAACATCTCAAGACTGCTGTACGGAAAATAAAACATAAATTTGATCGCTATTGTTCAGTGGTCTTTGATGAAATATCACTTTCGGCGTCATTGCAGTATCTAGAACAATATGATAAAGTGATTGGGTTTAAAGATTTTGGTGGTCAAAAAATCGATCATCCGATTTTGCAGATAAAGCTTTGGTTTTTATGGTCAGAGGGTCACGTAAAAAGTTCAAGCAACCAGTTGCGTTTTATTTGACTAATGGTAACATGGACAGTACAAATTTATCAACAATTATCAAAGAAGTCATTAAAGCAGTTCAATCGACAGGACTTAAAGTAGTATCTACCATTTGTGATCAAGCTCCTACAAATGTTGCAGCAATTAACCGATTACTTAAAGAAACAAATGAGAAGTATACAACAGAAGATAAAGAAGTTCAAAGATTTGGTTTTGAAATAGGATCTCAAGAAATTATACCTCTCTATGATGTACCACATTTGTTGAAAGGTCTAAGAAATAATTTAGTTTCAAAAGATCTTAATTTCACATATGATAATAAGCAGATGATTGCATCATGGAAACATGTCATTGAATTTTATGAACTGGACAAGAACCATAGTACTGGAGGGGATCGTCTAGCCCCAATGCTTACAGATACCCATATTTATCCCCAAAAAATGAAAAAAATGAAAATTTCATGTGCTGCTCAAGTGTTTAGTCAAAGAGTCGGTGCCATTATGAAAAGGTTGCCTGTATTGTTAAATACATCAAACAATCAGAGTCTAGAGAAAAAAGTTCAATCTACTGTAGAAGATACCGGACACTTGTGTTTATTCATAGATAACTTATTCGATAGTGCCAATGGTAATACAATCAAACCAGTTGCTGGAAAAGAATTGCGAAGTGCGGTTACGTTAAATTCTGTACATTGGGACTTCTGGCGTAAAGCTTTAATTGTTTTACAAAGTATGCAGTATGAGACAAAAACCAAAAAAGTAATTCCTTCTGTTGTAAACTGGATTAAAACTATTAAAGGATTACAAGTACTTTGCAAAAGGCTTCTTAATGATGGGTTCAAATACGTATTATTAAGAAATTTTAACCAGGATCCAATTGAAAACTTTTTTGGTTCGACAGGAGCCATGGTGTACGTAATATTAAACCAACGTGTGCCAATTTTATCACCTCATTCAAGGCACTAGTTATTAATAATTTTACTTCAAACCATTCATTTGGGTCCAACTGCGAAAATGACGACTGTGATGGAGCTTTAGACAACTTGAAGGAGTTTATATTCAATGACATTCCGATTGATGACACTAATTTATTGGATGATGAATTCAATTCAATTACTTTGAAGACTCCCGTTCAAGAATTTCGACCTCATCATATACTGAATTCAAATAGCAGAGCCTATGTTACTGGTTGGGTCATCAAAAAAATTAAAAAGCTCACAAAAAATTGTAATTGTTGCATGAAAACTATAACATCTGACGAAGTATTAAAAGAACATATTGTGATAGAAACTCGTCAATATGACAACTGTAACTTGAGTTATCCGAATAATGTGGCAATGGATATTTTTAATTATTTAATAGAAATGTTTAATCTCAATTTTGATAAGTTTGTATACAAGTTTAACTGTAAGGCGTCTTATAACTATTTAATTTCATATTTTATACCATCTAATTATTTCACTTGTCCAGAACATGATTTATTTAATATATTTTTGAAGACTGCTACTAATCTTCTAATTTATTCTTATATAACTCACATAAATAGAATACTGACTAAAGGTGAAAAATCTGTAACATCTGATGAAATAAAAAATAATGCTTTTAAAAAACAACTAATTTATATAATACTAGTCGATCCATCACGACTTCGCCCGTGAAGTAATATAATATTTTGTATTTAGATATTTTTGTTTATTGTAATGTTGTTATAAAGAGGAGATATTGTGTCTGCGGATCGTATCTGAAAGCCGATCTGTTACTGTGAGCTAAAAGTCGATTGCGAACTCCAGTCGTCAACATCTGTTGTCTTTCTCTCTAATTTCGAAAGCTTTCGGGACGCTCAGAGCTTGATTCCCTAATGCGATCTTGTACAGTTCTATTATTTTGTTCAGCAAGCGTTTGTGCAAAAAGATTTATAGCGCATTTATAATAATAATAATATGAAAAAAAACAAACATAGAATTCGGTTACTATGAATCAGTAACCAATAGTAACTATATGTCATACAATAAGTTTACCATAATATGTTTCCATTTTATATAAGAACAACTCATCCTCTTTGGATCTGCAACCTATAGAACCATAACAACTAAAAATATTTAGTATATTTTTTGGCCGAAAGAGGGCGCCACTACTGTGATTCTGTTTTTGATTTTTCATGAACTTTAAACTTTTTTTTTATTGACAAAAGTGGTACTAAAACCTTCAGCAGTGTCGGGTTTAAGCCAGAAAAAATTTCAGCCAAATCGGTTTAGTAGTTTTCTCGGTTAGCGCGGTCTAAGAAAAACCCTTACAATTTTATATAATAGTATAAATAGATAGATAATATATCTAAGACTAATAGTAAATATGAATTGGTGTGTACACTTTGGTCATTTAATTGTTCATTACAATAAATAGAAATCATAATTTATACAATTAAGTAATTGTTATTCACTTTAGTAATTTAAGTTCTATGCTGTAATTAAACTATCAAAATTAAATTTACTACTGTCATTTTTCAAATATTTTTGTTTTTAAAATTAATATTATAATATAATGTATATATAATAGTATAGCATATCAATAATAAAAAGCTATTCTACATACTACCATTATATATTATTAAACGCACCAAAATAATAATAAATACAATAACAAAAAAAATTAAATAATATTCACACACATAGAAGTAAAGAAATTTAAAAAAGAATGGAGGGATTGTTAGTTAATTAAAATAGGAATGTCCACCGTCCACTATGGACAAATATAAATAAATAAAATCTTGTTCAAAGTTTGTTCAACGATTTGTAATAGTTGGCCAGTACTTCCCAGGCTGGAGACGCCATGAACCCAGCTGGTGGTTCAATGCCATCATTGGCCAGTCCTTTAAATACAATTGGGTTGTATACAAATTTCTAGGTGAGATTAGATGGGTTTAAATGTTTACGACAAAAATATATACCTCTCATTTTTGTGCCAGAAATGAAATTGAAATCATTGTGTCATGCAGAATCATAAAAGTCCATGGCTTTTTTTGTTTTGTCATAGGCTGCTACACGAAAGCGAATAATTACCAAGTCTGACAGACCTGGTGCCATAGTCAACACACGAGCACCATGAGTTGGATCAAATAAATCACCCGATATGTTAGTATCTGGATGTGGAACTCCTGCTGGATCCCTACCTACAATGTAAAAGTTTGCTCCTGCGGACATGCGAGCTTTTGCATGCCATTGCACCTAAAAATCAAATTTTAAAATATATTTTCCAACATACCTACCTAATTATGGTAAATATAATATTTTATAACAAAACAAAGTTAATAAAGAAAATATTTTTTATTAAAAAAGAAATCATATATTTTATGTTTAAGAAATTATACCTCTGTAGGCCCAGCATAATTCATAGGTGCTGGAAAAATAGCCAAAACAGTAGCTTCTGGATCTAAAATTCCATCTCTAAGTACAGCTTTGTGTTGAAGAATTCTCACGTGAAGTGGAACATCATCATCTTTAGTCCAGCCACCAAGAGGATGTAACAGTAAAACCGGTTTTTTGTATCCGCGTTCCAGAAATTTTTTCTTAGTGTCCTAATAAATCATTTAATACATTGATTAGTATCATAATTAATAAATAAGTCATAATACAAACCTGCATTAATAGTGCGTGGCCATTATGTATTGGGTTTCATAGTTGGAAAGCAAAATATATTGCATCTGCTTTCATTTCTTTCCATTTAGCACGGAGTTCATTTGGTGTGAAACGAATATCATCCAAACCATCATTTCACAAGATTCTTTCTATAACGTCTAAGTTATCACCAACAAACCAATCACCACTTTCAAAAATTGTCTAAAAAAATAAAAATTTAAATTTAATATCAAATATCAATTTGACTTTAAGCACTTAAAAAATAATTTACTTTTATGTAAGGATCATTGGGATGCGATGTTCCAAATTGACGACATACTCGTTCATCTTTACGGTGGGGATAGAATGATGGTTTACGAAGTATTGCTATCGGTTTTGAACTATACCATAAAGCAATTTCTTCACAGCCAAACAATTGTTCCTTTTTATCAGTGGATATGGGCAAAACAATAGGTATAGATTGATTAACATCTTCGCTAAAACTATTGAAATGCAAAGTCTGAAAATAGTGATAATAGTCTATAAGTAACAATTCTTTAATGTTTTATAGGAAAATTGTTATTGTATACTTGTAAATATTCTTCTTTGTTCATGAAACCACCAATTGGAGCTGCCCAGCCTTCAGCCAATACTTGTACCCATTGTGCGTCTATCGTTCTAATGTCAAGTCGAGGAAGTAATAGTGCTTAGGATTTAGTTTCTTCAATTGCATTTTCTGGGACAAATAGTTCAGGTACGCGGTCAATATCACGGTTCATTTGCAGTGGAATCATTTCCTAAAAAAAAAACATTTAAAATTAAAACAAGCAAACAAGCAATAGGGTTTTAGTACCATTATTTTTAAGATCATGTTGTTTATTCTAAATAATTTATAATAGGTATCTAATAAATTTATCAATTTATCATAGTATCTTTTATTTTATTTCTATTTTTATTTTTAATCTAATGTAATAAGGTGGGATAATACATCTCTTAAAAATTCCATTTAATGTTTAATGCCCATAAAAGTATCATTACTAACTTTAATATTATAGCAAATGAAATCATATTCTAATGAATTTGAATTGGTGAATTTAATTTTAAAAAAAATTAAATAAGATACAATGTATTTTATACACACATTACACAGTGTGTTTATTCAGTTTATTGTCTCGTGTATGAGACATATTGTATGTAAGTTCGAAAAAATAATTTAAAGTCCGGAACGTTTGTATAAAAATAGGCCATTGTCATGACTATTTTATTATTAGCATTAATAATATATCTATCCCAATCTAACATGTATAACTAGTAAATACCACAAATCTATGTGTAATTTCGTAATAATGTATACATCACTTCAATTAACCAGGGATTAGAGATAATTCTCATCCTGGAGGGTCATAGTCATTTTTACCCAGTCTCCCAACCATTATTTTATTTTCATACATATTCTATACTATTTTAAATCAATTTTTCGAACACAATCCGTGGACCAACAAATTAAGTAAAAATGGTGTATGGTCATACCTGCGATAACTCCGCATTCGAAGCAGGATAGGTGCACTCGATATCAAATTCGAAGCAACTACATTAGGCAACCAATATTTCATCAACGCGTACACGACTTCTTTGTCAATAATTAAGTCTTTTGGGATCACGCCACGTGCACAATTCACATGGGTAAACAAATTTGAACGTCAACACTCAACATGATGAAAAGCTTAACCATCCACTACTAGCTGACCTGTCACAATTAAAATTTGGGGATGATACGAAACTCATCGTAATATTAAACAATACGTGTTAGTATTCAGTGAAAAAGTAGAACATACCAACTTAATTGAACTCGAAATTGTGCTAAAAGATCAATCGCGATAAAAACCATATCATCAACAGAAACATACTGCTATCGATGATATGATGTGCTATATGGAACTCCTGGGGCTCATAGAACCAAGTATCTCACCACTATAGGCCGGATCCAGTAATATTGGCAAAAAAAAACACGGATCTTTCCTTCCGTTTCTGTGTTGACTACAATCAGCTTAATGACATGACGTGTCTAATGCGTTCCCGATGCCGTGCCTCATTTAAAGAAAATTATTAAGCAAATGTGGGGCACGAAAATATACAGCTTTCCGGATACGTGTTTTCTTCTTCAATTCCGAGTTTCAATTTCGGTCACAAAAATGGTCTAATGACTTTCGGGAGACTCATGAACGGAATCAATAAGGTGGTACCAGGACGAGTTCCTACAAATTTATCTAGATGATAGTATTTAAACTAATTGAGAGATGAAATTATTTAAATCTGGAATATCCATTGTATTAAATTTATTTATTTCAAATTTTAAAAAATGCAAACATAAGCTAGAAAACTACATAAAAGCAAAAATAACCCAGAACCCAGTGGTAATTGGAAATTGGTGAAATAGGTACAAGAATTGTATACATCAATTTAATATTATCGTGTAAATTACTTTGACAAACAAGTAATCACTATACTTAGTGAAATTGGTTCATGTTTGTCAAATGGTTTTTATCATTACAAATAATATGTATCTGATATAACACTTAACTTAGATACATACCTATGAAGATTAAAATAGAAAACATGATATTTTTTTTTCTAATGATTTTTATAATTAAAAATAGCAATAGTTAAAAAATTAACACACATTGGAGTGGGTATGGAAGTAGATTCCATGCTAAATTGATAATTCCAAAATGAACATGCTTTTATTAGCTCTTTATGATCGAATTACTATATTCTAAACAGCTAGATAAAAAAGAAGTAGAAAATTGTACATTATCAAAGAATATTACTATAATATATCGTAATCTGTGAAACAGAAGAGCATCTTATAAAGATAAAGAAAAACTGGTTGTTTTAACAAGTGATTTTTACAGACTAGTATGGACATATCTGGGGACTATGTTATAAATTTTAAAAATGCACACAAAACTATCTATTCAAACTTAAGCTAGAAAACTACATAAAAGCAAAAATAACTCAAATGGTAATTGGAGAAAAGTCAGTATTCCAGAAATATGTCAAATACAAATATTTTTTAACACACATAGGGTTAGAGTAGGTATACTGTTATTGGCACAGGTACAGTTATTGGCATCCTTGATTTATTTGATATATATACGTATTAATTCTGGTGAAAATAACTAAAATCAATATTTAATGATTTTAGTTATTGACATATGTATTGTTGACAAATAAATTAAGTAGGTACCTATTCACATTTAAATTCATGTTATTTCAATACTCAATAAAATTGTTAAAATTATATGTCGAAATAGATTTACGGTGTATGTACGACTGGATGAAAAAAAACCTATTATCAATTAATATAAATAAATCGGTCTGCATGCCAATAGTTACAACGCGTTCACAGCTTCCTGTTGGATACAGCTTCATAATACATAGTTGTGGAACAGGCACGATAAATTGCATTTGTAAACCACTTAAAATGGTTCTATCGTTCAAATATTTAGGAATAACAATAGATTTTAATTTAAAATGGTCTGAACATATCCAAAATATAAAAAATAAAATAAGGAGCTTAACTGCTTTATTCTACAAAATTCGATTTCTTAATAAATCAATCATAAGACAAATATACATGGCACTATGTAATTCAATACTACTATACGGTATAACATGTTGGGGAGGCTCTAATAGAACAGGCAGAAATACATTACATATAACCCAGAAAATGATAATAAAAGTAGCGTACTCCTTGCCATTAAAATACCCGTCAGGTGAATTATTCAAACATACAAATATATTACCTATCTATAAATTATACATTAGACAAATTTTAATAAAATCTATACAAAACAACACACTAAATGCTATAGAAATAATAGACAGAAGAACAGGTAAATACATTAAACCGTCATATATATTTTTAACAAATTCAAGAAACTCCCCCTATCACATGGGTAAAACTATATTCAACAATTTAAGTAACGATGCGAAGAGTCTAATAACAAGTTTATGTAAAAACCAACCAAATAATACCAATGATACAGTTAATAAAAATCAAATAAAAAAGGCTATAAATAAAATAGTTAATGAACTAGATGAGAATGTGTGTATAAGTGAAATTTTAAAGAGTGAATATGTATAATAATTATAATATCTTATCAGAATGTGTATATGTTAAATGTTTTACTAAAATATATTCCACTAAATTTTTTACTACTGTATAATATTGATTAATTAAGTCATATCTTTAATTGTATAAGTATCTTTCTTTTTAAATTTTTTTTTATTTTACTATTATAAGAATTTTAATTTATATGAACTCCGTATACCAGATACGAGCTTAGCTCAGTTGGTATACGTATCAGCCATTGTTAATGTATTCTTAATGTAATAATTTACTAATAGTATCATATAATTGTAATTAAACTTGGCTGAAATAAATAAATAAATAAATATACACAATTACACAAATTAATATAATTAATACAAGAATATAAAGTATATTTTTTCATATTTTAGTCATGCCAAAAAAAAAAGAAAATTTTTGTCAGTTAAATACAGTCTTGTCAAGTATTCGAATAAAAGTATTTGAATGCTATTCTAAATACATTAAAAAATATATATTCGAATTCGTATTCTGAATATCTTTTTTTAGTATTTTTATTTTATATTTAACACTCTAACTGCCATGTCAGTCATATATGACTGACTCTTAGTTATCTATTCGGATTCTCGAATATTTTCCTAATTCGTATCCTCGCGCTTTGTCAGTCATATGTGACTGACATGGATATTAGCATTGTGGCCACGTCAGTCATTTATGACTGACAATCTTTTTTTTTTATTTTCAATTTTTTTTATTGATAATTATTCATTTTGAATACTTTTTTTGCCCAAAAATATTCTTTAGAACATGTTAATTCATAATATAATCATTTTCAATGTGTACATACATTATTATGCATGATACAAAAATTGCAAAAAAAAAAAATATTAAAATTGAAATGTATATAAAATTAAATTTTAAGAAACTTTTTCCTGAGCCATTTTTTTGTTAAAACAATATTTCTCTGACAAAAATTGATTTGAAATATAGATATTTGAGCCAACCGGAAATGATTAATCATTTTATTTTTCATAGCATATATTTATCAAATTAAAATAAATTTAATACAGTTACCCTTACTGAAATAGTTTAAACAAATTGTATGATATATAAAATTTAAAACTTCACAAGCTCATAGTTAAAAATATTCATATTAACAATTTTTATAATATTCAAACAAAACAAATAGTAAATAAATCTTTTTAGTTCTTACTAAAATAAAGTTCAACAAAGTGAATAGAATATTAAAAAACAAAAAAGGTCATTAAAACATTAAAAAGATTATTATTTATGTTTTGCAATGTGACACTCAAAACACATTGTTGGCTTTTTTGGACATCCATTGCAAAATGTTTTGACTTTTTTAACCCTTTTCCTTGCTTCATCCCTGCTTAATTTTTTTAATTTTGTTAAGTTTTCATAACATAAAACACACTGTTTTCGATCACTTGTACCACCACCGGTTCTTAACTGAAGAATATGAATCATTGGTTTTGTTGGAGGAAGTCTAGTTTGAGTTTCTATTCCAAGTAATGATTTACAAACTTCACGTCGAAAAGAAGTAATAGTTATTTTGGACTTAGTTAATTCTTTAAAAATTATACAAGCGTTTACCATAGCCATTCCAGTAATCAGTTCTAATGCAACTTTTCTGTACCATTTTACGCCTCTTCTATTTACACAAGCATATGAAGCCATTTGATCAGATTTGTCAATACCACATTTTCCTGTATTGTAATCAATGATTACTTTGGGCTTCATTCTTGGAGTTAATGTTATAGAATTAGGACTTGCTCTCTTATTTCTTGTTGGAATTTGTTCCTGTTCTAGTCCATGACAAGTTGATAACATCAGGACATCACGTTTGTCCTTCCATTTCAAAACTACTATACCATCTTGACACTGTTTTCCAACAACCTCAGTTTTTTTCAATTTAGTCCCTACAACATCTTTAGGAAGATATTTCCTATTTTTTCGAAGAGTTCCAATTAAATGGGTTTTATTTTGAAGTAACACTCGAGCTAGAACACAACTTGTATAAAAGTTATCTGTGTATAATGTTCGTCCTGCATTTAATAAATTATTGGTAAGTTTCATCACGATTTTTTCACCAACATTTCCTGTAGCTGTTACTGTGTTTATCTCTCGACCAGAATATATTTCAAAATCATATGTGTAACCGTTTCCAGTACAAAGTTTAAAAACTTTGACACCAAATTTATGTTTTTTTCCCGGAATGTATTGCCTAAACCCAAGACGACCTCTCCAGGCAATCATACTTTCATCAATTACCATTTTTTCACCAACTGAATAAACTGACTGAATATTATTTTTCAACAATGTAAGAAAGGGTCTGATTTTTACTAATTTGTCATTTGGATTAGGTATTTGGTTATCATTGAAATGTAACATCCTCATTAATAGCTCAAATCTATTGCGTGTCATTAGATTTGATATAAAATCATTTTTGTATAATGGGTCATTAGACCAATAATCAGATAATGCTGGTCTAATATTTAAGCCCATCCATATAAAAATACCAAAAAACACTTGAATTTCCTGGGAATTAGTATCTGTCCAATTATTCATTCTAGAATTTCTAGAAATTCTAGTTGATTGGAGTACTTGATTAGCATAAACATTAGTTTCACAAACAATTAAATTAACTAAATCATCATTTAAAAATAATTTAAAAATATCAATAGGAGTTGAATTTATATTTACTGTATGTATTTGAAGGCCTTCATTACCAGTAAACTGAAATATCTTATGGTTCCCTACATCATAATCTTCCCAGGTGAAATTTAAACTAATATCAGAAAAGGATGTCATTGTTTCACTGTCACTGTTATTTGGTAAATTGTCTACACTACCTAGTAGATTATCATCACTATCATCAGAATCTGATTCATTATGTTGATTATTTAAAACAAATTCAGGATCATTATCTGAGTCATAAAATTCACTATCTGAAATATCATAGTCATCTTCTAATGCCATTTCAATATCATGAGTATTCATTTTTCTATGAACATAATAAACATTTTCATTTTATTTCCTATTTGCAAATAAGTACACTGTGGTATAAAATATGTTAAGGAGTAAATATTGACAGTTGCTATAATCATAAATAGTATTATAATAAACAGATTTTGCAATACAGAAATAACTAATAGTAACATAAGTAACTAATTTTTATATTGAATGAATAATACATAACTATTTGTTATTATTGTAAAATAACAGTTATAAACTAATAATAAATAATTGATGTAATAATGAATTAAAAAATGGTTATATAATACTAACTATAAAGTCTAAAAAAAATAAAAGTGTAACCATCATGCTAAAATGTATAGTAATTAATGTATTGCAGAATTTGTTTCTTATAATAATATTTTGGAATTCGTACAACTACAATACTTACTTACCAGTTACCTACGTCGTTGAGTTAGAGACTAAGACTACTTAGAGTATGTTTTGAGCAAATAATTGAATAAATGTATAATTTATAGTATATAATATTTGATAACAACTTTGGTTGACAAAATATTATCATTGCATGTTCGGGGCCTTGTCAGTCACATATGACTGACACTTTTTTTTAATCATTTTGATTCATATACATCCCCTGATATGGCTACACTGATCCAAAACGTGTTATCTAAACGGAAACTAATTTTATCGCATATAAACCTTTATGAGTGGTACACATGTTTTTGCCCCGGCGGCATGAGATAACTTATTGTCAGTCAAATTTGACTGACATGGCGCGCATAGATAAATCGTGGAATTCGGCTTGGCGGTTAGAGTGTTAAATACTAAATTTAAAAAAAAAAATGTTTGTTTTTATAAATTATAATCCTGGGTAGTGGTTGTTATGTCATTATTCAAAAACATAAAATTTAGTATTGCCATAGCCCATAGACCTTAATACTAATTGATTTGATGTGCGGACTTGCAAAAGGAGCTAAAGATATTTATGAAGTAGCAGTAGGTAATGCTAAAGAAAATCTTACTTTTATGTTCACATTTAATGCTGCTAGTGACATGTGCCATCCGATGGTAATTTATAACTATCAGAGAATCCCTCAAGATATTGTAAATTCTGTTCCTCCCAATTGGGGAATAGGTCATTCCGAATCAGGTTGGATGAAATCTGAGGTTTTTATGAATTCATTGCGAATATATTTTAGGTACCCTTTTGTAGTTGAAAAGGGAATAAAATGTCCTATAATTTTATTTGTTGATGGCCACAAAAGCCATCTTACCTATCAATTAAGTGAGTTATGTACAAGTTTAAATATTATATTAATTGTGTTCTATCCAAACTCCACTAGAATTTTACAGCCAGCTGATGTGGCTGCATTTTGATCACTTAAATCTGGTTTGAAAAAAGGAGTGTTTGAGTCGAGAAAAGACAATAAGTGCAGCTGTAACTAAAAAAGATTTTTCCCCTATATAAAAAAAGGTAATTGATGAAACTGTTAAAGCAGAAACTTTAATTAATGGTTTTAAAGCTTGTGGATTGTACCCTTGGGATCCAGATTCTATTGATTTTAAAAAATGTCTTGGTACAAAAAAAAAAACAAAAAAAAATACAAAAAAAAACTGTATTATTCAACAAAATTAATAATACACAATATCAATGTCCTCTTACTCTTAAACAATTTTGTAATACTGTAAGTCCTGAATGTACTAAAAAGTTTGAAAATTTTAATATTGTTAAATCTAATGTTATAAGTGAAAAATTTCATGCATTATATAATATGTATTTAGTGGTTTGAAGTGTATTTCAGAGGCTGGAGAGCAGAATTTATTAGATTTTATAGAAGACCAAAATGAAGTAACTAATTGATGACAGTTTTTTTGATAGTAGTAAAGAAGTTTTTCAAGATGCAATAGAGCAAGACAAAATGGATGTGTGTGTAAGAAGCCAATAAAAAGAAAACAGGTTTTATTTGTAATGAAATAGAAAATACAAGAAAACAGAATGAAATCGTTTTTATTTTATTGTTTTGTTATTAATTTCTATACCTACATTGTTATTTGTTATGGTTATATTATTATCTAAAGGTAAATTTATTGATGTTGATCAAATTCCTAACTTTTTATAAAATTATAAAATAGTATTAAGTTTGTAAGTTGTGATAAAAATGCATTTAAAGACTGATTGTTTTGTTTTTTTTTTATTTATTATTAATTTCTATACATACATTGTTACTTATGGTTTAAGTAGGTGTTGACCAAAAGTAAAATGGGTTTTTTCTTAAGTTTTGTATAATATTTAATATATTATACAATTATTGTTCTAATGAAATATTAATTTAAAGTAGGTATCTATTTGATTTGAAATTGTGTTCATACTAATAAATTATTGTAGAACCAATTGAAAAAAATTAAATTTATTTTTTATTATTATTATATATTCTATTCTTTTATTAGTTGTATTTTACCTAGTTGAAATAAATTTATTTACCTAAGGTAAGTACCTAGGTACATATTTTTGATTTTTTAACAAATACTATACTAGGTGCCAATAATTATGTACTCGGGTGCCTATAATAAAAACTACATGCCAATAAGTGTAGTTTTAGTAAAAATTGATAAAGTACCTATTTTAAATGAAAATTACGTTATTTATATCAATTTTACCTCTTAAGTAAAGTAAAGATAAGAATATTTGGAATACAAACATTTATTTTCAGTTATTGTATCATAATTATTTAGTATTCCACGATTCATTAAAAATGAGTATCTGCTTAAAGTGCCAATAACTGTATTACCCTTCCCTATTATCTAGTATGTTATTATAGTGTATTTTGGAAAAATTAAACAAATTTATTTGAATAAAATTTAAAGAGCAATGAGAAATGAATCAACAAGTCTTTAATTTTTCCAAATTTTATTTAATGCAACAACCTATAAGGCTATAAGTAATGAAAATACATAATAAATATAATTACAATAAACTAAAATGAACTTATATTAACTTATTATTCATATTTATTATATTATTTTACATTGTGAATAACTAATTCACAGATATTAAATCCCCATAAAACAATTTTTAATTAAAACTAAATAACTAACAACTATCTTCTTCGTTTAAATTTGAATATTCTTCCAGGAAACATTAATTATTATTTTAATTAGTAATCAAATAAGTTTTACTACAATATATAATGTTTCAGTTTGTTGAGTAGATCTTTATTCAATTTAATAAAATGGGTTATTATTGTAACTATGAAAGAGCATTTTGTAGCTATTTTTATGTTGAACTGCCTTTAGTTTGTAGTAGCAATTTGGAAACAAACATAATATTGCAATTTATACATTTTACTGTAAAATCATTATTTTCCACAAATTTCAACCAATCCTTAAAATGTGGATACTTTACCAGTAGATATTAAATTATTGAACAACTGTTAGATTTCTATTATTTAATACCTTTGTGTTGTAACTTTTTACTGTGTAAATGTATTAAATAAGATATTCCATTTTGTATTAATACATAATATTAAATTACCATCAACTATATATATTATATACCAATTGCAGATTAATAGAATAATTACCTCTATAAAAATGAATTTCATGTTAAAATAAATTTAAATATTTTGATGAATGAACACTTGCCACAAGTAAAACTTTTGGGCATATACCCATCTAATCTGTACATCCAATTACTCGGGGAAATCCAGTTCTGTTAATTATTTTAACTAAATAATACAGAGCCTTATAATAGTCATTAATTATCATGTGGTTAGGTATATCACATTTGTCAGAACTTAATGAGGACCACTTACCTATATTACTAGTTTAATACAATGCATCTATCTCAACATTATTATAAATGTTAAAATATATTCATTGTTTTGCACTAGGCTAGTTAGATAGCTTAGATAGCTATTAACTTTAAAGAGTTCATAACCCCTTAATTTCCGATCATGAGAACTATATTATATTATAGCATGTAGAATGTTCTCAGAAATCGGTAGTTGTGAAATAGCATGTAATATGACACACGGGCAACTGATATGAAAATTGTACCTAACAATTCAATCCTTAGGTTTCTTTATTATTTATACTGCAACTATTAAAATGTTACGATAAGTGATCATTGCTACAAATGATTTTTTGGAATCAACATGTACGTGGTCGAAGTAACGTTCCATTTTTTCATATATGATCTAGGTAGGTAATAAATAGCAGTGCTGCAATTGTTAAACAGTATGACGACATTTAATTCGCCATTAATACGTTTTTGCTCTAAATATAATATAAGCAGCTCCGTGGCATGTCCTTACTAAAATTATGTCTTACACGGACATACGCCAATTCATGAAAGTGACAACATTCTTAATTATAATCTATTGTAACAAATTGTTCAAACCAAATAGTATATAAATAGGTCCAATTAAAATCAACTAATACAAGTAGGTATTAACTCTTATGCTATTCATTTTTAGATATTCAACCAACTACTTATAAATGCAGATTATATTTCAAGCATAAAACTTGAAAATAAAGACACATCTAAAATATCCGTGTTCGAGAAATATGATTGGTTGCAAAATGGCAAAAATTCAAACAAAATTCTTAATAGACACGTCAACATTAATACGGCATAGTTGTCCACAAATTGTTTCGTTCAAGAATACTGCATTATTTCTTTTAACACTGCTGACCAACAACAAAATATAATATACAGACAAGTTCCGTTTTACGTAGAAGAAAGGTACTTGACCAAATGCATTAATACAACAACCTTAATGCCCTTAAATGTTCAATAATCTATAAGTAGTTGGTAAAAAATTAATTCTAGAATTAATAATCAATTATTCTCTAATAAAATATACAACATTAGATTGCATATGAGCACAACTCGGTATAGCGTAAGCACACGTCGCAGCACCATCATCAGAGACCAGTGGGCCACGGATTCACACGACGCGCACATAGCGGACAACGGTCAATCACAAAATGATAAGCATTTAGTGAATAGAATTACTAGACTGGCGCGATGCGCCGCTGTTACTAACGGCGATCGCAGTCATGACAAAATATACATTATATATATATATATTTTTTTTTTGTCATGATCGCAGCGAGCTCAACGTTACGCATCGATACTAATTACGCGCCGACAGCGCACTACGGCGTAATAAGACATTAATTCAATATTCATCATGCCGTCGATAATCTTGTGGTTGAACAATCAATATGCTGAGGATTCTAAATTGTATTGTTTATAATGCATTTAGAAAATTAATCGTTTGCAAAAACGTCTATTAGCCAGTATTGCCGCAAAAAGCTAGATATGAACTAGTACTTCTTAGATGTTTGCGGGAAACTTCACTCATGTTCTTAATTTCTGGTTAATTAAGAGCATAAAAATCAGATATCGGTAGTTGTGAAATACATGTAATTCGACACACAAGTAATTGATATGAACATTGTACCGAAAAAATTCTACGATATAAAATTACTGTTAATTTTGTACATAACAGCTATTATAGTTGTTAATTAACTATTATGCATAAGTCAATAACTTATGAACAACTTTATAGAATTAATACTTTAAAATTTGGATAATAATTCAATTAAATACCAAGTTGAATCCTTTGTTAACCAAAAATTATTTTACAAATAAAGAATCAGTAAATGTAAAAGGATCAACACACTTGATAACAGTTTTCTACACCACACGTTTTATTACTCTTCCATATTTTGTATTCAACAAATATGATATTTTATCAAAGTTTGCCTTGTTTAAAATTGCACATGCTCACTCATAAACAAATAAGAAACAGATAAAAATATTATAATACTGTAATACAAATAAAACTTGCGTTTTAATATCTTTAATCACAATAATTTAACAGTAATTGTTACAATTTGGTCGCTGGTTCAAAAAAGACTGATCAGTGATCACAGCCGTAGAAGAATGAATAATGATCGCTGATGTCCGATAGGCATTTGGCATTAGTGTATCCTAGTACAACGAAAATCCGCAGAGCGCTAGCAGTAAGTTTTTCCACTATGATATAAATAAATAGATTTTGAATAATGCCTTGGTTATATTTAAGACTTAGAAATAAATTAGTTATTAGTAACTACTAATTATATAGGTATTATTTTAGCTATAATGAAATAGCTTGAACACAGAATTTAAAGTATTAAAAATAGGGTTTTTAAAAAAAATATATTTATAACAAAAAAAGTATAAAAATTATTTATTAGTCCATTAAATTATTTTTTTTTAAAAGTATTATAATAAATTTATTCATCATCAGCCTGCTTCCTCGAGTTTTCTTCTTTCACAATTATTAATCTGTAAATAAAAATAATTTTATTTAAGATGATTTTTAAAAAATAAATTAAATTATAGTTATAATTACAAAATTATTATTTTTTACCTATATCATCGGAGTTGCATTGGACAATTACAACTTTTATCAAGTTTTCAAATAAAAATCGTCTGCAACGATCGGACAATATCTAGGTACTTATATTTTGAAAAACTACGTTCGATTTTTATAGATGAAATAGAGGCAAATTTGTAATGGATTAAATAACACACGTAACCATCGTCTTCAGGAAGTTCTTCTCTTGATATTTTTTCACCTCTTACAATATTTGATATTATGGTAAGAATTTAAGTTAACAACAAAACATAAAATTTTTATTAATTCAATATTTTATGAACATTTTCTTAAATTAAGTTTAAACGTGGACACTGAGAATAAATACAAATGCAAAATTAATGATGAACCATAAAAAACTCGTCCCATGAAGGGAGATTGTGACTCGGAACGTAAATGAGGCTACGAATTTTCAGGAAATTCGATGTTTGCGTAGTTTGATGACGAAGGGGAAATAACACTTGAGTTATTAGTTTGTAAATGTTTGCATCGTCTTCAAATAATAAAATGTTGGAGTGTGTAATAGAGGATACAGCATCATTTATAAATAAATTAAATAGTAGAAGGGAAAGGTGATCGCCTTGAAGAACTCCAGAAATTATGTTTATAGGTTTCGATATAAAATTTTTATATTTGACAAATTGGATTCGTTGACTTGGGAAAGAATTAAATCATGATAATAGGGTATTGGTAAAGCCGACTTCCTGTAGTTTATTGATTAATAAAGCATGGTTCACCTTATCAAAGGCTTTTTCAAAATCAGTATAAACGACATCGGTTTGTTGATTATTAGAAAAAGATTTTATTTTTTGGTATTTAATATTTATTTAATTAGTAAAACATGATTTATTATTTCGAAATCCATATTGTTGTGGTGCTAAAATATTTTTAAATTTAGGTGTAAATTTATCATCTATTATTTAAGAAAATATTTTTGGGAGAATAGAAATTATTGGGTATAATTGCAGTTTAGCTACCATGGAATTTTTTCAAATTTTTTTTTCGTAACCTAGGTAAATCGACGTTTTAAAAATGATGGTGCCAAAAAAAATTTGCGCAAACACTTAGTTTTTGAGTTATAGCCGTTTGAAATTCGATGATTATCGATTTTTGAATTTTGAATTTTTAAAATTTTTTTCTTCGAAACCTAGGTAAATCGAAGTTCTAAAAATGATGGTGCCAAAAAAAATTTGCGCAAACACTTCGTTTTTGAGTTATAGCCGTTGGAAATTCAATAATTATCGATTTTTGAATTTTGAATTTTGAAACTTTTAAAATGCATAATATAATTATATAAACTGTTTTTATTATTTATTTTTACATATTTAACAATTAGGTAGTTTTATTCATCGTCTGTATCAATGCTACTCTCATCAGACTCATAATTGTCCTCGTAATTAGGGTGGTCATTCAGCAAGTGCGGGTCGTAAAGTTGACCAGCGTACTTAAAAAATTCCGTCAGTACGTCCAATTTTTGGTAACGACAACGCTTAAGAAACATAAATTTAGCCATGTAACCACTGTAATATTTTTTTTTGCGGCAGTACTGTGACAGTGATGCTTTTGCATGGCGCCACATGCCTTCAACATTGTTGGTATGTGCGCCGGTATCTGGATTGACAAATTGAATAGAGTGATTCACTGTCAGGTGTCGGAAACCTTCCTCTTCTAAACAATCATAAGCCTAAGATGTTAGCAAAAAAGAAATGAAAAATTTATTTGTTTTTAGTTTCTAATTTTCATTTGTTTGTATAGGTTTAATTTAATTGTACCTTCCAACAATCACTAATTATACACGTGCCCGGCGATATCCAGTCTTTAATTAATGACAACAATGTGCCCTTGTCACGACGTTCAACAGGAACAAGAAAACATAGCCCAGATTCCCGCTCAATTCCTCCAAAAATCCATTGGCCTTCTACTCGATGGCCACGATGGTATTTACGTCGACCAAATTTCGACTCGTCTATTTCCACTGTTTTGCCTATTCCACCTTATAAATATAAATCCACAAATTATACAATATTAAATTACATATTATTATTGTCTACGCCATATATTATTATCCTAATCTAAATATTACTCGTATTATTATTATTATATAACTTATATTATTATTACGTTAATTATCTTTCTTAATTATTATTATTATTATTATTATTATCAGTTTTAATTACTATGTATTATTCTATGCGTTGTTCGGCGGTTGCACTTTTGCGGTTTCGGGTTTCTGTCACAGAACACGGGACCGGCGACCCAAAGTTAGTCACAGAACACGAGACCGACGGGTGTAATCGCCGACAGACCAGCATATAAAAGGCCACCCGATCGACCAACGGCAACCAGTCCTTCACCTGAGCTGTAGTAAGACCCACCCGGGCAGACTTACGCTTCTCAGGTGAAAGATTTTTCCCCCCGAACCTATCGGACGGTATTGATATCGGTCAATAGTGCAATAGTCAGAGTATTCCGGCATTGTACTGATCGATATCGTTGTCGCAGTCCATGGGGCAATAGTCGGAGTATTCTGGCATTGCACCGACTGTCATACCGTTCGTTAGGTTCTCTGTCCCCGTCGTGCGGTACTCTATCGTGTGTCAAGGCTGCCGCGGCCCAGTGCGTTACGCGTATTTTCGTTTCTTATATAATATTATGTATATACCTTAAATTCAGATGCTTAAAAATATTGTTATATGTCATTACGAACGTATTAAATAAAATCATATTTGTCATTGTGACATATTCATAACAACTGTGTTATTACAAAAATTTCTTCCATCTCCAAACAATTATCATTTTAATTTTCATTTTACAAACTCACCAATCTTCTCATGACGTATAACCATACAGTCAAAAACGACTTCTCTGTGAAAAGCTGCCCAATCGACTGCAGTATTTTCCGAAATAGATATTTGCTCCATTATAAAACTCAGCGAAACATTTTTAAGCCACAAATAAGAAAAAGACACAATTTGAAAAAGGGACAGATGAGATTTAAAAAAAAAAGTGTGTTTGCGAATTGATTGAAAAAATTCGCATCTCGAAGACCTTTTGTTTTTTTTTCTCGGCATCGCCATACAAATCCATCGATAGCACTAGCCATGGGACACAAACGGAGAAAATGCCCTTCGTTACACTTGAGTGTATCATTTTTGCAAATTAAATTCCATTCTTGAAGTTTTTCCAGTACTTCGATACTAACGGGCCCGTTTGTTTTGCACGAGAAAAGTTGAAAAATATTTAAGAGATTAAGAGATGACATGTTTCACAAATAATGCCGATCGCATACTGCCGATTACGGTGATTTCAAGCCCAACCGAAACATTAGATGGGTTGATAGATACGAGTTTATGACCTACAATTTCTATCTTAATGTCTTTTAAAGTACTTTTACAGACATAAAATGTTATCCACCTGGTGATTACGTATAACTGGGAATATTTATTAAAAAGATATTTATATATTAAATAATATAAAATAAATGGTTCTGTAATTGGCAAAAAACAAATTCAAAATAATTCAAAAATTCAATTTCTTTAACCCTGTGGCTGACTTAGGGAGGTGTTGCATAGCAAATCGGGGGATATTTTCGTTTTTAATTGTCCGAGCGAGTGACCCCGCTCAGTGACTCGGTGCAACAAAAATGCAATTTTTTCAACCCTGACGACCCACTTGGGGAGGTGTTGCACAGCAAGTCGGGGGATATTTTCGATTTGCGGAGCGGAGCGACGGCGCTGAGGAGCGTAGCGACGAGTGCCACTAGTACCGCATCACTGTACGATGTGTTTTCAAATTGGTGGCTCGATGCAACAAAAATGCAATTTTCTTAACCCTGTGACCCACTTGGGGAGGTGTTGCACAGCAAATCGGGGGATATTTTCGTTTTTAATTGTCCGAGCGAGCGCAGCGAGCGAGTGACCCCGCTCGGTGACTCGGTGCAACAAAAATGCAATTTTTTTAACCCTGTAGCCCGCTTGGGGAGGTGTTGCATAGCAAATCGGGGGATATTTTCGTTTTTAATTGTCCGAGCGAATCCGATGCAAATTTTTATTGACACTATCATTTTTAAAACGTCGATTTACTTAGGTTTCGAAAAAAAAAATTTGAAAAAATCCCATGGTAGCTAAAAGGTGCTCATGGTAGCAGAATGAAGAATTTTGTAAGGTTTTAATTCTAAGTATATTTGAAACTCTTTAAAAATACTCAATCTTTTTGGACTTTTATTGATGTAGTTGTGTACATCTCTAGCAAAATCTTCAATATATCTTGGCAACATTAAACATGCATATGATGCACATAAATAAAACGAATGACATATACATGTCATCACAAATAAATTAGGTATGTCATTGGTTAATTTAGTCTTTAGAGAGTTGTTGACGCCTACCATATTATTAGCCCCATCACTTGCGTATCCAATCATGTTTTCTTTGTATGGGATATTGTTTTCCGAAAAAATTGTTTAACATAGTTATATAACGATTCTGCTGTAGCAATTTGCACTTCAATTAATGTAATAAACTCATCTTTTACAGAAAAATAATTTCCAGTGTCTTTTACCCCTCGAGCAACAACTGCTAAATGCTTAAGAGCTGATCAATCCGTGCTTTCATCAAGTAATATTGAGAATTTGTTAGCTTTGAGGTCATCAATCATGCACGACTTACTTAGAGCACCAATAACATTGGTAACTAAAGATGTTGACTTTGTTCTCCCACATTTAAGTCCTTTAGAAATTTTGGAGTCTGGACATACAGCGTGAATTAACTTTGGTAAAAGCTCCATTATTGTGAACGGGATATTGTGTTCCACCACAAATCCAGCCATTAGAAGTTCACCATTTTTTATCTATAATAAATTACAGTATAAACGATTGTTATTAATTATTTAATGACATAAGCAATTTACCGATTCGTTCAATTTTGTACTGGTCGCAAATCGCAATTGAAGGTAAACTTGGTAGGATTTGTTGTTTTTTACATGTAGACATTGATTGCTCATGTTTTTTTGTTACAGCATGTTTTTGTATTTCTGATTTCCCTGCTACACCCTCAATATTGCAAGGAGTACAGTGAAAACCATATACACCATTAGAATGAAATTGAAAATATAATATTAATAGGTTTACTAGTTAAGTAATCTAATTAAATTGGTACATACTGTTTTTAGACTTGGTGAGTCATCCCTTGAATTTTTGTTCTGATTCCCAATCAGAACAATATTTTTACCGATAGTATGGAGATGTTAATTTTTTTTTTTTGGAGGAGTCATATTCACGTCTTCATCGTTCGACATTTTATAACAACAAACTAACTACTGCTAAGGATAAGAATCTGTATAACTAAACACTAATTAACAAAATAAAATGTAGTAAATAGCACGGACGCCAACGAACTAAGATCGTAGTTCGACAGTTCGTGGTAAAATGGTAAACACTAAGGGCCGATTTCACCAACACAGTTAATCGCGGTTAGCTCACCTTAATCACAATTCACAGTGATAACCAGAGATTTTAGATTTCACCAAACTCGGTTAAGCGTAACCGCCGCGTAATCGCGATTAAGAACTAACCGACCAATTTCGGCCGATTAGCGTTGTTGATCACGGTTAGAAGTTTCTACTATCAGTACTTATCAGTAATCAGTTGTTTATTTTTGTTTAATGTTTTTTATATTTTTGAATATGCATAAAAAAACCGTTTTAAATTTTTAATTAAATTCGTACTCGGAGATCGAAATAATCAGTTGTGTTGTAGTGTCTACAGTTATTTCATATTCAAATATTCAATGCATCGTACTAGGCAACGAGTTATAAATATTGCTTTTGAAGACGACGATGACGATGATAACGAAGACGAGTTCGCCATCTTCGCAATCCGTCGTCCTAGATGGATTCGAGAAAGGGCCGAAGACTTTGACAATCTAGATGACATCGATTTTGTTACCAGGTACAGGCTTAGTAAGCCAACAGTTCTTTCGATCCTAGAAAAAATAGAAGATGCACTCGAATTTGAAACTGATAGGTAAGTAAATGTGTTGTTAGAAGATACTTATGTGAAAAATACATAGTTTAGGTACCAGTACCACAATTTCTTTTTTTAAATTACAAAGCAATCTATTAAGTATAGGTACTTAGAATTCTGATATTTTTTTTCTTTTCAATAGGAATAACTGTATATCTCCAATAAATCAATTATTATGTACTCTCCGTTATTATGCGACTGGGTGCTTCCAAACCACTGGGGGGGATCTCTGTAGTTTTAGTTCCTCGACAGTGAACAGAATTGTACACAAAGTAAGCTGTGCTATTGCACACCTACGTAGTCTATATATTCATTTTCCTGATAACCCAGAAGAAATAAAACGGACACAGTTGGAGTTTTACCGAAAAGCCAAGTTCCCGAGAGTTATTGGTGCCATTGACTGCACTCATATAAAACTATGGCAATCACCAGGTAACTGCTAATCAATAATACATAATATTATCATCCCTTTTTTACTAGTACCAGTCATAGAACAAAATTGATCCTAAACATTATGGTGCTTAAGCTATAGCTAACATGAAAAACTCCCCACACCCAAATTTCTCTCAAACCCCCTTGAGCTTTTACAATGAAAGTAAATTACAAAAACAACAATTTTATTATATTCACATAAGTTGTTGTTATTGTAGTTACAAAATATTAAAGACACATATTATGCACCATTTTTTTTTTATCAAAATCAAATAATAAAATGTAAATAATAAATAACATAATATTAATAAGACAAAAAATAATAAGGGTGTAAACTTTAAGTTTGAAGGCATTAAGCACCCTTGTGATTTAAACCTATGGTACTAGTGGAGAGGGCTATTTAAAGGTCATTTGAATTTTTTAATTAAACATAAGTGGTCGTTATACTTATCAGGTGGAGATACTGCTGAGCGTTTTAGGAATAGAAAAGGGTATTATTCATTGAATGTCCAGGCAATATGTAATGCCAATTTAGAAATTATGGATGTAGTAGCAAGGTATGACGGAAGCACTCACGACTCCAGAATATTCCGAGAAAGTAAAAGAAGAGCTTTGTTCGAGCAAGGAGTGTATGGGGATGCAGTACTATAGTGCGTTTCACGAAATAAGAGACTCGATTCTAGCGCGACCGGTGGACAAAAGTCCTTAGGGCTACTCAACATGTGTACTACAATGCGTGCGAAAATTGAATACCTGCTCATGTTGAGTAATCCTAAGGATTTTTGTCCACCGGTCGCGCTAGAATTGAGTCTCATATTTCGTGAAACGTACTATAGTAGGACTGTAGGAGATAGTGGTTACGCTTCAACTAGTTATATGATGATACCACTCCACGAATGCCATACACCAGCAGAACAATTGTACAATGAGTCACAAATCCGGACAAGAAATCCTATTGAAAGGTTCTTTGGTGTTTGGAAACGACGTTTTCCCATCATGGCTTTGGGGTTAAGAGTGAAACTTATGCGTGTTTTTCCTATTATAACTGCGACATTAGTTTTAAATAACATTGCTCGTAGAGCAGGGGAGCCAGTCCCCATAGGATTTGAAATGACACTTCCTGCTCCTTGGGAAGAAATTCTTGCCCAGGATAACATACCAAATGAATATGTACCAAACCCCATACAACATAGGGTAACAGACCAAAATCGTGAACGGCAGATGTTAATTGAAGGTCATTTTGAGAAGTAAATGAATATTATGTACCTATAGTAATAAATTAGAATATCTGCATTTTTTGCAGTTGAAATGAAAAATAAAGATCACTACTAAATTTAAATACTAACTATTTTTTTTTTTTTTTTGTTGCATACTCAGATTGGCTACACAGGATGAAAAATACTAAGTAAAGCAAATGTATTTTGTAATAATATTTTAAATATATGTATTTTATAATATTTTAAAGTTGTAGTATTAATGTGTCAATTTTATGTGTGTATATTGTTTCTGTAAATTCATAATATAAAAATAAAAATTCAATGCACTGTTACACTTGTTTTATTCAATCAATTCTTATTCTTAATACAATAAATTTACCATATTTCAACTTAAACAAAAGTTTAAGTTTTGTTTTTCAACAAAAAAAAAATTAATTTTTAAAACTAGATAAATAATGAAATATTCTAATTAATATTTGTATGACTGAAACTCAAAGCTGGGCAGTGGGCACTACTTTTGATGCATATTAACTTTATAACTTCACTAGTTAAATTTAATGTGTAAAATAATCTAATCTAACTCGTTTAAACCAATAAGTAAATAGTTATTTTTTTACAGATAATAATGTTTTAATAAATATAATCATTATTGAGTATTTTCTAAGGTATTTTTAATTTTATAACAAAAAAATTGATTTTTATTTGAATTTTTTAATACTATAATTTTACTTATATAATAAAACTATATAATATATTATAAAGACAATATCAGAAATATATGATATATTGTCTATATTATTTACGCATTTTTGTATTTATAATGTGTCAATATAGAGTAGGTAATAAAGTTATTGCCTTAAGTAATAAGGTATTACTTTCTATTTACTTAAGAAAAGGTATTACTTTTATCTTGTATAGACAAATATGTTATATTACCCATACTGTTTGTATATATATTATTTTTTTTAAATTTCTATATTCTAATGAGTTATGAATTATGATATTAATAAATAAATAAAGCTTATTACTTATTATCTTTAACTACTTGAAAAATACGACTTGCCCAGCTTTGCTTAAACTAAAGTATAATTAAAAAATAATAGTAGACAATTGTATAGAATACATATTTATTAAATAAGCTTATCAAAATGATAATGTATTATAATGTATAAATGTGTACACAATTTAAAAAAGAACAGTTGTATACTTAAATATTTTAAATGAAAAAATAATAACTGGTAGTTAAAATTTAAAATAATAAAAACAAACAAAACATAATATCTCATTAATTAAAAATAAATTATCACATAAATAATTTTTTGCAAGCTGCAATCAGTCCTTAAATTAATATTAGTAGTTAACAAAGTCTTTAGAAAAGAAAACAGTTTTATATTTAAATATTTTGAATGAAAAAATAACAGCTGGTAGTTAAAATTTAAAATAATAAAAACAAACAAAACATAATATCTCATTAATTAAAAATAAATTATCACATTAATATTTTTTTGCAAGCTGCAATCAGTCATTAAATAATAATAATAGTAGTTAACAAAGTCAGACTTATATAAGTTGAAAAAGGTTTAAAAAATTACTTAGTTTCATCATTAGCAAACACCCATTGTACACCAGTTTCTCGCTCTATTTGAATTCTTAGTAATTCAGTTTTCATCTCTTCCTGTTTTAACTTCTCTTCTTCCTGTTTCAACTTCTGTTCTTCTTGCTTTTTTTTTAGTTGAAGTATCTCTATTTCTAATTCATGCTCTTTATTAGCATTAACACTTACTGAATGAAGTGAAGCGATTTTAGTTTCTAGAAGAGTCTGTGATGCTGATGAGGTTAAGACTGGTCTTCTTCGGGACACAACATTTTTAGTGTCGCCTGGACTTTTGCGTTGAATAATTTTTGGAGATGCAGCAATAGGGGACTGCAATTCCGTTGCTTTGCTGGTGATGGGCGGAAGACTGGATGAATAGAGTAGTGGCTGGGAAAATGATTGTGAAGGTTGGCAGAGAGCAGCAGACATTGGAGCCTTCAGCATAGCTGGGCTATACTGCGACCAGTCATTTTCAGTTGTCATGCTGCTTTGTTTTTTCATTACAAATATTTCCTCCTCATCTTTTTCGATTATTTTATTTTCATAGTCATCAGTTATAGGTTCTGATGACTTATCTGTAATAGGGTGAAAGTTAAAAATATTCATGTTAGTAAATAATGTAATTACTATATTGAAATAATAATATTATTCATAAGTAAATTGACTTACTTGTAATTATTTGACTTGGAATGTCTGCATTATCATCAAACATATTACAAAAGGGTTCGACATGTGGTCGAATTAGCCCCACAACTGTTTCAATTACAGGATCGGCTAAAATTGCCTTGGCTTTACCTCCTCCTGTGAAAACCGTACATTAGTTTACATCAATATTTACATGATGTATGACATGAGGTATAATACCTGTGCCATATAAGTTGTCTGCTTGAGCAGCAATCGCCAACTTAGCCTTCCTCTTGAGGTTCTCCCACAGCGTTTTCAAACTGTGAGAATCTCTGTAACAGGTTGAAGAAGCTGCGGCAAATTCTTTTGCAATAGTTACCCACCTTTGGTTCTTGGCTTTCATATTTACCCCATCAATTTTTTTCGATTCGATCACACTGAAATGTCGAGTGACAATTTCTATAAGCACACATTTCTCAGAGTACTCGAAACTACGTTCCCGTTTCCTCTTTAAAATGTTCATAGTTTCCATATTTAAAATAGTTAAAAATCAAATAAGCAAAACTGAAAAACAACAAACTGTTTCAAATTTCAAATAAAACGATCGAGAACTGAAATTGATAAATAATAATGACATTGTTATCATATTTCATAGGCCACAGCTGTTTGATAGGAACACTAATCATAGTTAGTAGAGTTAATCACGGTTACTGTAATCGTGATTAGTGGAACCGTGATTAGCATGGTGAAATCCAAACCTTAATTAATTACGATTAGCATGGTGAAATCCAAACCTTAATTAATCACGATTAACTTTTAATCATGATTACTGTAACCACGATTAAATCATATTTGGTGAAATCGGCCCTAAATTTAATACTACATATTTAAAATATAAAATAGCTGATAACCATAATTGTAAAATGTAAATGTAATCATTGGAGGTACAAATCACGGATAATATATAATATATATTATCCGTAGTGGGCATGAAGACTAGAATAAGGAGACCAAACTCCGCTTCTGATAACGTTCCGAAATGAGTCGCACGATTAAACGGCCACAGGTGGCATACGCTGAGGTTGCTACTTTAACCCGCGTAGTATAGGGGTTATTCATGTTTTTTGCGTTTTTTGTAAAATATATGCATTATTTCAAATCAGGACCTATTATAAATTTTATAATTCGTAAAATTACGCATTCATACATGTGCATATGTGCATATGTGTAAAAGACTAGACCACTGTCTACTAGTAAAAAATAGTAAATAGTCACTAAATATTGTAAATAATATTAAGTATTTGAGTAATGAACCACATTGCATAAGGTATAAAGTACAACTACATTAATGTTAATCTATTAACAATTTTTGATATTTGATAGTGATAGAGAATTGACTATAATATAATAATAGGATTATTTATAAAATAATAAAAAACTTTTAATGAAATATACACATATGCATATGTATGAATGCGTAATTTTACGAACTATATAATTTATAATGGGTCATGATTCGAAATAATGTATATATTTTACAAAAAACGCAAAAAACATGAATAATCCCTATACTACGCGGGTTAAAGTAGCAACCTCAGCGTACGCAGCGCCACCTGTGGCCGTTTAATCGTGCGACTCGTTTCGGTACGTTTTTTTATGCGGGCGGCCGTACTAGTTTGGTCTCCTTATTCTAATCTTCATGGTAATGGGTATAACAAATCTTATCAATATCTATGTTATTAAAGTGATCCATACGACATTATTAATTGGCCTATAAAACATTGACAAAATGGACTACCACAATCATAGTAAGTTGTACCATGGTCTACGAATATCATAACATGTGAAATTTTAGACCTAACCCAAGCTGTTGATGGACAAAATTCAGCCACATTTTTCTTATTTTCACAGATTAAATATCTACACAGGTAATAGTAATACGATAACTAATATTATATCAAATAAGTAAATAATGAAACAATTATTTATTTATTTATTTAAATTCTAACGGATCGTAAGATCCAAGTACAATATAATATAAATAGAACAATATTGAAAATAATAATAATAATACAAATGATAATAACAATAATAATAATACAATAGTAAAAATAATATTAATACAAAATACATTAGAAACATAAAAATCTATTTACATAATTATTAAAAGATTCTAAGGAAGTAAAATTGAATAAATCGATGTTTGAATCGTTAGCTAATGACATAATTCTGTTTATAGGAGAAGATAATGAATAATTTGTTCTTTGAGAACCTATATAAAAAATATTTGTAGACTTAGTACTACGCTGAGGAACATTAAAATTGAGGAAACTTAATAGTTCTAGACAATCAGTGTAACCATTTACAAGTTTATATAAACATTTTAAATCTATTTTTTTTCTTCTATCTGATAAACAATCAATTTGAAACAAATTTAATAATGGCTGGTAAGGAGAATGTGACTCACGAATAACATTACATTTGAATGCTAAAAAACGTATGAAACGATTTTGAACATTTTCTAAGCAGTGAATTTGATGTTTTTTGTAAGGGGACCAAATCACAGAATTATACTCTAATTTTGCCCGGACTAAAGAAGTAAATAATATTTTTAAAGCAATGGGATCAGTGAAGTCTTTGCAGTTCCTTAAAATAAATCCTAATATCATTGAGGACTTACTAACTAAATGTGATAAGTGTTTATTGAATGAGAGAGTGGAATCGAATATTACACCCAGATCATTGATATCATGGACCCGTGCTAATGGAGACTTATTTATATGGTAAGAATGGAGAAGCGGAACCCGAGACCTGGAAAATGTAATACATTTACACTTTTCAATGTTGAGTGGTAATTTATTAACTGTACACCAGTCGGACAGAATATTCAAATCTATTTGTATAAGTGATGTATCATAAGATGAATTAACTATTCGGAATAATTTCAAATCGTCAGCAAAAAGAAGTTTTCTAGAATTTGATAAGTTGATATAATTAATAAATAGTAAAAATATAAAGGAGCTAAATGAGAGCCTTGGGGCACACCAGACGGAACATTAAACGGATTAGAAATGAAATTTTTATATTTTACGATTTGTGTTCTGTTAGAAAAGTAGGACGAAATCCAAGATAGTACAGAACCACGAATACCAATTGTATTTAATTTAGATAATAATAATTTTTGATTTACCTTATCAAAAGCCTTTGAAAAATCTGTATAGATAACGTCAACTTGAGAGCCAGATGTGAAGACATCTAAAATATATTTCTGGAACACTAAATGGTTTGTAGCTGTTGTTTTACCACTTATGAAACCATGCTGGTTTATAGATACTGAGGGAGAAAGCAACTGTGTTATTTTTTGAGATATAATTGATTCGAACATTTTAGGTATAATTAAAAGTAGGCAGATTGGGTGATAATTCGATATACTAGTTACATCACAACTCTTTGAAATAGGCATAATATAACTTAACTTCCAGACTGTTGGAAACAAACCGGTTGACAATGACAGATTGAATAAGTAAAACAAAGGAACTGTTAATACAAATTTACAATTTATAAAGAAAATACTCGGTATCATATCAGGACCTGGGTTTGACTTATGGGTAATCATATCGAATTCATTAAGAACGTCAGTAGCATTTAATACTAAAGAACATAAGTTTAATTGAGATAAGTTGAAACCTGGGGAGGTTGTAGTAGGAACATGTGAAGCAGATGAGGCTGGTATTGTCACATCATAAACACTTGAGAAATATTTAGATAAACTATGAACTATATCCTTACCGCCATTTATAAGTTGATTATTATACGTCATCGAAGTTGGAATAGAGTTATTAGAACGTTTACTTTTTAAAAATTGCCAAAACTTTTTTGGATTTGATTTTAATGAATTTTGAGTATGTATAATATATTTACTGTTCGCACTAGGAGCTCCTGCCTCAGCGGTTGGCACCTAGAACTCGCACACCCTGGACCAGGTACAATAGAGCTAATATAAATATTAAGTATATATATACAAGTGAAATCAACCATACAATAAAACAATCTTTATTAATTAATATCAAAAGAAATAATATATTAACCGAGATGATCAGTCTCAGACTAATAAAACATATAAAATAATAAAATATCTATCCAACTGATAATAATATATTAATTACATAATATATATATCCTGTCCCATACCAGGATATAATATAACAAATAACAATACTAGTATAGTAGTATCAAGATATTATATAAATATTATATAAATAAATAAAATATTAAAGGGGGGCGAGACAACTGCTCAATACAAATAAAAGGGGAACCTGGATGCCGAACTGTGACCTGGAGCTGGATGGATCCGACTTGAGACGAGGTGTGAAAACACGAGGTTTTGGTCCGAACTGGATAGCGTGGATGTAAAGGTCTCACGCTGATGCTGCGAGCTGCAAACAATCACCATAGGCAAAACTGCCGAACGTGTGTAATTATGGTCCACGAGACCAATAAAAACAACTTGAGCAAAAATGAATGCTGCATGAACTGGAGCGATTCTGATCGAACGATGAGCCTTTAAAGATGGCGTCGTGACTAACTATTGCGAACGGCAACGAACAAGAAGGTAACAACTATTGCGAACGGCAACAACCAAGTAATAATAATAAGATAGCCGCCGAACGTACGCGCCGTCAAAAACATCGCGACCGTTGCGAACTGCTGATAGGCGACCGGGGTGAAGAGGAACGTCTCTTCCGTAGTGTTACCAACCTGAGGCAGTGGGACTGGGCAACGCGAACGCAGGTTGACGAAGTCCGAACATTTACTATAATTTAATTTAGAATGAAACTTACACTTAGCTCGCAGGTTAGAAAATATATTATAATTAGCTTGTGAAGGAGATGATTTGCATAATTTGTAAGCTATTTTCTTTTTGAAAACTAAGTCTCTCAATGTAGAACTAAACCAGACTGGATATTTGCTAGTATACACTTGTTTTTTTTTACAGTTTGCATCAATAATTTTAAATATTAGGTTGTAAAAAATGGTAACAGCATTGCTTATACATTCGTTTTTAAATAAAACGTGCCAATCAGGGGCGTGCCAAGGAGGTGGTTTTGGGGGTTCAAACCACCCCCAAATTGACTGGCTTATTTTTTTCAACTTCATGATATTTATAAAATAAAAAATAACATTAACATAATATTATGGGGAAATCCGATAATATAATAATTAATATAAAAATAATACAATATTTGACGATCTTTGGTTTTTATTCCCTTTAGTACAATATTTCTGCGTATTTTATATTCGTGGTACAACGGCAGGTTCTTATCGCTGTTTTTGGGGTTTTACGTTAAATTAAATGAAATCAGTTTTCATGTTGCCGTATGGGTCTTATCGATGACATAATAATAATTTTATTACAACGAAAGCAAATCATAAATATTTGTAATCTTTCACATAATTTCTGTAACTGACAATACCGAGTACCGACACAGTATTTTCAATTTAATTTTGTCGTTATCAACGGTAAAATAAACCTACTCTTACTTTGTGTACAATCTTTCATTTAGTTAGTGTTTACCACGATTGGTGATCTGTTGTACTCTTACGTTTTATTATTTTGAAATTTATTTTCATACAGTTATTATTATTTAAAATTCGCCAACATTGTACATTAAATTGTGAAGAGATAAACAACGCCATTATGAAACGTACTAATCGTACTATGTTTGATTACCTAATTAAGGTAAAAAAAGATAAAAAGTCGTCACAAATTTCTGATGAAACTTCAACAAAATTGGATAGTAACTGTAAAACTGAAATACAAGTAACTTTTTCGCCGAAAACTTCTAATACTACATCCTCTCATTCCACTCTAAACACTGCATGTACGGAAAACAAAACTAATTGTAGTACGTATAATCGTGATTTGGGTGCATACATACATTCTCGTAACACTAACTGACATTGATCGTGAAATGTTTTTATTGTCTAAGTGGTGTCCCTCAAAAGAATTTGAATTTCCTAATGATCCAAAAGACAAGCGTAATTTACGTTTTCAAGTGCAATGGCTTGAACAATATTCATGGCTCACATACTCTGTGCAATGAAAACATCACTAGTTTTTCGTCAAAATAATACATTGTTATAAAAATTAAAATTATATAAAAAGTACACATTTAATTATTTACTATACGAAAAAGAAATTTTTTTGACAAACTCAAACCTAGTTAAATCACCATGAATGTATTTTTGAATGTATTCTTCATTTTTTATTTGTCTTAAATTAATTATATTTCGTGGAGTTTTTGGTTGATTTACACTTGACATTTTACAATATACACTGGTTTGTACTTCATTAATCAAGTTCTGAACCCACGTAAATATTGAAGGTGAATTTTTATAAAACGATTGATTGAAGTCGGAATGAAACGATTCACATGCATTTGTGGTTTTTGTTAATGCAGAAGTTGCTTCTGCCCATAACTTAGGGGGGAACGTGCTTGTATTTAAAATGTAATTGTTCAATAAATATTGTGAATACGCTAGAACGCGATTATCAGATGGACACTGTGGCATAAAATCTTCCATAAAACAACTCATTACTTCACTGGGATTTAAAAATAATAAACCAAAGGTATGCCTTAACCACATACCAATATTACACTTATTTTTATACTCGGTAATTAGCCCTAGAGATTGAATTTGTCGATACCATGATTGAGTCAAATGAAATCGACAACCAACTACATTCATCCCAGGCCAAACTTCATAAACTGCATTTAGTATAGCTTTTTCAAAATCACTAGTTATATTAATTGGTAAAAAAAGACGACCCATATTATCACACAATTCCGATATTTTTTGTAACATATAAATGTAAGTCTCGGTTTTTTTTGTCAGGCAGCAAACAAAATACAAGTGGTATATAATGCCCATTTTTGTACCCATGAATTGTATACATTTGAGTAAAAATCTAGCACTGTATTGGAAAGTGCCATCCATGTATATAGTTTGGACATCACATAAAAAATTTAAATTTTTTGCACATGAAAAAATCAAAACATTTTTAGAATCATCGTTTAATAATAAAAACGGTTCACCTTGCATTGTTAAAATGTTCATATCTCGTAAAGAGTCGAGTACAGATTGTATAGAAGTAGGATTAGCCGGAAGAATTTTTCGTCGGCTTTCATACATATTTTTTCGTACACGATCTACGGCTTTGTCCAATTTCTCGTAAAATATTTTTTTTGGGCCTTATACTCACATCTTCTACGGCTTTACGCTTACAGGCTGAATTGATAATTTGTCTGTCAATTAGACGTCTATCGATAGCACTATGATCTGCTGCATGACTTCCTTCAACCTTGACTAGTACGTAATTCGTTTTTGTAAAAATTTTAGCAGTACATTTTTTCTCGTAGCACCTCCACCGAGTAATGCCGTCTTTAGTTGTATACGCATGTATAAATTTAAAATGTTTGTATATCAGAGCTTGCGCTAATGTGCAGTTGTGCATAAAATGTGCAGTTCTAAATTAAAATGTGTAGTTCTTATTTAAATGTTGTGCAATTCAAAAAAAATAATATGTTTTGAATTTTTAATAATTAATTCTATATGTCTATGAGCTTATAACATAGATATCATTTGACATTATTTTGTTTTTCAAATTAATTAGAAATTATGATTGAAACGTTGATAATTAATCTATGAATATCAAGAGATTAAATCTACTACGGTCTATACGATAAACCGTGATCATGACTATTGCGTTATGCCTCCAAATATTGTGATTGTGCTCAAATTAATAACCATCTCCAATTAGAAAATATTGTTATCGATGAATAGGTTGTCGTAAAAAAGAAAAAACATTTAAAAATTAGATTAATATTAATTGCTGTTAATCAAAATATAATTAAAGGAATTTTGTTATTTAAACTTTAAACTGACAATATTTAATATTTATGAATTTCTGATATTATATAGTATGTGTTATGTATTATATGCGAGCGAAGCGAGCATCAAATTATTTCACTTCTGAAAAACACAGAGTGTGCAGCTCTAATATTTCTTTAGCGCAAGCTCTGTTGTATATTAGCATAATATTACCACGTTTACTGGTTATCACTTCAATATTCTCCGACATTATAGAAAGTTTTTTAAATTGTATGTTAACAGTTAACGTTTTCATAGACCACGGTTTCAACTGACAGGTGCAGACAGATAGCGAACAATAATCCGTCAATTATCCGCGGATATCGCTATAATAATAGCGCGTACATCGTAATCATTACTATTAGATATTTAGATGGATTCAGTTCAGGGGTTCTCAAAAAAATATGTATTAATTTTTTTGGCGGAAATCGGAATATAACCTTTGGCGGAAAACGGCCATGGTGATAACGGGCTAGGGTCAATTTGGCGGAAAACGGAAACCCCCATGAATGCAGGGATAACAATAAAGATCCATGACTTAGCACATCTTACTAAAGAACCATTCATACAATCGTTCATTGATATTTTCATTTTTGATTTAAAAAGGCCTAATATACCAACATCAAGTGGTTGCAGGCGATGAGTGCAATGTGGTGGAAATGTAACAAAGACAATTCCATTCTCTTTTGCATATTTTATAGCTTTACAGGAATAATGGGATTCATGATTGTCCATTATTAAAATTATTTTATCTTCGTTTGAACACCTAGACTTCCAGAAGGTGCACTTATCATCAGTGTCGTTCCATCAAGCTCTTGGAAAAATATAAGCTGGTGGTATAAAACATGTCCAGTAGCACTCACAGTCATCACTACAGTTATCATCGATCGTCTCTCAGTTAGTACACACAGTCCGACTTGCTTGGTTTCTTTTTTTGCTACTATTTTAGGTGGCTCTAGTACTGTGGCAACGCCAGTCTCATCAACATTATAGATACAATCACCAGATACTGGATATTTTTGTAATACACGCTCATATAAATAAAAAAAATCATAACATTAATTTTATTAAAGGACATAGCTCGTGACAAACTAGTTTTTTCAGGTTTTCTAATAGATAAATCGACATGTCGACGACATGATGTCGTGACATAAATCCAGTAACTAGTCTATTCCAGCTATAAGATAGGTATTCCAAGAAGGAGGAACTTCTACATTACACCCTAAAGCATAATCGAATGTAAGTTTTCTAATTTGTTTTGTAGTTTATCCATAATTTATTTTTGAACATAGGGTTATGTATTCAACTAATAATAACTCTTGTGTTCGTGTAAATACTTGTTTAACACAAGGTATACTTTGATTGGAATTTGTGTACTTCATTATTGATCCAATTTCCATCATCAGTCTTCATTTTTAAATAAAAAATAAAATAGAGTTGTATGATTAATATTATTATCTTTTGTTGCTCCTTTGATACATTTGCCATTTTTTACTTCTTCAATTGTTGTTTTAATTTTGTCTTTTAAGTCATTATCGATCTTCTTCTTTTCACATAATTTCGTACCATATTTTAAACAAACAAATGAAAAATAAGAAATAAGAAATAAACTTTAAGAAATAATATGTTAAAACAATTTTCAAATCTACCCCATAAATGCATATTCAAATCTTCCCCATGCCAAAATAGTCAATATTTATCATAATACACATTGTAATAATTGTAAATAACAAATTCACGTTTAATATATTGTTAGACAACAACATTTTTAATAGGTATACATAATTCTATACTTACAATTTTTGATCTTAGTTTCCTAAATGTTCTTACGGAAAACATTTTTTTTTTTTTAAAAACGCCGGTAAATCACATTTTCATTTTTACTTATCACAGAATTGTTCAAAAATGTATGATAATCACATATGGTATACAAAACAGTGTGACCAATGTAGCATATTATTTTATTAATATAAATCATCATTAACAAATTATATTAGACAAATTCAAATGTGCCCCGCATTCAATCTGCTCCAATCTCCCCTACGTAAATGTTTACGTTGTTTCTGAAAAAATCGATTTTAGTTTTTGGTGTATTAAAAAAAAATACTTTAGGTACATGAAATTGTCACTGAATGTTTATTACAGAATTTCATATACACCATAAAATTTTCAAAATATTTTGACTTAATTTTAGTAGTTTATGGACATTTTAATTTCCCAATTCTTTGAGTTTTTTTTTTTTATAAATGTCAATAATTGTATTAAAAAAAGCTTGATAATGTAATACAAGGCACCTAATACATTTTTACACTGTTAGTTGATCAATTTTAAAATTTTCGAGTTAGAAATTCATGAAAAAGTTTCTTTTTGAGTCGAAGATTATAAAATATAATACAAGATTTCTCTTAAATTTGTCTACTTTTATCAAAAAAAAAAAAAATGTCTATCTACCGGAAAGTCAAATTAAATAATTATGAGCATTTGAAGTTGAAATTTAATATAATTATTTAATTATTTTATTTACTATGTTTAGGGTGAGTGTCGAGTGGTGTTCACTGGAGAACCACATAACAAAGTACTGTTACCTAAATTGTAACTTAATGATAACAGGAAAGAAGCAAATTAATTATGAAAGGATATTGATGTTTGCAACACATAAAGGGCTTGTAAATTTAACTATTTAACAAGTTCTTTGAGATGATATATGGATAAAAACTTTGCTTTGACTCCAAAAATTTTTAGTCAACTGTATGCTATACGTGTAGAAATAATTAAGTTTTTCAATAGCAATATACATTTTCTTACAGAATTAAACGTTGACAACTTTTCAGCAAATACTCAATACACTTTTAAAAAAATGTTGAAGTACACCAGATATACAGAAGCTAAAGGTAAATAATAATAAGATCGGATATATGTAATAATATAATAATATGTATAATTGAAACGAATAACAATAGTGCTCCGAGGCGTAATATAAAACAACGACTAATCGTCCTACAGACTACTACATAGAGAGAATATGCTAGTTATACAAAATGCCTATTCAGCGTCTGCTGAACTACAGTGTGAATAATTTTACTTTAACCTTTGATCCCTTTACCTCCAAATGAGTTTTCCTCCATGGGGCCACATACATCACTGTGAATTAACTGACATGGCTTTGTAGTTTTAGTTTTACTTAATGTGAATGGCTCTCTGTGTTGTTTACCATAAATGCAAGCTTCACAGAAAAATTTGTTTTTCGTTTCTATGAATGGAATCCGCTTATATTTCAAGTAGTTCCGAACATATTGAACATTCTGATGACTTAATATTTCATGCCACTGTAATAACGTGAGATTTTTAACTGCAACATTTGCTTGATCAGCCGGTTGTAATGGTCTTGTTCTCAGAACCATTGAAAACATTTTATTCTCACGAACTCCAATAGTTTTTTTTAAATATACATCCGTCACTGTCTGTCATCATTTTTATGCCTTTATCAAGGCATGCTCCACACGAAAACAAATTTACCTTCAGATCAGGTACATGTAAAACGTTTGACAAATGACTGTCAACCCATTTATCGCCGATTCTCGCTTGTACATTTATATTACCTTTACCAATAGCCATAATATATTTACCATCACCGATACGTACTGGTAACTGCACTTCAAATGACTCATAGTTACTGAACCATTCTCTTCTGCTGGTCATATGATCGCTAGCGCCTGAATCCACATACCATTTTTCCGACTCGTTGATTTCGATGTCCTTTGATTGTACACCAACCAACGCATTTCCTGAGTTGCTCTTATTTTTTTCTTTTTGTTCTTTTAAGAAAATCCGGCATTCACGTTTCCAATGCCCTGGTTTTTTACAATGATTACACTTGCCTGGTTTTTTATCATTGTTCCATTGACTTTCAGAATTGCCAATTTTCGTATGTTTTTATTTATTTGTTCCATAGGATTTCTTTGCCAAAAATGCACTACTACTTGCAGTATCTCTCTGAGTATCATAACCTTGAGTTTGCCTTGTTTCCTCAACCATGAGTCTAGATGACAAATTTGACAATGTTTTGTCCACATTTGGTATCGAATCCCATGCACTGTAGAAATATTTGTAGTTTTCTGGCAAAGTCATTAGTATCTTAGTCATAAGCATTGAGTCGGATATTGGTTCACCTAACTGCTTTAATTTTCTACTAAGACTCTCCAATTTCGAAATATGAATCGCCATATTGTCATCTGGGTCTTTAACATAGCTGTAGAACTTTTGTTGAATCAATGTTACATTCGAGTCCGACTTTTGTTCATATACACTAAGCAACTTGTCCCACATTTCCTTAGCCGTGTCACAATTCATTATGTACTGCAGTGGTTGTTCATCCACTGACGTGACTATATACTTTTGAGCCTTGTTGCCCGCTTTTTTATTTATTGGATAATCTACACCGTACATTTTTCTTGCATCTTCTTCAGTTTCTGAACTTGATTTGTTAAGAACAGGTTTTTTCGATTTTCCGGTCACAACATCAAATATATCGGCTGCAGTCATTATGACTTTTATTTAGAATTTCCATGTTTCCCAATTTTCATTACCTGTTAGTTTATTTATTTTTATAGATTCGTTTTCCATAATAACGAATTATCTGTACACTGTCTGTACACTATAAATGTAATAATAACAAACACAGTTTCTGCGCTTCACACGATCGATGCACTAACACTGCACTGCACTATACTTCACGAATTATTATTGCTGTACACTGTCTGTACACAAACACGCGATTCGTAAATCAATAATTATAGTATCAAACATACACGACTCTATTATAATTACCGTACTACTGGGCCCATAACCTGTTGAAGTACACCAGATATACAGAAGCTAAAGGTAAATAATAATAAGATCGAATATATGTAATAATATAATAATATGTATAATTGAAACGAATAACTATAGTGCTCCGAGGCGTAATATAAAACAACGACTAATCGTCCTACAGACTACTACATAGAGAGAATATGCTAGTTATACAAAATGCCTATTCAGCGTCTGCTGAACTACAGTGTGAATAATTTTACTTATAATCTACATACTATAGGGTGTGTTGTTTACATTCAACAAAAAATATGAAGAACAACAATTATTTCCTGTGCCTGTGGTAGTACATGTCGATTTTGAACGTGCAGTAATGACTGCTATCACACATGTTCATGGAAAACATGTACGTATGCAAGGTTGTTTCTACCATTTAACTCAATCGACCTATGGGTAAGTACAAGAGTCAGAGCTACATAATATATATAGAGAAGATCAAAATTTAATCAAATTTTGTAGAAAAATAGATGGTTTGCCATTTTTTACCCGTTGGCGATGTCAAAGATGGTATGGAATATTTAAAAAACATTGTTCCTAAAGAGGCTGAAACTTTGTTAAAGCATTTTAATACAATATACGTTAATTGCAAGTACAAGCGAGATAGAAATTAAAATAATAAAATAGGTAGTCTTAAGAAATTTCCCACCTATTTTTTCACCAAATTTATAGAACGTACACGATTCAACTTTAAATTATGAAGCTCGTATAAATAATTCAACCGAAGGATAGAATCATATACAGTAAAAACTCTTTATAACGAAACTCTTTACAACAAAAAACTCTATATAGGTAACGTAAACATTACATAATAATGGTTTGTTTGCTTTATAACCCATTAGTCAATTCATTCTCTATAACGTATAGTCACTCTCAATAACGAAACAATATTTTATGTTTCATAAGACAATTTACCTGTTATCATATTATAAATTACAAAAGTAATCGGAAAAAATGCTGAAATTTACAATAACGATTACATTCTTTCATTATCTACCTTTAATATCGCAATAATACCATTATTATCGATATCGAATATATTTATTTTATTATCGTCATAATTTCTAGCAAAAACTTTGTTTTTTCTTAAATCCTCTCTATTACGAAAACTCTCTTTAACGAAAGAAATCTCTTGGTCCCTTCAGATTCGTTATAAAGAGTTTTCACTGTATTTAGTAAATTATAAGGAAAAACACATCCAACAGGATCATTCACATCCTAAATAAGGTTAGAAATGGTAGCTGATGAAACAAAGCTAATCTAAATTGAACTAGGAGTACCACGAGGAAACGACAAAAAACGATGTACAAAAAAATACAAATTTAATATAAAAAAATCTGCTGTATAGTATAGATGGAGAGTATTAGGTCACTATAACGGATGTATTCAATTTGAATTCAATGACAGGTATCATTGTAAACGAAAAACGATTTTGAACATAGACGATTAGGTACCTAGTAGGATATATTATATTATTACCTATGTTTAAATTGTAATATATCGTTATTTTATTTAAAAAAAAATTAAATTTCATACACTCATAAAATTTTTCTATATTGATGCTGGAATCTTTTTTTACAGTTACTTGAAGGAAAACGTATGGATAACCTTTTATTGGATTTTTTAACCTTAGGTATAAATTCCAAAAATTTTATGAATTTTCAACTTCAAAATTCCTTTCAAATTTTCGCCATTTTGATATATTTTGTAAACATTTGAACTTTAAATGTTTATAAACAAAAATCGTGACTAACGGTTTTTGATTTTTTTTCTACTACGATAAGTAGAACTTATTATAAACCTTTTATTAAATTTTATAGATTTTTTGGAAAGTCAAATTTTTTTTATCGGCATTTCAAGAAAAAAATTTATTAAAATCAAAATTTTCAATGGTTTATAAATTATAAATAGTTTAAAAAAATTCTAAATAATTTTAAAATTTAATCGTATATAGATAACGCTAACATAAAAATTTGGTAAAAATTTCAAGTATTTACAATGATTGGTTTTTGAGTTACCGCAAAATCAAAAAATCAATTTTATTGAAAAGTGATTATGCGTAAAAATTTCCGTTCTTCCGTTATTTTTTCAGGGTTTTTCTTGACGCTTTTGAAAACTACTGGAACTCCCAAATACCAATTAGATGAATTTTCCTTTACAAAGAAGGGCTGAAGTTAAAAATCTATTAATGAATATTTTAGAATATTTTGTTATATAAATATATAAATTATAAATATTAATTTTAACAATTAAAATAAAATAAAAGAACGAAATATAGATAAACAAAATTCTATTAATTAATAATAGTGACAGTTCAAAATATTTATACTAATAAGGCTTATTAGTAATAACAAAACATTTACAAGTTAATTTGGTGGATGTATTACTCGCTTAGGTCTTTAAGTGCTAACATAATTATCCTTATTTCGAGTTGATACACTATTCTCATGAGAAACTAACACATCCTTCCCTAACTCTTCGGCTACCTTCAACGAAACATTAATTCTATCTTTTTATTCCAAATTAACGTTTTGATCTGTACTCACCTATTTGTCAACAACTAACCCACAATCTATCTGTCATTATATCATCTATCATATCTATCTGATTCACATGTCTCTTCTAAATTCTACCATCACCTAATCTCAAATCATAAGAAATAGGAAATAATTTGTAAAACTTGGATAATTTACACAAATGACTCAGTTATAACTGAGTTGGTGTCAGACATGGAAAGGGATTCATGTGGGCAATATGTTACAGAGAATAGAGATAGATCCAAAGTTGACATTATTGATCGAGAGGTAACTGTAAAACATATTGAGTTGTACCATCCCTCACATCCCTGTATAAGTCACTATAGACGACATAATACACCTAATGTTTGTTATCTACCTGATGAATTTATTATAAAGGATATGTTTAAAGATTTTTCATCCAAATACCCCAAATACTGAAACATTGAAAAATATATAACTACACTAAAAAGACAGAATGTATCACTTACAATCGAAAGCTGACGACTGTGGAGACTGTTTAAATTTTGTAGCTGATCCAGACAATGTAAACCAGGAACAAATTGAGTTTTAGAAATTCATATGACTAAAACTAATGCTGAATACAATAAAGATTTTCAAAAAGAAGATAATTATGAAACTAGATATTATTCAATGGATTTATAAAAGATACTCTTACTACAATTGCATAATATCAAAGCATCATTTTTTTTTACTGATTCAATCTCAAAAGTTATTGGAAAAGAACGAGATGTGAACAAATTAGTATTTTGGATAGACAATTGTACAGGCCAAAATAAAAATTGGACATTATACTCAGCTTTAGTAACAATAATAAATCAATCTTTTGGGCCAAAGGAAATGATTATCAAATATCCAACCAAGAGCCATACTCATATGAGTGCAGATGGGATACATGACAACATAGAATCTAAAATAAGAAGAAAAGGGAAAGTATATAACTTTGATTACCAAATATATATAACAGAATGTAGAGCAAAAGTTCAAGTATTAAGACTAGAGACATTTGACCAATGGAAGTCCAAAAAAAGAACAGCAAAAAAAAAAAAAACAGGCGATCAATTACCTAATTTTAAATTAGGTAACTAATATAATCATGGTGCGATCTGTGAAAGGATCATTTAGCTTTAAATATAAAACTAATTTTTATGAGGATTTAATTGAATTAGATTTTGCACAGAAGAGTGCAAAAGAATATGGTTAATTATCCTTATAACCAAAAAAGTCAACGGGGTATATTTATGTCTAAAAAAAAAGAATTTTTTATCTATGTGAAATAATTAAATGAACAGTTAAGTTAAAAAAAAAACACTTAAGCAGGTTAATACTTAATGAGTTTTTAAATTTTCTAAGTGTTTATTAATACTTATCCTAACTATCATTATTATATTGTTTTTTTATTGTTTGTTATTAGTTTGTGAAATAATAAAACGAACAGTTAAGTTTTTTCATACTAAAGAGGTCATTTTTATTTTAATAAGCAATTATTACAGTAAAATTTTGATAAGACGGAACTTCGGTATAATGGAAACCCCGGTAATATTATGGAGAATTTCTTTAGTCTTTTTTTAAAATATATATAAATTTCTCCCGCCAAAACAGAAACGGGACACGCTTTTGTATAAAAATTGGATAAAAATACTCGTTAAGGCGAAAATATAACATGAAAAACCAAACTTATAATAATCGTTAAATTTATTTCCCTATTGTCGATACCCGTGATAATTGCTATAAATGCGCGTACTTTGTATGATGACATTAAACACTAATAAAATTGATAAATTGATATGTATAGAACTATTATATAGTGAGCTTTTGGATTTGATAAATAAATAAATATAAATAGAAAATGTATTATGTACCTATATTATATTATATTGGTTTAAAATAAATAATATTTATTTTAATTCAATTTAATTTTTTTGAACCCCGTTAACACGGACAAATTGTATGGTCCCAAGCGGTTCCGTCATATCGAGGTTTTACTGTAATTACAAGTAAATATTTTTTGCTATTGAAGACACTTAAATTACTTGAGTTAGTCCCTGGCCCTATGCTTCATTTTTTTTTATACGAATTAAAAAAAAAAAAAAAACCATTAATATAGACCAAATCAATTTATTAATAAAAACATACTTAGATGTGGCGATCGTCCCCCCTAGAAATACGACCTTGCTTAATCAATTAATCCAAAAACTTAAAAATAAAATTAAAAACACAGTATGTGACCTTACTGTGTTTTACTTTTTTTTTATGGTTTGTAAATGTAGGAAATGTGACAGTTGTACACACTAACACACTGTCTTGATTAAAAAAACCCGAAGGTTGTTTTTATATTATATGTAGATACTAGATATAGTATAATTATACTATATATGATATTATATTATATATGAATTATATAAGTTGATATTCGGTGCTCGTTAAGATAGGACGTGCTCTAGTCTGATTATCGTTTTTGTTCGCTTATCTGTTTTTCTTTAATTGCTTAGGTACGTTTTTTTAGCTGAAAAATTTAGTATTTATAATATAACTTATACGTTGTGATTCATATACGGGCTCAACATAGATTATGGATTGCTCAGTGTGCAACATTCGTTTTGACGAACTTGACACTCCTATAAAATGCAATAGTTGTTCACTGCCGGTACATAACAAATGTTCCAAACTAACAGCTACGGAACTTAAATGCCTTACTATAAAAATGTATCTCTGAAGTATTTCTGTGATGTTTGAAGAAGTTGCCGGAGTTAAAACCCTTATTAAGATAACTCCTCTCCTAGGTAGAAAGTTTAAAAAACTCACATGCCCAACACACATGTACGATGTACCCAAGTTGATAATGAATTTATAATAAATGAAATTAATGAACGTAATAAACGCGCTTCGAATCTTATATTATATGTATATTGTATAGTATTAGTGAGAGTGATTCAGTCCAATCTGATTTACGTATAGCACATGATTTGAATCAGGTTAACATCGTTATCAAATCTATTCTTAATAATAATACTGTACTGCCGTCACCAATCAAGGTCATTCGCCTTGGGCGTCCTCGATTAAACAAACCACAACCGATAAAAGTCGTGTTTAATTCTGTATCTAATGCGTTCGATCTTCTCAAGAATAAAAGAAAACTCTCATCCAACTATTAGTGTAAGCTCTGATCATATTCAAAATCAAAGAGACTATATGCTGAAGTTACGGGAACAATTGGCTACGCGTTCATCAAATGGTGAAATCGGATTAACAATTAAATTTTTTAAGGGTATACCCAAAATTATAAATAAAACTAAGTTTGTTGATAATTCTTCTCAAAATAAAAACCATTTTTTTGAATTTACACATTATTTACCAACATGTTAGAGATCTTAGAACTAAATTGAATTATTTTCGTAGTACTGTTGTTGATTTGAATTGTGATTTTTTATTTTTAACTGAGACCTGGTTGAATGTTAATATTGTTGATACCGAATTAGGATTATTTAGTTTTAATATATTTAGATCAGATAAAGTAAATAGTCATCAAGTTAGAGGAGGAGGAGTTTTACTAGCAATTCATCAGAAATATTTTTGTATGCGTATTCTTACTCAAAATATATGTGACACTGATCAAGTCTTTGTTTTTGTAAAATTTAAAAATTATAATGTTTTATTGGTTTGTGTTTACATACCGCCAAATTCTCATATTAATGTGTATTCTAAACTTTGTGAATTGATCGAAAATATTGTATTAGCATACTCTAGTTTGAAAATCTTAATTATTTGGGATTTTAATTTAGCTTCTTGTTCATGGGTTAAATAATAATTCAATACTAAATCCTATATATGAAGTTCTTAAAAATAATTTTATAAATTTGCTGGATCTCACTCAATTGAACGATATAGTAAACTTTCGTCAAAATATCCTAGACTTAGTTTTTCTAATTACCTAGTCAATAGTATACGCGTTGGTATTTCTTTAACGCCTCAAGTCGATGCTTATCACCCTTCCTTAGAATTTATTAGTAACCCCGAAAGCTCAGAAACCATGGTCGAGTCTTCCACTTTTATTATCTACAATTTTAATGCTTGTAATTTTGATGACTTAAGTAAATTTCTATCTCAATTAGATTTTGCATCAAATTTTTATAATTTAAGCTTGGAAAGTTTTGTTAATAAGTTTTATGAAATTATTTTCCACTCATTCGACATTTACGTACCAAAAATTAAAATTAATCCAAATTTTATACATAACGTTTCCTGGTCGAATTCTTTTCTAAGAAATTCTATAAATTTAAAAAAAAGATAGCACATAAAAATATAAATTAACAAACTCTCAAAATGATTATACTATTTTTTCAGAAATCCGTAGATAATGTAAAAATCTGTCACAAATAGCCCATTCAAATTACAGTGTTAAAATCGAAAACAACATAAATAAGAACATGAAATCATTTTGGAAATATATTCAGTCATTCAAATCAAATAAATCTAATATTCCTACAACTGTCTTTCTAGATAATGTTACGTCAGATAATATTTCAGATTCTACGAAACTTTTTGCAAATCATGCATGATTCCTTTGATAAAACCACTACACCATATATTTAATTTATCACTTTCTAGTGGAGTCTTTCCTGATTGTTGGAAACAATAATCTTTTATTACACCAATTTTTAAATCAGGCGATAAAAATAATATACGCATTTAAAGACCAATATCAAAATAATCACTTATACCTAAAATATTTGAAGCTCTAATTTCAAAGAAACTTATTACATTAATATCTAATTACATATTAAGTCCTTTCCAACATGGTTTTAGATCAAAACATTCTATTCTTACTAATCTGTTAAGTTACCAAACTCAGATTCTACAATCATTTGAAAAGTGCCAGTAGATTGATGCTATATATACAGACTTTCAAAAAGCATTCGACAAAGTAAATCATGTTATTCTTTTACACAAATTAAATTCATTTGGTTTTAGTGGAACGTTTCTACTATGGTTATCATCTTATCTCTCTGACCGGTATCAGATAGTGAAATTATCTTTTCATACCTCACATGAGTTTTCTGTAACCTCCGGTGTCCCTCAAGGTTCACATTTATGTCCTTTTTTATTTTTTATTTTCACTAATGACTTACCTCAATTATTTAATAATCCCATAAAAATCTTGCTTTACGCTGACGATGCTAAACTGTATTATCCAATTGATTCTATTGCAGATTCTGAACTTTTACAGATGAACCTAAATTTACTTTTTGCCTGGTGTTACACTAATAACTTACCACTAAATATTTCTAAATGTCAGGTTATTTCCTTTACTCGCTCCAAAAATCCAATTATTTTTAAATATAAAATCAACAATAATGTACTAAACAGAATTCATGTTATAAAAGATATTAAATAAATCATACAAGATGCTTGGTTTCATAAATAAAAATACGCAAGAATTTAAAAATGTATTTTTCTTAAAAAATTTATATTGTTCTCTTGAACGTTCTTCCTTGGAATTCGGTTCATTAATTTGGTCACAGAATTTATCGACTTATATTAATGATCTTAAAATTGTTCAATATAAATTTTTAAAAACACTTGCATATTTTATTTTATTTTATTTATTTAAATTAATATCGAAAGATTAATGGGCCTCACTGAGGAAAACTCGTGTGGAGGCCCATGAGTTATCTTAGATTACAAATAATTCATATGTTACATACAATTTTATGTTTTACACACGTTATTATATTAATATAATATTCCTATATCTAGAAAGCCATTTGATACAGTCCAGATTTCAATTGGTCTTGATACTCTTTCCGTTAGAAAAAATTAGCAGATGTATTATTTATATAATTATATGACTTATTAAATGGAAATATTGATTGTCCATATTTATTGGAACAATTAGGCATTCGTGTACCATCATATTTCTCTAGAAGTAAAGAATTATTTTTTATTCCCTTCCATTTAAAAAAATCTGGTGCTGATTCATTTTTCCCACTTGCGTTAAAGATTGCTAATAACATCTCATTAGATTCATTAGATTTATTTTTAACTACTCGTATTAATTTTAAATACAATGCTTTGTTATTTTTAAGAAATAGAGAATTATAATCTAAATTTAAAAAAATATATATCAGCACTTGTATAATTTTATGTAAACTTTGTATACTATAATCCAATATATTTATTTATTTTCTTCAATTAATTGATTGTCAATAATTATTTTATCTAATGTTCATTATTATGTGTTATATGAATATCGAAATTATTATAATAAAAAATAAAAAAGTTGGTAAGTGAGTATCGCTCTGCTGTACATTAGGGGATGGGGTGGACCTCGGACTAGGGTAGGTTAAATTTGAATGCAATGATAGGTATCATTGTATACGAAAAACGATTCTGAAAGAAGATGATTTGTCAGTTTAGGATATATTATATTTAAATATTGTCAAATATTCTATTTTGAAACAAATAGTATAGTTTTTATATGTTACTATGGTTACTATGGCCAACATTCGCATTATGAGCGTATGAAATTTAATTTAAATTTTGACATATTTCGTATAAATTCGAACTTTAAACACTTATAAAAAAAAATTGTGACTAACGATTTCAGATTTTTTTTTTATCACTTTAAGAACAACTTATAAAAACCTTGTATTAAATTTTCAAGATTTTCTGGCCACCCAAAAAATTTTTATCGGCATTTGAAGAAAAAAAAACTTAGAAAAGTCGAAAATTTCAATTGTCTATTAGTAGCTTAAAAATGGTCAAAATATTTTGAAAATTAAACTGTAAAGAGATAACCATAATATAAACATTTGGTGAAAATTTCAAGTATTTACAATAATTCGTTTTTGAGTTACAGCAAAATCAGAAAATCGATTTTGTCATTTTTTTTTTGTTTTTCTCGATTTTTTTGAAAACTATTAGAAAATTTTAATTTTGACCCCCCTAAAGTACCAACTAGATTCAATTCCCTATTCAAAGAGGGGCTGAAGTCAAAAATCGGAGCATTATTACTGCTCCAAATGTTGGAGTCAGACACAAAAAAAAAAAAAAAAAAAAAAAAAAAAAAAAACACATCAAAACACATCATAGTAAATGCCAATACATTCATCACTTCGTTCAGAATCTAAAAGCGGGTAAGTGAGTATCGCTCTGCTGTACATTAGGGGGTGGGGTGGACCTCGGACTATCGTAGGTTACATTTGAATGCAATGATGAATATCATTGTATACGAGAAACGATTCTGAACGGAGATGATTTGTCAATCTAGGATATATTCTATTTAAATATTGTAATATATTCTATTTCGAAACAAATAGTATAGTTACTATATGTTACTATGGTTACTTTATAGTATCTGTTTATTAATAAAAAAAGTATTTGGCCAACATACGCATTATGAGCGTATGAAATTTAATTTAAATTTTGTCATATTTCGTATAAATTCTAACTTTAAACACTTATAAAAAAAAATCGTGACTAACGATTTCGGATTTTTTATTATTACTTTAAGAACAACTTATAAGAAACCTTGTATTAAATTTTCAAGATTTTCTGGCCACCCAAAAAATTTTTATCGTCATTTGAAGAAAAAAAACTTAGAAAAGTCGAAAATTTCAATTGTCTATAAGTAGCTTAAAAATGGTCAAAATATTTTGAAAATTTAACTGTAAAGAGATAACCATAATATAAACATTTGGTGAAAATTGAACCCAAATGTTAATTTACACATTAAATTTCTGCTCCTAAAAATGTTCAAAAAATAAAAAATAAACATGGTTTGTATCACTTTTCTTAAAAACTAAAAATCTTCTTTTTGAAATACCTACAATTGAACATAATTAGATAGCTAATACTTAAAAGAAATAGAATAATCAGTCTTATTTTAAAAGAGATAAATTGTGATTGTTGATAAAAAAAAAGGATGAGTTAAGACTTAAGATACCTATTAAGTATTTAATTCACACAACGCTTATGCTGGCTTGGTTTTAAAACATTTAAAAGTAAAAAATAGAAATCAATTATTTTAAAATGTTTCTACATTTGCATCAGAACAAAAAATAAGTAAAAATACAAAAAAGAACAATATGTTCTATTAAGTTCTGGTTTATTGAATATCATATACAAGTTTTAATTTTTATTTGACTCATTAAAAGTTCTTAATAACGCAATACTTTTTGTTTTTTAGTATTGGACATTTGTATAGTGCACTGTCTTAATGTTATTATCAAAATAAACAGAATAATACGTTCATATCTTATTTTATTCTTGCTAGACAAAGTTTATGATAAATGTTTGTAAATACTCACTACAAAATAAATAAAATAACCATTTTGTTTATTTCCAAAAAATTTTATTTTGAATTTTAGAAAAATGTTACCAAAGATAAAATCTAAAATAGTATTATGTCGATTTGCAACAAGTACTTTAAATATAATAGCTAATCAATCTTTAAATAATTTCGTAATTTGGTCCCATAATCCAAGTGGCTTTATAGAACCCGTTTTATTATTGTGCCCACGATTAACAAGAATTAAAGAAAAAGGACTAATGCCTGCCAACACTGGAACTTCGGTTTTGGATGTTGACTTAACGTTTAATACTGAGCGCCTGCGCCTTTTTTGAATGTGTTCTGTTACCAATAATTGACGTAACCTATTTTTATCCATAGTTGTTTTGGTTGTGTTTGCAGTATCTTCATTTTCATTCATAGCCGACTGCGAATTATAGAGGAACATAACTGAACCACGTCCGCCATCTCCACCAAATGCGTAAGGTAGTGCATGTCGTTTTTCCCTTTTTGAATACACAAAAAAAAAACAATACTCATTAAATACTTAATAAAAACGATAAAATAACAATACTATAATAGTGTAAAAACATTTTTATCTTTTTGTTATAGAATAAAAGTGATCAAAGAATATTTCTTATTTTATTTGTAACTATATTTAAACACTAGTATTTTTTTTTTCTAGTATGTTAAGTTTGATTGCTACTCGGTGCTATATTGTATCCTACAACAATACTATTTATATTATATACAATTGATTAGGCGTTTTTGCTATGAGACTAACCTTTTAGTTTTATTCTGAACCGCTGTACTCAAGACGGAAGAGCCACCAAATTGGTTGAGTCGGTTTCCAAAATGTTCAAGGAAGTCTCCTTCAACAGAGATGGCTATTGACTCCATTGACTCAGTGGTTGTTGTATCAGGCAGAGGTGATGTTACTAACGTGTTGAGTCTAGTCTTATTAAACAATAACAACATGGATCCCTTGTTATAATCGGAAATCTTCATCTTTGGGCGGGAAAGTATGTTTAACAGGCCATCACACGAAGTGTTCCCGCTAACCGCCATCCGAAATGTAGTGGCGTTTTCAATGCCTGTCTTGTACAACTGCGATGAATAAAAACAATATTAACCGATATTATTTAAGTAAGTTCGAACTAAAGAAAATCACGTCAAATAGACTAATTCCGTTGTTAAATTGAAAAATGGGATAATCAATCTGATTATTAAATCATATTAAATTTAAATTAAATATACTTACAGCACATCTATGATCTGGGTTTCCCACCTTGTTAGCATCTGCATCATATAACCGTATATACCTCATACGTCCCTCTTTGGTGTCTTCTGTTGACGAGGGTAATTTTCCCGTGCAGTAAAAATTAAAATTTTCCTTTCCTAAATAATGTGCCCACGACGATTTAAAAAAATTATAGGTTATTTTAAGAGAAATTAAATTAATTAATTTAAATTAGCAGAGTAACCTCGATAATATTATAAATTTAATTTAATTAAATTTAATCATGTAGCTATTATACCTGTACTCTTTAGGCTATAGCCAATAGGCATTTACCTATAAATAAATAATAATATTTTATTAACACAAATTATTTTAGTTTTATGTGAAATTAGTCTATAAATACATTTTTAACTACGTGATTATTATTTCTTTTTTTTTATGTATAATAAAGAGCGGCACCATCGAGTAAGATATTGAATTTTTTTAGCTATATGTAACTGTCATATAATATATTATATTTTACGTAGAATGTGGTACATTAGAGCATTGATTATCCGCATTAATTGTGCCCTAGGGGTGCGGATAATCAAATAAAGTTAAAAACTAATTTACCGATTGTATGACGTACATGATACATTTGAGTGAACAGCAGTAAATAATAAAATAATATCGCATTTCATAATTTATACACGAATACACGATAAAACTAAATTAAATTAAATTAAATTAAACACAAAATAAATTTGTACAATTTTGTGGTGCGGATAATCAACGTACTACTATATTATATTGAAAAATTTGATATTTCTTAGGTAATATAAATTGTTAATTAATTAACTCACGTTACTACAAGTTTTATTTTTATTAAACAGGAAAAGCTTTCCTAATCATGGTCACAGTGCAGAATTCTGTATTTTACCAAAATTATTTTTTGTTATACATACCCTGATAATGGCAACTTTGGCTGCTATACACTACACTACCAAACCACATTCTTAATGATTGTTGTGAGACTGAGTTCAGAGAATAATTGTAGCTGATGTAAGCACAACCACTAATCAAAGACTTGACCGAATCTATCATGGTTACTTGATATTCCGCAGATTCAAGTGACGGGCAACTATCATAGATTGGTAGAGCAACTGTAATACATAGTAAATAAAGGTAATCAGTTCATTTGATTTGTATGATGAATTAAGTAGCAGTGTCGCTAGAAAAATTATTTGTAAAAACATTTGGTTACTCAAAATATTTATGTAATTAACTAAAAACTAACTATAATTTTAATTTATGTAAAAGGGTAAATAATTGTGATGATAGGTGTTGCAGTAGTAAATAATATTATGATGATTGGTATTGTAGTAAATATTGATTGTAATAAATAATTTATAATCTAACAATAATTCCAGCAAAAATAAATATAATTCTTAATATATTCAAATAATTGCATGATGCAAAATTGATTTTGAAATACCTAGATTATTGGTCTATTTATTCACATGTAAAGTCACGGTAAACATCTTTGTTATAATATAATATTTATAGTACGGTTAATTATTATTAATTAACAGTATACACTTATTTTAGAAGAGATTTTCTTTTCCACGACAAGTAAATTAAAAAATAATGATTTTATGTTTCTTGTTACCTGCAGGGTTTTATCAATCCCACCGGCTACCTACCGATTCAGTTGGGCGATTTTACCTATTTTTTTTTCTGGCAGAGTTACAGAATCGGGCGCATGTAAACTCCGTCACGAGTATCTTTTTTTATATGTAGGTGCAAAATTTGTATGGCTACAAATCAAGATAATTGGAGGTATAAGTCTAGTTTACCGGGCACCTTTTTTTTTTTTTAAAAGGGTTGTTTTGATGAGTTAAGAACGATGGTGCAAAAAAAAATTTGTGGAAATGATTATTTTGGAAGTTATAGCCTCCCAAAGTTAAAGATTTTACGTTTATACGCATGCGCGCAACATTACTAATGCCGCGCGAGGACCTCGAGTTTGGCGACCGGAGGACTTTTTTAATTGTTTTTATACTTTAACTGTGTAACACTGCCCATATACTACGATATAACTTACCCTGTAACCTACTTAAGGTGGTGTTGCATAGCAAGTCGGGGGATATTTTCGATTTGCGGAGTGGAGCGACGGCGCCGAGGAGCGCAGCGACGAGTGCCGCTAACAAGGCATAACTGCCCATACTATACGACATAACTTACGCTGTGATCTACTTGAGGTTGTGTTGCATAGTAAGTCGAGGGATATTTTTTTTGTTTTTTTCTTTTATATATACACTGAAAACCATATTATATTATAAGGATATAAACGACCGGAGCCGGTAGACGAAGGGAGCCACTATACTTGATAATTTTGAAACTGATGAAAATGAATGCTTTGAATAGTTAATAAAAATTAAACATAATAAAACAAAATGTGACTTGTAACTTTTAAAATAAAAATCTCGAGGTCTTCCGCGCGGTAATATAGTAGTGTTGCGCACATGCGTATAAACGTAAAATCGTTAACTTTGGGAGGCTATAACTTCAAAAATAATCATTTCCGCAAATTTTTTTTGCACCATCGTTCTTAACTCATCAAAACAACCCTTTTCAAAAAAAAAGGTGCCCGGTAAACTAGACTTGTTCCATTTTTATTTTTGCATATAATATATGTATTATATATATACGTTAACTATATTTTAGGTTTACATTTGAATACAATAATGCCAACAGCGAAATCGGAAAGTGGTTGAAATGAATATTTGATTTGCTGTAAATGTAATTAAATGTAGAATTAAGTAAAAGCTTTATCGAAGATTTTGTCAGACGTTCTTGTTGACACAAGATACAAAATTCTGTAATTATATATATGAATATAAATAATATATATATGATAATTATATTATATTTATGAACTACTAACAGTTGCGAATCGTTCCATTCCAAACTTAATACGCAATTCAACAAAGCACACCCAAATATATTTTTGTTTTCGCATGTATCAAATTTAAGAAAAAAACTGATTCTTATATAATAATAAGAAGGATCGACAGTAGTAAGATAAAAAAAAAACAAAAATTATGAAAAAAAATAGCAAACATTTTGATGATTATTTAAATAAAAAAATTAATAGATTTCAGTATATAAAACTGGCATCGAACGACTACTCTAAAAAGTAAATCAACTTAACACTACAATACACTAATTATTATTTATAGTTTTAACTGTACTACTTATTTTTGTCTTTTTGGAGTTATTTAAATAGGTAAATTATAAAACATTTTGTAAAAAAACTAAGTATTTCAATTTTATTATTTTAATAATACCATTGTACCTACTTACATGTAATATAATATGTCTCTTTTCGATACAACATTATAGATTAGGTATATTAGTTAGATGTATAAAAACCGACGCGTAATTTTGTTACAAGTGAACTGCAAATTAGTTTTTTATATTTTATTAATGTAAGCATTTTACATTTTGTTATTATAAAAATAAATAATTTATAAACATTCAGCGGATTAATAACCGATGGAATCAATAAATAAAAAAGTTTGGCGGAATCGATAAACTTTTTACATGTAAAAAGGTCATTTCGGCGCAATCGATATACACCTGTTACCATAAGGAACCAAAAATAAACAAGAAAATCCATATTTTTGTGATTAAGGACAACATTAATTCAAAAGTCTTTCTTTAGAAACCGAAATCTGAAATTAGAAGTAGCCATACGCATCTCGACGAATATTGATATAACATTTATGATATACATTCATCAAAATACTACGTTTATAATCAAAATTGTAAAAATGTTTTCATGAACAATAACAAAAATAATTTTATAATTATATTCTAACAAAAAACGAAATGCTAAAATTAATATGATATTTACTCACCTCTTGGCAAAGTATTTTCCTTGGCCCCACCACTGGTAATAGTGATGATGGTAATTATCAGTACAACAAATATTGACGTCATGGTGTAGCCTTTTAGTAAATGCAGGTCGAGAAAATGAAAAAAATAATATCAGTAAACAAATGGAGTAAATAAAATTAAATATTTGGATTTGGCTTAAAGTAACGTGTTGAGAAGACCGGTGTACTAGTAAAGTGGTCAATGGAATGCGCACTGATCGTGATGTACCCTCCGCAAAACATTTTATAAACCACTTCGATAGCGGTAGTGGCGGTAGATGTTTTCCACCACCACCTGCATTTAGAAATAACGTCGTCACAGGCTTACAACAGATGGCCCTCCGCTCGCCAAACAATAATAATATGTGTGAAATTTATATTGTATAATGTGTGAAGAATGTATACCCGCACGCGCACGATCGCTGCTCAATGCGTCATGTAGGAATTCAGACGACGATGCATTTTGTAAAACACAGCGGCAAGCCGTTATTATTTAAGCCATAAACTGTTTATGGAACGTTAAAACAAAATTCCGATAAAAACCTCTAACAACATAATATTATTACTATTATTATATTAAAAACTATAACATGGCTATATAAATAATATAAATTACACAATTTATTATAATAATAAAGAGAACCTATATACTAGAATTTATAGTATTAAAATTAACTTAGTAACACTTCTAAGCTCTCCTGAGCTCCTCCCTCCACTACTACGTCCACACAAACAATAGTGTGAATTTGTTACAATATTAGCTTAAAAGTTTGTTATGCTTTTAGATTCTGAACGGAGTGATGAATGTATTGATTTTACAATGATGTGTGTTTTTTTTTTTTTTTTTTTTTTTGTTTTTTTTTTTTGTTTTTGTGTCTGTGTACAGCATAAGTAGTCGAAATAATGCTCCAATTTCAAACTTTGGGGGTGGTTTCCGATGGCAAAGTGGATATCCTTGGTGCATTATAGAGGTGAAAAGTAAACATTTTCCAACAGTTTTCAAAAAAATCGAATTTTTTATTTTGCTATAACTCAAAAACTAATCGATGTAAACACTTGAAATTTTCACCAAATGTTTATATTAGCGTTCTCCATACACAGTTAAATTTTCAAAGAATTTAGACTTTTTTTGAGCTATTTATACACAATTGAAATTTTTAATTTTTTTTAGTATTTTTTTTTAAAATAACGATAAAAATTTTTTGGCCGGCCAGAAAATCTTAAAAATTTAATGCGAGGTTTCTTATGAGTTTTTCTTAAAGTGATAAAAAAAAATCCGAAATCGTTAGTCACAATTTTTTTTTATAAGTGCTTAAAGTTCGAATTTATACGAAATATGTCAAAATTGCGAAAATTTGCAAGTAATTTTGTGGTTGAAAAATCGTAAAATTTTTTTCTTTTACAACTAAGTTTTGAAAATTTGGTACAAGGTTCTCCATACATTTTTCTTCAAATATCTGTAAAAAAAACTCTACCTGATTCAGACAAAAATTTTTTATGAGTGTTTGAAATTTAAATTTTTACAAAACCGCGTTAAATAACGGTTTAGCCTCAAACGATTTTTGATATTTGTTGTTATTCAAACAGTATAAGTCGTAAACACTTGAAAATTTTACCAGTTATTTAGATTGCCATTTTCTTTACGTGATTAGATTTTCAAAACATTTTGACTTTTTTTGAGCTATTTATAGACAATTGAAATTTTCAATTTTTTTTTATTTTTTTTTTATAAATGTTGATAAAAAAAATTTAGCTGGAACAAATTACTTGAAAATTTAATTGAAGGGTCCACATAACTTGTTCTAACTCTGATTCAAAAATTATAAAAATACATAGGCACAATTTTTTTTTATTAGCATTTGAAGTTCAAATATTGACAAAAATTCGTCAAAATCATGAATATTTTCACTATTTGGTATTTAAAAATTTATAAATATTTTTCTATCAAAAGCTAAGAATTGAAAATTTCAATCTATGCTGTCCATAAGTTAAGCTTAGAACAATTATAAAAAAGTTTGAGGATTATTCAATTAAAAAAATTTTACGAGTGTTTAAAGTTTTAATTTTAATTTGAAATCAAAAATACACGTGTAAAATAACGTTTTACTAATAAATAATTTTCGATTTTTTTATAATATATTCTAGACTGACAAATCATCTCCGTTCAGAATCGTTTTTCGTATACAATGATACCTATCATTGCATTCAAATTTAACCTTCCCTAGTCCGAGGTCCATCCCACCCCCTAATGTACAGCAGAGCGATACTCACTTACCCGCTTTTTTATTATTAACGATAACATTGGAATTATAAAATCAGGTGGTAAATTTCATATATTATTATATGTTGTGTGTTATTGATATTTTAGAAAGTGTACATTCGGTTCTCGCCGTTCACGGAATATGAAAAATACTTTTTCTACTACAGTGAAACCTCGATAACTCGAATCGGTTAGGGACGAAAATGAAATTCGACTAATAGAGGTTCAATTTATCATGAATTGTAATGCCGGGGCCATTGCATTCCTTCGAATTATCAAAAATTCAACTTATAGAGGTTCCACTGTATCAAATTATGCTGATAATACATTATAGAGATCAATTTGTTTAATATCATTTTTGTATGACCAAAAACATGTGTGAATCTTAAATAGCTATTTCAGTAGGAGTGGAAAACAACGAAAAAAAAATGAAGAATTAAAAATGGGAATTTGGATAAACTACAGAGACATGGTCATGTAATCTAGACCAGGAGTCAACAGGCGGGCTGTTGAACTTGAACACTATTTTACAAACCATTGGCCGTGGAGTAGATTTTCAAGTTATTAAAATATAAATAAATAAATACTATAAGTGTATACCTATTATAGTTTGGTAAATGCATAAATAAATCAATAAATATAAATACTAATTAAGAAAAAAAAATGTATTTATTATAACGTATGTAAAAATCATTAAAACTGTTGGAGACCCTGGCAGGGGCGGATCCAAAAATTCATCAAGGGGGGGGGGGTAATTAAAATATATCCATCAGATACTGTTCATACCTACTTAATAACATACTTATTAAATATTAATATAAACACTAATTACTTATTATTTACTTATTAATATTTACCATTTACAATTTATTCTTATAAACTGGTACAAACATTTTTATACTTTTATAAATTTATAAAATTTAAGTATAATAAGCTCAAGGGGGGTATGTAAATACCCTTTTACCCCTCCCTTGGATCTGCCACTGGACCCTGGCTAGTTAGGTATGTTTCAAAATGGACCTACGTCTTCCATAAAAATTAATTGGTGACGCCCGGTTTAAACCGTTAAACGGAAATAATAAAATATATATATATATATATTTTTTTTACTAAAGACTGAATAAAGAATAATAATAATAATAAATTAAGATATTAGCAATTAATTATTAAATAATATACAAAATGTTGAACTATTTTAGGCTTATTAATGTATTATTTAAATTTTACAATATTAACCATTCAATTATAATAATTTTATTATCTTATAATAATCTTTTAATTAGGTAAGTACAAGGTGCATATAAAATTATGCAACTGTAGCATCGATATGAACTTATTTATCTTATTTATGCGTTTTTTATCAAATGAAAAAAAATGAACTATCTAGAATTCAAGAACATAATTAGGTTAAACATTAGGTTTAATAAGAGTTATTTCATAGGCCACTTGGCACTTATAGTCTACTGCGGTAAAGATGACGCTGCTTATTAGTTAATTCCACCACCGGCACATATATATACATATTAGATTAGGTATGTATTATGTATTGTAGACATACAAACAAGATTATTGGTGTCTGCAATGCCTTGTGATTTTTTTCAACATCATACTATTTCCGTATCCAACCGTGTAAACATGCAGGCTATTTAATGCGAAGCGACTTAATGGCGTCGGTCGTGTATTCATAATCCAATGACGTCTTTAAAATTGTCAAAAAAAAATATAGCCCCTAAAACCATATATTATTTATTCAGTGTCCCATCTACCTGGTCAGTAGTCATACAGGTTATTTAATGCGAGGCGACTTCGATGTGCGATGGCGCCTGTCGGGTATTGATAATCCGACGATGTGTTTGAAACTGTTATAAATAAAATATACCCAGTAGAACTATATATTTTTATGATCCTTTATATAGATGATCATAATCTATAGTAGGCCTTCGATTGTCCAATTATTTCTAAACATTGTATGTATTGTATTTTAGATGTATACATCTTCTGACCGGAATTTCCATAGGCTTGTCGCTGCAGTAATATAACTGTCAAAAATGCATTATTGTCCCTAGTATAATGTAAAAGTGTATATAATAATAATAATAGTAGTATCCATTTTATATTGTGAACAAGAAATGCCATCAATTTTATCAGAGAAGAAAATAAACATATAGGTATACGTACTTAAAACGTTAGTCGAAAAAGACGCATTAAATATTGTGTGTCAAGGTTAAACGGTGATTTCTCTTGGTGTTATTTACAAAATAATGAACACATTATAAGCACATGTGAGTGTCTGTGTATTTTACTATGTCTTTTATGCTCATAACCAGTGAAATACATTTGGCCGTTTCAGAATTGTCTTTAAAATATGGGGCACCACAATTTTATCCTCCAAATAAATATGTGAATAGGTATTTTTATATTCATATAGAATAGGTACTTCTATATTCTTGTTTACTTCTATACTTATATAATTTATGTACGTTTATTATTTCCTTATACTGATACCCTCTAAAATTCTATAAATTAAATTAATTCCTTTAAATTCATCTAATATTTACTTATAATACTGAAAAATATAATTGTTATGAAGACTGACATAGTGACGTGCTGTTGGAAACTGCTCAAATGACCTACACCTCACTGATGGTAGGAAAAAAGTCTCGGAAGAGGAAGTACTAATTAGAATATTTTAAATAGAACTTATATAATCACTTATTATTATTATAAATATACTAATTTTTTTTTAGAAAATATTTGCGGTTTTAAGAACACATTTTCCGGAGACTTTTTCTGTTCCCTTACCCCACTCTAGTTTATTATAATAAAACTTATTTCAAGACATTTTAATTCAACTACTTATAAAAATGATAAAACTAAAAACATATTTAATATTGTTTTAACACACGTAATTTTAACCAATTCGAGTCACACATAGGGTTACTACTTCTTCGGGTTTCACTTTCACCCAGATAATCCGGTTTTACATAGTCTCAGACAGGCGTGCCCAACCTTTTTAAATTAGCCGGCCAAATTTCAAATTTATATTTATACTGCGGGTCGTATATACTTTACGGATTTATTTTCTTCATTTTAAAAAAAAATGTTACAATTATAGACGTAAGATTACTTTTGTTCATTTATGAAAAGTAATAAGTAGGTACTGAATATTTCCACGCTAGTCGCTGGTTTTTTTTCATCATTAGAAATTACAGGTTCACATCAGTTGTACATTTATCAGGATATAATAAATTATATAATCACATTGAAAAAAATAATTGTGTAATAGTAAACAGTTAATTTTTTTTTAGTTGGTTAAACTATCATGTAACTGCCGTAACTAGTTGTTTAATTGTTATTACTAAAACTAATATACGTTCACGAGCTAACGATTATTATGTATTACGGAAGTGCCAATTTTTATTATTAAACTATTAATTTAATAATTTATATATTCATTTTTAATTATTATTATAAATATATTATATTAGACAGTTTAACACATAGATTTGTGTGTATTATTATTCTGAATTAGTATTCATAAATTCATAATATAACATATTATTTCATACTTATTATTGCTATCACAAAATTATTTTGCCAATTTTAGTCAACTTAACCTGAATTAATATAAATATGTACAAATTATTTGGTAGGAATGGGTACAGAAAAGTTGCCTGTATTAGTCCCCTATTTGCGTTTATTTATTATGTTTATGCGTTTCCCTATTACAAGTGTGATGAAAATATTGTTTTGTATCGATTGGTGATAATGATTGTGTTTTATGAATTTATGCTTTACATTTTCATAACTTATATTAGATTATTCAAATAATTTTTAAAATTGATGGAAGTTTCTTGAGTAACTGATTTTACAAGTTTTTAAATGTGCACTAAAATAACACTTACCTATATGAAGCTCATCTTGATTTAAAAAAAATGATTGTATGATTTTAAGGCGGCAATTTCCTAATAGCCTAGGGTGGCTGAAGAGGTAAATTCGGCATCGTACGTATAATATACCATAATATTATTATGTAGGCATATTGGTAGTGAAATCTATAAATACTACTTTATCTGACTAAAATCCAGCGTTTAAAAATAGTGCAATTGTCAATATTATTCACTATTACTACACTATAAAATAGGTTTATATACAACCATATTATGATATCTTTTAAACTGAAATTACATGTACAAAAATAATTAAATATTACATTTAACATATTCTTTATTAATATCAATCGAAAAAATTGTATAGTACAGAAAGCAAAAACATAGGATTTTTAGTTTTACTGATTATTGATTACTTGATATTAATTAATATTAAAATCAACTGCTACAAACTTAGTAAATTATGCATTTAAATTTTGTATTTATTTATTAATTAAGAATTTATTTTTCCTTTTCGAACTCTTTCAATTTGCCAAATTACACTACCTGAATCAGAATTGAAGTAATCTCTAAATTTTCCTCTAACTTGAAATGCGTCACGAGTGCTATTTCTTCTCAGTGGATCTAAATGCAGTAAAGCAGCTTCTGGCAGTTGAAGTGATTCTATATCGGGTTCATATGCATGTCTGCGCATAACATGTTATGCAGACAGCACGACGCAAGCACAATTTTGTCTACAAATTCTGGTTGTACTTCTAAGTGCCCCCGGAAACACCTCCAACGAGCAGCTAAAATTCCAAAGGCGTTTTCAACAACACGCCTAGCTCGTGACATCTTATAATTAAAAATTGTATTGGGCTCATTATCCCCTAAATAGCGTTTGCTAAATGGTCGAAGCAAATAATTTTTTAGCGGGAATGCTTCGTCTCCAACAATGACATAAGGCAGAGGTTCTCCGTTTTCTGTTAAAGTGGTTGGCTCTGGAACATTGAGTGTTTTGTTATTTAACTTTTTACCAATTACCAATTGAGAAAAAATTCCACCATCGCTGTTTCTGCCATATGCGCCAACGTCGATTGCAATAAACTTATAATCCGCATCAACAACTGCTAAAAGTATAATTGAGTTGCTACCTTTGTAATTGTAATATGTAGATCCACCATTAATGGGGCACTAGATATTAATGTGTTTTCCGTCAATGGCACCGATGCAATTTGGGAAATGCCACATTTTTTTATATTTTTCTGCAACACTTTTCCACATCTCTATCGTAGGTGGCGGCATTACGATTAGTCCCAATCTGTTCCAAATTGCATCACAAACTTCTTTCATAATTTCTCGAACAGTGCTAAATCCTAGTCTGAAGTTAAACCCGTTACTTCTGAAAAAATTTCCTGTCGCTAAAAATCTGAAACAAAAAAGGATGTAAATATTTTTTTATTTTAGATTCTGATACAGAAGTATTGAAAACAAACGTGCATAATTTAATGAATAATTACAATAAAACATTTTAATTGTAGGAAATTAAATGAATCACTTGATAACGAATTTCGATATATCGATATGTATTAGTACTTATTATATTAATATAAAATATTATGTAACATAATATTATCAGTACTGTTCGTTACTTTTTCGTTAAAATTCTAATTTATAACACGCAAAAAAATCATAAATAACAATTTTTGAAATTTTCAGGAAATCAAGCAAAACAACGTTGGGAGAATTTAGGGGATGTTTTTGCAATGCAAGAAACAGGCGTCGAGGTGAGACAAAAAGTGGTTAAGCTTACAAAACAAAAACCTCTTGGAAATTTGAGCAGTAAATGGCATATATATTACCATTTTTAGAAAAAAGAAAGTAAGTATAACAATCAACATAGTGAATTTTATATTTTTGTATATTTAATAATGTAAAATTTATAATTACTATTAAATTAAAGGACGCAAGGAAATTTAAATAAGTCTAACTTAGTGGCTGAACCAGAAGATCTGTCTGAGGAGTCTGAAGCAGAAGATATCGTACCAAGTCAAAAAATGAATTCCTTGACATACGAAAATAATTAAAAAACTTTGAAGGATATTGTAAAAGATCGGGAAATAAATTTTGAAAATATCCTTTTTCATTTCTGTGACTAACAATTGGATCACAATAGTCTTTGTCTTTTAATTTTTTTGTTTCGTTTTTTAATTATTAAAGCGTAAAGCATGATTGCTGTATCTACGTCCATTTAAAAAAAAAATTAACTAATTTAAACGTTTTTATGTAGGTATGTAAATAGATATTAAGTAGTTTAAGATCAAGAGCTCGCACCATACTGAATAAGCACCTGGAAAAATTGTTTATACATTATTTTTACGCTGTGAATCGGACACGAGTGTATGGTTTAGTGTCTCGTGTGAAGAAGTGTCTACAATGAGACACTTTTTGTGTACGATGGCACGATTCTTATGGCCGGCCACAAAGTGTCTCGTCTGAAAGCGCTCTTAAATTAACAAATTTAGTGATATTACGTGTTGCAGTGAAATATTACATAGATATAAAATAAATATAATATTGCACAGTGACAGTGGGAATGGATGCTTGCTTTTACACAAACAATCAAAACATTTAAATATTTTTCTAGATACATTTTCATCACACGCATAAAATAAATAATGCTGAGGCTTATAGTTACTTAAGAGTAGCAAAACATATTCAAGACGAAATTTATAGAAATGTTTTCAAACGGAATGACTCCTTCAGCAGCTAAAACATATCATGAAATTAAATTAACGGCCAACATTGATGATGATATGCAAATTATTAAATTATTAGCAGATGCACAAACAAACCCTACGGATCAACAAGTGTATCAAATGTTTGATTATTGGAGGTAAGTAATTTTAATATTTTTATTAAATTTTAAATGTAAAGAAAAAAAAATTACTTTTAGGACAAAACATTTTGGTGATCGTACAGAAAATAGTATTGCACAAGTAGTGAGGGAAATGCAAAATAGATTTCACGATCATATTATTGAAGTGCGGGAAAATCCATTTTGTATTTGTATTGTAACGCCCATAATGCGTAGAGCTCATAGAGATATTGTTTTTGTCGATTCTAGTGGTTCATGTGACCAAGGTAGCTCATGCGTTACATTTTTCTTTGGAGTTACAAAAGTTGGTGGCATACCATTAGCGGTGTTGATTTATAAATTCACTACTAAAGATGATTATGCCAGCGCATTCAAATTTTTAAGAAAATCATTGGGAAATGTTGCTTTTTATGGACAAATGGAGCCATTGGTTTTTATGACTGATGATAGTAAATCAGAACGCCAAGCCCTCAATGAAATTTTTCCAAATTCTACACTATTGTTATGTACATTTCATGTTCAACAAGCATTATGGCGTTGGCTATGCGAAAGTAAACATGGTGTTAATAAATTTGAAAGGCAATTTATACATGCAAAGATTTCGAAAAGTTATGTATTCACCCAACGAAATTGAAGCTAAAGTAATGATGGATGAACTATGTAACGATAAATCAGCTCTTTTTTTCAAAACATATGATGAAATATCGAAATAGAATGTTAGAATGGTGTATATGTTATAGAACTCAATTTCCAACTCTTGGCCATAATACCAATAATATTGTAGAAGTATCTATAAGAGTTTTTAAAGACATAGCTCTCGAACGTTGTAAAGCTTTTAATTCGGCAGCTTTAGTCGACTTTATTTGCAAAATTTTAGAGGATTATCACAAAAGACGTCTGATAAAATTTTCGTCATTTCGTGTTACAAAATTTGAAATTATTTTTCAAAATTTTTGTGTTAAAGCTAAATTACTTGATGTAAATAAAAAAAATGATACAACTTATGAGATTAATTCATCATCTGGAAATAATTTTTATACAGTTATAAAAAAAGATAAATTAAATTTTTTTTGTGATTGTGCAGCTGGTCAAGGTGGTCGCTTTTTCAAGCATATATGTGCAGTACATTTATTTGGAGACACTGTAAATAATCTTCCTAACTTGACAGACAATGATCGAATTGAAATAGGGACTTTGGCTGTAGGAATTAATTTTGACCATACGTTTCTATATAAAATGGATATGGACACAATGGAGATTGAGATGGAGACTGAATGTGCAAAGTTAAATAATAAAGAAAGTAATAACTTAGATAATTTAAATTTTCAGAGTAGTATGCAAAAATGTAATATGAAAATCAGAGTAGAAAATAATACTGTTATTAATATTGACAATGAAATGGATATTGAATTGGAATTACTAACTAAAAATATAAACAATATAAAACAAATAGCTAAAAATAATAACGACCCATTTGTTTTAAACAAAATAAAACTATTAAACAAAAAACTTGGTGGAATTACTACAGTTTCAGAATTATCTGAAGTTTCTGCTAGCGTATTACGTCGAGGCAAAGTAATAGGAATCCAACCAACATCGCGGTCAAGAAGAATAAGTCAGATAACAACAGGTGCCAAACGAATTCAAGCAGGTCGACCATCAAATAGTGAAATGCCAGCTAATAAAAGACGTAACAAAAAAATAAATTTAGGAGAAAATATAAAAAACAACACAACAAATGCAAAATCACATTGACATAGCCACATAGGTACTCAGTACAGTGAACAAACACTATTTTTATTTATAACAGTACATTTTAATATATTTTAGTACATATTATTTTATAATATTTTAATTATTAATATTAAAATTATATTAATATTTTAAATTTGTGACGAGTTATAACAATTAAGTGTGAAATAACAAATATAAATTGAAATAAGTATAAATATAAATATTGAATGGGTTATTATTTATTTATTAGTTTCAGTTCTATCTACAATAATAATAAATAATATTAATATTAACGTTAATACGTATAAAATATATATTACGATAAACGCCGAAGTGCCAAACTCGTGTATAAAACGGAACAGAAATTACAACTCCGGACTATATGTTGATTTGGCACTGAGTGCTAGATTCATGTACAGAACGTAAATACGCGACCTGGAGCTGGTTGGATCCGATTCGAAATGACGTCTATAAACCACGAGGTTTGGGTCCGAGCTGGATGGCAGATATCTTTTGCCGATGTTGCCAGCGGCAAATAATCACTAAGGCAAACTGCTGAGCGTGTGTGATTAAACTTGAACAAAATGAATTCGCTAATGAAATCGATCGATTCTGCACTGAACAGTGACTTTTAAAATATGTAAAAATTGCGTCGTAACAGCCTATTGCGAACGGCAACGAACAAGAAAGATTACTAGTACTTAGTAGTACTAATAGATAGATAGCCGCCCAACATACGCGTCGTCGAAAACATCGCGACCGTTGCGAACTGCTGATAGGCGATCGGGGTGAAGAGGAGCGTCTCTTCGGTAGTGTTACCAACCTGGGGCAGTGGGACTGGGCAACGCGAGCGCAGGTTGACGAAGTCCGAACACCTGTTGAGGGGAAATATTAAAATAAGGTGGGGACAAATCTCGATCGGTATTTCTCGACCACCTCGTTATGATGGTCGAAAAAACCAAACCGGTGTGACGTATTTTTAAATCGGTTTAGTACATCGAATTTCTTAAATCCACACCAGTTTACTTTTTAAGGGGAAATTTACCAGGGGCGCCGAGACCTATATTGATGTAGGGCAACTGCCCTACATATTCAAATTGGTGGGTGGGTGGGTGCCGAGTGGGCAGTAGCTGATGCCTGATAGATGTTAACTGTAAGAAAGATTTAAGATACCTATATATATATATTTTAGATAATTAGTGTACCCACTTAAAAGAATCACTCTGTATATTAGGTACCTATGTAAAGTATAATAATTATTATACGTAATACACTATATAGTATATAATACCTATAATAGTTGGGTAACTGTTAACTAATACAATAATATAAGAATAGTTTAGAATATTACAGGTATAACGATACATAGTATTTTAACAACTTATATGTAATGATCTACAATATTCGTAAGTCGTAACTCGTATAGCATTGGGCCGTTGAATTGAATTATTTTGTACCTATTGCGTAAACTGTTGAACGTCATATTATACAGTTGTAGTTAGTGAATACTGGGTATTTTTCATAAAATATCGAATAATTTGCTACGGGAAATACGTCAACACATGTAATGATGGTTGGTACAACAATAAAATTGTGACGAAAAATCTAAAATTATCGCGGATTATCGTAATCATATGGAATACCCGTAAAGTGGTACTATGGTAGTATGCCAGTGCCCAGTATATAATATCAAAATATTTATAGATGTTATGGTTTTATTATAAAAGAATAAAAGTATAATACTATATTATTATATTATATAATTATTATTTTATCTTAATACGATGAAAACATCATTAATTTTCTTTATTCAATCCGTCAGTCGTGTGTTGTGTTACCATTTATTTATTTAGTTCTTGTGCAAACTGTTAACTGTGCATAATTTAATTATTATAGACTATAGTGTTGATTCTACATTGACTACATTAATACATTATACGTAATTATTTATTTTTATAATTATTACGCGTTATTAATTAAAAATTTATTATGTCGGAATCTGAAAAATTGATGTGTGTATGCGGTAAAAAACGAGAAAACTTGAACAATACAAATTGGAAAAGACACCTGGACAATTGTAGGCAACGTAAAACGAAAATTACATCTCGAAGCATTACTTCCTTTTTTAATACACCGAAACCGAAGAAAGTATGTATGGATGCCGATACAATTCGTTATCCTTATCCAACTCCAGATGGTAAGTCTTACACTTTGATAAATATTTAATAATTATTGCATATTTTTACAAATTTTTACAAAATTCGAAATTTATTGCATAAATAACAGAAAATTTAAAAAAAAAATGTATAAAATAATAATTGAAATAAAGATAAAATTTATAAAAATATATTAAGATCAGAAAATTTTCAAAACATTTTTTTTTCATTAAGTATTTAAGTACCTAACTAATTATTAAAATTATTTGTGAATACATTTTACTGCATAATATAATAATTTAAATACACATTTTTAGTTTTGGACTCTGTTGTGGGTAATACATTTAGTCAAATTGCAAAACAAATTGATCAAGATAGTGGTGATTCTTTTAATAAAAATGGTAGGTAAAAATGTTTATAATATGCTGTTTTAAATGTTGTTCTAATGTCTATTTAAATACACATTTTTAGTTTTGGACTCTGTTGTGGGTAATACATTTAGTCAAATTGCAAAACATATTGATCAAGATAGTGGTGATTCTTTTAATAAAAATGGTAGGTAAAAATGTTTATAATATGCTGTTTTAAATGTTGTTCTAATGTCTATTTAAATACACATTTTTAGTTTTGGACTCTGTTGTGGGTAATACATTTAGTCAAATTGCAAAACATATTGATCAAGATAGTGGTGATTCTTTTAATAAAAATGGTAGGTAAAAATGTTTATAATATGCTGTTTTAAATGTTGTTCTAATGTCTATTTAAATACACATTTTTAGTTTTGGACTCTGTTGTGGGTAATACATTTAGTCAAATTGCAAAACATATTGATCAAGATAGTGGTGATTCTTTTAATAAAAATGGTAGGTAAAAATGTCTATAATATATAATAATTACAAATATTTAATAAAATAATGGTTGGTAATAATTTTTTTTTATATATATATTTATATAGATATGAATACTATCAATACTGAGATGGAGACTGTCGATATCGAAGTGGATACTGAGATGGAGACTGTCAATATCGAAGTGGATACTGAGATGGAGACTGAAGACATGTTCAGAAATGACCCAGCACATTTTGTCAAGTTAAAATATATAACACCGGAAATTAGAAGTTTAATATTAGAACTAGGTCCTTGTCAACCACTGTCAAATGATCTTCCAGGAAAGAGTTTTCCTAAAAATGTTTCTAAAGAAAATAGAAGCTTTAAAGAAATATACTATTACCGGATTCTTCCTGACAACACAAAATGTCTCCGCGATTGGCTGTCATATTCTCCAAGCAAAAACAAAATATATTGCATGCATTGTTTTTTATTTGGGACAAATTTGCACAAAAATTTAGAAAAAACGTGGACAAAAAATGGATTTGACTCATGGAAAAACTTGTCTTCCGGAATAGAGTATCATGAACTTACAAATGATCACATAAACGCCACATTGAAATATAAACTTCGAAAAACTTCACCTCCAATTTTGCCTAGTTTGGAATACCAGCGTAAAATTGAAGTCGCAATGAATCGACAAATAATAAATGAAATTATAGACATTGTTTTATATTTAGCAAGACACAATCTGGCTTTTCGAGGTCATAGAGATAACTGGTCAGTAAGTTCGTCTGGTGGTAATTTCAAAGACTTGGTTATTTTAATAGCTAAAAATTCAGCTCCATTATCTGACCATTTAAATAGTATTAAACTAAAAAAAAAAGGTCAAATTTCTTTTGTTACCTGGGAAAGACAGAATCAGTTAATTGATTCAATATCTCATGATATTTCCACTCAAATTCAACAAGCAGTTGTTCAATCCAATATGTTTAGTATATCCATTGATTCTACTTTTGATGCTTCACGTCGCGAACAAGTATCATTTATTATTAGATATGTTGATGATAAATTTGGGTTAATTCACGAAAGAGTTATTGCTATTAAAGAATCACCTATTACAACAGGAAAAGACTTGTACAGCTTATTTGTTGCTATTATGGAAAAAGAAAAACTTAATTGGAAAGATTGCCTTGTTGGGCAATCTTATGATGGTGCTTCGAACATGCGAGGAAATTACAAAGGCTTACAAGCACATATAAAAAGAGAATGTCCACAAGCTTTGTATGTATGGTGTCATGCCCACAGACTAGCCTTAGTAGTCAAGCAAGCGGTATCCTGTGACTCAAATTCAAGAGACTTGTTTGGAAACTTGGAAAGTTTATATGTCTTGTTATGGTGTTCAAAAAAAAGAGCAGCAACATTTAGAGAAGCTCAAAAAAAATATTCAGACTTAAAATACACCCAACAGCATGCTGTTAAACGAGTCTGTACAACACGTTGGAATTCCCATTCAGCCGCTTTGAATGTAGTTATGAAGTTCCATTACGCAGTTCTACAAACATTGGAAGAAGTAAAAAATCTTGAAGGAGTTACTGATGCAACTGTTGGTGCCAATTGTAGTGGTCTTATAGATTATTTTACATCACGGAGATTTTTATTAACTGCTTTCACATTCAAAAAACTATTCGACATATTAGAAGTAGTTACAAGACAATTTCAAACACATGATATGGATATTTTATTGGCAACAAGTATCATAACTAAAACAATTAATGCGATTAGAAAATTGAGAGCAAATAATTCATTTGAGGAAATTATAAAATTAACAGATGATTTTATCAATGAGAGTGACACAGATTTTACACCATTAAAAAATATCAGACCTAGGCGTGTTCCAATTAAAGCAGGTATGATATTATTTATTTCAATTTTATAATGCTATGTAATTAACCTAAAAAATAAATATAAAAATATTTTCAAGGTTAAATTATATTAATTATTTATAGTGAATAAAACAACTAATTGTATTTTATTAATTATTTAGGTGAACTAATGCAAGATGATCCTATTGTTTGTCCAACTAAAAAGTTTGAGGTAGAAACTTACAATGCTGTAATAGATATGACTCTAAATGAATTGAGTGACCGGTTTGAAACCACAAATATTGGACCATTAAAAGACATTGCATTGCTCTCATATCGTAGAATACAAGAAGTACACAATGATCCAACAATGTTACCAAAAGATTCATTTATAGAGTTATGTGAGGTCTATTCAAAAATTAATAGAGATTGTTTGATTTCTGAATATATGCAGTTTTGTAAAAATTTCAATGAATTTGAGAATAACTTAAATTTACCAAAGTTTTTACATGATGTTAGTAATAATAATTCAAGTAATGATGAAGATGAAGATGATAATAATGATGACAACATTTCAATGCTTGAACTAAATACATATGATGATTTAAATGAAACTTGGAATAATCAAAGAGCAATTAAAAACATTGGAAGTACTAAAAAAATTTTTCAAATGTTTTGTACAGCTAATTTAACCAGTTGTTTTCCAAATTTGTATGTAGCATTAAAATTATCAGTCACTCTTCCAATTTCTAGTTGTAGTGTAGAGCGTTCATTCTCAAAATTAAAATTGATCAAAACTAAACTTCGAACTTCCATGCTACAGGATAGGTTAGAGAGCTTGATGAAAATCAGTTGTGAAAAAGACTTAGATCCAGTAGTAGACAATATAATTTTATCGCTAGCTGGAAAAAGTTCCCGCTTATGTAAAGCATTAGTGTATTAATCTACTTTGTTAATGTAAGTTTAAGTTATATATTTTTTATGAACAAATGTTCAATTTGTCTTATTGTATATACATTATACCATTGATCATAATAATTTGTTATTTCTATTCAATTAATATGAATTTATATAATTAAAAATTAAAAATTGACCTATTATGACAATATGTTATTATTTTAAGTAATACATTTTAAAAATGTAAGCAATGAGTTAGAGTTTATATATTTGTATTTAATTACCATTATTACTAATGATCTATAATTATATTCATATTTTACATTGAATTTAAACATAATATCTATATTTTTCTAAAATAGTACTAATCATAACTGTAAATTGAGGAGCATAAAAATACACACAATTTTTATAAATACCTTTATACCTCTGTAGATTTCATGGAAGTACTATATATTTCTTATTAGTAATAGTTTATTTGTATGATTTTTAAGTGGGTACCATAACTATGGATTTTTGCTTGTTATACGCACAACACAGTTTTATGAACTTATTGAGGATATATCTATATTATAACTACCTTACTGAATGAAACTTAGATAATTAACTTAAATAGGTATTTAGGTAAGGTGGGTGGGTGGGTAGGTTGTCAATTATGATTTGCCCTACATATATTTTTATATTTCGGCGCCCCTGAAATTTACACAGGTTTGATCTGGCAAATTTGTAGATTATGTTATGAAATAGCGTCGAAATAGCGCAATATTGATTCAAGCTTTAGTTCCTAAAATATTATCTATCAGACATGATATAAAAATAATTTTTGTATGAATATATAAAAACTAAATAATAAATAAAGTTTGAAATACATATTTATATATATCGGCAACCAAGATTTAATATTATAAATATTTTTCCATATTTTTTCCTTATTTCCCTGAGTTTCCCTGAATTTCACTGACAAATAAAAAATTCCATGATAATTCCAAGTTTTCCAGGTAGCGTAGCAACCCTGAATTATATATCATAATAGCTACACTGAAGGTGTCACTATTAAAAACCAACTGTCAACAGTATGACGGCAATATAATAAATAATAATCAACTCAATACATTTAAGGGCATTCGATACCGTAATTGCCTGTCTTTATCTAACATATACGTAATATACGAATTCAGACGTGTTTTTTGTCCAACGTACCGATTGATACAGTAAAGCAATAAGAATTCTAAAAACAGACTTGAATTTGTCGTCAAGTCTACTTGAGAATGATCAGTCCACATATTTGATATTACCTCCCAAAATTCTAAAATCATTATATTACAAATGAGTAATTAGAGAGTTTTTGCAAACACGCGCTAAACTTTACGCTAAAAATAACGTTCCATTAAATGAGAAATAGCGTAATAACTAAAACTATAGTTTTTGCATTACCGTAAATGTCGTACCAATATAAATACGGTATGTTGATAGTCATAATATGACTAATAGTCACTGATCATTACTTTACCAAAGACATTATAATAATATTTATAAACTTTCGATAATCCGTGTATTTTTTAGCCGATCATTTAACACGATAAATTAATTTACCGTACCCGTTAAATGATTAGAAATAAAGCCTGATTCACACTAGTACGACACGACACGTCACATCACGACACGACACGACACAGAGACGACACTATAAATTCACATCAGACCTGCAACCTCAGACACGTTACGACGTGCTACCGAACTTGGCTTCGAAAAATAACTTATAAAATAATCATTTCACTCGTGTTTTTGTTACTAAGAGGTTGTGTCTTGGGTTTTCGCCATGTTTAAAAATTTTACTATTTCCGATTTGGCAATAGTGGCTTTATTATTAGATGAAGAGGAAGCTCAAGAAATAGAAATGGCTAAAAAAAAGTAAAAAAAAAGGTCAATATGGGTCCACGATATTTAAAAAAAAAGAAAAATTGAAGGACAGTATGCAACCTTATGCAAACAGCTAAAAGATCACGAAGATAAATTTTTTAAATATTTTCGCATGACTAAATTTCAGTTTAATGTTTTATTTTTGAAAATCAAGGACAAAATTACTAAACAAAATACACCTTTTAGGGAATCAATTCCCCCTAAAGAAAAACTGGCAATGTGCTTAAGGTTGGTAAATTTTAATATATTTTTTTAATTAATTGTATATTATACTTAAATAGTTACTATTAGTATTTTTACTTACTAAAGTACTATATTAATTTTAGACTTCAGTAATTATTACTAAAAGTAATTAAATAAGATAAGAAATCGGATTTATATATATCTACTAAAAAAATAGAAATTTACAAAATAAATGTGTGAATATATATAAAGTGTGTTGAGTAAAAATCAAATTTTTTTTCTTCAAATAAATGAACATTGCTTTAAATCAAATAATTTATGTTAGATTTAAATGTATTTAATAGTGATAAAAATCAATACTCAAATTATATAGCTACATACTTTTATAATATATTAAACTTAAAATTGTATTTTATATACGAGTAGCTATTTTTCAAATTAAATTGATTGCATGCAAAGAATTTGCTCTGGATATGGACAGAGGTTTAAATATTAGATTTAATACATGGTTTGGCCGATTTGGGATTCTTAATTGAGAAAACGGTATATAAAAATAAATTATTTTTTAGGTTTTTAGGAACAGGCGACTCGTACCAAACAATTGCCTTTAGCTTCTGATTAGGTCATTCTACTGTTCAATCAATTGTTTTAGAAGTTTGTGAAGCTATTATTTCAAATTTAAAAGAAGAGGTTATGCCAACCCCTAAAAAAGAAGACTGGGAACAAATAGCTAATGAATTTTGGGAAATCTGGAATTTCCCGAATTGCATTGGCGCACTCGATGGAAAGCACGTGGTGATTGAAGCACCCCCTAACAGCGGAACACTGTACTTCAACTATAAAAAAACATTTTCTATTGTATTGCTTGCACTAGTAGATGCCCAGTATAAGTTCATTGCTGTGGATATTGGATCCTATGGAAAGAATAGTGATGGTGGTATTTTGTCGCATTCCAATATTGGAAAAGCTCTCGAAAAAAACAAATTGAATATTCCGTGTGATAAGGAACTTCCTGGTTCAAATGAGAAACTTCCTTATGTCATTATTGGAGATGAGGCATTTCCGCTGAAAAATTATTTATTAAGACCTTACCCAGGTCCCCAAATATACGAAGAAGAGCAAAAAAAAGTATTCAATGAACGACTTTCACGGGCGAGAAAAGTTGTTGAAGATGCTTTTGGACAAATCACTGCCAAGTTCCGTATTTATTGTAGACGCCTTAAAGCATTGCCTCAAAATGTGGACCCAATTGTTATGATTACTTACATACTTCATAACTTTATAAAAAAAGATGCACCAGAAACTCAAATTCATGAATTGCCATTAAACTCAACAATTTTACTGAGTCACATAAGATCATTCCCTCGACAAGGCGGCAGTGCACAAAAACATGCATTCGAAAACCGTGATAAATTTAAACAATTTTTTTGTTCTCCAGCAGGACAACTTCCTTGGAAATAATGTTTTTATAATTGTATTATTTCTGTAATTTTATTGTTGTTTTTTTTTTAATAAAGTATGTAATTATATTATTAACATAAACTAGTTTAACAATTAATTATTCATATATATTTGAGTGAACGTGTTAATATTATATGATAATTATTATTATTATTATTAATTTTTTTTAAACATATTATATTTTAAACATTATTATAAGAATAATCAATACCTAAATAGTTGTAATATTATTATATTAAATAATGTTTAAAACATAATATGTTTAGTATATTTAACATAATACATTTAATTATAATGATCAAAATCTAAAATAAATAAAATATTTACTTGAAGTACTGCAAAATTAAAACAAAAAGTGAACACATAAAATTAAACTTTGAAATACATAATTTTAATAAAATAAGATAACTTTAATAAATAAATATTTATTTATTTTTATTGTCCATTACATATGTTGGGAGAAAAAAAAATTGGACATCAAATACAAAATATAATAGAATAAAACCAAAATATTTATTTAATTAACAATTAAATGTATGTAAAACAAAACATAACTTTTATAAACCTATTATATTCAGTTAAAAATGTTAAAATAAAATAAGATACTTGTGTTCATAAAAAAATATGTGGGTAATTAAAATTTAAATCTTCCAATCATCACAATATTATTGTTTATCTTGTGTATGTACTTTATTATTAAAATAACTATTGTCAGATGATGTTTCAGATTCGTAATTATATTGATGACTATGTGAAAGATATGGCGTAGATGATGAAAAAGGATATTGATACTGATGAGAAGTGTCTTGTTGGTCATATATTGGTGTATGAGATACAGACCGTGGATCTGGTGAATTTTGTGGTCGATTAAATGGTTGTTGGGTTATGTGCTGTAATTCTAATTCTGATACAATTGAGAAAATTTTGGATCTCGCTAGATGTTGGTGGTATGATGAAAATTGTTTGACTATGGAACACATACTTGAAAAAAATTTATCATTTACATCTAAATTTTTTTCGTCTTCTTTAGATTTCGTTTCATTCTCCTTTTATTGTATTATATATTGCATTAATGTTTTAGATGCGGATTCTGGATAGTTATCTGATAGTTTCATTTTTTTTTTTTTTGGAAATAGAGTTATTTTTTTAACGCTGGCTTACGAAATTGTTGCGATGTCGAAGTGGATGGATTTGGGTTCTGTATGGCTTGTACTTCACAAGTATCTTCAGATGAAGAATTCAAATTTTCCGATTCTTCACACCGATCTTCGTTATCGTCAGAATTTCCGTCATCATCACTTCCTATGGAATCAATATTACTAATTGAGTCCCTTTCTTTCATGTGTGGTCTTAAAAAACTCATTTCATCTTCAAATTTCCATTTTTTAATATGCTTAGATTTTTGTCGAGACTTAGTAACGGATTTCTTAATAGCCCGTCTAAATGCGTCCCTTAGGTTTGTCCACGACTTTTTACAGTTTTCAACTGAAATATTTTTTTAAAATGTTGTCTCTTTTAATACATTAATATACATCTTTTTATACACTGAGATCTGACAAATGAAATAACTTTTGTTCTAATCAATATTTAAAAAAAAAATTTTAAAATATAATTTATAGACACATGCTTTACATTTTTAGTATACATTTTTTATTTATTATTTTTTAATACTGAAAATAAAAAACTAAAATATTGATAAAAAATTTTCCATAATATTCGAAAATAGCCAATTTGTGAATCTCATTTAATAAAAAATTTAGATGGTGAAAACATTTTTTTAAGTCCAGTTGCTGATTTTTTAAAAAATTTTAAATATCAATATTCTCGTTAAGTAAATTACGATCTAGTTTATGTAAAACAGTAAAACAATAAAAAAAATTGTTAGATTTTAACATGCACCTATCATGTTATAACAATTGGTAAATTTGAATAATATAGGTACTCTAAAAACTACAAAATCACTAAATATGCAAAAATATGCACTATAAACTTTTGAATTTTTTTTCGTAGTATTGTGGAATTAATTTCAAGTTTACTTGGCAATAAATTTATTAGCCCAAAAATAGAAGCAAATGCAATAACTTCCTAACCCTACTATCATCATTAAAAAATATTTATATTTATTTACCTGGTTGTTGTAATGTATTTGAAATTTCTCTCCATAAATTTTCTTTTAGTAGGTGATCACTATAATTTTTTTCACTCATATCGTATAAACATTTTCTCTCTCTAACTAACTCAATAAGCATATCTAAATCCATTTTTTTTTTTTAAATTACAAAAAATATCGAATGTACTACGAGTGGGCGTTATGGCATCCAAAAACAAATTGACATAAATTGAAGAATATTGTCGGATAGATAATGTTTTTCTATTCACATTGTACCGACAGACATAAATAGGCATGGATCGGCAGCGACACGACACGACAAAACATTCTTGGCTAGGATGTCTTGACGGTACGGTCCGTGTCTGTCGTGGTCGGTCTATACGTATGTGAATTACCCCATTACATACTATGTTTACTATATTTTGTCGTGTCGTGTCGTGTCGTAATGTGACGTGTCGTGTCGTACTAGTGTGAATTGAGCTTAACCGATTACGATAATCAAATAACCGAACCGATATTCGGAGCGCATGCGCACAAACATGTTTTAGTAAATAACGTTAGCGTAGTTTTTAACCGGCGTTGTGCAAAAACTCTATTAAAAAATTGTCATATTTCAATTGTTTAAAAAGTTATATTTTAATATAAAAAATGTGGACTGGCCGTTCTCAAGTAGACTTGACGACAAATTCAAATCTGTTTTCAGAATTCTTATCGCTTTACTGTATCAATCGGTACGTTAGACAAAAAACGAGTCTGAATTCTTATGTTGCGCGTGTGTTAGACAAAGATGGGAAATCACGGTATCGAATGCCCTTAATAAAATGTAATATATAAAATAGGTATTAACTATGTCAGCAACTAGTAAACAAAATCCTATAGCTAATATACAATATCAAAAAACAATGACTAACCCAGGGAGCCGTATAAAATAATTATTTAATTAACTGCAAAACTTAAATTAAATTGTAATTAACTCCTGTTAATAAAAGATTAACCACCCGAGCAGGATACAATAAATATAACTAAATGTTATTATAACAATTGTTAAGGGGGCTGTAGTAGCACTACAATTTCTGAGAAGTTGTGTATACTGTATATGCAATTATCTACATTACTAGTCTAGTGTATTTGTGTACAAAGTAAATGAATGTGTTAGTGTACGTTATCCGTTTCCACGAAACTTCAAACAATAGTAATGATAACGAAGCCCAATATTTTAATAACTACATAAACCAGAAGTCGCCACGGCCGTAATTTCTATTTTTACGTAAATACTTAAATACGTAATAATTTTAGATTCTGAACGGAGTGATGAATGTATTGATTTTACAATGATATGTGTTTTTTTTTGTTTTGTGTCTGTGTACAGCATAACTAGTCGAAATAATGCTTCAATTGGGGTGGTTTCCGATGGCAAAGTGGATATCCTAGGTGCATTATAGAGGTAAAACGTAAACATTTTCCAACAGTTTTCAAAAAAAATCGAAAAAACCAAAACAAAGTGACAGAAAAACGGGAACCAGCTGAAGTCAAAAATCGGAGCATTATTAATGCTCCAAATGTTGTCAAAAAAAAAAAAAAAAACACAATCATAGTAAAATCAATACATTCTTCACTTCGTTCAGAATCTAAAATTTAGGATTAAAAGGGTTAAAACAGGCAATTATGATTTTTAATCAAGTTTAAAGGGTTAAACTTTTTGTGTTACACCATTTTTAATCGATAATATTCCCGAAAATGTTCTGGTTTTAGATTCTGAACGAAGTGATGAATGTATTGCTTTTACAATGATGTGTGTTTTTTTTTTTTTTTATGTCTGACGACAACATTTGGGGCAGTAATAATGCTCCTATTTTTGACTTCAACCCCTCTTTGAATAGGAAAATTCATCTAGTTGGTACTTTGGAAGGTTAAAAGTACAATTTTCAAATAGTTTTCAAAAAAATCGAGAAAAACAAAAAAAAGACAGAAAAATGGCAATTTTACGAAAAACCACTTTTCGACAAAATTGATTTTTTGATATTGCTGTAACTCAAAAACGAATTATTTTAAATACTTGAAATTTTCACCAAATGTTTATATTATGGTTATCTCTTTACAGTTAAATTTTCAAAATATTTTGACCATTTTTAAGCTACTTATAGATAATTGAAATTTTCGACTTTTCTAAGTTTTTTTTCTTCAAATGCCGATAAAAAATTTTTGGGTGTTCAGAAAATCTTGAAAATTTAATACAAGGTTTCTTATAAGTTGTTCTTAAAGTGATAAAAAAAAACCCGAAATCGTTAGTCACAATTTTTTTTTATAATTGCTTAAAGTTTGAATTTATACGAAATATTTCAAAATTTAAATTAAATTTCATACTCTCATTATGCGTATGTTGCCTAATACTTTTTTTATTAATAAACAGATACTATAAAGTAACCATAGTAACATATAAAAACTATACTATTTGTTTCAAAATAGAATATATGACAATATTTAAATATAATATATCCTAAACTGACAAATCATCTTCGTTCAAAATCGTTTTTCGTATACAATGATACCTATCATTGCATTCAAATTTAACCTACCATAGTCTGAGGTCCACCCCACCCCCTAATATACAGCAGAGCGATACCCACTTACCCGCTTTTTTAATTTCTATGATTACTAAATCGCTCATTTTATTTATATTTTTTCTATAGTTAAATAAATAAATATGTTGAAAGCAATAAATAATGTAGTATAAGCCATTATTTGATTTGCCCAACACTACAAAATTATTATAAATAGTAATTCAGTTTTTGGGGATATATTTGAGCCATTATTTTATGACATATATTAAATATTATTTAAATAATGTTCGCTGTGTAAATAACATGGTTAAATGGTTAAATGGTTCAATTAAATTTACTTTAGTCATTATTATGGTAATTGATAATATTTTTCTCCTAAATACGAATACCTATTTGTTATACAATTTTTATGATAATGCATAATCTGGAATTCCTTTCCGTGTTTGTTCTTTCTAAGTACTACCAGCGTACTTCGAATTACTGTCATTACATATATAATTCAGTATGACAGTATTAATTCAATTAATGTTTCATTGGCCGTGATGAAATTTAATTATAAATTCATAAAATAGATAATAATACACTTTGGTAACTGTCCGATATCATTTTCGCAAAAATTTGAGAAGGCAAATCGCTTTTTATTTTAGCTATTTTCACCATTAAATTTTTTATTTTTGTCGCAGAAGTAAGATTTTATTTCCTTAATGCACATGATTGTATTCACAGAAATAAGAGTTGAATGAGTTATGTTTGAATAAGATTTTAAAAACATGGACACTTCAAAGAGCTGTTTTTTTTAGTTTGCCTATGCTGTGCATACATATCATACGCACACGTTACGCCACTGATTATAAACTATAACCTTCACTGTAATTGATATTTTCTTGTCATTTAAGCATAAATCTAAAAATAAATACTATGCCTTTTGGAAATTATAACTGATAAGCTGTAATAGACGTGTTATAAATAAATATCATTACATTATTTTGTTAGTTGTAATTTTTTTTTTTTTTAACTTTTATTTTTAAAGCGTACAATCTGTAAATAAATTATTACAATAAGTATGCATGAGGAAATATATAATATAGTTTGATATAAACGTGATAAAAGCAGCCACCCAATGGCGACACTTTATGACATGATTAGGTTGAATTTAAATTTACCTTGTATATTTAGCTAATTGATATTTAAGTATTTAAGTCTCTACACCACTTTCTCTTCAGTCGACGAGGAGGATTACCAGGAATGGTGTCGGAATCAAGGGCAGAGATTAGTGGATTGGAGTGGTTTGTCAGTCGGGAGCGGAAGCGTTTATAAAGGGTTTTGGCAGTTTCTTCTATCGTATTAATTTTTAAATCTGTATGAAGTGTGTGAGTTAGTTGTAATTAAATGGTAGGTATTAATAATTTTAATAGGCTTCAAGTAAAATCGTTTAAAAACTAGGGGAGCTAAGCCACCCTCTAATTTTGCCCATCTTAATTTTAAAATCATCATACTTATGACAAAAATTCACATTCTTCTACATAAATATTTTCATTATTTTTATGAATTCCATTTTATAAATGATTTTGCTTACTGGTTCGGAATCTCAGAATGGTAAAGTTTACACATGATATTCTATTTCATTTATCCCAACTATTTAAACCATATTAACGTACAATGCCGTATTTTTGTGTTTATAAGTATTAACAATACACTATTATACAAGAATTTTAAAAAAAATGTATTTTTTCATGTTTTTAATTTAAAAAAAGCGGGTAAGTGAGTATCGCTCTGCTGTATATTAGGGGGTGGGGTGGACCTCGGATTATGGTAGGTTAAATTTGAATGCAATGATAGGTATCATTGTATACGAAAAACGATTCTGAACGGAGATGATTTGTCAGTCTAGGATATATTATATTTAAATATTGTCATATATTATATTTTGAAACAAATAGTATAGTTACTATATTATGTTACTATAGTTACTTTATAGTATCTGTTTATTAATAAAAAAAAGTATTTGGCCAATATTCGCATTATGAGCGTATGAAATTTAATTTAAATTTTGAAATATTTCGTATAAATTCGAACTTTAAGCACTTATAAAAAAAAATTGTGACTAGCGATTTCGGATTTTTTTTTTATCACTTTAAGAACAACTTATAAGAAACTTTGTATTAATTTTTCAAGATTTTTTGGCCACCCTAAGTACCAACTAGATGAATTTTCCTATTCAAAGAGGGGCTGAAGTCAAAAATCGGAGCATTATTACTGCTCTAAATGTTGTCGTCAGACAGAAAAAAAAAAAAAAAAAAAACACACACACACATCATTGTAAAAGCAATACATTCATCACTTCGTTCAGAATCTAAAATATGTTACCCAACTATATAGAAACTAGCTAACAGAGTTTAAGGCTTCTGGATATTGCAGCATAGACGCGCGACTTGCAAACTCAGGGAGTTTCGAGAACTAAACGATACAATAATATTTTAACTATTTTATTATTAATTATTAGCTGTCGTCCCTTATGAATTATGATCATTTAATATAATATAATAATGAACAGTCATAATACAGGCTCGTTATACAGTCATTTTAAGATGTGTTACAGTTGTGTATCTTCATCGGTTTATCCGGACAAGAACTGGGGCGGTGGTGGTGTTGGAGGCGACAGCGGCAGAGACGGCGAGGACATATATACCTTGAGTATGGAATTTGTGACGGCATACTGGTTGATCTTACGCATGTTCTGAAGTACGAACGACTGGACGAATAGGTTAGCCGGCTGCTTGCCACGTGACTTATCGCCGGTGACCAGCACATGAACACGGCCGTTTTCCACCGGTTGCTCATTGATCGATCGTATGAGGAACTGGCATTCGGTGAACCGCTGATGCGTGATGTTCAAATGGATCTGGTACTGGCCGACGGCCGGTTTTGGGTCGCGCGCCTCCTCAGGCCCGCAACCATCCACGTGCGTATACCGAGCACCGATTGTATAAAACCGCCAGGCATCGTGGGGTACGTTGGCCAGCGTCATGTAGTACCGGTATACGAAGTCCTGAACCGGTTGCGTAGTTACGTCGTCAAATTCTGCTGTACTCGGCTCCGTGTTCATTTGCGGTTCGTCCTCGGACATATTTTCTTTAATATTATGTTATAATAATGTTAGTAATTGCTTTTATCAATTTTATAAATTCCTTATTTATTTATTTAAATAATATTATGTTGCGTGTCGCGACGGTTACGACGAAGATACCGATGGTGGAGCGCACCTGCTGGTGGTGTTTTTTAGTTTTTGTTAAAAAAAATACATCCAATTACAACAAAACATGGTTTAAAATCAACAGTATACATAAAAACAAAATAAAATAGTATTAGTACATTCGTGATATTTTTGGATACCTAGTTGTTTTTTTTATATGTATAATTTCGTTTTCTTTCAGTGTCTAAATTTATTGTTTTTCGGCCTTAAGAGGACGCCATACCCTCATGTGTTGTCTCTGTCTTACAAGTACGTAACATAGCAAATTTACGCTAAGCAGATCACGTTTAGCTCCGTCAATTTAAAAATTAGAGTGAATCGACCTATTACGAAACTTGATGGTAAGAAAATTATCTGTGTTTGTATGTTGGTTTTTTACGATAGTTCAATTTTTTAACAAGAATGCCGAACAATCATAGGTTATCTGATTTGGAATCTGGCAATTGTCGGAGGCTCAATATGCATTAACCTGAACAGGGTATATAAATAAAGTGTTTTGATTTAAATTGATTATAGTTATTATTTTTTTTAACAAAACGTTACCACTTGGTTAAATGCTGACGTTGTATAATTTGTAATTTACAAGTGCATTTAATTAAAATAATATAATGAGTACCATCAATAAAATAATAGGAATAAAATGTAATAGGTAAAAATATTTATTATTATTTTTGAATTTTGAATTATAATTACAGTGAAAAGTAAATGTATAAGTATTAAGTTGTACTTATAAAGTTCTAAATCACATTGTTCGAGTATTCGATTTACAGTTGGCTGAAGCACAACTGTCTTTAGCATTTGAAATTCACGATTTTGATGACTATGCTCCTTGTATTCTTGGCTGTTTATTTCATTACAAATAAGTGACATAGTAGTATAATATAAAATTATATAATATGTTAATTGTTGACCTATCCTTGAGGTTTTATTTTGGACAAGGTCATTATGTATCTTATAATTTGAATTATACAGAATTTGTTTAACAAATTACCGTAACACACATGTCTGGGTTTATATGTTTATATTAAACATATAAATATGAATATTTTCTAATATAAATAATTCAATGCATTTTATAATTGTTACAAAATAATCAGATTTATCACGGAAATAAGGATTGAATATAATCGTACAGAATAGTATATAATATTTTATATAAAAAAAAATAAAATGATAAAAATGACAATATTTTTATGAATATAGAAAATAAATAGGTAATATATTATGAATGATTGAGTACATCAATAATATAAATAATAATCATAACAAACACGTAAATGAGAAATTTCAAATTAAATAAATATAATATTATGGTATTAAATTTCGGTTTTCATATAAGAAAACCAACAAATTAACATTTTTTGTTAACCCTTTCACTGCTGACCTCTAAAATTTAAAGCACCTGCTGTGTGCTGACTATATTTCATAAATTATTTAAATAGTTTTTCTGCCCTATAAGGATAGATCTATGCTCAATTAATCAGAAAAAATTTTAGAAAAAAAATTTGGACCAAAACTTACTAAGTTATAGATAATTGTATAACTCTTGGACAGTGGTCCTCAAAATGCACTCGCTTGAATAAATTAAATTACCAAATCATTTAGACATCAGGTTTTTAAATATTTTTAAGTCATCAATATTTTTTTTACACAATTTAAAATTTTTTTTTATTTAAAAAATGTAAGTAAAGTATAAATTTAATAATATTTTTTTGTGTGATAGTTTTCAAAGCATGTTGACGGATACAGTGGAATATCGTTACAATCTGCACACTTATATTTTGTTTCTTTTCTTTTATCATTTTTTTTACATACTACACATCTTCTAAGAATTGGTTTATTTTTAGTTGGACAAATGTTGTCTTGAAGAAAATGTCTGCCTGTAAGGCGCATTGAAATATCATCACCACGCCTTCCTTTTTTACTAGTTGGTGATGATAGATCCTTGGATGTGTATTTTTCTAACAATTCTTTTATCAGTTGCAGTTGAAAATCAGCTAGTGGGATTTTCTTTTTTGTGACAGATTTGTATGCTGAATAAGCATTAAGAAGGCCCAAGTCAAGTAAATGAAAAAATAAATTTTTATACCACTTCATATTCTTTCGAAGACATTCTACCGAGCTAAGCAACATGTCTGTTTTATCTATAGTACCTACCCATTAATGCATTATAGCCTATCACAGAAGCTGGTTTATAAACTTTATTTTTGGTATAGTCAATTTTTCCTGTGTGACACATTGTATCATCAAAATATGTTGTAAGCATATGTACATCCCTTCGATCATGCCATTTAGTCGTTAACATTCGTTTAGTAAATTGTTGTTCCATTTCACCAGCTTTTAATTTTTTGGAAAATTTGGGCATACCTCGACGGTTACTTCTGACTGTTCCAGTGACATGAGTTTTTTTTTTGTATAAACTCATAGCTAATGATGGACTAGAGTACCAATTGTCTATAAAAAGATGATGTCCTTTGTTTAGGTATGGCCGCATCATTGTCATTACAACTGCACCAGACTTTCCCAAGTTTGGATCACAGTTTAGTAGTTTAGTTGAATCACCAGTATATATAATAAAGTCTAAAATGAAATCGGTTTGAACATCACATAATACAAAAAGCTTTATACCAAAGCAATGACGTTTTATTTTGATAAATTGCTTAAATGACAAGCGGCCTTTCCATAGCATAAGACTTTCATCAATAACCAAGTTTCGGTATGGTACGAGAAAATCTTTAAATTTTTTTTTTTATTTCATCAATTACCATGTTCAATTTAAAGAGTCTATCTTCAGGTACCTGTTCTTCATTGTTAGAAAAATGTAGCATTTTCATCAAAAGTAAATATCTGTCTCTACTCATTATTTTCGAAAAAATAGTTTGGTAAAGTAAAGGGTCACTTGACCAGTAATCAGATAATTTATTTTTTTTTGTTCCTGGCCATCAACATAGTGATTGCTATAAAAACATACAGTTCATTTGTATTTGTATCAAACCAACAATTTATTCTTGAGCTTTTTGATAATGACTGGCCATTCTGTAAGTTGTATCTATTAGTTTCATAAACTACCTTTCCCAGGAGTTGAGGAGTAATTAGACCTTCATAGAAATCTAAAATACTAGAACTGTGGCTTACTTCAAACTCATCTTCTTCAAATTTACACTGGAACAAAAATTAAAAATTATTATTTATACATTGTATTTTTACAATAACATTACAATGAAGAAACAGTTATAATAATTCAATAAAATAATAAATATTATACGAACAATATGTTATAACTGAGGTACCTACTCATCTAATTATGAAAGTTTATAAAAATCATACTTTATAATATACTATAAAAATCTGTTTATGTTATGTAAACATTATACTATAAAAACTGTTATATTTGTTTACATGGTAAATAATATTATCTATTATGTGTGATAGTATTTAGTTTGTTGTAATAAAACAATGTTATAAACTTTTGTGTATAAACAAATATAGGTATCCTATAATATAATAACACTATCAGTAAATATAAAACCATTTAGTTATTTAGATATTTACAATGAGTAGTCATATTCAACAAGCCATAATATTATATATTCAATATCACCAATATACAATATTGATCAATAATATCCATATGGTGATATAACTAATGCAAGGGTTCATCACTTACAACAATTAATAATACTAATACAGTAATAGGTGTCTACCTTTTTATCGTCAAAATGTAAATGCTCGGGTACAAATTTTTCACGAGATTTCCTTGGGTATGAAATTACTTTCAGAGTGGGTTTTGTAATTTTCTTTTTTTTTCCTTGTAGCCGTGGTAATGTAGATGTTTGTGCAGTTATTATTATGACAGTGTTGTTATGTTGTGGCAATTGTACAGGAAAAACATTATCCTCATCATTTGCTACATCTATCGAATAATTTATTTGGAGTAAATGCTTGTCTATTTTAATATTATAACTTTCAGTAATCTTACCATGTTCAAAATCAATGTCATTCAAAAATTTATCATCAGACTTCTCATTGGCGATTATTTCATCCAAATGATTTAAAATATCGTCATCCGTCAACATTTTGTATAAATTCATTGCAAATTTGTTACGAAACTTACCAAAATGAGTGAAAAGAACAATATTTATAAAAAGTTATTTTTTAGTCAACCGTATTTTACGCCTGATAAAACAATCGTACAAGAACTATTACCATTTTGGGAGTCATTGATTTTCGCCAAACACTTTAACGTTTATAGCAAATGAAGTTTTTGTAATAGGCTTTTGATTTTTCTTCCATTGGATAGATAATTCAAAAATCTATAGCCCGATATAACATTTATTTTTCTATGATTCGTCAAATAATTTAAATTGATAAAAACGTGTATACACGTCCACAGCACACGGGAAGTGCTTTGCTCCGACGTGTATACACGTCCACAGCAGTGAAAGGGTTGTGATGTTCGCTATGAATTCACTGCATTCAGTGTTGCCAGACATACGGATGCGGTTGGGGGCATACGGTAGTTCTACAATGTGTACGGTCCGCGGACGGATGAATACAAACGATAAAAAAAATACGGTAATTTGAGTTTCTTTTCATATCAATTTTAAAAACAGTCATACCCTATAAAAAATAAACAAAGTTATGTTAGGTTGGGTTAAAAATAAAAATAAATGCCGTTTCTTGTTAAATGTTAGTTACTGTGTAGACGTGTAGTGTTAGTGTATACTGTATACTTTATACTTTTATTACTAATACAACTATAGTTATATAATTATAATATAATAAAATATAATATATTATAATATATTATATATATATATATATATATTATATATTTATTATAACTATAGTTGTATTAGTAATAAAAGTAATATATTATATTAAGTTATTAAAATTTACCATGGCCGATTCTGAGGAAAAGATGGACATTGAAGTACGAACACCTAGGGGAGAACAAACTAAAAACTTAAGCCATCGAAAACAAAAGTTTAGGGATGAAAGGCTTAATATGAAAGAGTTTAAAAATTGGTTAAGACCTGTGAAGGAAAATCCATTAAAAGCATATTGCTGTTACTGTCGTTTTGAAATAGTATCAGAACTCTCGACAGTAAAAAAGCATATGAATAGTATCAAGCACAAATCAGCTACTAAATAAATAACTGGAACTAAAACCAATTTGTTTTCTTCAATAATTCCAACTAGAAATAACGACCAAGCTATTAAAAGAGCCGAAATAAAAATATGTGGGTTCTTAGCAGAGCATAACATTTCATTTAATACGATGGATCATTTGACAGATGTTTTAAAAGAAGCTTTTCCCAACTTTAAAATTGCTGAAGGCCTTCATCTCGGTAGAACAAAAAGTACCAATATAGTAAAACATATTATTAGACAAAATCATAAAGATGAACTAATAAATGATCTTAAAAATACTAACTTCAGTATTATCATTGATGAGAGCACGGATGTAGGGACTGTAAACGTAGTCTTTTTAATTACTTGAAACTATGTAAAAAATGTTTTCAAAAACATGAATACATTTTGAAATAATGAGTGTTGTTTAATAAAAGAATCACCCTGTATATATATTTATTTTTTATAGAGATTGAAGTGACAGAAATATCTTCTAATGACTTTGAAAATATTAAGTAAGAATTAATTAAAATAATTATTTATTTATCTGTATTTTATTATAAAAAATTACCAAGTCAGGGAAATTATTTAAAATTAAATAATAAATAAGTTTTGTTTTTAATAATTAAGGAATAATGATGCCGAATCAGAAATTGCAAGGCATAATATTATAAACCAAAAACATGTTACCGTCAACCGGGCCAACTTGGGGCGCGTGCTTAACTTGGGGCAAAAATATTATCTTTTAGTTTTACCTCCATAACGGTCTCTTATCAATTAATTCATGTGATACAAGTATTCTGTTGTTATCTTAGAAATATTTAAAATCATTTTACAAGTGTCGCAGCATCAAATTTTAAACGTAAGTATTAATTTTTATTAATTCTTTTTGTGTCTAATATCTATCGTTTTGAAAAGGTCCAAAAACTTACACTAATACTCATTGAATGAAACGCTTTACATACAAATCAATAATAAAACATATGTTCGGATGCGTGTAAAATTTACTACTCCATAATCTAAATTATTATAATCCTGCATACATATCTGTAAATTACGTTTAACTCATTTAGTCCAAATTGGGGCATTGTTCTTCAACCCTGGTCCAAGTTATACCTAGGATCATTAAATTAAATTTAAACAAGACTAACTTAGCTAAAATTTAGTCTAAATACTACTTAGGTATATTTATATTTTTAACTATGTACAGATGGGTAGATGCCGGAAAAAAATTGGTGGACGAACATACAAAAATTTTTCTGATCATGATTTGCAAAGAGCTGTTGCTCTCGTTAAGAACGGTGTTTTAAGTGAGCGTCAAGCAGCTGAACAATTTGGAATTCCAAAGTCTACAATTAATAGAAAGAGAAATAAGAAAAATTTGAAGCCTGTTGGGAGACCTTGTGTTTTATCTACAATAGAAGAATCTATGTTGTTGGACGGACTAGTTACAGCTGGGAAATGGGGATTCCCTTTGACATCAAAAGACATTGGTTTTATTGTAAAAAATTATTTAGACACTGAAGGCCGTAAAGAACAAAGGTTTAAAGATAATTTACCAGGTCAAGACTGGCTAAAATTGTTTTTACATAGGCATAATGATGTACTAACAGTTAAACTATGTGAAAACATAAAGCGAGCTCGGGTAGCAGTGAGTTGTGATACTATAAATTTATTTTTTGAAGAACTTACTAAAACAATTGAAGGTGTTGATCCGGAACTAATTATTAACTACGACGAGACAAACATGACAGATGATCCAGGAAAAAAAAAAGTAGTTGTGCGCCGTGGCACTAAACACGCAGAGTGTATAAAAGATACATCGAAGTCAAGCACCTCCGTTATGTTTTGTGGCACAGCATCAGGAGTTATATTACCATTATACGTAGTATATAAAGCTGAACATTTATACAATACTTGGACCTATAATGGACCACCTGGTACTAGATACAATAGGTCACGTAGCGGATGGTTTGATATGACGTTGTTTGAAGATTGGTTTTTTAGTATAGTGATGCCATATTTTCGAAAATTTCCAGATAAAAAAAAAGTTATGATCGGAGATAACTTGGCAAGTCATGTATCAACAAAAGTGATAGAATCTTGCAAAACAAATAACATTTCATTTGTACTTTTACCACCTAACAGTACACACTTAACACAACCCCTTGATGTGGCATTCTTCCGGCCTTTAAAAATGAAATGGAAAAAGCAACTGGACATATGGAAGGATAAGAATACGGGTGTTCTTCAAAAGTCTCAATTTCCCAATATTTTAAATAAAACAATGAAAGAATTAGGGCCTAACGCATCAAAAAATATCATAGCCGGATTTGAAGCTTGTGGTATAGTACCTTTAAATCCAGAAAATGTGTTAAAAAGAATTCCAAGAGAAAATTCTTTCAGTGATGACTCTTGGTTGAATTCATTTGAAAGTCATTTGGCAGAACGTCGCTTAAATGTAATATCTACTAATCCAAGGAAAAAAAGAGTGACTGTTCCAGCTGGTAAAAGTATATCAGAATTGAATACAGAAATAGTTGATACAAACAGTATCTCAAATGATATTGAAGACTTAGAAGTAGTTTTTTCTGAAGAACCAGTAATTGATAGCATTAATAGTGAACCTGAAAATAATCCTATTATTATTGTCATACCCACAACAGATCAACTTCCTGGGCCGAGTGGTAATAATAATCAAGATGATGATGATGAAGATGAAGTGTTCGATACAAAAAACCTTAGAGTAAACGATTATGTATTGGTAAAATGTCTTTATAATAAGAACTCTAAAAAAGCCAAATTTAAAACGTTCCCATGCCTTATTAAACATATAAGTAAGGGAATAAATGGTATAAAGTTTATTTGTAGTTTTTTAAGACAGTATAAAGGAAGAAATGAAACATATGTATTTCCAAATGTTGAAGATGTTATGGAAGTATCTGAAGAGAACATTTTAAAACGTTTGATGGTAATCAAAGAACATAGAAATACATTTACTTTTAATATGTAAACTAAAAGACTGTTTGTAACATGAATTCCTAATTTATATTTACAAATTATAAGACTTATTTAGTAGATACCTAAAGAAGAAAGTTACCTGTTATTTAATATTTAACAATTATGTTATTATTTTTTAATTTTTAATGTTATTTTTTGTTTAATACTTTATAAATTGGTTAACAAGGAAGTTACCTACCTACTTAATATTTAATACTTAACAAGAATATTATTATTTTTAATTTTTAATGTTATAATTTGTTTTAATACTTTATAAATTGGTTAACAAGGAAGTTACCTACCTAATTAATATTTAATACTCTACAAGAATGTTGTTATTTTTAATTTTTTAAAGTTATTTACAAATTTTAATAATTTTTTGATTGGTTAACAAGAATGTTTTTATTTTTTTGTATATGTTAATATACACTCACCAGGTACAAAATATATTTTTTAAATTCAGAAAATTATCTAGTATTTTTTAAAAATTTAAAATAGTGCCCCAAGTTGGTTTGAATAAATTATAAAATAGATTTTTCATAAGAAAAACATGAATGCCCCATGTTGTCGATATTCGGTACAACACGGGGCAAGCAGAAAAATAAAAAAAACACATAGAAAGAATAATTTGTATGATTCAACTGCAACAGAAATTAATAAATTAAACCTTAACTAAAAAAAAATGTTATATTGAAAATAACTGTAGAATAATTAGACTTAAAGTTATTTATAATAGAATTTCAAAACTGCCCCAAGTTGGCCTGGTTGACGGTATTTATTATGTGTGTTAATATAATCTTAGTCGGCATTTATAAAATATTTACTGTAGTATATTAGTATGTAGGATGTACTAATTAATTGAAACAGGTATACATATATTATGTATTCTGTAATACTAATAGGTAAATAAGTGTTGTGATACTAATTTAAAATTAAAATAATGTTGTATAATTTATTAATTAATTAGATATTTTATGTAAAGTATTAAATAATTTTTTTCTATTTTCCCTATTTTAATTATAATTCATCAAAAAATTGGTACTAGTTATAATACTAATAGCTTAAAATAATTAATTATAGATAAATATTAATAACATTATAAGTTATTTTTAATTTTTAGATTAAAACTTCTACTCGAGTGTTGCACAAAAGAAAATGAAGATTTAAAAAATGAGTTAGTTGTTTTAAAAAAAGAAGTAGTAAATCTTAAAAATGTTATTTCTTGTTGACAAGAATTAATTAATAAGAATAATTATGAAAATAATAATTAGAAAAATGAATTGGTTATTTTCAAAAAAGAAATAGGAAATTTAAAAAATGTTATTTATTTTCAACAAGAAACAAGAAATAACGTCAATGACACAAATACCCAAGAGGAAATATTTGTAAACAGATTTACTGAAAAATTATCAAAATTATTTACATACACTCAAATAAACTTTATCTAAAATAATAAAAAGAAAGTTTATAAATGGACTGAAGAAGATATCATTAAGAAGTGTATCGCCAAAAGCATATCAATATTTGTTGAAGAGAATTTCCTTTGCCTAGTATGAAAAGATATTTATAATTAATAATAGTAAATTTCATTGTACCATTGTAGGTTTTCGACTTTACGATCACGGGCCGCTACTTTTCCAGGGAATCGTGGATTATTGTATGGTGTATTAGAACTGTTGTGAACTAAAGGTTAGTAATTTAAAACATATTGTTGTATAAAATAAATGAAAACAAATTGTTTATTTTTGAAAGGTCAATTTATGGTCCGTAATGAAAAAATAACAATTTTATCTCATTTGATAAAATTATGTTAATTATGTTTATGGACTACCTAGACGGTTTATTACCGACTTTGGGACCTGCTACACATCCAGGGTGTTTAAAAAATTTTCCCCAGAACCGGGAATACAAGTTAATGTTGACGTCATCCCGCCACCCCCGGGCGAATGAACAAGTTGAAAGAGATTATAGTGTAGTCATGGCAGCAATAATAACAAGGAACGATGCCCCGAATGGTTGGGACAAAGGTCTTCTTGAGGTAAAGTGGTGCTTAAATAACAGCGAAAGCAAGGTGACCCTTCCTTTGAAATGTTGCATGGCTACATGTTTAGGTTTCGTTTGGAAACGCTTAGGGAAGTAACTATTTCCTCTGACGATTGGACTATGCCTCAAAAGAGCTTTGGGATGAGGCTCAAGATCAATTGGAAAGACTTAAATTTAAGAGTTTAAGACCAAGGCTGTATTTAATAGACACCATCATACAAACACCCACTTTACCGTAGGAGAAATAGTGGTGATGAAACGAGGACATACTGCTACGGTTGAATCAACCAAGTTACAGGACTGCTAGAGGCTCCTTTGGTGATAACAGAATGACTACCTAAGGACTTCTATCGGGTGGTTGATCTGGGTGGGACCAAGAAGAGTAGATTCATGACAACAGGCCACGTAATCCAACTAAAGTCATGAAACTGTGACTAAGCTGAACCAGAGATGGAAATAGATCAAGGAACAGAGTGTGGCGAGAATCCAAACGAAAATGATGACATGGGCGGTTTTAATTTGGGCGAATGACCTAAAATAATATATCATGTGGGCGAGTTGTAAATATATTTTTATAAAAATGAATTTTTAGAGACTTAGGACTCTCAGCTAACTCTAATTGATATGGTTAAAAATGCATCATATTATTATTATCTTAACTAAATTTTTTTTATTAGCATAGTATCTCATATGCCCATTTTTTTAATAAAATTTATTATATTCTAATATAAATATTATCATAATATATTGCATTAAAAATCCTAACTAATTATAATAATTAATAATTAGTATGATTTCTCATGCCCATTTTTTTAATGTAATCGATTATTGTTAATGTTCTGGTTTGATATTCTTCCAATGATTTTAATGTATACTTTTGTTTTTCTTTAGTATTTTTACGTACCTGATATATTGATTTTTTTGTGTAGATAGAATTTAATTCCCCAAAATCATATTACTCATTGTTATTTGTTTTGTATTCTTATATCTCATCTAATTAATGTACATACTTGTTGTATAGATTGTAGATTGTCTTTTTACTCAATAAAAAAAAAAAAAAGATAGAATTAATTTTAATAAAGTTATAAATAGCTATCACCAATCAGCCCGAACGATATAATAATAATATTGAGTTGAATACATTGTATAGTAAATACGAATATAAAAATTATTGTATAGGTAAGTATGCAACTTCCCTATTATTCCCTGTATATATCCCTATATAATTCATAAATTAATTCGCCTAAACGATCAGTTAATTTCTCGCCCAAATGATATATACTCTACTAAGGTAAATTTTGGGTTATTCGCCCAAATGAATGACGCCCGATGACATGGATCATGGACGGAATGTTATGGTGGAACTAAAAGAGAATGTTGAAGAGGTGTCGAAGAAGTGGAATCATCGACCTCCGTATTGGTTAAGAACTTTGAGTAAGATGTTCAATATTATTTTTTTTTTATATGTATTGTTATCATGCAGTAAGATGTGTTTATTTATATTTATTTCTTAACATTGTATTAAAAAGAAATTGAAAATATTATGAACACTGTTCTTATTTCCATATGTTTAAACTGTTAATTAATATTATTTTATATTTGTATATGTTTATTTCTTAACATGGTGTTAAAAATAAAATTGGAAACTTTATGAACACTGTTTGATATGTTGGAACTATTAATTACTACTATTTTGCTTTTCTTTATTATATGTTATTTTATTTTCATTAACTTAAAGATGATTTGTTAATATTGTTCTAATGTTGTTTTATGTTATTATATATATATTACGGTCAAAGTGTATAATCGGATGTTGTAGTACAATGCCCAATTCCATTGGACAACGTGGATAATTATACACTTTGCCCGGGCATTGTACAGAATGACCAGAGCACAATGGGCAATTACAATTAATTAATTAAAAATGTATAAAACAATTTTTGTTATCTTAATAATTTCCAATAATTTATTTTAAGAATATTAATAAATTTTTATTTATTTTTGCAACTTAAGCTATCATGATATTTAGAAGTACATAGTTTACCTGTAGCCTTACACTTACATTTATTTGTCTTGCATTGCTGATTACAGTTACATTCATAGGTGTAATTTGAGTTTTAAATTTGTGGGAGCTATTATAATTTGCATGTATGTACTGTGTATATGCTCCCTGTGATATATAAAGGTGGAAAGGAATATACAAACCATTTTTGGGAGGAGGGGCTATGATTGATTTTGAGGGAGCTTATGAATTTGAGCCCCCCTCAAATTGCGCTTATGGTTATATCCTTGACCGCCAAGATTTGAAAATTTTCTAACCACTTCTCTTAATGATATCAGAGATATTATTGGTATACACTATACACGCAGACGCGGAATCGCGATAAACTTACATAGCCCACAAACAATTAAGCACTGTACACAATGCCCGGCTATTGTATAACAATGACTAGGCAATGTACCTAAATTAAAAGCAGATTCAGCTTTGCCCAAATATGATGAGTATTGTGCACAATGTCCGGGAACTGTATTACAATGCTTGAATTATACACTTTGACCGTAACATATATATTGTATAAAATGTGCATGTTGAGGTCAATGGTGTAGCAGGATGGTCGACTGTAAACTCCTTCAGATGGTGTGGCTCGTTGCTGTCTTTAGCAACGGCTTCACTGCCCGGACGAGTAGTCTACTCATTACTCCAGCATACACTCTTTATTAATTATGGGACTGATATTAGATGAAATGTGTATAAAAGAAAATGTTCACTGGACTGGATTACGTTACCAGGTATTTATTGATTAGGGTCCAGGTATCATAAATGAAATGGATCATTTGCCATATGCCAAGGATGTATTAAGTAATTATGGTTGTGGCATAAAATGCACATTGGGAAACAGCAATTGGCTATTAATTGTTTATCTGCAGAAGAAAAAGCTAGTATAATAAAAACATGTTTATCACAATATTACGTTCAATTGGCATTTTAATTAAGTCACTTACATTTGCCGGAGCTTCCAATAACATAGCTATGACAAAATATTAGGTGCTAATATATCTATTATCCATACTTGCAACTTCTTTTGATCATACTGAAACTAACGAAAAAGTACACCTTATTTGACTCTTGTTATATATTGAAGAATTACAGTGTTTTGGACAAAAGCACGATTTAAGATAGTATGGTTGCCCAACGAGCTATGATAAGACGGCTTGGATTTAAATCGTGCTCTCGACAGTGTTGCCACGTCAATCAAAACAAACAGCGCTACAGTTCGCTTAAAATTGCGCTATGCGCTCGACGGTGTAGAAATAGCGTTTTGCACGATGGCCGACTTCGTTACCATTATTAGTGTGGCGACACCGATTGTCACTACTGACTGCTCGACCCGCCCGACCGACGTTACCACTTTTGATACGTGAATTTTACCTATTATTTGAATTATATTCGTTTTTATATTTTTACATGTTTTCGACTATTGTGAATTTTATATGTTTTTATATACGCGACGCAGCGATCGCACCCCTACTCCGCGCGGTACGCTCAAAACCGTCCCGCGAAGGCACAACGCCGATCGCGACGTAAAGCCCTTTCTCTTGGCTCCCGACGTTCGACCGAGCCACAACGCGACAAGTCCGACCGAACTTATATATCGCCGACCCGAACCCGACGTAATGCGCCATCTTGGTAATGCATTCTCGTGCATTTACCACGCGCATCGACGACCTTTTGCATCGAGATGTAATGACCACCGTCTCGACCCGTACGGTTCGCGCTACGCAGCGCATAGTACCGTTACATCTCCCGATCCGCGACGTACGAGCATTTCAAGTTATTGCAACTTCGGCCGCTCTCGTCACGTCGATATACGTCTCCGACGTTCCCGGTCACGCGACCAAGCTCGACGGTTTTCGTGCCTACGCACCAACGCTCCCACGTACGAATCGAACCCGCGTGCGCCCCGACGCAAACGCCGCACGCACCGAGCATCGAGCACCCAACGAAATGGCAAAACTGAACGCCTAGTCACGCGCGCCATTTATTTATGTTAACGACGTGTTTATACAATAAACGACATTCGACGCACACGCGTCCTTCACTTAAATACGTGTTTACTTATTTTACCTACATACCTGTCTAGCGTCCTACCTTCAAGACACGGAGTCAGATCGACAAGCGTATGTTGGGTGACAAGTGTATTGGTACGACGGGTAAACTTACACCGCAACCGCGGTAGCCATACACTTGTTCCCACATTAGTTATAACTTATCGCCATAGATATTAAACATGCTTATCACCGATATTTTTTATCACATTCGTTAATTTCTTAAAATTTCTTATTTTCTTATCAAAAATTTCAAAAATATGATGATTAAATTAACATATTAAGTATATTTAAACCTTGATATTAAACTATTAAGTTGGGTAATAAAATATAATAACAATTCATTATAGTCATTTAAAATGTAAATTATTATTCCAAGTTTTATAATAAATAATTCAAAATTGAAATGGTCAATAATCAATGGAATAATAAAGTAGTGAGTACAATAAATTGAAATATAATAATAATAAAATAAAAATAACTAAATTAAATTTAAGCTGACTCAGAATCTTCTTCATCCGAGTCACTATGTCATACATGCATTGGTTAAATTTTTTTAAATGCTGTTCTGTTATAATATAATCAAGGCAACATTTACTGTCGTTTTTTATATCTAATTTTGTTCTAATCAAAGCTTTTACAGTATTCGGGTTGAGACGATTTCTTTTTTTAGTTTTTATATCAGTAAGCATTGAAAATACCCTTTCTACGCTAGCATTACCACGAGGAAGAGTTAATACAACTAATGCCAACTCAGATAAATTAGGAAAAACAGCACAGTCATTGAAGTTTTTAATAGTTTTTATGTAGGTACATCCAAAATTCAACAACTTCTGTAGAAAATCTTTCTGATGTCTTCTCATCTTCAGAAAAATAATTTCTAATGAAACTAATTTCATTTAATATATCTTTTTTTTTTCTCATTGAAATTTAAACATTTCAAAACATAATTTATGGTAATACTTGAGTTACTTAAAATTATCTTGGGATTCACAAAACTAATTTCTTTATATAGTTGATTATTAATTGGTAATCTTTTAATACTTTCGTCAATTATTTTTTGGTAGAAAAAAATAATAATATTCATAAATTCTATGTAATTTGAATTATTGTTACAGGTGTTTAATATACTTCTAGTATCTTCTCCAATACATATTTCGTCATTTAAGAGTAAATGAGAAGGATTTTTAAAATCAAGTTTATCAAATGAATCACCAGAGTAACATGCAGTTTTTAGAAATTTAGAGCACATAACTCGAATAAATCTTGTACTTTCTTCATACATTTTAAAAATCAAAACTTTGTTAGATTGGAAGAATGCATTGAATGAATTAATGAGAGGTAATATATACTGCAAAAAACATAAATATGCCTTATTATAAGGATTTTGGATCTCATGGTAAATTAATTTAGCCACTGGGTTCTTTTCTTCAACCTAAGCTAGTGTAAATAATTGTTTTAAGACATCCCATTGTTCAAGAATTCTATCAACACATTTATGAAGAGACAGCCATCTGGTCTGGCTAGGTTGAAGTATTTTAACCTGGGATTCATTCATAAATTTTATGTAATTCTCTTAAAATTGATTGTCGTTTTGGACTACGTGAAAAATAAGTAGATATGTTTTGTAACAATATTTCTACTCTATTTGGTATACAAAAAGCAGCTGATGATGCTATCAAATGCGCAGTATGACAAATGCATCCATTTACTACTACGTGCGGATTCTCTTTCATTAAATATGTTTTGAAAGATTCATTGCAACCCATCATAACTGAAGCATTGTCGGCACAGTAACCAACAATATTTTTTGTACTTAAATTAAGTTTGTTTAAACTATTTTTAAATAAAGTGAATAAACCTATTGCTGTTCCATCATCAGCATTTACAGGAATGAGGTCTAACATTTGTATTTGTAACTTATCATCTGAAAAATATTTTACTAATACTGTTAACAATTTAGTATTACTAATATCCGTGCTTTCATCAAGATAAATTGAAATTTTTTTTTATTTTAAATCATTAACCATATTTTCTTCAACAGTTTTAGAAAAAACATTTTTTATAATTTATGTACATTTTGTACGTTTTAAAGAAACTTGTTTTGATATTTTAGAATCATCAGAAATAATCGATTGTAACTGAGATAAATGATTTATACTATTGAAACTTATATTATGACATAAAATATACAAAACTTGTTTAAGTTCTGCCTTTTGAACTTTAATTTTCAATTGCGATTGGTCAGGAGTAACTGTCAATGGCAAAACATTTTTTATACTACTTACAGATTTTAGATGGTGATTTGATTTGCTATGCCGAATAATGTCACTTTTTTTGCTTCCAAATGTTGTATTACAAGAAATGCATTTGGCTTTAGCTGGTTCATGAACTACTGGTTGTAACTATCCAACAAATCTTTCGTCATCTAGCCAAGAATCAACAAATAGTTGTTTTCTTACATTTTTTTGTTTTTCTGTTTTGGTCAGTTCCCCACGTTTTTGTCTTTTGCTTTTTGGTGTCAAATTCTTATCTCCATCGACTTCATCATCAGTTCTGTCATCTTGACCATCAATTATTGGATTATATGTTTTTGCCTTAAATGTTTGTAGTCACCAGATTAATACAGTACCTAGTTAATTGTTATATATTGCAATAAAGATAATTTCTTACTTTTGGTCCACCGGTTAAAAAACGCTTCATGTTTAATTAGAACAATATTGTAATTAAAATTGAAAAAATAGCATTTTGTACCTTTTTAAAGCAGTATTTTATAAACCAGAATAGCTCACAAGTTATTTTACAGTCAAAAACTCATAAGAATATTCATACTATGAATGAAAAAAAAACCAAAATACATAAAATAAAAGTTAAATAAAAATGAATCAACTATTAAGAATATCATATAAGTACTTAAGAACTTTGAAACTTTAACTTTTCTCAAGAGCCAAGAACACACTTTAGTAAAGTCACAGACCACAGTCAGCACTGTCTTGACAAATTATCTTGTCAATATTTATCATATTATAATATTTATTTTACAAATAGATGGAATAATGCTCTGGAAATCTTGATAAACTTGAGGTCATTGGACTATATTTTTATAGATTAGATTATTAGATTTGAAAAAAAGTCTATACTTTAATATAATACAATATATTTAAAATTTGGCGGTGGTATGATAAGTGGTATGATCTATGATAACAATTATGGTATGTAATTTTAGCTCGTATAGATACTATATAATTTATATTTTGGTTTTTTGTCTCCAAAAAAGTATATACACACTTAATTGTAATTTAGTTGATTTTATTGTTTTTTATTACAAATCATATTGACATACTTAATAATATTATATACTATATTTTGATAAATCAATAGTAACTGACAACTGTTAACTTTTTCAAATTTGAAATTGTCTACGCCCCCTATCCATTTTTAGAATGGTACTAGTTCGTTCATGCCTTGTTCGTTCGACTTTGGACATATTAGATGGATCAAATGACAGATACACATACAGCTAAATATATTGTCTAATTGTCTATTGATTTCCATTACTGTGATATTTCCAGTACAATGTTATTTTAGGAATTATCAATTTCCAGTACCAAAAAACCACCAAAAATGTGATAGTATACAGTCAATTTATAATATTTGGGACCTATGATTAATTTATTATGAATAATTTACTATGAATATTTATTGTAAAAAATACCTAATGATTATAATATTATTTAAATTTATGCGGGAAATGTTGGTAAATTATTATATTATGCATAGAACCTTATATTATCTTAAATCGTGATTTACCAATTTAATGTTTATAAACATAGATAGCACGGACTAAGATAATATGATGCACTGGCATCGAATAGGCTGGGGGAGTAGGAGGGACCGAGCATCAAATGTTATCTTAGTCCGTGATAGATAGTATGTATTATCCATAAAGATTAGAATATATACTATTCTAATCTTCATGGTATTATCTATAGTGCGTAGGATAAGAGTTATCATACACTTTATGATCAATTTTTCTCATTGCAAAATTAAAAAAAAAAATCCCAAATCCCAATCAACTGCATCTAAGAATAAAAATAAAAATGTTTGATGTTACGAAAGTGAAATAGCGCTACGTTTTTATTTTTCACGGTAAAGGGCCGCTACGATAAATTACAATAAAAAAGCGCTACGTGAAGCGCAATTCCGCTACACCTGGCAACACTGACTCTCGGTGCTAGCGCTTCTAGTGGACTATTTAAAAAAAAACATGTGCGATAATTAATATTATTCTGTGATATCATTATGATAAATTATCAACATAATATTATAATATTATTATACCTAGTTTATTAAATAACTAATTAATTAATAATAATAAATAATAAATATTTTTTATTCAATAGACAAACATAATTATTATTACCTAACAAATTCTACAAAGTATTTAAAATATTATAACTAAAAATCATAACAGTATTATATTTGTACCTATAATATGGAGAAATTATATTTATTTTTATGGTTTAATTATGTGTTAACTAATTTAGATAATTTTTTTTAGTTTTATTTAATTTTTTGTTGTTTTGGTTTTGCATAAAAGTGTATTGTCGCATTCTCATGATTAAATAATGTGTACAAATGTCTGTTAATATAGTCAGCCGGTGTTCTTCACATGGAAATTCAAAATAAATATTTTTAATACAGAAGTCTTCATACGCTTCTTTAAAAGCATTTGAAGAACCAATACATTGTGTAAGAGAATTTTCCAATGCTTTTATAATTTAGAACAGTTTGCTATCTGGGTGTGTAAGATATCCTCTACTCTTCGCAATTACCGAATCAGCATTAGTACCATAAGTTGTTGCATTAAGGTTCTTTAAACCAGATGCACATGACTTACATTTAGTTTTTGACGTTATCCGTTTTGCCATATATCTGTAAAATTACGAAAAATAAAAGAAGTCATGGACTATTATGATTAAATAATTTGGTAGATATAATAGGTTTTATTTAAATCATATTTACCCAGCTAAGTAGTACACTATACAATCAAAAAAAGTAGCATCAGAATAATTATGCTCTAAAATAATCTCATCTGCATCCCAACAACCCTCATAGGAAATTTTAGTCAATTTTTCTTTTGTTTTTCAATTTTATTAATACGCATAGAACAATTATTATTTTCGTTTACAATTTCTTTAATCTCAGCTATAGTTGTAATAGGCACATTATCTAAAAATTTAGAATAAATATTATTTAATTCTTTAGTTGTAACCTTTACCAAACATTAATAATATAAGTACCTTCATTTATATAACAGTTTCCACTTTTCGGTGGTTTGATTTAAGAATATACCGAAAGCATTATATATAACTGAAGAAACGAGGGACAAGATGGATGGTCATTTGGGCCAGCAACTTGTCTAATTATCCCAAAAAATTCCTGTTAAATAAATAATAGTTTTATAATATTTTTCACTGATACATTTTGTACTTGGTGCATATTGAATAAGTATTATTAGTAGGTGAAGAACTGAAGAATATTTACTTCTAAACGATCCTGATTAAACTGAGGACATAGGCAAAGTTTTTTTCATTTAATAAATAATTAACTGCATCTAAGGTTCATTTTAAAGTAATTTTTAGCCCATCAGCAGTATTTTGAGTTAAAAAATCATTTTTTCCAATCAAATTATCAATTAAATTAGATTCCCATTTTAAAAAACACTCTAATGTTTCATTTAGTACCTAATATTAAAAAAATAATGAATTATAATAATAATATAATTTGAGTATTGTCTGAACATAATATTATAAATGTTATTAAATAACTAAATTATATAACATATATACCTAATGTTATTATTATTTATGAACATATATTATTATATATTAATATATATATTCAGAAACATTATTCTAGTTTTCTAGTATTTTTTTGCAACAAGTATAGCAAACAATAAATATATCAAACATACATGAATTACATGAATCACAAACACAACACAACACAACAAATAAAATACTTGTAAATCTTGACTATTTTTTCGTATGCCTTCAGCAGGAAATTTTCTATTTAGAGCATCAAACATATTATTGAGCAGTTTAGTAAATTTAATGGTTTCTTCTGAATCTTTAAACCCTTCAACATCTTTTTTTATATACAATTATATGCCATTTGCCATTGACATACTAAACAACTGTAGAATACATTATATAAAAATAATTATAAGTACTCTAATCTACTGTCTGTTTAAAATAAGAAACGTCACGGCGGCCATTGGCAAACCAGGTTTTGTTACGTAAAAGTGGTAGTTTCTAATTTTGAATAGAATGTAGAGTATAAGACATAGGTACTTATATTTAATTCATATATATCATATTTTCATTAATGTTTACCTGCACAGCATACTTCATTTTCATCTTGGAAAGGTTGTTAAGCTCAAAGTGGTTACATGATAATTTTGGACATACTTTAAGAATAGAATTTTTTTCAATTTTAAAAATATTATAATAATATTTCCACTTTATTGGGTTATTTGAAGAATGCACCTAAAAATCAGAATTAATACATATTATAATAAAATATTTATTATATAACTCGTTGATACATATACTATGAGTTGTTTCTTCTCAAACAAACGATTTCTGACTGTCTTCAATAGGTGTGGTGCATCCGAAAACACAAATACTTTTCTTGAGCTGTCATACGGATTTTGAAAATAGTTCTTAAAGTTATTTGGTTTTGCACTTATCTAATAAATTACATACAAAACAGTATATTAGGGGTGTGGGCACATAAAAATTTAGTTTACTCCTAATTGACTCCACATTGTCCTGTTAGTACTTGCACCATCACATGTAAGCCCAACTACTTGTCCACCAGCATCTTCCATCAACATTATAGCTCTTATGGTTAATTTTGCTAAATCCACTCCTGGTTTAATGTTTTAAAGTAGGAAACAAAATATCAATAACAAAAATGTATTATTTTTAACCTGTTTATTTATTAATTAACCTTTAGCTGTTCCTTTTGAAGCAAACATTGCAATAGGTTGAACTAAATTCTCTGCCACATAAACACTAATGCATGGTTAGCTTTTGAGGTACCATCAGTGTTTATTTTTCCCCCAAAGTCTTCCAATCCGCTATACGTTAATGTTTGACTATTCAAACTAATGCTTTCCCTCAAGAAAACTTCATCTAGTACAAGTACACCCTGTCTTTCTTGTTCAGATTTAGTTGAAAACTTTTTCTTCAAAAGTTTAAAGAAATTTTTATCAAATCCACATCCTATCTCAACTGCTAGTAGATGTGACCTTATGGAATTAGTACACGGCAATGGTAGTATATTATTTTTTTCTTAAAAATGAATACCCAGTAGGAGATCTAAAAATTATTATAAAGCAATGCAGATAATAATATTAATTCAAAAAACAACAAAGTTAATACTACCTTATTTGTAAAAGCATAGTACATAGAAACATCCAATTTTCACTGTACCTCCTGTTTTTTTGGATTATTTGCTCTTGCTGCATTAAAAATTTCTTTAATTAGTTCAAATTGAGAATTAGAAATATTATAAATATTTAGGAGCTCTTCAAGTCTTAACTGAGAAATAGATTTCATTTCATTTTTAATGTTATTTCAATTATTTTCAAGATAAATAATCCTCTTTGATGCTCTGGTATTTTTTTTCTTATTAACGCTCTAGTATCTTTAATTTTTTGAAGAGTTTTTTTTCTTATTTGGAGAAAAAGATATTACAGTATTTTGATTATTTTTTTCACATGATCTTTTGTTCTTTAAAATAAAATTTAATCGTTCACACCATTTACAAATAAAACTGAAATATATAATATAATAATAGTAACTGTGTAATATTGACATTTAATTTTTTTATTTATAATATTTCTAACCTATTTTTACCAGACTCTGTATTTTTTTCTATTATTATATTGCAATTCAAGTGTCTCCACATCCCACACGATTCAACAAATTTAAAACCATATGAAGATTTCAAGTTACTTAATTTTCTTGAAGAACCTTGGCATACTTTAGTTTTATCAAATGTTTTAAAAATATGTTGTAAATTGTCATATGTTTCCAAATTATGAATGCATCCAATATCAGATAATTCAATTTTCTTACCATAAACATAAAGTGACAATTGTAAATCTGTCAATTTTTCAATATACAATTATAGTAAATTATAACAGTAAAATTAAAATAACTGTTACCTTCTGTAAAAATTAATTGTTTTTCTATGCATTTTGTAAAATCACATCTATATGATCCTAGTTTATAAAAACTTATTATGTTCTTTTTCAAATTAAATTCAGCATCATAAAACCATTTTGTAGGTATTTCTATGGTAATGTTAATTTGTCTTAAAATGTCTTGTATATAATTTGAATTATTATGTACCTACAGAAATATAATGAAACCAAATAACTAGTAACTGCAATAATATGCTGAACTTTAAAAACATACCTTAATTTTTTTCGGAGAAGGTAATAATAATGTATCATCATTTGACGGTGATATTATTGATTCAGGTTTATGAACATACCTTGTTGATTCATGTGCGACATCACTACTTTGAGATACAATACCATGATTCACCAAATCATAACAATGATCATGATTAATATTTTGTACTCCAGATACCTTTAAAAGATATTTATACACATAATATTGATTTATTTTTGTATGAAACAAAAATAATAAGGTTGGTACCTTAGATTCCAAAAGTGTTGTGTTCAATACATTTAAACTATTTATTGGGATTGCACCTTTACGAAGCCTAGGTCTATTGAAATAAATCTAAAAATTATCAATATAATAAATTATAAAAAAAAATAATAAAACAGAAATTTAATTATAATTTTATACTGACCGTGTACTTGTTGAATCCCTTGCCAGACTCCCAAGTACTAATCACATCTTCCTTATTAAAATGTTTAAGACATACTTTTGAAGAACTTTTAAAAGTAACTCCTAAAACATTTGCCCACTGAAGCCTTAAAATTTCATTAGCAGGTACTTTAAACAAATTAGTCTTTGTAAAATAAGATTTAGATGGACACAAAGGTACACAACATGAGGATGGCATTTTTCTAATAGTTATATGTTTGGAAACAATTTAATAAGATAATTAGAATATGATAAACTCATACATAAAATAATAATTATACTATTACTATAATATTATAATTTATATTATAATATATAATAATACGATTATAAATTATAAATATATTTATATTAGGTATTTAACAATTTTTATTAGTTTTAATTTTAACCGATATGTAGCGCTTTAAGCGAAGGCACCCGTAGATCACATGACTTTTCGATTCAAACCGTATGCCGTGTGATAATATTTTTCTAATGGGTCGTTGGGCAACTATACCATTTTAAATCGTGGACAAAAGTCAAATGATACTTTAATTATTAATTTATTATTGCAACTAAATAGAAGTACAGGATTTGATGGATTAATATTACGCCTTAAATCTTTAATAAATTTAACTAATAATCTTATTAATAGTGGTTATCTTAATATTATTTTAAGCCACAAGTTTAGCCAAGACCATCTGAAGATGTTATTTTCTGCTATAAGAGCTAAAAGAGACTTCAATACTAATCCGACAGTAACTCAATTTGAAGCTGCATATAAAGCTCTCCAAGTACATACTGAAATAAAATCAAATACAAGTGCTAATTTTCTTGCACAAGATTGTACCTATAATTATAATAAAAATATCATGTTTAACCCGTCGTACGGCGCACGGATTTAGATGTCTCATTTACGCGCATGGGGTAAAAATTTACCCCTCAAAGATAGATTATTATTTTATGGTTAGTATATAATTTTTTTCGGTAATAGTAATTTGTTGTTATGAAAACATTTTATTTTACATTTCTCGGTAGTATATAAAATATATTGGCGGTATACAAGTAGAGTTTACATTATATAGAGTGCTGAGTGATTATAAAAACATTTTTTTTTTTTTTTTAAATAATATTTCGTATAATTGTAATAAATCAAAAAACTCAGGTAATAACAGTTAATAGTTGTCGTCATAATTACATAATAATAATATTTACAATTTAGAAGGTCGCATAAAGAAATAACATTATGCACATGCGTAACAATCTGGACACACGCTAATTAGGTGGTCCCGACATATAAGTCTTATACACGTTGTACAGACTTTTGTTGTTTTTCTGTCTTTTGATCTTTCACAGAATGAACATCTACCACTTGCCTTTACTTGAGGTTGAGATTCTTGAAGTGGTTGAACATTGAAATATTTTCTTATTGACGACTTAACTTCAATCCGGACAGCGGGAATAGTAAAACGATTCTGCACGTGTTCTTCCATAAGTTCTCTTCCCAGTGTCTTTAGAAATTGAAGACGTGATATTTTATTTTTTGTGTTGGCTTGATAAATAATTTGCGAATTTATTCCACCAATATTCATCAACGCATAAAAAATTGTCAATGGCCAACGTGCACTTGTCCTGGCAACTGTGTAATTTTCTGTCATATAGTCCATTGTATCAACTCCACTTTTGGTTTTATTATAGTCTATAATTATTTCTGGTTTTAGTTTTTCTTTATTCACTTGGGCTATTTGTTTGTCGTGGTGCATTGTAGAAATCAATATCACAATTTTATTTTTATTGGCCTTATATGATACTAAAGTTTTGTCATTTGAAAAACCGAAATAAGAACTAAAAACCGATCTGTTTTTTGAAGATGCAAATGAAGGAGGGACTTCTCTCTTGTTTTTTCGAATTGTGCCAATTATAGTCACTTTTTTTTTCAGTAAATCGTCTGCCAAGGGAATGCTTGTAAACCAGTTGTCCATAGTGACATTTCGACCAGAATTGTAAATTATATTTACCATACGTTTAGTAATAATCGCCGCAGAATTATCTACTGAGTACGGACCGGCCGGTTGGGTTCCTACGTATACTTCTAAATTGGACGTATAACAGTTCACGCTATCGCATAGTGCAAATATTTTTATGCCGTATTTGGCCGGTTTATTAGGCATATATTGCCTAAAGGAGCAACGACCCCTGAAAGATTGCAACTTTTCATCTAAAGTGACATATTCAGATAATGAGTACGATTTCTTACAGTTCATAGTAAAATCATCAAATACTTTTCTTATATGTGTCATTTTATCTAATTTTTTCCGTTCTTCTCGTCCACGTATGTCGTCGAATCTGATACAACGCAATAGAAACAAGAAACGCTTTTCAGACATAGCACACTTGAGAATGTCAATATTACAGCCGTCCGATGACCACATATCTTTCGTACTTCTGTGACCATTTTTCAAAGCACCAATTATATATAACACACCAAAAAGAGCTTTCATTTCTTGGACTGTCGTAAATCTTGCATCCCTCTCTCTACCAAATTTTGACCGAATATTGACTTCAATAAATATATTAGTAAATGCTACTATATTTTCAATTATATTGTTAGTAAAAAATAAATTCCATGCATCTAATATGGAATTAGCATTTTTTGCATCACCTATAACACCCGGTTTTTCCACCACAATATTTACTCTAGAAGTTCTTACTCTTTGGTTTGGCGGCCTTCGTGCCCACTTAGTTCCATCTTTTCCAACAAAATACTTATTTCGTAGAGTCAAAGGCAGATCGTCATCGGATTCGTGATAAGAAATATCAGAACACGAATTTTGTAATTCTGTGTCACTGTCATCCGCACTAGATTGTTCAGTGTCAGTATTATCTAAACATTCATTTTCGTCATTCTTATTTTCATCGGGATCCAAATTGTCGTCAGAATAACCGCCCCATGTCTCATCTTCACACTCATCAAGCAAAATTTCAATTTGGTGTTCGTCCATTTAAAAAAAAAATAAAATAATACGTCCGCACTACACAATAATAAAAATAAAATAATACGTCCGCACTACACAACAATAAGAATGAAACTAATACGCTTATCGGTCGCACGGGGCAAATAATTTCCAGATACGGGCGATAACGACTTTATAACGCTCTAGATAATACACAACGTACATAAACAACATAAAACCAATATAAGTATATTTTTAGATGCAATATTTGAGGCTATTGAGGTGATCAAATATCCACATTCCGTATTATATATTTTATAAATATTTTTAAAATGTCTGAGGTAATTATTTACCCCGTGCGCCGTACGACGGGTTAAAAAAAAGTCACCAACTGAAGACCAATATGTGGTACTTGATTTATTATATTATGCAGCTGGGAGTTAACATATTGTAGAAGGTGAAGATGAACTATTAACACTTAACAGTATACCAAAATTCCCATTATATAATAGCCATAGTAAGATATATTGTTGGATTTGTGGTGAGGTACATTTTAAATACTGAGATAGACACTCTCAAAGACAAGGTTCAAATGAAAAAGCAAACCAATATGTCGATAATATTATCTCACTCTTCATCCACTCTCCGAACTGAACATCCTCAAGACTTTAACAATCGGAAATTGAAGAACGGAAGATTCCAGATTAAATAAGACACTCGTGAATACAAGGCGGCCATCTCACCAGTGAACGACCATTCCAGCGGTAAAACAAATTCAGAAACGTATCGGCGAAGATCAGACTTGAACAGAGGCTATGATCGACGACAACATAATAGTTCATCAAGCAGACAACTACCGTCGGCGCACCTCCGGCAAAACGGTCGACTACCAGCGGCTTTACACGCGGTGTCACTACTCTTGCCATCGGTCACGCAGTGTCCCTCGTGGTTGCGACAATACCCCATTCCCTCAATCGAACTGACATTGCGATTGACCATAAAAAAGTCCTTTTCAGGACTATTAACACAGGCCCTCCCGGCGCGCCTATTCAGGCGTTCGCTCTGAGCCGCTTCACCGACCGATCCGCGACTTACATAAGACCGTGGGAAGGTATTGCCAGCTCATCCCAACTTATTGTAAATAATTGTATATAATATAAACCAAGCCTCTAGACTGTTGTATTCTAATCGCACCTCTATAGGCCCGATACCGCACGGCACAGCCTGCTTATTCAAGCCGGCTGTACGGCCCGGATTAAAATTACCCACCTACATACGTGTATATTGTATATTAAGTTAAGTATTGGAAATAACATTACGTGATACCATATCAATTTGGCATTATAAATTATTTCTCAAAAGATAGGTCGCCGAACATCGGTGTACTGTATCACAGGCGATGCAAATGATCACCCTGCAACACCAACTTTTTGCAATTGTAAAAGTTGTTGTCGGTTAAGTGTCTTAAAACTACCCAAATCTAGAAATTACTCTGTTGAAAACAATAAACCTTCCATAACTTGATTACTCTTGATAGTATCAAACACATTTATAAATATTTATTTATTTAATAGACGTAACAAACACAAAACCTTACAATTATACATGATTTTTCTATTGAAAAGGAAGATTGGAGGAATTTGGATGTTTCTGTAGAAGTCAGTGATCATGAATATTCTTTATTTATGTGTAAACAAATTATCCGGTTTTTTTCATATGTGCTACTGGCCAAGCTGCAATAATTAAGCAACCACATGTGAATTCTGTTGAACCTGTTGCGCGACTAACAAACTTAACTTCTAAAGGTGGACTTATTTATCCAAGTTTACATTTTTTTAAATTTGTTGTGTAAAATTGAACAATTATTTACAAAGTATTGTTTAATGGCGGATATTTTTTAACTAATATTAACTAAATTATTAGAAGACTATTAGCCAAATTTATAGACGATACTAAGATTTTACTTATATTCAACTTTGCTAAGTAAATATTTTTCACTAACTCACAAGTGGTATTTATAAAGAGTACTAAGTTATTTCTTAGCTAAGATTTTTCTAAGAATATTTCAAGTAAAAATATTATTAAGCAAAATGTTCGGGAAATTATATATAATTTTATTGTTATCAGCATAATTAATATTTTATTGCCATAGATTAGCTGTCTTATCTGTGATAATAATATCAAATATTGCTAATACGATTTCTTATTAATTAGGTACATATTTAGTTGCTTTAGTAATTAATTTAGTGATTTTAATGTTTGAATGAATGTTCGTTACATCTTGCTATATGTATTAAAAGTTGTTTAAAGTAATTAGTAAGGAGACTATAAAAATGAATTCTAATAGCAACACATTAAAAAAATCAAAAGCTTTTATTCATGAAGAAATAGTTACTCCAAGATTTGGTTTTAAAAAACCAAGATGTTTTATTAAAAAAAAAAAGTGATTCTTATACAGTAGCTACAAAGCAAAAAATATGGAAGAAAATCGAAGTGGAGTTTAATGCTCAAGCACTGTTTACAAATGTAAGTACCTAATTAATTCTAAGTTTGATATGTTAATATTTTATTTCAATGTGTTGATTAAATTTTATTTATTTAGCGTACAGCTGATCAATTAAAGAAAAGGTGGGACAATATGTTGCAACACTGAAAGAAAATGTTAATGGAAGAGAAACAAGAGAGAAGGAAAACTGGAGGAGGCACTGCAAAAGTTATTACCGAACAATCTGAAATTGATATTTTATTAGATATAAATATTGATATTGCACTTGAGTCGGTCCCAGATTCCGATAGTTTTCCTATACACATGACATCACCAGAACTTTTTTATGATGAAAATAATGAAATGACAATTACAGTAGATAATAATTTCATAGGTATTATAAATAATTATTATTAATAGGGCATTAGATTCACTAGTATCTGCTAGTATCAAATAATTATTAAAATAACTTTTAGATGAAACTATTGAAGAAAAAGAAACAACTATTGAGGCATTCACATTCAAATCACAGCCAAACAGGACCTGATTAAGCAGTTGGTCGCCAGTAGGCTAGGGTTCATTTGGCGCCCTAGTATAATTAAAAAATTATTTTGTGGTGCCCCCAATTTAACATTGGACGATTGGCGCCCTAGGCTGTAGCCTACTCAGCCTATTGGTTAATCAGGCCCTGCAGCCAAAGCAAACAAAACAATTTAAAAAATCAGGTTAGTAGAGAATTTTAATCAAATTATGTTTCATTTCATATCAAACTTATAAGTATTACATTAATATATAAAAAAATCTTGTTGAAAAAAAAGTAGTCAATTTAATAAAAACCCAAGTACAAAAATTTACTAATGAAATAATGATCTCTATTGGTTTAGATGATTTTATAATTAGAAAAGTCAGTTATCTGGAGTCAGAATCTGCACTGCGAATAAAGAGATTAAATAATTTAATAAAACAAGAGACTGAGTTATTTGAGTTAGAAAAAAAAGAAAAACATCTTAAAATAAAATTAGTAGAGAAGAAAATTGAAAAAATGGAGTATGACATGAATAAAATTAATTAGCATATTAATACTGAATACTGATTTTAATTTCCCATTTTTATAATTATTATTTTTCATTTTTTTAAAAGGTTCAAAGTAGTTCCTAATAATTTCTATATTATTATTTGTTATTTTTATTACATTTTATTTTTAAATTTATAATACAAATCTATTGGTAAAAGAACCAATCTATTATTCTTGAAAATAAGTTAATTATTTTTATTTCAGAGTTTTATAATTTATTATATTATACTTGTTTTTATTTTTATTTTGTTGTATTTAATTAAATAATATTTATGTGAAATTCCTTCCTATAAATGCAATTTTTATTTTTAATACATTTTCTATTGTTATACTTACTACTTAAAAATAAAGTACAAAATAGTTCCTAATAAATGCTGTATTATTAGTATTTTTATTTATAATTATGATCTATGTTTATTTTATAATTCTATATTTTATACATTTATATACATTGTTATGTACTTATATACAATAAACTTGTTTTTATTTTTATTTTATTGTATACTCATGTGAAATGTCTTTCTATAAATGCTACTTTTATAATGTTCCCGAGTCGATTGTCTGGTATAGCTAATACATCATTTCTGGGTAACCTGAAATTCTCTTCTTCATTTTCTATTTGTAAATCTAAATTATGACTTAATGCTACATTATGAAGTATAGCACATGAAACGATAATCAAAGTTGAAGTTTGAAGTTTTGTACGGAGCTTTCTGCATAAACAGCGAAATCGACTTTTGAGTACTCCGTTCACTCTTTCAATAACATTCCTGGTTTTTATATGTGATTTATTGTATTTATTTTCTGCTGCAGTTGATGGATTGAGTTTAGGTGTGTATAAAAATTTACTCTGAGGGTAATCACTGTCTCCAATTAAATGGCCTATAATTTATGATAAAATTGAATTTATTATAATATGAATTTATTGCTAGTCAATATCAAATATTTAGATAATATTAAAATAAATATAAATATAAATAAAAAAATATGTTACCAGCTAAAGAATTTGATTCAATTAGAAGTTTCACTCGACTATTATTATATATTCTACTATCATGAACTGAACCTGGCCATCTACAGACTATGTCAAAAATTTGCATTTTAGGACCACAAATAATTTGAACATTTAATGACATCCATCCTTTTCGATTTCTATAAATTTCTGCGTTGTCGCCTCCGGGACTTTTAATAGGGACATGTGTACAATCTATAGCTCCAATTACACCAGGAAACTCACCAATTAAATAAAATTGTTCCTTAGTGTCTTGTAAATTTTGTGCTATTGGAAATCGAATCCATTTTTTTCCACATTTAGCTAGTAATCCCAATACTTCTTTAACTACAATAGAAACCGAAGCTTGTGAATATCCTAATGTATCTCCATTGACTCTCTATAAAACAAAAAAATTAACAATAATCTTACCATAATTATTCATTTAAATTGCAATCAAATACTTGGTCATTTCCACTTGCATAGAAACGTAGGGCAATTAACACTTTTGTAATATTATCGATTTTTAACCCACGTCTATCAAAATTGCAATCCATATTATCCAAGTATATCATAGGTAAAATTATTTCCAACACAATATATTTTGGAAACCTAAACCGTTGGAAAAATTGCAAATCTGAAAATCTAGTAATGTTTACTAATAAATATTTGTAAAGGGGAATTATTAAAAAATATTTCAAAATTACTTACCCTTCAATGGAGTTTTGCATATCACGTAAATATCGTTTAGGAACACGAATAGTTTGTTCTAGCCAATCATAGTTTAAGTCATCATCAAGATAATCAAGATAGTTAATATCCATTTTAAAATAGTAAAAAATAAATTAAACAAAATTATCAACTTTTTATAAAAGATCGAACAACAATTTAATAGTATGAAAGTAACTATTTTATACCAAGTTATTAATTTTGTGTCTGTTGAGTGACTGTTAAGCATGATTAGTAGGTACCTTAGATTTTTCTACATTTTTACTCAAGTTTTTCTTAAAATTATTCAAAGTAATATTTATAAATACCAATTTCTAGTTTTAGTTGAGATAATACTAAGATTTTTCTAAGTATCGTCTATAAATTTGGCCAAATGTTCTTTATTTATCAGTGCTCGAAATGGACAATTTTACGAACCGGAACGTTTACGAAGATCAGAGTGGTGTTATAATTTCATTCATTGAGCTAAAATTTCGCTTGCACTCACTTGTAGATATCGGAATAGTCACTACGGTTTTAAAAAGTATTTTTAAGCCGTCCAGAACACCTTCTTTTCCTCCTTCCAATTTGAATATTTGAAAACCCCGAACAATATCATTTTCTTTTTTTAATTAAAAGTGGCGACACAAGTGACGTACTTTATTATCTCCAAATGTAATATTTTCGACTTCATCATTATCGGAAATAGGACATTTTTTTTGTATCTAGTACTCTAAGACTATTGATTAAATTTGTATAATTATATATGTTATCCTGTTGACTTACATGTGATGAATTAGTTGTTATCATCCGATTTCTTGCTAAACCTCTGTATAGGTAGTTGGCTCGTATTAATTTGTTTTACCTTTCCATTATGAATAGGAACATTTTTATAAATATTCAATTCAATCGCTTTTAAAGCGCCGGCTAATTTATGTCCGGGCTCACCTACCATCGAATCAAATACTCTATAATTGTTGTTCTAATAGCTTTATCGGCTTCTACAAGAGTGATATTACGCCTTTGCAAATACTCTGTGATAGTCTCCTAGTATATATTGTGACCATGAAGACTAGAATAAGGAGACCAAACTCCGCTTCTGATAACGTTCCGAAATGAGTCGCACGATTAAACGGCCACAGGTGGCATACGCTGAGGTTGCTACTTTAACCCGCGTAGTATAGGGGTTATTCATGTTTTTTGCGTTTTTTGTAAAATATATGCATTATTTTGAATCATGACCCATTATAATTTTTATAGTTCGTAAAATTACGCTTTCATACATGTGCATATGTGCATATGAGACTAGACTACTGTCTACTAGTAAAAAATAGTAAATAGTCACTAAATACTGTAAATAATATTAAGTTTTTGTGTGATGAACCGCAATGCACATTGTACAGGGTACAAAGTACAACTGCATTATGTTAATCTATTAACAATTTTTGATATTTGATAGTGATAGAGAATTATACTATAATAATAGGATTATTTATAAAATAATAAAAAAAATTTAATGAAATATACACATATGCACATGTATGAATGCGTAATTTTACGAACTATAAAATTTATAATGGGTCATGATTCGAAATAATGCATAATATATTTTACAAAAAACGCAAAAAACATGAATAATCCCTATACTACGCGGGTTAAAGTAGCAATCTCAGCGTACGCAGCGCCACCTGTGGCCATTTAATCGTGCGACTCGTTTCAGTATGTTTTTTTATGCAGGCAGCCGTACTAGTTTGGTCTCCTTATTCTAATCTTCATGATTGTGACATTGTCACTTGTCAAGTATTATCAAACTATAATCAAAATATAATTAGGTAGGTACCTATACGGCTGGTGTCACACGGACGTACAAAATGCGCGTGTTATGACGGGCGTATTTTTTAACGCGCGTACTATAGCGGGCACACGAGCGTTGAAAATAATATGACGTCCGTTGAAGGCTGGTACTTGTATTTGGTATTTGTACATTTATCATATTATACCAGTGGTTAACGGAAGTGTTATTAGATTGATTTTTTTATTTTTACTCGAATACGAATACTTACTTATTTCCTTACTTTAACGATGGATACATATGATATTTTTACTTTTGGTTCTTTGGTGTATTTATACCTTAAAACAAAAAAAATAGAAAACATTGGGTTCATCCAATCAATAGCGAACGGCATACTTCAGGACATTACGTGCAACTCTATAAGAAACTAAGATAAGATCCTGTACAATTTTTTAATTATTTTCGCATGAATATTAGTTCATTTGACGAATTATTATCGTATATAGAATATGACATACAACGCCAGAACACAAACATGAGGTCAGTCATAGGACCCGAGGAAATGCTTGTCATAACATTAAGGTAATTGTACATAATTTACAGATAAAAAATAGCCTTTATTTATTAAAAATGTATATTATAATTTATTATTTAAATATCTGTAATTTAACTTTTAGAAATGTTTTTAAATACTAAGATATTATTTAGTATAACTTGTAGGTATTAATTTAAGTTATTTAAAGTTGTGTTTTATTAAAAAAAAAGCTATTACTTGTAAATGAAAACAGAATAAAATATATGAATGTGAGTAACTAGGTAAGTGTAATTTCTATAAGTTTGAATGGTTATAATTTCCTTGCAAGTCGAAATTGTCGTCTGGAATTTCATCGCGAGAAAATTCTGAGTAGTATTATGCAGCTGATGATGCTGAGGATGCCCTAACAAAATCATAATTAGGAGTATGAGAAGGTGGTTGAAATAAAGTGGCATGTGTAGTGTTAAATGATGATTGAGTGTATGAAGGTATGTTAAATGATTGATTAATAAGTGTTTTATTTTTAATATTATGAAGTAATTGCATCGTTTGCATTCTAAAACTAAATTTCTGGTCTGAAGTTAATGATTTAACTGTTAGGACTAATGAGTAAAAGAATGCCATGTCTTCATCTTCTTCCATAGGGTTTTTTTTCGCTTTATGTGACTCTATAAATTCAACTAAAGCTTGTTCCACATTATGCTTTTTTCGCTTATTGCTTGATTTTTCGTTTGGAGTAGAGGAAAATTTTTTTGAAACTTCGTGATAACTTCCATCGTCAATTTTAACTGATGAATTAAGTTCGCTTTCATTGATTTTGGGCGATGTTGGTTCAGATATAAGCTGGTCTTCGAAATTTGAATCAGTGTTTCTTAACTCTTTGCTTTTTCCTAAGAAAGACAATTGTTCCCCATATACATATAACTTTGTTTTTTGGCAGCTGAGCCAGATCTTGAGCTATTGGCTTGTTTTCTTAAATTTCGCACATAGTTGTCTCGGATTGTACGCCATCTACTCATTACGTCTAATACTGAAAAACGTTTATATATTTTATTATACGTTTTATATATTTATTATTCATTCCCCATTATAAAAATTATATTTGTAATATTTAGATTATTGTTGTTTAATTTTAACAGATACCTAGCTTCTGGCTGCAGTTTTCAAGAACTATATTACAATTTTCGGATTGAAAGAACTACTGCAAGTCAAGTTGTCAGAGCAGTTTGTCAAAGTATTTGGAAAAATTTGAAAGAGGTATGCATTCCCATACCAGATGAAAATATGTGGCTCAAAATTTCAGAAGAGTTTAAAATTAGATCATCAAATTTTCCTAACTGTTTGGGTGCTATGGACGGTAAACACATCAGTGTTGTAAAACCAGAAAGAAGTGGTTCGTTGTTTATGAATTATAAACATTTTTTTTCAATTGGACTTATGGCTGTTGCTGATGCAAATTATAAATTCGTTTATATCGACGTCGGGTCATATGGGAAAGATTCTGATTCCACTATTTTCAGAAATTCGTTGCTTTGGAAGAATTTGAAAAGGAATAATTTAAAAATTCCTGAATCATCACAAGTACCAGGAATAAATATTCCATTGCCTTACGCTTTTGTTGGTGATGAAGCTTTTAGTTTGAGCAAGCATTTGCTTCGGCCATATTCTGGTAAACATTTGCCAGATAGAAAAAAAATATTTAACTATCGCTTATCACGCGCTAGACGCTACGTGGAGTGTACTTTCGGTATACTTTCAAATAAATGGCGTATATTCCACAGGCCAATCGATGTAAAAGTAGATTTTGCTGTCGATATCGTAAAATGTTGTTGTGTATTACACAACTTTGTGATCGGGACGGATTTAGTATTGATGACACTAATAATAAATGGTTTTGAAGAATTTGATGTTTTTGATAATTCAGGAACAAATCGAAGTACAAATTTATTTCGTGATGCTCTATCTCATTATTTTATGAGTGACGAAGGAAAATTACGATGACAGTTTGAAAAATTATAAGAACTTTTTTATCTACTTACTGATAATAATAATTAAATATTAGTCAATAAAATCTTATATTATATTTATAATAAAATCATTTCAAAACAATTTATTTTTACCTTTGGGTTTTTAAAACAAAAATAAACATTTAATATTTCAAATATTCTTCTACTTGAAATATGTATAATTTTATGAGGAAATAAAAATAACAGTTACAAATAATTTTTTGTTGTGCTTCATTTTCATCTTTGAATGAATTTATTAAAGATGACGCTACTTTGATCCATGCCCCATTCTAATAACAAATTTATATTAGGTATATGTATAGTATGGTTAAGAGGGGGGAGTGGGACAGTCAAGCGCTCTCGATTGGTGGACAGATATGCAGTCTTCCGTATCGCTCGCATTGAACTCTATATGATAACTGGAATGCTCACCAAGCAGTGTTGCCCGAAAGAGGATGTTAGAAAGAGATAGCACATACTAATTGTGTTACTATCTTTGTCTTGCACATGGAGCTAATATCTTAATTTCATATTTTACTGCGATATTATTTTAGTTTGGTTCTTAAAATGTAGTTGCACCTCATTATTTTTTTTTAACTTCCACAAAATATTTTTATTAATTTAATAAAATATAAATAATTAAATGATAAATAAATATTTTATTAGTTTATAATAATAATTTAAAATAACATAACGAATATTGAAACATAAGTGCATAAATGAGCAAGCAGAAGTATTGAAATAAAAGCATACAATGAAAATATATATTAATTATAAAATAAATCTATCTTATATAAAAGTATTTAACATGCACAATTTTTAATGACAAGATTGCCGAAGTCCTAGTATTATATACAAAAAAAATTTAAAAATGGATATAAAAGTATAATTAAATATAAACTGGTTATATATTATAACACACAAAATAACTTAGTAAACAATATATTGCAATAAATATTGTTATATTACATTTAACCAATATTATAAAACTCAGTTTAAATATGATTAAATAAAATAAGTTGTTTAATTTGTGCCTAAGGGATGATTTTAAACCTTGATTTTGTTATGTCAATTTTTTACACTGATTATGGACTCTTAAAGTACAATAATATGAAGATATAAATTTTGCTATTTTCATTTCGTGTAATTCTAAAGTACACGTATCAATAATTGGATGTATAGGATTTACATTTTTTACTTGATCAAAAATTGTCTTTGCACTTTTAATATATCTTTTTTAAAGATGTTATTTTTTTATTTGCAGAATATGCTTGATAACATTTTTAAGTGAATAATATTATATCAAAAATAAACATTGATACAAATTTCAGTTTGCCTCGATTTTTAAAATGTGTAAAACAAACATAATCTGTTACAGGCATTAATGAATAGTTATGATCCTTACTAAAAATATCTTTATTTAAAATTATATTTTCACAAAATGAACAGGGGAACTTTTCAATAAATTTATTAGCTGCATTCCCTGCTATATAATATAAAATATTTTTCAAAACGCAGAAGGCACTAGGCAGAACAAAAGTCAAAATGTTAAACGAACAACGAATTTAAAATATACTGGTAATCAATTCATATAATTATGTGTGATAAAAGAAGATAGCAACACCGCTCTTATCTAATGTCTTTTTCGAATACGCTATCTCGGTTATGTTTACATTGGTTTTATGACTGGTGAGCATTCCAGTTATCATATAGAGTTCAATGATCGCTCGTCTCGGATGGTCGATGCGCACCGTGTTTTGTATTTAGTATTCCTATGTGTCTGTTGTACTTGTTTATTTAAGTAATAAAATATTACAGTGTTACAAAATTGTTTTGTATCGGGCAAGTACATCAGAGCGGGAGACTATAAGCCGTATTGTTCGAGATTGGAAAGATGCAGGTATTGTCAAAGAAACCAGTTCTCCGTACGCATCCCCTGTGCTACTAGTCAGCAAGAAGGACGGCGACGCCAGACTAGTGGTAGATTATCGGATATTGAATTCGCAAACGGGAGCAAAAATGTTTACAACATTGGACCTTGCGTCGGGTTACTTGCAAGTACCGTTATCAGAATCTGCCAAGGAGAAAGCTGCCTTTATAACGCCTAGCGAGTCTGGCCAATTTTAAAGGATGGTGTTCGGCCTAATCAATGCTCCGTATGAGTTTTCTCGATTGATGCAACGTGTACTACATCCACTGAGGGATAAAGTGGCCATGTGGTACCTCGATGATATTCTTATGCCTTCTACGTCAATACCAGATATGCTAAACCGATTACAACAGGTACTAGAGGCATTAAAAGGGGCGAAGTTAACACTGAAATTGAGTAAGTGTTACTTTGGTTACCCAGAAGTAGCCTATTTAGGTTTCATGTTGTCAGAAAAGGGTGTACGACCAGGTGATCAAAAGGTAATAGCAGTCAAGGCATTTCCCAAACCAGTTAACAAACATGAAGTCCGGAGGTTTCTTGGTCTATGTGGATACTTCAGGAGATTCATACCTCATTATGCAGAAAAAGATCTACCGATTAGTGAATTATTAAAAGATGGCGAGGCCTTCGTATGGACTACTGCCCAGGAACAGTCATTTCAAATGTTAAAAGAACATCTTGTGAGCTGACCAGTTTTACAATTATTCAACCCAACAGCATATACAGAGTTACATTGCGATGCCAGCAGTGTGGGATTAAGTGGTATGCTTCTACAGCGCGGTAGTGATGATAAACTCCACTTAGTACATGCAGTGTCAAAAAAGACAACCAGTACAGGGAAAAATTATCATTCCAGTAAGCAAGAGTTAATGGAAATGGTATGGAGCATGAACCGACTCCGGCCATATCTGATTGGTATCCAGTTCCTGGTAGTGACAGACCAAGGTTTATAGATTATACAGGTTTCCTCATAGTCTCCTAAATATTTCGTTCACCCCGCACCATTCCTTGTCTAATGACGTCACCCGAAGTATAAAATTTACGGTGGCGTATCAAAAATGCATGTGAACGTATGTATTTTTATTTTTTTATGCTATTAATTTTTATTATACCTAACTGATTTACTGCTTATTGTTAAATATCGATGTATTATTATTGAATAATGTATTTTATTACTTAATAATACGCTATATGTGTAATTATTCATTATTTTTCGTTATTCTTTTGGACAGGTTTTAATAACACCCATATGATAATATATTTAACTATTTTTTTAAATTTTACAAATCGTATATAGACATCCAGTTATAGTTACATGAAATTATAAGCAGCTACTTCTATACTTAAATTTTTTTGTTAATCCAAAATTGTAATTTAACTATTTGAAATGAACTAAAAAGTTTGACTATAATAGTTATAACTTAATATTACTTAAGTAAGTAGATATATTTATTACAGATTAATTCAAAACCGTATCTGAGGGGATCCAAGGGGAAACATTCAAGACAAATTATATAAGTTTTAGTGGTGGCGTAACTCAACGGACACTAGATGAATATTTGACAACTATTGCTCTCACAATAAAACTATTTTAATTATTTTTTTAACTTTTTTAAATTTTATTAATTGCATTACATTTGTAATGAATTTTTTGTAACATTGAAAACGTAATATATAAAAATAAATCCATGTCTTTTTTACGGTTTTGTTTAATGTTTTTAAACATTTTTGATTATTACGAATTTTACGCTTTTGATCAAGGTTTTGAAAAACCTTAATTAAAAATTAATAAATTATAAATATTCAATTTTAATTTTATTTTTCTAAAAAAAGTTTTATTACAAACTAGTCCAAATATTATTTAAAAATAATCATAATCTGATTTTTTAAGAATGATTTTATTTTTAGTATTAAAACAATAAGTCACTTGAAACATACAAAAACGTATAATATTTTTATGATTATGAATGTTTATATGTTGTTTAAAAAGATGCTCTATAATTTTTTATATATTGTTAAAGCAAATGTTTTCTATGTTAAACTACTTAACTTTATTAGAAAAAATAAAAAAATTATGTTTCAATAATGAGAATGTAGGTATTTTATTTATTTACTTATTTAATATTTAGGTTACCTATTGACTTCTTTAAATTATCATATGTACTAAGGTGTTTTTAAAAACCTTATTTGAGTTTCAAGTAGAATGCTCAAAAAGTCAAAAACATTAAAAAAAAACCTTACTGTTTCATATCACCGAAACACAATGTGATGACTCGGATCATTCACTTTTTATATTTTTTTTAACCAAGTTATGGTTAAATTTCATTTTTTTTTCATGCAAATATATTCATTTATACCTTAAGCCTTTACCATTTTTTTTTCAAATTAAAAAAATTCATATTGAAGTTGTAGGAGCTTGGGAAAGTTAAAAATCGTGTTCTTTTTACCCGTATTATATGGGCATAACGAAACAGTTTATACTTCGGGTGACGTCACGGTGTGGCTTCTCCCACTCCCGAAATTTCAAAAATTCGAAATGAGGCAACCTGTATAATCTATAAACCTTGGTGACAGACTGCCAAGCCATAGTGCATCTGAATACACAGAAGACTGTACACCCTCAGGTGGCAAGGTGGGCTACTTTGCTCAGTGAATTCAACTTCAACATTAAACACCGCCCAGGTAGTAAGATGGAACATATAGATGCACTTAGCAGAGCTCCAATCGACAGGCCTGAAGACACCGAAGCAGAAGTGCTTGATGAACATCTAGAAGTACTGGTAATTATGAGCGAAAAAGACCAGGTATTAACTATGCAACGTGCAGACTCTAAACTTAGAATGATTGTGGACATATTAAATCGTGAGGAGTCAGAGCGTTCAGTGGCTGAAGTAACCATGGTACGTTATTACAGTATTCAAAATGGCATGTTATATAAAGAAGTAAAAGTAAGGGGTGACCTGAGGTATCTGTGGGCTATACCAGACCCTATGTGTAAAAGTCTAGTAGTACGATTCCATGATTTGTCTGGACATTTTGCTCTGGATCGTACAGTCAATAAAATTATGGAAAATTATTATTTCCCACGAATGCGGCGATATGTGAGAGTTCATATTAGCTGTTGTCCCGAACGTGTTCTTACAAAAACACCACGAGGAAAACAAACTGGAACTCTTCACCCAATCGAACCAGGAAGGCGTCCTTTCGAAGTCATCAACATGGATCATATAGGACCGTTTGTAAAATCGACAAAAGGGAAAAGGTATGTTTTAGTGATGATTGATAACCTGACTAAATTTGTAAAATTATATGCAGTAACAAGCTGTGGAACCGAAGGAGTGGTGAACAGTTTACAACAGTTCATAACAATGTATGGGATCCCGAGACGAGTGATCAGCGACAGAGGGACAGCGTTCACCGCAAAGGCATTTGAAGAGTTTAGTTTGCAACACGAGATCAAACATACATTGAATTCGGTGCGGCATCCCCAGTCAAACGGACAGGTAGAGCGAGTAAATAGTACTCTGGTACCAGTACTACAAGTTAACATGGAGTCCGACCGAACATGGGACAAGGACCTGATGAATGTGGAACGACAATTAAATAATGCTTATAACAACACTATTGATGACACACCATTTTATGTTTTATATGGTTATCTTCCCAGCTTTAACGACGGTGTGCTAAGCAGTGCCATAACTATGGCAGACTGGAAAGATCCAACAAAATTGCAAGACTAAATAAGACAGCGAATTATACAAGAACAACGGATGTGGAAAGAGAAGTATGACTCAAAACACTTGTAAACCAGTTAAATATAAAATAGGTGATATAGTGTTCATCAGAAGACCAACAGAGGCAACGGGAGACTCCACCAAGCTCCAGAATAAGTATCGTGGTCCGATGGTAGTAACCGAGGCCTTGAGCAATGAAGTATATCGAGTAGCAGCATTAAGAACCACAGAGGGAAGAAGATATGCTACAATGGTACATGTATCTCACATTAAGGGATACTACTTACCAACAGCGGGTGAAGATGAACCAACATTCAGCGACAAAGAGGAGAATGAAGATAAAACGGACATGTTAGTAGAGGAAAAATCAACAACAACCAAGGAAAATGCAGTAGGTCAAAGTGAGAGGAGACAATCCAAAAGAATCACTAGATCTCCGGAATGGCAAAAACTTTATAAAATGTAACAAGATGTAATTGTTGTATTTATGTACTATCTTACTATGTAAATTGAAAGACGTTTAATAATTTTATATTTTGTATTTTAAAGAAAAATTAATTAATTACTTATAAGTAAGGGCATTAAGTAAGATAATGCCCGAATGATAACAAATTTATATTATATAGTATGGTTAAGAGGGGGGAGTGGGACAGTCGAGCGCTCTCGACTGGTGGACAGATAAGCAGTCTTCTGTATCGCTCGTCTCGGATGGTCGATGCGCACCGTGTTTTGTATTTAGTATACATGTGTCTGTTGTACTTGTTTAATTAAGTAATAAAGTATTACAATGTTACAAAATTGTTTTGTAAATCGTTAACAATTCTTTTTTACTTTATCTTTGTAGTCTTCTACAGCTGTATTCCACAAAATTTCATGTTTTTGGTCCTCACTAATCCACACTATCCACACTTAACAGCTCGTTGTCTATACTTGACATTTTGAAAAGAAATTTAATAAAATGTCCAACGTGTTAATTTCAGTTTTGCAAGTAATTTCAAGTTGTAGTTTTGTTCAATAGGTACGTCCGTACTTGGTGCGCACGTGTGTCTACTTATATTGGAATTATTATAATTCTAAACGTGCTAGTGATGGCATAAAATAACAGTAGCAGTGATTTTTCACTGGTGATCACAAAGTAGCAATCACAGTCTGCTACTCCAGTATGAAAATAACAGTGACTGCTACTTTTTAATTTTTAGTAGTTGGTCACATTGGAAAACTGCTACTGCTACTTTCTGTAAAAATATGTTATAGCGTTATTATAGGTATTATAGATATTAACTTATATTTCATAATATAGTAGTTGCCAGTTGGTCACAGTTTTGAAATCACCAGTGAAAAATCACTGATATAGTGCTACTGTTATGTTATACCATCTCAAGATATTGCTACTTTTTGAAACTGCTACTCACTGCTACTTAATTAACTGCTACTTTTGCATAGATATTAGATAATATTATTATTATAAAAGTTCATGACACCATAGATAATAAAGAAATCTTTATTATCTATGCATGACACTTCACTCTTATCAGAATTAATTATCTAGTTATCATTACGTTGAACATTCTACCAATGATAAAGTAAATTTACTTTATCATGATTCTACCTAGTACCTACTTATCTATGTTTATGTTTATACAACCATGATAAAAATATTAAAAATAATTAATAAAACAATATTGTAGTTGCTAATTTGTCATGAGTACAACTGTTACTTGTGATTTGAAGACTTGAAGAATAGCTACTGCAGCCCATCGCCCATGTTAGTATTTTACTATTTTATTTTTGCTTTAATAAAATTGTCATAGTATGAACATTGTCAATTATAAAATTTAAGTATTGTACTAGTGATTTTACCTGTTACCTAAAGGTTACAACAATAAACTGTTCTTCAGAAACATGAGTTACATATTTATAATTATGAAAATTAACACTGATACCTGCATTTAAAATATAATAATGGAAAATAAAAATGTTTTTTTTTAAATAGTGCAATAAAAAAACTTAAAATACTCCTAGTCACAACATAGTAATAAAAATTAAATAACTGTAAGTTAATTGGATAAATGAATACAGAATAATTATGCATTTTGATTTAAAAACAACAACATTTCTGCTTTTTTTGTGTTTAAGCAACAACGGCGATCAGATATTAAAAGGACTGCTTTAGAAAATACCCGCTCGCATGGAACTGACGAACCTAGACAACATAACGTCTTCCTGGCCAAAACATTTAAAAATGGGTAATTATACTTGTGATCTTGCCACCATTTTAGTGGATCACAGTTTCTTTTTAATACTGGTTCTTCTAAATAACGTTGCACCTCTACTATAGCCCTTGAAGTTGATGTTCCAGTTGAAGGCTGCATTTGGGAAACACATTTATCGATTGATTCCCAAATTGAAAATCGCTTTACTTCAGGCGTCAATGTGTCAGATGGCTGGATAGAAGTCTGTGGTTCATCTTCAATCGATGTAGATTCTGATCTGGATTTCGAAATAATCTGTGCTGTACGCTCTACTATATCACTCTTTACTGAATTTATCATATTTTCATTGTGGTTGAATGGTATGATTTTGAACCGTGGATCAAGGAATGTACATATTTTTAAGGTCTTACTATTTTCAATATTTCCCCAGCTTTGGCGGTCTTTCATACCATTCAATAAATTATTGACTAAACCTAAAGTTCTGAGAGAATAATTTTCATTTTTCATTTGTTCGCAGACATTTTTCAACCCTTGAGCAATAACTATAACTAATGAAGCAGTCATGTATTGATCTCCACTCACTGCTCTAGTAGCTTCTTCAAAAGGTCGTAAAATGTTACAGAACTCCTTGATAGCTGTCCATTCATCAGAATTCAAACAAGGTGGCGCATTATCTAAAAGTCCCATTGTTCCCCGTATAGAAGTCTCTAGCTGTACAAAGCGCTCTAGCATGTAGAATGTGGCATTCCACCTCGTGGCTACATCTTGTAAGACTTTTAGTGGATTATCGATCCCTATATTTTTTTGATATGCAATTAATTTGTTATTTGCATTTGTACTCTTGCGAAAATGAGTACAAATGTTTTTGACTTTATCAATGAGATCGTTTTCTTTTTTTAATGCAGACTGGACAATCAGATTAAGTGTATGGGCAAAACAACCAAAATGTTTAAATTTTAACTGTGCTAATGCATTTTGAATGTTGTAAGCGTTGTCAGATACAGAAAATACAATTTTATTTTTCAAATTCCATGCATTTAATGTTTTATTAATTTGCTCAGCAAGATTCTCACTTGTGTGGTTCTCAATAAATGAATGGCAACTTAATAATATAGACTAGACTTCAAATTAAAATTGTTGTCAATAAAATGAACCGTTATGGCAATGTAACTTTTGTTATCTCTAGATGTCCAGCAATCAGTCGTCAAACAAGCTGTTACTAATTCATTTGATATTGTTTCTTTAACCTCATTCACACATTTTTCATAAGCTGCTGGAATAAGTGTTTTGGAAATCGAATGCCGGTTGGGAATTTTGTAGCCAGGATTTAACATGTTCACAAACTCTTTAAATCCTGTATCTTCTACCATACTAAAAGGTTGTAGATCTTTTATAAAAAGTTTCATGAGTGAATTATCTAATTTTTTTTGGCCGTCAACAGAAATTTTTTTAGGAGTAAAGTTTGTAATTGCCAACTGCCTACGTTTCAACGGATTCAGTTTTAAAATTGGTGTCATCTCATGTATACCAGTTGCCTGATTAACAATACTACTGCCCGGTTCATTTCCTATACTAAGGTCCCTTACTGTTTGTACACATGAAGATGTAGAAGGTACGGGATTGACGACATCAACTTCAGGCTCATTCTATGTAAATTAATAAAAAATTTTAAAAACTAATTTAATTGTTGTAAATTAAATTTTAATAACACTGAATGGAAATAAATTATTTTTTATTTTTATTCAGTATGAAAAGTAGAGATACAAATTTAAAAAAAAAACATTTCTACTACTTTTTATAGTTATTAAGCTGTATGTAAATTATTATTTATAATCATAAAAATCAATATAATATTATAAGCTTTACCAGAAATAAAACTAAAATAATAAATAAATGTTATATTATAGTACATAGGTTACCTGTAATGTATTATTTTCAGTATAAAGATATATCAAATGAGAATTGTTAAGATGCTTTTTCAAGTTTGACAGACTAGTTTTGTACGAATATTTTTTTTTACAAATTTCACACTTAGCTTGACTAGAGTCAACTTTAGAAAAATGCTTCCAAATGTCACTAGTTCTTCTGTCTTGATTCATTTTGAATTTTAATACAATAAAACGATATTAAGTTTGTAATTTATAATATGTAGTGTGTACTGTCCTAACATTCAACACCAACAGAAAATAAAAATATCCTCACTACATTACAATTTATTATCTGGTGTTTTTTTTTTTTTATCCATGTAAACAACTAACTTCTATAAATAACAAATAATATTACCATAATGATATATATTAAGGAAATTCTTCCATTCTGTATATTACACACAATACAGTGATTCCAAATAGCTATAATTATTGTAATAGTTAATACATGAATAGGTTCTCAAAGAAGAAATTATTCTTTAGCTTTGCCTATCAATATAATTATGCTATTGCTAAGGGTACAAAAATATTATTATTTTATTTTACTATCATGGAATCTTTTAATAATCATATAAATAGATTTTTGTTTTTAATGTAGGTATATTTGTATTATTAATATCATTGTTATTTGTTAATATTGTACTATTATATTAATATATAGATATTGTACTTGGATCCTACTTTTTATTAGAATTTAAATAGACAAATAAATGAGAGATAGTTTCAAAACCAGCCAAAACCAATTTTTTTTGAAGAAAAAAAACATCGTAAAACGGATATTTTTTAAACCAACTACAATTTATTATCCATGGTCAAACTAGACCAGTTCAATATTTTTAATGGCATTTTAATACAGTTTAAAAATTAAAAAAAACATCAAAAACCTAATTTTAATTATGTTCTTGTAGCTGTCATTATTATTTTTGAGTAGCAGTACTGCAGTAGCATAGAATAACAATATCTGACGAGTAGCAGTTATAACATAACAGTGATTCTATAAAAGCTATAATCATTTTAATACACAAACACGAAGTAGCCATCACTGTTATTTTTCAGTAACAGTTGCAGGGAATAACAATATCTGACTAGCAGCAGTTATACTACACAGTGATTCTAAAATATCGATATTCATGAAGTAGCAGTCACTGCTACTTTCACTGTTATTTTTTCAGTAGCAGTAGCAGTTGCTACTGTTACTAAAAAAAAATCACAGTTTACCACCACTGAAACGTGCATCGATAATTTTCGACGTGCGTACTAGAAAAAATACGTCGATAAGAAATTTACGTCCGTCCGAACGCGCGTTATTTTTAGCGCACGTTACTCGTGTGTCTACTCCTGTAAGCGATAATGTACTTCTACAACGCACGTAAAACATTACGCGCGTATCGACGTATTTTGTACGTCCGTGTTAACCTAACGTTATCGATAGTAAATTGAGTATTTTTACGTTTTATTGCGATTACGTAGACTGTGGGAACTTTTCGATCATTAAATCGTTTACGTTTTTATTGCGAATAATTGCGATAATACGAAGAAACGATTATATACGTAATATCAGGTGAAGCCTCTTGGAGTTCTATAAAATTGAACTTCTCTCTGTATTAAGTATATTAGGTATATAAATATTATATTTTGTCGAAAGGAAATTTTATAATTTTATCCTCTAAATTGTGATACCGTGAATCTTTACGAAACGGAACTCTAAAATTTTAATTTTAATCAACCGGAACGGACACAAAGTTTATATTACGAACCGGAACAATAAAATTTACCATATTTCCAACGTGGCGAAGAAATAATTGCATTTGCCATTAAAATGAACATTATAGAGTATTAAATTAATATGAAAATGCGGCATTTTTCTTAAAAATGTAAATGCTAAAACCAAAAAAGAATATATGATAAAAAAAGGTTTTAAAGTTTACATTAAATTATGCATTATTTAATCATGCACATAATTCGTTCTTACATTGTTTAATGAAATGTACAATTATTTTTTATTTATTTTTATTTTTACTTCACTACATACAAAATGTTATAATATTATGTTATATTGATTTGTAATTTGTAGTAAATATTATAAATCATTATTACTTAACCTTAAAATAATAACTAAATCTGACTAATTTAATAATATATTCAATATTATGGTTTATAAGATGACAATAATTATTAAAATTCTTGCATTATCCTATTTCCGAATTTCAACTATTATTAATTATAATAATTATAATACTCCCCTTTTATTTGAATATAAGAAAATATATTATATTGTATATCTATAATAGACAATACAATATTATATAATTAATTTTATAATGTATTACAACTTCAAGTAGCAAATTTAGAAACATAACTTGTTGGTCTACGCTTCTACATTAGCAGTAGTTAGGCGCACGCACAGTAGCAAACCTAGCGGATTATTATTGAAATGCCAACAATAAGCGAATCATTGCAATCATTTTGGTCGAGCAGTAGCCACTAGTCACTCCTTTTTCCTTGACAGTTCTAATATGTTCATGCGACATACATTTACTCAAGGTGGATATGCAAGGGTGTAAACACTTCCTATCTTGTATCATAATGGAAGCAAGCAGAGAATAGTACACCACTTGTAATTGCCATCATGAGCGCTGACTACCTGATGAGGACTCAAACATACTAAAGTGTGTATGACACATAATGCATTTTAGCATTTATTCTTACTTTAAGCTAATGTCTTCTGCAGTTTTATTCACTGCTGTTTATATATTTAACTTTATTTGGTTAACCCAGAATTACACCCAGTCACAAAATACAGAGGCATAACAATTAAGTAAAAACAATGAATATCACACCGCACATTTGTACAAAATGAGTATGTTCCGTAGGTACTTAAATAAATAACTATACTACAAAAGAGTACACTAGGATAGTATGATGTAAATAATGTTAATATTTTAAATACAAGTATATAGTAATAGTATTTTCAATATATTGCCATTCTTAGAATAACAACTACAATATGTATTTACAAAGATAAACATACCATGACAAGCTGAGATGGCAAATCAAGGAAATAATAGATTTGCTATTTCTTGAATTATATTTAATATAACAATGGTTACAATGAATTGTAATTTTTAATTATAACACAAATAGGTAACATGTCTATATCTGCTCCACAAATCACTATTCCTTCAAAAAATGTGGGTAATTATCAACGATTGTATTATTGAAAATCGATGTATCTTAATCAAAATCCAACCAAGTTATTCATTATTTAATTTAAATTTATATGTTATATTTTTATGATTTTACAAGCTTTGTGCATCATATTTTCGTATAGAAATATGAACATTATTTATTTATTTATTAATTATTTAAATAAAAAATTCCTTATTTAGTACAGTACATAATAATTAATAATTCAGTAAAATAAAATAGCTAACATATACAAGGGGTGATGGCCTAAAAAATACAGCTGAATTACAGGCACAGCAAATTTAAACTAAAACAATTAGGACACATGTAAAATTACATACAATAAATGTACAAAAATAACACAATATTAAGGTAAACTGAGAAAGGAGGGGTCCTCGTTTGCCAAACGCATCATGCGGTCAATTGGTTTGTTTTTACCGTAATTGGTACAGTGGAGAGATACAGAAAAAGGAACTCGAGACCTTGTGGCCCGATGAGGAACTTTAAAGTTTACTTGGACGAGCAGTGAAGGGGCGTTTAAGGAACCATCGATTAACTTTTTTAAAAAGGCCAGATTAGCTTTTACGCGCCTATCTGCTAAAGATGTAAGGCCAAGTGCGCGCAATACTGGAGTATAGTCATGAGGAGGATGGACAACTTTTAGCATGTAGGCTGCAGACGACAGAAAGCGCCTTTGTACTCGCTCTAAGTAGCAAGAATCAATTACCACAAATGGGTCCCAGAGCACAGACGCATACTCTAGCATGCTTCGGACTAAAGAGCAGTAGACAGTCTTGAGAGATCCAGACAGCTTGAACTCATTCATGGTGCGCATTACGAAGCCAAGCGATTTGAGGGCTCGGCAGCAGATGGAGTCAATGTGAGGGCGGAAGTTCAGATCGGCAGTGAAAAGAACGCCCAAGTCGCTATTGCTTGCAACTCTATCAATCACTGAACCATTGATAGTGTAAGAATAATCGAATACCAACTGGCGCCTGGTGAAGGACATAGCTTTGCATTTATTAGTATTAAATTGGAGGCCAAGAGTGCTAAACCATGAGCTAATGGAATCTAACGCGTTCTGAAGGGTGAGACAGTCAGCTTCAGATTCGATTTTTCGGAAAAGTTTCAAGTCGTCGGCGAACATAAGGAATCTACACTTAGGAACAGCTTTCGTAATTCCATTTATAAATAACGAAAAAAGCAGGGGAGACAAGTGACCACCTTGGGGAACACCAGATGGAACAGGGACGACAGCAGATTTTGATCCAAGCACTTTAACCCACTGGACACGATCGGACAGGTATGATTTAAACCAGGACAAAAAAGGTTGGCCAAAATTTTATGTTTATGAACCTTCATCGGGTACGCAGCGCTCCCGGTAGAAACCACAACTGGTGTATATTTGTCAATCAAATTGTTTACACCTTTATTCAAATTTTGTTGTTGGAGATACAAGTTAATTAATAATTAGTATTACATTACCTAATATATAAGATTATATGTATATTGCTATTTTATTTATTTTTAAAAAATTTTAGTACCCTACACTTTTTTACTAATTATTTTGTATAAACTATTTTAGACTCACCATCTGAAATGGATGTACAAGATTCAAGTACAAATAGTAATATATTTATGCTTGAGATTACAGGTTGGTATCTATAATATACATATATTTTATTTTTTTTGTATTTTTATTAAACGATTTAATTAATAATGTGTGTATTAATTATTTTAGTTCCAATATCTGAGGATGATTTTGTAGCTGAGGCAAATGCTAATGAATCTGTAGTAGCTTTATCGACAAGACTAATGGTTGAACATCCAGAAATAAGTAATTTATGTTTTTACTAATAATTAAAACTATAATGATCAGGATTGGTAGTTTTATATTAAATGGGGCCAATGCAATTGGTATTTCACTTTTTTATATTTTACAACACTATTTAGGGTGATTTATTTAAGTGATTACACTCAATATCTTAGATAGTATTAACTATTTTGAAATTTTTCCTTTTTCATCATTTTAGTTTCATGCTCTTCTAAAAATGTATATTTTAAATTTTTTCACCTTTATATTCATTGATTAAACCTCTATTAACTTTTGATTTTCAAATGACATTATATAATTAAAATATCATAACTTAATAAAACTATTTTTTTAAGAATTTTCAAATCAAACATTTTATTTTTCATTAATACCCTGCAAGTTATAACTTCTTAAAATGTTAGACCTTCTGGATAAAATATTATGATTATATTGAGATATAATGTCTTATTTATCAAATAATATTTACGAAGTACAATCTTATACTCATACTGTGATTAAATTTATAAATTATAATTATTCAGTTGAAATATATTTTCAGGTGATATTGAGTTAAATTTAGCAATTAAAAATTTTCCAAATGATCCAGCCTATATACCAGAAAATGTACCATACTCTCAGTTAATGCTATTTACCCAGTTGGGTCCTTGTCAACCATTAGGTACCTTCTGAGTTAATTGATAAAAAATATCTAATAAATACCAACACAAAAACAGGAAAGGTAAGGTCTTTTCACAATACTTATTACTACAAACAATTAAAGGGTCAACCCCTATGTAAAAGATCATGGTTATCATACTCTCCTGCTCCGAACAAAGTGTTCTGTGTGACTTGTAAAATGTTTGGTTTACCCAAAGCAAAAGATTGTTAATTGCTTCCCAGGGTACAAATGAATGGTCTAATATTAAAAGAAATATTGAACAACATGAGTTGCTACCAGAACATTTATAGTCTGAAATGAGTAAAGCTCTTTATACCAATAACCATAGAATTGACTTAAAAATGGTACACGGAACTAATAAACAAGTCGCCGAAAATCGTGAAATTGTAAAGGTAGTCATTGGTGCATTATTGTACACGACAAAATATCCCGTGTAAAAATTTCCCGGTTAAATAATAACTCAAAATGTTGACCTTTATTATAAAAGTTACGATTAGAAGTAATAATCGCACTTTATCTAAATTCTAAAGTGAACGTGTGTTATTCGTTATTTTGATGATAGGATGATAGTATAAAGTGTCATACTGTCATTTTATTTCATTACCTACCTACAATGCGTGTCGTGAACATTCAACGTTTCTTATTTTGTTTTATTATTTTCTTATTGTATTAAAAAATGCTAGAATTTATTAAAAGCCAAAAAGGCAATAATTTATTAGTATTTGAAGGCTATTTATTTAGCATTCACAGAAGGAGTGAAAAAAAAATAATTTGGCGTTGTACGGAATACAAAAGTAAAAAATGTTTAACAAGGTGTTACACAACCACAGACGACTTATTAGGTTTGTTGATTTATAATTAATTACTTTTATAGGAACCTAACAATTTTATATTTCAATGTCATAAAAAATATAGTAAATTAAAAAAAATTTATAGTGGAAAAAATATATTAATAAAATATAAGAATTGTCGATACTATTGATTTAAACTATATTATATGTTATGGTAAAAGTACAAATACTGGTAAAACCTAAGATACACGACATCGTATTTTTAATAGATAATATTTTTATTAAATTGAATTTACAGTTTACATTATTTGCAACGATTATAAAACAAATATTACTAGTACGATTATTTTCAATAGGCCTGGATATCAATCTACTATCTGTATTGTTAACCTGTTCAGTATCGCAACTTTTATCACATAGGTAGATACATCTTTGGCTAATTTAATTGATTGATAATATAAGTAGGTACCCAATACCCGTTCACCCGTACTTTTACTGTTATATATTATATTACTAGGGGAATTATCAATTTCGCTGAAACTACCTGTTTAGGAAAAAGGTTTGTATCGATTCCTCTGGCTACCGTTTATAATATCTACATATTGATTCCGTCGATTACTGTTTATCCCCCCCCTTGTATATTTATTTTAAAATATATACTATATAATATATAATAAGAATTGTTGGAACGCGGTAAACAAGGATAATAAATAAATAAGAAAAACGTAATTATTCGTATATATGTGGACTGTATTCCAAGATTAACTATTTTGAATAATAATTGAGATTTTGAGAATAAAGCAGCACATGATGGATTTTTAGCAGTTTTTCCAAATTCAAAAATAAAATGTTGTAAATTTCATTTATGGCAATCGTTGTTTCGGAAAATTTAAATCTTGGGTCTTCGAAATGAATACATGAAGAACTCTGAAATAGGGATTTGGTTGAAGTCTTTTTTTGGTTTGGCTTTTCTTCCGTGCACCGAAGTATCTGATGCTTTTGCAGATTTAATGTCCATCGCACCCGAAGATCAAACAATTTTAAAATTTAGTGGTTACGTTTTAGAAACATACATTGATTACAGTATTTTTCCATCTAAAATTTGGGCTGAAATTCCGGACAATAAGGTTATACTAACTACAAATGCAGCTGAATCATATCATTGACATTTAAAAGATCAATTTTATTTGGCTCATTATTGTTCCGTCCATATAGTAATTGATGTATTTTTAAAATCTCAAAGCGAAACATATTTATTTATGAACTCTCCTCCTAACTATAAATTAAGGGTATCTCACAAAGAAATAATTGTACAATGGAAGAAATATCAGGATGGTGAAATAAATCGTTTAGAATATGTGAAAAAAAGTAGGGTTAAAAAATCAACCAATTTATTAAATTTATATTTAATTGCATGTATATCATAATTTATTATTGACAAATAAAAAATTTTAATTTTGGCGCAAATTTGTAATTTTTGCACTTTTGGCGCTTATTTCACATGTTAGGTATACAATATTATATTGGCGCTAATGTCCTACAAATTTTGGCGCAAATGATAGGTCATTTTTATGCATTTGACGCTTCTGTCATATAGCCGTTTAAAGAGTTCTGTGGTCCAGGCGGTGCAGCTGCACCTTTATTAAACCATTTCTCTAGTATATCATACGCTTGGGATAAACCCGAATATACCGCAAGCAACGTATTTTTGTCATGTGTATTAATATTCGAATTCATTAGGGTATCCTCTTTTTTCATTATTTTTTCTGTAATTATTTTCATTTTATTTAAAATAATTTTAGCTTCATCATCATGATGTTCTTTATTTTCCAGTTTCTTTAAAAAAAAACATTACAAATTATTACACGGAAGAGCATTATAAAATATGGCAATATAAGAAAGGCAGTTATTAAATCCTCGACTTTTAGTGATAAGTCCGTAATTTTTGTGTTTTCCATGATTTTAAAGAATATTTTTCTATTTATATCATAAACTTTTTGTAATAATAATAAAATCATGATTGCTGACAGACCTAATAGTTAGTTATTCATGATAACAATAATTTAACATTTATATTTTAGTGTTATAAAAAAAAAACATGAAAACTTATGGGCTATTAACTATTGATTGTAATTAAATAACATTTTCTGTGAGATTACAAAAACAATCTAATCGCCTAGGACTTAGCGCCATTTAATTAATAATTGTATCTACTTACTAGATTTTTTTTTTTAAAAACCTTGGCTTGACACATACTTAAACATAAACAAATCGATAAACAAACCACAATAATTCGTAATAATTTCGTGTTAATCGATTTTTTTGCAGGGGCCATCGCTGTCAAATCGTCTTCAATCTACAAAAAAAATTCGTAAATATATTAGTCATATAATATAGTTCACGCGAAAAACTTAATATTTACGTACGCGGATTATACAGTCCATATAATGATCATTGATCACTCACCAATTGATGAAAGAATATATTCAGTTACAGGCATCACGTCTGTCGTGTAACACGTCTAGATTGGTAATGAGTGATTATATATAAATTTTCGTATTTTATGGTGGCTACACACGATCAGTTTTAACTGACAGTTGAAACTGTTCAGTTAAAGCTGAGCGTATGTAGATTGAAAACTGACAGTTTTTTTACAATCAGTTATAACTGATTGAATATCGTCACATATTTTTCAAACTTAACTGACAAACCGTACTGTTCAGTTTAAACTGTGCGAGTGTTTGTCAATCGCATCAGTTATCAGCTATTATTATCAGATTATTAAAATTATTTAAAAAGTGATTAGTTATTTGTGAAAAATAACTATCCGTGAAATATGTCGTAAAAACAGTGGTTGACTGAATTTATAGAAATATATAAAAATGAGCCTTGTTTATGGCAGAATAAAAGTAAAGAGTAGGTACCATGATCGGGATTTAAAATTAGCAGCTTATAAGATTCTTCTAGAAAAAATTGAATAAGTTTACCCCAAGGCAACTATAGATACAGTTAAAAGTAAAATTAATTCTATTCGTTGCACATTCAAAAAAGAACTTGGCAAAGTAAAAGCTTCATTCCAAAAATCTGGATCTGGTACTGATGAAATTTATAATATACCAAAATTATGGTATAATTTACCATAATTTTTTTTGGTACTATGATTCATTACAATTTCTTAAAGACCATGAAGTACCAAGAGAATCACGATCAATTAATATAAGTGGAGGTGATGAAGAAACAATAATCGAAGACGTGAGTAAATAATTTTATAGTTTATTGATATTAAAAAAATATATGTATTAATATAAATACTCTAACCCTTCAATGCGCGATTTTTTTAATTAAAAAAAAAAAATTGTATTATATGTGTTTTTAGACGTAGATAACAGAAAAAATACTTACTTTATTTATGTTTTTCTTTTACATTAATAGGTACTTTTTTTTTTTTTATCATTTATTATAATAAATTATACATAGCTCAAAAAGAGCAAATTTACAATAATATAATAATAAGATAAATCTACCTATCTACCACCTGTAAGCAAGCTTGTGATGATGGTAGAGAGTTACAAAAATCTAGTAATTAATACAATAATTGACAATAATATAAATAAATAAACTAACACATTTTATTTATTTACTATTGAAACCTTCTCATAGTATCACTTTTCTTAAAATTATTATATTTTATAGGTAATTTTAGATTATTAATTAGATAATATGATAGCTACAATTTAGAAACTTGTAACGTCCTTTTTTTTCGTTATAATTTATAAAATGTCCTAGTTGTCAGTTCTTATATCTTGAGTGGGCCTTGGGGTCGATCTAGTTCTGTTTTGTTTTTTAATGTTACTCTCTAATGACGGACGGCCTCTAGTTGGTGTTTGTACAATACCTGTTTTCGTAAGAGTAAACGCTAAACTTTTTCGCCAATCGACTAATGTATATTTGCTAGGTTTTCCAAGCTGAGTTTGCGATCTTTTATATAGGAGCCATGAATTTACAATAGATGTGTCAATTAAATGGTAAAAAATTCGAGTATACCACTTTCTTGATCTCATACGAATTTTATATCGCCCAATAAGACTATCTAAAAGATCGACTCCTCCCATAAATCTATTATATTCTTTGATTACGTTGGGACAATCAATATTAATTTTTTTTTTTAATTTTTTACTTGTTTATTGTCTTTCCACTAAGTCACACACACGGGCGTATTTTCAAAAACGGTCAAATATTTATACGATTTTCCGCGTACATCTTTTTTAATTATTTGGTCGCTAGGTATTTTATTATTGGGTAATCGGTCTTTCCGGACTGTTTCTAGACACAAAATTCCATTTTTGTACAAATAGGCAGCTAATGGAATACTTGTATAGAAATTGTCAAAATATAATCTATGATTTTTATGGCGTGGAACATTTCTAAGACGTACAACTATGTTAGAACTAGCACTGAGATCTGGTTCATTTGGCGATCGAAATCGTTGATCATTTTCTTGTCCCGAATAAATTTCAAATTGATATGAAAATCCTTTTGAGTCACACAATACGAAAAATTCAAAACCCCATTTATTAGGTTTTGCAGACATATACTTCTTTAAATAACTTTTCGCTTTTGTAGCGCAAAGCTGCTCATCAAGTGACAAGTCTCTTGTATAAGGAATCGAGTTAAATTTATTATTTAAATGATCAATAAGAGGCTGTATTTTATATAATCTATCATAATGTATATTATCTTTTTCTAACATTTTGCTATTGTCATTAAAATGAAGTAATCTACGTATTTCTTCGAATCTTTTTTGACTTAAAGAATTATATACATGAGAAGCCCTAAATGTTCGCCCCAGTAGTCTCGAACATTTGGCACTACACAAACCGAGTTATAAATAAGAATACTAATAAATCTCTTGAGCTCATCTATAGTAACTGAAAAGTTTTTATTGATGTCTATATGTGCAGTAAAAAGATCACTTTCAGTTTTAATTTTACTTAAAAGTTCGTCATTAAAAAAATATGTAAAAAACTGATAAGGTGTTGTAAGTTCTAAAATACTTTTTGGCAGTAAATTTTCATCGTGGGTGATAAGTTGAGGTTCATAAACTAAGTCACCGTTCTTCCATTTTAATTTTTTAAATTCTTCTGTTTTTTGTTTTTTTGGTGCAGGATTTTGTACAGTTGTTTCTATTAGTTTACGTGAAAATTTAGGACGAAGCGTTTTAGATTTAACCGATTGCAGGGCTGGAAGTAAGTCACTTTTTTAAAATTGTGTCACTTTAAGTCACTTATTTAGAAAATTAGTCACTTATGTCACTTATTTTTAAAATGTACCTAAATTTAAATTTGAAATTTTGAACTGCATATCGACTGCCCCAACGAAAGAGGTCGTAACTCCCTTTTAAAAATTTTTTTTTTTGTTTTTCAATGTCATGTGGTATAACTTTTTTTGATTGTGGCATTAATTAATTAAATAAAGTCTGTTGTTCTATGGTCTAAGGTTATTACCATGATTTCATGACAATAATAATGTATTGTTTAACTACTATCATTGATTATATTTTCCCGCCAATTTTTATTGTCTCTGTTATCATAAGTCAATAAGTCATACCGTTTTATATTTTAATTACTTTTAAGTTTTAATTAGTTGTAATTAATTTTAATTATGGGTTAGGTTAGGTTAATTAATTAAAATTAATTTTCATTATGGGTAAAACTAAATGCTTCTTTCGGGAAGATTGGCTTTTAAAAATTGACACAAACGGCCATGAAATCAAAGAATGGGCTTCCAAATTTTCCGATCATGTCGCGTTTTGTAAAGTGTGTGGAAATAAAATAAATGTGGAGAAAGGCTTTCAAGCTTTATCTCAACACGCTTTGATGAAAAAACATATAACCAATGCGAAGAATAAATTGTCAGCAAGTCAGTTGCATTTATCAAGTGGCTCTTTAACATCAAGTAACCCATCTACAACAGGTGTAAAAGTCATTTCTCTCCATAGTACTAGAGATAATGTTTGTAGAGTTGAATTATTATGGACCATGAAGGTAGTCGCAAGTAACTATTCAGCATCATCATGTAGTGATGTAGCAGAAATATTTAACTGTATGTTTCCGGGGGCTGTTCCAAAAGATTTTACATTAAGCCGTACTAAATTCAGGTAACTACCAACAATCTGTACCTATTCAATAGCTAAACTTAACTGTCATCAATTATATGATTATAGGTATCTATTAACTTATGCGTTAGAACCATATTTCAAAGACCAACTGATAAGTGATATGAATAATACATATTACACTTTGATGTTTGATGAAACCACTAATGTAACAGGTGCTAAGGAACTTCAAATTGCAGTTCGTTATTGGTCTTCTAGAAGTAATTGTATTGTTTGTCATCACTTAAAAACATTTTTCATTGGAAAAGCAACTGGTGAGGATTTATTTTTTAAACTTAAAGAAGCTTTAACATCATTTGATTTATCTCTTCATAAGCTAATAATGGTAGGCAGTGATGGTCCGGATATTAATAAAAAAAGTATTGAGATTAATGAACGAAGAGTTGTGGATTATACGAAAAAAAAAATTAATAGATATTGGTTTTTGTAACATTCATTTATTGCACAATGCTTTTTTGAAAGGATTAAAAGTATTTGGAGAAAATGTATCAGATTTAATTGTATTAATGCATAATTTCTTTGATGGCTGGCCATCCAGATTGGAAGATTTTGAGCGCATCCAAACTGAAATGAATATGTCTAATTTACGCTTTATTAAACATTGCTCATCTAGATGGTTAACAATTGAACCTGCTGCTAATAGACTGCTTTTGCTTTGGGATGCTGTTAATCATTATTTTTTAAAATATGTGCCACTTAAAGTACATTCTCTTTCAAAATCTCCAAGTTTTATTCGAATTGCTTCATTATTAAAAAAAGATGCTTTGATGTTGAAAGCTGAAATTGAGTTTGTGTTAATGAGTTCTAAAATTTTCACTCGTTTTACTGGCAGTTTTCAAAAAACTGAACCATTAATACACATAATGTATGATGAAATTAAAACATTACTTTTAACGCTTCTTAGTAGAATTTGTAAACCACTATCATTAACTTCACAAACACCTCTTAAAATTGACATATTAAATGAAGACAATTTATTACCCTTATCTGAAATAGATTTAGGAAGCGCTTTCAAAACAACAACATCATCAATGAAGGATGTAGATCGTTTAAGTCTCATAAAACACTGTCAAAGTCATATTATTGCAAGTTGTAAGTATATAATTGAAAAGGCTCCATTAAGTGGCAATCGCAGTATCATCAAGAACTTCAGGTTTTTAAAACCATCTGAAAAGTTATCAACGAGAAGTACTAATGACTTGCTAATTATTGCTAAAGATCTCCCTTTTCAAAATGACTTTGATGTAGATAGACTCACTGATGAGTGGAAATTATTTCAGTTACAAGACGAATCAAGTAGTGAACAAAATAGTTTAAGAATAGACGTGTATTGGAATTTAATAATAACTCAAAAATCTGAGAATGGTAACCTTAAGTATCCAATGCTTAGTAAAGTTGTGAAAGCTGCTTTATCAGTATCCCACGGTAATGCTGATGTTGAAAGGGGGTTTTCATGCTCAGCAAATTATCTAACAGACGATCGTGCAAGCATGTCAGAAAAAACATTAAATGCAGCGCTTGTTGTTAAAGATGCTATTAAAATGTACGATAATCGAGCTGCATTAGTACCAATCACTCCTAAATTAATAAGCTTGGCACATAGTGCTTACAATAGATATAAAAATAATTTAGACAAGGAAAAAGAACTAAAAGAACAAAAACTTAAAGAAAAAGAACAAGAACAAGAAAAAATACTCTTAGAAAAAAAATCAAAAGAACAGATACAGAAAGATAAGGAAAGTATTTTGTCTATAGAAAAAGATCTAAGTAAAAAAAGGAAATTAGAGAACAGTAAATCAAATTTTGCAAAAAAATTACTGCTAGAAGCAAATCAAAGATTGCAGAAAGGGGTAGAAGCAAAAAATTTTTCTGAAATTGAATTGGGTCAAGCAATGCTTGCTGGAGTCTCCAAAATTGAAAAAGAAAGAGACCAAGAAAAAAAGGAAGCAGAAGAATTGCAAAAAAAATTAACAAAACTTCAAAAAAAACTAGTCATGTCCAGCACTCCAGCCTTATAGTCCTAACCTTATATAATATACATATAGTCTGATCTAGTCAAGTTAAATAAACCTTGAAATGGTGCTAATTAAATTATAATCAGTTTTGTTATTAATACTGTTAATGTTTTGTACTTGATTATGATTAAAATAAAGGAAGTTCCTAAACAATGATCTTGAATATTATTTTATATTATAAACATTATTAATTTAAATAGGTAATATGATTTAATAATTTGCTATTAAAATTTGTGTTTATTATAATCATTATTTTTTGTAATTTCTACAAAATGAAGTAAGTTTAGTTAGAATCAATTTAATTATAGGTATGTAGAGATTCAAAGACAATTTATGTTTAATAACTGGTAAGTTATTATGAAACAAATTTATGCAGGTCACTTTTTTGTCACTTTTATGAATAAATTCAGTCACTTAGTCACTTTTTTAAATAGCATTAACCACTTCCAGCCCTGCGATTGTATAACAGTAGGACTAGAACTGGTGGTCAAATCATATGTATTACTTTTTGTAGATGTATCTACATAAGTATTGGAAGAAGATGTACCTGGTTCACAAACGTCTAAACTCACAACCTCATTATTCAATAATTGTGTTTTAGTGTTATTAAAATATTCATCGGTAGGAATTGTTATATACTCACCTTCATCGTCAAAAACAATCGGTAAACTATCATATTAATTTCAAAATTATCATTAATTTCATTTTCATTATTGTTTTCGCTACGACAGAGCTTACGATAGAGGGCAGTTTTCTGCCGCAACTTGCGCAGATGATAGACAAAGGATCGGGTGACCAAGTTATAAATATATACGAAATGCTCAAAATTTAAGTATGACAATATCGCTGCAACGCCTAGCGTACAGTATACATATATATTACAAATAAATTATATATATGAAAAGGTTCGTAATGACTAATAATTAATAATATGCGGGCGCCCAGAACATTTAAATATAAAATAATATAGTATAATAAATTAATAATAATAATTGCACATATAATAATGTGCGCTTATAAAATTTTATAAGCCTTTAAGTACAAGGACCTTCAATGCCACAGGTATAAAAAATATATAATAATACGTAATCGAATACTAATAATAACAGTTGGGCATTAAGGTCATAGTATACAAATAATAATTTTACTGGCCACTGAACACGAGGGGACAAATATGAGTTGAATAATAATGTATGACCTGATGGCGACAGCACTAGACCAACTGGCTCCTTGATACCGATGACGACTGTAGCTGATGCAGACAAGCTCTCCGTTGACGAGTTCAAAAAAAAAAAAAAACAACTCACTGATATAGCTGATATAGCACACTCGATTTAAACTTCGAAGTGGCAAAAATGACACCTCGTGATCACATGCGGTTTTGTTGGTTGCGACACGCAGAAATAACGGTTGACGAACACGTTGTTCTCAGGTCAACTGTTGTAAAAAGACAGAGACACAGACGTCGAGCTGGCTAGCGATTCGGCCATGGGCTGACGAACTGTCACCAGACAGCGGAGGGGGGAGCTTGCTGGACACAGCTTTATCTTGTAGCCGGACACCTTATCTTTTGCCACACCTGTGGTGTCCCGAGGAGATATATATAAACTGGCCAAAAGAAAAAACCGTTCCGCGATCGAACAATTGTAATTGATGCAGTTTAATAAAACTGTTTCATAGTTGATTTTAAGTCTAATTTAGGATTATTGCTTATTTGCAACATTGCGCATGAACTTTTTTTTATTAGACATGAGTAGATTTTTAAGTGATATAGAAATTGGCCATATAGTTGCCAATTGGGATGAAAGTGATGACGATATTGAATGTTCTGATGACGAAAATGAAATTTTCAATAATTGTTCGATCGCGGAACGGTTTTTTCTTTTGTCTGCATCAGCTACAGTCGTCATCGGTATCAAGGAGCCAGTTGGTCCAGTGCTGTCGCCATCAGGTCATACATTATTATTCAACTCATATTTGTCCCCTCGTGTTCAGTGGCCAGTAAAATTATTATTTGTATACTATGACCTTAATGCCCAACTGTTATTATTAGTATTCGATTACGTATTATTATATATTTTTTATACCTGTGGCATTGAAGGTCCTTGTACTTAAAGGCTTATAAAATTTTATAAGCGCACATTATTATATGTGCAATTATTATTATTAATTTATTATACTATATTATTTTATATTTAAATGTTCTGGGCGCCCGCATATTATTAATTATTAGTCATTACGAACCTTTTCATATATATAATTTATTTGTAATATATATGTATACTGTACGCTAGGCGTTGCAGCGATATTGTCATACTTAAATTTTGAGCATTTCGTATATATTTATAACTTGGTCACCCGATCCTTTGTCTATCATCTGCGCAAGTTGCGGCAGAAAACTGCCCTCTTTCGTAAGCTCTGTCGCAGCGAAAACAACAATATTAATATATACGTTTAGAACAATATAAAACAACTATTTTTATGGTCATAGCATAAAATTGATGGAAGATATAACAATATCCAAATCACTATCTCATGTACATAACAGATATCAAGTGTTATCATTTTCAATCAATAAATACAGTCGATAATGTGGCAATCAGATGTTATAATTATTTTTTTCATATAGAATAACAGTTTATACGTCCGCTATATGTCGTTAGTGATGTAAAATATGAAAAATTAAGTTACGAATAATGAAAAAAAGATTGTTGCAAATAAGCAACACGGCGCGTTGAAGGGCTAATACCTATGTCCTATCTGGTGATGTGGTAAGTAAAGCAGGTTTTGGATTAATTAGGTTCATTCGAAATCTTTATTTAAAAAATGATAGCAGTCAATTATGAAAATATACCTATGTATAATTTTTTTTTAAATCAAAATCGTCTACAGTTTTCTGCATTAAGTGATTTAGTGATTAATTGTAGTGCGCTCTATCAATGAGATTTTATAAAAAAAGATTTTTTGTTAGTAAAATTATGCCTTTGACATATTATAAAGGGTTTAAAAGATAAATCAGGTGATAGTGGTATCAGGTATAGTGTTCTATAAAAAAATTAACTAACAAAGTTACTCTGCCATGGAACTTGTCCTTCATTCACAAAATAGTCCATAAAGCTTTCCCTTATTGTCTTTGCTGCATTTGTTACATTTTGTTTTCTTCTATCTAAATCTATCATGTATGAACCTGTCAAAGTTGAACCCAGTATAATTGTTCCATCATCAAACATTTCCGTATCATGGGTTTCAGTAGGACTGTAAGAAGCTTGATTTGTTTCAGTCAAATAATTTTGTAAAGCACAGCTTTTGCCATAACAAAAAATTCAATATTTTTTTAATCAATATTTATGTCTGTATGGAATATCCGGAATCGAGACGCTAAAATACCAAATACATTTTCTACAATCCTTCTTCTCTCGATACTCGATAATTATATATTTTTGTCTCAAGTATTTAAGTCTGCTTGTCTGAATGGTTTAATCATATCAGTTCTTAGAGCAAACTTCAGCTACAAATACATAAGGTAAACTTCTGTTGCTATTTCTGACATGATCCTCGGTCGGGATGTTTAATTTATTGTGTTCGCGTTTATCGAAAAATACAGTATTTCGTAATACACCACTATCAAAAATCCTCCCATTAGTACCAAAATTACATAAAATAAACTTATATTGGGCATTCACAATAGCCAATAAAATCATACTATGTCGGTTTTTATAATTATAAAACATTCGATAGGTACCTTATCTAAACGTCATGGTTGATTATTAGCTGTGTGAACGAAAAATCGATGCGACGCAGCATAAACGTTTAAACTACTATAGTCAACGAAGGTAATAAAATATTAAGATTTTTAATTACAATAAAAAATAGGATTGACAATATAAAAAAGCTTAATACGTTAAATTAATTAATAACCAAATAAACGTATAACTCAAATAAGAATTTAATTTGTTATTCATTATTAATACATCCTTATAGATTCATTAAATTTAATGAAATAAACGACATTTATTTACGTTTTTTCTACTATATGTATGTAACTCATACACAAATTACAATGAAATTATAGAACATTTTTATTTAAGTTGGTGTGACCGTGAGGGGGGAAGGAAGTAAAGATTGATTCGTTTCTGAAGTTAATTATTTTAATAATATATAATTGTTCGTTTCTGTAAGAATGAGCTGTTACGATGATAACTGAAAAAATTGTAGACATGTCACCATGAGTAGTAAATCTCAAAGAAAGAGTTGAAAATGTATGGTTATTTGTTTGGTAGTTTTTTGAGTCAGAATTTATTAGCAAGCTAAATCGCATGCATATTTGATCACGCATAAAAAATAAAACAGCCTGTTTGGAATTCACAAGTAACACTAGTCAAAATAATAATGTTTTTTTCGAATTTCATGCATGATGATTGTCATACATTTTATTAAATAGTTGAACCTTAACATTAAAAAAGTCTGGGATAATTGCTATACCCACTTTTAATAGCTTTTCATGTCATCACTTTGCATTATAGTAATTTCTTCTAAATAGTGTCAGGTTAAATTAACAAGGCTCTTACGTAACAATAGATTAAAAACTTGGATAGATGTATGATCACCCTTTCAATGATTAAAGTACCTACTCAAATTGTAGAAATAAATAATATTTTAGAAATATTCATTGTTAAAAACTCAATATTATTCTATTTAATAACATTTATTTTATAATAACACAAACGATATGGTGGTATATTTTGACACAATGGCTTTAACACTTATACAGAGCTTGGGTAGGATTCGTATAATTTAAATTGTCAAGTAAAAAAGTTGTTCAATAATATAAATATGGATAATTATCAGAAATAAATACTAATTAAATCTAACAGTTGTAAGGACACTTCCACGAGAACAAAGGCATCAACCATTTATGTCGAAACGATAAATATGGTAACCATTGAGACCTAATTCAGTATTAGAGACAACAGTCTTCCTTTTATTTTAGATTCTGAACGGAGTGATGAATGTATTGATTTTACAATGATGTGTGTTTTTTTTATCTTTATGTCTGTCATCACGTTTTGGAGTAGTAACAATGTTTTGATTTTTGATTTCAAACCCCCTTAAATGGATATTGAAATTAGTTGGTACTTTGATTGGACTAAGCCAAGTCTAAAAATCACAAGGACGTCGGAAAAGGAAACTGACGAGGAAGCCAAATTACGATTGCAGAACCAAATCAATATTTGGAAAGAGGCGGATAGTAAATGTCAAAAATTAATTGTTACCTCAATAGACGATGTTCCGTTGCAATATTTAATTAACTGTGAAACTGCATTTGAAATGTGGGAGAAACTGCTTAGTATTTACGAACAGAAATCTGAGGCAAGTATACATTTGCTTCAACAAAAGTTTTTTAGTTATTCAAAAGATCCAATGGATGATATATCGACACACATTTCCAAATTGGAAAATTTAGGAAGGAAATTGAGTGTAGCAGGAGAACCTATTACGGATAATATGGTCATGACAAAAATTTTAATGACGTTGCCAAAAGACTATTAACATTTTTAAACTGCTTGGGACTCCCAACCGGGAGTAAAACGGTAAATAATTTATCTAGTCGTTTGTTGATTGAAGAATCAAGGATACAACAGATTAAAGGTGAAATGGGCGATCAAGAAAAATCGAGTGCATTTTCAGCCAAATTTCAACACAAATCTAGTGGAAAACGCGGCAGTTACAGTAAAAATAAAACGGAATTTATTAATACTAATAATAAATTAAGTTGTTTTTATTGCGGTAAGAAAGGACATTTCAAAAGAGATTGTAAGAGTTATCTTCGGAGTATGGAGTTAAAAAAGACAAGTATGTCAGATTCAAACGAAAACGCAATTATTAGTGAGTCAACACTAAATAATACCACAATTGATATGTGGGTATTAGATTCGGGCGCATCTGATCATATGTGTGCCAAATTAGAATGGTTTTCTAGTTATGAACCATTAGTAAATACGCAACATATAACAATCGGTGACGGATCTAATTTGTATGCAACAGGCAAAGGTAATATAAATATACTAACTTACATAAACGGCAATTGGAAAAGAAATTACTTAGCTAACGTATTACATGTGCAAGATTTAAAGTTCAACTTATTCTCATGTGGCACATCATTAGACAAAGGTTTAAAATTAACCTCGGATAATAAAATATGCGAGTTTACAAAGAATGGACAAGTAGTTCTTACAGGTAAACGGAACGGAAGATAATTCGAATTACAGATTAAGTGCCAAATAAAACTGAATTTTATGCGAACATTGCAGTAGAAAACACATTACAATCGTGGCACGAACGATTGGGTCATCAAAATATTCAATACGTGAAGAATTGTTTGGTTAAACATAATATCGATTTTACAACCAAGGATGAACAATTTTTCTGTGATGACTGTATAATTGGGAAACAACAACGTAAATCATTTGATATAAGTACTACAAAACATACTAATGTAGGGGAACTAATTCATGCAGATTTATGTAGACCAATGCAAAAGGACTCAATAGGTGGGTCAAAATATTTCTTATTATTCAAAGATGATTTCTCACACTTCAGAACGGTATATTTTATTAAAAATAAATATGAAGTGAAAAATATTATTGAAATATTTATTAAAGGTAATAAAACAGATACAGGATCTAAAGTTAAAATACTAAGGACAGATAATGGATTAGAATTTGTAAATAATGATATAACAAGTATTTTACAGAAATATGGCATACGACATCAAACGACAGTTCCATATACACCAGAGCAAATTGGTAAAGTGGAAAGGGAAAACCGGAAAGTCGTTGAAGTAGCTAGAATAATGATATGTGCTAAGAATTTAGGTTTGTCATTATGGGCTGAAGGAGTAAACACAGCGGTATATATATTAAATATGACCGGTGTCGCAGTCAAATCTTACCCCCGGATAATTTTACCGGGAGGAGGGGGGTAAGATTTTCCTAGGATAATTTTACCCCCGGCAAGATGTTCCTAGGTTATTTATACCCCCGGTAAAATTATCCTAGGATTATCATACCCCCTCAGGGGGGTAAAAATATCCTAGGATAATCTTACTCCCAGTAAGAATATCCTAGGAAAATTATACCGGGAGGGGTAAGATTTTCCTAGTCATATTTTACCCCCGGTAAGAAAATCCTAGGATAATCATACCTCCGTAGGGGGTAAAAATATCCTAGGATAAACTGACCCCCGGTAAGAATTACCTAGGATAATCTTACCCCTCACGGTATATATTCCTGGGAAATTCTTACCGGGGGGGTAAGATTATCCTAGGTAATTCCGGTAAATATTACCGGTACTAGTTCAGAAAAAGGTAAGCCACCTTATGAACTTTATTTTAAAGTCAAGCCAGACATAAAACATTTGCGAGTATTTGGTACGGTTGTGTATACACACATTCCAAAACAAAAACGACGAAAATGGGATCCGAAAAGTGAAAAAGGTATATTTGCTGGTTATTCAAATGACACAAAGGGTTATCGAGTATGGTATTCGAAGTCAAATAAGATATCACTGTGTAGAGATATTATATTCGAAAAAGAATGTACTAAATTTAAAAATATAATCACTGACAAATTAGAATTCACAGAAATGTCGACTCAGATTGAAAAAAATGAAAATCAAGTCAAGGACGAAGTAGTAGTCGATGACAATAGGATGGTATTACGTGACAGGAGTACATTAAAACCACCGGACAGGTATAACGTTCAGTCGTTCATTGCCGATTGTGTAAAGCCATTAACATTTGATGAGGCAATAACCGGACATCGGGTAAATGAATGGAGATGTGTTATGAATGACGAATTAATGTCATTAAATAAAAATGAAACGTGGGAACTAGTCGATTTACCACAGAATAAACTATAAAGTTACATTACGTAACGCATGGGTATTCAAAACTAAGTATAAATCGGACGGGAACATAGACAAATTTAAGGCAAGGCTTGTCATTAAAGGTTGTTCACAGAAGTATGGTATAGATTACCATGAGCCATTTTCACCATTAGTCCGATATGAATCTATAAGAGCTATTTTCGCAGTAGCAGCTGTAGAAAAATTAAAATTACGTTAGTTCGACATAAAGACAGCATTCCTGTATGGAGATTTACAGAAAGAAATATAAATGTTACAACCAACAGGTTACGAGGACGCACAGTGTTCCAGAAATTTGATTTAGGTGGACAAAATTATAATTTTCATAATCATTAATTGAACATAAAAATGAATTTAATTTGTTGATAGTCAGAGGCTGATTATATAATATAGGTTTTTAATTTGATACGCTATCGCATACAGTTATAATAGTGTACTGATTATACTAATAGTCTGAGATAAGATTTTCAATTACCAGCTAAATTGTTTGAGCGTATAGGTTATATTATACCGTTAGTGTCGTTCGTTGAATGAAGTTATTCCGTTCATTTTTCTTCAACATTATGGATACACAGTGGAAGGTATGTATAAATTTATTTTTATTTTTTTTATTAAGTTTTGCATGAAAAATTTAAGTAATATATATAGAAATATTTAAAAATGTAAGATACATTTTTTTTTTAATTATTAAGGATACTAAAAAATAGTAGTGGATAGTAGAGGTTTGAACTTGGTGTTTTCTATTAGCTTAACTTGTTCTCTAAACGATATTATATAATTTGGTTGCGCAAGTTGCTGCACAATAAATAGTACTTATTATATTAAAAAAAATATATTATATTTTTCAAATTCGTCAAAAATTATATTTCACCATAAAACCAAATGACAAAAAAAAAAATAACTTTAATTCAGACATTATTATTGAATTGTTTTTTACGTTTATAACAATGATGAATAAATTTTATTACTTTTTGTGTTACACGCCTAGTAAATGAAAAAAAAATGAATGAATGCGCTCTACAAACATCTGAATTATAGTTATACCTACCATTTACCAAACTATCGAACTATCCTAAATACTAAACTTATCGTAGGTTTTTCATAGTAGACCAATTGTAATTTAGAACATAACAATTTCTTATGAAAAAAATTTTTTTTCCTCATAATATTACGATAAAATTGAATACATACAATGCTACAATTTATATTATTGGTACATTTATAACATGGTTCTCTTTTGACTTTTATAGTAGTATATAATTCATTAATATCTCGGTCTAGTGTGCATAAGCGCAACTAGACCTCCAAAACAGGGGGTGCTAAAGACCGTTTTGCACCCCTCCCATATTAATGTCAAGTGTTAAATATTAATGTTCCCAATTATTATAATTTGAAGTATTTCAAAAGCCATGTTACATATCAGTTATATTAATTTAACAATTAATCAATCATAGTTTTATAATTATTATTGTCATAAAGATTTTAAATACCAAAACAATATTATTAGTTATAACATTAACATCAATATAGTCAAAAGTATATTGTTTAGTAGTTATATAGTTGTTATATATTTTACATTTTTAACATTCATTTTGTTCGAAAATAATGTTTAAAAAAAAAATCAGATCAAAATTGTAAAAAAATTGTATATTAATTAGTACCTAAATAATAAGTACCTACCTATATTAATAAATAAATAAATAATATTGTAACAATAACAATATACACACAGGCCCTGCAGAAGAAGCAGACTAGTCCATTTAAAATAAAAAAAAAACAAAAAACTGTCAAAATAAAATAAATAAAACTTAAAATTTTAACTAGGTGTCTAGGTATAACAATATAAAATGTATATTCATAAAAAGACTCTGCGCAAAAAACAGACTAGTCCATTAAAAAAAAAAAAGAAACAAAAAATTAAAAACTTTTAAAACAAAAAACTGTCAAAATAAAATAAATAAAACTTAAAATTTGAACTAGGTGTCTAGGGCCGGGTTGCATGAAAATCAGTCTGTAAACTTGTTACTGGCCCTGTATCTTATTCATTCTGTTAAGTTTTACTGATAGGTAACATTTATTGAGGTGTTGCATAAAGAAAAGTTAATTTTATTGATAGCTGTGGTTACCAAATAAATTAAACCACATTTTATGTGATAAATAGTGATAACAAAAATAAAAATAACTTATTAATACCAAATATAAAATTATAATATCTTAATGCAATAAGGAGCTGCAATACTGGCGATAATGACATACTGCGTTTTGTACCATGGGAAATACTATCCTCAATCATTCCAAGTAGTTCCATAAACATAGACTTAGACAATCTAATACACATTACACATATTGATATATTAAAAGTCTTTACATGTATAACATAAATAAAGTAAAAATAGTTATACAAATGTAAAAATAATCTAGCAAATTTATGAAGGGCTTATACATCGGTTATTAGTATTTACATTTAAATTATAATTACAATTTAATATAAACTATGTTAATGATCATGACAAAAATATAAATATCTAGATTGGAACAAAAGATGAGAAATAATACACTCGTCTTATAAATTTAAAACTATGATATTACCTGAATCTTTGTTTGAAATCTGTTTCTTCATATTCCATTAGGGGATTTGATCTATCACGAAAAAGTCGCGGTCTTGGTAAAAATTGAACAATTTGTACAATAAAATCATCTTCATCGCTAGACGAAGATGACGTTGAAGATTCCATTATTAAATATTTAAAAAGAAACAAAAGTAATTATACAAATATTTTAGTCAACGACTGTGGGTAATAATAAACATTTGTAATATGCAAATTTCAATTCAAATAATATTGATAAGTGATAATTTCGGTTATCATTATCATTAATATATCTGTAAGTTACCGAACCAAAATCGGGTCTGTAGTATACAGGTCCATCAATCAGTAACTTACAGAGCCGTTAACACTATTTGGCGTTTATGAAACACCCAATTTTAGTTACCGAACCATTAGTGCGTTATCAGTCTGTAAACTGTCTGCAAGTCGCTAACGAACGTTCATGCAACCCGCCCTAGGTATAACAATATAAAATGTGTATTCATAAAAAGACTGCGCAAAAAACAGACTAGTCCATTAAAAAATAAATAAAACTTAAAATTTTAACTAGGTGTCTAGGTATAACAATATAAAATGTGTATTCTTAAAAAGACTGCGCAAAAATCAGACTAGTCCAATACAAAATTAAAAAATTAAAAAAGTTATATATAGGTAATTACTAATTACTAATTTGTTGGTGACTTAATCAACATCTTCAATTACATTTGTGACAACTTCATAGTGTGTATTATTTTTGTTTATTAGGTATAAACACTTTTCTCCACGTTTTGGTTTGTCCTTAAGATTAATATTTTTACTAAAAAGCTGCCAAGTATGTGTTTGAGTACTAAATACATAAATTGAAGTTTTAAAATAAATAGCAGCCGAAAATATTTCAGTATCAGTACCCCAAACTCCTATTACAATCAGAAAAAAGTTGTATTAATGGTTATATACCACTTGTATCTACTTATTTTGAATAAGTAATATTTACATACCTTCATTTTCTATTTTGTTTTCTTTTAAGTAAGATTGTAGCTGTTTTTCTCCGCCTACATATTTCAATATTTTTTAATTTGTATTTACAATCTAAAATATATAAGATTTTTTATTATTAATAGTTAAATCATTATTAATCATTAATAATTTATATTACAGAGGCTATGTTTTGTCTAATGATTAGATGTTGTTTTTCAGTATCAGTTACTATAAAGGAAAAAGCTCGAAAAAGACAATTTCCATCGCCAATAATATTTTTTGTTTCACATGGATGGTTCAACATTTTTATTTTAAAATCAGTTTCATCCAAACTTTTTTTTAAATCAAGCTTTAGTGCTTTACACTTTGCCTGTTGCCAGTATTTTCCAACAGGGTTGAAATACCTTGTTTTATTTTGCATGCTTAATGTCTGTACATACTCAACATCCATAGGTATTGTTTCTGAAGAATTTCTTTCATAATATTGTTTTATGTTTTTTATTAAATGTTTAGTTTTCAATATTTTATCTCCATTTTTCAATACACATAAATTGTTGTTAATAATTTTGTGTATTGAATAGGGACCAATCCATGGCATTAGAGCCCATCCTCCTTTTCGGTCGTCCCGTCTAAGATTTTTTAACAAAACTTTATCTCCAACTTTAAAAATACTATCTGCACGAGGATGTCTTTTGGCATACGATGTTTTTTGTAAATCTTGTGCATTTTTAATGTTCTCTGATACATTGTCTTGAATTAATTCTAAACATTGAAAAATGACAAAAAAAAAAATAACTTTAATTCAAACATAATTATATATTTATTGTATTATTACATATTTTAAAATGTTTTAGATAATACTATATTACTTAAAAATCAAAACATTTTTGAAATGTTAAGAAGCAAATCAATGAATATTTCAAATTCGATTGATTGTTGTGAAGCAATTTTTTCATTTGTCTGTGAAGTAATTGGTAATAAACAAGCTACAATGGCTGACGAGTTTGAAATATCATTAAAAAATAGGATAAAAGGTTTTGTTACTACACTTCATAGAAAGTGGACTGGTGCAGGTAGAAGTCTACCGAGATTTAAAATAAAGAACAGTAACTGGCTAGATTTAAATTTTAATATATTTGGAGAAATTGAAAATATACGAGTACTACAACCATCAACTAGTTCTGGTAGGGGCCGTCCAAAAAAATTATTTTCTGAAAGTTCCGAACGTTCTAAGAAACGAAAAATTAAACATTTAGCACCTGGAAGCACAACTCCAGAAATGGTATTTGCTACTCATACGAGAATGTATAAGGCCGGAAAAAGAACGGCATCAAAAATTATTAAAAAATCTACAACATCAACACCAAAAACTTTACACAGAGTTAAAACAGCTTACGAAACTGAAAAAAAAATAGAAAAATATACTGCCGAAGAAAGTTTAGCTATTTTAATCGACAACAAAATGAGCGTAAAACAATATAAAAATATTCGATTAGCGGCAAAAAAAAAATGTGCGAATATTTTTTCGGCGTACGATCACGTGTTAAATGCAAAAAAAGAATGTTACCCAAAAAATATTCGTATAACTGAAACATCATGTCAAGTACCTTTGCAAGACTTACTAGATCACACAATAATTCGAATCCTTAAAATTCCTAACATCAAAATGCCCGAAAATATTGTTGACAATATTGAACTTTTATGTAAATGGGGATGTGATGGAAGCAGTGGCCATTCACAATACAAACATTTAACGAATCAAGTTCATTAACTACAACCGACTATGATGTATTCATGTTTTCAATGGTACCGTTACAATTGCATTTTACAGATGAAGGTGGAGATAACCATATATTATGGAAAAATCCTAGATATTCTTCAACAAGATTTTGTCGACCAATTAAGTTCGATTTTATAAAAGAAACGGTTAAAAGTACACAAGAAGGAGTTGAAGCAGTAAAATCTGAAATAATTAATTTACATCCAACTATCTACTTGCGTGGTATAGAAGAAGTTAAAATTAAACACACAATGATTTTTTCAATGATAGACGGAAAAGTAAATATATTCAAACTACCTACTATTTATATTTAAAATGTCAGTATACCTATATTTATTCATAATAATATTTTTAGGTTGCCAATTCTGTAACGCAGACATCTAGCCAAACATGTTTCATTTGTGGATGTACTCCAAAGAATATAAATAAGTTTGATAATATGGATAAATATCCTGTAAAACCAGAAACATTTTCATATGGATTATCTACACTACATGCTTATATACGATTTTTGGAATGTATATTACATATTTCATACAGATTGGATTTTCAAACATGGCAGGTATGGAGATAAAAACAAATGTTAACATTTTTAAAATTGGGTTTAATTAAAGTAATACAATTATTGTAGGTAAGATCAGTTGAAAATAAAGATAAATTTGCTAAAAGAAAAAGTATGATACAAAATCGAAACCGGATTATTAATAGATGTAGTATTGCAAGGTAAGCATAATATATATAACAATGTCATAATACTTATATAATATGTATCTTGATAAATAATCCTGTTGATTTTTTTGTTTTAACTTTAGGTAAAGGAACGTCAAATGACGGAAACACTGCTCGTCGGTTTTTCAAAAATAGTCAAAAAAGTGCCGATATTACAGGTGTTGATAAAAATTTAATTCAACGATTTGGAAATATTTTATCTGCTATGGCAAGCGGTTACGAGGTCAATATACCAAAATTTGAATTGTATACAAAAGATACAACAAAATTGTTTATTTCTCTGTATCCTTGGTACTATATGCCTAGTAGTGTACATAAAATACTGGTATATGGAGCTGATGTCATAAATGCAGCGCTTCTTCCTATAGGTAAAATATAAAACGTTTAATAATAGGTAAGTATATAATTATATAAAGCATATTTTTTTTTAATTAATAAAGGCCAGTTATCCGAGGAAGCAGCGGAAGCAAATAATAAAGAATACAAGAAGTTTAGAGAACAACATACTCGAAAAAATTCACGTATTAGTACAAATGAAGATCTTATCCATATGCTTTTGTTAGCTTCTGATCCATACTTGTCCTCAATAAGACCACTACCAAAAAAACAAATTAGTGAGCTATCGGATGACGTCAAATCACTAATTTTATGTGACACAGAAACAGAGAAAGAAGAAGACGAAGCAGCTACATCTGATGGAGAATCTGTCAGTTCTAGTGATTCTGATTTATACAATAATATGTATAAAATTATAATCTAATTATATCATGAGAATAAATAATATACTAACTACTAAGCAGTTTATTTTTTTAATTCTAAAAAAAAAAATTTTTTAATAAAAAAAATAATATTACATATAGTCGGAGTTCGAAAATTTGGTTTAAGGACTTGGTAATTGCACAAGGTAAAAACTGAATTTTAAAATGATCTAAGTATCCGAAAAGTAAAACAATTTTATAAATAAATAATTTTGTCCTGCTAAAAACCTTTTCTGGAACACTGTGGGACGGTTCAAATAAAGTATGTAAACTTCAACGAAGCTTATATGGACTTAAACAAGCTCCAAGATGTTGGAACAAAAGATTCAAAGATTTTTTTAATAAATTTAGTTTACAATCTAGTGAAGCTGATGCATGTGTTTTTAAAACTCATGATGGACAAATTATTCTTGCAATATTTGTAGATGATGGTTTAATTGCTGTAAATAATGAAAAAATAATTGAAGAAATTTTAACAAACTTGGAACAAGAGTTTGAAGTAAAAAAGGGTAATGTAGAATATTTTTTAGGAATGCAGGTAGACATAATGGGTAATGGGTCATTATTTATGCACCAAACAAATTATGCATGTAGCATAATTAACAAATTTAATTTGTTAGAAGCAAAAGAGTTATCAATAGCGATTGATAAATCACTTACACTTGATCAACAGGGAGAAGCGGAAGTATTAAATGACGAGATACCTTATCGACAAGCAGTAGGGAGTTTATTGTTCTTGTCTCAAGTATCAAGACCAGATATTGCATATGCAGTCAACTTTGGTTGTCGTTTCTTGACAAATCCAATAAGGGCGCATTGGAATTTAATTAAGCGTATAATACGTTATATTAAAAGAACATTTAATTATGGTTTATATTTTGATAGTAACGCACAGTTGTCGTTGGAAATATTTAGCGATGCAGACAGACTATGCAGGTGACACTGAAACACGACGTTCAATGTCAGGGTATTTGTTCAAATATGGATCAGCTGTTGTATCATGGACTTCACAAAGACAAAAATGTGTATCATTATCGTCAACGGAAGCAGAATATAATGCGTCAAGTGAAGCAGTAAAGGGAATTATGTGGATAACACTTTGATCAAGTGCTTATCGACAACAGGTGGTGAGCAACCAATATTAGATATTGATAATCAAAGTGCTATACGTTTAGTGAAAAATCCGGAGTTTCATAAGAGGACCAAACACATAGAAGTACGATATCATTTCATCAGAGAAAAGTACGAAGACGGATTATTTCTACTCCAGTTCATTGGGACAGAGGACCAGATTGCAGACATCTTGACTAAGCTATTGGTAAAAGATCGGTTCGAAAAATTGTGGTCAGCAATAGGAGTGACTACAATCAAAGAAATTATTAATTGAGGGAAGGTGTTGAAATATACAATTAATATTAGTATGCATACATTGTAAGCACACGGGTGCACGTATCAATATATTATATATCATAGTTTAACTTTCTATTGTAATGTGAAGCAATACTTATTAATACCACACACATACATAGGTATGATTATGTGACGTCAATGACGCGTATATATAGGGCTCATTTTATGTACAAGAATCACTCTCGCTCTTGGGTCACTATCGGATACTCATTGACACGGTACATTATACGACGTGTGTCTATATCTAGTTGTATGTTACATTTATATTATACTGTTATTATAATCATAAAGTCGTGTTATAATTTGTGTTAAATACCTCAATATCCAAGTTCACTCAGGCTTCAATTTCAACAAAAACTATAACTCAAAATCATCATATTATAGTTTATTTTTCTCCTTCACGAATATAATTATCTTACAATATAAGCATACAATTTTCTCTATTGCTATTGTGCACATTTGTAATATGAATACACATTATTCCAAAGTGTAAATAAAAAATTTAACCCGATAAACTTAATTCATAACATTTTCTGATAAACCATTATTTACAAAATAATATTTATAAATAGTAAAAAAAAATTAATATTAATTTTATATTTAATTCATCTCATGGTATTCGACATAACAATTTTTTTTGTCATTGAGACACAAATGTACTTAACAATGATTACAAATAGAAAATGGCCTGGGTTCCATACCTTTGGAACTACACACCTCACATCTTGCTCTTTATTCTGTGAACTTCGGCCAATTAACCTCTGTATTACTTGTTCTGACATCTCGTGGCATGGAAAATGCATTTTTGCGTCGTTTGATGTGTTTTGGAGTTTGTGGTGACTGGTTTTGTAGATTCAGAACGAAGTGAAGAATGTATTGATTTTACTATGATGTGTGGTTTTTTTTTTTTTATTGTGTCTGACGACAACATTTGGAGCAGTAATAATGCTCCGATTTTTGACTTCAGCCCCTCTTTGAATAGAAAAATTCATCTAGTTGGTACTTTGGAGGGGGGGTCAAAAGTAAAATTTTCAAATAGTTTAGTGGTCACCTAAATGGATTTAGTGTTTTGTCATATGTCATTTCTGATGGTAACCCTTTTCGATTTATTCGAATTGTTCCACAGCCCAGTATTTTTTCAATTTTTAGCTTTTGAATTAACAATGTAGATGAAAAATAATTAAATTTAAGTATCAAAATTAACAAATGAAGTAACATTATGTAATGGGTCAAATTCATCATCATCTGAACAATCTTCGATGTCAGAATTGAATGCAGCATCATCGAGAATTTCTTCTCTGCGTGTTAGAAACAAAAACAGTTTCTTAAACTAACTTTCTTTCAAAACAGTAGGACTTAAAACGATTCAAATACATAATTTAATCTCTATATTGTTCAGTCAAATTTTTTATGCAATAATTACTTTGTACTCTCAATCTGTAATCAACACCTCCAGTTCTCAAGACATGAAAATTGTGCAAGTCGTGATTTATAAACAAGTTTGATTGCAATATCTCATCATCGTATGCATGTGTTATAAGCTTATGCGGACAAAAATTACCAATATAATTTGGTATAACTGTTACTCCCAAATCCATGTTCTTTAAATTACTGAACACCACTATACAGAGAAACACAGTGTTGCAATCAGTTTCCAAACATTCTGATCAACAGGGTTGGGCACTTTTCAATTACAGTAATTCAATAATAGTAATTCAATTACTTAAGTAATTTGTAATTGGTAATTAATTATAAAAATATTTATGTAATTTGTAATTGGTAATTAATTATTAAATGTTGATGACTGATGTAATTTGTAATTGGTATAAAGAATTACAATTTTTCAATGATAAAAATTTAGAATTTAAGATTTTCTACAATTTACAATATATATATATATAACTTATACAGCATAAGTTTTATCGAACAGTTTTATAATGGCACTTACTCGTTCCCAGTTGTTTGACGAACAATTCGAAAAACTTGTATTTTTAAAAGGTAACCAAAATTACGGAATTATCTAGTTTTTCTAGGTAGGTACCTATATTTTTCCAATGTTTTTTTGTTTTTTTTTATTTAATTTATACACTTTTTTTTATATAATAATATTAATAACTAATTTAATTGTAATAACATTTTTAAATGTAATTGGTAATTGTAAGTAATTCAATTATGTAATTTGTAATTTGTAATTAAATGTTCTACAATCATGTAATTAGGAATTTGTAATTAATTACTGGTATTTTGAGTAATTTGTAATTTATAATTAATTACTTTTTTTTTGATAATTTGCCCATCCCTGCTGATTAATAGCATAAACTATTGAAGGATTATTTATTTTAATGCCTTTTTTCCTCAAAATTACATGCAATTTCATGTCTCTTATAAAACGAATCATAATTATAATCAAAGAGGTAACTATATTCATCAATTTTTACTATAGCCAACCACTCAGAATCTAATAGCGCACTGAAGTAAAACAAAAAATTATTATTAAAATCTATATTATAAATACGAGGACTGTTCAAAAAGTACCAGGATTTTATTTTTAATAATTACAAAAATGAAGTTACATATACTCTCCTCCAAACGATATACAGTGGTCCAGCGATCTTGCCATTTTTCGAAAGTCCTTTAGAACTGTTCTAAAGTTATAGCTTTGAGTTCTGTTGCCGTATTCACATTAATTTCTCCTATATCTTGATACCGTTGTCCTTTAAGCGCAGATTTCTGGATCGTACCCATAAACCCATGTCTTGTCCCCTGTGATGATGTTTTTATGAAATTAGCATCAACAAATCGATTTTTAAGGTCTTGACAAATCGTTAAACGATTTTCCGTTTGTTCCAATGTCAAACATCGCAGAACGAATTTGGCAGCTATCCTTCTTATCTGTAAATTTTCTATTAAAGTTTCATGCCAAGATCCAATTGAGATTCCTGCCTCATTTGCTGACTCACGAACAGTTAATCCACGGTAATTTCGCACTTTTGTGTAATTGTTTGCCACAACATCATCGTTTTTGGATATTAACGGTCTTCCAGGACGTGGATTATCTTTAGTTGACTATCAACCATCCTTGAAACTAGAGCTCGCCATTACACGTGTAATGAGTTACACGGGTACACGTGTTCTTAACTGAAACGGGATTAAGGTCCGTGTAATTAAAATACACGTACATACCGTAGGATCCCAAACGGCTCCCGTCTATTGTTCGCTTATTTCCAAACGGCTCCCGTCCAAAAAAAAATGTTCAAATAGGTATAAATGTATAATTGTAAACTCTACAATAATTATTGGACATATGCACGCCTGTCTTCCAAAACAGCATACACTTCTGTTGTTGTATAGTATATGTATACAGTTCATGTGTATCATATTTATATATAAATATATAAAACGGAATATAAAGGAAAATATAGAATAGGTATATTGATAATGTCGAAAAAACCGAAACATTAAACTATAGCTAATTGGAAATATTGACAATATAATGTCGATAACAATTTTACTTTTACAATTTAATCAGATTTGCGATATGGCACACAATCGTATCAATTTGTGCAGTTTGTTCAGATTTCAGTCTGTTCGCGATATTCACCGTCGTTGTGTGCGTTCATTTATTTTTATTATAACATATTTATTTCTAACATGTCTAGTGAAATGCGTGAAAAAAAATTGATAGAAAAGTTTTGGTTTTCTTTCCATAAAGAACTCGCTGGTGACGTAGAGCGCTGGAAATGTACAACGCGTGGTTGTAGATCTTATTTTAAGCGAAATAGTATTGGAGAAATGTTTGATGAACATCTGGAACATAACCACTTACATTTAGATGACAATGTTATAAGGAGGAGGGAAATAAGTAGCAATTTAAAGCGTAAAGCTCAAGAAAATTTGCATGAAAAGCCAGCGAAACTTCTTCGAACTCAACTTGAACCGAATGATTTAAATGTGTTGACAACACAAGATGTCAACGCTATTCGCAAATCGGTATACTATGTTCGTTCGAAATCCTTACCAAAATTACCAAAATCAACAGAAGAAGCTCAAGATAGTTTAGACAATATTAATATTACAACTTTGGCGGGTGAGAATTTTTTATTTTTTAACGATAAAGCGTCAAATATTGTTATTCTTACGTGTAACACCAATTTAAATATTCTTAAGGAAAACCGATGTATATATGTTGATAGCACATTCAAGTATTGTCCGAAATTTTTTTATCAAATGTTCACCGTTCATGTTTTACATAACGGATATTATCTTCCCCTTATTTACTGTTTTTTACCAGATAAAACCTCAGTAACCTACGGAAAAGCTTTTTCAGCATTGTGTGATCACTTAAATCCACAAGTTGTTTTCGTAGATTTTGAGGAAGCTATTCACATTGCATTGCGAAAAACGTGGCCATCGGTTAACATTAAGGGGTGTAGATTTCATCTGGGTCAAAGTTGGTGGCGGATGATTCAGTCAGTGGGACTTGCTTCAGAATTCAGAGACAAAGATTCTAGAATCGGAAGAGCGTTGAAATATTTATTTGGGCTTCCTTACTTACCACCGTCAGACGTCTTAGATTGTTTTACAGATGATTTAATGGCTATCAAACCTATAGATGATAAAATAGACAAAGTTTTCGACTATATTTTTGAAAATTACCTAACTTCAGATAGTCGTTTCCCTCCTAAAATGTGGGCTGAGTGTTCATCTGCTCTTTCTTTGACCACAAATGGATGTGAAGCGTTCCACAGTAAATTCAACAAAGAATTCAATACTACACACCCAAATATTTTTAAGGTTATTGACATCCTACTCAATATACAATCTGAAACACAAATTAAAGCTCGAAGTTATTTTAATACACCAAGATCGAAAAAAAAGCAAGAGTTCGTCGAAAAAATCATTTGCGAGACTATCTAAAAAAATTGTGCTTAACAAATTTACCCGATATATGATTTTTTTAACATTTTTATTTTTACATTTTTTACATTTTTTATATATTTTTTTTACGTTAAAAACTTAAAATTTAATATTATACTATACACTTTTTTTTTGTATAATTTTAATAATTTACATAGTGTACACCAAGACATTTTTAACCACACCTCTTTTGAGACAGTCCTAAGTCTGTATAAAGTGGGAAGGAATTTGTGGTGTACAAAACCGGAGCCGTTTAGAAATTAACCTGTTCGTTAGACAGTAATATTGTACAGTAATATTACCATATATGTTGGTCACATAGTCACGGTCGACCAAAATGACATCACATTCCATATCATTAACTAATTCACTTTCATTATTAATAATTTTTCTTCGGCTGATTCCTATACAAATTAATTTAATTTTTGTTTGAAAATAAATAATTAATAAACTCACTTCAATATCAGAAAAAACAGTGATTTTGTAGTAGAAGACGATTGACAATGTGTAATATCTAATTCATCAGTCTAAAATTGATATAGATAAGGTGAAAAATTGAAAAAAGTATTAAAAAACATTGCAAATTATTAAAAAAATTTACTTGGTGGCTTTCTCGATAATCATCAAATTTTAATCTTTTTCGGGATGATAATAAATGAGGTATTGCATTAGACTTCAAACAAGGTCTTAAACGTGGAGCCTAAATATAAATATAAAACTTGCATTGGTTATAATTGCAATAAGAAGTATAAAATACAAACAAAATGCGCATTTCATATAAAGAAATAAGTATTACTATAATATATAATTCAAAATGGTTCATATAAATCCAAAATTCAATGTCAATATAGAATTGCTACTTTTTTATGTGCTGTCTATTTTACTAAACCAGAGCAAAAGTTCAGCTAATACGGACACCGGAGAACGGTGCAAGTTTGAAGGGTGTACCGGACGTACACATGTTTGTTTAATCCAGTAATTACAGTAACCGATCAAAAGACAAAAACAGTTGTTGCTGTCTAATAGGTAAGATTTTTTTTTTTTTTTTTATTAAATTTAAATAAAAGATTAATTGTACACATTAATCATAAATACAACAATACAATATTACTTAAATTTATACCTACCTTCTTTAAGCGTAGCTTGTGATGAAGGTAGGGAGTTAATATTACTTATCAATAATATAAAGATTGCTTATGATAACAGGATAAACATAATTAGTAGTTATATACAAATTATACATGAAATTTAGATTAGAACAAAATATAATAATTAATATAAAGTAATAATATTATATAATATTTAATAATAAAAATGGTATATATAATCTTATTCAATATTCATTAATGACCAATTTTTAATAATATTTTTTGCATATTTAGGTTTTTCGATCATTTTTTTTTTTAAATCTAAGTCTAGAGAGTTATAAAATTTCGGACCAAGATAATCCACAAATTTTTGACCAAAAGAAGTAATCGTATAATTAATTTTTGCATCATATGCCCTATTTTCCCTAGTTTGCTTAGATTTATCTATATTATACCAATTTTCTATATTTTTTACTACCCATATAATTGCAAATTTCTTATACAGTGAATTAATAGGCAAAACTTTGAATTCTTTATAATTTTGAGATGTAGATCCTTCTAAACTGTATTTATTTAGACATATCCTAATAATTTTATTTTGTTGCAGTTGTAGAGATTTAATAGCTTTTTGGGTAAGACCTCCCCATACTCGAATGCCATATTGAAAGACTGCTTGGTATAATGATAAATATATATTACGTATAATGTTAATAGGAAAAATGTCCCTAAGTTTACAAAATTTATACACTGATATCCTTAAACGCATAACTATGTTATATATATGTACATTCCACCTTAAATTTTCATCGTAGGTAATACTCAGGTACCGTGTAAAAGGTACCTTTGAAATTGATTTACAAATATTATCATTACATTGCTCCTTATCTCTACAATAATGGACAGTGATTTTATCTAAAGGCACATTTTCTTTGTTTATAGTAAAAGTCATAAAAACTGTTTTTTTAATATTTAATAATAATTTTTTTGAACTTAAATGATTGACAACTTTTTTCAATTCATTTTCTGATTTTTGGTATAGTGAATCCCAATTGGGACCAGAAAATATCAAACATGTGTCATCTGCATATGTAACTATTTTCCCATCAATTTTTAAATTGCATATACTATTTATGTATAATATAAAAAAGATCGGACCAAGTACACTTCCTTGAGGTACTCCACAAATTATTTCCCTTTCCTCACTTAAAACACCATTTAACATAACAATTTGATTTCTTTTAAATAAATAACTTGTAAACCATTTTATACTACTCGATTTCATACCGAAACTAGGTAGAATTCTAATTAATTCCGTGTGCAGGGCCGGATTTAGAGGAGTGGAGGCCTCGGGGCATCAAAGGAGTGGGGGCCCCCTGGCCCCAAATTATTTTACAAATAAAATGAACTTTTTTTCTTCAATGTAGATTATTTTTCTTTTATTAGTATTTAACAAACATTTATACAATATATACAATTATAATCAGAAACAAGAAATTAAATTTAAGTGTTAACAAACGGAACCTTCCGAGCTTTTTTCGCCGAAAAATCGTTGATAAGTTCGTTGAAATCCAGTTCCCGAAGTAAATCACTTTCAATGCTCAGGAGAGAAAGTTTTGATAGACGGTTTTGTCCCATTGTGGTTCGAAGCCTATTTTTTATAATCTTCATTTTTGAAAATGAGCGTTCTCCAGTGCAATTTGATACCATCAAAACCAAATACATTCTCAATGCAATTTCAAGATTAGGGAATGTAGCTCTGAAATTTTGATCTTCGAGAATTTGGTAGTAAAATAGTTCCGGAGATTGGTGTTTTCCAAAGTCCTTTTTGTATGCGTCGATCAAAGACACAAATTGAACCAACTCATTACCAAGACTGGGTTCTAAATCATCCTCATAAACTTTTACCAATGCCTCTGCTGCAGTGTACAAATTTTCAACATCCATCTTCTCAATGTGATTAAGAAATCCAAATCTCGAACGTACAGCTTCATAGGCATACAATCTTTCAGTAAGAGAAACACATAGCTGGTCAATTACTGGTATGAAGGCAGATACTTTGTATTTCTCCTTGGGTGACAGGTTTGTGTCTTCTGCTTTTCCGTAATCGAGCGGATTCAACCTCACATTTCTCGTTCTGGTACGTGATTGTACGTATTGATCGGTATGAGATATTTTTTTGGCTTCTTCTTCGAATTTATCAAAATCGTTTCTTTTGGATTCCACGAATAATTTCAGTGATTCTAGTGCACGCATTGCCGATTCAAGAATCATTTTCGGGTCTTGCAACATCTTGTTTGTAGCGTTGAATCGCTCCAAGATGTCGTTCCAAAAGATTGCAAACAAAGCGGTTTCGAGACTACTCATTTTCTGTAGAAGGTGCGTTGCTTCATTCCTCGCAATGTCTTTTTGCTCTTTATCGGAAGATATGCTGGTTAGAGCTTCTTGGATTTCCGAATAGCCCTCGACTATGGCTTTCGTAGCTTCAGCTCGACAAGACCAACGAGTGTCGCTAAGCTTTTTCAACACGTAAAACTGTTCGCTTTTTTTCTTCGATAATTTCTCGATCAAAATTCGGTATCGCTCTGTACTTGCTGTGAAAAACGTGTATAAATCCTGTATGAAATCAAAGAATTGAACAGCCGAGGAACAAGAATTAGCCGCTGCTTTTCCTACTAAATTGAGAGAATGACCACAACATGGTACAAATGCCGATAAATGATTTTTCTCCAGAATAAGAGCCTGCATCCCTCTATATTTGCCACTCATGTTTGCAGCATTATCGTATGATTGTCCGCGGCAATCCATGATATCTATTTGATGGTCACCTAAAAATTTGAGCAGAGCGTTTGCTGTAGCTTCGCCAGTATGACCGCAGTTTGGTAAAAAGGTCAGGAATCTTTCTTTTGGCGTCGATCCTTCCATGTATCGAACAACTATAGTTAATTGATCGATGTGAGATACGTCGGGAGTAGAGTCCACTGATACAGAATAATATTTGGATTTTTTTATTCTGGATACTATTTCAGTAAGTACTTTATCACTCATACATCTGATCAGTTCTTCGCAAATCGTAGACGAAAGGTAATTGACATGACCACTCCCTTTGTTTGCATGCTCTTTTATGTGGGTGGCCAGGATAGGTTCATACTCGGCTAGCAATTCCAAAATTCCCAGGAAATTTCCATTTCTTGGCGAGCCAACAATTTCATTGTCTCCTCGGAAGGCTAATCCACGTTCAGCAATGAATTTGATAGTACTTACGATAATTCTGAGAATTTTTCGCCAATACTCGATTTGTTGTAGTTCTTGCATTGCTAGCTCTTGGTCGATGCGTCCTGTGACTTTTCCCCGTTGCACTAAACTCATTACTGATTCCAAATGAGTCTTCGAAATCTCATGATCATATAGACGATCGGATGCGTGCTTCCAGTCATCGAAGCCTTCGCTACTAAGTTTGGTGTTTTGAGTAGACATTAATTTACATGGATAACAATATAGTTTTCCCGTAGATGGAGAAAAGCAAAGCCAGAATCGATTGACGGTCTCTTGGTTTTTATTGCGGCGTGTAAACATGTTCTTTGTACATTTCCGAACAAAGTTAGAATTATTTCGCGGCTCATCTTGATAAACTGGAACTGGATTTTGCATAGACAATTGATCGCAATTTTGAAGTTTTGTCGAACCTTTTTTCGCCCAATAATCGATCATTTCTTTTGTTATATTAGCAGGCCAAAGACCTATGTCATTTTTGAGACCGCAAAATGTTGCTTCATCTTGGAGCTGATATTCAGTTATAGATAACTGTGTGTTGTCACTTGATGAACCCTCAGCCTCAGGATGATCTTGGATACTGTCGACCACGTCTCCATCTTCTGTTGAATCTCCTACTGTTTTTTTAGGATCTTGAGGGATTTCTTCTTTATTTGATGACTTAAAAAAATTGGTCAGTTTGGATATTTTAGCTATAGTTTCTTCAGATTTCTTATTACGTTCTGCTTGCAATTTCCTCTTCTGAGAGCCACTAGCAAAAACTCGAGGAGTTTTGTGGCGATCACTCATGATTCCACTATAAAGTAATCTCGCGTACTAGTTGTAGGTATGATTATGTACACCACCGTACCACTGTGTCTGTGTGTTGGAGAGTTGGACTGTGATAGGCGCGAGTGCACGAGAGCCGCAATATAAATAACTAAATATAATATTATTAATTATTATTCTAATTATTATGATAATAATAATAATAATAATATTAATATTCTATTAATAATAGTTGACATTTACTCGGTAATCGGATAATCAATAGAAAATTAATTAGGTATTTCTTTTATTTACTTTTTATTGTATAACAATTTAAAATTAAGTCATAATATTTTGCTAATAAAAATACAGTAGAAATCGTTTATAATGACATTCAAGGGACTAGTCAAAATTGTTCATAATAACCGATTGTCATTATAACCAAAATGATAAAAATTAAATTAAAAATACAATATAGGGATTTTGCCGGGACTTGCAATCTAAGGTCATTACACCCGGTATGTCATTACAACCGGTGTCATTATAAACGGTTTCTACTGTACCATTAAGATTTAGTACAACAACTTGGGTATTGCAAAGTATTAAACGGCATTTAACTACACTGAATTAATAATAATGTAAACTTATACACACAAATAAATAATAAATCATATGCTTTTCGTAAGCTAACAATAAAGATACTATTTTATTAGATGGTCACCGTGTAGTCCGTATTCATAATATTTTACAGATATAATTCACCAAACAAAATAAAAATGGTTAAGTAAAACTATTTTACAAGTTAATTATTTAAGTCATTTCATTCATTTGAATATTTTCAACTATTTGTATTTCATTATGGTAATGTGATGACCACTTGGTTTTGAGAACACGGATCGCATCAAATCGACGTTTCCAATCCCCTTATTACTGTGTATTAGTTAGTAGTACTAAATAGTTCATAATATAATGGTCAGTTATAGGTACTTACGCGTTATTGTATTATGCTGGTGCTATTCAATATGTAAGCATTTAAATATAAATAATAATAATGTCGTACAGTGACACACAAAAAAAGGAAAATCGAATAATATTATTATTGTGCGTATAGCGTTTGCGAGTTCGTGTCAATCGTTATAGGCGGTGGCGGTAGCGGTGGGGTTTAGGACGCGCCGGATTTACTGATAAACAAACTTGCTGGCGACATAAAATTTCACGGAATTACCTATCGGCAATCAGTTTAAAATTTATTTTTATCCTATTGGCCACTTTCGACGGGACGGCGCGTGGCGGGGTGACGGTGCATTTGTAATTTCAAAGATTTTTTTTTCCGAAGTCACTATTGTGGAGGCCCCTTTTTTGTGGAGGCCCCGGGGCGATCGCCCCGGTTGCCCTCCCCTAAATCCGGCCCTGTCCGTGTGATTTACCATGTCAAACGCTTTAGCAAGATCTAGAAAAATTGCCAAAGTTTTATTTCCCTTATCTAGTGCATTATAAATAAAGCTAGTGGCACTATAAAGAGCCTCTTCGGTACCTATGCCAGGTCTGAAGCCAAACTGATTTTTTGATAATAACTTGTTTGTTTCTAAGTAGTTTATTAAGCGGTTTTTTATAATCTTTTCTAAGATTTTTGAAAAATTACATAACATAGAGATTGGTCTATAATTATTAACATTTTGTTTATCTCCATTCTTATATAATGGAATTACTATTGCAGTTTTAAATTTATCGGGGAATATGCAATTGCGTATACTTAAATTACATGTGTAGGTATGTTAGTGGCCTCAAAATACTCTTAGCTATATATTTTAAAAGTTTGACCGATATTTTGTCATAACCAGCTGAGGTGTCATCTTTAAATTTATTTATTATTTGAGAAATATCCAATTCATCGATTTGTTCTTTAAATGTGGTATCAAAAGAATAATTTTGTAGTTCAGTGATATCTTCAGTATTAATATGATTATTAGAATTGTTAGTTTTTTGATTTCCCACCTGAGTAAAAAAATCATTAAAGTATTGTGTCACTTTGTACGGTTCATCTAAAGTATTTATTGCCTTGTTATTAATAATTATAGTTTTTATTTCGTTTGAATTTTGGATTTCAGCGTCAGTAACTTCTTTAATTAATTTCCAAGTTAATTTGGGATTAGACGCTACCACGGAAAATTTAGTTTGATAATAGTTAATTTTTGCTCGTCGTAAAATTTTAGTAGAATTATTTTTATACTTGGTGTAATAAGACATTAATGATTTGTTATTTGGATGCATTTTCACTTTTAAAGACAATTTTTGTTTTTTACGAGCTGAACATAAGAGACCTGCTGTCATCCACTCTTTTAATCGTTTATATTTAGAACTTACTATCTTTTTTGTGGTAGCCGTATCTATTGCAGATGATACTATATTATAAAATCTATCACAACTTTCATTAACATTTTGAGTATCGTATACGCCTGCCCAAAGTTCAGATTTTAAACTACTATCAACTTTTTTAAAATCTATATAGTTAAATGCATTGTATTTTGAAGTATTAATTGTTTCCGATAAGGGTATTGATAAAATCATTGAGAAATGGTCACTAAAATTAGTTTGAATAACACCGGCATTAAAGTTTTTTATTTCTTTGTTATTTTTGACAAAAATATGATCTATGCAAGAATGATTAAAACCAGTCGGAGTTCTGGTATATATATTAATAAAAGATTCATAATTAAACATTGACAGCTTATCTAAGTAATCATTATCAGACTTGTCTATACCAATTATGTTTATATTTATATCTCCTAGAATCACTGTAAACCCACATTCATTTTTTTCTGTTAATAAAATATCGTTTAAAATGGTCAAAAATTTGTGATAATCATTTGACGGAGACCTATACACACAAAATAAAGTAATTGGAGTCTTATTGGTCTTAATAAATATTTTAACAATATTAACCTCATCAAAGTTATATTCAAAAAATTCGTACTTAAAGCTATTTTTTATTAAGATTATAATTCCATCGTTTTGATTTCTCTTCTTTTTTGAGAAAAACGTATTGTAACCAGATATATTAATATTACAACTATTAACATCATGCAAAGTCTCAGTCTTTGGAAATACCTATTTATGGCTGACATTAAACAAATGTATCGTCAGATACTCGTTAGACCAGAAGACAGAGATTACTTGCGCATTCTGTGGAGGTTCTCGCCTACCTCTCCAATTGATGAATATCGCCTGTGCACTGTAACATATGGAACATCAGCTGCCCCCTTCCAAGCCCTACGCACCGTTCGTGAATTGGCCAATGTCGATGGCGCAAACTGGCCAATAGCTGCCTCGGTCCTGTTAAACGATACCTTTGTTGATGACATCCTTACCGGAGCAAACTCGACAGAAGCTGCTCTTGAATGTCAATCGCAATTAATAAAGCTGTGTGCGATGGCGCAATTCCAACTCCGAAAATGGGCCAGTAATAATAACCAACTTCTAGAGACTGTTGCTGATGATGACCGTGCCATGAATCCGTCTGTTCTCTTTGACAGTAGTGAACATGCAAACCTAAAGGTCCTTGGTTTAAAGTGGGATCCATTAGCTGATACTTTCTCGTTTAAAGTGCAACCTTCAAAACTTAACCCTACAAAACGTACAGTGCTTTCGGATATTGCTAGGGTTTTTGATCCTCTAGGCTTAATGTCTCCTATCACATTCTGGACAAAATACCTAATGCAACGCCTATGGACGTCAGGTGTGTCGTGGGACGATCCAATACCAGCTGACATAGAGACATCGTGGTCACGTTATCAGTCTGAGTTACACTTGATTGAACATATTCTTATTCCCCGACGTCTCACCTGCGAAAATATGATTTCAATGTAGCTTCACGCGTTTTCCGATAGCTCAGAAAAAGGGTATGCTGCAGCAATTTACCTTCGAGTTGAAACTACCTCATCTATCCACTGCCAGCTTATAACAGGCAAGTCGAAAGTGGCCCCTCTCAAGAAAACCACGATTCCTCGACTTGAACTATGCGGAGCTGTACTTGCTGCAAAGCTGCTCAACTTGGTAAAGCTCACATACAACGAACGCTTGAAAGTAGACGAAACATATGCGTGGACTGACTCTACAACTGCATTATCTTGGATCCAATCATCACCTCATCGTTGGGCCACCTTTGTAGCCAATCGCACTAGCCAAATCCAAGATCTCACGGCACCATCAATTTGGCATTACGTCCCCACTCACGAAAATCCAGTTGATTGTGCGTCTCGTGGGTTATTCCCCTCCGAACTTGTTAACCATCCCTTGTGGTGGACTGGGCCGGCGTTCTTGAAACAGTCCTCTGACAAATGGCCAACGTTATCTATGCTTCAAGCTAAAACCCAGGATACTTTGACTCACTCTGAAGAGAAGAAAGCTACTGTAATTCTCGTTCGTATTGAAGCATCAGTTGTTAAGTTATTGACTCGATTTTCTTCGTTAGAAAAAATTCTTCGTATTGTCTCATATGTTTATAGATTTGCTGGTTTTCGTCCGACAACTGCTACAACCGCAATTGTTAGCGCGGACGAGTTTGTCCGCGCCCTTCGTGGGCTTATTCGTGGTGTACAACAAGAGACATTTCGCGATGACCTAACACGTTTGACGAAGGGTGATCGTTGTTCCAAAACCATCCGTCACTTAGATCCATTCATTGATGAGACTGGGTTACTCAGAGTGGGCGGTCGACTTGATAATGCTGAAATACCATATGCTCATAAGCATCCAATCTTGTTGCCACCTCGACATAGACTCCCAGACCTACTCATTGATCATCATCATACTCGACTGAAGCACCCTGGTGCCAATTCATTACAAGCCATTTTACAACGAGAGTTTTGGATCTTGTCAGCTCGGAAAGCAATTCGTTCTCGGCTTCGACTATGTATTTCCTGTTTTCGCACACGACCCCGCAGCGTGCCACCAAAAATGGCAAGCCTTCCAAACTATCGTGTACAGCAACTCAAACCGTTCGCTAGTACGGGAGTCGATTATGCCGGTTCCATTACTTTGAAGGGAGGACGGCGATGTGCACCTACATTGGCTTACATATGCTTATTTGTATGTACTACAACCAAGGCTTACCATTTAGAGTTGAGTTCCACATTGTCAACTGAGACATTCTTGTTAGCTTTTGCTCGCTTCTCATCTCGTCGTGGTCCGATAAAAGAGATGCATAGTGACAATGGAACCAATTTTGTCGGGGCTTCTAAATTACTCACGCCATTAAAAGAATTAATTCATTCGTCAACCTATCAAGACCGTGTAACTAGTTACCTAGGTGCCAAACAAATTCGTTGGCATTTTAACCCACCATCATCTCCACATTTTGGTGGGTTGTGGGAGGCTGGTGTTAAGTCGACAAAATCCTTGATTCTTCGATCAATAGGCAAACAACGCTTGACAGGAGAAGAATTAAGTACATTGCTTGCCCAAATTGAAGCAACATTGAACTCACGCCCTCTCTGCCCATTGAGTAATGACCCAACTGACTTGGAGGCACTTACTCCTAGTCATTTCCTAACTCTTGAACCGTCGACGTCACTTCCTGACCCAAACTTGGACACCATCCCACTTTCAAAATTACAGCGGTGGCGTCTAGTCACTGATTTACATCGTCACTTCTGGACACGTTGGAAAAACGAATACCTCTCCAGCCTTCAAGCACGCTCAAAATGGTTCGGAAGTGGTGAACAATTACGTGTGGGCGATCTAGTCCTCATCAAAGAAGCCACACATCCCCTTCATTGGCGACTTGGACGAATCCGCTCAGTACATCCAGGAACTGATGGACACGCACGCGTTGCACAAGTAACTACACCGTTTGGTAGCTTAACACGTCCAGCTGTCAAGTTATGTCCATTACCTACGTCTTGAAGGAGTTCCTTCAAAGTGGGCGGTGATGTTGGCGCCGCGTCAATAATATATTATTGCTGTTGGCTAATCGTCGCGCGACGGCACCGTTCCTAATCTCTTCTCCCTTTTTCCCCCGCACACCACTCAGTCCTGTTTGTTAAATTGTTTAATTATTATTATAATATTGTCACTGTATATATTTATTCTCTTTGTTGTGTATTCTATAATCAATTATTAATCGGTCTTTTGCCGCATATGTTACTTATCATTTTTTTTCGCTTTTCATATTATCTGTTGTTAATTATTATTCTTTTATTATTGTTTGCGGCCAACGCCCTTATTATCATTATTAATTATTATTACTGTTGTCGTTCTTCCGAACATCTTTGTTCCCGCTATTGCAGTGGTTTGTTTTTTATATATTATATTTAAGTCGCATTGAGCGCACCCTATGTGAAATTATTATTATAAAGCAGTGAGACTTACCACTCACACACATATTATATTACACCTTCAGTTTGAGAGGCCAATAAATAATTATACTCCTAACCGTTTCTCGTAAGTCATTACTTTTTTTATACCTCATACTACTATCAACATAGCCAGCGTCGTCCAATTACTGTGTGTCGCTGTGCTCGATCCCATCTCGTCATCCACAGAGTGCTGCCGCGTAAGTCCGCCAGCAACTTTACGTTGTGTGAGAGGCCGCCCAGGTCGTCAGGTTTCGGTAGATCAGCATCCTCAGCGGACTTCATTAGTTGTTAAGTTAGTTTTAAGACATATTGTCCCTATTTTGTGAGTTCTGTGGTCATTGCACCAGACCGGACCGGCCACAGAGACCCCTTTCCCCATTAACTAAATTGCACTTCCTGTATCCCGTGTATTCCATCTCCAGTCCTTAATCGGTGTCGTCGTGCACATAAATTGCATATTCGCAACTTATAAGGCGCGAATATATTTGGTTGCCTAAACGGCATTTAGTCGGCGTTTTTCTAGACTCTAAATTGACCGGCGTTGACAATTATTGTATTTGTTAAAGCCCAAATTGTTGGGCGCACACAATAAGCAATAATGAATAAAACAAATAATATTTCATACCTTATTCTTTACTTTGACCTACAATAAGTAATAACTATTTCATAATAATATTTAGATTATTATTGATTCCATATATAAATTTGTATACTGTATTTTTAAAAATACAAATTATTTACTAATCTCATTTTTTTATTTTTTAGTTTACAGGGTTTATTCATTATCCAACTGGTTTGAAATGCAATTTTCTGATAAGAGAAAATTATCTTTGTCTGCTTTATTAGTACTTTAATATAAGGTTTTCAAAATAAAGGGAAGTAACTTGATTAATATTTATCTAAGTATATAACAAAAACCTTTTCGATAGTTTAAATTTTAAGTTTATTTGTAATCATTAATTACTAATTAGTATCAATGCAAACTATCATATTTAAGTATTTAACTTTTGTAGTTGATATGCATCTATTTCATAGATATTAATTTTTTTATTGCTTTTAAGATTTGGTACATCTTCAGAAAACCAAGTTAGAGCATATCAGATTGCTATTGTGAAAATGGTATCCGAAGATCTTCAACCAATTTCTATTGTTGAAAACTCGAGTTTTCGTAATATGATTCAGCTCTTAGACTCCAAGTAATAAATTAAAACTTTTAATATTCCAATTTTTTGATCTTATAAATTCACATATTTCATATACGAAATCCCTAGTAGGGGAACGCTTGGAAGGACGATAATATCCTAAAATACATTAAACTGTCCAAAATAAAGTTCAAACTTTGATAAATAAAACAAAATGTGTAGCAATCACTACTGACATATGAACGTTAATGAACACCGACTTTTATATTACTATGACTGTTCACTTTCTTTGTTAAAAACTTTAATATTACCAAAAAATTGGAATCCATCCATCCTGGTGTGAATCTTTGAAATAATGACTGAGGAATTAAACAGATGAAATATTTTTGAAAAAATAGTTGCAATGGTAACAAATGGGGGATTAAATATAAAATCTGCAGTCAGGCTTATGGATTTATCGCATTTACTGCTCATAAATTGAATTTGGTTGTTCAAAATGCTTTGAAATTATCTAGAAATAATGAAATCGAACCTATTGATGATACAGATGAAAGTGACTTAAAGATAATATTCAAGAAATGTAGAAGCACTGTTGGTTTTTTAAGGGTAGCGAAATTGGAAACAAAATGTTGTCTGAAAAACAAAAACAAGTGAAACAGTGCTGAAATTAAAGCAAGACATGGATACTCGTTGAAACAGCACATTTCTAATGTTAGAAAGGCTTATCCAACTAACAATAGTAATTATTTCAATAAAAGAAGCTCCTAATAATCTTGGCTCTGATGAATGGATCATAATCGAAGATTTAGTGCCGTTATTAATTAAGATCAAGCGTATGGCACTGCTTTAGAAAATGTTAAAGAAGATAATCTGAATTCTGTTAAAAGTAAATCAGAAACTAAACATTCTCGTGGAGATTATCGTGAATTTTTGGATTTAAAAGTTATTTTTATTGGCTGTAATTTGGAAAATAAAAATAAAATTCATCATCCAGGAGCCATGCACCAATCCCAGTGGATGGCACGAGCAATTTATTACTTAAAAATATTTTTTTTTAGAAGCCAATACAATATCTCCGACTTAACAATAAAGCAATCGGTGAGATTTGTATTTTTATTGTTCAATTTTACGTTAAAGCTTGGTTTACTTGTCCATTGCCAAAAAAGTCCCCAAATTAAGACTAACAATTTATAAGATATGAAATTATTTAAAGCATTTAATAGAGAAATATCTAGAGTATCAATTCAAAAATTATGCAATCACTTGTGGTATTTAACTGAAGAAACTGTCGCATTATCTTTCTTTGATGATTCTATAACACAAGATGTAAAACATCAGATGGTAAAAGCCTTAAGAAAAAAAGTGACATAATTGATGTAATTTTTGCTGTAGATTTGATAATCCTTATAAATTTCACCTCCTACAAATGTATAATAATGTTTTTCTTAAGCACACTAAATTTACTAAAAGCGAAGAAAATTGTATCATTGAATAATTTAAAGGTTAATTTTCCTCTCAATTATAGCGCTCTGGCAGTGGCGTAAGGTGGCCATTAGCCAGTTCACGTCGTTCACGATCACGACCACACTCCGCGTAGAGCGCAACTACTCTTACCAAATACTTACTAAACATATTATATTGACATAAATTACTTACTAGATTACTTTAGTGATAATAAATCGATATTCGTCATTTTTGCGTGGGATTTTTACGTTATATATATGAATTGCGCTTGATGTATTAATTTGGAGTCATTATTTGCTTTAGTCTGGTAGTCGAAATCAATGAAAAAAAAAAAATAATTTTTCATATTTCCATGATAATATTTCTTAGTATCAGTCACGATTATAATCTAATATAATATACAAATATTACTCTTATGCCCATATAGATAAGTTAGTAAATAATTATTTTTGTCAGATTTTCTGCAGATAAAACTCGTATTGAATTGTGGTTAAAAGTGTTACAAAGCCATCAACCATCTTTCAACATTTCAAAACAAACTAGAATCTGTAATTCACAACAATAGCCCAGCAACTAAAGAGCGCAAACAGTGGCGCCGAACCCCCTTAATAAGTGTTGTTAATACAATAGCTTAAATGGGGTAGGTGATCCTAGGGGCCTAGCGCCTAATGGCAATTAGAATCTTAAGGCTCCTCATATAACGTAGGTAGTATCATAAAACATAAAGTAGTATAATAGTATAATAATAACATTCACATTTTTAACAACAGATTAGTTTTACAATGGAACTATTATAACCATAGAAAATTAATAAATTATTATAAATATTATAACATATTATTTATTTATTATTACACTGACAGTTGGTGGTTATCGATATTTCTGAAAACCAAACAGAAGTTTTGAACCGGATTATGGGAATTCCTTATTATGATAACACTGATGGTTATAAATACATTTGTATTTACAATTTATACTAGAATAATGTTTCATGTTTTCTATTGGTTCCATTGGTATTGGTGGTATTCCATTTTTATTTCGTCATCGAGTGGTAACTGGTAGTGTTGTTTCTGTTTATTATTTTGTGACTTAGTATAATTCATTAGTCTTCATTTTTATATCGGTTTTTATTAATCCATAATTATACCTACCTACATTAATTCAAAATGAATAAGTGTGTAAATTGTGGACGTATTCGCGACAAAAATTTCAATTTTACAAACTGGAAACGACATACAGATTCATGTGCAGAAAAATCAAAAAATAAACGACAGTCCAACAATTTGGATATACTCAATTTTTTCACAAAAAAAACAAAGATAACCGGAGGTAAGATTTTATATACAATTTTAATTTTTAAGTATGTACCTAATAACTAGAGTGCGGATGTATATCCATACATAAATATGCATTTGCATATTTATTTTGGTTGATCGAAGGTTTAGTATGCTAAGTTTCATAACGATTTAAACCATGAAAGTTTTTTTGCGCATATTTTGCATATTTCGAAATTAAACCATTTTATTTGAATATGCCATTTCCTCCATTTTGAATATTAATCGGCTCATATTTTTTTTCTTATAGGTACATTAATACTATCCAAAAAACTTATTGTTTTTATATATAGGTATAATAATTGTTAAATTTTCAGGAAAAATGGTCAGTGATAATAATGTTGCATTAACTGCATCAAATATTGACAACCAAGTAGATGCTCAAACAGGTAAGAAACATTGCGGTTTAAATGATTATTACATGGTGTCACAGTTTAATTAATTATTAGGAACAATGGTATAGTTATTTATAAATAACTATTGGCTACTTTGTTTTACAGATTTTAGTAATATCCAAGATGCTATTTTGTTCACGGAAAGAAGTCAACTTAAAAATGATCCTGCTAATTTTGTTTAAATTTAACTCCCGAAATTAACAACCTAATATTGAATCTAGGACCATGTCAACCGTTTCAAAATAACCTTCCTGAAAATAAATTTCCTAAAGATAAATATGATTGTAGTTTTAAGGAAACATATTACTTAAGAATTTTACCTGACAATACCAAAATTAAACAGGATTGGTTATCTTATTCCCCTAGTGAAGATAAGATATATTGTTTGCATTGTTTTTTATTTGAAACAAATTTACACAACAGTACTCAAAAAACTTGGACAACAAATGGTTTTAATACATTGAAAAATATTACACACGCACTTAAAACTCATGAGAATACCCCCGATCATATTACTTGTTCTATCAAACTGAAATTAAAAAAGGCATCTGCTCCTATATTACCGGAACTACACCAAACACGTAACATTCAAATATCAATGAACCGACAAATTGTTTCAGAGTTAATTGACATAATTCTATTTCTTGCTCGTCATAATTCAGCATTTCGGGGTCATCAAGAAAAATGGACAACTAATTCCTCAATGGGAAATTTTAAAGATTTAATTGTACTCATGACCAAAAATTCAACTTTACTTTCAGATCATATTTCCAAAGTACAAACTCACAGTCGCCACGTGACATCATTCATTTCTTGGCAGCGCCAGAATCAAATAATTGAAGCCATTTATAAAAATATTTTTAAAAAAATTAGTCAAGACTTAAGTAACTAGCGCATGTTTAGTACTGCAATTGATACTACATTTGACATTTTCAGAAAAGAACAGGTATCATTTGTTGCCAGGTATTCAAATGAAATTACTGGATCTGTGCATAAAAGAATCATTGCTATTAACGAGTCTCCCTTTACAACTGGTGAAGATTTATATAATTTGTTTGTGGCAGTTATGGAAAAAGGTAGTATAGATTGGAAAACAAACTTAGTAGGCCAGTCTTATGATGGAGCTAGTAATATGAGCGGAAACTATAAAGGGCTTCAATCACGTATTCGAGATTTGAATCCTCAGACTGTATTTATATGGTGTCATGTCCATCGGTTTAACTTAGTTGTTAAGGATACTGTATGTTCAAGTTGTAACGCCGTTGATATGTTTGGCAACTTAGAATCTTTATATGCATTTCTATGGTGTTCAAAAAAAAGGGCTGCCATTTTTCGTGTAAATCAAATGAAGAGTAATTCAGGAAAAAATGAAAAAAATCAAATTCGTGCAATACAACGAATAAGTACAACAAGACGAGGGTCACACTCAGCTTCTCTTAATGTAGTTTTAAAATTTCACGATGCTTTAATAATAACATTGAAAACTATTAGATCTAGTGATGCTAGGGTTGGCGCTGCTGCAAGTGGATTAATCGATTATTTCTCTTCCTACCGTCTCCTACTTGTTGCCATGTTGTTTTAAAAAGTTTTTTTTATTCTAGCTCCTTTAAATAAACAGTTGCAAGCACATGACTCTGATATACTTATTGCGAGTCAATTGATTAAAAACGCCAAATTAGATACAGATAATCTTAGAAGTAGAGATGTTGCAGAAATAAAACGTGCTGCTGATGATTTTGCCATTTTAATTACGTATATATGTACATATTTTTGGTTTTTTATTACATATAAATTAATGAAGTAATAATATGATTACTGATTAGGGACAATAATTAAGGACACGGTGGCAGCCAGTCTTGTAAAGTATTTTAATTACTGTCTATTTTATTTATATTTTTCATTTATAAATTTCAAGAACCCCTGACTCCTATTGCTGATGTCTCGTTCATTTGTGAATGTGATTATTACACAATATAAAGTAAAAATATACTTAAATGAAAAAAATATTCTTGGGAATGATTTTTTTTCATTGCTTTTTATATCCTCTTATTTATATTTACTTACTACCTCTACCTAATATTAAAAAATTGCTATAATATAACAAGTTTTATTTATTTTCATTTTTTAGAATACAATTAAGTTAATGGTACAAAAAGTTCGAATAAGTTTAATGTAACACGACAATTTTAAATTAGTTATTACAACATTAATTTGGAAAGTTAACCAGTAGAAAAGTAAAATAAAAAATTATTTGAAAAGTATTTAAATACCTACATTAAGTATTTGTATGTGTTCTTAAATACTTTTTCTTAAAAGTATTTGAAGTGCATTTTAATACTTTCTGAATGGATTTACTTGTATCTGTATTTAAATACAATTTTAAAAGTATCATTTACAAGACTGGCAGCGGCGCAGTCGTATGGTTTGAAGATCAGCAGTAGTATATAGAATGAATATCGTCGCATCCGCTAAAATTTACTATTATACTACGCTACTAGATGTCGTTACGTTCACTACAAATTTACTCAATTACTTAAATTGTTTTTGGCAGCTAAGTTCTATAATTTCAATTTTTTTTCATGATTACATAATCTAACATAATATGTTAATTATTTGTATATTATACAAAAAGCATTTTATTTTTTTTACATTTTATAGATTCAGACTTCAGTTTTATTGTTCCATAATATTTGTAGACTGTAGTAGCATTAGCATATACAATACAAATAAAACAAAAATAAGTTTTAAAGTTTTTATAGAATTAAATGTATTTTTGATTACAAACAATTTTTTCCTTGTTACTCGAAATTATTTCGGGGGTGGGGGGAGGAACCCCAAACCCCCCTGTATACGTGCCTGCATTGAATAGACCCATATATAGAGAACCAAATGTATTGGACAATATCGACCACTTATTATTTTTATAAATTGTGTTTTCTGCAAGATTTATTTTAGTTTTTCATAAAAATAGTAAATCTTTATCAATAATATAAATCCATAATAGAGATTTACATTTTTCTAAAAACAATATAAATGTTATTATGTTGCTGAACAATTAATAGTTAATAACATTATACATCATGTTGTTTGTTTGGAATCTTAAACTTAAAACATGTTTAACCACCCATCAATTATGATTTTGTACCTACCTATTGTTATGGGTACCTACGAAAAACTGTTGTTTGGTAATATAGATATAATGACAAATGAAATTTCAATTTATTCTCCACAAAAATTAATTAGAGTAATAGGTATTACAGTACCTATCAGATTTTGGAACTGATGAACAGTCAATAAATAAGATATCAGAAGTACCATAACTAAAAATATCTAAGTAAAAAATATTATGTTGTCATAGTTTCACTATAGCTATTTAAATCTTAATATACACTTAATATATTTTTTTAATAGTAATAATCCTCATTAAAAACTCTAAAAGTTCTAAAAAATTTAAATTGACATCATAAATGAAACAATCTATTAGTTACAATACATTTTTTTTTTTTATGAAAACTAAAACATTTAAGACATTATTATTTTATTTTTAAAATCCATTTAAATTATAATTTAAACTAATAATTATTAGTAGGTATATTGTGCTAAATTTAATTGGTATCTATACCTAAAATATATTTTGTTAAGAAGACGTGACTTCAAGTAATACGGTTAATGAAAGGGTTTTAGTACTCGTTAGTTAGTTAAATAATTAAACAATAAAAAAGTAAATAAAAATTGTTAATTTACCATGAAATATTGGATGATTGAAATACAATATGAAAAATTGAAGTCTTAATTTCAATAAACTATACTACTTATAGTATGAAACCATGTTTTTTTGTAAAAATATGGTTAATTAGTAGTTATGTCTGACAAGTGCTGCACTCATAAATGGAAGTACCTATAGCCAATAACCATCAATATTTGGTGTCCATCATATTTACCTGGCATACAACAACAATAGGTATACTGCACCATCTGCTATATCAGCTATGAATAATCATAAATAACCTGATATGGAAATAATTATATCGACAATAAATATTATTTAATTTTATTTGATTTTATATTCATATTTGTGATATTATTGTTTTCACACAAATAAAAACTATGTATTGTTAAGTTTTCATACATATGTTGGAAAATGTATGATTTAAATAATTATCTATATTTTAGCTAATAAATAAATTTTATTATTATTTATTTTTTGAAAAAAGTAATGGGCCTTGTTGAACAGTTTCGGTCATGGGCCCATAAGTTCACAATTTGCAAAAATAAATTTAATATAAACATTATCACAATATGAGATTCTTATTTAATTTATTTTCTTAAATCTAAATGTAAAAATATAGAACACCATAGAACCATATTTAATATATCATATAATCACAATATCATTATAAGAGCATTTTACACATTTTAAAAACAACAACCACCAGACTGCTGTTGAAACACTTCAATAATATCACCTTCTTCAAGTTTTAATGAAGCTGCCGTATCAGCCTCGTTAACCGGTTGTCCTTCGAATCGAAATCTTACCGAGTCGTATGCAAGACCCTGAAATGTTCAATTTTGAATATTTTAAAATTATTAATGTAAACAAACTAACACATAAACTTAGTTAATATTAGCAATATAAATATTAGTATTTAAAATTACAATAACAAAATTTTTTTAAATATGAAAATTCATCATTAATTGACATCATATACAAACAATTTTTTGTGTATTAGTAGGTACATAATTTAAAAGACAGCCAAACTCACGTTGTCACAATATTAGTGAATAGACATATTATTAAAATTAACTCTGATATTTTGATTTTAAATTAAGTTATAAGTATGTAAAATATTACAATATATTTAAAATAATAAAAATAACTATTTCAACAAAACACAGACAATGTTGTTACTTTTAATAATATGTCAATTATAGCTAATATTAAAACATTTAAAACCAACAAAACTAAATGTAAATTTTCCGCAGACTTTTTATCTGTTACAATTTTATAAATTTGTCAACTATTAATTGTGCTTACACAAAAATGCAGATGTGAGGTCCTTACTTTTCTAAATAGCAAATAAAATATGCAGACAATTTAATTTATACCAACAAATTAATGATTATTCTGAACAGAGCAAATAACTTTAATCATTTTGGATTATATAACGGCTTTTAATTAAACAGAAAATAAATAAGTGTTCAAATTAATGTTTAATAATTTGATTTTAATTATAAATAAAATAAGATAATGATTATCAAAAAACAATCTGATATAATTATATTTAATGTTCAAATATACAATACTTACAAAAAGGTATTAAAAATACTTTCAAAATAATTTAATATAGCTACTTGAACACAAATTAATTTAATAAGAGCCTACATTTTTCACTATTTATTGGACATTTTAATCTATAGCAAGTGAAATTGTTTTGTATATTTAACATGGCTAAAAAAATGTCCAATATGCTAACAACTAACAGTTGATGTATTATAACCAGACTACAAGATACATACTTATGACCCGAGTTGGGAAAATATGAACTAGGTCAGTGGTCTAGTGGGATAAGTGGTCAGCAACCGGCCGATTTATTTCATTATTTCAAAGGTTTAGACAGTATTTTTTTTTTTTTTTTATAATAAATAATTTAAAAATGTAAAATTTATATTTCTATCTGGCCTGCAAACTCTTTTTAATTTGTGAATGTGGCCCAAGAGTTCAAAAAGGTTGCCAATTACTGATCATGATAATAATTTAAATAAAAAACTATTTGAATGCATTTATTTAAATTATTCAAATAAAGTGAAAATATGATTATTTGAATAAAAATTATTCCAATGGTTTTTTTTATATGTATATATATTTTTTTTATGTATTTAAAATTTTTTTATTAAATAATGAAAATATAAAATATAAATATATATTATAATTATTTATTTTATAGTTTCTTCTTTAGATAGTTCTATATTTGTTTAATTTATACCTAGTATTTTTCTATTTATTCTAAATAAAAGAAGATTTATAATCGTGAATACAATGTACAATGCCAACTATTTTTTTTTAATACATAAATATATTAATTACCAAAATATCAACCATATGTTAACTAAGTTAAAATAACTTAAAATTATTTGAATAACTATATTTAAAAATTAGTCAAATATTTTTTTTTTTATTTAAATAATCATAGGTAGTTGAAAATGTTTTAAATAAAATATTATCTAAATAAAACTTTATTTTAATAACGCCCTACACTGCTTATGACTTTGTTTGCTGACAATCAGTGAATAACTTTGTTGCACAATGTATTATGTAATCAATTCCTAAGTGAATTCTCGATGAAATATATCCCATATACAAATAATTTTTAAATTAAAATATTTTGAGATAATTTAATCTTAAATTTAGTCAGTGGAACTATAAGTATTACAATATTGGAATAAAATACTTTTTAATAATATTTATACTTACAAGTTTTTCACAGTACGCATTCATCAGTTTTTGTAATTGGGTAATTTTTCTGATTTTAAATTGTATAATTATGTTATCTTGTCCGAGAACATTTAAATTTATACGTTCAGAAGGTGCCTAAAAACAATAAACATTTTTAATTATAAATTGGGGTTTAAAAATTAACAAAATTACATTTTTATCAAAATAATTCATAATCAAACATCCTAATTTTGCATTTGTATGAATCAGATGATTATGAACTAATAAAATCTTCTTGTCGTCAAAAGTTAGTTGACTTATCGTGCTAAATAATAATGTAAATGATAATAATTTTCAAATATATACAGGTAGGTCGATGCAAGGCTGGGCATTAACGAGTTAATAAGTTAAAGTTAAGTTAAAAAGTTAAATTACTTTTAACTAAGTTAATTAACGAGCCCGTTAACGAGTTACTTTTTTTTTAGAAGTAACTTCTAACTTAACAAGTAGTTACATTTTTTCCCAAGTTATTCAGTAACTAACGAGTTAATTAATTTTATTGGCACGGTAAGTTAATTTTTTTCCTAAACCACAAATTTTTAATAAATTCAATTTTGTACAAATTAATTTTATATAAAAAAAAATCTAAAATTTTAAATACATTAATTAATAATTATTAGACAATAATTTATAAGAATAATTATCATATGAAACATTGCATATTATTCACAGAAAATATTTAGTATAGTTGTGGATCATTTACGTTAACAAATACATAACAATTATTTTATTATTTTATTGGATTTCATCATTGATTAAAGTATTATATACAAATATAATATACCTACCTACAGTAAATAACTTTATTACATACATTTATTGAATTATTATGTTATTTGTTAGCTTAAAAAAAGGTAGGCAGGTATAATTATTAATTATATACTAAAAAAAAAGTAACTTATTTTTAACTAAGTTAAGTTACTTTTATTTTCTAATTAACTTGTAACTTTTGCGAGTTAAAAAAAATAGAGTTAATTTTTAACTTTAAACTCAACTTACTTTTTTCTATATTAACTTAACTTAACAAGTTAAAAAAAATAGTTAACTTGCCCAGCCTTGGGTTGATGATGGTTGTAAATTTCAATTCTATAGATGACTATCACCACTTGTTTAATTATGTTTATAGCCCTAAAAGTGCCACTTTTAGGGTTATAAACATAATGACTTTCAATAATACAAAACACCATGGTCAGGGACGCCCGGAAGGGGGGGCCAGTGGGGGCCATTGCCCCCCCCTGAGATTTTTCGTGTCATTTACAAAATTGGAAGTTTTTTACATAAAGCTGATCTATAATAGTCAGCAACTATTCGACAATCCTTGTATCTAAGTATCTAACAAGTAATATAGGAGGTATTTATTATTTAATCGTGAAAAAGACATTACGATTATTTTCAATCGCAAAGTCACTTTTTAACTTTTGGCTGGTTCCTACAGATTGTCTGTTAACGCGGACGAGTCAAAGTAATTAATTAAATTAATTTATTGACTTCAAAGTTCAAACAAAAGGAGATTGCCATTACTTTTTGAATAAAATAATAAAATATGAAATAAATTTTATCAAATAAAGTTGTTTAAACTTTGTTATGTTTTTTCTTACAAATATTAGAACTGTTATGGACGCGCACTTAGCAATTCCACACAAATAAAATAACACGAGTTTAAATTACTTTGGCTCAAAATAATATTCTTTATTTAATTGTAATAACGTTTAATTATATAAAAATACTCTGAAATGGTCTGTAATGGTCTGTTGTAACACTAACACTGACTGCTACGTGTGCGAGCCCCGCATACGAGCTGGTCGTCCGTCTATAAAGGGTTTATTCAGCAGATTCCTTAGGCCAGTCGTATGCAGAGGGGCACACACGTATTAGTTTACAATATTAATACATTTATACATTTACATTTATACTGCAAGAGCTATTGAATAATATAACTAACAGTATTCAGGGGTTCTTAACACCCCTACCCTTAAATGGAACATGGGGGCTTAATAGTCCCCATTTTCCTTTACATAAATAAACTTAAATGTTCAATTATTTTCTGAAAGCTCGGTTTCTGCAAGATCCGGCTTGTACATTTTCGTATTATTCTTTCTAACTTTGAATATAATGAAAATATTTAATATAATGAGACAACTAATAAATATATATAATATTACTGTGTGTACATCTATCATTATACAATTTGGAGGTTCTGAGGGTAGTTTCGATAAAGTATTTAATTCTTGCAAGCTGTGTGTGAATTCGGTGAGATCTTTTATGATCTGTACATTTATTATATTTTGGGGTATTAGTGAATTTAACAATTTTGTAAAAGAGTGTTTAACATTAAATTTAGAATTTTCTGGAACTAAATCAGCATAAGTGTTTGCTCTTATGTGATTAGAGGGTAGTAATAATGTTTTATCCGTGTGTATGTTACATGCTGTGATAATAGTCAATCGACCTACACCATAAATCTCAAAAGTAAATGTTCTGGCTGGATTTTCGCAGTATATTGTTATTATATCAGATTGCGTGTAGAATAACCAAGAATTTGACTGTGGGAGTCGGTTCCACACAGATGCATTTGTTGTCACAAATTTTATATTACAAGTATCGGGGAAATTCTGTGGTTTTGACATGAGTGAAATTTCGCATATGTTTGACTTAGATTTATGATGGATCGGTTGACTATTTTTACATAGTGTATATGATTGCACCTCCCTGCACATTTCCCATTGCTTATTTGTCAACGAGAAAAACCTTTGCGTATCATAACTAGTTGCTATAATTTCCATACTGGGGTCAATTAAGATAAGGCTCTGGTTGTCGTATATAATAGGTAACGGAATTACTTTATAGGCGTTGAAATCAATGGTTTGTACTAGCGGAATTTTTGTTACAAATATAATGTATTGACCTTTATGACATATTGTTATTTCCGAAATTTTTATGAAATCAGAAATAGATTCTGTTTTAATCTCAAGTGGGAAAGTCATCCCTATTGGAATGTTTGCTTTAATTTCACGAAGTTCTGTTAACCAACGTTGGGTGTGTAATACACTGGTGTGTAATTTCCCATGTAAGGCAGAATCAATTATTGCCAAAAGATTTTGTGTCTCATATGCGTATTGGTTCAGTTGGACTTCGAAAAAGAGAGTCTGTTCTAATAGCGCTGTTTTGATCTTTATTTGATCAATGTCCTTTGTATTTTTCTTAGCTTGTTCGCTTAGTAGTTGAATGTTCTGTTCAAGTTTTTGCTGGTTCGTTAATATCTGATTTAGTGTGCTATTATATTCATTGGTTGTCAATTCAATGATTCGAGTTTGTTCCGATGTTAAATTGATATCTTTTACTTTACTTTTCACTAATTGAGTTATTTTGTTAAAGATAAATCCGAAATCAATGTTCTCAGCATTACCAAATAGTACGTTGGCCACCCGACTAACGGCGTTGCTAAGTCCACGACGGGTTCTACTTTTAGACTGATCATTGTTTCCTATAGTTGATAAAATATTTTGATGGTTTTGATCAATTTCATGGAGGTATGGGACAGTTGCTTGCGCAAACTGTCGGCAGCTTTGTGTATTTTCTGGATTTTCGGTTTTCTGACGTATTTCACTACAGAGTTGAGATGTAGTATTATAAAATCTGGATAACGCTACGTATCTCGTTGTATAAGATTCTAGATTAAGAAAATTTATTAGCTTCCAGTCAGAGTCTGTAATTTTTAGGTTGCCTAAAAATTTGTAATAGAGTCCTTCCGTGTTGTTAAAATGTGTAATTGCGGCTACATCCGCGGGTGGAAAATTCTGACATTCCGTCATCTTTGTTTGTAGGAGTATTGAGGTGACAAGCAGGTATCCAACGGTTATTGTTGAATTGTTCATTTTCAATTTTCTGTAAAACAGTGATGGGTTATCATTAGTATCATTCATAGAATGGTTTTAATAGGTTCGGATGAATCTTTTGCCTCTTTGCTTTTTTCTTTATTGTTACATTTTTATTGATAGGATCAACTTCTAAAACTTCAAAAGGGCCTAACCATTTTGGAGTTAATTTATTGATTGAGGTTTTGTCTTGTAGCAAAACCTTCTGTCCTACCTCAAAGATTCTGTTATTGGCATTTTTGTCATATTGGGTTTTTGCTTTATGTTTTGCTTCAATCAAATGCTTTTTAGCTATCGCATGTGATTCTTGTAATTGCTTCTTGATTTCAAACTGGTAATCCTCATAATTATATCGAGGTTCTGGTTCTTTTAATAATGATGAGGGAATTGCAACTGGATTCCCGTATACCAATTCGTAAGGTTGATATTTAGTTGCTGAGTGAACTGTGGAATTGTGACAGAACATTGCATATGGAATTTTCACATCCCAATTCAATGGATCCTTGTCAATAAAATTTCGGAGATATTCTCCCAGAGTACGGTGACTTCTCTCCAGAGAACCATTACTCTGAGGATGGTATGGAGTTGTTGAAGTCTGCTTTATCTTAAGAAGGTTGCAGACTTCCTTGAAAACTTTGCTTAGAAACTCTGTACCACAATCGGTTACAAGGCTCTGTGGTAGACCATGCAAACACACGAACTGCGTCACAAAATGGTGGGCTACCGTGTTAGCTTCGTGGTTTTCCATTGGGGCTGCCCACGCGAATTTCGTTAAGTCATCTAGTAGCGTTAAAATAAAAGAATTCCCTTTATGGGATCTTGGTAAAGGTCCCACTACATCCAAAAATATCTTCTCGAATGGTCTGCTGGAAGTAGTTGTGATCATCATAGGCTCTTTCAATGGTTTATTCCCTATTTTATTTTTTTGACATATTGGACATTTCCTAATAAAATCTCGTATTTGCTTCCTCATCCCCTTCCAGTGACACTGGGCATATATTCTGTTAAAAGTCCTAGTTACTCCTTGATGACCTCCCAGTGGTGTATCATGGAATTCGGATATCAATCGGAGTTTCTCATCTTCGGATAATTCCTCCTTAGTATAGACGCTTACATAGATTGTAGAATTTTTAAAAATGTAACGAAGCATTTTACGGATTTCCTCCCATTTGAGTCCATCCAATCCACATCCTATTCTAGGACAAGCGAGCTTAGTGATTTGTTTTTCTTCACAAAGTAACTTAAGTCTTTGTAAACAATTAAATATAGACTGATAGGTTGGTTTCTGCCAACTATGTAACTTCGTTATTAAGTAGAAAATTGTTCGATCTTCTACTTGTAGAAATATAACATCTCCGAGTGATTTTTCTTGTCGGCGTAGTTGCTGTATTTGTCCAAATCTTCGTCTAAATTGGAGGGCTATACCTCTAGACATTTTGAGATCTGCTGATATACAGTGCGCCAGAGAAGTGTCGAATGATGTACTAAAGATGTCGCCTGCTATCTCGGTAACATTAGATGTAGGTGAATCATCTGAATTTAAAAATATCTGATACGATTCTGTTTTATTTGATGATTCTAAAGTGTCTGATAATTCTGAAGTCTTGAAAAATTCTGTAGTGTTTGTAGACTTTGGATTCTCTGTAGATTCTGTAATATTTGTAGGTTTCGGATTTTCTGTAGCTTCTGTATTCTCTGAAGATTCTAGAATTTGTTCATTTCTCAATGTTTGTGCTCTAGTTGTGACTCTGATTCTGCTCAATGCATCGGCATTTGTATTGTTACATCCTGGCTTATATTGAATCTGATACTGGTATTCTTCTAGCTTAAGCCTCCATCGGGTTAATCGTGACCCAGGATCCTTGACATTGAAAAGCCAAGTTAATGCTCGATGATCAGTGATAATGTTGAACTCCTGGCCCAGTAAATATGGTCGAAATTGTTTAACTCCCCAGATTATGGCGCACAATTCCCTTTCTGTTGTGCTGTAATTTTGCTCTGCCTTATTTAATGTTCGTGAGGCATATGCGATTGGGAGATCTTTTCCAATTGGACCCTGTGATAACACACACCCTATTGCGTAACCACTAGCATCACATGTGAGGTTGAATGTTTGATTAAAATCGGGGTATTGCAACAGAGGTTCATTAGTGAGGGCGTTCTTTAAGTCTTCAAAAGCTTTTTGACATAAATCGGACCACTTAAACTCAACGTCCTTTTTCAATAATGAAGTGAGGGGTTTCGCAATTTTCCCGTAATCAGGTATGAATCTTCTGTAATATCCTGATAAGCCAAGGAAAGATTTTATATCTTTGCTGTTCTTTGGGATTGGGTAATCCATTACACATTGAACTTTCTGTGGGTCTGGGCGTACCCCCTGATCCGTAATTACATGTCCCAAGTAATTCACTTCTTTTCTCATAAACTCACATTTCGTTGGTTGAAGTTTCAGGTTGAACTGCCTTAATCTTTCAAAAACTTCTTGAAGTTTCTTTGAATGGTCTGGAATATCTCGAGCGTATATTATGATATCGTCTAGATATACAAATGTTTTTAATCCATTTAACCCTGTTAAAACTGTATTCATCAGTCTCTGAAATGTGGCGGGTGCTCCTTTTAATCCGAATGGAACACGTTGAAATTCAAAGTGTCCTCGCTCGGTGGAAAATGCTGTCCTTTCCTTATGATCCGGATGCATCTTCACTTGGTGATATCCTTGGGCCAAATCTAAAGTAGTGTAATACCTAGATTTCCCTAATTGGTCCAATATATCTGTTATGTTCGGAAGTGGATATGCGTCTCCACTGGATATGTGGTTGAGTTTCCTAAAATCAACACATATTCGATATTGCACTACACCGTCACGATCTGGTTTTTTAGGGACAACTAGTAAGGGTGCATTCCAAGGACTCTTACTAGGTGTTATTATCCCGTCTTCTTCCCACTGTTTCACTTGTTTGTTTATTTCTTGTTTGTGTTTGAAGGGAAGTCTATATGGGCGTTCATTTATTGGCTGAGTTGCTGTTGGTATATTTATTTCGTGATAAACCGCTTCTGTATTGGTTAGTTTATCTCCTTCTAAATGAAAAATGTCTGTATATTGGTCACAAATAGCGACGAGAGATTCTTGTTCTTCTGAATTTAACTGCTCGGTTCGCAGGACACTTCTCAGTTTGGTTATCCTGCTACTCTCGTATGAAGTTTCTGTTTTGCTGATCAGCGTATGTACCATGGCTGTATTAAGTTTTTCTATATTAAATTTATTTACATAAGAAGTGGTCAATTCGAACGCTTCTTCTCTGGGGTTCATGACAGACACAAGTACACACCCATCTTGTACATTATTAACGGTATTACTACACATTAACACCTCACCAATAGTCTGCGCAGAGACTAAGAGCGTTTCCCCTTCGTGAAAATCCGGGGCTGGAATAGCTACCAGAATTTCAGTACGTGCTGGAATTATGATGTGTGTGTCAAGTGCAGAGATAATTTCGTCATCTGTGGGTAAAGTAAGTTCGTTCGTCTGATAATTTATAATAGTCTGGTTCCCAGTTATAAAAGGTTTTCCGAGAATTCCATCATGGGGTATTGGGAAAGCTGGATGTATTACCTGAAATTCTGTAGGTATAGTGCGATTTCCAACTTGTATCCCGATAGTAGTGTACCCTATGGTCTTTACTAGCTGCTCACTAATGCCCTTTAAATGATAGATAATTTCTTCATGTACTATCACTTCGTCTCTGAGTGTACTAATTTTGATCAAATTTAAATCACTCCCGGAATCGACTAGGAATTTTACGTTCGGATTGATGGTCTGAAATGTTCTGCATGTTAAGTGATGATCTGTCAATTTGGAAATTATTGGGTATGCTCTGCAAAAGATATCACGGCGCTTTTGATGTTCCCTACCGGGCGTCCGCCGGATGGGCCCGGTTGTTGGGAGTTTTCCGCCTGTTTATTGTCAGCCTCATTTCTTTTTGATTGTACATACTTTAATTTTCGGCACACCTCTTTCGTATGCCCAGGCTTCTTACAATACTGGCAGGTCACCGTGCTAACTGTAGCGACTGGTGCTGGAGTAGTACTCTGTTTGGTTTTCTTATTGTCTGTTTTTGCATATCGACAATCTCGTGCCCAATGCCCAGGTTTTTTACAAATATTACATACTCCTGGCTGGGTTTTTGAGGTCGCTGCTGGCTTATATAATTTTTTGGATTCCTCTGATGATTTCCTTACTATCTCTTCTTCCCTAGCCGCTTGAATAGCGTTAAAAAGAGAATCTGGATGTCTGGCTTTTATATAATTTTTTAAATCTCCTAAACCTTCAATAAATACCTGTAGGGCTTGTCTTTTTATTGTTTTCTCGAGTGCTTGTGCTACTTCTATTGTACATCCCATTGTTTCTTGTTCAATAATTGTATTTTGAAGAGCCTCTACTTCCTTGGAATAAGTTAATATATCCATTCCTGTTTTTTGTTTTGTAGCATATAAAGACTGATACAGGTGTTGAGTAGTTCTTTGGGGTTCTAAATTCGATTTTAGAAGATCCCTTAATTCTTCCCATGACTCAAAGTTCTGATATTTTACTACCTGTCGGGCCTTTCCCGTTAATCTGGTTTGAATTGCTTGTACTAACCGTGGAATAGCTGTAGGCACCGTACAAGATACAGCAAAATCGCATTTCTCCAGGAATACTTCCACTTGCTCTGTATTCTCTCCATCAAGTGATTTTGGCAATAGCCTGATTGCGTCTTGTAGTCCTATCTGGTTGCTGGACATCGCCTCTACTGTCTGAGGGACATTTCGTATCCTGAGTGCCTCTTGTACCTTTTGGTTAATGATCTGTAACAGTTGATCTTCTGTGATAGTCAGAGTTCCCGCATTAGCATTTTGTACGGTTTCCTCTTGTTGGCTTCCCGGTTCGTCTGCCATGTTCGTTTGATCAAGTTTAATTAGATCTTCAGTCCAATCAATTCGAATTTTTGAGTAACTCTCCTCTAGTTCTTGTTGTTCTGAATTTGTGGTGTTTTTGTAATCCTTTATTTGTTCTGAATTTTCTGGTTGCACTGAATTTTCTGTATGTTCGGAATGTTCTGTGTTAAAAATGGTTGTCTTTGTGACGACGTTGTCTATACTCTTATCTACTTTTTGTAGTTCATTAGATACGTTAACTAATAAATTATTTGTGGCTATCGATAAATCTGTTTCCCTAACAAGCAGATGATCTACCGTAATATCAGCGACTTCTCTCTCAGAAGTAGGATCTTGGGGATTCGAATACCTAACAGTTAAACTAGTCCGTGAAGTTGGATTAGGGAGCTGATGGCTATTAGTATTCGAAACGTTATGTTCCTCTAATGAATTATTTTCGTCCTTAGAATTATTCATTAACCCCCTTTTTTTTTTTTTTTTTTTTTTTAACTAATAAGCAATAGAATAGCAGTTACAAATAGGCAATCACTACTCACAGGCAAAGCAAGACAAACACAATTAATATAATAGTAATTATAATAATTATAGTATAACAATTTATAGTACTGTGCTATATATATTTATAAAAAAAAATATTTTAACTCACGAGGATCGATGTATATTTACGAACATCCTGTCCATTATTGTGGAGCTGATGGTGTTCAATGTTGAGATGTTCCGAAAATTGATGTGTTGATTGATCGCGTACTCCACTATAACGACGACTATCCTTTTCGACTGCAATGTTCTGATTCGAAGTTCTACGCCCCGAAACAGCTATGATTATGGTAATACACGTAATATACGTAGTATACGATTTGCGTGTATATTACTATATACGATAATATCACGTATTTACGTTTTATTTGTGTACGTCAGCGGCGGCGCGTACTCTATTACGGCGGCGTCGAAGACGGCGGCGCGTACACTACGACGGCTGCAATTTCACGGTCACGACCTGATTTCTTCGCGGCGGCGGCGATTTCACGGTCACGACCTACTTTCTTCACGGTGGCTCGATCGAATGTCCGTTAGTCACTGTATGGCGCTTGAATCGCGGTAACTCTCGTTTGCACTACTAGAGAGCGTTACCTCCACACGCAACCAGTTGTTCGTGTCCACGGCGCGGTGCGGTGGCACCAGCTACGAGCGATGACGTACCGACGGCTATTCGGGCGGCGGCTGCACGGTAATGTTTATTGTGTTGGCGGGTGAGTGCGGGGAATGCGTTAAATTGCTGACGCTACCCTTTCTCACGCTGTGCTTACCCGTTTAATACGACGCGTTACGTTATATATGATATTGAATTATATTACTTGAAATATTCCGTAGATGTTCTGTAGTTTGTGAATGTTCTGACGAGCCTTTTAATGTTTTGAAGTTGTTGGTAATTAAACGATCACACAATTATACGAGAATAAAATTATGGCGTAATTTCTTTTACTCGTGGTAACGGATACTGACTAATAGTCGTATCCCACCGCTGCCACCAAAAATGTTATGGACGCGCACTTAGCAATTCCACACAAATAAAATAACACGAGTTTAAATTACTTTGGCTCAAAATAATATTCTTTATTTAATTGTAATAACGTTTAATTATATAAAAATACTCTGAAATGGTCTGTAATGGTCTGTTGTAACACTAACACTGACTGCTACGTGTGCGAGCCCCGCATACGAGCTGGTCGTCCGTCTATAAAGGGTTTATTCAGCAGATTCCTTAGGCCAGTCGTATGCAGAGGGGCACACACGTATTAGTTTACAATATTAATACATTTATACATTTACATTTATACTGCAAGAGCTATTGAATAATATAACTAACAGTATTCAGGGGTTCTTAACAGAACTAATAGTGTAAATGTGTTATTTTATATTAACTTAAATTAGTTTTGATTTTTAAAAAATATATTATTGATAGTATTGCAAAATATGAGTAGATGAAAGATGTAGCGGTAAATTTACCTATAAGTATGTAGGTACTTACAATTTTTTTGCCCCCCCCCTGAACTACATTTCTGCGGGCGTCCCTGACCATGGTACTAGCTAATCATAATTTTTTTATACTATTAAACATATATGAAATAAACAAGCGTTCACAAGAATCAAATAGAATATGTTGACAAGCCGGGTAGAATCCAACGCCATGAAATACTAAATTTAAGACGGAAAATACGGCGAGAATAACGATTGATGAAGTGGAAGGTAACAAAAAATCCGCTATTGGCGTGTGGAGGGCATAAACACATGTACGACGGTAAACAACAAACACGACCAGTCGTCTGGTCTTGTTATCCGACAGCATTACGAATAACGGCAAAATACGTGCTATTTTTTGGCGAATATTTGTAATTACTTACTAATGTCTTCTTCATGGTTAATTTGGCTAATTTTCAATTAAACAAAACGGTGACGGCAACGATGAAATGTCGGTAATAAATTCGCCGATAAAAAGCAGACAGCAGCATGAACAAAGACATTAAACACTGACGCCAAACGACAGAGAGGAGCACGGTCTTAGAAGATAAGGTCCGACGACTGTCCCCCTCCCGCCCATTATCTGGTATCCGCTTGTTGAGGCAGTTTTAGTTCCTATTTAACCAAGCCCGGATTAAGACATTTTGAGGCCCAGGGGCCAATGTTTTAAATGAGGCTCCTGTACGAAATAAAATAAGCGGGTAAGTGAGTATCGCTCTGCTATACATTAGGGGGTGGGATGGACCTCGGACTAGGGAAGGTTAAATTTGAATGCAATGATAGGTATCATTGTATACGAAAAACGATTCTGAACGGAGATGATTTGTCAGTCTAGGATATATTATACTTAAATATTGTAATATATTCTACTTTGAAACTAATTCAAACATTTAAGTAAAAGTTTCAAGATCTTACGTTTAGTAATTTTTTAAAAATAACAAAAATCGAAAATTATTTATTATTAAAAAGTTATACGTGTATTTTTTGATTTCAAATTAAAATTAAAACTTTAAACACACGTGAAATTTTTTAAATTGAATACTTATCAAACTTTTTTATAATTATTCTAAGCTTAACTTATGGACAGCATAGTATTAAATTTTCAATTCTTAGCTTTTGATAGAAAAATATTTATAAATTTTTAACTACCAAATAGTGAAAAGTATTCATGAATTTGACGAATTTATGTCAATATTTGAACTTTAAATGCTTATAAAAAAAAATTGTGACTAACGATTTCGGATTTTTTTTATAACTCTAAGAACAAGTATTAATTATACTTATAGATAAATAAGTTAACATTCATTTTTAGATTCTGAACGGAGTGATGAATGTATTGATTCTACAATGATGTGTGTTTTATTTTTATTTTTTTTTATTTTATTTTTTGTTTTTGTCTCTGTCATCACGTTATAATGCTTCGATTTTTGACTTCAGCCCCCCTTTGAATAGGAAAATTCATCTAGTTGGTACTTTGGGGGGGGGGGGGGGTCAAAGTAAAAATTTCCAGTAGTTTTCAGCGTCGGGAAAAACCCTGAAAAAATAACGAAAAACGGGAATTTTTACGCATAACCACTTTTCGACGAAATCGATTTTTTGATTTTGCTGTAACTCAAAAACGAATCATTGTAAATAGGTACTTGAAATTTTTACCAAATGTTTATATTATGCTTATCTATTTACGATTAAATTTTCAAAATATTTTGACCTTTTTTAAGCTGCTTATAGACAATTGAAATTTTTGACTTTTCTAAGTTTTTTTTCTTAAAATGCCGATAAAAAGAATTTGGCTATCTTTAAAATTGAATACAAGGTTTATTATAAGTTGTAATTATCGCAGTAAAAAAAAAATCAAAAATCGTAACTCACAATTTTGTTTATAAGCATTTAAAGTTCAAATGTTTACGAAATATATCAAAATTACGAAAATTTGCAAGGAATTTTTAAGTTGAAAATTCATAAAAAGTTTGTGATTTATATTTAAGGTTCAAAAATCCAATACAAGGTTATCCATAAGTTTTTCTTCATGTAACTGTAAAAATAAATCCCATAGTCAATATAGAAAACATTTTATAAGCGTATGAAATTTAATTTTTTATGAAATCACGTAAAATAACGATAAATTACAATTTAATATAGTTAATAATTTAATATATCCAACTAATTATTATTGACTGAAAAATCATCTTCATTCAGAATCGTTTTTCTTATACAATAATACCCACCATTGCATTCAAATTTAACACATCCATTATAGTGACCAGTGACCTACTCTCCATCTCTAACTAAACAACAGAGCGATACCCACTTTCCCATTTTTTTTTTGTGGGGGCGCAAATTTTTATTTTGTCAGAAGCGCCGCTATTGATTGGCCCGGCCCATCTCACGTAATAAATAACAGCAAATGAAATAATATTTTCTCCATGAGTGACACAATATGTGCTTTTCATTGATCATATCAGATCATATCATCAATTATTAGATCAAAAACTTGAGTTGATGAACAATGTTTCATAAAACTTTTTTCAATTTTTATTTTATTTTATTTTTGATAAGACACAGGACTGGGCCCAAAACAAAAAGTGGTATAATAGTAATTTAACAATTAATTAGAATGAATGAATAACAAATATAATAAACAAACAATTTATCAATGAAACTAAAACTAATGGAGTTTGAAATAATATTAGCAAAGACCCAGTTGAAACAATGTTTTAAGGATAATTGAAAGTGGAGTCTTCATTAGCAATCCGCATAAGACGGTTTATAGGGGAGTTACCTAAGTAATTAGAAGAAGAAAATGGAATTAAAAAAGAAGGAGTATGTCTAGTCGGACGTGGTGGAACTTTAAAACTTAATTGAGAGAGTAAGGTAGGGCAATCAATAACGTTAGATAAAATCTTTTTTAAAAATGTTATATTAGTACTACGTCTACGATCAGCAAGACTAGATAGATTTAAAATTTTACTGACAGGTTTGTAATCATGAGGAGGACAGGGTATTTTTAGTGAAAAAGCAGCAAATGATACAAATTTCCGTTCTAAATAAAATTAAAAAAATATATATTTGGATGAATTAATCGCCCTTTGGTTTTCATATTGACCAGTGTCGCAGACAATTGCTGAGAATAAACCTGTGGAGTGGCAAAAGCTGACTTACAAATTGTACAATCATTTATGTACTTCAACAGTATTTTTGATAGGTAACCTGAAATAATTTTAAAACTTTATTTTCTGTATCAATTAAAATTGTTAATATGAATAAAATATGACCTGTTAAATAATAAATTAAACAATCTATAATTTCCGGTTTAGTATAATCATGTTCAACAACATCATTGAATTCCCATTCTTTTTCTTCAATGATATTGTTTAATTTAGTTTTTAAATTTTCAACCAAGTCAAATTTTTTAGGTTGATAAATATCTTTCAAATCTGTCATAGATATAATTGGTTTTAATGGAGAATCATCATGTACAGTATAATTTCCACTCTTAGGAGGCTTTAAAATTCTGTAAGTAGATAGTAGTTTATACAATTGGAGAAAATTAGGAGTTGAAGGATGATCATTTTGGCCAGCAGCTTGCCGAATTGTTCCAAAAAACATCTAGGTAATACATAATTTTTATTTAATATTAATGATTATTACAACTTCTTTCTGACTGTACTTACTTCAAGTTTGTCTTGATTAATTTTCCCTGTTAATAGATATTTAAAGTTCCAGTATGACTTTAAATAACCAGACAGATCAAGAGTAGATTGAATTGTAATTCTTAGTCCACAAGCAGTGCTATCAGATAAAATTCTGATTTTTTTACTTCGCCATCTGTATATTGTTTTTGCCATTCATTCAACCAAACCAAAAATGATTTAAGAAACTGTAAATTTTAACAGGTTGACTGCCATGTGTACATTTTTTGTACACGAACAAATCTCCGTACTTGTATATGCAAATATTTTTATATTGTCCAACAAATTTTAAGCGATATTCGAAAGGTCAAAATAAAAACTTGATTTAAATAAGAAATATCCATTTCCTATCTTCGCTGAGTAGACAAAACTGGTCCTAGGGGCCTCAATATTTAATTCCAATGTTAAATCAGTACAGACGTGTACACATTTCTGTACATGAAATTTGTTTGAAAAAAAACTCGTGTACAATATAATGTACACGAAAAGAAAAATAGTAAGTAAAGGAGTGTACACAATTTTGTACACACGGCACCGGGTAAAAAGTATCAAAACTCATTGTGGCAGTCAACCTGTTAAATTTAATTATTTAGGTATGCAAATGTATGTTAATCTAATTTTTGTATGAACATAATAAAGTATTTATTTTTACCTGAAAGTCTTTGCCGTTAACTCTTAGTCCTTCAGCACCAAATTTTCTGTTCAGTGCGTCAAAACAATCATTAAACTTTTGACAAAATTCGAATGTTGGATCACAATCATTTTAAGCCAGGAATATTATATTTTTTATAAAACATTAAGCCATTAGCAACAAAATTACTCAACACCTAAATTATGTATAAAGACAAACCAAAAATCTGTGAGTAGGTATCGTATATTTATTAAATATTTAAGTAGGTACCTATTAAGTATTAATTAATATTTTATTATATAGATGAATTAAAAAAATATATGTATACTTGGCTAGCTAGCCGTACTCTCATTTTATCAGACACACTAAGATGTACATGGTTTCTGGATAATTTTGGACAAACCCTTAAATTGCCTGGTAATTTGCAATCTTGCTCGTATAAAATACTAATGTGATTCCAACGGATATACTGACCATTAATCTACATAAAGAAAGGTAATAGAATTAATTAATTTCCTTTTTTTATGATTATTATCTAAAATACATACCTTGGTACAAAATATAGCTCCCATTGATCATGCAAATTTAACAAAATAAACACATATTAATATTAATTAGTTAAAACAAATATTTAAAATAATAACACACAAAGTTACACATTGCTATTTTATATATTAAGTTATTTAACACCAATGAACAACTACATGCAAATCTATACAGAATAATATATAAAAAAAACAAAATTCACAGTGCTTGACATAGACTGAAATTTATTAGGATTAATATTTTTTTTTTTTTCTTAGGAATTCTTTTACTGTGTTTCAGCTAGTATGAAAGATAAAAATAATATTTTAAATAAATAAATATTAGATTAATTGTTAGAACTATACAAAAAATGAGTTTCAGTATATAATTAGATAATACAAACTTACCTTCAATATTTTATCATTGTATAATTTATTTCTGACGTTCTTAAACAAATGAGGTGTATCAGAAAATGCATATATTTTCCGATCTTCATGAAGAGAGTGTTGAAACCAATTTTTAAAGGAATTAACTTGGCCACTTATTCCAAGTTCAGACCACATTTTTCTGTTTGTCTGAGCTCCATCAGAGACAAATCCATGTATAATAGCACCTGCTTGCTCTAAAAGAATTATACATTTCAACATAAATTTTACTAACTCTGTGCCGACTACAGGTCCTCTAGATGCAAATACGGCTACAGGTTGAGAATAAGTGGCTGCAAGTGGCTGGAACATAAATACTAAGCAACTTGTTGCCTTTTCATTTATATCACTTGCTTTATAATCATCACCAAAATCTACAAGGCCTTTATAAGTAAGACTTTGGGAGCATACAGTTAATGCTTCTCTTACTGATATCTCATCTACAAGAATAATACCATGTTTTTGCATGGTGGATTTATTTTCTAGGTGTATTTTAAATAGAGCAAAAAATTTATTAACATTAGGCAATGGCATTATATTGTTCTTCAAGCAAAAATTGTAACCACTTGGGGATCGAATATGAAACAACATACATAGTATTAACCATTCATCAGAATATTGTCTACCTTTAGAGTTATTAACCTAGTTTACAAAACAAAAAAATAAAATAAAATAATAATATTCTGATGATATTTTAAATTAACATATTACTTTTGCTACTGAAAATATTTCTTGAACAATTGTCTTTTGATTTACAGGGCAGTTAATTTCAATCAGTTTCTCTTCAATAGATTTTTGAGAAATATTACTATAGTCAGATTGAAGGTTAAGTAAATTTTTTTTTAATGAACTAACTTGTTTTTCAAAACGATTCTTTTGTCTTCTGAGAACATTGTTTCTTTTTTGTATAATTATCAATTTTTTTCTACTTTTTGGTGTAGTTTTTAGGGAAATTCGTTTAGGAGATGATACTAAGGTAGATCGAATTTGTTTTTTCTTTACATTTCGTATGGTTCTTGCACAGTACAAACAATGTAAATTATTTGAAATTAAGAACAAACATTCCTTTCCAGTCGTTTCATTTGCATGGTATCAATTACAATATTTTCAAAAATATAAAAAAATATTTCATATCTATAATTGTGAAAAAAAATTGAAATTATTTTATTTTTATTTTTCTTAACTATTTTATTTGTTACTTTTTTGAGATTATTAAATCTAATCCTTTACAAATTTTGAACAAAGCCATTTCTTTAATTAAACTTTTTAACTGATCTATACTTTCAAGATTAGTATTAGCATTTACTAATTTATCATTGCATATATTTTTCCCCAAAATATTGCAAGTAATTTTTGAACTTTGGCTTATAATTATACTTTTCCGTAAAAAGGAATTTAACTTGCCTTCATTTCCTACAAAAATAATTTCGGATATGCTAAAGTACTTCTTTTCATAAGAAAAATATTTGTGCCAGTAAGGGGGTAGCTGCAAGTCTAAAGTATTCAATTCATTAAATGAAATTGAATTACTTTGCTCTTTTATAGTTGTTGACATATTCTATAAATAGATTTAATTTCAAATTTTAAACTTAAGTAAGTAATTATTTATACACAAATATATTATTTTGATTAGGTACATCAATGTTTTAAATTTCTTACTTCTTGGTATATCATAGTTTTATTAATATTGTATTTTGCAACGGAATCATCTAATTGTAAATTATCATTAGGCTTAGCAGAATAATTATGATCTAACATTATATCCACTATATTTTTATCAGGATCACATTGGTAATCCTTAAAATGTAATGTTTAATTTAAACAAAATATAAAATTTTAATAATAAATGTATTAGTTATTAATTTATAATTACTATATCAGAAAATATAGGGACACTGGTTTCTGCAACTTTGCCACTACAAGAGTCCATCAATAATTCCTCTGTCTAATAAATATTAAAATTTAATACTTAATTATAAATATGTGTAATTATATTTTTATAAATTGGACGGTTTTTATGTAAAGGGGCACAAGTCATATTTTGACATTTTTTTTTTATACATTAATTTTGTGTGAAATTTTATGCCCGATCGAATGGTAGCACTGTCGTGGTCGCACGATGATTTGTTATCACCGTATATTGAAATGCGACAAGGCACAAGTCTAAATAAACGTTTTTTTTTTTATGCAAAACGGCACAAGTCAAATTAATTTATATAATATTATAATTGTATTAGTTTTTATTAGTTTTTATTAAACAACCAACTTACACGATGTCTAAAAGGACATTAAATTTATTATCTCGTGTTACAAGTAAGTATCTTTATATTATTATCTATATTTGTTCTGTTATACAAATAATTAATTCAGAAAAATAATGTGGTAATTTAAAGCTTCAAAAACTAATGTGACATATTCTGCTAAGAGAAAACTTAATTTTAATGGACTTCCACATAAAAAAATCCAGGTAATTGACATTTCAAATAATTATATTATTGTTTACAAAATATATAATCTCAACTTAAGATTTTATAAACATGTGGAGGGACTTGCTAAAAATAGAAATTTTAATGAAATATTTTTTTTTTTATTTCACTATATTAGTTATTATTTTCATAAAGTTAAATAGATTTTGTTTTAGCCTAGACTTATTATGTTATGGTTATTTATTTTTAAACTATAATAGTGATACAACTCAAAAGTTCACACACAAGTTTTCTCAGTGTGGCCCAGTATTCATTGTATGAAATTTGTATTTAAATCAAATTAAAGTATAAACAACTAACTTATAGTTGACTAGCTATGCATTTGAAAAGTGTAATAATTTATTGCATTTTACAGGAATGGGTGAATCTCTCACATAACAATAAAACAAATGATGAGGTTGAAGTACCTAGTAAATTAGTAAGTACTTTATGAAAAAAAAAACAATTATGTTAAATCTATTGAATTTGGTATGAAGGTATTTAATTAATTTTATTGTAAATTTTGCTAAAATAGCCAGATCAAGAATCAAAAGATAATACTATAAATTTGAATGGAAAAGATTTTGAAATTATAACTGAAGATGAATATATTATGCATAATAATAATTCACTAAATGAGCCTGAAAAACTATATGAGTATAAACAACATAAGGAGATACTTGAATTTGTGTCTAAGGTGATCAACTTATTTTATTATTATAATATTTTAGTAAATTTTAATAATTTATAAAATTGTGGATTTTATAGCAATAATGTTATAAAGAATACATTTTTATAATTTCAGTAAATATATGTTTTTATATTTTGCTTTAAAATAGTATATTTTGTCTATTCAAATAATTATATTGATTCAATCTCTACTTTAGGCTGTAAGTAGCGATGACAGATTTGAAGAGTATTCTAATAATTCGGATGATATAAGTATTATTCCTGGCACACCAGATCATTCTTTACTGTTGACTAACAATGATATTTCTGACATCCCAGAACCTACTTTATTATTGTCTAATAAGGATATTCCTAGCACATCAGAACATATTTTATTGTTGAATAACAATGAAGAAGAGGCTCATCCAACTGGTAGGAAAGTCAGGGTCAGCATAAAAGGTGATACTGTTCAGTATCGTAGTTACATAAAGACAAACAGAAATTCTGGTAATAAATATGTTACTAATAAAGGTAAAATTATTGAAAGCAGATTTTCAAAAGAATTACCAAAGTGTAGGGAAAAATGTAATTCAAAAATTTACGATACATTACGTGAGCAATTATTTACTACATATTGGTCAATGAAAACTCACAATAGAAGAACTACTTATATTTCTGGATTAATAACTTTTCATGAGAAAAAAGTAAACCGAAAACGTAGATTGACACCAGAAAAACAAAAAAACAGGACTACGACTATTCATTATTTTATTCCCAATAAAAATAAACTCTTAGTTAAAGTTTGCAAGGGATGTTTTCTGAAAATATTTGGTGAAACTACTAAATTTCTGCGCAATATTTGCAATAAAAAATTGAATTCTCCTGCTAATAATATGACACCTGATAAAAGGGGCCACACACAGCCAGCAAATAAAAGAACCTCTGAGGACATACAAGCAGTTATAGATCATATCAAGAAACTCCCAACATATGAGAGTCACTACTGTCGCAAGCAAACTACAAAAAAGTATTTACCTCCTTATTTTACACTTCAAGCTGCTTACAATGAGTACATAAAAACTGTCTCAACTCCTGTTTGTAGAAGCCTTTATGAAAAGCATTTTAAACTATCAGGGTTAAAAGTGAAAAGCCCAAAGAAAGATACATGTGCTCAATGTGACCGAATAAAAATGCAACTTTCTAACAGTGGCTGTTCAAGTGAAAAAAAGAATTGAATTAAATGTTGAAAAAAAAAACCATCAAGATGACGCTGAAGAAGCATATTCTTCAAAAAGAATTGACTCATCTACATCAACTAACAATAAATGTGTTTTGTCCTTCGATCTTCAGCAATGTCTACCTACTCCATTTTTGGAGTCTTCAGTTGCATTTTACAAGCGTCAGTTATGGACTTACAATTTAACTGTACATAATATAAATACTTCAACAGCATCATGTTTCATATGGAGTGAACCTATTGCAAAGAGGGGAGGCAATGATATTGGTTCTTGTGTATTTAATTATTTAAAATGTCTGTCTCCAGAAATTAACCATGTAGTAATGTACAGTGACTGTTGCTCTGGCCAAAACAAGAACAGCATTATGATGGCAATGGTTCTTTGGTTTATGGAGCATCAAGATACTGTCACTATAATAGATCACAAGTTTTTAGTTCCTGGCCACACACGAATGGAGTGTGACTCGGATCATGCACGTATTGAAAAAGGACGCAAACGATACCCCCTACCTATAAACCATCCTAATGATTGGACTCAAATGATTCGCTGGGTTGGTAAAGAAAAGTTCAATGTCATTGATATGAAACAAACCAATTTTTATGACTTTAACAGTTTGTTTAAAACTAAGTACCAAAAAAATAAAAAAAACACAACTGGAGAAAAATTTATATTCCATGATGTCAAATGGATGCGTTATGTAAAAGACCGAAAGAATACAGTTCTTTACAAGACATCACTAAAAGATGAAGCTGTATTTCTTGAAGTAGATTTGACACGGAAAAAAAGTAATGAAAGTAGCTTACCTATGGCCTATGACGAAGAACTACCCATAACAATTGAAAAAAAAACAGATCTTATATCACTACTACCACTGATTCCAGATGTATTTCATGACTACTATAAAAATTTAAAAACAAAGAAAAATGTGAACGACCCAATACTGTCTGATGACGAGTAACGTTTTTTTATTGTTATTTTTTATTAATATTATTATATATTTTAAATGATATTACTTTATTATTTTATAACCACTTCCTAGTCACAAAGAATGTGTGCAATATTATTAAAATGTTTAAATGGATTACCTTTTCAATTATTTTTTGCTATATTTTGTTGTTAATATTATAATATATTTTAAATGATATTATTTTATTATTTTTTAACCAGTACCTAGCCACAAAGAATGTGTGCAATATTATTAAAACTTAGTTTATTATCTTTATTATTTAAATACTAAAATATACATTATTAGTTATTGTATGTCTTTATTTTGTTTTATTGCCTTATGATATTAATTTATATTAATCAATAAGCATTATCATATTAATTAAAATTATGAAGTAAATGAAAAAGGGCACAAGTCAAAATCTTGTTTTATTAAATGTGTAATAGGGCACAAGTCAGTATATGAGAAAGGTCACAAGTCAATATTGTATGTGCAATTGGTCACAAGTCATTAATAAATGAGAAATAATGAAATTTCTTTTATACAAGTAGGCTGAAAAAGCATATAAAATTATAAATAAAATATAAACAAAAAAAAAAAAATGAATTCAGAAAAAATAAAAATTTTGGGAATGTTTTATGAGTCTCCTGAAAACCAACAAAAAATGACTTGTGCCGCTTTACATAAAAACCGTCCAATTACTTTACTTTTTTTTCAGTATTATCAAATTTTAATTTTATCCTTGCCGAAAACCTAAAAGGAACTGCATTAGGTAATAATCGAGAACGTAACAAAGGAACCTAAACAATCATTTTTCATAACTCATGAGGCATACTTTCTAAATACTATATATAGTCTACATATCATCTATAACTTACTGAGCATACAATTTTCCACACTTTATCAAATATATCCTTTTTTTTTGTATTTGGATTGTACGAAAATGTTCTTCACAGACAACATTATTATTAAACAAATGTGGAACATCGAGGGATTTTAACCATTCGTTTTTTAAATGTTCGTCTTTTGGAATGGAAAACACGGATAATTTTTTGTTGGTATTACAACCAAATAAACAAATATTGTTGGGCATAATTTATTTTTTTGCGACAAAAAACTGATTGTAATAAAATAGCGTATACAATTGTGAATTACTCGGTAAATAAAAATAAATATTTTAATTATTTTCTATGGAGTTCAATAGCTGATTTTAGATTTTTGGTGGAATTTTGAACCTTACCAAAATATTAATATAAATTATTAAGTTCATAACCTCAATAAGTATAACCTGCAGCGCTCGTGAGTAACAATTGAACTAAATTTGCTACAACAAGCGGACAATTGATAAATACTAATCGTCGGACCTTATCTTCTAAGACCGTGGAGAGGAGCAACAATATATAAGGGAAGTATCAAACTATCACATTCAGGTAAACAACCAAACGAAAATATTGGATAGTAGTCTGGTCCATAATTCAATCAATAGTGTATATACATAATGCATTAAAACCTTGCTGGTGTGTCCTTTGTTAGGTTGGTTAGGTTGGTACCATCACAGACACAAGAAAAAGCCAACGCGAAAAGAGGGAAAGGGAACAAATAATAACACAAACCAATAATAATAATAATAATAGCTGCATTGGCGTAATTCCATTAAATTTCAGCAGGTGCAAACAGGAGTGGTTTCAATCCCCTCCCCCTAAGAACATATAATATTTTTTGTTACCTATACATTTTTTTGAAAAGTATAGCTTGGTCCCCGCAATCAAATCTTGAAGTCCCCCCGGGCCCTGGGTGAAAAGCATAAACATAACATAACAATAACAATTTAATCAAAAACTTTACAATCAAACAATTCATTAAAACAATAAAATGGAATTATACTTAAATATTTTTATAGAATTTTGATTTTTGAGTTCAGTTTATTTCAGCAGATGCAAACGCATATCTTTGCGCCTGCTATATATTGCCCGGGGGGGGGGGGCAAGTGCACCGTCGCACACCCCCGTATTTACACCACTATATAATAGGTTTAACCCTCAACTGGTGTCGTCGGGTAAAAATTATCCCGATGGCTATACATTCAAATATGTTTAAATTTTCAACATCTTAAACATGAAAAACTTAGGGGAGGCCTTCAAAAATTTAATTTTCAAAATGTTTAAACTTAAACGCTTGAACGTTGATATCTTGAACCCAAATTTGCAAGAACAATAAAACCTTGAATCAAAAGGACGTGATGCCCAAAGTGAAACATAATATGCAACGGCCGAAGGAATGTGGCGCGTCGTGTAAGCCACGCCCAATTTCGTGCAGTCAGCACAACCATTTCGATCAAATATCCATGTAAGAACGCGTTATATTCTTTGACGTATATATACGTACAGTCTTGGTATGCTAATCATGACAAAATAATAATATTTACATAAATTAATCTATATAAAATAATATTATGTCATGATGCTAATAAGTAGTTATTAGCATTATAAACTTATAAAATAATTTTCCACTATTATACTAGCGCAATATTGTTAACTCGCGCACACCTAAACAAATTATTATCAATTTAAGCTATACAACTTCTTCTTAGTATTCATTAATTTATAGGTAGTTAAAAAATTATAATTTAAATCATATTAATTACTTAATTAGGTACTTTTTTTTTTTTGTAAAGATTCGCACAGCCACATAGGATTGAGTTAAATTTGGTTTGAAATGTTTGAATGGTTTCATTAATAGTAACTAGTAAGATATTAATATGACACTATAAATACTTAAAATAAATAATAACTTATGAATAACAAAAATATTGAATACCTATTTATTGGAGGCCCATAGGATAATAACAAATAACAATTAATAAATATTATAATCCTTCTACAACTGGTGAAGATTTATATAATTTGTTTGTGGCAGTTATAGAAAAAGGTAGTATTGATTGGAAAACAAACTTAGTAAGCCAGTCTTATGATGGGGCTAGTAATATGAGCGGAAACTATAAAGGGCTTCAATCACGTATTCGAGATTTGAATCCTCAGACTGTATTTATATGGTGTCATGTCCATCGGTTTAACTTAGTTGTTAAGGATGCTGTATGTTCAAGTTGTAACGCCGTTGATATGTTTGGCAACTTAGAATCTTTATATGCATTTCTATGGTGTTCAAAAAAAAGGGCTGCCATTTTTCATGTAAATCAAATGAAGAGTAATTCAGGAAAAAATGAAAAAAATCAAATTCGTGCAATACAACGAATAAGTACAACAAGATGAGGGTCACACTCAGCTTCTCTTAATGTAGTTTTAAAATTTCACGATGCTTTAATAATAACATTGAAAACTATTAAATCTAGTGAAGAACCAAGTGATGCTAAGGTTAGCACTTCTGCAAGTGGATTAATCGATTATTTTTCTTCCAACCATTTCCTACTTGTTGACATGTTGTTTTTTATTCTAGCTCCTATAAATAAACAGTTGCAAGCACATGACTCTGATATACTTATTGCGACTCAATTGATTAAAAATTTCAAATTAGATACAGAAAATCTCAGAAGTATAGAGGTGTCACTGAAATAAATCGCGCTGCTAATGATTTTGCTAAGAACACTAAAATGAAATTTGAAGATTTGAAAGCACCAAGAAAGAAACGTGTACCAAGAAATGCAGATGAAAAGTGTATTGATGAACCACTTGATAACCCTTTGGATAATTTTAAAGTTAATACTTACTATTTCGTGTGTGATATTATAATATCAGAGCTATGCCAAAGATTTAGTGATTCCGATGGCCTATTAAAGGATATATCTATATATCGTCAAAAAGATTGAGAGAAGTTGGTAAAAATCCAAATCTTATTCCAAATGATGCTTTTGTTGAAGTTAGTTCAGTGTATACAAATTACCTGGATCGCTCTCTTTTAATAGAAGAGTATCAACAATTTGTTAGAAACTATGAAGAAATTGAAAGTACAAGACAATTACCAAAAACGTTTCGCTCATTAGATTTATGTAATGAATATAATGATGATGAATTTTCGCAATTAGATTTGAATTTGGAAGATGAATATGAAGACACAGAGAATATCTATCAAGATGACGTATCAAGTAAACCAAAAAATATGGCTACGGTTCTTGAATTATTTCAGTTGTTTTGTTCCGCTAATTTAAATGCAGTATTTCCTACATTATATATACTACTCAAAATATGTGTGACTTTGCCGGTCAGTAGCTGTAGCGTTGAAAGAAGTTTTTCAAAGCTTAAACTTCTGAAAACTAAACTAAGATCTACTGTGTTATAGTCCAGATTAGAACATTTGATGATTATTAATTGTGAACAAGACATTCCAATTGACAAAGAAAATGTGATAAAAAACTTTGTACCTTTAGTTCATCTCTTTCAAAATCCTTTGTATACTAATACTAGATTGAAGAAATAAATTGGACGGTGCCCGGGCAAAAGGGAATAAGTCCATTTTTACCATTTTTTTTTTATTGAATTTTCTAGTCGATTCTTATAATTCACATCGATTGACGTAAAAAAATTTAACAAATTTTAGGTTAATTTTTTTATAAAACATATGAGAAAAAAGGAATAAGTTATCAGCCGTTGTACAAATAGGAATAACTCAACATATTACTTTAAACACATTTGGTCATCATGACTTATTCCCAAAAACCCGTCTTTCGTACGTGAACACTGAACATGTCATAAGTTTGTATGTACAGTTTGCAGCATTGCTGTAGAATGTAGATAATAATATTTATGGATATGGTTTGTGTAAAATATAAACAAATTACAATCATAAGCTAAAAATAGACAAGATAATAATATTAAATATATTGGAAAAGATAATTATAAATTTGTATTTATCACATTGACGAATGAATTTTATCTGCGATATTTAGTATCATTATTTTATTATAAGCTAATAGCTATCTAAATTATTATACCAATTACTACACTAAGTAAACAAAAAACCGCGCGTGATAATTGTGTTGTTAATATTTTATTATTATTCATGTTTATTTACAATTAGTTTTATTGTATTTAAAGCTCTTATGTTGTGTTGTGTTGTGTTGTGTTTTTATAATTTTTATACTAGTTAGTTCCTTTATAACGTTAATAAAGTACTACAATTATGGATAAAAAAACTAAGCATAATTTTATTTCTAAAAGAACTCTCGGATTAGTTGAAAATTTGAGCAAAAAATCGATTAATGTTAAACGGAAATTAGATTATGATCAATTTAAGAACATCAGAAAAGTGAGTTTTCAGAAACATAATACCTTTAAGCCTTTTTAATACATAAAATTTTATGATTCTGTTGTAAACTATTATAGATTGATAATAGTTATACCACGAGGGATGAATTTACATCAAGTTCTGTTTTAATTTCTACTCCTATGGCCTACAAAGAAAAATGTAGAATGTGGCTATCTAAACATGACTTACATTATGAACAGAACTTAAATTCAGTAAGTTTTTTGATTATATAAAATATATTTTAAGTTACTGATTAAATACAGTAAAAATTAGACTATTAATTTTCTGAAAAACTAATAACCTAGGTAATAGGTACTTGTTGGAAGTTGCATTTTTTTTACTCATCTATGTATGTAAATATTTTAATTATTTAAATGAGTACGTGCTCACTTGATTTCTTACATTTTTAATATTACCTAAATACATGATTAAGCAATGATTTATTTATTTAATCACTTATTTTTAAGAATAAAGTTTCTGATAAAGACATAGATCCAAAATTTGTTTCCACTGATCAGGCTGCTATTGAACTTGATAACATTTTAGCACCTTGCAGTGATCATAGTGATGTATGTTTTAAGTATGCTTAGTATTAACTTGAAATATTATATTTTTAATACTTAGTATTTCAAATTTATTTTTAGTTTGAAGTTGATGACCCAGCATATTTTTCTACTGGCCAGGATGCTATTGAAATAGACAACATTTTAGTACCTATTAGTGATCATAATAAGGTATTTTTTTAAGTATGCTTAGTATTAACTTGAACATATTTTAAATATCAAAAATGTTGAAATTTATTTTTAGTTTAAAGTTGATGACCCAACATTTTTTTCCACTAGTCAGGCTGCTATTGAACTTAATAACATTTTAGCACCTTGCAGTGATCATAGTAATGTATGTTTTAAGTATGCTTAGTATCAACTTGAAATATTATATTTTTAATACTTAGTATTTCAAATTTATTTTTAGTTTGAAGTTGATGACCCAGCATATTTTTCTACTGGCCAGGATGCTATTGAAATAGACAACATTTTAGTACCTATTAGTGATCATAATAAGGTATTTTTTTAAGTATGCTTAGTATTAACTTGAACATATTTTAAATATCAAAAATGTTGAAATTTATTTTTAGTTTAAAGTTGATGACCCAACATTTTTTTCCACTAGTCAGGCTGCTATTGAACTTGATAACATTTTAGCACCTTGCAGTGATCATAGTAATGTATGTTTTAAGTATGCTTAGTATCAACTTGAAATATTATATTTTTAATACTTAGTATTTCAAATTTATTTTTAGTTTGAAGTGGATGACCCAGCAGATTTTGTTTCTTGTGACCAGGCTGCTATTGAACTAGACAAAATTGTAGTACCTAGTAGTGATCATAGTAATGTATGTTTTAATTATGCTTAGTATTAACTTGAATTATCATATTTATTAAAAAATTCAAACTTATGTTTAGAGTGAAATTGATGATCCAACATTTGTTCCCACTGACCAGTATATTACTGAGGTTGACCACATTTCAGTGCATAGTAGTTATCAAAATATGAATCTAAATGTGAACCCACATAATGTAAGGTCATATCCTAAGTCAAGAAAAATTCGAGCTGAAAGGAAAGAGAAGCGAAATCTTGGTCAAGCATATACCACACAAAGTGGTAAACAAGTACCAGAAAGAAAGTTCCAAGTGCTCAATAATTGCCGTAAAATGTGTTCACTCAAAGTATCTATTGAACATATATCGTTATTGTTTAAAAAATATTGGTCTATGTGTGATAAAAATAGACGGGCAACTTATATTTCTGGGTTGATTGAGTTTAAGCCAAAAGATGCTCAAAAAAAAAAGTGTACCGCGCCTAAAAAACAAAAAGACAGACAGGTCACTTTTAAGTACCATGTGCCTATCAATGGAAAAATGATAGAAATTTGCAAAAGTTGTTTCATCAAAGTTTTCGGTGAAACTAACAAATTTATTTGGAATGTTTGTCAACAAAAAAAAAAATCAGATTGTTCTACCACTACTCCAGATAAACGTGGTTGTCATATTCCTGCCAATAAAAAAACGCCTGAAGATCTAAAAAGGGTGAAGAATCATATAAATTCATTACCCACATATCAAAGTCATTATTGTAGAAAAGAAACCTCAAAACTCTATTTACCGTCTCATTATACTTTAAATAAATGTTATGAAATGTACAAAGAGTCAGTTGAAAATCCGGTTAGTAGGCAAATATATGAATATAAAATGCATGAAGCAAATATTAAAGTTAAAGAACCAAAAAAAGATACTTGTAGTACTTGTGATGCTTATAAAATGAAGATTCAACATAGTGATGATGTTGAAAAAGAAAAATTAATTAAAGAACAAGAAAACCACCACAAACTCGCAGAATTAGCATATGAAACAAAAAGAACAGACAAGGAAAGAATGAAAAATGAAAATCAAATTTTAGTTGTAGCATTTGATCTTCAGCAATGTTTGCCCACCCCGTGGCTTGAAACTTCAATCGCGTTTTATAAAAGACAACTGTGGACATTTAACCTTACTGTCCATAATATGAAAAATGGTCAAGCAACATGCTATGTTTGGGATGAGTCAAAGTCTAAAAGAGGTGCAAATGAAATAGGATCAAACATATTTCATTATTTAATAAACCTACCATCTGAAATAACACATGTAATTCTATACAGTGATTCTTGTCCTGGACAAAATAAAAATAGCATATTTTTAGCCATGTGTATATTTGCATTATATCATTCAAATTCCATTCAAGTCTTAGAACACAAATTTTTAGTCCCTGGTCACACCCGCATGGAGTGTGACTCAGATCATGCTCAAATTGAAAAAAAAAAGAAGCACTTTGATTCACCTATTTATCATCCCCATGATTGGGCTCAGCTCATAAGAATGACAGGAAACAAAAGACCATTTAAAGTAATAGAAATGGAAAGAGAAGATTTCAAAGACTTTGGAAATATTTACAAATCAAAAACATTGATGATGAAAAAAAGAAATGAAAATGGAGATAAAGTTGTGTGGAGATCAATTAAATGGTTTAAATTTGAGAAAAAAGACCCATATAAAGTATACTATAAAAACACTTTAGCTGTTGATGAAAACTTCCATGTGATAAATATGACAAAACCAGTTTCCCGTCGAGCAACAGAAAATACAACACTTGAGAACTTAATAATTCCTCTTTGTAATGAAAATCCTCCCAACATTTCAGTAGAAAAAAAGAAAGACTTACTATCTTTATTAAAATATATACCTTCAGTTTATCATTCATATTATAAAGATCTCCCTACTGAAACTCAAGTAGATGATCCTATACTTAACTCTGATGAAGATGAAGATTGATTAAAATTTATTATAATTTTGTATTAAGATTTCTGTTTCTATTTCTATTTCTTATTATTTTTGTTTAAATATTTATTTTTATTTTTGTTTGACTTACAAGCATGAAGTCGTTTATTTACATAATATTCATTTTAACATTGATATTACAAAAGAAAAATTTTTATTTTCTATTGAAGATGTTTTTTTTTTTTTAATATTTAAGCATTTTAAAAATTAAAAAGATTTAACAATATTGTTTTATGTTGAAAACATGGCATACTGTTCAGAGTTTATAATATTGATTAGGTGTCTATAATTTTAAGATTTGTATATTAATTAAAGTACGTATAGGTAGTAGTTGTATTTACTATCAATACTATCTTAGATAATATTATTATTATGTACCAGTTTAATAAGAGTTATATCCATTATGCCCTGATTTTAAGAGAAACAGATTCTACAGTATTAGTCTATTATTAATAATTAATAATTTATTGACTAATAGTTTATACCTATGTCAATAATTTGTTGCACCAATGAATAATAATTAATATTAGTCATGTGTATTAGGAAACAAGTCAAATTAAAAACTACTCAAAAGTAATAACTTATATGGTAAAGGGAATAAGTCCAAATAAATTATGTCCAAAAGGAATAAGTCATGTGCTAAAGGGAATAAGTCAAAATAAATACCGTACAAAGGGAATAAGTCAACTATTTGACTTATAAGTCCAAAGCCAACCAAATATTTTAAGTTTCGAGAAAACCCATGTTTGAAGAGCCAATTCAAAAACTTATGTCAAAAATATTGAGAAATAATTCTAACTTTTGAATGTTGTAGATAGTTTTTTTTAGTTTTCTCAAAACAGTGTTTTTGTACTTATTCCCTTTTGCCCGGGCACCGTCCAATTGATCTCTATCAAAACAAAATGTTATTTGATTAAATATTTATTTAGTTTTATTTACTTATAGTTAACTCATATTATATAAATTATAATCTGTATCAATTTAATGTTTTGTTTTGAAAATCTATTAAAAGTGAAGTCATTGTATTTGTGTTTTTAAATTTTAAACAATTTATTTTGTAAATCACTATATTTCAAATAAATTACAAAGTTTTGATTGTATGGGAGTGTGGGGATATGTGGATAATTTTGGTGGGTGGTACCTTGTGAAAATAAATTTGACAATAGTACTTTTTTTAGAGCTCGGCGCCACTGGGCGCAAATACTGGTATATGTAAGACTTATAACCAAAAAGTTAAACATTTAAGAAAAAGAAATCAACGCCTATAAAATTGAATATAAAATTCAAACCATGGGTAATTTAAATGATCATTTAAAAGAAAAAAAAGAAAATTTCAGGAACAAATCATATATGTCATATATGAATTAAAGATAAACTAAATCAAAATTAAAATAAAATATGATAAAACATAGCAAAAACTGTTTTGCGTGAGAAAAAGCGAGAAGGCTACTTTCATAATTAAGAAATGAAATTTTCACCACATAAAAAAAAGAACTTTGACTGTTATAACCGCAGCCTTCTCTGCTCTTACCCACGCAAAATTATTTTTGTACATTCTTCATCATTTAAAGTTGAATCGTGTACGTTCCATAAACGGGCGATTTCTTAAGACTATATTGTTATTTTCATTTTTAACTTGCCTGTACTTGCCATTGACGTATGTTATGGGTATCAAAATAATTTACAAGGTTTCAACTTCTTCAGGAACAATGTTTTTTAAATGTGCCATATCGTGTTTAACATCGCCAACGGGTAAAAATGCCAAACCATTCATTTTTCCACAAAATTCAATTAAGTTTTGATCTTCTCTGAATTGTGTCTGCAGCCCTAATTCCTGTACTTTTCGATATGTCGATTAAGTTAAGTGGTAAAAATAGCCCTGAATACATACATGTTGTCCAAGAACTTATGTGATAGCAGTGATTACTGCACGTTCATTAAGTAGGTATTTATCTCAGTCTTTTGAGTTAATGTATGTAATAGTAATATAACAACTTACTGGAACAAATCTAGTTTAGGGGCCAAGCTCGTTTTTCAATTTTTTTATTTCCAAAATGTGTGTTTTAAGGCACTGCATTTGAATCTGTTTGAAAAAATTGTCGCTCTTTTTTATTATGGAAGTTATACCAAAAAAACCGGAAAACAGTTGATTTTTTAAAACATCATGGTTACCTCGATAAAAATAACAAAAGTTGCATTTTTGAGTGATTTTTTTTTTTTAATGTGTAATCGTAAGCCTAAGTTTTTGATGCCATCACATTTTCTCTATTGTAGTTACTTTTGATGGTATACCAAAAAAACCGGGCAAAAAATTGATTTTTAAAAATATCATTGTATCCTCGGTAAAAATAACCAAAAACTACTTTTTTAAAAAAAATTTTTATATATAAATATGTGTTTTGATGAGCCTTAGTTTTTAAAAATATATTTTTTCAAAATATCATGGGATCTTAGAAAAAAAATATAAAAAAATAACGATATCTAAAGTATCTTTTTATGAAGTTTATTATTATTCAGAGTTGTCTTCTGTATCATCGTCAGAATTAGACTCATCGGAATTATTTTCCAACTACAGAGCATGACGCGGTCCCGCGCAACGGCCGTTTGAATTCAAACGGTATTTGCGCGGATAACCGCGCGCGTACCTCTATCTCAACAACGAGTTGACGATGGACGACACCGACGCGTGACGAACCGCGTCGGAACGTCGGACCCGACGCGACCGCGAACCGGCCCTAGGCTTTTAACCGCCCGACCGTCCGTGATACCGTGACACCCACGTATTACCGTACCGTACCTGGCATTTTTAACAATATATCGCTTCGTCATCACCGACAGTGTTCCCGTAATATTTTTTTTTTTGTTCGACTTCTTGTTGTCGTTCTTTTGTTTTAACGACATAATAAAAAAAAGCAGCCCGTATATTATTTTAACGAAGTCAAGTGTTGTTATTTATCTGCCCTTCTCTACATCCTGTTACTCCACCTCACCACCACCGTGACAACTACAGGTTGCGTCAAGCATTAACGGAATCATATTATAATTCCCCTGCTATTTTAAAAAATTCAGGTAGAGGGTCTACATTAAGCGATTTACAATGCTTAATGAACTTAAAATTCGCTAAGTACCCTGTAAAAAATCTTTTTTTCCTACAATACTGCGAAAGAAATGCCTTCGCAAGTCTCCACATCCCCTCCGCGTTATTGGTGTGTGCGCTATTGTCAGAGTTTTTAAATTGAATGGAATGGTTCACGGTTAAATGCTGAAAATCTTCTTCCTTCAAACAGTCGTAAACCTATTATTTAAAAATGTATGTTGAATGAGCAAACAAAATAAAATAGAAAAAATTCCAAATACGTGGTAAAATAAATTTAAGGTTTTATTTCCTTTCCAACAATCAGAGATGATAGTGGTCTCGGGTTCAATCCATTCCTTTATAATATTTAATAATGTCTCCTTGTCTCGTTTTTCAACAGGAACCAAAATGCAACGGCCACTATCTCTTTCGGCTCCTCCAAAAACCTATTGGCCCTACACTCTATGGCCACGGTGGTATTTCCTCCTTCCAAATTTGGATTCGTCGATTTCCACTATTTTATTGACCCCTCCTATACAAAACATTAACAAAAGAAAATTGCCAATTTATAAAATTGTAGATTTATGCCATATTAATTATAGAATTTACTTACCGATTATACGATGATGTGTAATCATAGCAGAAATAGTCACCTCCCTATGAAAAGAGGACCAGTCAATAGCCGTTTGCTGAGCGATTTTAATCTGCTTCATAGTAAACCGAAGTGACGCATTCTCCAACCATAAATATGAATGAGAACGATACAACTTGATACAAAGATAAATGCGAATTTTGGAAAAACGTGTTTTCCGTAACGACAGTTGTGTATTATAATTCACTTTTTTTTTTTTTATTAACATACTATTTTCGACATCGCCACTGAACTGAAACCCATCCGTTGCTTCCAAATTGGCACATAATATTAAATTATGTCCCTGGTCGTACTTCAATGAATTGTCAGTTGCTATCAAGTTCCATGACTGTAATTTTTGAATCACAGTTTGTGAAACAGGTCCATTGGTTTTGTATTCAAACAACTCAATGATATCGATAAAATTAAGAAACCTAACCGACGTTGAGCCATATAACTGGAATTACCAAGTGTGCCGATATCAGTATTTATTGGAAGCCGGAAAACAAATCTTCCAGAATCATCCCAGTAATGAGTATCATTGAAATATTTTTCCGCTTTCTGCTCATCAGTTCGACAACCATTTGATTTAGTGACTAATTATGATAATGCTGGTTCAACTCTTTCACTGAAGCAGGCATGCATACATGTTTTGATATGATTAAATTGATTATTAGACACATTGTCAATCAGAACCCATCCGAATACAGTGTTATGAAACATTAAATTATTATCAATTTAAAAAATGGTGCTCTAACTCTAGCTCATTAATGTCTCGCATTCCCACAGATACGGATGATGCAACATATCGGTTGTCTTTAACGGATCAAGACAAGGTTAATACGGACAAACGTAAATTGCACCCGACAGAAGGAAAAAATTGTAAATTGTGCCCGGTATTTTCCAGGTATAAATTTCTATGTAGTAAATTGCGCCCAGTAGAAATATTATCTTTATTATAGTCATTTAGCATTACCCAGAGGACACCTCGAGGAGGCGACTATCACTATCCTCCAAAAATTATTTTTAATATTATGGAATTAATAAGTTGTTTTAAATATTTTTAGGTTAATTTTTACAGTAAATAATTATAAAAAAAGTGTAATACTAAAAAAAAGTATAAATTATATTATATAGAATTAATAGTAGGTATAATAAAATTATAAGTTATACATCAGCATTCAGCATAGTAATGAGACATCATTTTTACATATTCAGCTCTCGTAATTGTATTTTTATTATATTTTTGAATAATTTTTTCCATTGTTTAAAATTTTTTTTTGATTTGTTGTTTTGAAATTTAAACGATTTATTTATACTATTGATTTTTATGTAAATTTCGGACTGTATCTCTAATATTTTATCCATAAAAATTATAAATATGAGGATGAGGAGTATAAAAGCTTTTATTAAAATGACTGTGGAATTTTTTTTTTTTTTTTTTTTGCATATGGCATTTTTAAGTCCGGGAGTAGGCAAAGGCCTAGTTCGGACGCCTTGTTGGCAGAATTTCTATTTGGGCACCCGTAGGTTTCTGCCATGCCCGGGAGGGGGGATGGCGGTCTCTCTCTCCAGACACCGTGACTTGCCCGAAGAGAGGTGCCGCCCGTGACCGAGGTTCGAACCTGCGACAGTGCGCATCACAATCAACGCCTTAAAACGCTCGGCCACTTCGTCCCCGTGGAATGATTCACAGTCATTAGTAGTCCGTGTTAAAGTTGCGGAAGCTGATGCCCAAATATTAGGAGGAAAGTTAGCAAATAAAATATAAGTGTTTAAAATATAGCAAGAACTCCACCAGGCCTGTGTTAAGTGAAATCGACATCCTAAAATTATGACTTCAGGCCAAACGTTTAGGCAAGCAGAATGAATAGCTTTTTCGGAGTCAATAACTATAGATTTGGGTTTCAACATGTACCTGTTTTCAGTACATTTTTCTTTCAAAGCTTGAAAAAAATGTATATACGTGTTAGTTGATTTATTTTTTAATAAACCAAATACCAATATAATATAACATAAATATAAATATAATATAATGAATAAAATTTGGTTTTTACACCAGTAGATGTACAAAAGAGTTTAAAACGGACGAATTTAAGGTCACTTAGATTAGATACTACGGGCGCATTTTACTATATAAATATTTATACCTGAAAAATACCGGGCGCAATTTACTATACCCATTTTACAAATCAAAAAATGCTGGGCGCAATTTACTATACTATTTTTACTACCTGCTCACTATGGGCGCAATTTATAATCGCCAGTTAATATACTCGGCTTATCTTGACAGCCCAACACAGATACCTTTCATATTTCCCTTGGTACTTGAAATCCGCCAACACACATGACGAAACGTTCTCTTCTGTCTGATATTAATCGTATATTTGATATATACTCTTTGATCATTACTCCTATATTAATAAAAGGCAAGATCTTCTTACAGCGATTATGGTTACTAAAATTGAGCTGGGATTCAATACTATCAGCAGACCTACAAACACGTTGGATCAATTTTTATTCCAGTCTTAAGTCATTGGATAAGTTGTCAATTTCTCGGAAATCATAATCGATGGCGAATCTACTATTACTTTACATGGGTTCTGTGATGCTTCACAAGCAGCATATGGCGCTTGTGTCTATATTCAAAATCAATCTCATGATGGTTCTACCACTGTCAATTTGTTAATGTCAAAGTCCAGGGTGGCTCCCATGCGTACTACTACCATTCCAAGACTTGAGCTCTGCGGTGCCCTTCTTCTTTCGGAACTCATCGTTGAAATTCAAGCAGAACTGTCAACCATAAATATCAAATTTGATTCATCGGACATAGTGTTATGGACTGATTCCTCAGTAGTACTTGGATGAATTCAATCAGTTGTTCAACTCAAGTCGTTTGTAGCCAATCGGATAACACAAATTTTGGAGAATACTGAAGCCAAAGTGTGGCATCATGTTCCTACTTCTATCAATCCAGCGGATTTGATAACTAGGGTAACTAACGTAGATACATTAGCTGATCCTAATCATATCTGGTGGAATGGGCCAAGTTGGATAACTAATACAGAAGATTCATAGCCGGCTGACATACCTCCTCAAGAAGACCTTCCAGAGGTACATCCCATTAAGTTTAACACTTTTGGCTACACATAGTGATGCAAATTGGATTATTGACCGTTGTTTCAACTGGCGGAAGTTAATGCGCGTAACTGGGTATGTGCTACGATTTGTATTTAACTGTAAAATACCTAAGCTTAAAAAAGATTATCGTCGGCTTGGCTCATTAAGTGTTGCTGAACTTGATGCAAACCAATTGTTTTGTTTACTACGATTTCAGATACAAGACTTAAGCTCGGAAATAAGCTCACTAACACGTGGAAATGAGGTTAATCGTTGAAATTGTCTGAAATCTCTAAATCCGTTTCTTGATGGTCATAAGGTAATACGAGTGGGAGGCAGATTGGCTTATGCTCCAATACCTGAACATCAAAAGTGTCCGATTGTTCTGTCTTTAAGGAATCAAATTGTTAAAATGTTATTTCAATATGAACATATTCGATTACTTCACATCGATCCTCAAATACTCCTAGCTTACATCCATAGGACATACAGGTCTATCTGAGGCATAAGTTTAGCTCATCAAATTGTCTATAAATGCATAATTTGTTTTCGATCCAAACCACTGACCACTCCAACCTGTCATGGTTCCCTTGCCTTCAGTTCGTGTTACTAGATTTCGGGCATTCGAAAAGGCTAGTGTTGATCTGTGCGGTCCTATCAACATTCGTAGCGGTTTGAGAAAGGTCACACCATTGAAGCATTACATTGCAGTTTTGTATGCATGGTTACTTGTGCAATTTATTTGGAGCTTGTTCGAGATTTATCTTCAGATGCGTTTATTTCTGTATTATTCCGGTTTATTGCCCGCCGAGGTCAATGTGTAAAATTATATAGTGACAATGGCACTAACTTCATAGGCGCAAAAAAGATACTCTCATCATGGGCATTTGATTTATTTAAAGAAAGTAAATTCAATGATTAACTGTCAGAATTGGGCATTGAATGGCAATTTATTCCTCCGTCAGCCCCGCATTTTGGCGGACTGTGAGAATCTACGGTTAAATCGGCGAAACGACATCTTGTTAAATCCAGTAACGGTGCTCTTTTAACTTAAGAAGAAACTAGTATATTGTTGTATAGAATTGAAGTGGTCCTTAATTCTAGGCCTCTTACTGCAATTTCATCTGATCCATCTTACTTTAACGTTTTGACTTCTTAGTTGGATGTTCATTGACTTCTCCACCTGAGCCCAATGTGTTGGATATTCCTGAAAATCGGCTCCGTAAATTCCAATTAATACAATCTCGTTAACAACATTTTTTGGAAAAGATGGATACAATAATGTACTTTAAACAATTACTTATGTATAAAGTAATGAGTAATTTAATAGTTGTAACACAGAATAAATTTATTATAATTTATTTATTTATTATTTATTTATAAATTTATTCTTTGGTTGTAAATGTACAACGAAAGATACTGTTTGATATCGGGAATGATGAGCCATTATTCGATCCTATGGAGCTGATAAGTATATAAGTTTTATTAATCTCAATTAAAAATATATTGTGAATACTAATACCTTTTTAATATAGATACTTTTTTTTTAATAGATGAAGATAGTATAGCCCCTGTACCTCTTTTTCCAGCAAATAATGAAAAGTTTTCATTGAAAACATGGTTAAACCTAAACGATTCAAGTAATTGTGTTGTGTGCTTATAGACCGAATCAACACATGCTTGTAAGATTCAAAGTGGACCTTGTGGGCACAAAGTATTGTGTGTAAATTGTAGTGACTAATGAAATAAACAGGTGTTCTATTTGTCAACTAGATACGATGATGATAATAAGCATTTATCAATGACCAATTTACTAAACAAAACTAAACAGAAAACAACTGTTGTATTTAATGACTTACTTATGTTACTAATAATATAAAATATAATACTCACAAATCAGAATTAACTAATTAATTGTCGTTTTTCAAAAATATCATTCTAATTTCTATTAAAATCTTGCTATTAAGTACCTAAGCAGTTCTGAAAACTTTTCTAATAGTTTCATGTTCTAAACTTGAAAATTTTGAAAATTGTTCAAGTAAAACTTCACATAAACCCTTATAATTAAAATATTAACTCCCGTCCTGCTTATACGACGCTAGTTTTTTCTGTGAACAATATTTTCCATGATTTTAAGTTTCCAACTATTTAGTTTTCTGGAAATTATTTTCAAGGAAATCTGTTTTTCGTGTAATTAAATTTATGATTTTTAAATATATATTGAGATAACGTATGTCTTCGGAAGATATTGTAAAACGTACTCTTCGTAATTGTCGTAATTGACGGTCTAATAAGTATCCAAAATATCCTACGTCACTGGATGAAATTATTAAATTAAAGGTATTTAAGTTAAATCGATAAATGTATTATGTTAATATTAAATTTTCATACAACCCAGCTTTATAAGTCTTGCATAATTTTTTTTATCATAATAAATATAAATTCAATTATTTTTTTAATGTATTCATAGGCGAGTGGTGTATAACAAGAGAGCCTGATGGTCATCGGTTCCTACTGCATGATAATAGTATTGATTCTGATGAAAGAATTATAATATTCTACTGATGCTTGTCTACTACACTTAAGTGAGAAGTTGATGCATGGTATATGGATGGGAATTACGCACTTGCGCCTCTACAGTTCTAACAGCTATATGTTATTAGAGGTAAAATCAACAAAGTATTTATAACTCTGGTTTACTATAGGATTACTATAATGTAATATTTTATGGTTATCATATGATACATTTTTTAATTTTACACAAGGATAACTTAAATTGTAATTTTATTATATTAGCAATAAAACGGTTCAGAATAATTGTAATACATATTTTCAATAATTTCTTATTTTTGAGTTACCTAGTAATTTTGATTATAAAATACAAAATTTCAATAATATTAAAATTATAGGGAAAACTTGGGTAAGATGGGACACATAACTTTAATTGCATTTAATTAATTGTTTATTTATTTTATTAATAAAACAAAGATATTCATTTAATGTAAAATTATATATAATTTCTAAATTTTCAATCAGTTTTGTTAATAATTATTCATTATGCATATATTTGACCTTAACTTAAAGTTGGGTTTTGTCCCATCATGGACCATAGTGAAGGTAAGATGAGACATGGGCAGGGTAAGATGAGACATAGGTCTAAATTTATAACAATTCACATTTATTTCATATCATATTGGTAAAAACACATTGTTATTGTTTTTTTTTTTTTTTTATGAACCCAAATATACATCCAACATATTAATTTGATGTAGGTACATCAACATTTATCAGAAAAAGGAGAGTCAATAGTCATATGTTAAAATATTATATATAATAATAAATAATAAATAATAATGTTGAAACTAAAAATAAATCATCACTGGCACTACTATATCCTGTGGATCCAAAGCTCACAGGCGCATTAAAGGAGGGGGGCAAAAGAGGTATTTGCCACGGTCGGACGTTTTTTGCGGGCGGTAAATTTTTGTAATTTTTTCTTTAATTGTATTTATATAAAAAATAATTGTATAGTATATGGACATTTATGTAATTGTAATAATATATTATACATTTATAGTGTATACAGATAATTATATTTATATATTATGTTACTTACAAAGTCCGGAATTGTACATTTCGCAAATCGCAATGTGTACAGTGATTGTTATATCGCATTTTGTATCATGAAAATTCTTGCAGTACAAAGTACCTAGATTGTACAACTACATAAATAACTAAAAACATAGTAGTTACTTGCTAGTTACTTGCTCATGAAGCTACTATGAAATGTAAATGTAAAAGCCAAATAGTGAAATAGTATCTCTCCTCAAAAAATGATTTAAAGGAAAGTGATATTATGGCATAAGTATGATACGCGATTTCTCGGTACAATTGATAAGAGATTACCGCCAATAGCATACAATATACCATCAAATATTCCTACACCAGCACCACAACGTCTACTGTGAGTTGTGACTTTGCCCACTTTGTGTCCATATTCTTGAATGAATTGTTCAAAACATTCTTCCAAACTCCAGTCGTTGTTAAAAATTCCATTTTTCGGCTTTAAAAAACATGTTTAAATTGTTTGTTGAAAATTCGCTGCCAGACCATACCGCCCCGAGCCAAATACTTTTTGCTTCTGTTCATAATTATTGTGATTATTTTATTATTATTATTATATTTCAATTGTAATTATCGTAAAAAGGTACTAATTAAAAATAATTCATATATCATCAAAATCTTGTCTTTTTAAGCAAAAAACTGGTAAACCATCTCTGCATAACTATATGAAAAGGTTTAAAATATCCTAATGGAGAATGTACACTTTGAAACTAGAGCCCTCATATTATATTATAATTTATACACATTCCATATTACTGGGTTGATCCTCCTCATACGTCATATTTTTTTAACATTTTAATGACATTTGTATTGTCCATTTTGCGGTTTGTTGTGACACGTAAAACCGTTAAATTATGAATGAACATAATATCATAGAAAACTAAATATAACTGCATATTATGCAGTTTCACTTCAAACCCCTCCAAAAATTGTATTAACCAACCTAATTCTTACTATAAATGTATAAATATAAGCAGGAACAATATAACATATTTGTGATATTAAATAATTTCCTAGAATATAAATTATCAAATTTAAATTCCTTTTCGTGTAATATAGACAATATTATAGTATCGTATAATATTATAATATATAGGGTTTAGAAAAGGTACTGTTTTAATAATAATATTATTATGATCGGTTGTTAAATTTCATTCTGTAAACATCACAGTACTTATAATCCACTGACAATACCAGCAAGAACATTCAATGCTTTGAAAACTATACAAGTGTACAACTTTATATTAACCATAAAAAATCAGTTCAACATTACACCACTCTTCCTAATAATAATTATACAACTTACCTCCGTGGGCTAGTGGAAAGTAATATTCGTTACTATAATACCTACTATACCTTCTTCGACTGCCTGAGATTGAAGATGTTTTTTTGTTTTATCTATACAACTGCGATGCACATTTATTTATTAAAATTAAACGGGCGAGCCCAGTTACAATATAAATGTAAAACAAAAATGAAAAAATGTTTACATATTATATGAACTTGATGAGGGTTGTTGTACCCACGAACTAAGATATATATATATATATATATCTTAGTTCGTGGTTGTACCTATACATAATCACATTATCAAAAATTAGATAACCCCGGTATAACAGATTATACAACCACAGAATAAATTATTCAATTAATCAATTATTCTGTGATACAACTGCTACGTGCTCTGATGTCCTATACCCATAATATAATACATAAAGGGGGCGATACAGTGTAAATCTAAGTAATAGGATAGTAATCAACCATATATTATAAAACATGACTCGTAATAAGAATAGTACAAAGTGGAAACATTTAGAAATACATAATGGGGAGTAGATACCTGCATACCTGAGAGGTAACTGGTTAGGCCTAAACGAAATATACGAAATGAAGAAAGTAATCAACCTTTAACATTTAAATACTTAAACTAAACAACCTTCGAAAATAGGAGTTCGACGAACTCCACGATACACTGTAAGCCTATAATCGAAATATGATTTTTAATCATATTTATAATTATTAAATATTAATCTCGAGTTCTGAGAATCTCGAGCGAGGCTGACCACCTGCATGTGGGCGGACGATCGCCGGACGTCACCATGCACGCGCATCCTGAAAGAGCGGATGGTCTTCGGACGTCATCATCGCACGCGCATCCTCTGAAATGCGTAATAGTGTGAGAAGCGAATGACCTGAATACGAATAGGCCAGAAGGGACATGAGTAGGAGATCAGGGGACACTGACTATATAAGGGGGCCCAGGAGAGGACTCCCGCAGACGTGATTTTCCAGAGCTAGAGCAAGCACCTTCACGTCACTTTACACCAGAAATCATTCATTTGGACTTAGTTTATTTTCCAATTAAATTAATTAATTGGACTTAGAATATTTTCAATCAGTTTTAATAAAACACTTAGTAATATTTCGATTACTTTATTTCATCACTACCTATATCTTTTCGACAAGCTGTTGGCCCACTACACAACATTGGATTCTATTTATTATAAAAAAAAATAAATACACATTATAACAATTATTAATTCAATCTTTTTTTGTGATTGTAGTAACATCCTCATAGTAATTGACAATTCTTTCTCTAAAAGAAAAAAACATTGTAATTATAAAATTATAAATGTATTATTATATTTATAATTCATAAATAATTTTTACATTCCCTGCCTATATGGAAGAAAATATGTCACAAATAATACTTTATCAATAATAAGAAACCTACCTATCTGGTGAAACAAAAAATTTAAAATGCAAAATATTTTACCTTCCCCTTGACGAATTCCTGCAGACGCACTTGTCCATAGCGGCATATAGAGGTTCAAGGCTTGATTAAGTATTTTTATACATAAAAATCCATGTACTTATGGTGGATATTTCAAATAAATTAAAACATGATATCTTACCTGTACACATGCCATACATAAGTTGATGCATAAATTACTATAGTAATTCCTGTAGTAATTTGCTAAGTCCTGTAGTGTTCTAAAGGCACGCCGCCGAACAATGAAGAATCCACTTCTATCTAAATGTTTGATAGGTACTGTAATGTTTAACATATAATAATAATAATAATTTATATGTATATAAAGTATCAAATGTAGCTTTGTCATATTATCTGAATTATATTATAACAAAACAAAACAAAACATAATTATTCAACTTTTTAAAATATATAAAATTACAAACATAAATATTTAACTTTTTTTGTGAAAAATTGTTTTTCTTATTATTTTTGACAGCAAGCTGATATGCAATCTTTCTTAAATCTATTGAACTTAGTCCAAATAATCGTCCTTCCATAAGTTGAAGATAGAATACCAATTCGATTTCTTCAGTACTTGAAAACACTTTAGATATTGGACCTAGTGCTACTTTCTTCCCAGTATCATAACTAGGATCTAAGTTTTTTTGTTTAATCTAAAAAACATTAAATGTATTTAATAGGTACCTATATAATATATATACTTATTATATTATATTATACATATTTTATTTTATATTATATTATTATTAAATAATAATTTATTATATTAAATAAAAAATAGATAGGTAAATAATATAGTATGATTGTATCTAACCTTTCTTTCTAGAGTGCTTTTAGGTACATCAAATTGAATACAGGAATTTCGTAAAGTCATATGTTTTTCCATTACTTTTTTCACAGCAATCCTCATATTTTCTGAATCCCAATTTTGGCGTTTTGAAACTCTTACTCTTGAACGTGGCATATCTAAAAAGCGGGTAAGTGGGTATCGCTCTGCTGTATATTAGGGGGTGGGGTGGACCTCAGACTATGGAAGGTTAAATTTGAATGCAATGATAGGTATCATTGTATACGAAAAACGATTCTGAACGAAGATGATTTGTCAGTTTAGGATATATTATATTTAAATATTTTCAAATATTCTATTTTGAAACAAATAGTATAGTTTTTATATTATGTTACTATGGTTACTATGGCCAACATTCGCATTATGAGCGTATGAAATTTAATTTAAATTTTGACATATTTCGTATAAATTCGAAATTTAAACACTTATAAAAAAAAATTGTGACTAACGATTTCGGATTTTATTTTTATCACTTTAAGAACAACTTATAAGAAACCTTGTATTAAATTTTCAAGATTTTCTGGCCACCCAAAAAATTTTTATCGGCATTTGAAGAAAAAAAAACTTAGAAAAGTCGAAAATTTCAATTGTCTATTAGTAGCTTAAAAATGGTCAAAATATTTTGAAAATTTAACTGTAAAGAGATAACCATAATATAAACATTTGGTGAAAATTTCAAGTATTTACAATAATTCGTTTTTGAGTTACAGCAAAATCAAAAAATCGATTTTGTCGAAAAGTGGTTTTTCCGTAAAATTTCCATTTTTCTGTCATTTTTTTTTTTGTTTTTCTCGATTTTTTTGAAAACTATTAGAAAATTTTAATTTTGACCCCCCCTAAAGTACCAACTAGATTCAATTCCCTATTCAAAGAGGGGCTGAAGTCAAAAATCGGAGCATTATTACTGCTCCAAATGTTGGAGTCAGACACAAAAAGAAAAAAAAAAAAAAAAAAAAAAAACACACATCATAGTAAAAGCAATACATTCATCACTTCGTTCAGAATCTAAAATTAAATGATTTGTTAATTTATAAAAACATGATTTATAAATGAATTAAAAAAAACTTTCTTTAAAATGATAAGAAATTAAATATTATATCTATTGTTTATGTTAATATAATATCTATAATATTATAAAGTTGGTTACTTAGGTAACTGTATAATGACTTATATTTGTTTAAAAATATTATTATTAAACAAAATAGAATAATATTAAATTAAACGTATTAAACTAGTATAATATTTAAAAAAATTAATTGAGATAAGATGGGACATGTCTTCATCTTACCCCATTGCATTTTTCCCATCTTACCTCAAACAGTAATATTTTAACTAAATTTTTCTATTAAATTTACAATAATAAACTAGTTAATTCCTTTTATAGGAACGAAGCTCGGAACGCGTTCTATTTAAAATATAGGAACGAGGAACGGGAAAGAGTTCCTATTTTTAAAGAACTTGAAAGAAAATTTCCGTTCCTCAAATAATGAAAAAAAAAATAGTTATTTTTAACACGTTGAGTGCCACAGTATTTATGAAAATATGAAGCGCGTATAGTGTGTTTCCGCGCCAAAACTGAGCCGCAATGCCGTCGGTCTTATTAAATAATAAACAATTCTGAGTTAAGGAGTGCATTTTTATTTTTTAGTCAAAATAATAAACTTTTTACTGTGGAAAGTTTCAACAAGTCTACTTTAAGCAACTAATAACATAACCTAACCTAAATTTTTAAGCCAGAAATAATCGGTTAACTCTCTCGGTCCAATTATTTCTGACTTAAAAATTGTTCGCAAAAAACACAATTGACGCCACTCAAATTGTAAAAAATTTACAAAGGAACGAGAACGCGTTCTTTTTTCGCGACAGGAACGAGGAACGGGAACGAGTTCCTTTTTAAAAGGAACTTTCCCAACACTGAGTCTCTGCCTAATTTTCATTAATAAAAACCTAATAATATTAGCCATTAAAAATTATAAATGAGTAATTAAGAATAAATAATTATTAACTTACTTATTCGCTATTTGACGTCTCCAAAATATTACATCGCCTATTACCGTTATATTGAACACGTGCGTGTACCGTACCACTTCAATTGTTCATCGGTATGAAATAATATTATTACAGTGTGGCCAACATAACACATTTTATGTAAAAAAAAATTTTCCCAAAACTCAATATTTTCAATGATATGACGATGTCCCATCTTACCTCTAGTCCTCGTCTTACCCAAGTTTCCCCTACATACGTAATTGTCAATCATATAATGAACATTTAACAACTGAGTTCCCATATTTGACGACACAACTTTTAAAGTGGCATTTAAATGGACTTCTTCAATATTATTAGCCAAAACTAATTGCAATAATGACGTACATGAAAAAATAATTGCTTGCTCGGCCATTAACATCATGTAAACAACCTTTGAACATGATCTCGCCACAGCAAGAGTACCGATGTAAACGTCTTTCATCAAAAATACTTGCCAAATTAGCCAGAGAATGGAGTAGAGATGGCAGAGATGATCTTTTGGCTACTCGCATGATACTTTCAGCAGTCGAATAAGGATAAAAGCTAGAAGCTTCAGGATTTCTATGAAAATAAAACAATGTTTACAAAGATTTCTTAGAATTTTTCAAATGTCTTTTTTTTTTAATATTTTAAAATGTATTTTCAGTGAAAACTCATTATAACGAAACTCTTTACAACGAAAAACTCTATATAATGTGAACATTAGATAATAATGGTTGATTTGCTTTATAAACCATTAGTCAATTTATTCTCTATAACGTATAGTCACTCTCAGTAACGAAACAATATTTTATGTTTCATAACACAATAAATTTACCTGTTATAGTATTATAAATTATAAAAGTAATCGGCAAAAATGCCGAAATTTCCAAGAACGATTACATTTTTTCATTATCTACTCTTAATATCCAAATAATACCACTATTATCGATATTTAATATGTTCATTTTATTATTTATGTAATTTTTAACAAAAATTTTGTTATTTTAAACCCTTTCTATTACGATAACTCTCTTCAACAAAAGAAATTTCTTGGTCCCTCTATATTCGTTATAGAGTTTTCACTGTATTTGTTTTCATAAGGAAAAAGTCAAAAGTATTACTAATTTATTTTTATACTTGAAAATGTATGAGATTAATAATAATTATTAATGTTTTTTTTTTTGGTAATGGACATACAAAAAACCAATTTAAAACAAGATAGTTTTGGTCGTCACTGTAGTATATCCACCATTTTTCCTTTTACTATTGATCTAGTATAGAGAAGATGTGCCATTTTTCAAAATAAATATAAATAAATATATTTAATTATTAAATTAAGAGTCAAGTCTGTACTAGGTAAGTGGTACTACGCTAGGTACCTCCACACAATTTTAGACCCTAAGCATAGTATTATGAAATTATTGAACATTACGGTACTGGTTTGTTATAGCCCTGCCGCGGCGGGTGAAAACTTTATAGCCCCGCCACTCAGGTTTGTTATCGCCCCGCCATTCATATAACAATAATACATCGAATAAATATAAAATAATAAGACGGAAAATACGTACCATAACTGTTAGTTGCCTATCATAGGTGTACATCACAAATAATCAATAATATAATAATATAATAAACCGATATTATACCTATCAAACATCACAGTACGTATTTGTTCGCATTTCATACATCATCATTAAAATTAATTTTAAGGATTTGTTAACACAAGTGCCCGATATAAATGCCGGAATTAAATTTCTCCAGTCCAAAAATATAATTGAAATGACCAATACATGTGAAATAATTTTTAATTATATAACTTTTTTATATTAATTATTATTCAATTTTTTAATATTAATTTTTTTTAAATATTTTATCAATATATCGTCAATAAATATACATTTTTAATTATATCACTATTTTATATTTATATTTATTCGATGTATTTATTGTTATATGAATGGCGGGGCGATAACAAACCTGAGTGGCGGGGCTATAAAGTTTTCACCCGCCGCGGCGGGGCTATAACAAACCAGTACCCCTAAATTATAATAAATATAACCATCGTGCTCCATACTTTAAATTAAAAACGAATAACAAAAATAAGACTTCGGAAATCGTCTGTACAAGCAAAGAACTTATAAGATCGTATAAACTATATATTATATCAAATGTGCTCGTTAAGTGTGGTTGTCGAGAGTCGAAGACGTTATGGTATTTGTTTGTATCATTGTGACGCGTTTTAAAAATTAATCATTAACGATTCCTAAATTTAAATGTCTGTTATCAATAAACCAGTTTAATTATTTTAATTATAAAATTATTATATTATTATAAGATTCAAAAATATAATTTGTTAGAGATTCAAGAATCATATTTATTAATTATAATTAATTTAATAATCGTTATTAACTAGACCATACGTCCAGTATTTCAACTATATGTCTCGTTGTACCAAAATAAATTATACGAGATACCTACGTTTTGAAAATAATTGCTGTGGGTAAAAATTATAAAACTAATAATACCATATCGTTGTTAACTATTTATAACTATTTATATTTTATAATATCCACAGTAGTATATTAAATATTTATGTAAAATTAGAAATATTATTTGATGTTAATATTTGTATTGTTCACGAGTGTCAAGTGTCGACTGTGAATACACGACAAACATTCAACGAAGTCGTAGTAGAGTAATTTAAGGGGGCTGTAGACGATGCAAAAAATCACGTAAAACAGGCCATAAGCTAGACAAAACTGTGGGACTTGGGCTTGACGGATTTTAATTTTGAAAACAAATTTAAAATCTTCAACACCTTTACTAAAGCTTGATCGAAGGAATTTTCATTATTACAAAAATTAATGGTATACTTAAATACATAAAATACATAAATTATTCTTTTCTTAAATTGTCAATATCTTATTACTTGATTAAAATATAGAAAATTTCTTCGGTCATTCCCTAGCTAACACGGGGACTAAATTAAATCTGTTTTCAAAATTAAAATCCGTCAATCCCAAGTCTCCCAATTTTGTCTAGCTATTTAGCATTTTTGACATTTTATTAGCGTGACGTAAATTCGATCAAATCGTTTTCTTGACATACGCCTGCGCGTGCGTAAATATATAATTACTCGTTCAAAGAAACTATTAGGGCGACATTCGATTCTTAGAAATGTTGGATAAGAAAATAATTATTATACAGCGGGCGCTAAGAGAACGGAAGTTAGCGGCGAACAAAACACGTATATATACGTATATATAATTTGTATTTGCAAAACATAAATAAATATACAATAATACAAAATAATAAATATATACGTCAGTCATAGTCTGCGCATTTTCGTGTCAGTAGCACAGAATATTAGTAGTGATAAAATATAATATTATGTGATTTCACATTGATTACGTGGTTGTGCGGTTGTGCGGTTGTGTCTTTTGAATAAGTGTCGTCTGGATTTTGAATTATTTTATATAATTATTGCATTGTTATCCGTTTGAATAGTATGGATACAAAAAAAGACTGGCATTATGGGGAAAAAACCTAGCCTTTATTAAGTAAAAGGAAAAAAAAAAGGAAATATTGATGCATTGAGAGGATTAAAAAAAAAAAAAGTAGGTAAGTATATGGATTTAAAATTATTTAATAATATCAAATTTTCAAGTATTTTGACCGAGTGAAAAATTATTTTTTGACAATAGTTGAAAAAACCATTAAAAAATTGAAAATTGATCATTGTTAAACAGTTAAATTAAACAGCTCAAAAGGTGTCAACTGTCAATATAATTTGAAAATGTCATCATGTATCGAAAATAATAATATAAAAATTTGGTGAAAATTTACTACATTCAAATTAAAATTAATATATGTAATAATGAAGGTTTTTTAGATTCTGAACGGAGTGATGAATGTGGTATCATGTCTTTACGCCGACTAGTATCTACGCCGACGGGATCTACGCCGACTAGTATCTACGCCGACGGGATCTACGCCGACTAGTATCTACGCCGACGAGTATCTACGCCGATAGTAAATACGCCGATGATATGTTTTTTTTACAAAACGAATGTATTTCTATGGGACTAATATAAAAATAAAAATGAACTAATATGAAACTGAAAATTATGGAAAATTAATTATGTTATTAAATTAATAAAAATAAAATATCTAACTCGTTGTTGCCTAGTTTTTTTTAATAATAAATATTTTTCGGCTCTGAAAAGAGCCTTTTTATGCCCTAAAAAGGACATTTTTTAAAACGACGAGTGCCCCCTAAACTTGGCCATTTAGCAAGATTGGAATTGGAAATTATGAGCAATTCCCTGCAAATAATCGGAAGTGTCGCGATTCTCATAGTCTTCAACGATTTCTTTAATTCGCAATGCTGTGTCTCGATAACACCGTCGTCCCTGTGCTGGTGGTAATCCAGCAATGTACTGGTTGATTTAGAATTCATTTAGGCTCTGCTGATTTTGCAGACCCTCAATGAATTTCCAAATAGATGGATGATTTGCTCCTAAAAGAGAGCTGAATCCTAGATGCCACCCTTCTACGGCGTTGTTAGTTTTGGGTAGGTCATTCAACAATGTCTCGAAACAATTCCAGAGGCTCAGCTTAAATTTAGGAAGCATTCTTCCAAGGCCGGTTCGTCGGGGCTTTCCAATCCACGTGGACTCAAAATAATCTACCAAATCTGACATCAGGTCTTCGTTATCCGTGTAAAATTTTGTCCGGAGGGGTCTTTTAAAACAATCAACTACGTCGGGCTCTGGAACAAATGCAAGAGCGGCCAACTTTCGCACGTTCAATGAAAAATCCGGATCATCCTTATCTTCGTATTTGGATAGAATGTCAGCGATTGTCTGAATTTTTCTCCAAATGCATTGACTGAAGTGAAAAAAACAACCTCTGTTCCTGATGTCTGGAAAATTATGGGAAAAAGCGTTTATCTGGGCATTTTCAAAATCAGTCATAACACTGACTGGAGACAGCCCTGGTTTAAGCAGCTTCAGTTGATCCAATACACGCGAATACGTATTTTGACATTTATCCGGCAACTTTGAAAATGCCCAGATAAACGCTTTTTCCCATAATTTTCCAATTCCAATCTTGCTAAATGGCCAAGTTTAGGGGGCACTCGTCGTTTTAAAAAATGTCCTTTTTAGGGCATAAAAAGGCTCTTTTCAGAGCCAAAAAATATTTATTATTAAAAAAACTAGGCAACAACGAGTTAGATATTTTATTTTTATTAATTTAATAACATAATTAATTTTCCATAATTTTCAGTTTCATATTAGTTCATTTTTATTCTTATATTAGTCCCATAGAAATACATTCGTTTTGTAAAAAAAACATATCATCGGCGTATTTACTATCGGCGTAGATACTAGTCGGCGTAGACATGGAACCGATGAATGTATTGATTTTACAATGATGTGTGTTTTTTTTTTGGTTTTTTTTTATTTTTATGTGTGTAAATTTTCAATTTTTCTAACTATTTTTTTTTTAAATAACGATAAAAATTTTTTGGCCAGCCAGAATATCTTGAAAATTTAATACAAGGTTACTTATAAGTTGTTCTTAAAGTGATAAAAAAAAAATCCAAAATCGTTAGTCATAAATTTTTTTTATAAGTGGTTAAAGTTCGAATTTATACGAAATATGTCAAAATTGCGAAAATTTGCAAGTAATTTTGTAGTTGAAAAATCGTAAAAATTTTTTCTTTTATAACTAAATTTTGAAAATTTGGTACAAGGTTCTACATAAATTTTTCTTCAAATATGAATATAATTACCTTTCACTATTTGGTAGTTAAAAATTTATAAATATTTTACTATCAAAAGCTAAGAATTAAAAATGTAATACTGTGCTGTCCATAAGTTAAGCTTAGAATAATTATAAAAAAGTTTGAGGATTATTCAATTTAAAAAAATTTACGAGTGTTTAAAGTTTTAATTTTAATTTGAAATCAAAAATACACGTGTTAAATAACGTTTTACTACTAAATAATTTTCGACTTTTGTTATTTTTAAAAAATTACTAAACGTAAGATCTTGAAACTTTTACTTAAATGTTTGAATTTGTTTCAAAATAGAATATATGATAATATTTAAATATAATATATCCTAGACTGACAAATCATCTCCGTTCAGAATCGTTTTTCTTATACAATGATACCTATCATTGCATTCAAATTTAACCTACCCTAGTCCGAGGTCCACCTCACCCCCTAATGTACAGCAGAGCGATACTCACCCGCTTTTTTTTATTTTCAAGGTACAAAATACACTAGATACTAGTGATACTACGAGTATACCAATTAATTTAATAGATAACTCATTGGATATACCTGACTTGAGTATATCTACTGCCGAAATTGACGAACCAGTTAATACCTGGGAAAGTTTAGAAGGAAGAAGAATTATTGATGTGCGATATGTTTTTGAAACTATTCAGTCAATAAAACACTTAAGATTTGATTGCACATTTCGTGACTTAAAATTCTTAAAAGAAACAAGGAGTGGATTTTTTAGTTCGTTTTACTTTGTTTGCAAAATGTGTTGTGCACAAGAAATTGTAAAAAGTGAAAATCCCGACAGCCAAATTGTTAATGTAAATATGGCTATGGTTTCTTCTATAGTAAATATTGGACAAGGATACTCACAACTCGAAGAGTTTTCTGCTACAATGAACATGCCTAATATGTCTAATAAATTGTATCAAGATTTTCATAATAATATTTTTAAACACCTCAATGATTTGGCATGGAAAGAAATGCTCATTGCTGGACAAGAAGAAGCGAAATTAGCGATAGAAAAAGGTGAAGTTGACCATTTAGGACGACCTAAAATTGCAGTAGTCGCTGATGGCGCTTGGAGTAAGCGATCTTATAAAACTAAATACAACGCACTGTCCGGAGTTGTAAGTAAAAAATAATCTACAAAATATTATAAAAAAACATATAGTACCTAAGTATATAAAATTAAATATAATCTAATAATATAAAATATGTATCTATAATATACATTATACAATATAATTATTATGTATATTGTATATAGGTATATGAATAATAAATATTTATATTACGTGATATTTAACGAAATATATTTATAGGCTTGCATTATTGGTGTAAAAACAAAAAAAGTTATATTTTGTGGAGTCAGAAACAAATATTGTTGTATATGTCAGTTAGCTGAAAATCGTGACGAAGTAGCACAGGATCATGTATGTTTCAAAAATTGGAATTCGGCCTCAACCGCGATGGAAGCCGATATTATTGTTGAAGGGTTCAAGAAAAGTCTGCATATGCATAATGTTATATATTCTCAGTTAATAGGTTAGTGAATTTATTTATTTATTTATTTATTGTATAAATATTTTCATTTATACATTGTATTTTTGAATGTATTATAAAAAAAGGAGATGGCGACAGTAGTATTATGAAGCGTTTAAGATTGGAAAAGCCATATGGTACAAATGTTGTTATAAAAAAAGTAGAATGTACTAATCATTTACTAAGTAACTACATAAATCGGCTTAGAGATATAAGTGGGAAAAGAAAAAATGATAAAGGAGACGTCATACCTGGTTGTTATCGGAAAGTAGTTCATGATCGTTTACTTAGGCTTCGGTATGCTGTCACTGAAGCGATAAAATATAGAAGACTTGAACAAACAGATCACACATATGAAGCAACATTGGCTTTACTCAAAGCAGATATAACAAACGGACCTAATAATGTATTCGGAGACCACACTAAATGTCAATCGTATTTTTGTGAAGGTCAAAAGAAAGGTATGTAACTTTTATTTGTGTACTGTATGTTTATGTTTGTATGACATTTATAATTTATAGAATAAAAAACTAAAAAAATTTAAAATTTAAATTGTCTATAAATACTTAACTCATAATATATTAATTTCAAGTTAATAGTTTTTGAATAACGACAAAATAAGAAAAACGTTGTATGAGAATTTGTTAATTTATGGGTGATTATACAATATCTAACTTCAAATGCACGTAAAAAATTAACTTGACCTTCCAGTAAACTTATTTGTATTATTTGTTAAATGTAGAAAAATTTAAGTAGAATTTTTTAATACCTTTTGAAAGCTTAGATATAATAAATAGAAAAATTGTTATACATTCTAACTCAAAATAAAATGCCAATTTTCGTGATTTTGATAAATTTTATCAAAATTTTAACTTTAGGCCCTCATAAAAAATTATTGTGTATTTATGGTCAGCTTTATTTTAATGTTCACCAACAACAACTTACGAGGACAGTTATATTACATTTTCAAGTTTTTTGACCAATCAAAAATATTTTTTTAAAAAAACTAATAAAACTTGAAATTTTCTTATGGCTTTAAAAATACGAGTAGTTTAAAAATAATTGCTGCAGTATTTCAAATATATTGTGGTGCATATAAGTTGCTAATATTATAATCATTATGTAATACATCTACAAATATTTTTTTAGAGTTACAATAAAAACCACAATCTCAGTTTTCCATTAAATTATTATTTGTTTTTCTTGACGGTTGTATTATATATGTTTTAGGAGAAGAAAACATTGTACCCGATTTAAAAATATTTGGTGTTTGGGATGATATTTGTAGAGCCCGAAATCTTCTAAATTATCATACCGAAAGTTTAATGTATGGTTATAATAACAATTCAGCTGAACTTTATAACTCAATTTTAACCAAATTTGTCGGAGGGAAACGAGTAAATTTTTCATTGAAAGGGTCTTTATCAACTAAGGTGTAACGCAGCAGTCACTGCATATAATTCAGGACCAAACCGTCTTTCTCTGTTTAACAAACATGTGACCAATAAAAGTCCAGGGAGATTTACAAAAATGTATATTAAAAGGCATATAGTAACAGCTGAAACTCGAAGACGACGGCGATGTCTTTTTAGTGGACCAAAAAATAGAAAAAAGAGTACATACAACAATAGGAGGACCAGATGAAAACTATGGAAATGTATCTCATGATCCATTTTCTGAACTTACTGCTGTTGAGATTCAACAGTTAAAAAATAAGTTCATAGAAAATTTAAAATTAACTGAAAAACAAATCATAGACTTAGAAATGAAAACTAAAAGACAACATCAATGTGATGAATGGCATTTGGAGCGAAAAAAAGGTAGATATTTCATAGTTTATTAACAAAATAATAATTTTATAATATGAGATTTAAATGTTTTAAAAATTAAAATGCATACATTTTTATTTTTTAGACTTACTGCTTCAGTGTTTGGTAAATTATGTAAAATGCGCCAAACCACGTCTCGCGAAAATGTTATATAAAAGAAATGTTGTATGGGACTTTTAGTGGCAATGCTGCTACACGATATGGAATTGCACACGAAGACATAGCTAAAGAAGAGTTGGAGAAATTAATTGGAAAAAAAATTGAAAATGCAGGTTTATTTGTAGATGCAAATTTACAATTTTTAGCGGCGTCTCCCGATGGACAATGATAGTCTCGTCGAAATTAAATGTCCAGCGTCTGCCAAGAGTTTTACTCCAGAAGAAGGAATTTTAATGAAAAAAATAAAAAGTTGCACTATTGAAAACGGTCAACTACATCTGAAAAGAAATGATAATTACTTTTACCAAGTCCAGGGTCAACTACACATAACACGCAAAATGTTTTGTTATTTTTGTATCTGGACACCTAAAGGTAATGTTATTTTGTTTTGAACTAATAGGATTCTAATTTAAATTTATAATAAATAAGTTATTTGTATACAGGTTTATTAATGTATGAAAAAATTGAAAAAGACGATGATTTCTGGGATAAAAATATGAAGTCTCAACTAACAACGTTTTTTATGGATTACTTTTTATCCGAAGTTTTAAAAGACAGTCTAATATCGAATGAATAATTATAATATTTACGAGAATTGAAACTTACATTTATTCAAACCCTTTTTTAAAAATGTTTTTATGGTTCATTTATCACGATGGTCAAATCATTTTTTGGTTCATAAACTATGTAAAATAATTAATAAATATTAAATAATAATAAAAAAAATTATTACGTATTTAAGTATTTGCGTAAAAATATAAATTACGGCCGTGGCGACTTGTCATATTATCCGGTTTATGCAGTTATTAAAATATTGGGCGTCGTTATCATAACTTACTATTGTTTGAAGTTTCGTGGAAACGGCTCTCGCACACTAACATTCATTTACTTTGCACACACATACACGCCACTAGACTAGTAATGTAGATAATTGCCTATACACAACTCCTTAGAAATTGTAGTGCTACAGTCCCCTTAAAATTTTCCTCGTATGATTTTTAAGATGCGAACAACTGGCTTACGAGTAAATTTATCCAAAACGCATAGTACCTTCTTCTTCTTCTTCTTCTTCAGCTTATCGGCCCATTAAGTGCCATCGCTGCCATCACAAAACCTCTCCATTTCTCTCTATCGTATGCGTCGTCAAAAGATGACGCTTCCTCTATGTTTTTTATATCTTGAGCTATAACTTCCACCCATCGGGTCCTTGGTCTTCCTAATGGACGTTTTTTATTTATTGTGTTAATTAAAACTTCTTTTATTACTTGTCCATCCGCTCTCCAAACATGACCGAACCATTCCAGACGCTTGCTTCTTATATATGCAATAATATTTGGCCTGTTATATAACTCCTGTAGTTCTTGATTATTCCTTCTTTCATAAGTTTGCGATTCTGCATCGAATTTCGGGCCGTATATATTTCTCAGTACTTTTCTTTCGAAGGTCATTAGCCGTTTGCTGTCTCCTTTGGTCAGTGACCATGTTTCACTCGCGTATGTGATTATTGGTCGTAGATAGCTATGATACAGTAGTGTCTTTGAATTACGTGACAGTAGTTTTGATTTAAGGAGTCTCATTATGCTATAGTAGCATCGATTGCCACATGCTATTCGATCATTGATTTCTTCATGCATGTCGTTGTTGCTATTTATGTTAACACCTAGGTACTTAAATACCTCCACTTTCTTGAAACTATAATCATCTACTGTTATGTGGTCTGTGTTTGGGCTTCTTCTTGCTACCATTAAGTATTTCGTCTTTTCCTCATTTACACAGCCCTATGGTTTTACTTGCTTTCAAGAGTTTGGACGCAGTATTCATGACTTCGTCTCTAGTTTCTCCCATTACCACAATGTCATCTGCGTATGCCAATATTACTCGTTCCCCACATATTTCCATCTTTCGACCGTCCCATACTTCTCTCATTGCTTTTTCTAATGCTAGATTAAACAAGGTGGGTGATAGAGCATCACCTTGTCTAAGGCCTGATTTTACCTCAAAAGTTTCAGACATTTCTTGAAGGAAACGGACTCTGCACACAGTTCTGTTGTTACACCCTTTTATAAGGCTTACGTACTTTTTAGGAATGCCTAGAACTTCCAGTGCTTCCCATAGTTTGTCCCTATTAATGCTATCATAAGCTTGCTTATAATCTATAAATATAAGGTGCAGTTCTTTATCAAATTCATAGAACTTAGCCATTATCTGTCTCAGTGTAAAAATATGGTCCAATGTCGATTTACCTTTTCTAAAGCCGCTTTGATACTCCCCGACTATTTCGTTAACATATGGGTTAATCCTTTTTAATATTAATTACGTATACACTTTGTAACACGTGTCTAAGAGAGATATACCTCTGTAGTTCTTTGTCTTGGTCGGGTCCCCCTTTTTTAATATAGGACATATTACTGCAGTATTCCAGTCCTCTGGGAGGGTTTCTTTATCCCATATAATTGAGATCATTTCCATAATTTCTCTTCTTATTTCAGTACCACCTTTTTTCAGTAGCTCAGCCACTATATTGTTTTCCCCAGGTGCTCTATTGTTCTTAAGCTTATTAATTATATTGTCGATTTCTTCTCGTTCTGGTTTTTCTATCATTGGTTCTGCTGTATGGTAATAAATCGTTTCGTTGCCTTCCTCTACTACTGGTTGATTTAAGAGCTGATTAAAGTATTCTTTGAAATGGCTCACTACCTCCTTCTCTTCTGTGATTAGGTTTCCGAGATCATCTGAAAGTATTCTTGTTTGTGGTTTGAAACCAGCTTTGATACTTCCGCTTTCTTTGAAAAACTTTCTAGTATTGGATCTATTCCTTTCAATTTCCTCTATCTTTTTCTTTTCATGCAACCGTTTCTCTCTCCTCAAAATTCTGTTTGTCTGTCTACTTTGTTCTTTGACAATATTAATATTTTCCTGTGAGGAATTTTGCAACATTCTTTTTCTCAGTTCATTTCTCTTGGTTACGGCATCACTACATAAATCATTAAACCAGTCTTTTTTTCGCTGCTTATTCTCCATTCCCAAAACTTGATTTGCACTGTTAGTTATTACATGTTTTATTTGTGTCCATCTACTGTTTACACAAACGTTCTTGTCATTCATCTTTTCTATGTGACTCTTAGTCCTTTCTAGGTTGTGTCGTAGATTTTCGGCATACTTTCTACTTATTTCGATATTTTCTAACGATTGTACATTGAATCTTTCTCTGGCTTTTTTCGATGCCATTCTCCATTTCACTGATAGTCTTATAATGAACTTTGCATACAGTAGGTAGTGGTCGGTATCTGCATCGGCTCCTCTATACGATCTCACCTTCTGAATGCAGCTACCATGCCTTTTGTTTATTAGTATGTGGTCAATCTGATTTTTCGTCCTACCATCAGGTGACTTCCATGTATGCTTATGTATGCCTTTCCGAGGAAAATATGTGCTACTAATTATAATGTCTTTCGAAGAAGCAAAATTGACCAGTCTGGTTCCGTTGTTATTACTGATGTTATGTAAGTTGTCTGGTCCTATTGTTGGTCTAAACCTATTTTCTTTTCCAACTTTCGCATTGAAATCTCCTACTACCATTTTTACACAATGTACCGGTAAACTATCATATAATGCTTCCAGATCTTCATAAAAATTGTCTTTAAGGTCTTCATTTTTATCTTCCGTTGGTGCATAGCAGTTTATTATGACTAGGTCAAATAGCCTACCCGCTATTCGGATGTAGCAAAGCCGATCTGAGACTGCTAAAAAATGTTTTATGCCTGGTAGTATTTTGTCCTGTATCATAAAACCCACTCCATTTTCATGTTTACCATTTTCAGATCCGCTGTAGAAAAGAGTTATATTTTCTTTTTTGATATTCCCGTTACCAGTCCATCTGATCTCTTGTATAGCTAATACGTCCAGATTATACTTGTTTTGTTCTTCAAGTACATATTTTAGAGCTCCAGGTTTGTTCAAAGTTCTTACGTTCCAAGTTCCCAAATTTAGTCCATTTTCCGATTCCAGTTGTTTACCATGATTGATCCAGTTCCGAGGCTTATTTGATGGTTTCTTAACGGTGAAAAAGTTTTATAAGGTCGAGTTATTAGCCCGACGCTCAACCCCCATGCTGGAGGACCAGGCTACCCCAACCAATTAAGGTAAGGGCAGGGCTACTGCAGTACACGTATTAAGGTGCACTGGGCGATGGGAGCGCCACTTTCCCTACGCCTCAGCTCGGGGCCCCGGGTTCGCTAAGCCCGTAACACTAGGTGTTCCCCTGAGGGATAGTACCTTATAATAAACTAATAAAATATAGATTTATCGATAAACAGCTACTTTTTTGTTCCACAGTAAACTTAAAACTATAAATTAGAAATTGCATTGTATGATTAGTATATTTTCCAACTTAAAAGATCGGCGATTGTCTACCAATAAGTTTTTGAGCATGGAAAAGGATCTTTCAACATCTGCTGAAGTAAGGGGTGCATATTTAAAGTAAAATAAATCGTTTGCAGTCATATCTTTGGGTAGATCTAAATTTGTAATATTGTTTTCTTTGCCACTTAAAACTTTGGAAATTGTATAAATTATGTTGTATCCGATATTTTTGTCCAAAACATATTTTAGCTTTTTTTTAATTTCAATTCCGTGATGTCCTTCTAATTTTGAAAATGTGTCTACGATTTCTTCGACTATTTTAAGTCCTTCATTTAATAGAATGCTTTGTTCTTGAAGACGCGTGATCGCTATTGGTAGGCAATCAAAATTTGATTTGATATAAATCAAGTTGGTCCGTAACTGTTGGAGTTTGAATACTTGTTTCGATTTTTTTACAGCTACAACATCTCTTTCATCAAATGATTCAACTACGCGTTTTATAGTTTCAAAATGTGTGCAGTAAAACGATCGCGATGCAGCAGTTAACCATGTAGGTACCCCAGTGAGTAATAACAGGTGATGGGGGTAATGGTAAACCAGGTGCTTCATCTCTAAATGTTTGTATACGATACGGACATTTTCGAAATACTCGTTTAAAGTTGACCATTAAATCGTCCACATTTCCAAACTGTGATCGAATTTCTTTGGCAATACGATGTAGACCATGTGCTAAACAGGTGAGATGAATCACCCCCCCTAATGTCCACCTATACGGTTACGTCGGAATTGACTAATATAAAATTACGAGTTACAACTTATAAGAACAAATTTGTTGCACATTATTCTGATTTCTAGCGATCTAATGTTATAGACATATTATAATATATAACATATTATAGATTTTCAAAAATGTTGCTTAAGTTTTGGTTTTTGGTACCCAAATTAATTTATTATTTAACAGTAAATCACGTATCAGTAAATAGGCACTTATTAATTATTAGTTATTACCTATTAAATCCACAAATCCACTTAAAAAATGAAAACACGAATGAGTTTGGTCCCGATTATATCATTTATAACTTCCTAATTTAAGTATTTAATCTATATTATTTATTTAAAAAAAATTATTTAGGGTTATGAATTAATGTAATTATTATGAAAACAAAAAAATAAACAATTAATAAAAATGTTGTAACCATTATGCTAGAGTATTAAAGTTTACAGTTGCGTGATTTGGAAATTATTCTGGGTGGAATTGGGATATAAGTTTATACTATACTATGCCCTTCACGCTTCCCTGACCATTAAATCTCATAGATCACAATATTATATTAATTTATTATTAGAAATTAAATGAGGTAAATGGTATAATATTATAATAATGGTTTTCAAATAAAATAAACAATCAAATTAAATTAAATTTATTTTTCATAAATCATAATTTCAAGTCAATTTTCCTTTTTGTTTTTTTTTGTCAAAATAGTCAGTAGATACGTCATCGGGAGTTCGTTCAACTTATTGTCCCGATGCACTGATAACACCGTAAGTCCATTCAAGCGTTCCTATTAAGTATTTAAGTTAGTAAAAGTTCATAATTACCTATTATTTAATTTACAAAAATAATGATTATTACACGTTTTATTATAATAGACATTGGTATTTGGTGTTGCGCTGTTCCTTAAGGTTTACAGTAGGTAATATAATATTCAAAAAATATTTAATACCTTATACCACAGAATAAAAAATATATTTTCATTCATTAACAGTCTGTATCACGTTCCACGTTCATATTATTTATTTTTCTTAAAAATTTTAGTTAAAAATGATAACAAGAGTCGTAAGTTGTAGATTTTATCTGTGTTATCTTTTAACTATGAGCTATACAATTTTCTTGTCATATATTGTAATTGTATAGCTATCGTAGTTTTATACCAGTAAAATAAAAAATAAATCTCAACTATGATATTATATTCTTATTTCTTATTTTAAAATATTTTTGATCTTAAAATCATTTAAGTGCTTACAAAAACTTAATTACTATTATTCTAAAAAAAAAGTTACTGGGGGGAGATATATCCCCAATCCACCATAATTACGCCACTTATTATATAAACTTATACAGGGTGATTTTTTTATCGAAGAACACTCATTATATCTAAAAGTATTCATGTTTTTGGAAATATTTTTTTTTACATAGTTTCAAGTTGTTAAAAAACAACATTTTTATTAAAAAATTATATTTTTAAATATTTTTTTAAGTTTTTTACTTTTTTGAATGACAGAATATAGTTTGAATTTCATATTCTAAAGCAGTATAATTTTCTGAATATTTTGATACATAAAAATCGAATTTAGGGCCAGTAGTTTATGAGTTATAAGTATTTAAAGTTTAGATGCGCGGAATGGAGTGGTACTACGGGGTTACCCCGCAAAATGTTTGTCTACTACTCCGCTTGTCTAAACTTTAAATAAGTATAACTCATAAACTACTGGCCCTAAATTCGAATTTTATGTATCAAAATACTCAGAAAATTATTCTGCTTTGGAATATGAAATTAAAACTATATGTTGTCATTTAAAAAAGTAAAAACTTGAAAAAAATAAGGATAAAAAATATTTAAAAATATAATTTTTTAATAAAAATGTTGTTATTTTAACAACTTGAAACTATGTAAAAAATATTTTCAAAAACATGAATACTTTCAGAAATAATGAGTGTTCTTCGATAAAAAAATCACCTTGTATATATTCTAAGAGTAATAATTCAGAGTGGACAATTTTTCGTACCACGAAAAAAATGAAAATGTAATAAAATAGGTTCCTCATTAGTCATTATTCATGAGTTTCTACACTATATACTTCAATTAAAATCAAAAAATGAACAAAATTCCAATATGTTCCTTTACACTAAAGAGTTTCTGTAATTTGAACGATGTTATTGGAAATGCGTTCCTTCAAAGCGGTAATCGGTAAAAACGGGTGTTGACCAGTTGCCCCCCACGACTGTTATCAGGATTTTAAAAATATACCAGTTTCCCGCAATCAAATGTACCAGTTGCCCCCAACCGAATGTACCAGTTGCCCTCACATGTTACTATATACACGATTACAATATATAGTCCGTAAAATAGGGGAGGTAAATATACAAATGTCAATAATACAATAATAATAAATAATAATACATAAACAAATTCATATGATTACAAATTATCACATTGAATATGCCACTATTAGTATTATAATTAGGGTTAGGATGTTTATGACCTAAAAAACACTACAAAATGTATGCAAATAAGCACAATAAATATCAAAATATGCCCTTAAAAATTAATCATGTAATTTTAAAATTTTATTTCTAATCCAAAATGTATTTTAAATTAATTTACAACTTTTTTTACAACTTTAAACTTATTAAATACAAATGTATAAAAATATGATATTTTGAAATTAAAAACATAGGTAGGTACTTACAGTAAATTAATATAAATATACACATGCGTAGTTTTATTGTAACTGCTTTCTTTTGTGTTACTTTTGATACAATTCTTACGTATTCTCTGAATTGACTTGAACGATAAGGGTTTTTTTAAGGTTTTCAAATAATGTAAGTTATTCTTATATTGTCCTATCGACACATTATCGCCATCATTGATCGTAAATATGATTAATAAACGTGGAGTTAAAGTTAAGATAAGTTAGTTATATACTACGGATTTCATATATTCTTATTTTTGTTAAATGTGAAACCGACTGTGCCTACCTATGGGTTTTTATTGAGGTTTATATTGTATTTAAGTTATTTTTTGGCGAAATATACATTTATTTACAATTTTTTTCAAAATATGCATTTATTCATAAAAATCCCTAAATATGCAAAATAAAATTGAATGTATTTGATTCTATGTCGCACAAAACGAATTTAAAACTTGGTCTGCAATGTGCACGACTAAAAGAAAAAATATGCAAAAGTCATAAACATCCTAACCCTAATTATAATTAAATTATTTATCATGAATTTTTGTCTATCATTTTATACTATTTTTTTTTTTGACAAATTATCACATTGAATATGCCACTATTGGTATTATAATTAAATTATTTATTATGAACTTTTGTCATAATTTATTTATTATTTGTATATTTACCTCCCCTATTTTACGGGCTATATATTGTAATCGTGTATTAACATGTGAGGGCAACTGGTACATTCAGTTGGGGGCAATTGGTACATTTAGTTGAGGGCAACTGGTATATTTTTCTCTAGGTAGTTCGGGGGGAATTGGTATAAAAAAAAAGATACTTTTGAGAACAACTGGTACATGCCCGTAAAAACGACACGGCAATAAACGGCAAGGGTTAATAACGTAAATTTTGGTTAAAATGTATTAAGATAATTACCATGATAAATAAAAAAAAATTTAAATATACATAAAAAATTTACATATTTTATATTAATTTTTGCACTTTAGGTTTTGATTTAATGATAATAATACCTATATTAAATAAGTAATAATATATTAAATATGTCAGATTCAAATTTTGTAGAATCCATATCAAAAAAATTGCTTATTTGTGTAGAAATATTTTCAATACTGTTTGTTTCGGAGAAAGGAAAAGACATAAATGTAATAATCGGCTCTAATTTTTGAATATCTTTAAATCGTCTTTCAAAATCATTGTACACTTTTTCAACCTCAGAGCAATATATTTCCACTGCCACTGTACATTTTTGCTTTTCAAAAAAATCTTTTAAGTTTGGAAAATTATTCAAATTAGATTCATTTAATTGTGACTTGAGTAATATCAATTTTGATTTAAACCCATTTATAGAACTCAATAACTCAATTATTGTCCCATCTTTTCCTTGAAATTCAACATTTAAAATGTTTAAATGAGCCGTTATATCTGTTAAAAAAGCTAAGTTCTGAAGCCATGTATTGTTTGTTAAACAATCATAATTATCGCCTCTGGATTTTAAAAACTCTATTATTTCAGGAAGTAAACATTGAAACCTTTCTAGAAATTTACCACGGCTCAACCATCTAACATCCGTATGCAGTAATAAATCACAATGCTGAGAATCGTTTTCTTCTAATTGTAATTTAAAAAGTCGCCTTTGCAAGCTTCGTGAACGTATAGAATTGGCTATTTTAAAAGCAATGTCCATTATACTACTTGTATTCAATATTTTTCCACACAATGCTTGTTGATGTATCACACAATGGAACGTTATAAAATTTGGAAAATTATTATCATTCTTACACAAAGCAATAAAACCATTATTTTTACCTATCATAGCTGGAGCCCCATCAGTCGTAATACAAACTAATTTATACAAAGGTAAATTTGATTCATTGACAAAATTAATAAAAGCTTGATAAATATCCACACCTCGTGTCGTACTTTTCATAGGGATTATAGTTAATAATTCTTCTTTTGAATTAAAATTTGAAAAAACTAGTCGTATAAATATACATAGTTGAGCGGTATCTGTTATGTCTGTTGATTCATCGAATTGAAGTGAAAAATAAACACATTCTTTGATGTCTTGTTTTAATATTTCAACTAAATTTTGTCCTATAGATTCTACTCTTCTAGTCACAGTTTTACGAGATAACTGTAAATCGTTTATAGCTGATAAAATTTCTGATTTATTTTTAAAGTTTTCAAATAAAGCATCTGCGCCTTCTAAAAAAGCTTGTTTTACTATTTCACCGGTCTGAAATGATTTTTTATTCTTAGCTAAAACATGACTAATTCGAAATGAAGCAATTGTTGCTGCTTTGGATTTTAAAACTGGTTTAGTAAAAATCAATTTTTGTTTATCAATTTCAAGTTTTAATTTTTCTAATTGCTTTTTACGTACTTCAGTTTTAGGAGGGAAATCTATATCAAATTTTGAATGCGTAGTTCTAAAATGTCTTTCTAGATTACCTTTTTTTGTTGTGGATATTGTTATTTGACATATCAAACATATGCACTTGTCTTTCAACATTGTAAAAAAAAAATCCATTTCCCATTCTTGATGAAAATGATAAGTTTTTTGTTTTTTATGTGCACTCATAATTATAAATTTTAAACACAACAGACACCAACAAAACACAGAACAACAGAACACAGTGAAATGAACATTCGTGACCGATAAACATTTGACACACGAAACCAGATTAAAATTAAACAGATAAAACTTATCGACAATTCGATAACAATTCGTGCGCGTGTCCCTAAAAATAAATTCTTACATGATCGACTTTGAAATTGTCCGCGATCGACCGTTTGGCCGCCCCTGCTGTACACATATTATATTTTCGTATAACTAACAAAAATATAACGGTAATCCAATATAGTTCGGTACCTATAATAAATAATGACAAATTATATTTTTTTATAAATAAAATTCATTGTTTGTTAAAATGTATTTAGTTACAAATAAATTTTGATATTGTTTTTCTTATATGTTGTAATAAATCATATAATTATAAATGAAAATTAGAAAATAGAAACAAATATAATAATATTATAATGTGTATAAACATTTTTAAATTTTTAAAACGGACATTTTGACTGATTATCATTTTATTAGTGTGTATACCCATAAATATATATATTATTTACCAATACTGAATACACCACTGCTTATATGCTTATTAAGTATCTATTATTGTAAGTATTATAGTTCCTCTAGTAACAAAAATAAATTAAATATATTATAACTATTACATAACATTGTATGGCCCTTCCTCGTTCTTGCCGATTGAATTCATTGAATTTAATTAATTTTAAAAAGTAAAAATTAAAAAATATATATACGAGTTGTATAAAATAAATATATATTAGTCACTAACGAGTGCGTCGTGTAAAATGTAGATGTGTAAACTGTTGAGTGATTACTTATAAGAGTTATAACTGACAAGTGAAATAATTGTACAGGAATATAATATAATGCGTTACGATTTCAGATTATTATCTAATAATTTACTAAACCGTCATTTCTGACATGTAAATAGCTTGTTCGCAGTTAGATTTCCCCAAAATTCATAGTACAACATGAAGAAATAATTAAAAATAGATTTATCAATAAACAGTCACATTGCTATTCCGATAAGGAAAAATATTGCATTACGAAAATTAGTTGTGTTGTACTGTCGTGTGAGCGAATATTTTACCGAGTCTACCGAGTAAAAGCCAGGTAAAAATGAAGGTATTACGCCGGTACCGAGTAAATGCCGGGTAAAAATTTAGTATTACGCCGGGTACTGGGTAAGAGCCGAGTCTTAAATATGATAAAAAATTGTGTATATTTTAAAAATATAGGTTACTTATTAAATTTTAAAAAACCCCTTTAATTAATAAATAAAAAAATATATTACAATTATTATAAATAAAAAATGCATCTAGATAATACAATTTAAAATCATTTTCAAATAAGTAATTTTTTCCTAATTGAAATATTTTATAGTGAAATTTATCATCATATAAAGTTTGGAAGACCCAGTATAGAATAAAAAAAAATGGTCGAAGAAAATATAAAACATATTATGATTAATCAGCTATTAAATGTAAAAATAAGAAATTAAATTAGTGTAGTTTATAAGTTGATTTAAAATGACCAATTAAGTGGATTAAACCTTAAAAAGAGTTTAAGGGTACTGGATATAAAATTCAAATGTTACTTTACAAAATTTTATTTTAGCAATCACAATAATAATAAAATAAATAAATCATTTCAATAAAATAAAATTTAAAAAAAAAAACGTCTAAACAATAAAATACCAAAAAATTAAAGAAAATTAACCTTAGCATTTTAAGTACAGATTTATTTATGTTAGTAATAATTAATAAACTATAAAATATAAAAATAAATTAAAATAAAATAATAATTTTAAGTTGTAATACAATATAAATACATATTATGACAATAATATTTGAATTTTGAAGTAATTATTATTAACCACCCATTAAAAATATTTTTTGTTATGTACTTATTTGCAAATACATAAATATTAATTGGTAAGTCAGTCTTCTACAACTAATTTCAGCTTTAATAAACTTGTTTTATATTTAATAGCCGAAATAAGAATGATTGAAGACTAAAAGTTATTATCTTATGTTATATTAGTAATCAAAATATAAAAAGTTGGTAACAAATGTTGCCAAGTGTTTGTTTTAAGCAAATATACAAAATATTTGGAAAATAAAAGTTGATTTAAACATACTTAATACCTATTACAAAAATTTAAATATATTTATAAAAATTGTATTATACATCAAACTTATCGACAGCTAACGTATTCTGTTTAAATGCTGTCAATTTCCAAAATTAAAAAAATATTGTTCAATATAAAATAATTTACAAATATTTATGTATAAATAAAGTATATAAAACTGTAAATGTTGATAATTTCTAAGAATAATATTAATACATAATTTGGTTACGAGTCTGATTTTCCAGTAACGTCCATGAAAGGAACATAATCAATAGCCATAAGACACGCAAAGAGTGTCATTACCATTTTAGGTTTTACTTCTGTAATATCTTCTGGTAAAGCATACACTCTAGCACCTGTCTTTCTTGCCATTGATATTGCATACTTGGCATTTGCTAAATTATCCTAAAATAATAATTCAATTTAGTAGTAATCAGATATTAAAATGTCCAAGAAGCAATTGTTTAATAATTATTACTAGAAATATTACCTCAGCATCGCCACCTTCTTTAACTATATCATAATTAATAGTGCCTGGTTTTATTGCATCAATTAAATCAATAACAATCCGGCCATCAGATAATGCATGATCTTGAAATCCTTTCAAAGTTGAAGATTTATTGGCATTTTGTAACTTATTGTTAACCCAGGTAACAATTTCTTTTTCAATCATGGGACTTCCAGTTTTGGCAAGTTGAGTTAAGACAGATAAAGTATATGCTCTCATTAGTTGCCAAATTAAAGCTATAATAAAAAATAAATGTAATTTTTTAATCAATAGTATATAATTTTACTAAGCTATTACAGTTTAATACTTTTTACTTATAATACAACAGAAACTAAAAATAAACAATCAAATGTAGCTTCTAATTATATTGTCTTTAGCAGATATGATTATTGAACTAAAAATTTTAAATCATGACATATTGGCTAAAGTAATTAAATAAGTCATAATATTGATCACATTGGCTTATTTCTACTACTAAAACTAATTGATTGATTTAACTAACCTAATGTAAGAGTTGCATTTCCATCATTTAAATCTTGTCCTGCAATGCCAACTAACGAAAACTTTAGTTGACGACCCAACTCAACAGCATAATTGCAATTTTCCAACTTTTCCATGAATTTTCGTAGTTTAGAAAATTTTCTTTAATGTAAACATAATATAAAAGATTTTAATTTTTATATTATATTCTAATTATACAAAAATAAAATAAAAGGATTAAATAGTGCATTATTTGTTTTAGAATCAACCTTGTACTGTTAGCATTAGTATTATAGTAAATTGATTTATCATGAAATGTTAATACACATTGATTTATTCATTGATTTTATAAAATATTAAAATTTTTCAGCAATGTATGAACATTTTTTATAATCTTTTATAAATTTAAAGTTGAATAATAGATGAATAACATTAATTTTATTTTAAGATTTAAAGATGAGTTTATATTTTTACCTGTGTACTTTAGACCAATTTACAATTCCTGGTTTAATAATATCATACAATTGAAAAATGATGAGACCATCTGCTAAATCTGAATAAAGCCAATTAACATGAGGTGCAACGCCCATAGAATTCATCCAATTTCTGTAAGCTATAATAAAAATTAGAAAAAATCAATATATAATATTAAAATGAAATAGAAAAACTAATAAACAGTGAAAATAAACCTGAATTTCAAATATAAATCTTATAAAAAAACTAACTTTTTTCTTCTCTTGTTTCTTCAATTGATTCTAATCCTGCTATTTCTCCTTCAGGTTTATCTAATCCTGGATGATTGTTAAACAAATTAGCAACAAATGCAAGATTTAATTTGTATACACCATTCACGACATCAACGGGTGTTACAAAACTACGACACCCTAACTTAGCTGCTTGCTGTAACATTATATCTGCTCTTTTGTTCAAATCTGGTTCCTTAATAGACAATACATTTAATTAAATTATGTTTATCAACAAATCCAAATAGTCAATAAAAATGTTAGTAAATTAATAAAAAAAAAAACATGGTTAAAAACACATTTATAAAGCCAAAATATATATTTATTGAACAAAGGGTTAATTACTTAAATTAATAAGAAATCTTCTAATTAAATGTTATTTAATTAGTCAGAACTATGACATAACTGCACTGAATTTTGATTTTAAAAACTTATGGTTAGTATTTTTTCATTTTAAATGTTGTTCAATAAAAAAACATATTTCTTAAACACTTTTATTCATTCCTAAATTTTCAGAGATGAAATAATTATATTATTGGTAATTACCATAAGTGCAGACATATCTACATCGGAATCAAGTGGCGCAATTTGCTTCATAAGGTATGTGTATATTTCTGAATCAGTTATATCATTTTGGAAGTTATGACATTGTCTAGAATTAACAGAACATTTTAAAATAATTTATTCTTCACAAAACTAAATATTATAATATACCTTGAAACTCCAGCACGATTCAAGTGGTAGTTAACCCATCGAAGAAGTATAGCTTCTGGTGATAATTTAATAAGCTCTTCAATTTTTTCTCCATTTTGTAACAATGTAGCTAACCCAGGACAGTTTTCAAGAGTAATTTGATTAAACAATCCTATCTAAATAATTTAAATAGAATTATTAAATTACATTTATTGTTTTAAATTGTTATATTGCCAAAAATATATTTACCCTAATAATTTGCCAAAGTAAACCAAGGACTAAATGTGGTTTTCCTTTAGCAAGATCATGAGCATCAATATTGACAATATTACAGCCAATAGATTGACTGGAAACTAGTGCTAATGTTAAATTTTCTAATTTTTTGTAAACAGTAAGGTTGCTTTTGGTCGTTTCTTTATTAATTGCTCTTTCGTCAATTGTATCGGGACAAGAATGATTGATAACTTTGCTAAAAAAGGAAAAAAATATTAAAAATAATTATGATGTTTATCGTAATATATGTATTTATTAAATATGATATAATATTGTTAGTGTTAAGTCTAAGATAAACATGCTTACCAGAGTAAAATTCCATCTATGACTTTTTCATACAAATTTTTCCCTTCACATTCTATCGGAAGCAAATGCTTTAAGTCAGGATCATTACTCAAATTACTATTAATCCAATCAGAAAATGCAAGCTGTTCTTCTAATCGTACAGAATGTGTTGTTCCTTCACTTGATGCATCAGACATTCCACCTAATGTTTCTAAATTTTCTTTTTTAGAAACAACTTGTTTAAATGAGCTAGCAACTTCTCCTGCTTTTAAGTCTGAACATAACTAAAAAAGTATGTATATGTCTAATGTTAATAAATTATTTAATTTAAGAGTTAGATTTGTAAGTACAATACTCAACCTTTTTAAATTCTGAAAACACAAGTTTTCCTTTTGTTTCCGTTCTTTTGCCATCATAATCTTCAATCATTTTTCGAACTTTCCATGCAGGTAGCTTAAAACCACATAAATCTAAAGCCTCTTGTAATTCTGAAAGATCAATTGTTCCATCTCCATTTTTATCGATCTAAAAAAATATATATATATTTTAATTATTCAAGATAATTTTTTTTTTTTAATTAAAAAGTTAAGAATTTTATAATACTTAATTATTGATTTTCCTAGAATTTTCAAAATTATAAATAATAAATTTAAAATGTTATCTTAGATTTAATACTTGCACTACTTGGTTCTAACAATACCTATCTTTATTTTTAAACAACACCAGAATTTAAATAAAAATATTTTTGTTTAAATTTGTAATGTATTTCAAAATAGATTCTAGATTTGTAATAAGTTATTATAATTCTAAAATCCTAAAAAACGATGTACACATGTATGTACACAGTGACGATCCAAGACACAGGCGAACCAGGCGATTGAAACACATTCGAAGGTGCTCAAAAAATTGTAAAAACTCATGACTTTTTATATAATTAAAATTTTTTCTTAAATAATAAAAGTGTGTAATAATAACACATTTATCTATAATAATTGTATACAAAAAATAAAAATGTTAAATAAGGTACATTTGTAAGAGTGCTTTTTAAAAATTTGCAAGCGGCATCACATAATATCTCCGGCCGGCACTGTGTGTATAAGTGAGAAAAAAATATATCCCATATTTTTCAATCAATTATTCTAAGGTTAAGTCTATCCTAAGAAGTTTTTGGGAATTGAATGCATCACTCAAAGTAGCAACTCAAATTTCAATAGATTTTTTTTATTATTTAATACTTTAAACAAATTTTTATCTATGTTTATATAAATAATTTTAAATTAAAATTTTGAATATCAAATATAAAAAAATTCCTGTTAAAAGATTCCTTGATGTTTTATTGAAATATTACAGTATAATTTTATAATTAAAGAAAAATGTTTATTTATAATTTTCAAAATATATCTGACCTTGGCAATAATGTATCAGATAATATGTATCAGATTATTAATTAAACTTAACAATTAAATTACAATTGTGTTATTCTTAATTTTAAATAAGTCTACCCCTAGTAGTTAATTATTTTTACCATGTAAAAAAAATATGCTAGCTTAATGTTTAAAATTGTGGATAATATTATAAATGATTTAGTAAATTAGATCTTAAATTTGTGAAAATAAAAATTAGTATTCTTAAAGACAGATTAACAGATACTAGGATTTCAAGATTTAGCCAATCATATGAGTTACACCAGTTACGGATAAACAAGTCCGAATCACTAACTAAAGTGCTAACAATATTTTATACTTGTTTATGATTTTTAAATTACAAAATAAAACATTGCAATTGTTTAGACAATTAATGACTGCTATCAAACCAGTTAGCTACTTTCTTAGGCTTCTAAGGTTCTCATACATGCCATTGGTAAATATAATGGCATTGACATACTATACAATTTAAAGGTTAGACATAACATTTAACATAAAAAAATGTTCATTCATTATTTACTTTAAAATTAAAATACTGAATAGGGACCTGGGTAATATTTTTATATTTAAATTTTAATATAGTTTAATCAACTCTAATAATTAAAAATATAATAAAACAAATTCTTCTAAACATAAAACTATAGTAAAATGGTGATAAACACATGTGAGTAACATTATTCAATAATTAAAGAATACAAATTTATAATACACATGACAAAGTACTAATAATAAGTTCTCTGAATATAAGTAATTGAATTATGGATAGTAATATAATATAATATATAGTATTATATATTATATTATATTTGAAAATCAAATCATGTAAAGAAAATGGCAATCTAAATAACTAGTGAAATTTTCAAGTATTTACAATTTATGCTATTTGAATAACAACAAATATCAAAAATTGTTTGAGGCTAAACCGTTATTTAACGCGGTTTTGTAAAAATATAAAATTACAAACACTCCTAAAAAATTGTTGTCTTAGTCCGGTAGAGTTATTTTTACAGATATTTGAAGAAAAATGTATGGAGAACCTTGTATCAAATTTTCAAAACTTAGTTATAAAAGAAAAAAATTTTACGATTTTTCAACCACAAAATTACTTGCAAATTTTCGCAATTTTGACATATGTCGTATAAAATTGAACTTTAAGCACTTATAAAAAAAAATTGTGACTATTTCGGATTTTTTTTTATCACTTTAAGAACAACTTATAAGAAACCTTGTATTAAATTTTCAAGATTTTCTGGCCGGCCAAAAAATTTTTATCGATATTTTAAAAAAAAATACTAAAATTTAAAATTTAAATTGTCTATAAATAGCTCAAAAAAGTCAAAATACTTTGAAAATTTAACTGTGTATAGAAAACGTTAATATAAACATTTGGTGAAAATTTCAAGTATTTACATCAATTAGTTTTTGAGTTATAGTAAAATAAAAAATTCGATTTTGTCGTAAACGGTTTTGCGTAAAAATTCCCGTTTTTCTGTCATTTTTTTTTTTTGTTTTTCCCGACTTATTTAAAAAATATTGAAAATTGTTTAACTTTTGACCCCCTCCCCTTCCCCCCAAGTACCAACTAGATTCAATTTTTCTTTCAAAGAGGGGCTAAAGTCAAAAATCAAAGCATTTTTACTGCTCCAAATGTTGTCGTCAGACACAAAAAAAAAACACACATCATTGTAAAATCAATACATTCATCACTCCGTTCAGAATCTAAAAGTAAAAAATACAAAAATGGAAATACAAATTTTTAAAATTTCATAATTTAAATAAAACACCAAGTACCGAAGTACACTAATATATAGACTATAGAGCGCGAATTTTTATGCACTTATAAGTACCGAAATATGCCATATAATATGCAGTAAAAATCATGAAAATATGCAAAAAATATGTAGTTAAAATCATGAAAATATGTAAAAAATATGCAGTCAAAATTATGAAAATATGTAAAAAATATACAAGAATTTTTTATTTATTTAAATTTACAATAAAACTTATAATAATTACTTAAATACTAAATAGGTACTAAATACTAAAATACTTAATAAAAAAAAATTTAGGGAATTTTCTGAACTTAATTTATTTTTAATATTTTATTTATTATTAAAATGAATAATCATATTATGCATTTCAAGTTTTTCTTCTGTAAAGCTGTGTCGTTTATCGATTAACATATTTTTAAAGACTGAGAACGAACGTTTAACGTCAACCAAAGTTATTAGGGCATATTTGAAGTTTACGTCGTAATTGATTATTTATCTTATAACTAAATATATATAAAAATTATTATTTAGTGACTATGAAATTTAGTTTTAATTTTTCTACTTGACATAATATTATTTTATACATTTTTTTAATTTTCGCTTCAAAATGCAATAAATTTTGAATTTTGTCAAAATATGCAAAAATATGCAATAACCTTTAAATATACAGAAATATGTAAAAAAAAATTTTTAATTAGTTTCAAATTATGATAATTCGTGAAGATAACTGACAAAAATCCGAAAACATTAAAAGGAAAAAAATATGCAATTTCATAGAAATCCGCTCTAGTTATAATGTATTATGTACGTGATTCAACAATGTCAACTATTTTTTTTCTAACGTAGAGTTGATTTATCATAAGAGGGCTGTAAGTGCTCTATTTTTTCTGTACGACCCACACATGACATAATAGTTTTGCATTTAGCAGAACCTATCTTTCCTATGTGTATTTTATTCTTTGGGTTTTTACTATGATTTATATATCATATTAATCAAATTTTATTATAAGAATGCATTGTCTTAAAGCAAGAGCACCCATAAAATGCATTTTGCATTTTTTTTTTTTTGCCCTAGTCATAAGTCATTTTTATAATGGGACAAGAATTTGGCTCATAAATCAATTATTAATACTTATTTCATGTGTTGATGTACTATTTATTATAATGACTCATACAGAAGAAAGATAACATAATAATATACTATTATGATAATTCAACAGTGAGCATTTACTATACCTCGTACTATACTAATATACATCTATTATACTATATATTAAATAACTACTCTTAGTAGAACTTAATTAAATTTTTTTTTATCAGTTTATAGCTTATATAATTAAATATGAATACCCCATTAATCTTGAGTAATGTAATTTAAACAAAATTAATTTATATTTACATGGAATTATAAAGCAGACAGCAGTCATAATTAATTGCAAATTACATTTCACAAAATAAAAATATTCATGTCAACTTTACCATTATAATATTTTAAATTTGAGTGTCAATATTGTAGCATAGTATGAAATATTATATGGTACCTAATCTATACTTGTATATAAATTATATATTTAAGGGCCACTAAAAATTTTTATTTGGGCAATTGTTACTGTAAAAATGTTAAGAAACACTGGTAAATAATATATATAAATTAATATTATTCTTTATCAGAAGCACAAAAAATACTTATCAGCATATTATTGACTAATGGACAGTGTACTGCCCACTCAGTTGTAACATTTACATTTAAACCTACCATTAGCATATAATGTCAAATAAAACCATAAAAGTATTATTTATTATTATTGATAGTATTTCATGGTAAAACACCAATGAATATATAGCGCCAAACGAAATATTAAACTAAATTATAATCAATAATTACTTGACAACTACCTATAATAATCAGAAACCAAAAGCAAGTAGCAACAAATAACAATATACCACCTAAAATAATATGTAGGTACATAATAAACAGTCGATAAATGTGGAGCCCCTACGGATAAGATATCAGTAGGTACATCAACGGATGGCAAATAAAATTATTATAGTTTGAGCACCACACTGTCGGGCGCAACATGAATAATGATATTGAATAAAATACAATGTATGGGATTCGAGCAGTAAAACAAATATAATAGGTAGATAGATATTATTATGGGTCGATGGCCAGTTACCTTTGAAAATTGTTCCTTGAGCTCGTCGTCGGCGGTGGTGACGTTCGCACCGCCGTTGAGCGCCTTGACGTAGTTGGAGACCTTAGACATTTTTCGGCACTAACCGTACACACGGGGGGCGGCGGGTGGAGGACGTCCAACACGGATTTACTGCGGTCAAAAACGACTGACGATTTCGGCAATAACGACGACGGTTCACGATTAGAGCCCGATCGGCATAACGATTCTTCGCTAATGGTACTACACGTCGAACCAGCCAAGACGATAACTGTTATGGTAGGGTGCCGCAGTTGTTGACGATCGACAAGGCGGAAATGAGGCGCGCCTCCGTACTGCTGGTGACGAGTGACGACGTGTACTAGGCGCGACGGCGGTCAGAGTGCTCACTGCTCGACTGTGCGGTCCGACGTCCGTGGTATGTGATCGTGTGTGCGTGCGTGTACTGCCAGTCGGGAGAGACGGACACGATTCCGGTGCGGTGCGGCGGGGGGGAGGGAGGAGTAGTCGCCGCCGCCGCCGTGTGGACTATGCGCGACGTAAAGCGATGTATGCCGAGACGATGATGATAATATGCCGTCTCCGTCTATTGCATAATATAATGCGTATAATACGACGTATAATAGTATTATAATACGAATTTATTATGGTTGGACGTGTTCTATTTCCAACACGCCGACGACCGAACGATCTAGCGGGCGATAATGATTCTGAAAACACGTTTGGATTTGTCGTGAAGTTTGCCTGCACATGAGGTTGACTAACTCACGTTTTCGATTTTTATCGCCCCGAGCTTGCCAACAACAATTATTGCATGTGACAAATATTGTTACGTTCCGATTTTTCCAATTCACTTCGACGATTTTCAAATAAGAGATCGACGACGTACGCGAGTCGACCAGAAACAGACTTTGCTACGTATTCAAATCCGTTTTCAGAAATCAGAATATTATCTCGAAAAATGAGCCAGGTTTAAACGGAATTGGTATAACATCGCCACGCGTGTGACCGACAGAGACGGAAAATCACCGCTTCCAATCCCCTTAATATTAATAATAATAATACTAATAGTATGTGCATGAGTCATCACGTGTCTGATTCATGGTGAACCACACGGCACACACGTTTTATCGTGCTCGACGGCGGCAGGCGCTACGTCATCTCGATGGTTTTCAAAACCCGGCATGGCCTGAATACACGGCACGGATGACGATACGAAAATATCGTCATTGCAGTGTTATACCTACCTGCCTACGCGTATATGCTGTTTTAAAAGAAATAATATAATAAATATCGCGGTGATGTGTGCGTGATTCCCGGAGTTTCACCGTATTACACTGTAACCCGTAGGTCTCCGGTATTTATTATTTAATTATTAATAATATAGTACCAATAACATCTTGCTAAGCTCATTTCCGTATAGGTTTGCCACATTTCATTTTACTCAAACGTTTTTTGTATAATTATTTATGAGACAAATCATAGCATTCTATCACAGTCAACCACCAGTTACGTATTTTTTTCGTAACTATAGAATTGGTACCATACTATACACAATGGTTACTGGTCAGCATTCTACGCCATACGTTTGTAAGGCAAACACTAACTAATAAATTCTATAATTCGAAATGAGTAACCGACAAAATTATCAATTAGAGATAAATGATATCAAATTTTGTTGCAAGGGAACAATAAACGTATTAGTCAATTAATAATAAATTATCGTCATCGGGCCGGAAAAAGAATTTTAAAATAAATTTCGTTAGAAAATCAAATAATCATCTTGATTATTTTATTATTTATTAAAACAATATTGTTTTTTCACTAGAAATGTAAAAAAGACAAAACGTTAACAATGACGTATATGGCAAGTCTAGTCATCGGCCGTTACATTATTGTTGACCACATCCCGTTTAGGCCTGATTAATAGGATGCCGTACACGCACTTCGTTTTCTCTCTCTAACATATTAAATCTGAAATCTACGCACATAATACATTTGCGGATATGGAAATCTAGTACAATTATTGATGGAGGGTTAGGTAATATTTTAAAATACCCAAGTGGCGAGTACAAAAGAAATCTTTACTTTGAAATAACAACAATAATTTCATAACAGATAAGATATAAATCGAATAAGTGTTCATTAAAGTATACATATATAATATATACACACATTAATATAATTTTTAAAAATAGGTGCATTTTATTCCAGCAGAATTTTTGTACCGGACTTTTAAATATAATACCTAATAATATAATATATCTATATATCCTACTAATTATCCTAAAACCTAGACTGAAAAATCATCTCCGTTCAGAACCGTTTTTCGAATGATACCTGTCATTGCATTCAAATTTAACACATCCATTAGAGTGTACTCTCCATCTCTACTATTTTTAATTATTTAACTTATTATTAATTTTAATAAGTACGTAGATACATGTATTTAAAAATAATATACAATCACATGATATCGTGGGAACAACAATACCAAAATTTATTTGTAACTTAATTTATAATATTAATTTAATTTTAACTATCAAATATTATTATGTATATTCTTTAAAGATACATATCATGCTAAGAAATAATACAGAATTCAACACATACTTTAAAGTTGAAATACATTTCAACAAACAATAATTAATAATTAATAAACGTCAACTAAACTAAAACAAACAAAAATAGTATATATACTAGGTATACCTATATAATAAAAATTAATTATATAAAATATATTATATTTTCGGACTTCTCGTCCGTGATTCGCCTAAAACATAGCATATTATATTAATATTATGAACTATCATATAATATTCTGTCATATATTATTGTTATAAAATAATAATTTATTACTTTATAAGGTAATAATACTGACGAACGATATATCTAAAATAAATAGCTTGAAATTAGTTATAATTTATTAAAAACAATAATATACGTAAACGTATAGGTAATATGATAACAAGTTGCCAGTTGGAAATTTCTACAATTAAAATATTTTGATTTATAGCTTAGTATAATAGTAATAACTAGATTATTACTGGACATGATATTGGTAATGTCAAATAATTTTAGCTCTTTTTAACTTTTTGTACTATTTATGGATAATTGACAATTTTTTTTTTCAGATACATTTCATCATACATGAATATTTTTGTTTGTGAGTAAAAAAAGTATTATAATTTAATAAAACGTTCCTTTTAAGTTTTAATTTGTTCTTGCAATAATCGAAGAACATTGAAAATATACACTCGCAATTTTTTTAAACTTACAAAATTTGTCCAAATCATAAAAAATTACATATTTATTTTAGTTATTGAGAATTTATACATTTTAAATTTAATTCTTTTTTCGTTATTTCTGGTTTTAATTCGTGATTTTTAATGTGAATGTGTGTATGTATAACAGATTTTATCACATTTCAAATTTTTCGCAATTATCGTTATTGTAATATGAGTACGAGAAATATATTTTCGGAATATTTATACTCAAAACAAACCAAAATTACAAATTTTTTCCATATATAATAAATACATCAAACATCTTTTATAATTTTTTATTAATATGTAATAATTTTTATACTTAATTAATTTTTTTATCAATACCTATTTTTAAATGTATTCAACAATAGATATGTAATATGTAATATTATATAATATGTATTAAAGTAAATTAAAATTAAATTCATAAATATGTAATTAATTTTTTTTCCCACTTCGCCTATAAGATTCATTCGGTTATAAGACTTATTATGTGCCGGTCCTAAAGTGAGCCTTATAAGCGGCGTCCGCACTATATAATAGAATAAAAATAAGTTTCCCAACTGTGGTCCCAATTAATCATATCATGTATACATGATAATTCGGCATTAAATAGCTATATACTGTGTTGTTATGTATTACCTACCTATTATATTTTACTGTTATATTGGTATATTGGAAATTTGACGATGCCACGATAACAGTCATCATTGTGGAATTCGTGTTTCGGCGGTAGCGCTTGATATATCTATTAGGTATTTAGGTATATACCTGCATGACTACATAAATAACGTATTATATTACTTATACAAGTACACTTTTCACATGAAGCGTGCGTGCGTCTCATTCACTTGTCTGTTTTCATTTGTTTCTCTATTAGGTAGGTTAGTATATCATGTATAGTATATTTTGTACATAATATTAAACAATTATTTAAAGGTACATCCTGGTATTGAGACCAAATGTCCGCTGGCGTATTATGACTGCTTTCTGTCTGTATAATTTATAAACGCTCTCGTAATATAATGTAGGCATATTCTCGGAAGCGTCTTGAAGACTTTCGCATTCTTACGTCTAGTCATTTTTCGATATTGTGTTACCAACGACGATTTTTTTACGATAGCGACATAATATACATACGTTTACACGAAACATCCGTGCAACGCGCACGTGGGTACCTATACTACAGCATGCGTTATGAGTTATGACTATATTATATTATACGCACTAAGAAACTAAGGCTAGCTAAAAACAAGTGTGAACTACTCTAGTTATAACTATATTTTTAATAATCTCAACTTAACTAGCTTAATTAATTTTAATAATAATACGTCAAAAGTCTGGGACGTTAGACAGAATAGTGCGATGTATTATTAAAAATAATTTAAAGTCATTGTTTTTTAAAAAGAAGTAGACTTCAATATTGTATGCTATATTTTGTTTACGATTATTAATTAAAATTCTTAAGATTTATAGTTGACTTTATATAACTAACTCGAGTAAATTATTTTCCATTACCTACCCGTAAATAATATACATTCAGCATGTAGATTGTAGATATATACTATTAGAAAACATGATATATTGATATTATTATAGTAATATAATTAACATTTTTTTTTTTAGCACGAAACTAACCGACAGCAAATATGGGGACCAATTGAGTTATTTAAACTTGTGTAAGTACCTAATACTCGCATACCGTGTGACTATTTTATTATTATATTGTGTATAAATAAAAATTACAACAGCGTTACAAGAACCCTGACAGAGTGAGATTTGTTTTTAAATAACGATCTATTTACTAAACACTAGCAATTATATATTTATAAACAACTAAAAGATCCTTTTACAAGTTACATGTTTACGCCATGTGTTTGTTTATTGTTGTTTCGTTTCTCCTGGAGTATATATAGTATATACCTTCCAAGTGTCCTGACCACTGCAGGAGGGACAAAATATTTCATTGCATGCGATGACCTCCCGCTGCAGTGGTCCATATACACTCGTAACCAAGACCAGGCTTCATCCATATAGTAGTAAACGGGTTTTACTTTCGAAATCTGAAAGTGGTTTGACATCGACAAATTTGGTATTGTTCATTTTATAATAGGTAATAAAACCAGCAAAATAATAATTTCAAACATTCAAAAAAATATAAAACTATAACTCGTAATATTATATTATCAATTAACTAACGATTTTTTAAGACATTATTAATAATTATATCACTAAATTGTTTTATTCTAGAGTTTAGACAGTAGACACTAACTCAGGAGTTACCAAATGTCGGTCTTGAGACAAAGTTTATCTGATCCGCAAACACGAAAATTATTTTTTAATTATTTTTGTTTCTCGTGGTAAGTTAAAATTTAACTTATTTAATAAGGTTTTCAGTTGTATTTATTTTATTGTTTTGATTACACTTTTACTTTTTTGGATAAGTGTGTATTTATATTAAATTTTTATGCCCCTGGAAACTTCCTGACTCCTGTATTTTAAAGTGATACTTTAAATATGATTCCAGATCCCTATACTTCCTCAGTATCGATTATAGTTTATAGAAATATCAATTTTTAAATAAATGAAATTATCAAAATTATTGAAAATTATTTTTGCAATACATTTCTTTGTAAAAAAAAAAATAAGGTACATATAGCCTATAACTACTACCAATAATGTACTATCAGTTCAACCTGATTACCAGTGTAACTCTATAATGGTACTAATATACGCTGTTCGCGTAATATTTAAAAGTATCTATATTATATATATCATGTATGGTATATTAAAAGTTAAAACGAGGAGGTAAATTACGTTGGAATAATAAATTGAATAGTTTAGAATTTAGAATTTAGAATTAAACAATGATATATTTCTATTATGTGTAATATTAAAATAATAAGCATAAAAAAGCAATTAGTAAACACAAATTATCACATTGTTTTTCTTTATTATTGAATTCGGTTTACCTCTGGCTCTGGGTAAAAATTACCTCAGACAAACAACATTCAGCAAAAGTATAACAATAAATAGTTTATAGCTTATTAGTTATATTGTTGTCATGACTAACAGCTAGTATTCAATATGCATTAACTGAGACTTGGTTAACGTCATCCACATGATAATAAATAAAATAAAAGTATACAAAATAGCTTTTTCATTTATTAATATTTATTTTAAATACATATATTATCATTATTCTATTAATTTGGATGTTATATTCTTCTAGATAATTGTTTTAATCATTTATAATTAACCAAATGTTTAAGTGTATTATTTGTCACTGTCATATATTTTCATTCAATTGTAAAATAATAATTTGAATAGTAAGCAGCAAGCTGATAATGTTTATTGATATATGATACTATGTTTTAATTATACATAATAATTAAAAAGTGAGACATAAAAGTTATATTACATATATGTCTAAAAGATTCAGTTTTTATAAAATCATTTCAAGTACTATTTTATATTTTATATTATACTAGCTGAATAACCCGGCTTCGCTCTTGTATTAAATAATCAAGTCGTACCTATATAAATTGGTTTTTTTATTATAATTAAACTTTTTAAAGCCTAGTCACGTAACACATAATATTTTTTATAATTTAGCTCAATTCATGATATTTATAATTGGAATGACAAATAAAATTAATAAGAGCGATTTAGACACATTTAGTACAGCCTTGTGAAAAAAAATCATTAAATTATTTATTATTTAAATAACACTCTAAAAATCCGTAACCTTTAAATACAACCCTCCCTATCCCTCTTCTCGGTCAAACAAAATGAAAAATCGAGCGATATGGTGACACTCAGAAGAGTATTTGAAACATCTCTGTGAAAAAAAAATTGGAAAAAAGTTAAATATTATCGTCACAAAATTGGAACATAAAGAACGCCTGTTCTTCTTTTATATATATATAATACAAGGATTTAATAACCAAAAGTAAAGATTTGTGATTTTATTAAATTATGTAAAAAATTGTACTACAATTAAATTATAAAAATCAAAATAAGAATTGATCAATCCAATTTATAGATATTGATTGTGAGTGATTTGTGAGTAGAAATAATGTTTTCTAACTTTATATAACTAATCAAATTTATGAACTAGTTATACAGAACCTTTAATCAATCAATAAATAAAAACATTAACAAATCCAAAACTTAAAAAATAACGATAAAACAACTATTAAATATTTATTATTACAATTAATATTTAAAGGAAAATATAATTGACCTTTTTATTTTTGAGGTCAGAAATCTTCTAGAGAAATTACCATGATTTATATATGAGTCACAAGTCGTAAACTCTGAACATCTATAAATTATAATAATGTTATAACTTATATATTATTATCCAAATTACAGTTTGTTTTAGATTCTGAACGGAGTGAAGAATGTATTGATTTTACAATGATATGTGTTTTTTTTTTTTTTTTGTGTCTGACGACAACATTTGGAGCATTATTACTGCTCCGATTTTTGACTTCAGCCCCTCTTTGAATAGGAAAATTTATCTAATTGGTACTTTGGGGGTCAAAAGATAAAAATTTTCAATATTTTTTAAATGAGTCGGGAAAAACCCTAAAAAAATGAGGGTAAAACGGGATTTTTTACGCAAAACCAGTTTTCGACAAAATCGAATTTTTTATTTTGCTATAACTCAAAAACTAATAAATGTACTTTGGGGGGGGGGGGGGTCAAAAGTAAACATTTTCAAATAGTTTTCAAAAAAATCGAATTTTTGATTTTGTTGTAACTCAAAAACGAATCATTGTAAATACTTGAAATTTTCACCAAATGTTTATATTAGCGTTCTCCATACATAGTTAAATTTTCAAAAAATTTTGACTTTTTTTGAGCTATTTATAGACAATTGAAATTTTTAATTTTTTTTGTATTTTTTTTTAAAATAACGATAAATATTTTTTGGGTGGCCAGAAAATCTTAAAAATTTAATACAAGGTTTCTTATAAGTTGTTCTTAAAGTGATAAAAAAAAAATCCGAAATCGTTAATCACAATTTTTTTTTATAAGTGCTTAAAGTTCGATTTTATACGACATATGTCAAAATTACGAAAATTTGCAAGTAATTTTGTGGTTGAAAAATCGTAAAATTTTTTTCTTTTATAACTAAGTTTTGAAAATTTGGTACAAGGTTCTCCATAAATTTTTCTTTAAATATCTGTAAAAAAAACTCTACCGGATTCAGACAAAAAATTTTTATGAGTGTTTGAAATTTAAATTTTTACAAAACCGCGTTAAATAACGATTTAGCCTAAAACGATTTTTGATATTTGTTGTTATTCAAATAGTATAAGTCGTAAATACTTGAAAATTTTACCAGTTATTTAGATTGCCATTTTCTTTACGAGATTTGATTTTCAAAATATTTTGACTTTTTTTGAGCTATTTGTAGACAATTGAAATTTTAAATTTTTTTAAATTTTTTTTTATAAATGTTGATAAAAAAAATTAAGCCGGGACAAATTACTTGAAAATTTAATTGAAGGGTCCACATAACTTGTTCTAACTCTCATTCAAAAATTATAAAAATACATAGGCACAATTTTTTTTTATTAGCATTTGAAGTTCAAATATTGACAAAAATTCGTCAAAATCATGATTATTTTTCACTATTTTGTAGTTAAAAATTTATAAATACTTTACTATCAAAAGCTAAGAATTGAAAATTTAATACTATGCTGTCCATAAGTTAAGCTTAGAATAATTATAAAAAAGTTTGAGGATTATTCAATTTAAAAATTTTAACGAGTGTTTAAAGTTTTAATTTTAATTTGAAATCAAAAATACGCGTGTAAAATTACGTTTTACTAATAAATAATTTTCGATTTTTTTTATTTTAAAAAAATTATCAAACATAAGATCTTGAAGCTTTTACTTAAGTGTTTGAATTTGTGAATTTTTTTCAAAATAGAATATATGACAATATTTAAATATAATATATCCCAGACTGACAAATCATCTCCGTTCAGAATCGTTTTTCGTATACAATGATACCTATCATTGCATTCAAATTTAACCTGCTCTGGTCCACCCCACCCCCTAATGTACAGCAGAGCGATACTCACTTACCCGCTTTTTTTTCTTCAAATGCCGATAAAAAATTTTTGGGTGGCCAGAAAATCTTGAAAATTTAATACAAGGTTTCTTATAAGTTGTTCTTAAAGTGATAATAAAAAATCCGAAATCGTTATATTTTTTTTTATAAGTGTTTAAAGTTTGAATTTATACGAAATATATCAAAATTTAAATTAAATTTCATACGCTCATAATGCGTATGTTGGCCAAATACTTTTTTTATTAATAAAAACATAGTATAAACTATAAAGTAACTATAGTAACATAATATAGTATCTATACTATTTGTTTCAAAATAAAATATATGACAATATTTAAATATAATATATCCTAAACTGACAAATCATCTTCATTCAGAATCGTTTTTCGTATATAAATATAATGATACCTATCATTGCATTCAAATTTAACTTACCATAGTACGAGGTCCACCCCATCCCCTAATATACAGCAGAGCGATCCCCACTTACCCGCTTTTTTTTATTTTAATTTAAATGATTTTAAATTTATAATATATTATTTTTTCATTTTGCGTATAAATTAGAATAACAAAAATATATATTAAAATAATGTTTTTGAAATAAAAGTACTTATTTAAAATTAATTTCGCATCATACAAAAGTAATATCTAGGCAATTCGTACCTTTTAATGGGATTTTTAAGGACGAATCCGAATATAGTTCAATATTAGCGAATTGTTATAGACATCATCATAATATATAATGGTATTATAGGTTAATAACTAATAAGTAATAACTCTTACATTTTATTAATTCTAGAGATAATATTATAATGGTTTATGGTAGGTACTATAGGTAGTTTAGTAGTTCTACCGTGACCTAAAACCCCATATCTAAATGTTTAGGATTCTAAGCTGAGTTATGAATTTATTCATTTTTCAATGCAGTTTACAAAGAAAAACAAAAATTTTTGACAGTAGTGATTACTAAGGAACAGATTTATATGCAAATGGTATTAATGTTTTAAAATATTTTCCATGATAAAATGCTCTTACAATAATTAAAAAATATTGTAAATATATAATTTTTTTTACTGCAATTTATAGAAATTTGACAAATTCAACTTTTTTAGATATTTTCAATTTATGTGTCATCAATTGATAATATTTTTAATTGTAAAAAAAAAAATTAAACAATTAGCATAAGGATACTCATAAGTGTCATTTAAAGCAATTTAAACAAATCGAAAGTCCTTTCTGAATTTTTTAATTTTTTTAAACTTTAAATTTTAATGAAATTCTCCAAACTATAACACAATTTAAAGTCACATTAAGTACCTATTCATGAACGTTTGTAGTTTAAATTTTGATGACGTTGGTTAATATTTAAATGTGTAATAAATAAGTTAAAATAATTTATCTTCAAACTATTTTTACGATTTAATTTGTATTCAAAAAATACTATTATACTTGAATATTATAATTTTCTACGTATTAAAAATTTTCAAAATATTAAATAGACTAGGTAGTTTTAAGTTATTTAAAGGGGTTTTAAAATTTTTAATTTTGTTTCTATAAATGTTAATAATAAAGCTTAAAAATTTGTTAATAAAAGTAAATGTTGATGAAAATAAAAATTTAAACAAAACATAACGATTGTTATTTTGTTGCCATTTAACAAAAAGTATTAATTATCATCTCGAACCTTTTTAATTTTTTCTATTATATTCTATAGTCTATACACAATACACATTACACAATGTAATTTTCAAACTATTTAGACTAATTTTATGTTATTTATATACCACTAACTTATTCCCGTTGTTCTATAACACTTTGTACGCAGTAGGTATCAACTTTGACTTAAGCTGATACAATTAATATATGCATATAATTATAAATTATAATATTAAAATAATTAACAATGTAGGTAGTTAAAAATAATAAAGTTAGTTTAATATAGTAATAAATAAATTAATTGTAATAGTAATATAAATAAATTATAAAATATTCTTAAAATGGATTTCGTATGCAGTGGTTTTATCATTGAGTTCAAATTAATAAATTATATATTATAATAATATTATAATATATTTATAACAGTGACCTACACAATGACGTGGGCATTCAATATCTTTTATTTATCCAAGAATGACTTGCTATATATATTTTTTTCATATAATCATGTTATACATCTACTATAATCAGCTTTCACTAAATACTACATTATTCAGTATAATCATTGTAGTCGGATAAATATTGAATTTTTTTTATTTATTCAAAATTTTAAAATTGTATTGATATTTATTTTATTATTTTAATATTGAATTAAAAAAATAAAATAGAAACTTCACGAGGAGATGAAATATATTTTTAGAAATTTTATCAGATAATTATATTATAATATGATTGGCAATATACCGATACTTTTAGACAAAAATAAAAAGCTACAGTATCTAGGTACAATTAATATTCTTGTAGCGTATTAGAACGTTTTGATGCAATTTGTAAATAGTTCGTTTTGACCTAATATTTGACATGGAAATAGTACGTTGTGCCACAATAACAGATTAACAACTTCAATTTAACAAAGGAAATAAATAAATATTTATTAACTTGTATAAATTACATGGATGCATTTTGTACAGGCAACAAAGTACACGCGGCGTTAGCTACTACTTTAATGATCACTTACTACAACGCATACGTTTACACCACTCACTGATAAGAACTTAGAAAAATTGCCTATATTCAACTCCTTAAAACAGTCATTATTGAATCCAATAAGATTTCTGAAATTATACATTTTTTATAATATAATAGTATAATACAGTACAACTAGCTGGCTTATTGAATTTTTTTCGTGAAGAACCGATAGCACGTGATAGAATTTACTGTTATTTTACTTTGAGAATACTTAGTCACCTGCAGCTAATACAAATCAAGATAATAAAACATGTTTATGAAAATTGACACAGTCCAAGAAGTTTCGGAATGCCGCCGATACCGCGATCGATAATGTCGATTGTCGATCCATCTGGATGTACGTATTCAATTATAGACTTTATATGTATACTATACATGATATAATATAAACATATCATGTGTATACTGCTGTTTATGTTTACGTAGAATAATAAACAATATTGATAATTTTACATTTTATATTGGTGTAATAATTTGTAAATTTTTATAATTTTAACATATTTTATATTATATCTTTTGATAATGTTTTTGTTTATTTTTACGATGAATAAAAACATTTTCAAAATCGGTTTGTTGATTTATTTTAAGATATTATGTAATTATAATATAAACATTGTTTTACAGTAGGTACTTACAGTAAGGTGTATTAATCCAGAAGTTAAAAATAATTATAGTTCATTTTTATTACTTTGTTTATATTGTTTCAAAAGCCATTTGGCGCTTAATCTAATAAAATAAATAAATAATATATTAAGGTATAAAATATATTAGTATGTATCATTATAATAACTCAATACCAATAATATAACAAAATTAATGTTTTGACAAAAAATTACATCAACCTACCTACCCGTAATAAAATCAATAATAATATGAAAAAATATAAAATTCCCTTTAATAATATTAACATTTGTCCATTTACAATTATCGGTCTTAAAAGTACTTGAATTTTTTTGGCTATTACGTTCAAGCCATCTGTCCAATCTACTTGAGAGTTCCTTTGTTCCCACCTGTACAACATTTCTGATCGATTGATATCTTATACGACTTTTTATGTTCAACCGTTTCCCTAGTAGAGGTGACGATTGATAATACAAATTAGCACGGGTTTTTGATATAATTGTTTTCCTGTTACTAGTATTACTATACATTAGTGGCTACTACGCTATTTTTTTTTTTTTAATTAGCTTTAAGCTGTATTATAAATTATAAGCATATAAATATATTATAAATGTATAATGTACTCTCTATTATAGTTTAAATAGAGATATACTACGAGTAACTGTGTAAGTGTTTAGCGATGAATAATTCGGAGACTTTCCATGCACGGCCCTATAACCCTATTCCCATTTACTGTATTTTTATAATTTTTGTAATATTTAAATTTAAAATATGGAAATTTTCTTACATATTTTAATTATTTATAATAGTAAATACGCTAACGGCAAATCAATTCATTAGGTTATCAATATTTATGTTTTGTTGTTGTTTTTGATTTTCAATAACTCAAGTTAAAAGTATTTAGCCCCCATTTCTTGCAAGTAAATATTATATTAACATTCAAAAATTAGTCATAATTAACTAATTATTAAGTTTTTAAGGTCTATTTCTGACTTCGCTGTAAACACTGGTATAATGAAATAAAATATTAAATATTAACTGAATACCCAACTGTACTCATTTATAATTTGAAAAAATAGTACCATATTATATCTTATCATTCAACTAAATTTTTAATTAACTTAGTGCAAATCTCACTAATTAAAAAGCTTCATTTTTCAAATGCAAGGATTTTTAATTTTGAACAATTTATACCACTCAAACTGCAAAGCTCTAGAAAACATTAGATTTTAACTAATTTTTAACACATATTTATAAATAGGAGCAAGTTTTATAACTGAATTTAAGATAAATTTATTTGAAGAATGTCCTCATGAAAATGTTTTTAGTGTTTTTACCATAATTTTTATACGGAAAGAATTTGTTTTGGATGGTGAAACTGTGATCTTCAAAAAGGCTGTTGAATTTACTTTAAAGTAATACATACGTCAGGGGTGGCCAAATCGCGACTCGTATCTTATCGAAACATTTTTACAAAAAAATTTTTAATATGAATTTATGTATATTTATATTTATGTATGACCTTTTTTTTTACATTTTGGCTCTTCCATATTTATTAATATATTTGGTGGCTCGCGAGTCTCTTCTCGCTGATCACCCCTGATATATATCAAGTTGTTACTATTATTAGTTATTAGTCACATGATAATATGTCCTATGCAGTGGCGACTCTAGGGTAGAGGTCTAGGGGACCATACCCCCCCAAATCCAAAAAAAAACAGGCGAATTTAATAATAATATAATATGATACGCTTATATTATTACGATTTATAATATTATATTATATTAGTTTACTAGATATCATTTAATTGTAAATTCTCTTTACGTTATCTTATATTTTCGTGTAGTTCACTAGTATTATAGTAGTATGTAGACATGTAGTATTACTAGTATTGTAGTATGAAAATGGTTTTCCAACAGGGACTCTCGGATTTTTTATAGATATTTCTAATTTGGTTGATTTCTTATTGTTAATATGTTTGACCGTTGTCCGTTTGACGACTGTCGTGTTCAAACATTCAGATTAATATCGTTTTAAATGTTTTAATTTTTGTAGCTTCATTTTACCACAGCTAGTTTACGCGAGTAGACGACCAAAATAGTTACCATTGTAGAAAATTTAACCTCCGGCTTGCAATTTGCATTGTAATGATACATATTATTTCAGAATATTAAATTTAAAATTATTTGATTCATTTCAGTAAGTGTTTACTATAGTATAATTTTACTAATTTTAGAATTTAGATTATTAATTAAAAAAAAAATGTTTTTATAATTAATGTTTTTGATGATTACAATAATCCATATATTATATGTTATATACAATAAATTATTGTATAATATTATGTATTTTTAAGTTTTTTAAACTACTGTAGATCATTTTACCTGCGTTATACAATAATTGTTTATGGTAATATAATCAACTAAATATATTTTTATTTTTAACATTAGACATAATATAGACATAGTTATATAGATATAAATTCAAGTAAAACTAATAACTGTAAATGTTTTTAATCTCACTTTAATGAACAATTTTAAAATAGCATCCTAATTCCCAATAGGTATTTTTATATTTTTGGAAGTTCTAGTCAAATTATATCAAACATAATATTATGGTCAATATTGGTGATACAAAAATCAATAACAGCACTAATAACATAAAATCATTAACCATAAAAAAAAAACAAATCACAATTTGATCTAAGTTTAGAAAAAATGTTAAAAACAATAAATAATTATAACCTAACTTAACCTAACCTCGCTCTCATGCACATTCGTCGAGACATATCTATAGATATAAATTAAGTTATAGGTAGATAGATTTGCTAAAAATAAAAATCGAAATTTAGAATTTGTTTTATAAAATGTAATTTTATATATATATATTTATTTTGTATACTATTTTGCACTAATGACTAATATGAGTAATATATGGCACTAATTTTATTGTAATAAATATATTATAAAATATTTTAAAAAAAATTGTGTGATGTTTATGGCCCCCACCCCAGAATCAAACTCTAGAGCCGCCACTGATCCTATGACTAATAGCGCAATCAGGGAAGGGGCTTAGCCCACTCAAATTTTCGATCCTAGTTGCGCCTAATTTACAGTTTTTATTAGTTTTTATTTAATTAAAATTAAAATTATATTATTCATTTTCATAACCTTTTTCAAATAATGATTAATACTTTATTTATATCAGTGTATGGCAATTTGACCATCATTCTGATATCTCCATATAAGTATTATATAATATTATATTTATTTATATATATTTGTTTAAAACATCTAACAATCAGATATAAAAAAAAAATACAATTTTATATTTGTTTTTAATAAATCATTTAATTATGAGTATGATCTATTCCTAATCCATTTTCTAGTAAAAACATGAGTATTTCAAACATTAGCGCAATTCATATTTTAAACTTGAAATGCGACTCAACTATCAGAGTAAGTAATTATTTAGATAATTGGATATTTCTGTTATAAAATTTAATGATAGGTATATCAGGTTCCATAACTATGGCCAGTGCCCAGTGGTCAGGCCCAGATTAAGATCTACAGTGCCCATAGGCTGTAAAAAAATTGGTTCCCCGCTTAAAAAAAAATGTTGTACACATTTCTCTAATCGATACTTGAATAAATAATAAAACATTATTTTAGGTTTATTAGCCACATCAATATGTACATGTATATAATATGTGAAAACAAGTAAAAACATAAAATTAAAATTAAATTAAATATATTTTAGATAGGTATATAAAAATATAAAATAATCATATTATAAAAAATAACGAACCATTATTTTATACTTTTCTTTTTTTTGCTTTTTGATGGGCAAATATGTTAATAATATCATTAAAATCTAATTTTTCAACCGATTCTGCTTCAATGTTAAATATTACTAATGCATTCAGCCTTTCCTCCTTCATGGTTGACCTCAAATAGGATTTTACTCTTTGAAGAACAGAAAAAGCCCTTTCGCCTGAGCAGTTTGAAACTGCTGTACTAAGATAGGTACACACACATAACTATTTCTAAATTTGGAAACATACATTCTAATTCTTTGGTCTTGATGTACTTATACAGTTATACATAGAGAGAACAGATTTTACACTTTTATCCGCGCGTGGAAATTAATTTTGAAAAAATAATACACTCATCTACTTTATCGATTTGCGACCAGTTCTACGGAAAAATAGCTAACAATCTAAAAATAAAACGAGGATTAGAAGACCGCACGACAAAACGCATTAATTATTACTATTTCAAGTTTCCAATATTTAAATAAAAATAACATCAGGATTTAGGATAGTATGTAGTGCCCGTGCCCCCAAATCCGTGGTTGTGTAGGCTGAAGCCTACACTGCTTACGCCTTAATCCGGGCCTGCCAGTGGTGAAGTTATCTACGCAGAGCAGGCATGTCAAACACGCGGCCCGCGGGCCGCATGCGGCCCGTGGCTCATTTTTTTGTGGCCCGCGGCTTCCAATATTAATGGACAAAAAAAAAATATTAATGTCGTGTAACGACTATTTTAGATTCTTAGAGAGTGGTTTATTTGGTATACATTATTATACTGTCTTATCTTCTGATAAACCATAATCGAATAAGGATTATAATTGATGGTTTTATATATATTTATATCTATATAGATTATAGCATAAAAATTAATAATTTATATCGTCAGTTTGCGACACGCGTGTTAGTCGTTCGATAAACAGCGTGTGAAATTTTGTTACGTGTATTCCTCTGTAAATTTAATAGTTAAAAATTCGCTAAATTTTTATGTGCGGCCCAAATAGTAAACTTTTCAATATATTTGGCCCATCTGATACTTTGAGTTTGACATGCCTGACGCAGAGGCAGGATGCAAATGCACTACACGGAGAGATATCGTGAATTTGTACAGAACTCTCCGTGACAATAACAAGTAATAACTTTAAAGACAAGACTTATAATCATCTACAGCATCTTCACATTCATCAACATCGACTTTTTTAAGACTACGTCGAGATACTTGTAAGTGAGTTCCTAAAAAAGTATATTTATTTTTCAAAACCTAATTAAGTTTTTAATTTAAATGTGGGTACAGATTGAATGATATTATAAATACAAGATGAACAAAACGAACACAGTAATAATTGGTTCTTCTATTATAAAATCGGTAAATTAAAAATTATTTAATTATAAATAATCTTCATTTTTTTTTCAAGTAAATCACGGAATTTTGCTCCGGGATAAATATTCTTTGAATAGCTTTTCAATCATTAAAGATGGTAATAATACCTATAAAGATATACCTACTTATTATAAGTAATAACAGAATGACAAATGGCTTTGAAAAGAGCAATTAAAACGAATGAAAACATTCAAAATGTTATTAATTTATTTTTATAATATTACGACACAGCCATGGTTGGTTGTAAACGGTTTTCTAAGAAAGATTTTAATAGATTATTATAATAGATTTATTATATTGCTTTATGTTCAGTGAGAAAAATGGTAATATTATCGCTTGTAGACCGGTTGTATAAATGTATAATGGGAAACAGTTATTTTTATTACATATTTTAGGATTTGTTACGATAAAATAAAAAATACTTAGTATCAACATTCGAATGCTCGAGGAATTAGAAAATACAAATTAGCTATTTTGCGATAACATTAACCATTTTATACGCGTAGTTAGTGTCGAGTCAAATACAAAAAAAAAATAAAATAATATATACACAAGTACACAACTACTAAGTTCTTACGTTTAACTCCGTCCAAAAAGTTATTTGAAATTTTTTAACAATATACGTATTATAAAATTTCGTTTGTAAAAATAAAATGTGATATTCACATTAATGAACTATTATTTATTATTATATAAATTGAAATAAAAATAAATCTTTTTTGAACGAAAAAATGATTGATATGAACTAAAAACTATACTGACGACAAAATTTGTAATCGGACCAACGTATTATAAACATCAAAGCAGCGAATATCTCCTGTCCCCTGGGCAACGATCAAAATGCAATACGACTTTTGTAGCTGACTCAATATTTTTCCAAAGAGTATGTATCATATACTGCGGATGTAGTGCTTGATTTCTACAATTTTTGTACTATTGAATTTTAATAATAACACTTATACTGGACTTATCGCATATTTTTAGTAAACATTAAATTTAATTATTTAACTATTTTAATCATTTTTATATTATTGTTTTTACCTGGTGGCTACTACGTAATAAACACTATTGTTAAGGTAAATATAAATAATTTTAAATCCATCTTAGTACTGTAAACACTTCTTCTATTTGAAATTGTTTGTTGTTATTCTTTCATCATGTTATATTTTAAATTTAAAGTATAAAATATCAGTAATTTCAGTATCATGTTACTTATATAAATATTATAGGAACATTAGGAATTACATTTGTCACTCGTCATGGATCATAGATAATTTTTAATCTGTAAAAATGAGTTAAATTTGAATTTAATTATATGATATCATTCAATCATTGTATACAAACGACGATTCTGGACGGAGGACTGTTGTGGAAAAATGTTTCTTTTTGTCGTTAAATAAATTTGAATAATGAATACCTTAATACTTAATATTTATACCTTTAACCTACATTAAATTTTTGGTTAAAATCGATAACTTAACCTTATTTACATACCGTTTGATTATTTTTTATAACTATAAATTTAGTGATATTATGTGTTGTAGTAAAATATTACATACACATAAAGTAAATATAATATTGCACAGTGGGTACCTACGACCTACGTACCTACTTATAATTTCCAATAGCTTTTTTAGTCTAAGTTAATAGTTATTACATACTTCATTAGCAAGATGTGCCAATACATCAGTACCTCTTAATCTCTTCCTGAAACCATATTGTGAAGCAGGTAGTAAGTTGTTTTTTCTGAGTAGTTTAAAAGTCTGGTTTTGATTGTATTTTCAAATATCTTGGAAAATACATTTAGTAAGCTGATTGATCTGTAGTTAATTAAATTTGTTATTAACCCATTTCCTTTATAATATTTTATAAATTGTCACCGTAAGTAATCACTGCACAACTGTATCACATATCAATTCATATCAGAATTTTTCACTCGAATTTTTGGTGAAAGTAATTTTTATTTATCATCAAAACCTGTTCAATAATAAATTATAACTTATAATCAAATTAATTTTTAAAATCAATTAATTATTTAATATAAAGCAGACATAATTTTAGATTCTGAACGGAGTGATGAATGTATTGATTTTACAATGATGTGTGTTTTTTTTTTTTTGTTTTTGTGTCTGTGTACAGCATAACTAGTCGAAATAATGCTTCAATTTCAAACTTTGGGGGTGGTTTCCGATGGCAAAGTGGATATCCTTGGTGCATTATAGAGGTGAAAAGTAAACATTTTCCAACAGTTTTCAAAAAAAACGAGAAAAACAAAAAAAAAATGACAGAAAAACGGGAATTTTTACGCAAAACCAGTTTTCGACAAAATCGAATTATTTATTTTGCTATAACTCAAAAACTAATCGATGTAAATACTTGAAATTTTCACCAAATGTTTATGTTAGTGTTCTCTATACACTGTTAAATGTTCAAAGTATTTTGACTTTTTTTGAGCTATTTATAGACAGTTGAAATTTTCAATTTTTTTAAGTATTTTTGTTTAAAATAACGATAAAAATTTTTTGGCCGGCCAGAAAATCTTGAAAATTTAATACAAGGTTTCTTATAAGTTGTTCTTAAAGTGATAAAAAAAAATCCGAAATCGTTAGTCACAATTTTTTTTATAAGTGCTTAAAGTTCGAATTTATACGAAATATGTCAAAATTGCGAAAATTGGCAAGTAATTTAGTGGTTAAAAAATCGTAAAAATTTTTTCTTTTATAACTAAGATTTGAAAATTTGTTACAAGGTTCTCCATAAAATTTTCTTCAACTATCTGCAAAAAAAACTCTACCGGACTAAAACAAAAAATTTTTATGAGTGATTGAAATTTAAATTTTTTCAAAACCGCGTTAAATAACGGTTTAGCCTCAAACGATTTTTGATATTTGTTGTTATTCAAACAGTATAAGTCGTAAATACTTGAAAATTTTACCAGTTATTTAGATTGCCATTTTCTTTACGTGATTTGATTTTCAAATTATTTTGACTTTTTTTGAGCTATTTATAGACAATTGAAATTTTCAATTTTTTTTTATTTTTTTTTTATAAATGTTGATAAAAAAAATTTAGCTGGGACAAATTACTTGAAAATTTAATTGAAGGGTCTACATAACTTGTTCTAACTCTCATTCAAAAATTATAAAAATACATAGGCACAATTTTTTTTTATTAGCATTTGAAGTTCAAATATTGACAAAAATTCGTCAAAATCATGAATATTTTTCACTATTTGGTAGTTAAAAATTTATAAATATTTTTCTATCAATGCTAAGAATTGAAAATTTAATACTATGCTATCCATAAGTTAAGCTTAGAATAATTATAAAAAAGTTTGAGGATAGTTCAATTTAAAAAAATTTACAAGTGTTTAAAGTTTTAACTTTAATTTGAAATCAAAAATACACGACGTGTAAAATCACGTTTTACTAATAAATAATTTTCGATTTTTGTTATTTTTAAAAAATTATCAAACATAAGATCTTGAAGCTTTTACTTAAATGTTTGAATTAGTTTCAAAATAGAATATATGATAATATTTAAATATAATACATCCTAGACTGACAAATCATCTCCGTTCAGAATCGTTTTTCGTATACAATGATACCTATCATTGCATTCAAATTTAACCTACCATAGTCCGAGGTCCACCCTCCCCCTAATGTACAGCAGAGCGATACTCACTTACCGGCTTTTTTTTTTATTTTGCTATAACTCAAAAACTAATCGATGTAAATACTTGAAATTTTCACCAAATGTTTATGTTAGTGTTCTCTATACACTGTTAAATGTTCAAAGTATTTTGACTTTTTTTGAGCTATTTATAGACAGTTGAAATTTTCAATTTTTTTAAGTATTTTTGTTTAAAATAACGATAAAAATTTTTTGGCCGGCCAGAAAATCTTGAAAATTTAATACAAGGTTTCTTATAAGTTGTTCTTAAAGTGATAAAAAAAAATCCGAAATCGTTAGTCACAATTTTTTTTATAAGTGCTTAAAGTTCGAATTTATACGAAATATGTCAAAATTGCGAAAATTGGCAAGTAATTTAGTGGTTAAAAAATCGTAAAAATTTTTTCTTTTATAACTAAGATTTGAAAATTTGTTACAAGGTTCTCCATAAAATTTTCTTCAACTATCTGCAAAAAAAACTCTACCGGACTAAAACAAAAAATTTTTATGAGTGATTGAAATTTAAATTTTTTCAAAACCGCGTTAAATAACGGTTTAGCCTCAAACGATTTTTGATATTTGTTGTTATTCAAACAGTATAAGTCGTAAATACTTGAAAATTTTACCAGTTATTTAGATTGCCATTTTCTTTACGTGATTTGATTTTCAAATTATTTTGACTTTTTTTGAGCTATTTATAGACAATTGAAATTTTCAATTTTTTTTTATTTTTTTTTTATAAATGTTGATAAAAAAAATTTAGCTGGGACAAATTACTTGAAAATTTAATTGAAGGGTCTACATAACTTGTTCTAACTCTCATTCAAAAATTATAAAAATACATAGGCACAATTTTTTTTTATTAGCATTTGAAGTTCAAATATTGACAAAAATTCGTCAAAATCATGAATATTTTTCACTATTTGGTAGTTAAAAATTTATAAATATTTTTCTATCAATGCTAAGAATTGAAAATTTAATACTATGCTATCCATAAGTTAAGCTTAGAATAATTATAAAAAAGTTTGAGGATAGTTCAATTTAAAAAAATTTACAAGTGTTTAAAGTTTTAACTTTAATTTGAAATCAAAAATACACGACGTGTAAAATCACGTTTTACTAATAAATAATTTTCGATTTTTGTTATTTTTAAAAAATTATCAAACATAAGATCTTGAAGCTTTTACTTAAATGTTTGAATTAGTTTCAAAATAGAATATATGATAATATTTAAATATAATACATCCTAGACTGACAAATCATCTCCGTTCAGAATCGTTTTTCGTATACAATGATACCTATCATTGCATTCAAATTTAACCTACCATAGTCCGAGGTCCACCCTCCCCCTAATGTACAGCAGAGCGATACTCACTTACCGGCTTTTTTTTTTATTTTGCTAAAACTCAAAAACTAATCGATGTAAATACTTGAAATTTTCACCAAATGTTTATGTTAGTGTTCTCTATACACTGTTAAATGTTCAAAGTATTTTGACTTTTTTTGAGCTATTTATAGACAATTGAAATTTTTAATTTTTTTTAGTATTTTATTTTAAAATAACAATAAAATTTTTTCGGCCGGCCAGAAAATCTTGAAAATTTAATACAAGGTTTCTTATAAGTTGTTCTTAAAGTGATAAAAAAAAATCCGAAATCGTTAGTCACAATTTTTTTTTATAAGTGCTTAAAGTTCGAATTTTTACGAAATATGTCAAAATTGCGAAAATTGGCAAGTAATTTTGTGGTTGAAAAATCGTAAAAATTTTTTCTTTTATAACTAAGATTTGAAAATTTGGTACAAGGTTCTCCATAAAATTTTCTTCAACTATCTGAAAAAAAACTCTACCGGACTAAGACAAAAAAATTTTATGAGTGATTGAAATTTAAATTTTTACAAAACCGCGTTAAATAACGGTTTAGCCTCAAACGATTTTTGATATTTGTAGTTATTCAAACAGTATAAGTCGTAAATACTTGAAAATTTTACCAGTTATTTAGATTGCCATTTTCTTTACGTGATTTGATTTTCAAAATATTTTGACTTTTTTTGAGCTATTTATAGACAATTGAAATTTTCATTTTGTTTTTATTTTTTTTTTATAAATGTTGATAAAAAAAAATTAGCTGGGACAAATTACTTGAAAATTTAATTGAAGGGTCCACATAACTTGTTCTAACTCTCATTCAAAAATTATAAAAATACATAGGCACAATTTTTTTTTATTAGCATTTGAAGTTCAAATATTGACAAAAATTCGTCAAAATCATGAATATTTTCAATATTTGGTAATTAAAAATTTATAAATATTTTTCTATCAAAAGCTAAGAATTGAAAATTTAATACTAAGCTGTCCATAAGTTAAGCTTAGAATAATTATAAAAAAGTTTGAGGATTATTCAGTTCAAACAATTTTACGAGTTTTTAAAGTTTAATTTTAATTTGAAATCAAAAATACACGTGTAAAATAACGTTTTACTAATAAATAATTTTCGATTTTTTTATAATATATCCTAGACTGACAAATCATCTCCGTTCAGAATCGTTTTTCGTATACAATGATACCTATCATTGCATTCAAATTTAACCTACCCTAGTCCGAGGTCCATCCCACCCCCTAATGTACAGCAGAGCGATACTCACTTACCCGCTTTTTTTTATTTTTTTTTATAAATGTTGATAAAAAAAATTTAGCTGGGACAAATTACTTGAAAATTTAATTGAAGGGTCCACATAACTTGTTCTAACTCTGATTCAAAAATTATAAAAATACATAGGCACAATTTTTTTTTATTAGCATTTGAAGTTCAAATATTGACAAAAATTCGTCAAAATCATGAAAATTTTTCACTATTTGGTAGTTAAAAATTTATAAATATTTTTCTATCTAAAGCTAAGAATTGAAAATTTAAGACTATGCTGTCCATAAGTTAAGCTTAGAATAATTATAAAAAAGTTTGAGGATTGTTCAATTTAAAAAATTTTACGTGTATTTAAAGTTTTAATTTTAATTTGAAATCAAAAATACACGTGTAAAATAACGTTTTACTAATAAATAATTTTCGATTTTTGTTATTTTTAAAAAATTACTAAACGTAAGATCTTGAAGCTTTTACTTAAGTGTTTGAATTTGTCAATTTTTTTCAAAATAGAATATATGACAATATTTAAATATAATATATCCCAGACTGACAAATCATCTCCGTTCAGAATCGTTTTTCGTATACAATGATACCTATCATTGCATTCAAATTTAACCTACCCTAGTCCGAGGTCCATTCCACCCCCTAATATACAGCAGAGCGATACTCACTTACCCGCTTTTTGTTATATTATAAATATTTACCTATACTTTAAAAATTTCGGGGGGCTGAACCCCTAACCGCCTCTGTATACGGGCCTGAACAAATACCTATATTAGAACCAATATATTTATTTGGGGTATCTAACATTTAAAATTTTAAAATAATTGATGCGTTTAAATTAAAAAAATTTAAAACATTTATGTATAATATATATAAAAATTTAAATTATAGGAAAATTATGCTTTTATAATTAAAACTATAAAAATTATTAATACTATAAAAAAAATTGTAACAAAGTTGGGTTCTGATATTGCAATCAAAAAAGTGTTCAGACTTCCTTCTAAATTTACTGATAAACCTAGGAAATTATCCGTATGCTTTAATTCGCTGAATGAAAAAAATAACTTTATGGAAATAGCAAAAAAACAGAAAGATGTGGACTCGACATGGACTGGCTCAGCAATATACTTTAACGACCAAATGACTTATACGTTTAGAAATTTATTTTTCAAAACAAAAACGGCAGCGAAACAGGTTGGTTACAAGTACATATGGTTTAAGAACAATACAATTTTTTGCAAAAAAAATGAAAATTCTAAATTAATCATTATTGATAATGAAACATCAATTGCTAAAATTGTTTAAATATTAGTTGTTATTTACCTCCAAAATTTTTGTTTTAATTTAAGTTTTATTTTATCTTTCTTACAATGAATAATATACTAGATGTAGTTGAAAAATATAATAATTATAATACTAAATATTTTGAATCTTTAACTGATATCTTGAATAATTTTAATCTTAATACTAACATAAATACAGATTTCTTTAATGTAATGTGTACCAACATACGCAGCGTCAATGCAAATTTTGATGAACTCTTATTATACTTGGAGAATGATATAAGCTATAAAAAAATAGACATCCTTATTCTAACCGAAACATGGCATAATGTAGAGGACTGCGAGTATACGATACCTGATTACAATACTTATTTTTCAACCACTAAACGCAATCAAAATGATGGTGTGATCATTTTCGTTAAGTGTAGCTTATTGGTTAATTTAGTTGAGTTCGGTTATTTTGAAAGCAATATCATTAAATTGTCTATAAATAATACACCTTTACTATTATACTGTGTCTATAGGTCACCGGCGGGTAACACTAATGACTTCATTACCAATTTACGTAATATTTTTGATAATGAAAACTCCGATAAAGGCTATTCGTTCTTAATAGGTGATATGAACATTGATATTTTAGGTAACACTAATAATGATTATCTTGATTTGTTGGCTGAATACGGTTACAAATCATTTGTAAATATATATACTAGAATACCACTGACAGGCTCGAATTCGTGTTTGGATCATATCTTCATCAAAACAAATAATATAAATTCGAATGAAATTGTAGCAGGTGTTATTCAGACATTTATTACAGACCATTTTTCTATTTTTACGGCAGTGCCAATATCAAGCAGGCCTAAGTTTGAAAACACTGTTATTAAAAAAAATGTTAATTACAACCTCTTATGTACGCTCCTAAAACAAGAAAATTGGTCTTTCCTTAATAATTCAACTAATGTAAATGAATTAATTGATATATTCTACACAAAATTAAACACCTCTATTGATAAATCCAGTTTTGTAGTAAAGTTAAATTCAAAGAACAAAATTATTAAAGAATGGATGACTAAAGGACTCTTAACTTCAGCACGCCGTAAAAACGACCTTTCCAAAATGGTTAGTAAACATCCCAATAATATAAAATTACGTGAATATTACATCAAATATCGAAATCATTTTACTACATTAATAAGAGCCAGAAAGATAAGTTTCTACAAATCGGAATTCTCTAATACAAGTACTAACCCAAAACTTACATGGAAATTAATTAATAATTTAACAAAAAATAGTATTAACGCAAATAATGAGATTTTCAAGAACAATATTGAAAGCAATGGTCAAATAATTAACCCCCAAGTAGACCCTTTAAATACAGCTAATATTTTCAACTCTTTTTTCTTAGGTATTGGGGAAGACCTAGCTACTAAATTCATAAATAATTCGCATAACATTAATGAAAATACTTCAAATTCTCAAAATGTTTCTTTTAATGAAGATTTCTTAAAAATTATAGAAAGAACAGAGATACTTAATATAATAAATAATTTTAAAGATAAAACCGCAGCTGGATTTGATAAACTATCGGTCAAGCTTGTAAAACATATTGCGCCTTACATTGTAGATCCACTTATATTTATACTAAATTTATGCTTAAAACAAGGTATTTTCCCGGATAAATTTAAAATTGTAATCGTGAAACCTTTATATAAAACTGGAAATAAAGAGAATATTAGCAACTATAGACCAATATCTATGCTCTGTAACTTTTCAAAAATTTTTGAAAAAATTATAAAAACCAGACTTATAACATTCTTAGAAAAAAATAATCTATTATCCAAAAATCAATTTGGTTTTCGACCTGGAAAAAGCACAACTGGAGCTCTATATACTACGATAAAATTTTTATACAAGGAGCTAGACCAAAATAAAAAAATAATAGCAGTCTTCTTAGATTTGGCGAAAGCTTTTGACACAGTAAACCATGTAGAACTTTTAAAAATCTTACCTAGTTTCGGAATAACAAAAGATAGTCTTATGTGGTTTGAAAGTTATTTAATGAATAGAAAGCAAGTGGTATCGATTAATGGCGTCTTAAGCAATAAGGGAGTTATCAAATACGGTGTGCCCCAGGGTAGTGTTTTAGGTCCAGTTTTGTTCATCTTATATATAAACAACATTTGTAACTTAAGGATTGATGGTCTAATTACCACTTATGCTGATGACACTTGCCTTCTATTCTCCAGCAACACTTGGGACAATGTCCATCACAAAACAACGATAGGAGTAAATAACATATTTAAAGAATTGAATAACATCAAACTCACATTGAATATAAATAAAAGCGTATTTGTTGCCTTTTCAATTTCTAACTCAACTATTCCATTCAATGACATTTATATCCACTCATGTGATACTAGCGATTTGAATTTAAACTTATGCAACTGCCAAAAATTAATAAGGGTCACTCGAGTGAAATATTTAGGTCTAATTATTGATTGTAATCTCCGTTGGAAACTGCATGTCGAATATTTAGTTATGAGGTTAAGATCTATTATTTCCAAACTATTTAAACTGAACAAAATTTTACCAACAGAAATTTTGCGTATTGTATATAATTCACTATATAAATCAATTTTCCAATATGGTTTACTAGTTTGGGGTGGCTGTACTGATAATGCAATCAGGCCTCTTGAGATTCAACAGAATCTTGCCATAAGAATTTGTTTGAATAAAAAGGAATTGTATGGTTCGTCTACTACTAATTATAAAGTTTTTAAAGCTCTACCGGTCAGATATTTATACAAGCAGTTCTCTATCATGTTCCAAATTCATAACTTTGGTTTCCAAAAAAATAACAAAAGGGAAAATAGGTCATGTGACATGCAAGTAAGCTACACTAATAAGAGTTTTGGGAAAAAGTTTATGGACTATTTAGGTCCAACTAATTTTAATTCATTGCCGCTGTACCTAAAAAAAATAATTTGTAGTAATGTAAGTACGAATAATTTTATAACTAACAAAAAAGCTATTGTTAATTACTTATTACTTGAACTTTAAAAACTGTTGAATTTAAGTATTTAATATTGTCGGTAATCACAAATTTAGTTCTTCTTTGTCATTCTTATCATATTTATTTTCTTTGTTTTTTTTTTATTCTTATTTTAAAAATATTATATTGTACACTATCAACTCATCTACCTCGCCACAAGCATTGCTTAATGAGGTAGATAAATTAATAATTTATTGTTACCATGTTACACTGTATGTCATTTCATTGTTTTGATAATAAATTATTAATATTAATAAAAAAAAAAAAAAAAATAACTTTTATATTTTTTGGGGTTTAATATGAATTATTACCTATTTGCTAGCTTGCTACTATAAACAACGTAGTATTAAATTGTTAAGGCTTAGCTACCTATACAAATTAAACATTTTATAAATTGTTATTAACTACAAAATAATTTGCAATTTTTTGTGAGTTTGAACCATTGAACTATATGATATAGTTATCATATAGTTCAATGGTTTGGACATATTCTTTTATTATTAATTTTATCAAAATTTGAATTTTAATGATTATAAAAAAATAAAATTGTGCTTATGTTAACATGATATACCTATCGGCCATCATATTATTCATATTCTTATATACGATATACCTACCTATCTATGTTATACTTTTATTTATTTTTTAAAATTAAGAGGACGGTAAATCTGCATATTTTTTTTCAATTATACAAACATAAAATAGCAAATTGTGCATTCTGTAGAATCTAAATATAACTTATTTATGCTTAATATTACACTTACAGTCTACACTTCTACAGAGAATTTAACTAGGTATATTGTCTATATTATCAAATTTTAAAGTAAAAATAACATCTAGTGAACATGAATATTATGTAAAATATGAATATAAAGTTTAAAATTAATATATTTATTTATTATTTATATATATATTTATATATTATTATATATTATATAAAAAAAAGTGAATTAAAAACAATTAAAAAAAGCACTAATACCTAAAACCTACCATTAAGTAATGCTGTAATGGTCATCCAATTTATATTGTCAATACAAATATTCGAATTTTGAATGCCCTTATTTATATGAAAATATTATTTTTAGGTTATCCAGGTTATTGTGCTATTTGTGCCAAAAAATATTTCTTGCTAGTAAGTTGCCGTAAATAACTTTTTCACAAGATATTATACAGCGGTTATTTATTCTAACTTTTTTTGAAACAAATTATTATAATATTTTAGGTTTTTGGTACGCAAATGTCTTATGTAACTACTGCCGTCTGCCTATATTCTCCCGAAAATATTAGAACATGGATAAAAGTGACGTTAGAACAAAATGCGTGATCCTCATGCTAACGTATTTGTGATCAAGACGTGATAAGCGTTAACAATTAAACATTAAAGCTCCTTCCTCGTGAGGTTGGTTGTTGTTACACGGAACGAAAATATTATCCAACGACTTAACGTCTAGTTACTCTGTCACTGTACAGCGTAACCACAGATAATATTGAGATTTGAGATACATAAAAGTATTTTTATATTATATCCGTGAGCGTAACTATTTTTTTTATCAAAATGGTTTTTGGAGGAGATCGCGGACGTATCAGCTGTATTCGTCCATGGAGGAAACCGAGATTTTTGTACCGTACAGTAATTACGGTACAAAAATTTTGGCATTTTTCTTATCGAACTTCTCTGATAAACCTTGATGCATGTGCCGTAATGCCATAGATAATAAAAGAATGGATAGGCCATTCCTATAACAACATAGGGGTTTGCGGGCCGGAATGTGGATGAGAGACAGACTGCTTTTATATAGTGCTCTCACTTTAGCAATGGGTATTATCATTTATTTATATAGCAATTTTGATATTTTGATAATAGATAAAACCCCTTGTAACCTCAAAGTAAAATAATGTTCTTGCCCATGTGATAAGGCCTGATGGCCTATTCATTCTTTTATTATTTATGCGTAATGCCGTAAACGCGTAAACCTTACTGTATACGAATATCAGTTCATCGCTACATTGTACTAGTACATGACTTGTGATTATGTTTTAATTGTTTTATCGTCATAGTTAAATTCAATAGAGTTGATTGAAGTTTAGTCTGAATTGTTGACTTCTAGTCACTATAGTTTACTATAAATCTGTAACTTTCAACGTTGAACTCAGCATTTGGTAATCGGTACTAACGCTGTCGCGAATTTGCCGCCGCAAATTCGCTGAACCGTTCAACACTAGTGCACTAAATTTTGGATATTTTCGTAATTAATAATCCTGGTTGATTTGGGTAGACCACGCGATCCTCGAAATCGTTTTCGACGTCGTCATACTCGTATGAAACAGTAAGTTGTACAAATTCTTGGTAGTGTTTAAAATATGCCACTTGACATTAGGTTTACTGAATTGAAAAGTATTTCATATATTTCATATATAACTATATAGTGCCTTTTAACGAAGACGAACGTCCAAACGTGCTTTAAAGTTTAAAATATTTAATCATTTTAATCGACTTCGACTGTCATCCTGTTAAACTAACTTATAACGTTTGCTTAGGAATGGTGAGTTGCTTACAATACTATTATTCTTTTGAAGTACCTACTGGTTTTCAAACCGAGATTTAAGGTTTTAATAAAGGTGCACAATTCTAAAATCCTTAGTTATAAATATATATTTTTAAATCGGATCTTTTTTGATTTATTCCCATTTTGTTATTCGTTTGTTATGTACATCTTAATTTCATTATATGATATTTCTAAATAATAGCAATGATCTAAATTTTAAATGCTCTATAAAATGATTGATTATTAATCATAATTTTTGAGAAAATCTTGAATAATTATAACTTTCAATGTAAGGTTATGTCTACAAATAAGATTTAGAATAATAAACATTTAGACTCAATTATTATTATTCGGAACATGTATATTTATATATAAGTAGTTCAAATTATGTTGATTAATTAATTAATTAATTATGTTTACTAATTAGTTTAAATAAGTATTCTAGTATTTATATTTTTAAAAATATCATTACTTAACAATTTTGTTTTCAATATTATTAATGATCATAAATGCGTAATGTATACGTATAATCTAGGATTGCTTATTTTTGTATGAAACTATCTAATATAATTTTTTTTTTATATATATAACCCAAATAGGTCCAATGAATAATAAAAAAAATGTTTTTCTTAAATACAATGATCAAATGTTAAATATATTTTCTTTTAAATTTAATTGAAGTTGTATGAGTTTGTATTTTATAAAATGTAAATAAAAAAAGCTATGAGAGTCATTGATTCATTAGATAATAAAATTCTTACTTTTAAATTTAATAATGCATCAGTTCACCATCATATTTAATATATCAGTTTAAAATGTCTTGTTAAAGGATTAATCTAAACATACCATTTTCTATATTTTACACCCAAATATACATTTATGCTAGGTACCCCTATCTTTTGATAATCTTTTTTACTGGAATTTTTAATTTTTAGAAAAAATTGATATAGATAATTTCTTATGATACTTCAAAACAATAAATTATATGTGTCACCATGTATGCAGCAAAATTTAATGTAATAATATTTTAACTCTTTAGACGTGGTGCTCATCCTACCATTAAGGAATTTAGCGTTAATTGAATTTAGTGTTTTGCAGTCTTTTGTAAAATAGTCTACAAAATTAGAATTTTTGTAGACTATAAAACTATCTTCAAATTCCTCAAAAGTGGTGAAGGTATCTCCCAGCTTCATTTTTAGTGAATACTTTAAAACACTTAAAAACACTGTATAGACTGTATATTATACTGAGATAATACTACTAAAATGCTAGTATAATGTTATTATTATAAAATAAACAATTTTTCCTAATAAATAAACTAATATTATATATTCAAATTAGGCGCTAGATATTTATCCCAGCACCTGGTGCTCTAGACACAGTAGTTATTTTACTTACTTTTTTTTCTTACAAATTATAAGAACAATTAAGTAGGTTTAATGTGTAATTACTATTTATTACTTTAGTTTTTATTTTCCAATTAATTTTTCATTGTATTATTTTGTTTAGAGAATATGGATATTGATAATCCATACCTAGATACCATCTACAGACAAGTAGTTACTGAACATTTTCAATCAAACGAATGGAGAGAAATTTTAATTAATCCTGAAGGTGCTTCAACTACTCTGCGCGATGAAAGTACACTACCTCGATCAGGTGGACACTGCTTTAAAGATATTCCTAACCGTTTTATATTTTGGCGTGTTTTGTATGATAAACTGGAATTGGTTGAACATAGCTTAGACGTGAATCTTACAGAAAACCAAGTGCGTATACATTTTCGTGATTCACCTGTGTTGGAAAGTGGAATCTCTGTGTATGAGACATTAGAATCTGTTGTTTTATTAGTACCAACAGCATGTAGCTGTCACCGATTGACATTTCCACGGCCGAATCGTGTGGAAAATGATAATGAAAATAAAAATGTATTATTGGATTCATCAATATTTTCAAATTTTAATGTGCCATCTATTGATGACCCAGCAACATTTTATTCCTATAATGCAGAACTTAGTCATCCATATTCAGCTGCTTCTTGTTTAGATCAAAAACATGATGCTATATTTATAATAGCTTTACAAAATAATGTCATGCTTTACATACGTATGGAGTATATTTCTGGATTACCCACCTTAAAAGAAATTTGTCAAGAATCTGCTGTACCTCGAATGCTATCAAATATAACCAAAGTTTTTTCCACACATATTGAAAACCCAGTTATTAACAGTTTAGCTGTACATCCATTTCAACAAGATATATATGTATACTCTCTTGATGATACTTGTGAACTAAAAGTTTGGTCAATCGATAAATCTGTATACATTTATATTATGGATATGAAGAAAATATATGCGGCTTCGACAGAAAATGGTTCAAGACCACATATTATTCATAAAAGCTTTGATGAACAACTTTTACTTACTATTTACCTCAGTTTATCAGAAAGTTCAACATTTGTAGTGCTTGAACCATGCACTGACCATGGTATGTTTAAACTTCAACAAAAGTTTTATGTACGGTCACCTGTAAATAGTAGACTAGTTGATATGTCATTGTATGGTAATGAAATTTGGTGCATATGGAGAACAGGAAAAGATACTGCTTGTGTTAAATCTGTGAATATCAGGAATGGTGGATGGAAAGATTGCTTTTTGGATACAACTGCTTTTGAACAACCTACCCATTATTCATCTAACTCAAAACAAATTTATTTGGATAAAATATTTTCGTCTTCGACTTATTTTACAAATGATGATTTGAAAAATGCTATTGCTGTTTATGATACATCTGATGGTTGTGAAATTATTTATGATTACCGTACCAAGATAAGTAATGCAATTGATACAAAAGTTGCTCAGGAAATAGATAAATATGACTCTTCAGATATTGAGTCACAAATGCAACTTATAGAACAATGTAGTGCCAGTTTTTATAAAAGCTGTTTAGATTACCGTCGTAAAAGATTAGCTCCTCTTGGTCTTATTTGGTTAGGTTCACCATCTTTTTTACTAGTTGTTGTAACAAATTCAAGTTTTTGCTTTTTGCGGCCATCAGATAAAGTCGAAAACAAGATATTTTCAATTAAAAGTTCTGATGATGAAACAAACTTAAATAATTTACTCAATGTGCTAATGTCAGTACCGAAAAATAATTTTAATTTGTTTTTGGACATAAATATGTCTCAGAAAAGCTTTTTAGAATTGGTTAGAAGGTCTTATATGTTTGATAGTAATGATCCAATCATATCAATATTTTTAAAAGGATTTAATGTTCTTGATACTGTTCGTATGTTAATAAAGATGCTGTATGCTGATCCAGAGACAGATGAAAGTATGGAAGATACACTATATTCAAAATGCTTTAAAAGTAAATTAGGTACCAGTATAGTTTCTCACAGTTTCCATCAAATAGTGGTGACACGTTTTGACTTGTGTTGTAGATTGTTTACATTTATGGAGTTGAATTCCAAGAATTATGGACAAACTAGAGAGTATGTTGTTGATGCTAGTAATCTTGCTTATAGCTATTGGATTCAAGCATTATTTTCACATGATATAAAGTTATTTGAAAAAATGATCTCTTCAAATAAATTTTTAGCGCAGGAACCATTTATGGAATATATTGATGGCTTGTTAAACTACACTTGGCCACTTATTGATGCTTCTACTCTTGTAGAATTTTTATTACAAGAGGGGCTATACACTTTCATACAACAAATGGCTCAATTATTAGATTTTAATAAATGGGAAGAAACATTAATTATTTCATATATGTTAAATAATGATCCAAATAAAGCACTTAAGATACTTAAAAGTGATCTTAAAAAAAATATAGATGATTTTCTAAAATCTATCACTCTGTTTGAAAAATATAGTTATTATGAACATGCAGTAAAACTTGGAAATCATGCATTAAAAATGTGTAAACATATTGGAAATAAAAACATGACGTCAATGTTCCATTCTAACATTTTTCTTAATAATTTAAAATTAAAAGCATATAGGAGTGCATATAATAATATTTTAAGTTTAGAGGATCAAGATCGAAAATTAAATTGTTTGCATACATTTGTTTTAACATTATTAGAAAATGATGAAAAAGAAGAACTTTTAAGTTATAATTTTTATGGTTTACAAAGTGCAGTAGAAGATATAGTACTAAAAAAAGCACGATCTTTGTCAAATGTAAATGCAGATCCTTTTTACATGTTTTTATGTTCAATTCATGATAAACATAAAAAATACAAAAAACTATCAATGACATTTTATGAACTATATTTACGGGCTGACACATGTATAGCCCAAGAACAATATTTAAGACTATCACTCTTATACTTAGAAATATTAAACCCTAATAATGCTTGGTTTGTAACAGTTTCATTATCTTTTCTCTCAAAGACTGATGATGTTCCCAGTGGAATAATACAAATTGAGCACTTAAAAAAATTATGTTGGTTGGCTCGAGCTCGTCAGGAAATTGAAGAGTCTACAACTGATATGGACATACAAAGTGTGGTATCTGTATTGTTAATGAAACATAAGTATAAAGATGTGATGCGTTTGTCTAAAATGTGGAATTTACCACTTTATCAGCCATTAAGAGAGTTGGTGAAAACTTGTTTATCTCTAACAGATTCTGATGAATGTGATAAAGCATGGATTTGGTTAGCCGACAATGGAGTTAGTGGTGATGGCGTTGACAGTGGGAAAATAGCTTGGCATTTTTTGGAGACATTAGTAAACAAGTATGAAGAAAAAGAAAGAACATTGATACATTATCACATAGCTGATGAATTACTTAGACATAAAACATTTTTACCTAATTGGATTGTCAAAACATTCAAAGAAAGAAATGTTGGTGAACTGTTACAATTATATTTAAGTTATGGAGAATTGATTAACTGTGCAGATTTAATATTAGAACTATTTGAAAAAGAAATAAGTAGTGATGGTACTGGAAATACGTTTGGTAAAACAATACCTGTAGATATTATAGAATGTGTAGTAGTAAATTTAAAACATAATAACTTACAGGCTGGTGATGAGGTTCTTAATAAATATAAAATATTTTATGATAAAATTGTAGCCCAAGAAAATAAAATTAAGTGTTTTTAATTAAAATTTAATAAGTTTTAAATTTTGTATAAATAAAATTACATATTATGTAATACAATATATGAATACTTATGAATTAAGATAAAAATTTATTTTTAAACTTTATACTAACTGCTAATATGAAATAAGTAAATTGTAAAACAGTTATAAAATTTTATTTGTTTGATATATTTTTATGTTTGTCTGAAGAATGTCTAATAAATCAACTGTTTTTTATAAAATTATTATGTTTATTGCTTAATTTTATTTGTGTCTGTATGTTTACTTTATTTACACTTATAATGATCACAATAATGGCAAATGTATAGTTTAATTGTCGTATCATTGTTTTATCATCAATTTTTTAATCCTATTATATGTAAACTGTTCTTATGAATTATTTTAAAAATCCTTGTTCTATAATTTATAATCTATTAATTCTATTTCTTTTATATAATAATAGAATGTTGCATTCTGTTATCTGAACTCTATAAATTCAAATTAAGTTTAAATTTAACAATTGACTATGGTGTATTTAATATTGTAACAAATTTAGGTTTTGAAAAAAAAATAAATAAAAGTTAGCTGATAAATTTAAAAAATCAGGCATTTTTGTTATTTGCAAAAATTTTCATGTTTAAATGTTTAAAAATGTTGAGGTTTTAGATTTTTGGGTACGTTTCTTAATTCTGAACAAATAATTTGTTCTACTATAAGTATTAATTAATTTATTTTAGATTCTGAACGGAGTTTTTTTTTTTTGTGTCTGACGACAACATTTGGAGCAGTAATAATGCTCCGATTTTTGACTTTAGCGCCTCTTTGAATAGGAAAATTTATCTAGTTGGTACTTTGGGGGGGTCAAAAGTAAACATTTTCAAATAGTTTTCAAAAAAATCGAATTTTTGATTTTGTTGTAACTCATAAACGAATCATTGTAAATACTTGAAATTTTCACCAAATGTTTATATTATGGTCATCTCTTTACAGTTAAATTTTCAAAATATTTTGACCATTTTTAAGCTACTTATAGACAATTGAAATTTTCTAATTTTCTAAGGTTTTTTTCTTTAAATGCCGATAAAAATTTTTTGGGTGGCCAGAAAATCTTGAAAATTTAATACAAGGTTTCTTATAAGTTGTTCTTAAAGCGATAAAAAAAATCCGAAATCGTTAGTCACAATTTTTTTTTATAAGTGCTTAAAGTTCGAATTTATACGAAATATTTCAAAATTTAAATTAAATTTCATACTCTCATTATGCGTATGTTGCCTAATACTTTTTTTTATTAATAAACAGATACTATAAAGTAACTATAGTAACATATAAAAACTATACTATTTGTTTCAAAATAGAATATATGACAATATTTAAATATAATATATCCTAGACTGACAAATCATCTCCGTTCAGAATCGTTTTTCGTATACAATTATACCTATCATTGCATTCAAATTTAACCTACCCTAGTGCGAGGTCCATCTCACCCCCTAATGTACAGCAGAGCGATACTCACTTACCCGCTTTTTGTTTTGTAGTTTTGCCGACACAATTTTTTCTAAAATTTCATTTAATAAATTTAAGAGTATTTTTTGTTTATTCAATTACAATTTTTAACTTAAACTAATATTGAATTATGTTTTAATTGTTTTGTTAATAAAAAAAATTGTGATCAATATTAATGTAATAGATAATTATTCATTTATAAATTAAAATTATAGTTTTTTTATATAATATACTTAATTATAATTATTATTATTATTTCCCGGTAGGTTACTCATTAAAAAATAAATTACACATTTTATCAATGCCTAATTTTCATCTGAATACACAGGATTTGTAATATTCTAGTGACATTATTTTATTATATGTACTTACTACTTAGAATAATTTATTTGATCATTATAACTACATTTTATTTTAAGCCTACTGAAGTGATGTTTTATTTTTAATTATAATTATTAATAATAAACTATTTGTTTACTGCAAATGCAATATGCTCTTCCAACTTATTATTAAGTGTTTTTTAATAGGTACTGTTTAATTGATTGAGTACTTAGTGGCTTGGAGCAATGGTACTGTAAATATATTAGACTAAAATACATATAGAGTAACCCAATTTATTGAAAAATTGAACAATACATAAATGTCTTTATTAAAAATATAATAAATAAAAGTATGAGATTACAATGTTGGACGGGATGTACATTACATAATATAAAATATAGTAAACTAATTAAATTTGTTTTATTCCATAAATAGTACTTTTTTTTAACAATATATAAAGGTACGTTACTACATAAATTAATAGGTAGGTATGCCTTATGGTTGCAGTTATTACCCACCTATCATAATACTTATAATGGTATGATATGTCATAAAACTATAGTCTACAATATTATTACATATTAAATCAGTGAAGATAATGTGTAATGCAAATAATGTATAAAAATATTTTATGTTTTATTGATACACTTGTAGATTGCACAATATTTATATTACACTATTTAAATATAATGTGTGTAAGTTTATGAGTAAAACATTACACTCGTGAAAAAAAACATAGAAACCTTTACATTTATAACACTCAATATGAAATAGCAATAGTGCAAAGCTAATTTAAATGGCAAAATATCAATGTACATGTCTATGTGTTTGTTAATATAAAAAAAATCATTTAACTACTAAATAAAATTGATGGAATATATACACATTATCATAACAATACAGCATACAAATAAAATTAGTAATTATATTTTTTAATGAACACAATATTCAGTTCTAATATTTTCTTTAAAAAAAAATAATAATAAAATTAATAAAATAATAAATTGTTTTAATTATTTGCAACTAACAAGAAAAAATAAATAGGTTTATTGGTAATATAATTAATCCTTAAATTATAATTTAGTTTGAAAAATAAAAAAATTGAATTCTTATCTAATAAATAGGTCATCAGATGTTTATTTTTGATTTATACTGATATCTATTACCAGTAATACCTAATTGCTATTAAAACATCACAAAATTAGAAATAATCCCATGTTTAAACTGCAAAAAATCACTAATTAAATTTAGAATTATTGAACTGAAAAAGTTATCATGATTCATTTTTTTTCAAACCTAATCATTATTCATTTTAAACTTCCTAACTTATAAACTTATACAATTTTAAAAGCGCACTATACTCTACTTTTTAATTAGAAAGTACTTGGTAGTCATGAATGAAGCGCCATGTTTTGGTATTTATAGTTTTATTTTGCAAAAAAACTGAGGTCAGTTAAAAAAAAAATCAGACATAGAATGTGCAATTAAAATTACAATCAATTTTTTTTTTACTAAATCAGATATGTGTATAATTTAAAATGCATAGTAAATTAAATATACTATTTTAAATTAAACTTATAAGATATTTAGTAAATAGTGAAATTATAATATTTTATATATTGCTAATTAGTTACCAATTTAATTATTTTAATAACCATACAAAAGTGAATTGTACATTTGATTAAATTAAAATATATGATGAATTTAATCTATTGCATGTATATGTTATTAATTTATTATAAATATTCTCAATATATATAAAAAAGAATTGTCAACAATAATAAGTAAAAAAAAAAGGACGGAGTACATATTATATTCACAATAATAATAAATTAATGTTATTATTATTTGCAGGAACTGAATAATAACCAAGTAAGCAAATTAATTGGTAAATCCAATTTTATACATAGTTAATAATAAAAACTTAATTAACATAGACTCTATTATAATCTTTATATTATAGTCTAAAAGTTATATATATTTTTAAACTTATAATTGTATGGAGTTTTGTGATAAAAGTATGAAAAAGGCTAATCATTTAAGATGTATTCTATCAACTAGTTTAAAAGTAACGGGGACTAAATCTTTTTTAATCTTAATATACCCAATTTACAGGTACCCATTGATGTTCGTTAGATATAATTTCCAAGGCTTCAACAACTTTACGGAATGTCATATCAAAATCTTCGTTAACTATAACTAGGTCTATGTACTTTTCATACATACGTTGTAAACAAGCACTTTCTTCCAATGATTTCTTTACGTCATCCTCCTATAACATTTAAATAGATTTTTTAAAAAAAATTAATTTTTTATTTAATTAATATTTTTTTTAACACAAATGTTAATTATTTTTTCAGTAAATTTGTTTTAAATATTTAATTATTTCAACACATGTCCCAAGCAAGTACTTTGGTGAATCATTGGGAGTTTCATAGACTAAATATAACACTAGGAATATAATATGCATGTTATGGTATGCAAATTTTAGCTAATAATGAAGCAAAATGCATTTTAATATTGAATGTATAAAATGTGTAGTACATATAGTACAATTATATCAATATTTGTCTATAATTTAAACTATATATTATCAAACTATTTAAACTAATGAGATTATGGTGATATGCAGTCAATAAATCAAATAATTGACCAATAAAATGTATTTAATTATTTTACCATTTTAAAGATTTAAATTGAATTAAAATTGAACCTCTAATTATGATAAAATATAATATTACATAAATGTACCTACGAAAGTTCAAAAGTTTGGCACACACAATTATTTAAAAATAAACAGTACCATAATTTGATAGCTTTGTATTTATGGATGGTGTCAAGATAATCCAAATATCGTAGAAAAAGACAAAAGTGAATTTTAAAATATATATATCATACTATTATTGTTATTATTATTATTATTTGTACTTAAAAAATTGTATTAGAATTTACAATCAACAGTATTAAGTGTTTAATTTTAGATCACGAGGTAGTATTACACTAACAATGCCAAGTGTCCGGATCTAGCATATTTTTTACCCATGGCAAAGTATAAAATTAGCACCTTCTCATAATTTAGCCCCCCTATAATATACTACTGTTGGCTTCCCCATCCTAGGATTCCGAGGTTAGGTTAAATATAATTCAGTTCATTTCAAAGTAAACTATGAAATAGTTTTTTTTTAAATGTTACACTTTAGCATAACTAAAAATAAAAAAATATTAAAAACAACTTTATTAAAAGAAAATTTGACTAGTCTACCTTAAAATTATTCTTTAATCTAATTTAATTCTGGTTATTTATTGATTTAAATAATAGTTACCTCATAAATCGACGCAAGCGATTCTAATGTACGGGCTCTTCTAGAACTATATCTAATGGAACTTTGGCGATCAAACTAAATTAATAAAATAAAAACAATATATAGGTACTACATATAATATTTATGTATTCTAATTTTTTACTTACTGTCAATGTACGACTAGAATACCCCAAGTTCCTCGAATAATCATACAAGCTTTTCATTACCTCAACACCAGGTGCTGCTATGAAAATTACATAAGGCATAAATTCTGAAGAATTGTGAAGCATTTTTAAAGCCTAAAACATTGTTTCAATAAAAATTAAGTATAATTATAACTATAAATTACTTAAATTTCATTAATTTTAAGTTATATTAAGTAAATTAAGAATGTAAACTATGCATACCACTGGACTGCAGTCCAAAACACACATTTTCCCTTGATTGATGACATCACGGATGGAATCCAAGTTTGTGCCATATAAATTGCCACCATTTTCACCATATTCCAGAAATTTATGCTCTCTAATATCATGTTCCATCTGATCACGATCAATAAACCAATAATTTTGACCATTTTCTTCTAATTCTCTTTGAGGTCGTGTTGTATCTACAAATATGATTAAAATATAGACATTTCAACAACTTTTATAGTTAAATGATACCAAATTGATCAAATCAAAGGTAGAGGATAAATTTGTTTAAAAACTGTATTTACATGGTATAACTCCTGCAAATCTTTGAGGATCACTGTTTATTAGTCGACCTTTGAGTGTCCGTCTTCCCACGCCAGTTGTACCGATTATTGCTAAAGTACGTCTCTTAAAAGGAGGCATTTTCGTAACTTCTTCATACAATATCAGTTCTGCTTTATCAAATTCACCATTCCATTTTGATTGATACATTTTCTTACACTTTTTTTTAGAAATCTAAAATAATTTTTTAATTTTATTACAAGATAAATTATTATTATTATTATTTGAACATAACTTATGATGAACCTAATATGAAAATTCAAAAACCATATTATGCAGTAATAGTTGTCTATTAAAACGTAGATTATAGTTTGGAATTTTGTTGATTTTTGTATTGTCTTAAACCAAACATAGGTAAGTATATATAGACCAAATAAATATTATATACTTTATACTTTATCTCTATACTAGTGAAATTAAAATGTATGTACCCTAGTTCCACAAATACTAGTTTTATGAACATAGTCTGCTTCTGGAGCTACAAAAGCTTTTCTTCTTTCCTCCAATTCTTGAGATGGTATTAACCCAGGAAGTTCATTATCGCCCACTTTTTTTGCTTGCCACCAGTTGGGATCTTTCTGATCCAGAACCTGTATATATGCATAAAAAATATAACAACCATTTATATTTCTAAAAATAATTATTACATAACATATATTAAATATTAAAGAGCTTTTATAAATATATATGTTAAGTACTAACCTGGAGAATATCTCCATGTTTAAATGTTAAACCAATTTCTTTGCAAGGAATTAAAGTGTCTTCCATAGGGTCATAATCAAACAATGCTCGCATATAACACTAAAAAATTATACAAAAACAAAATTACAATAAGTAATTAGTACAAACAAATAATGTGAATCATTATTAAACTCACTTGTTGTGTTTGAATTGTATTTTTATGGAAAAATCCTGGAGCGATTCGAAATTGCAATGTATCTTTGCTACGGCTAACTTCATTTAATAAATCTTCAGGGCTTTCAACTCTTTCACCATTTACTTCTAGTATGACATCTCCTTTTTTCAACAGCCCTTGTTTATCAATTGTACCTCCAGCTAATATTCTTGCTACTATGAGATTTCCATTTTCGTCTTGTTCAACAGTTAAACCCTAAATAAAGATATTTTTATTTTTTCTATTGTATAAAATGTATAAATTATTTTTAATAACATTTGTCAATATAACATAAGTTTATAACTAAGAAGAAGTAACAAATTAAGTTACAAATTTGCTCTTCCTACTTATATCTCATTTATTCAATTATAAACATATAATGTAAAACCAAAACTGTGGGCTTTAGAGGTACATATCAGTATCTTATTCTTATTCTTATTCTTAACTCCCATTATAGCTATAATGAGAATTGCATAGTAATATTTTTTTTTGTGAATTTGGGATATAGGTAAGAAAGAATATTAAAAACATCTATTTATTTACAGAATTTACATGGATTGAAGTGAAAAAATTTAGGCATATAAGTATCCATCTTAAGCCAATAATTAATAAATAACAAACAATAATATTTTTAAATTTGACTAAGTGAATCAAATTAAATTCAACATTTACAATTTATTACTATGAATGTTGAATTTGTTAATCTACTTATACATTCTGTATGGGACACACTGATAAAACAATTACATGTGGCTTAATACTCACCAATGGTTCGTCTGGTTTTTTTCGTAATCCAATTACTTTGTATGTTTGGGTAGACATTTTAGTTCCGTTCTGTTGTTGTGGAGGTGAGGGAGGAGTTGGAGGTAAATCAGAGATATCTAATGTTTTCTTCAGTCTCTTTATTGCTATTTTATCATGTACTTCTAAAAGGGCCTAAACATAAAATTAAATTACCTATTAAAAAAAAAATTAACACAAATTTTTTTTATAAACAAAACTGACCTTAAAATGTAATTTGGTAATTATTGATAGTAAATCTTTGGCCACTGGATGTTTTGATGACGTACAGTGATGGCACAATTCGATCAAAGTTTGCTTTGAATTGTTGGCTACTGGTACACACGTTTCGTATTCCTCCAAAGAGTTATGAACCTGTACAAAAAAACGAGTAGTGACATTAATTTTCCACATGGTTTTCAATAATAATAATTATGTTTTATATTTCAACAATGATGAAATAATTTGAAAAAAGAACGATAATATTTTTTATAGTCTTATTATAGTAGGTAGATAAGTATTTATATAGTATTTTCTTCGAAGTAAATTATCAATTATACAATAATATGACGTTAGTGTTTCCATGGTAATATGAATGGAATTTATATATCCACAAAACATGTAAAAGAAGTTTTTGGCATACTTTATATAATATTCACATTAGGTACCTATATGAAATCAATACAATGAAATTAAATAGCACATAAACAACTCAAAAATTGTAATGTTTACAATACTATACAAGCATACTGTACCTACTGACTATATATGAGTCATTAGCCATAATTAATGAGATGTTGTCGTGTTGATATAATCACTACAAGTAGAACAACGATATACAATTATAATTATTAATTAGTGGTCAGAGATGAGATGGTCTATTCTCATTTATCATCAATTTTCAAATTATCAATCGGTAGGTAATTGCAATTATTATTTACGCCAAATACCAAACATATACACTGTATTAACGGTATAGAGGTACTGTAGTTATTAGTTGTAATAATAGTTCAAAACACAATTTTTCATATTGTATCAAATATATTATATTAGTATCTATATATTTCTATACACTCATTTGTACAGTAGTTTCATATAATTTGTTCCGATCATCCAAACATTCCAAACACGATACTGTATAATTTGTCTTTAGAATATTGACAAAGAATCGATGAATGAATTTGTAATTGCAACTTTGTAAACATTGTATAGTTTTTCATACGACCTTTAAGAGTAATAGGTAATTATTGTCTATTGATATAAATGGATGTTTACGAAAAACTTGCCTAGTAAAATGAATGTACATTATTATTTATTAACCTATATGTCTAATAAGTAACGGTGGACCGCGATCTCGAAGTTAATATATTATTATATATAGTCGACACACCCATGTACATAATGAACAAAATAATTCGATGAGTTAATTTCGATCCGTGAAACAAGTGGGGAGAAAATTGGAACGCAACTGCGTGACAATTTCGCAGAACCTTGTAAAACGTCGTGTTTGAAGAAAAAATATCAAACTGAGACTATATAAATATCATAATAATAGATGTATAAATTGTATCACTATACTATAATATATGTGATGATATAAGATATATCATCAGATATATGATTGAATGACTCACGTGTATTCATATTAATATGAAAAACAAAAAATTAATTCGTTTAAAAAAAAGATAACAAGGACTATTATGTTTAAGAACACGAGTACACGACTATACTGTCTTGTCTATATACATTGAAATTGATTGAAAATTGTTGTCTTAAGATCGTTAGTTTATAATATTATGATTAGTCATAGAATAATTTCATACGAGTAACAGGTAACATTGAATAGTAAACGTTAATATACGTATATACCTGTATCAGTGTAGTAAATAATATCTAGAATTTATTCATAAATTATAATAATTTTTAGTTCGTTTTTATTACCAAAAATACAAGATCAAATTTGTATTATTTCTTATCTTAAATTAGAATATTATTACAATCAATAATTTATTATAGAAATTACTAATAAGAAGTTTTTTTTTTTCCAAAAATTTGTAATTTTTTTGCTTGTTAATTTTATTTTACCTCACGTTTCATTTTATATTTCACATTATTTTACGCTAAGAAGACGCCGTATTCATAAGTGTTAACTCCTATCATATACTATAAAGCATAAAATATAAATCTATTTTTTTTCTGTTACCTATTTTACTAGAGTGATTTCTCGGATTTCAAGAGTATTATCTAAGTCATTTATATATTTAAAAATGTTGTAATTTGCTTAAAAAATGTATTCAATAGAACACTTACTTGCTTACTATTACAAGTACTACTAACTATACTTGATTTTAAATTTAATAATAGATTAGGTGGTTAGGTCAATTGATACTTTAGTATCAAAAATAATAAAGTATAATTGATAGTTTATTTATTATTTTATATATGTCATGATTTTATAAGTTAGTAAGACGCAGTCGATACATACAGATACGACGATCTTTTAAAGCAGTCGCAACAGCCAACGACAAAATGCTGTCAAACGACGCGTTTAGGTCTCCGTAAACAACAAAAAAACTACTGCTGCTGGACATGGCGATGTCTTGCCCTACCGCACCTTGTCTAAAAGTAAGCAGGTACTCACTCTGAAAGAAAGATATTACTTCGAGTTTGTGCGTAGTGATGACGACGATTTTTGATGTAAACAAAACCAGAAATTGTCTACAAGTTTACAACATCTATAATACAGTATAGCAACGAAGGCGCTGGTGTCGAACAGGTGTAAACCAAACACTGACTACAGATAAATAGGTAATAAGTATGATATATACTTGTTAAGTATTTATTATGCTACCCACAAAATATGTTGATGCCACCAATTTTTTTAAATTCATAAGTTTATCACATTAACTTAGTCGGTTTTTAAAATTAAGAGGGCGTATTTCTGATTGGTCAGAGCTTCATCGATGCGGGGCAGTGTTACGTCTGAAAATCAAATTCGACATATTTCCTAATAGTATATAATATACTTGTAGGTGCTAAAGGTGCATAATCTACTATATCCATATACTTAAGAAGTTAAGACTTAAAGTTTATAAGTATACCCACAGAAATGATAATAGTATTAGGCATAATGCCATATACAACTCATGTGCATAGTGCATACTAATTATGTAGGCGTTAGCCAATATACTCTAGGTCACGTATACGTGGTTTCGTAGAGATTTCAACGTTGTTCAAGGCGATATAATGTTATCAAATGTTTAATGATCATTGCATCTATTGAATACAAGATGCGTATGTGTAACATTGTCCAACTACTAATACGAGTTTTACGCAAAGAAAATTGCATAGGTAGAAATTGTTTGGCGATTTGTTGTGGATCGTATGCACAATAGATAACTGGCAACAATAATGTATACACTACTTCGCCAGAATCGTTGACATTTTGGGCGCCACTGTTATTGTTTTTGCAGCTCGATAACGTAATATAATATTAATTGTTTACGATCGGTTATAAGAAAATTAAAAAAAGTCTTGTCGATGTACCTAATTGTACTGGGTAAATGAAGCGAGCATAGCGGGGTGGGGTCATGTGGATGAGAGGGGAGAAGAACCTAAAATATGAATACCTTGTTGGCTTGTCTTAGTATAATAACATGAACATCTTGTTATCGGTTACTACAAAATGAATTAAACTCGAACGGCGGGAACGAAACAGAATCAACCGAATACAATATAAATAATATAATATACAATCATTACCCGTTTACGGACTCTCTCCAAATTCCATCAGCAGAGGACGAAAAAGACTCGTTGAAGGCGTATTACACACCTAATCCGTACACGTACGCGGCACACACTGCCTAAGCACAACGGTTGTCGGCGACGACTCGCACTGCAGCACTACGCGTTCCGTTGACGGGCGTGCACTGACACGCGCACGCGCACTAGCTATGAGAGCCGACAGCGTATATTATAATAATATGATAATATGCTGCCCGCGTGTACCTCTCTTCACCGATGACCAACGTCACAATTTACGTGACTAATGAGTAATGACAATATCGCGAATACGATAACGTAAATATATATAATATTATATTATAAATAAATAATAATTGTCATTATTTTTGTCATTCCGTCCTTGGATGCGAAAATGATGTTCACGATTGTTTTAATAATTGACGATCAACTATTTAATAGTAATTAGTAATTACTATCCAACAAAATTACAGTCAAGCGATTCGCGGTTATAATTTTTTTGTTTTTTTTCCCAACAGTGAAAAACTACACAAAATATTGGTGCACTGTAATTTGTAGTTAGCGGGAACGCGTACAGACGATCGTGCGAACCATTGATACACTGACTGTCGTCTGCATTTCAGAATACCGCATTATGAGTTACGTCGATTTACGACAGAGAAAACAATAAATAAAACGAATGAGCGGAGAGACGCGCCGAGTTTTGGAGGCGGGAGTAGTTGTAGACGACGGTGGTGCGTGCCTCCTACCTAAATGCTATTAATTTTTTTATCCCAGACACGACCTACACGTTCATATACGCTTGCCGAGACGACCGCGCGCATACAGGTGGTTTTCGTTTCTTAACGGATTCCAGTTGAAAACATGAAGAATTATTCTCAACTACAGGTTCGCCGCCCGCCCTTCCTATCCACACCTGTTGTATACTTGTATGTGATCGTGTATAATAATAATAGGTATGTGTACAGGTAGTTGTAATAATAATAACGCGATTAGAATATTATTCAGGGTCTCCAAATGGAGATTCTTTTACTTCGGTCGTTCACGTTTCGAACCTAACAGCATACAAGTCACAACTGAAGCCTGCAGGTACGCGTCGTCAAATTTTCTTTTTGTCTTTTTATCCTTAATAGGATCATCATTTTTTATGTATTGTGTACGTGCTCACTGCTCTAACAACAATAGGTGTACCATAATATTACAATAATTCCATATCGTCGAACGACAACTATTTTATATACAGCAAACTACGCGTGTATAACATATTTAAACATTAAACTCGTACACCTTCATAGTAAGTACATATAATATAAGTACCTACATGTTATAAACTAATCAATAATCATACTATATCCATATTTCATATCCATTTAATAGTGGACTGAGGGTTATATTATAGAGAGAGTAAAATGTTCTCTTGAACTTCTCAACTCAAGATTATGTATACACAAGTATAGGTACACCTAATATTTATATTCTATGTATTATACGAGTTGTAGGTATCGCATGCATACCGTATAAATGTATAATACTTCTAAAACGCTTTTCAATGTTTGCATTTGAACACACCTTTAACTTTCGTTTCTCATTCTCACAACAGCAGTATAATAGCCCAGTAAATACTATAAACAATTATACATACCTAAATATATGAGTGAACGTTTAATATTCATGTTTTTAGTTAAAATATAGTATATTGTATTGTAAATTATGTATTTTGTTTAGAATTTTAAAAGATATAGGTATTGGTATTCCTAACTATTCTTCATGTTCTAAACCAGTGATCGGCAATCTTTTTGGACTCTCAGACCCATATTCACGAATTAAAAAGGGTTTGCGGGCCGAACAAAAATAAAATTGTTATATTTTTAAACTATTTACAATGGAAAAAAATACTGCTTAAAACTTTAAAATAATTGAATGTATATAAAAAAAATGTCACTGTTCTAAATATTTAAAGCGAGCCGCCGGTTGCCGACCACAGTTCTAAATGTAATATCACTATAATGTCTAATATACCTATACTACATTTAACTGGGCTTATAGATGGGTACCTATAATTTAGAGTAAATATATATATTCAATTCCGGCAATTGTACCTATTACCATTGATTTTAAAATCAATGCATAGTATAATGATAGCTACAAATTATTAAGTATAAAGTAAGTAGATATATTCGGATTTTTAATATAATTTATATATAATTTTAAAATATTATACCTTTTTTATTTTTTTTTCCGTTATAACCGATGACGCCGCGGGATCTGCTTTCGCATTGCATTCTGCGGCGCAAATATTATACCTAACTTTATATAATATTATAAAAATCCATATATGATCTACGTTAAAAAACATAATTTTAACATTATCACCAAAAATATATAAATACTGCAGACATATGTATATACTATATACATAATATACATTTATGACTTATTATCGTAAATACAAAATATGTAGCTAATCATCAATGTGAGATCAACCAATCAATAATCAACGTAGTTTTATAACGATAAGTTACGATTGAATATATTATATTATACATTATACATAGGTATATAAAGGTATGTATCGTAAACATAAAATAAGCCTATTTTAACGTAAATTATACATTTATACTATTACGATATATAAATATATAAATACCAAAATTATCCATAGGTATATAAACACAGATTAAAAAACTATAGTAAAAATTTCCGTTTATGTATAATTTTATTTTATTAGAGTTTAATTTATTTAATTAAATTATAATTTACAATTAGTAATTACCTATGTAAGTTTTATGTAAAACGATATTTACGTTTTGGGTAATAAGATATTTATACAGTATAATATTATTATTATAATATATAATCAGCTTTAAATATTGAATAATAACAGCCTATATAAATTATGTTGATAAAAAAGTGTGCATATTATGATGGATATATCATATGGTGGTATACTGGAATAAGTGGAATAAGAATATATTATTATGTTAATATAAGTACAGCGTAGTCTTGTTTGGGGCGTATTTACTATTTTGCAACCACTTGTAGAATTGAAAATAAGATAATTATATGCTATTTTTATTTATATTAGTTGATACTAGATATTTATCCAATAAATGACGCTTCGTACGTGTTGTCCGAATTTCATTCCTGATGTTGGGCAATTGCTTGTTTTTTTTATCGATATTCAAAAAAAATTATCAAAATAACAAGAAATTGCTAAAAAAAATAAAAAATACCTTAAGTACCTACGTAAAAATAAATTTAATACACTTAAATACTCATAAACTAATTCAAAATGATTGTCAATAAACTTTTAGCGAAAATAAGTAACACGATCTTAATTGTATTATAATCATAGGCGCAACTAGGGGGGGTCTTGGATGGGCTTAGCTCACCCAGTTTTGTCTGTAGCCCACCCAGTTTTATATGTTATCAATACTAGTGATGTAGGGGCAAAGCCCCCGTGGGTTGCTAATATCAATTTAGCCTACCCAGAAATAGAGCTCTACTTGCGCCTATGATTATAATACCTATAAGTATTGAATAACTCGGCTTCGCTCACGTAATAATAAAAATAATAATAATAATAATAATAGTAATAATAATCAATTCATATATAAGTAAATACATTGGTTTTTTATTATAATTAAACCATTTAAAACATAACCATGATATAGAATAATTTTTATAATTTAACTTTATTTTTGATATTTACAAATGATTCTATACTGAGTTACTCAATTCTAAAATGACCGAAGTCAAAACTTCTTGGTATACCACATTCTGAGTTTTATTTTATATCTAAGACAAAATCTCTATCAGACAAAAATAATAATAAAAAATAGGGCGACGTGGTGACACTCAGGAAAGTATTAGAACAAATCTATGAAACTAAAATTGGAAAAAAGTTAAGTAGTGTTGTCACAGAATTGGAACATAAAAAATTTCCTGTTCTTTTATCTATATACAAAGATAACTTAACCCTTAATAAATAATATTATAATATTTTATATTTGTTCCTTATCGCTTATTGGCGAACGTATTGTATAAAGGTGATGTAACACGCGTAATAATAATATTCATATTATAGCATACAATAGTACTTAAATAAATTATTATAAGAATACACATGGTTATGTAAGCGTATACATTAATCATTATTAATTTTAATAATTTTGTTTCATATTTTTTTAATTCACTTAAATAATTGGTAACAGGTAAAATTATATATCAATGTTAAACTTTGATATAAAGATATCGCGATACATTTTCGGGTAAATAAAAATTATGTCGATAATTATAAATTTATAAATATATCGTTGGTTAACACTAATTGAGTAGATATTCGGAAAAAATCGAAATAAACTCTATAAACAAATATAGGAAGCATCTACAATCTACGTTGATATATATCTCTGCTGTGGTTAACCGCTAACATAATAGTTCATAAATTATAATTGTTATAAAATAAATTTAAAACAATTTTTTCAATCAATATACACGGATACACACAAAATATAAAATCGTATAGGAAGTAAAATTCTTGAATTTTCGGATGCTAGTGCCTACTGTGCCTATAATTAAATAATAAATTCATCACAAACAGTATTATAAATGTAGTATATATTATTACACCTTTCATGGTTCACCCGTAGGAAAACATATAACACCTCTAAAACAGTATTTCAGCCAGTGGCGCAACTAGAAAAACATTTCGAATGGGGGGGGGGGGGGTTATATTATTACAATATATATATACATAAGATAAGTATATAGGTTATTATAGGTACTAGGCCTTGGAGAAATTTCAGGGGATACACTTAACTCCCCCTGGTTGTTCCACTGATTTTAGCTAGCATAATAGCTACTTTCGTATGAAACAGGCTTTAACATATTATAGTACTTATCAGCTTTCGATATAGTTTTGAACTTTGAAAAATCACTTTTTAGAATATTTCATATTACCAAGTAGGTAAGTCAATAATTGTACTGTCTTAAGACAAAATATAGTTTAAAAAACTATCTTCATAATATCTGATTTGCTGTTCTTTCTTTTATGATTAAATTAATTTTAATATTGAGATCGTCACTTTTTAAAAAGTATGCATATTAAATAAAAAATGTACAAGGTTATATTTTTGTTTATAAAAATCTGATTTAAGTATCTGGTAAGTACATCTTACATATTATATTAATATACCAACGTTTGAAGTAAACAAAATACTAAAAGTGTTTAATAAGAAACTACAGATAGGATTTTATTGACAACAACCGCACTGCTGCTATTGATATGCTTAAACATTAAACTTATTCTTACAAAATTAAATTATCCGTGACCCCGTGGATAGGAAAGTAGATACATTCGTAGATAAATAAAATGTTATAGTTTTTAGTACACTTATGACTATTAACTATTAAGTAAGAAAGTGGTACTAACAAAACTCTAACCAGTTATATATATAAATTATTATTAATCATGTACAAACATTAACTGTACGTTTTTAAAATAATCTATTCAAATATTGTAGAACCTATAAGGACGCTGTTATATGGGTAATTAAATGTTATGGCTATATTAAGCAAAAATATTAAAACATGATGGCTACTGGCTATCGAGTAGGTATCGGTACTAACACATAGAAATGTTTTCTAATTAATTTCCTCCGGGTACATTTTAGATGGAGTATTTATTTCCAAATATATTATTAATCGTGTTACTAACAAAACAAATTACTCTATACCTTAACGAAAAATGTCTAAGCTCATTTAATAGGAATAATAAAAAAAATTGAATAAATGTACTTATGTACGAGGAATATTGCGTCGATTTTTTAAACATTTTATTTATATGTAGATTTTAACATTAAAATGTTTGATGAATTTTTAAATGGGTACTAAATACTAAAACTAAATAGTTCACATAGCTCGTAAAATTTAGTATAAAGAATTTTATACATTTGATCCTTAAAAATTCCAACTGGATCCAATTTGATATCAACTGAAACCGGAAATTACCCCTTGAAGTTAAAAACCGTAGACATTTTTTTACTATAAAAAGAGTCTTCAAACACAAATAATAATTTTAGTTTACATTATTTTGTAGTAAATACATTGCATGTAAGACAACACATTATATTATATACAGCGTACACTATATATTTTATAGTTCACAAACAAATGTGTTGTTGCATGAGCGAACATTATACTTAAGATATATTTTATCCAAGAAAAACTTTCACCGCCACTCAGTGTTTTAAAATATAAACTTATGTATAATATGCAAGTATGTCATCACATATATAAAACTGAATGAAAATACGAACTTTCATATGCCTGTAAAGAGAATCTTTAATATTATTATTAAATAACTCATATATTAGTATAGTATACTACCATATAAACTATACAGTAGAAAATATATATACATATTAAGAAAATAAGAATTTATACTCACATTATAACTAATAAAGCTTATCATAAAATTATTAATCGTCTATTAAAGTATTATATACCTAATATTTAACACAACAATATCAAATTTGTGAAAAAAAAGAAACTCGTCTATTAATGTGAATAAATATTTGAGCCAATTAAATCGTAGAAAAACATAATAACTGAAACAACTGCCGACTATTATAATATATTTTATAGTAGGTATGAAACAAGTTCAAGAAGTCACATATTGTGTATCCTATTCTCGAAACTACGTTTTTCTTGTTTTATTATTTATCCATATGGTTTCCTTGTATATTATATTTCAAATTTCAATTGCTATAGTTTTGAAAGTAGATGCTTTACATACATATAGTAAATACACGCGTGACATGCATTTTCAAAAACACCGGGACAAGTATAGATCATCAATACAACGAAGATTCTTATAGATTTAATTATTTTATAGAAAAAATCCTAATAACAAAATATGAAATCATGATTATGTTTGACTTGTTTGAAAAATATTAATGTTAAAATAAATGTTTTCTAATTAGTTATTTATGTGAAAATATTAATGACATAAACAATACCAAATATTTTACAGATAGGTCAAAATTAATTTCAATAGGTATATAAAATCGATTGCTGAAATCTACGCACAACAATTATAATAATTCTCTTAAAATGGGTATTGATATTGAAACTGTATTTAAGTTGTATCTGGAATTATATAAGGTAAACATAATACCTAATAGTTAGATCTTGGATTTACAGATTCAGATCAGACAGAGGAATGTATTGGTTTAACAATTAAGTGTTTTAACAAAAATGTTTTTGGATTGAGTACAATTTTTTTCTGACCGATTTCGCGTTACAGTTTCCCATTACAACCTTGCTAACCTAATTTAGTTGTATTAGAAATTTAGAACTCATCCTTATAAATAAAACCATAAAACAAAATCAATATATATGCATTCTAAAGACCCGTAAAAACATCATATCCTTGATTCACTATTTTCCGTGATATAGTGGATAGCAAATAGATAATAGTATGGTTTATAGATTGGGGAAGAGACCTGAAACATCCACTTTACAGTATAGGTACTATCTTAACATAAATTGTGATTTTCGTTTATTCTCAAAATGATAAAATGCTTTAGCCGTAATAAATCAAACGAACCGTTGAAATTACATCGAAAAATAACTGTATAACAAATTCTATATACGATTTATATCGTATTTTATAACGAAAAAATAAAATCTAGATTTGTAACTTTTTGAATTATCCTTATACAAAATATTCAATGAAAAATGTTTAAAATATATAGGCTGCCTATATGGGGCTGACTGTCTCTCTGCTCAAAATGATTTTTTGTATACCAATATTATCATTAAATTAAAATTGTTGAGTTGTATTCAAACTGTAGTGTTCTTATACTATACATATAAATATACACTGGATATTTTCTAACTGATACGAGTAAATTATTTATTTTTATAAATTACCTATATTTTATACTTAAAAAATTATTGTACAAAATAATACTCATACTTAGCTTTGCCTTAAACAAAATAATTCAAATTTCTAAAAATATTTTTTACATAATGTTTTTTGTTTTGATTAGACAGTATCGAACGAATCAATGATTTAGTACTCTTTACATTTTTATTTTATCATGTAAACGTACCTATATTTCGTACAGAGATAAATATATTACGCCCGTGAACCGTTTCAAATTAATATTGTTGTTTTTAATTACGTCAAAAATTATTTTTCAAGTTAATATTTTAAGCTGTTTTAAAATACGCATTTGTAGAAAAAAAATCGAAAATATGCATTAATATGCACTATGAATTATAAACTTTCAAACATCAAAATTGTTTCTTATGACAGTCCATGATAAATAATTTAAAGTTAGCCTCTCTTCCTATAATGTATACCCACATGCCCTAGTACCTTAATAAAAGTCGACAAGAAATACATTGTTATAAATAATAAATATTTGAAATTCAGTGAGTGCTACCTCAGATTGGTATCTGCTAATGTAAAATAGGACGCATTCAAAAAATTACAAAAATGGCAAATATGATTAGTTTTAGAAGAAACGAAAATAGAAAGTTTTTTATTTATGTAATGGAAATACATTTTAAATTATTATTATGAGTCGTGCGATGAATGTATTGATTTTACAATGATGTGTGTGTTTTTTTATGATGGTCAGCAATTGGAAGCTTGTAATTTTTAGAGGTTAAAATTAAAAATTTCAATTATTTTACAAAATAGTCAAAATAATATATAAAAAAATTAAGGAAAAACGAGAATTTTTACGCAAAACTATAGTACCTAAGCATGATTAATGCTCATTATAGTTAAAATTCGACTTAAAGTAATTAAGAATGGGTATATCGTAAATGTAACGGTTTTTTTTTTTTTAATGAGTTTTTGCTTGGATAGAATGATATTGGAAATCAAACAATCTTTTTTTAAAAGCATCTTAAATATATTCAATAAAAAATGATAAAAATCTTTGTAGAGTTTCTATCCAATTAATAAATTACAAGGTTATAATTTTTGGTAAAATTGTACAGCAAAAAATTAACTTATTTATTATTCATCCACTGTCTAAGTATATTATTTTAATTTTAATTTGCAAGGCATTGTGTTTATAATATTTCGTTCAAGAAATATTTTTTTGAACATAGACATATACATGTAGGTACTAATAATTGTTAAGAAAATATGTGAAATCTTATAAGTGCATGTGTAATTTGATTAAAATCACATATTCACATGGATGATATAGCCACGTACGATTAATATAAAAATATTTTATACATTTTATTTTATTATAAATGAAAATGTGTGCTAAAAGTTTTAATTCTAGACATTTTAGGAGTTCTATTTATAAAAATTCAAATTTGAGGAATGGGAACATATACGTTGGATATAATCACTTATGTAATATTATATAAATTATGTACTTATATAAATAATATATTAAATTGTTTATTTGACACATAAAATATGCCAAATTGTGTTTAAGTATTTAAAATAATTATTTAGCTACCTATATTGTTTTAATCTAAATCTGAATATAATAACAAAAAAACTAAATTCTATTATTAGATATTAGTTAAAACTACTAAGTTATAACACGTATATATTATTATCTTTATATATTGGCTAATATTAATGTAGATTTCAGTATACTATAATTACACGAAGTTAATTCTTCATGAACGATTTATAAGATAACAAAAAAAAATATTTAGAACATTCATGAATAATTAAAATATTATTTAAATTATATAATTATCTACCTATCAATGTCGTAATATATGTACATGAAATTCAGATTGGTCATAAATATTATTATTCACATGATTTTAATCATTATAGGTAATACCTATTACCTATACAATATTACAATATAACATAAATATACAACGTTAATAAGAAATAACTATAACTGTATACAACTATATAGAATATATTTTAGTCACGCTTTTATAATATCAATAAATAAAACAAATGACCTTTAAAGTTTCTCAAGACAGATAAATACAACATTATACCCATATTTATATGCAGTACATTCTACAAACAAAATAAAATCACTACTAAATTAAATTGTTTGGTATAAAAAAAACAACCAGAGAAGTTTCTATATAGTAGATTTTGAGAGCAACTTGTTATTAAGTAGATTAGTCGATTGGTCTAATTTATATGTTAAAAGAAAATTGTGCTTGTTGATATTTTTAATTGTCATGAGAAAAATGTTTGTTTACTTTGCATAATAATTTATAATATTATCAATCTTTTAAACGAAGGATGAACATTTTTATCAATAATCATAAAAAAAACTTTAAATAATTTTATAATTTAAATGTCTTTAAATTACTTGAAAATTGGATCGTGTAGAAATAATTTTACAGTGAAATGTTTTAAGTTCTTACGAAATAATAAAAAAATCTTTAAAGAGAAATTGTTACTTTAGGTTTAAATATCTAATGTCATTAATATTTAAACTTTAATCTGTCATAAAAAATACATGTGACTTTACGCTAAGAACATAAATGAAAAAAAATATTAATATAAATTGAAGAAATCGACAATTTCAAATATAGTGTATAGTTAACTAAAAAAATAGTCAACATGCGTGGAAAATTATATTAATGCTTATATGAATATTCAGTGAAAATTTCAAGACTACAATAATAATTCATTTTTGAATTACAATAAAAAACAAAATCAATTAAGTCTAAAACAGGGTTTGCGTAAAAATTACCATTTTGCGTTAATTTTTTTTTATTATTTTGAAAATTATTAAGAAATTTTATACTGTAGGCATATCAAAGTATCAATTGGATTGATTTACAGCAACTATCATTCTGAATATTAAACACTAAAGTTCTTTTTTATTTATAAAAAGGGTAATCAATTTTTATACATATATATATTATAAATAAATAATAATAAATAAAAATAAAATACATGATAATAAAATTAATACATATTCATTACCGCTCAGAATATTAAATATGTATAAAATTATAAACAGTATTGAGGATAATAATGTATGGAAATATAGTATAATATGGTAACTAGTAGATATCTAAGTTACTTAAAGCTGTAAGTTAAAATGAATAACTTATTTTGGATTTTTAACGAAATGATGAATATGTTATAGTTTTACAATAATGAATTGTATTTACCTACTTATTTGTTATTGACTATATAGACTATTTTAAAGTCTGGGGAGGAAGAGATCTTATCGGTATTCGTCCATTTTTTTAAATTATTTTATACACTTAATATTTTACTACATGTTTTATTATATACAGTATAATATAACAGTATATAATATGTATACATTTATTATTTTGAGTGAAAATGTCACAGAAATTATAATTTGAAAATATGTGTCCACCTTTACTATTTTAAAAATACGCATAAATAATTCAAAGTTTTTATTAACAATTTTAAATTTCTAGTAAGTACACTAAACTGAATACTCTGTATACATGAAAATGTAATTGGTAACATATCTTTTATACATACTCATTACTAAAAGTTCATATAATTAGGTCCATTTCCCCAGCCCCGCCAAAATGGAAATTCTAATTTTTTTTTCAAAAAAAAGGTGGGGTTGGGGAAATGGACCTCATATAATTATAATCATAAAATTAAATTTAAAACTGTATATCAATACAAGAAAAACATTCTACGTATATTTTTTTTTACCTATAAATTGTAATATGTAGATAATATACTCTACATAATAATAGGTATAAGATATTCTCGTTATTTATATTCCCATTCAACTCCCGTCATCTAAGTATTATTATATCATATTTTTTTTTTCATAAAATCAATAAATTAAACTTACCTTAATTAATGACTCAACGGTAGGATTATCCATTAAAGTTTTCAAAAATATTATATCAGTCTCTTTAGCTTTTACATGATAATTGATTTCGTCCATGTTATCACGAACATGTTGAAATGCAGCTATATCAAACAAAATACAAAAATTGTAAAATTAATGATTGCATATTATGTATCCATAAATTATTATAAATTATAGTATACTTATATGCGCTTATATGCATATAATATTATAATGGTGAATTGTTAAATAATGTCACGATTAGGGCTTGGAAGTGGATGCATTTTGCATTTTTTTTTTTTTTTGGAACTTTTTAGACGATGAGAGCATCTCCTGGCCACAAATGTGTTTCATTAGTATGTGAATCTGAACAACTAATTTTTATGTTGTATTTTTTGGTATTTATTACTTTTTAAGTCATCTTTTGACATTTTTAGGTTATTTTCACACATTTTTTGTCATTTTTATGTCATATTTGCATTTTTTAAATGTTTTTAAGGTCATCAATTTCCAAGCCCTACTCTGGAGTATACGTCTTTTTTACGTAGAATGTCGTAGATGATATCAGTCAATAATAATAATAATCTTTCATCTTTCATAAAGTCAAAAATTTTTTTTTATTGTTACAGTCTATAGTCGATATGAATATTTTTCTAAGTCCTAATTAGAAATGCAAATATTAAGTACATGAACCAATAGTTTGTACAAGGTGGGGCAGTGAAACGGCTGATTTAAAAATTAGATTTTTTTGATAAAATGGTTTAAGATAATAATGTTTATTAGATATTAGTTCAAAAAAAGAAAAATAGTCCAATTAATAAACATGTTATGGTAAACAACGTACTTTTGCAATAAATATTAGTTTTATAAAAATAACTACTTTCATTAATTCATGCATATCTTTTTATTAATCCTTTAAAGCATGTTCTAAAATATTTAAAATGTTGTACCTAGTTAAAATTTAAATTCTAGTAGACTATAATGCATACTGTATATAGTATAGGTACTCATAATCTTATGTTAACTTTAAATTATAAACAATTCCAGAAAGCTATATATAGCTATAATATAGGACCATTAACTAAGATAAATAAATAAATATATAAATATTAGTTCATGGTTGATAAATTTCATCTTAAATTAAACACCACTCTCAAATATTATTTTATTTTTACTGTTTTTAATATATATATGAATAATATTGATTTTATAAATAATTAAGTAATAACTAATAGCTACGAAACAGTTTCAATTCTGTCTTTTCAGTTATCTATAGTTTAATGCAATTTTAAAAAATGTAAAATATCCTTACAACAATACTCAAAAAAGTTTCTTTTTATAATTATTATGTACATGTTATATTGTAATTTGTTACTGTATTTTAAGATAAATTTATCAAATCTACGAAAAAAAATTAACGGAAATGATTTATAAAAATCAAAAAAAATACCAAATACCTGTAACCACTAATCTAAATAATCTATTACAAAACACACTACTAACTATAGTGCCTAAAATTTTATATTATGCATTTAATTTATAGTGACATTTAACACCCGAGTTAAACGCATATAGAAACACTTAAGTTATACTCATATCTGTATTCTGTAAATAATTGTTGCATTTGAAAATAATGTTTGTACAAGAATAATAAGTAATAACCGCAATTATATGACGTTACGAAACAATATTTGTATTTAGATAAGTTCTAGGTACTATATCTGTATAGTGTATAACATGGTTAATAGTTATATTCGTTTATGTATAAGTATAATGCTTACGTAAATGGAATAATATGAAGATTGTAATTTGTGAATAGAAAATTAAGTGACAGTAAATATAAGTAGTCGACAAAATATAATATACAATTTATTTCACTATAAACGAATATACAAATACGGCGATTTCTAAACTATATATAATAATTATATAGTACGAATTATTATGATGTATTCGTTTAGATGTTGGTAATGATTTTACGACCTTTTGTATAGTAGGGACCGAAAAAAAATATTAATTTTTATCATTACGTGTTTTAGGATTATGGAGTTTAAAACCGACACATACAGGACATACAAGACTAAAAGAAATATTGTCATATTCTCGTATAGTCGTATGTGTTACTTGTATTTTTTTGATGATAATTAGGAAGGAATTATGAACCATAAAAAAACAGTGAGATAATATTATGTGTTAAAATAAGAAATAAAAATACTATAAAAAAATTAACAACAAATTTGCAAATTAAAATACAATAATTAGATTATAAAAAAAGTTATATAAGCCTACGAAAAAATGATGTTCGATACGACTAGATATATAATGGAATGTATATAGTCGTCCGTTATAGTAATACATAAGATTATAATAAATTTCAAATATCCGCGTTTCATAGATTTTGTGCGTTACACGATACATTTTTGACTTTCGTTGGAGAAATAATATATTTTTTTTTATAAATTTCAGTGTGTTTATGGTTGGACGACGCCTTAAAAGTTTCTTTCATAAAAATTTAAATTTTCCTGAATAGGTGTAAATAAAAATAAGTATATGATACCTACAATTCATTTAAAAAATACACATTTATCTGCATACGGACCAAGTTTGTAATTGTATGTGGTGTGATGAAAAAAACATACCTATCTGAATATCTACCTACCCCCCGGGATCTAGAAAACAATTGTAAATCATGAAACTTTAAAGATATTATAATTTAGTAAATGTAATTTGCACGGAGCTGCTGTAAGGATCTTATAGCTCTCTAAACGCCGCTTCTTATTTACGAGACGACGGATACAAATATCTGTACATATTTTTCCGTTTAAAAACAATACCGTTGTCGTGGACCTTGTGCGACGAGATGTGATCGACGCTGGCCATACTGGCCAACAATTCGCGTCGGTCCGACTTGTTCCTCACGAAGAACACCATTATATCGCACACGACGTCACTAGGATTGCGCACAAATATTTATTTTATTATTTAATATCGAACCGGGACGCGCCGAAACGTCGGTCGGTCGGTCCAAGTTGTTGTATGGCACTCGAAGACAGACAACACTTGCGGCGGCGTATACGATATGCACGCCACGGCGAACGTGCACCGACTACTTTCTGGTTTCTACCTACGATCGGACTTGCGCCCGAACACGACGGCGACGGCGGCGGCGGCGTTGAATAATAATCGAACCGAAAAGCAACCGTGCGCGTACCGGGGTGCGTGCGTGTGCACACCACGTAGACGTAGTCGAGTCGTCGTCACCGGTTGTGCGTGTGCGTGTGTGTGCTTTGCGCTCCGGTGGTGACCGCGTGTGGGACGGGGCGGCAAAGGAAAAAACCGGTGAAAACGAGCGCGGCAGACGAGCACCGCGCCACTCCCCGCCGCGCCCGAACAGGACTTGTCCGTACAGTTGACCGACGCAGCCGGTTTGGCGGGATCCGCGCGTCCGCCGCTGAATGCTGATCGTTTCTCTCTGGGCTCTGAACGCGATGCGCACGCGGGTTTTGGTCTCGCGCGCCCGCAGCCGAGAGAAAGGATTAAGGTGGGTCTACCGTGTATGGTTATTAGACATCTATATCATTACACTTAGAAAGATTTGAACAGGCTTTTAACGGTTTTTCAAACAATATTCTTCGATAAAATTCGCATACTCGTACTACCTATTTTAAAGCTAGTTTGGTACAATTTCGTTTATTATTCCTATTGGGCCTATTCAATATAATATGCTATTATGGGTTGTCACACGCGTAAACGAACGAAAACAATTCATTTATAGGTATACTAATAAATTAGAATTAGAGTACTATAGTTTGGTCTTCAATAGAATTCAACGTAACGGAATCGAATATAATTAACATTTGAGACATATTAACGATTTTCAAATCGTTCCTTACGGATACATTTTATACACGTCGCGTGATTTATAGAATCTAGTAATTTTCTGTTGTTTACAGTGTCATATATCGCCCATCGCCTATATGAAATTAATTGTAATTGTAGAATATTTTTAATTTTTTAAAAATACATAAACCAATTTTTTCTTACCTAAAATGTTGTTCGTTTTGAATTATTTATTGTCTTATTGATTTACGTTTAAACATTTTTATCTATCATAAAGCTTGACAACTGACAAAGTTTCTCACTAAAATAATTTAAAAGTTACTTAGGCCAAATTGACTTTTAAATTAAAGTGTTAGAGGTTTTAATTTTAACTATACCAATTAAAAAGAAAATAAATAGTCTATATTCTGCAAACGGTATCGTTGTCATTTCAGTTTTAACTAAACCCGATATCGTGCCGATGTTCTCGCTTTTCTGATTTTAAATTGTCAGATAGTTTTTTTAAAACCATAAACGTACACTGCACAAATATAATATTAAACAATATGTATAATATGTGGCATTGTGACAGTGTGACATCAATATTACAGTAGAAATTCAAGACATTATATTTATATATTATTTACGATTATATGATAAACGCAAAGCTTAGGAGTTCGAACAGAGAGAGTATCTTTATGAATTAAATTTTTATTTCTTTAATAATCTTTAAAAAACCAATTAGTTTATCATTCGATTTTATCAAAAATTAATTTCACGTTAATATCTACACGATCTTCTATAAAAAAATTTTTTGTTGATTTTTTGAATATTTTCTTCATGTATTTGTTATATTCACTTAATCATTACATTAATTTTAGATTTTGAGCGGAGTAATGATGTATGTATTGATTCTACAGCTATTTGTGTTTTTTGTAAATATATACAAGATAATAGACGAAAAAATAATTAGTTTTTCAATTTTAAGGGTGGTCTCTGCTAAAAATTAGATCTAGTTTGAACATTATTTACGGCAAAATTAAAAATACCCATTGCCTAGTATTTTTCATAATAATTAAAATGGAAAAACAACATGAAAAAATGTAAAAAAATTGTAATTTATAACGAAATTCCAGTTATCAACAAAATCTATTTTATTTTTTTAAACTCGAAAAGGAATAATCGAAGATACTTTAAATTTTTATCAAATGTGTTATATGATCATTATTAATTATATAAATATAATATTATTTTCAAAATATTTCAACTTCTTTGGAATTATTTATAAATATTTGATATTTGAAATTTTTTTGGTTTTTTTTTGTATATAAATATCGTTAAAAATATTTCTTGCTCGGTTAAAAGACTTGAAAATTTAGTACAAGATCCCATCACATGAGTTGTTTAAATTAATGATATATTATTGTATAACGAAAAACGATTCTAAGTGGAAACCACCTTATATCTCGAAATTATATGTTTATTTTATATAGCTTAAAGTTATTGATTTTATTTTTAGTATAATTATAATAAGGTGATATAATTTTTCCGGAAATATTACCTAGTAAAATTTATGATAATATAAAATACATAAAAAAATTAAGTTTCCGCTAATAATGCTTTTAAATTATAACAAAATAATTAACAAATATTATTTATATATTGTTTAAATAATTAATTTCGTACAAATTGAACGTAGAAATGTCTACAAAAAATAATTGTCATTATACATTTTTTAGATTTTATGATTTTAGTACGAACCACTTAGGTTAAGAATCTTATACTACATTTTAAAAATTTAGATAAAAAAAGAAAGGTTCCATGAATTGTTAACTTCAAAATTATTTTCAATTTTTTATAATTGACGAATTCCATCAAAATTCTGATTTCAAATTCATATAAAAAAAATTGTGCCTATGTATCTTTAATATTTTTATACGTAATATCTAAGAATAACTATTGTGATATATTGTATTATATTTTCATGAATTTTGACCTAGTAAAATTTTTGATCGACATTTATAACAAAAAAACTTAAATTTCTCATGCCTATTATATAATAACTCAAAATAAGAGTTAAACAATTTTGAACATTTTATCGTATAAAAAAACAGTAATATAAACTTTTGATAAAAATTCCAAGTATCTATTGTTATTATTATTGTTTTTGAAATACAATAAAATATCAAAAATTGTTCGAGAAGAAATAATTATTTTGCGAGTAGATAAATATCAAATGATGTTATAAACATTTGAACAAATGCTCATAAAAAAATAATTCGACTTTTTAGAAGAATTTTTTTTTACGTTTAGGTTGAGAAACTAATAAAGTTTTCTTATTATATTCTCATTAGGTAATTGTGGTGTGTTTATTTTATTAATGTAACTTATTCTTATTCTGTAATTAATATATATACAAAAAAAATATATGTTCTATTGTCGTAAAAATCAAAAAGTTATTATTTATTAGTTTATTACATATCATTTAAATATTTACATATAAGCAAATTATATAAACTTCATTTGTGACTATTACTTTAAAATGTACATAAAATGCAAATAGGTTGTATTTAAATATACATATTTTTATAAATAATAATTTACATATTACAGCTTTAATAAAATAGTTATCAACCTACATGAACATATTCAGTGGTTCACAAAAATCACTGAGAATTTTCGGCGGAAACATTTAAAAGGGTATATGATGTGTAACAAGTTGGCGGAAATGAATGGATTACATATTATACTACACTATACTAGCAATATGTGCAAATGCATTTCATATCTATATGGTTAGTGAATATGCATTAATCACAACTAAGCCGACAATTATATGTTGTAAAATCCTATTAAATATGTATGTAGTTATGTCTAAAAATTACCAAAACAGGAGTTCCTTTAAAATATGATCTAAAAAAAAAACAATAGATTTTATTATTGTATTTTAAATTAAGAAATGATTTATATAATATTATACTAAAAAATACAAATGACTTTATTATTGATAAACAAAGGGTATGGTAATTCGGTGTTATGAATTTCTCTTCATCTAAAAACCAAATAAAAGTATTTGATGTATTTAATAAATAATGATGAAAAAAAACACATTTGAATGATAATCAATGACATTTTAATTTTTACTCAATGTTATTTTGCATTGAACAATTAAATTGAACAACTTGTATGAAATATAAGTGAAACGGTTACATTTTTTGTCTAAAACACGAGTATACTACCTATAGTAGGTATACGAATTATCAACTGACCTACTGAATCCTGATATTTATACTCATAAATCTTGAACAACGATTTTGTGATTCCCGATTCATTAAATTGAAGATGTCTTAAAAATTTTTACAAAATCATAAATAACTTCTAAAAAGTAGAAAATCCTAGACTAAAAATATACTCTGGATATACAAAAATTTAAATATATACAAATTTAAATATTTTGTTAACAGAATCGTTAAATTATAAAACAGATGTTGGTATAAACTAAATATTTTTTTTTTGACTAACCAATAACAATATGCAAATGCAAACAAATGTCACCTCTAATCATTACACTATTTACACATACGAGTATTGTGAATGTATAATAATTATTTGAATGCATTTTATTAATGAATTTAATTTATATTATATTAATAGTTATATTGATTATATTAGATTCTGAACGAAGTGAAGAATGTATTGATTTTACTATTTTACTATGATGTGTGTTTTTTTTTTGTGTCTGACGACAACATTTGGAGCAGTAATAATGCTGCGATTTTTGACTTCAGCCCCTCTTTGAATAAGAAAATTCATCTAGTTGGTACTTTGGGGGGGGGGGTCAAAAGTAAACATTTTCAAATAGTTTTCAAAAAAATCGAGAAAAACAAAAAAAAAATGACAGAAAAATGGCAATTTTACGAAAAATCACTTTTCGACAAAATCGATTTTTTGATTTTGCTGTAACTCAAAAACGAATTATTGTAAATACTTGAAATTTTCCACCAAATGTTTATATTATGGTTATCTCTTTACAGTTAAATTTTCAAAATATTTTGACCATTTTTAAGCTACTTATAGACAATTGAAATTTTCTAATTTTCTAAGGTTTTTTTCTTTAAATGCCGATAAAAATTTTTTGGGTGGCCAGAAAATCTTGAAAATTTAATACAAGGTTTCTTATAAGTTGTTCTTAAAGCGATAAAAAAAATCCGAAATCGTTAGTCACAATTTTTTTTTATAAGTGCTTAAAGTTCGAATTTATACGAAATATTTCAAAATTTAAATTAAATTTCATACTCTCATTATGCGTATGTTGCCTAATACTTTTTTTTATTAATAAACAGATACTATAAAGTAACTATAGTAACATATAAAAACTATACTATTTGTTTCAAAATAGAATATATGACAATATTTAAATATAATATATCCTAAAGACCTAAACTGACAAATCATCTTCATTTAGAATCGTTTTTCGTATACAATGATACCTATCATTGCATTCAAATTTAACCTACCATAGTCTGAGGTCCACCACACCCTCTAATATACAGCAGAGCGATACCCACTTACCCGCTTTCATTAATTTGTTGTTATATTTTTATAAATATATTTTCAATAAAAATTAATTAACCTAGGTACTGTATTACCAACGGTAAAATAAATACTTATTAACATTATAGTCCACATAATCTCCGCTCTGAATCATGCTTTGTATATGTTACGCCGAATTCATGAAATTGGCAGAAAATTAGCCGATTTCATGAAATAAGCAGACTTTTTTCTGCCGATTGCATGAACTCGGTAACATATTATTATGACATAATTACAAATAGTGGATTATAAATGAACAATAATTGTACGCGTGAATGATTAAAAATGAATACCTATTAATTACGGCAACTTGTTAGATTAGGGTCAGTTAGGACCGGACAAGGCTATCGACGTTGTACTTGTCGTACGAATTGCACATCTAAAAAGTGCATATGTAAAAAAAATAATATAATGTGTAATTCGGCGTACCACCCAAGCAATACTTGTCAAAATGTTTAAATTTTATACAATTTTTTTTTAATTCACTTTTTTTACACATTATTATTTTATTATATTTCCGGTGTTTTACACATATATTATTTAAATTATGTTTATTTTTTTTTTAAGAAGTCTTGCCTTTTTTTATTTTTTATATACATATAATATTTATTATTACAATTTGATTTTATTATATTTCCAGAGTTTTATACATTTATTTTAATTAAATTATGTTTTATAATTTTTTTAAGAAAGCTTTTGCCAATTTCACGCAATCGGCAGTATTATGCACTTTGAGTTGCCGATTTCACGTATTCAACAAATCGGCAATTTCATAAAGTTGGCGTAATATATATACTTATAATTGGAAATTTACAATTTAAAATTTAACGCATCTATCACAGTGATATTTTACTGTAAAGAAGATTGAAATCCACTCACCTACCCATCTTTTTTGTATTAAATACATATAAATCCACACTTAATTAAACATTAGACAATAAACATGAATAACTAATGTGTGTTTTCCAATATAATTATACTATATTATAACAGCTGAAATAATTATTATAATTTTAATATAATATATCTAACTGTGCGTGATGAGAAAGTGTAACAAAATATTTTCACTTTTCAAAAACATTAAATTAGTGATCAACATTTACAGGATATCTGTAAGATTTTACAAGTATAATACGTAAAATTGGTTGTCCTGAAAGAATTGTATTTATCATATTAAACTAGGTACATAGTACATACTAATAATTAATAAATTTGATACCTTGTTATTATTATTAAAAAAAATAATTATTAATATTTTATCGCTTATTAATTTTATTTTTTAAACAAATTTTGTTTAAAACAATGTGCTTATTATTGTATATAGTTAATATATTAATCATCTAGAGAGCGCTATGTGTTGGTGTAAAAGCCTGTAATACGTTGGTGCTTCACAATTCGTTTTTAATATTATTATTATCTATGGTAGTGACTCAGGACTTAAGCAACCAAACGAATCATCGAGCAAAATATTTTATATTAAATATTTGGGAATTTTTTCTCAGCAGTTGGCTAATTCTTTATAAAGTTTATTTACTTGAAACATAAAATTAGGCTCTGCAGTGGCGTATTTTCAATTTTTTTGTGGGGGGAGTCCTAGTATTAAGTATAAGTTTATAACATTATAATAAAATACATACGAGTTAATTTAATTATGATACTTATTATTGATATTATTTATATAATATTTGAAAAAAAAAATTTCTGGGGGGGGTCGAGACCCGGGGACCCTCCCCCCCCCCGTAAATACGCCACTGAGGCTCTGATGGATTTAATGCTTATTAAAAAAAATCTGCTAACACACTTCTGGTATTTTTTTGAAAGTATTCAATTATCAAGTATCATCAAAGTATACAAATTTAAAATATTTTTCTTTAGTAAAATGAAATTTTAGGAAAATAACACTGTAAATCGATAGTATACTATTATTGTGAATTTAAAATATATCAAGCGCGCAGATAAAGAAATCAACAAAACAATTTTTAAATAAGATTATAATAAATATAAGATAAATATAATTATAAGATTAATTAAAAGAAGATGGACAAGTGGATACTGTTCTGTTGTACAGTATAGGTGTCGACATCGAGAGCGGAGTGAGTCACTGTAATTTATGGATGTGTTAAATTTGAATTCAATATTTTAATGAATAATTAATGATAACTAATGATATATTATCAATATATACGAATACCTAATCTGTTATTCTGAGTAGAGACGATCTGTCATCTATATAATAGAACTATTTTTTTTTTTTTTGTAAACTAAATTATAAAAATAATACTTAGTTTCTCAAGTTATTTTAGTATAGTAATTATAAAATATCTATCAAAATTTATTTCACAAAATGTTTGTAAGCATGCCTATAAAATTAATTTGACAAAATCTGATAATTAAAAATAAAAATTTTTTGTGGAATTAAAAAAATATTAATTGTAAAAACTTGAAACTTTTACTTTTAATTTATTTTATACGATGAATTTTTTATAATATTTGATTAATTTTAAGCCATTTAAAGGAATATATAAATATTAAATATTTTAATATTTTTTTTTTTTTGAGTGTTGATAAAAATATTTAAGCTTGATCAATAAACCTTGAACATTTTATATGATATAGTATTATACTGTTTTATATACACATCATTCTTATAGCAATTTAAAAATAAAGAAAATACATAATATAGGCACAATTTTTTTATAAACATATGAGTAATAAGTGTTGACATAATTCGTAATTTTAATGCAATTTTATTGTTTTGATTAATTTTTTATATTTGAATATTTGTAAATAACACAACTGTAATTTATGTTTGTAGAAGCAAATTTTTTTTTTATAAAGATCAAAAATTAAAAAAAAAAATCGTAAAAACCACGGTTATTTGCAAATTGTTTTATTTTTAAAAATTTATTCAATTTTAATGTCTATTAAGTTTAAAAATAAAATACAAAATTTCTCATAAGTTTTTCTTCTTAAAACAAAAACATCTCACATAAATACCTAAGCAAATTTTTTATAGACATTTCAAATTTAATTTTTTTGTCATATTAAATCTAAAAATTATATTTGTAGAGAATTAAAACTTTTTACCATATATAGGTATATTGTACCTACCTATAATCTATATGCTATTATTTACTATACACAAAAAAAAATAAAAATATTTTGATTCATTTTAAGTTGGTAGATGAATTAATAATAATATTAATAATTATTAATAATAATATAAATACCTCAAATTTAAAATATCCTTATAAAATGTTCCAGGTTGCATAGATTTGTACTTCATTGTAATATTTTATACAATATTATTATAATATTTTTAATCATAAAATTCAAGTTTAACAAAATCATTATAATGACCCAAATCTAATGATCAACTATTAGGGTAAACTCACACCTATATACTATAGGTATATACCTAGCAGGTTTATTTCCTACGTTTTTTTTTTTGAGCTTTTTCTAAGACTTTTTTTCTTTTTAATTTGGCATATAATGCCATCAAAGTGTTTTTCTGTGTGTTGATTTGCTTCTTTAACAATAATACTTTTAAATTTAATAATACAAATACCTAAATAATTAAAATACACCTTTCAATACTTTTAAAGTCTTAACATATTTTAAAAATAACTGAAAGCAGAAACGGTGCTCCGTATAGTCGGTACCTACTCATACATTTAAAATCACAACCAATGGAACGCTTATAAAGTGTTAACCGGTACTGGGAGTTGAAATAATAAATATTAAAAAGGCAGCATGTCAGGTTAAACGTGTTAACTATTGTAAATACTACTATAATTAATCACGAATTGCAATGATAAATGATTTATTATTTCAATGAATTTCGAACTCTATAATCCTATTCATTCATGACATACTAAATTCTATTTTTTATGCCCCTATTAAAATGGGTTGATCCACTGGATCATTTGCATGTTATAATAGTAATGGTATATTATTGTATATTATATTTATTTTAAAGTCAATTTTGGATAGAGTTCTGTAGCTCACTAGCCTAAATATGGCTGATTTTATTGTAAACATATTTATTTGTTTTTAGATTTATAGGTAATATTAAGTGTATATTTTCATAGGCTTTCAAATGCTTTATTTTAAATTATTATTGAATGAAAAAGAAAGAGAAACTATCGGTAAATCTTTATGGATATATTTATATCTTTATATCCAATATATTTTATAACACCTTTTCAGCTTTTTACTGCTTCAATGAGTAGCATTGTGGTATGGCTTCACATAATCACATAAGGCATTAAGGCATAAGGTATAATATTAACGTTAAATAATATTATAATCTATATAAGTAAATGTTTGAGAACACACGTCATGCTTTGTTATAAACATAGCTATGGTTGAATGACCGTATTCATGTAACGTGTTTTGTGTGTTGAATTGCAATTTTTGTAGATTATATTGACATCTAATCCAGATTAGAACATTCACAAGAGAATAATTTTTCTAATTTATATAATTCATTAATATAATTCAACGTGTAGGCAAATATCATTGAAAAATGAGGTATACGCGCAAGTGTATAATATTGGGTATATTATTGGAAAATATAATACTATCATCTCATCAGTTACAGTTATACATTTAGTAATTATTTATATATAGTTATTAGTTAGAACATAGTAATTAACTTCGTAATTAAAGTGAATTAAACACAATTCAATAATTTTCAAAACTACTTGTATTTAAAGATTATAATATCAACTCCCTTATAGTATTTCCACGGAAAATCAATGTATTTAAATATGTTTTTTTACAGTAATCAATGGTATATGTTTCAATTTTTTTTTCAAATATTTATATATGATAATCTTCTTTATCATATTTTTTAAAATAGTTTAAAAAAATTTTATATCAAAATTGAATGAAAACCACGTAGATATTAGTTAGCATACGATTTAGTATAGCGTAGTATTAAGAATTATAAAAATGTTATTAAAAACTTAATTTTTTTAAATAACACAGAGGTCGTTTTTTTCAAACACTGAATAAATTATTTTATTTTTTACGTAATAACATTTTTTTTAATTAAAAATAATTATTATTAATATTATTTTAAATTGTAATAATTAATAGTTAATCTTTAATTAAAGCTCCTTAAATAATTAGGAATGGTATTTAAAGAATGTTGTGATTGTTATGAAAAAACCGACGTCTATGTACCAATAAATGGCTTTTAATCTAAAAGATACTATACATATAGTCGGTGCATACCATTGTTTTGTTTATATTTGATTTCAATTTTCTTTAGAGATTGAAAATCAAAAATACTATAACTATGGTTTTTATATAAATAGTATATCGGTATGTATGTATACCTGATACACTGATTTAAGTGATTATAAAAAGCATAAAACAGTAAATTAGCCCAAAAAAAGTAAAATAAAATGATGTTACATTTATTCTACAAAGTATTAATCACAGTTATAGCTGATAAAGCTTTATTTTTAATTGGTAGAAAAAAACAAACTATCCATCAAAAACCGTATTATTATTCTAAATTAAAACTTAACACTTCTATTTCAGTAAATTATTTTAACATTCGACACCATTATACAACAGAACGACTTCCCCGTCTCCCCGGTCATTTTTAATTCTAATAGTTTCTATTTTGTGAGTGGCTCTGGTCATAATTGATTATTATTGGTTAATTTTTTTTTCCACTCACACAAGATCTTGAAATGACACTCTTGATACCTACCAAAGTATTTATATATTAATGTTTAATAATAAAATAATATATTATTTTCTTATGTCCCAATAACACATCATTTAAATCTAATTAATAATATTATAGTTTGTTTATGCCTACTTACCCAGCTTATCCCTGCAATAGTGACGTGGGGACAATGCGACTACTTGGGGAAAGACCATTACGTTCACGGTAGAAAACGATTTTAATATTCACTGGGCGGCGGTGTCTTCAGTTAGGAAAACGAATTTAAATTATAACAATGGTAATAACGACGATAAAAAAGCGAATCACACACACGGTGGCAGCCCGTGGTTGCGCTGTTGTATGGATTCCGCACGACGACGGCTAAAACATAAATAAAATATAATTATAATATAATATTACTGCGATGGCGTCACCTGACACTTTTCCGTTGTATTCGTCGTCGCCAACCCTCTGGGAGAGAATAAAAATATAATATTCATAAGTTATAACCGTATCACTATCGTGCGCGTGTAGTACGATCTGTTACTATACTACTACTAGTAATACTGGCACTAGGTTAGGTACCATTATATCTTTATAATATTATTATAACACTTCTTCTTCTTTTTATTATTTATAAGCATTTTTTTACGTGTTTAGAAAAACGACGATCCGAACGCGTGGCTACGGCTATTGCCTACCGACACTAATAGGAAAATAAGTCTGACAACTACGCGTTGTACCTATGTATAAATACGAGTGATATACCGAGTGTATCGAGTGATCCATAGGTTACACTTGTCTTATTTTACAAGACGATTTTTATTTATTTGTTGAAATTACGGACTGGTAGCCCAATGGTTACATTAGAAGAAACATTTAAGTACATGAAATATTAACATAGAAATATATGTGATAATTAATAAGAAACAGAAAATAGAACAAATATATAATAAGATAAAGTAAATTAATAAGAAGAGTGAAACAGTACAGAGTTAGCAATCCTCATAATTCTTACAAGTGACTAATTTTTGTAGTTTATATGTACCTACCACCTACGTCCTACATATAATATCCTATATGAAAAAAATTATGTTACGTAACAAATTATTTTGTTTTTAATTGATTTTTAATGACATCTGTATTTTTTAATTTCAAAAGTAGACTACTTTTCTTTTGTTTGTTTCTTTAATTTGAATTTATAGAATATTGGATAAATAAGCTTATAAACATATTCTGCTTCTAATTATGCTATTAAACTATAGTTTGTCATTAACATTAATTTAAAAACCTAATTAAAGCACTGCGCTAAAAAATAAAGTTTTTTTTTATAAAATAGTAGTTATAATTTATTATCTATACATATCTACTTATTTAAACATTTTAAACTATACCAAAATACAACTATTTACATTCAAAATTTGTTTTGTTACATATATATATATTATATAAACAATTAACAAATCGCTCTGTAGGTAAATTTAAGTTATAATATCATCGTCCCGTATGGTGTATAATAATAATATTATGTCGGCTATATTTTATACAGGCGAACACAAATGATGCATACGAATTTGAAACTGCATTGTACATATTATAGTACCTATCTATTGAGTTTAAATAGTTTAATGCATTACGCGTAACTCGTGGGCATATACAGAGTGGTCCATGATTTTCGATAGCCTAATACGACACTGTCGTATTAGAAAACGGGAAAGCGTCATAGCTGCCCCTCCCGTATACACGATATATAATATATCGTGTAGGTATACTATATGTATGGCAATGTAACACGTGTACCTATATTCGTAGTTGCCATAAGTAAGATCGATGTCGATGGTGGATGATACCTAATAAGGCAAACCGTTTCCGTGACGAATGGATTTCCGACCCCGTGTTGTAATACATAGGTATAAGTACCCCGCACTGCACTCTATCTGGAATCGGCCGTGATAGTGTTGGAAGAGTTAGAAGTAGTTGTGATGACGTGAGGAAGTGTTTTTCACGGTTAATATTATATATTATTATTTATTACAATAGGAAATAAATAATAATAATAATAATAATAATAATAATAATAATAATGATAATATACAGCACACACTTATTTAAGTATTTACTTAATGAGCTAATATGGTGAGCATAGTAAGCTCGTAGAATATATGAATTCATTACGAGTAAATTACTCTCGTATTTCAGAAAATCAAAAAAAGATTATGCCAATTTCATTTTTACGTAAACGTAAATTATGTTGTAAACTGTAACTTATAATATTATATTTATTACATAACAATGAAGAATAAATTCACTCTTTTTGGTCATAAGTCATAACCTATATTGACCGAAAAAATCCCCGTAGACGCTGGTAGCTCTACACAATTATTGTTCATGTGTAGCATATTATATATTAGTAGGGCTCGGAAGTTGATAACCTTAAAAACATTAAAAAATGTAAATATGACATAAAAATGACAAAAAATGTCTTTAAAAAATGACCTAAAAGAATTACAAACATTTGTTTTAAATTAATAAAAATAAATTTTTTTTTAAATTGTACTTTAATTTACTATAAAATTCTACATACGTTTATAAAAACTTATAAATTACTCAAAAATGACAAAAAATGTCCTTAAAAATTAAATAAAAAAATTACAAATATAGTAGACGTAGACAAACATTAACCAACGTTTTAATTTTCGGCATTTCGAAAATATTATGAAAAAATAATAAAATTTAGGTACAATAATATTTACTAAAACACGACAACGTCGTCTGTAAACAGTGACTAATGAGATACAATCGGATAGTTACTAATCTTAGTCTGTGGTAAGTTTTAAGTTAGCTATCGGCATAATGGCAATCGACAAGAAACAATAAAAAGTGAACTAATGTGAAATCAGTAAAAATGACTAAAAATTTCAAAAAATTACTTAAAAAGTAATAAACACTATAAAATGCAAAATAAAAATTAGTTGATCAGATTCACATGCTAATGAAACACATTTGTGGTCAGGAGAGCATCGTCTAAAAAGTTCCAAAAAAATGTAAAATGCTACAACTTCTGGGCCCTAATATACTCGTATAATATTAGATAGGTAGGTACCGCCAGCCACTAAGGCATTTCTAATTCGAAAATTATGACTTATTAATATGCATATTATTCAATAATTAATATGTCTTTTTAAAAATTATTATAAATTAGAAAGCTATAAAAGTTTTATTTTCTTTCGCTTTCAAAAAATTTTTATCAAGGACAATTGACATAACATTAACTAAAGGAATAAGATATTATTGTAAATCACTTTTTTCTTACTATCTAAATTTATCTTATCTAGTAAATTTTTTTGTTTTAAGTTGATAAGATTAAAATTTTTTTGATTTATGAATAAATTTAAATACATATAAAAAATGTAATTATTTGGAAATTAAGCAATAAAAATAAATTTAAAATAATATAGTTATATCACGATTAAGGAGACATAATATATCTATTATATAGGTATATCGAAAACGGCTAAATGAAAAAAGGGGAAAGTAAGTAACCGTTCTGCAAAGGTCATTAGTTATAATTAATTAGATAATAGATAACAATTGGTTGTAGTTGTAGTATGTAATCAGTTGATTACATTATAATTTAATGTGTTTTGTGTTTATGCTACTGTGTTTTCGTGTCTACATAATATTTTAAATCTTCACATAATTTATTTGACAAATTACATTTTACAACTACTAGTGTGAATTAATATTTAACCTGTCCTATAAGATTTAAAGGTAATTTAAAGAGTATTAGTGTTCTCTTGTTGGTTCTTTTACGATATTTTAATTTTTAAAGGAGTTATTATGACTTATGATTATGTACAATATTAACAATTAAAAATTATAATAACTCACTTAATATTTAAAGCATCATAGGACCTATCAAAAAGAACAGATAATTTTCTTATCGTTATAAGAATGCCAACACTCGCTATTTAAGGAGTTTAATACATGAAATTTGTATACGTATTTCAGTAATTGAGAAGAATTAAAATTTTTAATCTTATATATATATGTGAATACTAATTCTAAATATTTTAAAAGTGGCTCCATGTCAGTAACAATAATAATTGATAAGCAACAAGAAAATTATATAAAAAAGTCGTTTCGCGTGGGAAAAAATCGTCAAAATCACAAGTACATAATTATTTACAGTAGTCTTTCTAAATTTTCAAATTAAATAGACGAAAACTATATCTGTGTCATGGCGTTTTTATTATTTTGATATCAATAGGTATTTAAAATAATTTTTAATTTTTATGAACACAAAATATAAAAATAAAAGAAAATAAATCTGTACAAATGAATAAATACGATTCTCTTTAAGTTATCAACAAAGTAAGTATGATAAATACATTACATACATTTCTTCTATAATTCTATATGCATGGTAAACATTTGTTATGGCTTTATTGAATACCGTCTTTGTAAGTTTGCCCAGGTCTATTTTGAACACTGGTTATGACGTATTATCAAGTCTGATTTATTTTTTCAGTCAAATAACGTAAAGTACTTATAAGTTGAGAACTGTAATTGAGTGTCTATAGTTATCAGTCATTAGTTACCATCGGTGTAAATCAGATCAGGTTGCAAGGCACTTACAGGGTAACTAAATCTAAGTGGAACTCGATTTAAGTGCAATTCGATTGTGGTGTAACTCGCATGAGGTCAAATTTAACCTTAGTGGCTAAAATGTTTTTGTTAGTTTTGAGCACACTGCATACTTCACCAATATGCTTTGCATAGGGCAAAAAAGTAGTGAAGCTAAAATGTTTAACATATAGTAAATCGTAAGATGTTGAGACCACGCTCCCTAAGCTTTGATCTACTACAAAAATTAATGTAATTTTGTATTAAGTAGGTATATTAATACAATTTATTTCTTTTTATTAAATTATATCATAACATTGTAACATATGCGTTAATCTAATTAATTAAACAGACACGTATTTATAACTACACGTATATCAATATAATATATAACTATTATATTTTTAATTTGTTGACTTGTAGTCATATATGGTATTAAAAATATCACAAAACAATTAGAATAAGATAATTCTTCTCTATTCTTTTAAGTAAATTTCCCATTAATACTTTTTGATATTCTTAGTATTTAGAGTAGACAGAGGAATTGTAACGTTTTTGAACTATCTATTGATATTCTGTCATGTTTTTATACGTCATATTAATTTTATTATATCACAAGCTACAAGGTATAAATAGTTGTATATTTTTTTCTATATTAACAATTAGGTAATAACTAATAGCTAATCAACAGTTATAATAAATAATATTACATAAAACATAATGCATTAAAATTTGGTGAACTTATAAAAATCCTTAGCACTTCCTTTCCATTTCCAATTATGGGAATTAGGTTAGGTACATATATTTTAGGTCTTTCGTCGCCAATTTTAAATTAATTTGGCATCATATAATACCATGGGTATACGCATGGGTGTAATGTGTATAGGGTCAAGTTACTTAAAATATTTATTCATTTAATGGTTTTCTAAAATTTAATAAACAAATCATGGCCGATATTCCATAGTAAATCATACATGTTTAAACATATTATTGATTAATTATAATATTATATGTTTAGTGATTGGTCATTATATGCCACTCCGCGCGTATTAGTGTTTTTGTATTATACATATAGGTGTTGTTAATACATTTAAACGTGCGGTAAATATCGTCGCCTTCGTATCCATAGAAACAATATATAAGACAGAGGAGACGTCTCGGGCGTTATTAAACTGTCGACACGTTATTTTTTTATTTCAGTATGGTAAAAATCTAAGTAAAAACATAGAAACTAGTGGTCTGTGTTCGCATCACTTTTAATGTTATAAGTTCCTGTTATTTTAAAAATTTACAGTAAGTATTTTTCATCGTTTATACATACTAACTACTAAACATATAGGTACAATATAATTATATTACCACCTAGTATTGTTTTCGATGACGTGTAGACTATAGGTTGTGTAGGGCGTAGGCTATATCTTCTCAATACTATAATAGCTAATACTAATAGCTATATTATACCCTCTACCACGTGTAAAGAAATAATGTGAAAATTACGAATTTTATTATATCGTCGACAACGGTGCCAGTCATTACAATTTACATGTATAGTAACAAAACGTTGTTCATGCAAACATCACTTTGTATAGGATAATTATATATTTTAATATGCGAGTATCACGTTCTGAGATAACATTCCGGAAGTTTTTGCTACTAATTATCGTAATAATAGTAAACAAATAACTATCTCGACGAGTAGGTACTTCAATAATTCCGTAGACGTAAATAGCCAATAGGGTACTCAAATACATTGGACTGAGGTTAGAGGGTTCTAGTTAGGTCATTCGGCTAACGAGTAAAAAATACGCAGGAAAATCTATCCAGAAAAATGGACGTACACTAAATATATTGTCGAGGACAGATTGACGAGAAAATTTTTAGAAACATAAATATAATAATTTTTATTACGTTAAATTTAACATAGGCAAATAGTAAGTTATTATAGTCGTCGTCAGATAACATAACATTAGTACACCGACTAGCGCCTGGGCGACGCGATAATGTCAAAACAGTGGTTCTCAAAATCTTACCCGAAATGCTAAGGCTAATTAGTAATAAGTAGTAATTTACTATCATACATTTTTAAATTTCTCATTGAGCAATTGATATTAATACCACGTGAGTTAAATATTGTACTTATGTAGTGCGTTTTAAAAATAGTTTACATGTTAATTGTCAGTACAGCTGAATAGCTGATCATTATAACAATAATAATAAAAAAGTATCTTGCAGGTAGTGTGTTTATAAATTATTATTATTTCCTTTCTATTTACTATAAAATATTTGTTATAGAATATAAATAAGTATTCTCTTAGTTTCTGTGATCTAGGACTAGGATTTATAAATAATAAAAAATAGAAAAATATACAGTAAATATTTTACAATTAGTTTTGGCAAATTTGCAAAAAAATTCTTCAAAAAATTGTCATAATTTATCTCTTTCACTTTTAACCTCAGATATTCATCAATATAAATGTTACGCACAAAATATAAAATTTCATATCTACTCGGTAAACATGTGCCGTACTAACAAATTAATTAGTAATAATCATAATCCACAAGCCTAAGATAATATATTATCTATTTAACCGACCATACTAACATAATATAAATTGTTTATACATGAAAATAAAGGAATAATTATAGATCTCCATTAGATAAATACGATTTTACATTAGTTTTTTTAAATACATTTTTAGACTAAAGAAAAAAAATATGCTAATGCAAAGAAATCATAGCTATATAGTAATGAATATTTCTATGATTAGCGTGTGCTCGTGCAATTCTTTATATTTGCTGACTAATTAGTGATGCACGCATGTGTGTATACGTGTTCGCTGTTTATCAGTCAAAAATTGCATCATTTTCGCATTACTATCTATATAATTAATAAATTTTAATTCATTACCGTATATGCATATCGCAGTATACGCTGAAAGGTTGATTTTGAAAATATGTAATCTACATATACCGCGACACGGTACCTAACGCGTGCTGTTTTAGCGCCAATCTGTCAAATTAGAAACATCATTCACCCATTCGTCTACTTCTCTAATTATTTCCAAACGAAATTACTATTATTTGTCTTAAAATTAAGTAAAATTGGCTTAAACGTTACACATTTAGTATGTTTTATATATATATATATATATATATATATATATAATTATTATATATACGGTATAGTTACATCAAATAATCGAAATACTGTAGTAGACAGTAGTACTACGTAAATAGACTAAAGTATTGTATGAGTAATAACTCATTAACTTGTCTCTACCTAGTACCTAGTATCACTCGATAATAAGCTCAACCAAGAATAATTAACTACCTAAAACTTGAAATTACAACTCGTCACACTGCTTTTACGATACTTTGGTTTATTTACGTAGTACTACTACAATATTTCGATTATTTGATGTAGCTATATCGTGCAAATGGTTTTTGAGCGCATATATTCAGTGTATCGCTCGATTGCGCAAAACAAAAATGAATTTATTTTAAGTACAACTTATTTGTTTTGAATTAATTTACATTGTAGAGCTATTTAATATGAATAATCAATACAATTTTTTTTTTTTTTAATATTTAAATAGTTATGAGTTTATTAGTATGACAGCTTTCATATCCTACCCCCCAAACAGTAGTACGAAAAATCCACTCCAGTTAATCTGGTTAATCCTCAATGATACCATATTCCGATTAATAGCCATTTTGTGAAACATGCATAGTCTATACTGTGTCTATAGACTCCAATATTTGGTTATACGTGCCTCGTGCCTACTACTTTGAAAAATACTAATTATTAGCTATAAGGCATATAATATATAATTATAATAAACAAATACTTATGCCAAAATTGGAGGGTATTATTCTTCCCGCAGGAGAAGACCAGTATAATTTGATGTGTTTGTATTTTATTGGCTTTAAAAAATCGTTATGTTCATTAAAGCATTGTTAATTTCCGTTACACGCGTCATTTGCATTTAATAACTTTCCGGATTTCCCTATAATACACACACTTTTAATTTATACCGTATCACTTTAATCATTAAATATCTATTCTCTGAAACTTCCATCAGTACCAATTTAAATTTTTGGTATGTCACTAGGCGAGGTTATAGCAAACAGGGGGTGATTTTGAACGTCCCTGAATAAATAGACTCACGGCACGTGTTTACCGATCGTTATATTTACTATTCAGTGCTATAGTACCAAATTGGTGTAGTAACTAGTGGTTAAGAATTCAATTTTTTGTTTAAAATCGAAGTGAAATATTATACTATTGAAAATGCTTCCAAAAAGGGTATGTAAATTGATGAAAATGTTATACATACTATTATATCATTTAAATTATAATATCTTAGGTATGTTAATACTCAATACTTGGTGATAAATGATGATATATTTTGGGATAATAGAAATTTCTAGAAAAAAATTAAATTATTATAATATAATCTTTTAATAATTCTTTATGCTTATTGTTTGAATATATTTAATTAATTAATTATTAACTAAAAAAAAAAAAAAAAAGCGGGTAAGTGGGTATCGCTCTGCTGTATATTAGGGGGTGGGGTGGACCTCACACTATGGAAGGTTAAATTTGAATGCAATGATAGGTATCATTGTATACGAAAAACGATTCTGAACGAAGATGATTTGTCAGTTTGGGATATATTATATTTAAATATTGTCAAATATTCTATTTTGAAACAAATAGTATAGTTTTTATATGTTACTATGGTTACTATGGCCAACATTTGCATTATGAGCGTATGAAATTTAATTTAAATTTTGACATATTTCGTATAAATTCGAACTTTAAACACTTATAAAAAAAAATTGTGACTAACGATTTCGGATTTTTTTTTATCACTTTAAGAACAACTTATAAGAAACCTTGTATTAAATTTTCAAGATTTTCTGGCCACCCAAAATATTTTTATCGGCATTTGAAGAAAAAAAACATAGAAAAGTCGAAAATTTCAATTGTCTATAAGTAGCTTAAAAATGGTCAAAATATTTTGAAAATTTAACTGTAAAGAGATAACCATAATATAAACATTTGGTGAAAATTTCAAGTAATTACAATAATTCGTTTTTGAGTTACAGCAAAATCAAAAAATCGATTTTGTCGAAAAGTGGTTTTTCCGTAAAATTTCCATTTTTCTGTCATTTTTTTTTTGTTTTTCTCGATTTTTTTGAAAACTATTAGAAAATTTTAATTTTGACCCCCCTAAAGTACCAACTAGATTCAATTCCCTATTCAAAGAGGGGCTGAAGTCAAAAATCGGAGCATTATTACTGCTCCAAATGTTGGAGTCAGACACAAAAAAAAAAAAAAAAAAAAAAAAACACACATCATAGTAAAAGCAATACATTCATCACTTCGTTCAGAATCTAATATAGTTTATTTAGAAAAATTATAAAATATCAAAACAAATATTGTTTATTGATAGGTATTACATATAATCAGGGCCGTATTTACGTCTAGGCCGGCAAATTTTTTGGGGCGGAAAATTTTGTAAGAAATAAAAAAAAATAATATAGGTAAATCGTAAATGCATGAAATATTTATATGATTTTTTCTTTAGATATCTGTGTGTAAAATAACGGGCGCATGCCGCATGACACTGAAAATGTCATTAATACGAAATCAATTTTCTCATAATGTGATGAGAGCATTGAGAGCTATAAAGATAAAATACCTACCTAGGTACATAATAATATAAGTTGTTCTAAAAGTAATTACGATAAAAATATAATATATATAGAAATTGGCTAGAAATATTGTGTATCCACAACTTATGTATTCGAAGTATAAATTATGATGATATAATCAACGATTTCGCGTTTAAAAAAGTTCGTCGTAAAATGTTATAGATAACATAGGTTATGATTAGGTATAAGTTTAACTATTAAGTATTACTAGGTATAAGATTAAAGATTATTAAGATTATTTTAAGATTAAGATTTAAAATGTATACTGATAATGCCTAATTAGGATTTATAATTATTATTTGTTTTGTTTATAATGACTATTGACCTAATTTCTTTAAAATGAAATAAATTTATTAGAAATGATTACAAAATTTTTTTTCTTGGGGGCGGCATAAATAAAATAAAAAATGAAATGACTAAATTTTAATTAAATTGCATATTAATTGCACATTTTAGATTCTGAACGGAGTGATGAATGTATTGATTTTACAATGATGTGTGTTTTTTAGATTCTGAACGGAGTGATGAATGTATTGATTTTTTTTTTTTTTTATATTTTAGATTCTCAACGGAGTGATGAATGTATTGATTTTACAATGATGTGTGTTTTTTTTTTGTGTTTGTGTACAGCATAACTAGTCGAAATAATGTTTCAATTTCAAACTTTGGGGGTGGTTTCCGATGGCAAAGTGGATATCCTTGGTGCATTATAGAGATGAAAAGTAAACATTTTCCAACAATTTTCAAAAAAATCGAGAAAAACAAAAAAAAAGTGACAGAAAAACGGGAATTTTTACACAAAACCAGTTTTCGACAAAATCGAATTTTTTATTTTGCTATAACTCAAAAACTAATCGATATAAACACTTGAAATTTTCACCAAATGTATTAACGTCAAATATTTTGACCATTTTTAAGCTACTTATAGACAATTGAAATTTTCGACTTTTCTAAGTTTTTTTTCTTCAAATGCCGATAAAAATGTTTTGGGTGGCCAGAAAATCTTGAAAATTTAATACAAGGTTTCTTATAAGTTGTTCTTAAAGTGATAAAAAAAAATCCGAAATCGTTAGTCACAATTTTTTTTTATAAGTACTTAAAGTTCGAATTTATACGAAATATGTCAAAATTGCGAAAATTGGCAAGTAATTTTGTGGTTAAAAAATCGTAAAATTTTTTTCTTTTATAACTAAGTTTTGAAAATTTGGTACAAGGTTCTCCATACATTTTTCTTCAAATATCTGTAAAAAAACTACCGGATTCAGACAAAAAATTTTTATGAGTGTTTGAAATTTAAATTTTCACAAAACCGCGTTAAATAACGGTTTAGCCTCAAACGATTTTTGATATTTGTTGTTATTCAAAAAGTATAAGTCGTAAATACTTGAAAATTTTACCAGTTATTAAGATTGCCATTTTCTTTACGTGATTTGATTTTCAAAATATTTTGACTTTTTTTGAGCTAATTATAGTCATTTGAAATAATCAATTTTTTTTATTTTTTTTTTATAAATGTTGATAAAAAAAATTTAGCTGGGACAAATTACTTGAAAATTTAATTGAAGGGTCCACATAACTTGTTCTAACTCTCATTCGAAAATTATAAAAATACATAGGCACAATTTTTTTTTATTAGCATTTGAAGTTCAAATATTGACAAAAATTCGTCAAAATCATGAATATTTTTCACTATTTAGTAGTTAAAAATTTATAAATATTTTACTATCAAAAGCTAAGAATTGAAAATTTAATACTATGCTGTCCATAAGTTAAGCTTAGAATAATTATAAAAAAGTTTGAGGATTATTCAAATTAAAAAATTTTACGAGTATTTAAAGTTTTAATTTTAATTTGAAATCAAAAATACACGTGTAAAATAACGTTTTACTAATAAATAATTTTCGATTTTTGTTATTTTTAAAAAATTATCAAACGTAAGATCTTGAAGCTTTTACTTAAATGTTTGAATTTGTGAATTTGTTTCAAAATAGAATATATGACAATATTTAAATATAATATATCCCAGACTGACAAATCATCTCCATTCAGAATCGTTTTTCGTATACAATGATACCTATCATTGCATTCAAATTTAACCTACCATAGTCCGAGGTCCACCCCACCCCCTAATGTACAGCAGAGCGATACTCACTTACCCGCTTTTTTTAATTTAAAATGTATATAAATATCATTGAAACACTGAAACATTTAAATGTTAATTTTAAATACAAAAATACTCGTAATAATGAAAAACTAACTAAAAAATGCAAATAAACTTTGGTAAGTATGTAAAGTAGGTAAATTCATACACATGAAAACCTTAGTAGATATCTTACATCGGTAAATATAAGGTCATGAGGTAAATTAAAAATGTATTTTAGTGTATAAAACCTAAAAAAATAATCAAAGCAAAATGTTATTATTATTGTTTAAATTGAAAAAGTGTGCACTCAATTTAAATAGTTTTTAATTTAAACTTTTAACCTAATATATTTTGAAATACTAAAATTTAATACACAGAATAATCAAAATAAAAAATCCAAACGAATGGCTAAAAGAGGTGCGTTAGCAGTTCTTCAAGAAGAAGTCAATAATAATGATGATTGGGCAAGAGTTATGGGAAAACCGGGAATGTTAGGTAAAAAAAAAATCACATTATTATAAAAATAATAAAATAATCAAATATTTTATGTTTATTATTGATTCTTTTATTAATTATTTGTTATTTTAGTCATTGACGTTTATGCAGAATGGTGCGGCCCTTGTGTAGCAATGATTTCATATTTGAGAAAAATCAAATTGGAGTCAGGAAACGAAAATCTAAATTACGCCATAGTAAATATTACATACCTATAATCATGTTCAATTTTGTATTAACTCTAAGAACAACTGAAATATACCTATATCAGAAGTCAAAACATAATTTAAATTGAATAAAACGATGATTTCTATAGATAACTCAATAAGTTAAGCGTTTTGAATTTTGATTCTAAATAATCTAAATACATATTATCTTATAAAATTGTTATGTTGGTTAACACCAATTGAAGATAAAGTATATCTTAAACCATTGTTTATTGGTAATATTGTTTCTATCATTTTTATATCTAGTCATCTAGATATAAGTATGTATACATATTAAATATATACTCGATTGAAAACATTTGTTAAGGTACATTTCTTATTAAAATCTAAGATCTACTTATGATAAGTATAATTAGTAAATTAAATATAAAATATATTAAAATTGTATAAATATCCAATCACCAACTTTGAGACAAGTTTCTGGTAGCAAATTAGATCTGGTTTGAACTTGGTATTCAATAAAATCAATTTTGTCTTTTTGGTAATTTGGCGTAACAACCGAACAACCGTATAAACATTTACAATTTTCAAAAAATTATGTTTATGCCAGAATCTCCCACATATGGACATTTGGTGTGATATTCAGAGTATTTTAACTCGTTTTGAGCTATTTATAGAAATATAGACATTTTAATTTATTTATCTTAATTTTTTATCTGGGTTAAAATTCTTGAATATACATAATTTCTCATAAAATGTCTATTAAAAATAATTAAAAAAATCGGGTAAGTGAGTATCGCTCTGCTGTATATTAGGGGGTGGAGTAGACCTCAGACTATGGTAGGTTAAATTTGAATGCAATGATAGGTATCATTGTATACGAAAAACGATTCTGAACGAAAATGATTTGTCAGTTTAGGATATATTATATTTAAATATTGTTATATATTCTATTTTGAAACAAATAGTATAGTTTTTATATGTTACTATAGTTACTTTATAGTATTTGTTTATTATTAAAAAAAGTTTAGGCAACGTACGCATAATGAGAGTATGAAATTTAATTTAAATTTTGAAATATTTCGTATAAATTCGAACTTTAAGCACTTATAAAAAAAAATTGTGACTAACGATTTCGGATTTTTTTTTATCACTTTAAGAACAACTTATAAGAAACCTTGTATTAAATTTTCAAGATTTTCTGGCCACCCAAAATATTTTTATCGGCATTTGAAGAAAAAAAACTTAGAAAAGTCGAAAATTTCAATTGTCTATAAGTAGCTTAAAAATGGTCAAAATATTTTGAAAATTTAACTGTAAAGAGATAACTATAATATAAACATTTGGTGAAAATTTCAAGTATTTACAATAATTCGTTTTTGAGTTACAGCAAAATCAAAAAATCGATTTTGTCGAAAAGTGATTTTTCGTAAAATTGCCATTTTTCTGTCATTTTTTTTTTGTTTTTCTCGATTTTTTTGAAAACTATTTGAAAATTTTACTTTTTACCCCCCCCCCCCCCAAAGTACCAACTAGATGAATTTTCCTATTCAAAGAGGGGCTGAAGTAATAAATCGGAGCATTATTACTGCTCCAAATGTTGTCGTCAGACACAAAAAAAAAAAACACACATCATTGTAAAATACATTCTTCACTCCGTTCAGAATCTAATACATAGTAACCAAATTTTTTTATAAGAATTCAAGTTTAAATTTTCAATGAAATTCGTAAAATCTCAAAAATGTGTAAATTTTATTGTAGTTAGAAATTCATAACATTTATTTTTCGGAAAAAATAAAATCAACCTACCATATAACTGATAATAAAATAAATTATTTTAATAATAATATTATAAAATATACTTAATGATACAGGTTGACAGACGGTCTTCTCTGATAATCGTTTTGCTTCTATAGTGATTTGTATCATTAAATTCAAATTTAATACATCTATTAACAGTGACCCAATCGACATTTAGTCTTAGTGTACAGCCGAACGGTATTCACTAGCCCACCTTTTTTATTATACTTATTATAAATAAGTAACTCATAGTAAATAAAGACTTCGTTTAATTGTGAATATATAATTCTAGGCAAAATCTGACGACATAAATGTGTTAAAAAGGTTTCGACAGAGAAGTGAACCGCATTGGATGTTTTTTTTTGTAAGTATCTATATTGATTATTAATAATGAATAAAATATATTTTATTATTAATATACTAACGTTAATTGTAAATATTTATCTTTCATTAATTGTAAAAAAGGACGGAAAATTGGTTAATGTTGTTATCGGTATTGATGCTCCCAGATTAATACGATTAATATGGGAAGAGTTGGAACAGTATGCTAAATACAAGAATGGAGAAATTCAAAAAGAGTTTGTGAGTATTCAATATGGAATTTATATTTTTGTGCATAGATACCATCATAAGCGTTGAAAAATATCCAAATATTAAATTGTTATAAATTAAGATACCAATGAGTAGAGTAACTGATGAAGAACAAAAAAAATTAATTGAAATTGAAAACTACCAAAAACAGAAAAAAAAGAAAGAAAAAAATCTTAGAGGTTTGTATGTTTTGACTTTTGATAATGGATATATCTATAACTTTTTTTTGTTAGTTTTTAAAGCATAATTAATGTTTTTCAAAATGTCTTTATTTGCTATAATATCCAGTAGTAGTGTAACTAATATAATATTACAAACTTACTCAGCTTGTATGTAGTCATCATAATGAATTAAATAATGTTTATTCATGTATAATTTATTTATATAGTATAGGTTCAAGTATTATATAATAACTACAGTGAATAATTATTAATATATTTATACTATTAGTATAATACTAATATAGTTTAATTCGTTAGTCGTAGTTTTAATATAAACTATCATACATTTCTTCTTACATCGTGAAATTATACAAATGAGCTTAGCAATTTTACAGAACTTATAAATTCGTACTTCATGGTTTCAGATAAAAGAATGGTGAAAATTAGAGAACGATCTTTGAAAGAATTTTCGTATAACATTCAAATGCAAACGTGTGTCATGTTTTTCCCTCACACAGTTCAATACATTATGGTGGAAAAACCATTGGAAGATGACGTCGAAGAACTCGATGAACCCCCTGAACCTGTGATGATAAAAAAAAGGGTTTGTGAAGTGGCCAATTCGTGTGCTAGTAAGTATGAGGAACTTATCGTTATTGAAGCAAAAGAAGTGCAATTGACAGAAGACAGTTTGTACGAGGTAATTATTAACATATTTTGAATTTGACTAGTCGGGACAGTAGTCTGTAAAAATAATCGATAACGTTAAAAAATCATTAGGTTTAATCAAAAAAATAAATATCCTAAAAATAACTAGGAGAAAAAAAATCTGATAAAATTAAATAATAAAATATTCCTCATTTCCTCAATACATTAAATATTTCAGTCAAATAATAATAAAAATGCTAAGGATGATATTCTTCTAAACATTCATTTTTCTAAATATTTTTACATAATACAACCGATTACCAAATGTATTGTACTCAATGACTCGTATAGATAATTTACAGAATTAATATTTGCATTATTAATGTAAATGTTGAATTATAAAATAATTATTAGTATATTTATTGATTATATTATAAATTTCGAAAAATGCCGTAATTTAATATTAAAAACCAGTGGCGTATTTAGGGAGGGGCCATAGGGGCCCGGGCCCCCCCTTGGCCCGTGTAGTACATGTTATAATAGTATAACACAATACTACTCAGTAATCGACATTCGTATTATACTTTAATACTTTATAATGTATGATTAAATAATGATTTGATATGAAAACCAAAATAAAAATAGTAAATTGTTAATTCGCATTGTTTTGCGATATCCAGTACAATATAAATAGCAAAAGATAAAATCGATAATGGATTATTTTGGTGTTATATCTGGTGGGCCCCTTCCTTGGGAGATTTCTGGCTAATACTATTACTAACTTAGGTGTAGGGACGGATCCAGGGAGGGGCGATTACTCTCCGCCTCGTTCCCGTCTTAGGCTTAAGTTTTTAACGTAATTACTTCATAATTCATTATTCGTACGTATTTCGTAAGATATCTTTTTTGCTTTTTAAAAATCACCCCCCCCCACCCGTCATTTTTGGCTAGATCCGCCCCTGCTTAGGTGAGTACCACATAGTAGGTAAATCTATTTTTTTTTTATCAGCACTTACAGAGATAAATATGTCACTCTCGTGCTCGAACAATTTGAATTAGAAACTTGAAACATCCCACAATTTTTAATAATCTTAAGTTGATATTGAGTAGTTAAAGTCCTTAAGTTATTTTTCTAGTATAAGACAACTAACGTCCAACATGTTATTGGATTATGATTTATGATTCATAAGATAACTAACTACTTTATACATTATACAAAATTAAATAGTTTTAAAAAAATTGTTGTAATATTATTTATGACTAAATAAATAAATTATTAAAAAGTTAAAAAAGTAGTTATTTAGAAAAATTTGTTATTAGCATATTATACTATTAGCTTATTTAAAATTTCGAATAAACTGATTGGTACCTACGCTATAAATAAAGTATAGAGTGTATTATTAACATGTTGTATGAATTTAAGATTTATAAAATGAAAGTTCTAATTTTCGTACATAACTGGGTACTTACTATACTTACATATCTAGATAGATCGATTAAAAATTTGGCAATTATACATAAATAATTACATTACATTCTTCCATTTTAGTTGTTTTTTACGGAAAAAGAGTTTTTGGAAAGTTTTCCGATAGAATTGATTGATGAACTATTAAATAAAAATGTGTATTCTGTAATGTTGTCAATGCCTACTGTCAAACAAGATACTGCTACCGAAGAAGCGGCCACTGATGACGAAAAACCTATACCCATCGACATAATGGGAAAAATAGAGCTGAAGTTGAGTAAAATAATTTACGGTGCTGGAAACCCATTAAACCCTGGTCCAGATTCGTAAGTACCGAAACTAAGTAAGTACCTATCTAAGCAGGGCCCGATTTAATAAAATTAGGGCCAAGTGTAGTAAATTAAGGATAATGAAAAGATAATTCTAATTAAATAACATAACAAAATTGTACTATATTAAAATATTAAAAATACTTAAGGATTTTATTATATGAATTTAAATTAAAATAATTAATTTTCAATCTTCCGTAAAATTATAAAAATTGAAAAAAATTATTAATTTAACAATTTATTTTATATAATTAAAATTAAATAAAAAATGACCAATTTCTATCATTTCTATTTTTATAACCTTTTATCATAATATAAAAGTTTAAATTAGTTATTAAGTATCAAATATCTCTGATGTTCAAAAAATTTTCGATTATTATTATTTAAATATTTTGTGATGGTAACTGATTAGCATTGGTATGTGAAATGACAAAAATAACCAAAATTCAACTGACAATTTAATGATAAAAATATACTGAACTCTAAACATTGACATTTGGTATTACATTTTACAAAATAAATTTTCATGGAATTAATTTTAAAAAACAATTTTCTACAACTTACGAAGCCTGGGAGCCCCAATAAATTGGGGGCCAAGTGCAAGTGTTCCATCAACACTTAAGTAAATCAGGGCCTGTATTTAAGTATGTACCACGTATGTGTGCCGATATAACGTTTTAACACTGTTAACGTAGAATTTATACAAGATTAAAGTTACATATTAAATATAATTATAAACATTAAATTTAAATTTACTAATTTACAAAACTTGAATTAAAAAAAAGAAAATGTTGACAACTTTAAAGACCAAAATGGTAATATGTGTAAAAATCGTGTATTATATGTATTTTAAGTTAACATAGTCTTGCATTTCATATACACTTTATATAGCAGAGGTTCCCATAATGTTTACACTAAAACTCATAATAGATGTATAATATGAATAATTTACGTATTTATTATGTTACTGTTGCTGAAAATAATAATAACACGATAAGTATTCAAAATTTTCATTTTGCTAGGGCAGTGGTTTCCGACCTCTTCTATTCTACGCCCTCATTGTAGATTTTCAAAAATCTCGCGCCCCCATCTATAAATTGAAAAAAGTCGATCACCAGTTTTTATGTACTTTAAAAATAAACTATATACAATATTCGAGATGACAACTTTTTTATTGATGATGATAATTATAAAATATAAATAATAGTAAATAAAAAAATACATAATGAAATTAATAGGTAAAAAAAAAAAAACTTTTCTTTGGACAGTTTCATAATAACTGCTTGCGCCTCCCCAGCAACGTGTATACGTCCCTCAGTTTGGGTCGTTTGGGAACCAGTATATTAGGAAATGTTTAAAATACTTCGAATTGATAACTTGCAATGATTATAATTATTTTTTATTAGAACATTACCACAAACTATGAAGTTTAATAGAAATTGCAATATGTTATTATAAACATTTTCTAGGAGTTATGTAAATATATCGTAGATAATGTTGTATTTTGTATAGTAAGTCTTATGAACGATTTAAATTTCAATACAATTTGTATACAAATATAATTATCGATTTTATAAAATAAGGACTCAACTGTATCGTCCTGTGTCTATATTTACATGTATTATTAATTTGGTTAGGTAAAAAAATATACTATATAAATACATAACTCTTTGCAAAAGTAACGGTTATAGCTTGGTTTATAGGTTTGGTTTAGTAGTATCACCGGATCACGGTCTGTGGCGTGGCAAGTATAATTCGAGCTCTAAGCAAAGTAAACAATGACCCACCCATTATACCCCCTACAACTTTTTATATAATCTAAAACTGTAGATAATTTATAATTTTCATTAAGGACATAGACCATCAACAATTTAATACAAAAAATATCTATGTTAATTAACTATCATTTATCCACACAAATTTTAATTTTGAAGCTCAACATAAATGTCTAGAGCTAAGCAATTGCATTAGACAAACGTCGTTCATTATGCCACTGACCACAAGAAATTTAAAAGTGTCATTGTAACATTAAATTTAAAATCAGTCGAGCTGGTAATAAAACATCGAACTCAAAGTAGTTTGCTACTTACGTGGAGTCGTGGAGATAATTTTGAATAATAATTATGAACTAATTTATAGTTATACAAATTAAGTAAGGTTATTATACTTACAACCATTTAATTACATTGTCTAACGAACATCATAAATTAGTTAATATTAGAAATCTTATTAGTATCACGGTGGTCGGAGACATACGGCATCATGGTATCACGATTTACAAAAAGTCTATCATTCTCACGTAAATATTAAACATTATATCGAAAATAACTGGGAGATAATAACAATTCAGAATTGTTATCCATAAAACAGTACATTTTATTATTGCCTAATCATTTTTGATAGTTATTAATTAAAATCATTGCAGATAGACGATAACATAATACTATTATAGTATTATATACAATATCCATCATAGGTGCAAATTGAGTTTTAAATTATTTGGAAGGAGAGCTGCAAATTTTTTCAATGAAAGTTGTAAATTGTATTTTTATATAATTACAAATATTTTTTGTTAGAAATATGTTCAGAATTGTTTTAAATTAATTTAAATATATATTATATCCCTTTGTCTTGTAAATATTTTAAAAATTTAATTCTTTGAGATTTTTACATTCTAAACATAAATTGAAAAAGTTAATAAAAAGAGTCACTAACTGAGATAAGATATCAAACAACATTTTTGGTACACTTGTTAAAAAATATAAAAACAAGTGACGTATCCTACAAACAATTTAAAATTTCTGTACATACAGTATATATTTATTATACATTTATAACAAATATTATTTATTATTAGGTATTATTCAAATTTCAAGTATAATATATTATAAGCAAAAAACAATAATTAATTATTCTTCCGTTAATATTTTAATGTCCATAAAAAATAGTTTAAATATTGATATTTTTGATTTTAAAAATCTTAATTTTAAAATAATTAAATTCTAAATAACTATTTTTTCTTTCTTCTTCTTAATCTTTTTATTATTATTACTACAGGGTTAGGATGTTTATGCACTAAAAAATATATGAATACGTAGTACATACTTATGCATTAAATAACAGCTAAATATGCATGACAAATTTGAAAAATATGAATTAAAAAATAAAGATATCTGGAAAAAAAAATTCAATAAATGTAACTATATATATATATATATATATATATATATAGACAAATTTAATTATTAATAGAGTATAAACAAATTGGGTCGGTACTACTTTTATGTACTCGTTTTATTACTATTGTCTATAAATCTTTGTCTGTTTGGTGCTAATACTACGTAAATATATAACCATATAACCATATTAAATTCCCAACAATAAATAAATGATTATTTGAAAAATACAAATAATCAAACTTATTACAGATTCCATTAATAAAATATAAAATTAGGATATTTTCGGCATGTTGTATCAAAAATCATCAAATATACACAAAAAACAGAAAAAACACAAATAATGCACTCATAAATGAAAAATGGTAAAATATGCAATTATATGTAAAATAAAATTTTAATATTTTAAATATAGATATCATGAAACACATTTCTATTTAAAAAATGGAAGCTATTGAACAATCTAAAAAAAATATGTAAGATCATAAACATCCTAATCTTAATTATTACTATTGTTATTATTTATTATCAATATTAAATTGTAATTAATGTTTTGTAAATTCATAAATTTGTAAAATCAAATACTATTATAGGTACCCATAAATCTGTTACTTATTATTTATATTATGTAAAACTAAATATTACATCTCTGTAAATAAATTATTATTATTGTAGGCTTGCAGATATACATTCGATAGTAAATGAAAACGGACAAAAAATACCATCAGTATACACCCCCAGAAATCCGTTGAGTAAAGCTTCAGCGCTTACCATTTTATTCCGCAAATTTTGCCAAAATAAAGGATACGTCGCTCCTCAACCACCTTTACCACAGGTTAGAGATTTAGTTAAATTACACATGATAGAACCATTTTTATTTATTATTATTTTTTTTTTTTATAGTACCTTATTATATTCGATATCAGCAAATCTAATACTGTGTTACCAATAATCGAGGATCTGGAAAAAGCAGTTGTGTACTATGGGTTTTTCCGTAACGCTGATCCTGAAAATCCCAAATTATTGTGTAAAGACCCCGAATTGTTAACTACATATGGTATGGACAATGTTGGGTAGGTACCTTATATTATTACTTTATAATATACTACTATTAAATATGTATATCAATAAAAATTGAAACAATACGAGTCTATTGGCGATTTCGCGTTATGAGCAACGAGGTAACCGTTCGCGGGCGGCGAGAGTAGTCAGACGGGCTGATTACTATCTCGCTGACCGCAGGCGGTTACCTCGTTGCTTATAATGCGAAATCGCTAATAGTATTATAAATTAATTCTATAAAAATGCTTAATCACTATCAAAATTTTTCCCAGGTCCTGAAATCCAATGGCGTATTTAGTAGATATTTTCCATTTATAGGCACTTTTTAATTTTCCGATTTTTTCTCCTATCTCTCCTCAAATTTTTATAAAATATATCTGAGTAGGTATAAAATTTATTGTATCATCTTATATACAAAAAAGATACATTTTACTGAAAATAAAATTGTTTTTAACATCTTTTCTCACAATTTACAAATTAATTATACTTAAAATTAAATATTTTTTTCTCCGCTTTTTTCTTGAACAATTGTAAAAAAATCATAAATAAATATCATCTTATCAAACACTACTTTGAATTATAATAATGGTTGATTCTTATAATATAAAATTCAAAATTCAAAACATAAATTGGAAAAAAGTTGTTAAGTGATTAAACGAGGAGAGATACTACTTCTTATCATATTATTAAATGGATTTTTAATTATACATTTTTTTTTATGGCGCGTGCACCAATGGCTTAATAATTGTTTTAACGATTTTTTTTTAAAATGTTATCTGTACTGAGTGTACATATAGTGTAATTAGTGCATACATGATATTTTTTAAACAGCAAAGACGCCAAATTAGTGTTGTCTGTACTCATGGACGACAAGGAAAAGAGCCTGTTGCGGTTCATTGACTTAGGGCCGATATATGTAAGCCCGGATCATGAAGTGGGCATTGACGATGCTATTAAGTTTTTCCCGTATAACTTCGACGAGATGGACGGAGAAATAAAGTTGTGGCTAACCCAACAGGAAATGAAGAATGAGGATATGGTCGAAGAGTATGAATTTGGGGAAGATGAAGAAGGAATTATAGAAGAATATTCCTCGCAGGATCAGTAATAGAACCCAACAAAGTAGATTATCGGACATCGGTTAATATTGTGTTTGCCCACGGATGCCGATATCAACAATTATTTAAATCATTGGCATAGATCCCAAATTATCAAATTATTTTTGTTTCAATTTTTACTATTATAATAATATGTGTGTACTTAATTGTATATAAATATATACTTATTTCATTATATACATATATTAAATTTTTCACAAATAATTGTATTATTTAAAAATTATAAATAGTACGGGTAGATTTATATTATTAATACTTTTAAGGCCACCTTAATGTGATATTATTATAGCATACATAGTGTATCAGTGATAGCTGAAGACGTTATATGTGTTAGAAAAAAATCATTTGCGATCATTTGACATGTATCCGTATATTATATTATATTAATAAATAATAATATATTATATTAAACCTTATAACATTACGCACAAAATAAATTATTAACATTTTATGAAATATGATCTTAATCCAAGGTATATGTTTTGTTAGTGTCAATGTATAAAATTCCGTGATTCTAGAAAATAACTAGTTATTCTATAGAATTACGGGTACTTTCAATTAATATATTAAATGAATTCATAAATACATACTTCAACTAGTTATTCTACAAACTAACTAGATATTTTATAAACTAACAATAAGGGCTTAGTTAATGTATTTAAAATTATCATTGAATAAACATTTTAATCAAATTACAAATTACAAAAAAAAAAATCAAATGTTAGTATAAGTCAAACACCTTACATTATTATTATTATATAAAATATAAATATAAATATATTTCAAAAATAAAAAAATTATCATTATAGTTATAATTATTACATTATTATATATTTTACTATTTACAATTTATTTATTAGTACAGGAACTTTTTGGATGGTATTTAGAGTTACAAAGTAAATTATTTTTTAAACATAATATATGCACAGTTTTATGATGCACTTTTGTTGGCATGTGCATTTGAAAAACCCTTGACTATTACCAAGTGATTGGAATTCGGGTACCTTTCGAAGACAAATATTTACATCTAGGACGTTGGGTTAGGTTATTATTTTTATGAATAAAACTACAACGGTAATAAATCTTGTATGTTATCTAATCCAGTCCCAGTCTTATACCTAATTATATATTATAAATTTCATACATTAGCGAAAACCCAATAAGTGTTTTATATACTAACTAGTAAAACAGTGTAATTTATATAACGATTATATTTAGGAATTTTATAGAATAACTAGTTATTTAATAAAATAACGTATTACATACGAGTACATTACCGCTAACATATTCGTATATAATTTTATCTATAAAAAGGTTGGGAAATGAACAGCACTCTGCTGAATATAAGATGTCAAGTGGGTTTTTGTAATGGATGTATTACATTTGAATTCAATGATGTATCATTGTATATGATAAAAGGTTCTGAGCAAAAACTATCTGTTAGCCTAGGTTTATTTTACTATGAAAATCACAGTAAGTTGATTTAATTTTTGCCGAAAACATTGCATTTATTATATTATCAGTATTTGTTTAGTAGGTACAATAATATATATTCTAATATATATTATACATATTATATCTTCCAAAGTTCTAACAATCATAAAAAATGCATGATCAGTAAATTTTTTATTTTTGTTATATATACAGTAAAACTAATGAAGAATATACTATTAGTTGTATTACATTTTAAAATCTTAGATACAAAAAGAAAAAGAAATGTTAATAAATTTCTTACTAAAATAATTTGTAAATTTTCAAGATTTTGACGCTTATAAAAAAATATAATAACTATACCTAATTAAAAACAAGACTCTATTAACTATCCAAAACCACCTTAAACTTGGAAATCAAAGCATTCTATTGACTTCTTATCGTGTAAACATACACACAACCAAACACATAATTGTAAAATCAACACATTCATCCTCTACATAGAATTTAAAACCCAAAATTGATAGTTTTTTGGCTAAAATCTGGCTTTAAAAAAAATGTAGAAAAAATGTAAAATTAATAATATTTAATAATTAATAGCTAAGTCAGTCGAGAAACGGTTTGGTTTAATTCGAGTGCTCGCAATATGGAAATACTGAAAACAATATACATTATATATTATAGGTTAATATTATTAAAAAAATTATAAGTACCTATTTGAAATAATCAGAATGGTATATGTAACAGGAACGCATACTGCGATTATGAATTGTGATTGCTGTATTTACTATTTACTAACCACTCTATACTGAGTCTATAGTGCCTACTGCCACAGCCGCCACCGTCCTGTCGCTAATCATGACACCACCATCCCACGATACATAAACTGAGAATGATGAGTGGTCATAGTCCGTGTGTCCCTGGTACTTTAAACTCCGTTTGGTCGGAGTCCTCGGTTTATGCAATCGGATCGATTTTTTTAACTAAATTATAATATACTAATTACTATTACTTTATTTATTTTATTATATACTATTTTTTTTTTACCTAGACTTCTTAGACTAAAACCTAAAGTAAACGCCACACAATCGTATTTTTAAGAGGTTTGATTGACAAAAACAACTAGTCATTTGAGAATAAATATAATTTTAAATATTTTATAATAGCTACTAGACTGAAATTACGTTATAAGTTAGAGAAGATTCTAGTTTTTTGGCATCCTGAAGTATCTACTGTTCCTTAAAAGCCTTCTTTTATGAATAATTGTTAACTATGTATGGGTTGGTTATTAAAAAATAAAAAAAATTTCAATACAAACATATATAATGAGGTTCTATATGAAAAAGTGGTTTCGTGTAATAAAATTGAGGCTGACATCAATCAGAGGCAATAACTACAGTTCAAAAACTAACTGATGTATTTATTATCAAAACTCAAAAGTATTATGTTCTATTGTAATATATTGTACATAAAACATAAATACAAAAACTACAAAATTATAAAGACTATTCGATTTTGTCGTAATAATAATGTAAACTTATTGTAATCTAATATACAATTTTCTGTGTTTCCAAAATAACATTAATTATATATATTGAAGTTCAATAGAATCTACTGTACTCTAATAGTTTATAAATTACTATAATATAAATTTAAATATATGTATAATAAATTAATAAATTATACTTAGACCCGGACACTCGGTATTTGATGTATATGAAGTTTTATTAAATTTAAATTTAATACTTAATTGTAGTTTAACTTCTATCGTACGTCTATCGATTTCTTTAAGTGACCCTTGACTAAAATGAGTAAAATGTACATACTTTAATACTTATTAAACTCAGTGGCGTATCCAAGATTTACTTTACGGACGTGATTTAAAATTTAATTGACTTATGGTCCCCCTATACCACTCGTATTACCTACATTAACAAATACCATGTATTGATTTAAATTATTATATTAATGAAAATCATTGTATTGTGATAGTATATTAGTATGTGTAAGATCTACAAGTTGTACAAAACTTTTGTACTATAACTAAAATAATAACTTATATTCTAAATCACATAAAATAAATAATACACTACATAATACTAAATCTACAACTAAAACCTATAGTATTAAAAAAAAACATGAAATTGAATAGAATGAATATAATGATACACATATTATGATAACCTATTTGAATTATAAGCGACGGCATTAGGGAGCAAGTTCTTTAATTGTCTCTGCTGACTGCAGCAAGTCTATCTTTATAGATATTCATTCATTCTAAGCCATACAGCCTGTTTTCTGCAACGGTATTTATTAAATTACTTTTAAGTTTACGGTGAGTTGAAAAGTAGCGTTCACTCATAGATGTAGTGACAAGGATCGTAGTCAATATGAGTAATATGACCGACAGACTGTGAATTGTAGAAAAAATAATAGAACTGTAATTAGATATGAATGATTATTTCTTGTATTTTGTGAGCTAGTTTGGAGTTTGGTCAAATAAAACAAAATACGGTCGATGGGGTGTTCTAACACCCATATCACCCCCCCCCCCCCCCCAAAAAAAAATACGCCTTTATGATTAGTTATTAGCAGGGTTGGGCAGTATCAAAGATACAATTGTATCTTGTATCGTGATACATAATTTTAAAGTATCAAGTATCATGTATCATGATATATTTTTTAGAGGTACCTATCTTGTATATCTTTTTTTCAAAAGATACAAGATACTATTATTATAAATATTTGTATTAAATAGTACCAAGAAATTCGAATTCAATTTGCAGAACCTTCAAAAGTTAGATAAATGAAACAATAATGATAGTTTTTATTATTTATTAATTTTTCTTAAAAGAAATCAAGATTTTATTTATAAAAATAATATTTAATTTAAAATCTAACCATATATTATAACCAATTAAATTTATATATTCATTTTTAACGAGAAGTCCACAACCAATTAAACACGTATAATTATATATAAATAAAATTTAAGTTGTAATTTTATGAAATTTATTAATTTTGGTGTATTTATAATTTATATACATAATACATATTATAGTGATTTATTAGTAATAATTTTATATAATGTGTATTGATTTATTGTATTATTTAATATTTATGATTTTATTGTACCTATATGCTATAGGCTATAATACCAAACTATTATAGAGTATAGAGTATGGACTGTATAGTGTATTGTGTATATACAGTGAAAACATTTTATAATGAATCTGAAGGAACCAAGAGACTTCTTTCGTTAAAGAGAATTTTCGTAATAGAGAGGGTTTAAAAAAAAAAATTTAAAAATTTAGAAATTACGTCGATAATAAAATGAATATATTCGATATCGATAATAATGGTATTATTACGATATTATAAGTAGATAATTAAAGAATAATGTAACAGTTCTTGGAAATTTCGGCATTTTTGCCGATTATTTTTATAATATATATTTGCCAACAGGTAAATTGTGTTATGAAACATACAATGTTGTTTCGTTATTGAGAGTGACTATACGTTATAGAGAATGAATTGACTAATAGGTTATAAAGCAAACCAACCATATTAATATAATATTTACGTTGTATAGAGTTTTTCGTTACAACGAGTTTCGTTATAAAGAGTTTTTATTGTAATACATTTTCAACCATGTGTGCTAATTACAGATGATAATTAAATATATTCATAACCGTACGGAGCACTAACTGGTCAGATGATCAATAAGAAAAAAAATCGCACACGCTTCAAATAATTTTTTTTGGTCTAGGGCCATTAAGGCCTTTTGTAGCTTTAAAAAAAAACTTAAAATATTTAAGCTTTTAACTTTTCCTTTTCCTTTAAATAAATACTGAAAAGTACTGAATTCACACAACAGCGATTTGCGCTCAGTAGAAAACAGGAATAATATAAATATGAATAGACTAATAGATACAGTGGCAAATTCGTGCACACACATTATATACTATAATAATTATCTAAAAATAGTGTTGATTCACACACATGTAATATTATTTAACTTGTCACAACGATTATTTCACACAATGCAGTTTAAGACGTATAACATTGTAAAAAAATAAAAATACACAGTTTATGCTGTACAATTTGTATACGTGAATGTGATTTTTAAGTACAAAAGTACATTATTACCTACCTCATATCTTCAGTAAGTCGTGTACAGCTCGATTTTTACGGTGAAAATTTCTTCTTTAATGTACAGTAGTTATACATTCCAGGTATTAAATCTGTAACCAAAATGATAAATTAAACTAGTTATTTAAATATTATAGGATAACATGAATAATAAAGTAATAATTGGTAAAATGGTAACTATTTTATTGGTAAGGGGTAAGCTATTTGATTATTTAATTATTTTAACTTAAACAAGATGTAAGTAATAAGTATATATAGTTATAGTTTTTTTATAATAATATTATTCGTCTACAGCCAGAATAGTACGCTGATAATTACGCATAATACCAATTCTTTGATATGTTCATGATATGATGTGGTCCGTATAGCAGTCAAAAGTACAAGCATTGAAGCGTATCACTATATCGCTCGATTCTATTAACCGCCACTTTGGAACAACCAACGCAACTCTTTTGACTCTCACGCCTTATTCGTTCACGGGAGAGGTGGGATTGGTGACCGACCCATATTTTGTACACGTACGTATACGTACAACCGGCAGAAAAGGCCACTATTAACCATGTCCATGACGACGAACGCCAAATTTATAAGTGATAGAGTGCGTAATTAGTATAAGTATCTCGGGATCTAATAAAATCTTATATATATTATACACTCGATTTTATATTTGGCGCTTTATCTATATCAGTTCTCAATTCTTATACACAACAACAATTTTAGCGGATAACAACAAACAATGATTGAATTCATTGCAGTTCACGTCACATATGCATCGCTCTACCTACTGCTCAGAATCTAATAAATAAATAAACAATTTAAATTTAAATACTCAAGTTATGAACAAAAAAAAAACTTTACGTTGGTTTTTAGATTCTGAACGGAGTGATGAATGTATTGATTTTACAATGATGTGTGTTTTTTTTTTTTTTTTTTTTTTTTTTTTTTTTTTTTGTTTTTTTTTGTGTCTGTGTACAGCATAACTAGTCGAAATAATGCTTCGATTTCAAACTTTGGGGGTGGTTTCCGATGGCAAAGTGGATATCCTTGGTGCATTATAGAGGTGAAAAGTAAACATTTTCCAACAGTTTTCAAAAAAATCGAGAAAAACATAAAAAAAATGACAGAAAAACGGGAATTTTTACGCAAAACCAGTTTTCGACAAAATCGAATTATTTATTTTGCTATAACTCAAAAACTAATCGATGTATTCACTTGAAATTTTCATCAAGTGTTTAAATTAGCGTTCTCCATACACAGTTAAATTTTCAAAGAATTTTGACTTTTTTTGAGCTATTTATAGACAGTTGAAATTTTCAATTTTTTTAAGTATTTTTTTTTAAAATAACGATAAAAATTTTTTGGCCGGCCAGAAAATCTTGAAAATTTAATACAAGGTTTCTTATAAGTTGTTCTTAAAGTTATAAAAAAAAATCCGAAATCGTTAGTCACAATTTTTTTTTATAAGTACTTAAAGTTCGAATTTATACGAAATATGTCAAAATTGCGAAAATTGGCAAGTAATTTTGTGGTTAAAAAATCGTAAAAATTTTTTCTTTTATAACTAAGATTTGAAAATTTGGTACAAGGTTCTCCATAAAATTTTCTTCAACTATCTGCAAAAAAAACTCTACCGGACTAAAACAAAAAATTTTTATGAGTGATTGAAATTTAAATTTTTACAAAACCGCGTTAAATAACGGTTTAGCCTCGAACGATTTTTAATATTTGTTGTTATTCAAATAGTATAAGTCGTAAATACTTGAAAATTTTACCAGTTATTTAGATTGCCATTTTCTTTATGTGATTTGATTTTCAAAATATTTTGACTTTTTTTGAGCTATTTATAGACAATTGAAATTTTCAATTTTTTTTTATTATTTTTTTATAAATGTTGATAAAAAAAATTTAGCTGGGACAAATTACTTGAAAATTTAATTGAAGGGTCTACATAACTTGGTCTAACTCTCATTCAAAAATTATAAAAATACATAGGCACAATTTTTTTTTATTAGCATTTGAAGTTCAAATATTGACAAAAATTCGTCAAAATCATGAATATTTTTCACTATTTGGTAGTTAAAAATTTATAAATATTTTTCTATCAAAAGCTAAGAATTGAAAATTTAATACTATGCTGTCCATAAGTTAAGCTTAGAATAATTATAAAAAAGTTTGATGTTCATTAAATTTAAAAAATTTTACGAGTGTTTAAAGTTTTAATTTTAATTTGAAATCAAAAATACACGTGTAAAATAACGTTTTACTAATAAATAATTTTCGATTTTTGTTATTTTTAAAACATTATCAAACGTAAGATCTTAAAACTTTTACTTAAATGTTTGAATTTGTTTCAAAATAGAATATATGACAATATTTTAATATAATATATTAACATATCCTAGACTGACAAATCATCTCCGTTCAGAATCGTTTTTCGTATACAATGATACCTATCATTGCATTCAAACTTAACCTACCCTAGTCCGAGGTCCATCCCACCCCCTAATGTACAGCAGAGCGATACTCACTTACCCGCTTTTTTTAAATGTTTCACTATCCAGGTGAATAGTGAAAAAAAGGTTAGGTAACGGCCCTAAACGAGACAAATAATTTGATAACCACTGATTTAAATAGTACCTAATATAACAAATACTGGCGATATCAATAGAATTTAATAAACTACGGTAAATGGAATAATTTATTAACCATGACGTTAAAGTTATACAAAAACAATTTTGATTTGGTTAAATTATAAACATAAAAAAAACAATCAGACTTTATTAATTTAATTTTTATCCAATGTGTTTTTATTATTCAGCAAGACCCAAGAAAATACGCATGATAACGATCACGTTAGTGGAAGAAGATTAACAACACTAAAATGAATGAACACACTTTTATAATTAAATGGCGTGTGGACTAAAGTCTAATAGTAAAGCGTGTATTATATAATTTCGTTTCCAATGAGATATCGGTATAGACGCCTGCTAATACAAAATCTTGGATGTATGAATTATGGACCGGATTGACAGAATTAAAGCTATAGGTTATCATGTATGATATATTATAATAAATGTTTATGTGTAACTATTTTTGGTGTAGTAGTTTCTCACTAACAATAATTGGCAATTGTTTTTTTTATATATATAGGTATGCCCGTGACTAAAACGTCTAAAACACCAATTTGTCATTATTTTTACTTGTTTATTTAAACATTTTAAACTAATGAATATACCCGTTATATATTGTGCACTTTAAAAGTATTATCTACATGGGTGGATAAGGCTGTTTTATATTACCGGGAATTAAATTCAAGGGCCCAGAACGAAAAGCCCAAACATTTTCTGATCGCTTCGCTCACAATACGTTGTTATATTCTAATATAAAACTATTCAATCATAATTATTAATACATTAATTTTTTTTTTTAATACATTATTTTATCCAACCACCTTATCAATAATATTAATATATTATTAGGGTTAATTTTAAAAATGTTGTTTCATTAACATTAAAGTTTCTAAATGCTCTTATGACATTGAATGTCTTAAATACATTTTTACATATTTAAGAGAAAAAAATCCAATTATTTTATTGCACTTATCATTCAATGATCATTCTTGTTATGTTTTCTTTTCTGAGCACCACTCATACATACGATACATTATAATAGGTTATAGTAATATATTCATTATCCATAATATACATATAGAAAACGGGCATGGACAAAATGCGCCTAAAACAAAAATTTTCGTTTAGGGTCAGACGATCAGTGTAAGTACCAATTGCGTTTGTATAATATATAATATACTTAAATGCTCGCAAATTAAAACTTATTTATTGATCAATTGATATTACTGATTTAATTGGGTATTTTATAACTGTATCGAAAATTTTATGATACGAATAATAATATAATATAACTGGTATTTAATTTTGAATAATTAACGATCAAAAAATAACTTGTACAATGCGAAAAAAATTATTTATTTATTTTACTTATTGTTTTATAAAAGGCACAATGCCCAAAGTGCAATTATTAATTAATAGGTACTCATAAAACAATCGGTTAGTGTTTTCATTATTATTAATATAATAATTATAATTATAATTTATAACTAACTAATACATTTTCCTTAGGTATTTTAAAATGTTTTGAGCGCAATTGGTAAACTGCCTAGAAAACGTACTATAATATGTACAATATGTATTATATACAATGTCATGTATTATTAACGTTAACGCAAAAGTATTTATTTCATTTTTAATTATAAACCAAATACCTACCAATAAAACAAAGTTAATAAACTGTTTTCAAATTGTATATAGATCGATATTATTATTATATTATTAATAATATTTAAAACATAAAATACCGTGTTGAAACTGAGGACCCCATAATTTAGGACGGACAGGGGCCCATCGCCCATCGGAAAAATCTCGATTTCCCGATAGGCCTATCCGCCCCTGATTATCGAATTAAAAAATTTAGAAATAAGTCTTGAGGAAAAGTTGATTACAGCTGTTTCCAAAATGCTTATTCGTTTTGTCATTTTTAATTAAAACTAACTAAATAATATTTACTTTGTCTGAATTTAAAAATGTATATTGTACTATTATAAATACTGTATATTATCGGAGTATACAATATTACGTACTCGTGTCCAAATTACCCATAACCCTAAAAAATAAATAAACTGTAAAATCTATAAAATTAATATCTAAGTGTAGTGGCGCTGAACTCAGACTTATTTTATGAAGTGAAATCTAAAAGATTTGTCTATTTGACTTCTACTTCGATGTTTCACGCATTAGGCATCAATTATTAAACTGTCACTATCATAATAATTTTGATAAACAAAAAAAAAAATTCCCAAAAGGCAAAAACTAATAATTTTTGAAAATACGAGTGTTATTATGAGAATCACTATATAATTCACAGAAAAATCAGAATACACAGTAATCTGTGGGTCACTATTATAACCTATAGGCGTGTTAAATTTTAATTCAATGATACATCATTGTACCTATACGACAAACGATTTTGAGCGGAGACAGTCCATCAGACTAAATGACTAAGTATATTCCACGATATATTTTTTTATAAAATTAATAAAGTAGTTTATTTTACTATTATTGTGTTACTATGCTTGATCCATTTTTTCCCAAAAATATTGCAGTATTGTTTAATGTTTATATTATTAATATTTGACTATTATAATATAAATAATATAATACATAATATTTATACCATGTATCATATTAATGTTATTAAATTTTGAATCTGTACGACAACAATACCATTTTACCATAAAACAGTATGAATTATAGTATAAATGAGTGGTAATATCTTAAAACTAATCTATATATTTTGAAAATTAATAAACGAAAATATCATAATATTATAATTATTAATTATAATTTATAATATAACATAAAATAATATTTTTTAATCATGACAAAATAATTAACATTATTATTCATTGGTTAATATTAAGTACCTAATTTATACCAGATTTAAATTTCAAATGTCTATAAAATAATTGTGTTCAAATACATATTTTTAAATTTTTTGGTTCTAGTATGAACTACTTATGAGCAACATGCCAACATTGTACTATATTTTTGAACTTAGCTATAAAATTAAACATTTTTCAATTAAACTTTCGTGACTGATATCGTTGACAATTTTTATCGAAATTTAAACTTCAAATGCATATATAATAGTTATTGTGTTTTGTATTTTTAATAATTTTATTGTATACAGTTATAAAAATACAACTTAAAAAGGATCTCGTATAATATTTTTATGTACCATAATTGAATAGCTAAAAAAGAGTCAACGAATTTAGAAAATTATACTATTATGTGTATGAACGATATCAACATTTGATGAAAATTCAACATATACAAACGAAGTCTCTGCGGTTAAGAGGACGCTATATCCGCATGACGTGTTGTTTCTGTCTTATACACGCGTAACATAGTTAAAAACTGTTTTGCGCGGGACAATTTTACTCCCTCGATATTTATATCAAAATTACCAAAATTTCAAATCACATTAAGAAGAACTTTACCTGTAACGAAGAGTTTTAATTTTTTTGATAGTGGTAACTAATAATTATTAATAATTAAATGAAAAAACCTAAAGTTCTCAAACCGATAACTTGAATTGCATTCGTGTATAATAGCGTTCTCTTAATTGTTTTTGAATTACAATGTGTAATCTCGTCAAATGTCCATAAAAAAAATTGTTGTATTATATTTTTATAATCTTAGGTTTCAATATTAATTATTACTTATATTAGCATCATTATATTACATTTTAAAGTCTTATCAAAAAAATTCAACATAAATTGTTAACTAAAAAAATAATTTGTAAATTTTCGTGATTTTGACAAACATTATCTTTATTTAAATTTTAATTACTTAAAAAAAATTGTGCTTGTATACCTACTTTTAAATAGTAATTATAATTTGTTTAAGAAACCTTAAACCTTGTATTACATTTACAAGTTCTTTAATTAAAAATTTAAAAAAATGTCAGGCTTATAATTTTAATATGTTATCATATTATATATAGAAAACAATAATATAAATACCTACTTAGTGAAAATTGCAAGTATTTGCGATTTTTCATTTAGGAATTTCAATAAAATATCTATAATTGCGCGTTTTAAGAGAAATAAATTATTAAAGGTCTGAAAATACAATATTGGCAATATCATAAAGTTACCTATAAAAACGTACGATATTCAAGTTAACTTTTTTGTTTGTTGTAGCCTTGTTGGTAGAAATACTATAGTGAAATGTTGTATTACATTCTCAAAAATTGTTACCAGCATTTATAAAAAAAAAGTTCAAATATATAAAAATAAGCGTAGCTCAAAAAGTGTCAAAATATTTTTAATTTATTTTACATTTTAATCATGTATCATGTATGTGGTTATTTATTACGGAACAAATCTACTTTAGCATCCCCTCGAAATTTTGGTTTTTTTTTTCGGAAACTTATGTATTTTAACGTTATAAAAATGATGGTGCAAAAAGTTTTTTTCGGAAATCATTAGTTTTAAAGTTATAGCCACGTTAAGTTCACTATTTTCGGTATTCTGCGCATGCGCAAAACACGATTTTCTGTATTATAAAATACAGGTTAAATAATAATATAATATGTAATAATACCTGTCTTAGCACTCGTACTTACAACCATAGTAACATATTGTAACTATACTATTTGTTTCAAAATATATATAATGTCATAATGATATATATAATATATATAGATATATCTATCTATATAGATATATATAATGATATTCATCATTGCATTCAAATTTAACCTACGCTAGTCCGAGGTCCACCCCACCCCCTAATGTACAGCAGAGCGATACTCACTTAACCGCTTTTTCGATTTTTTTTTGATTTTTTTTTATTGAAACATATGTATTTCAACGAGTTAAGAACGATGGTGCGAAAAAATTGCGCAAATCATTATTTTGAAAGTTATAAATTAAATTTTTAAGTTAAATTTCAAGGTAAAAACAGAGCCAACAGTTAAATAACAAAATTATCAAGTATAATGGCTCCCTTCGTCTACCGGCTCCGGTCGTTTATATATCCTTATAATATAATATGGTTTTCAGTGTATATATAAAAAAAAAACGGGTAAGTGGGTATCGCTCTGCTGTATATTAGGGGGTGGGGTGGACCTCAGACTATGGTAGGTTAAATTTGAATGCAATGATAGGTATCATTGTATACGAAAAACGATTCTGAACGAAGATGATTTGTCAGTTTAGGATATATTATATTTAAATATTGTCATATATTCTATTTTTATAGTTTTTATATGTTACTATAGTTACTTTATAGTATTTGTTTATTATTAAAAAAAGTTTAGGCAACATACGCATAATGAGAGTATGAAATTTAATTTAAATTTTGAAATATTTCGTATAAATTCGAACTTTAAGTACTTATAAAAAAAAATTGTGACTAACGATTTCGGATTTTTTTTTTATCACTTTAAGAACAACTTATAAGAAACCTTGTATTAAATTTTCAAGATTTTCTAACCACCCAAAAAATTTTTATCGGCATTTGAAGAAAAAAAACTTAGAAAAGTCGAAAATTTCAATTGTCTATAAGTAGCTTAAACATGGTCAAAATATTTTGAAAATTTAACTGTAAAGAGATAACTATAATATAAACATTTGGTGAAAATTTCAAGTATTTACAATGATTCGTTTTTGAGTTATAACAAAATCAAAAAATCGATTTTGTCGAAAAGTGATTTTTCGTAAAATTGCCATTTTTCTGTCATTTTTTTCTTGTTTTTCTCGATTTTTTTGAAAACTATTTGAAAATTTTACTTTTGACCCCTCCCCCAAAGTACCAACTAGATGAATTTTCCTATTCAAAGAGGGGCTGAAGTCAAAAATCGGAGCATCATCACTGTTCCAAATGTTGTCGTCAGATACAAAAAAAAAAAAAAAAAACACACATCATTGTAAAAGCAATACATTCATCACTTCGTTCAGAATCTAAAAAACACACATCATAGTAAAATCAATACATTCATCACTTCGTTCAGAATTTAAAAACAAAAAAATATCCCTCGACTTACTATGCAACACAACCTCAAGTAGATCACAGGGTAAGTTATGTCGTATAGTATGGGTAGTTATGCCTTGTTAGCGGCACTCGTCACTACGCTCCTCGGCGCCGTCGCTACGCTCCGCAAATCGAAAATATCCCTCGACTTGCTATGCAACACCACCTCAAGTAGATCACAGGGTAAGTTATGTCGTATAATATGTGCAGTGATAGCACGTTTTGCGGCTCTCTTCGCTGCGTTCCTCGGTGCCGTCGCTCTACTCCGCAAATCGAAAAATATCCCGTCAGGCGCATGAGTAAAACACCAAAAATCGTGAACTTCGTAAATCTATAACTTCAAAAAACTAATGATTTCCGCAAATTTATTTTTACACATTCATTTTAAACTCGTTGAAATACACAGGTTTCCGAAAAAAAAAATCGAAAAATTCGCGTGGCCGCTAAACTAGACTTATGCCTATAAATAATATCAAAATATATAAATTATAATATTATACCTATTGTATATTATTATAAATTCCCAGTAGAATATATTTTTATTAAATCACCGGTTTGACAGCTGATATGTGTAAGTACGAGTGCTAAGACAGGTATTATTACATATTATATTATTATTTAACCTGTATTTTATAAAACAGAAAATCGTGTTTTGCGCATGCGCAGAATACCGAAAATAGTGAACTTAACGTGGCTATAACTTTAATACTAATGATTTCCGAAAAAAACTTTTTGCACCATCATTTTTATTACTTTAAAATACATATGTTTCTGAAAAAAAAAACCAAAATTTCGAGGGGGTGCTAAAGTAGATTTATTATACCTTTATTACTTTATAAGTATAAAATTAATATTGACAATACCTAATATTATTAGGTATCTACTTCAGTACTTCATGTTTTCAGTAAGTCGTCTACAGCTCGAATTGTACGCCGATAATTACTTATTCAATGTACTATGTATAGTAGGTAGTCATACATTCCCGGTATTAAACTAGTAACCAAGATGATGAATTAAACTTATTACTTATTTAAATTGTATAGGAACAAATGAATAATAATATTGGTAAAATTATAAATATTTGATTGGTAAGCAATTTGATTATTTAAATTAAACACAATGCAAGTATAATATACCTATAGGTATAGTTTTTCATAATAATAATATTGTTAACTGACATTTTATCGATGAGTACCTAGTACTGTACATAAATGAACTTTTAAATAAACATTTAAAATGACAAACCTTTGCGCATCTATACAGGAATCAGAGTAATCTTATTTTTAACTTTTTAAGTGATGTTCAATAATCCCATTGCATTTTGATAAATCTAAATTTTAAACTGTCTCAAAGGCGATGATTGAAGTTCGCTTGAAACCTACTTTGTTTATACACCGACCTAGCGTATTGAGCTTGTTCTGGTCACACTGTTGGACGCCCGTGTCCATATTACCTATAATCAAAAAAAAAAAAAAAAGATAGAAAGGCGGTCTGAACTCGACCCTTATGTCTGAGTGTGCCTGCATTTGCAAAATGTACGTCACGCCCGTCTAGCGTGAGCTCAACCGTACCTGAAATGGCTGAAATACGCTCAATCTAACAGCGGTAGCCGACACTATATATATATATATACATGATAATATAATAACAATATGGTATATATTTGTGATTGCAGTGTGCGGTGCGTTTGTATAAAAACCACCGTTGCCCGTCGCGCCGACGCAGTTACCTCGGTCCGCGGCATCGTCGGCTATGGCGTTGATACTTGATAAACTGATAAGCTATCGTCGTAAACACTGCGGCGGTGTACGACGGTGTTTGTACCTAACTATATTATATGAACGGTATAATATTATTTGTCTACGATTAAACACTTCTACGTTCGCAGGCGATTACTACTGCATGGCCATTGGCCGTAAATCGTAAATAACAGTAGTAGTAATAATAAATATTAAATAGTAATAGTTATAAGCATTAAGCGCACGTCGCCCGGTTTCCTTGATGCATCAGATTGCCGACTCGTCGTCATCGTCGTCTGCGCTGCGCGGACCGCGTCGTGTGTCGTACGACTACTGCAATAAGAATAATGACGTGCTCGCCCGCGCCGTGCCTTCAGTCGGTCGTTAATCGACGGATGCGATGAACGCGCCACCGTTACCAAAATCAAAAAGGCAGTGCAACAACGACGGTAGCATCGTGACGGTACGCCACGCCGCGTCGTGAACGCCCGCACATATCGTACACACATACCGTCCGGGAGATGTGGATAGCAACATGGTGTCTGGGCTTCGTCTTGTTCTCGTGTCCCAATTGCCTGTACGTTTGCGTCGGACGCGCAACCGCCCAAAACATCACCAGCTGCGATCCACAGGGTAAGTCCACGACTGTCTGTATTCTACACCAACATCCACTATTGACTTGATTGCCCTTTATAATTTATGTGAACAGTGTTCTGTTACACTCACAACTGGTGGCTCATACGTTTTGTCTGTTTGTATATTACCAGGCTACAATAACAGTTTATTGATTATGCTAAGTAATTCTATGGAAGTGTATACACTCTTATGGTTTATGAGTACTTTTATCTGACTGCACTCTCTTAGAACACCTATGTACTTTTCTTAACAAAGCAACATGTATATGCATCAATTTGATGATGTTTGCTGCATCAGTTTAAGTATTAAATATTAACCATGGAAACTTAAGATGGTGATTACTTATTGTAGTATTAGGAGGGACCTCCTGTATCAATAAACAAATAAAAGCCATTTAACCCAAATTATCTGAAGCTTAAAAAAAGTTATTCAATCCATATTAAATAACATAATATAATATAGTACCTACCTTATTTTTAAATATTTAGTTATAATAATACATTTTTACCCTTGTCCTAGGCCCTATAGTAGGTGAGGTCCCCTTAAAAACAGAAATTAAATTGAAAGCAAGTCTGATGCTATAGAACTGTTTTTGTATTTTCAAATAATTTTCATCATAAATATAATTTAAATCTAAAAAAAAAAAATGTTCAATGTAATAATGTAGGTCCTGTAGTCCGTCAACTAGAAAATACCTTAGAATTCCTATAGCCTAGTCCCTGACCTAAATATGTCATTTTAAATAGGTACTATATGGGTATCGTAGGTATTTTTATTGCTTGTTAAAAGATTTCTGTTTAATGTTCAATTTGATACCTACACATAACATTCCATTATTCATTAATATATTAAGTTATATAAGTTATAAGTCATAGTTTGTGATGGAATTAGAGACTAATACTAAAACATAAAATAGACATGATATAATTGTAATAAAAATTATTAAATTATTATTTGGTAAAATAATATAGTACCTATATTTATAATAATAATTAATAGGTAAAAACATTTTAATGTTATTTAAAATATTTTCACATTGTATATTTTTTCATTAATTTGGCATTGCATTAAAATAAGTTGGATCCAAATAAAGTTTAACCATACAACTGATTTATTTCCATATTTTACTAGAATATCATATGCTCTATTTTCTCTTTTAAAAATCAAAACCTTATAATATTATTATCCATATTAAATCTAAATACTAAAATCAATTTTTTAAATTATGTTATGTTGATCCTTTTAGAGAATAAGTATTAACATTTTTAAAAAAATTCTTATTTTTTGTTTTGGTTAACTAAGTGTTATTCTTATGTTATTGCATAGGGTACAGTTCTACAACTTACTTTTGGTCGGCTTTAATGTAAAATAAGATTATGGCTCCCAATTATGTTAGTAATGTTAAGTGCATTATATTTTTAACCCTCTCTCCAACTACCTATGAACAGATAAGAATATTATTAATTAAATAATTTATGACAGTATGTTAATTTTTTTCAATCTTGATTTATGACACAATATTACATTGATTAGGTAATATATATTATACAGCAGTTTTATTTTTTACAAAGTTTTTCTTTCTACATTTCATTTTTGCATACTTCATTTGTTCTTGATCTTTAACAAGTATTAAGTTTACTTATATCAGTTTATCTTCCTTGTAACCTAATCTTTCAGAGACAATTTTTAATTAATTTCAATTTGGAGAAAGACCATTTGATAGTGATGACAGTAAATGAGTCAAATATATAATACATACTCTTAGAATTTCACCCATAAAGTAAAAATAAATCATTTTTATAAACAAAAAAATGACAATTCTTGAATTGTTTTCATTCTTGTCTGTCGATGACATCTAATTATCAGTAGATTTGTATTTATTAACCATTTAAAATTAATATGTAAATACCCATACATAATATTTTAGATTCTGAACGGAGTGATGAATGTATTGCTTTTACAATGATGTGTTTTTTTTTTTTTTTTTTTGTGTCTGACGACAACATTTGGAGCAGTAATAATGCTGCGATTTTTGACTTCAGCCCCTCTTTGAATAAGAAAATTCATCTAGTTGGTACTTTGGGGGGGGGGGGGGGTCAAAAGTAAACATTTTCAAATAGTTTTCAAAAAAATCGAGAAAAACAAAAAAAAAATGACAGAAAAATGGCAATTTTACGAAAAACCACTTTTCGACAAAATCGATTTTTTGATTTTGCTGTAACTCAAAAACGAATTATTGTAAATACTTGAAATTTTCCACCAAATGTTTATATTATGGTTATCTCTTTACAGTTAAATTTTCAAAATATTTTGACCATTTTTAAGCTACTTATAGACAATTGAAATTTTCGACTTTTCTAAGTTTTTTTTCTTCAAATGCCGATAAAAAATTTTTGGGTGGCCAGAAAATCTTGAAAATTTAATACAAGATTTCTTATAAGTTGTTCTTAAAGTGATAAAAAAAAAATCCGAAATCGTTAGTCACAATTTTTTTTTATAAGGGCTTAAAGTTCAAATTTATACGAAATATGTCAAAATTTAAATTAAATTTCATACTCTCATTATGCGTATGTTGCCAAATAATTTTTTTATTAATAAACAGATATTATAAAGTAACTATAGCAACATAATATAGTAACTATACTATTTGTTTCAAAATAGAATATATGACAATATTTAAATATAATATAATATCCTAAACTGACAAATCATCTCTGTTCAGAATCGTTTTTCGTATACAATGATACCTATCATTGCATTCAAATTTAACCTACCCTAGTCCGAGGTCCACCCCACCCCCTAATGTACAGCAGAGCGATACTCACTTACCAACTTTTTTATTTTCATTTTTAGTATTTTAGAACTTGAATAAATATTTATTTTTTTTTATAAAAGTTTTTACATTGGTCATATATTATATCTTTTGTTGTGTCATGATTAATAAATGTGTTTTATCAATTTTATTTTTTTTTCATCTAATTTGTTATTATATTGTACAATAAAATATAAATTCTAATTCATCTAGGTCCACAAATGACTGTTAAAGAATCTTAATTGATTTAACATATCTGTACATATAATAAATAAATAAATGCAAATTCAAGCTGTATGAAGTTTTAGCTTATTTTTTAAATTTAATTACTAGATTTGTATATTTTATAATAATATTAATAATAAAATAGTAATTGGTACATTTGTAATAAGTATGTGTCAGAAATTAGAACTACCTCTACTTACATTTTTAGCGAGATTTTTAATTTTAATTTAAAAAAAAATGATTAATGTTAGTATTTAATAATATACTTACATAATAATACCTTAATACTTAATACATCATTATTAAATACTTGATTATTTACTCAATAGCTTATAATCAACTATAATTGTATTTATATTTTATTATTACAGTAACCAAAAGCAAACCACAAAATTTAACTGTTACTAATGTAACCAGTCGATCAATAACAGTAACATGGCTCGCACCAAAAGACGGTGAGGATGGAATAACCAATTACAATCTTTATTATTCATATGACAATAACACATATGCAAAATTATTGACATATACACACATATATACAATTGTAGATCTCAGTAAGTATAAATTATTTTTTTAATATTTTGAACACATTATTTCTTATGTATAATCGAAAATGTTAATTTTGTATTCTTCTAAAATCCAATTAATTAGTTAAACTTACTACTTCTTGAATATTATTCAATGTTCAGCATCTTATGTTATTTAATTCTGAAATATCTTTCATTCTTTTCATCCCCACCTTACATTTCCTTAGTTTATAATAAACTTAAATCATTGATGCATAATGTATGTATTTATCAAAACTAAAGTATAAATTATTTTCCATTTTTATTAAAGTCAACAATTATTTAAAGTAATAGTGATAGTAATATAATAAAATATCTTATTGTAAAATTAATTTAACCGACTTAATATGGGAATTAATAATTATTATTATATGTAAAAAATATATTTTAGTCTTACAATGTGTTTTATAAAGAATATATTACTCGTTACCTCATATTTCTAGTTTTTTATTTGTGTCAAGCAAAAATCCATAATTAGGTACAATATATATTAGATAATTTGTATCAATACAATTTCAGAGATTTAGTCACTCTCACACATTTTAATTGTTCTTAAAATTCTCCAATTATATAGTTCAATTCATTGAAATCTGTACAATAGTATTTTAAGGCATCAATTTATGATCTCAAACATGTGGTTACTAATCTTAGCAGATCCTGGATACTTTTCTTTTAAAATTGTAATTCTCTTAGGATATTTTAAAAACGTCTTATTCATTTCAGATTTTTATCACTCTACGTTTGTATAGTTTGCTATTACTTCTTCACAGATGTTATGACATGCAGAAACTAAACAATTAAAATCCAAAATATTAGCCTACAAATTATTAATTAATTATCCTTCATTTTATAGAATACTTATCGATATTAGGACCATAATATCTTAATTTAAATAAAGATTAACAATAGAATTTTGATTAATGAAAGTCTTAATTTTTTTGTTTTTGTTTTTTAATAAAGCTTTTTTATGTTCATGGATTCTGACTTGTTACTGTGTTTGGAATTTTTTGTCAATTGATACTTTGACGTCATAAATTTTACAATATAAAATTAATCCATTGATTTAAAATATATTTTCCATAAATTCTGTAACATATTTTTAACTTTTGACATATTAAAATAATAGAATATTCAACTAAAAAAATAAGCGGAAAAACAACAGTTGATACAAATTTTATAAAAAACTTTAATCTATGATCAGTGGTCGGCAATATTTTGGACTCTCAGACCACATTCACGAATTGAAAATTTCATGAGCCAGATAAAAATAAAAATTTTATATTCTTAAATTATTAACTATGAAAAAAAAAATTTCATCATTTTAAAATTTGAAGTGGGCCGTTTACAATAGCGGTGGCCCGCCGGTTTTCGACCACTATATAGATCAGTGATGGGCAAAGTACGGCCCGCGGGCCAACTCCGGCCCGCGAAAGTATTTACTCCGGCCCGCCAAGGGTCCATCGACATGGATAGTATATGGCCTGTATGGCTGTATAGTATAAAAGTGTCATGTTTTTATAATATTATATGATTCAAAGCTTTAACCCAAAATGCATTTTTTCTATAATTATGGCCCTCCTCTAGAATTTCTTAAACTTTGTGGCCCCCTATTAAAAAAGTTTGCCCACCACTGATATAGATAGTATACTAGGTTTTTTAATAAATGCTTAAGAGGACGTTATACCCGCATGTGTTGTCTCTGTCTTACTAATGTAGATCATAGCAAATTTTTGTTCAACATAACACATTTTGTAATGTTAGCTTTAATATTAGAGTAAATTTACCTATTATCAAATTTTAAGGTAAGAATATTATCTAGGACAGTGGTTCTTAAACTGTGGTATGCGAAAGACTATATGGTGGTACGTGGAGGGTTATTTTTGGATAATAAACCCATTCAACTATTTAATTCATATCTTATCTTAAAAAAATAATAAATAAAAAATAATTATACTGTAGTTGTAGTATTTTACTGCCTTATTATTAAAAAAAAAAAAATGTATTTAACTGTACAATTTGGATTTTAAATCGTTCTATTTTTAGTTATTAGTGGTACGCGACTGATAATATACCTATAAGTGGTACATAAAAAAAAGTTTAAGAACCACTGATCCAGTACATCTCATAGGCTTTTATTTTTAAAAAATCTTAATTTTTAAGTGAATTATGGTTGTGTAAAATATTAAAACTTTAAAATGCTTGTAACTAGCTTAAAAATTAAAATACCAATAAAAGCCTATGAAATGCCCTAGATAACATTATTACCTTAAAGTTTGATGATAGGTAAATTGACTCTAATATTAAAGATAACATCACAAAATGTGTTCTGCAGAACAAAAATTTGCTATGATCTACATTAGTAAAACAGAGACAACACGTGTGGATATAATGTCCTCTTAAAAGGATGTTATATCCACCTTTGTCTCTGTCTTATATTAACATAAAACAGTGAATTTGTATTCAATAGAACCAATTATGTGTTGTTAGCTTTAATATTAGAGTTACCTATTATCAATATTAAAGGTTAAAATATTATCTGTGGCATTAGCTTTATTTTATATTCTGAGCATATTTAGCTTAAAATATTTATTATACTTTAAAAAATTAAATTATCAAAAAAATCAAACACTTTATCACAAATAATTTTCTTATCTTTAATTATGATAATTAGATAATTCATCCAAATATTTAAGCTAATAACACAAAAACGGAGACAGCTCATGCACATTGAATCCTTTTAATTATTTTATTCCTGACATACATTTAATTTATTTATCTATCAGCGGTAATACAGCATACCCATTAGAGGCAATATAATTTAAAACAAAATATAAAATAAAAAAACATTTATGAGTAAAAAAGTCAAAATGTAGCCATTAGCTTAGAAATTAAATGAAATATATTATAAAGTAAAAATTATTTTCCTATCTTTATTCAAAAAATAAAACATTAGTTTATTATTACAAGTTTTTTATTTAAGACAAATCCCTATTCTAATACTTGATTATTATTATTAACTAAATTTCCATTTTGATTATAAAGTTCAACATATTGTTAGCACTTTAATTAAATTTGTTAATTTTTATGGTTATCTTCTAAAAAATATTATTTAATATTTTCTTGAAGTATTAAATTTCCATAATATTAAAAATAAAACAAAAATATAACATAATAATGGTATTAAAAAACATTTTAAATAATATATATTTTTACTGTTACTTATTTCTATTTTTTTTTTTTTTTATTTACTTGGATTTTTACTTACATATTTCTAGAACCTTTCACTGAGTACCAAGTACACGTTGTGGCCAAATGTGGAAATCATATAAAAAGTGAATCTTCAGATACAATAATGCAGTTTACTGATGTTGACGGTCCAGGTCCACCAATTATTATAAATGCCACATGTGTGCCAGGAACTAACGGCACATCTATTTTCTTACAATGGACTAAACCTCAACTATTTTATAGATCAGTGGATGAATATATTATATATGTTTCTTATGACACTGATTTTGTTAAAAAATTTAACTTTTCATTACCAAAAGACAGTAACAATTTAAATGTATGTAAAGTATTAAGAATAGTGTTGTAACTTAATACTTGATTTGACTAATTGTGGATTATTATTATTTTTTAGCATTTTCAGTATGTTGTTCAAAACCTAACAGGTAATACCATGTATGAATTAAAAATAAATGGAGTAACAAATAGTTACCTTGGAAAAGATGTAATTGAAGGTAAAGCTTCAGAGCCTCGTTCAGTCTATTTACATAAAGATTGTGATAATGATAGTACTTTGAAAAATAATCATAATTTAATTGAAAATACAAAATCCCTTTTAATTGGCTTATGTTGCGTATTGGGATTACTTTTCATTGTGGCTGTTGTATTATTTTGGCAGTAAGTATTTTTTTGTTTTATATATAAATATATATGTATAAACATTACAACATAATATATCTTACACTTTATCCTTTTTATCACCATAGCTAACAATATGTGTGATTCTTTACATGTAACACATAAAATAAATGTTTTGTACTATAGATGCCATCCTGTGTGTAGGGTATACTTTCATGCTGCTTATTATTATCTGGAGGATCCACCATTTGTGTCACATACTGTACCAACATTACCAAATTCTGATTGGTGGAAGCATAAACAAGAATCTCATGTTGTGACAGTGGATGGTTTTGCTAAGCATGTAGCTAATTTGCATGTTGATGGAGATATTGGTTTTAGTAAAGAATATGAAATAATTCAAGAAGAGTCCATGAATTTTGATTTTTCAACTGAGTCATCACAACTACCAGAAAATAAAACAAAAAATCGATATCTTAACATAGTTCCTTGTAAGTTAATAAATTATAATTCATCAGGTCACTGTTATTTATGAATATATTTTTTACTGAAAGTTTAAAAAAATTGATAATAGAGTGCTTAGTTGGTCTAAAACAATAGGCCAACAAATAAATTCTAATTATTATTGTACAGAAATATATAATATTACTATATTAAAGAATTTAAAATATTTTCATTGTATATCATAGTATTTTAAAATGGCTGAAAATTTAAATTGAATTTTTTTAGTGGTTTTTTTTTTAAATATTTCTGTTGATATATTAATTTTTGTTAACATTAAGCACTTTATTCTTATATGCTCTGATGTATAAAATGTTAACATAAGCCATGCATTTTAGCTAGTGTGATTATGTAGCCTTGGTTTTAATATTATCTGGTTAATTTTAGCATAGTGAAAATATTACATTTTTAATTACGTACCTCTCTGTTTACAATAAAGACACAACATCAAATTACATAAGTATTTCATTATTTTTTATGAAGATAATGAGCTCTTCTGAACAAGTTTAATTTTTAAATAATAATATATTTTATCTTTATATTATATGTGTCAAATGGATGGGCATAGCATATAAATTTTAATTGAGTAGAATTTTAATTCTTGAATACTAGGATAGCTCTGGAACACTTATTACTTAATAATTTAACTTAATTTTGTCAGGAATATTCTTGATTTAGGATTACACCTAAATATAAGTATACATAGTAAATATGTATAATCTTATATAAAATGGATTTTAATTAAAAATCAGCTAATACAAATTTATGCTAATTTAAATAACTTATGTTCATTTTTTTTTCTTTAAATATAATCAATAACTTCTATAACATTTTTATTTACAGATGATCATAGCAGAGTTAAACTTCATATTAATAATATGCCTGGAAGTCATTCTGATTATATAAATGCTAACTATATTGATGGTTTTGAAAAAGCTAATGCATATATTGGCACACAAGGACCATTACCATCAACAATTATTGATTTTTGGCAAATGATATGGGAACAACATGTTCACGTTATTGTAATGATAACAAATTTAGTAGAACGTGGTCGGGTAATATATTTCAAGAATCAGTATTATTAAAATTTGAAAATTAAATTATTTTTTATTTTTATCAATATTTAATTATTAACTTACTTTATTATTTTACATGCTTTCTCTTTATATTTCACATGTGTTTTTTTAACAAAAGTCAACTTATATATTGTGATAGAAATTTCTTGAAGTTTGTTTCTTTATAAATAACTAGAACCTCCAAAGTTAATTTCTACTTTTTAAAAATACAATGTAATTATTTAACTTTAATTTTTATATCAGTTTTAAATAGATCAATTGAAGTTGTCAGTAAAGCTTTCCAAATTCTTAAGTTCAAATTCTAATCATACTTAAAAATGAATAATTCTTTGAATAATTTGTAATCTTAAAATAAAATCAAAATTAAATTCAGACTTACTCTAGCTATAATACTTAAATAACATTATTTCAAATTTTACATTAGAAATTTTATAAATTAGATTTTGATCACTGGAAAGAATGTGTTCTATGTAATAATTTCTACTTTCTATATCCCCATTGGGAAATATATTCTATATTTTATAAAATATCCTTTCTTTTTTTTTTGTGCTTTTAACATACAATAGATGCAAAATATTTTTATTTTATCATTTAAACAAACTTGTTTGCTCATGTGACTTGCTTACAAATTTCTTAAAGAAAACTTGATTTTATATAGAAAAAATATAATATATTATGTAATGTGTTATTTTGCATATTTACTTCTAAATAATTAATGTAGCTCTTGCATTATAAAATAAATTGACTAGTCAAGTTACCAAACATTATTTAAAAAGTAATTATTAACATACTTAACATTGCTAAACAGTGCCCAGTATTGCAAATTATATTTTAAAAACGAAACAATCACTATAAATTAGTTAATAAATTTAATTGGTGTTTAATAAAGATTTATGTGAAGCTATAAATATATTAATATTAGCGATATGAATAATAACTATTTAAATAGGAATTCAGTTTATTCAATTTATATCAAAATTTTCACTAAAATATTTTATTCTATATAATCCTATGTAAAGTATAGAGGGTGCCACTACAAAACAATAATAAAATTCAAAATTAACTTATATTTTTTCATTGATAATAGCATGTCGTCTATAAATTCTTTATTATTTCATACTGTAATAGTAAATAGTTTTATAGTACATAGATAATAGTATAATATATTAGTATATAGATAATTAAACAAGATTATTTAATTTTAATTCTTGATTAAATATCTTTTAACTAAAATACTTTTTAAGTCGTCAAAAAAGTCAAATAAATTACAAAAAATTTAATAGACTTACTGTTTTTTTTTTTTTTTTGTAATAGAGAAAGTGTGATTTATATTGGCCAAATGAAGGTATAGATACATATGGTTTTATTCAAGTTAAATTATTAAAAGAAGAACTTATGGCTATGTATACTGTTCGTACATTTCAAGTGCATCATACACGAGTAATATATTATTATGAGTATTTTCAAAATAAAAGATGTTTTAAAATGAAATGTTTTTAGGCTAAAAAGAAAAAAAATATGCCACTAGGTAGAACTATATATCAATATCATTATACTAACTGGCCTGATCATGGTACGCCAGATCATCCTTTGCCAATTTTAAGTTTTGTGGATAAATCAGCTGGAGCTAATCCACCTGACGCTGGTCCTATTGTTGTTCATTGCAGGTATGTTATTAAATAAATATTTTTAAAATTTAATTTCTAGTTAAAATACTAATGACAATAATATAAATTGTTTTGTAGTGCTGGTGTTGGTAGAACTGGTACATATATTGTATTAGATACTATGTTAAAGCAAATTAAAAGTGAAAAAGAAGTGAATATATTTGATTTCTTAAAGCACATTAGACAGCAAAGGAACTTTTTAGTCCAAACTGAAGAACAATATATATTTATCCATGACGCTTTATTAGAAGCAATTAATTGTATGTATTCTAGTATTAATAGAAAAACCCTAGCAAGTTATCTTCAAACAGACATAAACGATTGTAAAATTACATCATTTGCCTCAGATTTTGAAAAACATTATAAGGTAAGAATAACATAAAATATATTTTTTTAATTATGTTAAATAATTATTATTTATCATGTTTTAGATGATAACGTCATTTGTCCCACAAGAATATTTGTTACTTTCTGCAAATAAACCCTTTAATCGAAATAAAAATAGATCTCAAGAATTTATTCCTGTAGAAAATTCTCGAGTACACTTGACACCAAAACCTGGAATTGAGGGAAGTGATTACATTAATGCATCATGGATAATTGGTAAGTATTTTATATACTACTAAAATAATTAAACATTGAATAAATCTGATTTTTAAATTGGGTATATTAATGTTAACTACTTTGGTTGGCATTAATTTTAATAAGCTTACAAAAGTATTTAATGTTTTATGTTATGTTAGTTTTCATTGTTTATGTGCTATGTGCATAAACCCTAAATTGTATTATAATTAACTCAAAAACTACTAACTACTACTACCTGTTTATAGATATATATTTGACTTTTACCATGATGGTTTATAAAGGTACAACTAATAATTTGTAGTATAGTCCGGCCAATCTAAGAACGCTACTCTTTCGCGCATCCAAATGACCGAGCTCCGCGGTTTCGTACCCAAATTTCTCTCACTCTACCACCTAGTCGCCGCCGTAAATTTCCCCACTCGGTACGCGGCGACCGGTGGCTAATTCCTCGGCCGCCGCCGCCGTGTAGCAACCGGTGGTTGTATACACCGGCTCAAATAACACCATGAAAATAATAACACCTGGCGTCAGGCGTATCTATAGCGTAAACAACAACAATTCAAAATATGATATGCATGAATTATTAATAATTTATTTATGCAATTATTTTTGTACTTTAACAAAAATGAGTAATTGTACATCACATAATACACATTTAGTAAAAAAAACATTAGAATACCAAAAAAAAAATTTAAATACAAAAATTAATTTAAATGATAACAAAAAATCAAAATAATTTAAATACAATAAATTAATCGGAGTCTGAATCTGAAGAACTTGTGTCACCTGTTCCAATCGTAAGAATATGACGTCCATCGTCGGGTTCTTCATCCAATAATTCGTCAGTTAAATGTTCAAGGTTCCAAAACTTGTCTTCTTCTTTTACGACATGTTCAACAAAATTAGTCCACATTTCTGGTGTTACATGGTCCACCCCTTTTTTCAATAAATCAAGTACGTCCTTTAATTTGAAAGTATTGTTGTGCGTCCGGACGTAATTTTTTACTGAGGTCCACGCGAGCTCAATTGGATTGAGCTCGCAGTGGTATAGTGGTAATCGCAATACGATTTTTTGATTGTCTTTTGCATATTCATCAATGACGTATTTGTCGTATTGTTTTTTCAGTTTTCGCACTTTTTTCATTAAATCGACTTTGACTATTGGATGGGTCACGATTTCACCTTTACTCTCAAGCCAATCTATTATTGTCTGTTTTTTCCAACTCATGGTTGGCATTTGACATTTCTTCACGGAGTGATAGGGAGCATTGTCCATAACGATGACGGCGTTTTCTTTTAATAAAGGTAGAGTACGGACAAACCACTCATAAAACGTATCACCATTCATCTCGTCATGGTAGTCTGAAGAATTGGTTTTTGATTCGAAACATAATAGGCCCCCCGGGACAAAACCCTCTGTTGACCCGATATGTAGAACGATGAGACGTTTACCTTTTCCGGAGGGTTCCTTTTGTCCCATGGTTCGGCCTTTAAGAAATGCATCATGTGAAGATTTTACTGTCGTATCCATCCACGTTTTGCTGTGTGTTTTGCCTGCATTGACCCACGTCTCATCCAAATAATATATTGGTCGATTTTGCGATCTGTAATGCCTTATTTTTCGTAAATAATCTCGGCGCCAGTTTATTAGATCTTCTCTTTCGAGAAGTGCACTGTTACGATTTTTTTTTAAGTATTCAAATTGCAAATCTTTTAATACCTTCTGGAATGATGAACGTTTAAAATTCGGCAATGTTTCATCCTCATTAACGGCTGTTAGAATTTTCGTAATTGTTGGCACTTCACGTCTCCTCCAAAAATTGTGTATTAATTGCCGAATCGCATTTTTATTAAATTCTTCAATTTTATTTACTACTGCAGGTGTGTTTCTCTTCTTGTTAGGTGACGAAACTGTACCTTGATTTTTATATTCCGACAACGTTGTTTGTACTGTTCGTTGTCCGAGACCCGTAGATTTTGAAATTTCGACGATCGTTTGCCTGAAGGTCAACCGGGGGCTGTCTGGATTTTCAAGCTGTTTTTTAGCTAAAGTGTTGTACAAATTAACGACCACTTTCTTTTGACCAGAGCTAACATACTAAAGAAAAAATTGATATTTTAAAATTAAAATTTTGCATTAGAAAAATAATAATACAAACGCTTACTTTTCCACGTGGATTTTTTATGACAGGCAACTCATCTGTGGCGTTCATGTTGTATTTTTTAAAAAACGTAAAAAATGAAAAAATAACGGTGTGTTAAGACACGCAAAAAGTATGTAAACAAACTTAGCACGCAAAAAAACAAAAATGTTGTGTGTGTATTCAAGAACGTAAAAAAATATCATAACACTTTGGCACGCGCTGATACAACCACTGTCACCGTTTCCCGGTCGGCGGTGGCGTAGGTGAGTGGGAGGAACGACTAGGACGCCAGCAGCGACGGTGTCGGCGGCTCGCGTTGACGGCGGCCAGTGTTTTGAAGAGTTTAGCCCTTTCGGTCCCCTTGGCTTGCACATTGCAATGTACATCAAATTCATGTACGATTTATTCATAGATAATAAAGATATGGATAGGCCAAACGGTCTTATCAGCGATCTTGAAGGGGAACGATTGAGGCCAAATAAGTATACCTATATCGAGTATCGACTATCATTACAAAAGAGGCCTCAATTGACTTCCCCTCCAGGAACGCGGCCTCAAATATATTTAACATAATATGCTTGTCCTATCCATTTCTTTATTATCTATGGATTTATTATATCTGTCTCAAATAAATTTCATTGATAATGGTAGATTCTGATAGTACAACTTCTGTCACGGACTAAGATATATCTTAGTCCGTGACTTCTGTGTTATGGTATCATAAATGGTTTAAACCGTTATCTATTTACAAAACTGTTTATTTTAATGTTCTTTGGAATATTATGAAATGTGATAAAATACGATAACTTTTTTTAAAGATTTTGGAATTTATCTTGCTATGATTAGTCAGATAAATATACAAATTTTTTCACGTTATTTAGATTTTGATAACGATTGTTTGATAATAAATATACCATCAATATGACACAAAGATATTTGTCTATAACGCGCCAAAAATATGCACATTGAAATGTGCACTGGGGCTCTATCTAATAAAATAATAATTTCTATTTGATAGTAGATTCGCATCACGCATGGTCACTTGATGGTTATTGATACTACTTCATACATAGGCGTGCGCAGACTTTGTTCGCAGGGTATGCAGGCATGCAGCTGATAAAATGTGCCTCCCCATATATATAAATACCCCTAAAATAAATGTGCATGACATTATATTATAGGTTACTACTTTACATAAGAAAAAATAGATTTTTCATCTTTTTTGATTTTAAGTAGTTTTTTAGATTCTGAACGAAGTGATGAATGTATTGCTTTTACAATGATGTGTTTTTTTTTTTTTGTGTCTGACGACAACATTTGGAGTAGTAATAATGCTCCGATTTTTTACTTCAGCCCCTCTTTGAATAGGAAAATTCATCTAGTTGGTACTTTGGGGGGGGGGGGTCAAAAGTAAAATTTTCAAATAGTTTTCAAAAAAATCGAGAAAAACAAAAAAAAAGTGACAGAAAAACGAAAATTTTACGAAAAACCACTTTTCGACAAAATCGATTTTTTGATTTTGCTGTAACTCAAAAACGAATCATTGTAAATACTTGAAATTTTCACCAAATGTTTATATTATAGTTATCTCTTTACAGTTAAATTTTAAAAATATTTTGACCATTTTTAAGTTACTTATAGACAATTGAAATTTTCGACTTTTCTAAGTTTTTTTTCTTCAAATGCCGATAAAAATTTTTTGGGTGGCCAGAAAATCTTGAAAATTTAATACAAGGTTTCTTATAAGTTGTTCTTAAAGTGATAAAAAAAAATGATACCTATCATTGCATTCAAATTTAACCTACCATAGTCCGAGGTCTACCCCACTCTCTAATATACAACAGAGCGATACCCACTTACCCGCTTTTTTTTTTTTTATTAATGAAAAGTATTTTTTTTTTTTTTTTACAAGCATGTTTATTTAAATGAAAATGTACATTATACAATATAATTGTTATAATTAAAGCCTTCTCTTTCCTGGTATACTTTAACTACTATATTATTATATTAATTATTATCAGTATTTAGATATCGTCAAATTAAAGAATAGATGTAATCGCTGTCATTTCTTGGGATATATAAATAGTAAATACCTACACTAAAAATAAAATCAATATTTCCTTAAATTATTGAGAACCGTCCTAAATTAATTTAAAAACAAGTCCTTATTCCATATCGATATCGCATTACCATTTTATAAAAATCCCGTTTAAATTATGAACTGAGACATTGTTCATGACGTTCATGTGCCCTAAGCGTCTGTCGCAGGGTATGCAAGTGCATACCCTGCATACCCCGTGCTCACGCCTATGAGTCTTCATAATATAGTTTTGTTTAAATAAAAAATGTTAAAATAAAAAATTTGTTTAAATAAAAAATGTTAAAATAAAAAATTTGTTTAAATAAAAAATGTCCCTGTAATATTTATATTTTAGTAACGAATTTATAAAATTAGTTCATTTCCCAGTGCACATTTCAATGTAACTATAAGCTTACGTTTATACTCAGTGCACATTACAATGTGCATATCGGTAGTATTCTGTGTTCCCGATGCACATCGTAATGTACATCCAAAGATCTCTGTACCAAATTATCAGAACCGGATGAAAATCGACAGATTTCTTATTCAAGATGTATTATTTAAGAAAAAAAGCAAAAAAAAATTTTTTACTCTAAAAAAATTAATTCGGGACTGAAAGGGTTAGTGGTGGGAATGCGCGAGAACGGACAAATTTTGGTTGCCGCCCAGAAGCGTTCTTAGATTGGCCGGACTATAGTCAAAATGCTTAAATTTTTTTAGATTCTGAACGAAGTGAAGAATGTATTGATTTTACTATGATGTGTATTTTTTGTGTCTGACGACAACATTTGGAGCAGTAATAATGCTCCGATTTTTGACTTCAGCCCCTCTTTGAATAGAAAAATTCATCTAGTTGGTACTTTGGGGAGGTCAAAAGTAAAATTTTCAAATAGTTTTTAAAAAAATCGAGAAAAACAAAAAAAAAGTGACTGAAAAACGGCAATTTTACGAAAAACCACTTTTCGACAAAATCGATTTTTTGATTTTGCTGTAACTCAAAAACGAATTATTGTAAATACTTGAAATTTTCCACCAAATGTTTATATTATGGTTATCTCTTTATAGTTAAATTTTCAAAATATTTTGACCATTTTTAAGCTACTTATAGACAATTGAAATTTTCGACTTTTCTAAGTTTTTTTTTTTCAAATGCCGATAAAAATTTTTTGGGTGGCCAGAAAATCTTGAAAATTTAATATAAGGTTTCTTATAAGTTGTTCTTAAAGTGATAAAAAAAAAATTCTAAATCGTTAGTCACAATTTTTTTTTTTATAAGTGCTTAAGGTTCAAATTTAAACGAAATATGTCAAAATTTAAATTAAATTTCATATTCTCATTATGCGTATGTTGCCAAATACTTTTTTTTATTAATAAACAGATACTATAAAGTAACTATAGTAACATATAGTAACTATACTATTTGTTTCAAAATAGAATATATGACAATATTTAAATATAATATATTCTAGACTGACAAATCATCTCCGTTTAGAATCGTTTTTCGTATACAATGATACCTATCATTGCATTCAAATTTAACCTACCATAGTCCGGGGATCCACCCCACCCCCTAATGTACAGCAGAGCGATACTCACTTACCCGCTTTTTTATTATTCAAATATTTATTTTAGATATGAATTATAATTTATAAAGATCATTTTTTATGGTGTCTCTCTCTCATAGTGTTAAAAAAAATGACAGTCATCCTCTAAACTAGGCATGGTAGAAACATACAGATATAAAACCAAATTCTAAACTAATGATCCAACTAGGCCTTCTTTAGGCCTACTCACAGTCACATGTATAAAAAAATTTGCAGAAAAATTATAAATTTCAATATGAATTATAATCATAACAAATATTTCTAATATAAAATTGTACAACCTAAATAGGATATTATATATTTTCAGGGTTTAAACGTCTAGGAGAATTTATTGTCACACAACATCCTCTTCAAAATACAGTTTTAGATTTTTGGCAAATGCTCTGGGATCACAATGCACAGACTGTAGTAATATTAACTGATATGAGTGAAGACGCGGTTTGTTATATTTACTTTAATAATTTAAAAATAACTAAAAAATACATTTGTATTTTTAACATATAGGAATCACTTGTTAAATTTTGGCCTGTGGACTCGGATACAACATTAGATAGTGATAATTTTAAAGTTAAAAGTGTTCAAGAAGACAAAATAGGGGATGATTATGAAACAAGAGATCTTGTCATTCAATCTGTACAAGATGATTTTATGCTTCCAGTTAGATTAATTCACAGTAAATATTCTGTCAGAGAATTATCTTCATTGATTAAATTATTAGAAATTGTACAAATGTGGCATTTAGAATACCAAAATGGCCCTATTGTTGTAGTAGATAAGTGAGTATTTTTATGTCTTAAATGTATAAAAATATAAAATTGTAGTAATACAAAATACCATTAAAAATTTAGATACAGTAGAAGCCGCTTATTAGAAACACTTTGGGACCAAAGTGAAATGTGTCAATTAAACGATTGTTTCTAATAAGCGATTTGTTTGATTTGTACTATGAAAAAAAAAAAATGAAAAATACGCGGAAAATTTATTTATAAATGTATTTATTTAACTATGTACGTGTGTATATGTATATTATTTAAAATATTTATCGATCGAAGTTTGTTTTTTTGCGTCAAGTAACTCCATAACCATATTTTAGAACATAAGATAAAGTAACGTCCAAAATATAAACGTAACGACAGCAAAGATAAGATTAAATTACATTGGTTATTGCACGCATAACCGGTATATCTGTTAACTGACCTTCGCCTAATTGTTTCAAATAACCGATGTGATGTTTCAATAATCCGATTTATTTTCAATGTTTTAATATACGGCCGGTCCGTCCTGGTACATTTTGTTTCAATAACCCGATTGTATCAATTATCCGTGTTTCTAATAAGCGGCTTCTACTGTACATGATTATATATATATATATATATATATATGATTATATTTTCAGTTGTATAATAATTTATAAGTAAATAGTACCATGCCATTGATAGCAACATTTATAAAAGTATTTCTTCTAATATTACTCTAAAACATACTAATTTACAGTATATTATAATAAAAAAGCATAATACAAAAAGTGTCATAAAAAATATTTGTGGTACAATTAATTAACTTAATAATATACAGATGATATTGGCTTACTTTCAATGATTCTTAAAATAATTAAGTATTAAATAAAAATTTAATCATATTGTTAACTCTTAATATTTATTTTACATTTATTTTACAATTCAAGATAATTATTCAACATTTTTTAAATTTTGGAATTCAAAATATTAATTTAATACCGTAATTAATAATTAAAATTTATAAATGTAATTAGTTTATTTAAATTTAATCTTATTGTAGATTTGGTGGAACAGAAGCAGCAATATTTTGTTGTTTAACAACTATTGGTAAACAACTACAACATGAAAATGTAGGCGATATTTCATTATATGCTAAACTTTATCATAATCAAAGACCAGGCATTTGGAAGGATATAGTAAGTTAAATTTTAAAAGCCATACTTAAGTATACTATTTATTATTTATTTATTTTTAACAGGAAAATTATTTATTATTATATCGAGCTTTGGAACTTATGTCTGGAGGAAGCTGTTTTAATGTATTACCATCAAGTTCAATTACCAGTATAAATAATGTGGCAAATGGTAGTCACAATTCACTAACTTTACCTAATGGAAATGCTCTTTCACCAAATAAACAAAATGGAGTATTAATTTCTCAATCGTAATTTATGAACCAGTATGTAGTATAAAAGTAGCTGTTAAGTAGTTTGACTTATTATTCAATAACCGTCTTGGTACATTATCTAAGTCTATTAGTATCCTAATTTTTTTTTAAATTGTATGCTTAAATTGATTAGTACATTTATGTTATAACTAACCTTCTGTTAATTTATCTGAATTTAAAATACAAACAATTTTAGTAATATAAGAAATGAAGTAAATATTTATTAAAATTCACATAAATTAATAATTATTATAGTAAATTATAAAAATTAATTATCATCAACATTTTTTTAGTATAAAATTTTTGAAAATAACATACTATTTTTAGTTTATAATTGCAATATATTTAATAAGGCACTTAACTACTGATTTACCTGTATATTTGCAAACTTCTTGATACAAACTACACCAAAAATATTAATATTAATGACTATTATTAATTACTATAATTTAACACAAAATATCTATAAAAAATTTCACAAATATCTTCTTCATTCAAAATACTGATCATCTCATTATTACTGTAAATTTTGTTATTGTGTTGACTAAATTTATCTTCTGATGGGTAGGTTATTTTTCCATTAAAATTTTTCAACTATTAAAATACCCTTTTCTGTCATTGCTGTTACTGTTTTGAATCATCAACATTATTGGATTGTTATACAAGGTTTCAATAAATTTTAATAATATTATGCATTTGACGGATAAATAACTTTCATTTTTTTATGTAATACTATTTATAATAATAATACTGTTCTAAATATTAACCCATTATTGAATTTTCATATTATTTTATTAGTCTTCAAACACTCAATGCTCGAAATCCGAGATAGCTTTTGTAATATATCTTATTCACACATTTTGGACGAAAAATTGAAAAAAAAATAGTCTTGTCAATTAACTATTTCATTTAAATCTTGTTTGTTTAATGCTTGTAGATTATATTATTAATCCAATGAACTTCCAAATCTTTTTTTATTTTATTTTTTGTATGACAGAATTATACTATTAAATGTTTGTGATATCAATTTGGTATTATTGTATATGTTCTTATAAATAATATTCGTGTTTGTAAATAAATAATTTATTTTTATGTTTTTGTTGAGCTAAACCTGATAATTGTATAGACTAATATAATTACATGTGTGAACAATTTATACCTCAATATACTATATAGGAAAACAATTTTCTGTGGCGGCCTTTTTTATGAATTTGTCTTAAATTTTTATGTATAAAAGTGCATACATTTAACTCAAGTCACTATTAAGTTTTTTTAAATGATTTTTACTTACAAAATTTTAAGTTGTTAAAAACAATATTTTTCTATTTGTTATCTTCTTTTATTGTTATACTTATTATAATACAACATGGGCTGTTAATTTTTTAATTCAAAGTAGAATATTTTTTGAAGTAATTCAATGTATAAAAATTGAATATTTGACAAGTTGTTTATAAGATCAATATTTAAGTTTAGATGAGCAGAGCAGGATGGTACCAGAGGTACCCCACAAAGTTTCTTTGTTCATATAAACTTTAAATACTTAAAATTATTATAAATAATGAACTACTTATCTGAAATTTGATTTTTGTAAACAGAAATTCTCCAAATAATGCTTTAAAATAAAATAAAAACCTAGAAATGATACTGATAAAAAAATAGTAAAGAATATTATAATTGTTTCCAAAAACGTTGTTTCTTAACAACTTGAAATTATGTAAAAGAATTATTTTCAAAACATTTTTTTTAAATGATAAATTTTGCGTAAAATGAATCAGCTTACATCTTAACAAAAATATTAATATGGTGGCTTATATATTTTTTAAATTTTTTATATTTATACTAAAATTTATAATACCTAATTATTATAATATTATATTTGAAATATTTAGATTAGGTATAAATATAGTTGGATAAGCCTTATAACACTCAAGAATCTTATTATTACCTTCTGTAGTTGCCAATGTATAATTGATTATATTATACATATTATAATATTATATTTCTATATTATGTAAATTATTCTATAAATTTAATATTACAAGTGAAAATTCACAATCATATATACAATTTTACCCATTCAGTTAATTAATATTGACACTTAAGTATATCTTAATAATTTATATAAACTGTGGTCATTATTCCATTTTCTTAAGTAAATCTAACCAATTATTTTGATTAAATTATCTCACAATTAATTAATTAAATTATTATTATTATTATTTGATGAGACCGTATATTAATATAATATTATGTTTAGACTAAAGTTTAATGATTACTGTTTTCCACATATAACCTATCAATAGCCTATTTAAATTAAAATTTATTATTTTTCCTCTGTTAAATATTTAAACAATTAAAAACTATTATTGTAAACTAGACATACCTAATCTTTCTTATTATTAATAAAAAAAATATTGCAAGACAATTTGGTATTTATAAAAAACATTATTTAATTCAGTTTTCAAATATTTCTTTACTAGTTATAAAAAGCCATTATTACTACTTTAGTATATACATTAAAACAAAAAATATACAATTATTTTGCACAGTTAAATTAAAATTATTAAGTGTAACTAATATTCATAAGTTGCGTTTCAGTTATTATTAATTTATGTAAAATTTACCTTGGACTTGAACCATTTTCAAATATTTTCATATGGTATACATTTATATGTAATATTCTAATTCTTCCAAGACTTAAAAGCACTAATAAAGGCCGCCTCAAAGCATTTATTATTTTTCCATACTGCTATTGCATTTTAATTTATTCGATGTTCTAACTTCTAAAAATATTGTACTTATACAATAAGTATCATTCTATTAGCAAAATACAACTTTTTTTTAATAAGAAAATAAATATTTTTTCAAACATTATTTTACCTTTTAACGTTTATAACCTACTTAATTTAAACAATAACATATAATACTCCAAAATATTTCTCTTAATCATTTTTAAATACTCAATTTAAAATGATTTAATCGACCTACTTCTTTAATATACATCTACCATTTAATTATCATAATATTTCAGTTGTTTGTTTTTAATATGAAACCCAATTATTATAAATTTTTTTTTATCAATTGTGTTTATTATTAGTATATCAGTGTTATTGTACATATTACATTGCAATAATAAAACTAAAAGAATACCTAACAAATATTTATTCTATTAAAATATATAGTTTAAATTTTTCAATAGTATACTATTTTTTCAGTTTGTTATTTAAATAATAAATGATAAAATAATCATCAGTATATTATTTTCCTTTGTTAAATTATAGACCCAATAAATATTTAATCAAAATACACAACTATACATTTTTTTTTAAAAAAGTAACTAAATCTATTAAAATAATTATTTCTGTATGATGATACTTAATTTTTTTATATCAATGATAAAAAATCGTTCAATCTTTTCAAATATTATTATGATTTTTTTTTTTTTTACTTCAAATTTTCAGTCAGATTAAATTTTTTATCAAGTTGTTTAAATAATAATTATTTCAAATTGATCAATCCATTTTTAATTGTTTGTCTTAAATCCTAACATTATGTTTGTTATTTTAAAATGATCAAATCTTATATGAATTGTTGTTTTTATTTTTTAATTAGTTTCTCGACAATTATCAAAAGTGAAAAATTGATCTTGACAATTATTTTGCAAAGATTTTAAATTTTATTTTCAAAATTGAAATTAGATCCAGTTTGTTTTTTATTCAGTCAGAGAAATTTAATTAAATATTATAGAAATTAAAGAAATTAATGTGCTTATCATTTTTAACAATATTAAATAACATATAAATTAAAATCAATTAAATTTTCAGTTAATTAATATTGATCATTAGTTCATACATAGATTAAATAAAATTATAAATACACAACCTTAATACAATAATTTATTGTTCATTATTTTAATTTAGGTTTTACTCAATAGTAATGCATGGTGGCAGGCATCAGTGAGAAATAAGTATTTAAGCATCTTTTGTCTCCATGCGCCACTAGTGAGTCAAATCTAAATTAAAATAATAAGCATTCAATTATTGCATTGACGTTGAGTGTCTATAATATTATTTAGTCTATGGTTCATATAACTAAAATTTTAAAATATTAAGTTGTTATTCTTACAATATCAATTATAATTTTTTTAAATAAAAAAAACATTGCATGTATGAACCATAACATATTTATTGTAATTACAGTTTTATATTTAGAATTTTTAGTTTTATAATTACGGTTCAAAATTTTATGTTTAGACCCTCGAGGTTCCTATGTTATACAACATTTATAGATTAAAATACAAATCAGAAATTGTAGTGCCATAGTTTAAAATTTTCATGTATATTAATCCTGCCAATTTATAATGTTAATGGACAAAAAAATTATTTATTTTATTTACATTTGTGATGAACAAACAACATTAAATAATAAAATACTTAAATAAACATTATGGCAACATCAAAACACACTTAATTTATCCTTAAAGCTTATGTATTTTAGTACTTTTAATTAATGCACAATCTAGATTTAGTTTTATGCTGCACCATATTTATATCTAACATATTATGTAAAAAATAACACTACTGATTTATTATGTAACATCTTAGAATTATAATAACATTATACATTAATGTGTATTTTAGTTTAATACTAGTCAATAATTAAAAAAAAATGTAGTTCAGAATTGTATTAGATGTTTTAAATGTTAATAAATATTTACTAAGACTGTTTTATACCATGGATTAAAACAAATTTTTTTAATTTAATATTCATATTAAAAAAAATGCATGATAAACACATATTCGGTTTATGATACACATAGTAGAAATTAACTTAATACGTTTTCTAAATTAGAGATAGAAGACTGGAGACACTTAAAAAATGGCTGCAAATATTAAAAGTTAAAAGGATTTTTCAGATGAATAAAGCATTAAAAAATATATATACTAAATTGATAAAACTTTATTAAATTAAAGTATACTAAAATTAAATCAAAGAATTTAATAACTGGTTTATTATGCATTTTAGTTGTTTATGATAATGATTTTTATGTAACCACATTTGTAAAAAAAATATTATATATTTATTATTATTTATTTTGTAGAGGTCTTAACCGAAGGCTTCTCTTTCTTTTTAGAACGTATCAATGTATGGCATTCATGCATAATGTTTAAACATTTAAAAAAATATGTATATGTGTATAGTGTTTTCAAAATATTTGGTTACCTCCCATATTTACAAACTACGTATATAACATTTACAAATTTCCAAGCTACGCTTTACACATTTACATCTAAATCGGTAAAACTTAATTTTAATTTCATTACCTATTTATAATTGTTCCCTAACGGTCCATTGTATAAATTTACCATTATGTTTAATGTCTTTATTTACTAGTCTTATATGTATGGCTTAATTTATATTTATTATTATTATTTTCCTATTTATCAGGATGATTTGAAAAATCCTTCAAGTTCCATATGAATAATTTAAACTTATTTTAGAGTAAGTAAATATATTTAAATATAACAGTACCTTTTTTTATTGTTTATTGATTTTTCAATGCTTAAAATTTCTAACTATATTCATCTAAATTTCAGTTGTATATATCCAAGCTAATTACAGCTACATATTTTAATTTCATAAAATTACCTATGTTTATTCTAAACATTTATTAAATTGTTGGTTTTCAAGTTTACCGTTAAAACAATTATTTAATAAACTGTGTATTTCTATTTGGAGTTTTGTAAGTTTAAATTTTTTAAATAATGATTGGCAAATCATTGAGTAAGAAACATTAAAATGTTGATTTTGCTCAATCAAATTTTGTATTTTTTTATATTTTCTATCCCTTACCTACACTTTGTCAGTAAATTGTGCCAAAATTTAATTATTGTATGTCATTGTTGACTGTCTTATAAAAAACGAATTTTGCTTTAATGTTTTGAAGTCTGATTAAATAGTATAGATGTAGTTATGTAGACGCTATATGTATATGAATGATATTATTTTTGGTTATTTTTCTGACTATTTCAATTGTAAAAGTTAACGGAGTATTACTTTCTGGTTTATTGTGATTATTTTCCACTCCATGTTTTAAGGAGAATTACATTTTTTTTTAATAACTATTTAAATTAAATTTAGTCCCCCTTGAATTAATATTATTTTTTATAGAATAAAATACTTAATGATTATTGTTTATTTATTAGTTACCTAATTTATTGTGTACACATTTTAGTAAATAAAATACACATAATTTTGTTTATTCTAATTATTGAGAAAAAATTAGTATGTATAGAAAACTAGTCAAAATTAAAAAAAAAATGCTTTATTTTCTACTGGTTTTTTTTTAAAGTTATTTTTGTTGTAAAGTTTGTGTAAAATACCGAAAAATAATATTATAATCTTAATTCTTTTCATTTTTATAAATATAAACTGAATTGTATAGCTGTCATTAAATAAATTGTATTATTATTATAAATTTACCATGAAATATACTTGTTAACTCTATAAACTAAATTATTATCTTATAAAACAACATCACATATTGATAACATAGTAAAGTATAAAATGGAAAAACTAAATAAGCCTTTGTGAAGGGATATTTGACCTGTTGATTAAAGCTTTTCATTCGTATTATAGAATTATTGTTACACATACACACACCTACTTACAATTTATTAATAATTTATAAGTTTACCAATGTCCATAATGGAATAAATTTCCATTTTGAAAGCCAAATTGCATTGGTATGATTAATGCTATAGTATTTTTCATGTACCAATATTTTTATTGTCCAAAAATATATTTACCACATCTGCATGTTTTCTTTAATACAATTTTTTTGTTTGATATTTATGTTATTTACCTGTACCTATTTTGAACAATATTATTATTATATGTACTTGTGAAGATGTACTATAGAAAATATAATATAATAGTTTAATACTATAATAAACCATAGAATAGTTTAAATAGTTAAAATAAAATATGTAATTCATTTGTATACAATACATTTCTAAGTTACATCATAAATTGTAATAACAACTTTATTTTATTCACACAATAACAAATGAAAAATAAATTTTATATTTGTACGCCTTATTTATTGTTTAAAATTTATTTTGAATTGTGTATATTCTAAGTATTGACACCACGCATAGGCACAACCGCACAACTAGACCTCTAAAACGTGGGGTGCTAAAACTGTTGACAGTTTACTAATTGATGGTATTTCACTTAAATAATAATTGTTAGGTATAAAAAACAAGGGGTTCTAAATTTTAACTTGGGGGTGCTTAAGATCATTTGCACCCCCATAGTTGTGCCACTGGCCCACGTAAATAGGAAGCAGCAGGATGTTTTTCAAATGTAAGTGAAACTATACAAAATATGTGAATAATAAGCTCACAGTGATCATTGATCAGGCTTGTTAAAAAGCACTATTTAAAGCAGTATAAAGACTTGTCAAATGTCATTTTTACGGATTGGAAATTGAATATAGTTGTGGTTCAAAATATACTTTGCCAATAAAAAAATAAAAAGTCAGTATCAATTATATAAATTACGAAAAACAATAAAGAAAATATATTGTTCACTAATAAAAAAATTAAAAAAACTTAATACTTTTTGATAAATACATGTAATTCTTATCCATGTTACCATAAAGACCAAATTAATATTTATTTATATTCTCGATTTCGAAACCACATTCAAACTACATTTAGGGTGTTGAATATTAATATTATTAATATTATTTAAATATATATATTATTTTTATACATTATAGGCTTAAGTTATTTGAACAGTGCTGCATTCTTTTGAACATAAATTGATTTAATTTGACAAACAAACAAAGCAAATCAAAGAATCTAAGTACCTACTAGACGTCTATACAATGGTGTCTGTAATATTTGTGCTATACAAACTAAATACAATCAAATGATCAATGGCCAAACTGCTTTACTCATTTCTCTTCGTTCTCGATTGAGTGACTTACTGTCTGAAACTATTATTTAAAAAATCTAACGAAATTACATTAATTATCTATTGAAATTTCCGTAATTCTCGGTTGAAATAACAGGTGTATACTTAGATTTGAAATCAACTCATCGGTTCAAAAAGAAAATACAAACCTAACCATCTGACGACAGACTTGTTATTGAAGTGGTCGATACACAGTGGTATCCGATGAAACTGGTCGGTGGTCTGGGTATTCTCTCTGGAACAGATAATTTTTGGGAATTCCAACTCGTTTTGTTGAATCTAGTTAGATACAATTAAGTACAATCCTTGTAAGAACAACAATACAATTTCAGTAGGTATTACGATTGAGCACACTTTTAGATTAGGTATTGGCAGTGATGCAGTGCAATGAATATATTGATTTTAAATAGATGTTTTTATAAATGTACACGTTTATAAGAAGAAAAAAATGATTCAATTTTCCACTTTGGGAATGTTTTCTAGTAGAAAATTGGATTTAGCTGGTAGTTTAGAGAGGTTAAAATGTTTAGTTTTATTCAAAATAATTGCATAAAAAACTAAAGATAAGCGAGAACATTGGAATTTATTTTTTTTTATACCACTCAAAAACAAATGACCGTATTATAGATATTTGAATTTTTCATAAAATGTTTTTATTAACATTTTCTATGTATGATAAAAATAAATAATAAAAAAAGATGAAAATACAAACAAAAATAAATCTTATGCTCACGTTTTGCAGCATGACAAATTAGATCTAATTTGTCATGTTTTGCAGGTAATACAATTGAATTTAAATAATCTTTTAAAACTATACCTCAAAATCTCAAATAACAAAGATTATTTAAAGATATTTTTTAAATTTAAATTATTATTTATTAAACCAATAATGCAAATATTATAATTAGAAAAAACATTTTTAATGGTTATGGATCATAGTAAATTCAGTATAAAATGTTCTCCAGAGACTCTAGATATTTGTTTATGGTAATTTGTCTTTGACTTATTTTTTCACTATTTTGTACAGCAAATAGCAACTATCAAGAAATATTATTAAAACATAAATTAGTTATACAAATGATAAATCATAATAAATTAAGTGTTGATTCGATATTTTAAATTTAAACTATCAAGGTAATATTGTAGGTAGATACTTCAGAATACATAAAAATATAATAAATAATAATTTTAAAAAAATATTCGTAAACAACTAGAAACGAGTCAAAATATTTTGGAAATTTTATCAAGTATAGTAATATTGGTAAATATACATATCACATATGGCAGCGTTTCCCAACCTTTTTTCAATGGCGACCCATAAATGTAATCTGTATTGGGTACGCGACCCCTAGCAAACAAAAAAAAAAGCATACCGTAAATAAATAAGATTTTTATTATTATTAAGATTATTCTACAATATTAGTTAGACTTCATATTATTATTATACAATATAGAATATAGATTATAGAATTATAACAAACATGTTTGTTAATGCATTTATCAATTTACGGCTAAAATAACTGTAATCGTAACCACGAGTTGCGACTCATCAAAAAAATTTCGTGACCCATGGTTTGGGAAACGCTGACACATGGTATACATTCCAAGTGTCTATAAGGTCTTCCTAACCTATATAATGCACCAATGATATTCACTTTGCCATCGGAAACCACCCCCAAAGTTTGAAATTGAAGCATTATTTCGAATAGTTATGCTGTACACAGACACAAAAACAAAAAACAAAAGTGGGCAAGTGGGTATTGCTCTGCTGTATAGTGGAGATAGAGATTAGGTCACTGGTCACTATAATGAATGTGTTAAATTTGAATGCAATGACTGGTATCATTGTATACGAAAAACGATTCTGAACGGAGATGATTTGTCAGTCAATGATAATTAGTTGGATATATTATATTATTACTTATATTTAAATTGTAATATATCGTTATTTTCCGCGATTTCGTAAAAAATTTAATTTAATATGTTCATAAAATTTTTTTTATATTGACGCTGGAATTTTTTTTTACAGTTATTTTTGAAGGAAAACTTATGGATAACCTTGTATTAGATTTTTGAACCTTAAGTATAAATCACAAAAATTTTATGAATATTTTCAACTTACCAACGCGATATTGATATATTTCATAAATATTTGAACTTTAAATGCTTATAAACAAAAATTGTGACTAACGATTTTTGATTTTTATTTGCTACGATAAGTTCAACTTATAATAAACCTTGTATTAAATTTCAAAGATTTTTTGGATAGCCAAATTTTTTTTATCAACATTTTAAGAAAAAAAACTTAAAAAAATCAAACATTTCAATTGTCTATAAGAAGCTTAAAAAAATTCTCAATATTTTGAAAATTTAATCATAAATAGAAAATTTCAAGTATTTTCAATGATTCGTTTTTGAGTTACAGCAAAATCAAAAAATCGATTTTGTCAAAAAGTGGTTATGCGTAAAAATTCCCGTTTTTCCGTATTTTTTTCAGAGTTTTTCCCGACGCTTTTGAAAACTATTGAAAATGTTTTACTTTTGACCCCCCTTAGTACCAACTAGATGAATTTTCCTTTTCAAAATTTCGAAGCATTATTACTACTCCAAAAAGTGATGACAGACACAAAAAAAAATAAATTAAAAAAAAAAACACATCATTGTAAAATCAATACATTCATCACTCCGTTCAGAATCTAAAACATAATATAAATATTTATTGTTTCCCAAATAAAGTAACTGTATAGGAAGTTAGGAAGAAAAAACTAAAAATTTTGGTTATAAAAAGTAAAAACATACAAATTGGCAGAAAATAATGGTTTTGTGTTTGTAAACAATTTTTTATTATACATACAATATTTATATGTTATATGTTGTCTATAGTCTATGAGTACGCTGAATATGTATTTAAATGGAACTTTAAGAAATTGTTTATACAGGAGACCATAACAATTAATTAGCAAGTTGTAACTATAAAGTTATACCTAAAAAAAATTAAGTTCTCCTCTGTCTTACTAATATAGATATGTAACCTAACTAAGTAACAGGGAAGTGATGAAGTAATGACACTAGTAAAAGAAATCTAATAAATAATAAGAAGACCATGACATTTATTACTTCATTGTACAAGTTATATTAATCTCTTTGGTATTTTATATATAAAAAAAAAACAATATTGAATTTTTTTCATGTGATTTCAATAAACGTAAATGACAAAATAAATGTTTCAATATTTTTTTCATGCAATGTTAAAAATGCTTAATTTTCTAATTTTACATAATGTTTGTTATAACTTATAACCATGACCTACATATAATATAAAATATATATTTAATATATAGGTTACTTGTTGATATATTTTGAAATATATATAGTATTTAAATTAAAAATAATATAAAAAGTTTATATATATAACATACGTATACATAACAAAAATAAAAAATTTGAATTTGTTCTAATAACAATATTATGTATATAATTCACTATGATAAAGTTAAGTAGGTACAATTGGATACTAAAATAATAATTATGTTTATTTATTTATTTTATACATTTTTAATGTTTAAAATTAAAAGAAAATATTTAATATTTTGTAGGCATATTAAAAATAAAATAATTCGCTAACATATTGATGCCTACATTGTATGTTTACAAACTTATAGTTATAAATATTATATAATATTATTATATATTAAGTTATAATAATGAAATATTATTAATTTATGTGCTTTCTTTAACAACTTAATTAGACTTAAAATTGTATTTAAATGTATATAAAAGAAGTATTTAAATACCCAAAACTAAATGACAAAAGAAGATATATTAAATATGTCAGAAATAAATGTAAAAAATCATGTTATACAAAATATAATAACTTAATTGGAAAATAATATTGTTTTTAAATAATTTAATTGTTTTCAATCAATTTTAATTGGCTTTAAAATAAAATTAGTAAAAAATGATTAAATTACATTTAAATATATTATTGTTATAGGTAATAATTTTAATATTTGAATAATAATATTTTTTAATGAATTAATTAAATATGTTATAATACGTTATAGAACATGTTTAAAAAAAATGTACGTTATTTATTTACATACAATGTTGTAGGACAATACAATGATGTACATAATACTTTTTACATTTTCAATACTAAAATAATTTTCCCTATTACAAGTCAATAAATATTTTTTTTTTATGTATTTTCAAGATTGAAAAGAAAATCAAACCCCTATAATGCTATGATACAATGTATTTAAAATATAAAGTACCAAAAAAAAAAAATGAAAATGATTTAATGGATTAATTATTAAGAATAGTGTAAATGTATACAAGACAAAAAAATTGATTAAAAACATAAACTCAACAATTTTAAAAATCATCAAAATGTCTTAACAACTAGAATTTGCAAATAATGTATATTCACAAAACAAATTTGATAACAAATAAAAACAAAAAAAAATGATCCTTTAAAATAAAAATATAATATAGATTATGTCAATCAAGGTTTATTGATGTAAATATTTTCCTTTTTATTAAAAATAACGAAATTCTCCCTTTTTACCAATTCGTTCTTTTCGTACCCAATCAGCTGGTGCTGGAACTGGTGGTTGTCCAGAAGTACTTCTGGATGGATCAGAACTCATGCTTTGATCAACAAATTCACTCTTTATAGACTCCTATAAAGAAATATGAATTATATAATTACAACAAATAATTGGTTAATATAATGTATCTTATATTTATATTATTTCAAACTATGAAATTCCTAAACCAAGAAACTCTAAACAGACAAATTTCAAAAACTAATTAAATCTGGAAATTATTATTGTTGTACAGAAATCGTACAATGGTGGTAAATAATACTGCCAACTGAAACTAATTCAAAGAAAATTAATAAAAGATGATAAGTATACCAATTTAAGAACCATTAAACACTTTAAATATATATTATGAACCAAGACTATAAATCATAATTGATGGTAAATTAATAAAATTGAACTGGTCTATAAATAATGTATACTTATCTAAATTTTAATAAGTTCATATTATGGGTAATATTTATGAACAGGGATCGCAACTTTATGCATTTGCATATTTCTTAGGAAACTGCATATTAAAAATCTGATTCAATACAAATTAGTTTCATTTAGTACATGCAATTTAAATACAACAATTTATGTTACATATTTTTGCGTATTTGGCCAAGTTTTCATGATTTTGTATGTTTAAAGATTTTAAGCATATTAATACATATAATATTAGTAAATCATTAATATAAAGAATTTTAAAATAAAAAGCCGCCACTCATCATTGCATCGGCCATATTTTGAATTATGTTATACTAATAATTGATTGCAATTTAACAGTATAGTATATTTGTGGGGGGGCTCTTTATTTTATAGCTGTGTATACGACAAACGGTTATAGAACTCTGAATAATCGAAAAATGTTTCATGATCTCCAAATGAAAAAAAAAAATTATACCTACATTTTTTTCATTTTTTTTCTTCTATAGTTAAAAGCAATGTCAAGTTTTGAGGCCTCTACTCTTAATCCAGGATTGTATACAATACTTACTCTAAGATATGTCAGTAAACTAATACAAACATTAAATTTATACTACGTCATATTAACAAAACTCAAAGATTAATTATACAACTTAGCGTGAAAAATATAGATGAACCTTTTTTTTACATAATTGATTAATTTGGACATTGCAAGTAAGTAATGTAATATCTGGTACCAAGTGTATTATTGTACATTTTTAGCGCATATTTCATTATTTTTTAGCGCATTAAGTTCCGACCCTGTTCATGAACAAATAATTCCTATACCTACTAAGATATTAACCAAATTTTAACAAGTTATTATGAAGCATAGCGAAATTAAAAAAAAAATGCAATTGTAAAAGGTATTTATAAAATTTTTGAGCAGTAAAAGTTACTTACTTGTGTGTAATTTTGTGATTGTGAAGATGATCTTTTATCATACCCTTTAGCATACACTGGATTTGTAAATATATCGTTTGAGTCCAGCATTGGATTAAATGGTGTAACAATGGTATGAGGTACATGAGCCACTTGTGAACGGTTATTTCGGGCTTTCCACCATTTTCTACTATCGTCCAAAATCTAAAGTTAATGAAAGAGTAAAAGTTACATGAATATTTAATACAATCAATATTAGATAAAAGGAAATTGTTTTAAATAAAAAAATATTTTTAACTTATATTGATATTCTTAAAACGTAAAAAGGATGCTACACACTTATACATTTTTTGTAAAAATTATTTCACATGAAAAAAAATCACTCAGTCTACACATATAAATTATAATAAGAAATCAAGTTTATACACGACACAGAAAACAATATTTTCTGTGCAGAATCCATTTTGTTTAATTTTTTCATACTTACATAACTTTTTTTGTATCAATAATATAATACAAACTACAACACAGAACATTTTGCTAGTTATAAGTATATGATTTCCTTATTTTTTACAAACAATTTCTTGGTTAATATTGTGCTGTTGTAATATTATACTTAACTAAATGTCTAACTGTTAATAAATTAATATTTATTATATTGAACTTACTTCTAACAATTCACCGCGTACAACAGATAGTTCCTTATCATTATTTGCTGTTCTTGGATAAGTTACTTGGACTATTTTCACACCTCGAGCTCGCATGTCTTCTAACCATCTAGCTTGAGCTCTTTCAAATCTCTCGCTTCCCGGTCCACTTGCATTATTACGCTCAATCGAATCAGCAGATATGTCACTGCGTGCCGCCATATTATCTGCACGTTCTTTATCCATTCTTGGTGGACTATGAAGTGACAGTGTATTAAAATCAGGTTCAGACTCGCCTTCCAAACTGTGTGAATCATCTCTGAAAAAATTTCTCATCTCAATAGTGACAGATACAGGGCAATTATTCAAGGAATAGACCTAAATGGCTAAATGCATTTAATAGTTATTAACTATTATCCAGTAGTAAATTTTTCTCTTTTTTAAGAGGATATCAGAGTAGTATTTGTTTTCTGTCTCTGACCCACATGCAACATAGCAAATTTTACGTTCTTCACAATAATGACTAACCATATTCATTTCTTAAATTAGAGTGAAATCACCTCGTATAAAATTTAAAGTTAAGAAAATTACCTAGGATATCTCATAAGCATTTTAAAATTGTAAATTGTAAAAACTCATAACTTGCTTTAAAATTTAAATATAATAAAATGCTTATAAGATGTCCTAAATAGTAATCTTATCTTTAAATTTTATAAATGGTCATTTCACTTTAATTTGAGAAATTAATATGGTTATAATCAATTATCATTATTCTGAATGTAAAATTTGTTATGTTGCGGATAGGTTAGAGAGATAATAATTACTACGTTGACATACTACTGTAGGGGAACAATTATTTAAAATAATTTACTTTAATTTATTTTAATCAATTTTACTATGAACCTACCTATTTATTTTAAGTATTTTGATTTTTTGAATTTTACATAAATAGAGTACTCTCGGCTATAGGCACAAATAAAATTTTTTTTGGGAGGGGCATTCTTTTTTTTTTATTAATCATATTCTTTCTGTGTGAACATTATTGCTATATCCTTTGCCCTATACTATACGTTTGTATATTATTTACAAGTGGCTTATAATAGATATGAATATACATTAATACATATATATATATTTAACAAATAAATTAAAATTGTATCTTGAATTATATAGTTCCAATTTATTGTGATTCTTGAATAAATAACAACATCTCTTATTATTTTATATTGATAATAATCAAATTTAAAAAACAGCTTTAAAGCATACTTTTTCTTAGCTAATTTTTTGTTTCATAAAAAAAAATGTATGACTCATTATTGTTATTCAACATATATTTAGGAGAGGGAGTTATGGAAATATTAGTTGGAGCCTAGCCTTAACCTAGTTGCGCCAATATGACCCAATCAAAAACTGAAAAACTACTAACTTTCCTTGAATAACCAACTACTATTAATTAAATATTATTTAACAATTAAAATTTCTCTAAAAATTAACAATCTAACTTACCTATCATCTGGTCCAAATTGCTCTTGATGATGACCAGAATAATTACCACTAGTATTAAACGTATACTGTGGTCTAATGCCCATCATAGCTGACTGTTCATGTTCATATTCAAAATAGTCACTACTATCATCACCAACTCCAGCATGTTCTCGATCACGATGGTGATATAAAGTGTCACGTAATTCTCCCTAAAAATTATCAGAGTTTGAATATAAATAAACAATAATTAAATTAAATTTATATTTTTAAATAATTTGATATAAATTTACCTCAGGATTTGAATTTTTAATTTCTTCTCTTGATTTCTTTGATTCAATTGCACCGGTAGTCGGAACGTTAGTTAAATGATCATCAGTAACTGGAATAGGATATTCTGGTGACCACCCATCCATAAAAATTGGATGATAAGGAGCCGCATAGCCTTTCCATTGTTCTCTGTCAAAAATGATTTTTATAATTAATTATAAGATTGTAAAATATTTTAATAATGTCACAATGAAATAATTATTATAATATTATGATCACATAATATAGGTATTTTAAAATATTAAAAATACCTTGGTATAAGCCAAGCATCGCCTAAAGAATGCCATAGTTCTGTTTCTTTACTGGTTACACAGTTCATCAAAAGATTAATTGCATCCCTTGTGAGTAAAGGTGATACAACTCTAGATGGAATGTTTGGTTTATATTGAGTGTCATGAGAAGCATCAACAATCAATGCCAATGGAGTAAACAAGAAATGTACAAGTTCTGGAGCATTTGGGTCATGAATATGAGCTTTTAATTTAGCCTAAAAAGTAACAATTACTAATAACAGTTGATTTTTAAATATATAGATGCAAGATTTTTTTCATCTTTATCATTATCATGCATTTACCAAAAGATTAAATGACAGTTTGAATTTTTGAAAGATATCAATAAACTCAATTTCTGGAGGTGGTTTAGCTCTCATCGTAAGCATTCCATCACCTATGTCCTTCTTTTTAGATTTACGGTTCCTTTTATAAAATAACACTATAATTAGTAAGATTACAAATCAAACAATATCGATAAATAATTATAATAAAATTACCTTCTTCGGCGTTCTAGTTCTCGAGATGCAGCAGCAGCATGCTGTAACCTTGCAATGAATTTCTCAATATCATCAAAGCAGTGATTCAGTACTATAACATCTCTCTCATATTTTTCACTAGAAGTCGAACTTGTTTCATCATCAACTCGAGTAATATTATCAGAATCTAAAATATTAAATAATTATATCTCAAAGTATTAAACATATATTTAATTAAAAATAATCATTAATCAAATAGGGAACATTTAATAATAATACATAAATTTTAATAAATTATAAAATATTATCTTAATTCATTTAGTTATATAGCATTATGTAAATTAATTAGAAAGTCAGTAGCTGTAATTCAAAAAATAATACAGATATTGTAGTGCAGTTTTTTCAATGTAATATAATATGACTATAACCCACCTTTTATAATGATCTAAAACAACTTAAGTTTTTTTTGAAAATAGCCATTTTATAGAGTTATTTATTTGCAATATGGAGAAAAAAACAATTTTGAAATTGATTGAATTTTGAATAAACAAAAGAAACTTTTGGCTTTTTCTAATTTTAGACCATTGTAAAACATAGGCTATTAGTTGTATATTACATTTTCACTGTAATATCTGCATAATTTTTTGAATTCAGCTACTCACTTTTCAATTCATTTACATATTGTACAAATATTTAAAAAAAAAAAACTAACGATGAGCAACAGCATTAAAAACAGACACTTGTTCTCGCACACTGACACCGTTTGATGGTGGATTTGGTGGTGGTGTTGGGGGAGGCGGTGGTACATGTCTTGTCTTTCTATTAATTCCTTTTCCAGACCTCAGAAGCTTTAGATCGTCAACTAATTCTTGAGCTGGTACACTTTGACTCTAAAACATACCATGGTCAAAAATTTAAAACAAATCTGATATTGTATGATATGATCAATTTATCACAAGCCCATACACAAATAAATGTTAATGTATATAGGTAATATATTATCATATTAATTATATATAAATCATAATATGAAATGTGAATAATTGAATTTGAATTGGCCAATGATTCAATATTTAAATTTAAATTTTTTTTCATGATTATTCTTTTTTCTAGGCATTGCCATATGTGTTAACCCTCAACAAGCAAGGCCAGTCAACCATGACCAAAACTCTTTTTAAAGTACTCCTCCCCATAAAATATTATTGATAATCGGTTCTCCAGGGGCTATACCCTTTTTATTATTTAAAACCAATAGTTTCTTAATTTTTTTTACTACCAAAATTAAAAAGTTTATAAATAAATTAAATACTCTTTTTGTACATAAATATTTATATTATAAATATATAGTATATACCTGTGTAAAAATGTTTTTAAGGCGAAATATTAAATAATTAAGACTTTTTAAATAGTTGTAAAAATGAATAAAAAGTACTTGGGTCATGGTCACCATTGACCAACCTTGTCTTTTTTTTGTAAGATTATAGCCTTACCTGTCAAAGGTTAATTTATTTTCAATCCCAATAATATAACCCTATGTCCCTATAGGTAATAATTTTCCAAATAAAAACAATGATACTTTGGTAATGGTCTATTGACCATTTGATATTACTTAATTAACTTGTATTTGCAAGAATAAAAGTCTTATGTTTGTTAGTTTTAATTTTTGATACATGTATGAACAAATTAAAAACTATTAGTTATTATTTATTTTCAGTTTAAAAATATAAGTTTAAATTATAAACAATAATTTCATTTCTAGAGTGTTATACATAATATAGAACATTATTCTTAAAAAAAAACTGTTTTTATAATGTTGTATATATTGTGGATACTGGATAGTATAATAATTAATAAGTATTACCTAAATAGTAATATTTTTTCTATAAAATTGCTATGGAATATGTAAAACATATTAAATCTATAATTTATTATTTCTTACTTGAAATATGTGCATCTCTGATCGTGAATCAACTTGACCAACTACAAATACTAGAATATTGTTATAAATTTCCATTGGATCGTTACTCGTAAAAGCAGTTGGTTCTTTTACTAATGAAATTGGAAATCGTTCCATTACAACCTAAACAGAAATATAGTGATTTATTTTAAAAAAATAACATAAATCTATTTTGTAGACATCAATATGTTTTTACTTACACCTGTTTCAAAATCCATTATCAAAACCCAAGATTGATCGAGACGTAGTTGCATTTTTTGTGACCAAATACCGTTTGATTTTTCAAGGTGCAATAGTCTCCTCATGCCATCAGCTGGGTAAACTATACCAGTACTTTTCGAAACCGTAAATGTGGCTAAATGTTCGATTACATAAGTTGGAGCTGAATTATTTTCATCGCCGTTCCTCTCCTCACCAACCATACTTTGTTGGCCTCCATCTTTAAAATTTAAACAAAAATGATTAATTCAAGTGGTCTAAATACTTGATTTTTAAATTACTAATATGATTGTTTAATACCTGTTGAGTACCCATTTGAATTAACACTGTTTCGATGGTAAGGCATTATTGGTTTTTCGTTTAGCTCTCTGTAATATAAATATAATTCAATTTTGATATTTTTTATAACTACATATTACAGCATTTTGAAGTATACCTTTTACTATTATTTCCTGGTTGTTGCATCGACATATCTTTCAATCCAGGCATTTCTTAAGGCAGTAAATTGAGGCAACATCTAAGCCTAAAATAAAATAAAACATACAAATTAAATATATATTTATTACAATATAACTAAAAAAAATTAAATCATTATGTTTAAATTAATTACAATAATATTATTTGTATACTGTATTAAATGTAATATTATAATTTTATAAACATAGTCTAGATTAAAATATTTTTACAATTTTTTAAATATAATACAGGGGAAAAGTATTTTTAGAAAATATCTCTTTTACTTTTTTATCTATAAGAATTAATTATTGTACATCTTAACTAAATATTAAATATATTTTGTATTTTGTAATGTTTTAAATCACTTTTTAAATAATTCATTGTAGCCTGTAGGCAACTGTACACAAATATAAATAGTTTTCATACGTACAATTATACGAATTATAAATTATTAGATTGTACTTATATGGCTAAGTGCTATATTTTTTTTTACATACCTATGTTTTTAAAACTTTTAGAAGTATCTACTTAATTATAATTTATAATAACTGATAATAAATTAACATGTATAATGTATATAATACACAAATATATATTATATATATAATTTTCTTAATATATATTTTGTTATTGTTATGAATTTAGGCCCACTACAAATTAACAAAACTATTTAACTATTATTTTTAGTTTAAAGTTAAAATCATAAATGACTTATAAATATAATTATCATTCAAACTTAGGATTTTAACTGCTGAATAATATAAATAATATAATATTCTCTTTATCATTTAATCTACATTTGCAAAGCTTAAAGAGAAAAACTAAATTGAAAAGCAATTTTAAACATAACATACAATTGATAAGTTTGACTATTTGAGTAAAATTGGATTGTAGGGGTAGGAAGATTGTAATTTGTAGGTACATCAAATATAATACTCAAAGTAGCCAATTTTTTGTACCTACACTTCAGATTTATACAAGTGAAATCATACTACAGGCTTCTAAAATATACCTACAGTTATATAGATTTTCTTATATAAAATAAAACAATGTAATGATGATGGCTATCATAATAATAACTAAAGTAATAAACAAATAACTAAGATCAAATAAATAAGATCTATTATTATGATTACAAATATATAAGTATGCACTACAATACTACAATAGTAACATATTTAGGTATATAATAAAATATCAAATTTAATCCTTAAAAAAAAAATCGTTCTTCCTAAGTACTTAAAAGGGTATAATGTAGACTTTACTGTAGGTAATATAATTTACAATAACATAAACTCCATATTATATTATATTATTGTATAATCCCGGACGCATAATACTTCCAAATCCCGATATTTATCCTCCTGTAATTTATAACAGGAGAATGTTATTTCGATTTTCGAGTTGAAGTAATGCAGAAGAAATTATATTACCTTCACTATAATTTCGGTAATACTAAATATATTTTAATTATTTTTTTCTTTAATAGATTAATATTTTTCTAATCGGCTGTTTATGAAAAAAAAAGTTCAATAAACAAATTAACAATATTTATATTATTTTCCAAGAAACAAAGTTTATAATATATTTTAGATTTATAAATAAATAATAATCGTTTACATGGTTCTTAAAAATATTAATAAATAAAATATATTATTATTATATAAATAAAATATTTTAGACTGGTTTTAGAAATATATATATATTATTTAAAAATTTAAATCAAATAAAATGTTTGTAGATACTACAGTAATGTTATAAGGTAGAATAATAATAATAATAATTAACCAATATAGATCCTTCCATCTTTTAAATAAAATTATCAGCTATACCTTATATAGGTAGTTCTAATAGTTCTATACTACTTTATATTATTTATTTTCTTTTTCGTAAAATACCGACACTTGAGGAAACTATTTTTGTATAATTCAGACAGCTGGCCTTGTTTATTGTTTAAAACAATTCGTTACATTAACTATTAACAATTATACATTTAACTGCAACTGCAATAATAATTCTTTAATACCTACAATAGTATCTGATTCTTTCACTTTCTTTAAGATTGTAGTATTCGTAGGTTTCTTTGAATGCTGAATTATAGGTTTTATACATACACCAACTATTTTGGCATAAACGTTTATAAATTCAGTATTTCAATTTTCAGTGTTTTAAAATTAAAATACTCGGTACAGTTGTATACTCGTATCGGTATATAAATACGTTTTTCATTAATAAAAACGTTCATTCTTTTTCTTCAATTGCATATGTAGGTATTTACTATTTAGTATTCCAACGCCCATTAATGCTATTATACCTAACTATCGTAATCGTATATCTAAGAGAATGTGTAATTGGCATGCCGTTTACTATCGTCACCCATCCGGAATGTAGCTATGCTTGACACGGTTCAACTCTAGACCTGGAATACATATTATTATATCTGAAGTATATAACCAGTTGGCCGCTGTGCCATGCAGGTTGTCTACGTATTATACGTCTGCATACCTACCTACTAGTTTATGATAATATTTTGAAATACTATTTTCTTTCAAAATATCGGGTATAAAATATGTAAATAATATATTTTCTGTAAAATAGTCCATGATACATAAAGCTTATTTTGAAATACAAATCATAATAAACAAAATAATTCTATATTCATTTTTATTTTATATCCACATAGAAATTTATACATATTTTGGATAATAATAACATATTTTACACCGTTGCAATACCTTTATATAAACATAAATGAAACAACGAACGAGCGTGTAATCATTGTAAACAACATTTTTAATAATTATTTGTACTCTACGTCGTTATAGACTAATGCAGTTATTTTGAGTTTATGGAAATTTAGTGAATAGAAAATAAAAACAGATGCTAATAAATGTTCTTCACGGATTAGTTCGCATTTGTCACGTACAGATTTAAAACAGGCATGCAACTGAATATTGATTGATAAAATATAAAATAACGATAGTCACAATATTTTGTTAAATAACAGTGTTATGAATAAAATTTAAAAAGTATGCGACGTTCACAGACGTCACCTATTATATAATAATAGTATAAGTGTATTGGCATTATTGGTATATATAATGTAATATAAGTAGTTGTACTTCAAGAGGTGAATATAAAAACTATATTATACATATAGGTATAAAAACATGCTTTATTTTAAAATTATATAAATATTTAAAAATTACACTAATTATAAATTACACGTTAAAAATTAGATATTTATTTAAAACATATAGCTACATGTGCTTACATAAATTAGCTTTCTTAACATTCGTATATAATTAGATGTATTTAATATGAACATGAGGATAAAATCTGTCTATTTGATTTTTTTGTAGAATTAAATATTCTAAATATATTTAAATATTAAATATTAATTAAATCAATAAATTGATAAGGTATACGTTTGTTTTTTTCATTACTTTATTACAAATATAGGCACATACCTACTTAGATTATTTTTTTTTTTGTTAATAGCGTTTTTATTTTCAAGAATTTTCGTTATTACATATGGACTTATAGGCAGCATATAACTGCAGGTATTAAAATTTCAACGTGAATCTGTTGAAACAAATTAACATTCAAAATTTTTTTTAACTCACAGGTATATGCAACATAATAGTTTAACTATTTGTTAGAATATATTAAAATTCTCTTGTATTCTTATACAGTGTTGTGCCATTATAATATATTTTTCTGAATGCATTGCCAACAGATTCCTATGCGGTCGTACTATTAAATCAGAGGTCATTATCATTTCATTGCATTTAATCGAGTAGGTACAGCAACCAACTAAAGTACGATTTACTTAACCTTTAGTTTAGGTTAAAGTTACAAAAATTAATAAGATTCTTATACATACCTACCTACTTGTGAAAGATTATTTTATAACAATTAAACAATTAATAATAGAAGGTGAAATAAAATGTGTCATCGCTTTTTAAATGGATAGTATAAGTTATAACATGTAAGTTATATTTACAATTTATCAATGATATTTGTAGTATTTGTATATGATTTGTATCCAGTTACAAATATTTTTTGAATATTTTCGTATTGTTCTTCAAATGATACATAAAATATTACGTATGTAGTAATAACATTTTAACATATTTCATGATATAATCACATAACTAAATAGTACATAGCTTATCTAATATTTTAGCCCTCTGCAGTATTCAATTAGTATGAAATTAGTTGAAAGTTGTGGACGAACGATATTGACGAAAACGGAGGATTCGAATCTACATGCAGTAAATCATAAAGAGAAATCGTTATCGTAAAAGTGTTTTTTTTTTTATCGGAATTTATTAATCTTCCCAACCAACAACTTTCGGCTATTGGGTTTTGTTTTTGAATAAATATCTATTGATTAGTAATTAATGATAATAATATACTATATTATCTATACATTTTGGAAAATTAACTTTCATTTTTAATTGTATTTAATTGATTAATTTTTGAAGGCCTAAATATATTTAAAAATTATTAAGTAGGTAAATGTATTTTATATTATTATAATAATATAATATTTGTACACTCAGATATTTTTTTCTTGAACACTGAAACCAACCAATAAAAAAAATAATTATTACTTTAAATCATCAACTATTTAACTAAATATTAAATAATTTATCATGCTGCAGAAGTACGGTGTAGGAAGTAAATTTGTTGTGTTTATTTTTTTAATCAATAATCAATTATTTTTTTTTTTTATCTTAAATAACTTATATTTAAAAAAATTATTTAATTAAAATAATTAACAACTCAAACTCATTCATCTCATTTTTTTTTAAATCTAATTATGTACCCCCCCTATATTTGTAATTACAATTAAATTTCTTATGTTTTCACTTCACATTTTAAATTACAAGTTAATTATGATTTTTATATTATATCATAATAGTTATAGTTATATAAAAATGCAATAATAGCAATTAAAAGTGATTAGTGAATAATAATCATAAATCAAATTACCTTTAAAATAATATACCTACTAAAAATCGTTGAAAATAATGTAATAAATCGCTAATAAGAATGTTTAAAAATCAAGAACATAGGAACTATATACCTATATTTATGAATGACTATAAGTTATTATTCATAAATATGAAATATTGAGAGTAAAATATGTATAAATATGATAGGTAAATTTCGATTTTTGATCGAATTTCTTTTATTATAGTTTACACGTCATGTGATTAAAATAGGCTTTATACATGAGTGAAATACCCGTGTTAATATTAGAATACAGTTAAGGTCATAAAATTTAAAACTGATTAAATTCAGCTAATATCTATTAAATATAATTACATATTGATTTAAATAAGTTTTCAGTTAATACTATACTGAAATGTATCTGCAACAAGCAGTGGCGTAGCCAGGATTTTTTTTAGGGGGGGTTTTTTTAGTAATAAAATAAAATAAATCTACAACCGTATTGAAATAATAAAATAATTGAATGATGATTATTATCACCAGTACAGTCGATAATGTGAATACAGCATAACAGAATACATTTCACCACGAATAAATGATTGTATTTCTATATTATAAAAATTATATTTTTGATAAAAATAAAGCTGAAGGGGGGGGGGGTTCAACCCCCCAACCCCTCCCCCCTGGCTACGCCACTGGCAACAAGTGCAACACGTATAAGCCTTTATATGTATCACTTTTTAACCTGTATGATCAGTTGCCAAGCCTTATATTTATAATTGTTGTTTTATTAAATTTAACTTATAAGGAATCATTGAAAATTGAAATGAGTGCGAAAAGGGTAGCTAAGGTAGCTTCTCCAGAAATAATATGTTACAATACCCGCTTTAGTTTAATTATAAAACGATATACCTATACAGGCATTATTTTATCAAACATGAATTTATATTAACCTATTTAACTTACATTGTTTTTAACAAAGATTCTTAGGTACAATGAATAAGTAACACTAAAACTATGATATTGACTGCCAGATTGGTACCTACTGCAAATTTTTATTGATACAATTCCATCAAATTATAGTGGAATTGAACAAGCCACATATACAATATCGTTATTTGCAATTCGCATCCCTTAATAGTTAATAAATTTGTATAGTCGGATATAATATATATATACTGTAATATAATACTAATTAATCATATAAATCGAAAATTTTGTTTTAATTAATATTTATAGCTATTAGTCCCTAACACAGAATTTCTAAAAATGTCTTGCGTGTTATGTCTACTTTATACAGGTACACTTTTGTAAAATATAACGCAATTAAATAGTTTAATTAATCGATTCATTAATTCAATAACCCAAACCTAGCCAACACTCGTCAATAATAAAGCGCGAGAACGAAGTGAACATCATAATAATAAAGAACTCTTCACGCTTTACCATATACCAATAATATATTATGTACAGCTTGGTAAACATTTCCATTTTATCCTCGACATACTGTGGGATAATATGATAATGAACTCATACAGCATAAAAACACATTCACATTCACCCGGCCGAGTAGGTAGTATATTTATTTATCTACATCCTAGGGCTATTTGGACCGATTAGTGTATATTATATTATTATATATTTAAATTTAAACATACCAATATACTTTAACATATTATAATAAATATACGGATATGACGTTATTGTTATATGTAGCATATCGACAAATGGTTATTAAATTTATTGTTATTTCGAGATGAAATTATATGTCGTCATACGCATAAGTAACTACGCAAATAATCTTCATACTGTATACTTAATAGTAAAATATAGGGCCCAAAACCACTCAGGTCTCAGATCTACAAAAAAATCAAATTATTTTTTAATAATTTGTTAAAACTAAAATTAGACAAATAATTATCTAAAAGAATTTTCCGCTAGATCATATTAGTTTAATTTACCTATATGTACATTTAAACTATTGTTTTGGAACTGCACGTATTTAAATTATTTATGTCAGAACCTTTCTACTGAAAAAACTAGAAAACAAAATGTTTTTAAAAAATAATAGGTAGTTTTGTGATTACATTAATTAAACTATTTTATAATTATTATATACTATTATTAGTACCTATATTTATTTATATTTTATATATAATAGTTACAGCTGTTCTTGTGATATACCGTATATAGGTACACACTTCTTATATCGATTATACCCATAATGGATAAATATTAAACATTATTGCAATGAGTGCCTATATCTATATAACAGACTTAAGATACGTACCTAAATACATAATATCGAACAATAAATATTAAATATTGTGGCGTATTATTAAAATTATTATTACTATGCCGCGAAATGACTAAATAACAACATAATAATGGATACCGAAGGTCATCAAAATGCCACACCTATATGTGCACGGATCGTTTTGACATTCCAGAACGTTTTTCACCACCACATAATGCATATCTATATAATATATACATCGAAACCTGAATGCGTGAATACAATATTACATTGTACGGCCATATGGGTTTACACATCAACATTCAGTTGGATTATAATACAATATATACATAATATATATATATATTCAGAACATATAGTATTAATTAATGATAACTGCAATAAAATGCGTATTAGGTATATATAGGCGTATAGTTACGATTAGATATTTACTATGCAATCCGTGTCAATAACGTTTTCGCATAAATAATCGCAATGTGTACGTTAAATATATAATGTATTATAGTCGGTTCTTTGTTTATATGCAAGTATCTGTATAACTATAACATATCGCATATTCCCAAATTAATTTTGATCATTCAGCATAGATAAAAATCAATTATTGGCGAGTACAGCACGTCAACGGTTAAGTAACGTATTACATATAAGTAAATAATATGCTTATATTAAATCTGGACACTATAATATACAATATTCAATAACCTCTCTTGAACTAGAATCGAACAGTCGAATCGTTGAAATTTCGAAGCGACGCCGAGCAGACACGCATATTAAATAATAATAACTCCGTTGAAGTCTCCGAGCAGGTTTTTGCGATCAATAGTACGGAAAACGAGCATATATCGTACGCATATTCGTTTGCACATTTTTATTATTTACAAAATGAATAGAATATTTTTTACTCGTCTCGATTTTGCGGGTAATACAAGTGATAAGCGATTTTGATTTAGCTCAAAGGAGTTTTCATCACATACATATATATTACCAATATTAATAGGTAATATGGCTAATATGTACCTATAATAATACTACCTACCCGATTAATAATAATGAGTCTTACACCTGTTACTTTGTCTAATCTCAGCGAATATAGATATACATATATATAAAATACATGATCGTGAACTGGCATAACCCAGTGAAAGGAATACTGCTGCGATACTGTTGTTGCAGAAATTTCCGTGGTACCTATACAGCATACGCATTCTATCGAAACGGATATTATACCTATGGTTTCTACCTAGTCCCTATCCTGAATATTTGTCCAACTGTCCCTATAATATTATATTTATTAATTATTTTATTGATTATAATTTGCATAATTTAAATAATAATTAGGTATATGATTTTTGTTGAAGAAATAACACAGAAATCTATATGAATTGTAATACGTCGAAATACATCGGCTATACCCGCAATTACAATACACCTTTAACCGATTTGCGCACATGATTTATATTACAATATCCATTACAATCAGACACGAATCTAACATTTTTATTTACTAGGTATTTGGAATTTATTTAAGTAGGTAATTATAACGATTTATATAGTTATATAGTAGTTATAATAAGTTCGCCTGCAACGTCTGACATTATAAACGAGTGCTTATAAAACCATTAAATCCACACTGACGAATTCGACGGAATCGCGAGTTTTACGTACCTCGATAGCAACGACCAGCAGCGGCGATGAGACAAACATGTGTGAACTGATAGAAATATCTATAAATCTGGATCTATAGATCTACTGCAAAGACACACGCCTCGAAAGTAGCAGACAGTTGCTACTATTATACATGTATTTTTGCAGTGGCAATTCGTTGTCGTCGTTACGCCGTTGACGATGATGATGATGTGCGATGTCGCCTCAAGTCTTTTCGGTCCACGAATTTCCCCGACGACTGCAGTATACAATTTACAACACTATAATTTAGTATATCGTTTGCGATGAGGATACTCGAGATATTATTTTTTATTATTTTTCATCGTCTGTCCTCCCCGAGCAGACGGACGGCGCGAATGAGCAAAAGAGATAGGTGGAGAGAGAGTGCGGGCGGCCGGCCGTATTGTTTATGGTAACTATATAATGCCTACCTGGCTGGCTCTACCTACAATATAATGCGTGTACGCAATGAATAATATTATTATGGTATTACATCGACCGTCGACGAATAATAGCGATCGATACGTGCGCCACGAGTTGTAATAATAATAATAATAATAACGCGGAACTCTCTTCGATATACTGGTAAGACAAATTGTTACCTACAAACCATATCGGCAACGAAGACGAATGCACAGAGTACCTATACGGATGGCGTACAACGCGAGAGATTCCGACGGATTCGGCGACTGTACTGACACGGGAAAAGAGAAACACGCACGGCGGCAGCGGAGAAAACACAAAAACGCGAAACGCGAAACGTCGACCGTCGGCGTGTGCGTGCGCGTGTGCGCGCTGTTGCAGCGGTTGTGAAAGCCGCTCGCGACCGTCGTCGTCGGAGTGTGTGTTCAGTATATACCTAGTACCTACACCCGTACGGCTCCCCCGAGTAAGTACGACGACGATGATGACGATGACGATGGCGGTAATGATTGATGACGATGATGGTGGTGATGACGACGATGACGATAATAATAACACGTACCAACAGCAATACTACGCGATACGCGGCCGGCGAGAACAGGTGCCCGTCCGCCCTACCTTATTGCTACAGCGTTGTTGTATTGTTGTCGTCGCGTAGCACGCTCGACTCCGGTTACCGGTTATAGGTACTCTATCCACCTGACGGCGAACGGCCGCGTCACGATACTAAATATTATGTTATACACACTTAGAGGTACCTAATCCAGCCACCTGCAGCTGCAGCTGGCTCTATTATCGTACTTATCTACCGACCTACCATACGTAATTTTTGTTTTTTATTATTATTATTATTATTATAATTATTATTCATTAATTTGGTGTTCTCTTTGGGTGATAGTACCTACTGTCGCCGCCACAGTGTGACGTATTGACGCGTGTGGCACATTATATATACGGTCACATGGATAGGTACATTGAATTGTAGGAAATGATGCACCAAAAGATAATCAGACTGTATTAAGGGGATTCGATACCGTGATTTCCTGTATTTGTCTAACACACGCGCTACGCGCAACATATAAATTCAGACTCGTTTTTTGTCCAACGTAGGTACCGGTTGAAACAGTAAAGCGATAAGAATTCTGAAAACAGATTTGAATTTGTCGTCAAGTCTACTTGAGAACGGCCAGTCCACATTTTAGATTCTGAACGGAGTGATGAATGTATTGATTTTACAATGATGTGTTTTTTTTTTTTGTGTCTGACGACAACATTTGGAGCAGTAATAATGCTCCGATTTTTGACTTCAGCCCCTCTTTGAAGAGGAAAATTCATCTAGTTGGTACTTTGGGGGGTCAAAAGTAAACATTTTCAAATAGTTTTCAAAAAAATCGAGAAAAACAAAAAAAAAATGAGAGAAAAATGGCAATTTTACGAAAAACCACTTTTCGACAAAATCGATTTTTTGATTTTGCTGTAATTCAAAAACGAATTATTGTAAATACTTGAAATTTTCACCAAATGTTTATATTATGGTTATCTCTTTACAGTTAAATTTTAAAAATATTTTGACCATTTTTAAGCTACTTATAGACAATTGAAATTTTCGACTTTTCTAAGTTTTTTTTCTTCAAATGCCGATAAAAATATTTTGGCCGGCCAGAAAATCTTGAAAATTTAATACAAGATTTCTTATAAGTTGTTCTTAAAGTGATAAAAAAAATCCGAAATCGTTAGTCACAAGTTTTTTTTATAAGTGCTTAAAGTTCGAATTTATATGAAATAAGTATGTCAAAATTGCAAAAATTTGCAAGTAATTTTGTGGTTGAAATATCGTAAAAATTTTTTCTTTTATAACTAAGTTTTGAAAATTTGGTAAAAGGTTCTTCATACATTTTTCTTCTAATATCTGTAAAAAAAACTCTACCGGATTCAGACAAAAATTCTTTATGAGTGTTTGAAATTTAAATTTTTACAAAACCGCGTTAAGTAACGGTTTAGCCTCAAACGGTTTTTGATATTTGTTGTTATTCAAACAGTATAAGTCGTAAATACTTGAAAATTTTACCAGTTATTTAGATTGCCATTTTCTTTACGTGATTTGATTTTCAAAATATTTTGACTTTTTTTGAGCTATTTATAGGCATTTGAAATAATCAATTTTTTTTATAAATGTTGATAAAAAAAATTTAGCTGGGACAAATTACTTGAAAATTTAATAGAAGGGTCCACATAACTTGTTTTAACTCTCATTCAAAAATTATAAAAATACATAGGCACAATTTATTTTTTATTAGCATTTGAAGTTCAAATATTGACAAAAATTCGTCAAAATCATGAATATTTTTCACTATTTGGTAGTAAAAAATTTATAAATATTTTACTATCAAAAGCTAAGAATTGAAAATTTAATACTATATGCTGTCCATAATTTAAGCTTAGAATAATTATAAAAAAGTTTGATGATTATTCAATTTAAAAAATTTTACGAGTGTTTAAAGTTTTAATTTTAATTTGAAATCAAAAATACACGTGTAAAATAACGTTTTTGATTTTTGTTATTTTAAAAACATTACTAAACGTAAGATCTTGAAACTTTTACTTAATGTTTGAATTAGTTTCAAAATAGAATGTATGACAATATTTAAATATAATATATCCTAGACTGACAAATCATCTCCGTTCAGAATCGTTTTTCGTATACAATGATACCTATCCGAGGTCCACCCCACTCCCTAATGTACAGCTGAGTGAAACTCACTTACCCGCTTTTTTTAATTACTCATTTGTAATATAAAGATTTTAGGATTTTGGGAGATAATATCAAATATGTGGACCGACCGTTCTCAAGTAGATTTGACGACAAATTCAAATCTGTTTTTAGAATTCTTATCGCTTTACTGTATCAACCGGTACGTTGGACAAAAAAAACGTCTGAATTCGTATATTACGCATGTGTTGGATAAAGACAGCCAACCACGGTATCGAATGCCCTTAAGAACACGTTTTACGTTTTACCGGAAGTTTTCTTTTTTTAGTTAATTTTGACAATAATTAAAACATATTTAGATACTGAGCGAAGCGATAAATGTACATGGCTATTTGCCATATATTATTGATTTTACGATACTATGTATAGGTAAACTTGTATCAATTGTCTTTTTAAAGCGGTTAAAATGATTCAATCTTTTATATTGAAAGTGGTTTATGGAAACAAATCTAATATAAATTTACTTTGTACTTCGGCATAAGGCCAAACCTAAAAAATTTCAAATAGGTACTTTTTAAAAAAATCAAGAAAACGAAAAAAAAAAAAATTAGGTATTGAAAAATGAGAATATTTACAAAACCCCTTTTTTATTGTACCTATAATTAAAAAATTAGTACTAACTGCTAAGTAACTACTTTAAATGTTCACAAATTTTCTAGACATGATAAAATTTTCCAATTTTAATGAGACTAGAGTTGGTTACTTTAAAACTGTAGAATTTTTTTAAATTTATTTTATGCCATAATTCAATAAAAATAAATATATTAGTTAAAACAAATAAAACTAAATCTATCTACTTTTTATTTCTATACAATCTTGGCGATTATTTAAAAAAATGTATATATTTGAGTTTTTACTTTAAAAATATCAACTAACGTCTTACATTTTATTAAATATCATGTACCTAAATATTTACTGTTTTAAGTAATCAAATAGGTAACATAATTTTAATACTTATTATCAATAATATCAATACATTTGATTTTTGATTTTTTGTATACGAAGCGAGGCATCTTGGTTAAAATGTAAATAAGCTAATAAATAAATATTATCATTCCGCATTCGAATTCTAATTCATCAGTAGGTACAATTAGTTTAGTAATAGTAAAATAATTATTTAATAAGGATAATTCAATTGTACATGATGTATAAGAATTAATAATAATAAAATATAAAACCTATGATAGATACAAAAAAAAATCATCGAACAAATTCAATAAAATTATTTTGTCTTTTTGATTTTGCAAATACAAAACAACCACACACATATTTTAACGTTTAACGTTGATGATCGACAGTCAAAGGCTGCAACCAGAGCGCAGACCGCAGTGAACGACCGTATGTCCATATGCGTATCGTATCGTATGTCAACTAAATTAATATTTTTATTAATACAATATTTTATAAATTTGTGGTCGGTCAGTATAGGCAGACTAGCATTTTTATGGCGACCGATAAAACGGTAAACGGCCGGAATTATCAGCAAGATAATGTGTTTTATCATTTATATAGTAATTTTGTTTCCGATAACAGACATCAAAAATTGGCCAATCTCCAGGGGGAGAGTTGCCCCCCTTGGATCCACGACTGTCATTTTCATTAATTCATAAATACGCATTATATGATATAATTTAATTAGACAATTATATAAATCTGTACAATTTATAAAATAATATCTTTATTAATCTATGATGCTGACTAAGAAAATTAAACAAATTTTATTGGAGCACAAGAAAATTAAGTTTTTAACATATCATAATATAGAACTATTAGCCAAGAACTCCATGATTATAACAAAATTCACGATTCAAGATATAGGTATTTTTATAAAGGACGCCCCACCCGGCCCACCCAAGACCCAAATACACAACACAGCTAATTTTCATTCAATAAATCCAATCATTATACGTTCTTAGCCATAATAATAGATTGAATTGATATATTATCGAAGTTAAGGTAAGAACTAAGAACGTTATTATGAGTGATTAAGCTTTGGCGCTTTTTTCGATATTTTAATTTTGAGACTAGCTAAAAGCATTTTCAATTTATAATATTTTACATACCAGTATTTTACTTTAATATTTTTACTTTAAACTTTGATAATAGAATAATTCACTCCAAAGCTTATGCTAACGGATAGTTCAAAATTAGAATGGGCAGTTCTAAAATTCAATTAGGTCAGTATCTAAAAACCATAAATTTTCTGTATTGTTGGCATGTTTATTATTGTTTTATTTAATTTTATATTCCGTTACGCTCAACTACGAATGTCGAGATTGAAAACCTATGAAACTTATTTATAAATTATAATATGACGCCACTATACGGTTGTGATCCTAGGGACTATTAGATTTTGGATGCGTGTAAAATGAAACATCATAAAGTTCTTAAAATATCAAAAGGAAAGAAACAGTAATTTGTAAAGATTTTCTTTGAAGTCTGAAGCGTTTGTTAAAAACAAAATAATCGAATGTGAAGATAACCACTAAAGATTAAAAATAAAATATATATATTTTTTTTTATCTGTTACTAATAGTTTGCTGTAAATTAAGTTCTTAACGCAAAAAGTACCTATTAAAGATATTGATATTCATAGACATTTGCTTATGAACTTATGGTTTGTACAAACGAAACTTTGGATGTCAATAGTAACAAAACGTTCGTCATTATGGGTACCTACCTATTACGATTTACGGTAAAAAGATTACAAAGTCAGAACTGCAATTATTACTGAATAAGATTGAAAAGATTAGGTTAGGACAGTGACGGTTACGGATGATATAGGATCCAAAAGCAAAAAAAGCGGGTAAGTGAGTATCGCTCTGCTGTACATTAGGGGGTGGGGTGGACCTAGGACTAGTTAAGGTTAAATTTGAATGCAATGATAGCTAGGTATCATTGTATACGAAAAACGATTCTGAACGGAGATGATTTGTCAGTCTAAGTCCTAGGATATGTTAATATATTATATTTAAATATTGTCATATATTCTATTTTGAAACAAATTCAAACATTAAGTAAAAGTTTCAAGATCTTACGTTTAGTAATGTTTTTAAAATAACAAAAATCAAAAATTATTTATTAGTAAAACGTTATTTTACACGTGTATTTTTGATTTCAAATTAAAATTTAAACTTTAAACACTCGTAAAATTTTTTAAATTGAATAATCATCAAACTTTTTTATAATTATTCTAAGCTTAACTTATGGACAGCAGAGTATTAAATTTTCAATTCTTAGCTTTTGATAGTAAAGTATTTATAAATTTTTAACTACAAAATAGTGAAAAATAATCATGATTTTGACGAATTTTTGTCAATATTTGAACTTCAAATGCTAATAAAAAAAAATTGTGCCTATGTATTTTTATAATTTTTGAATGAGAGTTAGAACAAGTTATGAGGACTCTTCAATTAAATTTTCAAGTAATTTTCCCCAGCTAAATTTTTTTTATTAACATTTATAAAAAAAAAATAAAAAAATTTGAAAATTTCAATTGTCTATAAATAGCTCAAAAAAGTCAAAATATTTTGAGAATCAAATCACGTAAAAAAAATGGCAATCTAAATAACTGGTAAAATTTTCAAGTATTTACGACTTATACTGTTTGAATAACAACAAATATCAAAAATCGTTTGAGGCTAAACCGTTATTTAACGCGGTTTTGTAAAAATTTAAATTTCAAACACTCATAAAAATTTTTTGTCTTAGTCGGGTAGAGTTTTTTTTACGGATAATTGAAGAAAAATGTATGGAGAACCTTGTATCAAATTTTCAAAACTTAGTTATAAAAGAAAAAAATTTTACGATTTTTCAACCACAAAATTACTTGCCAATTTTCGCAATTTTGACATATTTCATATAAATTCGAACTTTAAGCAGTTATAAAAAAAAATTGTGACTAACGATTTCGGATTTTTTTTTATCACTTTAAGAACAACTTATAAGAAACTTTGTATTAAATTTTCAAGATTTTCTGGCCGGCCAAAATTTCAATTGTCTATAAATAGTTTTAAAAAAGTCAAAATTCTTTGAAAATTTAACTGTGTATGGAGAACGCTAATATAAACATTTGGTGAAAATTTCAAGTATTTACATTGATTAGTTTTTGAGTTATAGCAAAATAAAAAATTCGATTTGGTCGAAAACTGGTTTTGCGTAAAAAATCCCGTTTTTCCGTCATTTTTTTAGGGTTTTTCCCGACTCATTTAAAAAATATTGAAAATGTTTAACTTTTGACTCCCCAAAGTACCAACTAGATTCGATTTCCTTTTCAAAGAGGGGCTGAAGTCCAAAATCGAAGCATTTTTACTGCTCCAAATGTTGTCGTCAGACACAAAAAAAAAAAAAAAACACACATCATTGTAAAATCAATACATTTATCACTCCGTTCAGAATCTAACTTAATAACATTAGTGTAATTTGGTATAAATATATACTTATACTATTATATTAAATTCGATGTTTTGGGCAAAATTCAAATCAAATAATACTAATTGTAGTTAACTAAGTAAAATAAATTACTTTAATGCTTAATAGCAATATTAATATTAACTTATCATGAAATATTAAGCCATCTTTGTTCGGATTGTTCGGAATTGTTTTTTGTTTTTCCCATTATTGAATTCAAATTTAATTGGTACTTACATAGTTACATCTATTACCTATTTGACACTTACAACTATCCATTCAACAGAATGGTATTATTTTTATAAGTGTATGGTTTTCATAAGTTATAGAGAAAATAAAATATCTAATTATTATACGATTGGATATTTGAATATAATTTTAGACCTGTCTCTTTTATACTTAGTCAAATAAATTAAATAACTGTGGTAAACATCTGTACAGTTTACATTAGCCAAGTTCACAAAAGTATGAATCCCGTGGTCATTTAATTTGTTACGGGCAATAGCATAAGCATCAGCTAGTATTACAGTATTAGTAGTATTTTAACTATAAGACGTAACACATAAATAAAATATATAACATAAAATGTAAACTAAAATACGTACGTTAACTAGAAATATAATAATATGTAACACTGCACGCAGGTACCTACCTATAGATATACACTGAACAGTGGACAGTATACACTTAATATTTATACACCAATGCCTATCTGTTAATTATTATAATTTACAAATTAGGTTGGTATTTATAATGTAGAATAATACATTTACAACTTAATACACTATAATCTAAAATACATTTTTTTTTCTAATATTAGTACCTATGTTATTTTAGTTAGGCTCATTAAATATGTATTGAATACATTTGTTAAAATAATAATTTACCATTGTAAAAAGCCAAATGTCATATATTCTATTATAATAATAAATAATAGATAATAATAGTTTAAAGTTATCTACGTAATATTAATTTCAGTGAAAGGCGAAGCCTAGGTCCTTGAGATAAAAAAAAGTAATTATAAGATATTCGGTTAAATTGGTTTTAAAGTATGAGATTAAAACATTGCAAAAAACAAAAAAAGGAAAGGAAGATAACAATAGGTATCTACTATCTATACTTTTTTGTTCGTGAATCGTGAACAATTTATAACAAACAAAAACTTTGATCCTCAACTTTCAAGAGATGGTTTCTAGTAGAAAATTGGATTTAGTTGGTACTTTAGATATCTAAATACAATAATAATGAGAAATGTTAAGTTAAAAAATGAATACATTTTGAATATATAGCTTGTATTACTCAATAAATATTTATATTGACATTTTAGAGATTTATTCTAATTTTCTTTGTTCAATTTGCGAATGATACAATTTTTATTTGTAAGTAAAACAGATTGAAAATGTAGTACAAGGTTCTATTAAGTTGTGCTTATAGAAATGTAAGACATTTTTCATTAATATGGTTAGAATTTCGATGCATTTGTACCTTTTTTCTGGAATGCTTGACATGATACTTTCCAAAATATAAATATGTTTCAAGTTCTACAATTTTAACGATGAATTTTTTTGGGCATTATTATTATTTTATTATTTTTTTTTTGTCATTTTAATTTCTAAGTGAAGCGATAAACAATTGATTTTACAATGATATGTGTTTTTTATTTGTATCTGTATACACGAGAAGTAACCGAAAAAATACTTAGATTTTAAACTTTGAGATTGGTTTTGGGTAGAAAATTAGATCTAGTAAGTACGTTAAAGAGATAAAGCAATTATAATAATACTTCTGAAATTATTTTTTGGTCAGAATTAGTCAGTGGCGTAATTTGGAGTTGGTTCTAGGGTGGGATTGGATAAAAGTTCATACTATTGTTCTAGTGGGCCCCCATAGTCCATACCACCCTTGAACATTAAATCTCATAGATCACAATATTATATTAATTTATTATTATAAATTAAATGAGGTAAATTGTTTAATAACGGTTATCAAAGACAATAAAGTAAACAATTAGATTAAATATATTTTTCATAAATTATAATATCAAGTCAATTTTCCTTTTTGTTTTGTTTTTTTCGAAAAAATATCCAGTCATAATAAGGGTTCAACTTAATGTCCCAATGCTTTGATAACAGCGTAAGTCCATTCAAGTTTTCCTATTAAGTATTTAAGTTAGTAAAAGTTCATAATTATTATGTAATTTACAAAAATAATGATTATTACTCGTTTTATTATAACAATCATAATAGACATTGGTGTTGAATTGTTGCTCAAGGTTTACAGCAAGATATCTAAGTCCGTGGTTTACAGTAATATAATATTCGAAAAATAGTTAAAACCTTATACCACAAAATAAATAATATGTTTTCATTCATTACTAGTCCATACTACATTCATATGATTTATTTTTGTAAAAAGTTTTAGTTAAAAATAATAACAAGAGTCATAAGTTGTAGATTCTATCAGTGTTATCTTTTAACTAAGAGCTATACAATTTTTTTGTTATATATTGTAATTGTTGAGCTATCGTAGTTTTAAATTAGTAAAATAAAAAAAAATCTCAACTATGATAATATCCATAAATTCTTATTTCTTATTTTAAAATATTTCTGATATTAAAATCTTTTAAAGCTAAGTGCTTACGGTAATTAGTAAACTTTAGTGTTATGTGTTAGGAAAAGTAACTATAGTAATAATAAATAATTTTTATAAAAAGAAAAATTTTTATGTTTTGCACTTGATATATATATCTAGGGAATTTGATTATTTTTAAAAATATTAATGTTAATAAATAAATGAAAGGTAACAAATATGTTTGTACCATTCAGCAATAAATTTATATAATCATTAAAAATAAAATATATCTATTCTTATACCTTATGAATTCATAAAAATTAAAGAGATCATAATAATAATATAATCATTCTATAAGAATACAAATTTAAGTACAGAAGTTAATACATCATTTTATAGCTTTAGAAGTATAAATGAAAACAATATTTTTTCTTTTTTTTCTTTATTATATTACAAAAAAAACTATTTTTTTTGTTTCTTGATATAAGTTTCATGTCCTCTTATAAATTTGGCAGGAATTTTATATTGATCTGAAAAAATATAAACTTAATTAAAAGGGATAATTAAATTTATTAAACAAAATATTATTAAACAATTATCAGATAAACTCAACAACTTAGTAACAGATAGTTATATATTTTGAAAAACTCAGAACTTACATATATTTATTATTACATTTTTTATAAAATAAAAATTTAAGAATTGAACACATGAGGTACCTAATTGAAATGTGTAACTTTTATATTTTTTAGATCTTTGCAAATCTCTTTTAATGACCTCACAAATATAGTTTAAATTATTATTTTATGAACCCAATTGTTTATTTATTAGTCTATAAATTATAATACATAGATTTATTGTTTTTTGGTATTAGTTTTCAATAATATCTTAATGACTGCTCTTACATTATTTTCTATGGAGGTTTCTAAATTATATAAATCATCTACAAATCCAAACTTTTTTTAGTTAAACTATAAATGCATCACAATTAAATAATATATTATGTCTTATATACTTATACTTAGTATTTTAATATTGTGTTTTATGATACCTTATTTCAATAACCTTTATATTTCTTAAATCATATTTTTTTTTACTTAATAAAATATTTAAATAATATCTACCTTGGCTCATTTTTAATTTGAAATTGTATTGATTCGGATAACCCAGAACACTGATTAGGTTGGATTAACAAGTTTCTAATGTACTTATTTAAGTTAAAAACTTGAATTTTTTTTTTATGCGCAAATGGCTAATTGTTATTATTATATATTTTATACAGTTAAAATATATACTTGCCTGTTAATAATTTATACACAAAAGGAACTTGGGAGCCTTGAATTTGGACTTGTCTATTTTGTGCATTTGGAATATCATTGATAGTTGTACTGGCAGCTACACCGTGTTGACATTCTTTACTAAATTTTAAAACATCAACACCATATAGCTCTAAATTATTAACTAGAGTTACCTGAAATAATGATGCAAGTTATAAAATGAAAATTTTTTATGAATCACAGTTTAATTTTATTATGCTGATAAACAAACCTTTTTGTTTCCACTTCGATTATTGACAGTCATTTCGATATTATTAATTTTTTTCTTTAAATTTTTTTTGGTATCTGTATTTAAGACTGATATTTCAGTCCGATGCATTAGTTTTGTCACTTCTTCAATTAAGTCTTTAAAGGTTATTGAAGATTTATCTTTTCTTTGTGAAAGTATTTTTTTTAAGACATCATTTGTATTCACTATCCTAAAACAAAACAAGTTATAAGAATCACCTTTTAATCTGAATAAACTAGATTCGAAAAAAACAAGAAGGGCATTAGAAATAAGGAAATATATCATTTTAATTATTTAAACATTATATCAGTAGAATAATATGTATTATAAGATAGAAGATTTTTATAAAACAAGAAAAATAACATCCACTAAACCGAATTGATTTACATGAAATACTCAAGCTCATATACTCGTACTATTGAAAATAATTATTTGAATACTAGGTATTAAAACAGCACCTACATACCTATTACACGTGAATAAGAATACTATACACTCTGAACACTTATAATTTAAACGACTATAAAATGTATATTTTTACATCAATATATTTAAAACTTCACAACTTATAGCCTGTAAGTATTATCTAAAACTATGCATTAGAAAAGAAAATTTCATTAGGTCCTAAGAAAACTGTCAGTAGTAAGTGACATATCTGAATTTATCTATTATTATTGTATTTATAAAATAATAAAGTTCAATGAGGTTTAATTTAATGCATTAGTGTTGGTAGTATTAATTACATTACATGTTTGTATTTTTAATTCTATATAAAAAAATAAAATTCAAATTTACAAAACAAACCTATGTATTTAACTATTTAAATGTAATATATATGTATATACAATCAACTTGAAGTATAATGAAACTCAGGAAAATGAACAAAATAGTAATTTTCTTGAATATATCATGATATATATTATGAATTCTGATGTAACTAACTCTCAATATAACATAATTTTTTCTGGTCACTTGAAATATACTGCAAATTGTTTATAGTTTTATATTTTAGAATATTTATATATATATACATATGTATAGACTAAAAATATTATGTTAATATTAACTCAATGTATTAAAATAATTAATAAAAAACACTTAAAATTTAGGAAAACAATTATTTAAATTATTTTCAACTTAAGTAATAAAAATGAAAGAAATACATACGAAGGATCCGCTTTATCTTGCAATTCATATTTTTTAATATACTCTGTAACATATCTTCGAATAGATGATAATGGTAACTCATCTCCTTTCCTATAAAAATATTATATTTAAGTTCATTAACAACATTAATTGATAGTTATAATGTAAATTAACAAACCGACAAAGAAATTCAGAGAATATAGGTTGTAATCCTGGTGTCACTATATAAATTTCTTTTACTGGAGTTGTATATTGATCATCATTTTCTTTCAACTCAGGATTTTCTTCCATATTTATTTCTTGAAATTTGCTATTACTATGAATGACCTGAGTTATTTCAGCAATACCATTACTACCAACATTAAATTTGATTATATGTTCTACATCCAATAACTGTAAAAATGTCGATAACTTTTTGAAACTAGTTTTTTTAATATCAAGTTCTATTCCTTCAGGACAAAATGACATTACATATTTCTTATAAAATGTACTAGCTAAAATTGGCAACATTTCTTTTTTAATACAATATTTTAATGCTTTTAAAGAACATGTCATTAGCAATTCATCCATTTTTTCAATAACAGTACGGTTATCTTCTAACTGATTAGGTAAATCATCTTTTACTTCAGGAGCATTTTTAAAAGAACGCTCCATCATCAAAATTACATCAGGGATAATGTTTATCATGTTGGATTTAAAAAGTTCGTCTTTATGGTAATGTAATAGTTTCAAACATATATCTTTGTTCTTTTCGTGGTTTTTTATAGTATTGCCATCAATGATCAAGTATCCAATAGCAATAATTTTTTCAGAAGAGTTGGTACATATACTCACACACTGATCAACAGGCAACTTAATAAGTAGATGATCATTATTTATAGAAGTTATATCTTTTATACTTAGTTGTGCTGAATCATTGATTTTGGATTTCAAATCCTCGTGTAATATTAATCTGGGGACAATGTGAGGAAATGACCAAACCATAAATAATGTAGGATAATATTTTCCTTTATGATCGAAAACTAACGCAACTTCTTGAGCACAATAAATTTTGATTATGTCATTAGTATAGGTAATAACTTTCAACAGTGATAATTGCTTATGATTTAAAAATTCATCCAGCGTTTCATTAGTTAAGTTAAAACATTTGCAAATTGTTGATTTCAGTTTCTTTCTAAAATCATAATACAAATATTAATTATAATAATATTAAAACAATTTTATTTTCAGTAAAAATAAGAGCATTTACTGATCAGCGCCTTTTAGTGGAGCACTCGATTTGATTCGGAACTCTTTTTTGAACATTATTGATGCGATTGGTTATAATCAGTTCGTCAAACAGGCAGATTTTGACGTTTAAATAAGTTCTTTAGACAACCAGAATCCTTATAGTACTACCTTATAATCACGAACTTAAGACAATAGTTCATTAACTTTACTAACCTGTGAGGTAATCGAGTGTATTATAAAAAAAATTTGATGTATTATACATTTATACCTATTATATTGTTTACAAGCAATGCATACCACTTACGAGTGAGTTGTGGATACCGAGGGATTTTACGACTATTGAGTTCTGAATATTCGCAATCGCTATGGACTTAAGTCTTGAGATAGTGAGTGCACAAACCACTATAAATATGTACATTACATAATTTACAAATTTATATCGTGAATATTTATGTCCATCAAAGTATTTTATGTAATCAAGACGCGCATTTGTCAGAGTATCAATTATCCTGTTATCACGAATCATCTGCTTGTGATAAAACGACCGGGACGACGAACCCAACATGGCAAAGCATGTTGGCGACACTGCGACATCCTATCAATTTTGTTTGTAGCATACAATCTTGGATCGGAGAACTGCGCGGAACGATAAATTATTGGACAATGACTCCGCCTCCCTCTCGGTGACAACAAGTAACTACATAACTACAACGGCGGAAATTTAACGGTTTTCTTCAGTGTTCGGCCCTATTATGACTTTGAATTCTTTCCGTTTTCGTTTATATTCGTACAACTAATGATCGGTAAAGTAACGACGGCTTCGAATCGCGACGTTTCGTTATGATATAAATCGTTTTCTATTAATATTATTAGTCTTACTGGTTTTATGATGTAGAACGATCAGTCACCCAGTTGTAAGATAACATACCTACCAAGGTCTTCTTATTATCCTTCTAAAGTTTGATTCCGTTCGTTTTTAAGATTCGTATACAGTGACAGTCAAGATGTCTCAATTTGTTGTGAGTATTCTGATTTGCGCTCAGTAATTTTACAAAGTTTATCTATGTAGGTATAGGTTTACCAATGTATACCCTTCAATACACCACTGATTACATAGGTTCCTAATCTAACCCAAGTAGTGTTAGGTATTATAATTAATTTTTTTCTTTTAATACAGCAAGTTTAAAATTCAGTAGATACAGTCTGGGACTTATTCAACTTAAAATCTCACAAAAAGTTGTTTAAATTTTCCTCCTAATTCCAGCATGTGTCCATGGGTCAATCCTTAATGAAAAAATAGTTTTTATATTATACTTAGATATCTAATGTAATTTTACTATTGACCCACCTTGCCTTTTATGTGTAGCTAGTTGAAGTAGAGGGTAACTTTACTCGAGTAACTAATGCACAAACACAAACTAATTTATGTATATGTAATATTCATAATACAGTAGACGCCGCTTATAAGACTCACGGATATAAGGTTCAGTCGCTTATTAGACTCAAAATCGTCTGGAACGGTCCGGACGTATCCAAATACATTAAAAAAAAATCGGTTATAAGACTCAAATTTCGTAAAATAAATAGTAGAAAACAAACTTTTTTGGTTATAATTTAGAAATAAATTGGTATTGAAAAATTAAATAATATTCGTGTCGATTATTTCTAATTTCTGTTGGTACCTAATAACGTATAATAATTTTTATCGCAGATAAAAGTTCACATTTATCGCAACGATTATCGTTATTATAGTGTACTGATTATCTGGTGGCTGCACAGTAATCGTAATTACGGGTACATAAATACACATACGTACACGTGCACATGTACATACTCAGTTATCATTGCAGTCAACGGTATAATTGTTGTACAAATGTACAATGAACGATCAGTCGGTATTCGAATTTCAACGCGTGCTTTTCTTGTTGTTAACATGAGTTTTTTTTCACTTCGCCTATAAGGTTCATTCGGTTATAAGACTCACTTTGTGCTGGTCCCAAAGTGAGTCTTATAAGCGGCGTCTACTGTATTATATACTTACTACTACCACTAACATATTCTATCATGGATCCTATTTGATTTTACAGGAGGGGTGATCTATGTATTTTAGTTTTACATTTTTAAGTATAAGTTATTATATTTTCATTGTTAAAAAAATCATAATATCCTTAAAATTTTAAAACTATAGATCATCAGATGTTTTTTTGAGTATATGATATATAATTCTATGATAAACAAAGACAATTATCAATTATCATTTATTAACCATATTTAAACTAAATATATTTTTTTTAAGTTCTTATAAATAAATAAAATAATGATACATGTTATAGTTTAAATTTTTATCAGCATTCACGAATCCAATTTTAATTCATAGAACCTAACATTTGAATGTATGATGTATAATTCCAATAATTATTATTTTCTTTAACAAGTTTAACTTCTATACTATGCTATATTATAAGGAATATGTATCATAAAATAAATCTTGTCTTACCATTTTTTTGGTCGGCTAAATAACACAAATTTGAAAGCCTATGTAAATAATATTTATTTTTAGTATATTACCTAAATGGTTGAAATTTTAATGTTTGTGAAAATATTTTATAATAAAATATTTATAGAGTAAATATATACAAAGATTTTTTAATAAAAAATATGCGACAAATTTACCTATCTGATCAACAAATTCCATACAAATCTGAAACGCAAAACTAAATATACATATACATATATTATCAAAACATTTATAGAATTAAAAAAAAAATAAGCTCTATTTATAAAATATAAAATTAAATAATTGAAGATAACTAAGTACTTAAATGTTGTATATCTTTTCCAAAATCAATTTTGTTGCTGCTGAAACACTAAAATATTTATAATTTTGAAGAGATACTAAATAATTAATACTTATAGTCTATTCAAAATGAGAAACATAGCCAGCGACGACCAGTTTACGTCAAGCGGCGGTCAGACAACACCCGTGGGTACCCGTTTGTCCTAACCTATCTGTATGCCTGCTATGTTGTTAACCTACGCCCATGCTCAGTAGTTGGCTGCCGACAGTGTTTCTTATTTTGAATAGACCAGCGGTTCTTAACCTTTTGTAGAACACGGACCCCCAATGAAAGATTTTTAGAAATCGCGGACCCCCAATCAATTTTTTGTCTATTATACCTTTTTTTTACAAAATATTTTATGTTATCATAACCAAAATTATAATAATTATTTTATATTAAAGATTATAGAAGTAGACATAAAAAAACACACACATTTATTATTTTTTTATTCAACTTAATTTTTCATAAAACTGTAATATAAACTATTTTATTTTTAATATTCTTAAAGTTACCGTGGACCCCCAACACGAGTATCGCGGACCCCCAGGGGGCCGCGGACCACAGGTTAAGAATCACTGGAATAGACTATATAGTAACATATAATAGTATACTTTTAGTAATGTTAGAAATGTTCAAGTACTATTAGTATTAGTGGCTTATTGTTTTATTGCATTATCTAGCTTATTATTTTACCTATTTACTTTATAAATTTCTAATCTATTCAAATATGTTTTGTGTTATTTTCAGTTTTTTTTTATTGTTTACTACACTAGTTCTAGAAAAAAATCATTTTTCTTCACATTTTCACATACTTAGTACTGTCAATAACATTTAATACTTGCAATTTTCACTGTTCATGATATTAAGTAACCTGTCTAATATATTGTAAGGAATTTGATTACATATTAATGGTATAATCAGTGTTGGTATTAAGATACCTATAATATTATTTTCTCCTGAGGAAAGCATAGAATCCATATTATATTTGAATGGAAATTTGTTAAAAGGACCATAATATTATGTACATTTTAACAAATTTTTCAGGAGAAACAAAAAATTATTTTTCTCTATACATTTGCTTAATCAGATTAAGCATCAAAATTTTGATTTCAAATTCAGTGTAACGCAGGTCCCTTTTAACAAATTCTTATAATTTTTAATTACCTAACAAATAATATAACACTTTTATTTGAAAATAATATAGTTAATTTTTATTTATCTTATACAACCAAGTATATAACTGTGAAAATAAAATAAATGACTTACAAAAAAAAAAAAAAAACAATTTTGTTCTATGAATATAAAAAGAAGAGCTGTAATGCATCCTGACAAATTACTGCCATACATAAACTGATATAAAGTAGAAATTGAAAAATCTTGCTTTTTGTTTCTTTTAGATAGTTTTGTTTCAAGTGAATCACAATCTTATTTATTTATTTATAAAATGTATACCACCATTTCCCAAAATTTAATTTCATTCACGGTGAATTTTCTAGTTGTTCTACTTGTAATAATAATTCTGTTAATTGATGAATGCTATAAATGTATTCTATCATGGTTTCTTAATATTTTCATTTGTTTATAGACAAATCTTTATTGCAAGATGACCTCTTATTGGAAAAAATAAACAATTTTTTTTAAATGTTTAATATTAGTTAAATCAAGCAAAAACCTAGCCAAAGTATGATTTTTATTTTGACTCGGACAGTTATCAGAGTATAGATAAACTTCTATTATATTATTAGATATATTTTGGATATAGTCCCATAAAAAAGAGTATACTTACCTTATCTGGGTTTTTCTTGGCTTAATCCTCATGAGAAATATAGTAGGGTGTTTTATTTTGTTTAACATGAATAAAAAAGATATTGACAGTTAATTGCCACGTGTAATATAATTCTTGAACTGCTAATTTGGGAAGTAAAATATTGGAACAATAATCAAAAGTAATGGCTAGTACATTTTCATTTAACTTGAATCAGTCATTTCATTTTTAAGTTCTTATTTAATACTTCATTAAATATATTGTGACTACGAAGTATTTGTTCAAGGTACCTTATCATAGACATAGATGCTTTTTAACAAATAATAAGTATTCCAAAATAATTTCATGCAGGCAATATGATATGGCGAAAGGCCATTTTAACATAAAACTATGTATTTACATAAAAAGATAAATTATTTATCATAAAACCTTATTGACAAATAAGCAGATATGAGCAAATTCATATTAATTTGTATTTTATAGTACTATAATTAGATAAATATTTTTATACAGACCCAATTTAGTTCATCCGGTTCCAATTTGTACAAAATTTATAACTAATTTTTTTTGGACTCAACTCAGATGCAGCCTCATTGACACTTTATGTTATTAAATGCACTTTAATTTTATCAGTGTAAATATTAAACTATTGGTTTTTTTTTATCCTAGTAGTATAATTTTATATGTATTTACAATCATATTTTAATTTTTAATTCCCAATTTTTTCAATGTATGACAAATATGTGAAAATAATCAATGAATCTATATACTTTAATATGTATGCAATTGTATTACAAAATAAAAAAACCAATAATAGCTATAAAAATAAAAGAAAACACAAATATATTGCAATTCTTTAATTTACCTTTGATTATTTTGTTTCATTTAAAATGTTAAAAAAAAAAATTTAATTTGACTGTTTACTTAATATTTTGAATTATTAAAAAAAAATCAAATTTTTTTTTTAAACTGTATTAAACAAATTATTAACATTTTTTACTACACTCACAAAACTTAAAAATGTGGATGATATTTATTAATATTAAGTATAGCAATTAAAGATTAATATAACATTTAAAGTTGATGTCTAATTTTAATCACCAAAAGAAATCTAGAATTGAACATACTTGTATAATTATTTTTGTATGAAGTTAAACATAATATTAAAAAATTGCTGATAAAATTACATAACTTAATTGTTATTTGTTTAACTACTTTCAGACTGAATTTTCACCTCCCGTGAAATTTAAATCAAAACACGAAGATGAAGCCAATACAGTACTTGACTATTGTATGGTATTATCACCATTTCAAAAGCAGACTCAAGTAGAATTCTCAAACATAAGAATTAAAGAAACAGCCATTAGATTTTTAACAGTTGTTAACTTGTTTGACAAACCTAGACAGGTTAATATTCCTTTTGAATTATTTACATAATTAATTTTTTTTTCTAATTGGTTTAATTTTAATTTAATTTTTACAGTTTATTTTACCTTCTTCAAATGATGGTATATATTTTGATGTTTATGAATTCACCTTACAACCAAATTCACAACGTAAGATATCAATTACCTGGCAACCATCTGTATATGGAAATATGCGAAAATTGATCAGAATAGAACAAGTAGATAACAACCGAAAATATGATTTTGTTATTTTTGGAAATTGTATTGATCCTTTACAGAAGAAACTAAAAGTAAGTTAAGATTTTTATCTGTACTTCTTGATTTTGGTCTTAATATTTGTTTTTAATTTTATTTACTCAATATTGTATTAGTTTAATTTATAGAGAGTATTTTTCAGGGTACTTCAGTAACATTTGCAAAGTCTAAAAATACAAATTTGGTTAAAAAAAAATTTAATAGTGGTCAAAACAAAATAATCTTGAATAAAACAAGATTTGTTAATTGTGCAACAGAAAGAGTTCTTTTAGTTGATAATGCTACAAAAATATCTGAACCTATTAGCGCTGTAGCTTTAGAGTCGCCTATGAGACGGCAAACCTATTCAATTGGAGAGAAAGAAAATATACCAAATTTGGAAAACAATATGGTTGGCCAAGACCAAATCTTCACCAGTTCTGAGTATAGTCTTAAACATTCAGATAAAAATTATCAAAGTACCACATTCAACAATCCCTTAAATACACAATGTGCAAATTATGACATAATGACTGACGATTCATTAGATGAATCATTTGATAAATTAACTGGTACTAATTCTCCATTTAATGACTTCTTTTTGACTCCATTAAAAAGTACTGAAAACTTATTATCTCCATTCAGTACCACGAAAAAATGTATTAGTCTTAATATAGCTGATGAAAACACTTCATTCAACACATCACCATTTAAGCCAATAGATGCTTCAACTGCAGCTAAGATTTATACTCCTGATAATAGAAAACCAACTAGAATATCAGTAAACCTTTGTGAGAAATTTGAAGAAATACCAAAAAATAAATTTAATATTGATGATACAACTTTTACCAAAAATATCAACCCAAACAAACTTACTTTACCTCTAAAAGTCGAACAATCTTTCAACATATCACAAAATTATGAACAGTCTATTACTCATACACCTATGCATCATACAAGTAAATTTACAAAATTATTCAATACTAATTCAATTATAATTTTTTTTTTACTATTTTATTATTATTTTTCTTATTTTAGGAATTATTTCGAGCAATACTAAGCCCAAAAGACCATCATTTGTTATTAAAAATTCTCCTTATTACAAATGTAGCCCGAAATCATCAATGATCTCTAAGAATAGATTGAAACAATACAGTAAGTTATTATTACTTATAATATATTAAATACATTTTTATACATTTATTAAATGCTATAAATAGTGTATTATTATGAAAGATGAATAAACAAAAACTTATTTTTTTTAGGCATTCTTAGTCCACGGACTAAACATTTGAGAACTCCAAAGTTGGATAAATGTGATCAATATCTCAAATGCTTAGCAAATCCAGAACTTGTATATCACAATAATGCTGAAGATCCTTTTTTAAAAATGTATGTTAAAGCATGATCTATTTTGATTTATTATAGTAATATGTATATAATTTAATTAAATTAATATTATTTATTTATATTTAAAAGTATGTTATTAATTGTGAAAATGAATATATAGTGTATATTTGTATTTTAGGTCTCAATATTATGAATCTGAATGGTTAGATCGCCAAGAATCTGATATGATTCGATGGTTAAATGTACTGCTTATGCCTACTGATAAGTTGGCAGATGAAGAACAAGTAAATGATTTGGAGCAAGCAGCAGTAGCTTGGGAAGAAGCATCTAAAAAAAGCCATAGAAATAAACCTATGCAATTTGCTACTCAAAAAGATCTTTTTGTATCTCAAATATACAAACAGTCTCCACAACAGTGGAGCGCATTACGGAAAGCAACTACAAATCTTATTACATCTACAAATGTTGCAACTGTTTTATCAAAATTGACCATATCTATAGAAAAAGATTTCATAACAGTTCGAGATGATCGTCAAATACATTTGGATTTAAGTAAGATTTTTTTCACTTTAAAATTATCTATATAATTAATAATTATGTATTTTATTAGATTTAAAGAAAAAAATTACGGATTTGCTAAAATGCTATAATCCACTGTGGTTACGAATTGGTTTGGAAGCAGTGTACGGTCAAATAATTCACATAAATTCTGGATCTCATGACTTAGATGGTCTTGGATGGTTTATACGTAAAAATTTGTTTAATAATGATTACATTAAACAAAAGTTCACCAAAGCTTCTGTTCTTCAAGTGAACCTTCCCACATACAATGTAAGGAAAAATATTTGCAATTTAATTTATTATTTTTGAAAAAAAAAAATATGTTTCATATTGCAGATTGCCATGAAAAAATTTATCTTGAGAAAAATATTTATGCTTGTGTATTTTTTGGATTGTGCTAAAGGACAGCAATTGATTAGACATAATCCATGTCTTTTCAAAATAGATTCCCCTTTTAAAGTAAGTGTATTAATAATGTATTTTAATATAACTTCTTATTACACAAAGCAAATATTTTTTGTATTTACAGAGCAGCCATGATTTCTTGATGGGATTTTGTGCTGACATGGTAACAGCAAATGGTGATATAAATCGTCGGCTACGTAGTATTGGCTACAACTTAACCCATAAACAAACCCCTTTGGATGAAGTTAATTATGCTGTTAAATCATTAAATGACCTTAGGGATGGCACCAGAATCACCAGAGTCGTAGAAATCTTGTTCAAAGGAGAACCACTGTCGCAGAAACTAAGACTTCCTGCTATATCGAAATTGCAGAAAATTCATAACGTTAATTTAGCATTAACAAGGATATCCGAACATATTAGTATTGAGGGAAATATAAGCACTCGTGACATTGTAAATGGTCACAGAGAAAAAATGTTATCGCTATTCTGGCAATTAATTTATAAGTATTTAACTCCTCGGTACAATAAAGCAGCAGTAACAATTCAACATTGGTGGCGAAACAATAACCTCAATTTAGTAATTATAAAAAGGATTAGAGCTAAACAAACTTTTAAACGAAACTTAGCTGCTACTAAAATACAAGCTACTGTCCGTGGTTATTTAACCAGAAAACATTGGCCTGATAAGCAAGTTGAATTGATTGCAAACCGTGAAAAGTTACATCTGGCGTCAACTAAAATCAAACAATATCTACAAGATAAACTTAAGCTTTTAACTGAAGACCGAAAACAATATATAATTTTAAGAAGAACTATTATATTTGTGCAAAGAAAATTTAGATCAAAAATTGCCATGAAAAAAGATCGACAACAATATATGAAAGCTAAAAAATCAGCTTTACTAATTCAAAAAATATATCGTGGTTTTATGATAAGAAAAAACTGGTCACAAATAAAAGATTCCCTTATAATAGAAAAAATAAATCGAATTAATGCTATAAATATAATCAAACGATCTTTAAGAAAGAACTTACCACCAACTGAAGACGAATTGTATTATAAAAAATTAATACAAGTAACATTGGCTGTTCAAAGAAGATTTAGGGCAAATAATCTGATGAAAGTACAGATGAAAGCATTTATTAAGTTAAAGAAAAGTGCAATAGTTATACAACAAAAATTTAGAGCAAAACAAGCCATGGTTAAACAAAAAGAAGACTACTTAAAACTTAAAATGTGTGCGCTTAAGTTGCAAGCTGTTACTCGAGGTTATATTGTGCGAAAACAATGGTCTATATTACATGCTGAGTTACAAGCTAATAGAATGCATTTAATCATCTGTAGTAATATTATTAAGAGAACGCTCAGAAGTAATCTTCCATTAACAGAAGACCGTATTAGATTTCTCGATTTAAAAAAATCCGTCATTATTGTACAAAACCGATTCCGTGCTATGAAGGAAATGAAACTGCAAAGGCAAAAATATCTAAAACTTAAAATTATAACACTTAAACTACAAAGTTTAGCTAGAGGATATATAGTAAGAAAGCAATGGCCATCTTTACGAAACAAGTTGGTAATAAAACGTCAATATTTGATTAATTGTAGTAACATAATTAAAAGGGTTCTAAGGAATAATCTTCCATTAACAGAAGACCGTATTAAATTTCTCGATTTAAAAAGATCTGTTATTATTATACAAAACCGATTCCGTGCTTTGAAAGAAATGAAAATGCAAAGACAGCAATATCTTAAACTTAAAGCTATAACACTTAAACTGCAAAGTTTGGCCAGAGGATATATAGTAAGAAAGCAATGGCCATCTTTACGAAATGAGTTGGTATTAAAACGTCAATATTTGATTAATTGTAGTAATATAATTAAAAGGGCTTTGAGGAAAAATCTTCCATTAACAGAAGACCGTATTCAGTTTCTCGATTTAAAAAGATCTGTCATTATTGTAGAAAACCGATTCCGTGCTATGAAGGAAATGAAACTGCAAAGGCAAAAATATCTAAAACTTAAAATTTTAACACTTAAACTACAAAGTTTAGCTAGAGGATATATAGTAAGAAAGCAATGGCCATCTTTACGAAACAAGTTGGTAATAAAACGTCAATATTTGATTAATTGTAGTAATATAATTAAAAGGGCTTTGAGGAAAAATCTTCCAGTTAATAAGAACCGTTTAAGATTTCTCGAGCTTAGAAGAGCTACAATTATTATTCAAAGTAGATTCAGAGCTAATAGACAAGTTAAAGAGTATCAGATATTGCGTAATAATGCTATCATAATTCAAAGAAGGTTTAGGGCTAATGTGGCTATGAGACAACAAAAATGCATTTATGAAGATACCAGAACAAAGATTATTCGACTGCAAGCATTTTTCAGACGACGTTTGGTGCTCAAAAAATGGCCAGAGACTAGATGTGAATTAGAAATTAATAAGAAACGTTTAATTGCTGCTAGTAACACAATAAAGAAGTTCCTGCGCCTATGCTTGTTACCCACCCCGGATCGCTTAAGATATATAAAATTGAGACAGTCTGTGATGAACCTCCAAGCAAGATATCGAGCCATTATTGCCATGAAATCAGCAGAACGTGAATATTTATTATTAAAATATAGTACAATCACATTACAAAGACATTACAGGGCACATAAAGCCATGTTGGTGCAAAAACAGCGATATGAGCTTCTGAAAAAGTCCACAATCATATTGCAAACTCATGTTAGAGGATATTTGGCGCGTAGACGTTGGCTTCAGTTAAAAGATAATATGGAAGTTGAACGTAGGCTAGCGCTTGAAACTTTAGAGGTAAGTTTTTGATATTTTATTTTTGAAATAATTTTTCATTCTGTATTCAGCTTGGCGGCAGCTCGCATTATACCTCTTCTCTTAAGTAATTGGGTATTACATTCTTTTCTGCTTGTCATGCATATCACATTTTACTTTGAGAAAAAAATTCTATTCTTTCCAAACATTACAAGTATTGTATACTATAAGATTTAAACATATTCAGTGCAAACGGTTGTTAGCTGGCCATGCGTTCCTATTTGAGTTGAAAATGAAAATGCGAGCTGCCGTTCAGTTACAAATTTGGATCAGGAACATAATGTTAAACCGTAAACATTTACAGAAAAAGAATGTTGCGGCATCAAGAATACAAGCTATGGTTAGAGGATTTATGGTAAGAAAGAAATTACCCAAAATCAAGGAAGAATTATATATTCAAAAACTTGTGCGAGCTGCAACTTTGATACAGGTAAATTGACAATTTCAAACTCTCTTTAAATTTTACTACTGAAAACAGATTATCTATGGAAATAAATATGGATTGAATTATTAACAGGCTATATGGAGAGGTTATACTGTAAGAAAGAGGTATCAGTGTAGACGAGAAACAATTAGAATTCCTAAAAAAGGTGCTCTCACGTTGGGCAAACGACACAATGATGTGGTTGATGTATTAAACAAGCAAAAAAGAAATGAATATTCTTATCGGGAACTTACTACGGTTTTCTGGAATTTAGGTAATATATATTTACTATAAAATATTAGTAAACTGATAGAAAATCAAATTATGGCTTGATTAAAAATATATTAAATAAACAACTATATATTAAACCTAAGTTATAAATGTTATCCTAATACTGTAACCATATAAAGAAATACAATTTTTGATTACACATAACCTTTAATTAATTAAATATTATATAATATGTATGTATTCAAACTCAATATTGAGTTATTATTTATTACTTATTATACAGATTAAGGTTGTTAAAATTAATAACAACCTTGACAAAATGAACATTTGAAACAAAATGAAAATTAATCATTTTATGATCATTTAAGTTTAAAGAAGAAATAAGTATTTTTTGATTTATGTTATATGCAAAAATTTCTTTGTTAAGAATAATTAAATTGATTATATTACATATAGTTGCTAAGTCTTCTAAATTAAATCTATTACAAATAATTCGATATGTCTTTTATCTTTTTCAATATATTGTATTTATAGTTTTTTTCAATGTAATAATTTGGTTTTAGATACATGTACAACCTTATCCAAAGAATTATGTTTGAAGACATCAGAAGGTACGATTGTTGATTACATGTTTCACTTTTTGCATTATTCCAATCAGTCTCAGCCTAGTCTTGAAGCAAGGGAGCCAGCCATTCGCGTGTTAACAAATCTACTTAAGTATCACGAAACCTCTTGGCACATTTGGGTGGTAAGTCCTTAAACAGTTATCTATATTTTTTTTATTGTAAATCATTATTAATAAGGATATTATAATCAGTAAGTCTCTCTAATTTTGTATAATATTTATTTTTATTATACCTAAGACATTGCTAAAATATATCAAAACTATATTGTTGTAGAGAACAGTAAATGCTGACATGGTCAAAGACCTGATCAAAATGATGAAAACGTGTTGTGGAAAAATCAGTGCCAAAAAATTGTATTGTTCAATCGCTACTTGGCTCTGGATAGCTCTACAAGACCCGGAAAAGAAAATTGTTAGTATTTCTAGTTTTATTTTATTTAAGAGGAAACTTCATCTGCATTCTTTGTCTTACCAACTCATAATATAGCAAATTGTATGTTATAAATAATCCAGTTAATGTTTTTATTTCTGTTTAATACTAGAATAAATTTTTCAATTAAAAAACTTAAATTAATAATATTATTTAGGAAGTCTTAATTTTTTTAAGTGAATACTACCTATAACAATTTTAAAATCATTTGTTTTCAATATTCTTACTTTTTATATTTTATTATAGATCAATTTCACTATAATATTTAGAAGATTTTGATGCATTATTTATTTTTTTTTCCAAAAGGAACATAACAAATTTACATTAGTAGAACCTATACGGCTAAACATTGGTGTTTTAGCTACTCTCAGAGTTAATTAAGTATTAAACTTAAAGTTATGAACATTTTTTAAATAATGATGGTTTTTTCACAATATTAAAATGTTTATGTGAGCTATAAATATAAAAATTGTTCAATTTAAAATGCTCATATTTCCTTTTCAAATTTAAACATCATAAAAAACCAACAAAATCACAGATAAATTACTTAACTTTAAGTTTGGTAATAAGCCAATTCACTTTAATGCTTAAGCTAAAATCTCTAAATTGCTTCTATTGAACAAAAATTTACTGTGTTACAAGTGTGAGTTGCTGTAGTAACCTAAGATATTATGATGTAGTATCAAAATATTACTATTTTATTACTTTTTGATATTTATCTTCTTTTAACAACACATTTTGCACTTAAACATCAAAAATTAAATGATTTGATGCTCTATTATATTTTAAAATAAAATTGTATAAGATTAATTTCAACTTAACCATGATAAATTATTATGGAATTTGATTAACTATTTTACTAGCACTAGATTATAATATTAATTAATATACTTAAATAATCAAGGAATGAACTTTTGAATAAACAGAGTCGCTTATATTTTTAGAAATATTTCATTGCTATAATTATACTTACCTTATATTAAAACATAGAAAAATTTCATCTGAAAATTTCCCACTTTCAAAAATTTGCCCATAATTTATATTTTATATTTTTATTGTTATTTCATTTGTTGCAGTACATTAAAAAAATTCCATCTGCTATAGTAGACTTAAAATTCATGAAAGATACTTTGAAAAAGAGATACACAATATCTAAAGTAGACAAGAAGACCATGGTGTTACCTTCAACGCGACCTACATGGAGTATTGGCTCTAAATGTCAAAAGTGTTTTGACTCTGACTTCTTTGCAACAATTGAGATTTGCAAACTGTTGAACATTTAGAATAATTATTTCATATTTCTTACATTTTTTTCTATTTACCATAACTTTTTATTATTAACTGTTGATTTTTTTTCTTTATCTGTGTATTATAATTATTAACATATTTTAGGAATTAAAATATATTATTTTACACTTGCTCATTTATTATTTCATTGATTTATTTAAGATAATGTATTATAAGATTAATAATAATGTTATTGATTGTAATAAGAACAGTTTAATGATTTTTAATAATTGAATCATTTTTTACATAAAAATTGTTGAAAATTATAGATAATTATAAAATTTAACTTGTGAATACAAATTTTGATTTTAAATGAAAGATATTATCATTTATTGGAAAAATGAATACTAATTTTTTTATATAAAATTTGAAATTATATTTTATGATTGGGAATAACGTATTATAAAATCTATTGTAATTATCTATAATTAACAAAACATAATGCCATAAAAAATATATAAATATATTTTATAAGTAATAACATTTATCAATTATATACAACTCCCTATTGTTTAAATTAAATAATTTATTTACATTGTGCTTGATTATTTTTAATAAATGGATAAGATTGTTCATAAATTTAATTATTCATTTATTTAGAAATTATAATTTTATAATACTTAATTGATAAAAACTAAACTTATGTAGGGTGTCACTTGATAATAAACTAATATCTAATTAGTTAATAAAGATATAAATGTAATAATATTACTACTCACTATTGTTGATATAAACTATGATAAAAAGATTAATTATGCATTAAAAGGATTTTATTTTATTATAAAATGTTAAATGTCCTCTTTTAAAAATAATAAAGAAACATAAATAAAAGAATATTTTTGACTAAATCAATTTTGTTTTTTGTTGTAATTCGAAATGAGTAAGTGTGAACTATCTTGTAGTTTTCACCAAATATTTATATAGTCATTTTAGAGAAATCATTTAAAAATTATTCTGACACAAGCTATTTCTAATTATTTGACTTTTTTAGTTTTTATTTTACAATTTATGGTTGAAAACATTTTTGTTTGTTTAAAAATGTAATACACGGTTCCTCATAAGTTGTAATTACAGAAATTTAAAAATATCAAAATGATACATACCATGATTTTTATAATCGTTGATAGTTTAAATAGAAGATACCGTGAACATTTTAAGATTATTTTTTAGTCATTAATTAATAACATTTTCAATTTTCTTACAGTAACCTATAAATATCCAATATACGGATTGTACAATTAATTTTTTTTTTAGATAATTAAAGTTCAATATGATTTAAAAAAAATTTGATATTTAAACGTTTTTAGTTACATTGTACATGATATAAATCTTTTTTTTTTTAATTTGGAAATCTACTTTATTTTAAAATCCAATGAAAAATAATAAAATTATAGAAATCAATCAAAATAAAGTTGCCCACATATTTAAAAAAAAAAAATACAGTAACATCCATCTTAAAAGTTAAAAGACTACTCATTTGTATGATTAATGAAAATCAAAAATTTATAAATTGTAATATTGTATTGTCATTATTATTTAGCAACCAAGCACAGGCACGCTCTGTGATTTTTCATGGGTTGAAATGGCCCTATGTCTCAATCTACCTAAATAATTAAATTCATTCAATTTTAAATAATTTTTTAAAAAGCGAATTTAAAAAAAAATTGATTAATTCATTATAAATAATTTAATTAATCTAAGATATAACTCAAAATAGGTAGGTACTACAAAAATGTTGTTAACATTTTCTAAGGTTTCGGAGGAAAATTTATTTACTAAACTAAAATTTTTAAAAATTATCAAAATGTTATGCAAACTTAATGGTGCTTAGTAAATCTGTTTTTATGAATGGGTAAAAAAAATTATTATTATTAGTTTTTTTCATTGATTTAAAAAGACTGGAAATTCCACAGTATTTGACAGTACTTCAATACTTGTGTTTCTAAAACTTTAAAGATGTTTACAATCATACCTGTACGTATGAACCCTTTTTTTCAAAATTAACCCTAGTAACAAACAAATTATGCATTACAATGGGTCATGAACGTTTAGAGTTATTATTACTGCATTTCACAGAACAAGAAATGGTATCGTAGGAAGATTTAAATGTAGTAATATATGAATTCAATAATATGGGTAATAAATGAATGTGTCTCAAAAGACATAAAATATATTTATGATTTCTAGCTATATAATTCATGATCATTATATTTGTCAGATAATTATACTTTATTTTAATTTACTAGTACCTGTTTAGTATAAAGTATTTAAAATGATATACTTAAAATTATATATAACTATGCAAGAAAAGGGGATTATAAAACGGCGATCAGACATCAGAAGACCGATGATAAATATGGCCACTACCCGCTTTTAGAGTGCGTATGTCTATGCAACCAAGTATAATTATGATACTATTGATACTATTAAAATATTAAAATCGGTCATCAAACCTTTTCCTGATCAATATAAAATGAAAAACTAAAAAAAAGTTCGAAAAATAAGATACTTTTCCATATGGATTTGTTAATTTGTTGTAGTTAGTTCAAAAATAAATAACCATATATATTTTAAATTTTCAAAAAATGTTTATATAGATGTAATATATTATGCATTGATTTATTATAGCTTCCTAATAGCCTACGTTTTTTGTGGAACGGGAATATTTTCTCTTATTTTTTAATGGGATAACCATTAACCTCTGAATAGCGAACAGTGATTTAAATTGAATAATAACGACTAAACAACGTCAAAAAAAGCACTTTAACTAGTAGGTATAACTATAACAAATTTGTTCAAAACCGATTTTTTTCACACACAATTGAATTGCATTTACCTATGTATATATATATGTGCTTCTCAAACTTTTTTATCTTGGGCCTCCCTAAATTTAATGTAAGACTGTCAAGACCTCCTAAATCAAAATCATTAAACATTTTTTCTTAACTATATATTAAAATGCACAAAACACGAGCAAAAAAACACGACTGTAGCACTTTACAACTGTACTACTACGGCTTTACATCATTAGCGAATGACGATAGTCTAATCCTAATGACTCTAATATGAAATGAACGTTTCCGATATAATAAACATTTTATTATTATTAAATAATAGTTATCTAACATTAGACTTTATGGACAATGATCATATGGTCGGTCATAGGCGCCCGGAAGGGGGGCAAACTGGGGCATTCGCCCCCCCTGGCTTTTCAAAAATATGTTTTAAATTGAATATTTTAAGATAAATTACTATTTATTATATAACAAATCATAACATTACCCCCTCCTAGAAAAATTTCTGCGGGCACCTATGTGGTCGGTTATTGAATAATTAAATAACCGAAAATATTTTAAATTAAATAAATATTTCACGGCCCACCTGCAGTCATATAGCCACGGCCCTCACTTTGAGAAGCACTGATATAGTACATAGTTTTTCCTTTTACACATTAATGCATTATGAATTTGAAAAATGTATCCCCTTTGAATATCGAACACCTCCGAATGGTGGACGTAATTTCGGTAATCAAAAGCGTCCACTATTCAAAGGTTTCTCTATATTTAAGACTAATTTTATGCTAATAATTATAGGCAATTGAAATGTTAAAATTTTTAGCTTTGATAAAATTTTTTAGCCTTGATTAAAAAGCTTGAAAATGTAGTTCAAGATCACTCATAAGTTGTTTTTATAAATATTTAAAAATAGTAAAGATACATAAAAATTAAAAGGCACGATTTTTTTAAAGAGTTATTTGTAGTTAAAATTTTGACAAAATTCATCAAATTATTTTCTAGTTAAAAATATATAAAATGATCAATTCGTATTAATAAAGTTTATTGACAATTTAATACAAAGTTCTTCATTAGTAGTTTGTATTTAAATCAAAAAGGTAAATAATTTATAGGTATTTATAATTTATTTGCTCATTTTTTTAAATTAATATTTAAAGTTTAAATGTTGATAAAATGATAATCTTAAATTTATCATACATCATATACCTAAAATATATTTGATAATTTAAACTGACAAATTTCACAATCGACTTTTTCATGTCCCCGTTCGGTGTTCATAATCGGTTTTTGTATGTAATAAATAATAATAAATTAACATTAAATTGAAACTTCAAAGAATTTAAAGTTGACACGTCTTTATTATTACTTCAGTGTCTCAGTAACCATAATTATATTACATATTATGATCATAGGCGCAAATAGGGTGGGGCTTGGGGGGGGGGGGGGCTAAGCCCCCCTGATTCCATCTAAGCCCCCCCAATATTTACTCTAATATTAAAATTTAATGTCCTTATTAATAATCAAATGTTGTTTTCGATTACTAACTATGACTGTAAAAGTGTAGAATATGGTCAATATAATTTTTTTTTTTACATTTTAATTATAGATTAATTGATTTATGAAACATTGTCATTGAGAACATAAATATTGTGTGCATTAATAAGTAATAATTTTATACTCGTAGCTAATAAAAAAAAAATAGTAATATTTTTATTTGGTGTGACGTGTGAAAGGGGGGGGATTTTTGTTGAATATATTAAAGGGCTTGAGCCCCCGCCAATGTAATTCCCTATTTGCGCCTATGATTATGATACATAAATATACGTAATATTTTGGTAACAATGTTAATTACGGTTTGTTGTGGAATTAAATTTATTTTGTTAAGTAGGCAGCAAATGGAAAGTATAATAAGTCAACGTAAATAAATTGTAGATAGTACCTATGCGGCTATGCCTACTGCAGTGTATATATATAGACGTGTAGCATTTTACATATTGTGAGGTAAAATTATTTATTTAAAGATCAACAATTAAATACAAGATTAAATTTCATATAAGCTGTTCTTAAATCTTAAAACCATTTTAAAAATATCGAAAATATATTGGCAGTTTTTTTTTTTATAAGTGTTTGAAGTTCAAATTTTGATATACCTATAATAAGTTTTGACATTCAACTGTTTGTCATTACATAGTATACATACGTATACACTATACAGTTATATTTTAAGCAGGTGGCAGGTGCACTACATTTACATTTTCTAAATATTCAGAAATATATTTTAAGTTCTTTAAGTGTCGAAGTATCTTCATTGGACGGTTTCTTCCCTCAAGACATTCAAGCTATTGCCCTTAATTTAAAAAAACATACATTATGCTTATTGTACTTTTTTGTAATATAGATTGTATAAATTCTAAATAAAAAATAAAAAAAAAAGTTCTTTAAGTACGACAAACCAATTCATTCTGTTCGTTTGTATAATTAGGTATATTGACTTATTGGTATATATCATTATTAATATTTAAGTTTCTGTACCGACTCTGAAGTCTGAATAGAGTGAATTGGTCAGTTCATTAAACTTAAGTCTTAAAGTGTTATAACTATATAAGAATAGTATCTTTGTTTTCTCGTGGCACGTGGGTATTTTTTAATAATTTAATTATCTATATTCTATAGGCTATAGCTGTTTATTATTATAACAGGTATTATTATAATTATACTAATGTGGTACTTTTATAAGATTAGTATTGTCTTTTCATTGTCCTTAATTTACTAGACTAAGTAACTAAATTGAATGACTAAATTGTATTTATAGTACATGAAATAATGTATAAATATTTTATGAGTTTTGAGATAGGTATTTTGGTATTTAACACTTTTAACATATAAATATTTTTTTTATTATTAATATTTCCCCCCTCTCTCTATGTAGATTTTTTCCAGAGAATTATTTTGACTTGAGGGCCTCAAAAATAATTGTGCACTTGGCCCTAATTTTATTAAATCAGGCCCTGCCTTTAACTTAAACTCTTTAATCAAATGTGAGATCGACCATCTGACCATCATTCTTAGGGATTTTATTATTATGAGTGTAGCGCGAATACTTGCAGAGGTCACTATCAATATATAAAATACGAAAATTCTCATTATTCAATTAAAATTTAAAATATCGTAAAAAAAACCTTGAAAACATTCCGGTAATGTGTCTTTAAGTTTGAAAATATGCCAATTTACCAATCATTTTGCCAATTTGAAGCTTTTTACTACACACAACTGGAGTTACCGCAGTGACGTAGCCGGCCAAGGGGGGGGGCTAAAGGGGGCTATAGCCCCCCGCATTGGCCATATTTTTATATTGTTTTGAAATATTAGATTCTGAACGGAGTGAAGAATGTATTTATTTTACAATGATGTATGTTTTTATTTTTTTTTGTGTCTGTCATGACGTTTTGAAGTAGAAATAATGCTTTGACTTTTGACTTCAGCCCCTCTTTGGAAAGTAAAATTCATCTAGGTAGTTGATGCTTTGGGGGTCAAAAGTAGTAGTTTTCAAACGTGACAGGAAAAATCCTAGATAAGTAACGGAAAAACGGTAATTTTTACACATATAGGTAACAACTTTTCGACAAAATCGATTATTTGATTTTACTGTAATTCAAAAACGAATCATTGTAAATACTTATAGGTATAGACAATTGAAATTTTTGAATTTTTAAGTTTTTTTTCTTAAAATGCCGATAAAAAAAATTTGGCTATCCAAAAAATCTTTAAAATTTAATACAAGGTTTATTATAAGTTGTACTTATTGTAGTAAAAAAAATCAAAAATCGTTAGTCACAACTTTTGTTTATAAGGATTTAGCTTAGCAAGGATTTTTTAAGTTAATTCATAACATTTTTGTAATTTATATCTAAGTTTAAAAAACCCAATACAAGGTTATCCATAAGTTTTCCTTCAAGTAACTGTAAAATAAAATTCCAGTGTCAATATAGAAAAAATTTTATGAGCGTATGAAATTTAATTTTTTACGAAATCGCGTAAAATAACGATATATTACAATTTAAATATAGATAATAATAGAATAATGAATATATCCAACTAATTATCATTGACTGACAAATCATCTCCATTCAGAATAGTTTTTGGTATACAATGATACCCGTCATTGCATTCAAATGTAACACATCCATTATAGTGACCAGTGACTTACTCTCCATCTCTACTATACAGCAGAGCGATACCCACTTGCTCACCCTTTTTAAATTTAAATATGGAAATTGTTTTAAAAATTTTAATTATTTGAAATAGTAAATACGTTAACGGCAAATCAACGTTGATATGTTACTTATAAGTTTTTGATTTTCAATAACTCAAGTTAAAATAATTTAGTTCTCCTCGCAAAAGAAATCTTGGCTACGCCTCTGAGTTACCGAACAAAATGTTGCTAATAGTTTACGTATTTGAGACGGAATCAATAGGTACTTGCGAGTTGCAAATATTGCGGTTCTTCAGGTTCTTGAAGACCGGTTAGGTATATCAGTAGCCAGTATGTTGAACGTTTGATTTGGGCGCCATTAGTCGCAATTTCGTGGAGGTAAAAACGGCGGTGTCGATGCGGTGCGCACACCGATACGCACCGATGACGCGATGTGTAGGACAATGTACATCGTTGTATTTTTTCCGCCCGTCATCCAATAATAATCTTTTTTACGTATAATGTATATAATTTATACGCCGGGTGTCGCTCGCACGCACACGTACGCGCCGAGACGATAGCCGACGCACGCGCAGACGGGCCAACTCGAGCATACACGCACACGTACACACGCAAATACACGTCACACAGACGCACACGGACGCGTACACGGACGTCACGCACCGACACACTAACACAGACGCATCACCACACCGACACTGCCATCACCGTCCGGTGCGAGACTACCCATTTCTCATTTCTGTCCTATTTATTTCATTTCTCCTTTCCCGACCGTCTTCTTTTCCGCACACTTTTCGCACCACCGGCGACCACGCGTTTCCCGGCCACACAGCCCCCGCCAAATCGCGCACACATCAGCAAACAACGCACAAGCAACCGCCCCTGATTTCTTCAACATGTCGTCCTGGCAAGATTACGTCGACAAACATTTACTGGCGTCCAGGTGCGTCACCAAAGCCGCGATTGCCGGTCACGATGGCAACGTGTGGGCCAAGTCCGACGGATTCGACGTGAGTATAAACAGTAGTTATAGGTTAACCTTGTGCCCATCGCCACAGTGGCGGCTCGAGCTATTACATCTTTTGATGCACAGTATTTTTTTTCGACATCCACCCTATGACCATAGTAAAATAACTTAAGATACTCATACAGTTATACCTACTTGCATAAATTATTAACAATAAATATCTTACTACTCACTTTCAATTCCGAGGCACTTAATCATCACCCGCCTTACTAAATCTTGATTTCTGTGTGTCTCAAAAGATAACCTGTTTGTTGCCACTGTGCTCTGATTAAAGGCCTATACACTGTGACAGTGGTGGTATTGGTAAAATCACAACCGTTGCAGTGTGTGCAGACTTCAGTGTGATACATTGGTTTTAGGGTTAGTATCTTTTATCCAGGTGCGCATTTATTTCATTAGTTTTTGTCAACCAGCACATCTTTTTCAAACCTATCGTTATCATTTAGTTTTGTTCATACTACAATTGAGGAGACTAAATATAATGTTATATGTGTTTATTAAACTTATTTCATACGATATATTATATGTTCTGTAACTTGGATTTATTAGAGAAGAATAGAAACTTCTTCAATATTGTATAAAGAGTATCCCTAAGAGTATCAACACATTTTAAAAACATAGTACACGCGGTTCAAAATGTTTAGAATTGTTACAATGAATTTTAAGGAGTTCTCATACTACTTATTTGAAAAATAAAATTTGTGTTTCTTAGTGATTACCTTTATTTTTTTCATCGTTATTGCCTATTGATAATATTTAATAAATCATTTAATATTTATGCATTTTGATTTAATTTAATTTTTTTTTTAAATAAAGTAACCATCTTATAAATGTTAAGGCATTTACGAGTTATGACTACTAATCAACATAAAAATCATGATTTTTTAAATGTATGTAAAATTTTACCTCTAACACATTTTTAAGTATGAATGAAATATGCTTTATAAACTTCTTATAATAAAAATCTTTAAGTTTTAAATTTGAAATATACATTCTTATATATAGCATTTACAATTAGGTAATATTTATCTTTTTATTTCTTTTTATTTCAAGACCTGTTAAATAAATGCTAAAATACTAATAATTCTGATTATTCAAGTTAATGATTTATTTCTATAGGTATCAAAAGAGGAATTGAGCAAAATAGCTCTGGGCTTTGAAAATCAAGATACATTAACGTCTTCAGGCATTACATTGGCAAGTGTTCGTTATATTTATTTATCGGGCACTGACAAAGTTATAAGAGCTAAACAAGGAAAAGTTGGAGCTCATTGTGTGAAGACACAACAAAGTAAGTTATAATTTTTATAATTATTGTATTCAAAATCTTAAAATTTAAAAAAATCAGTATAATAAACGCATTAACTAATAGATAGATACTTTACTTTTTTTTTTTGTATCACTGGAAACAAGGATACTTTAGAATAATTTTATCCATACTTTACACCATGCATTTTTTTTTTTGTGAAAAAACTTTCTTGATGGTTATTTTTCTTTAGCGATTTTCATTCTTCCCATTTTATCTGCTACAAATTTATAACATATGCATAATTATCATAATGTCTATTACAGTGGACATTCTTACCCATGCTTTCATAGATATTTATATTATTACGTATATTAGTAGTCAATCTTTACAAATAATATTAAACAATATGATAAAAATATTTATTTATTCGAGGAATGTAGGAAAGCTATTTTAGTTTGTATTTTTCATAATTTATCTTACTATTGACAAAACTAATAAATATTTGAATAAAAATTAAAATAACATTTTAAATAAATTTTATTATTATTTTTGCCATATGTCAATTATGTGTATAATATATTTATTATTAGTTAATCATTATTCATTACTTTTTTTTTTAATTTGCAGCTATTGTTGTATCATTATATGAAGATCCGGTTCAACCACAACAGGCTGCTTTGGTAGTTGAAAAACTTGGAGATCATTTAGTTGCCCATGGTTATTAAAAAAATGTAAGTGGATACACACTTTCAATTATGATAATAAAAGACAGATGTGATACTACTTAAATCAACTTCTTTTAATATATTTATGTTACATTTACATAAACTTATTCAGATAAACAACTAACTAGTTTAGAATACTATTTGCTTTAATAATTTTTCTATTCATACTATCTTATTTCTAATATTCTCAAGTAAAATATCATAATATTCAAATGATTAATTCATTTTCCCAAAACTATTAATTATACAACTTGCTATCAATTACCTTTCTATATATTTATACATAAAAATACTTATAAGTATAGAATAAAGTATTCTCATGCCATAATAATCTCTTAAATTTTTACAATTAAAAATTATAATTTTTCATAAATACTTGCTCATTTTAAATTTTACATTAAAGTAATTATTTACAGTGCAACGAAAATTATAACACGGAGTTCGTCAAGAACAAGACTACCATACAATGTTTATTAATTTTATTAATATTAAACTATCATAAATGGATATTATTAAATAATTTTATTATGATTTATACTATAAAAACCAATAGATTTAAATAATTCACAAATTGTACTGTATTGAAGCCATGTTAAAATTTTAAGTCTTGTTCTTGTAAGAAAAAGAAAGAAAATATATCCCCAGTAATAAGCATTTTTAAAATTTGTATTTAACTTAGTAATAACTGTATTTTTAATTATCATTTAAAATAATAAGTCATGAAATTATTATTCTAAATCAACAATATTTTATTTTGATTATGTTTTTTAAATTAGTAAGTACTATAAATAAATATACATATTATTTTATCATTTTGATTAAGGAGTATTAAATATTTATCAGTTAATTTTTAAGATCAAAATTATTTTACTCTAAATTATTATGATTATTAAAAAAAAAGTCAAATGATATTAATATGTATATAAACTATATTAAACTGTAATGTTATTCTTAAGCTTTGTATGTTAATAATAATATTTCATGTCAACAAGTTTTGATTTTATATCTTTATTGTATTTACATTAAATAGATAAAATCAATTATTGAAACATACTGTATGTAAGAATAAAAAAGCAACATTTTTTTCTCATTGGCTTTCCATAATATATTATATATACATTTTTATATTTTTAATAAAGAAATTTAATATTATCTACATTTATAATATACATTTTCAATCTGCTCATTTAAGTAAGATAACAACATTTGTAATTGTTAAATTTTCTAGTCCTGGGGATCGATCTTATTTTAACTATTAGAGCTCTAATTGTACAAATAAAGTAATAAAATAACATATAATAATTGTAATTTTTATAAAAATTGCTCTTTGCATAAAATAATATTAATAATCTCAAAATTAAATTTTTGTATAATTTAAAGCATTTATATTATACATATAAATCAATGCATAATATACTACATCTAATTTATTATGTTATAGTAATGTATTTATTTACTATTTAGATTACCCTTCAGTTGTCCTTTAATGTATTGCTCTATTAAGTAAACCGTAATCCAGTAAGTTAATCTTTTGTGTAATTTTTGTAGTAATCAAAAATATAATTGATATCCTTTATAATAATTTATTGTGTATCTTTCTGTTCCTATTTTTATTTTTATTATTCTAATCTATTATAATGGCTAAATGGCTATTTTCTTATTAGCCATTATCTTCATTATTCAGGAACACATTACTTTTAATTTTAGAAGCTAGATAAAAAAGTGATCTAACATTTAAATCCAAGCTGTTAATAGAGTGACTAAATTATATTAAGTAAAAATAGTCAACTATTTATGAATGCTTAATAGTTGATAAATATTATGATTTATGATATATTTTAGTTAGTAATTATATATTTAGTACTTGAGTAGTTTATTAATATATATTATATTATATATATATATAAAGAAGTAGTTTTAAAATGTATGTTCAATTTGAACTTTTTAAAAATATTTAAGTTTCTCTGACTCATTTTGAACTATTATTTACACTATATGTGGTAAAATATGCCTTCAAATAAATAAGGGATGTATTAATGTATTATAACAAAATTATTAAAAAAAAAAAATTAAGATTAATTATCTTGTTATGTAATTGTATGTACACTTTGCTAGCTGTGCTCCTTAGTTTTAATTAGAAATTATGATTCAATTATATTCAAATAATTTTAACACCTCAACACAAAGTTAGGTCATTAATTACTTATCTTTTATTTATTAATTAATTATTAATAAAGGACTAATGAACAACTGGACATAGATGCAATATTTGGTAAAATTTGCACAACAAGTGTTTTTCAGCATAGTGGTGATCCGGCTTATTATGTTTGAACTTTTATATTTCTATGACATTTTGATCTTGACCCTTGTTAAAAAAAAAACAAGATTTTTAAGAAAAGATGGCTTAAAAATTAAACCAGCTATACAAGAAATTAAATGAAGGTTAAGTATAAGTTATAGGAAGCTGTAGTTTTTGTTAGATATTTATATATAATATCAAATATAGCCAATATAGGTATAGATATTTTTAAAATAAAACAATTTTGATAGCTGCCCACTATGCAATAAAATATGGCAATACATTGAGACTTGTGTTAAGAGATAAATGATTTATCTAGTTTTTTTATTGCTCTAACGACCCAAGACAACTCATCTGGTATGCATATAAATGTACCTAAAGAATATATGGTTTCTCATTATTGTTAATGATAATCATTAATATGATGCAATAAATTCAAACAGATTCAGGTAATTGTATAATGATTTTATATTTTATATTTATAGTTTTTTTTTATTTTTTTTATGATTTAAATAGTTGAGGAGTGGTATACACGTAATTGCAATGCATATATCAATTACACCGAAAATTATAGATAAAGAAAAAAGATTTACTAATACACCAATTGTGCCGGTTGATATTAGGATGTAATATATTGTTTATTAATTGCACCAATCGATTCCTAAAAATAAATATTTTTTATAATATTATCTATTACCATTTATTTTATAACTTACAGGTAAGCCATGTTGATCATTTAGTAAATTAGTAATTTACAAATTTATTTGATGACTAGATTTTGATAACTATGAATATTTGATTTTACGTGTTGGATTGCCAGTTTTATCTAGATTTTAGTTTTCAAAAATTGATACTCAAAACATTTCAATGACATTTAATACAAGTTGTAATAACGACCATACAATTTGATAATTTTTGTATAACGTATGACTCCGGTATCAACAAATTATAACTATATAAGCTAATTTAACTATACTATATATATTGTGTATAAACTAAAATTATAAAAGTTAAATTAATCAAGATAGTTTTATAAAATAATGTGGGCTAACCAGCACAATATGACACATTGTGTAGATTATACAGGCAATGTTCCAAATTTAGCACAATTGACAAACTACATTATTTATTGGTAAATATTTGCTGTTTTTATTAATTTTTTAGTTAATCTTTAAGTTCTTTAGTTAATCATAGGGACTAAAATAATTTAACTTATGCTATTTATTAATAGACAAATGCGTTTGATATTTGGATACTTCATATTTATTTAATATATTAGTTACAATATTTTGATTATTTTGAATATTTAAAATTCTAACCTTATTTTGAATAAAATACACTTATGACATTAATAATAAAATTCATAACTTGGAAACTATACATTTTTTATTACATCATAGCCATTTACAATTAAAATAAATGAATATTGCTAAACATAATACCCGGCCATACTCAATTTGTATGTAATTGGATAATAAATTAATAACAAGTAGTATATTTTAAAATACCAAACAAAACCAAACACAAATAATAACAATTAAATAATGTTTTTTTTTATTTAGTAAGATTTTGAACTTAAGCTTTAATAATACTACTAATGTTCAGCAGAACTATATAATGACAATTCATCACGAACCGTTTTCATTGACTGAAGTATGGAACGCAATGACTCACTATAGTTTTGGTATTTTTCATATGCTTGTAATAATATTTCCACTTGTTGATTACGTTTTTCAATTTCTGATTCACAATGTCTCATAAGTCCACATATTTGTTGTATACAATTGTTCATTTTTAATCTGAAAAGAAAAGTGAATTTAAATGATTACATATTATTGTAATCTGATAAAGTATAAAATATTACTGATATCCTTCATTGTAAAGTGTGTATAATATGTTAATACTCAATATTATCAATTTTTTTTATATTATGCTAAAATTTATTTCTAAAAACGGTTATAATAGTTTATGGTATTATAAAGATAATGCATACGTGGCAAATCTAACAATTACTTTAACTTTATTAGATATGTTGGTAGTAATATACATCTAATATAAACCTTAGTTACTAGTTAACTGTTTTGTGTTATATAAAAAAAGATTCAAAACAATATCAATTATTATTTCCAAACAATATTATATTACTATTAGTGGCACACACAGGAAGGGTCAGGGGTCGATTGACACCCCTCAGAGAATTAGTGAGTGACTAGTGCTGTGTGAACTGTGAACTAGGATGACTATTTGTATATATAATTTTATTTTTAGTATCTTTGTTATAAAGAAAAAACCAAAAATACTTAAAAATAATAGTTATACTATGCCTAAACTCAGATTTTACTGGTGGGAGTGGGTTAGTACCTCGAAATATATATTTTCGATGCCCTTATGAAAAATATACTGTGCGCCACTGATTACTATTTTACATAGACTGATTTAAGGAGATTTCAAACTTGCACGTGTACCTTTTTACTAATGTAAAACATAACAATATTTGGATTCAGTAATTCTAGTTTTGTATTATTAGCTTAAATATTAGAATGAATTGACCTACTTGTTATTGAATTTAAAGGTAATAACATTATCTATCTTCTGCCATTGGTTTCTTATAATATTTTAATTTTTAAAAGAGCTATGAACATTATTAAATCCAACATACTAATAAATCACTTAAAATAAAAATACTGTAAAAGCCAAAGAGAAAACACAAATTATTTTCTTACCTTTAAGTTTCATAATAGATCAATTCATTCTAATATTTAAGCCAGCAACACAAACTGAAACTGCTGAACTTAAATATTAGTTTGGTATGTGTTATTAAAACAAAGAATAACTAAAATGTGTGTATATTATTGATAATTATCAAAAGCATTTTTTTTATTTTTCTAATATAAATAATAAATTAATACAAATTAAACTCATTATAAATACAAAATTCTTTCAAAAGAACTGCTATAAATAAAACTGGTTAGCTAACCAAATAAATGCTATATAGATTTAATAACCCTAGACTATTAAAATTTAAATATATAACTAATAGTAAAAAAATTAAATTATATTTACTTTTTGGAAAATTTTAAGCTATAATAATAACACATTAACATAATAACTTATGTTAAAATTCTATTTAATGTTAAAATCCATAAACCTGCACTAATGTAGGAACACACTGATCTTCAATCAGCAATAACATTAGCACTTAACACAATAAATAAGACTTTCAACAATATGTATAGGGGTGTTAATTTTAACAAATGCATATGGAAATTGTGAATATAGATAATAGATACAAAAATAAAATTATGTTTAGTTTAAAATTTACAATTCATACTTATTATCTTCTAATGATTTAGTGTCAGTAGCCTTAACATGGTTATCCACAACATTTAATGTTGGAGCTGGTGATCTTAGTGCACCATTGTTGACATTCTTTTTCTGTATTAATACCTAAAAATATTTAGAAACATTCATATGTTTTCAGCATATTTCATATTTAACATACCTTATTTTGAACCACATCACATTCATTGGACGAATCATCACTTTCTGATGAACTAAACGTTATATGCAATATCATAGTTTCATTGAATTTTTCGGAATCCAAATTTGAAAGTTGAATACTACCATTTCTTATAATTTTTTTTATATCATCTTTATTATTGATGACTTCAGACTTACTTTGGGATTCAATGTTTGTTTCAAGTTCATGTTTACTTTTAAATACTTGTTCAAGATGATGTTTTGAAACTCTTGTAGTATTTCCTGTATTAGTATTGTTAGTTACATTGTTTACCAAATTATTATTTTTCGTATCAGTCAGTTTGATGTTTTTTTTACTTGCTAATGGAGACACCTGGCAACTTATGCTTCTTTTTTTTTCATTAATTAATTTATTTTTAACAAGTTTTTCATCTTTATTACCTAGTGAACTTTTATTATTAATTGTCTTTAACGCGGCTGCTCTTAGTAATAATATATCTTGATCATCAGTATCAGAATTATTAGTATTTTTTTTGCTAGACCTTCTCACCATAGATTTTAATGCTAAGAATCTAAGTTGTTCAGCTTCATCAATTTCTTCAACAGTAGCCATAATGGTTAGTATACACAATTTTCAAGTACGAAATATTTTTAATTCAAAATTTACATTTCACTAAAAGCATTGTTCCAAAAATGTTGTAGATGCTCATTTTTAACTCTTCTTCTGAAACATAATATTACCAAATACATTATTTTATTTACAAAAAAATATATATACATTTATTACACATAATACGACATATTAAACCATTTTTAAAAATGCTTTTGAAAATAGTTTAAATGTAAATTATGATTGAATTATCGATATAAAAGAATAAGAACATTTTATTTAGCAAATAATCATGTCATAACTAATTTTTGTTTCTGATATCGGAGAAAAGTTTTTTTTTAATTATATCAAATAATCCAAAATGTAATATAAATTAAGTTGACTATGTCAATCAAGTAGTTAACACAAAGGTTAAAAACAATAGTTAAATAATACATAGACACACACAATGTGTATTTCACATTTTAAGACTAATAAAATGCTTAATATATTACAATGAATATTAATACTTATTAATATTTATGCTAATAATTAGATGTGTATACCGTGTATATCGCTAAATATATAAATACCACAAATGTATAAATGTATTAAAACTTATAATAAAGAAAAAGGATAGCCAGTAAAAATTTAATTGAAAAAAGTGCATGCATTTCTTTCACTAAATTAAATACAATTGGTTTTATAATAATAAATATTAAAATATTGGCATTTTTAATGTTACTAGCAATAAATGTTTAATACTGGATACTTGTAATTACTACAGTAGAATCTAAACATCAACATTGTTAAGTAATTAAAAGTAATTTTAAATCAACAATAAAGAAGATCCCTTAATCTATTTATTCTATTTACTTAATTAAAAAACAAAAAACTATGCAGCGGAATCTAGTGGAAACAAAATCATTGTTTAGTTAGTATTATTAAATTTGAATTCGATATCTTATCGTTAATATTATGCAGAACATTGTATGTTGTATCTAAACGAAAATAGTAAAAATAATATAATTATTTTTTAATTACCTTTCATTGTTAGTTGTGCAATACATTTTACAAAAATGTAACCAACCTATACAAAATAATTGTTATTTGTTGATTGTTATCGAACAAATTGACTGATATAAAAATGTATTATATGGATACATTTCACTGAGAAGTGTATATAAAGTTAACCTATGCATTTTATTTTACATACATTGGTCTATTTTGTTTCCAACTGATGGCATTACTGTCGATATAGGTATTTAAAGGTAAACTATAATTTATGTTTTATAATTAATTAATCATTTCTAATCAACAGTATTAAACTAAAACTATACTTAATAAAATATATACCATCTATTATAAGAATAAATAAAAGGAAAAAGTTTTATATTTGTTATAAATTATTACTAAAAATTGTTTTGGCTTAGCAATTTTGAGAAACTAATGATTTGGATTGAATTCTAAGGGCACTGTTGTTTATGTCTTACTGATGTTGAAATTCGAAAAAAAAAAAGAAGAAAGTACATACTTAGAAACTAGCCAGTTGACCTTACCTGGTTAAATTCATCAACCATAAAACACTAGCAGTATATTCATCACAAATTTGAGAATAAATATTATTGTATTTCGATAATTAGATCGCCGTTACAACATAAAATACCAAACTAATTTACAATTATGTACAAAATAAAAATTAAATATTGTTAACAGAATAAATATCGAATTATTTACTGATAATAAAAAGTAACAAACGAGAAGAGAAATAATATGTATATTGCAACGAGAAGATAACATGGAGCCATCGTTATCAATAATTCAAAGGTCGAAGTTTTACGGTGATAGTATTCTTTCAAAATAAAATAAATATTAAATTTTTATTGGTAACGAAAATATTTCGACGCGATAATAATTACAGTATTGTTTACACTTTAGAATGTTTAAATCATATAGGTAGAATGGATAGAGAGTTACCTATATGTTTGAAGCCAACATACTAATTAAGCGAACTTGGCATAGTTGCGCATACTTACAATTTATATATTGTTGTTAACATTGAACTCTATATGATAACTAATAATATCACGTAGAGTAGTTCAATAGTACCTACTCTAATGTTCTTGGTTGTTATTAATCGTCTCGATAACGCGAAATAAGTTTAAGAATTATGAATGAAATTAAAACTTTTATTATTTTTAATAATAGGATAAAGGCTTCAACAATTTGGTTATTACTTATAAGCTAACATTTACATTTGCGTTAATTGGTTACATATTTTTTTTAGATTCTGAACGGGAGTGAAAAATGTATTGATTTTACAATGATGTGTTTTTTTTTTTTTTTTGTGTCTGACGACAACATTTGGAGCAGTAATAATGCTCCGATTTTTGACTTCAGCCCCTCTTTGAATAGGAAAATTCATCTAGTTGGTACTTTGGGGGTCGAAAGTAAATATTTTCAAATAGTTTTCAAAAAAATCGAGAAAAAAACAAAAAAAAAGTGTCAGAAAAATGGTAATTTTACGAAAAACCACTTTTCGACAAAATCGATTTTTTGATTTTGCTGTAACTCAAAAACGAATAATTATAAATACTTGAAATTTTCACCAAATGTTTATATTATGGTTATCTCTTTACAGTTAAATTTTCAAAATATTTTGACCATTTTTAAGCTACTTATAGACAATTGAAATTTTCGACTTTTCTAAGTTTTTTTTCTTCAAATGCCGATAAAAATGTTTTGAATGGCCAGAATATTTTGAAAATTTAATACAAGGTTTCTTATAAGTTGTTCTTAAAGTGATAAAAAAAAATCCGAAATCGTTAGTCACAATTTTTTTTTATAAGTGCTTAAAGTTCGAATTTATACGAAATATGTCAAAATTTAAATTAAATTTCATACGCTCATTATGCGTATGTTGGCCAAATACTTTTTTTATTAATAAACAGATACTATAAAGTAACTATAGTAACATATAGTAACTATACTATTTGTTTCAAAATAGAATATATGACAATATTTAAATATAATATATCCTAAACTGACAAATCATCTTCGTTCAGAATCGTTTTTCGTATACAATGATACCTAATACCTATCATTGCATTCAAATTTAACCTACCATAGTCTGAGGTCCACCCCACCCCCTAATATACAGCAGAGCGATACTCACTTACCCGCTTTTTTTTTAATTATTTTTAATAGACATTTTATGAGAAATTATGTATATTCAAGAATTTTAACCCAGATAAATAAATTAAAATGTCTATATTTCTATAAATGGCTCAAAACGAGTTAAAATACTCAGAATATTACACCAAATGTCCATATGTGGGAGATTCTGGCATAAACATAATTTTTTGAAAATTGTAAATGTTTATACGGTTGTTCGCTTTTGAGTTACACCAAATTGCCAAAAAAGACAAAATTGATTTTATTGAATACCAAGTTCAAACCAGATCTAATTTGCTATCAGAAACTTGTCTCAAAGTTGGTGATTGTATATTTATAAAATTTTAATATATTTTATATTTAATTTACTAATTATATTTCTAGGCTCTCTATTACTACCTATTCGTAGTCTCGTAGATACATAGATAATGTAATGTTGACAACCACTCCTATGTTTAAATGTATAATTATTAATTGTATTACAGTAAATCACAGTTTAAGATATAGGTACCTATATATTATGTTTTAAATCATGCACTATGCAGTAAATTAAACGAAAAGTATTTTGAATTAATTTAGATTTTAGGTAGGTATATAACATATTAACATTTATTAATTTATGTAGTCCATCAATACATCATACATGGGTTATTGCTTATTAGTTATTGTTATTACTATTTCGAAAGACTAGTGTCGGACTGGCTCGAAAAGGCCCAGTCCGCGATTTGGAAAAAAGGGCCCCTAAGGCCCTAATAGGCAAATGACAAATGATTTGATTAGCCCGGAAAAAAAATTACAACACCTGTGACATTAAACATTATAAAGAAAAACACCGATTTAAATTGTGTCATAGTTTCATATTTATTTTAATTACAACTTACAAATTTCAATAAGTACATTATTTTTATAATAATACATTTTAGATTCTAAACGGAGTGATGAATGTATTGATTTTACAATGATGTGTGTTTTTTTTTTTGTGTCTGTGTACAGCATAACTATAGTCGAAATAATGCTTCAATTTCAAACTTTGGGGGTGGTTTCCGATGGCAAAGACCGCAAAGTGGATGTCCTATAGGTGCATTATGAGGGTTAAACGTAAACATTTTCCAACAGTTTTCTAAAAAATCGAGAAAAACAAAAAAAAAATGACAGAAAAACGGGAATTTTTACGCAAAACCAGTTTTCGACTAAATCGACTTTTTTATATGGTTGTAATTCAAAAACTAATCACTGTAAATACTTGAAATTTTCACCAAATGTTTATGTTAAAATTTTTTTTTTAAACTTAGTTTTGAAAATTTGGTACTTGGTTCTCCATACATTTTTCTTCAAATATCTGTAAAAAAAACTCTACCGAACTGAGACAAAAATTTTTTAGGAGTGTTTGAAATTTAAATTTTTACAAAACCGCGTTAAATAACGGTTTAGCCTCAAACGATTTTTGATATTTGTTGTTATTAAAAGAGTATAAGTCATAAATACTTGAAAATTTTACCAGTTATTTAGATTACCATTTTCTTTACGTGAATTGATTTTCGAAATATATTGACTTTTTTCGAGCTATTTATAGGCATTGAAATAATCAATTTTAGATTCTGAACGGAGTGAAGAATGTATTGATTTTACAATGATGTGTGTTTTTTTTTTTTTTTTGTGTCTGACGACAACATTTGGATCAGTAAAAATGTTTCGATTTTGGACTTCAGCCCCTCTTTGAAAAGGAAATCGGATCTAGTTGGTACTTTGGGGGGTCAAAAGTTAAAAATTTTCAATATTTTTTAAATGAGTCGGGAAAAACCCTAAAAAAATGACAGAAAAACGGGAATTTTTACGCAAAACCAGTTTTCGACAAAATCGAATTTTTTATTTTGCTATAACTCAAAAACTAATAGATGTAAATACTTGAAATTTTCACCAAATGTTTATATTAGCGTTTTCCATACACAGTTAAATTTTCAAAGAATTTAGACTTTTTTTGAGTTATTTATAGACAATTGAAATTTTTAATTTTTTTTAGTATTTTTTTTTAAAATAACGATAAAAATTTTTTGGCCGGCCAGAAAATCTTGAAAATTTAATGCAAGGTTTCTTATAAGTTGTTCTTAAAGTGATAAAAAAAAATCCGAAATCGTTAGTCACAATTTTTTTTTATAAGTGCTTAAAGTTCGAATTTATACGAAATATGTCAAAATTGCGAAAATTTGCGAGTAATTTTGTGGTTGAAAAATCGTAAAATTTTTTTCTTTTATAACTAAGTTTTGAAAATTTGTTTCAAGGTTCTCCATAAATTTTTCTTCAATTATCTGTAAAAAAAACTCGACCGGATTCAGACAAAAATTTTTTATGAGTGTTTGAAATTTAAATTTGTACAAAACCGCGTTAAATAACGGTTTAGCCTCAAACGATTTTTGATATTTGTTGTAATTCAAACTGTATAAGTCGTAAATACTTGAAAATTTTACCAGATATTTATATTGGCATTTTCTTTACGTGATTTGATTTTCAAAATATTTTGACTTTTTTTGAGCTATTTATAGACAATTGAAATTTTCAATTTTTTTTTATTTTTTATTTATAAATGTTGATAAAAAAAATTTAGCTGGGACAAATTACTTGAAAATTTAATTGAAGGGTCCACATAACTTGTTCTAACTCTCATTCAAAAATTATAAAAATACATAGGCACAATTTTTTTTTATTAGCATTTGAAGTTCAAATATTGACAAAAATTCGTCAAAATCATGAATATTTTTCACTATTTGGTAGTTAAAAATTTATAAATATTTTTCTATCAAAAGCTAAGAATTGAAAATTTAATACTATGCTGTCCATAAGTTAAGCTTAGAATAATTATAAAAAAGTTTGAGGATTGTTCAATTTAAAAAATTTTACGAGTGTTTAAAGTTTTAATTTTAATTTGAAATTAAAAATACACGTGTAAAATAACTTTTTACTAATAAATAATTTTCGATTTTTGTTATTTTTAAAAAATTACTAAACGTAAGATCTTGAAACTTTTACTTAAATGTTTGAATTAGTTTCAAAGTAGAATATATTACAATATTTAAGTATTATATATCCTAGACTGACAAATCATCTCCGTTCAGAATCGTTTTTCGTATACAATGATACCTATCATTGCATTCAAATTTAACCTTCCTTAGTCCGAGGTCCATCCCACCCCCTAATATACAGCAGAGCGATACTCACCCGCTTTTTTTTTTTACACAGCTTCGTTTATGTGCTCTGTATGAACAATTGTTTGGGGTAATTTGCAATATAATATTAAACATTATTATATTATTTTTAAATTAATATTAAAGATATAAAAGGTAAAGCAAATTAGACAATACATAATATGAATATTGAATAACATCTCAAATCAATAACCAACCTTGATAGTTTAGTTGAACTTGTAGCAATATTATTTACAACAATTTCCTTATCAACAACATAATCTCTTTCAATATTTATCATTAACATAGCTTCCATAATATCTTGAGAAATCAATGATCTTAATTTACACTATTTATAACCAATAATACTTGTTTGTATGTGTATAGTCATATAGACGGCTATTAAATTCGTAGAATGACAATGCTATTATTTTAATAATTAATTAACATTTCAAAATTGTAAACAAAAATACGTTTCCAGATTTGAAAAAAAAAATGTTTATTTTGTATTTATATTTACTCTGCGAATAATAAAAATATTAGTAGGTACAAAACCAGGGGGCCCCAATCACCATAATTAAGCCGGGGCCCCGTCCGCAATTGCGGACTAGCGGTCCGGGCCAGTCCGACTCTTTTCGAAACTATTATTTTGTATGTGATAATGCAATGATCTTAAAGATATACACTTATCATAAAAAGTGATATATTGAACGTAATATTTTTTTTTATTTTTAGTGTTAATTGTTGTAGGTTTGTAACTAATAACTATTGTGACATGTTTTATAGACTCGTAGTATAATAGTATATCATTATAACATAGGTACTTAGTTCAAAAACTAATGAAAAAAATAAATATAATATGTAATATGCAGAACACGGATGTTGTAGTACTAAAAAACTAGTAAAATTGATTTCAGTATTACACTAAATAATACCAAAAATTGCACTTAAAATATTAATGATTGCACTAAAAAATAACAGCGTTTTGTTATAAATGTTTTAAATTTACTGTTATAATTTAAAATTCAACCAAAAATATAATTATACCTACATAATTCAGTAATCAGACTATCAATATTCTATTCGAAGTAGCTGAAAAAAATATTATAATAATATAATGCATAATTGTCAAATAATTATATTTCACAAATTATTTTTGTGCTGCAGTATTAAATACCTATCAACTTGAAATTGTGTTCATTTTATAAGATTGAGTGTCGACTAGGTATATATCTAAAATAGTTGTATAAATGAGTAAATTCTATAAAATTGTAATAAAAATCCAAAAATTGCAAAAAACTGTTCTTAAAATTTTGAGATTTTAGTTTGTACTTACTACTTACATGACACGCATTTAAAACGTACTTAAGCAGTTAAGCGATTTATTGAAAAAGTAAAAAAAAAGTTGCAAAAATGCAACAACATCCGTGTCCTAGTAATATGTCATTATATCAATATAACGACTGACGAGTAGCCGATAGGAAACTGAATAACTAAATAGAAACTCGGGTAAACGTATTGCTGGTATTGGCGGGCGGGTTACGATATATATATATATATATATAAGTATATATATATATATATATATGCGATTGGTACTGACGCATTTGCGTAATAGAAGTTTGTCCACTAGAGACCCGTCGGCCGTCGCTAATGTAGTCCAAGTGCTAAGTCTATAAAGAAAGAATGGTATACTGTATATGGATCCCGGAAAAAAGCCCACAAAAAAAAATTGTAATTAGGATAAAGCACAGATATTTTATTAAAAGTTAAAACAACCAAAAATTATAGTTACATAGGTACTGGTATCCGATTTGGAGTTATTGCACTCTTGTTTGTAGTTACCTATTTTAATTAAATAATAAATAATTTTTAATATTATTTAATATAATACCATTACCATTACAAGTATAGGTACAGCATTATAGACAAGGCCAAAACTGGGGAGAGGGTCCAGGGGGTCCGCCCCCGACATTTTTATAAGTAGAAAATATATTTTAGTGGTGAATATAGTTTATTGACTATATATTTTCAATGTTTATATTTAAAAAAAAATGTTTGACCCCCCGAAATTTTTTTTCAGTTACGGCCTTGATTATAGATATTGGTATATATTGCACTTTTGCATCAGTTTTCTGTATTATTTTTATCGAGTTCTCATTGTTTATTCTTAAAAGCCAAAAGGTATACCCTATATATTCTGAGCTTTAAATTTCACTTGTGTTGTATATTATTATTTTATTACAATTTACAGTGCCTATAATTAACAAAATATTACATAGAAACATTAAATGGCAATTGCATTTGAATGGGACTTTTATTTTCGGTTTTTTTCTGGGGTATTTTTTTTTTAAGGGAGAGAGGTTATTTTTTGTGGTCATTTTTTCCACCAATGCATGTCGGACGACGGACAGTAGGCATTTTATGTATAGATGATACCTAGATTTATTAGTTTTTATTATTACTTATAATAATTTTCACAGCACTTTACCTAGTCAATGTGAATCTATCAAGATCCCAAATAACTAAATCCGTTCTTCAGTTTTAGAAATTTACCACGCTAAATGAAAATCTAGCAAAAAATAATTATATATAATTTTTTTTGAAAATTTTTATCTCACATTTTGTATCTACTTGATAATCCCTTTTTAATGAGCTATAAACCAACTTTTTATCTATAATGGTTTTGCCGGTTTTGGAGAAAAGTTAAAAAATAAAAATTTTGGGACGGTTCACGCCGACGTTCTTGTGGATTCAAATTGTTATACCATTTGAGCGTAATTCGGATCTCTCTCATTAATATTTTATGTTAAAGCTAACTTAATTATCCACATACTCATGACAACTGAGTTACATTTTTATCATTTTTCTATTTAACAAAACTTCTTGAAGTTTTAAAAATTCAGACTTTTTTCATTCAACTAGGTACCATACTTAGTTAATTAAAAATCAAGAAAGTAAAATAAAGTAAAAGACAAGTACAATACTACAATCGGTGAAACGTGAAACCACAAAGTGTATTTCAATATTTTATCTCAAAAACTGTAAGATGTGATAAAAATGAATTGGTGATAAGTGACTACTGATTAAAAGTGAACTCTGAAGCCGATCACGATGTTACATTACTTGCCGGCCGGTATGATACTCAGCATTTGCATTGACAATTGACTGCATCAAGTTCTACGATTTCTACGCACAGAACATTATTTAATACTTACGATTGTTTCTGACTAGAATTTCTTTTCGATACCTGTGCTGTGAATGTTTTTCTGCGACCGATTTATTTGACCATCTACGTAAGTTATAAAATTAATTTAATTCTCAATTTATTCCTTTTACGTGTAGCTGTGTATGTTAACCCCAAAATGATTTTGTTTTAACAATAGAATAATTTATTATCTAACACGTTATTCTCTTAAATATATAATGAAATCTTTTAATTGTTTATTTTGAGACTTAAGTGCTATATTTTGTTTTATTATTTTTATAATACTTAAAACTAGCAGTATGGTTGAAATACTAATGTTTATAGCACTGATCATAGGTGATTTCACTATTTTTATTTATATGGCCCAGTCAAATATAAACCAGCTGCAATCATATTATTAAATCTTAACAATTTAGGTCTATTGAGAAATTATGTGAATAGTTATTAACCTAACCTATAAAGATGTTTAAATATATGTTAAAACATAGCAGAAGTTCATCATGTTAAATCAGTGATCCCTATATTTCCAACTCAACACTAAGCATTGACCATTTTTGTAAATTGTCCACAGATCACTACTTAATTCTACTTTCTCCCTTTTTAACTTATTTTTTTAAATATTAATTAAAAATGTATAAACATCAACAATTTGATACAGCATACTACTTTTAATGAGTCTGTGGACTATCATTTGGGAATCATTATGCTAAAAAAATCTGATAACTGTAAGTAATAAGCTTAAATCTTGCACACATTTGATACCAAATTCATATAATACTGTACACAGTGCCGGCGCTAGGTATTGTGGGGCCCTGGACAAGGTATTAGCCATTGGGTACCCCAGAGTACCCCATTATAATATTATATATGTGTGATGTGTAGTATAGAATAATATATTTATAAACTTATAATTTGTTAATTTAAATTGTAATAATGTAAAATGTCAATGTTTCTCACGGTATTAAGATGATAATTAAAAATCGTGGGGCCCTTTAACAAGAGCGGGGCCCTGGACATTTATCCCATTTGTCCTCCCTTAGCGCCGGCACTGACTGTACATCTTCATTAAAGCAGTTATTTTATTAATTTATTTTACAATTTTCATATACATGAAATACACTTCTTTTTAAATTTAAATATATTTTTATACTAATTATTATTTATTTCAGTACATAACCATCAATAGCTTAATGATGACATAATTTATTTGGTTTTGACAACCCAAAGAGTCGACTTCTTATATGCGTATAGATTTATATATTATAATATCTATTGGTATAAAATAATAGGTATATTCAAAACATGATATAATATTATCATTATTCAAATTTTAAATAAACACTTTATAAGGATTTAAAATTTGTATTATTATGTATGATAGATATGTATTATTATATAGAATACTTACTAAACTAATTATTTGCAATAAAACAAAATATTGTGTTAAATGATTTTACTTGATTATTTGTAGCTTATATTTTAACTTAAGGGGATTGGAAGCGTTGATTTTCTGTCTTTGTCTTACACACGTGGAATATAGGAAAAATAGCTATACGCGCCTGACAAAAATTAAGGTACTTCTAGTTGTTCGATTTAAAATATGTAAAGATGATTGAATTGGTATACAAGTTTACTTTGCATCGGTCGAAGCACTTTTTAGATTGTTTTATTGTTTAAAATAAATATTTTGATGAGAATAAACATTTTAAATTTAATAAATTTGTCAATTTTTATTATTAAATATGTATTGAAAATATTAAAAATATACTTCGACCGATGCAAAGTAAACTTGTATACCAATTCAATCATCTTTATATATTTTAAATTGAACAACTAGAAGTACCTTAATTTTTGTCAGGCGCGTATAGCTATTTTTCCTATATTCCACGTGTGTAAGACAAAGACAGAAAATCAACGCTTCCAATCCCCTTAAATGGTATATTTCCATAAAAAATATTTCCTTTCTTATTATCTTCCAATTTTTGTATTATCAATATTCTGTGTAATCATCTACCTCAAAATGTTGCCCGTGCAAGTTATTAATATTTTAACATGATTGTTCAAACCTCTAGATAATGATACCATGGATTAAATTATAAAATATAATAGAATATATAAATATATAGATTTATATGTTATATTTAAAATTTTATTTTTCAGAATCATTACCAAAATGGAAGAAGAACAACGCCGTATGCAGAGTGCAGTATATGATGTTTTAAATGACATAGATAGAAAATGTTTAAGGACTTTGCAAGTAAATTATTTTTAATTATTGTTTTATTCTAATATAATATAATTTAATACTTTAATAAATATGAAGTAGTAATACTATGATCATGTTATATGCAATTGTTTATGTACTTTAAATTAAGTTAATTTGGGTAAAAACTCCTCTTTCATTTGCTTTAGGATAGTGGACATTAATTATTTAACATGCTTGGTAAAATTAAATTAACTAATATCAAACTAATTGAATATAAACGTGTTATAAACATGAGATCTCTTCGTTACATCTAAATGCTAGTATACAATTAACTTAATGTACCAGTTGTTGATGATCATACATTATCTACAATTTTGGCTGGTGGACTATTAACACCACTATACATTTTTTGGTTTTGTTTTTACAGTGTATCAATACATGATCTATTATTATTATTTTACGCAATTCTTTTATACATTTAATACTAATATTAGCAGATGGTATCTAAACATTAATCTCCACAAATGTATTATATTACTTAGTTGTTTTATATTGTCATTTTATTTTAAGAATTAGTGGTATTGAAAAAAATGTATATCTTTAAGAAATGGATGTCTTTCAGTTGTATTAATCTTTTATAATATTTTAATATTTTAATCTAAAATTTTATGAATGTGTATATAATAATGATAAGTATTTTATTTCTACAGATTCAAATGCATCAATGTGCTATTGAATGCTGTAGAGACCCTTCAAAAAATATTGAATCATTGGAAGTATGTAATGAAAATTGCTCAAAGGAAGTAGCAGCTGCTCGCAACTATGTTCAAAATGAATTTAGCAAGTGGCAGGTATTGTTCTCCCTTTATAATTTGAATGCAACTATTAGTTTAAGCATGATTTTTAATATACACATAGAAACAGACTAAATCATGTACAATTATACAGGGTGATTCTTTTATCAAACAACACTCATTATTTCAAAAAGTATTCATGTTTTTGAAAATATTTTTTACATAGTTTCAAATTGTTAAAAAAACAACGTTTTTATTGAAAAATTATATTTTTTATCCTTATAATTTTTTAAGTTTTTTACTTTTTTGAATGACAACATAGTGTTTTAATTTTATATTCCAAAACAGAATAATTATCTGAGTATTTTGATACAAAAAATTCGAATTTAGGGTGAGTAGTTTATGAGTTATACTTATTAAAAGTTTAGACAAGCGGAGTAGTGGACAAACATTTTGCGGGGTAACCCCGTACCACTCCACTCCACGCAACTAAACCTTAAATACGTATAACTCAAAAACTACTCGCCCTAAATTCGATTTTTATGTATCGAAATACTCAGAAAATTATTCTACTTTGGAATATGAAATTAAAAATCTATGTTGTCATTCAAAAAAGTAAAAAACTTAAAGAAATTATAAGGATAAAAAATATTTAAAAATACCATTTTTTAATAAAAACGTTAAAACATTGTTTTTTTAACAATTTGAAACTATGAAAAAAAAATATTTTTAAAAACATGAATACTTTTTGAAATAATGAGTGTTGTTTGATAAAAGAATCATCCTGTATAACAACTAAAACATAAAATTGTTTTTATTTTAATTATTATTACTTATAATTCATTAAGTATTTTATAATTCATAATTTAATAAATAATTGAATGAAAACTATATTCTCAGCTATACATCAAAGCTAAAATATTAATTAATACAAAAATTTAAATCTATCTTGGTGAATTCAGTTATTATAAATATATAAAATACAATTTACTATAAACCTAGGTATTTAATATTTTAATGTATATCTTGTGTAATGATATAAAATTGTGTTTTTGGTTATCACTTGTCAATAGTAAATACATTTATAATTTATAAATTTTACCTATAGTTGTTATTATTATGTTATATGCAGCTATGATAAAAACAAACATTTGAATAATTTTATTCAATGTAAAATTTATGGAACTAAGTAGTTTTCTATAAATATTAAATATATAAATAGTATTTTATACTGTACTGTATAATAAGTTCCAACCTTGAGTTTAAATCAAATTTTATTTTTGCAAAACAAATGTTTAATTTTATTCTATTAGTCATTAGTGTTTTGTATATTTAGCTTCTTATTTATGTTTTTAATATTAAATTTCTAAAATTGATTCTATTTAAATTTAATTAAATAGCATTTTACAATCACATAGACATCAATCTAGATTTTTAAAAATATTTATTGTGCTTATTTTTATTTTTAGAATAGAATACAACGTTGTGTACAAGATTGTAATGATACTATTATGGATAAAATGCCCAATGACAGAAATCGAAACGAAAATGAGGTTTGTTTGATTAATATAGTTTAAATCATTAAATAAATTTCATGTTTATAATATTTACATTTATTATTTTATTATGTTCTATCTATACAATTTTTTGTATGAAATTTAGTATTATTTATAGTCTTAATCTTCATTTACTTTTGTTTTAAAATGCAGGAGATCTCATGATGTTTAATAAAAAATTTTTTTCATTTATTTTAATTTAATATGTTTTACAGTTGTATATGTTATTAATAAAACTATATCAAGTATTATTACTTTTTAGAGATATCTCTAAATATATTATGTTATTACATTTCATGATTATTCATCTCTGACAAATTATCAGTTTTTATATTATTTAAACAAGACAAAAAATGTATTATATATGAGACGAGTAGTAAAAAAATTATATTTTAAAGTATCAAAATTAAACCTACTAGTCATTTAAATTTTAAAATAGACAAAATATATTCTCCATATTCTTATGAAACAAAAAAATTTTTTTTTAATGTTATTTGTAGACAATATTATTCCTTATTATTTATATGTAATTTTGACAAATTTTTAATTTTTATGTGGTTCATGCATAAAATCAATTTCCAAATTAATTTATATTTATGATGAATAATAATTGAATTTGTCATTCATGCTTATAATGGTAAGCAACAATTTATTAACTTTATTCCATTTATTTATTAACCATGATCTTATGTCAGGTGTACTAAAAATTGATTATATTTACATTATTAATAAAATGAATATTAAGACATTAAAATCTGTTTTAGTTTTAAATTTAATATTTTTCTACAATTTTAATAAAAAATTTGAATTTATATTTTATTTAATTTATTTTTAAACTTTTTTTTTATTAAAAATATAATACCTATTTAATAAAATGTATTTATAAACTGTAAATTGTCTTATTTTTTTTTTTTGTAGATGAATAAATATATAAAAGAAGCAGAAGGATGTACATCTCAATGTTTTACCAAATACATTAAAATATTACCACAATTGACCAATAAAATTGTTGATAACTTGTCCAACAAAAAATTACAATAACACTAATTGCATTTCCAAAATTATACACGTTCAAGGCAAAATAACTAGAAGATCATTCATATTAATTTCATTGTAATGTGTACTAGTCTCATAACATATTGATTTAATGTAAGATCAAGTTATTCTTCCAAAAAATTAATTGTGCATCTGTAGTTTGACATATATATGTTAATATAGTGTAATAAATGGATTATATAATGAATAATGAATATTTTAATAACCTAATGATTCTCTTTGTTTTCTACATAGTCATGATCCATGATTATTTGGTGCTACGTCGAAAAATAATATTTTCAACTAAAAGGTGGAAATTATCATGCATTTCTAATTTGTTGGTTACCAAATAAATGGAAAATAACAATATAGTTACAATATATTATCCTAGATGGTATTAGTATTTTTCATAGTTGAAACTGAAAAGTTTTTATTTTATTTATATAAAAATATTTATACTTTTATTTATGTACTCAAATAAATCCAATTGAATACATATATTCAAGACATTAAGACAAAATGTGGAAAAAGAGAATAAGATAACAAATGAAAAGTTCAATAAACACTATTATATTATTCCAAAAACCTTAAAATGTATTAATATTTGGATTAAATATTGCATAATTATGTAAGAAATCCTATAATTATTAAACATTTAGAAGCAATCAGTTATTGCTGGAGACGGACAAATCACACATAACTCTATTCTCTTTTTAATCAATTACTAGTAACCCACATGCACAAAATTATGCCACGAGATTCATGCACACATCAAGTCAGCTGCATGGGTCACTTATAAACATAAGTGTAGTATAGTTTAATTTATATTTTTATTGATTTAGTTAATTATTACTAGATTTCATTAAATAATTCCTTGAGATTGTACTTTTTTATGACTATTCCTAAACACTCAATTTTAATGGTCGCGGAAAGTCAAAAATATGTATAATAGGTTAAATTATAAACCAAACCATGAATAATTTTCAATCTTACAGTATTTATAAAAATGTATAGTAAATGTATGTTTTAAAGTTGTTGAAGGTAAAAATAGAACGTAAAATGTATATTTTTATTTACCAAATCAAGATATTACATTAAATTTGTATAGGTATTACAGAATTACAATACTTAACAAAGTTATTATATTGTTGGCAAGAGCCTGTTAGTCTAAATAACTTAGTATCAAAAATTAAAATTTAGAGATTCTTTGTTCTTTTTTGTTCAGTTACTGTTACAAATTTGTTAAAATACATACTTTGCCAAAGAAAAATTAATTGGACAATATTTTTGTGCAACTAAGCCATAAGGCTGTTTTGAACCTATGTTAATCACAGTATGTTTACTATGTTTGTTCCATACATGAATGCCAATGCTTTCTTTAAGCTTAACCATTACTTCATCGCTAGTGTTTGTGTTAAAATATAGCTGCCAATCAGTCCAACTTATTGGACAAAATACTTCTGTCCCAAACACCGTAAATCCTTTGCATTTTTGTTTATTCATATCAGTTATCTGTAAAATTAAATGTTATATCTTCTGATTTCTTCTGAAATCTTAGTTATAATATTTTATTTTACAATTATTATTGAGATAAAATATTTCGAGTGTGAATTTCAAATCAACAGAACTACATAGGTATTTTAATACTTTAATTGAACTTAAATAAATTAAAACCGTTTACTTGGATTTTATTGGCTTTAAATTTTGGTATTGTTCAAACAAATTAAAATTTGACTGAAGAATTTGACAACATTGAAATTTGAAAAGAATAATCATTAAAATATGAAATTAATAAAACTTGTGTTTAAATACTAAAAAAGCTTATAACAGCATAATATTCTTATCTATAAGTTGCATAAATAATATAATTAGTCACATAAAAATTTCATAATTTATTGGCACTCAACAATATAAAATAATTGATAAGTTAAGTATTATGTTGAACTTATTCGCTCTTAACGTACAATGAGTATTGATTTTGCAAACGAAGCTTTACTCCCATTTAAATAGATAAACAACATTTAAGAATTTTGTTATGTATTCTACTTATACTAGCTCAAGTGTAAAATAAAACTATTTATTAAAACTATTTATTCAGTAAAAAGTAATAATTGTTCATAGGAATTATAATTTTAATAATTGTAGGATATATCTATGAATATATGATACCATAAAAATATTGAGATTAGTGAAGAAGTAGAATTTCAACTATAAACCTTCTACTACGGCTTAGAAAAATTATATAACTATAATCATTAGCCTATATATACCATAAATCAGTTTTAAATCATATCATAAAATTAAAACAGATTACTTAATTTAAGAATATATTGATTTTTTTTTTATATACTTACCAAATTTGTATTACAGATTTTTTCAAGTGTTCTAGTAATAACACCAGGACCATTATATCCCCAATTATTACTACAATAATTAGAAGCAAAATCATTGATTGAAGTATTTGCAACAGCTCTTCCTATTTTATCAACATCAAAATTCAATACAAGTGAGGCAACTGATGTGTTTGATTCAATACTTGCAAAATTTGATAGGCCCTCCAAAGATCTAAACAACAAATAAATAGTTAAATTATGTTTATACCACTAAAACACTTAGTAATAACATAGTTATATTATATATTTAAAACAAAATAAGATATTTACTTCATTAGTACTACATCTAAATCCAAATAAGTCCCTCCGAATTTCCACAATGTTAAGAATCTTAGTAAGTCACTTGCATGAGAAACTGGCCATTGACTAGTGGATATAGTGTTTGAGGTCACAAAGTCTTGCAATGGAGTATTATAAGAATATTTTACAAAATTTATATGCCTTAAATTAACATTTTTATACATTTTAAATCTATTAATAATATCAGAATCATTGTTTATATAGCTAGGAGCAACAAATAATACAAATATATTTAAATTAGGATTTAATTTTGCTGCAGATTCTATAGCACAGCCTTGTCTCAGACTTAAATTAATTCCGTTTTTATGGTTGCATGATGTTTCAACAAAGAAAATACTATTCTTTGTTACTTCTTCAGGATTTAATTCAAGTAAGGAATTATCTTGTTTTTCTTCAAAATAACAAGAAATTAAATGTTTTTGTGATAAATTTAAGAATTGATTAATATTACTGAGAAAATTCAAATTGTACACAATTACTAATGATATAAGTAATATAAATATGACACGAAAAATTAAATTTCTTTTCAAATATGGCCAGCAAAACATTTTAAATTATTTTAACAAAGAAAATACGATGAGATTTAAGGCACTTATATAGTATGAAACAATAAAAGACAATATTAGAGTTTCCAGCTTTCTTTATTTTGAATTGCAACTTGAAAATCCAAATCTAAAACAAAAATGAATGTTATATTATTACTATTATTACAGCTTGTTGCATTTTTTTCAGTGTACAGACAGTTGTTTTCATTTATTATCAATTATTTAGATTTTTCAACTGTTAATAGTTAAATAAATTTAAAACAACATTCTCTACTTTAATAATAATTGTAATACACAAGTACAATATTTTTATAAGTAACAAATTAATAAAATATACACAACTGTCTAATAAAATCAAACTATTTGATCATAACACACATTATGGAATTAATAATCAAATAAAACGATAAAACAAAATATATTTTATCAAATCAAATAACTGAACGTTTGTTATATACTTACGTAGATTTTCTAACAACTGTAAATGCATTTTAGTACTAGTATTTCATACGATATTAATCATTATATTTAATACATACGATATTTTAATGATTAAGCATCGACAATTGATTAATGCATAGCTTTGTTGTTAAAATCAAAATCGATGGACTGTTAGACAATACAATATCATAGTAGATATTCATTCATGTTACAGCTCACATTAATTATTGATTCGAAAAATAATCGCATTATAGCGTTCTACGCGCGAGTCACATAACATGGGTAGGTATGTGAGAAATTTCAAAATTTGATTAAGTCGTGATAATGTCGTTATCATTTTGATATGTTATTGTACGCTGTCTAGAGCAACGGTACCCAAACTGTGCCCTTGGTGCTCCGCAATGGCTTACAAAGGGCTCCGTTAATAATACCATAAAAAATTTACACAGAACACGGTCAGATAAAAATTAACGTTCAATATTTCTTGGTTCTAACTTCTACTTAAAAAAAGGCTCCGAGGCTAAGAAAGTTTGAGAACCGCTAGTCTAGAGACACGAACGTTCGTGTTTATAATGCGCGCGGCTATTAGATCATATTAATATTATACCATAGCTTTAGTCCATACCGACTATTACCTATTCTATAAACTATTACATAAATAATATTCATGTACAAAGTATCCGGTGATTATTTAGTTATGTTTTTTTTATAAGACTCGCATGTGCAAGAACTACAAGTCTACAAGTAATTCACATTTTAATTTAATATTTTGGTAAACAAATTAAAAGAATAATTTTTATTTAATTATTTTCATTTTATAGAATTTATTTTACTGAATATTTTGACGTTTTAAGATTTTATTTTTATTAGAATCGCGATTTTTAATATTTTTTCTAGTTTCGAGAAAACTTATGTATTATTTAATAGGTAGGTACTGTAAGTGATAGTGTTATTAAACATATGTCCCGCGGGCTCGTGCCGTAAAAAAATACAAAAATATTAAAATTCACGATTCTAATAAAAATAGAATCTTAAAACGTCAAAATGTTCAGAAAAATCAAGTACACAATGGCTGTTTACGATTTTTTTGAAAATAATTAAATACAAATTTATTCTTATAACTTTTTTATCAAAACATTAAATTAAATTAAAATATGAACTAATTGTTGTTCTAGTCCGTGCGAGTCTTTAAAAAAAATACATATAACTATGATATCTCCATTATTTTAGGAGATACCTATATATATTTTTACGGATTAAATAATTTAATTTTGACAAGTGATTTCAAATAATTTGTAATAAAATGAGTCAATTGAGTCATATCTACTTTATGTTTACATTTACATAGTTCCTTCTCATTGTTCTCAATAATTTCATTTTTTCGTAAATGGGTATTTATTCAATTTAGATATTTTAGCATTGTATTTAACAACTGTATAAACTTATCGTAATTTTGTGACAATTTGAAGTTTCGTGTTTCTTAAAATACATGTACAAAATAGTACCAAACATGAAATCTAATTTAGCCAATTTAAGTACCTACCTAACTACTTATAGTTCATACAAAATCATACTAATCATACCATACAAGTTACGAGTTCGGTAATGAGTCTTATAATAGTTATAATTCAGATAAACAATTGTTAAAAATATACATAATCATTTTTATCAATCAGTATTTCATTAAATACCACATCTAGTTTCTATAGCTGTATTGAATACTATAGAGGAAAGTTTGAAAAAAAAAGTTCCTTCATGTTAATGTTTGATCCTACTTCAGCAGTTTTATTTAAAAAATGAGAAAGCTATTAAGCAAAGATGATATAAAAAATAATTTCATTTTTATATCTATAAATTCTGGAGTTTTTGAAGATACAATAAAACAACTAGGAACACAAAATTCCACTAAATATTTTCGTTCAAATTTTAAGACTTTTAGAAGAAGCTATAAAATAAATATAACAAATTCCTACAAAGACAATTGAGTGTGACAGCTAAAAATAAAGTGTGACATATTAAATAAAAATCCTGATTTAAATTGCCTAAAATTAATCAATCAGAGATATCCATTGCGGAATAAATAAGATATTACTGCAGGCTGAGCTCCCTTCTTTGGACATTCCAATTATAGAATTCGCAGTATTAGCACCCATTGCATATGTTGAAGTCTAGTGTTCTTTTAGTCAGTACAAATCTATACTAAAAGACTAAACCGTAGAATATAGTATATGAATAGGTATATAAATAGTATTCATTGCAATAAAGATCTAATTATACATAAATTGTATTTTTTATATTTTATATAAACTTATATTTTCATTTTGTTTTTACATATATCTTTCATACTATATATATTATAAAATCATCATACAAAAAAATACTTAAGTTTTTAAATTGTATCACTCTATAGCAATAACTTGTAAGGTATGACTAGTTATGAATTGTCAAAGTATCATGTATCTAATATAACTAAAGATAGACAATTTTATTTTAATAAAATTAGTTGCCTATTTGTCTATAAGGTACAAATTTTTTTATGATAGTGTAACTACTTACTTACCCATCTCTACTCCTCTCAGTTATATGTTATTTAACTAGTATACCAATTTAACAATATAAGGTACTCATTATGTAATAGGATGCATGCTACTTACATTAAATTTTTTGTACATTCTTATAATTATTACGTTTATAATTTTATTTTTGAATTAATAATTATATTTTGCAACCTAGTTTTATACATTTTAGATAATTATTTAACTGGTTTTAATTAAAATTCTCTATAAATCCCTTTTGTCAAATTTTCGATGTATTCGTTTAATAGGCCCTGCTCCTTCATGTATAATTCATTTTTTTTTTTTTGTAAATATTCTTAACTAGTAATAGTTCCCTTTCATTTTAATATTTTAAGCAAATTTATTTGTTATAAATAACATGAAAATGCAAATATCTCATTGAAGAGATTTCATTTTCAAAACAAAAAAACCCACTATTTTCATAAAAATATTCATTTATTTATAAAGTTTCAAAAACAAAATTTAAATTTTCAGTATTCACTAAACAAAAACCACATATAATAATAATAAAGTATATACCATTTAATATTATTTAGACATATTAATAATTTGATCAGAGAATAAACAAAGTTGATTTATGTGCTTATACACGGTTTATACGAATAGTAAATCATCAATGTTACATTTTTTTTTTTTATAAATTATTCCAAATAAAAATTATTGTTAATACAATAAAAATACCTTCTGAATAATTAAGTTTTCACTCTTAATAATTATTATTTTACCATATTATAACCATATACTTAATAATGAAGACAAAAAATTTAAAAATATTGAACTGTACAAAAATTATTTCAAAATGAAAAATATAAAAACATTCTTTTCATTCTAGTGACTAATTTAGGGTCTAGTCTTACATTTACATCAACCTTAAGTAGGCATATTTAAAAATTATAAGAAGTTTTATTTTTCACTATTAAAGCCATTGTCATCAATCATAATATTGAATATTGATATTTTATAAATAAAGATTTATTGTTCATTTTTTTGTTGTATTTTTTAAAGAAGTAAGTATCGTATATTATATTATTAATCAAGATGTTTAATATTTAAATTATATGACTGTAAATACTGATAACTACTAAATCAGTATTAAAAGGTACCTATTACCTATTTATTGTTTATTTACACATTACTCAATTATTCTATTAGACTTTCTAAGTTTAATAAATACTTGATAAAATTGTTTATATTTAATACTTCAAATTCCTGTGTATGACATTCATATACCTGAAAATTTACCCTACCCCTTGCCTACTATGGAACTATACAATGCGAATCTGCATAGAAAAAAATGTTGAGTCGGCAAATCAGTGAGTAGTTGACCTAGTCAAACAAAAATGGAAATGACACTAATGATGTATAGTTATACATTTATAACTTATAAGTAAATAGTACTTAATTAGAAATAAATTTATATTATACAATACAAGTAAACTCATTAGGAATAGTAATATAATATAGGTAACATATAACTATATTGTAAATATAAGTACAAATATATAGGTATACATAATATTATTATTTTGACATTATTTAAATAAATTTGTTTTATAATTATAATTGAAGAATGTAGTTTTTGGTTTTCAAAAGTTAAAAATATGATTTTAATGTTATATAAAATAAAAAAAGCGGGTAAGTGAGTATCGCTCTGCTGTACATTAGGGGGTGGGGTAGACCTCGGACTATGCTAGGTTAAATTTTAATGCAATAATAGGTATCATTTTATACGAAAAACGATTCTGAACGAAGATGATTTGTCAGTTTAGGATATATTATATTTAAATATTGTCATACGCATTATGAGCGTCTGAAATTTAATTTAAATTTTGATATATTTCGTAAACATTTGAATTTTAAATGCTTAGAAATAAAAATTGTGACTAACGATTTTTGATTTTTTTTTACTACGATAATTACAACTTATAATAAACCTTCTATTTAATTTTAAAGATTTTTTAGGTAGCCAAATTTTTTTTATCGGCATTTGAAGAAAAAAAATTTAGAAAAGTCGAAAATGTTGGAAAATGTTTACTTTTGACCACCCAAAGTACCAACTAGATGAATTTTCCTAGCAGTTTATTTGAAGAGCTTCCAAGATGGGTTCTATACCATGAGTTGGTATTAACAAATAAAGAATATATGAGACAAGTTACAGAGATTGATAGTAAATGGCTACGTGAAGTAGCTCCTCATTATTATCAAGACAGAGAACTGTCTATGTTATATAAAATAAAAAAACCTTAAAATATTATCTTAACAATTTTTAAGCTGTTAAAATACGCTCTTTTTTATTTTAAATAGTTAAAATATCTATACACAAGTTACACTAAGAAAAATTCAAATAACAGTATGTTTATAGTTTATATTAAACTTTTACTTGTAAATTGTAATATTGATATTTTGTTATTTGTCAACTAATGTCTAATAGTGTAAAATAAAATAATGATTTGATTAAATATTTTATTCTTACTATTAAATGATTAGTATTTTATATTTTATATTATGTAATTAATTATAGTCTAATCTCTACCAGTGTTGGGAAAGATTACCAAAATTTTTATCTAGATTCAAGATAAAGATAATGATTGAAGGTTTATCTAAGATAAAGATAAAAGATAATCTTTCAGTAATCTAGATAAAATAAACAGATAAAAGATAATTAATTAAAATAACATTTAAAGTCTAATAGATTAAATTAAATTATTATTTATTAACACCTACCTATAGCTATACAAGTGGTTCTTAGTAAGTGGCCTTAAATTTTTCCCAATTTTTAATTATTTTCAGCTAAATTTAATTTAGTTATTTAAGTTACATTTAGTGGTATTAAAATTATATACAAGTTACAAACTATTACAACATATTATTGTACTATAATTTGTAAATATTTTTTTATGTATCTTTAATACATATACAATAAATATTTTTAATATTATATTATTGAAATATTTATATCATTAGATATTTTTTGATCTCATATTCATACATATGTTGATTAATTTTATGAATAACTACTAATGCATTAGGTAATATATTTAATATTTAATAAAAACAATGGATTATATTGCACGCAAAATTATTTATATTTTTTTAATTGAGTCTCCATAAAACAGTTAATAATATATAAACTAAAATCATAATTTATATTATTATTCTATGGTCGATGACAATTAGCGTCTAAATAAAATAATAAAATCATATTGTAATATAAAAAAAAAATTAAAATTAAAAAAAATAACCAGTTTGCTTAATTCAATATCTATTATCTATCGACAGAAAAAAAGCAAAAAGATAAGTATAAGATAAAGATACTCTAGCTTCATCTAGATAAAATATGAAAGATAATTTTGAAGCCATCTAGATTATCTTTTAGATAATTTTATCTAGATAGTCCCAACACTGATCTCTACTGTACATTAGGGAGTGGGGTAGACCTCGGACTATGCTAGGTTAAATTTGAATGCAATAATAGGTATCATTTTATACGAAAAACGATTCTGAACGAAGATGATTTGTCAGTCTAGGATATATTACCTATATTTAAATATTGTCATATATTCTATTTTGAAACAAATAGTATAGTTACTATATTATGTTACTATAGTTACTTTATAGTATCTGTTTATATAATAAAAAAAGTATTTGGCCAACATACGCATTATGAGCGTCTGAAATTTAATTTAAATTTTGATATATTTCGTAAACATTTGAATTTTAAATGCTTAGAAATAAAAATTGTGACTAACAATTTTTGATTTTTTTTTACTACGATAAGTACAACTTATAATAAACCTTCTATTAAATTTTAAAGATTTTTTAGGTAGCCAAATTTTTTTTATTGGCATTTGAAGAAAAAAAAACTTAGAAAATGTTGGAAAATGTTTACTTTTGACCACCCTAAGTACCAACTAGATGAATTTTCCTATTCAAAGAGGGGCTGAAGTAAAAAATTGGAGCATTATTACTACTCCAAAACGGGATGACAGACACAAAAAAAAAACACACATCATTGTAAAATCAATACATTCATCACTCCTAAAAAAATTAAAAATATTGATTACCTATCACTTTAAAATTTTAGATAGGTAGGTAAAATAGTACATTAGATATTATAATTTAATTATTTTAATGGATTTCATCATTGATAAAAATATGAATATATTATAATAAGAATTAATTTTACTATATACATTTATATATATATATTATTTTTTAGATTCTGGACGAAGTGATGATTGTATTGATTTTACAATGATGTGTGTTTTTTTTTTTTTTTTTGTGTCTGACGACAACATTTGGAGCAGTAATAATGCTCCGATTTTTGACTTCAGCCCCTCTTTGAATAGGAAAATTCATCTAGTTGGTACTTTGGGGGGGTCAAAAGTTAAAAATTTTCAATATTTTTTAAATGAGTCGGGAAAAACCCTAAAAAAATGAGGGAAAAACAGGATTTTTTACGCAAAATCAGTTTTCGACAAAATCGAAGTTTTTATTTTGCTATAACTCAAAAACTAATAGATGTAAATACTTTAAATTTTCACCAAATGTTTGTATTATGGTTATCTCTTTACAGTTAAATTTTCAAAATATTTTGACCATTTTTTAAGCTACTTATAGACAATTGAAATTTTCGACTTTTCTAAGTTTTTTTTCTTCAAATGCCGATAAAAATGTTTTGGGTGGCCAGAAAATCTTGAAAATTTAATAAAAGGTTTCTTATAAGTTGTTCTTAAAGTGATAAAAAAAAATCCGAAATCGTTAGTCACAATTTTTTTTATAAGTGCTTAAAGTTCAAATTTAAACGAAATATGTCAAAATTTAAATTAAATTTCATACTCACATTATGCGTATGTTGCCAAATACTTTTTTTTATTAATAAACAGATACTATAAAGTAACTATAGTAACATATAGTAACTATACTATTTGTTTCAAAATAGAATATATTACAATATTTAAATATAATATATTCTAGACTGACAAATCATCTCCGTTCAGAATCGTTTTTCGTATTCAATGATACCTATCAATGCATTCAAATTTAACCTACCATAGTCCGAGGTCCACCCCACCCCTAATGTACAGCAGAGCGATACTCACTTACCCGCTTTTTATTGTATGACTTATTAGTATATTAATATTTTATTTATTAAAATTTAAAAATGGTAACATTTATAAAAAATTATTGATTTTTTACTAAGTTAAATTACTTTTTTCTGTTTTTGTAATAGTTTGGTACTTATACAGGTTAAAAAAGAGAAAAGTAATTTTTAATATGGTCGACAAAAGTTATGTTTTTAATCGTTTCACTGTTGAAAATGTACATTCAAGTGTTGAAAGTAACCGGAAATATTGCAAATAATAGTAAATGTATTTGAATACCTATTTAGTAAAGCAGTTATGCAATGGGGTGATGTATTATGCATAGCTCTGTTTTAATAATAGAACTATAATTATTCATTACAATATAGAAGATCTTGAACATACAGAGTAGCCGCCTTAAAATTAGTGTAATTGTCGTTTATACTTACCTACTGAAATATTGTTAATACAATAACATTTTCAAAAATATATTGAATTATTTATACCTGTAATATTTAAATACGTTCATGGCGGGAAGGATGTTAAATCCTCATGATTATAAGATATCTACTCGAAATCTACTATACAGCAGTGAAGCAAGTTCTCTGGTTATTAAAATAAAATGTGCAGCTAGTCAAATGTAAAATTTATTTTTATTTTAAATAGGTATTAATAAACATAATGTTATTTCACTGTAACAGTTAATTAACCTTAAAATTGTTAACAGAATAAATATTACTAGTATTAGGAAATACTAAATAGTAAATATTTATATTATTTATATTATATACTATAAAGGTTTATATTGATAGAATATAATAATTTTGAATTGAATAACTGTGCGCGCGCCATCGATGTTATCTATCACTGTTACGGTGTTTACCCTGACAAAAAATAAGATAACAATTTTGTCCGCCGAACGGGCCGAAGTTATCAATATAAACTGTAAACAATAAACATTACATTATTGTACGTTTTAAATTTTAATTTTTTACTAAACAATTTGGGTAGCCTTAATTTATTTTGTTAAATATTTAGATTTACGATGGCTTCTAGTGACAGTGATGAGGATCGCAGAGAACGAGATAAGTTTGCCGAAAGGCTTAAAAAAAAAGACAAAGACAGAACTCGTAATATTGCTATTCCTCGATCAGGTAAGTCTCGTAAATAGTAATAAAGTTTATTGAAAGTCTTTTGTCAACAACACAAATTAAACTATTAAACAAATTACGAAAATAATGGTTTATGCATTGATTGGAGGTTTATTTATCCCATATTTAATACATTTTATTTGTGCATTTCAATAATATATTGTATGGCAATCCAGCTAGTATTATATGTTGTAGACCAATAATATCGATGTGTTTATTAATCTGATTTTGATAATAACCCTTTCCAGAATTTAGATGGAGATAAATATTTATTGTTAGATTTAAAAAGGTTTTTTAGTTTCAATCCTTTACCACTGGCATTAAAATTTGACTTTCTGCACAAACATGAAAAAAAAATATTCAATAACACTTAGAAAAATATATGAAAATAACAAGAATATAGAACATAGAAAAATGTTTCATTTGCGCTTTTGGAAAAATTCAGTACTATTTTGGAATGTTATGAAAATGTCGTTTGAGAACTAAAAAAAAACTTAATTAAAATCAATGTTTAATCAAAATATCTGTATTTTTATTTATGATTATTAATTTTCAAAAATGGATATTTATAGATAAATTTTTTGTTTTCTATACAATTTTAAATACTTTCTCTCTCCCCATGTATACATACATGTATACATACATGTATACATATACATGTATGTAACATAATTAAATTGTTATTTTAGGATATAAAATATGTTTAAAATCAGTGCCGGCCCCATGGTTTTCGGGGCCCGGTGCAGAATTTTGCGGGGGCCCAACCTAACTTAAGTGATAATTGTATTACATAATTTGTGGGGCCCCGCACAAACACGGGGCCCGGTGCAGTAGCACCGCTTGCCCCCCCATAGGGCCGGTACTGTTTAAAATGAAATCTTTCATTTAATTTTTCACATCATAACCTAATAAAAAATAAGTATTAGCATCATTTCATGGTAGATTAATTGATATTTACAAGACATGCATTTGAATGGGAATCTTAACCTTTGAGATTATTTACGGATAAAACACTAGTTGAAACTAAATATACTGCATACATTTTTAATGTTTATAACTAATCTATGATTTGTAAATAATATAAATTTATGAAATTTAAAAATTTTATTTTTAAGTATCAATTTATGTAAAATACAAAAATAGTGTTATTTTAAATACATACAAACAAACTGCTACATTAATTCAATTTTAAATAAATTCTGAAGTATAAAAATGAAAAAATAAGATATAAAAGTATAAAAGAAGATAAAGAATATAAAATATTAATCATGTAATTTGTATGGTTATTTAAATTAAAAAATAGTTTATGAATGATATTGGAAATATATGTTTATTTAATTTTGATAAGTGCTTATTGTAAATTTTTAAAATAAATTTTAAATTTAATAATAATAATAATACAATTAATACATTTTTGTATATAACAATTAACTAGTGATAATAATAAAAATGTACACAATTGAATTTAAATAAATTATTTTAGTAAAATATAATACATTTAATGAATGCAAAAAAAAAAAAATGGTTTATGTTGTATGTACAAACCATTTTCGACTTAACGTCTTAATCCAATGTATAATATATACTGTATAGTGTATATGTTACCGTCAATGATGATAATCAGACATTATTAAAAATGACTAGACTATGTTAACCCTGCCTGTTTTTTATAGGCATTGATATTATTGGCTAGTTATTTTAGAGAATTACTAAACTAAGATAGACAATGATAGAAACCATCTAATAGTAATGTATTAATTTTAAAATTGGCCAGTCATTGTCATTATTGACTAAGACTATTTAGTCAATGAAAAATTAATAGTCAACCTAGTTTTAAATTATGATAAGATACATAGTAGAATATATTATTTATTATTTAGTAATAAACAGTTTATTTAATAATTTTATGGAGGTTACGCATGGTCATCACTTATTCTCACACGGTAAGCTACCATGGCACTTTGACGTACAAATTCGGTTAGCAGATCGACAAGTACATTTATTTGTTTTACATTTTGTTTTACAGTGGCACCGATGAAATCCTTGAGTTCCCATAATACTGCTGACCCCAGCCGCTTCACGTAGTGTAATTTCTTTTTCGGCAGACATTTTCAAGACTTTTTCAAGTAGAATAAATTTTTCTTTACAAGGAAAAATTTCAGTTCTTGTGTATAAATGTTTGAGAAACCCGTTCTCTGTACCTAAAATATTATTTATTAATTTAAATTAATTTCTATATTTTCAAATTTGCATACCTAATTTATACATGTTATCTTCTATACTAACGATGACAGCCAACAAATTTCGGGGTGAACCTCTAGCTCGATCAACATCGGGAATTGAAACTCGAACATTTACTCCTACTTCAAGCTCTTCAAATTTTCTATTAGATTTTTTTATCATTTTTTTGGCCTGGTTTTCCAAGCATTTTGCAGATAATTGTCGTTCATTCAATATTTCGTCTTGTCTAATATTAACTAAAATATAAAAAGCAATTGTAAACCATTGTAATTGTTTTTTGAAATTTGAAATAATTAATTTGAATCACAGATTGGCTTACTTAGTTGCTCATTGTTGTCTAGTTGAACACCATTAAAAATATTGTCAATATCGCCTTCTTGTCTTATATTAATGATATTATCAATATCTTCAATATCTTCTTCTTTATTTAAATTAGCGGGTTCATTAAGCGGAAAACCAACTGACGCTACACCAAGTCGTACAGGACACCCAAACATAGCTTCGAACGGTGATCTTCCAATTCCTATTAAATAACAAATGTGGGCATGATTATTTTCAGCTAATTTTAACCATAGACCATTTTACACGTGTATTTTTGATTTCAAATTAAAATTAAAACTTTAACACTCGTAAAATTTTTTGAATTGAATAATCATCAAACTTTTTTATAATTATTCTAAGCTGAACTTATGGACAGCATAGTATTAAATTTTCAATTCTTAACTTTTTATAGTAAAATATTTATAAATTTTTAACTACCAAATAGTGAAAAATATTCATGATTTTGACGAATTTTTGTCAAAATTTGAACTTCAAATGCTAATAAAAAAAAATTGTGCCTATGTATTTTTATAATTTTTGAATGAGAGTTAGAACAAGTTATGTGGACCCTTCAATTAAATTTTCAAGTAATTTGTCCCAGCTAAATTTTTTTTATCAACATTTATAAAAAAAAAATTAAAAAAAAAATTAAAATTTCAATTGTCTATAAATAGCTCAAAAAAAGTCAAAATATTTTGAAAATCAAATCACGTAAAGATAATGGCGATCTTAATAACTGGTGAAATTTTCAAGTATCTACGACTTATACTATTTGAATAACAACAAATATCAAAAATCGTTTGAGGCTAAACCGTTATTATCGCGGTTTTGTAAAAATTTAAATTTCAAACACTCATAAAAAATTTTTGTCTGAATCCGGTAGAGTTTTTTTTACAGATATTTGAAGAAAAATGTATGGAGAACCTTGTACCAAATTTTCAAACTTAGTTATAAAAGAAAAAAGTTACTAACGAAAATCGAAAATGTGTAAAGGATAATAATATAAAATATAAAATCAACTAATTAGTTAAGTTTTTTAAATTTAACTTTTTAATTACCTACCTATAGTTAATGGTCAACTTTTGTAATTATCAATTATTTTCGTACAACATTTATTTAAATTTTTTAATAATTTATTTTACAAACCTGAATGAAAAGCCCGATTTTTTCTAAACTGAACAAATTTTATTCCCGATGGTCAGTCTTTAGAATTATTTTCAGCCATCCATGTTGCCAAAATATCTTCGACATCGCGATTCGCTCGTTCTACCGACCCTTGGCTTTGGCTGTGCCTTGGTTTGCCATGTACTATTTTAATATCACCCCACATCACATTAAGCTCAGTTATAATAGTGTTTACAAATTCTCTTCCGTTGTCAGAGTGAAGTATTGCAGGTGCACCAAATGTGGTATAAATATCGATTAAATTAAATGCTATTTCTTCGGCACGTTTTGATTTTAAAGGTCTGAGTAGTACAAATTTTGTTAGATGGTCTTGATAATTCATAATGAATTTAAATTCATTAAAACTTTGACTTTGCATATCAATAAGGTCAATTTGGGCTCGTAAATTGAATGCATTATGAAGTATTGGTTTAGAAACTAGGCCTCGCTTTGGATTCGATGATTTTTTTTCACAGTGCATATAAAGACTTAAATAGATCATAATAGTTTCCTTGGTAATATTACAATATTTTGTCTTCAATTCGTAGACCATGCGGTCCCGACCGCCATGTCCTATTGCAATGTGACTATCGTGTAGAATATCAAATAATTCGTCGTTTGATACATAATAGTGTACACTTTCTGAATCATTACTCATAGATTTAATTAGTCGTTCTTTTCCATTGAGTGTTAATACATCATACTTACGAATGTATCTATAATCTTTTGCACTTTTCTTCCCAATTTTTTCCTTAGCTAATTTCACTTCTTGTAATCTTAGTAAATATTCCTCTTTGTTTAAAAATGATTTATTATCCTCACGTTTATTTTTCAATAAATCAGATAATGCATTGTAAAACTTCTGACGCATTTCATTTAAATTCATGTTAATAAAAATTAATTTAACACTTGCCGAAACGAAAAATAATATTTGAACTAGGTAATGTTCGCTCAATCGCACTATACATATGTACAACGTAGACTGTAAGAATAATGATGTTAGGTTAGTCGCTGTGGGTACTAAAACGATAAAAGATAATATTATTTCGTTACAAAATCCTAATTTTGACGTGGGTATTATAAGTTAAACCTATAAAAGATAACATTGACTCCAAGACGATAGGAAATGTTATAATGACTAGCCAATCTATCAAATTACAAAATCGGCTGATTTATCAAGTCAATGTTATAAATATATGTCCATTATAGATAATGACCAAGTTATCCAGCTATTGTATGAATTGACTAGTCAATATCATCATTACCTGAATTTACGACATTGACGGTAACATATATATTATGTATTGGGTTAAGACGTTAAATATAATGTATAATAATCCAGATATAATAATATCTAATTACCTACTTGATAAATATTATGATCCTTATGGTTTATTAATTACTTAGATAAAAAAGCTTATGAAGAAGCAGCAAAGCGATTAAAATTAGAAAATGAACGTGAGAAAGAGATGGTTATTCCTCGACTTCGTATTGAATCTCGTCGTAAATATCTTGAAAAAAGAAAAGATGATAAAGTTACCGAACTTGAAGCCGATATCTTAGACGATGAATATTTATTTGATAAAGAAGAGTAAGGTTTTTTTCTATAATTTAATATGGTATGGATTGTAAAATATGCTGTTAAATTAATTATTTTTATTTAGTTTATCGCAACGTGAAATTTTTGATCGTGAACACAAAAAGAAATTATTAAGTCTTGCAAAAGAACATGAAAAAGCTAGAGAACTTGAAAATGTTCAACGTTATCGGATGCCTCAAGATATCAAAGATAACCAAATGGAGTATGAAATGGAAGTGGATAAAGCACCAATTACCGAACAACAAAAATGGGAAGAAGAACAAATGTCTTCTGCTGTTTATAAATTTGGTGCTAAAAGACAAGAGAAAGAACAGTACGAATTATTGATTGATAATCAAATAGAGTTTATTCAAACTGCAAATTTACCTGGCACAGATGAAGTATGTTCATACCTTTTGACAAAATAATTTATATTTAATATATTTTTTTTAATTTAATAAGGAAAAGTCTGAAATTACTGAAAAACAAAAGAAAAAACTCAGCATAGAAGAGACAAAAAAGAGTTTACCTATATATAAATTCAAAAAAGATCTGATAAGAGCTATTAAAGATCATCAAGTAATAATTCTGTTTAAATTATAACTTTGTTAAATTAAGTTTTCTAATATAAATCGTTTTATTTTATTTAGATACTCATCATAGAAGGTGAAACTGGTTCTGGTAAGACAACACAAATTCCACAATATCTACATGAAGCTGGTTTCACAGAAAATAATAAAATAATTGGATGTACTCAACCGAGAAGAGTAGCTGCTATGTCAGTTGCAGCTCGTGTAGCCGAGGAAATGTCGGTTAAACTTGGAAATGAAGTAAACAATCTAATTATACTTGAAAAAGAAATACATATTAATATATTATTGACACTTGATACAATTTTTAGGTTGGTTACAGTATACGTTTTGAAGATTGTACTTCAGAACGTACTATAATAAAATACATGACTGATGGAACATTGCATAGAGAGTTTTTGTCTGAACCAGATTTACAGTCTTACAGTGTGATGATTGTAGACGAAGCTCATGAACGTACCCTTCACACTGATATTCTATTTGGATTAGTAAAAGATGTTATAAGATTTAGACCAGATTTGAAATTGTTAATATCAAGTGCCACTTTAGATGCTCAGAAGTTTTCTGAATTCTTTGATGATGCTCCTATATTTAGAATACCTGGTAAACATTACTTACATTTTATGATTTCTGTGTGTAAATACTAAATCTATTTTTTATGTCTGTATAGGAAGACGTTTCCCTGTAGATATATATTACACAAAAGCGCCTGAGGCTGATTATATTGACGCATGTGTTGTGTCTATATTACAGATACATGTAACACAACCCCTTGGAGATATATTAGTCTTTCTAACTGGCCAGGAAGAGATTGAGACTTGCCATGAATTATTGCAGGAGCGAGTCCGCAGGCTTGGTTCTCAAATCAAAGAACTGATTTTACTACCAGTTTATAGTAATCTACCTACTGAGATGCAAGCCAAAATTTTTGAGCCTACACCTCCCAATGCTAGAAAAGTAATTTTTAATATTTATCTATTTATTTTTGTTGGAAGTAAATTTATTTGTTTAATAATAATATTATGAATTATGCTTTAGGTTGTTTTGGCCACCAATATAGCAGAAACTTCTTTAACAATAGACAATATTATTTATGTTATTGACCCAGGTTTTTGTAAACAAAATAATTTCAATTCACGTACAGGCATGGAATCTTTAATAGTTGTACCAATATCAAAGGTAAATTATTTTTAAAGATGGATTTGTATTTATTCATATATTTTTTTATGTTAACGGTTTAGGCAAGTGCTAATCAAAGAGCTGGGAGAGCTGGTCGAGTAGCTGCTGGTAAATGTTTTCGCTTATATACTTCATGGGCTTATAAAAGTGAACTTGAAGACAATACAGTTCCAGAAATTCAAAGAATTAATTTGGGTAATGCTGTTTTGATGTTGAAAGCTCTTGGTATTCATGACTTGATACATTTTGATTTCTTAGATCCCCCTCCACACGAAACACTGGTAAGTTAATGTTATTTATGATATCTAATTTTATTTAAAAAAAAAATATTTTTTTAAAGGTACTCGCATTGGAACAACTTTATGCATTGGGCGCATTGAATCACAAGGGTGAATTAACCAAATTAGGACGTCGTATGGCTGAATTCCCATTAGACCCAATGATGGCAAAAATGCTTTTGGCTTCTGAGAAGTTAGGATCTTTATATTTATATTATTATTTTAATACTACTTTAAACGCACCTAAAAAAAAAAAAAAACCATTTTAATTTAAAGTGCTCACTTTTGAAACAACTTCTATCAAACAAAGAATGAATTAATATTTATTTTTTAATTTCAGATATAAATGTTCAGAAGAAATCGCTTCCATAGCAGCAATGTTAAATGTCAATAGCGCTATATTTTATAGACCCAAAGATAAATTAATTTTAGCTGATACAGCTCGTAGAAATTTTTTTCAACAAGGTGGTGATCATTTAGCTTTATTAAACATTTATAACCAATGGGCTAATACAGATTTTAGTACAAATTGGTGTTATGAAAATTATATTCAACATAGATCAATGCGCAGAGCTCGAGATGTTAGAGACCAATTAGTTGGTTTAATGCAACGTGTTGAAATGGAGATAGTTTCAAATCCAACCGAAACTGTTAATATTCGAAAAGTATGCAAATATTATTATTTTTTAATTATGTAAGAAATTTATGAATATTTCTTTTATACATAAATATTATTATTTATTTATTTTAGGCCATAACTGCTGGTTATTTTTACCACATTGCAAGACTGTCAAAAGGTAGTTATCGTACTGTAAAACATAATCAAACTGTTATTATTCATCCAAATAGCAGTTTATTTGAAGAGCTTCCAAGATGGGTTCTATACCATGAGTTGGTATTAACAACTAAAGAATATATGAGACAAGTTACCGAGATTGATAGTAAATGGCTACGTGAAGTAGCTCCTCATTATTATCAAGACAGAGAACTTGAAGACTCCACTAATAAAAAAGTACCTAGGACATTAGGAAAAACAAGTTCTGAACTAAAAATGAAATAAAAACTAATAATTCAATAAATGTTTAATATGTTAAATTTTGTTAAAAATAAAAATAAAGATATAATTTATTGCTAGCTTTAAACTTTAAAATGTGTCGTATATAATATCATAAACAATCGCTATCATTTATAACAAAAGTCTTGACGACATATTGGTTAAGCAACATTAATTTCAGCATTTCTGCAAAATTTTTATATTTTTAATTTTTATGTATACAATTATTGGTGATAATGAAAGTATCAGCTAAGGACATGCAAATTGGCAATTGTATAAAATGGCCACATAATTTGTATATTTTCTAGGACTCCTTAAATTACTTATTATGGTAGGTACTACCCTAATCTTAAATAGTTTTTAAAGTCTCTTAAATCTCTTGAATTTTTTTTATTAATCTATTTATTATTATTAGTATATACTTTCATTATTATTACCACCATCTATTATTTTATTACGTGAAATGATAAAACGTTAGATAAAACCACGGTAGATTCTAATAGACTATAATCTAACATGGATAAAACTAAGTAATAACAGATTATATCCAAATAAATCTGTAAGATATTTTATTTTTTTCAGTTAACATTGAAATACACTAAGATTATTCATTTTTTAATAATAAATAAATAATTTTTTAATTTTTCAATAAGTAAAAATGTTGTTTTTATGTGAACCCTCATTAATAATAATAATAAGTTTATTTCCATCAAACAAGTTTACAAATAGTATTAGCCTAAGCTGAAGTTTAAAAATTGATGGATCTCCTCAAAAGCCAATGGCTGTGCTAGAGGAGTTGTTTTTGTTATTTCGGCAGTAACGTGGTCTGTATCAGTCGGATTACCGAGATTCCACTTTAATACATTTGTTCTGTTTTTATTGTTGAATTATTTAATTACTAACTACTGTGCAGTTATTGTATATTTTGTTTTACTGTTTTATTGACTGTTGGATATTATTCCCATTAAATAATTAAATAAATAATTGTTATTTTATGTGTTTATCTAATATTGTTGGTAAAATTTGTTTATGTGTCTTTAAATTTAGTATCACTATGAATATCATAGAAATTAACAGTGTGTAACAAGTGTGTACCACAGAATATTCTGTAATAATATAAAATAATAATAATAATAATAATATTTCTGTGTTATTCTGTTTATGTACTATCATAAATGATAGTATTATCAGTACCGTAGATCTAATTGGTTGTTGTTGGGGAGGGAAGAGGGGGAGTCAAAAGTTAAATTCTTGATACTTTTCTTGCTATTCGGGGAAAGAAAATGTGAATTTTTACGCTAAACCAGTACTCAACTATATAATATCATTATTTTGTTATTATTCAAAAATAAATGTAACTTGACATTTTTATTAAGTGATCATATGTTAATTTTCTCTAAGTATATATAATTTTTAAAATATTTTTTATATTTTTGAACTATTTATACAGACAATAATTTATATTGGATATTTTTTATTGTCAACAAAAAAGTTTTGGCTCAAAGATTTTTGAAAATGTAATACATTTAAGATCACACATACGAGTTTTTTATGTCCAGAGATGGGCAAGATACTTGGAAAAAAGTATTTAGGTACATTCAAAATTTCCCAAAAGATACAATTTTTTTTTTGACTAGATACAAAATACATTTATTTATAAAAAAACATGAGCATATTGCACGTATTTTAACTAAAAAAATCTAAAGATATACCCACACACAATTATTTTTTATAGATAATAAATATCTATAAAACTTTAAACGATGTTCAAGTTTGGATGAAGTTATTTATTGTTATTTTAACGACGAATAAGGATACTTATTAAAATTTTTGTTATAGTTTTATAAATTAAAAAAAAAATTTATAGACTTGTAGAATTTAAATCTTTTGTATATTATTATGAATTCCATTATACACAATGGCATTTTCGAAATATGAAAATTAAGTTTTATAATAGTATCGGTTTACCGATTTATCAGTGTGAATCTATATTTATACTGATGTATGGTAAGATGTTATTCACTCGAAAGTTTATAAGAATTATAAATTATAATTTATATAATAATTAATAGGTATGCTATAAATATATCATATTATTATAATAATTAAATACTAATAATATAATAAATGCATTGTTTTTGGAAAAAATCATATTATCATGAAACATTATTTCCTTTCAGAACCGTTTCTTGTATATAAATTATAATGTTACACATATCATTGAAATCAAATACCTATATCACATCAATTAAACATTATACATTACACTGTCTATTCGACACCTAATATTCAGAAGAACAGTACCCATTTGACCTCCTTTTAAAAAAAAAATATTTATTAGTAAGTACCTACCTATTTTACGTACTAACCTTGGAATGTAGTTGCTGCATTTGAGAATGTTATAGGTCAATAAATTGAATTAAATCTAGTAAGTTTGCTATTATTAAGAATAAGAGTTATTCTCAATAGATCACGTCTTTACTAATTTCACATTTAGTTGCCACACACACCACTGATATAATATATGAATCACTAATTGTAGAAAGGGGATAAGTCCAATTTTGACGAAATTAAGTTATCACTAAATTTGTATTTCTCTACCTTAGATACATATTTTATGTAAAAACGGGACTAGTATGTACATAAAGCAATATATGTAACACTCCACACGTAATATGTGATCACTAGCTGCGAGTCAGTATAATATGGTGTCGAATATAATTTAGTTATTATAGTTTATAAAATAAATAAAAACTATTTAGTATATATGCTTTGAGCAGTGGTGGATTATACTAATTATAATATATTTGTAAAGCCTAACATAAAGTCATAAATATTGTGCTTACAAAATTAAACACATCATAATATGTATTATAAAATATGAAAATCCCCCCCCCCTGTAAAAAAAATCCTAGATTCGCCACTGACTATGAGCGGGAATTTATTATCACAATATCACTGCCAAGTTGTTTGCTTACAAAAATATAACTTCGCAAAACAACATAATATTATATCAATTTTATATCCCATTATTATGATAGTTAAAATAAAAATTGAATTAAGTTTCTTTACATTTCTGGCGGATAAACCATTTTTATTGAATTAGCTATCCAAAATAAATAAATAACAAAAATAACTAATTTAGAGGAAGTATAACTGCATTGTTTTTAATTTTCAATACAATTATTACAATATGCAATATTTATAGTGGCAAGTATATTTCGAGCCCTAAGCAAAGTACAATGATCCACCCACTATACCCTTTAGCATAATATATAATCTAAAACTGTATGGTAGTTTAGAATTTTCATTAAAGAATATACGCCATCAACATTTTAATAAAAAAAAATTCTATGTTAATTAATTATTATTCATCTACACACATTTTAGTATTTAAGTTCAACATAAATTTCTAGGACTAAGCAATTGTAAAAGATAAATGTCGTTCACCACGCCATTGTATTATAATATAAATATACGTTTAATTTATAAAACAAGGTTCTCAACTCATGCCAAACCTGAGATGAAAATTCAACTAATATCAACAAAGACTAATAGTAAGTATATAAGTTGTAATAATAAAATACAATTTTAATCATCTTATTAAAATTTTAAGTCCTGTTTATATCTATTTTTATTTTACCACTATTGATTAATTCTGAATTTTTCGAATTAAATAAATACTATTTTTGTTATAAATAATCCTTAGATAATTTGTTGCATTAAAACTATTGAAATAAAATAGCCAAAATAGGGGCTCTATGATAAAAGTGGACATAAAAAAGATTCCATGAATAAAAAAATTAAAAAATTCTGCTCTAGGCAATTGCTAAACCTACTCTTTATGCAAAAGGTAATAGCAAACTACTACACAACTTCCTCCTTAAAAAAAATAATAATAACTGAAAGGCGGGTGGAAATAATAACGTGCTATGAAGCAATATCGATATATTTAAAGAATCGAAAAATTCTTAGAATGTTTTTACTTTTTATCGTATACAATCATCGTGTACAAACTTAGAAATCGGTATACAAAATGCAATACGGATATGACAAAATATTTTTGTTATAATTGTTCATGTAAAACTAAGAAATTGCTACATAGCATGTTATTGCCGCCCACCCATCAACTGTTGAAACTAAAAAGTTAACAACTACAAATAAAATATGATCAAGAATTGTTTAAAAAAAACTTTGTTTTATTTTATAAAACCATTTCAACCATCAACAGGTACAACTGGAACAACAGGTACTGATACTTCGGGTTTAGATTTAATATCACTGGTTGGTGCTATGGGTAGAATTTCTTCCTTGGGTTCATTAACGCTGACATTATCTGGCAAAGGCTTCTTTGGGCCAAGTTTACCTTTTGGGTCCCAGGGCAACATAATTTTTACCTTGATACCCAAAACTCCTAAAAAATGCATACATTCAATTATTAATTATTAATAATTTTTACAAAAATAATATTAACGTTTATAAAAATTACCTTGTCTTAACAAGACGTGTCTAGTAGCCACATTAATATAATCATTGCATGGGTCACCACTATGAATCATAAGTCCATCAACGAATTTCATTGAATTGGCACGTTGACCTCTTAATTTACCAGCCACTACGATTTCACATCCCTTAGCTCCACTTTCCATAATGAATCTCAACACACCATAACATGCTCTCCTGATAGCTAAGCCACCAACCAACTTGTAACGTAATGATTCTGCTTGGGCAATAGCACACAATCCACGTTGTGCTACTTTCTCAACGAAAAGTTCAACTTCCTTATCTTTGAAGTCGAAACGTTTTTGGATGAGAGATGTAAGTTCACGAATGCGGCGTCCCTTATCACCTAATACGTTTTGGGTACGTGTTGCAGAAATAACAATTTCTGTGCGCGATGGAGAAGCACGGATATCAATGCCAGAATAACCATCTTCAGCAAGTTCTCGTGTCAAGAACTCATTGAGTTCTGCACGTAACATACCATCCGACACAAACTAAAAAAAAAACAAAACTAATATTTTAATAACCGATAAATTTTACATACACATATAGTACCAGTCAGTGATAAGCATTTTGTCTATTCTATCAGACTATTTTTATTTTATTATTTTATTGGAAAATTGATTTCATCATACAATTGATTTTTAGACATCTTTTGAATTCAACAATTTGAAGTTTACCGAATCAGAAAAATATGGAGAATATATTAACTTTTAGAGCAAAAATTACCAATTTATTTTTCATCAATCGTCTTTTAATTTGTTTTTAAAGTTATTTATTATTAGTTATTTTACCTAACACTAAAATTAACTAACCTAAAATGAACATTTATACTATTCCAATAGTAGATATCATGTAGGTAAGGGGGGTTTTGGGTGTTTAAACACTCCCTGAAATTAAAACTAATCATACCAGTAGATATCGGTCTCTGATAAGCAATAATATTTTAACCATAATTAATATAGATAAGTGAAAAATAATTAATTTACTAAATGTACAATTTCAAATTTCTTTACTAAGAATTAGTCTATTCAAAATAAGATCAGTACACGGTGGCGACCAGTTTTCGTCGGCGGCGCGCAGGCAACTTGTTGATTCAACTTGTCGTGTTCTCTCGGGATGCTTCGGTAACTCGTGCTTTCGGTCTGCTAGGTAGATGTGCGTGCGTGTGTCATGCTCACTGTATGTTTTAAATTATTTGAACTTATCGGCAGTCGTTACTAAAATAATGTGACGCTCTTGTCGACGGAAGTGTATCGGACCACCGCCATGAAACAAAGCCACGCTCATGCGCAGTATTTGGTCGCCCGTACCGATCTCATTTTAAACAGACTATACATGCAGTAATTATTTTACCAAAAATATTTCAAGTACCTAATGTATCGATGTCATTTTTTTTAAAAATTCTAATAAAAAGCAATGTGTTGTAAGATATTATTGAAATAACTAAGTTATACAAGTTTTTAATAGTGAAATAGAAAACATGCTAGGTGCATAATATACTCACCCTTTTCTTAATAGAAGTCGTTTTAGCAGGCATCTTTTCTACAAAAACAATATATTTCACATAAAGTACTTGAAATGGAGTTTTTAATACAATATAAAATTTCTAAAATCTTACCTTGTTTCTTATTTCCGAGAGACGAGGGGAAAATATAATTTGATGACACGCTACAATTTTCTGGACGCAGTTCAAATGGCATTAAAAATGTTAACAAACATTTCCTTGACGAAATACTAACTTTACAGTGTAACCAACATAATTTTAGTTTGTTACAGAAAGTAGAGTTCAATAAAAACACATAGATAACGTGACATATTCTTAAAAATTATTTCCGTAATCTTATTACAAGTTATTTTATAACGATTAGTGATTACTAGCTGTCATTTGTTCCTGATAACTGATAACTCACAAACGTAGTAATCGACTTTATCACATATTATAGTGACCGATTATCATTCTATTCCGAATTTCCAATGAAACGGTTTTCACTCAATCATCTCGAAGGTGGCTTCTACACGCCAGATTGCCAGAATCGAGTTACATTGACAGCTACTAATCACTAATCGTTATAAAATAATTTGGGAATAAATGCACTTTACCACGCCCCTCACGAATTTTGAAATTTTTTTTTTTAAAAGAGGTGTTTTTCAACGCTGACTTCGAAACTGTTTGAATTTTTGTGCGGAAACCATTATTTTGGAAGTTATAGCCTTCCAAAGTTTGCGATTTTACGTTTATACGCATGCGCGCAATACCACTACATTACTGCCGCGCGTAGCGTGTATAACCTATTTAAATTCTTTTTACGGGGACAATAATTTTAAAATTCAAATTCAATTTCTTTACTTTATTGTTTATTGCACTTATATACATTATGAAAAACCTAACAGTCAATACAATTAACATATTATATTGATAAACAATATTATCATCAGTTTCTTCATTATCATTTGTATCTGTATGGGAATTTGTATTCTCCACTTTTTGGAATTAAATACCACTTTTGGAGTAGAATAATAATATCCTCATCAATTGTCCCCCGGAGGTTTCGCAGTAAAATATTTTAAAATTTTTTAAAAGATTTAAATTTGAAATTATAATAGTAAACTGTTTAAATATATTAAAATAAGAATTTCTTAAAAATGACATACTCGCTATTGCATTTTCGGGCAGACTGATTTTATCGTATTTATCGTACTAAGTACCTTATAATTATTTTAAAAATTAAATATTATATACGATATATAACTGCTATAAATTATAATTAAGATATTTAAAAACACAAACAAAATTGAATATTTTAATTAGTCTTCGTTACATATTTATATGAATATCGCTATCTTATAACTATCTCATTATTATTAAATTGTATATTATTACTAATATTGTTACATTCAATTATCTTGATGATAATTATATCATGTAGATGGGTTAATGCAATGCTGAATGCACCAGGGCACCAGGCTTGATGGCCAGATAAAGTATAATAAGTGGCTTATATTATTAATAGTGGCTCCCTTCGCCTGTATGGGCCATCATAGTATGGGCAGTGATTACACAGTTTGCGGCACTCGTCGCTGCGCTCCTCGGCGCCGTCGCTCCGCTCCGCAAATCGAAAATATCCCTCGACTTGCTATGCACATCACCTTAAGTAGGTCACAGGGTAATTACTAGTCAGGTAACGAGCACCTGTCGGTTCCGGTCACCTGGTTTGATGGCCAGTTGAAGTACCTATAATAAGTGAATAGTGGCTCCGTTCGCCAAACTCAAGTACTTCCGCGCTGCATTAAAGTAGTGTTGCGCGCATGCGTATAAACGTAAAATCGCAAACTTTGGAAGGCTATAACTTCCAAAATAATGGTTTCCGCACAAAAATTCAAACAGTTTCGAAATCAGCGTTAAAAAACACGTCTTTAAAAAAAAAAAAATTTTTAATTCGTGAGGGGCGTGGTAAAGTGCATTTTAACCAATAAATACGAACAATTTTAATTGAGTGTCTAGCTATCAGCCATCAACCTGGTCAAATCGATACCTGGCTGGGTATAATCTTAAATTATTTTTTAGATTCTGAACGGAGTGATGAATGTATTAATTTTACAATGATTTGGGTTTTTTTATTATTTTTTTTTGTGTCTGTCATCACATTTAGGAGTAGTAATAGTGCTTTAATTTTTAACTTCAGCTCCTCTTTGAAAAGAAAAATGAATCTAATTAGTACTTTGAGGGTCAATAGTAAAAAAAATTTAGTAGTTTTCAAATGCGTCAGAAAAAACCCTAAAAAGTAACGGGAAAACGAGAATTGTTACGCATAACCAGTTTTCGATAATTTTGCTGTAACTTAAAAAAAAACCACTGTAAATAGGTACTTGAAATTTTTACCAAATGTTTATATTAGCGTGATCTATTTACGATTAAATTTTCAAAATATTTTGACTTTTATTTAGCAATGTCAATAAAAAAAATTTGGCTCACCAAAAAATCTTTAAAATTTAATAACAAGATAATAAACCTTGAATATAAGGTCTTATTTAGTTTAAGTTGTACTTATCGTAGTAAAAAAAAAAAAAAAACCAAAAATCGTTAGTCACAATTTTTGTTTATAAGCATTTAAGTTCAAATATTTACGAAATATGTCAAAATCGCAAAAATTAGCAAGGAATTTTGAAGTTGAAAATTTAGAACATTTTTATGATTTATACCTAAGGTTAAAAAAACCCAATACAAGGTTTTATAGAGGTTATATGGAGGTTCAAATACTTTGGAAAACACTGTCTCAAAATTAGTTTAATAAAGCCATTTAGCATAACCCAGAGAGTACCTCCCCCCCGAAATTTTTTTTAGGCACGCCCCTGGTCATAATAATCCTTCTCGTGGAGCTCTCTGGATTATACTAAATGACTTAATTAAACTAATTTTGAGACAGTGTTTTCCAAAATGTTAAACGTAAAACCATGGATGAAAAAAGGAAACTATTTTATTATTTTTGGTCGAAAAGAGGATATAGGCGAAAAGAGGAAGGTTATTTTTGTACGAAAGGAGTTCCGCCCGCTCATAGTATAATGTCTATCTGTCTATGGGTGGCAGTATTTAAATTAGATATCGGTATATTGCGGTATTATAACATGATTATACAGTATTACTTCAGTGTTCAGTATCTATTGAATTGTACGTCGGTACTTCGGTATTGCGGTATATCATTCAATCACTATTTTATAAAAATTAACCATGGTCCTGGTCCATACCGTTCTTATACATAGGTATACAGTGGCGTCCCTAGACCCTTTTATAGGGGGGGGCGAATATCATACTTAATATATATATATAATTACTAGGTAGTTTACCTGGTTTCACTCAAGGTGAGTAATGTAAATATAAGACGTAGGCATGGCTATAAATAAAAAAAATATTGAAATAATTAAAATCAAAATTTTCTTTATTATAAATAGAGTCACAGTAAATAAATTCATTAAAGAACAAAATCAATTTTGTGTTTAGATTTGGCAAAGCGATCAATTATATTATTGGTGTTTAAAGGAATTTTACTATGAATGAATATTCATTAGTGGCAAACCAGTTAAGCGTGCTTTTACCATTTGATTTCCCAACTAAGTTTTCAATCTAATAAGCAAGGAAATAATAAAAAAAAAGCGGGTAAGTGAGTATCGCTCTGCTGTACATTAGGGGGTGGGGTGGACCTCGGACTAGGGTAGGTTAAATTTGAATGCATTGATAGGTATCATTGTATACGAAAAACGATTCTGAACGGAGATGATTTGTCAGTCTAGGATATATTATATTTAAATATTGTCATATATTCTATTTTGAAACAAATAGTATAGTTACTATATTATGTTACTATAGTTACTTTATAATATCTGTATATTAATAAAAAAATTATTTGGCAACATACGCATAATGAGAGTATGAAAATTAATTTAAATTTTGACATATTTCGTATAAATTTGAACTTTAAGCACTTATAAAAAAAAATTGTGACTAACGATTTCGGATTTTTTTTTATCACTATAAGAAAAACTTATAAGAAACCTTGTATTAAATTTTCAAGATTTTCTGGCCACCCAAAAATTTTTTATCGGCATTTGAAGAAAAAAAACTTAGAAAAGTCGAAAATTTCAATTGTCTATAAGTAGCTTAAACATGGTCAAAATATTTTGAAAATTTAACTGTAAAGAGATAACCATAATATAAACATTTGGTGAAAATTTCAAGTATTTACAATGATTGGTTTTTGAGTTACAGCAAAATCAAAAAATCGATTTTGTCGAAAAGTGGTTTTTCGTAAAATTGCCGTTTTTCTGTCACTTTTTTTTTGTTTTTCTCGATTTTTTTGAAAACTATTTGGAAATATTACTTTTGACCCCCCCCCCCAAAAAAAAAAGTACCAACAAGATAAATTTTCCTCTTCAAAGAGGGGCTGAAGTAAAAAATTGGAGCATTATTACTGCTCCAAATGTTGTCGTCAGACACAAAAAAAAAAAAAAAACACACATCATTGTAAAAGCAATACATTCATCACTCCGTTCAGAATCTAAAAAACTATGCACAAAATCTTAAAATATAAAAATATATATATTTAATATTTTTTCAACACATAACACACATTATTAAAAAAAGCGGGTGAGTATCGCTCTGCTGTACATTAGGGGGTGGGGTGGACCTCGGACTAAGGTAGGTTAAATTTGAATGCAATGATAGGTATCATTGTATACGAAAAACGATTCTGAACGGAGATGGTTTGTCAGTCTAGGATATATTATATTTAAATATTGTCATATATTCTATTTTGAAAAAAATTCAAACATTTAAGTAAAAGTTTCAAGATCTTACGTTTGGTAATTTTTTAAAAATAACAAAAATCGAAAATTATTTATTAGTAAAACGTAATTTTACACGTGTATTTTTGATTTCAAATTAAAATTAAAACTTTAAACACTCGTAAAATTTTTTAAATTGAATAATCATCAAACTTTTTTATAATTATTCTAAGCTTAACTTATGAACAGCATAGTATTAAATTTTCAATTCTTAGCTTTTGATAGTAAAATATTTATAAATTTTTAACTACCAAATAGTGAAAAATATTCATGATTTTGACGAATTTTTGTCAATATTTGAACTTCAAATGCTAATAAAAAAAAATTGTGCCTATGTATTTTTATAATTTTTGAATGAGAGTTAGACCAAGTTATGTGGACCCTTCAATTAAATTTTCAAGTAATTTGTCACAGCTAAATTTTTTTTATCAACATTTATAAAAAAAATTGATTATTTCAAATGCCTATAAATAACTCAAAAAAATTCAAAATATTTTGAAAATCAAATCACTAAAAGAAAATGGCAATCTCAATAACTGGTAAAATTTTCAAGTATTTACGACTTATACTGTTTGAATAACAACAAATATCAAAAATCGTTCGAGGCTAAACCGTTATTTAACGCGGTTTTGTAAAAATTTAAATTTCAAACCCTCATAAAAATTTTTTGTCTGAATCCGGTAGAGTTTTTTTTACAGATATTTGAAGAAAAGTGTATGGAGAACCTTGTACCAACTTTTCAAAACTTAGTTATAAAAGAAAAAAATTTTACGATTTTTCAACCACAAAATTACTTGCAAATTTTCGTAATTTTGACATATTTCGTATAAATTCAAACTTTTGAAAATTTGGTAAAATTTTCTCCATACATTTTTCTTCAAATATCTGTAAAAAAAACTCTACCAGATTCAGACAAAAAATGTTTATGAGTGTTTGAAATTTAAATTTTTACAAAACCGCGTTAAATAACGGTTTAGCCTCGAACGATTTTTGATATTTGTTGTTATTCAAATAGTATAAGGTGTAAATACTTGAAAATTTTACCAGTTATTTAGATTGCCATTTTTTTACGTGATTTGAATTTCAAAACATTTTGACTTTTTTTGAGCTATTTATAGGCATTTAAAGTAATCAATTTTTTTTATTTTTTTTTTTATAAATGTCGATAAAAAAAATTTAGCTGGGACAAATTATTTGAAAATTTAATTGAAGGGTCCACATAATGACATAACTTGTTCTAACTCTCATTCAAAAATTATAAAAATACATAGGCACAATTTTTTTTTATTAGCATTTGAAGTTCAAATATTGACAAAAATTCGTCAAAATCATGAATATTTTTCACTATTTGGTAGTTAAAAATTTATAAATATTTTACTATCAAAAGCTAAGAATTGAAAATTTAATACTATGCTGTCCATAAGTTAAGCTTAGAATAATTATAAAAAAGTTTAAGGATTATTCAATTTAGTACATTAGTATTAGTTAACACATATATATGAAATATATGTGTTATTATTATACTTTAATTATAGCTGACATTTGACTAAAATATTATATTATTATTTACATTTTAAATTAAAAGTACCTATTCAATTTTTTTATATATATTTTGTTTTGATTCTCATGTTTTACTTAAATATAATTAAGACTGATAAGTTAAATGTGTTTATGTGCTCCAAATTAATATTATATAATTTATAAGTGTAGGTATTTAGTTCCTTTTGATAAGTTTCTATAATCTATATACCTATTCTTGTATAAATATTAATTCTGAAGTCAATCCGTAGTAAATTTTTTATTAGACTTGAAAGATTCAGCGAAAAATATTTTGGTATTCTGTTTGTTTGTTGTTCAAGATCTTATAGGAAAACATTAAAATTCTGAGTAGAGCATAAATTTAGAATCTAATTTTGAAAAAGAAAAATATCATCAACACAAATAAAATAAATTATAATAAATCCTTATAATGAATGGAGGGCTGAAACATCGTTTTCGCTCAGGATCGTTTTTATTGCTTTATAATTTAGTTCAAATTAAAAAAATCCATTAAAGTGACGAAATATCAAAATAGATACACCTAAAGACTATAATATACAACAGAGCGATTTATTCAGTTTTTTCATTGTTAGCTTTGAATTGAAGTTTTTAAATATTATGTTTTAATTGTTTTATTATTAGGTATAATAAGCGAACACCTGGATGAAAGTTTTAGTCACGAACTCACACGATTAAAAAGATTTTTCCCGTGATTCATATTATAAGACAGAGAGATGCAACATGAATTAGTTTAAATTAACTATAAATTAGTTAAATAATTAAATATTAATTAATAAATAATTTTTTTTATTATTATTATTTGAAAAATTTACAACCTGTATTAGATAACAGTGATAACACAATAAGTAAACAAGATGACTGATATAACTCATAGGTACATAATAAAAACAACACATGAAGCGTCATTATGATGAGGGAAATCATCTAGCGATGGTAACCTCTGATAAATTAATAACTTAATTAATTATTAACTAAGCTGATTCGTTAACACACTTATAATAATTACATTTGGTGAGAGTAAATATAATATCAATTATATCATTATGATTTAATTAATTGATCTATATAAGCTTGTAAAAAATATCTATAAACGTTGACATTATGTATTATGTATTTAGGATAGTGTGCAATTTATTTTTAAACATTATAAAAATATAAAATATGGTCATATGGACATGACAGTTACGCTTTGTCACCTATACATGTCAATTGAATTGGGTTGGTTTTCCTAATTTCTCATATTTCCTGTTTTTATGACAACATTTAATAACTAATAAAGCCAGCTGGCCCTAAATATTGTTAAGAATATTTATACTTATGTATATAATAACATCAATAATTTATTAAAAAATATTATGAAGTGTAGGCAGTAGATACGAGTGATATAAATATTTTTATTATTGTTACTTTAAATGTATGATAGGTAGGTATAATGAATTGAACTCAATCGCCTTTCTTCAAATTTAATACGATTTAAGTCTGTTTGATAACTATATTTTAACAATTTTACATAACTAAACCTGATATTCTTCAATAGTTCAACCACTGTAATAATATTATACATATTATTATTTATTAAAAAAAAACTCATACACTTATCGTTATTTCTTAGTTTAAACCACGAGTCCACAAACTTTACACCTTAAGACTTAGTAAATGGCTTAAACGAAAGTTAATGTTTAACGTAATTTAAATTCACATATTTTTAAAATGCCCAGGTTAATTATAATAATGATCTATTGTCTTGGTAAAATTCTTTGGTGGTTTCGTTCCATGTATAATTGAAACTAAAAACAGTTTCTAAATTCATACAAAAATCTATTCACATGTACATAATATAATAGATATACAGATACCTTTACACACACATATATATACATATCATGTAATGCTTAGACGTTTCAATACTTAATTGTTTAGTATTTGTTTCTGGCTTGTACATAATGAGAAATGAATATTCAAAATGTAAGTTCCTATGACGTTTTTTTTTTTTTGAATATCCTAAATAACGACACACATTCATATTGTTCGTTATGCATTACTGGTTAACTGACGTGACGCGGAAAATATATTTGTTTCATTAAGATTATTTATATTAGGTCTCATTAGTATAATAATATATTATGTTATGTTTATAAAGTACTAGCTAGAGTTACGTATTGTTATTAGTTATTACTTTAGACGGCATTGTTTCAAGGTGGTCCAGAAAAATTTTTCAGCTAAAATAATATTAAGTTGATATTTATAATAATACAAAATAATAGTATATTTTATATAGTTGTGTTTAATGGAATACAGTCACAGAGATTGTACCTATTGATTTTCCAAGAGTTTGAAAAATTTTAAAAGACAAATTACATTATATATATGAACTTATTATAATTGTCTTCATTAAATAGCATAGGTACTGATAAATTCAAGTTATAAAATACATTTTAGTTGTATTAAGTATATAATAAATATAATACATATACATATTATACAATGCATAGGTACTATTAGCCTATACCTACCTTTTAGTAACGTCCTATCTTTTTAGGCTAATTTTAATTGAAAATTAGTATTTTTTTTTAGTTATTATTAATAAATTAGGTTGAACTAATTTTTGTAAAAATACTCACATATGATAAAATAATATTTTTTATTTTTATTAACTTAATAAAAATCGACGTTGTAGGGTGTGATAGGACCATTTGGTATCTGTATAGCTTAAAATGTTATTGTGTATAGAATACTAATTGACGCATGTTTAAAGTTTCTTAGATGTATTTCACTTATTTTACAACAAAATACTTGAGATCGTTTGAGAGAAAATTATTATTTTCCGTTTACATAATTGTCAAAAAATTAATTTCAAATGTCTATACCAAAAATATGCTTAGATATTAATAGTTTTGAATAGTTAGTTACTTAGTTTCTATAAGAACGCTCTACGAGGAATACTTTGTACTCGTATTGTATTTTCAATGTTTTTGATAGATAATAAAAACTTTGTACTACGGTTTTAAATGACAAATGGAACAAAATCAATCTTATTTTATAAAATAAATTGTATTTAGGTAAAGGCAAATACATAAATTTCATATCTATTGTTAATTTGTTTTACTATTTAACATGATATCAAAAAATAGTTTTTTGATAAGGAAAAACATAATAATATTCTAATAATTTTTATATGTCAATATTTTTTTTTTTAGTAAGCAAAAGAAGCAAAATTATACCTAGTTAAAATAATTTAAATAGCAGTTATTTTATTTATCATCTTAGTTATAAACTTATAACTAGAAGTTTCTATAAAATTGTTGAGTATTTGTGATTGGTATTTGATGAATAAGTGATAAATAAATACCAAATTAAAGAATATGAAAGTATTTTGATGTTTAATTCGACAAGATAACTAGTCATTTTAGGTGCTGAGAAAAATTTTACATGTAAATATAAAATATCAAACCACAATTTAAATTGATATATTTTTTATTTCACCGATGATACCCCTCTCAATCACTCCTATTTTAATTTTTTTCTAAATTATTAAATATATAAGATTATGAGATCTATGTTTTTTCTTTTATACCTTCTACAGCTATTGAACACTATCGTCGTTTGTCGTAAAAAAATTAATTCTAAACGTTGTGTCAAAATACCATTCATATTAACTTCACAACATAATTTTAACTACATAATAAGTTACTATTTTTTTTTTATCAATATACGTCTGAAATTGGTTCTTGGTTTTGAGTACAATTTGGTTTCAAATGTTTCAACAAGACGCATCTTTTGATTATTAATTAAATTTGGAATTTATGGTCGAATCATTTATTGATTATACCTAATATAAAATTATATTTTTTTTCAATTTGTTTATCATATTTTTATTAATTTATTCCTTGTCGTTTGATGTATTTTTATGTTTAATATGTTGTTTCAGATTTAAAAAGAAAACAGTATAAAAGTGTGATATATTTTTTAAAGTTCCGTATATAATATTAGAATTATAAAAATTTTAAATCGGATACATGCATTACTAATATAATTTATTGTTGAGAAATTTTGTTTTGGAAAAAAATGTCATTTAATCATAGGCGTAACTAGTCTTTTAAGTTAAGGAGGGCTAGATTCCTAGATTTCTTTTAATTTTATTATTATTTATTGTTTCTGTTGGTGATTACAACTGACTTGAATTATAATTCATTTAAATGAAACATAATATTTTCCGTACTTTTCTTAACGATTGAGAAACGAAAAAAAAAAATAAGGAATATACAAATAACTCCGAGTACTTAAATGTTCACTAAAAATAGTAGAACCTCGATTTACCGTCTTTTTCGCGATTAGCTACTACTATACTCGCGTGTTGAAGTAAAATCTTATTGCATTTATATGCGAACGAGTTTATCCGAAATTTTCCGGCAATATCAACTAGATTAGTGATATATACATTATATGAATGAGATAAAAACAGTGTATTGCGATGTTTGGCGCATCTTTTTACTGAAAAGTCAGTTATTCATAATTATACTGCCTTTTCGATTATCCATCAAGACTCTAGTTCCGAGACTGACGATTAATTGATGTTCTATTGTATTAGCATTTTCTAGACATGGTAAAATTTTCAAAATATTTTTTGAGCCATTTATAAACATTTTAAATGTTTTACTTATTATTATTGTTTTTTTTTTTTATAAATGTTGATAAAAAACAATCTGTATATATGCCCGATAAAATAGCTTAAAAATTGAATATAAGGTTACTCATAAATTGTATTTATCTAGGTTATTACAATTGAAAAATATTTATTTGATATAATATAAAAGTTTACCTATGTATCAATAAGTACATTTAATGTAATTTGCGGCAAAATATAAAAATATAACATGTATTTTGCGCTATACCTAACTAAAAATTAATTTTGGTAATTTACGCCACGATAGAAAACGATACGAAATACAATGTGTAATCTGCGCCGGACTTTTAATTTTAATTGTTAGAATAATTATTAATTATGTACATTTATTTATATAATTATAATGTGACTAATTCTTATATGGTTTTTTTAATAACTGGAATTGTACTTATTTATCATTTTTTAAATAATTTTTAATAGTTTTCTAGAAATGTAACTATTAAAATGAACTTGATTAATCAATGATTAAAAATGTAGTATGTTAATCTGTAAAAAAAACTGTTTAGTGTACAAATTAAAATTTGAATAAGATGAATAATGACGTAAATTATAACTTTTGAAGGTACAATTTGACGCAGATTATATGTTTTTTTATTTAATTTTATGTGGCACAAACTACTACCTTTAAAAGTGGCGTGAATTACCAAAATTAATTTTTAGATGTGACGCAAATTACATTATATATATATTGGCGGGTTGTTTTGGCGCAAAGTACCTACATATGCCCCAAACAATGTTTGTTTTCAAACAATCAGTAAATAAGTAAGTAATTCAATTAATTGATATTTTACCTCCCATATTGTTTATGTAGTTAATTTAATGGATTTTAAATAAAGAAATACACGAGAAATATAAAAGAACTAATTTAATAGAAGATACAATATTATATACCTACTATGATATATTATATCATCATTATGTATTTATGCGAGACCATTATTATATCCTGTTGAAACATTATACGACTACCATAAAAAAAAATAAACCCACTATTTTCTTTGTAAATAATACAAGACATTATTTTTAGAACTATCGTATGTTATATTACACATCTGCAGTGTCACCAATCACGATGTTGACGTAAGAGGAAAATAGAAAAATAATTTTACTTAACTGCATTTGTGTTTGTTGTTGTTCAATATAATAGCATCGAGTGACTTTAATAATAAGTAACAACCAATATGGTTGATTGGATCAATATTACTTTTTTATTACAGGTATACTGCTACCAATGCTACCATACTCTATAATGAAAATTAAAAATAATTAAAGACACAAGAATCTTACAAGATGTAATCGACAATCATAGCTTTTTGCAAATTGTGACAAAGTGGTAAAATATCATAAATATTTATAACTTAAGTTAAACCTAGTTCTCGATGTTCTCGTAATGACTTTTCGGTAGTAGGTAACTGTTATTTGTTTACACTCTAAAACACTCAAGTAAATTAAATTTATTTTCTCAGAAAGTATTGACCCCATTTCTCTGATGAAATTATTGTGTTTAAGAGTACCTATATGTATTAAAATACGATTTACCCGTTTATAATTTCACACAACGTCCGAAGTACTACGTAGGTACCTAACCTAATGCAGTTATATCTGAAATGTTATTATAAATATTTTATGTTTATATAAAATAAAAGTCATTTTATTTAAATTTTAATAAACTTATTATTCAAAACTATTTTATTATGAATATTTTATTTTTTGATCAAAGTGCGACACAATATAATTTATACTTTAGACCGTTACTGGTGTAAGTTGTGAGAAAAGATTTATTTTGGAGGGACTGGTATATGTATTTATTCAGAACTCTGTCTTCCAAGTTTCTTTAAAAGTATGAATGAATAGTATAACTAATTCATAACTAATTAAATACAAATCAATGTTGCCAAATTTATATATATTCCATCAGTGGCGTGATTATGGGGGGGGATTTGGGTATCGTATCCCCCTAGACCTATTTTTTTTTAAAAAGACTTGTTGACTACATTTATTTAAATAAATATTATTATGGGTGTTGACCAGTTGCCCCCCACGACTGTTATCAGGATTTAAAAAATATACCAGTTGCCCTCAACCAAATGTACCAGTTACCCCCAACCGAATGTACCAGTTGCCCTCACATGTTAATATATACACGATAACAATATATAGCCCGTAAAATAGGGGAGGTAAATATACAAATGTCAATAATACAATAATAATAAATAATAATACATAAACAAATTCATATGATTACAAATTATCACATTGAATATGCCACTATTAGTATTATAATTAAATTATTTATTATGAATATTTTTGTCTATCATTTTATACTATTTTTTTTGACAAATTATCACATTGAATATGCCACTATTATTATTATAATTAAATTATTTATTATGAACTTTTGTCATAATTTATTTATTGTTTGTATATTTACCTCCCCTATTTTACGGGCTATATATTGTAATTGTGTATATATTAACATGTGAGGGCAACTGGTACATTCAGTTGGGGGCAACTGGTATATTTTTCTCTAGGTAGTTCGGGGGGGAATTGGTATAAAAAAAGGTACTTTTGTGGGCAACTGGTACATGCCCGTTAGCTGTACCTATATAAATGTATAATTTTTTTTTTGGGGTGCGAGGGGTAAAAATTAAAAACATTTCATCCCTCTTCCCTAAACACGACCAAATTACGCTACTGTAGGCCATTACATTATCTGAGATGTTAAATATATTATGATTTATTATATTGGGTAGGAAGACAATTTAAAACAATAATTTATCCCCGTGAAAAAAACCAAGCATGCTCATAAGAAAAACTGTATTAGCTGGCCCAGTGGCCCGCATGATAGTTTTATTTTTATACAGTTGTAGTAGCCTATTACCATTCTATTTTTTCTTTGTGATATGATACATTAAATTGACAATTTTTTTTTTACAATACGAATGCATACTTAATACATTGGAAATAATGTAATTTGTTTTTAAAATTGTTTTGAAATGCAATACCATAATAGTTATGATACATTCTATAGTTTATACTTTAAATTAATTTTTAATTTGATAAATATCTCCCTTGATAAATTTAATATAATTAACGCTAAAACCCGAGTCATTAATACTTATTAGTTATTGGCTTGGTGCTATCATCAATTAAGTATACATTTCTTTAGTCAGTATTGTTTAAATTTTTGCTCAATGCTGTTACAAAAATAATATTTGAAATTTAAACATTATTATTTATTAATTATTATTGCGGGTGTACAAATGTTGATTTTGGATAAAATAAAACTCTTGAAAATCAAAAATTCCTAACAATAGAGTTTATTTATTTAACAAAACATGATGTAAATTTGTATCAAAATGATCACTTTCAACTGCAGACTGAAATTAAATCTCATTCTTATTCATCATATTACAATATTTTGTGTTTTCTATAGGTAGTTATTTTTAGTGTCATTTATCAGAATTCAGTAATAATTACTAAATTTAAATAATATGATTGTTATTATGTCCTCTAACACTGACCTATCTAATCAACACTTATATTCAATAATAGGTAGTAGCTTTTTTTTAAATGGTTAATGAAATTGCATTAACAAATCTAAACATACACACTCATTGTTATCATTATTATTTTATTTTGTATAATTTAAGGGTTTGAGCACATTTCTATTATTGTTATTTATCACCAGCATTATAGGCATTCATAATAATATGTGTATTAGATACTATAGTTATTTGATCAGCATTTATGCATTTAAATGAAGTTTGTACTGTGTAGAAAATTCTTTTAACGATATATGTATACGTATGAAAATATTATTCCAGCAAGGATAACAATAACACAAACATGAACAAATGTACGTTTAAAAGTTTTGTGGAGACTATATATTATGTTATGGACACATAGACACATTATAACTGTTTAATTATGACGATGAGGGGAGCGAGTCTTTTTCATTACAAACATTTTGTTGACAAAGGGAGTTCGTCGACAATATGAGACAATTGTGAATACGATACGCTTAAAAATATATTTTAACAATTAACAACGACAATAGACTTTAATGAACTATATATATATATTTATTTTGACTAAATTCTAAACAGTTCACTCATTTCTTGTTTTATCCTTAACGCATAACGATGCATAATAATACATATTAGTAATTAGTATGCACCTACCTATATACACTTTGAAAAATAGTAGCGAGATATACAATAAGATTTCATAACGGCTATTCTAAACCGACTCTTATTGTTAATATCATTATGTAACAAACTACTTGGTCGTTTGTCGTTTTTTGTTTTACTTCTATCCACATTCCGCAAAATTATATAAGTATATATTATATATATAAAAAATTTATTAGTTAAGTACAAAAAAACTACTATAGCTAATTAGTCAGGGCAATAATTTGAATGCATTAGTATGCTTCTATAAGTAATTTAGTATATATAGAAGAATAATACAATTTGATCAAAATTTGTTTTACATATTTGGTAGGTAGGTACCTGTACCTATCTGCTACAACACTATACTAGGTAGGTACATGTATTATACAAAATTATATTTTGCTCATGTTTCATATCGAATGTTTTAGGCTTTCGCATATTTCATATTATCTTTATGTAACAGCATATATTTTCTTTAAATATAATAGTTTAAGTACTTATGTTTTTCATACTAAGATAGATAACAGAAATAACGATTAAAATTATGTAATTTTCTTATAAAAGTATTTTTTATTATTATTTCTTTATAAATATAGAGTTAGGTATTTAAATATTTTTATAGTTATTTATTAATATCATTAAATTTAGTTTTTTGAACATATTTATGCATATACTAATTTTAAAGTTTTAGTGTATTCAATTTACAGCCCTGCTACAGTTTACATAGATGGTTTCATTTAAGTATTTTATATTTATAACTAAAATGTATAATAAATATTAAATAATGAATATAGTATTGATAGTTATCAGCTATCAATATTTAATATGAACAAAAGTATACTTTTATTATATTATGTTACTTAGGTAGTTTTATGTTTTAATATACAAAACATAAAACATTTTTATGATATACCTATTTATAATGTTGTATCCAGCGTGTACAATTTTTTGATTATTTGACGATATTAATTCAATATGTATTATGACAATTAATAGTAAAATTGTTTTACATATTTATGTTTATACATAATTGCTAAATAATTTTTGGTCTATGTTGCGTTGATTGAATATCTCTAATGCTCTCACTAAAATCGAAAAATATAGTAATGATGTAGGTCATTGTAAACATCACAACCCATCATAACTAATAATTATTTATAATAGTTAACTAACACATTAGCCATTTGTTTATGTGTGGACTTATACTTATATCGATTAGATATTAAGTTTATTCATATAATAATAAATCTTAAGAAACATTAAATATTCAGGATAATAATCAAGATTTAAATATTATAATATTTGTCTATGATGAATAATCATAATAATCAAGAAATATTCTTTAAGATGAGCTTTAATGTATACCTACCTATATTGTTATAATAATGTTGAACGTTGAACATGTTTACTTTTTGGTTTATCGGAATAACTTTCACGTCGCATTCGACAGTTATAAAAAACAAAAAAAAACTAGTGATAATATGCACCTAATATTTAGGAATAGATTTAAGTTGTTGACTGTTGTGTTTATTTTCAAAGAGAAATAAAAAATCTATATTGAATTTACGATAATATAAGTTAGAGTAGTTAAAATGTTCACGATCTTCGATCTCTGTCATTTATCGTTGCTTGGGTTTTCAAATGATCTGGAATTTTTATTACGCAGTAGATGAACTGTTTTTAATTTATATTCAATATTTTGCTACTGTTAATTTAATAAATCAAAAATATTTATCGTCAATCAGTAAAAGTGTTAAAAAGTTTTATTTTTATCTCAATTATCGTATATTATTTAAACTACTGAACACAACACAGCACTTCAAGGACATACATTAAGCCGTCTGATGTCTTATACATTTATAATTATTTCAATTCAAAATATTAAAAGAATATGACTAATAAAACCACTACTGTTTCATTATTGTTGGTAAAATTATATTTTTATAATTATAAATTTTAAATAAATATTTTCGTCATGGCTTGAAGAACAATAATAATTTTTCATCATATCTAACCTTTTTTTAATAGAATATATGTTATGGGCTTATGGCTATCACAAATTTACAATAAACGTCTTATAATAAATTATTGTATATAGTTGATAAACACTACTCGAATAACTACTTTTTGAAAAAAAAAATGTTAAAAATATCTTTAAATGAAAGACTTGACTTATGGGTACGGTGATCTTCGTATATCTAAATTCAGTCCAGTATTTTATACTATTTTTATTTATGATTTAGTTAAAATTGCGTAAAGAGGAGTACGAATATGCATAATATATTTTAGTTAAATACAGATTTCTCTGTTACGTACACTATATAGCTCTGCGGAAGATACATATAGTTTTAAAATGTGTTTTCAAACACTTGTTCAATTAAACAATATTTATACATAGCGTTTCATATAATACCTACTCATGTATAATTAATGTATGTATATATATTATATACATTATTGTACTTAAACATGCGGTAGGTATACCAATATAATTATTTTAGCCGACATACGACAAGGAACTTCTATTTCACCGCGGATAACTGTAGTTAATAGTTTTCATTGATGTCAATAAACAATATTATAATATAATACATAAAAGCGTGAACATATTCAATGTTCATAAGACATAATATAATTATGAAAAATAATAACAACTCGTGTTGATGTTACATTTTCATTGGCATGTGCAGGTAAGAGTAAAATAACATTTAAATTTTCCAACAAAAAAAGTTTAGGGTACCTACTTAACAAGATAGACAATTGAAACACTATTATGTAGCATTATTTATCGTATGGTTTTTATGTTTGTTTTTATTTGTTATTAAAAGACAATATACATTTTTAAGTATTTTAATACGTAAAAACCATATCTAGGAAAACGGAGTAGTGGATCAACATTTTAGTATTTTACGAGGTATGACCGGGGTCTAGAGTAGTCCCATTTTACACCAGTCATAGGAACAATTACCTAATACTTAAAATGTTTTAATAATAAGGTATTTAAAATTTGATTTTTGTATCGTAACTCTTAGAAATATACTTTATTTAGGAATATGAAATTTAAAAAGTATGTTGTTGTTAAAAAAAGTAAAAACTTAAGAAATTTTATCTAATATTATATTGTATATTAATCCATATTTATCAGGAGCAAACAAAATTTATTAATTTAATGGTTCACTAAAATTTACCAATATAGGTACATCATTAGCCACTAAATCATGTTCAAAAGCTCATTATTATTATTAGTATTAATAGTGATTTTTTATGTGAACTTTGGTATAAAGAATGTAAACATACGTTTACAATGCTTAGACACTTATAGGTATATTGTATACTTATACAATACATATACGTAATAGATATGTCATCAAAAATATCATATTATCTAATAAAATCATGTAAATAAACTCCAAAATGTAGGATATTTCAAATATTTTCAGCTTTATATCTTAATTCTTAGGTATACAGAAATTGGCTAAAATTGTATTTTAAAACAATTTATAATTTTATTATCTTGTGAACAAATCGTGTATGAGTGTACAGTTACATCTTAGAATAAGTTATATTGGGGACACTTAAATAAAAAATATATAAGTTTATTTATGTCCTAATTGAGATTAGTTATTTAATTATTTTATTAATTATATTGTTTCATTAAAATGAAAATAACATTTTTAAACACTTATTATTTAGTTTTAGCCTTTAGGTAGTTAATATAGTAATATAAATCATGATAAATGTGCTTGTATATATAAATGACTTAACTAGGTATGTAATATGTTTTTGTTGGTAAACATACAATCAAGTTATTTGTTTGTTATATAATTATTATTATCTATACGAATATACCTACATGTCATAATAAAATTATTTATTTTCATGAAATATCAACAAATTTTAATAATTACAGTTTTTTTTGTAAAGTAATAAATATTTTTAATAATGAATTCTGTTAATGTACCTATGATAAATAATTAAAATAGTTTAAAATAGTATTCGATAACTATATAAAATATATCCTAGAATTTTAAATATTTTCAGAAATATTAATATTTTTTTTTTATTTTTTTATCAAATTTTATTATTTGTGTTAACAATTTATAATTGTTTTATATTTTATATTAAATGTGTTGATACAATTTTTAATATTGGCTCAATTTGTATTAAATTTGAAAAATTTGAAAATCTCTTAAAATGTTGACAATGTTTAAAAATAAATTATTTATGCGCATTTTGGAATATCTTAAAAAATATACCATGTACTTAACCGATATTTATATGCTATTAAGGAAAACAGTAAACGCACACACTTACAGTTAAATATTTATATATGTATTGTGTTATAATACTGTTGAAGGTAGGTGGATCATAGTCATGTGTGACACCAAACCTTACAGGCCGAAAAAAATAAAAATGGGCGTGGTATGATTTTTTTTTTTTACTGCAAGCTGTTATAACTGCCCCAGTAAATTATGAAAACGGTTCATTTCATTTTCATTTGTGGTTCTGACAGTTTTTCGTTGTAATAAGTTATTCGGCATACGAAGAGGTTAGGTACATAATATGTACCTACGTGGAGTATAATTGTGTAAAATGACAAATTAAATTTCATTTCGAATGGCTCTATATTAATTGATCATAAATGAAGAAATTAAATTTAGAACGAAAAAGGTGTTTTTAAAGCTTTTACTATTATTTATATTTTTATTAGAAATTATTATTATTTATAATATTTTCTTATGTTAAATGGAAGTTGAATATACTTGATTGTTCGCATGGATTCAAAGTAGGTATGTTGATTATTTATTTTATAATAAAATATCAGAAAAAAAGTTTAAGTTTTTATCCAAGATTATAAAAATATAAAAATTATAAAAAATATCTTTTTTATTAAAATAACAAAACCATACTTATATCTATAATTTCATTATTAAATAATATGACCATGCATTAAATAAATCTTAGGGGCCGCCACACTAACATTTCTTTTCTCTTTCCACATGATATAGAAATAAACATATTCCGTATTTCCACGATTACAACTCTCTGATTCAGTTTAGGGCTAAGGTACGTTTATATATTTTATAAAGAATAATATTTCCTGGGCTTTGACCGGATAGATTTTTAATATTTACACTTTTGAACGAGTTATTGATGGTTAAAAATAATCGAAATTATTTTAAATGATTAAAAACATAATGCTTATATTTATAAAAAATATAAATATTATAAATATATCATTATAAAATATAATATTCTTTTTTACAAAATATATAATAGGTTTCTTCGCCCTAAATTGAACCAGAGAGTCGTAATCGTGGTAATATGAACTATCTTTGTTCTTATATTATTTGGGAAATAGTCAGAGAAAACAAAATTTGGTGACTGGTATAGCGGCCTCTTAATACATTCTACTTTCAAACGTTCGATCCCGAGTGTAGATATTTATTTTATTTTTGTTTAAAATATTATTGTAACCATTTTGTATTGAATAATATAACAATAATATTTAGAATTATTCAAACAAAAACTAAAATTGATCAAATAAAACATAAATTTTAATTGAGAACTGTATACATTTATATTATTATAGACTAATAGACTATAGACTAGGTATTGGTATAATAATATTGTACATGCATATTTATATGGACAAACTAATAGGTACTATATAATAAATATTACATTAAAAATAATAATGACTCTTATTGTTAGTTTTATACATATATATACGCCTTATGGTTGTATTTGACTTTTCGTTTCATTCAAAATTTCGAACAATTTTAAAAAGAATTTATAGTTATACTGTTGTATAAAATAATGTGGATGTAATAAATAATATACATAAACGAATTTGTAATTAACGAGATTTAAGCTATTAGATGATGTTTAAGGTTTAACGATTTACATTCGTATAATCGTATACCTATATAATATATATATAGAGATATATTATAATATAAGATATAAATCTTTATTTTAGTCTATAAATATTATATCTATTTTCACACATAATATAATATGATCCCCTTTAAATAAATCTGTCCTTCATGTTTTAGAGTCACAAAGTGCACATTTATTTTCAAAAGATCATTTTCAATATTTTAAAAGATACTGCATTTCATTAATAACGATTTTGCATTGTATACTGTTACTTATTGTATCTATATCATTATATAAGTAAAAGGTAGTACCTAGTATACCTATCAAAACCCATTATTATACTGTACTTGATTCATCTATATATTTTGAAATTTTTTTTTCGAAGATTGTTTATTATACCTAATGACTTATTTTATTACATTTAAATTAAGTATTTAATATGTAAAATACATTTTAAAAAGGGCAGTGTTTATTGATTAAAAATATTGTGATCATGTATCATAATTTATATTTATTAAATTTATTTAAATAAGAAATATAAAAATATTTTAGTTAAATTTTAATATAAGAATATTAATAATAAGATATAATAAGGAAAAAATACAAACTTAATTTAAAAATATAATATCGTTATTTGCCAAATTGTTTGTGATACACCTACCTTTTAATGTAAAAGTTACAGAATACAGGATAACATTTTTGAAATTGTTGTCATGTCATGAAAACCATTTTATTATTATTATTATTATTATTAATAATAATTATTATAATCGATGTGTACGAAAAACGGTTCTGAATTGAGGCTTATATTACTGATATAAATAGGCTTATATAAAAGCTATTTGCTTAAAATAAATCCAATATTTAGAATTTCATTGTGTATAGTAAAAGATAATACCTAATATAATACTTACCTAAAACTATACCTATTTAAACTTATGAAGAACGTTATATTAAATTTTCAAAACTTAGTTACACAACTTTTTAAATTACATAATACATTTTTTGATTTTTATCTACAAAATAATTTGTGAATTTTATCAAAATTTCAAAATCTCCACATAAAAAAAAATGTGCCCATGTATTACCAATATTTTTGAATAACAATAAAAATGATACAAATGATATAGAACATTTTATAACTATTTCATAATAATTGATAAAACATAACATTTTAAAATTTCTATAAATGCCTATAAATAGCTTAAATTTAATGATAATTTTAATTAACATAAAGTAGATGATTGAATTAATAGTGGAATGTTTCGAGTTCTCTTATTTTTGAATAATAACAATAATAATTTGTTAGGTTAAAAAAATTGTTATTATGTCGTATTTTCTATATTTTATACTAAAAACAAAATTTATGTAAAGGTGTAAAAAGGCCAAAACTTTCAAATGTTCTTAAGTAGCAAAAAAAGAGCTAAATTATTATGAAGATTATATTTAGTTAATATAAATATTGTGATTTGAAAAATCCAAGTCTATTTAGTTGAAAATTCTTTTTTAAATTTAAACAATTCTAATTTACAACAAAATCAATGTTGAATCAAAAACTGATGTTGCGTAATTGTTTACTGATTTTGTTTTTATTTTTAAAAGTACTAGGAGTTTTTAATTATTTATATATCAAAGCACCAAACAACCAACATTCTCCCAGTTACCACCATTAAAGTTGAAAATTAGTGTAGGTATTCGAGCTGCTCCGAGAATGATGACCGACAAAAAAAAAATTTTCATCATTATAATACAAATATATTTAAACTATATATTATCATTATTTATTATAGTTTATTTATTACATTTACCATAATACTTGTACTAGCTTGTTTGTTTTCATAGTTGCATAAAATAAAATGTATATTATTTATTCGTATATTTTTATAATATTCAATACGTATTCGCATTCCAACACGTAATTTATTAAATAATCATTCAATTTTAGCTTATTAAATATACCGGTAATACGATATCACTTATATCTAAGAAAATTAATTGGTAAAGTCTAAGTTTCATAGAAGCTTGGTGTTATTTTAATTGTTTTTAGAATGTTAACTACAAAATATACCCACAGTAAGTGCGTATATGTAAATAACTAAGAGTCAATAAAATGTATAAACATTTTTATAAGATACTTAATAATGTTTTATAATAGCTTAACCTTAAAGATTACACTATATAGTATATATAGACATACAGTTAATCTTAACATTATACGTTAATTATGAGTTAATTTTTAATTTTTATTTTTTCGCCACATACTTATTTATTAAGTAAAAATATTAAGATGCTATTTATTAATTATGTGCTGATTATAGAGTTATCAACTAAACATATTATTGTTATAATATTATTATTTGCAGCTGTCCATATCAAATTTGATACAACGCACGAATATAAATTTATATTTTTAATTTTATTATAGTTTTATAAAAACTTTATACTTAAATAAATCAAAATAATTATATATTGTTTTGTAAACTTGCAGTTCATTGACGAAAATGTAACATTTACAACGTGGACGGGCATTGTTTTATCATCAATATTTGAACTAGTTCCTGAGTTGAAAAATAAGAACATAATATTCATCACAAATCTAGGTATATTTTCTATACTTATAATAATGTTTATATACGTATATAGATATGTATTTGTCACAAAGTCAAATCGTGCTTTTCGACACACATACAGACACATATTTTTTCATAACACCTAACTACGTTGTTAAATGACCAGTGAAATATTTATTCATCTCTTGAAAAAATGTTTTGCATACTTGATATTATTGTAATTAATCGATTTCATATTTTATAAATAATGAACGATATTTTTATTCTTATGAACTGCTATTACTTTGTAATAAATGTAATACGCGTAAAAATTAAAATGTTCTTTTACAGCCAAATGGCATACCTATGAATTAAAAGATACACACATAATTTATAATATTTTTTTTTTCGTAATATTAAGAAAATATTTATACCCGAAACATGAGTTTTTTATGTCTTGCTAACGTATAATACTATATCACATTAAGTTCAGAAAAACCAATTTTGTGTTGTTATAGCTTTTATTACAGTTACTTTACTTGAAAGTAGGATAAGGGCATTGTCTTGTCGGCTTCTACAAAAATTTAATTCATAAGCAAGTACCTAATCAGCGTGTTCAATTACTTATCATTAATATTTAATTTTAATTATTTTTTGTTTAAGTTAAGCACTGCCTACATACACACGTCCCTGCAGGCTGCAGATAACATAAATAACTTATTCACTACACGGCACATGTATATTATATAATATATATATATATATGGATTTACAAGAGATAGGGTGGTTAATATCACAGTTTAATATATAAGTAGTACTATAATATTGTGTTATATAATCTTTAAGTATTTGAGTATGACACTTATTCATTTTAAATAGGTATTTTTATCAGGCGTCTTTGATTCGATGTCTCAATAATTATAAACTTTTAACGCCCGTTGTAAAACGAACTGCGACAATAAAAACCTTATGAATATTCGATATTACATTATGTACCTATTTCGTATGATATTTTCTAATTTTCATAAACAATCTTTATTTTATTTTTAAAATTTTCTGTTTATCTACAACCAATAAACAATTTTTGCAGGTTTAATAATAATTTAAAATTTCTATGCATCATTATTGTAGCTATATAATAATTATATGATATATTATGTGTACACACATATAATTGTTTTATAATTATGTAAATGTATATAATATATACAATAATGTTATGCATATAATATGTTTAAATATAACGCGTATATAATTAACATTAATTACCTATTCAAAGATGAGAGGCTTGTCAAGTCTGGGACTGTGAACACGTACATAAATGATTTTACAAGAGTAGGTACTGATCCAATTCAAACTTAAATATTCGAAGAAGTTTTGTCGGTCTTGGAACTTGTCATTTTTCCAATTGACTTATATCTTATCCAATATTAGACATGAATAATTAAGTGCCATTTTATTAATACCACGTGGTCTATGCACTTTACAAGCGTTATAATCACTATAAGGTATAATTTTATTCCACATAATTTACTTTAGATATCATTACATAGTGTATAGTATAGTATAGCTATAGTAGTAAATAAATACATGTACTATAATCTATAGATACATTATAGGTATAAGCCATAAGATAGGATTTTTGAAATACAATTATGTCTTGACCTTTCTATAATTTATATTGGAGTATATATAGGAATGTCTGCATTTAAAATCTGAAGCTGACTGAATTACTTAACTCGTATTATAGCTTCTATGGTTGTATGTACTTTGTATAAGGTGGTAGCTTACAATAATTATTGACGTCTGACACTCGTCATTGATTTAAGTAAAATAATAAATTGTTCTTCTAACGTATGCCAACAGTGAGAACGATTTAAAAACAGCTACATATGCAATACCAGTGTGTTGCAGACTATTACCAGCCACAACCTTATTTGCAGTCCATCCGATCGTCGAACAACGAACAACGAAGACTTAAACTATCAAGAGAGCTATCCGTCGACAGTATAATTTTTAACTACACTGTCATGGAGTTGCTCTCTTTATGGATAAGTCTACTATCATTTATATGTTCACCTGCGTCAGTCTAAAATTTGTGCAATTTAGTTACAACTTTAAAAACTATCATTATTTATTTTGTAAAAATGTTTAGATGTTTAGTACTAACAGGTGTATATTTTTTAATCTAACCGTACGCGGACAGTTCATAAAAAAAGCTAATTCGTAAAAAAGTTTAGGTATTTGGTAAAATCCATAATTTATCAAAAATACAGTTGGTTAAATAAAACTTATATTTGGTTTGCTATTAAATTCCACATTAGAATTCACATTCAACAGATAACTGTTTAAAAATATTCTTTATTTTCCAATGAGAGTATAGGTACGGTGTAATTGTATTATTTTTTTTTTCTGAACAAGTAGCTTGATTTGTAATTATATTATCACAGGAAACAATATTATACTATATTAATTTAAAATGTATACTTTTTTATGAAGCTTATTGACGTCAACGATTTTTATTAATAAAAACTTTTTTTTTTTTACTTAAATCTAATATAATTTAATTTTAGAACAATAAATAAAAACCTTATTTAAAATTAAGTGTATAAAATATTTTAATTATCGATGAAAAGTACTTTGACACAAGGTGTTATTGACAAAATATTTGCGATGAAATATCACTTGATGATATTTTTGGCTAATTGTCCCTAATTCATTAATAATAATTTTTGTAATGCATCTATGATTGTAAATTTATTATTATGATCATACGTAATTTAAATATATTATTCTTGTATTTGAATTTTAATATAAATAAGTTTATATTTCTGTGAGTTAATAATTTTATTTTTCAACCATAAACTCTGCATAAGTTTAGAGTTGTAAACACATCCATTATAGGTACTTATCTAATAGTTATATGTATCTATTATTCGAGGTCTCGAGATTCTTCAACTGTATAGTTAAATATTATTCATTTGACTAGTTATTTCGTGATAAAGTTTACAATTAATATAATATTATAGTAATATGTAGGTACGCTGTAAGATATAATATGATTCAAATACCATATTATAATTTGGACCATATCCAAATGTCCAATGACTGAATGACCTACCCAATACCTATGTCCTATATATTATAGGTACATTTTATTATTACAAATTCCTATAATTTCACGACGTGTCGACAAAATAGTTTTCAATTATAATTTGTAATAGGTATAGGTAGGTACATACTCGTTTATTACTATATTGTTATTTATTATTATGGCATTGCTGAATAATTAATATATCACATTTTGACATGATATATGAGTGCCTAGTGAGTAGTGTTCACAGTATTCTAGTTTACTTTAATTGTATTTGATATTTATACAATGTAGTATACATGCTATATACCTATAGGTTAAGTTTTTTCGAAGTATAGAAACAGGTGATAACATCAGTGTGTATGCCAAAGGGAATGTAGTCAGAATAGTGGAATAAATATAAGAATGACACATTTAATACTATAGCAAAATTGTTGACATTGGATTTAGAGGATATACAGATAATATTATATATGGCCAAAATAATGTTATTGGTCTCGTTTGTAAAAAAAAATATAATATGGAAGTATATTAAATTAAGATCAATGAATATATATGATAATATATACATATATAAAAGATATGAAATTTTATTTTTTTTTTAGCAATGGTCTAGTTGATAACAAATATTATTTATTTAGAAAAATTCAAGTTTTCACAAACATTTTATTATTGACATCTATTTAAAAATAAGTAATGTAGTTATAGGGATGGGGTTAACCTGACTTAAATTTTTCCCTGACCAGTCAAAAATATGTATGTATAACTATTAAGATGTAAAAGTTTTGTTTTGTTATAAAGACACCGGAGAGTACTATAGGCAGCTTGTTTAATTTAACTGAAAAAAATCGTGGGAATATATTATAACTTATAAATGAGAAGTATATGGTATATAGCTAGTGATAATAATATTAAAAAAATAATTAACTTTATTAGATATAGATGGATATTAAAGGTGTTTATAAAAATGAATTATTAATTAACTAAATTTATAAGGTTATACTATATGTTATTATACTATATTGTTATTATTTGATTAGTGAAGCTATACATTATATAATTTTTAAAGTTGATGTGGATGGGGAAAAAGGTACTTGGAAGGCATTTATAATACTCAAATATTTTTTCAATTGAAACAGTAGGTATGTACCTTTGTATAATATTATAAACCATTAGTTATACTAATGAAGCGTAAGTACCAGCCTTGACTATATATGTAAGCGGTAATATGGTAGGTATTATTATATAAGCTTATAGGTATTAATATTATATTGAGTAAGTTATAATAGGATAATGAATACTGACATTGATAATGTAATATATAGTATATACAGACCTTAGAGTAGGTATATATTAACTATTAAGTATATGTTATATACTTAGACTGCACATAAGTATATTATAAATTACTTAAATAGAATACTTCTAGAATTTTTTCTGAGCCACTGTTTGGTATGGGTACATAATTTATGTATACAATTCTGTAGGAATTATTCATTTACATCATATTAATTTTTCTAAAATTATACTTTGAGAACCATTTAGAATTACTTGGGGGCCACCACAAGAAGATGGTTCTTATCGATCACCAAAGATTGTTATTTATAATTCATTACATGTTTTTATCTATTTGTTTAATTTCGTCTTATCTATATGCATCTATAGACGTAAAGTCGTTTAAAGTCTTAATAATGTTATTATTACAACTATAATTATTTACAATAATTTTTAGTTTTTTACATACCTACCACTGTTTGGTGTTTTCAAAAATTTTACACGGATAATAGTTTTAGTTTCAAATTTTATTCTTACAAAATTGTATACATGACAAGTTAATATTAATTGGTTTATATTTTATTCTAGTTTTATGGCTTTTGGATATTAATTTAGAACTGTTTATTTTATAAATACATTAGTTTGAATACTTACGGATAATATACTGCAATATTGCATAGTCGTTAGACATATCATTTTATTAATTGTATTGTTATTTAAACACTGCGTAATCAAATTATGGATTATCAGTAGTCCTACCCGTTTTCACCTACCTATATATTTTTGATAGAATTATGACTAAATAGTATTTACTAAATATCATTATATTTATATTATATAAAAAAAAAAACAATCCTAAGCGGAGAGGTCTAGCAGCCTTAATCATAAAGTAAATAATTATATTATAATATAGTATAAATAATAATGTTTGACGTTTGTATCTAATATATTATATCAACTTATATAACATAACATTTTATTATAACATCTTTCTGTAAATACTGCAAACCAGTAAAAATAGATTTATAGTAGGTATCTATAAATAAATACAATTTTAAAATAAATAATAGTTTCTTTTTATAATTGGACATTTTAAAATTATCATCTTACTTAAAAAGTTAAAAATAATAATATCAATAAAAGGCTAATTGGGGGCCTAGATATTAATTTTACCTAAGTTTTATAATAGGCCAATTCACTTTAATATCAAAATTAACAGCACGCTAGGCAACTGGTGAATGAAAATTTACCATTTCGTATACGTGTGCAAGACAGAGACAACAAATACTACGTACTCTTAATAGGAAATATGCTCTAAAATCTGAAAATCGCTATATACCTATGCAAAAATATGCACTATACATTTTTGATATTTTGTTTGTAGTGTCTTAGAATTGGAATTTATTACTAGCTCACTATTCACTAAGCAATAAATCTAATAAGTAGGTAGGTAGTAAAAAAAAAACATGCAAATGCAACAACTTCTGAGCCTTGGGCCACTGATAAAGTGATAAGTATTAAATCAAATTCACTTATTAAAAATGTGTAGACTTTCACAACATATACATTATACATATATAAATAGCACGATTAAAGATTAAAAAAAAATTGTACAAAAAGATGTAGGTACCTATCTATGCTTATTATTCTTTAATCGTGATAGTTAAGTAGGTAACTAAAAACTTTAAAACGTAAATTTGGATCTCATTCTACACGACGACTTCCATATATTGTTGCAGACACTTGCTTTCATCCTGCATTACTGCAGATAGTTTGAGTTATTCTATTTATCAGTAAGAATACAATATTATTAGATAGTAGATACCCATGGTTTTAAAACCATTTTAACATCATCATGTAGCATATAAGCTATTGTAAATATAGAATATAGATAGTATATTATTAGGTATGATGGTCGTATATAATAAATTATAAAGATTGTATATTTATTATTAGAATAAAAATATTACACAAATATACATATTATTATATTCAAGTTATTAATAACAAATAAAATTACAAGAAAATTGAAAACATGCCGAAAATTACACAAAGTGAAACTTTAATTCGTATTTGCATGAAACGAATATAAAACCTACTTAGCATCTAATTCGAATAATGGAAAAGCTGCAAAATGCAACAACATCCATGACAAAATATATTTATATTTAATAATATATATTTTGTCATGACAACATCCATGCCCTACTTATTGATATATAATGTGACCGCTTGAGAATAGGATATCATTGATAAATTGACATAAAAACGTTTGACACTTTCGTCGGGGGACTCGGTGGACAGTGGATTATACGCGGAGTAGGTACATAATTTATTATTATTCTATAGATAGACATATCGGGTCCAGGCGTGGGGCATATTATTATTATTATTTTGTTCCAAACGATTCGGTCGACACCGTTTCTCCTCGGCCGCCGCCGCCAATCTCACCAATCGGGTCGCGTTTCTATACGACTACGAGCTACGAGCATACCTTGGTCGCACCGACTCCATACTGATTGCGGCTACATTGCGGTCGTAGGGCGTCGGCGGGCGGCGGCCCGTGCTTAGGTATTTGCTATTTGATCATTTTGGTGTGTACACACTACACAATGATGTGTCGCCGCCGACTCCGCCGCTGTAGTCACCGCCACCACCTTCCCTCTCCAAACGTTTGCTTGGATGAGATCATCGATTCGGGCACAGCGCGTACGAGAGAAGTGAAAGGGAAAATCGTATTTATTTTATTAATATTATTATCATCGTTATTCAACTATATCTATAATAATAACAACGATATTGGTCCATCGCTATTGTACAGACTCTGTAGGCGAACCGTTCCATTATCAATATTATTATTATTATTATTATTATTATTGTTATTGCCGTGTAGGTAATAGGTAGGTATTCTGCTCTCGATTCAACAGTTGTGATCGGGCGCAGAGCAAACGAAATCAAAAAGCGGTGTTCGTCGCACATAAAAGAATTGAATATTTCGTTTCGAATTTTTTGTCTGGTGAGTACATTATTCTATCCTGTTGATTTTGCTTGGGACCCGATTTCGTCTCGCGTTTGACGTGTTTTACCTACACATGTATATTTATGTATTTAATTTTTCTTTTTAATACCATTTTCGTTCACTGTGTAGGTGCTGTATGTTTTACGATTTTGAAAACAAGAAAATCAAATCAATCCAGTTTTGTGGTCATACACCATTACAATAGTGGCAGTGTATGTTCATATATTCATCTTCTATCTACTACACTTACGATTATTATAATATCATCTTAAACGTGTGCCATTGTGCTGTTGTGTCGTATTTTTGACGACGGTTTGAAGATGAACAAAAAGTGTGCCAGATGCGAGAAAATCGTTTATCCTATTGAAGAGCTAAAATGTCTCGACAAGGTACATTTGTTTCATACTCAACAACCCACTACTTTTTGTTCTTCCACAAAGTCTTATATACGCATTAATGTGCAGACTTAGAAAATATTTTTGATTTTAATTTACTTATTGTAATTTTATTAATAGGCTTGGCATAAACAATGTTTCAAATGCCAGTCCTGTGGCATGACATTAAATATGAGAAATTACAAGGGATTCAATAAAGAGCCATACTGTGAAGCGTAAGTACTTAATGCTTTTTTTCTAAATTATCATATGCCCCCTTATTTATAGACTGCTAACTAAAGTAGAGTTACAATAAAATATTGAAATAATTAATATAATACATTATCATAAAACATAATATTAGACTATCATAAAACTATAGATAGTTCAAAAGGACTATAAAACAATTAAACAAAATTAGATAAAGTTTATAGTCCAATCAGGTAAACAATTAATATTACAAATTAGTTATATTTAATTATTGGGATTTTTCATGGGAGATAACACCAGCGATCTTATGTATACTATATTGATTTGTTTTTATTTTATCTGTAATAAAAAAAGAGTGTTTTAAGCAATAAAATAATATTATATAATGCATAACAAAATAACATTACATATATATAGAGTAAAAAAAAAAATATTGAATGAACCTAATACTGAAGGTCCAGTTAAAAGTGTATTATATTAATATTTTAATTAATAACATAAATTGCTTAAAATTAATTTTGTTTAATACCTAGGTTGATGTAAATCACTAATTTAACACATTTTAAGAACTAATTTAGTATGAGCATGTATAAGCATGAAGTCTTAAATCGGTTTTAACTTTTAAGGATATGTTCTGATTTAATTGATCAATTATTAAATTTAATTACAAGCATATAATTTGGTTATACTTATATTTTAAACTTATTCTTCAATTTTGATGTTAAGACCTAAATTCTTTGTTAAAAACTGTCAACTGGACTTGATATGTCTTTTCTCATTAAAATTATAACTATAAGTTTAGTTTTGTTAGAGTTTGAAAAAAAAAATTGTTTAACAAAGCAAATTACTTTGATTTCAACATATTTATAATATTTAAAATAAATAATTAAAGGTTAAACAATTATCAGAAAAAAAAAATCATGTTAAATTTATAAATCTTTAAATAGTTTTATTAATTTGTAAAATATTGATTAACTAAATTGCTTAACAGTAAGTTCTTTATTTAATGTTGTTGTTATTGATTGTTTTTTTTATATATATAAATAAGATTAAATATAAATATGTACAGTATATTAATTGTATATTTTAATATTAAATTATTATCAGTTTAACTGGGTACATGTAGGAATAAGGATGTACTTTGTCGCGCAGATAGCGGACCGATTCCCTACCACAATCTTGTCTTTTGAGCTGTATATATCAATTGCTTTTCGTTTTTGTTAGCCAATTAACAACGACCTGCGCATGGTGAACTTGTTTTGGTACGCCACCCAGGTACATTCTTATTCTGCAGCGAGTATACTAAGTATATTTGTATAGACAAATTAATATAAGAGCTTGATATAAAAAAAATATGATTAATTTTAGTAATTGTAAATGATTGATACACTAAATAGATAATAGATATGTGTTAGGTTTGGAATAATGTGTGAGCTTGTGTAATATATATTCATGTAAATTGTATTTGATTCAATAATAAATTTTTGATAAATGCGTTTACTTACTTTTTCTCAAAATTTAATTTTTTGTAACATTTTTTATTTAAGAGGACGTCATACCTGCATGTGTTGTCTCTGTCTTAAGAATGTAAGGCATAGCAAATTTGTGTTTAGCAAATTCAATTTTATACTGTTAGCTTTAATATTAGAGTCAATTTATCTATTATCAACTTAAATATAATAATATTATCTTGGTAATCTCTTAAGTTTATATTGATATTTTAAATTTTAAGCAAGTTACGAGCATTTTAAAGTTTTAATATTTTACATAACTATAACTTACTTAAAAATTAAGATATCAATAAAAGCCTGTGAGATGTTCTAGATAATATTATAAGTTTTAAATTTGCAATATAGGTAAATTGACTCTAGTATTAAAGCTAACAGTATAAAATTGAATCTGCTGAACTCTAATATGCTATGCCTTAAGTTTGTAAGGCGGATATAACACATGCGGGTATGATGTCCTCTTAAAATGTACAAAATATTTAAAATTAATTTTTTTTCTATTTAGGACTGTTATTCATAGTAAAAATTATATTTTCTGATGCTATTTAAGTATAGAATTGTAAGAAATACTGTTGTTCATTAAATTGTGAATTAAAGTTTTTTAAAGTATATGATTTTTGAAAAAAATGAACCTTACATGATTAAAATGTATTCATATACTACGTTTTATAGGTTTTTAATTTAAAACTTACTCAATATTTCTCCATCTGTGGTTTTAATAAACCAATTTTTTGCCTTTTATAGTAAGAATTGAAATAAAAACAACTAAATGTGTCACATGCCATATTATACAACCACGTTTGTAATTATATAAATAATAGCTACAACTGAAGGCTGTTATTTTTTAGTCATAAACTCATAAAGATATCATATTATGCTCCATTGTCTTATTCGCACTTATCTTAATAACAGTAATATAATACTACCTATCAATTTTATTTATGGGTTATTTATTTCTTGCATAATATGTATTTATAATTTTTATTCATATTGTTTTATAAGTATTATATTGGTAGTGAATATTTAGTCTAGTTAAAACTGTTTAGTCATTGAACTAAATAAACATAATAATATATTATATTATTTAAGTATATAATAATATGTAAATATCTTATTGTTTTATGAGACAAATAAATTAAAAATCAAACATGATTAAATGTTTTATTATATTCAAATACTAAAAATTAATAACTAAAACATAAAAAAAAAAATAAACTTAAAACTTAATAATTACAAAATAAATGATTTGATAACTAAATACTTTAAATTTAGAAAAAATATATTTTCCAGTGTCCCCACACAATTCTTTATTAACAGCTTTGAAATTAGATTAGTGTGAATTAAAAATATATATATTTATATATATATTATGAAATAATTTATTGTAAAAATAGTTTAAGAATTATAATTTATAACAGTTTTCTATAATTGTATTATGTTAACTGCTAGTAGCAAATTTAAAAGTGATTCAAGAGAGAGGGATAATTTTTTAAACTATGAAGATATAATAATGTTCAATATAATGACAAAATATTCCATTTAATGCTGTTTCATTGATAATTATAAGTTGGTAAATAATACATTGAATTTATTTATCATTTATATTTAGTACCGTCTGGCTTCTTGCATAACTCTTAAATTTGAATCAAATATAAAAGTACCTACTTATTAAAATAAAAATTATTTAAAAACTACTACAGTATTAAAATTTAAAGATTCGTCAGATTTTATTTTTGAAAATTGACCTACAAGGATAGGAGAATAATCCTATCATGCTTGCATCCATTACTATTGACTTAATGTCTAATTTATTTTTTCCATATTACTAATTAATAAATTGCAAAACATATTTCAGACATATTCCAAAAGCAAAACATACAACTGTAGCTGAAACTCCGGAGTTAAAAAGAATTGCTGAAAATACAAGATTACAATCTAATGTAAGTACTAAGTATATTTAAATATAAAAGATTTTTAATTTGAGTTATTGAAAAAATAAATGTTCAATCATTATTTTATGAAAACAAATATTTCATGCCATCTTTATGGATAGATAAATAGCTGTAAGTAATTTAAAATTAGTTGTCTACAAAAAATAATGTAGTTCAAATAGCATATTAATATGTTTTATTTAAATTAATTGAGTAATAGTATTATAAAAAATAATTATCTAATAATATTAGTTAATTACTTAATTTAGTTATAATAAATATGATTTGTATTCTTATTAAGAGGACGTTATACCCCCCGCATGTGTTGTCTCTGTCTAACTAATGTAGATCATAGCAAATTTGCGTTCAGCAGAACACATTTTGTGATGTTAGCTTTAATATTAGAGTAAATTTACCTATTATCAAACTTAAAGGTAATAATGTTATCTATACTAGTTGCGCCGAGAGAGTGCAAGTCGGCCGCGCATCCAAATGAAGTCGATCAAATAGCCGATTATCCGATGGTGGGAGATGCGCGAACTACGACGAGTTTTGGTCGGCGCAACTAGTATAGAGCATCTCATAGGCTTTTATTGGTATTTAAATTTTTAAGCGAGTTATAATCATTTTAAAGTTTTAATATTTTACATAACTATAACTCACTTAAAAATTAAGATATTAATAAAAGCCTATGAGATGATCTAGATAATATTCTTACCTTTAAATTTGATAATAGGTAAATTGACTATAATATTAAAGCTAACATCATAAAATATGTTCTGTTGAATGAAAATTTGCTATAATCTACATTAATAAGACAGAGATAACACATGTGGGTATAACGTCCTCTAAATTTATTAGTTTTTGAATGGTTAAATATATGTCTAGTTTTTTTTTTCTTTGAGATTGTAGAATTGCTTGATTTCTATTTATATCATATTGCATATAGAAGTGTTTATTTTATTTATAATAAAATATTTAAAAACATTATATTATCTATAAATTGTATATTGTACAGGCCCAATATCATGCTGAGTTTGAAAAGACTAAAGGAAAACTGACACAAGTTGCAGATGACCCAGAAACATTGAGAATAAAAGCTAATTCAAAAAACATAAGGTAATGTAGTTAGTTTAAGTTATGAATTTAGTTAATCTTAATCATTCTAATAATTTTATTTTTATTTAGTAATGCCGAGTATCATGGAGATTTTTTGAAAAAAGCGGAGATGGAACAGCGTAGACATTTATCGAATGGAAACAATGCAGCAAATAATAATGAACCACTAAGTAATAAAATAAAATATAAATTATTTAGTTAATTTAAATTATAATACTATTATTTGTTCAAATTAAATAGAAAAAAATGTTATTGCGAACAAAACAATTCAAGATATTGATCATAGTAAAACTATTAAACAAAATAAAGTACAGCAGAGTTATAATAGTGGAAACATTAGATATGCGCCTCAGAAAGTTGAAAATACACAGCACCATACTAGAGTAGAAGACTCTTCAACTAAGATTCCTGCATGTTTAAATCGTCAATCTTCTACTTTAATTTATTCATCTGATAGTGGAGATTTAAGTAAGTTGTAATAAAAATAAAATTTGAAAATAGTATATTATTCAACACCTTAATTATATACTTATAAAATATTATCATTGACAAGTTGATATTATTTTTTTAAGGGGATTCGATACCGTGATTTTCTGTTTTTGTCTAATGCACGCGCGGCATAGGATTTTAGACAGATCCTTTGCCAATCATACTAATTGATCTAATGAAGCGATAAGAATTCTGAAAACAGATTTGAATTTGTCGTCAAGTCTATTTAGAATCGACTTTCTCACATTTTTGATATTTTCCTCCAAATTTCTAAAAAAATTATGTTAAAAAAGAGTAATTAGAAATTGCTGTATTTCAATTTTTGGAGAAGTTAAAATCAAAAAATCAAAAATCTGGGAAAGTCAATTTCAAGTAGACTTAATGCCAAATTCAAATCAGTTTTTAGAATTCTTATCGCTTTATTGGATCAATTAATATGATTGGCAAAAGATCCGTCTAAAATCCTATGTCACGCGTGCGTTAGACAAAAACAGAGCATCACGGTATCGAATGCCCTTAAGTATAACTATTATCATGTACCATGATATTTATTACTTTATTTTTAATGACACAATAAAATATGATATATTAATATAATATGATAATTTACAGTTAATAATGCATACAACAATCACATTGGTTCAATAGCTGACTATGATCCTATTAAAAAACAACCGTCGTATGGTGGTGTTAAGTATACTAATAATTCTGAAAGTCAAAACTATAACCTCGGGGTGTGTATTTATAATTTTTTTAACCAATACTTTTGCAATAATTGAATTTATATATTTTATTTTTAGAGAGTTTACCGAGCCATGTATGATTATGAAGCTCAAGATTTGGATGAAGTTTCATTTACTGATGGAGATTTAATTGTCAATTGTGCCGCTATAGATGATGGTTGGATGACAGGTGTTGTACAAAGAACAGGCGAATCTGGTATGCTACCAGCAAACTATGTTCAACCTGCAGCTATTTAATTCTGATTAATAATTTTGTTACATATTATTTGTTATGTTTATAATATGGTGAAAATGTAATAATTTTATAGTAATTTGTTTCTACTAATTCCCAAAACTAATTTATATGTATTACTTCAGCTAAAGAAATTAAGAGCAACTAATTTATGTGATATCAAACTTGTTAAACTAAAACTAATTTAAGATCACTTATCATAAATAAATTTATAAAATATATTCCTAAATTAAAAAAAAAAAATACTATTAAGTGAAAGAAACATTCCAGTATTGTAACTAGTATTGACATATTTTTATTGTATAACTTAAAAGTAAACTTATTTATGATTTGCACCAGCAAAGTAATTAACATGAGATTAAAATTTATTATTTTAAATTTATAAATAAATATGTGCTTATTTTTTTTTTGTATAAAAATTAATTTATTTCTAGACTTAATAAAAGCAGTGTTATTTTAATATTGTTATGAAAAATTCAAAAATATATAAGACATAATCTTAGTAAATTAACTATCTACCTAGTAATTTATATAAATGAAAACTTATTTTAGCTTTACATAAAATATGTCTTCAATTTGTATTACATGCTGACTATGAAAAATAAATATTTATATTATAATTAAATCTTATTTTAAAACATTTCCCTATTTAGTATATTATTTATTTTTGGGTAGATGCATACTATTTCTGTTATTCCCATGTTTTTTTTTTATATATTATTATTATTATTATTATAATTAATATTAATTAATTCATCGTAATTGTTAATTTTTTTATTGTTATAAATTGATTAAGATTTCGCATAGTATTTTTTCATTTATTGAACATTATGTTTTTTAATTAAAAGCTTATCATCATAAGAACTATACACAATTATACTATAGTTCGCGCCACGAGAGAAGTAACCCTGTGTCCTGACCAAAACGCATTTGAATTCGCACATCCCCCACTTATTTGACATACCGTACTCATAGCCGCCTTCAGTCTGCATGTCCGAAATAGGTTCCTTCTCTCATGGCGCGGAGTATATATAACATATTTAGATATGAACTATGTCTTTTTAAATATTTATATATATAATTGAACGTAGATAAGACATTTTTTTATAAAATAAAATTTTTTTATCCATATTACAAATTATGTATTTTTATAGTTATTAAATGTTGATGTAATCCATACAGAATTTTAAACTTGTATAAGTTAAATAATACCATTACTCGCTGTATTAAACTGAGGTTAGAGATAGTAAGTAGAGTTGGAAATTTAAAAGCATTCACATTAAAATAAAGAGATCGATATTTGTGCATGATTTCCATAAAAATTTATAAATTTAAATGCTTCAAATTAATATTTAATACTTAGTGTGAAACTATCAACATAATATTAAGCCAAGGACAATACATTATAATGAAAATCATTTGATATAATGATCATCTATTCACCATTGAGTTAATTTCTATTCGAGATTAAGAATTAGAATTTATGATTTTGTTATATTTTTTACCACTAAATAAAAATACACTAACAGCAAAAAAAAAAAAAAATTAAACTAAATTATGTAAATATTAAATTTCTAAAAAAATAAATGTTATTAAATGTTAATTTTTTAATAACTTATTAACAGTGGCAGTTTTGGTATTAAATTTTGGAGGAGGCAACAATAAGTTATTAAATACATTTTATAGATATGTGTCAAGTTGTCATGAATAGAATATTGTTTTTTGACATACTAATATTATTCTAATATCTACAGCCATGGTTTCAGTTGTATTTAATATTGATAAATATCTATTTTGTATTAATTACTAAAAGTATGTGATATTGTGATTATTATTTTTTGTTAAATCAAATATATCTTGTTGGTAGTTGGGTGAAGGATGTGCTGACTGATGAGTTATATATTCTTTATTGTCTTTCATTTGACAAAATATTAGCTACTAAAGCGTATTGATAACAATTTTATTTTATTAATTAAATAATAAATACGTTTTGGAAAATATATAAGATTTAACTTAGTTTAATATTTTTGAATAAAATACCTGTGACAAATGTCATTGCTAGTCTTAATTGTACCTTTGTCAAAACAACATTTTGCACCCTTTATATTATTACTATGCACATTATAAGAATATTGTATGCTTTATCGCAGTATCTTTTTTGATTATTATATTCTGCTGAAATATATCATATCTTAAAACATTCATTATTTCAGAAAAAAAGTTTTCAAAAAACATTTTTGTGAATATTTTTAAAAGTTAAGTCAAATTACAAATTCCCAAGTAACATATTAGAATAACAATTATATATTTTATCATTTTAATTGTTTTTTAACAACAATAAGGTTTTTACTTTATTAATGACAAAATGCATCTTTAATTCCTTATTCTAAAGTAGAATATTACACTTTTGTGTATAAAAATTAAATTTTAGAAAATTAGTTTATAAGTTACAACTTTATAAGTATTTAAAGTTTTGATGAGCAGAGTAGTGGATCAATATTTGACCTTACTACTTTGTGTTTTGGCTCATTTAAACTTTAAATACTTATAACTTATAAGTTATAAGGTATAACTCAATATATAGGTTAAAAAGTAAAAACTTATACATTTTAATGATAAAAAATAGTAAAATTTATATTTTATTATAGAAATGTGGTATTTTATGATCTGGTAGTTTTTTAAATAATAATTGTCTTAATTTAAATGGATCACCTGGCATAAATACATACATAATTAAATGGTTATAGGCAAAAGTGCAACACACTAGACCAGGCGCGTAGCCAAGGGAGGTGTTACAGGTGTAGTAACACACCCCCTCAGCCGTAGTATACTACTATACCTACTCATAGTTTACATTTTTTTATTTTATTAATAATAACTAATAAGTATTCATTTTATGTGTATATGCCTACTATGTAATATCTATGAGAGCATATTTTGCACACAGGGTAGTTTTGTCATTTAATTTTGAATAACACCCCTCTTTGAAATTTCTAGCTACGCGCCTGCACTAGACTTAGACACATAGTTCTACTTGTTGTTATACCAAGCAAAATTTAAAGTAGGTATATAGAAATAAAGTGTTATATTTGTCTTTGCAGTTTGCCGACAACCTGGTAGCAACATGGAGCTGGCAATGAAACAAGACTACTCCAAGTCCAGCATGTGTTTATGTACCTAGCAGAATGAAAGATTATTATTTATTATTATTAATTTTGTAAAGTTGGTAGGTAATTAAATTTAAAATAACTATAGTTACAGATCGAATGCAAGATGATCTGACACATGCGTTTGGTATATGTATATATATATTTATACCTAGTAGATTTAATCTAATAAAATAATGATATTATTTACATTATTTTTATATTATAATAATTAATAATATAATAAAATATGATTATATCATATATTTTATAAATTTTGTGGCCATGGTTTTGTATCCTAGATAACGACAGGTTCCAAAAAAATCGAGAATAATTTCTTAAAATGTATGAATTAGTTAAAACGAAAAAACAATATTTTTAACAGTATCGAGTTGTATTGATATCTTAATGACTTAACACTTAACGATGCGGTTATATCTACGGCTACATACTACGTAAAAGGATATCGAATAATGGTGTTTTTGAGATAAATAAAATTGTGAACATGTTGTCAAAAAAATAATAGTTTTCATGCAATGTTATGAAAACAATTTTATTACTATTATGATTTATAATTCTTGGTTTGGAAGATATTTTAAATACATACTTTGATAATATTTGTACTTATATAATGTGTAATTTACCAATCTAAATAAAAAGCATGAGACTTAGTGTTGAGCCCTATACATGCACTTTCTTCCCTTTTATTCTCATTATAGTAGTAGAGAAGATTAGTTTGCATGCATTCATATACGACTATACATTATTTATACATATATTATGGATTCGATTCAGTGAACGGTTCTTGTTCTTGTAAATTAGTATACAGTCATAATAAATAAGAATAGCATATTTTAAAAATAAACTTTTCGGGCTTACAATCAAAGACGTGTCTGAACCCTATTCGACTAATTGATTAATTGGAACAGTGCCGTATTAACGTTTAAAACACATAGGTACTTATGTGGTATTATTATAGACACGAAGATATGATGTTCGTGTCCTGTGTGATTTTTCTGTCTAACAAAGTATAATACCTATATTACATTTGCATTCAGAAAAACCAATTTTTTGTTGTTAGTCATACCGTTGTATTTTATTGAACTATTATCAAAATTTACGGTGAAATAATTTATATATTTGTACGTTAAATTCCTTTTAAACAATTTTAAGCTAGTACGTACCTAATGAACATTTTTAAATTGTATATTAAGAAGAATATTTTTGAAAAATCAATATTTCTCATACCATTTTTCAGACTTAGAGGATTGGAAATATAATAAATTGTATTAATATTGGCATGGTTAAAAGTATTCGTTTTGCTGTTTGTTTGACTTTTAGATTCTGAACGGAGTGATGAATATATTGATTCTACAATTATGTGTGTATATTTTTTTATTTTTTTATTTCTGGTAGTTTTCAAAAGCGTTAGGAAAAACCCTGAAAAAATAACGGAAAAACGGGAATTTTTACGCATAACCACTTCGACAAAATCAATTTTTTGATTTTGCTGTAACTCAAAAACGAATCATTGTAAATACTTGAAATTTTCACCCGATGTTTATATTAGTTATATTAGCGTTATCTATTTACGATTAAATTTTCAAAATATTTAGAATTTTTTTAAACTATTTATAAACTATTAAAATTTTCAATTTTCTAAATTTTTTTTTTGAAATGCCAATAAAAAAAATTTGGCTTTCCAGAAAAATTTTAAAATTTAATACAACGTTTATTATAAGTTGTACTAGTTGTTACTACTTAGTTTATCATAGTAAAAAAAAAAATCAAAAATCGTTAGTCACAATTTTCGTTTATAAGCATTTAAAGTTCAAATGTTTACGAAATATATCAAAATCGCGAAAATGTGCAAGGCATTTTGAAGTTGAAAATTCATAAAATATTTGTAATTTATACCTAAGGTTAAAAAACCCAATACAAGGTTATCGATAAGTTTTTCTTCAAATAACTATAAAAAAAAAATTACAGCATCAATATGGAAACAATTTTATGAGCGTGATGAGCGTTTGATGAGTGTTTTATGAAATTTATTTTTTTACTAAATCTAATAAAATAACGATATATTACATTTTAAATAAATGTAATAATATAATATATTCTACTAATTATCATGGACTGACAAATTATCACCGTTCAGAATCGTTTTTCGTATACAATGATACCTGTCATTGCATTCAAATTTAATACATCCATTATAGTGACCAGTGACTTACTCTCCATTTCTACTACACAGCAGAGCGATATCCACTTGCCCACCTTTTTTTTTATTTTATTGTTAAAAACCCTCTGGCAGCATAAGTCATTGAGCGTACAAAAGATTTTCATAAACTTATACATTTAAATTTAAAATATTAACTATTATATAAGATATATTCTGTACATAAAGATTTTTCAGATTTTGATTTGAAGTTTGGAGGCAACTGGCAAAGATGAATTATTATGAAATTGAGAATTGACTGAGAAATGAGGATAATTATGTAATAGGTATTTAAAGTATTGATTTGAGAAGACTGGAGTTTGTACCTTCTTGCGCTGCGATATTTTGGTGATCGGTAATTGTTAAGTGTAGATGGTGACTTGGATTCCGCAGACGGTAAATATTGTCGGTTTTTCTGTGAACTGTGAGAAATTTTAATGTATCTAATTCTGAAACATTTTATAAATTTTGAAAACTTTAAATTGTCTAGGTATTTTTATGAAGACATTCTAGTTGTCGACGGTGTGTTTAATTTAATATAATTTAGCGGAGTATAAGATGTTTTTTTTATATGATTCTTTTTTTCCATCACGGATTATTACTTATTTTTAAATCGTTTTCTCCGATTGGAAATAAATAGAATATCCGAGGACACAATTATTAAGCACGTCCCAAAGATAGCTGGTCACAATTGATATCTAATCTGTTTGAAAGTACCTAATTATTTGTTTTATTAGGTATAATATAAAAACGTTAATGTTTGGTAATTATTTACAGCAGCGGTTCTCAAACTTTTTTTTTACGTACCACAGGTATATTATTTATCAGATTTTATCCATTTATTTTAAGTTTGTAAACAAGTAACTCATTTTCCCCACCACAAGCTATGTTTAAAGGGGTAAATTAATCAAAATGTATTGTAAATTTTATTTTAATTTGCTTTTTACTTATTCGTATTGCATATTTCATTAGATCTTGTTTTACTAATTCGGATTTCGGACCATACAATCTATTATTAAATAATAATTACTAATTTATTGTATTATGCTTGTTATTTTCCACACGCAGTATTTGTAATATTATATTTTAAGACTTATATCCGTATATATTAAAGAAAAAATTAATAACATTATAAAATTATCGAGCATTATATTATTATTTATTATATAATGTTATTTGTTTTATTTGCTATATAATACTAGTAAGTAATATATCCACCAAAGCACCAAATTTAAACTTCAATTTTAATTATGGTAATAGTAAGTCAAAGTTGGTAATAGGATACGCTAAAATAAATCTGCGTAACATGATATCCCGTAAACAAAATAAAATAGAGGTGGAAGTAATGCTTTTGTGCCAGGTAGTGTAGCTGAGAAGGGATAGTAGTCAGTAGAAGAACCATTTGGACTGCCAGGCGTTCCATATGAGCTTCCGGCGGCTAAATCAGAATTCGCAGAAAAGGGAACTTTAAAAGGGGAGATGAGTAAGTACTACATATATTTGTACTTTGTTATATTGTATAAAGTAGACTAGGCGATACGCAGTCTGATACTATTAACTTTTAAGAAACTATCGTTTCTAATCGGAAATATGAATTTTTGTTTGAAGTATATTTTGAGATCCTTATAAAACAACCATTTTAAACGTATAAAATATAATATCATAACTTTAAACCTAGGCCACTAAAGGTTAAGTTAGAGATTTAAAGTGTCGAAATAATAAAGGACGTTCTTATGAAAATTATATAAGTATTCGCAATGAATAAGTAGACATTTACATTTAAATTGATATAACTGACATTATTTAAACATATTTCTATATGTGTATCTATCTATCTATTATATATACGCCTATAAATGTTTTATATTCTAATAAAATACTTTGTTACAACTATTTATTATTTTTTAGTAAATATTAAATACCTTCTCGAATGGGTATGAGTTTATACAATATACAAGATAAGTAAGTAATTTTAATAGTAACTAACCGTTAGTGGTTATTAGTTACATTAATACCAACAGTGGCGTAATTGAGAATGTTTTATGGGGGGGGGGGATCAAAATAAATTTCTATGGCAAACTTGTGGAGGGCTTTTTTGTATAGGTATTAGACAATATATAAATACAGCTCAAGGGGGGGGATCTATCCCCCATATCCCCCCCCGTAATTACGCCCCTGAATACCAATACAATTTCCAAAATGATATCTATGATTTCTGCAATGATAAAAATATTTATGATTGAGGTTGTCATCATTTTTCATAAAAAATAGTACAAGATGGTATAGATGGTGTACATACTATTTTAGTATTTTACATAAACGTGAACTATAAAATTATAGTTTATCTATAATGTATATTTTTTTCTTTAGTTTTTCCTAAAATTTAATATTTTGTACTATAAAAAGTACCTATAAATGACCACTTAATAATTTTTAAGCTGAAAAAAATATAGATCCTTACATTTAATTTAGGTCTCAGTGACGTGTCCCACCCCTTAATTTGAGAGTGTTAATATTAAGCAAGCATTTAGTATTTATAGCATACAGCCACATATTTAGTTGCTATGTAGAATTTTGGAGCTATCAATGTAGATACAATAATTATATGATAATATATAATATAAAAATTATGTTTAAACCATTTTAAAATCCACCCATAAAAGATTTTGATTAAAATGCTTTTTCTTATCCTCTTTTTGAACGAAAACAATATCAAAGATCAAAATCTCAAATTTTCAATTTTTATTAATATACAAATTGATTTTTTTTATCATTAATAATCTATCAAATATCTACGAAGGACTTTTAAGTAAATTTGATTTTTGTGTTCAGTGATTAAAATTCTTTTAGGGAATCATTTAAAATTTTAAAGATATTAATTAATTACAATATTTTCAAAATTGTATTTTCATTTTGTATAGTGTACACCAGTATTATCAATAATACTTTACATATTACATATATAATACCGTAACAGCCATAGACTCATATAATAGGTGCGACTAAACCTTTCATTTTATAATTGCTATAATCATACTATTACGCAAAATACTAATTACTCTATTCCCCCATTCTCAATATACTCAATAATAATAAATTACCTACTTAAATAAAAGATTAATAATAAGTACCTAATTATCTAAATTAAAGCAACTATCCTGTCTTCAGTAGAAAATGTTTAAATATCTTCAATTTTTAACCAAATTAATTGTTAAAACTTTTTTTAAATATTTCATGCTTGTCTGTATCCAATTTTTATTTATCGTGTTGTAGAAATTGATACTCTTGTATAAGAATATAATATTTAATCCAGTTATTTGGAGATACTAACAAAATATTTGAAATTCTAAGAACCCTTTAGCAACCATCCACCGCCAATGCATTCATGCATAATACATTGCAGTATACTCTATTAATACGAGTATATTATAAAAAAAAGTACATATCCAACAGTTATATTAAAAGGATGTTTAAACTAGATGCGGATTATCAATAGGGCTGTGAATTTAATGCACTTTAAATCAATAAATAAAAAATGCATTTAAAATGTAAAAAAAAAATGCAATGAAATATCCACTTAAAATGCCAAAATTTAGTATAATATATGCATTTAAAATGGTTTTTAATTTAATTTTTATATCGATATTAGTATATTTTATCATATATATAAAAATGTATTTATTAATAAAAAAATACATAAAAAGTTAATTCAATTTGAATTTTGATTTTGAAGTTGAAATTATAAATTTGAGGGGCCTATATACAAACTGTGTAAAACAAAAAAAGGTTTTCAATGATGTTAATTGACGTAATAAAAATACTGGAAAATGAATTAAAAAAGGAAAATATGAACTAAAAAGGCAAAAAATATAAAATAAAAGTTTCATAAATGAATTTATTGTTACATAGTTATAGTTTAAATTATGTACTTACAAAGTTACAAAGCTATGTTTCACAGTCACCAAAAAAAATGCACTTCCCTACAAATTAACAGCCCTATTTTACAAACTGTACAATAAGGATTATTTTCATTCACTAGACCAATTTCACGTTATTAGCTTTAATATTAGAGTAAATTGACTTTTTATTAAATTTAAAGGAAAGAATATCTATGTGTTTATGAATTTGTTTTTATACCATATTTTATATTTTAAACAAGTCATAAGCTAATATCATAAAAGTTTCACCCAACGGCAATTCAATTACAAATGACGATGATTAGACAGGATATTAATTAATGTTTTTATTTTTAGAAATAGGAGAAATGTCTTTTTCCATATGAATAAGATACACATTAAAAATCCTATTTAATACTTGGATGTAACTAAATTTTTATCTTCCTCATATCTGAGAAAGATCTATTACATGTATTACAACTTACAAAAAACCGAAATAGTCAGGGATAAAAACAAAAAAGTATATACCTATATATTTGAAAATATTTTAATATCTAAAATTAATTTTGTTTCCTCTAAATTAAAGTTTGATATTAAACGTGTCAAATAGATTTTTCAACTACCATTATCAGATCCTGTATCTCTTGCTATTATACAATAGTGTATCATTTCATTGAAATTAATAATTTATAAAAATAATTGGTTATATATTCTGTTGATATTCATTATTAGACAACATTTTTGTAAACTAAATGTTGATATAAAATCTCATGATTAATATTTTTCTTTTTTTTTTTAATTCCAACTACTATTTTTATTAGTTACTGACTATTCAATATGGATTGATATTGAATAAATTTATTTAAAAAAATAAGGGCAGTTAAACCCCCCTAGTTTCTTCAAGTAATTGTGTATATGAGTAAGATATAGGTATGCACATATACAAATGCAGTGGCGTAGCCAGGGGGGGGGGTTGGGGGTTGAAACCCCCCCCTTCGGCCGTATTTTTATCAAAAATATAATTTTTATAATATAGAAATACAATCATTTATTCGTGGTGAAATGTATTCTGTTATGCTGTATTCACATTATCGACTGCACTGGTGATTATAATCATTATCATTCAACTATTTTATTATTTCAATACGGTTGTAGATTTATTTTATTTTATTACTAAAACCCCCCCCCCTAAAAAAAATCCTGGCTACGCCACTGTACAAATGTATAATTTGAATGCCTAAAGTTTAGGCTCTAAACACAATATTATAAATTGAACAATTATTTATTCTGCAAACGTTGTAGTAAAAATAATAATATAACATAATGTACTATATTGTCTATACCTATAGTTGGTTTTTACATAAATAATCTTATCGAATAAATTATATTTATGTGTTCTATAACCTATAAATTAAACTATGTCCATCCAGTAAGTTCTGTTTGTCTGTCACCACTATACCCAGGCGCAGATCCAGGGGGGGGCTAAGGGGCTTTAGCCCCCCCTCTTTGGACGTGTATATACTTATATATTATTACATATTATAATAATATATTAATATATTACTTTTCGAGCACCAATGACTATTCGATGTCGGCAGTTGGCGGATACCATAGATACTGACATGAAAATATGATATCAGTCATCAGATATATCATTATTATCATAATATATGAAATGTCAAGAAACATAAAATAGGCGTGTTTTCACGCTTAACCAAATGTAACTTGGTGGCTAATTGCTACATATTTAAATACCATAGAGAACACTGTTCTATCGAAATACCCATCGATATCGACGATGTCAAAAATAGATTTTCTCGACAAAGGAGAATGAAAACTGAAGATTGGTCAAAAGACTAATGAACTTATTTATCTTAATATCTAACTTATTATCTTTTTATTATTTTAAGATATAATTTAATTAATATACAGAGTGATTCTTTTAAGTGGGTACACTAATTATCTCGAAAAGTATTCATGTTTTTGAAAATATTTTTTTACATAGTTTAAAATTGTTAAAAAAGCAACGTTTTTATTAAAAAATTATATTTTTAAATATTTTTTATCCTTATAATTTTTTAAGTTTTTTACTTTTTTGAATGACAACATAGATTTATAATTTCATGTTCCAAAGCAGATTAATTTTTTGAGTATTTTGATAGGTTCATAAAAATTGAATTTAGGGCTAGTAGTTTATAAGTTATACGTATTTAAAGTTTAGACAAGCGGAGTAGTGGACAAACATTTTGCGGGGTAACCTCGTACCACTCCAGTCCGCGCAACTAAACTTTAAATACGTATAATTCATAAACTACTAAAAAAAAAAATTGTAATTACAATATTTGTAAAAAAATATTTTCAAAAACATGAATACTTTTAGAGATAATTAGTGTACCCACTTAAAAGAATCACCCTGTATATACCTACGTACTAAAATTATATATTTTGTCTTTGTGTGATATAATTTATAGCCCCCCCCATTTCATATTTCTAGATCCGCCCCTGACTATACCTAGGTAATCAAGGTGACTCTAAATATCTAATCGGTGTTAATGTGTTATCAATGTTAACAATCATTTATTCATCATTAATCATTTGGTATATTAAAGTATTCAAACAGATTACTTTTAATGTAGTATATATTTGTTTTTGTTTTATAAATGTTATAATTATAAACAAACTTGCAAAATGCAACTACGGCGATTAATATTCAGAATATTTTATTAGATTTTTTGGGCTAATAATTTAGATATATTTATACCTACGTATTTACACATACATACAAAATTAATATATATTTATTTTTGGGTGGTCGCCTTATTAGTTTATGTGGTAATGGACCCAAATGCATTTAGGTTCCAATATTTCTTATTTAAAAAAGTCACTTATTGCTGTGAACATTATTTATGTTTAAATAATTTATACTTGTGTGATGCGTACATATTTATTTTTTAATATTCATTTTTCATCATTATACAAGCAAAACAAAAATAAATCATAATTATATCTTTTTATTATTATAATAATTTAATTATTACATATAATATAAAGAATAGTAAACATAAAGACAATATGTAAGTGTTAAAAAAATTATTAATACATGCGTAAGTAAGTAATCATAACAACTATCATTAATATTAAATCATCATATTACTTTAATATTAATACTTATAGACTACATTCGTTATTCACTAATTAGGTATATTATAGAATCAGCAATTAGCTTTTTCAAGAATAATTGTTATCAATGTATCATTCATACGTATAAATATTTAGTTGTCAAACCTGCGTGTTTTAAATGAAAATAATCGATAAACTACCTACCATTCTCCTTTCATTGTTAAAAACGGTTTTAGATTCTAAGAAAATATATAGCAAATAATATTTTATAATGTTGTTTTTATTTGTGCAACGATGGAGAGGAGTATTTCAAATGAAAGCGTCAAGCAGTTATATAGCCTAAAACCACTACTGGCATTTTATAAAAACGAATCCAGATTTTTTCGTCAGTCATCATACTTATTACTTACTAATAAGGAATAGTATTATATTTTTACAAAACACAGCTCACACAGGGTTATTGGCTTAACCAAAAAGATTGATAAAATGCTAAAAAAAAAAACCAAGATACACTGGTTTTATATGATATAGATCTACAAAAATATGATATTAACATGATAAATATAAAGTATTTATGCGTGTTTTATATTTTTATATACGATAAAACAGCAAAAGTATTTAAGGCGATATCTTAGAGCAAATTATACTATTTTTATATACTACAGTTAGTGGTATACATAGGTAGTACCGACTAGTACCTACGTATACCACTATTACCACTATAGAAATGTCGGTCAAGAAAAATAACAATTGTGACCCAGTACACACAATTGTAATTATAATATTATCATCACAGTAGCGTACAGAGTTATTAGATAATATTAACTTTACTACTCATGACTACTATTTCAACTGACTCCGAGATCGTAAAATACTATACATTTACAGAGTAGTCTACGAAAACGTACGTATCATCGAACATTTGTCCCAAAATTACATTTGTTTTGTTACGTTATGAGCCTGAAGTTAAAAGTGTAGGTACTACCTGAGTGAGTCCCAATGGATTTAGTATTATGGGTGCATTACGTTTGTACTGGTTGTTGTGAGGAAAACTGAATTAAAATATTTTGTCGACATATCATCATAGGCGCAACTAGAGCTCTATTTCTGGGTAGGCTGATTGCTATCAGCAACTCGTGGGGGCTTTACCCCTACACCACTAGTATTAATAACATATATAACTAGGTGGGCTACAGACAAAACTGAGTGGATTAAAACCATTCAACCTCCCCCTAGTTGCGTCTATGCTTATCATATTATTTTGGAATAATGTTGAGATACTTCAAATTCAATTATTAATATAAAAAAAAACAACAGTCACTATGCTGTATATAGTAGGAGTCGAATGTACCTTTTAAATCAGTATTAAGTAATTGTAATAATTGTATTAGATTGTGATAAATAGTCAAATTTGAATTAAATGATAAAATTTTGTTAACGAAAATTGGTTCTGAGCGGAGACAGTCTATATTTTATATTATATTTACATGTATATTACTATATTATATTATATATTATATATTATATATTTATTTTTCTGTACTTTCTTTTAGTTTTCAGTTCAAGACTATTCAAATCAAATTATACCGAGACATTTATCGGCAATTAAACTTTGTTTTCCGTAAGTAATTGTAATAGATTGAACTTATTTTTGACAACAATTAATTGTATACATTGGACATTTTATTATGTAAGTACATAATATTATTATGTTTTATGTATAGGTAAATAATTATGTACGTGGTATAATTATGATAAGTATTACGTCCCAAAGAATATTAGATTCTGAACGGAGTGATGAATGTATTGATTTTACAATGATGTGTGTTTTTTTTTTTATTTTTTTTTTTTTTTTTTGTGTCTGTCGACAACATTTGGGGCAGTAAAAATGCTTCGATTTTCAACTTCTGCCCCTCTTTGAAAAGGAAATCGGATCTAGTTAGTACTTTGGGGGGTCAAAAGTTAAAAATTTTCAATATTTTTTAAATGAGTCGGGAAAAACCTTAAAAAAATGACGGAAAAAACGGGATTTTTTACGCACAACCAGTTTTCGTCAAAATCAAATTTTTATTTTGCTATAACTCAAAAACTACTTGATTTAAATACTTGAAATTTTCACAAAATGTTTATATTAGCGTTCTCAATACACAGTTCAATTTTTAAAGAATTTTGACTTTTTTTAAGCTATTTATAGGCAATTGAAATTTTTAATTTTTTTTAGTATTTTTTTTTTAAATAACGATAAAAATTTTTTGGCCGACCAGAAAATCTTGAAAATTTAATACAAGGTTTCTTATAAGTTGCTCTTAAAGTGATAAAAAAAAATCCGAAATCGTTAGTCACAATTTTTTTTTATAAGTGCTTAAAGTTCGAATTTATACGAAATATGTCAAAATTGCGAAAATTTGCAAGTAATTTTGTGGTTGAAAAATCGTAAAATTTTTTTCTTTTATAACTAAGTTTTGAAAATTTGGTACAAGGTTCTCCATACATTTTTCTTCAATTATCTGTAAAAAAAACTCTACCGGATTCAGACGAAAATTTTTTATGAGTGTTTGAAATTTAAATTTTTACAAAACCGCGTTAAATAACGGTTTAGCCTCAAACGATTTTTGATATTTGTTGTTATTCAAACAGTATAAGTCGTAAATACTTGAAAATTTTACCAGTTATTTAGATTGCCATTTTCTTTACGTGATTTGATTTTCAAAACATTTTGACTTTTTTTGAGCTATTTATAGACAATTGAAATTTTCAATTTTTTTTTATTTTTTTTTTATAAATGTTGATAAAAAAAATTTAGCTGGGACAAATTACTTGAAAATTTAATTGAAGGGTCTACATAACTTGTTTTAACTCTCATTCAAAAATTATAAAAATACATAGGCACAATTTTTTTTTATTAGCATTTGAAGTTCTAATATTGACAAAAATTCGTCAAATTCATGAATATTTTTCACTATTTGGTAGTTAAAAATTTATAAATATTTTACTATCAAAAGCTAAGAATTGAAAATTTAATGCTATGCTGTCCATAAGTTAAGCTTAGAATAATTTTAAAAATGTTTGAGGATTATTCAATTAAAAAAATTTTACGAGTGTTTAAAGTTTTAATTTTAATTTGAAATAAAAAATACGCGTGTAAAATTACGTTTTACTAATAAATAATTTTCGATTTTTGTTATTTTTAAAAAATTATCAAACGTAAGATCTTGAAGCTTTTACTAAGTGTTTGAATTTGTGAATTTTTTTCAAAATAGAATATATGACAATATTTAAATAGAATATATCCTAGACTGACAAATCATCTCCGTTCAGAATCGTTTTTCGTATACAATGATACCTATCATTGCATTCAAATTTAACCTAGCCTAGTCCGAGGTCCACCCCACCCCCTAATGTACAGCAGAGCGATACTCACTTACCCGCTTTTTTAGGTGCAACTATAAATATCTAAAACCATAATTTTTAATTTAAATATCCAATTTTGTTGTAATTTGAACTTAAAATGTCTAAAACAAAATTATGTAATTGTATTTTTAAGATCTTTAGGGTCCTATTAGAATAAGTAATGACTTATACTAAATTTTCAAGCCTTAGTCGTAAACATTTAAAATGCTATAAATATTTATATCTTGCATTACATTTTATAACTTTTTTATCAGACCTAAATATTACTAACGCTTTTATTAAAAATAAAAGAGAAAAAAATCGAAAATTCAAATTTCTATAAATTATAGTTTAAAATGAGTTTAAATGTTTGAATATTTTATTATGCACATACAATCATAAGTTATGTAACAATAGAATAGATAATTAACATATTTAAGATAAATACTCTTTGAATTACATTAGAAAAAATTAAAATTATATGATGGTAAATTGTTATTTTACGCGTGAATATCTAAATTTATTATGATTTAAATTTCAGACGTTCATAAATATGTTAGTATAATTACTAATTATAATCAACTTTTTTTTTATTATTCTAATAAGCAAAATTTATACGAAACTGTTTATTAATTTTTCAAACCTTAGGAATTAATATTCAAATTGTTATTTTTATGAATTTTAAATGACCATATTAGGTATATTAAAAATTTATAACACTAAAAGAGTGAAAATATTTTTAAAATTATATCAAGTTTAATAAATGCTAATATAAATGTTTAATAAAAGTTCGAGTTGAAAAACACACATTATTGTAAAATAATATAATACATTTATCGCTCAGTCGAAATTAAACACGCATACATTATACTTATCACATTACCTTATGGGTTAGGTATATATAATATCACTATAATAAATAATAATATTATGCACTATGTACATGATATATCTTTTAAATAAAAAATGCCTCAAATAATAATAAAAACAGTACAATTAGAATAGTTGAGGTTAACCTAATCTATGGATATTATATTATTTTATTACTTTGTGACCTGTCAAAAAAAATATACCATATGCATATCTATACGTCATAGAAATATAAAATTACGTAGCACCCACTACTCAGTATACTTGTATTGTACATCATGATACTTAGGTAAATAATATAAATTCGATTACATCGACGCCGTCGTTGTGTTATATATATTTAAAAGAGCAGCCCAGTAACATGGAAGTTAAATAATTATTAAAGTAATAAAGTACGAAGCGCCATCTTATTCGCTGCAGTCAGCTACTCTCCGGTCCTATCTATATATTATAAAGAAAACGTAAACACAATAACAATATTATCATGTAAATGTGAACGTTGTTTCCTATTTCCATCTCACAATATACACTGCTACAGGAATATACGTATAAGGATTAAACGCGTGCACAGGTAGTGTATAATATATTATGCAAGTTAATGCGTTATATTATGTAGGTATATAGAGGTAACTTACTAGTAGCATAATATGAATATGTATAAAAACAAATGTTTGACGTCAGAGATAAGTCAATTTATAATTTTGTTTGGAAAAATGTCTTTTCCATTTTAAACATCATGCATTTAATATTTTAATCCGAAATAGACTTTTTGACGTGAGTAGAAAACCATATGTATAATATATTAACATTATTAGTATACTATATGTGTAATTTTCAGTATATAATATATATATAAATATAAATAAATTACAACAAATATTTTTATTTTTTTTGTTAGAGCGTGTATTTATATGCGGTGAAGAAAACACGTTTGCACACAAGCCTATATTTTTTTATAGATTGACTCGTTTGACTCGTTTGAATAAAAATTGTTATGTATTATTACATAAAATATATGAACAATATAGGATTCTTTAGTATAAAAATAAGCAGGGCCGGATTATGGTTATAATTTAAGGGGGGCTATTACTTTTGTTGAGGCTTTTTCACCTAAAACAATTTTCTTTTTTTCTTCTAATTTATTAATTTGTAATAAATATAAATTAAAATAAATATAGCATTGTTTTTAAATAACATTTTATTCTTATATCATATTATACATTTATACTAATTTTTTCTTTTATAACTAAGATTTGAAAATTTGGTACAAGGTTCTCCATAAATTTTTCTTCAACTATCTGCAAAAAAAACTCTACCGGACTAAGACAAAAAAATTTTATGAGTGATTGAAATTTAAATTTTTACAAAACCACGTTAAATAACGGTTTAGCCTCAAATGATTTTTGATATTTGTTGTTATTCAAATAGTATAAGTCGTAAATACTTGAAAATTTTACCAGTTATTTAGATTGACATTCTCTTTACGTGATTTGATTTTCAAAATATTTTGACTTTTTTTGAGCTATTTATAGACAATTGAAATTTTCAATTTTATTTTATTTTTTTTTTATAAATGTTGATAAAAAAAATTTTGGTGGGACAAATTACTTAAAAATTTAATTGATGGGTCCACATAACTTGTTCTAACTCTCATTCAAAAATTATAAAAATACATAGGCACAATTTTTTTTTATTAGCATTTGAAGTTCAAATATTGACAAAAATTCGTCAAAATCATGAATATTTTTAACTATTTGGTAGTTAAAAATTTATAAATATTTTACTATCAAAAGCTAAGAATTGAAAATTTAATACTATGCTGTCCATAATTTAAGCTTAGAATAATTATAAAAAAATTTGAGGATTATTCAATTTAAAAAAATTTACGAGTGTTTAAAGTTTTAATTTTAATTTGAAATCAAAAATACGCGTGTAAAATTACGTTTTACTAATAAATAATTTTCGATTTTTGTTATTTTTAAAAAATTACTAAACGTAAGATCTTGAAACTTTTACTTAAATGTTTGAATTTGTGAATTTTTATCAAAATAGAATATATGACAATATTTAAATATAATATATCCCAGACTGACAAATCATCTCCGTTCAGAATCGTTTTTCGTATACAATGATACCTATCATTGCATTCAAATTTAACCTACCCTAGTCCGAGATCCACCCCACCCCTAATGTACAGCAGAGCAATACTCACTTACCCGCTTTTTTTTTAATTTCGTTTGCAATTTATCAATGATAACGAAAAAGTGTTGACTCTAAATGTATCTCTACCTTTTAAATTCTCATGACCTGTAGTACCATCCGAATATTTTTGAATAATTTTACGTTTGTTTTTTCACTGTGGCCCCTTTCAACTTGCGGCCCGGGGCTATAGCCCCCCTTAGCCCCCCCCTTGATCCAGCCCTGAAAATAAGTATAGATTATTATTAATTTATAAAAATATATGGTAATTCTAAGAGGTTTATATCAGGCTTTGGATTTGCGTTTTGTTGTTTAATCTTAATCTCACAAACGTTCAACGTTGGACAAACTGATTTAAAAATATGACTTATTTATAACCAACATCTAAATATCAATATACTATATTAATATTTTTTACCGAAATAACCTGAAAAAATTACTAATAAATAACTTACAATAGACATTATTATTGATGAGATAATATAATTTAAGTCTTGTATAATATTCTAATTAGAAATGATACGTATAAACTATATCTATTTTATATTTAATTTCTTATCGTGTATGCAGGGGCGTATACAAGGGAGGGGATGTGGGGGTCAGATCTCCCCCCATAGGCCTTTTTTTTAAATTTTATAAAATAGTGTTCTTAATGTTAGCGCATTATAAGGAAACATCGAGAAAAAATTAAATAAATTGTGTAAACTTTCTATAATATTGTTTACTTCAGGGGCGTCATTTCAACTTTTTGAAATGCATGCTACCAACTAGTAGGTAGTCCAAAACCAAGTTCAGCAGACCAATATAATATATTATTATATAATAATTATTACCACAAAAAAAAATTTTCTCGCTTCGCTCGACAATATTTTTAACTTTATATTTCCCACGTATTCCATTTATTATGAATATAGTACAGTACCTATAATATACCTAATAGTATTAAGTTTATACTTTATTATATTATTTAAACGCAAATTTAAATATTTATAGTTACGCTATGTCGCTATTGTACCTTAACTATATATTACCTATATTTTATTATTTATTATTTTAATGCGTATACTGCATAGGTTTTAATTTTTTTTCTGATCCCCCCCCACACAAAATGTATGTATACGCCACTGCGTGTATGACGTATATATTATAACTGTTTAAGCGAATGTGCGTAGTGGTAACAATGTAACATATATATTAAACCTCACATATCCTTTCGCAGTTTCGCAGCTATTACTTAAATAGTAATACAACAATTTCTTTTAATTAGGATTTATTACCTGAAAATATATTTTTCTTCTGAAGATATAGACTACGTATAAGAAAAAATATTTTTTTATTTTAAAGTCTTTATAACTAATATTTATAATAAACATACTTATATAAATAGGCAATACAATTTAAATATAAAATTATATAAAAACGAATAATTAAATTAATTAACATTATATTGTTGGTGTAGAAGCGTGTTATTACATATGATAATATAACATATCCATTATTAATCAAAATCTGAGGAATAGTCGCTGACTGCTAAACGAAGACCCTGCTCTAAATAATCATTACTTTATTAGAAAAAATAACTTGGTAGTCGGTATCAAATTTTATAACTTTCATGGAAGAAAATGATATTTCACACGAACAGGTTTACCTGAAATATGTACGTAACTAACTATATATATTAAATGTATAATAACAAGTTTTAACAAAGGTCAAAGGGGATCGACTGTTCGACCGCTCCTGATATATTTAGCTATAGCATAATAATATAGTACAGTATTCGTTAAAAAAATCGGCACGTTTCTTTTAATTCTTTTTTTCTTCTTTTTTTTTTTGAATCGTGGCAGTTTTGAGACGCGCAATATTGGTAAATACACACTGTAGAAGAGGCCAAGGCCAAATATATATTCCAGAGAGCATATTTGCTTAAAGGTGTATAACTTATAAGCAGAACAAAATCGTGTCTCGATACATGATATTGTAATAGCATAGGTATACATTATATTACATGTATGAAAAATAGCTCAACAATTAGTGCACGTGTGGAAGGTAAGTTTCTCTTTCTAAATAAGCTACTAAAATGTATTATTATATAATAGTTTTGTACACATTTGTACACGCACCTACCTAATACCTATATAAATTATGTATAGATTATATATATATATATATATTATATACTACCGTTTAAAAGAAAAATTATCCAGAATCTATCTCCGAAAATTGTATTTTTGGAAAAATAACTATTTTAATTTTTTCATTGTTCTTCACCAAAAAAATTTTTTTTTCTTTCTCGTTTAAAGGATCAGATGACATTAATGGGGAAGTAATACAGTTATACAAAAATAACGTATGTTTGATGTTTGTGTCTTTTTTAGAGCTTTAAGCCCTTAAGTCTATTTTTTACTTACTCATTATAAATATTTCAAAAATATAATTCAATTTGCATTTATACTTTATATTTTTTATTAATTTCAATAAATATTTTTAGTTTTTTTTTAGTGTATAAAGAGAAACTATATATTTCTGTAATATGATCCTATAATATCAAACGAGACAACAATGTTAATTTTTATTTTATTTACCATTGTTGTAAACTAAATTAATGATTGACAAATAAATTAATATTATTATATGAAAATTATACTTATATTATACTTACATACTTAATATTAGGCTTTTAAATTGCTAGAATATAATACTTACACCGACAGTCTTAACTCCTCTTAAGATTGAATAATTATGAAGGTAACTTATAATAATTATAATACCAAATTATGTCACTGTCCACAGAAAATTGTTTCAATAAATTTTAAACATGTGTCTTAGAGATGGTGTATATGTTAAATTGATCTGATGACTGATACTTAATTCTCAAAAAACGAGTGTTTAGTTGGTTAATACGTTTTCTTAAACTGAAGTTCAAATGTGATCCAAAACTTGATTGCAGAAATTTTGTCGCACACCACTAAACAGTAACAGCTAGCTCAGGCGCGTAGCCAGCGTGTTGTAACAACCCCCCCCCCCTTCAGCTATGGTTTACTCATAGATTTACATTTTTTTTATCAATAATAATAATATTTAAATTTTTTCTCATAAATCATTATCTATTCATTATAATTATAATACATTAATACATTTGTACAATAAATTATACGTTAAGTTATTAATTGTATATGTATAATTTTGTTAATTAATTTTGAATAATACCCGGAGGTATTCAGATAGTCTTCCAAATTCAGTGTGACAAAATGGTGGGGATTATATTGGTTTTACGTGATCTTCGACATTTTTTTTACCCGCAATTTGAAAGATCGTGTATATAACATTATATTATATACATTTGCTGACAGTGACGCGAAAATAGTTAATGGCGATGAATGATGATGAGTGATGACTAAAGACCGGATTCCCGTGCAATTGCATCTTTTTATCGCTTGTTCTTAATTCTATAGAAACAAGCTACAAATCCAAATCAAGAGATGTAGATTAATTTAAAGAAAGATTTATGTTGCACAAAATTGCACGTTTTAGGGTTTTTGCACACAATTACACGTTTTGGGTTTTTTTGTATAAAAATGAACTTTTGTACAAATATTTTTTGTATTATTTGTGATATGAAGTATTGGACTTTTATATATATTATATAATATTATATATATAATATTATATATATATTATTATTTTATATATATGTATATGTATCGATATTCGATATAATACAATGTAATTAAGATAATAACTACTACAATAGTCAATAAATTATCGATCACATACATACATACAGTACTATACAGTCTAACCGCAGCAGCCATAGTCAACTCATATTTATACTTTTATAGTTGATACTTATTACTTGAAATTATTTAATTTAAAATGCCAAAAATTAGTAGTAGTCATTGTTCTAAAATAAAGTGTTGGATCGAAAAATATCCAGAATTAAATTAATTTTTTTTTTAAATTTTATATTTTAATATGATATTTAATGCCAATAAGTACTAGGTAATAAATAATAATATAATAAAAAAAAAAATGAAAAATAAAATTTGAAGTACCTATAGTAAAATTTTGTTTTTGCACGATTTTGCACATTTTAACATTTTAATTGCACGTTTTTTAGATGTTAGCTGCACAAAAATCCGGTCTTTAGTGATGACCAATGAAAAATAATGGCAATTTTTTTGATATAATATGTAGTATGTACCCAAAGGTAGTATCAAATGATTATTTCATAACCAAACGAAACTAGTAACTAAATGTTTGATAATATTATGAAAATTGAAAATAACAAGAACATATGACATGAAACGAAGTAAAAACAAGATTAATGTGCTATATTTATCTGCTCATCATCACATCATCAGTATATTGTATTTATTTCAATTTCCAGAATACAAAGGACTGTTGGTAATAGAACCTAATTGTAATAGACGTGTTTGGAAAATCGAAACATTAATTATTGGCAAAATCCAGCGAAGTTCTAAAAATCTGTATGATTAGATTACCGTGACAAACATGGCAATAAATAATGACATAGCCTAGGTACTACGTTTATTACTGTACACGCGATGTTCGTGGTAAACGGGTAATTACGATATTTTCCGTGAGTTTGTCTTATGAAAGCAGCGGCCGTTTTCTCTGAGTCCGATGCTCAATCGAAACGTTTTTAGATTTTTTTTCTCGTTTTCACGTCTAAGTGGCTAAGTATACATAATAATATTATAGTATGATGTGAGGGAATTCTGCCTACTAACTTAGGTTTAGTATCAACTGTTTTCATGTGACGGTTTTTGTGCGCTTATTATTTAACACTAATATAGTCTAATATATAATAAAGGCATACTTATTATAAATCATACAATTATAGTGTGATGCTGAGTTAAAATGAGCCTTCAGCCTTGATTGTATTTGGCTTGGTGCGATGCTTTCCGAGGAATATAAACGACGAGGTGAGATTTACTACGTAACTTATTCATATTATTCAAAGATTCTTGGTTTCTTAAACAAATATACAAACTTTTAATTTAATAATTTCTATATACATATTTACGAATTTTATTTATAAATAGGAACTTATTGTATTTACATATTATATTATTTGTATATTGTTAAGTTAAAAAACTCTGAGGAAAACTAGTATAATAACTGCATAAAGCATATGATGTTTTTTCCATGGGCGCGTAGGTTAGGGTGGTTGGGTGTTCAAACACCCACCGAAATTAAATAAAACAATTTTATTATTTGATACATACAAATTAACTATTCATAATTTTATAATATTAATATAGATTTAGACAAAAACCCCCTCCGAAAATATTTCCTACCTACGCTCATTGTTTTTTTCTGTATATACTTTAACATCATGTGTATATAAATATCGAATGCCTATTTTAATACATTAATGCGTATTTATTTAAGCTATACATATTAGATACATTTTACAATTGTGTACTTATACGTTATAATATTTTTTATAATAATACAATATGTCAATATATAGCTTTGGCTTTCAATTACCGTAACTGTATTATAGTTATTATATACATACAATAGCGGTAATATTTTATATTGTATCGATGAAATTTACTCTGAGTTGTAGTTATAATAATATAAAACGGACTCTGACCTAAAAACGGATAGATCAACCCCTTCCTATAAAGCTCCCGCTCGCGGAATGTCAACGCAGCGAGAGTGTTTTTTCACTACATAATGCATGTTTACACAGAAAGTAATGTTTGTTTTCCACATCCAATAATACGATTTAGGAGAGGTACTATTCTATATACCTATATACCGACTCTGCGCCTGTCGTACCGACACACCATTGGAAATAAACCACGCCGAACCGTCGACGACGACCATGCGCGACGGCACGACGCCGCTTCGGCGGCGTGTTTCCTATAATGTTCGAATGAAGGTTTACATCGCGTGTATAATAAATAATAATATTATTTCGGTTGTTATATCGCCGTCACTTATTTCAAAATGTTTCCAATATTAATTTCCGATTACGATTGTTTACCATTATATACATACATTATTTTAATGCCCTATATATAGTTTACGTATGTATATGTTATGTATTATACAGGGCGTTTATTTGTAAAATTCTCTAAGCGAGCGCATGATAATACAGTTCTGTACTGACTGTACTTATCAAAGAATAGAATATTGGCCTAGGTACAAATCATTTTATAAATAATTAGTAACTATCTACGGTAAAATAAACGATCAGAATTTAAAACACTTAAAAAATATTTTTAATAATTATTATTTTATATTTCAAATGTAAAAATTCTTTTGTTTTGTTTTTTAATTATGATAATAAATTAATACAAAAATATGTGTCTTTGATTTTCTATAGTATATTCTAAATAATATTTATTATAAACAATATTTTGTGAGGAGTCCAAAACTGTTTTCTAGATTATTATTGAAATTGAAGCAACATAACGTCCCGCTGTTGGGATAAAATAATCATTTTTCGAACTAAAAACTGAAAGTCATGAGAACCCTTGTCTCTTTAATACTCGCACGATCATGCAGTAAATATACAATTCATTACATGATATATATATAACATAAAGAGAGGAATAATATAAGTAGGAATCACTATCACTAAGTGAAAAGAGAAAAAAAGAATTAATTATAATACAATATTGAATGATTTGAACGTAAGCCCTGTATTGAACATAGACAAGAACACATCGACATCACTCGTACAATATTATGCGCATATCCTTCATTATATCATTAATGCACATATAAAAATAACAAAATATATCTTTTCAATTTTTATTGATGTTTATTTTAGGTATGTTTTTTCAAGTTATTATACTGCACAAATAGGTAGTATTTAAAATACATTTTGTAAAAAGTATTTTAAATATTTAAAATACGTTTTATAAATCAAACAGGTATTCATATAATTTTATTTTTATTGATTTGTAATGATAATGATTTTTATAACCGAATTATTAGATATATAAATATATATATTTACTTATAATATGTAAGATATTAATAGTTTATAGATAGACTATCAATATTTAAATATATTGTAAATTACATTAAAAAAGGATAGTATATATACTCGTAATTTTAACTTAAATTTTAATTTTTCGTTCGAAAAATGTTGATTTTTGTTTATTTAGTTAGTTCAGTACCTATACTAGTTACTAGCGGAAAGGTTTTATTTCTTTCATGTCATTAATTTGTAAAGTGTCCAAGTAGTCAAATTTTCATGTTCCGTAATTTAAAAATAATAATTACTTATTTATTCTTAGAGTCAAATACTCAAATCATAATTTTAAAAACTATATAGTACAACGAGTTTTCTTATCAATTGATTAATTAGTTTCAACTTATATTTTAAACATGCCATTTTTTATCTTGAAATGTATGTATGCCGTACCAGAATGCAAATTAATGAGATTTTGTTCATTATAATGACAATTAATTGCACGACACAGATAATAAAATAAAAAATTTATAGAAGTTCACAAGTTCCAGAGTCAAAATGTTTTGATTTAATTTTATTAAATATTAGAAATAAACATTAACATTAAAATAAATAACACAATTTTAGAAAATATTTTATAAAACATTTAAATGTTTATTTTTTTTCTAGGTCACTAAGAGTGTATTAAAAATCCTTCAAATGGCTGCTTTGTGTAATAGTAAAATTATTTGCTATTTTATTAAAAGTTCTATGATATGTTATTTTTTCTTTCTTTGTGAAGGACTACTACACCAATTAATTTTTAAGAGGCTGCTATAATTATGTTTATCATGCATATTAAAATATATTATACTTTATATTTTAAATGCGAAAAGTATAGTATGTGTATTTTTCCCATGTGCGATCATAAAATTTATAATTGTATACATAATATAGTGTGTTCGCATGCGCGCATTTATTTCATAAGCATATAAATATACAACTCAGACTTTCTAGTACCGACCAACTATCTCCACAGGATCTCTGGGGACGACTAAAACGCCTTCGTATATATATAATATTATATCACGGCGGTGGCGTCGACGGCGTTATAGTTGACCGAATCAATACTAGGTGTCGCTCCGGAGTCATTCGACTTTTAATCAATGAAAGCGAACGGGGCGACCCACAAAAAATAAAAAAATAAAAAGAACAAAACAAAACAAAACTGAACCTAGGCAAAAAACGGAATGTTCTCTCGTAAAAAAGTACGTTAATATAACGCATATCCATTTGTACACTCGCGTCCATAATATTATACTGTAATACTAACATTGTCGTTGTCGTCGTCGCGAAAGACGAATAATTTATACGTGATTATTACGGTTATTTATAAATGTATAATTTATCCAAATCGACGTACGTATATTTGTTTACTTTTCGTCGTTTTCACATGCGTTTCTCAAACAAACAATTTTGCATATAGCCGCGCCTACAAGGTGAGTAACTCGATCAGTATGATAATACTTACTGTTGTAAAATAATAATAATAAGAATCTGACGTCATATCGAGCGCCGCTTTTGTATGCAGTTCAAAACCGTGTTGTCACGTCGACGTCTTCCATTTTAACATCGTAATATATATTATATTGTGTTTGGACGATCGAACGAGGCGCGCGAAATCACCCCGTGTGATTTTATCGTGATTTTCATCGGCAACCGTACCGCGTGCGAAAACCTTTAATAGCGGCAGCGGCGACAACGACGACGACGCGACAGGACGAGATCAGAACTCGGTGGCGTCACTCTTTCACCGACTACACCCTGACAGACTGGTACCGTGTATCATGTCCGCTGTCTGCAACTACGTGAATTATTTAGTTTGGTGAGTACAAGATAAGGTATTTAAAAACTAAAAAAATATGTACCTAATTTGTTCAATATACTTGGATTTGTATGTCTTACATTTTTAAATCGTATACAATATTAATATAATATTCTTTTCGTTTACAATCGGTTTATATATTATATATGCAGCTGTATTAAAAAATAAAATGGACTTCATAGTATTAATATTAATAGTCATGGAGTCATATGCTATGACTACAATAGATTAAAATTTCAAATTGAAATATATTTTTTAATTATATTATTACTTAAATTATTATTAATCTTTAGATAGCCCTATAAAATATGCACTAAAACACTTTTGCTAGTTCATTCGCATAAAGCTAAGCACTGAATTTATAGTTTATCAAAAAGTAAATCTAATAAGTATTATAAGTAATAATGATAAAAAAAAAACGAAAATGTAATAAGTTTAAAACCTTATAATTACGATATTAAACTATTAAATTTTTTATTGTAATTGATAATAATTTATAATCATATCAAACATTAGTGATCGTTATCTAAAATTATAATAGTATGTATGATAATATGTATACCATGCATGATAATTTTGTGTAGTACTCATGGGTCACAAGCGTACCATGCAAAATGATCATGGATTAAAATTCATGGTTTTTAACAATCACGTAATTCCAATTTATTTGTATCGTATCTAAAAATCGTTACTTGTAGTCTAGCACTCAAGCAAGTATTATGTATAAAAGGTACGATAAGTAAATAGTAATGAAATATAATATTTGGATATTCTATTATAATGTAGTATAATTATTTTATATATTATTATTATGTTTTATCGTCATAATTATATTGCTATTAGTAATAATAGTAATGATAATTTTATGACAGTCACATACGCTTGACGTAGTGTTTTACATACACTATTTTATTACCAGTTAACTTAAAGATTATTGATATTTATTTATTTTCCAATAAGTATTTTTTTTTTTAAATTGAGTTAGGAAATAAAGTTAACAGATAAATCCCTACAGAATTCAGCATGAATATAAAAAGTAAATAAACCCAAACATTTTTATGGTATTTTGTTTTTTTAAGTATAATAGAGTATAATAAATCAAAAATTTATTTTTTAATAAAATTTATTCAAAAATTTAAAAAATATTAAAAATGTCAAACATTTGTTAATACTTATATATATATATATATATATATTATATATGTAATAGGTACATTATAATATTATTATCGTTTTATGACTGGTTAAACTTTAATCTATTTAAATATATAAATTTAAGACCTATTAAAAATATTAACTTAATAACATCGTCATAAAATTAATTATTTATTTTTCATTTATTATTATCCGGTAGGTAGAAAACAATAGACCATAGAATAGATAAGCATACATTTATCAGAATGTAGATACAATTATTAAAAGTTTCATATAAATAAGATTGAAAAATAAAATTATCAACATTTTTTGAAAATAAATAATGTGTCTGTAAAATAAATAATAAATATTAATATTCAATTGAATACTCAGTGAAAAGAGTAAACGTAAGGGCTTATAACCTTTATAATAATTTCAAGTTCTTCAAAATTAAATATGTATACCAATATCAATTAGTAATAATGAATACAATAAATCCAAAACTATTATCCTGAAAATATCGGTTTTAGTATGACCGTGATTTTAGGTGTTATCTAGCAGGGGGGTGCTATTGACCTTTAAATAATTTACTGAGAGAAAAATTGAGTGTTTTCGCCTAATCGATTTTTACCCCAAGTTACACCAATGACCGTGATTATATACTATATATACATTATTATATATTTTCATTTTCCAAAAATATCTCTAATTAAAATTTATTTTATGATTAAAAATTCACTAGAGAATAAAGTGACAAAGGTAACATATTATTTTTCACAAGGGAACTCTCATATTAATTATAGTAAATAAATCAAATTGTTTTTGAGTACCTAACATGTGAATGTAAGAAATTTTTTTAAAAATAAACAAAAAATGTAAATGAATGCACTGAATCATTTTCGTAATACAAATATACAATTATACATTTATTTAAATGTATAATAACATTAATAACAAATTATTATTATTATATTTATTATAGGTTTATTTTTAAAGCATAAAGGAATTTAATTTTTGGGCATAGTTATTATGGGTTTTTAAAGGAATTACATTCCTAGCTCTAATTATAATACACCATGCTAATCTATTTTGGATTAATCAAAATAAAGCAAACCCCCAACATAATCAAAATTATCATATTGGTATTCTCATCACTGTATGTCAATCTAAATCTTTAGATATAAAAATTTTTTTGTTTTTTTGACAAATAATTATTCAAATATTTTGTCATATTGTATAATGTATATGTATATCTACTACTATAAATATATTCAAATATTTATTTAATTAATTGTCAGGCGACATTTGAAAAAAATTAATATTATTTTAAATTAAATTTGATATTATTTTATTTTTATTAAATATATAATAATTAATGCAAAATTATAATAACTACGGAACAAAATGGAGGTACATATTTAATGTATACTTTCAATTTCAATTTTATCTTTTTTTTTATAATTTTTAGATTTTTAATATTAGGTTCATTTTCTGGTTCTTTTACTTTCTTAGACGTCAAATTTTTTTTTTTTAATTTCATTTTATGATTACATCACGGCGTCTTACATAGACTATTTAGCTACACCTCTGTGGCACATGCATTTTTGAGGTATCTTATTATAAGATACAATATTATATTATAATATTTTATAACGCAAAAACACTTGACATTATGCAGAGATGAACACTGTTCTCTGATCACATATTATTTACCATTGAAGTAATTTAGACATTTTTCCAACTAAGCCAAAGATATCCACTAGTTACCAGTTGTATAGTCAATTCAAAATACGTCGAAGCTAATATTTGGTATTTATTTTTTTATTAACTTGATTATAATTATTACTGTTTATTTATTTTTTAACAAATATATTATAAAATTATAAATTAATATATATTATATAGTCTACATATATATATATTGAAAAAAATAATTAAATATTTCTTAAATATATCATACAGAATGGTTTTAGACTTTTAGATAAGACATTTTTACTTATAAATTACGTATTGCATTAGTAGTCAGTATATGCATTTATTTATACCAATTTATAAATTATCATTTATATAACATAATTTATTACATAATACAGAAAATATTATTTATTACTATGTAAAAATTACATAATATTTTGATAAAATTAAAAAAATATATAAAGTTAAGTAGGCTTAAGTTTCATGCATACCAATTACTAAAACCATAAATTGTAAATTCCTATTTAACTTTTAAATGATTTTTTTATATCTTATTATTATTTTCTTTTACTTTATGAAATTTTTTTATTTCAACTATTTATTTACACATACCTATCATGTAATATATAAATTATATATAAAACCAACGTATTACAAATAGTACGATTCGCATTCTAACATAAATTAAACATCTATTATATTAGTTATTAATAATTAAAAAAATAAGATCCTACAGAAAGTTTTTTTTGTTGATACCAATTAAAAATGTTTAAGCTACTATACCGATTAACATTTTATGATTGAATACACTGATAAAAGGTTATTAAAAAATATGTGTAGATTACAAATCAATTATTTGTAAAAATAAACAGATATATTTCTTCTTAAATAATTAATTGCCACCATCATGAATTATAATTATTTGTTTTACTAATTAATTATTTATTAATTACTATTAGTTATATTTGGATAATTGTATATTTATTTTTATTAAATTATTATATAAAATCATAAGTGGGGAATGCTATAGTGTACTTGAACATCTTGCAGATTGATTATATTAAAAAACCAATTAAAATTGAAGCATAAACATATATTTAAACTTTTAAAGCATAAAGTGCGTGAATATAGTATTTCAAGGTAAAGTGAAACTCTGGTGGCTGTCTTTTGAATTGAAATTATTTATTTAACTGAATATCATTTAAGAGATTGGAAGCGTTGATTTTCTGTCTTTGTCTTACACACCTGGAATATAGGAAAAATAGCTATACGCGCCTGACGAAAATTAAGGTACTTCTAGTTGTTCGATTTAAAATATGTAAAGATGATTGAATTGGTATACAAGTTTACTTTGCATCGGTCGTAGCACTTTTTCGATTGTTTTATTGTTTAAAATAAATATTTTGATGAGAATAAATATTTTAAATTTAATAAATTTGTCAATTTTTATTATTAAATATATATTAAAAATATTAAAAATATACTTCGACCGATGCAAAGTAAACTTGTATACCAATTCAATCATCTTTACATATTTTAAATCGAACAACTAGAAGTACCTTAATTTTTGTCAGGCGCGTATAGTTATTTTTCCTATATTCCACGTGTGTAAGACAAAGACAGAAAATCAACGTTTCCGATCCCCTTAAGAGAAACATAGAAGAACTTAAGTTGAATGGATAAGAAACAATCTTTCTAATTAGTTAAACATTTTCATAGTAATACTTTTAAAATACCTAATACATTTTTCAAGTTGGTTTATTTTAATTTAATTATTTTAATTGTTAAGTTATGTATTTATAAATACACGTAATATTTTGTAAAATATTTGTAACAAAGAATTTTAGTAAAATATATTTATGGAATTTTTAAGCAAAACATATTTTTGTACAGGAGTTTAGAATATATTGTAAAATATATTGCCGAATTTTTCTAATTACTTTTCCAATTGTATTTTTAATTAAAATTTAAAATTTAATATTAGTTACATGGTAGAGTAGTTTACCCAAAATTACCTTTATTATGATCCATGATATGTATTGGTGATAATTTTATTATATAATATATTACTTAATACTTCTAAATGAAGTCATGTAGAATAAACGTACGATTTTATAGTGAATAACTGCAATATTACTGTCACTTTTTTATGCTCTTTTGGTTTTCAATTATCAATAGAAAAACCATTACAACTATGTATTTTTAGTTGTTTAATTTAATACGTATTAAGTTAATATCTATTTTTTTTTTTTTATATATGATTTATTATATGGTTTAATGACAAGTGTGAAGATGTTAATTAATGACCGCTTGTTCATACATCAGCTTTTCGTAATTAATCACATGTTTAGTAATTCTGTGAGTATTAATATTGTTTAAATACAAATTATCAGACTGCACTAATTTCTGTAAAATCTTTACTAGGATACATAAAACTGTCATCAGTTATCATAAAACATTGGAACATTTAAAAATAATTTACCTACTATATTTATTTAAGAAATAGGGAAATATACGAGTAGGTTATGATGACCAGACAAATTACATTTTTATGACTACATTTTGATATTATTTAATTTAGATTTATACATATTATAGAATATAGATTCTGATATTAATATTTATATTAATAGTAAATGTTGATAAATAGCACCTAGTGGTTAAGTACTATATTGTTTACTATAAAAGTAGTTATTAAAATGGGCATACTAAAAATATTAGTACTTAAAAGTTGTTTTACAAAAATATAAAATAATTGTAATATTATATATAGTGCTTATTAATTATTATACTTGGAACATTTTTACAAATTATAAATATTGTAGATTAATATTACTTATTATTAACATTTTCAAGTCAACATAGGCTATATAGCTCCTTATATCTTTTAAATTTGCAGATCTAAATCTAAAGTATTCGTTCAAATTTTGAATTAGGTTTGAACAAAATGTTTAAGAAAATGATTTAATAAATAATTTAATATATTAAAGGAAGATTCTAATTTGATAAAAGAATTTTCATCTCTACAAAATACTCCTTAAACAATAAAAAATCTCAAGAATGTGAAAATATGGTCTGAAAGTATATTTCAAAATTCTAATTATCAGATTTTAAATAACTGTATTATATTGCAGAAAAAGTAGTGATGCTTGGTTGTATATTATTTTGTATTTTTTCAATGTTATAATTTTTTAATTTATTTTTAGGTATTTTGGCGAACCGAATCATATTTATAAGTGTTTTGTGTAATGGAAAAATGATGCTTGGAGGATGGGGTCGAAGTCCTGGGAGCAGTGGATCCGTCCCGCCGTCAGGACAACGTACCGGTCACCGATTATTGCCATTGCCGTTCAACAGAACAGGAGGCGGCAGTGGAAGCGGCGGAAGCGGTGGCAGAGCAGCTGAAGCTGAAGATGTCATGGGACATTATGGTCGAAATAAAGGTGGTGTAAACAAAATACGAACTGGCTTGTATTATTCTCCACCAGGTACATCTTATACCATACTCGAAAAGCCTCCAGCCGCCTCACCACCGCCTCCACCACCTAGAGCAACATATCTAAGGGAGTCATCAGCTGGCGTATCTGGACCAAATCACCCAGGTAATTATGATCATTAATTTAGTTGTTATATACATTTTGGATTCTAAAATTAAATCAAGAAAACTATAATGAACTTTAAACTATGTATTTTTGTTTGGTTAACAAGTTTAGTTGAAGTTAATTTCTAATATTTATTGGATTTAAATTAAATATAAAAATTCTTGATTATTTTCAAAATCCATATAACAAAACACATTTAAATTTTAATAAAATAATATGTGAACTTTGCATGTTTAAAAAGACTTGAAGGGAGATATAGCTTACATATTTAATTTCAATAGATTAGATTTTTATTTTAAATTGCATGACAAATGTTTTAAAAATTATTTTTATATTTTAGATTCTCAACGGAGTGATGAATGTATTGATTTTACAATGATGTGTGTTTTTTTTTTGTGTCTGTGTACAGCATAACTAGTCGAAATAATGTTTCAATTTCAAACTTTGGGGGTGGTTTCCGATGGCAAAGTGGATATCCTTGGTGCATTATAGAGATGAAAAGTAAACATTTTCCAACAATTTTCAAAAAAATCGAGAAAAACAAAAAAAAAGTGACAGAAAAACGGGAATTTTTACACAAAACCAGTTTTCGACAAAATCGAATTTTTTATTTTGCTATAACTCAAAAACTAATCGATATAAACACTTGACATTTTCACCAAATGTATTAACGTCAAATATTTTGACCATTTTTAAGCTACTTATAGACAAATGAAATTTTCGACTTTTCTAAGTTTTTTTTCTTCAAATGCCGATAAAAATGTTTTGGATGGCCAGAAAATCTTGAAAATTTAATACAAGGTTTCTTATAAGTTGTTCTTAAAGTGATAAAAAAAAATCCGAGATTGTTAGCCACAATTTTTTTTTATAAGTGCTTAAAGTTCGAATTTATACGAAATATGTCAAAATTGTGAAAATCTGCAAGTAATTTTGTGGTTGAAAAATCGTAAAATATTTTTCTTTTATAACTAAGTTTTGAAAATTTGGTACAAGGTTCTCCATACATTTTTCTTCAAATATCTGTAAAAAAAACTCTACCGGATTCAGACAAAAATTTTTTATGAGTGTTTGAAATTTAAATTTTTACAAAACCGCGTTAAATAACGGTTTAGCCTCAAACGATTTTTGATATTTGTAGTTATTCAAACAGTATAAGTCGTAAATACTTGAAAATTTTACCAGTTATTTAGATTGCCATTTTCTTTACGTGATTTGATTTTCAAAATATTTTGACTTTTTTTGAGCTATTTATAGACAATTGAAATTGTCAATTTTTTTATTTATTTTTTTTTTTTATAAATGTTGATAAAAAAAATTTAGCTGGGACAAATTACTTGAAAATTTAATTGAAGGGTCCGCATAACTTGTTCTAACTCTCATTCAAAAATTATAAAAATACAAAAATACATAGGCACAATTTTTTTTTATTAGCATTTGAAGTTCAAATATTGACAAAAATTCGTCAAAATCATGAATATTTTTCACTATTTGGTAGTTAAAAATTTATAAATATATTACTATCAAAAGCTAAGAATTGAAAATTTAATACTATGCTGTCCATAAGTTAAGCTTAGAATAATTATAAAAAAGTTTGAGGATTATTTAAATTTAAAAAATTTTACGAGTGTTTAAAGTTTTAATTTTAATTTGAAATCAAAAATACACGTGTAAAATAACGTTTTACTAATAATTTTCGATTTTTGTTATTTTTAAAAAATTATTAAACGTAAGATCTTGAAGCTTTTACTTAAATGTTTGAATTTGTTTCAAAATAGAATATAAGACAATATTTAAATATAATATATCCCAGACTGACAAATCATCCTCGTTCAGAATCGTTTTTCGTATACAATGATACCTATCATTGCATTCAAATTTAACCTACCATAGTCCGAGGTCCACCCCACCCCTTAATGTACAGCAGAGCGATACTCACTTACCCGCTTTTTAGTCATATATTTATGGTTTTGTAAAAAATGTTATAATTTTAAATGATTTATTATTTAATGTTCAGATCATGAATCTGGTATGTATAGTTGCATGATTACGAAAATATAAATTATGATTTTTAAGTCATTGTTTGTGAGCTAATATAATGGTCCATTAACTTTTTTATTCGCTTCTAATACATAGTATTTGTGTTCATCGTGGGCATTAAATTTTTTCTTCATTAAAGATATTTTCTTTAATATGCTGTCTATAAGTTTTCTTATAATTTGTATAATATAATTTGTTGTTGTGACTGATGTATAATAAAGATAAAACACCATTTAAAGATCTGATTCTCAGAACTTTAGACATTGGTATTCGTTTTCTTAATCGCTGGGCAATTTGACGATAAGGAACCGATAATCGATACGCCAGCAATACAATGGTTCGCTGCCAAGTGGTCGCAGTTAGTCGTAGTATATGTACAGTAATCGCCGCTTATTGAACTTATCGTAGGGTGAGAGTATTTGAGTTCATTAATTCAATTAATCAACATAGTGAAAAGTCTAAGAATAAAAATACATATATATATATATATTCATTGCAATAAAAAAATTAAATTTATATTCATTACTTTTTTATTATAATGTATTTAAAATATAATATGTTGTTATTTATAAAGAAATAAAAGGTCAATTGATGGATATCATTCTACTGTATAGTAGTGATGGAGATGAATAGGTCGCTATAATGGATGTATTAAATTTGAATGCAATGAAAGTTATCATTGTATACGAAAAACGATTCTGAACGGAGATGATTGTAAGTCTATGATAATTAATAGGATATAATATATTATTACCAGTGGCGAATTCTCCAGGCATGCTCAGCATGCGCCGCATGCTTAAAAATAAAAACGTTATTAATCAAAATACAAAAATTATTTTGCAATCAATATTATATTACGAATTTTAAAAGAAATATAATGTGTTACAATAATAAATTTATTTCTGTTATACTTATCTGTGTTTATCTTTATTGTAACATTTAATGCCAGAGCATGCGATAGATGTGTGCGCAAGCTATACAACCCTTGTTATCGCTGTAAAAAAACCAGTTATTCCGATACCAGCTCTACTAGCAGCCGCAGTATTAATCACCCAGGGCATGCTCATTCTGTTGCGCTTCGTCAACGTATTAACATTGATTTTGAACGAACTGATTTTATTTGTAAATAAAAAACATGTGAAGGTAATTTATTTTAGTTAAAAGAGTTAGTCATTTAATGAAATTATTAAAGTAGGTATTAATTAAGTAAGTGCTATTGTATATGTATATATATATATTAAATCAAAGTCTTATTTATAAATTAATACAAATTTTTGTATTATTTATTAATTAATTATAAATTAAATAGAACTATAATAAATTATGATAATTAATGAGCATGCCCATACATCAGAGTCAGCATTCGCCACTGATTATTACCTATATTTAAATTGTAATATATTATCGTTATTTTACTCGATTTCGTAAAAAAAATAAATTTCATACATTCATAAAATTGTTTCTATATTGACGCTGAAGTTTTTTTTATAAGTTTTTTTTTTTTAAGTTATTTGAAGAAAAAGTTATGGAGACTCTTGTGTTGTTTTTTTTAACCTTAGATATAAATTACAAAAATTTTATGAATTTTCAACTTAAAAATTCCATGCAAATTTTCGCAATTTTGTATACATTTGAACTTTTAATGCTTATGAACAAAATTGTGACTAACGATTTTTGATTTTTTTTTTACTTCAACAAGAAAAACTTATAATAAATCTTATATTACATTTTAATGTTTTTTTGGAAAGCTAAATTTCAAGAAAAAAAATTTAGAAAAATCGAAAATTTCAATGTTTTGAAAAATTCTAAATATTTTGAAAATTTAATCGTGATTAGGTAACACTAATATAAACATTTTGTGGAAATTTCAGGTATTTATAATGGTTCGTTTTTGAGTTACAGCAAAATCAGAAAATCAACTATATCAAAAAGTAGTTATGCGTAAAAATTCCCGTTTTTCTGTTACTTTATCAGAGTATTCCTGACGCTTTTAAAAACTACTGGAAATGTTTTACTTTTGATCCCTCCCCCAAGTACCAATTAGATTCAATTTTCTTTTCAAAGAGGTGCTACAGTCAAAAATCAAAGCACTAATACTACTCCAAAACCTAATGACAGACACAAAAAAAAAACAAAAAAAAACACACACATCATTGTAAAATCAATACATTCATCACTCCGTTTAAATCTAAAACATGAAAACTAATAATGATAAAAATAAAAATAGATTTTTTATGTTTTAATTATTGTTTGGTATTTGCCGACTATTTGAATTAGAAAATCATGTAAAAATATTTTCAAGAATTTAAATACTTTTTAATGTGATATTAGTATTCAAAATAAATGTGAAAAATGGAGTTAAAATGTAGAAATATGCTTTTACAAATGCACATTGACCCTATATATTAATCAGTATAATGAGTTGAAAAGACATATTGTTTTCAACGTGTAGGTATACGTGCTGATTTGCAACTGGACCAGCCAATTTGTGTTCAATGGGTGAATGAGTTTATTAATCATAAGTTTAACAAGAACAAACTACTGTATAACTATAATGTATTAAAAATTATTCAACCCTGTTGAAAACAAGGTCTAAATTAATTTGGTATTTAAAACATAAACGCTATAAAGTTAATAATAATAAATATATATGATATAGGTATAATATGCTTTTTTCATATAAATAGGTATTGTGATTGTTAGTGTTGTTACCTACCTAGTTGTTCTGTCCGACAAATGTACGTCACGCGTTTGTTTTGTCACACAGGCACTGGTAGCAATAGTAATCGTTCTAATAATGCCAATTCACGTGGAAGTTCTGGGAAAAAGAGGCCTATTTCTCCGGAACAAGTTCTTAAAATGTTTGCAGCACCAAATTACAGTGCATCTTCTTCGTATCACGTGTCTAGTGCTAAACCACAATCACCTCCACCTCATGGTTCAAACACATCGCAACCGCACAACAACACATCATCCACAATACATAATGATAATCTTACAGTACGTACGATATCAATGTCAAGGCCAAATGCAACTTCAGGAAGTCCATCCAATCAAGGATTTGGTATTTGTGTTAAAGGTGGTGCAGACGAATCAAGTAAGTAAAATTATTTTTAACTCATTAATTTTTCTTTTAAAAAAGTAAGCCAGAATGTTTATTTTCTGTAATAGCTCTTAAAAAGTCGAAATAAATTTAAATCTTAAATTATTTCAAGTATTAATTTATTTATTTTAGCCAAAAAGATGACCACTAGGGCATGTTATATAATTCTTTTATTTTCACTTTCAATTCTCACTTTTAATAAAAGCGATTTGTAATATGTATATACTTCCGAATTTTATTTTGAGCTATTATGTCAATGATCAATCATATAATATGTTTAGATTCCGAACTGAGTTATGAATTCTATTTATGGGGTAAACAATGATATTACCTATGTGTGATTTTTCTATGTCTAAAATCAGCGTTAAATCTAATTTAAATGCTTTAATCTTTAACACTGAAGATAGTTTCTGATAGAAAAATAGATTTATATTTGTTAAGTGAAGAAAGGGATCAAAAGTAAAAACTAGGGAAATCACTCTGCTGTATAGTAAGCATTGAAAGTACCACCATCTCATCATGAGCGGATAACTGAAATGTATTTATAAATTCCCAGTTAAATTTGAAATACATTATAATAAAAGTCGTTGTACCTACTTATTCCTATACGATAAAAAAACAATTTTAAGCTGAGACAATCTGTCAGTTTATATGTCTCAAAAATAATTAATAATTTTTCAAGTTTCATAAACTTTTTAAATTTAAACGCTTACAAAAAAAAATTGTAACTTAATATTTTTGATACTTTTTAACTGCTGTAGATACAATTAATTTGCAAGGAACCTTATATATAATGAATAATTTTTAGCGGTACATACTTCTATATACCTCAAAAATCAAAATTAATCTAAATATTTTGAAAATGCTATTATGTAACTGAATATAATAACAGATCATTATCCATACTATGTAATAACAAAAAGTTTCAAATCCTTAGGTTTAATATTTTTTGAATTACAGCATAGAACTAAAATTTTTATTTTTTATTTTATATATTATTACATTTTTTCAAAATAAGAACTTAAAATGCCGATAAAAAAGATGAGTATATATTTTATTTTAGATATTTTTAAAATAGTATAAGAACAACTAATAAAAAATATTATATTAAAATATTAATTATTATCAAGACTTAAGACTTAAATATTAAAACAAAAATTATAAATTTTTATCTATAAAATAAATTTCGAAATTTTCATATTGAAAAAGATGTTAACATTTTAACTTCAAATACTTGTAAAAAAATTATGATTATTATCTATTTTTAATAATTTTAATTGCTATAAGTAATACTAATGAGAAATCATGAATTAGAATTCTACTTTTGAATATTCAATTAGCCACTCATTAAATATTTATATGGCCTAAAATTTTAAACTAATTTTTTTTTTTAATATCAATATATAAAAACATACGAGTATTCTTGTATTAATAGTTTAAGCTTTAAGTGTTAAAATCGAAAAGGAAAAAGTAGGTAACCTTATATTGTATAGTAGGTTTCAAATAGTACTTCATCATTGAGGACGAGATATAGATTTTATTGTACAAATGTATGTGTTAAATTTTAATTTAATGATAAATCATTTCATATAAAAAATGATTCCGAACGGTTATGTTATAGTCTATCAGCCTATATAACTAAGTACCTATATCTCACGGTGTATTTATATTGCTATAAAGTAAATAGTTTATTTTACTAATAGAAATACACTGGGTTAAAATAATTTTTGCTCAACACTGTATTGAAAAATGTTAATTTGTATATAAAATATAATATAATATAATACTATATATTAAAAGTTTTCTACATACAAATAATTTATTTAAATTACAACAAAGTAAATAAAACTGATTTGTTTAAATATTTTTAAATTTTTAGTATGAACAACACTTATCAAAAACTGTATTAAATTTGATATAAACATTTTGTACATTTTTAATACAAAGATATTTGGACTTTGAACATTTATGAATTGGTCAAAATGTTAACTTAAAATGCTTATAAAAAAATTGTTCTTTATATAATTTCTTTAATCTTTAATGATTTAAAATTAATATAATAACTTATAAATATCTAAGTTCAGTTAATAATTATAACATTATCTTATTATTAAGATCTTTTATGTTTTTAAGTGATTCTTTTATTAATTTGTATTGTTTCAAGAATGTTTTTGTTGAATATTATAAAATATAAAAACATGCCATTTGCGAAATATATTACCTATGTGTTAGATTTTTCATTAATTTATTATACATTTACCTAGTTCTTATCACAATTTATTATTCTCAATTTCCAGATAACAATTTCCACCACATACCTATTTTGTTCATACTCTACAGATCTCCAGATTATTTTTATGTAAATATTTATGCGCGCTCATTCTATAAAATGTATAGGGCGAGACCATTTTCGACCAAAAACGTACCCTTCCCTTTTCGGCCAATTCACTTTTCGACCAAATTTAAAATAGTTCGATTCCCTTTTCGACCAAAAACGTACCCTTCCCTTTTCGGCCGATTCACTTTTCGACCAAATTTAAAAAAGACCGATTCCCCTTTCGGCCAAAATAAAAATTATAAACATAATAATACTTATATATAATTTTTGTAAAATTATAGCAATTATAATATAATTATACAATTTTGAAAATTATTAAAAATATAAGCATATCTATATATTGATATTATTTTTATGTTAATATGTTACAATATGTATAATATTATGATATAAAACCATAAAACAATAAATTAAAAATGTTTGTCAATAATAATTAAGTATAATAGTAATATAAAATAGGTAATTTTGAAAATTACATGATACAAAAAGTTTAATGTATTACGTTTTATGTTATACATATCGAAAATGATTAAAATCAAAATATGTAATATTTCAATATTCGTCATTAAGTATTTGAAAAAAATTTAATAGGTGTACAATTGCTATAAAATAATGGCAATATTATTTTATGTTTTTATTTAATATTATACATATTGTAACATATTAACATAAAAATAATGTCAATATATAGATATGCTTATATTTTAAATAATTTTAGGCAACTTATATTTTTAATCAATTTCAAAATTGTGTAATTATATAATTGCTATAATTTTACAAAAATTATATATAAGTATTATTATGTTTATAATTTTTATTTTGGTCGAAAGGGGAATCGGTCTTTTTTAAATTTGGTCGAAAAGTGAATTGGCCGAAAAGGGAAGGGAACATTTTTGGTCGAAAACTGCCATGCCCAATGTATAACTGTATCATGTAGCCTGCGTGTAGTAATACCATGAAAAAATATTGCAAATATTTATATGCAAATTTCTAATGACTAATATCAGATAATGCTTAATTGATACTACTATTTTACTTCAATCAAAATTAGATCAATAAATTCATTGAGACTCAAAGGTTGTTTTTTTAGCTTTTTTAGTTTTCCACCTCTATGTTACCCCTATACATAGGTTTATTCGTAAGCGATTATAGGGTGATCACACATGAATAATGTTTAGGCTCATGAAAATCGAATATTTTTTTATTTATATATGGTTACATTATTTATAGATTAAATTACTATTATAATTATTAAAAACCTAGCATATTCTTAATTTTTAGATTCTGAACGGAGTGATGAATGTATTGATTTTACAATGATGTGTGTTTTTTTTTTTTTTTGTGTCTGTCAACAACATTTGGGGCAGTAAAAATGCTTCGATTTTTGACTTCAGCCCCTCTTTGAAAAGGAAATCGAATCTAATTGGTACTTTGGGGGGTCAAAAGTTAAAAATTTTCAATATTTTTTAAGTGAGTCCAGAAAAACCTTAAAAAAAATGACGGAAAAACGGGATTTTTTACGCAAAACCAGTTTTTGACAAAATCGAATTTTTTATTTTGCTATAACTCAAAAAATAATCGATATAAACACTTGACATTTTCACCAAATGTTTATATTAGCGTTATCCATACACAGTTAAATTTTCAAAGAATTTTGACTTTTTTTGAACTATTTATAGACAATTGAAATTTTTAATTTTTCTAAGTATTTTTTTTTTAAATAACGATAAAAAATTTTTTGGCCGACCAGAAAATCTTAAAAATTTAATACAAGATTTCTTATAAGTTGTTCTTAATGTGATAAAAAAAAATCCGAAATTGTTAGTCACAATTTTTTTTTATAAGTGTTTAAAGTCCGAATTTATACGAAATATGGCAAAATTGCGAAAATTTGCAAGTAATTTTGTGGTTGAAAAATCGTAAAATTTTTTTCTTTTATAACTAAGTTTTGAAAATTTGGTACAAGGTTCTCCATAAATTTTTCTTCAAATATCTGTAAAAAAAAACTCTACCGGATTCAGACAAAAAATTTTTACGAGTGTTTGAAATTTAAATTTTTACAAAACCGCGTTAAATAACGGTTTAGCCTCAAACGATTTTTGATATTTGTAGTTATTCAAACAGTATAAGTCGTAAATACTTGAAAATTTTACCAGTTATTTAGATTGCCATTTTCTTTACGTGATTTGATTTTCCAAAATATTTTGACTTTTTTTGAGCTATTTATAGACAATTGAAATAATCAATTTTTTTATTTATTTTTTTTTTTATAAATGTTGATAAAAAAAATTTAGCTGGGACAAATCACTTGAAAATTTTATTGAAGGGTCCACATAACTTGTTCTAACTCTCATTCAAAAATTATAAAAATACATAGGCACAATTTTTTTTTATTAGCATTTGAAGTTCAAATTTTGACAAAAATTCGTCAAAATCATGAATATTTTTCACTATTTGGTAGTTAAAAATTTATAAATATTTTACTATCAAAAGCTAAGAATTGAAAATTTAATACTATGCTGTCCATAAGTTAAGCTTAGAATAATTATAAAAAAGTTTGAGGATTATTCAATTTAAAAAATTTTACGAGTGTTTAAAGTTTTAATTTTAATTTGAAATCAAAAATACACGTGTAAAATTACGTTTTACTAATAAATAATTTTCGATTTTTGTTATTTTTAAAAAATTATCAAACATAAGATCTTGGAGCTTTTACTTAAGTGTTTGAATTTGTGAATTATTTTCAAAATAGAATATATGACAATATTTAAATATAATATATCCCAGACTGACAAATTTTGACATCATTGCATTCAAATTTAACCTACCCTAGTCCGAGGTCCACCCCACCCCCTAATGTACAGCAGAGCGATACTCACTTACCCGCTTTTTTTTAAAATAATATATAATCCATTTCATCTGAAAGCGTTTAGATGTTAAGTACTACCTGCTTTATAATTATATGTTATAACAGTTTTTAAAATTGTATTTTAAATTCTTTATTTTCATTGTGTATCTTGACTCCAGGACAAAAACAAACTGTTAAATATTACTAATGTCATTTCTTAGTTTATTATTATTATTATTATTTTTTACTTATTATCTTTATCGTACCTATAAGTACAAAGTAATAAGTATAATGCATTTTCATTGATTATTAAATTAATCAATCATGGCTTTTTATAAGATACAAATCCTATATATTTTTATATAGGTAGTTCTAATATTTATATATAAGGTATTTATATATGTATATATTATATCTATTTACCTATTATTTAAGATTTAAATATTTTGTAAATAATATTAAAGGAAAATGTCTATGCATTTCATTCTTCATACTTGACAAATATATAGAATCAATAATTAGCTACATAGACACATAAACATGTGCAAATTACTTAAAAATATTTTATTAATTGTACATTATTTTCTCATTCATGCAATTCAATAAATATATAATAATATCGTATATTGATAAACTATAAAATACCATACACAGTAAGTCAGTAAAGTTATAATTATATCAGAAACTTAACTGAAAACCTTGGCCAACAGATCATGATTTTTTTTTAAATTTTAATATCAGGAAATTACAATTTTTAAATGTATTAAAAGTATTCAGCTACATTTGATATTTTATCATAATATATTATACAATTACTACAACTGAAATTAACTCAGTTTAGAATAATTAAGAACTGTTATTAAATGTATTTATTATTATGATGGTTGGTCGAATTCCATAAAAGTATACCGTATTTTCACAATATTAATAAATTAATATGTTGTAATATAATTATACTTATTTAAATAGATGTTGGAGTGTATATATCACGGGTAGAAGAAGGAAGTATAGCCGAGAGTGTTGGTCTTAAGCCTGGAGATTCAATTTTAGAAGTAAATGGCAGGCCATTTTCAAGTATATCACATGAAGAAGCATTAAAAGTATTAAGACTCAAATTATTGATAAGAAATATTTTCCTTATTTTTTTTTTTTTTTTACTCAGATTTTTAAATCATATCGTCAAATTACTATGACTGTAAAATGTCCATCGCCACCTCAATCAATGCCCACCATGCACAAAAAGGACGACGACGAGAACACTAACCAAGACGATACTTGGGGATTGACCAGGACGTATTCATGGATTAATCGGAAGGGTCAACCAGTCTCACCTCCTTTAGAATATGCCAAACCCATTTCTCCTTACTCAAAATGGTCCTATACTCGTTCATCCAAAGATAAAATAAGAAAAGTAAGCGTAATTATATAATGTAAATTAATTTACATATATTTTTTATAATAAAAATGGTTCAAGGTTGAATTGGTAATTGAACCAGGACAGAGTCTTGGTTTGATGATAAGGGGTGGAACTGAGTATAATTTAGGTATTTTTATAACTGGTATCGATAAAGAGTCTGTTGCAGATAGATCTGGACTTATGGTAATGAATTAACTTATTATTAAAATAATTTTGTTCTAATTTATATTTAAAATAATTATTTTTAGATTGGCGATCAAATTTTAGAAGTAAATGGTCAATCTTTTTTGAATTTGTCGCATGATGAAGCAGTAAATCAATTAAAATTTCAAAAGCAAATGACACTTACCGTAAGAGACGTAGGTAAAGTTCCTCATTCTTGTACAACATATAATCCAGATACAAATTGGAACCATTCCTTAGACAAGTAAGACCATTAGTATAATATTAATTACATTTTAATCGTAATAATCATATAATTTATAATCTCTTATGTAATTTGTGTAGTTTAATTTTTTTTTTTTTATGTATTTTAGGAAAAACTTTTATTATACTTCTTCATATAAAAGCTTCAATTAATAGTGAATAGATGGCTATTAATAAATTTAATTAGACATATTGAATTAGTTAAAAACAATTTGTAATACTCGTTAGCTTACACATTTTAAATATAGATACCTACTTCTAACTTTAATATTAGTTTGTAATGAGTTTAGTACTTCTTAAATATTATATAGAAATTATAATATTCATGTTGATATTATGTTATATTTTTAATGATGCATACATATATATATAATTTGAATTACATACTATTATTAAAAAGTAATCCTGCCGTTGAATAAATTAACTTTGTTTATTTCAAAGATGTTTAATAAAAAAAAATCTAAATCTAAATATGAACATACGCAAATAATCATATTTTAAAAATAAATAAGTTAGGTACTTATATAATTAAATAATTTATTATTTGTGATAATTTGTGATATCAGTAGGTATTACACTTCTTGATGATAGGTAAATGTTATAAATATGAAATGTCAATAATAATAAAAATTATACTTTAAAATATAGTTTATATTTTAACAAAATAATCGAAAATCTAAGTAGGTAAACTAAATAGTTACCAATGTTAATTATATGTATAATGCGTGATTGTACCTATGCATAAGAAAACAAGGTTCATGTCACTAAAAGAATGTTAAGATTGAACATATTTGTCGTATTATAGATTTTATATAGAATTATTAAAACATGTGGTATATACTATACTCGTAATTACAGTATACGTAATATTATAATGTGTGAAATGTTGACTATACCGTTCCAACTTATTATATAAATACAATGTACATATTTAATATTCAATCAATAAATAAATTATATTTTAATTGTATATAAATTAGGATTAGAAACACTAAATATTAATCATCAAACATGTTTTAAAAAAACACAATTAAATATTTAATGTTGATAAAACTTTTAATTATAATATAAAATTTAGGTATAAATATGTTCCAGCACATTGCAAAAAATAATTATTTTAAAAATGCACGGTCATTATTAGGTACATTATTAGTTCGAAAAATGTATATGGTTTTTAATTCCAATTCTAAAAAATATCATGTTATATACTCGTATTAATAACAAAAAAAAAAAATAATAATAACTCAAACGTATATTTCCTAACTTGGCAATATTAATTTTAGTGCAGACGGTGCTTTGAAGTTAGGGACATCTGCTGCATCTCAAATGGTAGAGGAAAAAGCTCGAATTTTGCTGACGAAAAATGAATTTAATACTTTGCGGTATTATTTGGACGAGTATTCGTGTTCTCGAATGTCTATTGACGCATTTATAACTATACTTTTCGAATTGCTCAATACTACTGATAAGGTGAACAAAAATCAATGATTGCCATTATTATGAAAAACATTCTATAGTAGAAAAACATTAAAATAAATTAAAGCAAAAAAGCAAAATGAAACAATTTAAACACATACAAATATGACATTCATTATTTTGAATTGCAATCATATTTGTATTGTTATTTGAGTTTAAATTGGTCTCTACTACACGAGTTATTGCAAATGATCATTATTGCATTAATAACGGTCTGGTTTTTTAGTTTACGCTGTTGACGGAATTGCGCGAACTAATAGGTCCCTCAGATCGAGACCGTTTTGATCAATTGGTATATAGAAGAGGACGGGAATCCAGAAAAACACACTCCCGAGTAAGAATGTCATTACAAATTATAATAAGCTTAACTTAAAGGGAAAAATGCCTATTCTATTGCATACTTATATATTTCAGAAACTTGATGGTTTTAATTCAAATATACCTGGAGGTCAAAGTAAAGGATTTGATTTTCCTAATGAAAATTCTGGGATGGATATTGGGACTACCGAGTATTCAAATTCAAATTATAGGACTAGGTAATAATTATTATGTGAAAGATTCTTATACTCTGTATTAAATTAATATAATATTATCTTTTTAAAGATAATTATTAAAAATTACAATTTATTTACTCAAATTTATGAGGCAAATTATTTTGTGGCTTACACTATAATAGTTGGAAATAAACCTAGTTTTTATGTAAATAACATGTTTGTATTCAAAATGTCTAAAACTTGGGATTGAGAAGTATTATAAACGAAATTTTGATTAGATTAAAAATACTAAATATTACAACACAATATATTATTCTTTTGATAGGAAATAATATAATATAGGTACATGGCTTACATAATACATAACAATAAAAATTTATTAAAACTTTTTTTTATATTTTGATTTTGATTTAGTTTATTTTTAAAGATCATATAGTATATTTCACTTTTGTATATCATATTGTATTTGTATAATTACCTCATTCATGGTCATCCAAAGGTTAGTTAATATAGTAGTATTTTTAAATTGAAAATATCTTTAGATTATATTATTTTTACTTACATTTATCTAAAACATTTATGGCATTTATTTTTATATTTTTAAATACAAAGGGTTTCAGTTTTTTATTTAAAAAATTGAACTCGTGTTAGATATACTATACCTATTATATAACTATTTTGAATACCTAATAAGTAATAACTATTAAAATATAATTTTAGAAAAATTATTTAAATAGGTACTATATAGGTTTATTAACTTAATAACTTAACAAAACTTGTAGAACCTTTTTTCATGCTTATGCTATGCGAAATACATTTTTACTCATCATTCTATGTATATTATATCTACAAATAAATAATATATTCGTTCATTTTCATGTCTTATAGTAGCTTTTGCGTCAACGATAAATTATTATATTGTAAACAATACAAAAACCTATATAGGTATTTGAATATCAGTATTTATTTTGCTAAAATATTATAAATTTGCTATTGTTTCATTTTTAGTAATGATAGAAAATCTGAGGGAAAACATTCTCCTATGAAAACTGACGAACAATCTCATAGAGATATGGAAGTTGAAGAATTTGAATTTAGCCATCAAGTAAGTAACAATATTATTTTATAATTACTACCGTTATAGATTCCTTTAATCTTTATAATTCTTTATTTAGGATTACGGTGACTTGGAAACTGAGCTTTTACCAAGAAAATATCATAACGATTTGATTGATGTTGGTTATACGCATCGAAATTCAGGCATTTATGATGAATCTAATATGACTAGGTCATCGGTAAAGTACAAAATCATAAAATTATTAATTTATTAACATTAGAAATTCAACCATCGATAAACTTATGTACCTATAAATTCCATTTATGCTCGAGTGTAAACATTTTACAGAATAACTTGAATATATATGTTTAGTCGCGCAAAATAGTTTTAAACCTTTTAACTTAAAATACAATTTTAGATTTTGGTGTTACACTGCAATAAAAGTTACTTTTTGAATAATACACTAGATAAATATCGTTTATTATATTTAGTAATACAAAACCACGTATTATTCTTCTTTCTAAAATCTTTTTCATCTATGAACCTATTAATTTAATATAGGTACCTATCAAATATATTTGTGTAGCGTATTTTATTTAAATATATTTAAATAAACGAGATTTAAAATTAAATATTAAATAATATAGGCACTTGGTACATGTTGTAAAATCAAAGTGATGCATCAAAAATAATTTAACTTTCATGTTTTATGCCATATAAGATTATAATATCAATCTATTTAATTTGGTTAAAATATACCTATGTTATTTTAATCTTAAAAATATTTTAGTTTTAATACAACAGTGTCTTAGAAAATAATTAACGTTAACAATTTACAGTAAAAGCATGTTATTAGTTGTATAGAATTATATTTATATTTTAGGTACCTATCCATCATATTTCCATTGTAACATTATTACCTAAGTAATATTCCCTTAGTTTTCCTTGGAACCATCACAACATTCTAACTGCTAATAAAAATATATCTCAGGGTCGGGTTTGTTGTAAAAATGAGTCTCTTCGTAAAAAAAATCCTTAAAAAACATTTATTAACGCTGTTATAATATATTTAAGTGATGATGTATTTTTTATTATTACTATAGTACTATTTATAATTGTCATAAAACATTCTAGTATGCATGAAAACCCAAATTTAATCAAAATTATACAAACTATGTATTAGATTTAATTATTGATAAAGGATAAATTAGTTGTTTTACTTAGAAAATTCTATACTAAAAAATGTCAACATTTCATTTAGAACATAACTATTTTTCGATTATCATTTATCATATATTATTATACTTGTATATGTATTGATATAATTATTAGTTATTACCTACTTGTGCAATTACCCATAAAAATATTAAAAAAATTTTATTTTAAATTAATAATAATTAATTTTACGAATAATTATGATATTATATTTGTTTTTAAATTTCTTCTGATTAATCCATTTATAATAATAATAATAATAAAAAAAACCGTATTTTTCAATCGTTAATTGTTGATAATTTACTTGGGTCTGTTAATTGTTCATCATTTATTCACCAACTCGTTTAGTATGCTATCTTCATTAAAAAAAAAAAGAACAAGTGTTTTAACAATATTTTTTACATAGAATATAATAAGGACAAAGAATGGATATGCACAATATAAAAAATTTAAATTTAAGATAAATAACATGATAATAGGTCGATATGTGTTTGATTTAAAGTATTTAAGTACAATATTTAATTAGTACTTTTATATGTTAAATAATGTGACTGCGTAAATTTTGTGATTGAAAGAGTTATTTATATTATTATAATATTATTTATTATAAAGGAAAAGTTTTCCAATAAGATTTTTTTGATTTTTAAAGGAGCACTGAATGAATTGATTCGAATAGATTAATTTGATAATGGTATGTTTTTTCTTTCATCACCTATAAAGGCAGTAAAAATGTTTTAAATGACATTGTGAGTGTTTTTTTTTTCTATATAGAAAATTAGGTCTAGTTATTACTTTTAAACATTGTCAGGAAACGAAAATAAAAAATCAAGAGAAAATGGAAAATTTTACAAAAAGCCGGTATTTGACAAAATTTATTTTTTCATTTTATTATAATTTAAAAACGATTTACCGTAAAAACTAAAAATGTTTACCAAATTTTTATATTATCATTTCATTTACAATGTACATTATGGTATGAATTTTAAAATGTTTTTACTTTTTTGAGCTTTTTATAGACTATTACAATTTTCCTTTTTTAAAAATGTAATAGGTACGAGGTTCTTTATAAGTTGTTATTAATAATAATATAATAATAAAAAAAAATATTGAACGTAAATAAAAAAAAAGTGGTTTTATCAATATATCATTGAATTTAAATTTTACATATCCATTATAATGAACCATTTGACGCCTGCTATACAGCAGAGCGGTACGCACTTGTCTAGCTTTTTTATCATCATAATGCTTACAATGAAGTGATCTATAAATATTTCTTGAAAATGCAGTGCTTGAATTAAAAAAAAATAGAAATCGTAATAGAAGGCTCAGTTATCTAACTTCAGCGGGTAGCACAAAAATCGAAATTACGGTTAACGTATTCAATGACCCTAGACCTAAGTTGTCTCCCCGACAAGGTCGTAGAGCAAAGAATTTTTATTATTGATAAAATACATATAAATCTAATATTTACACTTATTCAAATTACATCAAAAGATATTAAAAAGGTAAAATAATTCTTTCAGACCTATGAAAAGCGTTTGATAGTTCATCTAACCTAAGTTTTAGACACAAAACGGTGAATCACAGTGAATATTTTATGAATCTGATAATAAGAGCGCATATTCAAATAATTTAAATCTTATGAAGGTAAATTGAGCAAAAGTATGGTATTCGATTTAAAGATGCACGAGTATTTTTGAAAGACAATATTAAGAAAGAGTAGTGGTAATCAGTGAATGCACAGGACTGAATGTTTGACTATTTGACATGACGTCAATTGACCCATCTTTAATTTTCAAATTTTCCAATTATTTTATTGAATAAGTAATGAATTAATATAAGGTAAGATATAATTATTATTGAATGTATAAATTTAATTAAATTTCGAGTAGATAGCTTCACCGGTGTTACATACTAAACGAGTAGACTCCATAATTTGAGTTACATGTACCAACTTAGGTACTTAATTAATTCAAAATAACCAAATAAAAATTAACACCAAAAAAATATGTTTAAAACCTAATTTATTAAATTCTTAATCGTGGAATATTGTTGCGATGTAAAAAAACATCATTAATATATGAAATGATTTACTTGTAATAGTTTATCGTTGAAAAAAATATTATGTCAAAATACTAAAAAAAAATTTTAAATTAAAATTTATCAAACATATTTCATTTCAATTATTAATGGTTAACACGATATACTTGTGTATTTAATCAAAATTAACTTTTAATGATTTTCTATTTAAAAAATAAAAATCTTTGCATTGTAAAATATATGTACGATATATCTGATATAATTTGGAGACATCTATTTGACTGTGACCTGATTGAACTCAAAAGCAATTCAATAGTAAGAATCTTAAAAACTATATAGTATGAAAAACAACATAACTGAGGATAAATAAACTGTGCAATTTTGCCATATATTATACCTAAAAAAATATTGTATGTGTAATTTAAACTGTGTCAAACTGTCAACCTTAATAACATGTATATGTACTTAAAAATTCACCAATATAATATTGTTTAAATATTATTTACTCCAAAAAACATAGTTATTATATCATATAAATTAAATATGAACTAGGTAAATATTATGTTATAACAAAATAAATAAAATTTAAAATATTAGCGCTCTATGATATCTGCATTATTTACAATCAATATTAATCAATCGTATAAATATATCATTTTAATTAAAATATTTTCAAAGTTAAAATATTGAATAAAGTTTTTTAAATTATAAACTGAATTTGAGATAATTTTTTTTGCTTCTTATAAATGCCTGTAGTTTTGTAGAGCTCTATACTGTAGTATTTATACTAATATTTATTAGACTAAACTTATAAATATTGATATTGCGTTATTTATGACGTTTTTTGTTTTACATTAATTAATTTAAAATCTCCTGAATTATAGGCAAATATTTTAAATATTACCACAGTTCTTATATTAAACAATATTACTGTTTTACTAGATACTTTTATAATTTATTATATTTATATATTATGATTTACAAAATATGTTGTACGTTTTTATAAATATTAAAGTAATAACTTGTGGTATAATATTGCTGTGCATTGTGCAGTAAATCTCTTTTCAGAATGTTTTTTTTTATAAGTATCTACTTAATAGAACTCCACTCCAATCATTTTTTCAATCCGAGCACTAACAATAAAATTATATGAATATACTTTATTCACTTAAGTGAGTAATAGTTTAAATATCATAGGTATCACCATGTATTTAATATTATAATTGAATAATTAAGACAATATTTATTTGAAATAATATTTAGTTTTTATTCTTAACTAGGTTGTAAAAAATTCAACCCAAAATAATTTTACTTAATCGGATATCATTGATCAAGGGAAATTTATTTATTATTATTTTAACAATTAAATTAATTAATAATTATTCTAAATTATTAAAATGACTGAAATATCATAATTGATAATTATTATAAAAATAATAATAAAAAAATATACTCAATAATATGTATAATATTATTTATTGATAAAGTTCTTTAACCACAATAGAAATTTTTAGTAGTCATAAGGTATAAAGCTTAAACAATTTAAAAGCCATAAATAAAAAAACACGTATTAATAATAAATACATCTATTATCATAATCTACTCATCAAAAAATTGTTTTTATAAAAAAAATTAAAATACCTACTCATATAAAAAAAATATATAAATATCTAAATTAGTGATATTTTTATAGATTATAAAATGTAAATTAATTAACTAGGCACAAGTTTTTGGAAAATATTAAATTCTAAGTTTTAATTGTACTTAATCATAATTTATACGTATTCAATATAAATACATATCAGTATATATATTATATAATATGTACTTTGACGTATTATATAATATTTTATAGGTAATAACATAATAAATCTATCAATAATATTTAGTCATTTTGATATTTACCTAAGTACACTTTTTTTTTTTAAATATTAATTCTTAGTCTTCGTTGTTATCTTGTTATAGTGCATTACAAACTCAAGTATATTATACTGTAGGTAGTTAGTTAATTAAAAAAAAAAAAAATTGATTAGCTATAATTAAGTAAATACTATACAGTATATTTTGTGGAAGTGCACTTAACGTAAAGTATCCCTACTTTCCTATCAACATTAACAACTTACACTAAGTATATATCGTTATTTCTATCAATTAGATTCATATTTTATCACTTAAAATTAATGAAAATTATATTTAATATTCAGTTATATGATAAAAAAATTAATTACTTATAGGTTTGGATTCACACCTACTTTATTAAAATAAAACAGTTGTCATTTTATATTTTCACTGGTTAAATTGGTCTTGAGTAGCGCATTCTTTTTTATTTATTGCAGTACAATTTGATTGAAAATATATTTTTTTATTTAGTATACGAATTCGATAAAAAAAAAAAATTATTTAAATAAATTATAAAATATGTAAATTAATTACGTACAGTTGTATTGCTACTTAATTATAGGTATTTTTAAAATTTTACGCAAATAACGTTGCTGATGCTTTCAGAGTGGATACTTGGAGGGACTGCGATCCCACTTAGGGGGATGGACCCAAAAATTGAAATCCTGGTACTATGGAAGTTCTCTAGTAAGTTTCAGTTGATGTTTCAGTTCCATTTAGTTTTTGTATGTGAACCAAGTAGTTAGATATGTTTTTCTTTAGTTTTGGAACACCATCTTCTATTTTCATCTTTAACTAGAATTTTACCTTATATTATCTTGTTTACTGCTCTGTGTTTATATGTTTTATTTAGCTGATCTATAATTCATTTTAGAGCTTCTAATGAACTGTAGTTTCAATTTATATTCCTTATCTATCTATACCTAACAAAACTTTTCATATAAAAAAACTTCAAATTCAAAATTCGGCATGTCTTATAATCCTTTAGTGTTTCAGCTACTTAAGACCATATTCCAAAATAACATAGGTAAATCATTTTTGTAAATACCCTGTAAGTGCACTTCAGAGTTAAAATACTTAAATGGCTTTTATTAATTTACTCACTTTATCACAAATATATATTTTCTTAATTATCGATATATTTATTTTGTAATAAATAAAATATGGCTTTTTAAACTTCATATTAATTTAGTTTTTATTTTAAATAAGCAGGGTCCGTGAAGTAAGTATTATTTTTCTATAACATATGTCTAAGACCAAAATAATAATACTTATCTTTTATTGCAGCCCTTATAAATAGAAGCTCAAATCAAACTCCTACATTTTGCGCTTCGTATCTTCTTAGGAAGTTACAAACAATTAAAACTATTAAATAAGTAAAAATATATGATTGCTTAAGTCTTTATGCGCATACTTTAATTTTAAATTAATGATTAAGATAACTGTGGCATGTATAGTAGCCACTTAATTATCAATAAAAAAAAAAACGTGGATAGGTACATGATTTAGAATTTAAATACAATAAGTTTTAACACAACTATTAACTATTAATATTCATAAAATGATGTGAGAGCATGTGTTGATTTTATATAAATTCAAATATTTATCATAAGTTAAGTATTTGATAAAATGGCCAATAAATTCAACAAATTAATTTTTTTTGTCAATTTTAAAAATTGTCAAAACTTTTGAAGAGATATCAAACAATTAAGTACAAAATATTAATTATTACATAATTACATAATTATATGTATATTTTATATTACTTTTAACAAAATGTATTGTCTAAATATGAGAAAAATTTAACATTTTATAGTTTAACTTTAGCGGCTTTTATTTCGGCCACCACTTATAATCCTGAATTTTGATCTTACGATAACAGTTAAGAAAACAAAAATTTAATAAAATAATAGGACAAAAAATTAATGAACTACTAAATTTAAGGTATTTAGATAATAATAGATTTTCTCGTATATCGACAGTGGTTTCTATAAATGCCACAGTTGAAATTTTGTTCGATTCACAAATTATTTTCTACCCACCCGCCTGTCGTAGTATTGTACAAGAAGTACAAACACTAGTGGATTATATACCCGCCACTTGAAAGAATAAATTGTATATAATCGTAATAATCGTAATATCATGTAATAGGTAGTAGGTAAATAAGTAAATATAATATTTTGGAGTTATTTATTTAGTTTTTAAAATCTCAGAACTATTTTCAGTATTTCTTTTGCTTAGTAAACCTTCAGAATTAACAAATATAACAGTGCTTATAATAAGCATGAGTAGTTGTTGCTATAATTGTATGGTCTTACACAAATCAAATTTGATTTATAGATTCATTATTTATTTTATTATTCACATTTATACATTTACACATCACATTTTTAGTTATGTCATCACTCATCTCAAATTAAAAATATGTTTAACCAGTAAATACTAAAACATATAAGGTGCAGCATACTGTAGCTACATATTATGTAACTTATTTCAATAATTTAATGTGTACAATTCTTTTCAATCTTAAACAATCAATAATAATAATAAACTTACCTATAATAATTACTAAAACTTGGTAAAATATAAATATTTTGTTACTAAACAAATATCCTAAAATAAATAAAAAGAATGAATCTTATGTTCCTTTATATTATATTATATATGTAAAGTCATTTTTATTACTTATAATACAATTATAGATAATATGTGTAATTAAACATGGGTATCTTTTAACTCAAAAAATAAAAATATATAGGTAAATTTAGATACATCGAGTATCTAATACAATTTTTTTTTAAATATTAAGTAATACCTAACATCAACAATCATCAAACATAAATGTTTATATTGGAGTGTAACAAAAAAAAAAACACCAAATTGACAAGATTTAACAAGAAAAACAAAAGTGTTATATGTATTGCCAATATTATATTTTCAAGATATGATGATACAATATTTCTGTTATAACGGCAATTAATAATAAAATCTAAGGTGGTCGGTGGACTAGTTATAATGAAATTTTATATTATTTTTGTTTTAATATCGAGACAAACAAAAAGTGGAGTAATACCATTTATGCGTGATTGTCCCGATGTATAAATATTATCAAGGCTAGTCAATGATATCTTAATAAATTATAATTATTAACATAACAAAAACATTTTTTAAAGCAATTATCAAACAAACACGGACGTTCGTACGATGGTAAAAATGAACTACTGGATGAGGATGGAAGTTATCGAAGAGAAAGTGGTTTTATAGAGTCATCATGTCCCAATAATATTCAAAACGAATCCCAGGTAATTCGGCTATATATTTTAATTTCTATTACTCACTATATTAAGTCTGAATTATTAAAAATTTAAATTTACAATTTTATAATTATAATGCATTTTATGTTAAAGATGTACGGTTTATATGAAATATTATTCCAATATTGAATATTTGAACAGCTAAAAATTTATAAAACCTATGTATTTTTAATATTTTTTTATGTCTATAGGTGGGGTAGGATTTTGAATACATTTCTTTAAGATTTTTGATCACTTTTATCAACATCAGAAATAAAAATAAAAGGTGGAAAATGGGTGTGGTAGGTGTCAACTGGGCTATTGTAACAGATGTGTTAAATTTGAATACAATGGTATATTATATTAATCATGAAAAACAATTCTAAGCAAAGATAGTCAAATATTTCATGTTACGTTTTTTTATATTGTTATTAAGTAAAATACTTTATTTTGCTGTTAATAACACGGTAGATTAATATAATTTTTACCGAAAACATTTATTTGAAGATATTATTGTATGTATAAAATATAATAATATACATAAAAATGGTATGTTATCGTTAATAATATTTTTGAATTAATATTGTTATTCATAGTTTATAATTATGTAATTTCATTTAAATTTGAACTTGATATATCTATAAAAATAATTTTTTTTTAATCCAGCTTTACTATCCATTGAGGATCTTAACTACCAAAACTACCTCTTCCTATTTCTCTCTGTCATAGGCTATAACTTGCCCCTCCTTCTTGGGCTACCGCATTTCATATCTCTTTTATGCTGTCTATCCATCTTCTTCGGGGTCTTCCTCTTGGTATCTTCCCCGCTAACATCCAAGTCATTATTTCTTTTATTAGCCACTCGTCTACTCGCCATGCATGTCCAGCCCATTGCATTCTTATACTTTTAATAAATTGCACAATATTTTCCTTTTTGTATAAGTTTTCTAGCTTGGCATTCGATCTCAATTCCCATTATTATGTGCCGGTATTATTAACTTATATATTTATATATTTTTATATTTTGATTTCAATCTGAATCACTTATAAGAAACTTTGTATTATATTTTGAAGCCACAGCTGTAAAAATTGCACATTTTATAAATTTTTAACTATAAAGAGATTGGCAAAATTTCTCGTGACTGAAATTTTTTGTCAAACTTAAACTTCAAATGTTTATAAAAATAAATTATGCTTATGTATTTCAATTATTTTTACATATTATATAAAATATTTACATTATGTGGAATATTTCATGAAATTTCCAAGCATTTTTACACAGTGAATAATTTTTTATCGTCAAAAAGAATATTTTTTATGTCTATATAAAAAGCTAAAAAGATTCAAAATACTTTTAAAATTTTGTAAGTATAATCATTTGGTAAACAATTTCCAGTATCTAGGCTTATTAGTTTTTGAGTGACACATAAAAATAACGAAATGGATTTTATTTAAAAAAAAGCGGGTAAGTGGGTATCGCTCTGCTGTATATTAGGGGGTGGGGTGGACCTCAGACTATGGTAGGTTAAATTTGAATGCAATGATAGGTATCATTGTATACGAAAAACGATTCTGAACGAAGATGATTTGTCAGTTTAGGATATATCATATTTAAATATTGTCATATATTCTATTTTGAAACAAATAGTATAGTTACTTTATAGTATCTGTTTATTAATAAAAAAAGTATTTGGCAACATACGCATAATGAAAGTATGAAATTTAATTTAAATTTTGACAATTTCATATAAATTCGAACTTTAAGCACTTATAAAAAAAAATTGTGACAAACGATTTCGGATTTTTTTTTTTATCACATTAAGAACAACTTATAAGAAACCTTGTAATAAATTTTCAAGATTTTCTGGCAACCCAAAAAATTTTTATCGGCATTTGAAGAAAAAAAACTTAGAAAAGTCGAAAATTTCAATTGTCTATAAGTAGCTTAAAAATGGTCAAAATATTTTTAAAATTTATCTGTAAAGAGATAACCACAATATAAACATTCGGTGAAAATTTCAAGTATTTACAATAATTCGTTTTTGAATTACAGCAAAATCAAAAAATCGATTTTGTCGAAAAGTGGTTTTTCGTAAAATTAGCGTTTTTCTGTTACTTTTTTTTTGTTTTTCTCGATTTTTTTGAAAACTGTTTTAAAATGTTTACTTTTGACCCCCCCCCCCCAAAGTACCAACTAGATGAATTTTCCTATTCAAAGAGGGGCTGAAGTTAAAAATCGGAGCATTATTACTGCTCCAAATGTTGTCGTCAGACACAAAAAAAATAAAAAAAAAAACACACATCATTGTAAAAGCAATAATACATTCTTCACTCCGTTCAGAATCTAAAAAAAAAGGATTAAAAATTCTTATATTTCCTTAATTTTTTGTTTTCTTAAATTATAAAAAAAGTACTGAAAATTATTTACATACAAAAAATAAATATTCCAAGAAAATCAAAATATATTGAAAATTATGTTAAATATAAAAAACACTAATTAATATAAACATTTGGTGAAAAATTTAAATATACAATATAATCAATTAAAATATACATAAACATTTCAAATCCTCAAAAATAATATTTTTTTGTTACAACATAAAAACAAATATTATTATTTTTCATTTAAATATTTAATTTTATCCAAATTTGAACTTCAAATGCTTAAAATAAATCATACATACTCTTCTTTAATAATTTGAAATTCTTAAAATAATTTACGAAATTTCCAATATTTCCGACCAAGCTAACATTTTTTTATCCTTATTTATATAAAATAAACTTTAAAGAATTGTAAATCTAAAATTTCTATAAATACCTCGAAGAGGGACAGAATATTTTGAAAATTTTATTACGAATAGTTAATGTTAAAATAAGTAATCAAAGGTTTTTCACAAATAGTTTCTTTAAAGATTGGACATTAAAAATAATACATGTTTTTTTGAAGAGTAAATCGAATGACTGGCAAATAATTTTAAATGCTTTAGCTCATAATTAGTTCAGAATTTGACAGGTTATAAATAAATAAAATTGTAAAGCTGTATTAAAACATTGATAATTTTAATTCATACTTTAATTTATTAATATAAATTTAGTAAAAAAAAAACAGCAGTTAGTACTTAGTTTAAGTTATTTTAAAATCAAAATAATGTACTGTATAAATGAATACAACAGTATTATAATTATAGGTATTATTTCTATTTACAGAAGAATGTACTCGTATCAAATATTTTTTTAATATACACATTTTCACATCTCTACTTTTAGACTCAATTTTTTAATTTAATTTTTTTTTTTAATTTAAAGATAATGTTAGATCAACAAGGCAATCTTCGTATAATTGTTAAAAAGATCAAACCATTGCTCGGGATCGCAATTGAAGGTGGAATCAATACAAAACATCTACTTCCTAGGATAATAAATATACATGTAAGTATAATTATAAGCCCAAACTAAATACAGATTTTAGATTTGAAATGAAACGAAGAAGTCAAAATAGATACCTAGCTATGTGATCTTACAACAATAATTGGTAGCTGCTGAAGGAAAATTTTGGTAAAAAACTATTAATGATGTAGTTAATTGGTGACTGGTGGTACCTAGTATAATCTAGTTAAAATTTTGATCTATTGTATTTTTCAGTTAATAGTTTAAAATATTATATTTTGCAATTATGATATTATTCTACGATTTTATAAATCATTCAATTTTCATTATTTAACAAAATATTTGTGAAAGCAATAATCATTTGAATTTCAACTAGGTTTATTAATATTTACAATAGGTAATATTATTATTTAATTTTAATAAAATATTTAAAAATATTTAAATATTTAAATTACCATAAATGTAGGATCATTATTTATTATTCAAATGTTTAGTTTAGTCAACTGAAATTAAAAATATGTTTAATCATTAGATATTAAAAGATATCAGGTATTTAACTGGGCTTAAATATTTAGGTATTGATATTTTAATACCGTATTCGAATATTAAATAGGTATGTCGATAACTTCGTGGATAACCTGTATTCATAGCTTTGGTTTTTTTATAAATACTACTTAATATGAGCATCAACTTTAAAATATATAAAAATATATTATAATATATATAAGTAATCAATAAAGGTTAACTTACTCATAACCTGGCCTTAATAAAATTATAACTAAAGATCGTTTTTCAAATGTCTTATACGACAATTTATTATTGCTTCAAATTTAAATCAATAAAAAGTATCGTTCAGGTAAACAAATTTATGAATCATGAAATTCTCTTATTCGTACTTATTACTTTATTATTGTATATATTTTATTAATTAAAATTAAATTTATTATTATTATATCAATTTATAGTTTTCTAGTGGTTAATGGTAGCTGTTAATTTGGCTCAACTGACAACTGTTGTAATATTATTTGTACATATTTTCCTTACGAATGGTATATTTTATTATTCCTGATTTTATCAGTAAGAATCTATTTTTTATGTTTAATAATCAAATATATATTATTATATGAATACATAAGTGTCAAATGTTCTCAACTCATTTATAGTTTGGTTAGATTAAGTTTTCTAGTTGGCCATCAAACTGAAGACACGGTTATTACAATTATCGTGGTATTTACGATTCTTATAATTGTTGATCCTTTGTTTTCAAGGCCTTTATATTTTATAATACAATTTCACCCGGAAAGTAAATCTTTTTATCAATTAAATTTTATAAATGTTAACGTTTGGTAATTATTAACGCTATAGGCATTATTGCCGCACTAAAATATAATTATGCTTTAATTATCAGTATTATTATAACTTATATGGCTAACTTGTGTATACCTATGTAATCAATTATTTATAACAAAAATAAAAAAGTAATATGCAGTGATGGCAGTGATGAAATAAAAATGTATGATTAAAAATAACGACTAATAAGGATCTTATCTATCCTTATCAAGCTCGAATTAAGGAACGATTGAATCCCAGAGTACCATAAACTTAGTAAGCCCCCTTAAAACTTAAATTTCAAAAAAACTGTATATTATTGTATAATTTTATACAATACAATAATACAAAATAAATATATACATGGTTGAATAAATTAATAATTATTATTTAGGTAATAATTTATTATACCTACAGTTTACACATATTATACATAGGTATATGTATAAAAACGCTATATCAGTGGCGAGTTCAGCTTTTTTTAAAGGGAGAATATATTTATTTTTAACTTGTCACAGATCCTACATTTTTTTCATGTAGATAATATATCATAACAAAAAAAATCCAAAGGGGGGATATCACCCTGATCAGCCCCGTGAGCACGCCACTGCGCTGTATTCATTACTAAATAATTATAACTTAAATTTTTTTCCTTGCTTTTTCTTTTGAAAATTGTTGTATAGTTTCATTGAAATTAATCAATTGCAAAATATCGTTTTCTATATTAAATTACAATATCATTTACAATATCATGTTTAATTTTCTTGGATAAATTGTCAGTAAAAAAATTTTTCTCTTAATAAAATGTATCAAGGTTGAAGGTACAGGCCCGGAGTGGATCGGCGAGCTACCGCGCTGAGCGCGGTGGGCCGTAAGATTATTATGATACATGGACCTCTTGCTAAAATATTTAGCTAAATTAACTGGGCCAGTAAAATTATTGTGCTCGATAAGTTTCTAGGTTCTAATCAGGCACTGTGAAGGTATAAGTAGTATAATCAATTTATAATTTTAGGAAAATGGGGCTGCGTACGAAGCTGGTGGTCTTGAAGTCGGTCAGTTGATTTTAGAAGTTGACGGTCAAAAAGTAGAAGGTGAGTATACTTACTTAGGTAAATTCCAAAATAATATTAAGTGACATATTATGTAATGTGTGTATGAAATATAAATAAACAATTAAAGTTAGCATTACTATTAACGTGTATTTTTTATTTTTTGCAGGAATGCCTCATCAAGAAGTAGCTAGGCTCATCGCAGAATCTTTTGCACAAACTGATAAATCCGAAATTGAGTTCCTTGTAGTTGAAGCAAAGAAATCGAATTTGGAACCAAAACCTACCGCACTGATATTTTTGGAAAGTTAACCGGTTGAAAAAAAAGCTAATGATGATATTATGTTATAGCTTATTAAGTACAACAATGATGGACGCTAATAACTTCATGACTATTAATAAACTAGTTGGAAACATACAAGTCATTTGTCTGAATACATTTATTTATATGATTAATTTTAATTATCTACTATAAATTGCAAGATGGTATGTTATTAATTCAATTTAATATTTCACATTTAAGTATTTTTATCGAATCATTTTATTATTTTTATTAATTCTCATTTTTATTCTTTAATAATTCATTTTCTATAAACTTCATTATAAATATCTAATTTTATATTAATCTTGTTCAAATTGATATCCAGTATAAATTATATTACGTTATATTATTATTATTATTATTAATATTATTTAATAATGCTACACAAAATATAAGTAAAAGTTAAATACCATAGAATTATTTTTGAATAACTGGCTAAATAAATTATTATATTATGTTGGTATATTATGTTGGTATATTATATGATATCATAAGACATATTATAATATTGTACTACATATTATTATAACGTACAACAATTATTATTCATATAAATAATAAAGCATAGTACACTTTCACTGATCACACTACAGTAGTTAGGCGTATAATAAACAGTTTTACAATACAACAATAATTCTTAGTAAGTACTAATATTATATTTTAGTTCATTGTTTTAAGTGCCTTCAATGCCGATTGGGTGTAACAAATGTGGTTTAAACGCATTAGTCTATATAATTATTTTATCTGTTGTACGAGAAAACTTTATAATAATATACACAACTTACATATTATTATATATTCATATGTAAAGTAGTGATCGATTTAAGAAGAAATAATAATAATAATAATAATAATAATAATAATAATAATAACTGTGGCCTTGTCTTTGATACCCTAAATAACTTATAAGACATATTTTTTTTGAAAAACGTTGTTACATAGAATTATGAAAAAGTAAGACTTTTCGAAATAATGAGTGCAGACACTTAAATCCTCCCCCGAACAGCATGATTCTCAAGAGAAAACACCATCTCCTATATTCGATCACTATATATTATAGATATATCTATTATATGTATATAGCCATAGGTATTTATAATAGGTATGTGCGTACAATGTACATATCCCTGTTATTCTAAGTTACTTCGACAACTGTAGACCACGGGTCAATGTTTATATTTTATACTTCCTTTATACGATATAATGACATACTATAATATTAAATATAACTATACGTGGCAAGTAATTTTCTTCTGCAAACATAGCCATCGCCTATATTCTATTATTATACTTAATATTTTGTCATTTTGAATTATTAAATAGTACGACTTTGAGTACATTCGAATTTCATTAAGATTATTAATTTCATCATATTTAAAATTGAATTACATATATTATTAACGTTATTATTGAATAGTTACATAGAATCATAGAAACATTATTTATATTATGTAGGTATGTGTCGTATAGGTATTTATTGCGTTCACTCACATATTTAATTGTTATTTTCTCTTTCTCTCTCACTTTCGATTTTTTTTAAATTAAATTAGACGATATACATATTATAGTCATGATCATTCACTACTATTATTTTTATCACTTTCAGTTTTTTTCTGTACAAAAACGAATTGTGTATTAGTGTACTAATGATAATACTATAATAGTTCGGTGCTGTGTTATTGTACCACCCGGGGGAAGATTTTATGGTGCCACTCTTAATTATTTATTTATCAACATGGCAAAACAATTGAGTACCTATACCAAACAAACATACCGTTATAAATTGATTTATCTTAATTTATATATAGTTGACAAATGACAATGAAATAATATTTATTTTATACGCATATTATAATATAATATCCGAACTATATTTTGAATACATATTGTAGGATATGAAAATATATTATTTTTTTTTATGAATCTAGTAGACTTCTTATCATTTTTAAAAACACAACAAAGAATAAAATTACTTTAAAACTAATTAAAATTACTTGAAATTTTCCTGCTCATAAAACTTTGCACCTAGATTTTTAGGAAGCTTTTTCCTCTTTTTAAACACGGCACCGTAGTTACCTTCGTTACAGTTAAATTAAACTCAAGACTAAACTACGAGTGTTGTCATTTCATTTTTAAACTTTATAAGGATTAAGAGCACTGAGAATTTGGCTGATGTATTACAGGCATATAATTATATTATATACCTATATACTGCAGTAGTAGGTATAATAGCTACATATTATAATTATTGGCTTCGCCCGTTACAGTATTTTAGCTCAATCAAAAAAAAAAAATTATAATAATAAATAATAGGCATACTTAGACCACTTAGCAATATAGTTTTATTAATTTGTGGTAGGTATGCCGTAAAATGTTAATAACCGCGATATTATATTATTAATACTTATATATATATATATATAGAACTCGACTCGATATTTTATTTTAGATATATAACTATTGTTTTTATTTGTACAAATTAATTAATAAATATTTGTTGTTTGTTGGACATATTATAATTTAAAAATATACACGTATACATAAATATATATATTTATTTATACAGTATTATACGGAGTGTCCCACGATGTTCTTGGTATTTTCAAGTAACAAACATTGTAACTGGTACATCTAGGACCCCCTGTTAAATATATGTATAATGTATATATTATACATACATACACATACACACACACATATATATATATATATATATATATATATATATATATATAGACGTGTGTGTATGTATATATGATAGGTATATTATATATTTATATATTGATGAAATGTGTATTTTAATTTACGATGACAAGTAATACTTGAGCCTGTATTTTTGGTACGTTGTAAAACACGCACTATATATTATTATGTTGCATGTTTACTATTTGTAGTCGTAATTAAATTGTTACTAAAAAAATATACTAATAATTACTGAAAAACGTAGTACTTTTTTAAAATTATATATTGTCATGATACTATATTATGTAGTACCCTTTGTAACCCCCCCCCCCTTAAATTGCCTTTTTTGAATTTAGGTTATTAACAAATATTGGTTTTATTGAATTAAAAGAGAGTTTACTTCTGCAAAACGCTACTATTAAGTATAATATATGATCGAAAAACTATATTTAATAAGCACTTTTCATATTATGCTCAAAAAATTATAAATAAATAAATTCGTATAATAGTATAATACTATTTTTAAAATTTTTTATAAGTTACGACTTAAATAATTTAAATAGAGGATACGCATAATAGACGTGTGTTGTTTATTTTACAATAGTCTTAATACTTATGTAGAGACAATTTAACTCATATCTATATTAAAATTAAATTTTTATAATAATATATTATCATTTATTTTACTTTTAGTGTTACAGTAGATTATTATAATTTTCCCAATAATTATGCATTTTATACATTATTATTATTTATTAATATTTAATTGTTATCTATCTTTTTATATAAAAGAGATTAATATTTTGGATTAAACGCAAAATATCGAAAACTAATTGACCTGTGATGCTGACATTTGGTAAGTACCTATGTAGATAATCCGTTAAAAATGGGTTTTGCGAAATTAGGTGTAGAAAGGGTAAAAATGAAAAACTTTATTTTTCAAACGGATGTTTTTGAAACTTTTTAACCTACGGTAATTTTCTTTTTTGACGATACTGCAAATATTGCTTACACGACTACATATAATCGAAATATTTAAAAAATTTAACCCTTGATATGTATTCTTAATATAATGAGCTACTTCATTAAATTTATCTCTTAAAAGTATTCAGCTTATGCATTTTCTTCTGTGTCTGAAGCCATAATTTTTCGATACTTTTAACTGTTTGAAATGATAAAAATATTTGAGATAATTTTATGTCTTAAACAATATTTTATTGACACGGTTAGCTTACCATTAGTCATTACTAATAATAATGTAAACTAATATAAGTTGATTTATATATAAATCACTTTGAAAAAAATAGAATCATAATCCCCTTGAAAAGTTTAAAATACATACCTACATTATAATTTTAAAATTACACATAAATATTATTTTCAATAATTATATGCGCTCCCGAAATCTAATACAATACAACTTAAAATACACGATCTCTATCACAGAATGTATGGAAAACAACGGGTACTTGCCGGCTGCCACATAGCTTTAAGCACCCCACTTCATGTAGGTACGTTTCCACCGAAAAGATCAACAGATTTTTTTCCTCTATAGTCTATGTCAACTGTCTGTCCGTCTAATATGTATAATATATACCCACGGTCTTATATACAATATATTATATAGTATGTAAGACCGTGTATATACTTATAGCATACAAACGCTAAAGATAAGAAATATAGAAAATATTTACATATAGAAATATGTACTATAAAAATCGACACAAAACTCAATCTAACAAAAAGAAACAAATTAAATTCGAAAATAAAATCATTGTCAAAAAAAAAAAATGAAAATCTAAATTTTAAATAACGAAAAAAAAAGTAACAGTGATAATAATGGACGGACGATAAAAGGCGTCAAACAGATACGTTGCCTAATATTGAGGTATTGCAATTTTTATGCCCCTCAGGCACCATTATTAAATTGCACATTATAACATTCATAACTATGGACGAAATTTAAAAAAATATACGGCGCTTGTGGACAATAAGTATCTAATATCTATAACTTAGTATCGATAAACCTTTAGACGCAGATGATGACGATAAAAATTAATATTATTATTATCGTCATCATCAAAATCGTCATAGATCCGTTATTATCACATTTTCAGTTGTATTTTTATCAATCGGTAATGCGCATTTAACATCAGGTATTATTATTACTATTAATATTATCATGATTCATTGTTATCGCCGATTTCCTTAATGTGTTTTAGAAAAATGTTTTATTATTTCCATCAATTATAATGAAATGTATAATTCAATTAATGCACCAAACGCGAATGGTGCCCTTGATCAGCCTAAACGCTCTTCCGACGTCGTTTCGTTTAAATCTGATTCAAAAGTGATTAACATAATATTATTATCGTCGAACTGTAATAATAATTATCGTAAAACTAAAATAAAATTAGACTGTTCAATGTTCATATTGTAAGATTGATTTGTGAATTAGTTGTTCATTTTCATTATTAGGTACTCTTTTATAACAATAACGTCCGTGCACAACTAGAATTTTTGTGTTCCCGTCCACATGAGTAGCAGTGATGTCCACACAAGAAAAGTTTACTGCGGCCATTAACGTCATTAGGAGTTTACCAAAAAATGGTGAGTGTTATACAATCGAGCTCAGTTAAATTGAAAATGATTATGTTAATATGCTATTTGTATTGCTGAGAATATTTCTGGGTACTGTCAGAAACCACCTATTAATTTATTTAGTGTTATCATTAAGAGGACGCCATACCCGCATGTGTTGTCTCTGTCTTACAAGTATGTAACATAGCAAATTTACGCTAAGCAGATCACGTTTAGCTCCGTCAATTTAAAAATTAGAGTGAATCGACCTATTACGAAACTTGATGGTAAGAAAATTATCTGTGTTTGTATGTTGGTTTTTTACGATAGTTCAATTTTTTAACAAGTTATGCGTATATAACATAGCGTAAATTAAAAATGCTCATAACTCACTTAAAAATGTAATAATTGTAAAAAACCAACATACAAACACAGATAATTATCTTACCATCAAGTTTCATAATAGGTCGATTCACTCTAATTTTTAAATTGACGGAGCTAAACGTGATCTGCTTAGCGTAAATTTGCTATGTTACGTACTTGTAAGACAGAGACAACACATGCGGGTATGGCGTCCTCTTAACCCAATTTTTAAACAATACATAAATCATAGAATAACAGTCACTAGTTATAAAAGTAAAATGAGAGGCATAATGCTTTGATTAGAAATCGTATCTAGCTAAAAACTTAATTAAATTTCAATAAGTAGGTAGGTAAGTCAGTATTTTTATTATCATTATTTTTTTTTTGAAGAAGAAGAAGAAGAGTTAAATATTTATTTAATGCTCTAGACATAGTTCAATATAAAAACCTACATTTTTTCATTTATTATATTTATATAATTTTTTAATGTGTTACATTGATTACAGTTAAACTAATATTGAAACTATAAAAGTGTAATGAACCTATGGTTCTACAAACCAACAAACAAAATTGTTTGGTTGACTAATTAGTAATTTTAAAAATTACCTAGGTATATATTTTCATTACTACTTTGAATGAAACAATTGTATATAAGTTTGTGTATTCAAAGTATATCAGTTATCAATTAATATGTGTATATATATATGTATGTATATACTTAAGTTACACAATCGTATGTACAATATTTTAGTTCAATTTTTTCTGTTTTAAATTAGGTTAAAATCATAATATAAAATTAAATACTTAGATACAAGCCACAAGGTACCTAGTATAATTGTTTAATTAATCTGGAGCTTAAAAAATGTATATTGCTCGACTACATTTTTAAGATTTTTGTACCACTGATTAAGTACAAATTTAATTTACATAAGTAAATGATATATCAAGTATAATTCTTATTTATTAATTTTATTTTTCAATTTTTATTTTATTTTTATTGATTGAAAATATTATGCTGCAAGTATAAACAAACACTTTGAAAACTTACCATTAATTTTAAATAAAGTTATGATCTTTGTTTGAAATATTTTAACAGTAATAATAGTTTTTTAATAGAAGCTTAATTTTAAAAACATATACTTAAATTAAATCTGACTGATCAATAAAAAAAAAAAATTGATTTAAAAGAAAAGTATGCCTAGTATATCAAAAATAGGTACATGTTAGTACCTATCCACCAAGCTATATAAGACACAATTTCACACATTTTATATGTTTTGACAATAATTTATGTGGTAAAAATTGAATGCCAGTATTAAATATTATTGGAAATAATTCATTCAGGAAATGTTTTTGAATTTATTTTGCTTGTATTCCAAATTAGAGTTAAGGGCTCCTAATGATGAACCATAATCAAAAATAGATCTAATTAGAACCTTTAAAATATTTGAAGTTATTTAATTCAATAAAGTGAAAATTAAAAGAAAATAATATGCAGTATATTATTTTAATATTTTATGTCATTTCTGTTTTCTAATTAAAAAAATTATTTAATATTTATTGTTTAACTATTACAATATATTATACATTTATTCAATAATATTAAGTTCTATTGTTATGAAAAGCTTTTTAAGGTTTATTTACATTCACCTTTGACCAATTGGTAATATGCAAATATTTTAATTGCTGCTGACTTGTTTAAAATGTGAGTTACCTATGGTTGTGTTGTTTCCGTCTTGTAAGTGTATAGTATAGCAAATTAACACTTCAGAATCCAATTGTGTGTTGTTAATTTTTATGTTAAATGTATTGACCTATTTTTAAACTTAAAGGTAAGAAAATTATCTGCGCTTAAGGGTCAAATTTTTTTAGATATTTTAATTTTTAAGCAAGTTATAATTATGTAAATTATTACAAATTAAAAATTCTCATCTCTAGCTTAAAAATTAAAAAAAGTCATATAAATATTCCTATACCTTTAATTTTGATAATAGGTCAATACATTTGTATATTCAAATTTACAATACAAAATCAATTCTAATGAATGTACATTTGATATGTTAAACGTTTGTAAGCCAAATACAACGCATGCATAGATAGTATCTCTTAAGGATTTTGTAAAAATCATATGTTTATTCTTTATAAGATTATAATTTATAACATAGTAAATATTTAATTACAATTTTAAATACATAGGAAAAATATAAAATAAGAAATATATATTTAAAAATAAAATTTGTTTTCTCCAATTATAACCATCATAACACCAAAGTTGAACAGTGAAATAACCTTCTATGGCCACTTCAATACATTATCTATTTAACATAACTTTAATAACTAATGGTATAAAAATATTTTTCTATATTGTTTATAATAGGTAGTTTAAATAACACAATTCACCTTAACATAAATTACACAGTCTCTATTATTCAATTTAATATACATAATTAACATAAATGTAAAATAATAATGTTTTATTATTATCTGATAAAAAAAATATTTATGTATATAATTTAACTTAAACGTAAAATTATTTTATAATGATAAATTATTGAAAATAACTTCCTTTATTATAACCATTCTTATATGATACTTAGTTTTATAAATGTACTAATAAAAATACACATTTAAAAATAAACATAATAATTAATATTGTAATAATAATATAAATTATAGCATAATTTGATTTTAAAAAAAACTTAAAAATGTATTAAAAAATAATACCTTACTTTTAAAAATCATCAATCATGCCTGGAAAACATATTTTAATTATCTACCAATACTTTAAATTCAAGAAAAATCAGTTTTCTAATTATGTCTTCTAATTCAATGATGCATTATTTTCCATAGGAATTAATTGTACCTACCTGTTTGTTTTTCTATACATTCAAAACATTGTATTTCAATAATAGTGTAATGTATTAAATTTAAAAATATTACTGCATGTTTAAAAATGCATTTTTTTTTTGTTACTATTTCTCTGGTTTGGTTTAAATATTATCTCTCGGAGTCTCGGCTTTATGCCTGCAATGAATAAATCCAAATTGTATTATAAATAGGTACTAACTTAAGTAACAACTTAAAACTAATTTATATTGTACACTATCTGAGTATTAAATTTCAATGTTCATTTCATTTCTTTGTTGTTTCTTTAAGTATTTTATTTTCTGCTTTTTTATTTCACAGCTTTATGTTTTGTTTCTATTTACTCAGTTTTTTCTTTTGCTTAACCCATTGTTGATGTCTTAATGCAACAACACACCATTGGTATTGAATGAGTATTGCACTCACTTCATTGTTTATTCACTTTATACATTTTTATGTATTATATAATGATCATAACATCAAGAAATCAACACCAAATTATGTATTTTTTTTTTTACAAAGTGTTTTACTATTTCTTAATATTATGAATATTTCAAACAATACGAATTAAAAATTACATTATTGTAAGTATTCATTTCATAAAAGATACTTCAAACGTTATTTTCTTTAAAATTAATTTTTTCTAATTTTTCTAATTCTTTATGTATATACAATGTATCTTATACATAATAACATTCTATAATAGAGTATATATATATAATATACTATTTTATACATGATAATATAAATATTATGCCAATATTGAATGGGCTAAATACTGAGATGTTTTGAGTGATATAAAAATTTCATTTTATAGCTTATCACGATACCAATGACAAGTTAAAATCATGAAATTCTATCCACTTGTTAAGAATAATTTAATATATTTTATCCTTTAAGATTTTAACTCTTGTAGATTATTTTATAGTAACATTAAAATAAGATTGAAAATTTGTAAAAATCTAAAATTACCGTAAATAGAATTATATTGTTTGGAGTTTAATAACTAGAGGATGATTAATTTTTTAAAATTCTAGTTGTTAATGGTTTACAACTATTGCTCTAACCATTTACTAACCTGTGCTCACATCTTAGTTATTCTAATGAATGTTGACACTAAATTATTTGTAGTTAAACTTATTCATTATACATTTATTAGTGTTGTTGTACCACATAAATTCTTTTTTAGAGACATTAGTGTTTATTTCACTTATGATTTGTGACAATAGATTGCAACATTGATGCTTCAATACCCCTATACTATTCTTATTATCCTTTTAGGTTTTTTTTTTAAATTCTTCTAGTAGATCTATATTCATTTAAATATCTTTGTTTCAATAAATATTAAGTGCAACTCAATTGGTCAATATTTGTTTCTTACTGTCAAATATTTTTTAGAGTAGTTCTCAAAACTACTTTTGTATAATCTACATTATTAACATCAAATTATTACAAACCATTTTTTTAGGGGCATACCAACCATCCAAAGAACTTCTGCTTCGGTTTTATGCATACTTCAAGCAAGCAACAATAGGACCTAACAATCAGCCCAAACCCAGCTTTTGGGATGTCGTTAATCGAGCAAAATGGCAAGCTTGGTATAATTTAGGTGACATGTCAAAAGAGAATGCAATGCAAGAATATGTAGATGAGTTAAAAAAAGTAACTATTGAGAATTAATTAATTAATTAATATAAATATATTTACAGTAATACAGTTTATTTAATATTATTTTTCTATTTTTAGATATCTATTGTATGGATTATCCAATGATATATCCTATATATATCATATTTAGAATCCCAAAGTACTAACTAATGTTTCATTCAATCAAACATAGATCATTTTGTTTTCAAGGTTTCTAATTTCCTATAATAATAACAATAATTTAATAACAAATATAAAAATTCTACCAAGTAAATTTCATAGTTAAGAAATCTGTTTTAAGCTTAAATAATATGTGAGATTTGGCAGTGTGCTGTAATGGTCAAATAGATGGCCATGACAGTAATATGTTCAAATCTTAGTACAATGCAAAAAATACTATATACTTTAAATTATCTTTTCATTGTTCCGATTGCTCTACCCTGTCCTTCTGAACTAACCTCCTGACGTCCATACAAGTGAAAATTCTATTTTAGAGAAGAAGGTAATAGTGCGCTAGACACTCTACCCATTTCAAGTGATAAGATATTAACTAAGATTGATGAAGCTGTGAAGGAATATTGAAAAAAAATTATATTAGATTTGTGTATTTTTAAATTAAATAACTAATTTTCCAGTTAAATTCAATTTTATTATATTAATTAAACTTATATATATATATATATAATAATACATTATAGAAATGATGTGTGATTTATTATAATTAAAAATTATACTAACAAAAAAATTGTTAATTATAACAACTTTAATCTGCAATTTCAATAAGCATAATTGACAATTGTATAATATACTGGCTTCACAGAAATGTTGTGTTGTTAATTATTTATTTAATTTATTATATTGTATTTAAATTTGCAGATTGTAGAAACTATGGCTTATACAAATCCTGTGGCTGATTTTGTGTCTAGCTTGGATTCGTTTTATGAATCTGTTTCCATTGATGACTTAGAAATGGTGGTTGGTCCAATAGAACGAGGCAATTTAATAGGTATTTTAATTTTATATTCATTTACATTTTATAAAAATAGAAAATAATAGTGATTATAAATGTGGATTAATACCAAAAATATTCATTCAAATAAGGGAATGCATCATGTATAATATGATATTACCACATAATATTATTATTAGTTGGAGTTGTAGGTGACGTATAGGGACGTATTTACCCTAGGGCTATCCAGAGCCCTCTGTAGCAAAATGTTGAATAATTTAATAATTTAAAAAAAATATATATTTTATTTTATTTAAATTTTGTACATACCACAATATAATAGATCACTTTATTTTTATTATTAATTACAACTAAATTTATAATGGAAATAATACTTAATTAAAAGTAAACTTAACTAAAAAAAAATAAAAACTTAAAATACATCTCTAGTAATACCGCTATTATTATTGAGATAATTATATTTTTTTAAATGCCTTAAAGCATTAATATACCTTATGGTCTTATAATATTTTGTCCTGTAAAATTGTTATAAGTATGTACTATTATTTTTTTACAGAAAAAAATAGCTGCAACATAATTTCATCAATAAATGAACATCAAGATATTATAACAGATACAGAAATAGATGAAGAATGTTTTCATGATGTATTAGAAGTAAACAATTTGGTCAGCATTACATAAGTACTTTTCTTTTTTTTTAGTCAAATAGAATTTTACATTATATACGTTATATAATAATCTAAACCAGTTGTTCAAGTCAACAAGTCCTTGTAATTTGATCAGGAATTCATATATCTGTAGTTCCTCCAATTGGTTTAAGTTGGAATTGCTATGAAGGAAAAGCTGATATATCTAAGTAGAATTTAGTATAGACTCGTAGATTAAAATGGTAATATATCCCATCTGTTTTAAATTTAAGATTATCTCATATAGATATTTTAATACTTGTTATTATCTGAGGTTTAGGATAATAAATAAAAAATATGTATATATATCTTTAATAAGACATTATTAAATATTCTAATAAGATATGAATAGAAGCATTCGCATTAAGTAATTAATTTAAAATATAACTACATTTTATATTGTGTGTAACATAAATCATAATAACAATTTTATTATAATATAACACTATACATTTCATGACTGAAGTCAGATATAACTAAATATATTTAGTTGATATTTTTACTCGAATATTAAGAAATTTTGCCAACCATACATGTATTGTCTCTTTTTACAAAAATAATTTTATTTTATTGGTCTTCATATTGTGATATTTAATAACAGTAGGACTTTCAATCTTAAAACATTTTCAATTAAGCTAAATCTACAATTTTATAAAGTTTTTTCTGTAAAGTCATTTTTACATAAATGATACTAACACCTTTTCTCTAAATAAGTATTGTATATAAGTAATCAGTAATTATCAGAAAAGTGTTGTATTAAGATGGAAACTAAAATATAAAATATAATTTTCAAATTTTATAGAATTGCAAAAATTGATAAATTAGGATTGAATCCTTTAATGTCAAAATAGTTTTAATTTTTAATATATAATATGTCAATTATGTAAAATTGTATTTGATTTTTTTTTTTTTTATTACTTAACATATTGGTGTTTGTTTATTATAGTTTCTATAACTTCTGAGTCCTACATTAATAACTAATGATACATTATTGTATTATTAATTTCAGTCAAGTGAAGAGTGTTTGATCAATGTTCAAAATGTTAATCAATATTTAAGTTCTAATGACTATATTGAAGATTTTATATCCAACAATTACATTCCAGTATCTCAACAAAATGGGGATAGTATGATACAGTTAAAATGTGAAAATGACTGTTCGTATATTGTGTTAAATTATAATTTTATAGTAATACATTTATAATATTATTTTCTTTATATAGTTTTAGATGAATTTAAATTACAAATAAGAAATACGGTGTCCTCTATGAAGTATGATCTGGATGTTATAACAAATAGAGTTGTTAAAATAGAACTGAAATTAGAAGAGGTAATATATAAATGCATTGTATTGTGTAATTAAATGCACTTAAACAATATTGAACAATAATTTAAAATTTATTTCAGATAAAAACAAGAGAACAAAATCATTCTCAAGCTCCATACTATAATTTATGCCAGATGGTGGTCTTAATTGGTTGGCCCATTATTGTTCAGCTAATATTCAATTGGTTCAAAAGGCGAAATAGACAAAAAGCTTTAAACGTAAAAACTTTGTGATATTATACTAAAATTGAAATTTACTTTGATTGATCTATTGTATCATTTTCAGTTTAAAATTATACAAGCTTAGTGATACAAATCATTAAATTATTGTATACATTAAGTAGTTGTATGCTCTTGGGTATTATATAATACATTTTATCTAAAAGCAATTTCTTTTATATAGCAAATATATAAAGAATTGTTGAGAATTTTACCATATTTTTTTACCTATGTCTTAACTTAAGATATGCATATTAATATTATGTACTTTTAAAAATATTTTTTTTTATTACACTCACAATCACACTAGATAATTATAGATATTATTTTATTTTTATAAAATCACAGAAAATCTTAAAACTTTTTTATTTTTCTCATTATTTAACCACATTTTTTTTTTATTCAAACGTTATGAATCATTTATAAACAGTTATTCATAAATTTTAACTACATTTTTTAACATTAAAAAGTATATTAACGTATGTTTTTTTTATAATAATAAAATAATTATTTTTTGCTCAATATTGTTTTATAGAAAGTAATAAAATATAATATTTTTAACTTTTTGAATTTTATTTATACGCGACCACAATAAAAAGAAAATATATGTATTTGATTAGAATAAAATAAAAGGTAAAAACATTTTAATAGAAAAAAGTGCCTCCATTAAAATATTTGTTTCAATTAATTTAACCATTAGAAATGTTTTTATTTAAAGAAAAATTATATATAAATAAATTTAATAATTAATTTAAAATATTTTTGTTTACAATTATAATAAGGTAAACCTAATTATTTATTTATCATTACATATGATATAAATATATAATATTTTTTTAGTCATAAAACATAAGTATATATTATTAATTTTTATACATTTCATTTAAAACAACATATCCTCATATATAAAATGTATAATGAATTAAAAATGTACGGTTATAAATTGTATATAATTAATAATTAAAATAAAATATACTTTTGTAGGCTTATTGATTTAATTAATAATTGTGTTTTACTTTCTTATTTTATTTTTATTTTACACAAATTATGTAAAACTTTTTTGTTATTTTAGTCATATAAAAATGAAAGTAATACACAATGTATATTGATATTTATTATATGACTTTATACACTAATTAAATAATGTATAGTAGTTGTACAATATATTATTATATAAATTTCAAAATACTGATTCATAACTTGTATATTAAAATATAGTTGAATAATTGAAAAATATTAATTTGTATTGGATAATACAGTTGTAGTTTATGTAACTATTAACAATTTAATTTGAATCTCCTTAATGATAACTAGAACTATTACATTTTTTTTATCAATTATTCTTGTATACTCAAATATTATTTTGGTTTTTAATATGTTTAATGTATATATATTTAAAAAGTAATTTATGATGACTGATCCAACTATAAAAAAAAAACTATTTCAATGAGTAGTGTCAAACAAAGTAAAATTGTTATATTTTTTTTTTTTTTTGTTTTTTTGTTTTTTTTTTTATTCAGTATCTTAGAAGATTTTATCATGTTATTTATGTTATTATATAATATGAAATATTCTAGATTTTTATTTAACTTATGTTTGTGTGTACATCACATAATTTTATTTTATTTGTAAATGAAAATTTAATTTAGTATATTTATTTTTAATTTCATTGTGTCAGTAATATGTATGCCTGAATCAAAACGCACCATCAAATCTTTGTAAAATAAAAATCTACATAGAAAAATGTATGTTTTGCTCAAATTTGAATTTGTAAAGTGCTATATAAATGTGTTTGAAATAAATAATACAATTTCACATTGTTTTACTGTATTAAAATAATTACATTTTTTTATGTTTACAAAGTAAAAATTATTGACAAATGGTGTTTTTTGTATCAGCTACTAATTATTATTATTATTATTGTTATGTAATGAATAATGTTAATTATATTTTTTATGGAGAAGGTTATGAAATTGTTTATTATTCTAGAATTTTTTCATTTAATAATTGTGGTAATATTTATTTAATAAATATTACACTTTAAATTTATAACTCAACCTGTCCAGATCTAAAATTGATCTATCGCCCACATTCTAATAGAAATAAATTTACAAATTTTCTTCAAATGTTTCTATAAAACAGTTTTAAATTTAAAAAAATCAAGTAAAACATCATTCTAAATTGTACCCAAAATAAGTTGATAAGTCTTAATTATTTCCATCATAATATTAATATTAATTTTAATTACTAATTACACTTCAATAATTCTTTAAAAAAATGTTATTTGTAGAAATGTGTGTTGTATAGTGGTATCAATATTCAATAAAAAAAAAAGTCTAGGTTCTAAAGCCTTTATTTTTTCAATTAGTACACAAGGGGGAAAGTTATCTAGGAGATAATCATTCCCAAAGCCCGCCACCAAATTGTGTTTTTGTATACTATACTTACTATAATATTTTATTTTGTGATTTGTTATTGTTTTGTTGTAATTAATATAAAATATAAAAATACAATCTCATGATAAAAAAATGTTGCTAACCATTTATTAGGTTCTGAGCGTTGAATATTTTACTATAATGTGTGTGTTATTTATTTTTATTTTTTTTATTGTGTATGTCGTATGATCATTTTCTTGATGTAAGAATGTATTTTATGTTTTTATTTTTACTTTGATAGTACTGATTTTAAAAAAGAAACCCATTCTACAAAAACGATTTTAATTTTTTATAGACTGTAGGTATAGATTTTAAAAAGAATTTGTCTTAAATGTTGGTATCTATATTATTATATTAATTAACTCCATGTGGTATTGTGGTTATATTAAGTCTACCTACAATTAATTTAACATGTCTAAAAGTTGTCTATAAAATTTAATTAACTGATTACTAACTACATATTAACATCTTAAAAAATAATTTAACTTGTTATAAAAAATGTAACTTAACTTTAACTTTTTCATTAGTCAATACATAGCTTTCTTAAGGTAGTATTTATTGGTACAGTAAACATCAAAATATTTAGTACCTATAATGTACAATAATATTTTGGTATGGTTTTAATAATTTAATAATTATTCAAAAAAATGTATTCAAGGAACCACTATTCTAAATTTTAAATTCATACGTTTTATCGGTTTTTAAAAAGTAGCGATCAGTGAACAAATGAATATGGGTTTGTATACTATGTATTTATATACATTAATAGTTGTCTAGATGGCATGTATATGTTACGGTTAAAGTACGAATACCGGTTATTAATTTACCGGTAAATCCTAGGTTTCGCCGACTACTGTTGGTAAATGTCCGAATTTTGGAAATTTACCAATTGATTTCGGTAAAACCTAGGATATACAATATCGTTTGGTCAAACTCCGAATGATTTTTGTAGTTTGGACTTTTACAAACGAGATTTGGTAAATCTTAGGATAAACAATCAGTGTTAGTAAAAGTCCAAACATTTTATACTATATCAATGACTAATATATTAGTATATTATTGTTTTGTTATTATTATTATTAAGTACTAATGCAAAAATTGATAAATTAAATGTATTAAGTACATTTGTTGCTAGTATATTATTTGTATTATAATTAAATTAATTGTATTGTATTATTAAATTATTTATTTGTGCAGGCTTGGCTACTGTATAGTGAAATCTCGAGTTGCATAATACATTTTTGGATCGGCATTTATATCTGTTTGTTACAAATTTTTTCAAACAATCATCACACCTTATTAGTCTTTGTTCACCAGTCAAAGACAGTAGCGATACTGCTTGTCGAATACCAATTTTATTATCTGGTATAATTACCGATTCTAAAATATTTTCTTCACATAAGGTGAACTGATTACGAGTGAACAGTTGTGAGAGAGTTCCATTATTTAAGTATATATTAGGTAGGTACTATATCAATGACTAATATTATATTAGTTAATATAATATTTTATTATTATATATTATGACAACTAAACTGCGATCAGCTTTTATCTTGACTATCATAATTATTATTATTTAAGTATGAACTTTGGGAATTTTCATTTCGACTTTCATATGTATCATGAAAGAGGACTATAATAAAGTGTGATTGTTTGAAAAAATTTGTAACAAACAGATATAAATGCCGATCCAAAAATGTATTATGCAACTCGAGATTTCACTATACAGTAGCCAAGCCTGCACAAATAAATAATTTAATAATACAATTAATTTAATTATAATACAAATAATATACTAGCAACAAATGTACTTAATACATTTAATTTATCAATTTTTGCATTAGTACTTAATAATAATAATAACAAAACAATAATATACTAACTAATATATTAGTCATTGATATAGTATAAAATGTTTGGACTTTTGCTAACACTGATTGTTTATCCTAAGATTTACCAAATCTCGTTTGTAAAAGTCCGAACTACAAAAATCATTCGGAGTTTGACCAAACGATATTGTATATCCTAGGTTTTACCGAAATCAATTGGTAAATGTCCAAAATTCGGACATTTACCAACAGTAGTCGGCGAAACCTAGGATTTACCGGGAAATTCTAGGTTTAACCGGTATTCGTACTTTAACCGTAACATATATATTATATTAGTTGTCTTAGTTGTCTCTGTATACTTTTTATATGATTTCAAAATGAGGTACATCGATGCCGATTAGCCCTTGAACTGAGGTACCAACATTGAAACTAAAATCGATATGTAATTTTTTTTTCCTGGGGAAAGTCGGGTCATATACGATATAGGTATCTACTTATATAACTTGGTATTTAAGAGTAGGATAAAAATTGGCATATTATGAAATTGAACTTGTATATTGTATAATATGAAATCGTCAAAACTTTTTACACAAATATTTATGGATATAGGTAAATGGTAAATGTATAGGTACGAGTAACTTTAAGAATATTTCTATATTTATTTTTATCATGAAGAAATAAAAAGAATTGTTTTGTTGACAAATGTCATAGTGTGGCCAGTGTGGGGAGGAATTGGCGTGTATCTCCCACGAGTTCAATAGTTATTTATAACTTCAGGAACGAACTAAACACAACTTCAGTACGCTTTGGCATTACTCTTCAAATTGTTTCCCAATCAAAGCACCGCGACACTGTTAATATACGAGTAGATAAGGTGGGTATGTACAATAAAACAGTGTAAGCAGTTTACAGTAAACACAACACACTATAGTATCTACACGGAATAACCGTTTTGACACTATATAGCCATTAGACACAGTAATAAAAATAGCTCATACGACGAAAGTAATCATATATTTCGCTATAGGTATGCCTGCAGTTCGGTACAGTCAAACCAGGATTAAGATGATAATTTTGGACCCTAGGCCAAACAATTTTAGAGACCCATAACCATAATCAAAATATTGGTGACCTATAAATATAAATATTTTAGACAAAAAATTATATTATTATATTTATAAATATAACCTATTGAACTATACCATCATTGTATAACTAGATAACTCCATATAGAAATAAATAACATTAATATAATTCATATAAAATGTAGCTAAAAGATGACAATTTGTCTATACATTTCTAGTGTTTACTATGTATTAACGATCGTTTGTTTCAGTTTCGTTTTAATAAATACCTCGAGTAAAATAATTATTATTATAGGTACTAAAATAATCAACGAGTTAAAAGAACTAATGATAATCAATTTTTTCTCGCAAAACCTTATCTATATAGTAATATTATAGTTACTTATTATTTTTATTTTATAGAATGAATCACAGAATTAATTGCCGCAGTCCATGGGTCATTAAAGAATTGCATCAATCAAAGGTATTTAGTTAGACTAATCATTAAACCTATATCAAAAACCGAAAATTAAAATACTGTTTATTTTGTATCAGGAAGCCTGCGAGGTTAAACAACACCGCGCACCGCAAGAGTAATATGCAAAATAAAATTTCATAGAATGATATAGAATTGCAGCCAAATTAACCAATTAAAAAATATATTAGGTATATATTTATAATACACAAAGAAATTATCCAAGGATTTTAAATACTCTTTTCAATGGATTTTAATAAATTATCCAAAAAAAAAAAAAAAAGTTAATACTAAATTTATAGAAGGTACATATAGTACCTACCTATTATATTTTATTTAGTCAATATGTTTGATAAATCAACAACATTTTTAGCTAATTTGAGTGATATACTTTTATATCTCAATAACTATTACAGTTATGGAAAAAATTGTAAGAGCTTTTATGTTGAAGATAACTTGTACCTATAACATTATAGACCAAATAAAAATTCAACTAAATTTATATTTTCTTCGCGTTCTTAATTTTAATTTACTTAAACGTGCAAATACAGTTCGGATTCGGAAAGATTAATTTTGTAATGAGGATCATTTAGATATAGGTACGTGTCATTTTGTAACAATTTTAAATAAATACCTATATACAATTATTTTTTTTTTATATACCTACAGTACCTATACCTATTACGCGTTCTCTAGTCTGATGGAAACAACCACATCAAAAAATCCTGGTTGCGCCACTGAACGTGCTTGTTTAGCCTGTTTAGGTTTTCACAGTATACATATAGCCGGCCGCTGTGTAATTCGAAATGGACACGGCAATGGCGCTCGACATTGTGTAGTCGATATTTTGTCAGTATAATAATAGCCTATATAGATAGGTATAGGTGGTATAACGTTTATAGGCTGCAATAATAGTGCTGCGTTACACGACTTGAATAAAACAATGACCTGTACGGTTGATCACCTCGTGCTATAATGTCCGGTAATTTACGACAATTAACAGGTACCACTATACGGTTATCTGATAACCGTGGTAGGTAGGTACTTAACACCTATAATCCTATTAGTCAGCGAATTTGTTACCAGCTGCAACGTTACAGTATCCGATCATAGTCATGTAAACTGTAAAGCCCGATTTCATTTTAAACCGTAACGGCTAGAATTCAGTGCTTGAATTGGGAAAACAATAGGAGATGCAAAAGTGTGAAAAACGTGTGCGTTCCTGGATATTTAAGTGTCTTAGCTAGCAGCGATGCACGCACTAATATTTTTTTTTTTTTAAGAGACTCCATCTCTTCGCGCCTTTTTCAGTTCAAGCACTGATAATATTATAAATTTATAAGTTATAAGTTAATTTATAGTAGTAACATATATACTCACTCGTGAATTATCATAAGATGATCATACATTATTTATTAAATTTTGATTTAAGTAAGTAGTAAGTATATATTTAAATACAATAAAATTGTTTTCAAATACTTTAATTTTCTACACCATTATTAATTATTAATTTGATATAAACTTTTTTTCTAAACAGTATTTACCCTTCTTTTTTTACTATGCATTATTTAAGCAGATGGCTTTGTTCAAATTTTTGATTTATCTAAATTAAAATTCAAACGAGTAGTATCCAAATAAAAAAACATTTTTATTGCTAATTAACATATTAATAATAGTCTGTTTATTTTAAATCTCATTTTTATATATTCTCATGCATTTACCATTAATATATCATAATGTGATACAATTGGTTCACTCGAAGGGTACACTAAGCTTGCCTGCTTAACAATAATCAATCACGGCTGTTATAATAATTATAACTATTATAGTGCACATTTTTAGTTTTTTTTATTTAAATTATTATTGTATCGCGTAAAATCGGTTTTCAATGTTTTCATACTTTCCAATTTTATATTTTTATACCTACATTTTACAAACCTATTTTCAACCGTTGATTACAATTACGTTGATTACCTACCTATAATTGTATATTTGTATATTATTTGAAAACGTTTAATTTTTTTTTACATAATTTATAAAATATTTCTTATTTTGAAAGAAGCAAGTAATACTTATATATATTGATATTTTTTTAAATTAAGTAGGTATTTCAAAATTACCATTGAAATGCATAATATGCCATTTTAATTGAAATAAATAAAAGTCTTTATATATATTATATAAACTATAAAAGTTCAAAATCTATACGGTTATTAACTTAATATTCTGAAATCACAAGCTATTTTTTCCACTCTCAAGTGTATTATATGATATAAAATTTTTATTTACCATTATATTGCCATATTTTATTTTCCTCGATTTTACCGAAAAGTACTTTTATTAAACTATATCTGCTTCTATATTCAATTTCCAATCTTTTTCAGAACAATTTTCAGTCTTTTATGCTGTTCTACCAGTTGACAAAAATAAACCATAGCAAACCGCATGTAACAAAATTAAATAAATTTGTTACTCATCGTCGTGAAAGTTTAACACCGACATAACTGCCCGAATAAAACTAGGAGAAAACTCATAGGCGCCTCTCTTTGTGATAGTGACATTATTGGTGTTGCGTGTATTTGAGAAACAATTATTTTTTTATGCACCCACATTTGAACATTCGTGCAGCGTAATATTTATTATATAAAATTAATACAAGTAAAATATTTGATCAGGTATTGAAATCCATTTAAACGATAAAGGTAATATCGATTATAATATATATTAATATCGTCTATACATCTATATTAAAAATATATTTTATAATGGTATATGGACCATCGTTGAATAGTTGTTATACTTATGTATAGGGTGCAAAGAATCAATCAGTGCAGTTTTGAAAGACTATTAAAAAAAAATTCCGTAATTTATAAAAAAGGAGTTAATTTTATTTTATTACATCATGCCGTTTTATACATTAAGTTTTGAAAATTACATCAGAAAGATAACGACCCTCTCCCCCCAGTAGCAGCAATACATTGTTGAAGGTGATTTTTGAAGTTTGATAACCCGATGATAAGATGGCCTACGCGCTCATTCGATTTGAGTATTTGCGACTTCCTTCTTCGGGACTATCTGAAAAACAAATGTTTTTAAACGTCGGCTTCACCTTGAATGAAGAACTAAAAGATTGAATTTGAAAAGAAATCACCGCTATACCTGTCGATGTGTGCAAAAATGCGGCCGAAAACTTCAACAATGTATTGTTACAGGGGATCATCCTCTTTCTGATGTCATTTTTAAAACTTAATTTATAAAACGGCATGATGTACCGAATAAAATAAAATAATCCTAATTTCTGTAAGTTACTTAGTTTTTTTTAATAGCCTTTAAAAAAACACTGTTTCGCCAAACCATAAGCGTAACTAGGGGGGGCATGGGTGGCTTAGCTCACCCAGTTTTTGAACGTAATATAATTCTCGAATCCAATATATTATTATCAGTGATGTGTAATATGTTATTGTATTTATTATTAATTAACAATTGTACAAAGGTAGATTTACAAAAGAAACATACATAATATAATTATTATTACAATATCGATAATATAATAATAGTTTACAAAATAATACACAGAACATAGTATAAGCACATATTTAATAGTTTTAATTTATAAGACGTTTATAAAATGATTCCTACATGATTCTCTCCAGGTCATAGTTATTAGTTATTACTGTAAGGGTGGTTAGTCACACTGCCCGGCGACGAAAAGGATAAAAATAATATTATATTAATTTAATTAGGTTTAAAAGATTTGTAATTAACTAATAAAAATATTATAATAAAAGCTATGAACTGTACCTATATTTATATTCTTATTCAAATTTATTTAGGTAGCTAGTCTGTAAGTGACATGCAACGTTTTACCCTGAAAGCAACTATTAACGACTACAGGTAAGGACTTCTAAGCAGTATAAATATAAATATTAGTGTTATTAATCATTAATCAATACTAGTGGTGAGGGGGCAAAACCCCCACGGGTTGCTGATATCATTAAAATTTAGCCTAATCAGAAATAGAGCTCTAGTTGCGCCTATGTGCCGCACTCTATATAATTGCCCATGGAGAATATATTAATATACTATTACCTATTTACTATGCTTTATGCTAAATCTAATATTATTAAAATGACCAAAGAAATTGTACACGAAGTTGTAAAATTGAAATTGAGTCTTCGTATCATAAAAGTTTCACCAACTGCTATTTCTTGTTTTTTTCTAAAAGCTGTTTTAATAGAAATCTAGACAGACTAAAAAGAACAAGAACTAAGTAGATTATATAATATAATTTATTCAGATTCATAGATGATGAAAATATTGAAAATTGTATTTTGATTGTTTATCTACTTTTGAGTGTTCTCTGATAAGGAAATAAGTCAAAAATAATAATTAGATGAAAGTGACAATCAGAAGATTGGCAAAGAAATATTTGACATGCAAAAAGAAACTAGAATCGCATTAAAAAAAAAAAGTAAAAGTGACTATTCAAAAGTATGGTGGTACCGAAAGCTTTCAATTAGTTTCACTATAAACTAAAATTGCCACAATATATAAGTCTTATTTTGTGTTTATTATATAATATGCAAATTGATTACAAATCATAGTATATTGGTTTTTAGATTTTGCAAACAAATTTCTAATATTATCATTCATTTTTTTTTATATATATCTTAATAATATATTTTCAATATCTAAAAAACTAATTTGTAAGCATTTGCAATAAATAAAATTAATTTACAAAATATTGGCATATTTTTCGAATAGATCAGAACTTTATGTAAATTATATTGTTTATAAAAAAATAAAACTATTCAAATTTAATAATATTTATAAGCTATTGTTTATTCAACACGTGTTAATATGTGTTAAAATCCGTTATGAGTTATGACTCATAATAAATATTATTAAACGTTATGGTTAGTTTTGAAGACGTATAGTGAAATAAAATACTTGAATATAAGATAAAAGTAAATTATTATAAAATGGTTTTCCACTTATCATAATGTACATTGAACATAATATAAACGTATACATATTATTTTAATAATACTTTATATTGATAGGTAGGTTACCTATCTATTACAGTGCCGATCATTTATTTACCAGACAAACGGGTATTAGTTGAATATGATTGATATATAAATATAAAAATGTTTTGTCTTATATCTATTCTGCTATAAGTTATAAGTTTTTATGTGCTTTAACATTAGTGTTAATAAAATAGTTTTAAATATCTGTTCATTTAATTTTGGATTGTCTAACTCAGGAATCCGAACTGTCAGACACTTTTTTATAATAAAAAAAAAACTTCAATCTTTAATAATGATCTTGATTTATGGTAACAAAGTGATTTAGTTGATACGTTGAAAGACAAAAAGAAAAAAAAATATCACTACTTTTAATAATAACAAAGGTAAAAAAAACGAGATTTAAAACCTGCACTTAATGATAAAAACGATTTGTTTCTTGTTATAATACAATAATAAATAAATATACATACTTAAATTTTGCACTTAATATTTAAACTTCTATGTAAATTAATAAAGATTAATTTTAAGAATTTTTTAAGCATTAGATATTAATTAGTTTTTTTTGGTTTTGTGGTGTACAAGATATTGACGTGAATGCTTATGAGTTATGACTAATCATACAATTTTAAAACTTAATACAAGATTCCTCATAACTTCATAAGTTCTTATATAAAATTAAATGTATCAAAAATACATATGTAATATTATGTTTAATAATATTTTTTAATTAGAAATGTGTAAGATCTTAAATTGTAGTTAGTATAGGTTCAGAAATTTAAGTTAAGGTTCTACATAAGTTATTTTAATAGAAAAATTAAAATCTCAAAATACATACAGTTGCATCATTTTTTTACTATAGATATTTCATCTTCAAATTTTAATAAAATTACAGGAAACAAAAAACAAATATTTTAATTATTTTATTAAAATTCATAAAATATTATTTATGATGATTTAAAATTTATCGTTGTATTTTATATAATTATTAACTGTACACAATGATGTTTTTAAAGTATTTAGATTAATTTTAAATTATATTTTTACGACGATTCTATTTATACCGCCATACCGGTCTACTATGTATTAACTTTATATTAATACTGTTAAAAAACAGTTATAATAATATTTTATTAATTGTTTTATAATGTATGCAAATTTTTGTTAGATAATAGAATTTCACATTTTTATTTCTAACTCCGAAGCAGAAAATATTTCTGAAAATTTCGTTAAATCAAAATTGAATACTTATTGCACCAGTATGGCAGTATATTATAGCTTTAAGCTATAACGAATAGGTTTAAGTATTTAACATTCAGTTTAACATGGAAAGGAGGACAAAGGTACTTCACAGTTAATCTGCTTCGAAAAATGAAATTCAAATTAATTAAAAAAAAAAAAAACCTTAAAAAAAATAATCTTTCCTCTTAAAATCATTTTACTATACGTAAATACAATTTTTTTTAAATGTTGAGTTTTACGTTTTACTATAAAACCATTATTGTTCAGCGATAAAATAATCACCTTATACGTGAGCCGTACGGATTTATTACATTTTTATTATCCAGGGAATTCCTTATTACGAGTGGACTAGAGTGGACTAGACGCATAATTAATTATAGGAAATAACCTTTCTCAAATCCGGTGTCGTTATAAACCCGTATACATTAAATAAGTAATATAAACGAGAATGGGTAATATTGTAATATGTTGTTTATACTCGTTTAATTACATATAGACATACTACACATAATATATTATTATATTAATACGTGATATAGTGATGTAATGCAAAAACCCATAAACTGGCAAGACTTGCACCATGCATATATGATAAGTGTACTTATACAAAGTAAAGCATTAAATCAGGGACGCCCGCAGAAATGTAGTTCAGGGGGGGGCAAAAAAAATTGTAAGTACCTAAATACTTATAGGTAAATTTACCGCTACATCTTTCATCTACTCATATTTTGCAATACTATCAATAACATATTTTTAAAAAGCAGGTAAGTGGATATCGCTCTGCTGTATATTAGGGGGTGGGGACGTGGGGTGGACCTCAGACTATGGTAGGTTAAATTTGAATGCAATGATAGGTATCATTGTATACGAAAAACGATTCTGAACGAAGATGATTTGTGAGTTTAGGATATATTATATTTAAATATTGTCATATATTCTATTTTGAAACAAATAGTATAGTTTTTATATATTACTATAGTTACTTTATAGTATCTGTTTATTAATAAAAAAAAGTATTAGGCAACATACGCATAATGAGAGTATGAAATTTAATTTAAATTTTAAAATATTTCGTATAAATTGGAACTTTAAGCCCTTATAAAAAAAAATTGTGACTAACGATTTCGGATTTTTTTTTATCACTATAAGAAAAACTTATAAGAAACCTTGTATTAAATTTTCAAGATTTTCTGGCCACCTAAAAAATTTTTATCGGCATTTGAAGAAAAAAAAGTAAAAAAAAGCGGGTAAGTGAGTATCGCTCTGCTGTACATTAGGGGGTGGGATGGACCTCGGACTAGGGAAGGTTAAATTTGAATGCAATGATAGGTATCATTGTATACGAAAAACGATTCTGAACGGAGATGATTTGTCAGTCTAGGATATATAATACTTAAATATTGTAATATATTCTACTTTGAAACTAATTCAAACATTTAAGTAAAAGTTTCAAGATCTTACGTTTAGTAATTTTTTAAAAATAACAAAAATCGAAAATTATTTATTAGTTAAACGTTATTTTACACGTGTATTTTTGATTTCAAATTAAAATTAAAACTTTAAACACTCGTAAAATTGTTTAAATTGAACAATCCTCAAACTTTTTTATAATTATTCTAAGCTTAACTTATGGACAGCATAGTATTAAATTTTCAATTCTTAGCTTTTGATAGAAAAATATTTATAAATTTTTAACTACCAAATGGTGAAAAATATTCATGATTTTGACGAATTTTTGTCAATATTTGAACTTCAAATGCTAATAAAAAAAAATTGTGCCTATGTATTTTTATAATTTTTGAATGAGAGTTAGAATAAGTTATGTGGACCCTTCAATTAAATTTTCAAGTAATTTGTCCCAGATAATTTTTTTTATCAAAATTTAAAAAAATTGAAAATTTTAATTGTCTATAAATAGCTCAAAAAAAGTCAAAATGTTTTGAAAATAAAATCACGTAAAGAAAATGGCAATCTAAATAACTGGTAAAATTTTCAAGTATTTACGACTTATACTGTTTGAATAACAACAAATATCAAAAATCGTTATTTAACGCGGTTTTGTAAAAATTTAAATTTCAAACACTCATAAAAATTTTTTGTCTGAATCCGGTTGAGTTTTTTTTACAGATAATTGAAGAAAAATGTATGGAGAACCTTGTATCAAATTTTCAAAACTTAGTTATAAAAGAAAAAATTTTACGAATTTTCAACCACAAAATTACTTGCCAATTTTCGCAATTTTGACATATTTCGTATAAATTCGAACTTTAAGCACTTATAAAAAAAAATTGTGACTAACGATTTCGGATTTTTTTTTTATCACTTTAAGAACAACTTATAAGAAACCTTGTATTAAATTTTCAAGATTTTCTGGCCGGCCAATAAATTTTTATCGTTATTTTAAAAAAAAATACTAAAAAAAATTAAAAATTTCAATTGTCTATAAATAGCACAAAAAAAGTCTAAATTCTTTGAAAATTTAACTGTGTATGGAGAACGCTAATATAAACATTTGGTGAAAATTTCAAGTATTTACATCTATTAGTTTTGAGTTATAGCAAAATAAAAAATTCGATTTTGTCGAAAACTGATTTTGCGTAAAAAATCCCGTTTTTCCCTCATTTTTTTAGGGGTTTTCCCGACTCATTTAAAAAATATTGAAAATTTTTAACTTTTGACCACCCAAAGTACCAACTAGATTCGATTTCCTTTTCAAAGAGGGGCTGAAGTCCAAAATCGAAGCATTTTTACTGCTCCAAATGTTGTCGTCAGACACAAAACTAAAAAAAAAAAAAAAAAAAAAACACACATCATTGTAAAAGTAAAATCAATACATTCTTCACTCCGTTCAGAATCTAAAACTTAGAAAAGTCGAAAATTTCAATTGTCTATAAGTAGCTTAAAAATGGTCAAAATATTTTGAAAATTTATCTGTAAAGAGATAACCATAATATAAACATTTGGTGAAAATTTCAAGTATTTACAATGATTCGTTTTTGAGTTACAGCAAAATCAAAATATCGATTTTGTCGAAAAGTGATTATTCGTAAAATTTGAAGTCAAAAATCGAAGCATTATTACTGCTCCAAATGTTGTCGTCAGACATAAAAAAAAAAAACACACATCATTGTAAAATCAATACATTCTTCACTTCGTTCAGAATCTAAAATCAAAACTAATTTAAGTTAATATAAAATTACACATTTACTTTATTAGTTCTAATATTTGTAAGAAAAAACATAACAAAGTTTAAACAAAAACTTAAGTTTAAACAACTTTATTTGATAAAATTTATTTCATATTTTATTATTTTATTCAAAAAGTAATGCCAATCTCCTTATGTTTGAAGTAAATAAATTAATTTAATTAATTACTTTGACTCGTCCGCGTTAACAGACAATCTGTAGGAACCAGCCAAAAGTTAAAAAGTGACTTAGCGATTGAAAATAATCGTAATGTCTTTTTCACGATTAAATAATAAATACCTCCTATATGACTTGTTAGATACTTAGATACCAGGATTGTCGAATAGTTGCTAACTATTATAGATCAGCTTTATGTAAAAAACTTCTAATTTTGTAAATGACACGAAAAATCTCAGGGGGGGCAATGGCCCCCACTGCCCCCCCTTCCGGGCGTCCCTGCATTAAATAATAGACTGCACGAATTTTATTATTTAATAAGTCAAATTTTGAAAAAAAAATGTATACAATATAGTTTTATAGCTATAGTTTTTAAATTAGTATAAAATAAATTAAATAACATAATTGTCACGAAAATGAAATTTAATACGCGAGTATCAGAATAGTCGTTTACTTTATATGAACAGATAGTAAAATATTGCAATACCACTATTCCATTAAACTAAATAAAAACAATGTATGTTTTATTTAATATCAAATATTAGTAAGTACTTACATCAACATTTTTAGAAAAGTATCCTGTAATTGATGATATTGAATTATGTGATATTTAAAAATAAATAAATACCCACAGTTAAAAATTAAATATTAAATTAATTAATTATTTACTTATTTGTGTAATCATATTTGCACCAATTATAATATCATCTACCTACTTCAAACACTTCAAATTACATTAGAAAATTGTTCTAAGATAAGACAAATTAACAAAGAAAATACTAACCTAAGCGAGGCAAGTTAAAAAAAAGCGGGTAAGTAGGTATCGCTCTGCTGTATATTAGGGGGTGGGGTGGACCTCAGACTATGGTAGGTTAAATTTGAATGCAATGATAGGTATCATTGTATACGAAAAACGATTCTGAACGAAGATGATTTGTCAGTTTAGAATATATTATATTTAAATATTGTCAAATATTCTATTTTGAAACAAATAGTATAGTTTTTATATGTTACTATGGTTACTATGGCCAACATTCGCATTATGAGCGTATGAAATTTAATTTAAATTTTGACATATTTCGTATAAATTCGAACTTTAAACACTTATAAAAAAAAATTGTGACTAACGATTTCGGATTTTTTTTTATCACTTTAAGAACAACTTATAAGAAACCTTGTATTAAATTTTCAAGATTTTCTGGCCACCCAAAAAATTTTTATCGGCATTTGAAGAAAAAAAAACTTAGAAAAGTCGAAAATTTCAATTGTCTATAAGTAGCTTAAAAATGGTCAAAATATTTTGAAAATTTAACTGTAAAGAGATAACCATAATATAAACATTTTGTGAAAATTTCAAGTATTTACAATAATTCGTTTTTGAGTTACAGCAAAATCAAAAAATCGATTTTGTCGAAAAGTGGTTTTCCGTAAAATTTCCATTTTTCTGTCATTTTTTTTTGTTTTTCTCGATTTTTTTGAAAACTATTAGAAAATTTTAATTTTGACCCCCCTAAAGTACCAACTAGATTCAATTCCCTATTCAAAGAGGGGCTGAAGTCAAAAATCGGAGCATTATTACTGCTCCAAATGTTGTCGTCAGACACAAAAAAAAAAAAAAAAACACACATCATAGTAAATGCAATACATTCATCACTTCGTTCAGAATCTAATAGATCACCTGTATATAATGAAGGATGTTTCGGGTAAGATTGTTGCTTAAAATTAATGAAATACTTTATAATATAAAATATTAATATAAATTTAATAATATAATTTACAATAGATACATTGATAGATTATTAGACGAAGCTAGTGAAGCTTGCATTTTAATACAACTAATAATAAAATACACATATGATATTATAAAAAAAATTCTCTGATAAATAGGAACAAAATAATATGAAAATGTGATGTAGTACTAATACTGTATTAATAACTGATAGGAAAGTTCAGTTGTCAATTAAAAGTAAGATAAAAATCATAGGTTTATAGTTACTATATTTTAAATGATAGAGGGTATAACTATCCATAAAAGCATCTAAAGAAAAAATATTTTATTCGCCCCTAAAATAAAAGAAATCATACTCTTTAACTGCCTCTATTGTCCCTGCGATAACTATGCCATTGATGATTGAGCATATTCATTTAAACTCCCTGATCATTCGGTAAAATTGCTTTTATTGTGTAGGTACATGGTAAGTTATATTATTGGCATATGAATTTTTTTTTAAGCTTTGATCACACAATTTAAGCACGTGACCCAAAAAAATTCATTATTCCTCACCTACAACTTTTATATTCATAATATATACACGCCTATTTTAAATTAGCTGTAATAATGTAATTCACTAGAATGTAATAATAATATATACCTGAATACATAAATGTACAATAATATACATATAATATATTATATTATAACGCACATATGTGATGTGTGGGTCAATATAATCAACGGCTGTGGATTTTCAAGTGTCATCGTTATGAACGTGATAAGCGAGCCTTGAGGGAGTGGATTATAGACAAGATTTCGATTTATCTCTCAACATCAGTGGCGTATTTAGGATTTTTTCTAGGGGAGGGATATACGTTGGCAAACATATAATTTATTTTATCTACTGGGAGGGTAAAATTACTATTACTATCGTTTCTCAAAAATTTTGAAAATTTATATACTATTATTATCAATAAACCTACAAATAAATATATTAGACTATTGTTTTGAAGATTTATTATTCATTGTCATTTTTTATAAAATGGAGAAAACCATAAGACTAAATTAGTATCTAGTGCTTATTGATAAATATACAAATTTATATATATGTATAGGACAAAAAATCAAAACAGTAAAAAATAATGCATGGAGCCAGTGCTCCGAACTTAAGGGTCTCGGGGTCTCAATTCAGCTACTAAGGAAGTGCCGTTTTTTGGTACTTGGCCAGAGGCTTGGACCCTTAGAAGGTAAAGAACTAAACACCGCTAGGCAGCTGCCTAGTTTGCCTAGGTTGAAGTTCGGCACTGGCCCTAACGCGAGTGTTCGATTATAATGAATAGTGTATTATTATGCTGGATTAAAAATGAACTGATGCAATAATAAATATTATAAAAATAATTAATAACTCATATTTAGTGTTAAAGTTTTTTTATTGTTTGTATACCATTTAATAATTAGAACTTATTATTTATAATGCCTATTTATACATACTGCAATATACATTCGGCATTCGCCTTGTAATATGTTTTGAAATAGCAACCAAATGCTTATTATTAAAAGCATAATAATAGCCGGATCATTAATTACAATAATTGACGGAATTTAACGATTTACAACACGAATTTTTTTCAATCATATACATATTTAGCAGTGTCGTGTATTGACTACGGCCATCAAACATAATACTTCCAAATTCTTAAAATTTCAATATTATAATAAAATGTAGCGTTTTCAATAATTTTATTCTGTATTTCTGTAATATATCAATAGGTATATGTAATATATTATTAAACCTATCAAGTAAAAAGGAACCAATGGTGGGGATCTATCCCCCATATTCCCCCCCCCCCGTAAATATGCCACTGCTCAACATACTTTACTGCAAATGTTTTTATAAGTATAACGCATAGGTAAATATAATTAGTCAGTACTTATGTCTTATAATACAACAGACTGTAAATAGATAGGTTAGGTACTAGGTAGACAGATATTTGCTAAAAATACTTTTTGAATGTAATAAAAATTCATGTATTTGATTATATCATAATTTACTCGTATAGATTAATACACACACTAAAATATTCGGTAAGTTTTTTGTATTGTTAAATTTGCTATAACACCCTTAAAAATACTTAAGAAATAGGACATTTTAGTGAAATTAATTGGTTAATTTGAAATTAAAAATGGTATACACACACACCAAAATGGTAAATCCACCACTTTAGATTTTTAAGCGCCTATCTCTACTTCTAGTAATTCCTCTATTCCTAAGTAATAAAATATAGATTTTAGGGTATAATACGATTACATTTGATTTACATTATACACTGTAATTATATAGTTTACACTGTAAAATAAAATTTAAATGAATATTCACTAGTGCTCTCTTTCGAGTTTCAAGTAACTACCAATAATTGAGCCGAATAAGAAAATAAATAAGCTTTAAAAATATTTTAGTTTTATATTTTTTGAATACTTGGTTTAAAATAAGAGGAGTGTCATTGAAATATATAATTGAAACCTAACAAAATCTAGAGGTTTCGATACAAAATTTCAGAAAGTGTAAACTGCAGATGACCCTTCTCATTGCTGATCGGGCTGATTAGGTCTATGACCTGTACTCCTATGGCTGTAATGTACTGTTAATATTTTCTTATGGATATTGAATTTGGGTTTAATATTCTGTAATAAAGGTCAAATGGTAATATATATGTATTAACTATTAATAGTAGCGTAATAGGTAGGAATATTTTACATACATCGTAGACAATATTTTATAATATGTGTAAACAATTATACACACACACACGTTCATGGTTCATATATATATATATATTTATACATAATATATATAACCGGTTAATCTGTATGGATACCTACGATTACACGAAATACAGTTTTGTAGATTACAATATATAACTATTATCATTTTTAATCGTTTACGCGTCGATGTAGAAAGTTCTATGCAATAATACCTAACTATTATAGGATTATAAGAAGCAAAAAATAATATATATTGTAGTCGTGATTTTATTATGCTTATAATGCAATTATATAATGAACAAAATGCGTACCTACTGATGTAGTAATGTGTAATCCGGATTCATTAAACATTTTACGCCCAGACGAATCGCCGCGTCGGGTTTCTCATAATACTACTATAAAATACAGACTAGACTTACCTAATCAATAGAAATTAAGAGACAACACATAAAGTATATGTAATTAAGTTTTTATAAAAAACGTTATTTCTTAATCTCATCAAATTATATTAAAATATAATTGTATTAAAAAAAAAAAGATTTTTAACAGACGAATAATTGTAACTATATATTATTAGTCTTTATGTGCCCAAGTGAAAAATTGAATTAATAGTAGGTGACCTAGTACCGTACTATGACGAATCTCTTAGTACAGGCATGTCAAACTCAAAGTATCAGATGGGCCAAATATATTGAAAAGTTTACTATTTGGGCCGCACATAAAAATTTAGCGAATTTTTAACTATTAAATTTACAGAGGAATACACGTAACAAAATTTCACACGCTGTTTATCGAACGACTAACACGCGTGTCGCAAACTGACGATATAAATTATTAATTTTTATTCTATAATCTATATAGATATAAATATATATAAAACCATCGATTATAATCCTTATTCGATTATGGTTTATCAGAAGATAAGACAGTATAATAATGTATACCAAATGAACCACTCTCTAAGAATCTAAAATAGTCGTTACACGACATTAATATTTTTTTTTTGTCCATTAATATTGGAAGCCGCGGGCCACAAAAAAATGAGCCACGGGCCGCATACGGCCCGCGGGCCGCGTGTTTGACATGCCTGTCTTAGTAGATATTTAAATATATTATCACTATTATTACTATTATGTACTTATTTTATACTATGGAGCATTTGCATTTTACGAGTATATCTGTATATATGGCATACTTGTTAAGTATTTATTTATTATTTATATAGTTTTTACATTGAGTGAAAATTATTTAACTATTATATATTTATTTTGTTATAAAGCTTTTTGTTTTTATCAAATAATTAAAACCAAGGTATACCTTGATACCTATTGATATTTACATTGTTGCAAATATAAATTTGGCCTATATATGATTATAATATGTTAAGTATAATATATTAGATCATAGCTGGATTTTAGGGAATGATGAATAGGTTGCAGCCCAAGGGCTATCACAGTTTGGTAATTGAACGGTAAATACATTAAATACAGAAAAATATATTTAATTTTAATTTACACATCATACTTAAATGTATTTATAACATGGAACTTTTATTTTTATAAAATTTAAATATTAGGTATTTTTGTATTTTATTGTACTAGCTCATATCATAATGTCATATGCATTTAAATTTCAAATAAATGATAGGTTATAGAATTTATAGTTTTTTGTCCCGTTCGCCATCACCATGCCAGTGGACAACATATTATCGAATACATTTCTAAGTATACATACACGGAGGCAAGGACTCATACCGGGAATTATACATAAAAAAATATAGTAATAATATGACGGTCAACGACGAATTCAGAATTCTATGTCAAAACCAATTATCGGGAATATCTACAATCATTATTATTATGTTCTGACGTAGTACCTACAACACAAGGTTTTACTGATTTTAGTAAAGACCATATTATTATAAATGTCATTATTATATAGCGAATATTTTTATCGTTTTCTATAAATTTAAAAATGGAAGAATTATATATTTTATTAATAACAGAAATGTATTGTCCTGTTTATGTATTTGGGGCCTTCGCAATATATTCCACCCGTGAGCCACCTCATTGCTATATCAGTGGTTTCCAATCTCTTCTATTCTACTCCCCTTTTGGAGATTTTCAAAAGTCTCATGCCCTCCTTCCATAACAGTAAGTAGGAAACAGTTATTATTATAGACATAACTTTTCTGCAATGATAAAAATTTGGCTCAACGTTGCAAAACCGTTTCAATACTCTTTCAATCTTAAATAAAGATGAGGATGCTTAATTACCTACTTAATAAGTATATTAAATTGAGTCCTAAATAGTTATATTTATATTTTTAAAGTGATAAGTCAGGAAAATTGAAAGATATGAACTTATCATGTTTAGGTATGTTAATAAATATTGTGAATTTGGAATAATTCGCATGCAAAATTCCAATAATTGAATTATTGAATTGCTACATGTTAAGTTAAAAATAATATTTGAGTTAACTATGTAGTTATAGTTTAACGGACATGGCTCCTTTCACCAAAAATGAAAAGGTTTTGATTTTTTATCCACTAAAATGTATTTTTTTTAAAAGATTTTGTTAATAGACACAGTTTATCGTATTTATGAATAATAATAATTATATATACATTTCAAAGCACTTTTATACTTATAGTAGGTATTACCATCGAATAATTGTATTACTTGGAACATAAATACATTGCCTAAAATTAAAATCATTAATTTCCAAATTTTTTTTTGCGGAACCGGAAAATCTAACCTTTTATATTAATATAAAAAAAACGAATCGTGTTACAACGATCAATATTATTTTGGCAGAAACAGAAAGGTATCACTCATTGGCCAATTTAATTTATCAAATGATGTCAATAATTAATTCATTAGAAAAAGTATGTTTATATAGACTGCTTAAAAAGTGACAACATAAAATCATTTACGAATTTTACTTTACGGTAGGTATACAAATATACAATATGCATCATCGTAGCAGACATATTTCCACCTCATATAATATAAATGTTGTACCAAAAATAAGTCAGTTGACAATGGTTAACTTTTTAATCATTAACTGTAATTTTCATATTAGGTCGAATTCACTCTCACACTATAAGATAACAATACAAGGTTGGTTCTGCTGAGCGCAAATTAGCGATGTTGCGTGTGGGTGAGGAGAGAACACAAATAATAGTGCTCTGACAGCATCTCAAAACTATTAAATTACCATGAAAATAAATAAATAGATTCCTACTGCTAAAATAATTTTGGCAGAGTTTGTTTTTTAGCCGTGGCCTTTGTGGTGTGAAGGTAAAATCGCCCACGGCTTGTGTTTTTGTTAAAAATGTTAGCCCCTTCCAGTAAATCGCCAAACGACACATCCGCTTGTACTTTCTATAGCAATATGATATGAACGTATGACATAAATATATATATATATATATATTGCGATTTTCATACTAATTCAATAGAAATAATAGAATATACCTACATTATACATAGTTTTAATTATACACAGTGGGTTTAAAATAAAAATAAAATGTGTCATACATAATACAATATAATATTAGGTATATACATGGCTGCATCATATGTGTGTGCATTGCATGTCTATTATTCGTTTCCAACAGTTTTGTTCATTTGCAACGTTTGAATATACGCATACACATATGCACAATAGGCGTTTGCACAACAACATTTCGTACAGAAATAGTATAGAAGCATATCGTACGGGTATATTATATATTATTATTAAGCTATGTTATACAATGTAGAATGGTTTGTCGGCGATAATGTTTAATTTATTTTTGTCAAAAACAAGTGAAATTTCAAATAATAATAATTGTAAATAAAAAGAATAGTAACACAGTAATATTGTTACGTGATTGAAATGTGACCGGTTGCGCGGCCACAGCGATGATGATGATGATGGTTTTCCTTTTGTCGAATTGTGGAACGGAAAACAACCAGAAATCTGTTAGACCATTCGCTACACGCACACACACACACACACACACATACACATACACACACAGATACAGATACAGTATCTGCTTGTGTTGTTTTATATTATCCCCGCGTGATTATGCTACATAGATTGGGTACGTATAATGTATACATATTATATATTATGCGCAACCGCCCGGTTTGAATTATAAACACTTTCACTACAACATTCAACTTTTCTTTGAAATAATAATTATTAATCGTATTTAGGAAGTAGTTTCAGAGTTAAGCCGGCCGGTGCGGTGGATTATTCACGTAAATAATATAACCGTGGAGCGGTTCCTTTTTAGTCGAAAGTTATGTCGACCGCTACAACAGGCGTGCGGCGAAGTGTGGACAGTGTGGTAGTCGGTAGAGCGTCTGCAAAAGGGTATATTCTTTAGCAACGTTTCTTTTGTTCATTATTTGACACTCGAGTCCGTATCGCGTTCTATATGGTGCTTGCATGTTATGGGCTTGCTGTTGAGGGGTTTGTACGTATTATAATGATGAGTCTGGGTTGTAGATTCTAAACGGACTGATGAATGTAGGTGTTTATTGATCTTACAATAATTATGTGTTTTTTTAAACTATACCTACTTAATATATTAATTATTCAAATCATACTTACATATTGTTATGTAATTACAGTGGTTATAACAATTTGTGACGATTGTATTTTTTAATATGCTCTCTTAATAAAAACATAGAAAATTTACGTTCCTAAAATTCTATCGGAGTATAGTATCTTAAGTATAATTTAAAAAAAAAAGTATTCTTTTTAATAATTCCCGGATCAACTTTTATTGTTTATATAGTGTGTGTGTGTGTGTGTGTGTGTGTGTGTGTTCTAAATATCTGTTAATTAATTCATCATCAATTATTTTTCAATTAGATCTCAAATTTACGAAAACGATACTATTGTGTTGGGCACACTGTTTACAATGTATATACTCGGGCAGTTTCCCTTTGTGAGAGACCTTAACGCGCCACTACTTTAATGCCTGCTATACATATATACATACGTCACTATTTTGATATATATTATATAGATACAAATAGCCTTGTCAAAGCGAAGAAAGCGAGAACGCTCAATCGTTTAAAAAATTAAAACTGTACTTACACAATAGTCCAGCTCACACACAAACTTGAACAGGCTTACTAAAGATATATCATATGTACCTACTTACTTATGTGATAAATACAAATTCTGTAAGCACCACAGAACGGTATTTATCAAATGGACACAGACGCTAATGAGATATGATTTTTTTTTTATAATGGATTCGAAATTGTGAACATCTTATAAATTATACTTAACTTACAGTTTACTTAACACGAAATAGGTATTTTATAAAATGCATAGTCATTTACACAAAAGCTTCAATCTTGAACTTTTATTGGTCTTTAGGACGTACAATTTGCACATTATCTTAGTACTTTTATATTTTACCATTTTATTTAAAATGCGTTTGGGAAAAATGTTTTTTTAGAAAAGTATATATATTAAATTTTGAACGAAGCTATTAATGTTTTGAGTTTAAATAATACGTATGTATTTTAAGACACTTTTTTTAGAAAAAAAAACGCTTAATTAATCTACAACTTCAGGAGTGTTTTCTGTAAGAAAAGTAAATAAACAAAATATAATATAATATACATAGAAATAATTTTTTTAATTAAATATGTTTTTCAACATTAGCATTTATTTTTTAGAGAAGGTATAGTTTTCAAAATATTTTGATTCTTTTTGAAATATTTATAGACATTAGATTTTATATTTGATAGAATAAAATATATTAAAATTTTGATAAACATTTGTTGACAAAAATCTAAGAAATTTAACACGAAACGTTTCAGTTTTCATAAGTTGTTGTTACTGGAATTAAAAAAAAAGTTACAGCACGATAACTTTTTATGAGTGTTGAAATTAGTATTCTTATATTATTGCAATAATACAGTATATGTTATATAATATAAACACATTATAATATATTATATTATAATATAATGCAGACTACTGTTGTACTTTATTTTAATGTACATAAATGATATTATATATACGTAGATATATTAAACAGAAAAAAATTATGAATTATGATTAATTAGAGATTTTTTGATTCGAAAAATACAAAAAAAACCTACCGAATCAGTTAAATAATTGTGTTACGACTATAGTCAATATACGGTATACCTACGTTTAGATATAATATATTTATACTGTAAAGTATTATATTATACTGTGCCATAATTTGTATTATTACAAATTAATTGTGATCCCCGTTATTGCTTTCAATGATAAATATTTTTATGTGGTCATGAAGAGTTACCGCATTTTTGATACTACCTAATTATATACCTACTTTGTAAAATACTTTCAATAAGTAAGTATGGGCAGTATGGCCCCATGTGACTGGTGAATAAACTGAGTTATAAAATAATCGTCATAAATGTTATATATATAATTGTAAGATAATTAATTATTAAGTACATTAAGTTAAAATTATGTATCACAAATAAAAATAATCGAAACAAATAATGACGAAAAAAATTACTTTTAAATCTCAGAATGATTGTTCAGTTCTTACCTCAAAGTAGGTTCTATATAAAATTTATATCCACAATTTTTTATTCAACCTTAATATAATAATTATTAATTGTGATTATAAATTATAAATAATAAATAATTTATTATATTACAGTAAGCTATAAAAATTTGAAATATTAGGTTTTTAGTAAACAGTATTTTTTATAAAACGATCGTGTATTAAAGACAAAACTCAATTAAGTTGTAAATTAAATTAAATTAAACATTTTGAACAAAATATGAATTAAATTTAAAAAATGTCATCAACTTAATTTAACTACTAATAAGTAGTTAAGTAAATTAAAAAGAGCTGCATTAAGTATTAAAATAAGTAATAATCACTTGGAAACTAATTCATGAAATAATTTAATATACCAACTTGGGTAATGAATTTGAATGCATATAATATTACCTTTATATGTAGTTTAAAACCCGTAAATTTTTCAATTCTTTATTTATATTTTGGACTCGAGGACTATTTAAATTTAAATTTGAGTATAAATAGGTATTTATTATATTCTTTAGTATTTATAGTTTACAAAATAAATAACTAAACCATTAAGAAATAGTAAAAATATGAATATCCTTATTTACTATTTAAAAAGCGATTATAGAATATTTTGTACGATGGTGTAACATTTCTTTTATTGCTTATTTAATCATATGTGTGATTTATTCAGTTTATTTGTATATAATATCTGCAGTAAAAAAAAAAAATAATAATAATAACTGCTAAGTTGTTTAAAATAACTTAATAAACTAATCGATCGTAGTAAGTAATAAGTACTATGGATTAAATATTAAATAATATTACAGCTGTGTAAAGAATGGGAAATTAAAAAACTATAAAAAAATAAACGAATTACCAATATAACAGGTATACGTGGCGCCAGCGCTACAAATATTGGCGCTCTAGGTTAAACTATGTCTTTTCCCGACCCCTTTATTCTCTTAATAATCGATTACAATTTTTTTTAGATATGAAATTTTTGTAAAATAAAAACGATAAAGACTTATTATATAAAAACACTATGACATGATCATAGAGGTAATAAATCATTAATAATAAATAACTAAAAACTATATTTTTAGCAAATATGGCTACATTAAAAAAGGACTACAACTAGTTTGCGCACATTTACCTTTTTTACAACTCAATTGCGCAAAAACACATAACTCAATTGCACACAATATGTATATGTAGATGTAGTGTATAAAATTGGCTATTATTATGTTTATGGAAACTTTCTTCGCTATTTGTTGTTTTGGTATTACAAATTGGTTCACAAGCTCATAAGATTGGTAGAAAATTGCTTTTAGAGTCAATATAATTTTCTAAAATATAATCTGAAATATGAAACTAACTGTATGTCTGTATTGAGTGCTATCGACATAAGATCTATAAAGCCATTTGAAACTTCATTTGGCGGTAAATAACTTGAACTATAATAAAAATACTTCATCCATTTTCCAATTTCCTAATCTTCTAAGTACTCAGATAATAATATTTTATCTTATTGTACTTGCCTGAACCAATTTTATCCTAAATCAAAGGTGCCGCTAAAAATTTTTTATTTAAGAAAAACGTGCATTAAAAATTGATGAAATTCATTTCATTTCCATAATTTGAAAGCATATAGTGTGTGTTTGTACAATGTGTATGTAAGTACTATTTATATGTTTGTAACACAAAAAAAATATTTAATAATTTGTACTGAAGTCTGTGACGGTTTATACATGTGTGTAAATGTGTTGTTGGGGTCCGTTTTAAAGTAAACGACTAATTTCATTATGTGCAAGCGAATCTTAGATTTTCAGGTAAAAATGTTGAATGTGCACAAACGATGTTGCAGCGAAAAAAAAGAATTGTTTTTCGACTTTCAATTTAAAACTATTAGGTACCTAAATATACTTAAATGTCTTTGAGGCGCCTTAGGCGTAGACCTGAGGTATACCTCCTTGAAAAGCATATTAAATTGAAACGTAATTCATGATAATCGTGAAAAATCTCAAGTGTCTATACTGTTATGCATTTTTGATATACCTAACAAGATGAGTAAATCGATTTTATCAAAAACTTTAGTTTTGCGTGAATATTATCGTTTTTCCTTATTTTTTTCTCAGTCATTTAAAAAGTATTGAGCATTTTTAATTTTGACGTCCTAAAAGTACCAACTAGATTCACTTATTATCGTGATTGAAATTGAAAATGAAAAAATTTTTCTACTATAAAATGTGCTTGACAAATACTAAAAAAACACACATCGTTTGTAAAATCAATATATTGATGTTCCGCTCAGAATCTAAAATACGCATACGCAGGTATACTGTAATTAATTTAGGATTTTTTACGACTCGTTCACGACTTATCACCAACCTAAATTTAAATTTGGACCCCTTATTTGTGCGCATAATAAAATTAAAAAAAAAAAACATGTGAATACTTAAGCACTTGTTTCACATAAGTGAAATTGTTCTACATAAATTAAAATAGACCAAAGAAAATGAGTCAAAAAGTCTATATCGAAATAAAAAATAAAAATAACTGCATATTATATTATATGTATTATATAGAATAATTATATTATAATATAAATAATTTTACATATAATTTAACAAATTTTATCCGCACCAATAAGTATTATAGTTGCCGTATTATATTAAATATATTTGTCAGTTATAACTCCAAAGTCTAAATAAAGTGGACCAAAGTGACACGAAGGCTACAAATTGATGTGAACAAAATATAACTTGCTATACGTACGTATGTACAATTATTTTAAATTTTATTGTTGACGCGGCTCTTTCGGATAAGACTTTTTCAAGTAAATCGATTTTGAGAAAAATATAAGAGCTGTAATTGTTATTAATATAGAACAAACAATAAACAAATTGATGCTGGGTAGAAGCAATGCGAAAACAATTACTACCCGCGAATCACATAGTTTAATTATTTGGAAAAAAAGAAAGAATACCGAACTATTGCAGTACATTATGATCTGGGGGTAAGGACACTATTAATGATAATATATTGGTAAATGGTTATATAATATTATATAGTCTTAAATGTGCAGTACAAAAAGCATCTGGAATTAACATTAAATATATAGGTAGGTATGACTAGTTTTTATACTCGTGTAGATACTTACCAAAACCATTGCTCTAAGAATATAGGACATATATACCCACAAGACCGCCAACCGCCACTTATTAATATTATTTATATGGTATAATCTCACACCGCCCACACTCATTTGACACGATTATAATAATAATAAATAATAATATTAATAATATTATTATTACAACTCGTGTAAATTATACGATTCGTCATCAGCTATTCGTGTGATTATAATACGCTCAATGCGTTTTGCTATTACCTCGATTCGTTACGCTTTGTTTGTTTTTTTTTTGTCGGTCACGGGTTTTCTCGGGCCATGGCGCAGCGTAGGCGCTCGTTTCGAAGAACGTCATAAATTTTTTACGCAATTTTTTTCGTCTCCCGCGAAATAAATACATGTGGGACTTTTGTGCCGGCCGCGTTCGCCATTTATTTATTGTTCGGCTCCTGTTTTACACCGACGGGACAAACGCTTTTTTTTTGTTGTTGTTATAATTTCGCGTAGGGATTATTGGTTTTAAGCACCGCCTACGTGACCCCTCATGGAACGAGTGGTCGTTAATATTTTAATACCAAATATACGCATACTTATATCAAATATTTATTAACATTTGAAATATGTTTGCAAAAAAAAGTATTTAATATATGTTTATGATTTATAAATCTATAAATCTATTTATCAATCTTATTTATATACCAAATTTCGTGGGGATTTTTCATTTGAATTTATCCCCAATGATAACATTAAAAAATAACTATATTTTACCGGAACGCGTTTAAAAAAAATGAATAAACTTAAATACCATACCAAAAAAATTATATAAATAATGTTTTTTTAGATATACAATTTTTGTAAGATAAAATTAAAATGATGGGGATCTAACTATATAAAAACACTTTAACATGCCCATAGAAGTAATAAATTATTAATGATGAATATAACTACTAATTATATTTTTGATAAATCGGTAAGATTTTTTTTCGATTTTAAATTTAAAATCATTAGGTATACCTATATGTATTTAAATTTTCAAACATAGTACCTATCCAAAGAATATATATCGTCCCAATTTCTAAATGTCTAATAAAATTGTAAAACTAGAAGTTTTAAAAATATAGATAATACAAAGTCTACCTAAGTTTCTTAGGCGCTTTATAAAACACCTAGGAGTTAGACAAGTGATAAATTAAGTATACATATGAAATATTCATAATTTAGATTCTATAGGAAAAAAATAATTATATTTCACCAGTGTCTGGACAGCCCACTTGGTGAACACCGTTCTTAAGTATGTACATATGTGCTGTGTTACTATATGCGTTTGCTAGATTGTGTATAATGTGCACTCGACTATTGTGTAGTTTTAATTTTTTAAACGATCGAGTATTTTCGCTTTCTTCGCTTTGACAAGGTTATTTGTATATATATATATGTAAGTGTATTATAATAATATAACTCTATACTCTATATATGTATAGCTGCTATTGGTGTAGTGACGCGTTAAGGTCTCCCGCAGAGGGGAACTGCCAGAATATGTACAGAGTGTCCAACACAACAACAGAGTTTTCGTCTGTGTGAATTTAAAAAAAAAAATAAAAAAAAATTTGAAGAACAGTTTTGACGAGGTCATTTTACGTTAAGAAAGATTTGAGTATATATATAATGTACCTATAATCTATATATAAACGTTTTGTTGTAGAGAATACTTTTTTTTTAAGTATTTAAAACCAATACAAATACCTATTAAGAATAAGAAAGTATATTGTATATTTTCTGTGACTTTATTAAAAAAAAACCACACACATTTATTACAATCATTATAATTACAATGCACCTAAATGAGTGAAATAAGAAAATACTTTACTGTAACAAATTTCACCATTGAATAATTGTGTCTTTGTATTTTTTATATAATTATACTTAAGAATTAAGTGGGTTATTTATAAACCTCAACACACTGACGAAGGGAGTAAAATGAAGTAGATTTTACAAACGTATTTGTATTATTAAAACAAATAATAAAAAAACATTAGTACAGAATTAAAATTAAAAAAATGTATTGCCTATATAAAGAAAATCCACCGTCAATATCTCTGATCGTGTCACTTCGTATTATTTTAATACAGTGGCGTAGCCAGGGGGGCTGAGGGGGCTGCAGCCCCCCCCCCCCGAAAAGTTAAGAAAATTTAAAAATTAACAGGTAAAATAATTTATTGTATATATTAATAAACCACCGCTGTGTAAAAAATTGATCACCCCCCCCCCCCCCGAAAAAAAATCCTGGCTACGCCACTGTTTTAATAACTATACTTACGTCGAATTTGCTTATTATGTATTATATCATGAAAATATACATTATTTAAGTAAAAGATAAAGATAATTTAAAATAATTGTAAATTATTTAACTCATATAATATTACCTACTTAAATTTAAAATAACTATTCAAATAAATTTGTTATACTAGATGTGTACCTAACACTACATATTTATAAATATTAAATGCGAATATACCTAATATAACGAATATAATCTAATGTATAAGTGTCTACATTATAAATTATAATTATAATTATTATGTATCGTATAAATACATTCAACATGGCTATTATAATTACAATGTACAAATAGTCCGTCTCTACTCTTCCTGATTCTTGAAACTATAATATTATTTATTGTGCAGTAAGAACTAATAACGTTTTAGAAGTAAAAAATTCAACCTTAAATATTATATTACGACATACCGTATAAAAACGTTTAAAAATAAAAACTGCTGAGTGCAGCTGCAGCATAATATATTAAATATTATATTATATTATTATTCAGTATTTTAGTATGATAATTGCATCAACTGCGGAGAGCAAGATGCATTTTTAAGTAACTCGTATTATGGGTAAGTATACGTTTTTTTAAGAATATTTAATATGCCTATAGGAATAGAGTAGTATTTTAAGGGTATAGTTTATGGACTAATAGTCATAGTTTAGATGACATCGTGAACGTACCAAGCCATTAGCCATCGAGAGAGTAATGGGTCATGCTCTCCTCTCCTTATGTAAATATACAAAAACACTTGTCCATTTTTTTTCTGGTAGAAACACTAGAAACATACCTATTCAATTTCTATGGGTTTACTGCCAAATGCTAATAATGTGTTGTCAAAATACAATTGTAATATAATATAATGACTAATGAGTATAATAGTTCAGATAATTATATAGAACAGACGCTGCTCTACAGTGGCGACGTCATTTGTCGACGAATTTTAAACGATACCAGACTGAGTCACCGACGTATCCTACGTAATAATTTAAGTATAATACTATAATATATGCATAATGATCCTTGTTAAAATTTCTAAAAACATTGCATAAACCATAAATTACTCAGTTTGTTTACAGAGATCGATATAATTTTCGATATACGTTCACTGCGTATATACTATATAGGTATCTACTGTAAGTACTCAAACCTACTTTAATGAATATTTAAAAATATAATTATGTCGAGCGAACGTTTTCGGATTTCCCGTGTAACTCAGTTTTAATATTGTTGTCATTGGATAGTTAATAGCTACGTAGACAGTATAATTAATACGATGTGTACCTTATTAGTTGATTTTTGTAAAATTTGGTAATATAATAATGTTAGATAACAATCATCATTATTCATTAGGTGTTATTACTTGTGCACCGCGCGGTGAACCTTTATAGTTCGCATGTGTAATATGTATACAGTACACTACATTATTTCACAATATAAATACACACAATAGACACGTCGAATCATTATCGAATAAATCTTTTTTTTTAAATCTAACACATCTCGTGTATGAAAAATATACGTGAAATAATTTCTTAATAAAAAGACATGTTTAATTTTTAAGTTGAGCAATACATAGTGCATTCGTACCTACTTGTTCATTTATATACATATTAAGCTGTAATTTTAGCGCAATATTATATAGGTACGACGAGTAATGACTTCTACTGAATAGTTAATGTTACCTCTGAGGCTCTGAATAACATTGTTAAACCATATTTTATAATAAAAATAATATTTCAATATTTTTCTATAGAGGTAGGATGGGGATGAAATCCTAAACTTAAGATTTTCAATTTACCATAATTTTTATTAAATAAATCAAAATGCCTTTATCCTATGAAGATGCATTAACTTAAGATAATCAAGTTTTTACTTCTTAAATAATAAGGGGGCTTCGTACGTTATAAGGGAGGATTATTTATAGCTTTAAAAATCATTGATATACTAAATTCTTAGTACATATTAAGTGCTAGAATACCATCAGGCATCAGATAAATTCAAATAAATAAACTATGTAATTATATAACATATCATGGCAAAATAAAGTGTAAGAATCAGTATTCAGTTGTAAATAATAGTAGAAATTAATTTTATTAAGCATTAAAGAAATTTTGTTATTTATTTTAGAGTTTGCAAGAATATTTCAATAAAAGTTACTATAGTAAAGCATCATAATAATATCAATATACGATTGAAACAGACTATGAAATATCAAGAATATGGGCTATTATTATTAGAGCTTTAGGTGCGTATTTACTTAAAAAATCTAATTTTATTCATTTTAAATTCATTTTTTTGCAGCACCTAACATACTACCTATACTACCTAATGTGATATAACGAAAAACCAACAGAAATAAAACCGCTCAAAATCTAATTATAATAATATATTATGTATTTATGTACATAAAATAATAATAAATAATGACTCGATATCAGATTTAAGATGTGTATATCAGTGATCTCATTTACTTTTGGCAGACCAGAGAAAGCACTTTATAAAAAATAAGGGTAAATCTAGCACCCATATTTAAGCCTTATTTATTTATAGTTAATAATATTTAAGTAATCGCCAATCGGGAAAATATGCAGATGGCCGTGGAAGCACATATAGGATCTTGAACAAAATATATTATATAGATCAAAACAAAATATATGTATACCGGTAAACCCGCAAATTGAATTCCTACAATAATTACGTTTAATAATATACTCGTAATTCGTATATAGGTTACTTATAGTTGTGAATGAATAAATTAACATATATAGGAAAACCCATTTCTTTCGTTCGGGGTATATAACGTATATGCTGTATATTATAATATACCTAACTATTACCAGAATTATCTATACAGATTTAATATATTAGTATATATATTTATATAATATATTAATATTATGCACTTCAAAGTTTAAGTAACCCACAACAAAGAAATAATAAAATATTAAAATATTAACAGTGGATGTAGCGTTAAGTTACCTACATATTCTATAACTACACTGTTTTGAAATTGACGTTTACCCTGAAAGCCACTGCGGCTACGCCTCATATAATATATATTATAATACATTATACTTTTATTATATTATGCATATCATTAGATTTATGAATAAACATATTTTATACCTTATCATACCCGGTGTTGAAATATCGTAATAATTTAAAAAACTAATAGGAAAAACAATAAATCCTTTTATTCCTTTTATATTCCTTTGTGTAATGCAGTAAAGTTTTACGATTTCATTATTATTTCACCTGACTATGATATTATGTAATAGACTTATTAAAACATAATCTTAAACTATTCTAGGGATGTTATGTTCACGTTGCATTAAATTCATTATACTGATTACCTATATAGATAATGAAATATTAACGTACTGAAGAGTGTAGGTATCTATGAAAAAAACTGTGTGTGAAAATAATACAACATGAATTATTCCATTTCAACTCACTTACAATTAATATTGGTATTCATGTGAACACACAAATCGCATCCCGTGTTGGTTATACTCGAAGAGAGAAGATTTATTAAATTATTAATTTTAGGTACTTATTTAAATAGTCAAAAAGTTAGAGAATGGTTGCTGGTATCTAAATTAATATATATTTTTAAATTAATCAATATTAAAAATAAATAATTTTACGATAAGCGATGTAAATCGTAATTAAAAATGTTTCAAAAAAAAAAAAATTCTCTACAGTAGGTACATTAAACTACACTATACAATCGTATTTTAGTAGACTTCATATACGTTTTACTTAACAATAGGTATTATGTTTTCATGCACCTACCTTGTTAATTTGTGGGGCACATAAACACTGTAGCAAAAGTACAATATACAATATGTATAGGACACTCGTGACTCGTCTCGTTTCGAGTGAATAATTATAAACGTTTAGATGCAAATTATAAGTAACATAAAACGATCGCGATGTCCCTATCAAACTGTCATATAATCTGAATATGTAATGTAGTCAATAACAAATGCGACCAACAAATTAGGTTTGAATACAAAATGTAAATTAACACGAACTTATCGTAAGATTAAAAAATTCCATTATATAGATAAAATGTGAACATAAAAAAGAAGTTTGATGTACGATCTTTAAAATTATAAATTATAATATGTAAAATAATGTTTGGATATAGGTAGGTACATACAATTATAAACGTGCATATTATATTATATACATAAATACGATAAAGCATTCTTCTGCCAGAAAAAATTACGAAAGATAAAACTGACGAAAAAAAAATGAATAATTAAAATATATATCTTTCTAAAATCGCAATAATTTACATTTCTAGTTTTCTACAATGAATTTTATAATTGATTCAAAATATTTCTTTTGGCTATTGTATAGACCTAAATAGTATGTATAATGTATATACTATTATAATGGTATTGGTAGTAGGGATATATATTAAATACGGATACAAGTGAAGTCAACAAATATATGTTCAATGGCCAGTAATGTTCGCGGTATATATATTAGGTAAAAAGAAGGAACCTTGACACCAGTTCGGGGCACAACGAATTTCGTATTAGTCCCTTGAATTGCGTTGCACTCTTATCTTAAAATAAATAGGTAATACAAATTGCGTCCCAGTTGAATTATTAGACATATTTTTATTAGTGTATCTCAGTGGTATACAAACTGATTATATATTATAAATATATTATTTTTTTTTGTAAAAATACAATTTTTTGGGTTAAGTGCTACATTTTTTCCAATCAAGATTTTGAAAATTACTCACGTGCCCAAAGGAAATTATATTTTCTAAAGATAAGAATAAAGTTAAAGGTTTATTATATTATTTAAACAAGTAGTGAACACATTTGTTTGAGATTATAATTTTTAAAATGTATATAAATTGTTTCTTTGAATTTCTTATAACCAAAATTTTATAAATAGCATAATTTTTAATAATTTCAATTTTTTGAGTACCATTAAAATTTGATCAACGTGCCACTTTTGGCACGCGTTCCGTAGTTTCACTACTCCATTATTAGATACATTATTTATCGGTGAATATATTTTTTATAAATATTAAATTAAATATGACAAATATGTATATTTGTATAAACTGAATATGACTTATAATAATATGCAGTATTATTATTTTATGTTAAATTTTAAAAATACATTTTATTGTAAACTGTTGGTCAAATTTAAATGTGTAATTTTTTTTAGTAATATTATATTATATTAATTTATTACTTTAGGAATTATTTATGAAAATTAGTTGTAGGGAAAAATTTTACACGAATTACACCCAAGACACAATTCGTTCAAAAACATACGAATATGTTACTTGTCTTTGGAACGCAATTCGCGTGCGGTGTATGCTCCACCAGCTAATAAATTTATGCTCGATACTTATAGGGTAAAATTGTGTTTTATAATCTATGTAAATAATGTAATTATTATTATAGTATAAGTGTCCAAGTTTAAAAATTGATAATTTTTAAACATGTATTATACTATTATTTACAATTTAAATTCCAGATCTTCTAGCTTTACTCTTCGAGGAAAATTTTAGTAGAAAATTAAATTTATTTAAGAACCGATTAAAGATAAACTAATCGTTTCAAAGTAATTTCAATCTAATGTTTAAACTAAATACACAAAATTGGAACAGCTAAACGTATTTTTTGGTATAGTATGCGTTAGTTTGACGGAGACAACACATGCAGGTACTTGATGATAATACCTAGCCTTAAAAAAAAATTCTTTAAAACTAAAAACAAATCAGTCTTATGATTTTGTTATTTTAATTTTTATTTAACTTCAACAAATATTGGATATTACTATTATTAGGTATGAGATCATCAGTAATTATTTACATTAAAAAAAAAATACTATATAGTATATAGTTAAAATATAGGTACATTTCAAGTAGACCAAGGGTTTTTTTTTAAGTGTATATGCCTGATTTCATCATCTCTTTTTGAGATCTTAGGATTTATTTTTATAAATGTGTATTATGTAGGTATTTTTTCTCATTTATTATTATAAAACAAATCAATTTTAAATTTAAGTCATCCGAGTTTTGAAAAAGTTATTTGTACATTCGTTACTTTAACATAATATTCATCGCTTCACCTCTACGTTTATAAAATCTTACGCCACTATGCATAGGTAAATATATGTAATGTGTATATATGTGCGTTTACGTGTGCGTGTTTGAGTTTGTATGTATTGAAAATACCTATTAAAATATAAAAATGGGTACTCAAACACGAATCTACGAGTATACATGACCACCAATTTTAAATTTTAACCGTTCACTGCATTAGTATTATATATATATATATATATATTTATAGTAGTGTATAATATTATTCATATCATATATATACTTAATTAGAGTGTTTGTTTTGTTTTTTACCAACAAAAAATAATTTAATGCATATATTGTGTTACCAATAATCGTAATATTAGGGCTGAGATGTTTCAAAACTCAGGTATGTACTATGTAGGATATATATAATATATATATGCGTGTGTGTGTGTGTGTGTGTGTGTACGGAAATCGATTGCAACACGTTACACTTTATAATATTATGCATGTATCATAAATTATAATATATTTACGACAAATTAAGAGAACGTTATACCCGCATGCGTTGTCTGTCTTATTAATGTAGATCATAACAAATTTGCGTTCAGCAGAACAATTTTGTAATGTTAACTTTAATATTGGAATAAATTTACCTATTATCAAATTTAAAGGTATAAATATAAAGATTATAAATATTTTAAAGTTGTAATATTTTACATAGTTATAACTCACTTTAAAATGGTAATATCAATAAAAGCATATGACATTTTCTATATAATATTCTTGCCTTTAAATTTTATAATAGGTAAATTTACTCTAATATTAAAGTTAATATCACAAAATGTGTTCTGCTGAACGTAAATTTGCTATGATCTACATTAGTAAGACAAAGACAACACATGTGGGTATAACGTACTCTTAACTATGTCGTATTGCGCAGACACCGTGATAATATTACATATTATAGGTTATATTATTTAGTAAAAATGTTTCTAGTGGTAGGTATATAGGTATAAATATTTATTATATTAAACAGAAAATTGTGAATAGTTATGGAGGAGGTGTAAAGGAGATGTGTAAAGTAGGTGTATGTATTAAATACATAAGGAGTTGTATGAATAAAAACTAATATAGTACTTGTAAAATCTAAAAGCATAAAAAAGTTCTAAACAAATTTTGAAAATTCCCCCCTTTCCATCAGCAAGTTAAATTATTAAAAAAAAAAACACTGTAAACGTCGTTAATGGTAAGCGTATAAATGTTGATCGCAATGATTTACATAATGACTTCAATGTACACAAATAACAAATTAAATTGAAAATAATTATAAATTATAGCTTAAATACATTTATATATCAATGATAAATTACATAGGTATCTACTAAATACCACAAATAAATACAGTCAAGCCGCAATAACTCGAAAAACTTGACAACTTGAATATTTTGTTCCCCTATATAAATATAAATCATATACAATAAATTAATATAAATTTGAGTTACTTATCTCGAAATAAATTTTTATCTCCTTTTAACTTCAAGTAATCAGGACTGTATTTTTGTTAATAGTTACTTACTAACAAAAATAAATTCAAATATTCAATTGATTAATAAAAACTATAAAAATAATATTGTGGTCATAAATAATATAAATCTAGATATAAGTATACCAACAAATAATTTATGAATTTAAAAAAATAATAATTTAATAATAAATAATAATATAGCATAACAATTAACAATTCTTGAATTCTGTATTAAAACATTTTAAACAATATCTATCTCTTAAATAATGCTTCGATGACTCCATAAGTAGGTCGTAGGTAGGAACCTACATAAAAATTGGTTACATATAATTTGTTTTATTTATAATGAATTTCCAATGGAAATTTTCCATACTTTATTTAGGAGGAGTTGGGGATTGTCTCAAACTCAAACATGCAATAAATTACGGTAGTACATGATGGTGTTTATAGTCAGATATTAAAAATAATTAAAACAATATTTTTTATAGCTAACTCAATTTTCTTGTATTTAATAGTCCTCGTTTAACTTTTTCGTGTTCAGTAATAATCTTTGTTTAATTTTTCCGTGGTCAATTTTACTCATACAAATAATGGGACACGGTGTCCCGAACACCCATATAAATATTTATAATTACGCGTGTAATAACCTATACTCTATAGGTTAGATACCTACCGTGTTCGGATGAGGTGTTATTCAAACATTTTTACTTTCGAATTTATACGTTACAATATGGTAACATAATGGTACCCATTTAATCTTATAAATGTATATTAAATATTAATTTGCTTTATTTGATACACAAAATTCCAATGTTCGGTATACTAAAGCAGAGCAGAGTATTCGAGTGTAGCGTAATTTCATAACCCATAATGGCCATAATATATATATATATTCTACAAATTCACAACCCATCTATACATATACATTTTTGTAAATGAACAAAAATATATAATACAACAATCATACAAAGTTCAAAGTTGGTTAGGTCACCTGACTGAATTGTAAGTAATTTGTAACTAGGACTCAGTACGTAGTTATACTAAAGGTATAGTTTTAAAAAATCAAATTTCAAAATGAGTCGTAAACGTTTCTACCCTTCCCCTACACTCCCTTTATGGAAATAATTTAAATGTATTAATCACAAAAAGTTCTGTGAAATCAAAGTTAAAAATGAGGCATAGAATCAAAAAACGGGAGATTACCCTCATCATTAAAAAATAAAATATTAATAAAATATATTTATTTTCTATACACCAAGCATATTTTTTGCATGTATATGTTACGGGCAATGTGGAATACATTTATACATTAATACATTAAATCAATACATTAAAAAAAAATTTGTGATTTACATTGCCCAGGCAGGACCACATTGCCCATGCATACATTGTCCGGTATTCAACATTGCCCGTAACATATATAAATCATTATTATTGATGTTATATATCGTGTCAATCATTATTTTCAATATAACTCGATGGTAATTTTATTGATTTACTCTTAAACATCAAAGTATTTTTTTTTATTATTATTAATATTTTTAATTCTACATTTGATTTCTTTATACTTAGACATTTATTAATTTTATTTATATCATTAACAATAAGTAAATAATTAAGTAAAAATAAAGTAATTTACTTACTAAATAAATGCACTGATTGTACATCGCTATACGATTGTTTTTGTAAAAACTGGAATAATTAATAAGTAATAACTTAGTAATACTTTATATTATAATAATTAATTATTGTACACACATTGAATGCATGTCAACGTTTTTTTTTTTTGTTATAACCCCGTCCAATTCATCTTGGCACTCAACAATCCGTAAGATTAAAAAAGATATTAATCTAAAAAACATAATGACCGAGTTTTGAGTGCCAAGATGAACAAGTCGAGTTATATACAAGGACTAAGTTTAAATATGTCAAGAGAGAAGGGGTTACACTGATATCAATTTCTTGTCTAAAAATGTATTAAATTGGATATATCCAACATACTTACATAAACCAAATGTTACAAATAGTTAAAATCGATATACATTAGAAAATAAATGTTTATGGCAATAACAATATGTATACTGCGTAGTGTGTACTAGAAAAAACTAGAGAAAACGTAGCAGCAGTGCGTGCGACGAGTAAGAACATATAAATATTAACTATTCAACTCAGCCTAAATACGCGTTTCGAGTGGTTGGCATTATTTCAAAAAGTATCTACCAATATACTCTAAATTATGTTTCATAAGAAAGTCATTGCAATAAAATTGGTTTAATATGCAAAACTCAAGATGAAAAACAACATATAGGTAGACCTATTAATATTACGTATACCACACCAACTAAATATATGTATTATATGAAAAATTTGAAAAACGTCAAACATAACAATTTGCCGCCGAGATGTTCCAGTTGTGATATGAGTGCAATGATAATATAATAATAATTACTAGACAATATATGTACCTACAACCTACTTATCACAAGCGCTCATCATTACTCGGCATATATTATCTGTATGACTGCAACTGTAGACAGCCGAACGTAGATCGTGTAAACGTGCAATAATAATTTTAAGTCTATTCGTCTAAATACATATATAACATATTATATATAGTTATTATAAGAGAACTGAGAAATATATGTTTGAAGAAAATTATTCACAGCGAACGATTGCAACATATACTATACCTATAACAGGTATTATTCGAGCCATCATTTTGTCTTCTCAAAAATTCTCAGTCCCCAAAAAAATAGTTTCTATTCCATATTTGACGGGCATTATTGTTTTATAGCTCGTTTAATTAGAACGATTTTAATTATTTCAAAATTATTTGTAAAATAGAATACATTTTTCAGAATGCTTTTGAAGTCGATATAGTTTTTATTATTGGGTCTTGAACTCTTGGCTCGTTCAAGTTTTCGTTCATAATGATTTTAGCATAAAACCATTGATCATTTTTTAAATTTACATCTATAATAGGTACGAATTATTTTAAACTCCTGAAATCTAATTAATAACTACGAATTTTTGTGTTTTAACTATTTAATTTATTGCCAAGCTGAGTGCCACTAATGGGTGGTTTCTTATTCAAGTAATTCATGTTATGTTTTTATTCTTAAATTTTACTAATATTGGGATATATCTTATAGATTTGCTTAATAAATAACCACGGAAAAATAACCGTATAATAAAAATGATTGTGTTATTTCTACTTAATTATAAATGTGTCAATTTTAATTAATTAAATTTAATTAGAATGTCAATAACTTATAAACATTAAACAAATGTTCAATTTTTTTCAATCACGATAAATTTGTTTGAAATATCAATAATATATAAATAAATGAAAAGTCACAATAAAACTGTAATACAATTTCAAGATCGAATCGATATGACAGATAGACCGTGGCACCGTGCTCCGAATCGTTTTTTCGTAGGTATACCTACAATAATTTATCATTTATACCAAATTTAACATTATTTGGGAGACATAAAAATTGTACGTATAATGTATATATATATACTATGTATGTTATAAATTGTATTATACGCAATGACATAATACTAATATTTAGATTAATTTTCAAAATCTTATAAAATCTAATATGGAGTTATTTTTTCACGGGGTTATTTTTTTCGACTAAATTTTCGGGTTTATTTTTCGCGGTATCGTCTTACAACCCGAAGGTTGTTATAAGCTATTATCAAATAATATAGTATTATTAAGCTATAATAGTTAATTAAAATTGTAATTTTTATAACTAATGGCTTTAGACCAACTTAACTCTAAAAAATATATATAAATTATACATATTTATACAAAAGGCGACAAATATTTTGAATACAATGAAGACTATGTTTATAAAATTTATGTAAATATTTAGGTACTTAATTTTTTTTTCCTTATTTAATAAAATTAACTACAATCTATACAATAGTATTTACATTTAGTAATTGAGATGTAAGAATATAAGCAATAACAATGAATATTTTGAATATAGGAAATTGTTCAGTGATATCACCCAGCTAAGTAGGTAATTCATTTATAATTTGTTATAGATACATCCTGTATTAAAAATTAATTGTCTTTAGTACCTACCTATCTGTATTTTCTAAGGATTTTAGTTTTATAGATGATATAGGTAGTTGTTATTGGGCTTATCAAGATAATATGGGCACGTTACGCAGACATCAAACAAATGGTCTTAAACACTTTAAATCACTTATAGGTATCCACTAACCACATAATATAATATAATATGTATTATGTACCGAAATAATTACCCAAATGTGGGTGCCCGATGTCCGTTTGTTAGTAGACAAATATTCAGATACTGCATATGAGTCTGTGAGTCAGTGATTATTTTATTTGAACAATATTACTCAATTTACGACGCGCGCAGCTGAACCTATACAATGCGCACTGATAAAAACAATATAATAAACGTACCAAGAACGCGTGAGCAAATTGCAAATCTTTTTAAGCGCTACAGATGATAAACAACAAATGAAAAAAATTGTTGTGTAATAATTGTTTACTGACCGGTTTTTTGCGATATACAGGTGACGGGTGTCTATGTGACTTCATTTTAATATATATGGTATTATATTATTATATCATTCGTTCGAGAATATTCGTAAGGAAATTATAATCGATTTCGGTGTCATTGAAAGAGTGTTTGTTATTCACATACTTACATAATGTATAAATAAACAATTTACGTTCTTCCTAACTTCCATTTTTTTCTTATCAGATTATTTAGATTAAATATATCTACTATAACACTCAAATTTAATTATTTTAATTTTTAATTCTAAAATAAATTTAGGTTGATATAATCAAACAATTTAAGATTACTTATAAACTTATAACTTTATTTAAAAGTAAAAAAAACTAATTATATAGCATAGATAATGTTAGGTACCTATTGTATTTTAGCTTTTAATTTAATTATAGGTAAATTTATTCTAATATCAAAATTCAAAAACTAGACAAAAGAGAAAATGTATATATTTTATAGTACTAATGTTATGTTTGGGTCATTAAGCCCTTAAATTCTTAAACTTATGCACTAAAAATAGGTGCTCAATGTATGTAATTGTATAAATAATTGGTAAATATTTCAAATCCCTAGATTATTTCTTCTTAAATTACAAAAAATTTAAGACAATATTGTTGCGTAAATATTTCCATTTCCACTTATTTTTTATCAATTATTTTAAAAGGTATTGAAAATTGTCTATTACTATGTACTTCATAATACTCCTTCCCTCTCACCCAAAGTACCAATCAGACCCAATTTGCTGCTCTCTACAGTCTAAATAGAAAATTGAAGATTTTTTTTCCTGTAATGTAATGACACGTCTCCATTCACACACACATACAAAATAATAATAATAAAAACAGATATCCTTTGTAAAAACTAATACATTTATCGCTCTGCATCTAAAATGTTAGTATAGGTATGTCAATAATTTCAATATAAAAAAGCGTTAAGTTTCTTATAAATTATTTAATATTAAAAAAAATATAAAATAGGTATGTAAATCCTAACAATATTTGTTTATATAAAATAATGATGACAAAATATATACTAAAAGTTGATAAATTTAAAATTTAAATCGAGAATTATTAAACAAATGTTTATTGACTCTGATTTCTCTTATTGTCTATTGAATTTCCAAACGCATGTTTTAATAATTATAATATTTTATTATTTACTTATAACTCATTTTAAAATAAAAAACATAACAGATAATGTTTTTAACTTTAAATATTATTATAGGTAAATTAATTCTACTATTAAAACTAATTAAACTAAACGTGAACTTAAACTTAAACCTAAATTATATACGTTACGTGTTTGTAAGCGGAGACAATAAATAATATATTATATACAATATAATTCTAGTGTGGCGCGTGTTCTCACTCCTATTCTTAATCAACATACCTTATAATTAATTAATATTAAATAGATTTCCAATACACTTATATATTATTCCAGATGCAGATTTTAAAGCTAACAATCATAGTACTACTTATAGTATAGAGCTATAGAGGGATGGAGTATATAAGGTATTATAATACTATATATTTTCATTGGTTACTTATTTAAACTTTGTAAAAATCATATTTTAACTTCTAAAAAATGTAAATATTTCTTCAATAAATTCTAAAAAACTAAAAGACACTAAACAGTTAGTCTTCTGTATTATGATTATTGATAAAGTGATAGTTGAACCTGTGAAGGCTCGTAGTAATGTGTAGTCTAACATAAGGCATACAGTACGAAAAAATACATAATTTAGTTTTTTTGGCTTTATTGAATATGATGTACCAGTACCCTTCGAGTTTTGATATTAATACAGCTAGCATTCAAAAAGGGCCAAAAGTTTGAATTTGTCACTTTCAGAATAACACGATATCTGCAGCTAAAAGAGAAAGTAGACGCATATATAATATACATTTCAATACGAGAAATCATTTATTTATATGTATTTGTACATATGTGGTACCTATCACATGCGATGTATCGATCCAAATAACCTCTCGTTTTATGGTAGGTACTTTTTTTGGTTTGTATGTACGTACCTATTAATATTAGGATTGGTCACGTTTATTACGAGCAATAAGGAGCATTATATTTAATTACCTACCTAACATTTTATAATCGTGCAGTTCTCTAGACCCGTCGTGAAACAACTTTTGACTTAAACAGATATATGCACAATATATAGCTATGGTATATATTATATAGGTACATATGTACATAACAGCACTGCTCCGTAGGTACGAAAGATCACGACCGGAAGGTCCGATAATAATGCAGCACACGTGGTTGTGAATAAATCATTCGATCGGGTATATTATAATATTATAACGACTTTAGGACTGGGCAACACTCAGCAACCGGTTCACTAAATTATATAGCCATCGAGTTGCAGTTTATACTATTATAGTGCATTTTATATACACAATTTGATGCGATAATCCATAAGACAATATCTGTGCCTAAAATTTCTTAAATATGCCTTCTGAAATAATATTTATCAAGTATAAAAATAACAGAATTATTCAATTATCCATATAATATAATTGCAATCCATTAATATAAAATTGAGTTCTTACATTTTTTTAATGCTGTCATTAAATCCCGTGGTGCATCATTTGTCCATCATTATGTTACCGTACTAAGCACAATATTGAGATCAGGCCAGCTAGTGTATAATATCAAACAACAGCTGCAGAGTAAAAAGCGTAGGGTAAGCAAAAAAACGTTCCTGGTAATAACAATTTACGGCCGAATATTAAAATCCATCATGATAATGTCTTTATAATATAATATTGTAAAATATTTTATTTTAATGTTTCTATTTCTTACGCTTGTTTATTCACCTAATCCGTATTGTTATATTGAACTATTATAGATATAGTTAGAATAAATTAGAAAAATATTCGTGAAGGGGGAGCTGAAGCCCCCATAATGATTTATTAACCAGTATTCCTCAGAAGTTTTCATATTCTACATCTCTCTACTGAACAATATTGAAAACATAAGAAAAAGATATTTTTGTATATTCCATTTATGATTTATTTATGTATTATACATTTGTACATAATGTATGTATCTTTGGAAAGAGATCGAGCGAACTAAACGACTATAGTTTGGGGAAAATTTGTTGATCAACGACAGCAGCGTGCTATGTAATATTATTATTTATTAAAAATTAAAATAGTTAAACAAAAACTTATAATGTTTAATGAATTTCGTGATATTGTCAAAATTATAACTTTAAATGTTTATAAAAAAATATTGCAACTATGTAATTTTGATATTTTTTAATTGGTAAATTATCAAGTTATGAAAAATCTTTAACATTTTTAAGCTTTATGACCTAACAAAATGTTTTATCAAAATTTATAGAAAAAAAAATTAAAAAGGTTTCAAATTTTTAGTGTCTATAAATAGTTCAAAAAGTATAAAAATATTTTACCATTTACATAGAAAATTCTAACATAAACATGTAATGAAAATTTCAAATATCTATGTTTATTCAATTTTGAATTTAAAAAAAATATATATTGTTTGTTAGTTACTAATTTGCCGTAAAAATTCTCGTTTTTCCATATTTATTGTCATTTATTTATTGGTTATTTTTAACCCACAAAGTAACGACTGAATACAATTTGCTATTAGAAATCACTCCTAAAGTTGAAAATCAAAAAACATCGTTATTTCCCAATGAGACGACGACAAGAAGAAAAAAATGCTCTCATACCATTGAAAATCAATTCATATCACTCCGTTCAAAATCTAAAATAACCGTAATATTTTTTAAAAATGTCATTAAATATTTTTAGTTCAAGGGTGAAATTTGATGTACCTACCTATGTTATTTACATAAGCATTATGAACATATGTATAATATATGAGCTTTTTATTTTGTAATATAATCCATAACAAGTAACAACTATAACGTCTATAACAGTAACAGTAATATTGAACTAATATAAATTATAATCAACGCACTTTTGGATATATTTAATTCTGTTAATATTACCTGTAATAGAATAAACGATACGCACACCTATAGCGAAAAGTGTGAAAACAAAATCGTAAACCTAGAATCGTTTTTTTTCTATTACCACCGAAAATATTGTAGGAAATTATATAGATTAACCACGAGCTGTAAAAAAATTACAACAAACAATGATGCGGATTAAGTACATTCTGGGTCATTTGTACAATATAGATTGTTCAATAACCATGCCATATTTATAGTTGTTACTACTACATAAAATAATTGGGAATAAATCATTGTCTCCAAGGTCGTTATTGGACATTTTTTCTCGGTTCATACCACAACTGGAAAATATGAAAATTAATAATTCCATTGAAAACGAAATAATGACAAAAGTCTATCCGAGCATAATATAATATACCAATAATATCTATGACAAATAATTGGATAAAAAAGTTTCTGTACGGTTTAGAAATAAACAAGTAAGGTGCCTAGTACGCTGAAACGATGAAAAAAATATATTATGTAACTATTATTATTTAATTTTTGTAACAGTGCTATATTATTATTGTTGTGATTATTGCAGATGATAAAATATTTTATCCGTATTTTATCAGTGTACCCACATATTATAAAAGTGGGCATTAATACTATTAATAACTTAGGTAAGTATCTACTAGATAATTATTATTATTTTATTTTTTAACTTAACTAGTTTAACTAACTATATTGTAAATTTTAATTAATTGAAAAAAATAATACATTAAGATGAAATCACATTTATACTTAAATATCCACAACCGTAGTTAAAATATTAAAAATTAATTAAATATTTTTAGTTTAATGACGCAATTTTATTTTTTATAAATATTTCATTGAAAATAAAAATAATAATAATAAATATTTTTCTTGATTTAATAATTTAGTAGAGATAAACATGTAAATATTTTATTGTCTAAACACTATATAATATTAATTAGGATGGATATTGAACAAAATAACAATTGATTGTTACTTAAAAAACTATTTAAAGCACATGTACATTAAAAATAAAAATAAATAATTTGGATTAAATATATGTATATCTATACATATTTAATTGATTTATAAATTTGACTTTACTTTATTTAATTATTTAATAACTCAATATATTTATTTACATTAACTTGTATAGTTATACATAATGTACCTACATTAAAATATATAATATGTATAGGACAAGTTATCTATATAATAAATATGTTGTTTATATACATATAAGTGTAAAAATACAATTAAATAAATAAATATATTACACGGCAATACTGCAATAAAACAATATCTTTACATTTCATTGAAAAGTCTATAAGTAATGCATAACAATAATGATTATAATTCATAATTTAAACAAGCAGCTCCAGCCAACTGGAATTGATATATTAATGAATAATTCATGAATACGCGTAGAAAACGCAATGGTAGCTACAACTAGTTGGCACAATGATGAGAAAAATATAATAAAAAAAACACACGAATGTACAAATAGATGATAGTCGACATGTATACATGACAAAATTAGGTGGTACGCAAATACAAAAACAATATTGTGTATTAAAATTATTTAGCACCCCCCTCCCCCCAAAAAAATATATATATAAAATAATAACCATAATATACTATATCAAATTAATAAAAATGTATAAAAAAAAAAATACTATCCATAAAAACTCTTCAAAAAATAACGAACAATAAATATGTTGTTAACTATCTTAGACGAATGAAAAAGTTAAACTTATCTACTGTGAAGCGTAAGTATGATTCTACCAAAAAAATTGCTACGAAGAATAAAGTTATTTAACTTTGATTTGTAGAATTAAAACGTTTAATAATATACGAGTAATACTCAGTGGTATGGTAAACTTACTTAATACTTAGTAAAAACAAATTAGTGAGTTGTATGCATATCAACAAAAATTAATAAGAATATTTGTCTGTAGGACCTGATAAAATTATAGAATAATCATTTTGCTTTTCCTATGATAAAAATATCGTTTACTGCGTCACTATGACTAAACTTAAAACTACGAATTTGAAGTTAGCCCTTTATATAAAGGTTTAATAAGTATTCTATACTAAATGATACATATTATATTATATGCAAGATGCAACTATATAAATGTATAGATATACATTAATCTGCGTGTATTTACGAGTAAGTATTTTCGTAATTTCTAAGAAAAATAAAATAATATTTTATGCACATAAAACCTGACATGAAGTCTCAAAGTTCCCCGCCACGAACGATCTCTAGCAATGATAATAATACCTAATAATAATAATGCACTGCGAAGGCGGCCTCTTCCGCCGCCGCGATTTCGACCGTCCCCGCCACCACCACCCCGCCACCTGAATATACCTATATAAAACAATCAGACCTGGTCTTGAGGTGGTTCATTTAAAACAGCACTAACCGCTGCACACCATACCTGTTACATACAGATATTATTTGAAGCTGTTCCGCCCGGTCAACACCGCCGGACTCGACTTACGCATATAAATATATAGCTCCGCTATATAACTCGGCAACAGACACCTTCTCGTCAATGTAAGTATATTATAATAATTAGTGCACACTGTACCTAATATTAAGGCTATTTTAATAATTATTATTTATTAACGTCAGTAAAATATTAATTTGAAATTTTTACTACCATTGATATCACATATTATTATATTATAATACAAATACACGTCATATAGATCGTCCAGATTGTGTAGAAAATGGTTTCGTCTATCTAATCGACTTCGATATTATGATGTTCTCCGAGCATACATTCAACAATAAAATAATATTAGATATAAACATAAATAAACTCTATCCCATAATCTATAACTTATGGTACAATCATCAATCACACTCTTCTCGCAAGGAAATTATTTTAATATTATACCATTATATATATATTTAAAAAGAAATGGTTTTTCCGGCAATTTGAGAGGTAAACGTCACGATTAATATATAATAAGCTGTGAATTGTATTGGTAATAATTTTACAATAAATCTGTGGATTTTTTAAAACAAAAACGCATCTTTAGCTTTACTTATGAGTCATAATGTCGCTGTATTTGATATACTCGAGATTTTCGTGCGATAATGATGATAGTAAAAGTTACTTTTATTATAGGCGTGCTTTATATATTTTTCTTGAAATGCGTTGTCAGCCACGATTAATCCCAAAATGTGTATTACACTTTTATATTATTATTATAATACTTTACGATTTAGAATTGTTAATACTTTAATTTATAACATTATTATACCTACTTTCTATTAGTTCTATTGATCTCATTGATTGTAAATCCTTAAAGCCAATATGATGTTTGCCGATAGCATACATTAATCAATTTTTAGCAGCTGATCGTAAACATTTTATTGTATACAAATTTGTTTAGAAAATTGGAATTTTTATTTTTTTGATGCTTTAATGTGCGTAATATTAAGAGAGAAAAATCGTAAATATTTAATTCAGAATATTATGTGATGCGAGATATGTAATATTATACTCTAGTCAACACTAATACTACCAATAACCTTTTAAATTCAAATATCATTTCGGATAAAATTAATATAATCACTCGTCCGATATAATAAAATTAATTGATTTAAACATAGGTACATTGACGTATTTGTAGTGCCAGCATTTTGCTGTTAACAATGAAAAATATTTGTTATCAGTTATATTTTGTTCCCGAAAATGATTGAATTGTACCTCTAATGACTAATGTTATAGACTATTAAACTCATATTTTTATTTTATAAATTTTATTTATTGTCTGCCATTTAAAAAAAAACTGTCGAATACTCATAAAGTCATTTATGTATTTTTCAATTAAACTAAACCATAATATCTATTTCTATATGAGCATCATAATATTATGTAATTTATTTTTTTAACGATATGATAGGTACCTATATCTTATTATAATTTATAACTTACCCAAGAAAAACAAAAGTATAAAAGGACGGATTAATATTGTGCATATTATAATTTATAATAATATTATACTTTTCAAACTTGTCAGATGTTGTTTAGAATAGGTACTCGTATTATAATGATTACCGTGTTTTTTTTTTTGTAAAATATTTATTTACCTATGAAGTGATTATAATAATAATTACCCAATGTTAAACAAAATGTACAAGGTTTTATTTTTATTATTAATTGACTTATAATAATATATTTATTGCATTAACCTAATTGAAATAGTCAGCATTCAATTTTAAAATTATATCCTGATTAAGAACAAAGGAACATTAAAATATCATTAATCAACAGTAAGCAGCAGGGTGTTTTACAAACAAATAACAATTATGATTACTACAGAGGTGATTACTTTGAAGGTAATACCTACTGCTTATTATGTACTTGTTAATTGTTATTATTTAGATATATTTCATAACGATTCAATTCAAATCAACGTTTTCGAAATTTCATACAAATAAACTATGTCTGCGCGACTACAGTAGGTACCTTTATTGAAACACTTTTTTTTTTAATCTTCACGCAATAATAATTTTTTTTAAATAGATTATTTTTACTTGACGATGCGATGTAACGCCGTATGTTTACTGTAGGTAGTTATTTATTTAAGACTAATATAATTATGTAGTTAAACAAAATTAACTTGGTTTAATTTTTTAATAGAAAATATTCTCTTTAATTAGAATAATTTTAAAGTTAGAATAAGTTTAAATAATATTTGAATCGAATGAATCAATAATTGGATTTCGAAATCTCTCTGCTACTGCTTATGTATATCTTTCATATTATACTATTTTATTAATTGTTATATTACTCGTAACCTCTTACTGGTGGATTTAATGGAATAGGCAAAGCGTTTGGCCTAAGTTACATATTTCATCTATATCTTAAAATGACAATGTAAGTAACATAATTATAGCCGTATCAACGAATGCAATTCGCAACTTTATTTATTTTACATAGGTATAGATAAATACATAATTTAATTATTAATTTGAAGTCCATTTATATTCTAGATATTCTACAATGGCCCTGTAATTATTAGATATACGCCTGTCGAATTCATAACAATAGATAGCATCTATGCAGATAAATAAGTATAATTTACCTATATTCGGAGGTACAGCCAACTAATGGTAATAAACACTAATAGGACATAATTAGTGAACCACTTGTTCGATATTTAATTCACCTACGAACAAAACACTTTTCAGGAAAACACTTTCTATTTTAATTCAAAATAAATAGCGCCTTTGCTTCGGTAGAAATTTATTTCAATAGACAGTTGTATGAAAATTAAAAATTACTTATTCTTCAGACAGTGGGATGAAGTATTGACTAACAACAATCAAAAAAGTCTTACACTTTTACAATAATTATAATTAGTGTTAATAAGTCAGTAGTATGCCTATATTCAAGAGAAAAATAAATATATTTTGGCAATTCAAAGTTGATAAATTGTTGTTATTGTTATAAATTAATATTTTTTCACTTTTATTTAATCTTGTTCTATTTTCTCCCTTAATATGACCTAATGTCAATATGTCATACGTACCAAATGGTTATGTTTTCGAGATTTTCGTTTCATTATGCATTTACTGTTGGAGGTGTTTAAACGATCGGAAAACCTTTGACCATCGACTGCATCGTTGTATAATGTATCAATAAGATATATAAATGATAAAAACCCAATACAACCACTAATCTATCTATTCATATTGAACACAAATGCTTTTTTTTTAATACGCCAACCATAGCGATAAATCATGTCATAATAAAATAACAAAAGATAATAATGAAATATTACCTATAATAATGGCCGTGAAAACTGAAAATCGAAATCGGTGGTTTCGGCCGAGTGCCGGAGACCGGACACGTGCGCTAATTACCTGTAAATCATAATACGTAACGAAGACGACATCGCGTGCGACGATGAGTAATAATAATAATCAGTCGACGAAACAACAATGAGTATGGCTAGACGATGACGTATTTCGCAATAATCACGGCATACATAGGATTTGGACCAAGGTTCAACGCGCATTTTTATGTGTAAATATACCACGGTATACTCGATACGGTTTCCGACTTCGACCGGATTCACAGCTACGTCGTCATGTCATGTCCCTTGTGTCGTATTCTGATTAACCATTGTAATCGTGGTGTCATTGGTATCATTCACTAATGACTAATCACTCAACTTTTGAACACGAGTACACGACACGATCAACGACGTAGCTCGTAGGTGTGAATCCTACTTTACCTATAAATTTACCATCGCGTTGACGATTATTGTATTATATTTTAATTATACGTAAAAATATTATTCGCAATTTGATATTAGAACGCACGCAAATCGTACCAACCGTAAATAAAACGATTAATGGAACCGGATATTGTTCCGATTCTTGAGCTCGGGTTCAGAAAGAGAAACCGGACACGGTTTTCTGCGGATTTTCTAATTAATGTCGTTTGGGCCGCATCTCAAGGGGCGAGAAGAACGAAATTAATAACAATGAAATCAAAATTACAAAAACCGTTCGTCGCCACGGCCCGTTGACGATGCTAACTGATTGACTGCGACTCCGAGGATTCGTCCTCAATAATAAATCTGTCCCTGTATAATATATCATAATCATGTCATAATGCAGAAATTCTCTAGAACATTTTGGCAAGTCATCATTGAATATTTATATAGACTACAAAAATATATAATACCTAATCATAATATTATTTTATAATCACTCGTTTTAGGCTTACACCTACAATGTAAATACATAAACCTACTACATTGTCTATTATAAATTGTATACATAATATTATGTGCACAGTAGAGCATTACATATTTACAACAGTTGTTATTGTTATTATTAAATGTTATAATGAAGTCTGAAAGGTCCTATCAGAAAGTGATAATTCAACGATTACCGCACGGCGCACGAAAGGGTTGCATACAATACATGATATCCATGAGCTATTCTTATTTTTAAATTTTTTCCAAATTGCCCAAAAAATAATGTCAATGTCAAGTATACAAAGCAGATTTTATGTGGGAATATAATTTTTAAAATCAATAATAAATAATAATTTTTAATTTATGCTATTTGTATGACCTAATATTTATAATTGATGACGTATTGAGATTGAGATAATGTTTAAGTCAAAAATAATATGCAATAAAATCTAATAAAACTATAGGCTATTATATTCGTCAAATTAATTGTTTTTTTGGTAGTTTCTATACTACCCATCAAAATAAGGCAGTAATATTATATTATATAATACCTATGTGATATACTAATATGTTTATACAGCGTGCGAAGGAATACTCAATACACTATAGGTCAAATCATTACGGCACGTTGGTCATCATTACAGACTTGTCAGTATAAAGTTGACCTTTCTAATTTAACGCATATCCGTATTGGGATCGAGACACAATCATTTTAGACAACTGTAATATGAACCGTGATAATATTATAGAGCAGGCCCGGCAAAACGGATTCATCGATCCGATGAAGTATAATATTATTATATATACTTCAATCAGTCAGCACCTACTCACTATGCAATAAAATATATTATAATAAGCAATAAAGGTTATTGTATCCGAGATTATTCGCGATAACGATATGTTTCAAAAAAGTGGCGTAAATATTGTGATCCTCTCTGATTATTCTGTCGCATGTATTTTACAATATACCTACTTCACGAGGTTTTTCTATATTAACTGTACATAAAATTAGAAAAAAACAGTGGTCCGCTTTGTATACTTGTATTATAAAGAAGCTGCAAAACCATTTTAATCATATTATATAATACGAACAAGTAATATTATAGTGAAAAATACACTCGAAGCGGATATTGAAGATAAATGGACCCTCTCTACAGCAAACTGCAATCTAAAATCTAAATCCCACCTGCGGGCAAAACAGAAGTACCTACCGGCCTGACTGCCTACCTATCCATAAACTTATGTCAAGAATCATACATAAACAATGTTGTACCTGTTATTATATAGTTTATGCCATTAGTTTAGCCGCGTCGAAACGAGTGTGAAACCAGAACGGTAGGTGTATTATACATGGTCGGGCGGAAAACGATTTTGTTCAAGTCGATTTCGTAACATCGGAGATGTTAAAAACATGACAATAAACTTGGTTTATACCTACCAATACGGGAAAAAATCAATTTATCTATAACTCGCTACAGCAGAAAGAGAGGACGATCAGTGAACCGCAGAAATACGGCAACACGAGCGAGCGAGTTCGAAACAGACGATAATTTCACTAATTTAAATGTGAAACTGAAACCTTGAAGGAAGTTGCATAATACAGTTAGTCCTTGAAAGTGGACGTGATTCGATTTTATCTCCTGGAAGTGAAAGCGTTGTGCACACATGCATTCGAATATATTAAGTATATATGTGTGTACAGGCCCACGCGCGTGCATACATATATTATACAAATAAATGGTATAATATATTTATAGTATTAAACCGATCTGTTTAGGTAAATCGAGTTAAATTTACTATTTTAATAAAAACCGATTAATTAGCGTAACCCAGTATCAAGAGGCACTAAAATATAGGTATAAGTAGTTATTTATTCAGATGTGGGTTCGTTAGTATTGACTAGGTAGTAAGATAGGTAGTTTTTATTATTATTAATAAGTATTAAACTATACAATGTAAGTAATATATGTATAATAGTACCTAATATATTTTTAAATGAACCGTCGATTTACAAATTTGTATTTGGTGCTTAATCTTTCATAGACAAATTAAATTCAATATAGGTACCTACATAATATGATATGGATAAAATGCAATAACTCACTAAAACAACGATAATTTTCGAACAAATATTCTTGAATAGATATCATTCAAGATAATATTGAATAGAGATTTGTACCTAATAAACACAAATCGAAGCGGAATAACCATACTTTACGGGCTTAACAACTCAGACCTGAATCGTTTAAATACACACATGAAATACTAATATTATTATTATTATTATTGTACCTATACTTCGGTATATATTGTTATAACCTTTCACCGCATTATTACGCGAATAATAGTAATAATACATAAATATTAATGATGGGAAAGTAGTCGTTCATTACTGTAAAATATATTATACATAATATCGATGCTGTATATTCCGCGAATCGTCGGAGGACACCTGCGCGCATATATGTAATAACATACGTATTATTTTACATAGGTAGCCAGGTACTAGGTAAGAAATATAAAATATTACATACACGCTAAACGCATATAAATAAATGTATACTATTACTATGATCGTTAGTCCTATATAATAAGTTTTATATTTTAACGCATTCCATCAATTTCACCAAACAAAATATGCTATTTATATTAATTTATTATACCAAAAAACGAACGTGTCGTATTCGGTATAGATCAACATTTAGGGTAAGCAAAACTTCGATTGTTAACAGCCAGAATTTTTCATCAACTTAATAAATAACTAATAAGTAATAGTGAACAAGTAATATGACATTTGAAATTTATATCTATATTAACGGACTACCTATTTAGGTTTATTTTCGATTTTAAACTTCTAAATTATTATTATTTATTTTCGAACCATTCAAACGCTCAAACTTAAATATACAAACTACATCATAATATTATGTCACTGCAGTATAATCATTAAGTTCAAGGCTGGACATTAACTAGTTTAAATGTTTAAAGTTTTTGTTTCTCATACAACTTTTGACTTAACCAATTACTTTTTACTACAATGTAAGCTTAACGAGTTGTTTTAAAACATGACAAAGTTACTTGAGTAAAAATGTGTATTACCTAGGTATCTGGTATATATTTCAGTTGAATAAAATATCATTGCGCTGAGTTTCTAAAAAATAAAAATTGTTTAATTATTTTTCTTGTAGTTTTACTGTGGTGAATATAATTATATTATCAGCTTTGGTTACTATAATTACAAATATTTATTTATTCTTATAGGTACCACTTACAATATGATAAAAGTTAAAATACATTTTAATATAATTGTTATATTAAAAAAAAGCAATATACCTACTTCAAACAGTTCAAACTTCTAAATTGCTTATTTCTTCAACACAAAATACTTAAATAAGTTGATTTTTTTCTTTTAATTCCTTTTTCTTATTATTTATTGATAGAATTTCATTATGAATGTAATATTTATTATCTGAAAATTAAAAGTTATTGAATTATGAAACCTTCCTTGTATAATTTTCGGAAGTCTCAACAGTCAACATATTATATTCTAAGACGAATAAGACGATGGTCCGGACCGTAGGAGTCGTATGATCGACTCTTCCTACTCTATAGGGATAGTAATAAATAAATAACAAGAAATAACTGAAATAGGTATACGTATACATAATGTTTATTTGAATTATTATTCTTCTTAACATTATTGGTTGGAAATAATATTACAAATATGTATTTTGTTACCTACCTCTTTAATCTTTATATTTGTATTCATCATAATGTCCATTCATGATTTTTGATTTATATTCGTAACACCCAACTAATTGAATATGAATATTTTACATAGCCATATAAGTATACCTATAGAGTCTAAAGTTATTCCACTAGCTACTAATTCAATAATGTTCACGACATTTTGGTGTGACTATTAGATTTTCTCTCGATAACTAATTCAATTTCAAATACCAAGAACACGAATACTGGCTACCACATAGGTATTTTTCATATAGTATGTGTGACATGCATATATTAATAATTAGTGTTGTCATCCGCAAAAAATTAATATTTTCAGTGCTAGAAAATCTTAACATTTATATATTCTAATAATTTACTAGTAATCGAAAAATGAAAAATATTTAGGTATATAATATTTAAAAATATATGTATGTGTATTTAATATTTTATATTAGTATATTTTTTTTATTACTTAAAAAATATTTTAGAATTATTGTCACAAAATATTATAAGAAAAAAAGGGGAAATAAATATTTATTTTTTTCAGTATTGCCCATCAAAACAAAATGGAATTCAGACTGAGCGTTTTGGCAGTAGTGTTAGGAGTGGCTGCGATTGCACTTGCAGCTGACGAAAAATCATCGACACCTGCATCGGAAGCCGAAGGATCGATCAGAATTTACCGCAGGTTAATACCAGCAGATGTCTTAAGAGGTTCGTATTTTAAATCCATCGAATTAAATGCATTTAGCCTTAACTTCTAAATCCTAATAGATAACGTTTATGGAGAATCAAACACACTGTTTGGAATGTAGTATTAATTTAGAATAGGAAATTTGTTTAAGATGAATTTAATAGCTGCACAGCAACTATCCTAATTCAACACCTTATATCAGAGGTTCCCAAACTGTGCGCCGCGGTGTGTTGTCAAGGGAGCCGCGGCTGCGGAAATGAGAGTAGCAGTATCAAGTTTGATCCCAAGATTTTATTTAAAAAAGGTCGTGCATTCTAATAAGGGCGCCATGAGCAAATTTCAGTTCTTAAAGGGCGCCTCGAGTAGGAAAAGTTTGGGAACCTCTGCCTTATATGATATTAACCATTTAACCTTGTCCCACGCATATAGTTATTAATTTTTTATCTATTTTCGTATAATCTATACGTTTGATTAATGCATCACTTCACCGCGGTATTTTCTCCATGTTTGGTTGTTACTAAAATATTGTTAATTTAGTAGATACACAGTTCAACGCGAAGGTTCGTTTGTCCATAAAACAATATCAGCGGTACGGCCTTAATCGAACAGAAGTGTAACCGCTTTCCATTAATAGTAAATCATATTTTGATACGGGTTCGATTATTCGCAAATCAAAATAGAAATCTCAAGAACATTGATGTTTTTAATTGTGGCTTATTATAATAATAGAAACTGCATCTTATAAAGAATTATAAAAGCACACTAAAACGAATAATATAAGATTATAAGGACACATTATACAATTAGTTGGTATATCAGTCTGTTGGTAGGTCGTAGCTGATAATTTATAATTATCATTAATGCTATAATAGTGGGTGTTACTCTTTTCGTTCAAACTGTACCCTTCCCTTTTTGACTAGTAGGTACAGTAGTACCATTTTTTTTTTAAATTAACAAATATAACAACTGAACTTGACAGTTTTTATACTTAATTTCCGATCACACTAGTCGAATAAAAGTTAATATAGTCATATAATACCTACATCATAATAATTATTATGATAACAAAATTTTTTTATGAATACATCGAAAATTAAGATTAAATTTTATTTTTATAATTATAAAACATTTATTTAGTAAATTTGTATGAAAATATAATAAAAAAAATTGCAATAAAATGTTTTAATGTAATACCTTATTAGGTAGGTATAGTCAAGTTAAAAACCAATTTTGGTTGACAAAATTTACTATTTTTATAGAAAGTAAGTTTAATTTATTTTATAGTTAGTATTTAGGAAATAAAGATAAATCAGAGTTATAATTTGTTTTCTATAATATTAAATTAAAAATAGTCAAGTCCAGTTGTTATAATTGTAAATCTTTACAAAAATTGTACTGGCCGAAAAAGGAACTGTGAGTTTTAGACGAATACCTAACGTTAAGACTGACAACATTATTGAACCTTGAAATTGAAACATTGTTTTCCATCATTGTAAATAACATTACCTATACATAATGTCATAATGATAATTATTTAATACGTGTATCTTCCCTTACAGATTTTCCCGGACTATGTTTCGCATCAACTAAATGCGCCACCGTGGAGCCAGGACACACATGGGAGCTATCACCATTTTGCGGCCGTTCCACTTGCGTACAAGGCGAGGGTACCGACAGACTGTTAGAGTTGGTAGAAGACTGCGGTCCATACCCCAAGTCCAACCCAAAGTGCAAACTATCTGAAAAGACCAACAAGACGGCCAGTTTCCCTGACTGCTGTCCTGTGTTCGACTGCGAGCCTGGTGTTAAGCTCGAATATCCCGAGCTTACTCTAGTTGAGAACTCGGAATCACCCGATAGCAGCGCTGACAGTACCACCACCACATCCACGGAAAAACCCAAAAATTGATGACGAGGGAAATGTGAAAGATCCATTAACCCTCAACCCCTACACCCCCTCGCACTACAGTCATCATCCCCGCAACATCGCCCCGCGCACTTCTCATTATTATTAATATTACCTACCTATATTTTTTTTTATTTTTTTTTTTATTTTTTTAACACGACTCACTGTATACGAAATGTTTTTAAAAAAATCTGTTGTACAATTTGTATATTTATATATATATATGTGCATACATACGTGTATCTATAAAACATATACACATATTACTAGATTAAAATGTCAATAATGTCATAATTATGATGATATATATTATGATTATACTTTTGATAAAGTTCCCTATTAATTAATTACTAGTGTATAATCGTGAAAAAAAATCTAAGTTTTTAATTAATCAATGTTTTTTATTACCTACTATCTACTATTATTATTTATTACACCTGTCACCTATACTATAACACAAAAATAATCATAATATTAAACCTTGTATAGACATTTGTGTCTATCTGTTGTTAGATAATAACTAAAGCGCACATTATATATATATTGGATAGGATTGGTGAATTGGAACACTTAGAACTCCATTTTTCTATTATTGTTACATTAGCACAACATTCAACCCTAGTTTAACTATCCGCTGGATATTTGTGTTTTTGACGCGAAGTGTTTCATATAATGTCTACATTGAACTCCTTAAAGATCGTTTCTGATATGCACTCGAGATTTTTATGACCAATACTTTTAAATAAAATAAAATCTATCTATTCTCCAATTAATGGAATTTAATGACAAAAATGAAATTATATTTATATTAAACAGAAAATAGAAAAACTTAATATATGTACAGACGTACAGTAATATTGTATTATTATAAAATTTTATTGTATACACAATATTTCATTCGATGGTTGACTGTAAATATAGAAACCATTTTCTATTATTTTTCTGTAAAGATAAATGTATTTATATGCTTTTATCGTAGTTGGAGCTACATATAATTCTGCAAAGTCTTCTCTCGTTTCGATATGATGTACCGGTGATTTGAAGGTGTTAAACTGTTTCAAAAAAGCTATTATGAACGAAAAACAATTGTGATCCTCTTCGTTGTATCTATTAAGTAAAAGACAAAAACACTACTTTAAAGTTTAAACCATATAAAACGTACCTATTATAACAAAAAACAAAATCATCAATACCCACTGGAAATTTTTTAGATTCTGAACGGAGTGATGAATGTATTGCTTTTACAATGATGTGTGTTTTTTTTTTTTTTTGTGTCTGACTCCAACATTTGGAGCAGTAATAATGCTCCGATTTTAGACTTCAGCCCCTCTTTGAATAGGAAATTGAATCTAGTTGGTACTTTAGGGGGGTCAAAATTAAAGTTTTCAAATAGTTTTCAAAAAAATCGAGAAAAACAAAAAAAAAATGACAGAAAAATGGAAATTTTACGGGAAAACCACTTTTCGACAAAATCGATTTTTTGATTTTGCTGTAACTCAAAAACGAATAATTGTAAATACTTGAAATTTTCACCAAATGTTTATATTATGGTTATCTCTTTACAGTTAAATTTTCAAAAATTTTAAGCTACTAATAGACAATTGAAATTTTCGACTTTTCTAAGTTTTTTTTTCTTCAAATGCCGATAAAAATTTTTTGGGTGGCCAGAAAATCTTGAAAATTTAATACAAGGTTACTTATAAGTTGTTCTTAAAGTGATAAAAAAAAATCCGAAATCGTTAGTCACAATTTTTTTTTATAAGTGTTTAAAGTTCGAATTTATACGAAATATGTCAAAATTTAAATTAAATTTCATACGCTCATAATGCGAATGTTGGCCATAGTAACCATAGTAACATATAAAAACTATACTATTTGTTTCAAAATAGAATATTTGACAATATTTAAATATAATATATCCTAAACTGACAAATCATCTTCGTTCAGAATCGTTTTTCGTATACAATGATACCTATCATTGCATTCAAATTTAACCTACCATAGTCTGAGGTCCACCCCACCCCCTAATATACAGCAGAGCGATACCTACTTACCCGCTTTTTTTTTATAAATGTTGATAAAAAAAAATTAGCTGGGACAAATTACTTGAAAATTTAATTGAAGGGTCCACATAATTTGTTCTAACTCTCATTCAAAAATTATAAAAATACATAGGCACAATTTTTTTTTATTAGCATTTGAAGTTCAAATATTGACAAAAATTCGTCAAAATCATGAATATTTTTCACTATTTGGTAGTTAAAAATTTATAAATATTTTTCTATCAAAAGCTAAGAATTGAAAATTTAATACTATGCTGTCCATAAGTTAAGCTTAGAATAATTATAAAAAAGTTTGAGGATTATTCAATTTAAAAAATTTTACGAGTGTTTAAAGTTTTAATTTTAATTTGAAATCAAAAATACACGTGTAAAATAACGTTTAACTTATAAATAATTTTCGATTTTTTTATAATATATCCTAGACTGACAAATCATCTCCGTTCAGAATCGTTTTTCGTATACAATGATACCTATCATTGCATTCAAATTTAACCTACCTTAGTCCGAGGTCCACCCCACCCCCTAATGTACAGCAGAGCGATACTCACTTACCCGCTTTTTTTCCTATGAATTTTGTCAAAATTTGAATTTAAATTCTAATAAATAAAAATCATACCTAGTATGCATATTTAATATTTTTAAATTAAAAATTAATTCAACTTTCCAGAAAATTTTAATTATAAATAGAAAAATATATGAGAAATCTTATAATACATTTTCATATTTTAAATATAAAAAGAAAATTGTTTATATATACAATATATTGGCTATGTATTTTTGATAACTTTTAATTAATAAATTAAAAACTTATGAAAAACCTTTAATTAAATTTCAGTTATTTTATGCATCTAAATTTTTTTTTATTGACATTCATAGAAAAGAAAACTGAAAAAGGTAAGCATATCGGTAGTGTCTCCTATACAGTAAGTATTGAGTGGATTACTGTAATGGATGTTTTAAATTTTAATTCAATGATGTATTTTTGTAAACAAAAAAAGGTATTTTTAGTGAACTGAAAATAATTTTAACACCAAAAACTGTTTATAAAAAATTACTACACATGTTTTTTTAATAGTTTTAAATTGCTGTAAGAACAAGTTATAAGATAAACTGTATCAGATCAAACATATATTAATCTATTATATATGATAGAACATTTTTAATTTCTATGATAAAATTTTATTTTTTATTAAATACCAAATTTTATCAACATTTGATTTTTAAAAATTCATAAAACTTTGACTTTTGCTTGACTTAATATCAATAAAAACAACTTTATAGGATTCTTATATTAAATTGTTAAACCTGTGAATTTAAATTTTAAATTTAATAGAATTTTCAGTACAAAATAATATAAAATATTAACAATATATTTTTTGAGTAGAAGAAAGAATTTTCATGAAATTGACCGTCCTCCTTGTCTTCATTGGCTTTAAAATACCACCATATAATTTATTGCCCTTTAATTGCAAATCGATTTTTTTTCTTTTTTATTCAGCTATGTCCTATTGGCTCATATTTTTTAATTATATATAATATACTAAATACTTATATTTATATCATATATTATTAATATTATATTTATATAATATATTATATGTATTTGTTTTTTAAAAATATAGGTAATTGTTTTGTAGATTTTCTATTCTTTCTTCTCAATTGAAAAAAAGAACAGATTAATCTTGTTAATAAAGTAACTATATTTATAACATTTTACAATATTCAAAAAAAAAAATATAACCAACCAAAAATGTATTTGCAATTATTTTAGTGAAACGTTGAAGACTAAAGTTGATAGGTTCAAGTGTATTTGTGGGGGAGGAGAAGGGGCGTTGATTTTGTGTATATGAAACAAAACAAAAATAATTTTTTATTGTGTTTATATATTATAGTTGTCAAATACTCTTTCCCCTTATTGTTTTAAAATTAATACTAATGATAATTCAATTAGTTTTTAATCTAAAATCAACAAACCTAGAACTGTTCCAACACTCATTTTTTACTATATCTGTTAATATAGTATCCCAATGTGTTTCCATACAGTGGTCATTTAGTTGAAACACAACTAAACATCCTTGCCAGTTTTCTGTATCCTCAATGATTCCATCCCAATCATATGATATAACAGTACCTCTTGAAGTTGTTACTCCAATATGTAAATCATCCATTAATTGGTAGTTACTAATAAAATTATAAGATAGGTTTTTGTTGTATTGTGATTATATCAAATTAAATTGTTCTAAATAAATTAAATAACTATAATTTTAAATACACTTACTTTAAAAAATCCCCACAAGTTGGTTTCACGATAATAGAGCATGGTTGCTGAGATGCTCTTACAAAAGGATAAGGAACTCTTAAAATAAAAAATTAAAATATTTAAAATGTATTTATTTTAAAATTTTCTTGGAGAATTGTTTCTTATTGATATAAGTTTGTACTATATATTATAGATTAAAGACTAAACATATTAAAACTATTTTAATCATTTTAAATTTTAAACTCAGCTGTATAATGCTAGTGGTTCCCACGTAGAGTACCAAGTAGCGCAATTATACTGGTTTCACCCTACTCTTGGGTCTTATATACAAACATTATAGACTTAGATTTGCAATATTTTTAAATGTATCAGAGAGAAACATGAGAAATTATAAGCATCATACATTAGACATTTACACAGATATTTGAACGTAAAGAATGAAAAAAATATTTAATAATTTACCTGATTGGAATGTTCTGTAAATTTTTTAAACATATTTTGCAAATAGGACAATTAGTTGGAAAGTTTATACAGTATATGTTCTTATGATTACAATGTTGAAAGCTAATTATACCAGAATCATTATTCATAACAGTTGGTTGAAAAAAAATTGCACTGAAAATGTTGTAATTGTTGACTATTTGTAATACCTATCAAAAAATGAAAAAATGTTAGATAACAATATAAAAATATATTTTATAAAAATATTTCATTATTAAACGTAGAAATTAGATTTGAACTCTTACTCTTATATAAAGACTGTATTTATATAGATATTATAAATTTGCTATAGACTTATTTTTATACCTAAAATAGTATTATTATATTGGTGAATTATAATTGAATATTAATAAATTTATGTAATCTCCACTCGTTTTTGTGCAGAGGTTTTAATAGTGGATATGTATAATATAATTAATATTATACACCTAGTAATCAGTAAAATATTTAAAATAAAAATAAATATTTAACCAATTCAAAATATATTTAGTACCTAATTAATATAAATAATTAACATGGTTAATAGTCCTTATTACATGTTATTTTTAATTTATTATTTATAATATTATAATTATCATTTTTTATGTTCAAATAAAAATTGTTAAATCTAATATAACATTATATACAATTAATGCACATAATGGCATACAAAATTTCAATTAAAATAGAAAGATAATCAATTAAAAAAATAATCTCATCAATTTAATTATTGATAAAAATAAATTTATTAATTAATTTAAAATGAAGTTTAATATACCTATATACAATTTTAACATGTAGATGTAGCAATAAAAAAACTTGATAAAAAAAATTTATATAATTATAGTAATTTAATAACCAAATTAAATTTTTTGTATAAGTTTATCTGAATATAGAGTAAAGGAAAATAAAGACATTAAATTATCTAAGATTAATAAAAGCAGTAACTGTCCAAAGCCAAACATAATTTTTCCTCGAGTAAATAAAATAACTCACATTTTATGATTTAATCCTGACAACTACAGCTCTTACCAATATAATTATAATTTTAATGATTTTGAAAGATTTAATAAAATAAAATTGTTTGATTAAATATTTTTATTCTTACCAATTTTAGTTAAGATAGTCTGATATCACTAATCAGTATGTAGTAAATAATATTATGTATAATGTATGTATTCATCAATTATTGTAAAACTTAAAAGAAACTACAGTTACATTAAAAATTGTAAATTACAAAAAACAAAATTAAAAGCACAAATTTTGAAACTGATACACAGTCGTGACTCGTGATATTGTGATAATTATTGATAACATAACAAGCAACATGTTTACATGTAGACTAAAGATAGTAGGTATTTGTGATATGTAATATTGGCTATGTTAATAATTAATTTTTATTAGGTAGGTATATAAAAAAACTATACCTATAACCATTATTGTTATAATTATTTATAACCATATCATTATATTTTTGTGTTATAAATATAAATTAAATTTATAATAGAAAATAATTACCTGCTAAATCATTTACAGTAAAAAAAGGAGGTTGTCATTTAAAAAAACAGAAGTTAGTAGAATTGTAAGTTTCTTCATACCACAGGACACTTCTTATAAAGTTATAAGTAATATTAGTAATAGTAGTAATACAACAAATCTAAATAATTTCAAACTCAGGTCTTTAAGTGTATTTAAAAATTCCAAAAATTATTAAATATTCTAAATAACTGCTTTATTGAAAAAGAATAGGGGATAAACATGTTTGATGAATCACTTTGTATAATATTAATTAACTATGCATTTATGTATCTAGTATTGCTATATTATCTATAGCTATTTATTTTAATGATTAATATATCTATGCAAAACTTTTAAGGGCACGCAAAAAATAATTTTGAATTACTACAAAATAATTAAAACTGTTATTGTTTATTTAAATATCTAATATTGTCAAACATTCCTTCTTATTAAAGTCTATGAAAAAAAATTGTTTTACTTAGGTAGGAATTCATTTTTAAGAACTTTTGGATTTCAATTTTCAGTAATAATTATTAGTGAAGTACCTTGTATTACATTTTCAATTGTAAGCTATAAAAATAAAATTAAACAATTTATAATTTTTTAACTTCGTAATAATTGTTATCAATTTATCAATTTTTTTTTCAAAATTTTTTCTTTAAACTGAAGTTAAAATAAAAATTATGTCTATGTATTTCAACATTTTTGAGTTGTTAAAAGAACATCTTAAATATTTGCGATTTTGTATTATGTTTTCATGGGTTTAGCAGAGTCAAATATCAAAACTAAAAAAATATTTCAAATTTTATTTTTATAAATAGCTTATAAACAAGTAAAATAAAAACTGAAAATTCCTCTGAGAATAGAAAATTAAAATGTAAGTAATAGGGGAATGATTTAAGTGCCTTCAAAAAATATTTTTTATTTTAACAAAAATAAATTTAAGATAAATATGGTTAGGTATTCATTAATTATATAGGTAAATATAATTGTTTGAATATTTATAATAGACTAATGTTATCGATTAAATTAATCTTCAATCGCTCATAAAAAATAATTGTAATTACACGTTTACACTAAACATTTTATTTTAGTTTCTTGTAAATAACCTTGTGAGAAATCTTGTATCAATTTTTCAATGTTTATTAGGTATAGGTACTTAGATTTAAAATTGTGTGCATTATTAATTCGTATTAATTTGTAAATTTACATGATTTTGTAAAATTTGAATATTAAAAGCTTATAAACAGAAAAAAGTGTAAGCAAGTACTTATATATTCTCGATATTTTTTAAATATTATAAGCACCAATTGAAAGTACCCGCGGTATTAAAGTTTTGTATGTATTTTTATCTAAAAACAAATATTTTATCATACTTAATTTAAAAAAAAAAAGCGGGTAAGTGAGTATCGCTCTGCTGTACATTAGGTGGTGGGATGGACCTCGGACTAGGGAAGGTTAAATTTGAATGCAATGATAGGTATCATTGTATACGAAAAACGATTCTGAACGGAGATGATTTGTCAGTCTAGGATATATTATGAAAAAATCGAAAAAAATTTATTAGTTAAACGTTATTTTACACGTGTATTTTTGATTTCAAATTAAAATTTAAACTTTAAACACACGTAACATTTTTTAAATTGAACAATCCTCAAACTTTTTTATAATTATTCTAAGCTTAACTTATGGACAGCATAGTATTAAATTTTCAATTCTTAGCTTTTGATAGAAAAATATTTATAAATTTTTAACTACCAAATAGTAAAAAATATTCATGATTTTGACGAATTTTTGTCAATATTTGAACTTCAAATGCTAATAAAAAAAAATTGTGCCTATGTATTTTTATAATTTTTGAATGAGAGTTAGAACAAGTTATGTGGACCCTTCTATTAAATTTTCAAGTAATTTGTCCAAGCTACATTTTTTTTATCAACATTTATAAAAAAAAAATAAAAAAAATTGAAAATTTCAATTGTCTATAAATAGCTCAAAAAAAGTCAAAATATTTTGAAAATCAAATCATGTAAAGAAAATGGCAATCTAAATAACTGGTAAAATTTTCAAGTGTTTATGACTTATACTGTTTGAATAACAACAAATATCAAATATCGTTTGAGGCTAAACCGTTATTTAACGCGGTTTTGTAAAAATTTAAATTTCAAACACTCATAAAAATTTTTTGTCTGAATCCGGTCGAGTTTTTTTTACAGATAATTGAAAAAAAATTTATGGAGAACCTTGTACCAAATTTTCAAAACTTAGTTATAAAAGAAAAAAATTTTACGATTTTTCAACCACAAAATTACTTGCAAATTTTCGCAATTTTGACATATTTCGTATAAATTCGAACTTTTAGCACTTATAAAAAAAAATTGTGACTAACGATTTCGGATTTTTTTTTATCACTTTAAGAACAACTAATAAGAAATCTTGTATTAAATTTTCAAGATTTTCTGGCCGTCCAAAAAAATTTTATCGTTATTTTAAAAAAAAATACTAAAAAAAATTAAAAATTTCAATTGTCTATAAATAGCTCAAAAAAAGTCAAAATTCTTTGAAAATTTAACTGTGTATGGAGAACGCTAATGTTAACATTTGATAAAAATTTCAAGTGTTTACATCGATTAGTTTTTGAGTTATAGCAAAATAAAAAATTCGATTTTGTCGAAAACCGGTTATGCGTAAAAATTCCCGTTTTTCTGTCATTTTTTTTATGTTTTTCTCGATTTTTTTGAAAACTGTTGGAAAATGTTTACTTTTCACCTCTATAATGCACCAAGGATATCCACTTTGCCATCGGAAACCACCCCCAAAGTTTGAAATTGAAGCATTATTTCGACTAGTTATGCTGTACAAAGACACAAAAACAAAAAAAAAAACAAAAAAAAAACACACATCATTGTAAAATCAATACATTCATCACTCCGTTCAGAATCTAAAATGATGCCATATTTAATAATTGCAATATGAATTTTTGGGGAAAATTACAAATTTCTATGATTATTTATTTATAAATTACAAAAATAAAACATAAATTTAATTTAGTAGCCAAAAACTATTTTTGTGAATAAAAATTTTAGTTTTCCTAAATGCTTTTTCTGATTAAATAATCAAAAATCTATTGAAAATATTACCCTAGATGGCTAGATCTAACTAACTTCGAATTTGAGAATAGAAGCATTTTTTCTAAAGTAAAACGTGCAGCACATGCTCAAAAATAAATGTAAATATAAAAAAGCGGGTAAGTGAGTATCGCTCTGCTGTACATTAGAGGGTGGGATGGACCTCGGACTAGGGAAGGTTAAATTTGAATGCAATGATAGGTATCATTGTATACGAAAAACGATTCTGAACGGAGATGATTTGTCAGTCTAGGATATATAATACTTAAATATTGTAATATATTCTACTTTGAAACTAATTCAAACATTTAAGTAAAAGTTTCAAGATCTTACGTTTAGTAATTTTTTAAAAATAACAAAAATCGAAAATTATTTATTAGTAAAACGTAATTTTACACGTGTATTTTTAATTTCAAATTAAAATTAAAACTTTAAACACTCGTAAAATTTTATAAATTGAACAATCCTCAAACTTTTTTATAATTATTCTAAGCTTAACTTATGGACAGCATAGTATTAAATTTTCAATTCTTAGCTTTTGATAGAAAAATATTTATAAATTTTTAACTACCAAATAGTGAAAAATATTCATGATTTTGACGAATTTTTGTCAATATTTGAACTTCAAATGCTAATAAAAAAAAATTGTGCCTATGTATTTTTATAAATTTTGAATGAGAGTTAGAACAAGTTATGTGGACCCTTCAATTAAATTTTCAAGTAATTTGTCCCAGCTAAATTTTTTTTATCAACATTTATAAAAAAAAAATAAAAAAAAATTGAAAATTTCAATTGTCTATAAATAGCTCAAAAAAAGTCAAAATGTTTTGAAAATCAAATCACGTAAAGAAAATGCCAATATAAATAACTGGTAAAATTTTCAAGTATTTACGACTTATACTGTTTGAATAACAACAAATATCAAAAATCGTTTGAGGCTAAACCGTTATTTAACGCGGTTTTGTAAAAATTTTAATTTCAAACACTCATAAAAAATTTTTGTCTGAATCCGGTGGAGTTTTTTTTACAGGTATTTGAAGAAAAATGTATGGAGAACTTTGTATCAAATTTTCAAAACTTAGTTATAAAAGAAAAAAATTTTACGATTTTTCAACCACAAAATTACTTGCCAATTTTCGCAATTTTGACATATTTCGTATAAATTCGAACTTTAAGCACTTATAAAAAAAAATTGTGACTAACGATTTCGGATTTTTTTTTATCACTTTAAGAACAACTTATAAGAAACCTTGTATTAAATTTTCAAGATTTTCTGGCCGGCCAAAAAATTTTTATCGTTATTTAAAAAAAAAATACTAAAAAAAATTAAAAATTTCAATTGTCTATAAATAGCTCAAAAAAAGTCAAAATTCTTTGAAAATTTAACTGTGTATAGAGAACGCTAATATAAACATTTGGTGAAAATTTAAAGTATTTACATCAATTAGTTTTTGAGTTTTAGCAAAATAAAAATTTGATTTTGACGAAAACTGGTTTTGCGTAAAAAAATCCCGTTTTTTCCGTCATTTTTTTAAGGTTTTTCCCGACTCACTTAAAAAATATTGAAAATTTTTAACTTTTGATCCCCCAAAGTACCAACTAGATCCGATTTCCTTTTCAAAGAGGGGCTGAAGTCAAAAATCGAAGCATTTTTACTGCCCCAAATGTTGTCGACAGACACAAAAAAAAAAAAAAAAAAAAAAAAAAAACACACATCATTGTAAAATCAATACATTCTTCACTCCGTTCAGAATCTAAAAAATGTATTCACGATTTTGAAAAATATGGATTTCGTTTATCACTTTATTTTTATTTATGTTCAATTACTTCAATTTATGAAAGAAAAATTTGTTACACTGTAACTATAACTTTAGTAGGTATGGTATATGATGGGGATAGGAGCACGGGCTCCAAGCTCCAATTCATAAATACGCCACTGTGTGCATATTTACGTAGCGTTTTCTGGATGTTTTAAAAACTACCGAATAATTCCAAGATACACTGTATAGACATGCGACATCTATTATGTGTTCTAAAGCTTAACTTAACTAAGCTTAATTAACGTTCGTTTATGGTGGACCTATCTCACTGGCATAGGCGCAAGTAGAGCTCTATTTCTGGGTAGGCTAAATTGATATCAGCAACCCACGGGGGCTTTGCCCCTACATCACTAGTATTGATAACATATAAAACTGGGTGGGCTACAGACAAAACTGGGTGAGCTAAGCCCACCCAAGACCCCCCCTAGTTGCGCCTATGCTCACTGGCACGATGCCATCCTATAAGCTTATACCGACCGGCGAACATATTATCTTTTCACACCTACGAGCTGCGTTCGTCGTCAATAACGTTATTAATTAACACAATATTAAAGATAAAAGTTTAAAGATCAAGATATAATTATACATAATATCATTGATTATATTATAAACTATAGAGTCAACACTCGATTATAGATATAACCAATGATAATATTCATAAAATAGATATAATTGTAATAGGTATCTATAGAGAATTTATAACAAATACAATTTGTATTTTTTTTTTTATTGAATTTTATTAAAAAACAGTTCATTTTAATTATACTCATGGAACTGTGGAAACCACGGACAGACACAAGTCTACCAAAACGAGAGAGGAGAAAATGGATTAATAAAATGCCGCCCCGTGCTTAATCGCATTACAAGATAATAATATTAAAAATAGGCCGTCCAAACATAATCACTCGTCCCGATTCATTTCAATTTTTCACAAATCCGCCCATTTAAATATAGGTTTTATAGGAAAACAAATAAGATTCCCTAAACTTCGACTAGATCTCCGCCTATATGGATAAAAATAATACATATAATATATATTATATTACCCACGTTAGTATTATGCCTAATATTAAAAATCGTATTACTTTCTACGAAACTTTCATTCGTACCTAACAATGATAGTCAGTAACAACAGTAATAATGCTACGGGGGAAAACGAACCGGCGAGGAGGTTTCGCCAGTTTGCGCGGCGAAACGCCGAGATATACAGTACAACGGGTGGCGAGTAGGCGGGGTGCGCGCGAAAATCGCATATTTTTGTTTTTCGTTTGAGCAGCAGCGAAAAACACTGCGGACGAAGCGAAACGGTTGTTATTTTAGCAAAAAGGGTCGTCCCGGACACGATCATCATCTCTTCGTCACCGGCGCGCGCGCGCTCGATCCCTTTAATCGCCGTCGGAGTGTCGGACCGCGCCGGCCGTCACCCTCCCGCCAGCCGCGACGACACGGGTACGCGCACCACTTAAATTGTATTATTTGTATTACCGAACGCATTACGTCTGCGCGCGGCTGAACGACCGGAGTGGAGTGCGTGTCGTCAGAACTCAGAAGCTGGTGGATGGGATGGCGGCGAGTAGGAGAGCGAGCGAGCGGGCGGGCGGGCGACCTTCGGCGGCGTATACACTGTTTTCCGTCGTTGGGTATTTTTATTATTATTATTTTTTTTTCTTTATTATTTATCGTTATCGTTTCGAGGGAGAAAAAGGGGGAAAAAGAGATAAATACCCGAGCGCTCGCCGCGACGACGCTCCGAACTATACAACACACTGCTCTACCCGCCGACATCGCGATTCGCGGCGACGATGATAATAAAAAAAACCAGCGTTAGCGGATCCCTTATCTGTCCGTCTCTCTCTCGGCGTTCGACGTACATGCCGTCCGGTCGTCGGTGTTGTTGTTGTTATTGTTATTATTTTTATCATCGTTACCGCACGACGACGACGATGACGACGGTATTATATTGATGTAATTACCCACTAATCATTGTTATTGTTGCCGTTCCACATGCACGCGCGTAACGCGTCGCCGCCGCCGTCGCACGATCTCCGTCTTGCCGGCACGTCGTTCGTCCGACGGCGTTTCGCCCGGTGAACGTGCGTGCGCCCAGTTCGCCGGATCCGGCGCCGTCCGTCCGACCGCGTGCCCAACAGGCTCCGAGCACTTCCGCTGTCGTGTTGATGTCCACCGACAGCCGTAGACGACTGTAGCCCGTAAGTATGCGACATGGTCCATCAGTCTGTTGTGTCTACTGCGGTACCCGTGCGGTGCTGCGGTGTGGTCATCGTAATAATTCGCTGTGTGTGTTGTGGTCTCGAAACGTTGAACAAACTAAATATGTTGTCGAGACCATGACTTTTTCTGGTTAGGACTACCTATGTAATTCACCGTGTCCGAGACAAAATATGTCATAGTTGACTAGTGCTATTACCTGACATCCACTCTTGAGTAGGTTAGCACAGTTACTGTCATGTCAGTTCATACGATATGTATTAGTTAAAATAAATATTATGCAGATATTCTGTTATAAATATAAATTTATATCTTTATTTATATTTAACGCATATGTAATGTTTATCCAGCATGATTCACATCCAATTTTTATTTTAATGTATTTATTTATTAAAATTTGAATTGTTGCAATTTTTAAGGGCCATATTTTTAATTATTTAAATTTTTAAGTGTAAAATCAGGTTTATAGTGTAAAGTAAAAAAAAAAAATGGTTCTCATTTGAGTAAAAGTTGATATCGTTACAGAATGCTTCTTAAATAGTATGACAAATTTAAGCATTTGCCAAATTTAAAAACATTCTCATAGCATCATCAGAGAAAACATTTTTTTACTTATTTTTAAAGCTTGGATGTTTAAAAACTAAATTACGAGGCCTATTTTTTGTGATATTTTATAATTAGATACTTTTTAGTTTAAACCATAGATTGGAGGTCTTTAAATAAAATTTGTCCACATACCTTCGAATACAAATATTTTACTATTTTTTTCTGCCATTTATAGGTGATTATAATTTTTTTTTTAAATGTACCGTATTTAAACTTTATCAAGAAGAAATGTATGGGTAAAATAAGAAGTAAATTAAATAAATATCACATATTATCAATTAGTTTAGATACTTAATTTATACATTATTCTTTCAATAAATTTGTTTAAATAATGTTTGTGGTTTAATACTTTATTAAGTTAGTAAAATAATTTTAACACATTTTAAGATAAAAATTGTAAAACTTCATAATAAAATAACAAATTTTTAAATAATTTATTTTTGATCACGTTTCTTTGATATATCTATTTATTTTAAATTTGCCAAGTAATTAAAAATACTACAACATACCTAGTTGAAAAATATTTTTTTCTAAATAACACTTTAAACTTAGGTAGTAGTTTATTTATTCTTCTATTGAGATAAAAATTCCAGTCTGGTATTTTATTTTATAGTTTAATACAAAATTAAAATAATAATTTTATGTTATAATAGAAATTAATTTTTTTTACTATTAATTTAGTTCATTCCAAATTTTAAAAATGAGCTGTTTATGTTCTGGTTATTTTAAAATTATGTTTTTCTTTCATAAGCTTCTCGAAAAATACCTTGATATACCATTCTTGATTTTAAGTCAAAGAGTGAATATTTTCATTACAATCTTTTTCTGCCAACCAACATAATACAAATGGAAGAGGATTAAATTTGGTAACAGTTATTATATGTATACTTACAATTATTCTTGTGATATTTGTTATATCCTTGGTGTTTTAGAAATGTTATGAGATAAATCTTTTGACATTTGCATTATGAGGTTTAACTGCTAAAATTTGTCCATCAGGTTTGCTCAAAATTTCCATTGACTATATTTTAAAAGATTTTTTAATATTTCTATAGACTATTTTTTATTTGAAAATCTTTCACTTCACGACTAAACAACAAATAATCAATTAAAGGAAAATTAGAGCATATTTTTTGTTAACAACTTTTTAATTCTATATCAGTATAGGTATAATGGTTACTAAAATTTTTTAAAGGTCTTAAGTCCATTCATTCAGTTTTTAATTAAAATAATTAAGCAAGCATTCTATTATTTCTTTACGTATAGCTTTAAATAGTTTATAGTCACTGAGTAATATATGATAAATTTTTTGTTGAGATTTTAAATTTTCAAATTATGACAAATAATAATTGATTATTTTTTCACAATTTTATGTAAGAAGGTTAATATTATTTCAAATTCAAAATAATGTATTAATATATTATTTGTATACATTAAAATTACATAAAAAAATACATGAAACATACAATATATTATTATAATGTGAAAAATATATTGTATAACTAAAAAGTGTTTATTCTTCATACCTATATAATCGTAGGTAAAACTTACTAAGCTTTAAATAAATATAAAATATAAATTTGCATAAATTATTTTATGTAATGTATAATTGTTCATTAAGTCATATTCAAAAACAATTAATGTAAATATTTTTTTTTCAACGGTTTTCATAAATATTCAAAATAATAATAAAATAGAACTTTTTAAAAATTATTTCTGATTAGAAAATAAGAAATATGCTACTAAATATAGAAATAATTACCATGTACAAATATATATGCTCTAAAATATCAAGTATGTTTTTCAAGGATGAATTAGTAGATTTTAAATCTAGATTTCATGAATTGTCATATTATAAATTAGTCATATTTTGGTATAATTTTGATCATGTTAATAAAATGTTAAGAGTTAAGATATAAAAATTCGAGCTCTATATAATTCAATTTATATTCGGGGGGCTATTTAAGCCTTCTCCTCTAAGCCACCATATAGTTGTGTCTATGGCTATTCCAAGTAAACTTAATATTGTCTCGGCATAAATATACTTAGGTAATATAAATTTTTCATTTTATTTGAGAAAAGTAATTGTAATTCTTTTAATGATATTGATTGTTTCAACTACCTATGTTCAGTGAATAGCATTTAATACAAATACAATATAAACTGTAGTATTACAAATATAATAATTACAAAAATTAATATAATGTATTATTTACAAATTAATTTATCTATGAATTTGAACATGAGCTTTAGGATAAAGAAAATAACATTTTTTTTATTCTGACCCATTATTTATTATTATTATATAATATCTAGTATAATACTATGATGTAAATAATTTATATTCTTAAGGCGGGATACCTGTACATACTTGCACCATACCTACAAGTTATAATTCAGTCGATCCTTCATTGTTCTATATTGTTTATAATAAGATACATTTTCTTTGAATGTTATTAAGAATGCAATATTCAACTATCTTAACTATTTCAAGTAATTTTTAATTAATTTCAATAGATATTTTTTGTTCATGTATTAAAAAAACAAAACACTGTCTCATATTCATTTATTTTGTGCCAATTTTAAGTTATTTACATTTTATATAATCATGTGGGCACATTAGTGTTTTATTCATTTTACTTATTAGTCATTAGGTACCTGTGCATTTTATAATACATAGCTTAAAATAAAAAAGCGATTATAATTAATCTTCATTATAGGGGTTTAAATTAGGATAATTTATAGACAATTTTATACTTGAATTATGTATTTATGTACTTTTTATTTAATTTGTAGGTTTTCAATTTATAATAATGGAAAAAGAAAACAAATGTAAAGCTTAATAATGGTTTCATACTCAGATAGTGTAACATCTAATTTAACGGCTATCGCCAATAATAATATTCAACAAACAGATCAAGCAATATTTGAAGCTGATAAGCGAGCTGTTTATAAGTAATTCTTTGGTTATAATTATCTGTATATTTCTGTTTCCTAATATTATTGTTTTTCAGGCATCCACTTTTTCCTTTACTAGCATTACTTTTTGAAAGATGTGAACAAGCCACTCAGTCAGCAGCAATTTCAAATTCTGAAAGTTTTAATATGGATATACAAGCATTTGTTCAACATCAAGAAAGAGATAGAAAACCATTTTTAATTAATGATACAGAAATCGACGGACTGGTATGTATATTAAATAGTTTTAAATAAAAATTTATAGTTATCAATAGGTACATTTATTTTTAAAATTAATGTTAAGATTCATAACACATTAAGTTTAATTTTAGTTTATACTTATTTTTATCAATAATAAAAATAAATGTACCTATATTTATTTTCAAATAAGTTTAATTATATACTTTATAAATGTAGTATGATTTAGTTTTATAAATTGAACAATACATTTTGTGTTAGGTTCTTTTATACAATTTTTTAGAAGTGATAAAAACATTTTATTTTTACTACTCATAACCATAATCTATGTTGAGCTCCCTGTATTAGTACTCTTAAAATTCACTAATAATAACACGAGAAAAATATATTATTCAACTTTATACTTATATTTTATTAAATATATTTTTTAAATAATGTCAGATGTTTGACATGTGGGGTAGATCCATGTCCATTTCCATATTTTATATTACACATAATTCTTAAGTCTAGTACCATTAAGTATATTTGCTTACTGGCTCATAATCAAGGCTAGGATGTTTGTAATTTTTTTTTACTCTTAGTCATGCTCGATCAAATAATAAATCCATTTGATATTATGTTGATGCAGCTATATTCAATTGTATTTCACACAGTCTTGAATGTTCAGGCATTTTTAGCTATAAATTCACTTTTGTTTTTAACAAAAACAAATTCTTATTTTTACAAATTTTTATTTAACTTGTATATATTGTATGGCACATATTATATAATAACAATAATTTTGTTTTATTTTTAAAAAATATTAGTTATTAGTAAATTATCAAATAATATATTATGTAATATCATCATAAACTATATTTTCAATAAATATTGAATAATTTTACTTTTTGCATATTTTATAATATTATATTTGATTGTTTTAAAGTCTTTGAAATGTTTGGATGCATTTTTTTTTAGCATGTTTAAGGTCATAAATACCCTATTCATACCCTTATTCCCAAATTCAATACTGTAATAGATTAATGTATGATTTTCAATGTAAGTATGTATGTGTAAAATTTCATTAGATTTTTTTTTAGATGAACTGAGATTCTTGAAATAGTTAAACATTACTTAAAAGTTATTTTTTTCAGATGATTAAAGCTATTCAAGTGTTACGAATACATTTATTGGAACTAGAAAAAGTTCAAGAATTGTGTAAAGATTTTTGTAGTAGATACATAACATGTCTAAAAATTAAGATGCAAAGTGAAAATTTATTGCGTTCTGATTACACATCGGGTTACATAGAAAATAATAGCAGTGGTAACTCAAGTAATAGCAATTCTCCATTATGCCATTCTCCACACCATAGTCAGGTAAATATAATTGTTATATACATTTAATATCATTGACTGAAAAATAAGCTGTGGTTTATAAAAATGTGTCTACCACCCTGTTGAACCCCATAATTTATTGGTTATTTTATTACAATGCATCTGTTCAATCACTATGCTGATAACTGATAAGGATAGTATTTCTGTTACAGAAACTTCTCACCCAATTAATACAATGGTAGAGTATTTTATAATTGACTGCAATTAACTAGTTTTCACATTTTTGTTTTGTGCTGCTTATCTGTTAGTTTTAAAATCAGTGATAGTACTTTTATATGAGCAATTTTTTCATAGAACAATACTCATTATTTCAAAATTTTAATATGATTTTGAACATATTAATTTTTTTACATAATTTGCAGTTGATATAAAACACCTAAAAAACACACACACACACATATATATTTGATGTTTAATTATTTAAAAACTTTATATTTATGATAACATACTTTTTTAATTTCATAATCTGAAGCAGAATTGTTTGATGTATTTTAATACTTGAAAATCAAAATTTGGACAACAAATTCATGAGTTGTAAGTATTTTAAGTAGTTTAGGTGAGCAGAGTGGAGATTCAGAACATTTTGGTATACTACTATGTTTATCTATATTTTAAATTATTAAAACTCATAAACTATTCGTCTGATTTATGATTTGTATGTATAAAAATACTAAAAAAAGTATTCTGCTTCAGGATATGAAATTAAAAATTTATGTTGCAATTAAAAAAATTAAAAATGTTTGTGGTTTTATTTTGACTAAATTATACAAAAAAATATTTTAAAAACGCAATAGATTTTTTAAATAATAAGTGCTCGATTAAAAAATTACTTAATAAACATAAGATGAATGATACATTTTAAAAATAATATTGATTAATTGATTATCAATTAGAAACATTTAAAATGATTTCTTAAAAAATTTAATGTTTTAAATGTTTTTAAAAATATTTTGATCATAACTTAGTCCATCATTCAATATATTTTTAGTTAACACACATAGAAATTTGAATTGAAATTCAGTTTAATTGAATCATTGAATAAATATTTAGTTAAGTCAATAACCATACTAGTTAGTTTTGGTTGAGGTATATAAGTGCATTATTAAAAGTTATCTATACAGAATCAATGTACATCACATCTATTTGTGATGTATATGTATATTATCTATAATTAGTGTTATTTATTTTATTTATTAGTTTATTATGGTACATTAGGTTTAGGTTTATAATGATGTTTGACAGGTGATATCCTCTTCAGGAGTTTCTGTGCGGCAGTCTGGAGACAACGATGCTATAAAACCAAAAACAATAATGGATTTAAAAAACATTACATGTCTTTTATCAAATATACCATCTTCCACATCCATAGAAATGAAAGACGTATCTCAAGTCTCAGATATTTCCCAACTTGATTTGACAGTCACTAAATCTACACTACAAAACTCTTCTTTAGAAAAAACACCATTATCAGCAATTGGTACAAATGTATTACAGAATAATGTTTCTATTTTACATGGTAGGTAATAATTTATTATTTGTATATACTTAAAATCATTTATTGAAGTATGAATTGTTACATATTTTTATATTTTATCAATCTCCGAGTATTACTTTTACATTAATTTTATCTTTTTTTTAAATTCAATTAAGAGTTGTATAAAATGTATTTTACTATTTTTATCATAATTATCAATTAATATTCTTGTTTATAGATCATAAACATAATTAAATAATGAAATATTTCAAAAATATAAATATTTATTATCAAAAATGTAAAAAGAATTTTTTTCACTTTTAAGGAATGAAATAATTATTTAAACAAAAATTTTTCCTTGCTAAAAGTTTGAATAAAAAATATATTAGTTATTAACAAATAGTATTTAATATATATTAGTATTACATGGTTTTCAGCAGTTAATTGTAGGAATATCTTTAGCTTAGGTAAAACGTGTATAATAAAGTGTTGATAATATATTAATTACTGTTTTTGTATTAATATATATATCTTTGATATATTTTAGGTTCCTTATCAGCTACTAGTGGTGGCTCTTGCGATGAAGAAGATGACTACTTTGGGAGTAAAAAGAAAAGGCAACAAAAAAGAGGAATTCTCCCCAAACAGGCTACAAGTGTAATGCGCTCTTGGCTTTTTCAACATTTAATTGTAAGGACAAACAATATGTTAATATATAAATATTATTACTTTTAACACAGTTTAATATGAGTTAGTTTCTCTATATACCTAATAACCCTATTATATGATTATTATTATTATTTGTATTATTTATCTTTTAACTATACTAATACCATGCCATATATATTTCAGAAAATACTAATTGTAATAAATTATGATTTAAAAAAAACATTTCAATAAATAAAAGATATTGATTTTCAGCATCCTTATCCAACAGAAGATGAAAAAAAAATTATTGCCGCACAGACTAATTTAACATTGTTACAAGTAAATAATTGGTTTATTAATGCACGAAGACGAATATTACAACCAATGCTTGATGCGTCTACCCCTGATATTGCTGGTATTTTTATTATTATATATAATAAATGTATAGTTAAATTTAATAATTAATAATATATATATTTTAAAATATAGGTGAACAAAACTTTACTCTTTCAAAAGATAAGTCTGCAATTGTTGATAATAACAAGTTTTCATGGCCTGCAGATGATTTATTACAATCTCAAAATGTCAATGGTAAATAATATCACTAATTTCTCAAATTAATGTTTCTATGCTGTATAAGTTAGTGGGTTTGTGTGTTTCTTGTGTTATAAATGAGAGTGATTATGTGTGTAGTGGAAATATATTAATATATAAAAATTTTAATTTATATAAACAATCTTATTTTTGGACAATGATGTATTAATAAATAATTTAAATTGTAAAGTGCGTTTATGCAGACTTATACTACAATACTAATTATATTTATTTGTTAATAGAACATATACATATGTTGTTTTCATCTTAAGTGTATAAATACAGTGAAACAGTATAACTCGGTTTATAGGATTTATGGGCGGTGACATGGTGATGTTTTGGAACATTTATAAACAAATTTATTTAATATTGTTTATAGTTGAAAAAAAACTATGATGCATATATTATTTTTTAAATGTATAATAGTTTTATAGTCAATAAAATATAATAGGTTTGATAAACTATTATCTCTAATAATTATAAACATAGACAGATAGAATTAATTAATAAACGTTCAGTTAATTATTGATATTATTAAATTATTTAATATTAAAAATATAATGTATGCACCATTCATTATTATTTTGTAGTTATTTATTAGTTACTATATTAAATTTATAATATAATTTAATTGGCTTTTTTGATCTTAGCAAATTTTAAATAAGTTGTAATTTAATTAATTTAATGACTGCAAATAACTATTTTTGTTGAGAATACTTTCAAATCATTCAAGAGTAGGTACCTAACTGTTTATGTACCTTTTTAAAATTAAATTTCCCAATAATATTGTTATTAAAATAATTGTTTAAATTTTAAAACTGTACATGTCCCGTTGGAAATAGTTTTAAATTTATTCTCAAGTCTACTTGAAATTGACTTTCGCATATTTTTAGTTTTATTCCACTAAATCACAAAAAGAATGAAATAAAAATCACAAATTAAAAATAGAAAAAAATCTAATACACAGGAAAGTAGAATATAATAGATTTAACAATAAATTTCTGTTTATTGGATCAAGACAGAATCATTGTTTTAAATCTTCATAATATCATATTTTCTGTGGTTCAGCTTTCACCAGTTAACATTTATTTTAGTAAGATTAAGAAGCTGATCTATCATGTAAAATAGTTAGGTATTGTTATTTAAATTAATTTAGAAATATTTTCTACTCCTCCCTTTAATTAACCCTTAGAAGCATGGTGGTAAATATGTTGTTTAAATTAAGCTTTATTCATCATTGATATACACACAAAAAAATAATTTATTTTAAGTTATTATTATAATAAACCTATGTATTAAATAAAAAGCTAGGGGGGATAACTGGCTATGTCACACTGTAGTAGTGTAGTGGCGACAGTGGCGTCCTCTTAATAAACATGAGACTCATATAATGTAAATAGATTTTTATTTAAATGTATTTAATTAATTTAGTAAAAACTTATTTTAAATGATAAAATAAAATATATTTATTTTTGTATCAACTTTATAATAATATATTTAAATTTGTTTACATTTTTCTTATTGGTCGTTACATATGATACCAAATCATTAACATTTGATTTTACATATTTTAATCACACACACACACACACACACACACACACACACACACACATATATATATATATTAATGTTATTTTGGACAGTGAAGTTATTGTGTTTCAAAGTAAACACTTAAAATAAATAACCATACAAGACATATTTATTATACTAATATAGCTTTCTCAAGTGTTTTGGAATTAAATGATCTTTTATTATGTATTATATATTATACCTCAATAACTTAAATCTGTTTCACAAATACTTATACAAATATATTATATCACTGATGCACTTTAAAATTGCATATTTTAATAAAAATAATTTATAATAATAGAAATATTTAATTTTTAGAAAATTCAAATGAATCAAATTTTGGCGAAAGTGAAGCAGAAGATGATGATGAAGAAGAAGAAATTAGTGATATTTTTTCTCAACATAGTGTTAATGAATCAGATTAATCAGTGTTCTAAGAATAATCTTAATACATTTTACAATGTATATGAAACAGTAATCATTTTATATGTATGTAAAAAGTGCATATTATTATATTATATACAGTCAATGTTAATTGTAAATACATTTAATATGTCTTTCATATTAGAAGACGAGATAATTAACAAATAACTTAAATAATATAATATAAAATAATATAATTTATTGAAAACACAATGATATGTTTCATAAATTGTATTGAATGGTTAAACTACTTATGTGGTTTATTAAGATTATAATTATCAATAAATTAACTGATAAAATGTGTTATTATTAAATAAATAAATGTTCCAAGCCTTTATAAGTATTATAAGTAATAATAACTAATCAATGACTGTAAAAACAATTTGTACAAAAGTAAATTTTATTTAGTATAACAATTGATTGAGGTTTAACTAGAGTTATTGCATCATTTAAATACATTATAGAAATATAATATTAAATGCGAATGATTTAAAAAATAAAATTAGTCTATTCCAAATAAGAGTATACTGGTTTATGCATTACTCGTAACCCTAATCTCCTCACCCCCAAACTATGTGGTTAAAGCTTATAAACAAATAGGACTGTCAAACAAAAAACCGGTTAGATGATCAGTATATTTTTATTTGAAATGGACTATGTATTGTAATTTCATTTATATTTCAAAATCTTGAGTTCTCTTAATATTTTTAATATTAATTTGTTAACCCGATTATTCTAAATTTATATATTTTTAATGTGTTCTTTTTTTACATAAGATCAGAACATCATTAATGAAATAATAATACTACTTTTATGATCAATTTCCACATATTATAATAATTATTCATAATAAAATTGCAGCAGTTTTCCTCGGCCAATATTGTAACGCTTTGAAAATAAATGTTAAAAGAACCATAATACAAACTGTAGTGGATGGCAAATTTTCAAATTTACTAATTTGTTATCTATATTAAATATATATACATTTAAAATTAATTCTTATTTCATAAATATAACTGCTTATATTGGTATATTTATAACTTTTTTTGTTGGTTTAACTCTTTCATTATTTAATTATACATTTTTTTGAAAAATTGTTTGTATTCATACCTACTCAATTATTTTTAGGATTCTATGTTAACTTATTTTTTTATTCTCATTCTTGTCTTAAACTATATATTATTATAAACAAATTAATTATATTTTAGAAAAAGTCTGCATAATTATTATAATAAATATTATATAATATATCTTCAGTATAATATGTAATCTTTTGTGAAGTTTTAATCGTTTTAGATTTGAGGTAATATATTATAATTTTAGTAGACATTAAACAATTCTTTGTAAGCAAATACTTGATAAAAATATTTTGTTATTTATTTATTATTTTTTTATTATATTTTACATATTATTCAAGATAAATGTTTATCTGGCAACCTTTAAAAAAGTGTAATTCATTATATTTAAATGATGGATTTTTAAATGAAATAATTTTTTTTTAATTTTTCTGATTTATTTACATGTTTTTTTCATTATTGAAATAATTGTAGATAATGTAAAATCAATTATATTATACATGTATTTTATGTTTGATATAATACCATATAAGTTTATCATCATTTAAAATTATACTTGCTTATTGTTTTATGTGAAATAAATCGTAAATTGAGTAATGACATGATGTATGTTGCATGTAATTATAGTATGATAAATAATGGATATCTGATATATATATGTTACATACTAAATTGTAATTATACATACATAGATGTACATTGGTATATTATTATTATATTAGTGTATTTAACATATTACTATTTCATTGTTTAATAATACAAATACAAGATTACCTGTAGGTTATGAAAAAAAAACGGTTTTCAAAAATATAAGATTAGAGAACTAACATATTATGAAAAAAATTTAATTTTTAAGATTCTATTTAAAAATTAAAGGCTCATAATTGTTTAGATCATCATAATAATATATTTATTATTTAATCAATTAAAATTCACAAATTTAATTAGGGAATGACCAATAATAATAAAGATTTTATAAAATGTAACATAATATAATATGATATATAATATATATATATTATAATATAATATGATCTATTTTTATACTTATTTCTTAGCTTAATATGATAACTTTTATACTAAAGGTTTTTGTGATTAAGATTTATTTATTATGTCACATAAGATATACCTAATAGTAAGTAATGTCTTACATTCTTGAATTTAGATTATTGTTAAACGTATTTTTTAAATTAGTCTTACATTATTATATATTTTGATTGACATCAGGATCATATAACGAAAAATCCTTACGGCGGGAGACTTCTATGACTTTCGTTAAAATGGGATTTTTCGTTGTATTGGTATTCGTTGTAACAGGAATTTACTGAATACAAACATTTTAGATCTTTATATGTAATATAAAGATCTGTATATATATAAATATATCATAGAATAATTCATATTTATTTTTATTCTATGCTATATCAAGTGATTATTCTGTTACAAACTATTTATTGTTTTAAAAAGTATTGATGTTTTTAAAAATATATTCTTACTTAGTTTCTAGTTTTTAACTATTCTAATTTCATATAATATCCTAAAGCAGAATATTATTATACTTTTATTATTTTTGTTTTTAAGTAAAATCCATAAACATAACATCAATGGCCATTGTGAAAACACTGTTATACAAAACAGTATATTAGTAGATTAACATTGTTGCTATAAACACCACGTTCTATTTATTTTAAGATTTTCAGCAATTTTATCTTAGTAGGTAGGTATTTTGGTAATTAAAACATGTACGTATTAAAAAACAATAGTTAGAATTGTATTTCAAGTTCATAATTAATAGTAAATCTTCTTTTATTTGGAATATATAGAAAAAATACTATAATTGAAACATGTAGAAAACTATCTAAAGAAGAAATTAGGAATTAAAGAATTCGAATTAGATGTGTTTTTTTTAATCATAATTTTATAACAATTTAATAATATAATTAATTAATAATAATAATTAATAATTACAACAATAAGTAATAATAAATAGTAGGTTGTAAATAATAATAATAATAATAATAATAATATTATAATAATAATAATAATAACAACAATAAAAATAACAAAAATAAATAATTTTAACAAATTTTGAATTTCAATAAATAAGTAATAAAAATAATAATAGTACTTATCTAATTTTAATAATGATTCAAATATTTCTAAAATATAACAATATACTTTTTAGTTATTACTGAATTTTCAAATCGGATTTCAAAATAACTCTTTCTTCAAACATATAATATGATACCTTGGAAGATTTTGGTAAATTAGTCATGGTTGCATATGAAAATAATCTTTCAACAGGAGCTGATGACTGATGACGGCAGTGGCATATTGTGTATATAAATATTTCTTTGATTGTCGGATACTGCTGAAGTATTGACAGGTCTTGAGACAAATTATTATATATTGAAATATTGTACGATCTAAAATTTAAAATATAACACTCATAATTATATTAAAATTTATAATTAGATATCTACTAATGTACTTACTTGTATTACCACCCTTGGCATAGCCGCATAGCAGAGCGTTTATTTTGTTGTAGTGACGCCAGTGCTAATTAAAAGATCAAAATTAAAAAAGTCGTGAGATTCCTCATTCGAGTGATTACATAATTCTGTCGAATCTGAATCTATAAATGACAAAATATTGAATTCTTCTATTTTATTAACTACTGCTGTCTTAAACATTCCAAGAAGTTGATCATGTCCAGAAGAATCAATACAACTGAGCCACTGGTTTTTAAAGTTTGGATGTGAAAATACACCAATTGCAGTGTTTTTTGCATCAATTGTGTTTAAATTTATTATATTAGAAAACATTTTATCGATGCTTACAAGGATTCTATTAACTAAAGGTTCACAATATCTCCAATCAGTTGGTAATTTATTTCTAATTTTACGACGTAAGCTCAATATGACCGGAAGAATATAACCATAATAAAATATATTATTTTCATCTTGCAGAATATCTAATACTTGTGTTAAAGGATCAACGCAATTTAAATGTTCTTCTATATAAATATATTCCGAATCGTTTAACGTACTATTCTTTAATCCTAAAACTTCGAATAAATCATAATTTTTCTCCTTATTCTTTAAAATTTGTTTTAATGAATTGTATAAAGAATTCCAACGCTTATCCCCGGTCTCGATAAATTATGACCTAAAAAATTGAGTATGAATTTGTAGTTATTAAAAAATATGAGAATAAATGATATCTTATAAAACTAAAAATTTAAATCCGCAGATTTCGGCTTATTTAATATTAATTTAATTGTTGTATTTGATATTATTAGATAATAATTGTTCATCGTCGTGTTCTTGGCTGTCTACCGATGCATCGCAAAATACATTTATACAGTGAAACCTCCCTTAACGGACACCTCTAAATAGCGGACGTTTTTTCGGGGACGGGAACATTTTCACTATGTATGTATAGGAAAACCTCTAAATACAGGACACTCTAAATAACGGACACTTTTATAACGTTGATATTAGTTATTTTTATCTTAAATTAAGAATTATTTTGGAATACCTGAATAAAAACCTGAATTATTAAGTTATCTTATGTGTACATTATTATACTGTATATGAAAATCTTATCTTATCCGTTCAGTCATTGAAATATTATCGCGTCAACGAAGTATTATAACTATAATGCATTGTCCTATGTACGTTTAGTTGTGTTTGTGATGTCAACGTTTATTGTAGTGCGAATTTATTATACGTATTGTTTATACGAACTTTATTGCGCTATGGCTAGCAAAAGAAAACGATTAACTTTAAAAGAAAAAATAGACATTCTGGAATTTCGAACATCAAATACAATGGGCGTTCGTGCATTAGCAGACAAATTTAGTGTTAGTAAAACACAAATTGCTGATATTATAGCAAATAAAGACGCTCTTTACAAAATTTGGGCTGAAAATGGAGAAGAGAAACGGAAATGGACAAAGCTACAAAAAACAGAAACCTCTATAATCGACAATGAAGTATTAAACTGGTTTTCAAAATTACGAGAAAAAAATCTTCCTGTTTCAGGACCGATGCTTCAAGAAAAAAGTAAGCAAATCGCTGAAATGCACGGATTTGATTTTAAAGGCTCTAATGGCTGGCTTGAAAAATTTCGGAAAAGAAATAATATTTCTTTTAAATCAGTTTGTGGTGAAGCAGCAAGTGTTGATGAAGAGGCCGTCAATAACTGGAAAGCAAAAATACCCGAAATTATAGCAAATTACGCAGAATGCGATATTTTTAATGCAGATGAAACGGGATTGTTTTATAGATTTCTACCTGATAAAACCATGGCGTTTAAAAATGAGATATGTACCGGAGGAAAAATTTCAAAAGAACGTTTAACTGTACTTTTGTGTTCTAACATGTTGGGTGAGTTTGAACGGCCAGTCGTCATAGGCAAAGCTAAACGTCCACGAGCCTTCAAAAAATTGGATATTAACAATTTTCCCGTCAATTGGTATTGGAACAAAAAAGCCTGGATGACGACTGAAATAATGACTGAATGGCTTATGAAATTTGATAACAGAATGGGTCAAAATAAAAGAAAAGTTTTACTCTTTTTAGACAACGCGGTTCCTCATCCACATTTAAAAATGAAAAATATTGAACTTGTGTTTTTTCCACCTAACATGACATCTCATTGTCAACCGCTTGACCAAGGAGTAATCCATCAGTTTAAGAAATTATATCGTACGCAATTGTTACGGAAGGCTGTTGCCGATTTGGATGCCAATTCAAGTCAACCTATTAACGTGTTAGATGCAATTTACTGGGTGTCTTCATCTTCAAAAAACATTCAACCCGAAACAGTGAAGAAATGCTTTTTGCGGTCCGGCTTTAGGCACCGTAATAACAATGTTACAGACGTTGATGATCTACTTACACCAATAGAAGAACTTGGCAATCTTATTAAAGTGATTGACAATACAATTACGGAAAATGACTACATAACACTAGACGATTGTGTAGAGACTTACGACGCAAATATCGAAAATTCATCTGATACTACGAGCATGTCTACACAAAATGAAGAAGAAAGTGATGAAGAAAATGATGGGTCCGAAGATCAAGAAATTCCAAAAATAAGAAGTCTACGAGAGGCATTGCTAGCAGTAAAAGACATACGTAAATATATTTCTTCTATCGAGGTACAGAATAGTTCATTGTTCTCAAACACAGTCCAATTAGAAAATGCCTTAACACACGAAATAACTACGCCTGCAATTAATAAACAAACTAAAGTAACAGATTTTTTTCAGAAATGTTAGTTTTTATTTTTTTAAGATGTATGTATTTAATTAATGTAAAAATAAAATAAAAATTTAGGTAACTGTTTTTTTTTCATAAATGTTAGTTTTATCGTGTATTCAATTAATGTAAAAATAATATAAAATAAAATTATTGAATTTATTTATTTGTTAAAAAAAATGTTTTCCTCTAAATAGCGGACAAAATTTCGGCGACCGAGAGTGTCCGCTATTCAGAGGTTTCACTGTATTTACATATCCACTATCTTCTATTGAATTCTTCTAATTCTTGAGAATCTTTACTTTACTGATGAAGATTTCGGTTTTCCGAAGTAAATTCATCTTTTCTGGTCGTTTTTATTTGATTCTTCTATTTTCTATCTCTTATTCATTATTGATGCTATTGGATTCTTCTTATTGTAGAGGATCTTTATTTTTCCACGATGTAGTTAGTTTTTCTGAAGTATATTAACCGGCTTTCACATTTTTGTTACGGCTCTTTTATTGAAATATAGAGGAATCCTTAGGCATTATAATGATTTTATCAGAAAGATTGATGAATCAAATAAAAACGACAAGGAAACAGGTGAATATACTTCGAAAGAACCAACTACATCACTGAAAAGTGTAAATTTTCGTTAAATTATTTATCGGTTTTGGTCCTTTTTAATTGATTCTTCTATTTTTCTACCTCTTATTCGTTATTTATGCTAATGAATTCTTTTAATTCTAGAGGATCTTTATTTTCCTGCGATGTAGTATATTTTTCTGAAGTATATTAACCGGATTTCCATTGTTGTTACGGCTTTTTTATGGAAACATAGAAGATTTTTTAGGGATTATATGGATTTTTTTAGAAAAATAGAAGAATCAAATAATAACGACCAGGAAACAGATGAATATACTTAAAAAAAAGCCAAATAAACACAGTTTAATGAAGGGTCTAATTGCTGATAAAAACCTTATAATCATCACTTATAATTCCAAAAAAACTTGACATAAAAATCCATAAATTTCAATTAAATTCTAAATAAATTCCTTAAATCCCTAAAAAGTCCTTTATGTAAAAAAAAAAAACCAACTACACACTGGAAAGTGAAGATTCACTAGAATTAGAAGAATTCAATAGAAAAAATAATGATTAAGAAGTAGAAAATTAAAAGAATCAAATAAAAAGAAACAGGAAAGAAATGAATATATTTCGGTAAACTAAATTCTTCAGAGGAATTTAGTGATCCTCTAGAATTAGAAGAATTGAATAGCACCAGTTATGATTAAGAGGTAGAAAATTAAAAAAATCAAATAATAAAAACCAGGAAAGAGATGAATAACTTCGGAAGAACCAACTAAATCACTGAAAAGTGTAAATTCTCGCAGAAAAGTGATGATTCTCTAGAATTAGAAGTATTCAGTAGTATCAATAATGATTAAGACATAGAAAACTAGAAGAATTGGTGCTATTGAATTCTTCTAATTTTTTATCATCTTCACTTTACTGTGAAGAATTTGGTTTTCCGAAATATATTTATCGGTTTTGGTCGTTTTAATTTGATTCTTCTATTTTTCTACCTCTTATTCATTATTGATGTGAATGAATTCTTTTAATTCTAGAGGATCTTTATTTTCTTGCGATGCAGTATGTTTTTCTGAAGTACATTAACCTTATTTCACATTGTTGTTACTGCTTTTTTGTGGAAATATATAGGATTGTTTAGGGATTATGTGGAATTTTTTAGAAAAATAGAAGAATCATATAAAAATGACCAGGAAATGGTGGAATATACTAAGGAAAAACCATTAACATAACTTAAAAGTGAAGATTTTCTAGATTAAGTATAATTCAATACCATCATTAAAATTTGAAATTGATTTCAAGCCCTGGCTTATTCTTAATAATGTATAATATATTTCACAATAAAATAACGCTCGGGTGCTATGGCACTAAATCATTAATTTAATAAGCTTGAACATTTTTTTTTCGTTAATAAATAATAGAAACTGTTACAGATAATGACATTAATATGGTTAAAGCATTTGATGTATTTGGTTTAAAAATGATACATTTTAGAAAATTGAGCGATAGGAATAGTTCTGACGAAAGCTACAGCGATTCAAGTGTTAATAGTTTTCAAAGTGAAGATGTAGAAAATGAACCTCTTTCTAGGCATATTTGATGTTGTGCTCATACATTGAGCGTTTGTGCTACCAGTGATATAATGAAGACCATGAAATCATCACTACATCTCCAGGAAATGCATACTAAAGTCATGGAAAAGTGTAATACATTATGAAATGCGGCAGATTGACCAAAATCAGCAGAGATAATTCAGTTAGTTTTAGGACTTATCCTGTTAAGACCCGATGATACTAGATGGAATTCACTATTTGATTCGTTAACTCAAATTAAAAAATAAAATAAAAATCTAGTGAACTTATTAGAGCACTTAATTTAAAACAGTGTTCATTTACTATTTCTGACCATAATTACATAGAAGAAATTTTACTTTGTGCTAAGCCATTATCACAAGCTTTGGATATATTAGAAGGAGATAAAAATGTATTGTACGGTATGGTTTTTCTCACACTATTATGTTTGCAACGAAAATTAATGGTCATTAACAGTGAACAATTGATGTATTGTTAATTAATTCGAAAAAGTCTTCTAGATAGCATAGAAAAAAGATTTTCTAATATTTTAAGTTTTAATATGGTTGAAACTGATAATGCAGCTATTGCCGCTTTTTCTCACCCCGAGTTAAAAAATAAGTGGTTAAATTGTATTCATACATCATATTCTCGTGATATACTTTTATCAATATTTAAAAAAGCAGTAATAGTTGAATCCATAACAATAACTAGTGAAGAAAATGTTGAAATTGAAGAAGATCACTCTGATTTTTATGATTTAGCTTCAGCAAAACAAAATGACATAGATACTCGTACATCCACGTCGGCTTAGATTGAAATGTGTATAAGAAATTAAATGTTTTAATTGAAAAATTAATTTAACTATGGTTTTAAATGTATGTTCAAGGTATTAAAGTATTTTGAAGATCCACGTCAACGTCTTGAATTTTTAAACTCATATCCTACACTGAAAAAAATTTTTTTTCGATATGATTCTTCGATGGCATCTTCAGCTCCGGTTAAGAGACTTTTCTCTTTTGCGACTATGACAAATTTACCATAGTCAAATAGGTTATCAGATGATTTATTTGAGTATACATTTTTATTAAAATCAAATTTAAATTATCAATTGCAGAATGGAAACTAAAAATTAAAATGAATTATTATTTAAATTTAATATTATTATTTTTGTCACGATTATTGTTATTATTATGTAAATTATTGTTGTTGATATTATAATTATTTGCTTTGATATGAATATTATATTTCTATCATAATTTTGTTACACGAAAATTGTATATTATTCACAAGTTATTAACAATAATTTGTATTTTTATTCACTAGTTGAATCATTCAAAATAATTTTTTATTTTTTATTCAAAACTAAAACATAAAATATTGTTCTTTATTCATAAAATAATTATTTATTCATACTTTTATTTTTTATTCATTAATTTGGTTTGTTTTTGCCAAACTCTGTTTCCTGGTCGTTTTTATTTGATTCTTCTATTTTTTTACCTCTTAATCATAACTGACGCTATTGAATTATTTTAATTCTAAAGAATCATCACTTTCTCGGGAGAACCAAACATCGAACGACGTGCCCGCCATCAAGTCAGCCGTCATGCTGGTGGTAACAGTTGAGCTCAACGAACAGCGAGCCGGCACGGGCTTGCGATGTCGCAGCTTGCATGCAAGGATCGACGCTCGCAAATTTAGTCTTTGATCTACTGGCCGAGGAGCGCGACCTTACCGCCGCAGCCTCAAACGACTCCGTGCAGCAGTCCGCTCGCGATCCGCCAGCAGCGCCCAACGACACGCACCTGATGTGTTACTACCACCAGCGGTACGAAGACCACACGGTGTCGTGTCGTCTGCCGCGGAAACAGCAATCAATGCTGAAACACCTAAAACCATAAAATCAAATAACTCAAACATAAATTCACTCATCGACTTACACTTTCGGCCGTCTCAAAAATTCTTCTTTCATTCCCCGCAACTATTGTAAAAATTCAAAATTGTCCTCATCAAGAATGATACCTCTGTTGCAAATTCACTTATTAGATCCCGAAAAAAATATATTGAAGACAACCGTAAACATATTATTTTATTATTAAAAGCCATACTATTTCTATCAAAATAAGACCTTCCTTTTAGGAGACATGATGAGTTTAATGAGTCAACCAATCGTGGAAATTTTATTGAGTTGTTAAGAACATTTACTGATCCTGAAACTTTAACTAAACTATCTTCTAGATATGGTCACTATACTTCACCGGAATACCAAAATGATTTAACTAAGGCTATAGCATCTAGTACCAGGAAAAATATTATTAAAAATAGTTTCTTTTAGTGGAGCTTATTCCATACTTGTAGATGAAACGAAAGACGCAAGCAAAAAGGAACAGTTATCATTAATTATTAGATTTGTTGATAGCAACTTAAATATCCACGAAAAAGCTATTGGTTGCTATTACATGAAGGAATGTAATGTCTATACTTTAAGTCAAGAAATTCTTAATATTGCTACCCATAATAAGTTAGATATACAAAAATGAGTAGCACAGACCACAGTGTTATGACGAGGCGTCAGTGATGAGTGGATTATTTTTAGGAGTTCAAAAGACAATAGTTAGGTAGTAGATATTGTACCAAATGCTATCCATATTCACTGTAATGCTCACGGTCTTATCTTTTTGTTTGGTGCATACAATTCAAAATAATAATATTGTAGTTGAATTTTTTGTAAATCACTGTATAAATATTTAATAAATGGACACACATGATATGAGTTATTTATAAAAATTCAAAGAGACAAGAAACTAAAAGAAATACATTTAGAACGTCTGGTAGAGATTCGCTGGTCTTATCGGCATTCATCTCTTAAAAAAATTCAAATGCGATATAGTGAAATCAAAGATGTTTTAAAAGTACTAACAGTTCAAGATGATCGCTGCAGCCAGAGCTATTGGTTTTCTTGAAGAAATATCAACATTTCGGTTTATTTTAATTTTGTATATTATGGAACAACTTTTGAGCACTATAGATTGTGTATCAAGCCAACTTCAGTATTTTACAATTTTATTACCTAAAACTATAAATCTAGTAAATTCAACAAAAAAATCAACTAATAAATTTACGATCTGAAGACAATTTTAAATCTATTTATAATGAAGCAAAAATATGTGCTTTAAAGAAAAAACTAACTATAGAAAAGGAAATAATAAGAAAATAAAGAAATATTCGCCTCAAAAAAATTTGAAAACTTTTTTATAATGAGTACTTTAAGTCGAACAGGAACTAAGCAAGCAAAATATAATGGAACAAATGTAAAAACTGATGTTTTGTTTAATGTCGTAGACAGGTAAAAACTTAAAATTTAAATATCATCTATGTGTAGTGTTTGACAGTTTGTATTTTATAATATTTTTAAATGTAATATATCTTCTGTCTAGTTTCTAATTGCTAATTGTACTTGCTACCATAATATATTTATTTTAATTTTTAATACATTTTAGTAACATTAAACTTGAATAACTCAGTCATTTGCAAATCAATGACATCTGTTTTGCTTAAAAATAATAATTTAATGTAAAGTAATTTTAAATATTTTAATATTTTTTCAAGTATTATTAGTACTACTTATTATTTTAGAGTATAATTCAAGTACACTGGTTAAAAAATATTTGATTAGTATGCAATTTGGTTAACTCTGAACATGCTTTGCATGTTTGTTATAAATTATAATTATTTTCAGGTTTGTTTTGCAATTGGATGAGAAATTTACTCAACAAGCTATAATTTTTTTTAAAGTTATTTGAAGTTTTTGACAGTTCTAACGATCATTTTTTCAATCCTAAAAGTCCATATATATCATAATTTATGAATTATTATTGTTATTTTCAATTCAACAATACAATATACTAATTGATTCAAAATTTCTGTTCGCTAAAACATTATTAACTAATAAAGATAATATAAATTTGACACTATAGCATTATCCCGAAGCATTCAACGAAACTTTAAAAAATATTTCTATAATAAAAACATAGGTAACCGATATCCACTACTTCAAATGAAAGATTGTTTTCATCTCTCAAAGAGTAAAAACATATTTATAAACCACTATGGGCGACGAAAGATTAAATTATCTAATGGTTACTGCAGGTGAGAAGGAAGAAGCAAGTAATATTGATTTGCAAGAGGTTGTAAATGCTTTTGCACATATTAAAACCCGCAGATATCCGCTAATTTAAATTTAAAAATAATTAATAATTTGATATTTTGTATTAATGATGTTTAATTTTAGAACTAAAGTGTATTTCATTATACCTTGCATTTTTTCAAATAATAGTGAAATGGCTTTAGCTGGTTGCTTTAATTGCTTAAAGTTATAAGCGTTTTAATTCTTTGAATTGCTAGTTATTTAAAAGTTGCATTAGTCTTTATGATTAATTTCAATTAGAATTATAAATGGAAAGGAAAAAATATTTACATAGGTTTGTATAGGTTACCTACATTTATGTAGGTATATAATTCTTTTTTTTTTTTAATAGCCTGGTGAAATGTCAAAATAGGCATGGCTAAAAGTTTGTACACTCGAAAAAAAACTGAAATGACACCCCTGGGTCTATGAGTGTACATGTACTACCTTGATCAGCGCCCTCGCGTGGACGACGGATTTAATACCATGTACCGTCTATTAGTATAGGGTCTATGTTGACAAGACGTCTCTTCAAGATCGTTCTCTTTTAGATCCTTTTTGAGTCTCTTGAACAGTGCGCGCTTACATGCAGAGACGTATTTAGGAATTTTGCGCCCCAGGTAAGAAAAAAAAACGCCCCCTCCCAACCTATGTATAAAACACATGATAGTGAAACCACTGCATTTTTTGCTACACTCATAGTCGGAAAGATAATATATTAGGAATACATAAAAAAATTAATTTACATCGAAGCAAATATTACATAATTATTATAGTAGGTACCTATATTAGATTCTGAACGAAGTGAAGAATATATTGATTTTACTATGATGTGTGTTTTTTTTTTTTTGTGTCTGACGACAACATTTGGAGTAGTAATAATGCTCCGATTTTTGACTTCAGCCCCTCTTTGAATAGGAAAATTCATCTATTTGGTACTTTGGGGGGATCAAAAGTAAACATTTTCAAATAATTTTCAAAAAAATCGAGAAAAACAAAAAAAAAGTGATAGAAAAACGGCAATTTTACGAAAAACCACTCTTCGACAAAATCGATTTTTTGATTTTGCTGTAAATCAAAAACGAATCATTGTAAATACTTGAAATTTTCACCAAATATTTATATTATGATTATCTCTTTACAGTTAAATTTTCAAAATATTTTGACCATTTTTAAGCTACTTATAGACAATTGAAATTTTCGACTTTTCTAAGTTTTTTTTCTTCAAATGCCGATAAAAATTTTTTGGGTGGCCAGAAAATCTTAAAAATTTAATACAAGGTTTCTTATAAGTTGTTCTTAAAGTGATAAAAAAAAAAATCCGAAATCGTTAGTCACAATTTTTTTTTATAAGTGCTTAAAGTACGAATTTATACGAAATATGTCAAAATTTAAATTAAATTTCATACTCTCATTATGCGTATGTTGCCTAATACTTTTTTTATTAATAAACAGATACTATAAAGTAACTAAGTAACATATAAAAACTATACCTACTATTTGTTTCAAAATAGAATATATGACAATATTTAAATATAATATATCCTAAACTGACAAATCATCTTCGTTCAGAATCGTTTTTCGTATACAATGATACCTATCATTGCATTCAAATTTAACCTACCATAGTCCGAGGTTCACCCCACTCCTTAATATACAGCAGAGCGATACCCACTTACCCGCTTTTTATTATTAATTCTACAGAAAACCTCAATGTAGGTTAATTGACAACATTTTAATAAAGAATATTAAAGATATATATGTTAAAATTAAAAATGTTTACGTCGTGCTTTTTCATTAGCACGAAAATTAGCAATAATGATTTTATTAGTATATAATTACTTTTTGTAACCTACCGTATTATATCAAAATGCTTTCCAAAATTTACCGCCCCTAAAATTTGACCGCCCGGGGCCCAAGCCCCCCCTGGCCCTCCCCTAAATACGTCACTGCTTACATGTAATAATAGTACACACAAAACAATAATATAATCATATTATAACATGGTGTAAATTAGTTATTTAATATTTACTAATGTATTTTCTTTTCATTAAGGCATATTTATATATTGATCTTGTCACTATTATTCTTTAACTCATTGACTTTTGTGTTATGTTATCGAATATAAAGCAAGCATAATTTGAAACCATTTTATTTTGTATAAACATTTTCTATAATCAATATGGTAATATATTTATCAATGTAAATACAGTTCTTACAAAATAGATCGACGTACAAGCAATATTACAATAATTGATGAAAAAACCAAAATTTCTAAGTGCGATATGTGTTAATACTTAATACAATATAATATATTTTATAGATAATGAGTTTGAATTAAAATCTATACTTTTAGGATGTCATTCGTTCATCTCAAACTATATTGCAAACAACCTTGCAAAAATTTAACGTGTATTAAATTAATAGAATTTATACAACACAATTACATTTGTAGTGTCTGATAATGCCTATAATATTTAAAACGCCCTTAACATGTTCGGTTTCAAAAATATGGGTTGTTTTACGCACACAATGAATTTAATAGTACAGTCAGCATTCACATTAGAAGAAGACCTAATAAATAAAATCAAAAATATAGTTTATAGCTAATAATGGTTTAAAAATTTACCAAATTAATAATATTATAAAAGAACCAAAAAAATTAATACAAGATGTCCAAACTAAGTAGAATTCCACGTATTATAAGATTTGTTGAATTGGAGACATCAATTCGAGGTACTTTGGGCTTGCTAAATAATGCTCCAGACAATCTTAAATTAGAAGAATGGATTTTTTTACAAGAGTTTATAAAAGTGACTCCGTGAGTGGAAGGTTTTGTTGGAGGCTAGACAGGCAGCTGGGTAGAACACGATTCCGTACGTTTTGTACCCAAGAGTTTAGTGCAACGTTGCCACAGATTTGTCTATTTGACTTAACCGCGTTTCGATATCATATTATCTTATCTTAATTAGGTATCCCCCACGATTTAAGATAGTATGGTTGCCCGACGAATCATTTTAAAGTGTCTACCGAAGTCACTATTAAAAACAGCTGGAAAATGCACTACTAGCGCTTGAATGTAATAGTGGCTATAGCCTATAAGCTCAAATACCGTGCTAACGGGCTACTATTCTTAAATCATGATCGGTACACATCATTTCGCAAGCGCTAGTGTACAATATTCCAGCTGTTCTAGTTATTGAATTTGGTTGACAGTTTAAAACGTTCTTATCATAGGTCGTCGGGCAACCATACTATCTTAAATCGTGGTATCCCCGTTGACCGTTGTACGTTATACATTTTACTAAGTCACCAGTCGACAACTTATTCATTTTGTGTAGTGTTAAAGAGCGGTGCGTTAAACAAATATAATTTTATTAATTTAGTCAATAATATGGAAGTCAATAACGAAGTGAAGTTTATTGTTTCTGAAAAAGGAAAACCACTTGCGTTACTTAATTTGTATAAATATCGGCTTATACGAACAAGAAAAGATGGTCTTAAAAAATGGTTATGCATACAAAAGTGCTACTGTAGCATTGTGACAAATGGAAATTACTCCACGAAACGATGAATGAACATAATCATAGTGAAAATTCAGTCCAAAGTATTGAAAGACAAGTTTTAAGAGAAAACTGTAAACGCAAAGCAAGTGGTTCTATTTCTGTTCGACCTATAAAAATAATTCGAACAGAACTCGTAAATAGTGTACATTCAGAAATTGAACATAGGGATATCCAGTCAATCAGAAAAGCCATGTACGACAAACGACGACAAATATATCCGGCTTTTCCTAAATCTCATATAGAGTCGATTGAACTACTTAAAAGTATGGATGATAATGATGTACTTAAATTTAAAGGTGACCAATTTGTTTTTGTACCCGATAATAAATTATTCGTTTGTATTACTACAGAACAAAATCTAAATTGTATAGTTGATTCATCAGATTTTTTTGCCGATGGTACTTTTAATTATGCACCAAAATATCATATTCAGCTTTATACAACTAATCGTTTGCGAAATGGACCCGTGGCTTATTTTTTCTTGCCTGAAAAATCTAAATCAACCTACATTAACATGTGGTTGTATCTTCAAGATTTGTGCGAGAAACTTATTTTCAAATAACTTGTTATTCGCAAAATACATTTAGATTTTGAAATAAGCGCCCATGAAGCATGTCGAAAAGTATTCCCAAATATTGAAATTCAAGCATGTCGATTCCATTTAGGACAGTGTTGGTGGCGAAAAGTAATTATAGTTAAAATATATTATAAAATATATATACATTATAAAATTATAATATTAAACGTATTAACTTTACAGATAAATTCTGTGCAGCAATTCCGTACAGCATATACTAACGACGACGAGTTAGGAAAATGGACAATGGTTGAAACTATTTTTAGGGTGACAAAGGCGGCACGGGTTCGCCGGATGTCAACGGCAGAGTTACGCCGGGACCCAGTACTGTGGGCAGCCTACACCCGCGGATGTGACGACTGCACGGAGGTCTTCCGCAAGGCGACTAATGTGGGTCCGACGTCCGCGGAAACCGAAACGTCCCGAAGCCCAAGACGGCACGTACAGCCATCAGGCACACCACGACCACCCCCGATGCCGCAGTCCGCGTGGTTATTCCGACTACCCCCACAAACACTGATGGCAGCACCGGTCCCACGACCGCGAATGACAGTCCCAACAGCAACGCCCACGATGAGGGAAACGGATGCGACAGGGGCTCAACAGCCACCGGCAGCGCCGGCGCCGACACTGAACTCCAGAAAACGCCGGAACCTGGAACGCTCCAAAGAACATCGGGAGAAGATGAAAGCCGCAAAACAGTCCGCCCTGCAACAGTCCACTTCCCAACAGTTCTGCCTGGAGAAACCGGCACCCACGACCACCCCACCGGTACCAGACCCAAAGTCGCTGGAGGCAGCCAGCACCCCTGTCACCGCGGCCATGGCACCGGAGGTAGCAATACTTACCGGAACAGCTGAGGCCACGGAGCAAACAGACACCGCAACCTCAAACCCGGTCGATATGGAAATATCACCGGATGAGGAGGCGGAGCTACTGCGAGACACGGAGATGCCCCCCCCCCCCCGACGACGTGGAGATGGAATCCATCTTCGACAATACCAGCCCCGCATCCACGACACCACCCTAACAAGGGTAGACAGTCCGGAGCGCGACCGCCATACCCGGCCGGAACACCCCATACCGAAAACTGTCTACGCCAACCACTGGTCCTCTCACACACCCACCGGAAGCGGCCGGACAACCGCCGTCAATGGTGGTTTGGAGGGGGGGAGTATGACGCGGTCCCGCGCAACGGCCGTTTGAATTCAAACGGCATTTGCGTGGATAACCGCGCACGTACCACTCTCTCAACAACGAGTTGACGACGGACGACACTGACGCATGACGAACCGCGTCGGAACGTCGGACCCGACGCGACCGTGAACCGGCTCTAAGCTAGTGAGTTTTTAACCACCACACGTACGCGCCTCCGTGAATCACCGTGTCGTCGTACCGTGTGCACCCCAACCTTGTGCTTTACAGTTTATTTTATTTTATATAATTTGGTCTCACCAAAATCGACCGTGTGAGTGTGACCTTTGTTGTTTTTAAGACCAAAAAACCGTTGTTTTTGTTCTCCATCGTAAACGAAGTGTTATATTATTTTTTTTTGTCTTCTTCCTCCATCACATTCTCCTAAGCCCACTCACAACACTTCACCAACCCCGACGCTATAAGAGGTACGCGTCAGAAGCACCAGCTCAAAATGAAGATGAAGAAGAAGCTACACCAAGGACATATAGGATAATTCCCGGCATTCGACTAAACTCGAAATTTTATGTGGACAATTATGGATACAAATATTATTAAAAAAAGGTACTCATCAATCGAATAACTTTAATATGTGAGCTACAAAAAAAAGTCAACCGTCCTGTATGTCATGGTACAGCATCCATCAGTAGAATTGAGATGGACAACCACATCTTGATTGTAAACCCACACAATCATGAGCCGGAAGACATTGATTTAAATGTACCATTCCTGAGGAATGCTCTCGGTGAGAGAGCTGTTGATAGGACCATCACAACTCCATCAATTCGAGGTCTATATAATAGCGAAAAAATTAGGTAACTTATTTGACTTAATTGTAGGGGCGAAATACAAATATATACAATTTGCTAATTATATGATAATTTTTTTATACTTTTGGCAGGCATCTCGAAGCTGCCTTTCGCTATACATTCCTCCAATCACAATCGAGGGCAAAAAGGATGAGACAGTCAAGGCGCCCACGGTTACTTCAGGACATGCATGACCTTTCAGAAATATTGAGAGACCCCCGGAATACAAATTATGCTTCCACATTTCAAATTCCTTCAATTGCATTTTTCAATCAAGAATTTATTGTAAATGGAGTAAGTGTTGGAATTATTTTTGCAAATATTTCTGCAATTGAAAGGTATCGTGAACAGTTGGCTACAGTAGAGATGGTTGGAATAGACGGTACATATAAGACGCTTCCTCAGGTGCCAGGGGACTTTCAAATACTCTACAAAAGTGTAGTAAGTAATTTCTTCTAGTGATATTCGTTATTACTGTTGTCAGCAATATAATGGTCTAAATATTTTTTTCTATTACAATTTAGGCATTTTCAATGGTCTATGTCATTTTGGGAAGTGAGACAGAAGAAACGTATTCTGCGTTATTCGCTGTAATACGCAATATTTTACCATTGGTTTGTTATCGATTATGAGCGTGCTCTCATGAATGCTGTCCGACAAATTTTTCCAAACAGTGATTTGCTATGTTGTTGGTTCCATTATACTCAGGTAATAAAAAAAATTTTGTTTGACCATACCTGCCAGATATTTATTTGAAATGTTTATGAATGTTATAGTCAGTTGTTAGATATCGTCACCGAAAGGTGAATGGTGTCTTAAACTTGGTGAAGAGGCATGAAGTGGCAGCTCGAATTTTCAGAATGGTAAATCTGAGTTTCTTTTACAAGTAAATATTGTTGTATTTCAATTGTATTTTATATTCCAGGTACTAGCATCGCCTCATCTACCGGCTGAAAGGGGTAATCCGGGGTGCCCTAATTTTTGTATGGAAGATGGCTTTCATATAATTGTCGACTACTCATAATTTCCTGAAATTCATGAGGTTATGAGTCGTTTCTTGATGGACTATATTTTCAATTATTGGTTTTTGCAAATTGGTCCACGGCACTTGAGTGTTTTTGGTCAAGATCACCGGACTAACAACTACTTGGAATCCTTCCACTCAACGTTGCTCACCCAAATTGGATGCCACCCTAATATTTGGGATTTTCTTTGTGAGTCATATTTGTTGCACTTGATCGTACTGTGGTCTCTATGTTACATTATCCTATAAATGTTTGTGTTGTAAGTAATATATGTTATGTGTTTTATGTTTTATGTTTGTGTTATTGTTAGGTACATGTTTAACATAATCAACAGTGTTTCTTTAATTAAGAAGTCTATGTATCTTGGTAATGCTTCAGATGCACCACTTGACACTGCAAGTTGAAGAGAATGAGAATGACACACACATGGAATTAATATAAGAGATGGGATTTCTAATTTAAGTTTTTGGTAAACTCCATTATTTACACCAACCATAACTGATGCGTTGTCCGTTCTAATTCCTACCAAGTTTTTTAATTGCAGCCCTTTATTATGAATTGCATCCTTTAACGCATCAGTAATTGATTGAGCATCACAGTTTGTGATCTCAACTAATGATAAATAAGTAGAAATAGTTTTTCCCATTTCTCGGTCAAAATATATTACTGTAATGCCGAGAAATGTAGTAACACTGATATCTGTTGATTCATCTATCAGGAGACTATATGGATTTTTACCAATGCTTTGCATCAGGGAACTTTCGAAATGAGGTGCGAAAACATTAATAATAATATTTGTGCATTTGGTTCTGTGTAGCTTAAAATCTTTAGCAGCTACATTGTCACCAAATGTACTATGACAAAGAGTTCCTAAATGGTCTATGGGTAAAATTGAACAGTGTACTGCGATAAATAAGCTCAGACTTGCTTCAGCTTCATTAACTTTTATTGATGGAGGTTTACAGAAATCCGTTAAACTTCTTGAACTGGATAATAATTGTGTAGCCGAAATGTGTTTTGAAGTTTTGGCGTGTTGTTTAATATCATACAATTTAGCATTAACCTTAGTTTTGCAGTACCGACATCGTCCTTTAAAATCATTTCCTTCAACTGCTACTAACTAGTCTTTATACAATACATTATGCAACCATTCTTTTCTGAACTTCTGCGTGTATTGAGGCTTACCCAATTCAAATTTGTATTAAATTAGTATAGTATGTACAGTGTACACAACTAAAAACGTTAACGAATAAACTTATAAACGATATCAAAGCTGTATGTTTGTAGTTAAAATATTTATTTGAAAGGAAGTTGGTTTATAACGAATTCCCTTATCATTCCCAACTGTAGGGCCGTCCTTAGGATTTGCGAGGCCCAGGGCGAAAATACTTGTACATATTTTAGGTATTATATATTTATATCTATCTATTTTATAAATAAATTATAATATGTTTATACAGGGTGATTGATTAAGCGTAAAACACTCATTATTTCAAAAAGTATTCATGTTTTTGAAAACATTTTTTTACATAGTTTTAAGTCGTTAAAAATACTACGTTTTTATTAAAAATTATATTTTTAAATATTTTTTATCCTTATATTTTTTTAAGTTTTTTACTTTTTTGAATGACAACATGGAGTTTTAATTTCATATTCCAAAGCACAATAATTTTCTGAGTATTTTGATAAACAAAAATCGAATTTAGGGCGAGTATTTTATGAGTTATACGTATTTATAGTTTAATGTTTTCAAAAACATGAATACTTTTTGAAATAATGAGTGTTTTACGCTTAATCAATCACCCCGTAGATTCTAATGATTCTATAAACATATAATGAAATCAATAATTCTTATCAAACAAAAAATTGGGAAGGTACCACCCTAATTATAATTAAAAAATGAGGGTTTTTTTTATAAAATATTATAATCTAGGTATTTAAAATAAAATAATTTTATATAGTAGACTCAAATACCATGTTTTTCTTTATTTACTCATACTATATAATTCATTAATCGTCCCTTAAAGATATTTATACAAATTTATTAAATCTATTATTATTTACTACTAATAAGTAATAACTAGAGCTCGGATGTTTATGACTTGGCATATTTTTTTCGCGCAGCCAGAATTACACCGGAGTGGGATACAAATTTGATTCATGAAGTCTATATTACAAATATGCAACTTTTTTTTGCATATTTTTGCATATTTGACATTTTTGAGCATATAAATGCATATATTGATCATTTATAGATTTAATGGCATATTTATCTCATACTCACATATTTATTAATTATTTTATATCTCTATGTATACACGAATCTCATAATCGCCTGTCGACGACCATTATCTTATCGCATATCGTTAATAGATTAATATTATAGCCTAGGTATAGGTAAGTATATTGTATAATAGTATAGATTGACTGAAAAATTATCAATTGCAGCTTCATCTCCTCAAGGTAAATCAATATACACAAAATTTCAAAAAGTTTTGGACAAAAATTCTGGGTATAAAGTATTATCTAAAATTTCTAAAATAATAGATGGCAAAACAGATTCGTTTGATGGACTTCCTGAAGGTATAGAAACTTTCGACATTGTTAACTTTAAGTATGCACCGGTCAACTCTGTAGACGTGGAGAGGTCATTTTCAGCTTACAAAAACATTCTGTCAGATCTTGGAAGATCTTTCAAATTTGAAAATATATCCAAAATCATTGTTATACAGTGTAATCTTAATATTTAAATTATTTAACCTACGTAACATGTATTTTAGTTTATATATTTATATTTATAGTAATTCATTTCTACCATGCATTTTTTTTTATAATTTATTTTGAATTAATAATAACCTCTTTTTTGCGTATATTTTTTTGCATATTTTTGTTGAAAAATAGGTATATTTGATATATTTTAAGGCATATATTTGCATATTTTTAAATTTTTAAATGCATATTTGAATGAAATTTTGGTCATTAACATCCGAGCTCTAGTAATAACTAATAATAAGTAGATAATAACAATTCGACGAAAAGGACGGTCCGTAGCTGCTGCCTGTTACCCGCATCACCAAGGCTGATGTGTTACGATTACGAAAATAGAAAACGTGAGGCCCCAAATTTAAGCAAAAAGCGTGAGGCCCAGGGCCTGGGCCCTGCTCGCCCCCCGCTAAGGACGGCCCTTAAATCCCAAGAGCAAGAGGTTTAATCTACTGCTGATATAATATAAAATCATAGATTATAAAGATATTTTAAAGTACATAATATTATTAAGATATTATAATATATTATATTCTGTGTTCGTGAGCCGTGACACACATTTTTAAAGCATAATTTTAAAAAATATAAGTAATGAAAAATGTTTTTTTTGGTTGAATTTTCTTGTAAAGCAAAAAAGTAGTTATATGCCAAATATTTTTTTTGAATATGCTAGATTTATAGCTAGTAGCTAGATGTAAAATCTAGTAGCCATGTCAGCATCGAAATATGCTAGTTTTAGCCATAAAATGGCTGAATTGTCAACACTGGCGCAAACCAGTGGTTACACTAGAAATAATCTGGGGACCTATATTCTCAAATCAATCGAAAAGGATTTTCGATCAAAATTCGGTCGAAAGTGTATATATTTACGACCAATTCATAAATCCGTATTCTGAAACGGTTTTCGACCGACGTTTCGACCGTAGTATTCGATTTCTCGTTTCGACTACTATTTACCAATTGTAAATTTGTTTTCGACAGATAGTCTATGTCGTGATATTATAATGCTAAATTGCTAATAATAATTTCATAATTTTGTTTGCGGTGTAAAATTTTTACAGTAGCTATAGTGTGTAAAAACGATTTACCTGTACTTTTTATAACGGTCAACGGTATTTACATAGTTGTTATTTGTTGTTTGTTTTTTTTTTAAGTACTTAGTGTAGTGGGCCAGCAGCTTGTCGAAAAAATACAGGTCGTGTCGAAATAACGTAGACAAAATATTTCTAAGTGTTTATTAAAACTGAATGAAAATTATTCTAAGTCCAATTAATTATTTTAATTAAAAATTATTCTAAGTCCCAATGAACGATTTCTTGTGCAAAGTGACGTGAAGGTGCTTGCGCTAACTCTGGAATATCACGTCTGCGGGAGTCCTCTTCTGGGCCCCCTTATATAGTCAGTGTCCCCTGATCTCCTACCCAGGTCCCTTCTGGCCTATTCGTAATCAGATCATTTGCTCTCACTCTATTACTCATTTCAGAGGATGCGCGTGCGATGATGACGTCCGGTGACCATCCGCCTACGCATGTGGTCAACCGCAAATGCCATATCCGAGTTCTCAGAACTCGCGATATGATCAAAATTATATTTATAATATATAATTGTGCGCCCATGGTTGGGTTAGGTTTAACGCACCGATACGTTTATTCGTTTCCCTATGCTGAGGTTTAGTGTTAAAAGTTGTTTTATTATTATTGTTTTTCAGGCCTAGCTAAACACCGTTGTGGTACGATGGCTAGGTACCCTCCTCATATTGTTTGGTATTTTATTCATTCCTACGTCCTGTAATTAAAATATATAAGTGATTCTTATCTTATTAATTAGGCCTACTCTGTATGGACCCCTTTATGTATTATATTATTGGTATAGGACATCAGAGCACATAGCATTAGTGTGTACCTGCATTTTAACATAATATAACTGTTAGCTATTGATCATGGCTAATGACGATATAGATTTTATTATAATGCAACATAATTTAATACAAAATATGGTATTAAATAATCTTCCATTGGATAACGAAGCTCGGCGATTTATGATGCCAGAGGATACATTTAATGATAAATTAAATATGAAAGTAATTAATAAACTAAGTAAGTACTTCTTAAATATAGGTGGTTTTTACCGATGTACTATTAGTATACTTGCCTTGTTTGGTTATATTTCAACAAGGCCGTAACTGGAAATCAATTTGGGGAGATGTGTTTTAAGCTAAAAAAAATGATTATTTTAGACTGAAAGTTAATTTACTAATACTAAATAATATATCACGAAAAACTGTCGATAGTGGTGAGAGGGTTAACCCCACACCCCCACAACCGGTACGGCCTTGTATATTTCTATGCTCCTAATAATAAATGCAAACTATTATTATTAATGTTTCAGTTTTATCTGAAAGACAATTCATGGGAACATATCGACTTAGTAAATTCCTTGTTGAAGAACTTATTTATACTTTAACGCCTTTTATGAAAATCCCAAACTCATTATCAGGAATAAGTGTACAAAAAAAAGTCTTTAGATATTAAGTCATTTAAGTGTTTGCATAACCTACCTATTAGTCATTACCTAATTATCCTATTATAATATTTAGGTACTTACAGCTTTACGATTTTATGCTAGTGGAAGTTACCAACAAGACATTGGTGAACATAGAGTTTTATCAGTGAGGCCCAGTAATCTTTTTGATTTCAAATAAAAATAAAAAATAAAATAGAGGTTAAGCGCTTAGTCAAGCATCTGTCAGTAGATGCCTTAATGAAGTAACTGAAGCTTTGAATAATCCCCAAATTTTAAATAAATATATTCATTTTCCAAGTAATACAAATGAACTAAATGTGGTTCGTCGAGGGTGAGTTAGTCAGAAAGGGTGATAATTGATTTATAGGGATTAATTTAAGTACCTACATTTGAATTGATTTATAAGATATATTTTTAAACCTATTAGATTTTATGAAAAATTTTCAATTCCTGGAGTTATTGGAGCTATTGATGGGACACATATAGCAATTGTTCCTCCTAAATCTGGGGATGAAATATATCCTGAACATATTTATGTTAACAGAAAAGGTTATCATAGCATAAATACCCAACTCGTAAGTTTTAAAATATAAGTTTAACTATAATAAATTGATGAGTACATTATAGAAAAAAATGTTCTATTATTTTATCTGTTGGTCTGTTACTACTTATTATAAAAGTATGTATACTATGTATACATTATAATATATACCTACTTTTTTCTCTTACAGATATGTGATTCAAACTTAAAAATATTAAATGTGTGTGCAAGATTTCCAGGAAGTGTTCATGATAGCTACATCTGACGTTTAAGTCCGATAAATGATTTGTTAAAACACTTACATTCAATAGGACAAACATCTTTCTATTTACTCGGTGATTCAGGGTATGGACTAAAACCATGGTTAATGACACCATTACTTGAACCACAGGCAAACAGTCCTGAAGCCCGGTACAATGAATGGTTTTGTAAAACTAGATCAATTATTGAACGCTGCAATGGTGTTTTGAAAATGCGATTTAGGTATCTTTTGAAACACAGAGTCCTTCACTACTCACCAGAAAAGGCTGGAAGCATTATAAATGCTTGTGTAATATTGCATAACATTTGCATATCCAAAAACTTGCCATTAGTCAATATTAATGAAACCGATGAAATTGATTTTGGCATGGAACATGATTTACCACCTAACAATATTATTAACCCAATAAATGCAGAATTAACGGAAGGAAAACGGTACCAACAACAAATTATTAACAGATATTTTCATTAAAACTACTTTTTTTTATTCTTATTAAATATACAATATTTTAAAAGTAAATAAAAATCATACTATATTATATAAAAAAAAAAAATCAACTGTTTGTAATTTATCTTTAACATGTCTTAAATATATAACATTTTCAATAAAAACTTGTTTGATTTTTGATTAAATATATAAAATTATTTTTAAATATACTTAATCTTAGATTTATCACATAATTAAACAGAGTATATTGTATGTATATATATATTATATATATATATATATATTTATATATATATGTATGTTTAAATAATAATAATAATTAATTATAGTACATGTAACTTCATGCGATTTAAAGAAATTTATACTTTAGTATAGAAACATAGTGTACATGATATAATATTTTGATATACCTACTAAACTGAGATTACTTTTGGTAATACTGTATTGCAAATAAGAATTGATTTTTAGAGATTTAAGAGGTATTTTTTTTCAAGAGCGGTTGCTATTTTTTCTTTTGCAACTGTCATTCTTTCTAATAGCTGAAGTTTCTCTGTAAAATAATTTTTTAAATAATAGTTCTGGTGTCACTTATTTTATTTAGATTATTAGATGCATCAATCGATTGTTTCAGAATACCAAGTTTACTGGAAGAAATTAAAAATACTTACCTATAACTTCTTTAACAATTTTGATTTATAAAATATTTTATTTACCTATATTTCATCTGTGATGAATTAATGTTTATTTCTTTGGGCTAGTTGTTATAATATTATTTATTGCATTCATTTCTTTATCGTCAGTATCATCAATATTGTTTGGTGCAGATACAATGTTATCTATTTCAATAGGTGGTATAGGTCTAAACATTTATATTAGTTATTAAATTATTACTTGGACAAATTCAAATTATAGTTACTTACAAAAAATCATTAGTAATTTTATGAGACCCCATAATTTTATTGTATTCATCAAAAAAAATGATTGGTTCCACTGTTTTTGGATGTCCATTAACGGACACTTCCCCAATAATGGCTAAAATTTGATTTTCTAAATCATCAAGCTCTTCACTTTCATTCACTCCTCCACCTGTTTTTGCACAATTTTTTTTTATTTCTGCACTTTTGGACTTAGTATTACTTTTTAAATCTATCCAGCACTAAATTTTACAATAAATAAAACTGATTAAACTATCTAATTTGTATAATATTAATTTTAAAAGTTAGCACAGTTATTGAAAATTAATATTATACAAATTAGATAGTTTAATCAGTTTTATATATAAAGGTTTATATAAAGTTTTATATAAATATAAATATATTTTATATAGGTACCTACACAAGTATTTTCTTACTTTTTTCCACTTTGATGCTTCTTTTGTTGCACCAACTATAGAATTTAGCTCATTACTTATTTGTTTCCATAAGTCTTTAGAATGTTTATAAGTAAACGATGGGATAAACTTGCCTTTTTGTAGTTCTGGATGTTCTAGCATGAATGATACCAAAGCTAGTTTTTGTTGAAGTGTTACTGATTTCCCTTTAATTTTTTTTTGAGCATTCATAATTGACATAATTCTTAATTTAAACTAGGTAGTATTATAATGAATAAACTAATACCTAAGTAAAAACTTGAAATATCGAAATAATAAAATATAGCAGCTAAAATGTTTTATTTCATGGAATAAAAACAGTTTTTAGTGATAACCAATTTGATAATCGAAAAACCAATCGAAAATAACATTTACGATCTACAATATTCTATCACTGTCTGAGAATACACTCGATCGAAAAAACAGCAATCGAATAGACTTTTTTAATCGAAAATCAAAGATCGAAAAATGCTATTCGACCGATCGTTTCGATTGATTTGTGAATAGGCCCCCTGTGCGCAAACGAGTTGTAATTTTAGTAAATGTGCGCAAACCATGTGCACCCATAACAAAATTACATATTAATATATTATAGTATATGAGTTTTATATTCAGAACTTGAGAACTGTAGTGATCGTTCGTTTGTGGATGAGATTAATCCCACATAGGAGAACGGGTAATAGTAAAATTTAAAGGTATACCTATCGATAGTAAATTTTATGGAGATTCTATTTACATAGTCAGCGTAACAAATTTTTCAGTAAATATATAGATAGGTTTCAAAAAGAATAAAAAAATTAAAAAAGAATACAAAATTCGCTTTATCAATTATTATATACTATAAATTATGATAATGAATTATTAACTATGGTTTATAAGGTTACCACTTCGAATGCAGACAACTAATAATTGCGGTTAGGTTAAATTTTTATATTCTTTTAATTATTTTAATATTTTGTATTTTTGAACTTTATTAAATACCTAGTTTCTGTTTAATTAAATAGGTAATGCTAAGTTAACTATAGATACAGAACACAAATTTAATTAAAATTTTGATGGTTGTAACAATATAAGTTACAAATTAAAGTATGTACAATCATAAAATATTATATTTAATAACAGGATTAAACATTAGTTGTTAATGTTTTGTTTATATTTACTGAGAGTAGGTATGAAGAATTTTGTATTAAATGAATTCCATTGGTGATTCTGTTTCATATCTCTGCCACAAAATATTTACTTAACACATGCAAGTGTAATCGATTCATAGATGTAAAAGCAAACAACAAACACATTCAAACCTTCATAACTCAAATCATGTAAGTTCTATAGTGTTCAAATGTATTACTTACGAAAGGTTTATTTAAAGTTATTTATATTGTTATTTTTTTCTTTTCTCATAGACATAAAGAACATACCTCATTCAATAATAAGGGAGCTGCTACTTCAGGTCTGCGTTCCATATTAAATGATAGAATTTGGTGTTTCTTCAGGAGTTCATTTTCTGTGGCTGGTTCAGATATTAAATATATGACCTATTATTAGTAAACATAGTTTGTTGGTTTTTATTTATTGTCTTATTATAATTTACACTATTTAAATGCAAATTTCATCTATAAAAATAAAAAATTGAATTAATGATTTTTATTGGATAATGGATATTTATATTCCTATAAATATTTATTTTGTATTCAAACCTAAATTACAAACTTAATACTTGTATTAATATATAAACTTTAGTTAAGTCATTTAATTTAATTTTTGTATAATCATGAGATACGAAATACTGAATCTGTTCACTTAAGTAAACATGTCACATCTCTTCTACTCAAGAATGTATTCTTCAATTCATATAGCTTGACAAATATATTTTGACTATTTAATGTATTTAATGTATTTAATGGTAGTTAGCGACCTCGCGTCCGCAGGCAGTCTTGAGGGTGTTTAATAACTGTCTGAAGGCTCTTCACTTCCCACGTCGCTGGATAAAGAAAAACTCGTGCTTCTGCACAAAGGAGCGGGTAAGCCGGTTGATTCGCCGTCCAGCTTCCGACTAATATGCCTCTTGGTCACTTTGGCCAAACTACTAAAGAGACTTTTGCTGCAGCGGCTGGAGGAGCATCTCGATGGTGGAAGCGGCAATAGGAGGGCTCCCAATCAGTTTGGCTTCAAGAAGGGTATCAGCACCGAAACAGCGGTTGAAAGCATTCTGAGCATCGCGAGGCGTGAAGCTGCCGGCACCGGCACCAAAGACTTGTGTAGTCACGCTCGACGTGAAAAATGCGTTCAACTCTCTGAGGTGGCCGGTGATCGACCAGGCCCTTAGAAGTAAAAGTACTCCCGAGTACCTGGTCCGGATGCTACGGTCTTGGCTCTCGGATAGGAGTCTGTTGGTAGGGGAAGACAGGATGGAAAGATCAGTGACGTGTGGCGTCCCACAGGGTTCCGTGCTCGGTCCGACCCTGTGGAACGTTGCATACGACGACCTGCTGAATCTGGACGTACAACTCGTTGGCTTCGCTGATGACCTGGCGGTGGTCTGTAGAGCCAGGACGGGTGCTCAGCTGACCTAACTGGAGGCGATCGATCGGTGGATGCGGACCAGAGGTCTCGAACTGGTGCACCAGAAGAGCAAGGCGGTGATGCTGACGAAATCATGGGCCTACACCCCTCCTCGCCTCCACATTGGTGGTCACGGCGTCGCGCTCTCAAACGATATAAGGTATCTCTGGGTCAGATTAGACGGCAAGATGACCTTCGACGATCACGTGAGGATGTCTGGCAAAAGAGCGCTGGCATCAGCAACCTCGCTTTCCATGTTGATGCCGAACATCAAGGCCCCGGGGCAGTGGAAGAGAAGGCTCCTGGTTTCTGTTGTGGAGAGTCAGCTTCTTTACGCGGCCCCGGTCTGGGCCGACACCGTCTCTGCTTCGGCGAGAACGGTTAGGTTGCTCGTTACGCCCCAGAGAGCCATCGCCTTACGAGTAATCAGAGCGTATAGGAACGTATCGGATGACGCCGCGTTCTTACTGGCATATATGCCCCCGGCAAGCCTCTTGGCGGAAGAAAAAGTGAGGGTAAAGGCCAGCCGTAAACAACTACCGCCATCCGGAACTCCCCACATGTCTCTGGAGAAAACCAAAGACCTGGAGAGTTGGCCCTACTCCAGAAAAGGCCAATGAACCAGAAGACTAATCCCAGTCGTTAGGAGGCGGTATGACAAATTTCTTTCGAGAGTGCCTACCACGTTCAGGGTGACCCAAGCGCTGACGGGCCACGGGTGCTTCCAGTATTACCTCAACAGGATAGACAGGGTGGCAAGTGCGGTTTGTGTCCAGTGCTGAAGCGCCGTGGATACGACCGAACACTCCCTGTAGTCGTCCGCCTATTGGGAGCCCTACAGGGTCTCGCTGGCAGAGCGTGTGGGCAATCGGCTGACGGTCGAAGACTTGTCTTCCATTTTCCTGGGTCCGTCCGAAGAAAAACTTTCCCTCGAGCAGCCCGGGAGGGGAGAAGCTTTAGAGTACACCCTGGAATCTCTCAGGTTGCTTTATAAATTAATTGAAGGCATTCTATCGGTAAAGGAGGAGGAAGAGCGCGCTCGACAGAGTGTGCAGGCAGAGCAAAGGTAAAGGTAAATCAGAACGAGTCTCGAGAGTGGCGGGGTTAGCCGGCTCTCGAAGAGGGTCAGCAGTACGTGAATCGAGAGCGGTGGACGTAGCCGGCTCGTGAAGTGACAACGTGGAAGCCAAGCAGGCCACCCGCTATTGTTTTTGTTGTTATTATATATCTCACACTCTATATGCTGTATAATTTATGAATTGTTTTGTTAATATTGTATTGATATATTATTATTTCTTTTAAAATTTATTTATAAATTACAATTGCATGATGTAAATATAACATAGATAAAGAATATATCTACTCCTGTAAGTCTAGGCATGTGGTGAAGTAGAGCGTTAACACATAATCATACATAAATTATAAGAAAAATAAAATTAAAATTATACACAATCATAAAATACAAATCTACGAAACACGATTAAGTACTTAAAAAATAAAAACGTTTTACAGATTAAAATATAAGACTAAAAAGCGGGTAAGTAGGTATCGCTCTGCTGTATATTAGGGGGTGGGGTGGACCTCAGACTATGGTAGGTTAAATTTGAATGCAATGATAGGTATCATTGTATACGAAAAACGATTCTGAACGAAGATGATTTGTCAGTTTAGAATATATTATATTTAAATATTGTCAAATATTCTATTTTGAAACAAATAGTATAGTTTTTATATGTTACTATGGTTACTATGGCCAACATTCGCATTATGAGCGTATGAAATTTAATTTAAATTTTGACATATTTCGTATAAATTCGAACTTTAAACACTTATAAAAAAAAATTGTGACTAACGATTTTGGATTTTTTTTTATCACTTTAAGAACAACTTATAAGAAACCTTGTATTAAATTTTCAAGATTTTCTGGCCGCCCAAAAAATTTTTATCGGCATTTGAAGAAAAAAAAACTTAGAAAAGTCGAAAATTTCAATTGTCTATTAGTAGCTTAAAAATGGTCAAAATATTTTGAAAATTTAACTGTAAAGAGATAACCATAATATAAACATTTGGTGAAAATTTCAAGTATTTACAATAATTCGTTTTTGAGTTACAGCAAAATCAAAAAATCGATTTTGTCGAAAAGTGGTTTTTCCGTAAAATTTCCATTTTTCTGTCATTTTTTTTTTGTTTTTCTCGATTTTTTTGAAAACTATTAGAAAATTTTCATTTTGACCCCCCTAAAGTACCAACTAGATTCAATTCCCTATTCAAAGAGGGGCTGAAGTCAAAAATCGGAGCATTATTACTGCTCCAAATGTTGGAGTCAGACACAAAAAAAAAAAAAAAAAAAAAAACACACATCATAGTAAATGCAATACATTCATCACTTCGTTCAGAATCTAAAAACATCGTTATATGCGCATTTCACTAAGAAATATTTAATTTAGAAAAAAGAGTATCATTTATGATTTTTTTGTCATTTAATAAGCCATAATTTATGTTATTTTTTTTTGATAAAGTTGGCAACTGGTTAAAGTAGGTTGGACCTAGATAATTTACAAACGATTGCCCAAAGGATTTTTTAGTGTATTTCACAGTGTGAGAATACGGAGCTTTTTTAGGTCTCCGCAAACCACCCACAACTCGAGGGGAACACTCAAGTTATGACCTATGAGCCGCGCCGCGTGACGATCCTAAGATTGTCGCGGCGGAACTCGTAGATTTTAACACAGTATGGGGTAATGAAACGCCATTTATAATAATAATATTTGGATAACTCATAACTTAAAGCTAGGGAAAAAGGTGACCAATAATAAATAAGATTTGGGTTTAAGGTAATAATAATAATGATATGTATTGTACATAATAATAATGATAACATGGTAATATTTAACTTTTGAGGTATAATAAAATGTAATTTCATTAAATAGATATAATATTTTTTGGCACATGGCAATTACGGGAATAATAATAATTTCGAAACTCAGGTCGGCCCACGAGGTTCCGCCTGACACCGACGGTGTTTAAAATATAATAATATGATATAATATTTAGCTAACCATAGGGTCACCTCCCGAGCTGTCGTGTAGAACAAAATACTAATAATAATAGAAGGAAAGAAAATAAAATATTAAGAAAACCAAAATTTCGAGGGGTATGGGGGGAAAAGAAATTATACATTACAACTTCATGATGCTGACTGTTGAGGTGGTTATTGACGTTCCGAAGATATGGGTAGGCTGACGAAACTGTCGCTGGCATGGCCCACCTGGTCGTCGGAAACGTAGATCCATATAGTGGAGCGGAAACCCTATCCTTGCCCGTGTCATATGGCCACCACAGCCCACTGGCGTTGCTCAGCCCATCATGGTGGGGTGGTACAGTTCCGACGAAAGAAAAATATAAGAATGCTGGCGACGTCGAACAGTTGATACACTTAATGTACGTCAATGCTGGTAGCTCCAAGAGACGGAGTTTTTGACGGAATGTCTAGGTTGTTCAGTGGTCGAGAAAAATAAAATGAAAAGACGCCGGCGGTCGTCTTCGGCCGTTGGGCCCGGGCCGTCTTCTTGGTAGTGGGGAAGGTCAGTGTTGACATAATATGGGGAATGACAGGTTGCTCTGTCGGCGCACACCGTCGGACGCGACCGGCATCGGCGGCGGCCTGTCGACAAGCGGACACTGCAGGTGTTGTGGGGGTCGGGGATCAAATATTATGTAACATTGCTCGTGATAATTAATGGCATGCGATTGGTATAATAATAATTCTGGTTAATAATAATTCTAGTACCCAACAGGTACGCTCAATGTTAATATAATATGGGGAAAGGTATGCTCAGTGGACTATAATAATATTAAATAGTAACAAAATTCTGTGACGTTACAACAGGTAAGTTAAATACTCTTTGTTCTATGGACTTTGAAAAATCAAAAGTATTGGTATTGTTCCTTTTACATTTTTTAATTGTGAAATGTAATGCAATTGACTTAGATAATAGTTTAGCCGGAAAGACATTTAGAAGCTTATAATTTAGTTTCATTGACCCTTCCAAAGATTTTTTACCTAAAATTATTCTTACTACACTATTTTGATTCACTTGTAGTGGATTTAAATAAATATCTTTTATACCTCCCCAGTCCCCATACTAAAAACCATACTGAAAAATGGATTGATAAAAGGCGAAATAAATCATACGCATCGTTTTCACCGGTAACAGATCTCTTAGTTTTATGAATTGATGAATTGTGAAACGGAGCTTACCAACTAGATTGCAAATTCCATCTCAGATTCTCATCAAATATGATACCTAAATAACGGATCTTTGTTATATGCTATATTGTGTTACAGTTAATATTATTACACATTAAAAGATTATCACAGTTGTGAATAACCAAAGGTGAATCAAACATTGATTTCTCAAAATTCATGGATAAACCTCTATTTTTTATACACGAATAAATTAAGTCAAGTCCTTTCGTAGCTTTAGTATGTACCCCATTCTAAGATGAGTCTGTGAATAACAGACTAGTGTCATCAGCATATGTCACTATGGTTCCATCTATTTTTAAATCACATAACTCATTAATGTAGAGTATAAACAGAATAGGGCCTAAAACACTGCCTTGTGGAACACCATATTTGACAAATTTGCTATTACTTAGGACATTGTTTAATTTCACATGCTGTTTTCTATCAGAGAGGTAGCTTTGAAACCAAAGTAGACTTCTATTATTTATACCAAAGCTGGGTAAGATTTTAAATAGAATATTATGGTGTATAGTGTCAAATACCTTTGCAAGATCTAAGAATATAGCAATAGCTTCTTCAATGAATTTAAATTTTTTTTCATCGACTGATTAAGTCAAATTTGCTATAAAATGTTCATGTTTTAATCATGCTCTAAATTTATCAATAATGAAAGGTTGTAAACAGACATTTGTTAGAAATGCATTTGGAATTATTTAAAAAGTACCTAATAAGTTTTTTCAATACTTCAGCAAAAAAAAATTGTATTTTAAAAATTATTTTAAATAGTTCATTAAAGCCTTTATGTGAAACTAGGTGGGTCGAAAAATACGATTCCATTATGCAGTTTTCTTCGAATTTGGTTTTAATTATTAAAGCATTAGATAAATATCTGAATGGAACGATCTTGGAACGTCCTCAGAAGCGTCTATTCTAATAAAATCATTGTCAAGTGCGGAATTTATAACATTAAATCTTATGTCCGATATTTTTTCAATAACTGCACCAATAAGTAGAATGTTGCAATCAAAAAATCAAGATAAATTGTCGGCTTTAGATATTTCAGCCAGATTTATGGATGGCACTTAGAATATTCTTAGATAAATCTAAGATACATAATCAGATTTTTTATTAGTTCGTGCTCTCTATTATCTACGATAGTACCACCACGAATCATATTGTAGCGCAGCAGCGGCCGCCGAATAGTACTGATTGTACTATTGTAGAGCGAACATGAATTTGCGGTGTACTAGGTGTAGCAACATCTGTTTGTTGATTAATAATTTATTACGAGCATGTTCAACTCTAACATAATGTTATACTGATAATTAATAAATAATAATTACTATGTACTGTGTGCAGTCATTGAATCATAGCACTGAACTAAATACGTATCTAGCATGGGCGTAGGTAGGAAATATTTTCGGAGGATATTTATTTATATTAATATTATAATATTATGAATAATTTATTTGTTTAGTTGTATTAAATAATACAATTGTTTAATTTAATTTCGGCGGGTGTTTGAAGTGTTTGAACACCCAAAACCCCCCTTACCTACGCCCATGAGTGCTAGCAACCAATCATATCTAAATTCTTGTTTGGAGCCATAGATTAACCTATTAGCGTACACTACTCTTTCTCAGTCTTTCACTTAATATTTTGTTTTAATAATCGGGTCTGAACACTGAACTCAAAAGTTTTGACAAGCGATGGCTGGTAGTAGATCGAGAGGACGTATCAAAAATAACGGCAGGTTTCACAACATCAATTCACGTGAGTATATCATACAAATCGACGTTTATGTTTTGGGACTTAGGTGGGGATGGAGTGTTTAAAAAACTATGACCAAAACAAATGCACTTTACCACGCCCCTCACGAATTTCAAAATTTTTTTTTTTTAATTAATTTTAGCGATCAAAATAGTAGCTTTATAGTAAAATCGATCACGCCTCTTAAAGATGGTACTAGGACGTCTAGGTAGTAGAGTTTTGATTGTAATTTGTTTTTATTTGATAGGAAATTTTACTCAGGACATATTGCGTCATAGAAATAATTTTAAATTACGTTAGAAAAATGAATTTCAAAACAGTTTGTATTATACTAGCTGATACATAATTATACAATCAGTTTATTAGCTATTATAATTTACAACTATTTTAATTAAAGTTATTAAAATCGGAGTCCAATCTGACTTGCATAAAATGTCTTTGTCTTTTAGATGGAAAAAAAAATTTGGAATTAATTCCACGGTTTCCCCGCTATAAATTTTCGAAGAGTGTTTTTTCTACAGTAGGACAAGTTTTTATGCTAAAGCCACGTCGGCGTCGATAAACACTTCATTTATACTCGACTACTCAAGTATAAGCCAATTGTCTGGAATTCATTTTCAAAATATATAAATATTCAGTTTAAATAATATGTCATCGTTTAGTTAAAATTTAAATTCAGTGGCGTCGAAATACTTTTTAGTAAGTGTTGCAAACAAAAATTTTAACCACTCACCTATTATGGAGAATAACCTTAAAATTATTATTTCCATTTAGGCCCAAGGTCAAAACTTCAAATAAAACTTTCGTAATGTTTTATACATAGGTACTTCGATATATCTATATATATATATATATATATATGTAATGAATTATTACATTTTAAGTTTCAACCAATTAGTCTTTTGCCTAGTATCCACTGAACTGAATTTTGCATATACATCAACTACTTTATCATTATCGGAATTCGTAATCGCATGATATTATTAATAATGTTCATATTAAGTAGGTAATTACTTACAGAGCCGTAAAAAGCTCATTTGACGCCTGAGGCAAGTTTGAGTTTATGCGCCCCCTTCCGTCAAAAAAAAAAAAAAATTTTTAAAGTGTTAAACTATTATACGTATTTGTTTATTAGAAGAGCATGTAATAAGCAACAAGTATTTATTTTAAAATTCATTTTTATAGACACAATCCTCATAATTTGACTTTTCTTGATTTGATTGCCGCAAATTCATTGATGCATCGTCAAAATTAATTTCTCTAGCCACTTTATTTTCTATCGACAAAATAGATAAATTCGAAAGTCTCTCCTGGCCCATAGTTGATCTCAAATAATTTTTTATAATTTAAATTTCAAACACTCATAAAAATCTTTTATCTGAATCCGGTAGTTTTTTTTACAGATATTTGAAGAAAAATTTATGGAGAACCTTGTACCAAATTGTCAAGATTTTCTGGTAACCCAAAAAATTCAAAATTCTTTGAAAATTTAACTATGTATAGAGAACGCTAATATAAACATTTGGTGAAAATTTGAAATGTTTACATTGATTAGTTTTTGCGTTATAGGAAGATAAAAAATTATATTTTGTCGAAAACTGGTTTTGCGTAAAAAATCTCGTTTTCCCCTCATTTTCTTAGGGTTTTTCCCGACTCATTTATAAAATATTGAAAATGTTTAACTTTTGACCCCCCTAAGTACCAACTAAATTCAATTTCATTTTCAAAGAGAGGCTAAAGTCAAAAATCAAAGCATTTTTACTACTCCAAATGTTGTCGACAGACACACAAAAAAAAAAATACACATCATTGTAAAATCAATACATTCATCATTCCGTTCAGAATCTAAAATGAGACTGTAATCTGCAATATTGTACTTGACGAAATTTGTATAAGAGAATAATCTGATTGGGATGGAACAAAAATGCATGGGTTTGTGCCATAAATATTGAAACGAAGGATGATACTACAGTTCATGCAAAAAATGATTTTGTTTTTATGGCCGTAGGTCTAAAAAGCCACTGGAAAATACCATTTGGCTATTTACTTGTTATTGGGATAAATGAATCAGAACGAAGTAATTTGTTGGAGCAGTACTTAAATCTGATGTTCGAAACTGGTGCTAAGATGCATTCCCTTACTTTTGATGAAGCATACACAAATGCAACAATGTGCTCAAAATTAGGTGCTTCATTTAAAGTAAACGATGATTCAAATTTCTGTGTAAAAAAATCCAATTAATAACGATCCAATATTTAAATTTTATGATGCATGTCACATGCTTAAATTAGTGCAAAACATATTAAGAGACATGAAATATATATACCAGAATGGACAAAAAATAAGTAGGGATCACATTAAAGCATTACATTTCAAACAGAAAGAAGACTTACCTACATGCTGCAACACAATTGTCCAATAAACATATTTATTTTCACAATGAAAAAATGAATGTGAAATTAGAAGCATAAGTACTAAGTAATAGTGTAGGAAGCGCTTTACAATTTTACAAGTCATTATGTAATACAAATTTTAAAAATGTTGACCAACTGCTGAATTCTGTTTTATGATAAATAATGCATTTGATATTTTGAACTGCAGAACCAAGTACTCCAAAAGTCATTTTTGCTTAGCACTGGACTCTAATGTCTATGAAAAATATGTTAAGTTTATTAATAAGTAAAGAATACATATTAGGATTAAAGTTGGCCAATGGTAAACTAGTAGGTACCTAGTAGATTCAGGTAGAAAAACCGGCTTCATTGGTCTTATTAGTGAATTATCTAGCTAAACTGCTAGAGTCTAAGATAGTTTAGCACTAATAATATTGAACCTTTTACTAAACACGTAGGTAATTAAAAATATTAAGTTATACCTAGTTAATTTATTTAAACAAAACATTGTATGAATATGAAAATAGTTAGTTTCAATATGTGACGTCTCGCACAATTTACTACCCAGGTTCGGTTTGGTGGAGCGTACATTGACGAAAATAGTAGGATCGCCAACCCACAGCCGAGATTTGGAAACCGGAGCATGCGGGATTTTATAGTATTATTATGGATATTATTGATAGAAAAAAATACAAACAGACAGGAAATAATAACTAACGCATTGTGTTTGAGACGGTTATTTTGTAATATTTTTATTAATAATTAAAAAAAATAATGTGTAAGTTATGGCCAAGAAAAGCCATATGGCATAAAAACTTCGCTCCAAGTAAAGGTCACGCCAAAAAAAAATAATAATAATAATAAAAATCACCAAAATATAGTACGACATAATAATAGGGCACGGCTCCGATAATCGGTTACCGGCATGTATACCAATAATAACAAATATATCTATATTCATAAACGTAATGCCATGATATAACCACAACGTCCACAACATTTACATCAGTAATAAACTGTGTACAATACATATTATGGTCATTGAGTACAATACATGTATATAAAAATATAGCTTAATAATTAATACCGGCCAAGGTATTTATTTCGTGCATAATAAATATTAGTAGGTATAAAATATCACCAGGAATATCCAGTGTCCTGAGCGTCATCCCCGAGACGCCCTCGGTGATATTTTTTCGACTACTCCAACATGTTGTTCGGTTGAGTGGAAGAATACAAGTAAGATATAAAAAGCCGTTAGGCATATCATACACAGGACAATGAACGTCGAAGACGTTACCTAATCGTTATGTAATAATACTTGGCCGGTTAATACGTTATATATAATATTTTAATTGGGTGCCACTAATTAATATAATGACGGCCGGTCACTCCGGACCACGGGTACTGGGAAATGGTGACAGTGTGTGTGTACCTTTTTATAGATTGGTGTCGTTTTCCGGCGCGGCAGAGGGGACCGCGGGACGGAGAGTGCTGCGATATAATGGTTAATAATATTAAATAAAATATATGATATTAATATTTCGACCGTTACAAGTAATATGTTATTATCTACTGTTAACTATTCAATGAAAAGACCGATGGCTTTAATTATTCGAGTAGAACTTTATTAGCAACACTTAGCAAAACTTAACAACGTATTAACGTTTTTAACGGAACACACCACCGATGGCCTCACTGGCACACGTCGGGGCTAGTACTAACCATGACAAAATATAAGTATATTTTGTCATGGTACTAACTAACTAATAGTTAATACAGGGCGCTAGCTCTTACACCACTACTCTAGCGCTCCCTGCCGGCATAAGTTTAATCACTACTAAAATAAAATTACAGTTTTATATTAATAGTACGCTAGGAAAGACCGCACCACCCACCCCACCCAACCCACAACGAATATTAGTATAAGGCATGAAGACATTCTAATCTTCATGGTATAAGGTTTATGCAGTCAGCACGTATTATATCGGGTAGATTATTAAGTTGTAAGTGTTACAAGCACATTTTGAATGTAAAAATTATCTATAGCTGTATATTATATACCATGTACAGCACATTCATTGATGTACTCAGAAAGTGATGTTGATGATTTTTATGTACTACCAAGATACTCAAACAAAGACGAAGATACAGAAATGGGTACAGAAGTATTAAACTTTTCTAAAAAACTACTGAATTTCAAAATTAATAAAGAAATATTAAAATGTTTAGATGACAAGCATAACGAATTTAAAAGTCTTCATAAATTTCTTCATGTCTAACAGTTGTTTTTAAAATACAATGTTAGGTATACTGCCATCATTTGCTGCTGTTGAACGTCTGTTTTCATTCGCAGGAATTAATACACCAAAAAATTCATGTCTCGGATAAGTCGTTTGAAAAACTTGTATTTCTTAAGGAAAATCAAAATTTCTTAAATAATAGTTAATTGATTTTATTAAATGATAAATTATGTGTCTGATAGTTTAAACTTAATGTATTAACAGAAATAAAATTTTCTTTTTTAAATTGTTTATTATTTTTATTTTATAATTATATTTGATTTAAAAAACATTTGACCATAAATTTGACTATTTAAAATTAACAACTATAGATAAATGTATAGTTTATATAGCCATATAGGACTTTATATTTATTTAATTATAGTAAACAAATTATGGTCTATAGTAAGTATACTACTATAAAAAATGAACATTAATCAATAGTTATTCTAGTTATATTCCAAACGTAACTATTGTATAGTGTGTACAGTGTATTTTATAATTAGTTTGATTATTACAAGAAAAACATTTATATTACTTTAACCCTTTAACGCGCAATCTTTAATTTTGAATTCAGATATTAAGGCAACTGTGGCATCCATAGAAGCCACCAATAATACAGTCTGTATGCACAGGATTGTTTATAGCATTACGGGTTATACGTAACTGTGGCATATATAGTAGCCACTTAATTATCAGTGAAAAAAACGCGGTAAAATGATTAATAATTTGATTATTACTATAAATATCGTTACAATGTCTTTGGAATAAGTGTTTATGAACATGTGTTATTTGTAAATCGTTGTGATAGCAGTATAAAATCACATTTTTATCAAAAGTGGCATAAATATGTGCCACTGTTTGATAAAACGACCAACAAATAAAAAAAGTTAATTTTTTAAAATTGACGAAATATTAGCTAGAATATTAACTAAGTAAGTACATTATTGAAACTCTTATACAATTTTACATATGTTTTGTATCGAATTAACGAATTAAGTTATTTTAACATGAGTTTTTAACACAATAACTGAGTAAGCTTACGTCGGTGAAACTGCAATACCTCGTAAGTCCAAAAAAGTCGAAAATGAGATATATACATCAAAATATTCAGAAAAAAATACTGTACAATACTATTGTGTAAATATCTCGTATATCAAATTTCCAAAGAGGTTCTAAATGTACAAGCAATACATCGTATATCACCTATCAAAATTATTGATACTAATATCTCGTATCTCCGTGTCATTGATACATCGTATTTCAAATCATTAAAATATGTGATTCTCATATATCGTATCTCCATAATATTATTATCATAATTTATTATTAAGCAATAAGCTTATAATTTTATTAAACTAGGTATTTAGAATTAGTAATGTGTTTTATTGTGCGTCAACATGAATGCGAACGAGATCGACGATCTGTTGGATCAATTTGAAGATGATGGTAATGTTTCTAAATAAACTAAATAAAAATATTACTTTGTTAAACCTGCTCATCATGATTTATGCCTATTTTTCTTAACTTTTAGAAGACTTTAATGAAACTATGGAGTATAACCCCGACCAAAGCATACAATTAGTTGATGAGCAAAATGAAAGGATACGAGCAAAAAAAAGTATACCTGAAAACTGGAAAAGGAACTCTAACCAGCCATTGCGTATGAAAGGTAAAGGTTATTTGGGTTATAGACGGACACCTAATAAACACATTTTTCATGATGTTAACAGAAAAGCTAGAAATATGAGTCCAAAGTGTACCAATATCCCTTGTAAAAAGTCATCTAAAAGAATGTGTCATAGATTTTCTGATGAAGACAGATTAAATATATTTAATTATTTCTGGTCTACTTTAAATTGGGATCAAAAGAAAATGTATGTTAATATGTTAGTCAAAAAATTTCCTGTAAAACAAAGAAAAACTGAAGCATCAGTTTCTCGAAGGACTTGTACACTTTTCTATTTTTTAAAACTCAATGGTGAGTGGTGACCCAATAAATGTTTGTAAAAATATGTTTTTAAATACTCTTAGTGTGGGGGAAGCTCCAGTACATAATTGGTGTTCGATTAATGAAATATCCACACAAGCTCAAGGTACACAATCAAGGCCTTTCAAAAACAAAACTGACCAAAAAGAATTTATTGAAGTATTTTTTAATAAACTACCATAAATGGAGTACCATTACTATAGAAAGTCAACATCAAAACTCTATTTAGAACCTTTAGTACAATCAAAATCACAGCTATACAAATTATATATTGATGAATGTAATGTAAATGGAAAAACACCTGTATCAAGAACATATTTTAGTGATGCTTTTGAGGCAAATAATCTGTCCTTATTCTCACCAAAAAAAGATTAATGTGATCAATGCTGTGGTCATAGAACGGGGAACATTAGTGATCAAGATTGGAATAAACACATCGAGGACAAAAATAGAAGTAGGAAAGAGAAGGAAATGGACAAAGAAAAGGCACTTTCAGAAGAACTAATTGTATTGACCATGGACTTACTAGCTGTAAAGGTATGTCCATTCTTAAAAGCTAGTGCTTTATACTACAAATGCAAACTATGTGTACACAATTTTACAATGTACAATCTTGGTACCCATGAGTGTATGTGTTATTGGTGGGACGGAACTTAGTGTAACTTAACTGCTTCTGCCTTTAAAAGTTGTATTATTGACCAATTATCTATGTGTTACAACAAGAATCAAAATAGGAATATAATATTATGGAGTGATGGGTGCTGTTACCAGAACAAGAATACAGTTTTGTCTAATGCAATAGGTACTGGAGTTTTCTGTTAAACATAAAATAATCATTGAACAAAAATATCTGACCAAAGGTCACACTCAAATGGAGTGTGACTCTATACACTCAGTAATCTTAAGAAAATTAAAAAATACAGATATTCATCTACCATCGGACTAATAAAAATAACCAAAACTGCAAGATCAAAACCATTTCCATATGAAATAAAAGATTGTGATATCTCTTTTTTTTTTAATTATCAGAAGAATGTTAACAAATATGATAGTGTAAGACCAAGAAAAGCTACTAGAGATGCAACAGTTACCCAAATTAAAGTTCTCCGTTACAACTATAATGGCACTATAGAATATAAGCTGAACTTTGATGATAAATATTATAGTGATCTAGCCATTGCCCAAAAGAAGAGAAAGACGGTAGAAATTCATTCTCCTATTATTTATGAACAATTCCATGAGTCTCCAATAAAAATACCTAAATCAAAATGACAAGATCTACAGCAACTTAAAGCAGTGCTACCAAAGGATTGTCATCCGTTCTAAGACCAAATAAAATCTTTGTAATTATTTAAATATTAACTTGTGTTAGTAAATAACATTGTTTTTATTTTAACTAATCGTGCCAGAATTGTATGTAGGTATTTGTTTTTGTTTTATACTATAATCTTAATGTTAATAATATTTTTACTACAATTACCAATGAGTAGTTCAAGACTGAATCTGTAATAAGAGGTACACTTTTGTTTTAATGTTAAATCTTAAATGAAAATTATGCTTTTTTTTTATAAAATTACAGGTGAAAATGTGTTAATGTAAATGAATATTGAACTAGTATACAAAAGTACATTTACTTATTTTTATTTTCATTTGTTTTAATTAATAAAGATAATATAAAGATATTATTTAATATTATTGTCTATTCAATTTATAGAACACATTTTAAAGTACCTATATGACAGAATTTTTTTTCATACTATAGTAAAAACTCACTACTTAATACCTCGCATGTCGCATACATTTATGAAAACTACGAAACTATACCCCGTAAGTCACAAATAAAATTATTAATAATAATAATTGGTTAATTTATAAAATATTTAAAATATAACTATAATGTATAAATAATTTTCATCTATTTGTCGCAAAATTAGAAAAAAATTAATTTTATTAACACATTTATGTGTCTCCTGAAAAAAGTGAATTTTGGACTTACGAGGTATTGCAGTTTCACCGACATTTAGTTTTTTAAAAAAATTATTTTTTTAAAGTATTTTATTTTTATGTTTTTTAATGAAGTAAACCCTTTTACTACCAAATTAAGTTTTTTGAAAAAAAAAAATTTCCCTGTTCATATCTGAAACTTATGGCCTTTCAATATAAAGTACCAATTTTTTTTTTTTTTTTTTTTGCTAAAAAGTTACAGGTATGTCCATTGGAATGGACATTGGGATTTACGGTATAAAATAATACAATAACGCCATATGTAAAAAAAAAACATAAAACTTTTATTTTGCTTCATTATTTCATAAAAAAAGACCACTTATTTACTTAGATAATATTATATTAACTTTTAGTTTATAAAAGACTTAAATGAGATTAAAATTAATTACAATGAAAATCATAAAAACAATTTTTTTTTGGTGTAAAACACAAATGAATTTTACATTTATTACATACAATATGTGTTTTACCTGTACATTTTTTATTTTTGCACCGTGTTGCTTCTTTTTTATCATCATACGCGGGAAAATGTCCAAAAAGATCTTTGCTTACACCTTCCGTTGGTCGAAACTCCAATGCTTTTGACGATGTTTTGGCAGGTGTAGGTGAACGACATTCTGCAGATCTTGTACTACTGGATGGTGAAGATGCTGGACGACCCCTTTTTTTTCCAGGGCTGAATCTTCCAACCATCACTAGCTCTTCAGCCAAAGTGGTTTTGAAATGTAACAAATCTTTTTGATCTTTTTTTAATATTCCCATATTTTCTGCGTCCTGTTTGTATTCGAGCCAAGAATTTGCCACAGCCATATCAAAAGCATGAGTTATCATACGCAGAGTCCATTTTCGAGATTTCATGTACACGCGGTAATAACTCACAAGTTGGTCGTGTTTGTCCACTCCTAACATGGATTTATTATATAGTTTTATAATTTCTGGTCTTTCGATGTTAATATATTGTTTATTTTTTTTGTCCCAGCGAGAAACAGATTCCGGTTTTCCTGAAGTAATGAAGTTAGATGCCATGGTTATTGCTTTGTTGTCGCACCATTTCAACAGTCCAACTCCTAATGTTGAAGTTACTTCATAAGAGGTTCCTCTCCCCATTTTCATAATAACTTTATCGGATAAAACTGGTGGATTAAAAAATCGATTTATTCGAATTGTGCCTGCTGCATATATTTGACGTGCAGTGAGTGCATAAAATAAATTATACGAAGAAAAAAAATTGTCAAAAAAAAGAAAATGTCGATTTGGCGTAAGATGTTTAGTAAGATCGAGGACAACTGCTCCACCTAGTCCGAAATTTTTTTGTAAATCCTTGTTAATATTAGTTGAAACTCCTTGATAAAGAATCATGTTATAGACAATGCCACTTTGACCACAAAGTAAAAATATTTTAATGCCCCACGGATTCGGTTTTCCTTTCATATATTGCTTTACACTTAATTGGCCTTTAAAAGGAACTATTTGTTCGTCAACACTAATGTTTCGTTCTACTGGTAATTGTTTACATCGATTATTCAGAGCATCAAATAATGGACGAATTTTTACAAATTTATCGGTATTATCACGAGCTATATCCATATTGTTGATGATATGAATATTTTGTCGAATAGAATAAAATCTATTTCTGGGCATTGTATCAGCAATTATATTTACGCGAAATTTTTGTTCCCAGTACATCCCGATCCTAGGGTACTTCAAAACACCCATCATCATTTGAATTGCAATAAAAGATCTTATTTCTAACGGTGATGTAGGTTTAAAAGAAAAATCATTATTTTGAACTGCGTATAAATTTGTATAAAATGATAAGTCTTCGAATATTTTTTGGTCAAAATATTTAGTGAAATATTCGTACGGTTGTGGTATAGTGGAGGGACAATCTATTGGTTCTAAATCTGTTAGATTTATATACGGCTCTTGAAATGGTTTATTTATCCATGTGATATCTTTTTTTTGGACAAATGGAAACTGCACTGGTGTTATATCACAGACTTCATTTCCATACTGTTGAGTTTCATTTGTTGTTAGGTCGTCTTCGTCGTGCAAGTCTATTTCTGTATTAGCCAGCATTTCATCATTATCGAGTTCGGCAGAGAAATCATCATTCTCAAATTTGTTTAATAAATCTTCAAGTTCATTCTCTGACTCACTATTCAATATATCTATATCACTAATTGTTCCATCATCCAAAAAGCTCAAAATTTGTTTTTCGTATATTATATAAAAACTTGAATTAATAATAAAAAATCGTGACGTGCGAGCGAATACGGACGGTACTGATACAGAATATCAACTAAACACAATATAATTGTTTTTGTATTATTACCATTATTACGTCAAACGATATTGACGACAATATCACAAAAATCAATTCTAGAAAAAAACTCAAACAGTTATAAAATTACAATTGAAATTTTACCCGATATTCCCACTGTCCATTTCAATGGACATACCTTTTATCATGTATTACTTGTAGTGTATGATACTAAGGTATGCTTAATCAACAAAATTTTATCATTCCAGATACCTTTTACCAAGAAAAAAATATTCAGTGTTACCAACACTTATATTTCAGTGAATAAGTTAAAATATATTTCAGTCTTTGATAACACAACAGTATACAACAATTTTTTTTTGTATTTTCATTTCTTCACAAAAAACTATATTAGTTAGAAGTCTAAAAATATTTTTATTTTGATTTATACTAGTTTTAGATAAATATATATGCGTAATATGATTAGTTTGTATACATAGAAAATTATAGAAAATAAAATAAAGTCATGTCCATTGCAGTGGACAATGGTAGCGAAAGGGCAAATGATTCATTGATATAACCACTATGTTCTGTAGTTTTGAATGATATATTATTTGTCGTTGTCAGCATAAGCCCAAAGATAATATTTGATAATGATGAAATTAAAACTAATCATACATTATATACTATTTTACCTATTATATTATTATAACTTCTATTTATTTCTAAAAATTCAATGTTTGTTATAGTTTCAAAAAATGTCCAAGCTATCAAATGATAACATTCTAGAATTATTAAATGGTATTTCAGGCAGGCTATTGATTCTGATTTTGGGGGAGACAGTGATGCTGAAGATGCACCATGTTTTGAGCAGAAATCAATAGGTCAAAAAAATAGAACCATGAATACATTTCTACATGGTCAGACTTCGTATTATACCACATCTCCCCTACATTCAAATACTTCATGTGATGAATCTAGTATATCAAACAGTTCTTTAAATATATCTAAGTTATCAAGACTTAGACCTAAACGTCCAAAATCTGCAGTAAATAGCACGGATATAGATACTAGTATCTATATCCGTAGTAAATAGTGATGTTTCTTTACAAGATCCAGGTATAGAATTTGATGATAGTGATGCTGATCCTACATATGAACCTATTTCAACCAGAGATACACTTGGAAATATTTTAACAGACAATAATGATGAAGTACTAAATGATATATTAAATATTCCAGAACCAATAAATATAGACAATATAGACTTGCTTATAAACTTTATAGAAAATTCTGATAGTGAAGATGGTTTTGATATTGAAAATAATGTTTTTCAATTTTAAAAAGACCCACCATTTACTACATTGACATATAATACATTTAATTTCGCTGTATACCAATTGAGTCCCTATACCTGAAGGGAAAAAAAATTATATACTAATTGAGTCCTGGGTACTAACGGGATATATACTAATTGAGTCCGGGGTTAGGAAACTAATAGTATACGAATTGAGTCCGAGGATTATTTTGAGTAAAATATAAAATCAACCGTCCGAGTCCAGACAAAGCGAAAATTATGCCGCACAGCCGTGCCGGGCGTCAAAATGGATGTACTGATGTACAATATACGTATATAATACTATATATACATTTAGTTCATATAATTTTTATGACTTTCATCAGATAATATAGTAACATATTATTATACTATAGGCCGGGAATTTTAGATTTTATTTCTATCGTCACTAGTATAATAATTACCGATATCTACTGATATTGTTCATATCAACTTGGAATTTTTTTTATTATATTACACACTCTAGTTTACGAGGTACACCAAGCATCATGGATGAAGTTATACTAAGTGAAAGAAATAAAACTATATTTGTAATCGACGGATACAAATTTCGTTTTCACAAAAATTTAGCCAATAATCACCAACGCTGGACTTGTTGCAAAAATAACTGTAAGTCATTTTTTAAATTAAATGAATTTAATACTATAGTTGAGAAATCTATTAGTCATAATCATGAACAACCGAGTGAAAATTTAATAAATAGACAGAAAATTAGCAATAAATTAAAACGTAAAGCTTTAGATGATCCAGTTGAGAGACCTTCAAAAATTATTCATAGAGAACTCAGAGAGAATGATACAGATACTTTAAATACCTATGACTTACAATTAATTCGAAAAAATATACATCATGTTAGAACATCAATAATGCCTAAATTACCTAAAACCTTATCAGAATTACATGCAGCTCTCATAGATTTTAACCCGAAGACAAACAAAGACGAGTCATTTATATTAATTAATGACGATACTAAAAGTATAATAATATTTTCATGTGTTACTAATTTAAAATTTTTAATTATGTGTGATACGATTTATATCGACGGAACTTTTAAAAGCTGTCCAATACAGTTTACTCAACTGTTTACTATCCACGGAATGAAAAATAATGACTACATACCTTTAGTATTTTGTTTACTTTTGGACAAAGCTTCAACGACGTATGAGGCTTCTTTTCAATTAATAATTTCAGAATGTCAAAAACTTAATTTATGTTTTAATCCTAAAACTGTGTTTTCTGATTTTGAAAAGGCAATTCATGTTGCCGTAAATAAAGTTTGGCCATCAACAGGACTTAGGGGTTGTCGATTTCATTTGGGACAAGCATGGTTTAGAAAAATCCAATCATTGGGTCTAGTTGATGAATATAAAAATAAAAACTCCGAAATTGGTAAATATTTAAAAACTTTTTTTGGGCTTTCGTTTTTAAACCCACTAGATGTCAATGATTGCTTCACCGATGACTTAATTTCTATTTTACCTCAAGACTATCGAGTGGAATGTTTTACTGACTACATATTAGAAAATTACATAACTGAAAGCTCACAATATCCTCCGGAAATGTGGGCCTCATTTACATATTCATTGGCGAGGACCACTAACAGTTGTGAATCCTTTCATTCAAAAATTAATGCTATGTTGTATTCAGCCCATCCAAACATTTACCAATTTATAAACATTTTGTTGAATGTACAATGCGAAACGTATATAAAAATTAGAAGTATTCATATAATTAATACAAGAAATTCTATAAAAGATAAAGAAAAAGAAATTCAACATCAAATACAGCTATTGCAATCAAACAAAATAAATAGATTTGAATATGTACAATGCTTGTCCCATAAATTTTTACCAATATAAAGAATTATAAATTATTATCATTATCTATATTTATTAAATTATACACAATTAATTATTCATACTGTATTATACCCCTACATTATTATATATTTATATTATAAAATATTTAAAAAAAAAAAAACCATTTTTGACTAAAAATTTTATTTTATCATTATCTATATTTATTAAATTACACACAATTAATTATTCATACTGTATTATACCCCTACATTATTATATATTTATATTATAAAATATTTAAAAAAAAACATTTTTAACCATACCTGTAAAATTTTTTGCTACAGATAGTCCTAAGTCTATAAAAATGGGAAGGAAAATGTTTTTTTTTTTTTAGTTTGACGGGACTCAGTTAGTATTAAAACATGGACTCAATTAGTATTATACCTAAAATTTCACTGGACTCAATTGGTATATACCCTTAAACAACCCGGGACTCAATTCGTCAAAAAAGGTTATACTGGGACTCAGTTCGTATGCAGCCTTTAATTTTAATGAGCCTTATGGACCAAATGTTTGACACAAAATCACCTTTGCAAAATTTTGAAATATTTTTTTCAGATTTTTATCAACATATTGTAGTTCAATCAAACTTATACTGACAGCAATGTGGTAAAAATTTAAACTTAAATGTTGATGAATTAAAAGCTTTTTTAGGTATACTAATAATTATGGGTTTCAATAAATTACCAATTATTCGTATTTATTGGAGTGCTGATGAAAATTTTTACAATCCTCGCATTGCAAATGTTATGACTCAAAAACGGGTTTTAAATATACTTCGTTATATACATTTAAATGATAATAATGCTAAACCTCAAAAGGGTAGTCCCACATTTCACAAACTTTATAAAATTCGTCCCATGATTGACTACTTAAATGATGCTTTTGCTAAACATTTTTCTCCAGATAAACACTTAAGTTGTGATGAAAATATGGTTGTTTTTAAAGAGCGATCAGGAATTAAACAGTACATGCCCATGAAGCCTGTTAAGAGAGGGTTTAAAATATGTGCTTTATGTTGTTCTATTACTGGTTATTTACTTAAGTTCATGGTTTATGAAGGGAAAAAAGAATCTAATGAAAAAAGATCCTTAGGTGAAAAAACTGTTCTTGAAATGGCTAGTAATTATCAAGAGAAAGGGTACTGTATTTTTTTTGATAGGTTTTTTTCTAGTATTGATCTTGTCTCTAAATTATTAAATAGAAAAATATTTTCTTGTGGTACTATGATGCAAAACGGGAAATATTTTCCTAAAAGTACATTAAAACCAGATAAACGTCTTAAGCTCGGAGAATATGATTTTGCTACATCAGGAGAGATATCTGTTTTTAAATGGATGGACAGAGGAAAAAAACCAGTAGTGACTGTATCTACTATTCACAGAGGTGAGGATACAGCTTTTGTTAAAAGAAAAAATAATGTTGATGTTAGGGAAGAAGGTCAATGTCCACTAAGTATAGCTGAATATAATAAATACACAGGGGGAGTTGATCATTTTGACCAACTTCAAGGACGTTATAATATAGCTTGGAAATCTAGAAGATGGTGGTTAAAACTTTTTTATCATTTTTGTGATGCAACAATTGTAAATGCTTATATTATGCATACTACAGATGCTAAATAAAATAAAATAAGACCTTTAAATCAACTACTATACCGTTCTACACTGGCAAATGAGTTAATTGGTCAATTATCTAGTAGGAAAATGGTTGTATCAAATGAGAAAATTCCATCTACTAAAAGAAAGCCAAAAGAAACTGGAGATTGACGAATTATACTGCCAGGAAATAATAGATGGCTACAAAACGTAGGTAAACATTTGCCGATAGCTGGTAAGTATAATCGCTGTAGACTTTGTAGTACCAAAAAATATGTTAAGCGGTCAAAATGTAATGAATATAAGTGTGCTCTTTATTTGGAATGTTTTATACCTTTACATTCCCCCTAAAAGATTGAATAAAACATTTTTATATTGTAACAATAAAAAAGTGATATTGTGTCAACAATTTTTTAACTAAGTATGTTATATATCATATCATTATTATGTTTTAATTATCTATTTGTTAACAATATTAGAAAAAGGTAAGATTCACTATTATACTAAATTATTACGAAAAGACTTAATGAATTATATTATGATATTATTTTATTTTAAACTTTAATTAATTTGTATTTAAAAAAAAATGTTACTTATGTATTCATTTTCTATTATTTCATTGTTATATATATTTATATATATTATATACCAATTAATTTGTTATGCTAAGGAAAGCATTTTTCAATAAATAAGTTGCAATTGAAATTCTTTTATTTTTAAAAATAACATTTTGGCTGTTTTGCTCATACATTGAATTTGATTGTACAAGCAGCGCTACCAGTGGCGCAAATAGGAAAAATGTTTAGGGGGGGCTCAAGCCCCAAAATTACCAAAACCGGTAAAAATAACTTATTAAGAATAACATACATATATTATACTATTATTTTTTGAGGGGGCTTTGAGTTATTTCGGGGGGCTAAGCCCCCCCAAGCCCCCCCTATTTGCGCCACTGAGCGCTACGTTCACAATCAGAACTGCTGGATAAAGTTGAAACGATAGTAACTTATTTTCATAAAAGTACATCTGTAAATAAAAATTTCAATGTTTATCAAACAAGTAATGAGGCCAAAGAGCCTAAAAAGATTCTACAAGATGTAAGTACCCGATGGAATTCCACTTTTTTTTATGCTCGAGCGTTTTGTTGAGCTTGAAACTTCTATTCGAGGAACACTCGGGCTTTTTGACAATTCACCAAATGGATTAACTTCAGACGAATGGAGAGTAATCAAAGAGCTTATCAATATTCTACGTCCTTTTGAAGAAGCAACTTAAGCTGTTTGTGGTGGTAATTATATGACAGCTACTATAATTATTGTTATAGCACAGGGGCTGATAAATGTTAATGAACAACTGCAAAAACAGAATTATACATTAAGGGTCAATGATGCAATAAAAAATATCATAAGTGGTATGAAAGAAAGAGATCGACGGGGAAATATTGAAAAAAGTAAAACTTTGGCCCGTTGTACGTTTCTCGATCCAAGATTTAAAGATGTTCCATTTAGTGAAGTATTGCAACATACAACCAAAACCGAAATCATCCAGTTACTACAGTCATAATATCATCTAGTGCAGTGTTTCCCAACCTTTTTTTACTCAACGCCCCTTTTAGATTTTAAAAATCTTACACCGCCCCCCCCCCATCAATTTTTTAAAATAATAAACGTTTTATTTTTTAATAAGCTATTTAATTTAAGACAAAATATCATTTAATATTTTAATGCTAAAATTTAAATACCTACTAATAATATGAATTATATAATTTGATTTCGAATTTTCTAATATAATTAATTATAACACAAAAAATACTTATGTGACTAATGACTGCCCTGAGGTTGATGGTTTTTATGGAAATTAGTTTTTATTCTACGCAGTTATACATTTCATTACAATCAGTTATAAACAGAAAAATTTTAATGATAGATGAGCGCCGCCTTTAGCGCCCCCCTAATAAAAACGCCCCCTTCAAAATAAAAAATGCCCACAAGTGGGCGGTAACGCCCACGTTGAGAATCACTGATCTAGTGGGTCTGGATTACCTGAGGAGCAATCAAATCCAAATTATTCAACCGAACCTAAAAATAGTTTTTGAATTTGAAGTACTGTAGATACTAAAGTGGCCCAAAAGGAATCTGTTGGCACAAATACATCCAGAGCAATAATAGAAGTATAGCGGTATTAGGAAGACTCACTGCAACAAAGAAATGCAGATCCTTTGAAATGGTGGCAAAAAAATAATCATGATTACCCATATTTGAGTCAGTTAGCTAGGAAAACACTCTGTTGTCTTAGCACATCAGTGCCTTGTGAACGTGTGTTTTCAAAATCTGGGTTATTGATTAGTGATCGGCGTACTTGATTAAGCAGTAATTAAGTACAGATGCTCATGTTTCTGAACCAAAATACCTAATTATAGTATTAAAGTACCTAATTTAACTTATTAATTATTATATTATTTTTTATGTATTAACTATTAATATGTGACTTATTTAAAATTTAAATTATTACCTTTTACGAATTATTCAATCATTGTATCTGTATTACCTATCTAACCTAACCTATTTATTATTTATTATTCATAACAGGATAACATAACAGAATTCTGTTATTCTGTGATAGCAATATAGTAGCTGCTATTTTTCTGTAATAATTTGTTTAGCCATTATGCCAGACGTCTGTGTAGCCTGCACGCTAAAAGTAAATAATGTATTATTGTATAGACATAAAATAGCAATCACTGCTATTATTCAAACTATGTAGCAGTCTGCAATTGCTATGGTAAAATAGCAGTGCTATTATAGCTACTATTGCTATTTCTTACCATCGCTATGTAGTTCGCGCATTTGGCCGACGAACGGCACGAGTGGTTCGTGCCACCGCACGAGTTAGGTACACTCCATAGTGATAACGGTTAGGTCGCGCAGCACTTTTTTATACACTTACAGCGCATTCAGATGACGCAAGCCATAGATAATAACGATTTTTGTATTCTTAAATACAAATACAAGCAACTAAGAAATAATAAAAATCAAGGTGGTACTTGCCTTGTACATCATGCCTGAAAGAGTTAATAACATTACAACAAATTACAACAAACGAAAAAAGATTTGGATTCATGATTTGTGGAAAAAAAGAAAAATTGAAGGCGAATTGGATACTTTGTATGGAGAGTTTGTAGATCACAAAACAAAATTTTTTGAATATTTTCGAATGTCACAGTACTGTTTTAATTTATTATTAATTAAAATTGAACATGATATAAAAAAACAAGATAATTTTTGGAGACAAGCAATAACACCAACAGAACGATTAGCTGTTTGTCTGAGGTATGTATACCTGTATAGATATGTACCTATTGTACCTACTTATAACCAAACTGTATGCGATTATAATTTGACTTAAGAATATTATAATTTAATTAATTAATTTGAGAATAATAAAATTAATCATACAAAATATTTCTTAATTGTATACCTAAAGTAATGTAAAACATTTGAAGCAATTTAAAATTAAAAAAAAAAAAAAACTTAATAACATAATCAATTCAACAAACACCACATTTAAAAGGTTGGTAATATTTTATTATGTGATATCATTATGTATTATCTTTATTTGAAAAATGTGCAAAACATTTAGCAGCTGACTCATTTTCTCCTGGATTTTTGTATTGTATTGTTTTTTTGTTACTTGACTGTGGTACATACAAATTTGCAGGTAAATTTGAGTATATTTCTTGATGCGGTTGTATACTGGTTTGATTTGAAATATTTTGATCAAATTGTGGGCGTGAAGATGACAAAGTTGGTATTAACATATTTTGGGTTCTTTGTAAATGTGTAAGATTTTGAGTTTATGAAGCAATATTTTCGTTGATAAATGGAGTTGGTGGTGGAGACGAATATTGAATAGATGAAATAGTTTAAGTTGGTGTTAAAGAATCGTTTGGCAGAGGTACATTAGTAGAGCTTCAAAATCCAGCAGTAAAAATTATTGCTATAATGAAAAGTGTGTTGTGTTATTCTTGTGCTGTAGTATTGTGTACTAAAAAAACATTTTTTTTTATATAGATGTCATCAAAAAACAGTATATACATTATTCAGATTCAAAAATTGAATTAGATGTCCAGTGTTGGTTTAGGACTGCTAAAACTAGATATGATGGAGAAAAAATTAAAATTTACTATTATAATAAATCCAACTTAAATTTAAATTCTATTAACCTGTAAATTTACATTTTGTATTATTTCCAACCAAGTAGTTCGGGACTTCAATATTTTATTTTATAAGTACACAATAAAATGAATTGTTTGATTATAATTTGTTGTTGCATTAATTACCTATATAATTTATATGATTAAATTTTTTATGTTTTTAACAAACACTGATGATCAATTTGTTTTAGGGTTTGTTGCCCTTCAACCTTGTAGAAGAGTTACAAATATTGGATGCATATCTGATCGGCAATTTAAAAGGCGACTTAAGAATGAACTTGAAGTTAGTAATAATTATAATTATAATAATTCTTGAATCCATTGTAACTCAGTTGAATTTTCATACTTTTTTGTTAGAAAGTTAATAATTGTATCTAAAAAGTGAAATTTTCCTTTAGATTGTCAATCAAATAGTTATTCCAATAAAATAAAACCTTTGAATGAGCACTAAAAAGTAAAATCATCCAATTCAGAAATCAGTTTAGAACCATTATTTAATCAACATTTACAAGAAGAACGTATGTTTCCTGTTATGGCACTTGGATCTTATAATGTATTGATGTAATTTATGTTTTCTATACATTATTAATACATTTTTATGTATGTATTTTGTTTAGGATATTTAAAAAAAAAGTTCATTCAATATTTGAAAAAGAAGTTACTAATGAAGATTCAAATCAAATTTTAATAAAACAACTTCGTAAATGGGCTGTAAACTTTAATGTTTCTCACGAAAGTGCCAACGAGATATTATCTATTTTGTGTGGTATTGATTTAAAGGTACCAAAAGATATCAGAACTATTTTACGTGAAAATAAAGCAAATCATCCTATCACTGAAATTCAAAATGGTTCACATCTGGATATAGGTATATTAAATATAATTAAACCTCATTTAGTTAAACGGATAAAATATATTCCTCATAACACAACAATTAAGTTAAACTTTAATATTGATGGACTACCTTTAGCGAAGAGCTCAAACACTCAGTTTTGGCCTAACTTATTATCATTTACTAATTTACCTATTTTTGTAAAAAAGATTTTTCCCGTTGGTATTTACTACAGTTATAAAAGAAAACCTAGAAATGTAAATTAATTTTTAGACCATTTTTATTTGAGCTTCAAAGCTATATTAAAAATTATTCTTAATTAATGTCAAGAACCATAATGAGTATGCTTTTTAGATATCTCTGCTCTGTCACATAGTAATGATAAATTTATATCTAAATCTAGTAGTTTAAGTTCCTTATTAGAACTACCGATAGATTTGATGAGCACAGTTATCCTCGATTATATGCCTTGTGTTTGCCAAAGGGATAATGAGTTTTGGTACCTACGAGAGAAAAAACCTGTTAAAATTATGGAATAAACAAAATCTAATATTTCTTTGTCATTGTTTAATTTAAGAAAGTCTTACATTAATTTAACATTGTTTCAACTACAATATCATAGTCCTTATCCTCAATACTAATTATTTGGATGTACAAGTACAACACATCTCAATTTATATATCAATTTAAATTTTCAAAAACATATCATTTCAAACGTTTTTAATGAAAAATAATTGAAGACCTTGAGCGATTTAAAAGTTTTTATATTTTATTGTATTACATCGTAATATTCAGCTTATTATTATTTTTTATTTTAATGACTTCAGATTAATAATTAATAGATTATTTTAATTAAATTATCAATATTTGTGTGTTTTAATATATAGGTTATATTGATTATATTCATATAACCATCGGTGAATCAATTAATAGTAAAGTGAGAATGTCTTATTATTTACACCTTTATGTAACTGGTTTTTGAGGTTCGGAGTTATATTGGATTATAACAATTAGGTATGTAGTAGCCAAACGTATGAGCTGTAAAAGCAGAAACATTAATGTGATTACTATATTATATTATGTCTGAGTAAACCTTAACAAATACAGTAGCGTCGTGGTAATCCGAAGGAAAGAGGTCGTTCGAAACGATCAGTTTATCAATTCATTCGGATTAGATACCTATGATTTTTTTTACGTGGAGCCATTCTCGTGTATTTTTTTTGATAAAAATTATATTACTATTAAGTGTGATACGTGATTATACGCGTTATCAACATATGGAATCTATCGACGCATATGTGTAATATGCAGTCGTAATAATTGATATAATTATTATTTTATGGGTCTCTATAAGTACAGGGTCAGAAAACACAAACGCATGTTTTTGAAAATGATGCCACTCTAAAAGTAATTTCAGTAGACAAATTTTTATTATACCTAAAAATATAGAATCATATGCACTATATGCAGTTTCTTTATGTGTAACAAAGTTTAGGTTTTGAAAACAATGTCAGTCATATGGCACTCTTGAGCCGTAATGAAGAAATGCAGGCGCTCGCGAAACGAGCCTATCGTATCGGTAAGCTATGTCCCGGTACTTATCTTATCAATCGTGTGATCTCGTCATACACTCCTTCATCAAGAGTTCGTTGCTTGTATTGATAGACTTTTGATTTTAAGTGACCTCACAAAATTACCTGCTGTCAAGTCAGGGGAGCGAGGAGGCCACAGAAAGCACGTAATGAGATGTCCAGGGAATTTTTAGCGAAGAACTACTGTTGTATAGGCATATATATATAAGTAACTCATATATATGTATATGAGTATATACGTACGTAGATGCGCGTGTACGTATACACGTGTGTATATATGTGTGTATGGTCATGTGCGTATCTACGTATTGTATATGAGTGTAGTTATATAAGTTTTTCTTATTATCCAAAAGACTGGTGTATATAATATTGGAATGTGTTGACTCGGGCAAAATGAGTTCACACTCATTAAAAAATTAGAACACTTAGATTCCCACGATGGTCTACGTGACCAAAAAGGGATAGATCAGCACATCCTAAAGAACTCGGGAAGACCGTGACGGCGGGCCCTGTAAACTGTTCTATTATTCGATCTTATTTCATTGCGTTCGGTCATCGGTCCGATCTGTTGGTAAGCGCCTCTTTTGCGAAGATGGCGAGTGCATCGTAGGTCTTTTTACTTTTAAGGAAGGCTCCATCTTCTGGAGGCCATCCAACGCCTTCTTGTCTCAAGGCGCGTTTAAACTTAAGTCGGGCGATCTTAGTTCTCGGACAGTACATCAAAACATGCTTGACAGTTTCAGGCATCCGGTCGCAAGCACATATGAGGTCAGGAGCCAGCGTAAATCTATGGAGCTTAGCTCTGAAATCCCCGTGGCCGGTAAGGAATTGTGTGGTCCAGTGATCTAGACTCATCGGTATGTTGCACCTAAACTTTACCGATGGAATCATTTTCTGAGTCCAGCTGCCCTTCTCAGATGACTCGTATTTGGTGTGCCATTCTGTCATTAAATTTTCGGTCCTATCTGTAAAGACTGCCTCCGATATCCTAGAGAAGCCCGTTTCAATGCCTGGAATCGAATCTCTAGGTCAAGAGGTAATGTGCCCGCCACAACTCTGAGGCAGTTTGTGGACGACGTAGCGTACGCGTTTGTTATAGCCAGCAGAGGGGCCCTTTGCGCAGAGAGTAACTTTTTTCGGTTTTTTAATAGCTTGGTGCCCTCAGACCAAATTTCGGCCGCGTAGGTGACTCTTGGCAAGAATACACCCCTGTATATGGTCTTGGCAGCTAATCTCTCCATGCCCCATTTAGCTGAGTAGAGGGATCTGACCCGGTTATATACGGGCTTCGATTTCTGGCAAATGGAGACGACATGATCCCAGTAGCTACGCCTAGGGTCAAGGAGTACCCAAGGTACATCGCTGTGGCAGTCGATGAAATCCTGGGGCACCCGCTCCAGTACAGAACCCAAAGCTGTACCCGGGCTTCAGGCCATCTTACAGCGACAGGAGCTGACTCTTCGCAGCGGAAAACTCGAGCTTAAAATCCGCGGCCCAAGTTATTAATTTGTCCAATTCTTTTTCGATGCGGCAAAAAGCAGTATGAGGCCTGGCTGCACCAACCATTATGAGGATGTCATCTGCATAGGACCTTCATTGTGCGGGACTCCGTTATGCGTTCAAAGATCGGTGTCATAGCGACTTTTCATAACGTAGGCCCGAGTTGGGAGCCCTGGGGACAGCGCCTTTCAAGTATCTTGGTGTATTGAATGCACTCAAGATCGAATTCGGCAGATCTATTTTTCAGATATGAGTGGACAATTCTCTGTGTGCCTACGGATGCTCCAAGATTACTTAGTTGCCTTAATAGTGAAGGCCACTGCACGTTGTCAAATGCGCCTGTAATATCCAGGAAGACACCGAATATGTGTCTTGCACTTGACGCATTGACCCAGCTGTATACGTTCTCAATTGCACTAATGGTGGATCTACCCGCAGTGAAACCATGTTGTTCATTGTGCGAGTCAAGGTTCGTCTCGCGCGTCAATTCCCCTATTATTACGGATTCGAGTGCTTTCCCCAGGATAGGCAGGAGACTAATAGGTCGGTAGGATTTAACCTCACCGAGATTTTCCTTACCAGGTTTAGGTATAATTATCAATCTCGCTGCCTTCCAGCGGAGTGCTGGAATGTCCCATTCTGAAGGCAATTTAGGAACAGATCTGTTATAGTATCCCTGAGAGGTGTCCATGCTTTCCTGAGAATGCCTGCCGTGATACCATCCGATCCAGGAGCGCTATTTATTTTCATCTTCCAGATGGCAGTTTTTATAATATCCGGACTTAATTCATCTTTATAAAGTATTGGGCCCTGGCTTTAGATTTATCCCCATGCGGATCTGAAGGGACAAATGTCTTGAAAATTAGGTCCGCCGTCTCACGGCAATTTTTGGTTGGGGAGCCATTTGCACCAGAAAGCGTGCTGGGCATGGATTTATTTGAATTACCGCGTTTTGCCCACGAGAAGGCTTTCCCCCAAGGGTATTTGTTGAAGTCTCCCGCAAAGCTCTTCCAAGCGGCCCTCTTATGATTCCTGGTCTCCGTCAAGAATTCGTTTCTTAATTTATTGTAGGCAGGTCTGTCATTATTTATTAGACCACGACGCCTCTGTCAGACTACATTTTTTCGAAGAGTGGACAAGACTGGAGACCACCAAGGCCTTCTGCCTACCCAATCGGCGGGTTTCCTCTTAGGGATGGACCTATCCGCCGCCGTGATTATCGCGCAGATGATTCCATTAGCTGTGGAATTTATATTGCTGCTGCTGTCAGGTATTCGACCGACTTCTCCGAGTAAAGTGGTTCTAAAGAGATCCCAATTGGCAGATCTAACGTCATACCTGATCTCCGCTAGAACGCGTTCAACTGGGTTTTTCACGGACAGGCTGAAGCTAATGATCCGATAGTCACTGTCGGTCAGTTCCAAGAATGTCCACTCTTTTATAAGTCCGGCCGTATTGGCTGTGGACATCGTAAAATCTATGTTAGATGTTCGACCATCTCGACGGCAGAAGGTATTTAATATGGCAGAGCAGTTATGGACGATAAGGCCATGTTTTTCAATGAATTGTTCTACAATCTGTCCTCGGCGGTTGCGTTTATTTGAATTCCATAGTTTTGAGTGACTGTTATTATCGGCACAGATAATCGTCCTCTTTTCTTTCGCCATAATATATTCAAGTTGCTCAACGTGAGCAGACGTCGGTAGATTGTACTTAAAGTATGCACAGACTAGCACGACGTGCTCGTTGTTATCACTGCCATAGGCGACTTTAATAGCGACCATAAAGTTTGATGATAAGAGTTGCTTACTTTTAACGCTTGATATCTGTTGGTAAGGGCTATATGATTGCGGCACTCGTACTTACGCTGATATGTGATTTGCAACTTTCAAAGGCAAATACCTTCCCGCTGCAGACTAGTGGCTCTTGTATGAGTAGATAATCAATTTTATTCTTTTTGCAAGCTTCCCAAAGTTGATGACTCGCAATGCGGTCCCGGTTTACATTTTGCTGGTAGATTTTAATTTGTGATAGATTCATGATGGTACTAATTATCCGGGAACCGAACACCCGAAGTCCGTGTAACGGTTAAGTTGCCTAATAGCGGCCGCTCTCGAGGGACACTTAGTAGATGCCGCATTAATGGGTCTTGCTACGACAATTGGGGCACTTTAAAATTTGCACCGTACACTTCCTTGAGTCGTGTCGTTCTGAGCACTTTTTGCATCTAGGCAGTTCTTCCCTGCATTTTAGGGCCGTATGGCCAAAACCCAGACAGTTATAACACTGGGTAACCGAGTCATAGATTTTCATCTTGCACTTGGTTAATCCCAGGTATGCAAATTTGCCCTCTGTCTTCGGCAGCGTTTCTGGGCGACCTCAATTACCCAGTGAATGGTATGACCTTTGCGGAGTCTTAGCATAAACAAGGGTTTAATGCTAGGTAGCTCCTTTTCGCCTATCTGGAGAGAAATTTTCTTGCTCAGAGCCCATGGTATATCGTCTTTGTCAAGGAGTCTGTCGACAAATTTTATTATCACCCTTGGCTGTCTTGGAGCTCTTTCGATCAAGTTTGTAGTGCGGCGAAGAGCAGCAACGGTTTCGGCATCTTCGGGGAAGAGTATCAAGCCGCCGTTCTTTGTTTTAATTGTCTTGATTTTCGGGTTAGGTATCTTTTGTTCTATGGACTTGCGGAGATCCTTCCATCCCTCGTCATCCGTCGTGACTTCAAATCTAGGACCCACCCTGGCAGATCTGGCCTTATTTGTAGACTTCGCTTTCGCTTTTATCTTTTCTGTATCACTGTTTGTAGTCAGCTTTTTTTCTTTTTAAAGTTTTTCTTGTTAAGTGCATCTCTGATCTGACAATCATGTACAGGAAACACTATTTAGTTTTCTTAATAGGGATACCTTTGACATCTGTAGAAGAGTACACTATATATCATCCCATTCCCTTACCTATTCAATATGATGTAAATAGCATAGCCCTAATTGCTCCTGAGGTCGACTACCTAGCACTAAGTAAGGATAACGAAAATTTTGGTTCCCTAGGGGAGAGCCAATGGGAATCATGTGCCAAGTTAGAATCCTACCATCTCTGTAAAGGTGACCAACCAACCCACTATCGATCAGGTTCCAACTTGTGCGAATTGTCACAGTTAAATAACTTTCAGAGCCCTTTGAATCGGCTATCAAAGGCTAATTCGTCGCTGTACTACACTAAAGCAGAGTATTGTACGATTACATGCACAGATCCTCCACAAGCCGCTAGGGTTGAGATCTCGGGGATGGGTAGGTTGACTACCTTACCATTCTGTGAAATTCATACAGAAAGTTCCATTCTGAGCTCGTCGTTTGAAACCAATAGGGATGTAAACCTAGATTTCATACCAGAAAATCGGAAATTCGATATAAAATCAACGATATCGAAAACTCTTGGCACAGTGATACCACAGAACTTTTCGAATGTAAAAATATTTGAGAATTTTAACTCTTTAGCCCATAAAGCAATAGAACTAAGTAAACTCGAACATAGAACAATAGAACCATTATTTATATTTAAATTAGAATTCCACATTACTATCCTTTATCGTTCATTAACCATTTCTATTTATAATAATATGTGCAATAGTCATACGATTTAGGAATACAATTGTAAAAATGTATAGCCCGGAAATAGCGGATAACATTACAAATAAGGATCAAGACGACCCTTAAGCTTGTATAATTATTGCTTCATTGTATCACGCTTAAGTTAAAAGTAGAAATTAAGTTAGTTTAAACCTTACAGACACCATATGGCAGTATTGTAACTAGGTGTACCCGTAGTTTAAGAAATTTTTATAAATTAATAACTTAGGTCGCAGGGACTGCTCCCGTTTAACGCCGGGGGTATGCTGTATAGGCATATATATTTGTATATGAGTATGTATATACGTACGTAGGTGCGTGTGTGTGTATACACGTGTGCATATTAGGAAGACCCTATGTTTACTCTTGTAATTTTTTTTTTCATTGTACAATTTGCGGCACCACCTAATTTTTTGTTACTACCCTAAAAAATAATAACTGCGAAATTTGAAATTAATTGTTCAATTTAAAGCCACGCCCCCGGGCACATGAAGTTTAGTAATTTTGTCATTTTTTAAAATATTGTGCTATAACTTTTTTTTTCAATTTATCAACAATATGATACATAATATCAAGTTGCAAATGTTGTGAAGATTTTAAAAATATTACTTTTGACACTATGACATTGTTTATTACCGACATAATTACAATTTTGTGTAAAAACTAAGTAAAATATGTAAAAATCAGGATAATTTGTATTTTTTTGTTTTATTACTTATAATAGTAAAACGATTAAAAATAATAAGTACAGAAAATTATGTTTAATTACAATTTATTTTGTAATTTTTCTTTTTTACAATTAGGAAATATTTTTCTGTAATCACTCACAATTTATAACACAAATTGTTTTTGTTCTTCATTGGTAGTGAGTATATCAAATTATAGTCATTTGTTAACTTTATTCCCCTCTCGGCTGTATCGTTGAAAACTCTAAGTTTAGAGACAATTTTCAGTGCATTTTGATATGATAAGTTTTCGCTCCAAGTTGATGGGTTATTTAAAAGAAATTCGGTATCTAAATTAAATATTTAAAAAAAATCTAGTTTCGCTTGAGGCAAAAATTTCAATATCGTTTTTAACAAATTCTGGAATATTTGATTCTTTTAAATTTAGTCGCTTGCTTTTTCCGTTTGAATCTATTTTATTATTTAAATTAATAATCATTCTTTGTTTTGATGCTATAGAAATATATATATCAAAAAATGCCAATGCAACTGCTTCAGGAGTTAGATACCACAAATGGTTTCGAAATGTATGCAGTTCTAATCGAGCTGTAGTTATACAATTTTCGTATAAAAACCAAATCTCCATATGGTGCCATTGTAGTATAAGGTACATAAGGAGTCCGTTTTTTTCATTTATACTTAATTCAAATTCATTATGAAAGATATATATTTTAAGACAATAAATGGCTTTTGCCATTCACTTTGCATGGTGAATTGCACCCGGGGTACGAAAAAGTATTATATTATTTTTTTATCGCCAAGAAAAACCATTGATAACTCAAGTAACTCTTTGTAATCGTTTCGAGGTTGTTCAATTTGTCTATGTTCTTTTACAAATCGTTAAATTCTCAATATATGTGGGCTTATAATTTCTTTAATATTTTTGTCTGGAATACCTGGAGAAAATTTTTTTTTATTTATTTTATTCCATGATTGCTGGAATCTTTTGAAAATAGGAACATCTTTTCCTGATGATTTATTTAATTTTTCATCAAAAACACTTCGTAAAATTATCTCATAAATATGATGTCTACAAGGTAAATAAAATAATTTTTTTTCTAAAAGTCGTTCTAATAATACACAAGTACCACCCAGTCGACCACTATTAACTGCAGTTGTATCAAATGATAGCGATTTAATTGAATTTTGAATATTCCATTCGATTAAGATATTATAAATAGCTTTTGCCTGTTCGATTGCTGTTGCATTATTTAAAGCAGGTACACCTAAAATTTGTTCTGTATCACCACTCGAAATTAAAATGGTAAGTCTATCAATAACATTTTTTCCAATCAAATTAGGTAGTAACTTTCCATCCCAGTGTAAAACGACAGCTTGGAGATCACTTTCTATGAATTTATTTTTAATTAAATTTGCTCTTTCTTTACGCAAAATTTGGCGACAACGTTGAATTGACGTTCTATTTATAATAAATTCTTTGATATTTTCTCTTAAAGCCTCTACTATGGCTATAATAATATGGATCGCCTCCCTATCACTTACTTTGCAATTGTCTAGTGCGCAGACGAGTTTAGGAGTAATCATGTTTTTATGTCTTCTTTTTCGTTTTAACGATGCAGGTCCAGCATCAGCAATTTCCACAGAACTTGAAGATTCATCTATTTCCATAGCAGTAGAAGATAATTGTATCTCTATTAAACTTCTTAAAATAAATGTAAAGAAATAATAATAAATCATAAATAAAATTAAAAATTAACGTTTAAAATTACCTTCAGTTTGAGCACTTCGCTTTTCTTTTACAATTGCTTTATTTTTTTGTTCTATAGAAAGATTTTCTTTTCGCATATTTGTATAATCAATACCGTACATATATCCAAGACGTCCTTTTTTTCGTTGATTTAATAAAAATTGTCTATCTGTTTCAAGCTTCGTCATATTTTGTAGAGCATCTGCATGGGCTACGTCGAATAAATCATTAAATTTTGAAATGAAAAGTTCTTTTTTTTATGACTAGCTGTATTTCTACCAACATGTTTTTGAAGTGTTCTCCACTCTTCATATAAATCTTCTACTTTTGTTATATAATGTTTTTCTAAACGAACTGAAATACGCACTTTTCCCAAAAAACTAATACTTCTCAAATAATTAATCTAACACTTTCGCGAAGATTCAAATTTACTACTCGCATATTAAAAAACAAAGTTCTTAATACTGTTAAGTTAGAAGGTAATTTACTTCCTGATATTTTATTTGAATGATTATTAATTAAATAAATTTTCTCACGTAATAATATAGAAGACATTATTTAACGTGAAATAATGACGACAGTACCTATTATAAGATACTATGAAACATAAGTACAAAATCAAATTTATCTAACCAACACTATACGTCAAATGACAGTAAAAGGTACAATATTATTATTAAATGTGAACCAGATTTTATAATCTTATATATTTTATATAATATAATATGAGTTTTTACAACAGTAATTACAGGCTGACATCGATTAGATTATAATTAAATAAAAATAATATGGTGGATTATAACGACAAAAATTTAAATTAAAACTATAAATATATTTATTTTAGTTATTATTTAGAACATATTTTAGTTTTAAGCAATTTTGTATACATTTTATTTTATTTTATTTTGAATATGTCTACTAGTAGACATATACTAGCTAGTATAAGTAATAAAACAAAAAAAATACTAATTATCCCGAGTTTTACATTGTTTACTTAATTTTTACATAAAATTGTAACTATATCGGTAATAAACGATGTCATGGTGTCAAAAGTGACATTTTTAAAATCTTCATAACGTTTACAATTCGATGTTTGTTATTTAATTTTATTTTTATTGAAAAAAAAGAGTTATAGCACAATTTTTAGATTTTTTCGTAAAAAATAACAAAACTACTTAAGTGCCCAGGGGCACGGTTTAAAATCAAACAATTAATTTCAAATTTTACAGTTCTTATTTTTTTTTTACAAAAAATGGTGGGGGGGGGGGGTGCCACGAAAAATAATTAAATTTTTTTTAAGGGCCATCCTAGTGCATATGTGTGTGTATGGGTGTGTATGGTCATGTGCGTATCTACGTATTGTGTATGCGTGTAGTTATATGTTTTTCTTATTATCCAAAAGACTAGTGTATATAATGTTGGAATGTTGACTCGGGCAAAATGAGTCTGAGAACACTTAGATTCCCATGATGGCCTACGTGAATACGTGATCAAAAATGGCTAGATTAGCACATCCTAAAGGCCTCAAAGAGATCGTGACGACGGGTCCTGTTGGGGGTCAGTCAGTCGAGTCTGGTCGAGAGTGTGAGCAATAACCGTGTTGTTCAGCAGAGTATCTTTTTAACAGTCTTAGTAGAACCTCTTATAGTTTTAATCAGAGCATTTCAAAATATCTTATAATTATTAGTGTGCAAATATACAATTAATTTGTGCTAAATTCAATAAAGCAGTAATATTATAAATCACGCAATTTCCGTGTTCTTTATTGATACCAATAACAACGTTTGAACGTCTTACGTCGGTGAACTACACTTCACTATCATTAAATCACACCATATTGACAATTAATACTGCACATTATCAGCTTTACAACGAGCCGTCTACCACACCGATTGGACTTCTCCAATTGAAGTATTAATAATTTTAAAAACACGAGGTTGTTCTAACGGACCCTGTACATTAATAGAACAGTGACGATGTACGTTTGATGTCGTTTGGGTTACCGCATCTTTCGGGTCACGCGACGCTACTGTATATATTGAATTTATTAAATAGGTATTTACCGCATGAAAAAACGATAAATTTACAGAAAAAAAACCGCATGCTGAAACTTTAAGTTCTCTGCTCATAATTTGGTATGTGAATGAATTGATCTAAAAATATAAATTTTAAGAAATGTATATTATAACTCGCTAATATCCTATAGTAGGGGTTGCCAACCAGTCAACCGCAATCGATTGGTCGATCTTTCTAGGAATATAGGTAGGTCGTTGTAAAAATTAATTTTACCATTTTCGATTGATTACGTAATAAAAAATTGATTAATGTGGATTATTCTCCAATTATTTTTCTTTGAAGCTTAGAACTTTTTTTTTATTTGCTTATCAAACAAATCTTCTAAAGACCTAAATTCTCAATTCGCCTAGATGTCAATTACCAGAAACTTAAAATTTCGAATATAGCTCATTTGTTTGAAAAAGTTGGCAACCCCTGTTCTATAGTATGTATTACATTTATTTTAATATATAGTATTTATAATTCGTAAAAAAAGAAGTTTATATGTAGAATATTTGATAGTAATACGTTATATGTATTAACTGCCGTCCTAAGGAAGAATGCCGTAAGTTTCCTTCACGACAATACGAGAAAAATGAGTTTTTATGATTAGTGATTTTTGCTAGTTCTATTTTCATAAATATAACATTTTTCAAAGTAAAATACATAGTTTCATGTGGAAATATACTCGATGAATGCAATGGAACTATTCAATTGTATTTAAAAATTTTATTTCACTAAGATATGCTTGTTTTGATACTCATACTAAGTACGTTATTAATTATTTAGAATAGTTTACTTGACAAAAATACCGTAATTCTGGTTACAGCTTTTTTACGTAGCATACCAAAATGTACTAATCACTAACGATTAAAGAAATAACTACGTATATTATATCGGTAAATATACCTATTATAAAATTAAATTTTGACAATATTTCTGAGTACAATACGATGAGTTTTTTTTAAAAAAATTAAAATTTTGAAAGTTAAAGGTTATTTAAAAATGTTGTAATTTATAGATATTTCTAAACTATATAGGTAATTAAAGTTGTATTGGAAATAATGGATAAAACTCATCGACTTGTACTCAGAAATATTATCAAAATTTAATTTTATAATAGGTACCTATGTTTATTCTAGAACCAAAATTGAGCGAATTCTACTCAGACTGCGTAAATGCGTTTTGTTTATGTTGCGCATGGGTTAGAGAGAGAAAACAAACAATGCGCTGACATCCTCTTAATGAAAATATAAATGTAGGTATAAATAATATTACTATACTTACCAACATGATGGTGGAAATATCTAAATTATTGTTTTTCAGTATATTTCTTAATGATATAAGAACTGAATTGACAGCCTGTTGAAGAAAAATATTACTAATATTTTGTTATTTATATATTACCAAATAGACAATGGTAATATAAATATGTAATTATATTTAGTAAACGATTTACTATGATATAGAAATTTCTTGATAATTATTAATTTGTAATTTCGTAAATATAGTAAACAATTGTGAACTGCAGATGTCACTGGCCGTTAGACCACAGAATAGATTGAATCAGAAATGAAACTCTGACCACCCAAAATTTTATCCACCATATTAAAAATGGTTATCATTGAAACTGTAGCGACACCGATTGTCACCACTTTACTGGTCGACCCGTCCAACCGGCGTTACCATTTTTAATACGTGAATTTTACCTTTTATTTTATATTCGTTCCTAATATTTGAATTGTAATCGTTTTTATATTTTTACATGTATTCGAATATTGTGAATTTTATACATGTTTGTATTGTCGCGACGCAGCGATCGCGCCCCCACTCCGCGCAGAACGCGCAAAATCGTCCCGCAAAAGGCTACGACACATTTCGCGAACTCAAGCTCTTTCTTTTTGCTCCCGACGTTCGACCGAGCCACAACGCGATCGGTCCGACCGAACTTATATATCGCCGACCCGAACCCGACGTAACGCGCCATCTTGTAAATGCACAATCTTGCAAAACCACGCGCATCGACGACCGTTGTATCGAGATATAATGACCGCCGACTCGACCCGTCCGGTACGCGCTACGAAGCGCACGGTCCCGTTACATGGTGTCGGCACCGATGCGGTCGGGACATTTGCGGTCGGTACCTTTTGCGTGACATTTGCGGTCAAATTATTTCTAACTACCTGAATATAAGATTTGGGTGCTAAATATAATATTTATAAACTATATACTTAATTTATGTTAATATGTATAATATAATACTTTTTTACTATATTTGATATAATTATATACTTGTCAAATATATTATATTTAAACTTCCCTTCACACTTTTCCAGGCTTAGGACTGGCAGTATTTTTTACTGGCGTGTTTAAAAATGTACGTAATAATATATTTGTCAATCACAATTCACTGTATTTACATAAAAAAATTTAAAAATATTTAGTATTATAAAAAATGCACATAATAATATATTTGTCACAATTCACAGACTCACAATATATAATAAACATAACCTTATTCTAATTTTTGAATAATAGCTATTTTTTTTAAGCATTTTTCTAAATCATTATCTAATTCATAGTCTACTAATGTTTTTCTAATTCTTTCGTCTAATTGTATGTACATTTTTTTTCTCCTTTTACCTTCCATATTCAAGTAGCTTCTTTCATATAAAAGTTCCGCATTTTCAGTCTCTTTTTTAAGACAGCTATATAAGTTCATAAACGTTGGTCGCGGTGTATTTAATATTTTATTTAGCTTACTATTCCAACCCTCAACAATATTATTGGTTCTGTGTCTTCTTTTATGACAGTTCCACATTCCCCTTGAAATAATTGGATTTTCCAACCACTGCTCAATAAAATAATCATAAAATAATTTAAGTTTATCATTATCAGGTGTATTACTCATTATAATAATCCAACCTTCGTCTATGTCACTAATTGGAATATGAGCTAAAGCAGAACACATTCTAACGTGTAATCGAATATCTGCATTATTTTTGTAAATACTTGCTAATCCAATATTTTGAATTTTTCTCCAAAGTGCTTGATTAAAATGAAAATTGCAACCGTGTATTTTAGCACTAGGAAATATTTGTGTAATTGATTGAATAGTCGAGACTTCAAAATCTAATGTAAAAGATTCAGGATTAAAATTTGGAATATGTGTTTTAACCATCGAAAATAAACGTTCGTAAACCATTTTTGTTTTATTCGGAAGTAATATATATATCACAGGAATTATATTTATTTCTTCGTTCGTAGACCCAATATCTATATGTATAGTGTAAATTTGGTAAAATTGTTTACTACAACTTTTAAATGTACCATCTACAAAACAATATTTTCCTTCAGATGCAATTTGTCTACATTTAATTGAACACAATCCTATAATCCTATTTTCTTCTCCGTCATCAAATAATACAAATTCGGAATCGCAAGGTATAATAATATCTTCTCTTAATTTAGGATCCAATGCATTTCCGAGTGATTTACGCCGTATACGATTCAATGTTGTTTTTACCGATGAGTAAACTGGAATTTCAGTCACTAAATCTAATCCCTGTTCTAATAATGGTGTAAATTCTTCTCGAAAAATTTGAGCGGGAGAACTTGTTGTATGAAGTGTACGTTGTTTTGCAATACTATATTTTTTTTTTACTTCAATTTTTGCTAAGTCATATTTACATTTATGATTGGTAACACTTACAACTTTATTACCTGTCGTTTTTAATCTTCCTTTGCATTTTTCATTTTTTTTCTCATTCAAGCAAACCCAGGTTATAATATTTGCGTTATTTGTTCGATACTTTCTATATTGATAGTCGTCGTGTATAGCTAGAGGATGACCTTTAGTTGTCTCTATCACTTCAAACGAATTATTCATTTTTAATTTAAATTTTAAATCAAAACACTGTTAACAAATCGAACTGTAGGAACCAAGGCGTACACAATACTAAATTACTAAACACTGAGTGTTCAAGATATAATATAATTATCACTTATCGAGATATTTCGATACCAAGTTCGACGACCTTTGTACGGAATAAGCTCGGCAAGTTCAACCGCCGTCCCCTCCACTCTTGTATGAACGACAACCGTGGATGTCCACCTACGCACTGTACTGTCTGTTCTTCCGCGACCGTTGTACGAGACGTCGCCTTTGTCGCGTGTTAACGAATGATAATAAAATAAAATAAAATATATCGCCTTATCGGTATTGACATCGAATATCCACAATCAACCAAACGGCTGTATCACAAATTTTTGGTTTATCCTGTATAAATAAATATCACGGCCAACACATTTTCATACAATTGCGTATAACGTGTAAGTACAATGAATTGTGATTGACAAGTATATAATTATATCAATTATAGTAAAAAAGTATTAATAGTATTATATTATACCTATTAACAAAAATTAAGTATATAGTATATAAAATATAATATATAGTACCCAAATCTTATAGTCAGGTAGTTAGAAATAAATTGACCGCAAATGGCACGCAAAAGGTGCCGACCGCAAATGTCCCGGAACCCCGTTACATCTCCCGATCATGTATTTCCATGTATTCCTAACGCAAAAGAAAAGTGACAGTACCATCATCAGAAAAAGTATTAAAAAGAAAACGTTCAAAAAACAATGGTGATTAGATAGATGTTAAGTCAAAAGTTCTCCTAAACAAAGGGAAAGAGCATGTGAACCAAAAAAATAAACTAATAAAGGAAAAGAAAATGGGACCACCATGCATACTAAAGTGTCGTAGTAAATGTTATGAAAAACTAAACTATATTGATCGTAAATCAATATTTGATGCATATTGGGAATTAGGTGACCATACTAGGCAATGGGATTTCATTGCCCAACATGTTAAAGTAGTAAACAAAAAACAACAAATGGATAATTCTTCTGAAACACGCAGGAACTTTTCTAGACAGTATACATTAACAATAAACCATAAAGAATTTAAAGTCTGCAAAAAGATGTTTCAACAGACTTTAGGAATTTCTGAAACGGTAGTCACTACCGCTCTTTCTAAACTCAATACTTTACCAACCATAGGAGGAGATATGAGAGGCAAACATCTTTCTCGTCCTTATGCTATACAGGGTTATATCAAAAATGATATCAAAGAGCACATTTCAAGCTTCCCAGTTGTTGAGTCTCATTACATAAGAGAAGATTCAAAACGGAAATATCTTGAAGCTGGTCTATCTGTTTCAAAAATGTATAGATTGTACATAGAATGGATGAAAGAAAAACCTACTAATTCTACTGCAATAAATGCCACTTATAGGCAGTATAATGATGTTTTTAATAATGATTTTAATCTGTCTTTTTTTTAGCCGAAGATAGATCTTTGTGATGTGTGCGAACAGTACAAACTAGCCAGTGATGAAGAAAAAAATAATCTACAAATTTCTTATGAAGACCATATTTTAAACAAGACATTAGCAAGAAACATAAAAAAAGCAAATAAAGAAAGAGCTGAAATTGATTCCAAATTTTGTGTAGCTGTATTTGATTTACAGAAAGTGTTAACTTCACCGCAAAGTGAAGTTAGTAGTTTCTACTACAAGAGAAAGTTTGCCAGCTATAATTTTACCATTTATGACATTGGGCAAAAACAAGGGTATTGTTTTATGTGAATTGAAACAGATGCTAATAGAGGTTTAAATGAAATATCAACATGCTTATTGAAGTTTATTAAAATTATGAAGGAAAGTGGTGATGAAGAGTTCAGTTTGTTTTTCAGATAACTGTGCAGGGCAAAATCGAAACAGATATATTTATGCTATGTGGGAGCATGCAGCTTTTACACATAAAGTTAATATTAAACATACATTTTTAGAGAAAGGACACACGCAAAACAAAGGCGACAGCATGCATGCAACCATTGAATGCTCTAAAAAAAAAAAAACAATATACATTCCAGCCGAATGGTTTACGTTAGTAAGATTTGCAAAAATACATGGAAAACCGTATGTAGTGTTTGAATAATCACACGAGGACTTTTTAGATTTTAAACCCCTGGTAAAAAATTCTCAATTAAATTGGAAAACATCAACGGATAATAATGCAATTAAATGGAATAGTGTAAAAGAAATAACCACATCACATAAAACACCATATACTATTAACATTAAGTACAATTTAAATAGTACAACAAGTACTATTACTATGAACATGTTAGCTAAGAAAAGAAGAGGAAGGTTTCAAGAGCGTTTTGCACCATTAAGAGCCTGTAATGAAAAATTACCAGTTGATAAAATGAAAATCAATGATTTATTATCTATAAGTAGCAAAGGCCTCATACCATCTTGCTATCATGATTTTTATAAATCCTTAAATCCGAAATAATTTGTATTATAATATTCAAATATAATTTCACTGTTTAATAATAATAATAATATTAATACCTATATCAATTTATTTCTAATAATATTGTTTTTCCATTAATATTATAAAGTGTTGTTTCTTTTTTTTAAATATTAATTTTATAAGTTGTTTTACTTCAATAAAAATTTTGTTATAATTATATTGAGTTGTCTTATTATTTTTATTAACAAGACATTACAAGGGTTATTACTTGACTTATTATTTTTATTTTTATTTTTCAACGAAAACCGTTGTAACTTGACTTACGTTTTTATTTTTATTTATTTTTTCCATCGAAAATAGTAGTAACTAGACTTACGTTTTTATTTTCATTTATTTTCCATCGAAAATAGTCGTAACTCATATTTTTTTTTAAACCTATTTTTTATGGTCAACAAAAAGAGTTAGCAGAAAATAGAATATGTGGATTTTAAGAAAGAACCTGAAAGATTTCAAAATAATTTTTAAATTTACAATTTTTGAAAACCAGAATAAGATTTTATTTTTGAATGTTTATAAGTATAGTATTTCCTGAAAATTTTGTAAAAGTGAGTTACGACACTCTTCGTTGGGGGCGTCCTGCATGCAAAGCTAATTTATTGGACGTAAACACTAATATCTCAGATTATCTTCATCCAAAACCATACTTAGGAAATGCATTCGAGGAGAAAATGGAATGTCTCAGTACAAACAAATTAATAAGTGAATCAAATGAAAAAATTTTAAGAAGTGTCTGTGTAAAATTTATAGTTACTCTTATCAATCAACTTAAAAGTCAGTTACCAAATAATATTGAAATTTTGAGGAAAGTTTCATTGTTTAGTCCAAAAAACTGTTTAAATCCCTTGAAAGATTCGATAACTAATTTAGTTAAGCTTATGAAATTTAAAAATGTTGATAACATAGAATTTCAATGGAGAAAACTACGTTTAATTCAATGGATCAACACAAAAAGTACTGCTGAACTTTGGTCAGAGATCGCTGAGTACAGAGATGCAAGTGATGAAAATCCATTTAAAGAATTGGTGGACCTTGCTTAATGTTTACTTGTGTTACCTTGGTCAAACGGAGAGGTGGAAAGAGCTTTTAGCCAAATGAATATTGTCAAAAACTCGCATAGAAATCGTTTATCTAATGATATGACAAATAGTATTTTAACCATTCGTAGTAGACTCAAAAGAATGAATAAATGTTGTCATGACTATGAACTTCCAACTGACGGTATTGGAGAAATAGGTGACATAATTTATTTTGAAATTTAATATAAAAATGTATTAATCGTAATTTTAATTTTAGGTACACTAGCTGCTTATCGTGCACATACAAGTCCGCTAAGTCCAGTGTGTAGCTCACATGAATATAATATAGAAAACTTAGAATCTGATCCAGACGATCCTCTTGAAATATAATATAATATATATAACTGTTATGTTCATAATTTAATGATATTAATAAAGATTATAAAAGCAAATTATTTCTATAGGCAATTCAACATTTTAATATTTTATACTGACAATATTAGCTATAGATTACTAAATTCATATATAAATTATAGAATACATAATCACAACATACGATATTATCTACATTAAAAAAAAATAACAAATGAACATATTTTACGAGGGTTTTAAAGGGTAATACATGTGTTTATCATGAGAACTATTTACATTATTCTAGCGGATTTATGTTATTTTTCAGCTGAATTTTGAAAAACAATTTTTAGAGGAATTTTAGCGGAATTTTTATCTTAAGTTAACTGGAACTAAAAATTTGAGTTGGCAACACTGCCGACGCCGACACTTTTTTCGCGTCCACGAGACAGATTAGTCGCTCATTCACGGCACTCCTCCTGTTCGCCTGTTGTTTTTTTCCTTTGACACCTGTTTTCCCGAACATGGGGTCACGCAACGACGCGCCCACCTTCGGAAACGAGCAAGCTCCACAACGAGCGTCACGCTGGTGGCAAAACCTTCAAGCGTCAAGCGACGAACCGGCATGGTCGTGCGACATAGCTGCGTTGCATGCGCGCGTCGACGCATTGGCCGATCTGGTTTTCGACCGGCAAATGGAAGTCCGAAATCTTTCCGCATCATCGACGGACATCGCCAAGTCGATACGCGCCGTTTTTCCGACAATTAGCCACGCCGTCGAACCGCCACCGGCACCCCCGACGACACTCGCCCAACTGGGGTCTGCTATTACCACCAGAGGTATGGCGACTACGCGGTGTCGTGCCGTTTGTCATGCGCCAAACTCAAAAAACAATCACTTCTTAAACCGTCTAAATAATTAAATTAAGACATAAATTCACTCTTTCATCTTTTCGGCCTCGTCAAAATTATATTCTCACGTTAAACTTTCAAAATTCACCGGCAAAATCTCTTTTCAACATCGTAAAAATTTCAACATTCAACTTCAGATAAAATTTCAACTATTTTCAACAACATCGAAATTTTCCCGTCCGACATCACTGCAATCAACACGAGCCTCGACCAACTCCGAGCGTGTTTTTACATGAATTTTACATATTATTTTATATTCGTTCCTAATATTTGAATTGTATTCGTTTTTATATTTTTACATGTATTCGACTATTGTGAATTTTATACATGTTTGTATTGTCGCGACGCAGCGATCGCGCCCCCACTCTGCGCCGTACGCGCAAAATCGTTCCGCAAAAGGCTACGACACCTTTCGCGAACCCAAGCTCTTTCTTTTTGCTCCCGACGTTCGACCGAGCCACAACGCGATCAGTCCGACCGAACTTATATATCGCCGACCCGAACCCGACGTAACGCGCCATCTTGTAAATGCACAATCGTGCAAAACCACGCGCATCGACGACCGTTGTATCGAGATGTAATGACCGCCGACTCGACCCGTCCGGTACGCGCTACGAAGCGCACGGTCCCGTTACATCTCCCGATCCACGACGAACGAGCACCTCAAGTCATTGCGACTTCGACCCGCTCTCGTCACGCCGATTTATACGCCTCCGACGTTCCCGGTCACGCGACCTAAGCTCGACGACTTTCGTCCCTTCGCACAACCGCTCATACGTACGAATCGAACCCGCGTGCGCCCCGACGCAAACGCCGTACGCCCAGTCACGCACGTAAATTATTTGTGTCAACGACGTGTTTTTTCATACAATAAACGACTTTCGACGCACACGCGTCCGACACAGAAAAACGTGTTTATTTATTTACCTCCATACCTGTCTAGCGTCAAAACTTCTAAACGGAGTCAGATCGACGAGCGTATGTTGGGCGACAAGTGTATTGGTACGACAGGTAAACTTACACCGCAACCGCGGTAGCCATACAAACACTTGTTCCCACAAAACTATTATATATTATATTATGTTCTGTATTGTAACAAAATTAAAAATAAATTTATAATTTGAGCCCCTAGAATCAACTCTCTCTCGATCTACTAATCATTCCTAATGTTGTTAGCATCATACGACGACAAAAGACGTATTCTGTTAACATGTGATTTTTATGATTATATATTTCTTATCAAATTTTATGTCATTATCACAGAACTGATAATCCTTTTCAATATAACCAACCATATTTTTGGTCTGCGGTAAGACTGTAAGAGGTATGCATTTCTTTGTCAGTTTTCATTCTGATTTAATCTATACGGTGTCAGACCATCGTAATAAATACTTATACGTGCCGTGAGACGCGAGATACATTTTATTGAAAATATTAAAATTAAAATATAAATGCATTTTCATTTAATTCATAAAATGTATTAATATTTTTACTAGAAATCAGGGTAAATTATAATCTTTGTGCTATAAATCAATAGTCCAGTGATATTAGACGAAAAAAGTGGAAGAGCTCGGAAAAATGCCCACCTAGCTGAATTTTGGTGCACACCACGGTTTAAGATAAACTGATTGCGCGTCGAACGAAAAATAATGGCAGGAGAAAGTGCTCATATCAATTTACTAGCTCTTGACGCGATCTAGCGGTCATATTCATAATCTAGAAGCTATTATTATTTCAATATTGATGGCTTGATGCTTCTTTTTTGCTCGCCGCATCAAAATACATAATATTATGTGCATTGTTATTGTTCACCACGATTTTTTATATTATATTTAAATTCTTTCTTTTTTTTTAAAAAAAAAATGTCTAATAATTACTGTTGTATTCGTAAACCACATGAGCAATCAAAAACATAATTTGGTGTTCCAAAAATTGAAAGTGAGCGTAATAAATGGGAAGAACGTTTAGGAATGACATTAAAAAAAAACTCATCGTGTTTGCCTACAGCATTTTAAAGAAACTGATGTAATAAGTAAATGGGAAAGTAGCAAAGGAATCAACAAATATTCAGTAAGATCACTAATGCACAGAACTGAATAGTTTCAAACTAAATTATATTGACAAAATCATAATTATTTTACAATAATACCTAATATTAACTACAACCGTATAAAATATAAAGTAGAAAAATATTTTAATTTTCTTAGATTTGTTTGAAAAGATTCAGACTTAAGGATGGAGCTCTACCATCTATTAAAAATCGCAATGACGTCTTGAATGAAACGGTCTGCGAAACAACTAAAAATATAAATAATGTGAGAATTTCACAATAATTAAATATTTAATACACAAATGGTAAATATCATATTATGTTTAGGCATTGGTAACAAGCCCCAATTTCAATGATGCCCCATTGGAAACTACATTAATTACATCCCCAGAGTTAAAAAGAAGAAAAGTAATTACCTATTATTAAAATAAATATTACTTAAAAATACAAAACAAAAAAAAAATTATCAAAATTAGTCAATACCTAATAAAATAAACAACATATTCATATAAAATATAAAATACTTACTTACAATTAAGTACTCTGTTTAATAATTAAATATATTTTTAAGATCTCAGTATTTCACATGTATAATTATTATTAATTCTTAATCCCTTAACTACTTATCCAACTAATTTAAATATGTATACGTCTTGTGTATTATTATTGTATTAGATTCTGAACGAAGTGATGAATGTATTGCTTTTACTATGATGTGTGTTTTTTTTTTTTTTTTTTTGTGTCTGACGACAACATTTGGAGCAGTAATAATGCTCCGATTTTTGACTTCAGCCTCTCTTTGAATAGGGAATTGAATCTAGTTGGTACTTTAGGAGGGTCAAAATTAAAATTTTCTAATAGTTTTCAAAAAAATCGAGAAAAACAAAAAAAAAATGGCAATTTTACGGAAAAACCACTTTTCGACAAAATCGATTTTTTGATTTTGCTGTAACTCAAAAACGAATCATTGTAAATACTTGAAATTTTCACCAAATGTTTATATTATAGTTATCTCTTTACAGTTAATTTTTCAAAATATTTTGACCATTTTTAAGCTACTAATAGACAATTGAAATTTTCGACTTTTCTAAGTTTTTTTTTCTTCAAATGCCGATAAAAATTTTTTGGGTGGTCAGAAAATCTTGAAAATTTAATACAAGGTTTCTTATATGTTGTTCTTAAAGTGATAAAAAAAAATCCGTAATCGTTAGTCACAATTTTTTTTTATAAGTGTTTAAAGTTCGAATTTATACGAAATATGTCAAAATTTAAATTAAATTTCATACGCTCATAATGCGAATGTTGGCCATAGTAACCATAGTAACATAATATAAAAACTATACTATTTGTTTCAAAATAGAATATTTGACAATATTTAAATATAATATATCCTAAACTGACAAATCATTTTCGTTCAGAATCGTTTTTCGTATACAATGATACCTATCATTGCATTCAAATTTAACCTTCCATAGTCTGAGGTCCACCCCACCCCCTAATATACAGCAGAGCGATACCCACTTACCCGCTTTTTAGTTGTAACTTGTATTTATTATTTAAGTGCCTAATTAAATATATAAGGAATTTATTTGCTCGATTTACTAATTAAAAATGTGTATAATAATGAGTACTTGACAAAATGCAAAAACGTAAAGTGGAACTGCTACCACAGAATAAATGACATAAATATATATTTTATAATTATATATAAATATATATATATTTCATTTATTCTGTACTGCTACAGTGAGTTTAGTAAAATATATAGAAATCGACGCTAGATGGCACTAACTGTCAGTAAATTGATATGAGTACATTTCATAGTCACTTAGTCATTAAGCTTAACAAACGACGACGCGCAACCAGTCTATCTTAAACCGTGGTGCACACCTTTATGACATCGTTGTAAACAACGTGTGAAAAGTCGCCATCTGTATTATGTACGCGTCAAAAGTTATTCGAGGTCAAAGGTCACGAAATTAGCCTTTTCTGAATATCTCGCTTTTTATGAGTTGTACAATAAAAAGTTCTGGATATAAATTGTAGAGAAAGTAATTATCTACAAAAAAGGTCTTATGACATTTTCACGTAAAAGTTATAGTTTTTGCGTTATAAGGCCATCAAAGATTTTCGTTGTTATGCTGTACACAGACACAGAAAAAAAAACACATCATTGTAAAATCAATACATTCATCACTCCGTTCAGAATCTAAAACTGGAATGGACTCTTTGGTTGTCACACCAATTTCACAAGTATGTTTTTAATTACTTTTTGGATATTGGCTTAAAATAATATAATAGTACTAATTTGTACATTAAAAAATATTGAAATATTACCCATATAATATTTTATATATCAGGGACGCCCGCAGCAATGTAGCTCAGGGGGGGGCAAAAAATTGCAAGTACCTACCTAAATACTTATGGGAAGATTTATCGCTACATCTTTCATCTACTCATACTTTGTAATAGTATCGTTAATATTATTTTAAAAATCAAAAATTATTTAAGTTAATATATAATTACACTATTAGTTCTAATATTTATAAAAAAACATAATAAAGTTTAAACAAAAAATAACTTTATTTGATTTGAATTTACATATTACATCATTACATGTTCTATATTACATCATAATATTTATACATCACATTACATTTTACTCAAAAAGTAATGATAATCTCTTTTTGTTAGAAGCAAATAAATTAATTGATTTATCAATTTGTTGATTAAAAAAATGTTCATCATACCTTTGGCGGTGTATATTAATTAATCCCAAGCTACTCAATCTTTCGTTTCCCATCCTATTTCTAACCCATGTCTTTAAACGGCGTAAAGTGCTGAAACATAATAAAAAAGTTATTGTTAAATATGAATTTACACACAGAATAAAATTTGTAAAAATATTTATTTAAAAACCTTACCTAAACGATCTTTCTACTGAGCAGGAAGTTACAGGTAAAGTAATTGCAATTTGTATTGCTTGGCATACCGCTGGGTAATATGTGGCGTAATCGAGAATATCAATTAATTTCATGGTGGGTTCGACTTCTTTCTTTTTCCATAGATCATACCATGACAGTGCTTGCTCTTTAAAATTGTCTAGAAGTGAACCATAAAGTGTACAAATCAATTCAACACTTTCTGCAAATTGTTGGTCGCTCATTAGTTTCATTTTTTTTGGGTGTAGGTTGTATAATGTAAATATTTTTAATTTTTCATCTGAAAATCTATCTTTGAGAGACATTATAACTGATTCCAAGTATGGTATAAATAAAGATTGTCTAAAATATACCTCCACATCGTTAGTTGGATAGTTTTCACGATGTACTTGTTTAACACTACGCCGTGGTAACTTTAACTCAAGATCTATTTTAGAAGCAACTAATTTTACTTCATTAAATATTGAATTAAATATATTCTCACAATTATTACGGTCTATTTCTAACATTGATAATAGGTCTTGAATATGTTTTGTAGCTTCTTGCAGGTCAACATCTATCCCTTGAAGAACTGTTGATACAGTTTCAAATTTTGCAGAATATTTTGCCATGATTGATAATATTACAACAAATGTTGGAGTAGTGATTGCAGTAAGCATTTCATAGCAACGCTGTCTAGTTTTGCTGTTAAAATTATTGGATTTTGATATTTCTTCCAAACCTTCAACAATTGTAACATATTGGTCCTTAAATTTTCTGATACATTTATGTTTTTCAACAAACCTTGTTTCGCATAATTTTGGCAAATTATTCCCTACAATATTTCTACGAAGTGCACTATCTCTAACAAATGTAGTAACTTCTTTTATTTTCCCTACACAATTTCTAACTTCGGCAAGAGAATTCAAATCATTTATTACCAAATTCAAACGATGACTAACGCAATGGAAAAAATTAGCCATGGGATACACATTAATAATTCTTTTTTGCACTCCAGATATATGGCCAGCCATCGTAGCACATCCGTCGTACCCCTGTCCAACACATTTATTCATATCAATATTTAGGTTAGTACGTGCTTCTAATATTGTTTGAGTAATAAATGAGGCATCAAACTCTTGTAAGGGGAAAAAACCTAAAAATTCTTCATGTAAATATTTATTATACAGATACCTTACACAAATTGATAACTGCTCAGTACCATTGATGTCAGCCGTTTCATCAACAATTAATGAAAAACAAAATGCTTGCATAGCTTCATTGGAAATCACAGATCTTAAACTAGAAGATAAACATTCTAATAATTCATTTTGCACACGGTGTGATATGTACAATGCATTTTTATTGGATTTTTCTAAATGAGTTTTTAAAGTCAAATCACCAGCATCAACTCTGAATTTTAATAAGTCATTAAATACTGCAGTGTTGTTTGTGTCTCCTCGAATCGGTAAATTACGTATTGCACAAAATAGAAGTGAAGAAATTATTGGCTTTAATTTATTTCTATTTTTTTTTCAATTTTATTTTTATAACAAGAATCTAACACTTGGTCAATACCACAGTTTGTTTTTTTCATATCTTTAAAATCTTTGGATCGTATGAAAGATTCAATATGCCATTTATTTTTTTCATGTTGATTAGCCTTTTCTACAAATTTTTTATGATTTACAAATGAGCTGGTAATAAAAGATCCAATGTATGAACCGCGTGTCACATGAGCCCGAAAGAGAACACAAGTAAGGCAAAGAGCTCCTTTCAATAACTTTGAATATACTAACCATGGGTATTGTGAAAACCATTTATACAAAAATGGACGTTTACTGTCTTCAACATCATTTTTAAAATTATAATGTTTACTAGGCTTCCATGGATTAGTTAAAAGGTCAAACTTTTTATCTTCAGAAATTTGTGAATAAGTTTCTATAAAATGTCCTAAATCGTTAGCACATTGGTGTGGTCTACAGAAATTAATGCAGGATCAGCTATGCATTCTTCTACTTTATCTTTGTGATCAATTATAGCAAGTGACTTCTATAAAACCATAACAAATAAATGTAATGCTTATTACAATTAAAACAGTAAAATAAAAATATAATCAAAAAATTGTGAGTTTTATTTTTAAATAATTAAAAAGATTACCTACATTATAATTATTTAGTAGTAAATAAAAATTTACTTAATAATAATTACTTTTTTTAATAAAAAAATTTATTTAAAATAAATCCTATTTGTTATTTAAGTGGGTAGTAGGTACCTAGCCACCTAGGCATACTAATATACTATTGTATTGTATTATTATATTAATTCATTTTTGATAAATTATTAACAAAAAATTAAATAAAAATAATCAAATGTAAGAAACTCAATTTGTATTTTACAACACTTACTTCTTTAAAATTAGCTTCATCAGTATGGTCAGAAACAAATACAGGGTCATCTACACATACTTCTACTAGTTCTACTTCATGATGATCAATTGTAGCAAGTGACTGCTATAAAAACAATACAAAATAAATTTAAATTTAAAGAAAGAATCTTAATTTTAAATAATTAAAAAAACTTCATTATAATTTAATTTATAACTGAATTATTAATTAGGTATTTAGTTAATAGTTATATTCATGAAAATAAAAATTGACCTTATTGTGTCAATAATATTGGCTATTTATTATTTAAATATCCTGGTATTCTTGTGAATTGTATTTACTGAAAAAATGCATACTTTAAGTATGAATGTAATTGATTTAACTCGCAAAAACAATAAATTGTTATGATGGTAGAATGTAATTTTAATAAAATATAAATAACCCAATATAAGAGCTTACCTTTTTTGTTTTATCGTTTGAAAAATATGAGTCAAGTGTTTTCATTTTCTTCTTTTTAGGAACTGAATCCATATTTGCACTTTTGTAATGATTTTTTTTAATAATTTTAACTTAAAATTAGTTAATTTGTAAATTGTAGGGCAACAACAGTCAACACTCAACTATACGTGGACTTGGAAAACACAATATTTCGTTAATCGTTTAATAATAATTTATAAATAGTAATCGCACACTTCTACTCATGGTAGCTGAACACATTACCCAGAATACCATAAATGTAATAATAATAATGTAATAATGTCTGTCAAAAGGTTTCTATTTCCGTCGACAACAGGCTGCCTTTATAATCGCATATGCTATCTAAGTATTTTCATTTTATTATTATGTTTTTCATACACAATTCATATATAATATAAATACTATTATTAGTAATTTATTACTATATATTATTCGGCTATAAGTGAGATCGACTATTTATAATTACTTTGACTCGTTCGCACTAACAGGCCATCTGTAGGAACTAGCCAAAAATGACTTAGCGATTAATGATTATTAATAATCGTATTGTTTTTTTTTTCAATTAAATACCTCCTATATCATATAGTATTATAACTTGTTAGGTACAATGATTGTCGCATAGTCGCTAAATACTTAAATACCTAAGACCAGCTTTATGTAAAAAAAACTTCCAATTTTGTAACTGACACAAAAAATCTCAGGGGGGGCAATGGCCCCCACTGGCCCCCCTCCGGGCGTCCCTGTTATATATTACATATATATATACAGCAGTCGCTACTTAATGTAATCACTTTGGTAAGGGACATAATTGATACTATAATCCGATTCCAGCACTTTGTATCGACATGCTGAACACCTACCTACACCCTACGCTGCTCTCTCTCCCCCTCCCACGCGCCTGATAACGGCTTCACGGCCTGTTTCGTGATCAGTGCTCGCGTTGCACCATCGGCCAATTCCTCCTGGATTGCACTGGCCCCCTGTTTGTCCAATGGCCCGCTGCCACCTTTGAGTGCTTCTACGCTGGGCCAACGTCGTCGCTGTTCCATACCTCGCGTCCATCCTCCCCCTACCTTGCACCCAGCAGCTTGGTTAGTTGACTTTGTAGCTGTGCGATTTGCGCCTGCAGCTTTTCGATGGAAGACGCTACACTCTCGTGACCACCCGGAGGGTGGTCTTTTTAGCCAAGCTCCAGAAAAAGGGATGCCTTAACTCCTCGTAGGGCATCCAGTACGCGAATATTGAAGAAGTTGCCAAGGGGTGAGTCCAAGGTGCCCCATGAAAAGGACCGTGTTGTCCGAGAAGGTAGAACCGGACATGATGGCTGCTGCGACTCTGCCGATCATTACTGTCTTTAGGATGTTGTTAGGGAAGTCGTTTATCATTGACTGAACCCCCCATCCCCAGGTAGCCTCGGTTGGGGGCGACATGTCCCGTTCATTCCAGCCCAACATGCCAGCGAGCATCCCACCTGTAGTTGAATCAACCACCCAGCTGTATCCGTTAATCTCATTATTGGCAGGGTGGGATTTGTATGTGATCTCCCGATCTTGAGCCTGCATATTTAGTCTGTCCATTAACGATTCAAACAGCGGCTTATCCACGCTCTGACCCAACTGCAACCAGAAACCGTTCGACCAACTATTCTCAGTAGTATCCAGCTCATACCCCGACACGACCATGGACACGCTACCCCACTCAGTGTTGCTGTTGGGTCAGGACGTGGATAAGCTGTTATAAGTGTTAAAAGCTTTGATCCTCTACTACTATTTCAAAGAATTAGTTTAAATACAAGATTTCAAGATAATCTAGAAGAATATTTATAATATGAATTATCTCCTTACCCTTTGGCTATATTTGACGAAATAGGCATGCGAAAAACGAATAAATCCGCATTATTCAAATGTTTTAAACCATGTATTTTCGAAATGGATACTGCAAACGCTACCTATATCATTGATGGTAGATTTATTTTGTATGGCAACAAAATGATACTTTTCAATATATATTTAATAAATATATTGCATATTTAAAAAAAAAATTTGGGTCATATGTAATTGTTGTATTCGATTAATATAACGATAATAGTAAAAATATAAAGGCGATGGAACAGTTTCGACGGTCTGAGGCATTTAGTGGGTCTTTTAAAGTTTTTTTTAATGAAACAATGAAAAAGCCTATAAGTCAAGAAAAGTTTCTTTCAAATCGTTCAAATAAAAACAGATTTATTTCTTCATTGATACAAAAATTAGAAGATGTTAATATTATAATTACAAAACAAGCACAGGACGATGCAGACGTACATATTATAGAAACAGCAATTGAAGAAGCACACCTTAAGAAAACTATTATAGTCGGAGAAGACGTAGATCTCTAAGTTATACTAATACTTAATAGCACGCACTCCGTCGCAACTATAATTTTTTTTCTAAAACCAGGTAAAGGAAAAGTTGACAAAAAAATATACTCATCTATTAATAACATGGATCACTACAATTTTGGTAAAGAACATATTTTATTTTTGCACGCAGTCACAGGATGTGATACGATATCTACATTTTTTAATAAAGGAAAAGTAAAAGTTATTAAACTTTAAAAAAATCGTCCTCACCTTAAAAGTACAACAACATTGTCAAAAAAAAAGTTGCACCATTCAAGATATTTTCAATAATGGAATTCAATTTATTTTAGGAATGTATGGTGCCCAAAAACAAGTGGTCTCCATCGATAATAACAGATATTTAACTTTTGCCAAACTGACCAGAAATAATAAAACAGTAAAATTATCATCTCTACCACCAACAAATAGCGCCACTCAACAGCATCTGCTTCGAGTTTTTTATCAAGTACAAGTTTGATTGGACAACCAATTAAACCCGGAACATTGCTGGTAGGCAATGAATACCAAAAATGCTTTGTTACCACCCGCAACTGATGAATTGGTTAATATAATTTTTTATAACTGCAAAAAAGGCTGTGGTACAAACTGCAGTTACAAAAAAATTGGTATCAAATGTTCGATTATTTGTGGACATTGTCGCGGGCAGTCATGCTTAAATTCAAGTTGTGACAACGCTTTAGATGACAATATTAACGATATAGACCCACTTGAACTTTTGTCAGCGGATATATATGAAGAAGACAACAATACATATAATGTAGAAAAAAATGAAGAAGAAGAAGAAATACAAGAAGACAATTGCGAATTTGATAATAATTAAAATCTAATATTAATTACTTTGTTTTGAATATTAGATAACTTTACTATGATAATATAATTTTATTGTTGACAACATGGATTAGGCCTACTGGGTAACTATGAAAAAAAACGCGCCGTATTCCTACCTCGATGGTGGTGTGGAAACAAATGCATTCTTATTATCGTCATTATATTGTATACATACCTACATAATATATAATATTATCGTAATTTTGTAAGGTAAACGTTAAAATTCGTATACCGCAAGTGCGGATAAATATGTATATATTATGTATAACCATCTTGTAGATAATTTTGTCCTCTAAAATTTTTGTGTGAAAATTTTTTTGTACAACCAGTATAAAGCGAGATATTAACTCAAAAGCTACTTGTTTTTTGCAAAAAATTCATATTTCATTAAAAGTGCACATTTTAATGGCCTTATAACGCAAAAACTATAACTTTTACATGAAAATGTCATAAGACCTTTTTTGTAGATAATTAATTTCTCTACAATTTATATCCTGAACTTTTTATTGTACGACTCATAAATAGCGAAATATTCAAAAAAGGCTAATTTCGTGACCTTTGACCTCGAATAACCTTTGACGCGTACATGATAGGTACAGATGGCGACTTTTCACACGTTGTTTATAACGATGTCATAAAGGTGTACACCAAAATTCAGCTAGGTGGGAATTTTTCCGAGCTGAAAACCTAATATCACTGTACTACAATATTAGGGTTATGAGTATGAAATATTTCACATGAAATTTTCACTTTGAAATATTTCAAAATTGAAACTTTCACCCTCCTTGAAATATTTCAATGAAATATTGAAAAATATTTTTTTTCTTCAAAATGTTGTGTTTTTTGGTATGTCCATAATAAAGTCATAATTATATGGTCACACTGATTTCATATTTATCATCCATATGATAATATCAGCTAATGATGTATAAATATAGAATATTGTATAAAAAAAATCATGATAATATCTACATTTTCTTCACCAATAAGTAATAACGGAAATAGAAATACCGCGACCGCATATTCAATAACATCATTGGCCATTGGGTATTTCAGTATTTGTGACTTGTGTGTCGTTGTGCTAGCGAGTAGCGACGTTAGCGTTACAAAACGTATAAGGTATAAATATATAAAGTTATTACGATTAACATGTTAATAAATTATCTATTATAATTTATGAGTTAATAGTTATATAATATATTATAATTTATAACTTAATATGGGTAAAGTTAAAAGTTTAATTCACAAATGTTTTCGTCAAGTGACAATGAATGAAGGAAACAAAAAAGTTACAAAAAACATTTGCAATTATTGCAATTGGGGAACTGTTCCCAATGCAACTCGTCAAAAAAAGCACATTAGAAGTTGTGTTAAGTGTCCTATGGCTGTAAAAAGCAACATTTTACAAATGAAAAAATCTTCTCATGGTAAGTTACATATTTATATACTTAAATATTAAATTATTATTTAATGCATATTTTGAACTATGAATATAATTATATTATCAATTAAAATAATTATATGATATCCACTATTCACATCATACATCCATAGGTACCTTCTAACCTACCTCTGATTACTATGGAAAAAATTACTGTCTACAGTCTATACCATAATTAATAATATTTTTAATTTTTAATACAAATTACAAAATATTAGTGTACTAAATGATAGATAAATAGAATTTAATTTTGTGATTTTAAGGATTAAAAATTAATTTCAGGTATTAATGCTATTATGATTTTAATTTAAATATTATGTCATGTAACATGTTAGGTAATCAATTTAATATACTTATAATAAATTATTAATTATTAATTATTATGTTTTATATTCAAAAAATCAAAATTCAAAAGTAATTCCTTATACATTTATCTGCACTTAAAATATTTTATTTTTAAGTAATAGAATATAAGTTAAATTAAATTATAAACTAATCATACAATTGAAAAATTGTACTTCAGTAATACTCTAAATTGCACCCATTAAATATATTGAACTTATATGCTGCTATTCTATTAAAAAGTAAAAGTTAAAACATTCAGAAAAAGTAGGTACCTATTCATATTTAGTTTGATATTATTAAATAATTTTATATAGGTAACCAACATATTTAATTAAATCTGTTATATTAAACTTTTATTTTTAAGATAAAATAATCTATCATATTTGTCAATCTAATATATACCTTATCAATTATTAGTTATTATTTATTATGTTTAAAATTTAAAAGTATTTACCTAATTAATGCTTGTATAGCTATATTTTTTATTTTATAGCAAACAATTTGAATAGTGCTGATGTTGATTATAATGATGAAGTTGTTGAAGATTGTCCATTATTGTCAATTTCAAATAAGTCATCATCAATGTCAACCCCACCATTTGATATTTTTATAAGACCATTTTTCGATGAAAACCAAGAGCATTTAACTACTTCTACACCGAATACAACAACAAACTTCGATAAAGTCATTGAATCAAGTAAAAATGCATTAGTTGATTCACTTACTACTGAAAGTAGTTCTACACATAGTAATTATTGTACAAATATTAAAAAAAATGAGTCAATATCTAATAAAATTTTAAATTTTTGTGACAAAATTAATCAAAATGAACAAAAAAATATTGACATACTCTTGGCTCGTTCAATTTATGCATCATCATCACCATTAAATTTGGTAGAAAATGTATATTGGAAAGAGTTTTTTAAAAAAATTCGACCTGCTTATTCCCCACCTTCAACTTATATAATTTCTAATAGATTGCTTGATGATGAGTATAAAAGAGTAAAAGAATGTACTGATAATAATATTTTGAGTGCCAAAGTGCTTGGTGTAATGTGTGATGGATGGACAAATTTGCGAAACGAGAGTATTGTAAATTTTGTTGTAACAACTCCAAATCCTGTATTTTTTAAATCAATTTCAACTGGTACTGATCGTCACACAGGAGAGAAAATGGCTGAAGAAATAATAAGTGTCATTGAAGAAATTGGACAAACTAAAGTGTTTGGAATTGTTACGGATAATGCCAAAAATATGAAAAAAGCTTGGCATTTGGTTAATGAGAAATATCCTCATATAACGGCTTATGGGTGTGTCGCACATGGGCTAAATTTATTGGTAAATGATATGATGAATTTAAAATTATTTAATGATGTCATAAATGAAGGGAAATCTGTTGTAAATAATATTAGAAGAGGACATATTACGAATGCATTGTTTCTCCAAGAAAGAAAAAATAATAAAAACTCTACTGCCCTTACGTTGCCTGTTGTTACAAGGTGGGCTTCAGTAGTTGTTTTTTTAGATTCATTACTAGTAAATAAACAAATAATCAGGTCAATGAGTATTAATGAGGCTATTGAAAAAGATTTAAAACCAGAAGTCAAGAAATTAATCAGTAGTGCAAATTTTTGGGATAAAATTTACTATTTTCATCAAGTTGTAAACCCACTTGCTAAATGGATAAAAATAATTGAAAGTGATGTTCCTAAATTAAGTAGTGTACCATTTATATTTAAAGAACTTGAAACATCTTTTAAAAACACTATACAAAAATGTAAATATTTCAAAACTGAAGAAAAAAACATTATGAAAGCACTAAAAATCAGAAAAGAATTTTGTATTTCAAACATACATAATGCAGCTCATTTACTTGATCCAAAATATTTAGGCAAATGCTTAAATACCGAAGAACATAGTGATGCAGTTGAGTTTATTTATCAACTATCTAAGAAGTTGGACAATTTAGATATTGATGCTAAACAAGTTATAGCTGATTTATGTCATTTTAAAAATAAAACTGGACCATTATGTAAAGAATATTTGTGGGCAGCGATAAATGATACTAATGGATTAAACTGGTGGAATGCATTTTGTTCAGAAATGGAACTTTCAAAGATAGCAATAAAAATTTTGTCATTACCTGCCACTTCGGCTGCCGTAGAAAGAACATTTAGTTCATACAAAGATGTTCATTCTCTTAAAAGAAATCGACTTACCAATGAAAGAGCAAGTAAACTAGTTTTTATAAAACATAATCTGCAGGTAATATATTATAATTTATAAGCATTATAAAATATAATAAATAATAATCATTTTAACACTTATTTGTTTGTATTATTTCAATAAATTACAAATACTGTTATTTTAAACTGTTTATAGGTTTTAAAACTATTAAAGTATGAAAAACCAGACAAAATAAATGATTTACTTATAAATGATCCAACTCCAGATGTAGAAAATTTTGATTATGAATTAGCAGAATTACAAGAAAAAAACTCAATTAGTTATTTGGAAATAGAAACAGATTCAATTGATTCAAATGATGAAGGATCAAGATCTGGTATAGATAGTTTTTTTAATGAGGTATCGTCCGAATTAAAAATAAAATTTTAAATCTCAAAAATATTAACTTTTAGTTTTATACCTATTTTATTATATATTTTGATTTATATCTAATATACAATATACTATAGGTTTTATTTTAATTTTATATTTATTATTTTAATTTTTAAAATAAATCATACACAGTTGCCAAAGAGAGGTTTATTTTTGTTAATATTTTTAAAGTTTTATAATTATTATTTATTATTTATAATTTATAAATATAATACCAATTATTATATTTCATGAATTTGTTTTTTATTTGAACTCAAAAAACAATACTTTAAGTGATATACTGATATTGATATATCATAATCATTATATCAATATATTCATATACATTACATTATAATAAATGTATATATTTTTTAATATTTTATATCTTATATGTTATATGTATACATTAAGATTCATATTGTATAGCCATATAGGTATATTATACTTATACACAAAGGCAATAAATATCTACCTTACTAAGTAAAAATTAACTGTATTTCTTACTACAATTTAAAAAAAAAATATTTTATTTAATTTTTCATTAAAATGAAATATTTCATGAAAGTTTCATGAAATATTTCATGAAATATTTCACAAAAATAAATTTCATGAAATTTTAGAACCCTATACAATATAAAATAATAATAATTATAATAACTTATTAACATAATTAATAGTGTTCATTAGATACCTATTGAGAATTAGTCGTATACATTTTTATTTTTAAAACAATAAATAACAAAAATGTTAAAACAACAAATTTTAAAATAATAATTTAAAATTTAATCAGGAATTGAGAGTTTTTAATATCACTAACTACTTGTTGTGCTCACCGTATGAGTGCGAAAATGGAATAAAATCACGGTATATACTGCTTACCACTTGCTTGATCCTCTCGGCCCGGTACGATATAAACACAATACGGAACGAGACGCATAACAGCTGACATGCCAGCGCTATGTTCCAGTAGATAACGCTGGCAGGGTAGTCGTGCCCCGTAGTGCTATTGTCATCTAATGAGGTGTATGACGCGTAAACTGAAATGAGCGTGACGTACGCGTACACGACAAAATACAACATGCTAGCGGTCAAATTTACTGCCAAGTCGAGCCCGTAACACGCGGACAGGCCGTCGACCAGCTTACAACCACGCCAGTGATCGCGCCACGCAGCTTCCAGCTGCCAGTGTAGCGGCCGGTGGCTGCCTCGACGACCGACCGCCGGTGGCCGGGCCGCATCAAGTGCTATATTATTTAACCGGTGGACGACGTCACGGCACGTGTCCTCCGCAATCACGCACATGCACACGATCACGGACTCGACAATGATCGTCACGGTGACCGCAGGCAGGCACAGCGGCAGTACGTCGACGACCGCAAATCTACTGGGCCGGGCTATCATCACGGCCACCGATCTAGCCAATACCACTGCTCCGACCACCGTCGCGTACGCGCCAGCCATGGTGAACGCGTGCTTCCGCCGCAGCAATTGCCCGCCTGTTACACGCCTGTTTGCGCCACGGCTCAGCACGTTGTACGCATAGTTCAGCAGGTGTACTGTGCTCGACCGCCGGTGGGCTGCGGCCGTGGCCATGGACACCATCGCTTGCACTGCGCCGGCAGTAGAGACGATCCACTCAACATTCGGCGAACACGAGACGGCGTCGCCGCAAGACCAATCGCCCACCAGCGACGCGCACCGGCGCACTGTCCAATAGAACCACAGTATCATCAGCGCACTATGCGCCAGCCATCGTCTGTCTGCGGCAAAAACACTATCAAACTTCAGACAACTTCCACCAACGCTGTTCGCACTGTCATTTACTGAAACAAGAACACAAAATATAACCGTGACATTTGTACTAATTATTCTACGCACTGTTTCGTCATCACCGAGTCGATGTCGTCAATATTTTATTATATATTTATAATATAACATTTAACTATAGCTGCCGCTAGGTAGTGTTGTATGAATTGACATTATATTATTATGATTGGCGGCAAATAAAATATTTTATTCCTTAAATCGGTATGTGGCAGTGACAGAAAAGGCAATAATAGAGCCGACATTTTATTAGCATCGCACTAACACCTCAATTAATAATAGTTAATCCATCGTACCGTACGCAACTATTGATAATTTATTTTACTACGAAAAATTAACTTGCTAGGTATTATTGTATGAATATAAACACAAAAATATCTAGGAAGTAATTGATACAATAAATAAACAATTCTCATCTGTTTTATAATATTATAATATAACTAAAAACCATAATTTAAATTAATAGGAAAAACAAATAGGTAGTCAATATAAATTTACATACCTAATTAAACTGTGAAAAATAACTTTAATTTGTCATGTAGGTATTGTATAATAATGTGACATCAAATTTTTTATGTTTCCGTTTTCGATAATTTTGATGGTAATTTATTACAATTTAGTTTTTATTAATAAATATAAAAGTTGTATAATATAATATAATTTATGGCAGTGGTGTAATTGAGAATGTTTTATGGGGGGGGATCAAAATAAATTTCTATGGCAAACCTGTGGAGGGCTTTTTTGCATAGGTATAAGACAATATATAAATACAGCTCAAGGGGGGATCTATCCCCCATATCCCCCCCGTAATTACGCCCCTGATTTATGGTAAACACAATCAGCAATAATATCCACCTATGCATTTATTTTCACATCGCTTAGTATTTTATTGCTGGTTTTATTTTATACAATTATACCTTTATTTTTATGCCACATGTTGGAGAGTATGGTACGTTGACGAATTAATTATAATTCTTAAAAAATTATGATATCAATCGAAATTATTATCCGATTACATACATGATATTACAAACAACTTATTTCTTGATACCGAGGTTATTTTAATAAAAATTAAATATTTTATCAATGTTTCACATTTCTTCTAAAAACCACGTTTTGGCAACATTTTTGTGACATTTTCAGTAATAACTTCTCAAGTACCGTAAGTAATAAGTATAATTAATCTTTCGATATTAATTTAAATAAAAAAAAAAAATAAATTACTAAATCGATTTCATACTATAAAAACTACATCTTACTATTAAATACTATCCTTAGTAATATACTGTCGAAAGAAAATGAATTGACTCAAAAGGTGTATTACGAAGAAGCAATTAAACAATTTTGTGAAACTAAAGCTAGAAAAGTTAAGTTTTAATTTAATAAAAATATACTCAACTTTATGAAATTTAAATTATAATACTTATTTTATTTATTTAATGCTTTAATCAAATATTTTATTCAGTGTATTTCGAAAAAATTTTAATTTTTTTTATTAATATGTAACATTACAAAATATAAATCGATTCCTAATTCAATAATAAAATTATGATTATTTATTCATTGAAATAGTGTTTAATTTTTAATTATTTGTGTTTCTAAAAATCTAGCAAGTAGTAAAATTTTAAAATGGTTAGTTGGAAAATGGAATTCATGAAATTTAGACATTAAGTAAAGATGGTCTATAATCTAACGTAATTTCAAAAATGGTTATTATTAAATTAGTTATTTTTTAAGATTATTGTGTAAAAAAAAAACAATATTTCTATAGGACGCCTAATGGTGGTTTCGCCCAGGGCGCTAGTATGAGTAGCATAGCCCTGATTGTTGTATTTCTCAGAAAGAATCTAAAAATAACATGGATCCTAAACAAAAATTTGAACTGCTATGGAAACAGATATTATTTTTGAAGGTTTTAAAAGAAGTATTGATTTAAATAATCGTATCGAATCATAGGTAATTATTTAATTTGTACACTATTTACATCAGAAGATTTTCTGATTTAAAACCATAAATGTATTTAGTATTTTTATAACAATTTAATACAAGGAAATAAAATCAACGATTTGTATTATAAATTAAGTTTTAAGCATTAAATATATATATATATTTATCGATTTTCAAACATACATTTTTATTTGTAGTTGATGCCTTGATGGAGATGGAATTTAGTAAAATAAAAATAATGTGTATAAATCAATAATTTTAAATATAAATGACTGATATCCAACATTAACTATACAGTAGTCACTCGATAATTCGAAAAACTCCATAAATCGAAATAAACGCTAAGTCCCCTGAGAAAACCTCTATAATTAGAAAAAAATACATGTATTCCGGTCCCCTCGATAATTCGAAATGTCTGTCCGTGAGGCACACTCTACAATTCGAATTTTTTTTTCACGAATCTCTATAATTCGAATTTCTTTAAACACGATTATATGTACGTTCATATGTATAAGGATTATGATAGTTAAATATTATCGTAGTTTAATGTTATCGTATCTTACCTACCTAATCTATACCAAAATAAACCTCTGCTATGGGTAAACCGTTATTGAAATTGAACAAACGTAATCAGTCGTAGCTAACGTAGTCAGTCGCAATATGGGTCCCGTAAAAGTGTACAAGTGTTTGTCGATAGCCGACAAACAAAAAGTGATCGCAGCAGTTGAAGCAGGTGAAAAAAAAAAGATGTTGCTCTACGTTTTGGTATACCAGCTTCTACGCTTTCAACAATACTAAAACAAAAGGACCATCTTACAACATCAACACCTTATTCATCGCGGATCAGACAGAAAAAATGTGAGTACCCCGATCTGGAAGAATGTCTTATGGCTTGGTTTACTCAAAGTAGGCAAAATAATATTCCAATATCAGGACCTATTTTAAAAGAAAAATCTAAGTTGTTTGCTACCAACTTAGGTATCACAAATTTTCAAGCTAGTGAGGGTTGGTTAGAAAAATTTAAAAAACGTCATGATTTAACTTTCAAAAAAGTATGTGGAGAGAGTGCAAGTGTTGACCCGTGCATTTCACAAGATTGGAAAAATGAGTTAATCAATCTATTGGTTGATTATGATGCTAGGGATATTTTTAATGCCGATGAGACCGGACTTTTTTACAAATGTTTACCAGATCGCACTTTGACATTTAAAAACGAAAAATGTCATGGTGGTAAAAATAGTAAATAACGGTTAACAGTGATGTTGGCCGCGAACATGGATGGATCCCAGAAACTTAAGCCCTTAATGATCGGAAAATTTGCTAACCCACGCTGTTTCAAAAACGTAAAATCTTTCCCACTAATGTACCGGTCAAATAAAAAGGCGTGGATGACAGATTTACAGAGTGGTTGTCATGTATCGATGTAGATATGAAAAAGGCAAATCGAAAAATTTTGATGTTCGTTGACAACTGTACCGCACACAATAATATTCCTCATCTTGAAAATATAAAAATTCATTTTTTACCTCCCAACACTACATCAACTCTCCAACCACTAGACCAGGGAATAATAAAAAATTTTAAAACGATGTATCGGAAGGAAATTGTTCGAGAAGTGTTGGCGTGCATTGGTGAAGTTCCATGTAAAATTTCTATACTCACTGCTATGGAAATGGTACACAAAGCATGGGAAAATGTTAGTGCACAAACCATCGCGAATTGCTTCAGAACTTGTGGTTTTATTAAGGACGGACAGACAATTGGTGAAGGTATTCCTGTTCAATGTGAGGAAGTTGAAAGCACATGGAACAGACTAGAAGTTCCTGTATCATTTGAAGAATTTGTTCACTTTGACGATAATGTCGCAACTGCTGGTACTTTTACTGACGAGGAAATTATTCAATCTACTTTAGCCAATCAGCACAATTCTGACAATGATGACGAGGAAGAGGAGGCGGAGGCGGAGGCTCCTGTCATATCGTTAAAAGAAGCAAAATTTTTTATGTCAGGATTACGTAAATTTTTTGAGCAATCTGAAATGGACGAAAAAAGATGCGATACAATTTTCAATGCTATCAGTAAGTTAGACAACGCTATGGACCAGATTGTGACCAACAATTTTTCACAAAAAAAAATAACAGATTTCTTTAAAATGTAATAATATTAAAAATAAATGTAAAATATAATAAATAAATATCTATTAATAGTTTTAAAATATACATTGTAATAATATTTATAATAAGTAAATGTAAAAATAAACGTAATACATACATACATTATGTACAATTTTCCACCTCTCTTTTTAATTCGAATTAATTTTTTTTCCCTCGATAATTCGAACACTCGGTAAATCGAAAACCTCTATAAATCGAATTTTTAACTCGGTCCCCTGAATTTCGAATTATCGAGTGACTACTGTATTATGTATTTTAGAAATAAAATTACATTTGTATAATATAGCATTTAAAATAAATTATAATTTTCTAATGTCTTGTCTAATTATCAGTCAAACACGTTATAACCAAATGACTCAAATATGAACAAGATCGACAAATCATCGAAATAGATAGGCACGATCCTCGTCGCACTGTAACCAAAAATCGAATATAATACAAGATAATATAATTTTTTAAATCAACAGGTTTTTACAATTTAATCTAACAATAATATGTAAACTAGTTGTATATTCAATGTAACCTTATTCTTCTTTAATGTTATACTATTGTAAAAATAATTAAATATATATTTGTAAAAATTGTGAATACTTCAATCTAATTGAAATTGTAACAAATGGCCATAGCTGCCGAGTTTATTTTATGATCAATAAAAATAAAAGATAATTGGTTAATACCTTAGTGACAATACCACGTAACTACAAATTTCTCGAAAATTACTTTTTAGTATCAAAATTTATATAATCTCCTTGCGCTTCTTATGGCTTTTTTCCATCAAATTTTCGTAATTTATATCACTACCTAGTAATTTGTAGATTCATATTTTAATGTATCAAGTCCCCCCCTTGTAAAAGGGTCTAGGGACGTCACTGACGTCAGCATGACATTGGATTATTTGTAAATCTACCTTTCTTCGGGTAAATTTATTACATAAATAAATTGCATCTTTTAGTAGTGATAAAAAAAACACTTTTAATATTCTAAAAATTAATTATAATTTATAAATATAAAAATTTAATATTATTTTCAAATTATTCATGTATCTATTTTATACATTTCAAACTTCTCCCCCTATTATGATATCCTGTGCACGCAACAATACGGGTTTGCATTAAATTTATGCACCAACGTAATATAAATCTACTTAATACTAATAACATATTAGAAGAAGGGTGTTATAGTGGTATTTAATAATTCTCTATCCCATCATCACTCAATATTTTGTTTTAGACAATTCTAGTATCACTAGTTACCTACTTATATGAGAAATGTGATCATAATAATCAGTGTGTACTTTGGATAGAGAAAAATATATAACTTGTTACATATAAAAAATTAGTTGGATATTAGTAGTGTCATACTACTTATCAATTTTGTTCCCTCCTGTTAGATCACAGTTAAATTTGTCCTTGTAAAATTATAATATTATATTACTTTCCATTTACATAAGCATATAACATTATCAACAATAATAATACATTTATTTTTAAAGATTTAATCCACATTTTGTATATTACTCGTATACGAGAAATGCGAAATGTTTTTATCAATACTGCATTATAGCTGTAGCCATCGTTAGAATTTCTAACGTTTGATTACAGCTACAGCTACTGTATGATTTAAATAATTCAAATCAATTATATTTTCTGCCAATCTTTATATTAATTGATCACAAAAATAAAAAAAAATACGATTTAACACTCAAAACCAGCCCTTGTTTTGAGCGGACAACTGAGTTTTTCTCGATAGCTACCCAAAGCAATCCAACTCTAGCAGTACGCCAGTACTAATTCTAATGGTATCAAATAAAAGTATAAATCATGTTGTACCTATTGTGTTTTCTTTGACAATAATTGGAATCTGATACATTTCATACAGGAAAATACTAAAAAAAAGTGTAATAAATAATAACGGGTTATGATAATTAAAAAGTCTCTCAATGTCAACATTTTTTATACTTCTTGTTTGTATTGTATATTGTGTGTATTTTGTTACTTACTTAAAATAATCCCGAACTAATGTAGTACCTGTAATTAGAACTACCTTAGTGGTTACGATTTAACTTGGATGCGCCAGTGTATATATGTTACACATATATAATACACTCGTATATATATATATATTTATGTTAAGTTTATGTTACAGGTAGAGTACAATAAAAATATGGTATACACGGTGGAGTCTGTCGTTTGCGCATTGCAAATTTTAACAATAGAAAGGTTATAGGTATAGGTGAAATAATGCGGTGTGTACTAGTTGCGGCCATAATCAAAAATTACATACTAGTTGCGGTCACCCCTCAAAAAAGTTACATACTAGTTGCGGTCACTCAAATAATAATAACTAAGTATACTAAATAATATAATATTATTTAATTAGAAAAATTTATTAATCAACATTTTCCTTCCCATTTATATCGAAAAGATAACAGACTTAGTACTGTCTACACTATTATTTTTTGTATAGGTATGGTTAAAAATGTTAATACTTATGTTTAAATTACGTGGTTAAACTTGTGTCAAAATGTAATACATAATACTATAATAGTATAATAATAATAATAATTTTAAATTTTAAAATGTTGTAGGTATAAATTTAAAGAAAATCGACTTTATAAATATTCAAGCCGATTTATTTCACCTTCTTTATAATATTGTATTTGTTGCGCTAAAAAATGCTCTGTTTCTATTGAAATTTTATTAACACGACTGGTTTTTGTACAATTCATTTTTAAATAGCCATTCGTTTGAATTTCATTTAAAGCGACAATAAATATAAAAATATTAGGGTGAGAGTGGTAAAACATGCTATTGAGCTTTGAATGAATACTTTCGCATGCATTGGTTGTATACAATTTAATCTATTTTATTTATAAACTTTACAAATAAGTAGTGGTGTTCTCACATATATACGCTGTGTGCATTATATACAGCTATGATAAGCTATGACCGCAACTAAGATATTACCTAAATTGGCGTGACCACAACTGTTATATCTGTTTATCTCAAAAATCGTCATCACCGCAACTAGTATGCAGCCAAATAATACTTTTTTTTATATGTATAGATAGGTATACCATTTTTTTAAAATTACAACCAAAAACGATAAAAAAAAAGAACATACATTAAAAAAACTTTAGGAAGTCAATTGACGTCTTTACTATTTTAACGCAGATATCTTATACAAATGTCAAATGACGTCTTTACTTTAAGCAAAATACCAATTGTTTTATAAAAACAAATCACTCTCTGGGTAATGGATACCAAATTAAATCCACTCGTCAAAGAGATAAGTTACTTTCCCCATAAATGATCCAATATCTGATTTTGATATCAATATACGGTAGGTAGAACAATAAAAAAAATTAAAGAATTTAAATTAGAATAATTATATTATGAATAGATTAATACTGATTGATTATTTAGTTAAATACAGACGAAAATATAAATTGAATTAGACAGTAGTTATCAAAATAAAAGCTATAAAGATTAAAGCCAAAAAAATTAATATAAAAATATAATTAGTAAACTTTAGTTCACTTTTATCTATGGTTTTTTTATTGGCCAATTCCTTTTTTCGTATTAGGTAGTTTTTATGTCAACAACTATTTTCCTTTTAACGCCATCATTATTTTCTTCCTGTAGCTCAAGTTTTTCTTTCTATTGTTTAAAATTATTAACATTTTTGAGATTAGACCTATTTATTAATAAAAACGATTTTTCATTAATTAATTTTTTCTTCAATTATATCACGTGTTTTTGTATAAATAAGGTAATATCTTTTGTGCAAGCAATACACACTTACATCTAACACATACTTGTATTGTTAACAAATACTTGCGAAGTTTTGTTTTGGATCATTCATTATTAAAAGAAATAAAAAAACGTAGCGTCAACAATGACAAAATTTAATTTGAAAATTATAATATGAGAGTATAGATGTAGAATCACAAAGACGCGTCACATGATGGTCTAACAACATTATTTAGAGAATTCAGAATATAACAATTATTATCAAGATAATATCATAGGTATTTCCGTAAACCATTTAGAAATGTATGTTATACAATTAATCTTTAAAATATAATAAAATAATTTCATATCATAATATGTTTTATATTGATATATTATTTTAGTTGATTTATAGGTTCTTCATAATATTATACTAATACAAATTGAATTAATGTGGATAATAAATCAAAATTGGTTTAATTTTTATTACTTATTGTAGTATTGAATAATTAAAAATTGTATTTCTTAGTTTTTTTTAATTATTTTTCCCACAAACAATTGGTATTAACTTTGATTTGTAGATATTCGATCGATGACATTAAAATCTGACGATATTTTCCATATTTTAACTGTCAGCATTTTGACCGGCTTTCAATTAAGCACATACTACAATTAAATTGAAGTATCCGATATAAAAATTAATTTTCGATGTTTAATACTATATATCAATTAGGTTTAAGATTCAAGATTCCTCGTATCTTGTAGACTATTTAAATGTACCATGTGCCTATTTTTTACATCAGCTTTATGCAGGGGATAATCAGAGTAGAGTGTTGATGAATACTTTTCTGATTATACAGACAAACATTGTCGAAAATGAAGATGGGAGGAGGGGGGAATTTACCATTTGCAATGCAATCCTCTATTATGTAAAATAATAATGCAAGCAGTGTAATAGGTAATTTCAACGTTGTATAAAAAAATATATGTAACAAAATAAGACTAAAAATTGTATTGCATTTTTTTTGGCAAAATTAAAAATATTCATTATGTATAATTTATTTTATAAAAATATTGATTCTAAAAACTTTTTATTATGTAGATTATTTTTTAAATTTCAATATTTTTATGGCGACCGGCCCACTAAGTATTCACAAGGTTGTTTCTACTTAGGTACTTATAATTTGTACATCTCAAGTCTATCTTGAATAGAATAAAATACACGACTTTCTTTAACTGTACACAGTACTTATGATCATTATTCAGTAATGAAGAAATAATATTTTTTTAGATTCAAAATTGTTTATGTGTAAAACTCAATGGACTACAAGATTCGTGTAAACATCCTGGTTACTGTACCAAAATAGGCTGCATGGATATCCCAATTCCAAATTGTCCGCCAGCACGCTTATAGAAAAACGAATATATCTGCAGAAATAAGAAAAAACCCCAACTTTGTTCAGATTAATAAATAAAATTTACTGGAGAAATACTTGTCATAATATTATATCGTACACCGATAACAATATAACAATAATATTAAATAAAGAACTACTTTTTAATTCTAAAATGATTAAAATCAATAAGTCCGTTGACTTTTATTTATTTTACAGTATTAAACTAATGTGATGTTTCTACAGTCTATACTCTACATTCTATTTAAAATCACCGCATTGTAATAAATAGTTAACAAATTAACCATTTACGTAGTATAAATAAGATAAAACTCAATAATTCAGTTACAAAGTTTGTAATATTTCATTATAATCATTACTGTTTTTTTTTTGTTTCTTTCTGATAATTGTATCGAGTAAATATTTTTATTTTACCTAATTATTGTTGCATGAAACTTGTTAAAAACGATTTTGTACTCGTTTTTTTTTATTTCTGCCTTACTAAGTACTAACTCATTTTACTATATTACAATTCTAATTTAAACATTATGTTCTACCTATAATAATAAATATAAGTACCTATGCATTAATAATTAATAATTTTATACATGCAGTTATACGAATTTATTTAAGATCTTGCATCAAGCTTTCAACCATTTTTTCCTTTCAAAAAGTGTTTTATTGACATTTATAAATAAAAAAAAAAAATGTTTAATTAAATGTTTCTATTCTTATATTTAGTTCATAAAGAGTGAAATTAATATAAAATAGATATAATATAAGTTATATCATAAGGATTAAATATCTTATTAAATGATAATAAAACAATTTCGTGAACATTTCAATTTTCTATGATTATTCGTTTTTTAATTAAATTTTTAAGATAAATAAATCAATTTTGTCAAAATGGTTTATTATCCAAAACTAGTTTAGGGTAAAAACTCCCATTTTTGTCTTAGTTATTAAGTGAAGTAATGGAAAAATTCACCTTTGATCCCCAAAGTATTAACTAAATTCAATTAGAAAACATTTTTACATTCTAAAATAAATACATCCACGCTCCGTTTTTATCAATATTAATATTTTTCAACATTTCATTAAAATTACCTATATCAAACCCCTTGAAAAGGGGTGTGTGATGTTCTCTTACTAACAAAAAACATAGACATGTTACATATTTTGATGTTTCACCATAGGCGGAGATCTGATTGAATTTTAAGGGGGGCTTTTATCTTTCTTTGCTAAATAAGCCGTGGGGGCTTTTTCCCCACTTTGCCTATAAGATTCATTCGGTTATAAGTCTCACTAGTCACTTTGTGCTGGTCCCAAAGTGAGTCTTATAGCAGCGTCCACTGAATTACCTCCAATACACGTTAATTACTAAATAACTAACTAATAATTACCAATTAAAAATAAAACCTACTAAATATGCATTATTAACTACATATGTACAATGTACTTTAATATCATTAATTTATAATACAATTAATATTTTATTATTTTAGTATAATAAATTAATAAACCTATTTTGATTAACAAATATATTAATAACGTTCTCAATACTGATATTGATATCTTTTTCAATGTATAATATTGAAGAATTATTAAATTTTTCAATCCGTCACGACGGTCATTTGGTGCGCGTCGATGACGAGGTATATGTTGTAATAATATTATATTGACAACATTTCGGGAAAAAAAATATTTTGTAAAGTTCTAAGATTTTGGCAATTATTGTAATTTTGGCAATTGTTGTAAAATAAGTCCGACGTCCGGCCGGACACATGACTTTTAAAAATATTCAATAATTTTGGGGGGGGGCTAAGTCCCCCCCAATCTCCGTCTATGTGTTTCACATTTTTTAAAAAGCATACACAATAATATAACTGTCTGTATATTTAAAAAATGATTAATAATTGTAACGCTGTATGTTGGTTTTAAATAACTAATAACAACTTCGTAACGTAATTGATAAATATTGAAAAAAGTACATTGTTTGAGACCATAAGTATATGTATACGAAATACGAATTTGTTAGTAGTTCTGTATGGCATTAATACGATTTTCTGCGTGCGAATCGTGGTCATGAAATGAGTGGATGTGTAGTATATGATTTTTTGAGTGTGATGAATGATGATGTGGTTAGTGATTATATAGGAAGGGAAGCTAGTTCTCATGTACAGACATGTATAACACACTTTAAAGCCTCGACGGTTTGGCTTATCGCCACAACAGTAACATCACAAATTATTATTTTATTACTAAGTAATTCTCATACCGATTGTTCCGATGATGTGATTTCGATATTGAAAACTGATTTGAACGTTTCTATATGTTTACTTTGTTTCCTACGAATTTACTTTTCTCTTTTTTTTCATCTTAAAAAGCTAGCGTAATCGTAATTAACTGTTGAAACTTGAAATTTTAAAATACAAAAAACTAAGTACAGTTTTAATAGAAAAAACAAAATATCTAAATTTATTTTCAAAAACAATACAGCGTAATTGATATACAGCGTATTTGCAAAATATTGACATCACTTTCGATTGGATCGGTCAAAGTCGGGGGCTGAATAAAAAACTTGTAAAATTCACTAAAAAAAAAATATTGATTTGCAAATCCTAAAAATCAATTTGCAATTATTTGCAATTAATTTGCAAAATATTGACATCACTTTCAATTGGATCGGTCAAAGTCGGGGGGCTGCGTGAAGTTGGCCCCACGTAACGGTTTTTCACTTATTATATGTTAACGAGTTATTTGCAAATTCTGAAAACTAATTTGCAATTATTTTCAAAATATTAACATATTTCACGAATCGATCCGACAAAGTTGGGGGCCAACTTCACACACACTTCAAAAGCAACGTTTAATATAATTTTTAATTTAATTTATTATTTTAATTCTGAAAAACCAAATAAAATTTTTGCACCATTATGACTTTTTATATTAAATTAAAAAAAAAATATTAATACAGTAGATTCTCGTTATGTGGAATCTTAAGAGGAACAGGAAAAAGATCGAGATATTGAGTTTTATTATAATTCTTTAAAAAATTGGTAAATAATTTGAATGCTTAAAGTACTAATACTGCATACTTATAAATAAACTTTATTTTTTTTATGTTTGAAACCGACGGCGCCGTGGTTACTTATTTTGCATTACTTCCACGTCATATAAACAAACTACAACAATGTAAAAATAATTTGTTTTTTTAAATCTGTCATTAAAGTTTGTTTAATATATACTTATGAATAAACAATTGATTGTAAATATTAACACCAGTCGAAGTTTTATTATTGTAAGCATAGTTTTACAATAGAAAATCTATGAATTTTTAAAACAGGACATCAAAACGCCACACAACACAGCCGAATACTAAATTATATTTTATACATTTATACAAAATATGCTTTTGAATAATTTTAACAATTGTAATAATATGGCTAAGCATAGCTAAACTTTCCGCTGTGCAGTCTGACCGACAACAACATGGATATAATACATAATAGGTACATGGTAAATCATGAATGGTGGTAGTTATTTTTGTAACACTAAATAAGTGAATAACCAATGTTTAAAAGTAAAAATAATATTATATAATATTTTCACGTTAATAAAATAAAAATATTAAAAGCGCATAAAATACAATTTCACTGTATTTTAGAAAAAAATGACTTTGAATATCAGAAAAATTAATATAATGATATCATTGAGAAAAAACTCAAAAAATGCAAAATAAAAACTATCGATAATTTTAAAAATAGCTTTTATACTCTTCATCCTCATATTTATAATTGTATGGATACAATATTGTATTATTAAAATATGAAATATACATTAACATTAATACTATAATTGAACCTTATAAATTCAAAAACAAAAAAAATTAAAATTATTTAACAATACAATGAAAACACTATTATGAGGGCTGAATATGTGAAGATGATGTCTTATTATTTTTCTGATATATAACTTATAATTAAAGCGTGGATTTATATACATTGAAAACCACCAAATATGCGCTAAAATATCTTAATATGCATAAAATATATAGTATGTAGGTACACTAAAATATTAAAATATAAATAAAAAATATAAATTAGCAAAAAAAAATGTATTTTTTTAATATTTAATTAATACCTACAATATATTTAATAAAATTACGAACACTACTATAGATACTTATCTACTTTTCTTCATTTTTTTTTATCAATTTCATCAGCTTAGTATATGTATTTTATTTCCCCAATTATTGATCTATGATCATATTTGGGAAAACCTTTTATATCTACAAGTATACCAATTAATTTATTTTGATATTAATAGAAATTTAACTATAAAAATATAATAGGTACTTTTTTCTTATAGACAATAGACAATAGTATATATCTCAAAAAATGTTTAAAAAAAACATCAAAATATGCACTAAAAGATGAAATATGCAATTAAAATTGTAAAATATTAAAATAAGCCTTTAAAAGTTAAAATAGAAAAATTTCAAAATATGCACTAAAAATGTTTCATTTTTTTAAATCTTTATGGCGTGATAATAATGATGATCTCACTTAGCATACACACTATCAACCAGAATAAATATGCAAATGCATAGAAATCTGCGCTCTACTTCCTCTATTTGTAATTGTATCACCTACTATTAAGTATAAACTCTATATTATATAATTTACCTGATTTTTATTATTATTTACTGTATAAATAAACCCAACAAAAAATATTCAAAACAACTTATTAATCACATATACTTATTATTTGATTAAAAAAAAATTAATTTTTCAATTTTTATTAACTAATTTGTTTATTTCAAGAAAACCAATAAATAATTTTTGAGGAGTGATGATAGTCGCCTTCTCGTGTTGCCCTCTGGGTAAATGCTAAATAACTATCATAAAAATAATATTTCTGTTGAGCACGATTTATTACACAGAAATTTATACCTGAAAAATACTGCGCGCAATCTACAATTTTTCGCTTGGTTGGATGCAGATGCAATTTACGTTTGTCAAAAAAATCAGAATTTTTAAGGTAAATAAGATAAAATTAAAATAAAAGGAGCAATTCCTTATCAAAAATTAATTGTGTCGTCATGCATTATATTGATAACAAATTAACAATACTAATAAAATATAATTATAATTACAAAGAAAATTATAATTATCTATATTTTTATCTAGATAGTAGATAATATTAAAATTATCTTATCTTGTCTGCATAATTTTCAGTTATCTATTCACAACACTGTAATGGTTGATTATAAATTATAATATAAGGTTTGTCACGTATATATTATTATTAAATGTGCATAAAGTAACGAAATCTAAAGTAAGGATTTAAACGGAATTAGAATATAATGATAATAATTTTAAAAAAATTACCTCTTTTGGAACAAAACACTTTGTTATCAATTTCTCTGACCAACAACAACCCGAGTATTTGTGAAATAATGTAAAACGGACCCAATGTCTTGAATCCAAATGTTTTGCTCATCGTAACCATAATATTATTGATCCAAAACAATGTTATATACAATTAAACCGTTATAATATTTTACTATTAATATTCTCTAATATATTTCACAATAAACTTAAGATCAGTAAAGTTATAGTTTTCTTCAAATGTCGAATATCAGCGCTTTATATCTAATAACAATATACCTATAATATGGTGAAAGGTATTGACATATAATTATTATATAATGTGTACCTGCCAATCGTATAACAAACATGACGCACCTATCAATTCTCAGTGAAAATATATAATATTGTATTGATTTAGTATAATGTAGGTACTTGTTATATAAAATTGCTTAGCGGACGACAAACATACAATATCATTTAGTTGATGGGACACCTATCGTGTAAAGTCGGTGAAGAACATAATTATTGGGCTTGTTAAAGTGTTTTTTCCAAGACTAAAAAACATTAGTGTTTATTCAGTTTATTGTTTTATTGTTGATAAAGCATACGGTATAGTATAAATTACAGGTATATATAAGTATAATATATTATACTATAATGATAATAGATTAGCTTAACTGAGTAGACAAAATAAAACATATAGTTTTGATTTTTTTATGCATACCCGAGTTGTTATAATAAATTTTTTTTCTATTCAATAGTTATAAAAAAAAAAAAAAGCGGGTATGTGAGTATCGCTCTGCTGTAAATTAGGGGGTGGAATGAACCTCGGACTAGGGAAGGTTAAATTTGAATGCAATGATAGGTATCATTGTATACGAAAAACGATTCTGAACGGAGATGATTTGTCAGTCTAGGAAATATTATACTTAAATATTGTCATATATTCTATTTTGAAACAAATTCAAACATTTAAGTAAAAGTTTCAAGATCTTACGTTTAGTAATTTTTTAAAAATAACAAAAATCGAAAATTATTTAGTAGTAAAACGTTATTTTACACGTGTATTTTTGATTTCAAATTAAAATTAAAACTTTAAACACTCGTAAAATTTTTTTTATTGAATAATAAACTTTTTTATAATTATTCTAAGCTTAACATATGGACAGCATAGTATTAAATTTTCAATTCTTAGCTTTTGATAGTAAAATATTTATAAATTTTTAACTACCAAATAGTGAAAAATATTCATGATTTTGACGAATTTTTGTCAATATTTGAACTTCAAATGCTAATAAAAAAAAATTGTGCCTATGTATTTTTATAATTTTTGAATGAGAGTTAGAACAAGTTATGTGGACCCTTCAAATAAATTTTCAAGTAATTTGTCCCAGCTTAATTTTTTTTAACAACATTTATAAAAAAAAAGATTAAAAAAAATTGAAAATTTCAATTGTCTATAAATAGCTCAAAAAAAGTCAAAATGTTTTGAAAATCAAATCACGTAAAGAAAATGGCAATCTAAATAACTGGTAAAATTTTCAAGTATTTACGACGTATACTGTTTGAATAACAACAAATATCAAAAATCGTTTGAGGCTAAACCGTTATTTAACGCGATTTTGTAAAAATTTAAATTTCAAACACTCATAAAAAATTTTTGTCTGAATCCGGTAGAATTTTTTTTACAGGCAATTGAAGAAAAATGTATGGAGAACCTTGATCAAATTTTCAAAACTTAGTTATAAAAGAAAAAAATTTTACGATTTTAAAACCACAAAATTACTAGCAAATTTTCGCAATTTTGACATATTTCGTATAAATTCGAACTTTAAGCACTTATAAAAAAAAATTGTGACTAACGATTTCGGATTTTTTTTTATCACTTTAAGAAAAACTTATAAGAAACCTTGTATTAAATTTTCAAAATTTTTTGGCCGGCCAAAAAAATTTGTGTCGTTAGACACAAAAAAAAAAAACACACATCATTGTAAAATCAATACATTCATCACTCCGTTCAGAATCTAAAACAATGTGGTGCACTGAACAGTCTTAAAGACGTTCATAAGCTGATTTTGAATACGAAAATTTACACACAATAAACCGTGCTTGGGACGCTTGGGTTTTTCAGAATTTAGTGCAATAACCATTTATTTTATAAATGTCGAGTTTTTAATTCTATAATAATTATTCAATCATTGTATATGAAAAACGATTTTGAGCGAGATTTGTCAGACTTTAAATATATATCAATATGTATTATTAAATACATTTTAATTTTAAAGATATAATTTTTGATGTTACTATGTAAAGCGTCGATTATTCACACTCATTATGATTGAGGGTATGCGAATAATCAATTTATACGGATAATTAAATAACGTTAAAAATATATAATGAAAATTATTACACGAATATAAATATGTAATATAAAAATAAGACTAGTGTACTGTATGTATAACGTATAAGTATTATATAATAATAATAAAATAAATATAAGTACATTGTTTTATGTTCAGGTATGTATTCTTAAAAGTACTAGTATATAATTTATTTTATTTTAAAATTTAAAAATATGTACAACATAAAATTCCATATATTTATGTTTACGAACCAACTAAATTTAAGATTTCACAAATATTTATATTAGAGAGTCGTAGTCAGTGGCGTACATACGGGGGGGGGGGGGGGGGGGGGGGGTTCGGGTTCAAACCCCCCCCCCAGAACCAAAAAAAATTGATATTATTGATGAATTTCTTATTATTTATCATTCGTGTAAACACAAACATACATCATGATAATAATATGACTATTGAGTGTACACTATACTTAACCACAACGAAAAAATATTTCATAACGAAATTATGGATGCCATATTATATCAATCAAAATAGACATTAAATGTCATAAAACTTTGATCGTAGACAGTCAGTTGTGTGCGGACAAAAATACATATTAATATTGTCGTTGTCTCGACCGTCTCGATCGAACAACGGAGAAAAAACTGATTACGTTATAATCGTTGAATTTCGCGTGAACAATAACACGGTGAAATGGATTTTATTTTTATAGCACTATCGTAAATGATCATGTTAAACATTTTCGTTAAATAATATTATGAATGTTTCGTTCATTCTGTTCTGTTCTGCAGTTGAAGAAGTTTATGTCAAAAACTAATAACTATTCATTGAACTATTTAAACTCCATAAACCGTATTACGATAAGATTAGTTAGAGTTTATAACATTAAAATTGTTTATTAACAAAACATTAAAGTTTTAAAATATTAAAAAAAAGAGACTAGAATTTTTACTATAAGTAATTAATAATATAATATGTTTAATATTCTGTACTGGTATATACTGTATTAAATAGTATTTAACTGCCACGAGTTAGGTATGTAAACTTTTGTATTTGTTTTGTTATTTTTCCTATTAATATTTATACGTGTAATATTGTGTTTGATTGTTGGAAAAATAGATAGTTTTAAAGAGAAGGTTTTAGTGTTGGTTATTTTTTTTAAACCCCTCCCAGAGCAAATTTGAATGTACGCCACTGGTCGTAGTTAATAATGAAACACATTTGTTCAAAAATTCTATAATACGGATAATCAACGTTCCGTTGTAATTTATTTTATTATTAGTATGCAAGTTGGATTTAATTTTTTTTTTATATCACATTCATTATATAATTTATACAATATTATTAATATACTTATTAATAAATGTGTATTTTTTCTATTTATTTATTTTAGATTCTAAACGAAGTGAGAAATGTATTGATTTTGTAATGATAGGTTATTTTCTTTTCTTTATGTCTGTCATCACGATTTGGAGTAGAAATAATGCTTTGATTTTTGAAAAGGAAAATTCATCTAGTTGGTACTGTGGTCACTGGTCAAGTAAAAAAATGCTAGTAGTTTTCAATAGCGTCAGGAAAAACCCTAAAAAAGTAACGTAAAAATAGGAATTATTACGCAAAATCGGTTTTCGACTAAATCGATTTTTTGTCAGTTAAATAATTATGTCGAACTTTTTATAAGTCTACACATATCTGTCAATATTTCATTCAAGGTAATCTTATCTCGAAAATCTACACAAAAAATAAATAATTATATTATAAGTACCTATTGACCGTTAGAAAAATGGGAAAACCAAAATTGTCAATTGTGTTGAATATTTTATTGGTGGCCTGTGTGGTTGTACAATATTGATATAATATGTTGATAATACTTAGGTTACAATAAAACAGCGGTATATGCCGTATACCCATAGAAAATTGAGTATTATACTTCTGTTGTCTTCCCGGTACCTACCTCGTTAATATTAGAATATTATTATTTAATTCAATGTGTAGGATGCATTTATTATTATTTATTTAACTTTTAATTTTTGAGTATTTTTCTGTGTTGGTGCCAATTTAAATTTTATGGGTTGTGAGCGTTAAACTTGGATGTCATATTAGATTAAGCGTGTTTAGTAATTTTCATACGTCAATAAAAATGTTGTTGGCGTTACTAGCGTTCAATGCTAATATAAATAATACAAAAAAATAACATCGAATGCGCTTTCACACTATGAAATATAAATAATAAATAAGAAACAACTAATATAATGTAAGTACGTGATTTGACTATAATATAATAAATGCAATATTCATTGACTAATGTGATATGAATATAGAATAAATGTAACAAATATAAATTTATGTAGGTATATAATATAAAATATAAATATGTTGTATTTGTTTAATTAGCACATGTGAATATAATAAGAAAACATAATTTTTAAAGTTCTTGATTAGCACATGAATATAATATTAAATGTAATTTTTTAAGGTGCTTGATTAGCACAATTAATATATGTATACCTCAATCGGCCAAAGTATACAAATGAATATAAATTATAATGAATATGAATACAATATAAAATGACTATTAATGTTTTACAGTGGCACAAATTACAAAATATAATAAAAATATATCAACAAAAAAACATACTCAATTTTTAAATGATTAATAATATTTAGGTCTCTTCAATAATGCTACTGGTAGATAGTATGGCTACAAGCGGAGAATTTATTTAAATTTTTTTTGCCTCAATGGAAAAACTACTTTCATGACCTTTGTCACAATTTATATTTGTACTTATACATTTTTATTGATGTATGAAATCTACTTGGTATTTAGTACTATATTTAATGTTGATAAAATTGTTTATTAACATTTAACAGGTTAACTGCCATATGTACCATATATGATATATGGTACACTGTTGTATTGCCAAGCAATTAATACAATTTATTACAATGTTTGTCCAATACGGTATACCACAATAATCATAAAATAAGCTTTTTAGTTTATGCTTTTAGTATTTGAATGGTTATTATGTAATTATTTATACTGAAAAATTAATTATTTTAATATGTACCAAAAATGGTACACGATTAATTTAATCATCATGACTAATAATAATCTAATAAATGTTAGTAAAGTACTTCCTAGATGGTACGCATAATGTTCATGTCTTGGAACTATTATCTTATCGCTCATTTAGACATGAAATTATTTTATTATTCTTTAGGTTTTTCCCTTTATATCTTGTTTATTATTTCTGATTTCAATTTTATGTCGTATACGGGCTATCGACAAACTATACACGGCCACACGGATTTGTCTTAGTAGACGGTTGTATTTCATTGCGTTGTGTTGCCTCGTATCAATTTCAAATTCTTTTGTTTATTTTGTATATTTATAAAATATTGAAATCGAAAATGAATAGACAAGAAATAGAAGCTATGCTAGAATCAAATTCGGACTCATATTCGGAAGATTACGACGATACTGACGCTGATCCAAACTGGTCCTCGGAAAGTGAACCGGACGAAAATATTTACGAACGTGAATTATTGGATAATTGTAACGTAACTATTAATACGATTGGTAATAATTGGAATAACGATTTTTCTAATGGACAGCTAAATAGTCATATAATTTTTAATCCTGATGTAAATACTACTGGAATAAATCCAGATATAATTAAAACTATGTCTGATGCCAGTCCTATCGACTTTTTTTATCTTTTTTTTGACAAAGAAATTATTGACATGTTAGTGGTTGAAACAAACAGGTATGCTAATGCTAAAAAAACACAGCAGGCTTATCTCGACATGCTAGAATTAGAAAATGGGTCGACACAAATGAGCAGGAAATTAAACTCTTTTTTGGTATTGCTATGTGGATGGGCATGATGAAACTGCCATCAATTGCTCACTATTAGAAAAATTCTAAATTATATTCTTGCAATATTCCAAAATTTATGTCCCGAAACAGGTTTGAAATTATTTTAAGTATGTTACACATTTATGATAATGACAAAGCTCCTACTAATGATAGATTATACAAAATCCAAATATTGATTGATTTACTCGTCGAAAAGTTCAATAGTGCAGTAATTCCTGAAGAGTCAGTTTGTATCAATGAGTCTATGGTCCCTTACTTGGGTCGATTATCGTTTCGGCAGTATATTTCTAATAAACGTCATCGTTATGGAGTCAAAATCTTTAAGCTGTGTATACGGGACTTTTATACGTCAAAATATAAAATATATGCAGGAAAAGAAGCGACAATGGGTGATTCAGTTTCGTGTAAAGTAGTAATGGAACTAATGGAACCATATCTCGATTTCGGTAGAACATTGTATGCAGATAATTGGTATAACTCCATTGACTTAGCGGACAAATTATTGCAACAGAAAACACACTTACACAAACATTCAAACACGATAGAAAAAGTCATGGCTAAAAGAGGAATTAAAATAAAACCAAAAGTTGTTATCGACTATAACCGTGGTAAGGGATACATCGATTTAATTGATCAAATGGGATCTTATAGTAGCTGTCTAAGAAGAGGTGTGAAGTGGTACCGTAAAGTTGCTATGGATATTATTTGAAACACATCATTATTGAATGCTTTTATTATTTATAAAGGAGTCACTAGAAATTCTAAGACAATTACCCAGTTCAAAGACGACATTATTAATGGATTAATTCAGCAATCAAACAGTGTTCCAGAAGTTCCAGAAGTTACAGAATTATATGATGAACATACGTTGGTAAACAATAAAAAAAGAGGTCGATGTAATCAATGCTACAAATACATTTCTCGAACAGAAGGTAATATACTTATACATAATTGTTATATTTTATTGTATTAAATAAATACATTTTTGTATACAGGAACGCAGATAGCAAGAAAGAAAACCTCTCGCGTATCAACGATTTGTCCTAAATGTGATTCCTATTTTTGTTTGAATTGTTTTTTTCGAATTCATGCATACAAAAAAAAAATAAAAATAAAATGTTACAAAATAAAATTTAAAAAAAAAATGATTATGTTACAAAATAAAATTAAAAAAAAATATTGTAATTAATTGTTATATTATAGTAAAACATGTCATTAATAAAAATATTGATTAAAATGTTAAAAAATTATAAATTTGTTTCGCTATTTTTACTAAAACATTACTAGGAGGCCACACAAACATAACTCATAGGAAAATCACATTTACGTGTACCCATTTTGGCGCACGGTGTAACTAATGTCAATGAATCGAATGTATCTTATATGGTACATGTGGCTCGATAATAATGTTCAGCCGTGTACCAGAAATGGTACACATAGCAACATGTTATAAACATTAAAAAAAAAGCCATGGCAGTTAACCTATATTTGAATTCTAAAACTTGAAATTGTCAATAAATGTTTATATTAGCATTGTATTTAAAAGATAAAATAAAACCTAATCTGTTTTTTTTTATTATTCTTTGACAAAGGTAGATAAGTTGAGTCACGGCTATAAACCATTGGCGAAACTAGGTCTAAAATATTAAAAAATGTACTACTAATATTTCATATTTATATGATTTACTTTTAAATTATTCTCTACTTCTCTACTTCATAATATTGTATAGGATGTATCGGGCCGGGAGCATAAGGTGATTGTGGTTCATCGGTACCACCGCTCGGACACTAATTAAGTTATTACCGAGAACATGATAGGTATTATAAAAACCACATATATTTTAATGTATTCCATTTATACAATATTTATTCCATACTTATAAATAGGGCACAGGACTTGTAGCCATTAGAAATCACCAAATATGTTTTTAAATACCCAAAATATGCATTTTAAAAATAAAAATAAAAACAAAAATATTTTTATTTATTCTATAGAATTTAATAACATTTAATAACATTATATACCTATATGTTAGTCCAGTCAATAGGGGGTTTTGTTTTGCAAAAAATTCTTAAGTTTTGAAACTTGGCAAAAAGTTTCGTCTTGGAACCCTAATTTACCAAAAAAATGCGCCATCCCTTCGAGGTCCGCAACCGTCCGCCCTCTTGGATTTTAGGTGAAAATTTTCACTTTTTTACGGTTTTTTTACAATATTTCTAAAATTATTAACTTTAAGTACCTAAAATTAAAATTAAGATTAATACATTTTTATATTAAATTTCAAAATAAATTATGTCACCTATTTCTCCAATAACGTCAGTTGGAAGTTCATAGTCATGACAACATTTTTTCATTCTTCTGAGTCCACTACGAATGGTTAAAATACTATTTGTCATATCATTAGATAAACGATTTCTATGCGAGTTTTTGACAATATTCATTTGGCTAAAAGCTTTTTCCACCTCTCCGTTTGACCAAGGTAACACAAGTAAACATTAAGCAATATCCACCAATTCTTTAAATGGATTTTCATCACTTGCATCTCTGTACTCAGCGATCTCTGACCAAAGTTTAGCAGTACTTTTTGTGTTGATCCATTGAATTAAACGTAGTTTTCTCCATTGAAATTCTATGTTATCAACATTTTTAAATTTCATAAGCTTAACTAAATTAGTTATCGAATTTTTCAAGGGATTTAAACAGTTTTTTGGACTAAACAATGAAACTTTCCTCAAATTTTCAATATTATTTGGTAACCGACTTTTAAGTTGATTGATAAGAGTAACTATAAATTTTACACAGACACTTCTTAAAATTTTTTCATTTACTTATTAATTTGTTTGTACTGAGACATTCCATTTTCTCCTCGAATGCATTTCCTAAGTATGGTTTTGGATGAAGATAATCTGAGATATTAGTGTTTACGTCCAATAAATTAGCTTTGCATGCAGGTGTTGTAATAAGTCTGCCAAGAGTTTCAATTAATAAAATCAAGCTATCTAGAAGTTTCGCTGGATCGGCATTATTAGATTGAAATATTTTGTTTACGTACTGTGCCTCACTTAAAATTGGCTTCAGAAACATTAGCTATGCTTCATTATTCACATCAGAATACATTTCACTCAGCATTTTTGCTTTGTAGCATTTATCATGGGAAGCAGCAATTTTGAAATGTTATTTGAGTTCCAACCACTGATCTAAAATCCGCGTTACAGCACGATCAATTGACAACCATCTAGTTTGTGCCACACATATAATTTTTAATGGGTCTATTCCATTATTAATAGCATTATACAATTGTTTGTAACTTAATTGCCTATTAGTTGATTTAGAAAACCAATTGTATGTCTCCGACAAAAGTAACTCTAAATGTGACGGTAAAACATTAGTAGCTGCAGCAGACACTGACAATTGCACTGAGTGACAAACGCAACGAATCAAAATCAAATGATCAACTTCTTTTAACAGCATAGAAAAAACACCATTTTCTCTACCAACCATTACATTAGCGTTGTCTGTGCCAATACCTCTTACATTTTGTAGGTCCAGGTTATTAATAACTAAGAACCGATTTCATTCCATTTAAAACACTCACAGCAGTTCCTGCATCTATAGTTTCTAATTTTAAATATGTTGAAACAGTGCGATTTTGATTTGCTGAATAATACACTATGCACACCCCAAGTTGTTTAGTGACAGATATATCAGTTTATTCATCTAATAATAAACTGTACGGACTATCGCCTATATCTTGACGAAGCATTTATTTAAAATGGCAGAATAAAATATTTTTAATTATTCCACTACATTTTGTGCGGTGTAGCTTAAAGTGTTAAGCTACTTCACTTTGATCCGAAAAGCACTTTTTATTCAAATCTGTTAAATGATCTATATTATGTATAGCACAATGACAGTTACAAATAATGTCATAGAGACATAGAAGCTTCAATAACAGATGTTTTCAAGCTAGGTGGCTTGACTGGTTTAAAGGGAAGTTTAAGTTGTCTGGCATTAGAAAATGGTTGAGAAGATGTAAAATGTTTCTTGCTTATAGAATGAGCATTAAGATCACTATACCTCGCATTTAACGTGCATTTGCAATACTTACATCTAGCTGATGTAGGATCTGTAGGTATATCTTCAATTCAATCTCTTAATCCCGAATCGCTGAACCATTCTTTTCTAAACTTTTGAGTGTATTGAACCTTTGATTTTTTCCCCATTTTATTGATCTCAAGTAACAAACATAAACTAATTACAGTATACAGTATAATATACTACATAGTTAACACTAGACAGTAGACGTACTAGTCTAATAATCTTATTAATTTATGATATATATTATATATAAATATATAATATAAAAATAAAAAGCCACTAGTCTGACCACCAATAGTAAGTTCATATCAGTATATCACGGACTAAAATATATCTTAATCCGTGGTTCATATCATTCTTCGTTATCAATTTATCACTACTCATTCAGTGGTGGTAGTTATATTCTATTATCTAGCCACTGGTTTTGGTAGATAACACACATAATTCTATAGTAAATCGTAGGAATTGATGGGCTCACAACCATTTCTTAGCTAATTTATTTAATTGAGTTAATTTAATTAAGATACTTATTAAAAAAAAAAATCAGCTGAAATTCCGCTGAATAATATCTTAATATCACTGAAAATTCCGCTAGCCACTAACTTGTATTTTTCTCCACTAAATAGGATACTAAATACTCTAGATTTGGTGGAATTTCCGCTAAGTTAGCAACACTGGAAGGCAGTCGATGATTAAAAATATTTGACATAATTGGACAGATAAAGACATTTCTCGTATAACTCGTAGTTATGTAATATTTTTATAAAATGTTTTCCATATAAGTTTCAAAGACTTATAACAGTTTGGAGTTGATAACATTTAAAAAAGCGGGTAAGTGGGTATCGCTCTGCTGTATATTAGGGGGTGGGGTGGACTTCAGACTATGGTAGGTTAAATTTGAATGCAATGATAGGTATCATTGTATACGAAAAATGATTCTGAACGAAGATGATTTGTCAGTTTAGGATATATTATATTTAAATATTGTCATATATTCTATTTTGAAACAAATAGTATAATTACTATATGATACTATAGTTACTTTATAATATCTGTTTATATAATAAAAATAGTATTTGGCCAACATACGCTTTATGAGCGTATGAGAATTTAATTTAAATTTTATATATTTCGTAAATATTTTAACTTTAAATGCTTAGAAATAAAAATTGTGATTAATGATTTTTGATTTATTATTTTTACTACGAAAAGTAAAACTTATAATAAACCTTGTATTAAATTTTAAAGATGTTTTGGTTAGCCAATTTTTTTCAGTCATTTCAAAAAATCGAAAATTGCAGTTGTCTATAATAGTTTAAAAAAGGTCAAAATATTTTCAAAATTTAATCGTAAATAGAAAACACTAATATGAACATTTGCTTAAAATTTCAAGTATTTACAATGATTCGTTTTTGAGTTACAGCAAAATAAAAAAAACGAAAAGTCGAAAAAAGATTTTTCGTAAAATTGCCGTTTTTCTGTCATTTTTTATTGTTTTTTTCGATTTTTTTGAAAACTGTTTGATAATGTTTTTGATCCCCAAAGTACCAACTAATTTAGTTTCAATAAATTTCAATTTTAATATCATGATTCAGACATTCATGCCGGGTTGCATGAAACCGTTCCTTAAATTTATTTTATGAATAGTTTTATTGAATCATTAAATAATGTTATTTAGCGTTTTGGGTAGCACAAACAGTTGAATAATTTTGTATTGGTTTCAAACATGATACCAAGGTTTAAGTCACTTTTTTTTTGTTTTTCTCGATTTTTTTGAAAACTGTTGGAAAATATTCACTTTTGACCTCCCAAAGTACCAACTAGATGAATTTTCCTATTGAAAGAGGGGCTGAAGTCAAAAATCGAAGCATTATTACTACTCCAAATCGTGATGACAGACACAAAAATAAAAAAACACACATCTTTGTAAAATCAATACATTCATTTCTCCGTTCAGAATCTAAAAATAATTGATACCATTAATAATTTCAAATAATCGCTTCGCTCAGAATTTAAAAATTAAAAAATTTAATAAAAATTTAAATTTTAAATTATATTATCAACATAATATATTAATTATTAATATAATCATAATTGTATTGTAGGTGAATGGAGTATTTATGAAAATGAAACGTTTTTATTATTTGATAATCATAGTGAAGAAAATGAAAGGGTCATCATTTTTGGATCTAGAAGTAACTTGAAGCTCTTAACTAATTCAAATTCCTAGTATGCAGATGGTTACTTTAGATTGGCCCCGAAAATTTTTTTGCAATTATTCGTTATAAGAATTGGAAAATATAATGATTTTTTTACGGTTCTTTTCTGCCTACTCGAAAAAAAAACTCAAAGTATTTACGAAATAATGTTCCATGCTATTCTTTAAGTCTGTGAAAAGAATTATATTTTTCCAGATCCACTATACCTGAAAGTTGATTTTGAAAAAGCACTAATGAATGCTGCCAAAAATGTATTAGGGGAACATTTAACAATAAATGGATGTTTTTACCATCTTTGTCAGAGCACTCACGGGAAATTAGCGGAATTAGGGTTAAAAAAATGTATCAAGATGATGATAATTTTAATAACTTTTGTGGTATGTTAGATGGTTTGGATTTTTTGCCACTAACTAGATTAAACGAAGGTATGACTATTTAAAATTAAATATACCTACCTCTTGGTGCGGAGGATTTATTTAATTATTTTGATGAAACGTACGTTAGTGGAACGTTACGTCGAGTTAATAAACAAAATGTTTCAAGTTTAACAGTTCGACGTTTTCCAGCAATATTTCCTCCGGAAACTTGGAATGTTCACCAAACAACTATACAAAATAATCAACGTACCAATAATATTTGCGAATAATGCAACAATTTTTAGTCATTTAGTCGGAGCAGGGCCGGCTCAAGCAAAAATAGTGCATTAGGCAAAATCATGACTTGTTTTATTCATTAGACTAAAGAAGTATTTAAGGGGCCGCTACACCAGTATTTTGTTTTTTCTGTCTATCATACACATAATATAGGAACAAAGATACTCCGTATTTCCATAACTACGACTCTCTGGTTCAGTTTAGGGCAAATATAAGCATGTTTTAATTTAAAATAATTTCGATTATTTTTAGCCATTAATAATTTATTCAAAATAATAAATATTAAAAATCTATCCGCTTAATGCACAGCGAATACTCTTCTTTATAAAATATATAATAGGTGCTTTTTCCCTAAACTGAACCAGAAGGCCGTAATCGTGGAAATACGGAGTATTTTTGTTCCTATATTTTGTAGGAGATAAACAGAGAAAACAAATGCTGATGTAGCGGCCCCTTAAGTGAATAGAAACATTTTTTGGTAATCACTTAATAATAATAATAATAATAATTATTATAATCTTCACTAGTTATCTTTAAAATATTTTGAATTTTATGTAGTTAAATTCTTCCACGAAATTATTGTTTATAAGTAACAAACATTGGTCGCAGACCCAAGGTCTATGACAAAGATGCAATATCTACAGTGATCTATTTTGAAATTTTTTTATACATTAAATATAAATTACAAATGCATATTTTATTTAGGTATATTAAAATATGATCTTTATTGATGATAAATCAAATTGCAATCTCAAAAAAAAAGTTTTAAAGAAGAAAATATTAAGCATCTATATGTTTCAACGTGAACAATTATTTTTTTTGTTTTAACGAGTTTTTTAATTCTTGGAGTTAGGCTATAGTGTAATGTTATTTTTCATTAAGTCGATAAGATGATGCTGATCCAACTTCTCGGAATTAGTTTTTGCTCGAATGAGCTTGCAAGATGACGCACGCCGCACGATGACGGAGATATGATCAATCTATTCTGAGTATAATCATTGATTATAAATACTAATTAAAATCTGTACTGCATGATTTTCAAAAACTCAATTCAAAAATTATTTTTGTGTTGAAATTATCTTTATTTTATAAAATGACATATCTGTGTATATCTTATATAATATCTGTTAGGGCTGACGGTATTAAAGTATAATCTTACATGGGCGGATAGGCAAGTTTTGGTCTACCGCGAAATATTTATAAGAGCCTCATAGTATACATAATGAAAAATATATAGATATAGAGAGGTATTTTTTTTTAAATATATTATTTTTAAGTAAACAATTCTTTCTTACTTCTGATGGAAAATAAATTTCAAAAAAATCTATTAAAATATTATATTACAAAATGCATAATGTACAATTTTTTACGTAAGCCTTAAGGTAGTCCAAATAACACTTTATTCTTATACTTTTTTGAATTTTCATGCTCACTTATACGAGTATAAACATGTTTCCAATCGATAAACCCTTCGGAAAATTGACCGGTTCCATCACCATAACTGATACAAATACAACAGAATGAAGCTTTATGTTTGAAACTATATAAGATACCCATTTACGATTTCCACCATCATTTCGATTAAAAGATTTTGTCGGTGCAAAAGGAACAATAATCCTCATTCTTCGGTTGAATATGATAGAATAACTGACATTTTGAAAAATGTGCAAGTAATGGTTTTTTTAAATAGTTTTCAGATAATGCTAAAAGAAAATAAGAAATTTAATAACTAGCAACTACAATATTAATTATTATCGTTAAGTTATTGTGTATAAAAAATTGTACCACTATTGAGTTCATTCTATTGATATCATTTTATCGCATTTTTCCAATGTTGTTTTTCTTTTTCCATAGCCGATTGATGTGCTCTATCTATAGTGGAATTTTCCGAAATCCTCAATTTTAGTCCAATCCATATCTGTACAGCTTTTAAATGTATAGGCTAGAATGTTCATGAGATTTTAAATTTTCAGATAAACACTTCCAATTGTTGGTACCTAAAGTTGACAATAAAGATTGTTGTGTTCCAGAAAAAGTGAAAAGTTTACAGCAAATGCAAAATACTCGGTCACATGATTTTAAGTAAATTAACCAACTTCTTTTTACAATTTCACAATTTTCTAGTATAATAAAATGTAGAGAATTTTCTTTTTGTGCCGTCAATATCCGAATATAGGGAAAATCAAAATCCTTCACTTGATATGGACCAAATTTAACAACTTCAGTTCTTATAGGTAAGTTGCGTCATATTATTATCAGTCCAAGTTGCTGAGTCTACCATACTAAATTTTCCATTTTCACATAAAATATTTGTATCCAATCTATTAGTTTCGTTGTCTTCTAAGCAAAAATTATTATTACTCTCTGTAACAGAAGAGAATGTTTGTACATCAGAAATCCCAAAGTATTCTTGTTTTTTATCTGATACAGTTATTTGTAATGTAGGGGATTGTACTTGAATATTTTCCATTGTAATTGATGTTTTGTTAGTGTTGTTATCTTCAAGGTTTTTGGGTAACGTTTTTTCTATGTATTTAAGAAAGCTTCCTTTCATTTTTTTTAAATTCTCCTCTGCATCCTATTTTTTTAATCGTTTTTCATGTCCTGACGGATGTGAACGATACTTGTCTCTATCACGGCCACTCATTTTAAGAATTTCTATATTTAAATAATAAATTAAAAGTAGATCGTGGATTTCTATGTAAAAACATGTATTTAATGTATGTAATATATATGCACAACTAGGATTATGTACTTGGATTACCTACATATTAAGAAAAACCATAAGGCTGGTTAATAAAATTACTATTTTAATTTTTTTATTTATACCTATTGAAGACTATTACACTGTTATTAAGGTGATGTAATTGAAAAGGTGAATACAAATTTATTTCAACAAAATTTTTTTAATTCATTTATTATTTTAATTTGTGCGTTATTTTGTTTGTAAATTTAACATTAAAACAAAGTTTAAAAAATATAATGTCTAGTATTTTATTAACTATTGTTTTAATAATGTTATTATTCATTAATTATTATTTTAATAATTTTGTGAATTTTTATTTATTATTTATATTTATTACCTAATTTTAATGCTAAAAAAATAAATTGATATAAAAAGCATAGTTTTGCATATTTTACTAATATTTTTAAAGAATATTTAAAGCCTTAAAGGATATATTCAATTTTTTAAGATAATATAAGCATCATATTTACTAACTTATTATTAATAAGTTAGTCGTAAATGATTATTATTTATTAGTAATAATTAAGGAATAGATTTTATTGTATATATATATATATATTTTTTTTTTATTGGAATGAGATATTTTAAATCTGATTAAAAATGTGTACAATTTAGATTATTCTAATTGAAATAAACTCAAATTTATTTTACATATTTTATTTTAGTGAATTTTGATTTATAGCATAGGTACCGCTATAATATGACTAGCTCAATAATTATAACACTAGTATAGTAGTATGAAGGTACTGCATACTCTATTGTCGATATTGGTATTGCCGGGCGATAAAAATATAAAACAAAAACCAGTACACGGTTAATATAGAAACGTTATCAATTATCATTATTCTAGCGTTTTTGATGAAGACCACTAAGCACCACGATTTAAGATAGTATGGTTGCCCGACGACCTATGATAAGAACGTTTTAAACTGTCAACCAAATTCAATAACTAGAACAGCTGGAATATTGTACACTAGCGCTTGTGAAATGATGTGTGCCGATCATGATTTAAGAATAGTAGCCCGCCAGCACGGTATTTGAGCTTATAGGCTATAGCCACTATTACATTCAAGCGCTAGTAGTGCATTTTCCAGCTGTTTTTAATAGTGATTTCGGTAGACACTTTATAATGATTCGTCGGGCAACCATACTATCTTAAATCGTGCTAAGCACCGACACTATCGCATGATTTCTGTTTCATAACAATAACTGAATTTACCTCCACTACCCGCCTACCATGTCGTGACCAGTCCATATCTTCTTAGTTCATGCTATATACCTACTATAGTTTAACAAATATATATATATAATTAGTTATTACTTAATGTTTAATAATTATTTTTTAATACAGAACCAGAAGCAAATAATATGTTATCATTCAGCAGAAATATAGCAATAAAAAAAACCATAACATATTGGAAAATTCAAAATTACCTCCACTTGAAATTGCTATTGAATTAATGCAAATTAAATTGAAACCTGGTCAAGAAATGAAACTGTTCTTTATATATTTGGATTGCTGCTTTGAACATAATACTATATACAATGCAGATTTTGGAATAATAATACGAGTAAAAATTAAATTTAAAAATATATTTATTTTATTAAATACCTACCTAGGTATTACACTAATATTTGTTATCTTATATCCATTACTATAAACAGTGTAACTGTGTAAGGTGTAACTATATGAGTGGTTAAATCAACCATTTGAAATTAAATAAAAGTATTAGAAAATATTTTAATAGGTATCAGGTACCTATAATCTATATATATATATATATATTATTTACATTCTACATTTAATTATATACTTATATTTTATTGTTCTAAATATTACTCAATGAAGACATAATATAATCATTGTGGTTTTAATAAAAGGTAAAAATATTGCTGTAATTTGATTTAGTCACAATATTTAGAACACAGTTAGAATGAATTAGTTAATTGTGTGTAATGGATGAAAATAATAAATATCAATAGGTATAGTAAAAAAAAACGAGTATGAAATATCATCATCATATTTTTCTCATGTCTATTCTATTTTTCAGCATTTATGTAACGTAAACGATTCACTTGTCGGAGTATTGGAAATTTATTTTATGCAGTGCTTCGCAACTATCCACCATTTCCGCTCAAATAAATTAGTAAACATTGCTAAATTCTATGCTCAACTTTTACATTGTGATTGGATTTCTTGGAAAATATTTTCAACAATATGACTGACTGAAAGTGAAACGACTGATTCTAGTAGAGCATATTCAAAGAACATACCTATTCAAAGATTTAATTGTTCACATGGTACGCGATGGTTTGAAAGAACGTATTCTGGATCCGTGAGTATTTTATTTATTCATAAATATTTTAGTTCTGTGCATTATATAAATATTAAATTTATATTTTAGTTATCTACAAAGATCGTTTAGTAGATTTTTTTCGTTTAACAATCACGGTAATTTTCGACTTTGCGATAATTTTTTCACGGATATTGGTATGGAAGAATTAATGTAAGTGTTAATCTTTTAAGAAATTTGAATAATTTAGTAAGAATCTTCAATATTTTAGTATTCAATACAGAGAATCTTTTCAAAGTGTAGCTGTTTGATTATTACGACTGACGACTATTTGCCATTGATTGCAGTGACAGCAATCCTAACAATTATACATTAATTACCTACATAATTAAGCTATAAATACTGTACCTATTCGAATTTAAAATGTCACATGAATTATTATCATTATTATTATAATCGTACTTTACTTATAATGTTTTTATGATACATTTAGGTAATTTATATAATTTAACATTATTGAATTATTTTTCTATAAATGTATCAATTATTTTAATTATTACCGGGTTGCATAAAAGCGATGATTAAATTAGTTTAATGGTTTGTTTTAATGAATGACTAAATACTTTTAATGAACCGATAGTGTTGCATAAAAGATGTATTAAACTACTTTTGGTTTATACCTAGTATGTGGTTTTTGATAACTTTGTTATCACCAAATTGAGAAGATAATATCACAGACTATATCCATTAAGACTAGAATAAGGAGACCAAACTCCGCTTCTGATAACGTCCCGAAATGAGTCGCACGATTAAACGGCCACAGGTGGCGCTGCGTACGCTGAGGTTGCTACTTTAACCCGCGTAGTATAGGGATTATTCATGTTTTTTGTGTTTTTTGTAAAATATATGCATTATTTCGAATCAGAACCTATTATAAATTTTATAGTTCGTAAAATTACGCATTCATACATGTGTATATGTGCATAATATGTGTAAGAGACTAGACCACTGTCTACTAATAAAAAATAGTAAATAGTCACTAAATACTGTAAATAATATTAAGTATTTGAGTAATGAACCATATGCATAAGGTATAAAGTACAACTACATTATGTTAATCTATTAACAATTTTTGATATTTGATAGTGATAGATAGAGACCGGAATTCTATGCATTTGCATGTTCATATTGAATGTATGCACTTATACGTGGGTTTGAAATGTCGGCGATTCAAACCTTACTGATTCTATAGATCAAATTTTATTTTGCATATATTTGCATATTTGGAGGGTTGGTGCATATTTTTCCGTAAGTGCATATAATGTGCATACTTTTGCAGTCTTACTAAATAGTCAAATTATTTCATGTTTCTATTTTGGAAATTAAAAAAAAATGAGTGTCAACACAAAACATGGTATATTTTTATCTCGTATATTTCGATATAGTGTTGATAAACTACTGTTATCTGACAATAGTATATTGTGTGGCAAGGGCGGGAAATGGCATTCCCGCGCGAGCCACACATACTATTTTTTGTCACGCCCCTGCGTTCATGGAAAAGGTTATGCAGGGATTTATGCAACAATTATAGACTATTCTACAAAAACAATTTCATGGAAGACATTTTATTTTATTTCAAAATTACAATTTTCACTTTGTATATTTTATTATTGTAACTGATACAATTATTATACTAATATACTATATTATTTTATTTTTAATTTATATTTAATGTCCAACTAGAACAATTATTTATATTGAAAACATTTCCGCTGACACTTGTTTCTTTTTTTTTTCCATCAACGTTAGTGGCTTTTGAATTAGATGCACCATAGTTAACATCATTCATAGTTTGTGTTGATGATGGATTAGTTATAGACTCGGTTATTTGGTTAAATATTTTTTTCTTGTTGTTTATTGAATCTTCTATGTAACCTTCGACAATTTGACTGAATTTCCAACCACCATGACGTTTAAGCGTTGTAATGTCACCTCCAGAATCGGCAAGTAATGTTGCTGAAGTTCGGCGGAAAGAATGATCTGTATAAGCTTGGGGATCTGGTAAATTTAAATAATTTGCAATTTCTTTGGGCATATTTCCAATTTTGTTTTTTCCAATAACCTGCTTGGTGCATTTACCGTTTTTATAATTTAAAAAAAATCTATCTGACTGTACATTTGCGGGTCTTAAATCTATGTATTTCTTAAAAATATCATAAAACTCTCCTTCAATTGTAAAAGACCGTGAACAATTTGTTTTTGTGTAAGGAAGTTTAATATGTAACATTGAACCAAAATCTTGTATATCATTTATAGTAATATTACTAAGTTCTTCTCTTCTACATGCGCCAGTTATCCCAAAAATCAATACTACCTATATCATAATAAATTTACGGAATATTAATAGAAAACCTATATTAAACAATATTATCACACTTACTTTAGTTACTAAGTATTGAATATTAGGAGCTTCGTCTATGAATTTTTTTATATCGGTTGAAGTCAAAACTTTGGACTTTTTACTTTTAAATCCAGTCGATTTTCTCTTTAAAAAAGCTTGTAATTTTGGATAAGTACCAATGTTAATATTATGTTTCATATTTATAGTGGTTTTAAGCATTGAATAAACAGACCATAGAGTTGACGGTTTAATTTCTTTAGATAAATTACTAAAATATGTGAGCAACACATTTTCTGACCACGATTTGGTTTTATTTTTTTTTTCCATTTTAAAATTTTTTCATAAGCCAAAATATATCTTTCTTTTGATTTTTCAGGCAATAGATCTAGTGAAACGGCGTTTGCCGTTTTAACCATGTGTGGTGGAGTTAATGGTTCACTACAACTGCTGTGTTGACTGTCATCATTCGTATTTATGCTCATTATTTAATTTGAATTATTATATAAATTGCGTGAAATAAACTTACTAACGCATCGTTCAACGTACTTAGAAACAGTGCAAATTAAATTAATATGTTTAAATGTTTATGCGTCATGCAAGGAGGTTATACTATACATTTAAGATGTAACCAAAAGTTTATGTTTTGTAAGAACCGTAGTAGGTATACATTTTAGTTTCTGGTTGTGCAGGGGATACGCGCCCGGCGGCCAGTACTTTTGGGGATTTCCTCTTTTCCGCCCGGCACTTTGGGGATTTCCTCTTTTCCGCCCGGCACTTTTGGGGATTTCCTCTTTTCCGCCCGGCACTTTTGGGGATTTCCTCTTTTCCGCCCGGCACTTTGGGGATTTCCACTTTACCGCCCGCTGTACGGAAAAAGGACGCTTTCGAACGCTTCAACCGTGGTCGAAAACCAAACTTTCGGTGCAGGCGTGACAAAAAATAAATTACGTTAGACATTAATTTCTTAAAATTGTATAAAAATTTAGCATTCATTTATTGGCTACACTGCAAATTTGAAAAATGTCTAACTGATATTAATTTACGTATCCGTGTATCACCACAGAAATACAAATAAAATATAATATATGTACTTATCACCCTATTCACACTATTACGTTTCATTTACCTTTACTGTAAAGTGTTTACTCAGTTTAGTAACATTTTTATTTTGTGCCTTTGTATCAAAATGCCTAAAATACATAAAAATAATAAGTGCTTAATAAACCAGTGGATTGAAGAATATAATAAAGACACTATTGTATTTACGACCGATGGAAACATAATCTATTGTCAGATGCGATCGAAAAATATCATGTAATAAAAAATTTCAAATTACACAACACGTTCATACAACTTTTCATGCTGATTCTTTAAAACGAAGTATAAATAATAAAAAACAAATGCTATTGGGAAATGTTTACAAATCTAAAACCAATAATTTTAATGAAGATCTCTGTTTGTGTTTAGTATCCGCTAATATACCATGGTTTAAGCTTCAAGTTCCACAATTTAGAGATTTCTTGCAAAAATATACGAATCAACATATACCTGACGAGAGTTTACTTCGAAAATCTTATCTTGAGCCATGCTATAATAAAACAATTGAGAACATAAGAGAAAAAGTTGGGGACTCATACATTTTTTTAATTGTGGATGTAACCACAGATATTAATGGCAACTACATAGCTAACCTTTTAATAGGTGCATTGAGTAGTGAAAACTCTTGCAATCCATTTTTAATTGCTTGTAAAAAACTAGAAAAAACGAATCATTCTACCATTTCACGCTTCGTCAATGATGGTTTAAGAATTTTGTGGCCCAGTGGTGGTAATGACGAAAAAGTTTTGCTGTTATTATCAGATGCAGCCCCATATATGATAAAGGCAGGTAAGACATTAAATGTATTTTTCCCCAATATGATACATGTCACATGCCTTGCGCATATGATTCAAAGAATAGCAGAAAAAGTCAGAGAATTATTTCCAAATATTAATACACTGGTAAATAATTTAAAAAAAAGTGTTCTTAAAAGCTCCTCATCGTGTAGAAGTATACAAAGAAGCCATGCCTAACGTACCATTACCACCAGAACCTATAATTACTAGGTGGGGTACCTGGATTGAGGCTGCTATCTTTTGTGCTGATCATTTTGACCAGCTAAAAATAATTATAATTGAAAAATTGAAAAATTGAAAGATAAAAATGTTGTCAGTATAACAAAATGTGAAAATATGTTGAAGTTAGAGTCTGTTAAAAATGATCTTACATATATTAAAGCTAATTTTTTTATATTAGTTAAAAGCATTAAAAAATTAGAATCATCTAATTTATCTTTGTATGATGCAACAAAAATTGTTGATGAAACTATATTAAACATGGAAATGGTACCTGGAAATAATGGAAAAATTATAAAAGAGAAAGTTTTGGATTTACTACATAAAAATGATGGTTTTAAAATGTTGAAGCAGATATCAGATGTCTTATCCGGAAAAGAAGGAAGTGTCCTACCCCCAAATTTTACACCAATGATGAGTTTTTGTATGAAATTTGCGCCTATTACTTCAGTGGACGTTGAACGATCCTTTAGTACATATAAAATGATATTAACTGAAAAAAGAACAAACATGACCCCTCAAAATATGGAAAAGTATATTGTCATTAATAGCTATGAAAACAAACAATAGTGGTTTTTTTTAAGTTAAATATATTGTTTATTCAATGTAGATGTTGAAAGGTCCAACACTTACTATATTTGTTATATTTTATTTCTTTAAATTGTTTTATTTATTTAAATATATTGTTTATTCAATGTTGATGTTGAAAGGTCCAACTCTTACTATATTTGTTATGTTTTTTTTATTTAAATATATTTTTATTCAATGTTGATGTTGAAAAGTCCAACACTTACTATATTTAACGTTTTATTTCTTTAAATTGTTTTATTTATTTAAATATATTGTTTATTCAATGTTAATGTTGAAAAGTCCAACACTTACTATATTTAACGTTTTATTTCTTTAAATTGTTTTATTTATTTAAATATATTGTTTATTCAATGTTGATGTTGAAAGGTCCAACACTTACTATATTTGTTATGTTTTATTTCTTTAAATTGTTTTTTTTTTTTTTAATTCAAATATTTTGTCTAAATACATACTTGCATATTTGCCAATTATTTGTGCATATTAATGCATATTTTGATCTTTTTTATTTGCATATTTGCATCATATTTGCCACATTTTTAGTGCATATAATTCCGGTCTCTAGTGATAGAGAATTGACTATAATATAATAATAGGATTATTTATAAAATAATAAAAAAATTTTAATGAAATATACACATATGCATATGTATGAATGCGTAATTTTACGAACTATAAAATTTATAATGGGTCATGATTCGAAATAATGTATATATTTTACAAAAAACGCAAAAAACATGAATAATCCCTATACTACGCGGGTTAAAGTAGCAACCTCAGCGTACGCAGCGCCACCTGTGGCCGTTTAATCGTGCGACTCGTTTCGGTACGTTTTTTTATGCGGGCGGCCGTACTAGTTTGGTCTCCTTATTCTAATCTTCATGACTATATCATATAGTCTGTGATAATATTAATTACCTATTAAATATTATTACAAAATTTAAAATATACTCTGTCATGAACTTATGAATAATGATAATATTATGGTTATTTTCAATATTGCCAATTGGTAAATACCTATGAATTGTTAATTGTTATGGACTACGGTCTTTCTTACTTTTCTATGATCTTTGTCCTGTGAAGTGTGAGTGCCGAGTGATGTATTTTATAGAAGAGACAGCGGGGTAAAAATTTTAAAGTAAGTAAATTTTAGATTCTGAACGGAGTGAAGAATGTATTGATTTTACAATGATGTGTGTTTTTTTTTTTGTGTCTGACGACAACATTTGGAGCAGTAATAATGCTCCGATTTATTTTTGACTTTAGCCCCTCTTTGAATAGGAAAATTCATCTAGTTGGTACTTTGGGGGGTCAAAAGTAAACATTTTCAAATAATTTTCAAAAAAATCAAGAAAAACAAATAAAAGTAACAGAAAAACGGCAATTTTACGAAAAACCACTTTTCGACAAAATCGATTTTTTGATTTTGCTGTAACTCAAAAACGAATCATTGTAAATACTTGAAATTTTCACCAAATGTTTATATTATGGTTATCTCTTTACAGTTAAATTTTCAAAATATTTTGACCATTTTTAAGCTACTTATAGAAAATTGAAGTTTTCGACTTTTCTAAGTTTTTTTTCTTCAAATGCCGATAAAAATTTTTTGGAAATTTAATACAAGGTTTCTTATAAGTTTTTCTTAAAGTGATAAAAAAAAAATCCGAAATCGTTGGTCACAATTTTTTATTATAAGTGCTTAAAGTTCGAATTTATACGAAATATTTCAAAATTTAAATTAAATTTCATACTCTCATTATGCGTATGTTGCCAAATACTTTTTTTTATTAATAAACAGATACTATAAAGTAACTATAGTAACATATAAAAACTATACTATTTGTTTCAAAATAGAATATATGACAATATTTAAATATAATATATTCTAAACTGACAAATCATCTTAGTTCAGAATCATTTTTCGTATACAATGATACCTATCATTGCATTCAAATTTAACCTACCATAGTCTGAGGTCCAACCCACCCCCTAATATACAGCAGAGCGATACCCACTTACCCGCTTTTAATATTGTAATTTCTTCAATCATCGCGATCAGATCGGCGCTTGGCAGTGTATAATAATATTATTATTATTTTATTTGGCTGGGCCTGCGACAGCGACAGTCATAAATTATTAAGTAATAAACAATAATATTGTTTCAAAAACTGGTTTACACTACAACGCATTCAGCCATAATATCCGTAGCTGCAATAAAATACGAATTTATAAATGTTGTTTGTTTGTATCGCCATCTACCGGGAGTAATATTGTACGCCATCGAAAAACCGGCCAGTGAGCAATCTATAGTATTTATAATCAATGTTAATATTATAAAACGTATCCGCTGTTAAGTGCGTAAAAGCGGGTTCAAGGGGGGTTTGCTACAAAATGGTTAGGACCGGTTAGGTTGTGTAAGCGACTAGGAACCGGAGTGTTCTTGACGGAGGGTAAACACCCTACCAAATTACATGTATCAGCGATGAAGCGAGCTGTAAGACCGTCAGAGAACATTAACTAACCATGTTTTGTTTACAGATGGCAACACCAACCCGCAACAACCGCCCATCACGTGGGGCTCTGGCTGTCCACCTCAAAAGGCTCCAGTCAAGGGCAGCAAAATTGATTTGCGGATTTGCGAAGGAATTTACGAAGAGACGGCGCTCCGTTAGGGAGAAAACCCCACAGGCTGAGGTAAGGCCAAGGGCGGAACACCCAGAACACGGGCCACTGCCAAAACCACAGCCTGTGGTCGGGCTAATGGTCCAGCAGACGCAACAACATCAGTCAGAGGAACAGCTGGTCACGGAGTTGGACGATTCCGAGCCCATGGAGTGGGAATCGTTCAAGCCCCCAAAGGAGAAAGACACGGAGCCCGAGCACACGGAAAGGGACGAGCCCAAGTACCCGGAGTGGTACGAGTCCTACGAGCCCGAGGACTTGGATTGAGACGAGCCGGAGCACCCGGAGTGGGACAAGACCGACGCCACGGAGGCTACGAGGTTACGTTATTTCCGTAATTATCCAGCGGATTGATTGGAGTTTAAGATCACCTTTTTGGGTCTCTCAAGTTGAATTAAAACTGTAAAACGTAAAAACTGGCAACGTACCTACGCATGACCCAAAGGTAAAAACACTTTACAATGCACAGGTGGCCTACGTAAAAGATCAAGCTGGTGGACTCCTTCCTCAAAAATAGATCCTTCCAAATTAAAATCGACGACCAACTATCAACCCCACGGAAAATCAACGCCTGCGTCCCCCAGGGTTCATGTCTGTCAACACTGCTATATCTCGTCTACACTAACGATTTCCCCACCTTAAGACCAACAACAGCATCGCTTTTTGCAAACGACACCCTCCTGTATGCTAGCAACCGAAATTACAAATACGCAGTTCTAGCATTACAGCGACAACTAATTATAACATTAGAATGGTTTTCTAAGTGGAGAATCCAACTTAACATATCAAAGACAGTAGCAGTGATCTTTGGACCTATCTCCAGGAACCGTGAAATGAAACTGAAAATAGCAAACCAATATCTGGAGTGGATCCACCACGTCAAATACCTTGGCATCATTTTTAATTACATCTTGGGCTTTAAAAAGCACATCAAAATCACTCTACAGAAAGTACGTGGTGCCCGGACAGCATTACACCCGATAATCCATCATTACAGTGCGCTCCCCTTAGCTACAAGATTAGCGATATACAAAATATACTTAAGGCCTATTATTCTATACGCCTCAACGATCTGGAGACACCTCATTGGCCACCATACATGGATAAAGATAGAAGCCTTCCAAAACACTACGTTACGCATCATAACCGGCGCCCATTACACAATATCAAACCTAAATTTACTTAATTCCACCAAACCCAGATAACAAATTTATATTCTAAGAACTTTAATACAACATTTTGATAGTAATATTAAGTTTATATCAACATTTTAACTGGAGTTCAACAATATTATTTGAACGTTCTTAACATGTTCTCACTTAATTAATGGTCCGCTTTTTTGTATATTTTTAGAATATTATGAAAATAACGTGTTTGAAATGTTATACTTAAAATGTTTTAAGAACACAGTAAATTAACTATTTTTGAAATGTTATATTAAATTCTGAACGGAGTGATGAATGTATTGCTTTTACAATGATGTGTGTTTTTTTTTTTTTTTTTTTTTGTGTCTGACTCCAACATTTGGAGCAGTAATAATGCTCCGATTTTAGACTTCAGCCCCTCTTTGAATAGGAAATTGAATCTAGTTGGTACTTTAGGGGGGTCAAAATTAAAGTTTTCAAATAGTTTTCAAAAAAATCGAGAAAAACAAAAAAAAAGTGACAGAAAAATGGAAATTTTACGGAAAAACCACTTTTCGACAAAATCGATTTTTTGATTTTGCTGTAACTCAAAAACGAATTATTGTAAATACTTGAAATTTTCACCAAATGTTTATATTATGGTTATCTCTTTACAGTTAAATTTTCAAAATATTTTGACCATTTTTAAGCTACTAATAGACAATTGAAATTTTCGACTTTTCTAAGTTTTTTTTTCTTCAAATGCCGATAAAAATTTTTTGGGTGGCCAGAAAATTTTGAAAATTTAATACAAGATTTCTTATAAGTTGTTCTTAAAGTGATAAAAAAAAATCCGAAATCGTTAGTCACAATTTTTTTTTATAAGTGTTTAAAGTTCGAATTTATACGAAATATGTCAAAATTTAAATTAAATTTCATACGTTCATAATGCGAATGTTGGCCATAGTAACCATAGTAACATAATATAAAAACTATACTATTTGTTTCAAAATAGAATATTTGACAATATTTAAATATAATATAATATCCTAAACTGACAAATCATCTTCGTTCAGAATCGTTTTTCGTATACAATGATACCTATCATTGCATTCAAATTTAACCTTCCATAGTCTGAGGTCCACCCCACCCCCTAATATACAGCAGAGCGATACCCACTTACCCGCTTTTTTAAATGTTCCAAGAACATAATAAATTAATTATTTTTGAAATGTTATATTTATTTATTTTTAAGAACATTGTAAATTAAACATTTTATTGTTTTCCTAAAATATGTATATAAGTTATATGTTTATTATTTACTTACTAAAGCCAATAAATACAATTTAGTAATGTTTTTAGCAAATAAAATAGTAAAAAGTAAATAAATAGGTGGGTACCTTAGATAGGTATGTTTTACCTAATTATAAATAGATATTGATATTGTTTTCGCCGATGCCGATCCTACGATTACGGCGGTTGTCGGCAACGACTCGCGAATTATGTTGAGGACGGGAGTGGGAGGGTATAATTATTAAGATATTACGGTCGGTGACCGTTCGGTATAATATATATATATATAAATTATTATAATATGCGGGCGCCCAAAACATTAACAAAATATGAAATATAAATATAATTTAATAATGAGTACAACGACCTCACTTACCGTAGCGTATAAAAAAATATATAATAATAAAATTTGAAGTATGTGAACACAAAAGACGCAACAACAACTACAACTAATATTGACAGTTGCCAATTATTTGGCCACTGACAACGAGTGGGCAAAATATAAAAATGTACAAAATGACCTGAATGCAACAGCAATGATGGCCAAGGTGACAATGCGGAACGACAACCGAGGATGATGTAAATCCTCTTGAATATATGTCAAACTTGAATGGATGAGTCAACCCGATCACAAGGTGACATCAATCACACCTCGTGTTCACCCGAGGTTTTCTTGCAACACGCAAAGACGATGAACGAGCACGACGTTGTGCTCAGTTCGACCGTTGGAAAAAGACAAGAATGTAGACTAGCGGAAGCCGGACTGGCGAATTGTCACCGGATATTGGAAAGGGAGCTTTGTCGGACACTTTATCTCCTTGCCGGACATCTTATCTCCACCACATCTGTGCTAACCCGAGCATATAAAAATAGGTGGCCAGAAAAACCGTTCCGCGATCGAACAGATATTAAATAGTTATTTTATTTATGTGTTACACTAAAATAATATGGTATTATGGTAAAGATATTACATAATATTATTATGTATATTGTATAGGTACAAATGTATGATACCTATACTTACTGAAACTAAAAATACTTGTCTAACCAGGAATAGGTAGGCAAGCTGAATAAATAAAACATTTAAATTTGAAATATTATGTAATTTATTAATAGATATACAAAATAAGTATAATATTAAAATCGTAGTTAATTATATAAATATAAATATATTTATATATGTATTATTATTATTTTGATATATATTTTTTTAACTATTAGGAAGACTGAAGACGAAACTTTGCATGGGATAACCATGTGGCCAATGGTACATCAATTTCTTTGTCCAATTTATTTTGGAACTTAGGATTAAGTCGTATGGTGTCTGAAACATAGTATAATTAGTATTTAGAAATAAAGATTTTTAGCAATCTAAGAGAAAAATATTGGTAATATAGAATGAATATTATACAGAGGAGTGGAGGATATTCTATAGTGTGTATAATAAATTAATTGTAGCATATTTAAAACTATTAAGTTAACTAATATATTTTATATATATATATATATATTTTTAATTTTTATTCATAGTAATAGCATTGATTAAATATACATAGATAGACCAAGTCAATGGACAATATGAATATTAGTAGCGTGAGAATGTCAATAGATAGCGGGTACAGTAATTGACCACAAAATAATTATATAAATCAAGTAGACAATGAAAACATATACCTATATTATGGTGGTGAGGGGTACTTATAGACAATTGCAATTTTCGACTTTTCTAAGTTTTTTTTCTTCAAATGCCGATAAAAATTTTTGGGTGGCCAGAAAATCTTGAAAATTGAATACAAGGGTTCTTATAAGTTGTTCTTAAAGTGATAAAAAAAAATCCGAAATCGTTAGTCACAATCTTTTTTTATAAGTGCTTAAAGTTAGAATTTATACGAAATAATAATGTCAACATTTAAATTAAATTTCATGCGCTCATAATGCGTATGTTGGCCAAATACTTTTTTCATTGATAAATAGATACTATAAAGTAACTATAGTAACATATAGTAACTATACTATTTGTTTCAAAATAGAATATAATATGCATAGAGTATATATTCTATGATAATATGACAATATTTAAATATAATTTATCCTAAACTGACAAATCATCTTCGTTCAGAATCGTTTTTCGTATACAATGATACCTATCATTGCATTCAAATTTAACCTACCAAAGTCTGAGGTCCACCCCACCCCCTAATATACAGCAGAGCGATACCCACTTACCCGCTTTTTTTTTTTTGAATCAATTATCTTCATGATTTATAAAATAAAAATATATACCCTCATGAGCTGGAGACTGCGAGAATACATAGTTTTATCTGAATATCTAATCAAGAAGTTTTATGCACCATTATTTGGAGGAGTCACAATGTCTGATGGCCTCACTACAGTTGTCAAGAAGATGATCACCGTGACTCAAGGTCAATCTAGTGACCCAAATAGACAAACTATAACCTACTCGTTCCACATAGACTATGAGAAGTGGAATAACCATCAAAGAGGCAAAGCAGGCAACCCAGTTTTTAGAGTAATGGGAGAATTTATTGGATTCCCAGAGTTCTTTACCAGGACCCATGAATTTTTTGAGAAATCATTGATCTATTACACTGGACGACCAGACAAAATACAACCTAACCTAACCTACGGATAAGTTTTAGACTCGATACTTCTTTCTTCTGATATTTCGTCATTCAATTTTCCTATTAAGACGTCATCAACCATAATATTTTGAGTATCATCACTTGTATAAATAACGTCACCATGATTTTTAATTTCATTACAGAACTCGTCTTCATTGTCAATTGTATCTGTATCACCTTCTATAACTTCGCACGTCGTTATTTGAGGCGTAGAGTTGATATCATTATGTACAATCGGTGAATGATGAATTTTATTTTTGGCAGAACGTATCAGTGAGGATCCTTTGAGTACTTGAATGTGATTTTCCAAAAATATCTCAATATTTTTTGGTGAAGTTACGTGTTTCATAGTAATATTTTTAAGTTTCTTAAAACTTGATTCTACAGCAGCAGAACTTGAAATTTCACCTCCGTATTGGTATCATTACACCGGACCACAAAAGTATATATTTCATTGTTTTTATAAGAACTGAAACCAATTCAGGGCAATATAATGGATTTATACTTGTTCCATCTTGTATTAATTTCTTACTTTCTATAAAAATAGCATCTGCCCATGTTTGAAATGTATTCTCATGTGAATCTAAAGCTTCGTTTTGGCGTTCATAGTCATTTTCTAATAATGTACGAGTATCATCTTGAGTTTCACCTAAGAATAATATTATCTCATCAACAAAACCGGTTGATGTAGCTTCAGTTAAAAGACGCTTATGTTGTTCGCAGGGAGTTTCTTCACCATTTTCAATGGCTGTTCCATTGGTTTCGTTGGTTAGCAATACCAATAAAGATAATAACAACACACGTATTTCATTTAATGTTTTGCACTTTATGAACAACCCGATGGCACGAAGTATCATTTCTCTAGCTAATTTTGTGATTGATTTTAACGGTGTCCATTTCCCAGATAGCATTTTCGTAATGATAATATTTTATTAATATCATATCTTCATTATAAAAGTAATGTTTTAAAATAAACATCAATAAATTATCAAATAATTGTTTTGTGAAATAATATTATGAAAGAATTATTAATATAACATCAAAAACCAAATAATAAAATAATATTCGGAATGTATCATCATTATGTTATTAAATATGAATTGTTTAAATAATATTTTGAATATATTAATAATATGAAATCATTAATTAAATAATATAATAATATTCTTAATATATTATCATTATGTAATTAAAGATGAATTGTTTTAATTATTTTTTGAATATACTAATCATATAACATCATTAATGAAATAGTACAATAATATTCAGAAAATATGATAATAATATATTTATTAAAATCTAAATAATTAAAGAACAATTCAAAATTTCAGTCAAAAAGTTATTTAAAATTATTCCCAGTGGCGGATCCAGGGGAGGGGCACAGGGGCACGTGCCCCCCCTGTCAATTTTCTATCGACAATTTTTTTTATGTTACTACGACTTACGAGTATCGTATAAATAAAAAATACAGTTGTAAATAAAAATAATACTACCTATTACCTACTAATAAAATCATTAATTAGGTACATTTAAACTGATAAAAGGAGTTACAGCTTAGTATCTTATCGATCTCTATTTATAACCATTAGGCCCGGAGCACACGTCTTGCGTTATCTTAACGTGTGACACCGCTGCGATGACGCGGTGTAGGTACTTACAATTTAATTTCGTACTGGCCGTACTGCACACAAGCACACAGCACTGTTATAACAGTAATTTTTATAAAATAATAAAGTAATTGTGAAATTCCTACAGACGAAGGGCTACGCTTCATCGCTAAATGTAAGTTTATATTTTTAATTTCATAACAATATAACCAAAACCGTCACTATTAAGCTTAGTGTAATTGTGACAAACCATTTATTAACTTATTGAAGTATGTTTTTTTTTTCACAAGCGCCGATTAATAGCATATTTTTACGTTTATATGTATTGTCTATTGATGTTTATACATCTTATATGTATAATGTATTCAAGTTTTGGACGACAGGCAGCGTTGTCCATACGGTAAAATATACTAATATATTGGGTAGTTTATTTCTATTTTTTTAAATTAACTGCGTGTACATTCGTCGTTGTCGGTTGCTAATCTACGATTAGCACTTACGAGCAGCCACGTATACCTACCTATATTATTTGTAAATTGTTAGGTATTTGTTATACAGGGTGATTAAGCGTAAAACACTCATTATTTCAAAAAGTATTAATGTTTTTGAAAACATTTTTTATCCCTATATTTTTTTAAGTTTTTTACTTTTTTGAATGACAACATTGAGTTTTAATTTCATAATCCAAAGCAGAATAATTTTCTGAGTATTTTGATACATAAAAATCGAATTTAGGACGAGGAGTTCATGAGTTATACGTATTTAAAGTTTAGACAAGCGGAGTGGAGTGGTATGGGGTTACCCCGCAAAATGTTTGTCCACTACTCCGCTTGTCTAAACTTTAAATACGTATAACTCATGAACTACTCGTCCTAAATTCGATTTTTATGTATCAAAATACTTAGAAAATTATTCTGCTTTGGAATATGAAATTAAAAATCTATGTTGTCATTCAAAAAAGTAAAAAACTTAAAAAAATATAGGGATAAAAAATATTTAAAAATATAATTTTTAAATAAAAAGGTAGTATTTTTAACGACTAAAACATGAATACTTTTTAAAATAATGAGTGTTTTACGCTTAATCAATCACCCCATATAGGTAATATGTTCTGCAGTTAATCATACCTATAGAAAACTACCGGGTTATTAATTTAAAAATAGCTTAGCCAAATTGTAATTTTCTTTCATACATTCTTTATCCTTATTTGTATTTTTTAGATTTATTTTTATTTGGGATTACAACTTATAATACGTATAAATCCAAATCATGGAGAGGAAACGTCAGAATACAAATATATTAACGTTTTTTAAAAAAACAAAATTAGATGATAATATTGTAAACAAAAAGTCTAAAAATGAAATTATGCCCCAAAATGAAGACGATCAATCTAACTCAATTCATTCCACTGCAACTGAAATTTCAAATACAAGAGATATTGGCAACTATGTAGGTTTTAAATTTGATAAAATAAAAGACGACGAACTTTATGATATTCTACGTGATCCGTGGGTTCCACATGAAAATTTTATTTTTCCTCTAATTTCTCAAGGAGATAAAAATCGTTCCTTTAAACTTCACTGGATAAATGAGTATCCCTGGTTGTCTTATAGCCAAAAACTCGGAGGAGCTTTTTGCAGAATATGTGTTTTATTTGGAAGCGATGAAGGAGGTCGTAGTCGTGTAAAACTAGGAAAATTAGTTACAACACCATTATCTCTTTACAAAAAAGCAAAAGAAAATTTTAAGGCCCATCAAAATAATGACTACCATAAGAATTGTGTTTTTAAATCTGATAATTTCATAAGTGTTATGAATGGAAAAATACAAAATATAGAAACAACATTAGACACTGCTATGATACGTAAAGTTGAACAAAATAGGCAAAAATTAATCCCTATTATTGAAACCATACTATTTTGTGGCCTACAAAATATATCCTTACGCGGTCATAGAGATGATGGTTCTATATATTCTATTGATGACGATATCAAAAATCAAAAAGGAAATTTTAAGGCTTTATTAGAATTTCGTATTAATGCTGGAGATCAAATTCTAAAAGAGCATTTCAAATCTGCAACAAAAAATACTACCTATATTAGTAAGACGACACAAAATGATTTAATTGATTGCTGCGGGAATGTTATAAGTGATATAATTCAAAAAGTTCATATTTCAAAATTTTATAGTATTTTAGCCGATGAGACGACTGACATAAGTATTTCTGAACAATTTTCATTTTGTGTTCGGTATTTTGATTCGAACACATGCTCAATACGGGAACATTTTCTTGGATTCACAAAGGTTGAACATGTAACTGGTGAATATTTAGCTGACACCATTATACAAATATTAAAAGAAAAAAATTTAGATCTTGCTCTGCTTCGGGGACAAGGATATGATGGTGCCGCGAATATGGGTGGTGCGTTTAAAGGAGTACAGTCTCGAATTGCAAGTTTACAGCCTCTTGCATTTTATACTCACTGTGCCAACCACAGATTAAATTTAGTGCTCAGTAAAGCAAGCACTGTACCTTCAATTCGCAACACAGTCGGAATAATAACAAATATTTATAACTTCTTAAGGGAATCTGCTTTAAGAACTCAACTTTTGAGTGAAAAAATTACAGAACTTTTTCCACATCAAAAAGCAGTAAAAGCTAAAAAGTTGTGTGAAACACGTTGGGTCGAAAGACATGATGGAATTTTACATTTTTTGGAAATATTACCAGCTATAATAGTTACATTAGATGAATTAAGTCTTAGCAACCATACAGGAAGCAATGCACAATCTCTATCTGCAGCTATTTGTAAATTTGAATTTTTGATTTCGTTAAAAATATTAACGAAATTTTTAGCCATAACACTTCCACTTTCAATGCTGTTACAAAGTATTAATATTGACTATACACAATCGATAGAAATGATCAACAATGTTAAAAATGTATTAACTACAATAAGAGAAAATTCAAAAACGGAATTTAAAAACATTTTTGAAGAAACAACAATAATTGCAGGAAAAATGGACGTTGATATAAGGATTCCAAGAGTAACAAAAACGCAATGTCATCGTTCAAACGCTAAGCCCCAATCAACTGATTTATCTGAATTCTACCGTGTTAACTATTTTCTACCTTATTTGGATTATCTTATGTCAGAACTAAATTCACGTTTTAATGAAAATAATGATTCAGTTATTTCTAATTTAAAATTAATCATTCCTAAATATTATTTTACTAATGAAACTTCAGACGATAAAATATTGAATGCGGCTCAAACATATGAAGCCGATTTACCTCATAGTATTGAAGCACTACGCGGTGAGTTAAATTTATGGAAACAATTTTGGAAAAATAAACCAGAAATGCCTGATTCTTCAATGGAAGCTTTTAAATATGCATCTATGTTTCCTAACATTAAATGTCTTTTAACCATTCTTAGTGTGATACCTATAACAACAGCAAGTGCTGAAAGGTCATTTAGTTCTTTAAAAAGAATTAAAACTTACCTACGATCGACAATGGGCCAGGAAAGACTTAACGGCTTAGCAATGTTGCATATAAATAAAGATATTCAAGTAAAACCAAGAGAAGTACTAGATGTGTTTGCTAAAAAACATAAACGAAAACTTCAATTCGACCTATGAGACAATATGAGAACCTATAAAAATATTTTTACTTATTTATTTATTAATGACTTACATATATGTATAAATTATTATTATATTGTGTGTGATATAATGTAATCAACATTATTATTATCATTATTATTATTATTATCAATTTTGTTTAAAAATAAGAGTATGTGTTATTAATTATATCATCAAAGAATCATTATACAATTTATATGTGCCCCCCCTATCAAAATATCCAAGATCCGCCCCTGATTATTCCTATTATATTATAATATTAATTTATTTATTTAAAAGTTGATTAATAATGAATACTTATTATTAAGTCTATTAGATATTTGTAATATTGAACAAATAAATAATAATAGTTAAATAATAGTTATTTTAACTATTAAATAATAGTTCACAAATAAAACAAGTTTCCATTTATATAGTAGGAACTGCAGAAAGTGCAAAGTGGAGGTACCTAATTAGTTATATAGTTCTTATTGTACTTTTACATAAAAATCAGCGTTTTGAATTATTATAATAGGTACGTCGTATAATTCGTAATTTCATAAATATTAAATTTGTTCATTATTTTAGTTTCTAATCCTCAATGCATGTACCTATTTAATAGTAGTTACTCTTTTTCAATTTTTGAATAAAACTGTGCTTTTATTATAAAAGTATTATTATATTCGCATTTGAACCCCCCGCCCCGACTTAAGAAAATTGAATGTACAACACTTTTCTGAGTTTTTTTTAATTTTTCATGGTTCCAATAACTGTTATATTATATTATATATTAGATATAGCCGTATAATAAATACCAACGTTTTGTATGTAGATGGACCGACGGACGAGTTCGGACAGCCAGCCCTCGATTAAAATAGCCAAGATAATAATAATATTATTATTATGATATTACGATATTACTTATATTATATTATTATGTAACAAATGCTATAATGCCACGCACTTCTTTTTTTTTTTTTTTTTAGTTCAACGTACTCAAGTCTAAAATGATGCCCAGTCGCCCCACTGCCCAGTGTCCATCTGCGTTCGTAAGTGTTCATCGGATAATACATTTTGTATTGCTGCAGTTGCTTCAATGATATTCTTCGAAAAGTAAGATACTATACTTATCTATAATAATATTTAATATAATACTGTTTATACATATATGATATATCTAATACGTATACTAAATTATACAATAAGAAAATTAATAATTTTATTGAAAATCAAATAATAAATATTATTTACATACACATTTTTTTTATTGATTGTTTAAAAACAAATAATTTTTGGTTTTTTTTTAAAAAATATTGCATGTTTATTATTTTGCTTATAAATATCTCTTAAATATTTAGAAAAAATTTTTATTATTCCAATGAGATACATTAATTATTAATATTGTAAATATTACTGCTATTTAATTTTTTTATGAATAAGATTTTTGTAGATATTCACTGATATTTTAATACAATTAGTATAAAATGATGGTACAATACATTTAAAAGTAGGTATACCTATAATAGTGACGATCGTTAACATATTTTATACTGTTTGCCCTTGAATCTTCTTTTCACTATATAATATGTATACAATGTCAAATCAAACACTTAATGATAGTATTCCGTATTATACAAATGATAGTAGGTACTGTATACTTCTTTCTAAACAATATTATTGTTATTATTGGCACAATTTAATTAAATGCATAAACGCCATAAACATATATATGTATATATTTAAATTTAATTAAAAGAAGCCAAATGCAAACATTAAAAAAAAATTTATAACAATGCCCACAGTTATTCACAATGAAAAATATTCGTCAGTTTCAAATTCATTCAATGAGATGGCGATCAACCGCTACTGCACATTCTCCACACGTCTCTGCGGGATCACTTGAAGACTTAGAAGTGACTAATGAACTTATCTCAGCCAAACACTATAGTCAAGTGCCAGGACCCATGCCATGGCCTATTATAGGAAACACTTGGAGAATGTTACCAGTTATAGGTATTGTATACATCTAGGATTCAAAATTTATTCATGCATTATATAAAAAATGCTTAAATATTATGAATATAACTATATATTCCTACATTTCAAATAAGCACCTAAATATAAAGTAAACAACTTTAATTACACGATAAAAGCTCATAGATATAAAGAAAAAAATTGTTATCAATTAACTATTTTAACTGAGGGAACATTTTATTAACTTGGGTATAAATATAAGTCATTTTACTCACAAACAAAAATTTTATTTCAAAAAAGCCGAATCAAAAAAGAAAGAAAGAAGGAGAAAATTTAAAATGTCTATAAGTATAGCTCAAAAAAGCTAAATATATATTTCATCATGTCTTGAAAATGCATGTATATAAACAATTTTAAATATTTTAAGTCTCATCATAACAAAAAATAAAATCGATTTTATTGAAAACTGATCTAACTTTTTTGTAATTTAATTTACTTTCCCTGATTATTATTTTAAAAAATTCTGAGAGATTTCTACTATTGACCCTCATACGACTAGATCAAATTTTCTAATAGAAACATCATTTGAAGTTCATAATTATAACATTTTTCTACTAGAAATAATTGTTTCTTCAATCTCCACAATATATGATTTTACCGTTAATCTGCTTAGAATTTAAAATTATATCAGTTTTTTTTATTTTAATTTACCAAGAAACCTTAATTATTTTAATTAATATTTTTATTTTAAGCTTATTATAAATGTTTTCTTCAGTCGTTCGTGTACTTGGGTTTTTATTGGACTAGCGTGTTGTGGATTGAACATTTAAATTTTTAATAATTTAACTGTTATCTACATAAATACTACCAATATTGATGAAAGATAATATTATATAGGTACTATAAAAGTATAAAATAATGTAAACATTATTTGTAAAGATAATAAGCAAATTTTAATTTTATAGTCATTAAAAATTGATATTTAGGTATACTGGAAATATATTAAAAATATGTTGATAAATTAAAATTTATAATATTTACATTGTTATGCAAGAATATGTTAAATTTTCCTCAAAATATGCAACTATATACCAAATAAAATTTGATATGTAACCTGTTTTCTTGAAATTAATTTTTATATTTTTACTTATCAATTAATATGACATATGACAGTATATATTAATGTAGTATATAGTATATATTAATGATTTATATCCAAATACATAAACTTTATAACTCTGAATATAATAATATTTACAAAGTATATTTCAGGGGTGGCCACAACGAGGCTCGCGAGCCGCATGCGGCTCTTAAATCAATTTCATGCGGCTCTTGAACCAAACTTAGACTAAAATTAAATGTAAATAAATGTTCCTTCATTTGATATAAAATAAAAAATGTATCTCCATTTTATGAACATTGCTTTACAATGTGGCTCACCTCGAATCAATTTTATAAATTTGTGGCTCCCAAAGTTAAGGTTAGTGGCCACCCCTGGTATATATTGTATATAAATTATATTGTAATGATTCAAATATTGTATTTTTTAAGTTCAAACTTTTAATTATTATATACTTCTATTATGTTGAAGGTCCGTATCAGATATCAGATTTGGCAAATGTTTCCTACATACTGTACAAACAATATGGGAAAATAGCAAAGTTGGGAAATCTTGTTGGTCTTTATTTGCGTGCTAATAAAGACTGCTAAAGACTATGGATTTATACAATTTGTCGTGGAACGCAGCAGTGCAGACGATTTTACATCGGTTCTATCGATAATATGCGATGAAATTAAGAAGATCTTTTTGGCCATCATGTCATTATTGGGCGTCCTGTTTTCCACAGTCATTCCCAGATAGCATTTTGGTAATGATAATATTTTATTAATATCATATCTTCATTATAAAAATAATGTTTTAAAATAAACATCAATAAATTATCAAATAATTGTTTTGTGAAATAATATTATGAAAGAATTATTAATATGACATCAAAAACCAAATAATAAAATAATACTAGCTGAATTACCTGTCGCTGCCGGGTTACAGTAAAAAAAAATAGGATAGTAGAATATTTTATTTATTTATATATAAATAATATATACCTATATCAATAGGTACTTAGTTATAACTTATAATAATGCTCTAATGAAAATTTCTATGAATATGTATATTAATAATATAGAATTCGAAGTTTAAAGAATAACAATGCTCGTATTTAAACGATAAATTACCCAAATCATAGGAAGTAACATGAGATATATTATGAGATAAAGCGCATTTATAACTTAATTTAAATGCAATCTAATTTTGATTTAAATTGTTCTCATTGCGTTTTTTTCTTTCACGTCTCCTAGTTAAAGAATGAGTATTACGCTTCCTTTTAGCGTTTGCATTTATTTTTTTTTGGTAGAATAAATTCATTTTAGATTCTGAACGGAGTGATGAATGTATTGATTTTACAATGATGTGTGTTTTTTTTTTTTGTGTCTGTCGACAACATTTGGGGCAGTAAAAATGCTTCGATTTTCAACTTCAGCCCCTCTTTGAAAAGGAAATCGGATCTAGTTGGTACTTTGGGGGGTCAAAAGTTAAAATTTTTCAATATTTTTTAAATGAGTCGGGAAAAACCTTAAAAAAATGACGGAAAAACGGGATTTTTTACGCAAAACCTGTTTTCGACCAAATCAAATTTTTTATTTTGCTATAACTCAAAAACTAATAGATGTAAATACTTGAAATTTTCACCAAATGTTTATATTAGCGTTCTCCATACACAGTTAAATTTTCAAAGAATTTAGACTTTTTTTGAGCTATTTATAGACAATTGAAGTTTTTAATTTTTTTTAGTATTTTTTTTTAAAATAACGATAAAAATTTTTTGGCCGGCCAGAAAATCTTGAAAATTTAATACAAGGTTTCTTATGAGTTGTTTTTAAAGTGATAAAAAAAAATCCGAAATCGTTAGTCACAATTTTTTTTTATAAGTGCTTAAAGTTCGAATTTATACGAAATATGTCAAAATTGCGAAAATTTGCAAGTAATTTTGTGGTTGAAAAATCGTAAAATTTTTTTCTTTTATAACTAAGTTTTGAAAATTTGATACAAAGTTCTCCATACATTTTTCTTCAATTATCTGTAAAAAAAACTCTACCGGATTCAGACAAAAATTTTTTATGAGTGTTTGAAATTTAAATTTTTACAAAACCGCGTTAAATAACGGTTTAGCCTCAAACGATTTTTGATATTTGTTGTTATTCAAACAGTATAAGTCGTAAATAATTGAAAATTTTACCAGTTATTTAGATTGCCATTTTCTTTACGTGATTTGATTTTCAAAACATTTTGACTTTTTTTGAGCTATTTATAGACAATTAAAATTTTCAATTTTTTTTTATTTTTTTTTTATAAATGTTGATAAAAAAAATTTAGCTGGGACAAATTACTTGAAAATTTAATTGAAGGGTCCACATAACTTGTTCTAACTCTGATTCAAAAATTATAAAAATACATAGGCACAATTTTTTTTTATTAGCATTTGAAGTTCAAATATTCACAAAAATTCGTCAAAATCATGAATATTTTCACTATTTGGTAGTTAAAAATTTATAAATATTTTTCTATCAAAAGCTAAGAATTGAAAATTTAATACTATGCTGTCCATAAGTTAAGGTTAGAACAATTCTAAAAAACTTTGAGGATTGTTCAATTTAAAAAATGTTACGTGTGTTTAAAGTTTTAATTTTAATTTGAAATCAAAAATACGCGTGTAAAATTACGTTTTACTAATAAATAATTTTCGATTTTTGTTATTTTTAAAAAATTAGCATACATAAGATCTTGAAGCTTTTACTTAAGTGTTTGAATTTGTGAATTTTTTTCAGAATAGAATGTACGACAATATTTAAATTTAATATATCCCAGACTGACAAATCATCTCCGTTCAGAATCGTTTTTCGTATACAATGATACCTATCATTGCATTCAAATTTAACCTACCCTAGTCCGAGGTCGACCCCACCCCCTAATGTACAGCAGAGCGATACTCACTTACCCACTTTTTTAATATTTGTATTATTACCAAAAACTAAAACACAATAATATCCTGCGTCACAGGGGCAGAAAAAAGTAAATTACACATAGTAACACCTGAACCATAATCAACAAACTCAGTAAGATCGTTAGATCTATATACACACGATATGTATAATCTGAATAAAGATATGACTAATGCTTTCAAGTTCAATGTGACCAGCATATTCGCCATCGCCCATCAGTGCTCATTAAATTTTCGTAATCGTTATATTATTATAAATAGGTAATCTATACAAAGGATCACCAATGATGAATTTTTTGTACATTTCCCAATTATTTATTACCAAGTTTTATTTATACCGAATATTGCAAATGCTACGGAACGAAATAAACAATGTCCATCGCCTATATGGGAATTAATAAATTGATATTTTTGAAAAATTTTTTTTATAAGTGCTTAAAGTTAGAATTTATACGAAATATGTCGAAATTGCGAAAATTTGCAAGTAATTTTGTGGTTGAAAAATCGTAAAATTTTTTTCTTTTATAACTAAGTTTTGAAAATTTGGTACAAAGTTCTCCATACATTTTTCTTCAAATATCTGTAAAAAAAACTCTACCGGATTTAGACAAAATTTTTTATGAGAGTTTGAAATTTAAATTTTTACAAAACCGCGTTAAATAACGGTTTAGCCTCAAACGATTTTTGATATTTCTTGTTATTCAAATAAAATAAGTCGTAAATACTTGAAAATTTTACTAGTTATTTAGATTGCCATTTTCTTTACGTGATTTGATTTTCAAAATATTTTGACTTTTTTTGAACTATTTATGGACAATTGAAATTTTCAATTTTTTTTTATTTTTTTTTTATAAATGTTGATAAAAAAAATTTAGCTGGGACAAATTACTTGAAAATTTAATTGAAGGGTCCACATAACTTGTTCTAACTCTCATTCAAAAATTATAAAAATACATAGGCACAATTTTTTTTTATTAGCATTTGAAGTTCAAATATTGACAAAAATTCGTCAAATTCATGAATATTTTTCACTATTTGGTAGTTAAAAATTTATAAATATTTTACTATCAAAAGCTAAGAATTGAAAATTTAATACTATGCTGTCCATAAGTTAAGCATAGAATAATTATAAAAAAGTTTGAGGATTATTCAATTTAAAAAATTTTACGAGTGTTTAAAGTTTTAATTTTAATTTGAAATCAAAAATACACGTGTAAAATAACGTTTTACTAATAAATAATTTTCGATTTTTGTTATTTTTAAAAAATTACTAAACGTAAGATCTTGAAACTTTTACTTAAATGTTTGAATTAGTTTAAAAATAGAATATATTCCAATATTTAAGTATAATACATCCTAGACTGACAAATCATCTCCGTTCAGAATCGTTTTTCGTATACAATGATACCTATCATTGCATTCAAATTTAACCTTCCCTAGTCCGAGGTCCACCCCACCCCCTAATGTACAGCAGAGCGATACTCACTTACCTGCTTTTTTAATTTTAATGCTGAATAGTAAAAAAAATAGTTAATGATTGATTGAAACTTAAGATTATTATGACCAAAATACCTGAAAAAAATATGTGCTATCCCATTTGCTCTATTTTAAAGATAAAATTGGTTTAATAATTACCTGCTATAGGTGTCAACAAATTTACTTTGAACCTGACTCATACTGGCCAAATCACTTCTTAATTCATATTGAAAATAATTATAAAATATTAACCATTAAAAATATATTATAAATTTTTCTCTCGAATAACTAAAAAATATAGCTAATCAATTCAAAGTAGATTTATGCTGACTATAATATACATGATTATTAATTTTAAACTACGTTGTAATGAAAATATTAAACATAGTGGATTGATATAATAAATTAAATACCTATTACTTTTATTTTATTAGAGAAATAAGTTCAAATGTGATTACAGTTAATATTTATTATTTATTAATATTTCCAGACCATGGATTAACAAAGAAAAACAATAGTATGATCAATAATAGTGGATCTAAAACTACAAATGCTAAAAAAAAACTTATCTTTGATAACAACAATGAGCTACTTATAAATCCAAGTCCTTCAACATCTAAGGAAAAATATATTGGTAAATTCTAAACAAATCATTAATGTAAACAAATATTAACATTTTTATAACAAGATTTTTTTTTTAATTGAAATATTGAGAACCATAACCAAATATAACTTAGTTTAAATAAATCTATTTAATAAATTTCTCTAGCCGTAGTACACGTTTTGTTTATTTTCCATTAGACTAACATAGATTTTTCACTGTACGTATAATATTATTACATAATTATGAATTGTATGTACATTAAATGTATCTTTAATATCCTAATTATTATATGACAAAAATGTCGTTTTAGATTCTAATAATAAATCTGTTCAATTTGAAACAATTATGACTGCATCATCACCATTCAAGGTTTACGACATTGAAAATATTATCTCCACATCAACTCAAAACCATATCCCTCCTACAAATACATAATTGTTTTAAAAATTACCACCTGATGCTGTATTATGCAGTAAGTTAATTTTAGTTTACTTATTTTAATTCAGTAAAGTATTCTACAACAATCCTTTTATATTTCTTAATTGAATCATTAATAGGGTTCGGGACTTCTTGCATTTGCATGTTTTTTTGTAGTGGTCGTAGTCTATTCTAAGTGAGTTATACATTTGTTTTATGAAATTACGAAATTATATACTAAGTTTGAATTTGCATATTTTTGCATATTTTGTCATATTTTAAGAAAAATGCATATTTGAGCAATTTTTAGCATATTTCGGCATATTGAGCGTCATACACAAGTGCTTCATACAATAAAAGAGATTTTGTTTTGTTTTCTTCTGTGCCACATTTTGAAAAAACTTTTTATTACAGAACCAGTTGCATCAATAACTATTTTAGGTTTTTTTTTAATTTGACAGTAACTCCTATATATAGCTATTTGTTCAGCAGAATGATAATGAATATAAAAAGGTTCATATCCCGTATAAAGATACTTTACAATAACGTAAGGTTGTGTTAACTTTTAGTGACGCGCGCGGTATCATACCATATAGTTGCACGCGTGGGGTAATTATTTTCCGTTAATATAAAAATACTTTTTTCTTTTCATTATTCAATTATTATTGACTATTTATTATAGATTTAAAATTTAAAATTATAAAATATTATTCTTATCAAATTATTTAAGTACCCAAATATATATTAATTCATTTACATGCGTGCATTATAAATTAAAAAATATTATAATTATGAACTCCAGATTATTTCGTTTTTGTGATTGTATTATAGTAACTATAAGATAGCATGACTCTCGTGATTGTGGAAAATCAAACAAATGATTATTATAGCATTTAAAAATAGACTAGGGTAAAAAATTACCCCGCGCGCGTCACTAAAGGTTAATAATATAATAGTGAAAAAGTTTATTAAATCTAAATTGATTTACAGATAGACTACTCTCAACAAAATTAATAATGAAAACCAACTAGAAGTAAAAAAAATTACCATTCTAGATATTCAACAAAAATGTATTAATAATTTCCTAACAAAAAGTACCAAAAGGTAATGATAGTGGTAATTAAAGCATTTAAATATAATATCTAGTGAAAATATATATTAACATAACGTCATCACTGATTTAAGAAGTAAGATTAAAATGTGGTAAATAAAATACAGCTATAAGGTAATCACATGTACATTGCTAATTGGCTGCTAAATATTGACATGAATCTCATGTCGAAAATCGCAATATTTGGGTTCGGGGTGGGGCTGGGGACATTCGCGAATTGCGAAAAAGTTTTTTACCAGCAAAATAATGGTTTGCAAATTTCGGCGACTAGCTTGCAAAACGTTGCTAATTGGCTGCTAAATGATGATTCAAGAAAAATTTGAAAATATTATTTCAACGATATGGGTGGGGCTGGGGACATGTGTCTCCAGCCCAACCCTAAGTTTTTTATTATTCCCGATTAAAAGATAGGCTTGCAAATTGTGAAAATATGTTTGCAAATTGTTGCTAAATGTTGAATTAAAAAAAATGTCAAAATTTTGAATGGGTGGGGTTTGGGACATGTACGTCTCTTAACATCTATTTACTCATAAGGACAAGCCGTCATGGTATTCCCAATATCCATGTATTCGTCTACTATAAGTAACATAGTGTGGCAAACTTCTCTCCACAGCCTCAACAAATGCTATGACTGCAACAAATCTGTATCTGTACCTAATTATATTATTTTCATGAAAATACATGGCTTACTTTTGTAAGTAATCGTGATTTAGTTTTTCAAGACTTTTATGAGATCTAATTTTTTTTTGGATTTTGAATTAGGTTTTGAATTACCTTAACTTACTTATATTGAGTGGTATATCTCCTAGTTTATATTCCACATCCATACCTTGGTACCTACATAATTGTATCAAACCAAATGTGCTGATTTAGAGTTTTTGTCACAATTATTTTACCATTGTATCCATTGTAATAACATTTTCTATTATACGTGATTATTGAATCAGGCTTCATATTGTTAATGGCATTTTGTAATTGTTTAAATCCCTCAATCAGAAATATTTATATTTTAATGCACAGTATTTTGTTGTAATTTTATTTATGCAATATAATTTTATCGATTATTGTATTGGTATATTATTTTATCCTAAGACACCTCTTTAAAAAAATTACACATAGTTAATTTAAATGTGTTTATTGATCATAAATATGCTTTGTTATTTAAAAATTAAATTAATAAATTGTCTATATCGACTGTCTTAAATAATGATTTAAATAATATAAATATCCATGAATGGAATATTTTTATTTTTTAATAACCTATGTAAATTATTAAAAATATTTTATGATATAACTAAAGAAATAAGTAGCAAAAAATCTGAATACATATCCAAAATGTTAATAATTTCAAAAGCAATGTCCAACTACGTTTCGGTATACTGCTATGATAAAAGTATGTTAGTTGAAAAAACCGCAGTGACAAACATTTTGTATGAAAAACTACAACAACGATTTATTCCTTTGGAAGATAATGATTAATGAAGTAGGTAATCATACTATCTACTTTGCTAGATCTAAGGTTTAAAAAACAAGAATTTGTAAATGATAGAAAGTATAACCTTGCCTATGAATCTCTATCTCGTAAAGTTTAGGGAATATCTATTGGTAACGATAATGAAGAAATAGAGATGAAAACCCTATATAGTGAACCTGCTGGGTCAGAAAACTATATGGAAAGATTTTGATACAAAAGTGAGTAAATTATCTGGAGGGGCACGTTCAACTGTGGCTGGCAAATTAGAACTTGAGACCGATATTTGGCTGAACCACTGTTGAAAAGAACAGAAGATTAGTTTGTTTGGTGTGAGAGAAAATTATTATCACAGAATAATAATAATAATTTATTCTTGTAATTATATCCTTGATTATACCTAATGGTCTGTCGAAGATTATGTGTTGTAGCCACATCTGTTCCATGCGAACGGATATTTTCCAAGACTGGCTTGGTGTTGACGGATAGGAGGTCAAGACTAAATACCGATGAAGTTAAAAAATTATTATTTTTAAATCACAATTTAAATTAGATATTTAATTTGTATTGTTTTCACAACAGACTCGTCTTCGGCAGCTGGATCTAAAATTTTAATATTTTTAGAATCTTTCATTATTTTTTATCGGTGTTTCTGGAGTGCTACTGCATGCTAAATAAAAAACCAGATTTAATCATAAATCATAATAGATTTGCAATAATTAACAGAAGTTGGTATCGATATCCCTTAATTGGTACAAAAATGTTCATGAATTTGAAATATGATCTATATTAAGTAGGTATACTTAGAAATTCCAAAAATCAGATTTGGAATACCCAACTCTGTTATTAAAGACTAAAAGGGGCGAGTATGATTGGGTAATCAATACAATAGGTGGTAGTTTAATCATCTTACTATCACTATCTTCATGAGTATATATTTTTCTCTTTTTTCTTTGTATTGATAGAGTGAATTTCATATTCAGATGCGGATGATATCGATATAAATAAATGTAATTATATTTATCTAATAAAACACATTATAACCCCTATGACTAAATACCCATTCTTAAAAACACTGGTTCCCCGCGTATAAATGTTATATTGGCCCTATCAAACACTCTCTCTCTCTCTCTCTCTCTATATATATATATATAAAAGAACGAAAAATCATTAACCAGAATTTCACAATATCATTCAGTCATACTTTATACCGTTGTTTGTTGAAATAGATAATTGTTTTTCGTACTCATAACCATAGTTTTTCTTGGAAGGTATGTTCTTTTATTATTTATTCAATATACTTTTTTGCTGTATACCAGATACCTGTAAATATATTTTCCCAGTATAGTCAGGGCATATATTAGTGTTTTATTACATACATACATATTTTATTTATATACGTACATAATCGTTATTTACAGCGTTATGATGTGGTAACGCTAAGTTTTTTTGTAAATTAATCAAAGTACAAATTGTATTTTCCTTTAATTATGATTACAATTATTCTTATAACTATAATTTTAATTTTAATAGTAATGGGTTTACTCTCCAAGAAGCTTTGGATATTTTATTTGAAGCTGAAGAAGAGTCTCAGAAACGGGTTGAAGAATTATACATTGAATTACCCTGATGTAAATATTTTTACCGACGAAGATGGAGCCGGTGCAATAGATAATTTAACTGTACGGCAATTATTAGCACATGCTGAAATAACGACAGAATCAGGAATTTCAAAACATTGTGCAATTCTCCATTATCAAAAAAAGTAACTGACTAAATTCCCTCTGTATCAACAGATATTGATAAATTTATCATACAGAACGAAAAATGAATAAGAAATAGACAAAAAAACAATTCCCGAATGGATTACTGGCGATTTTGATGATAGATTATAAAGTTTTCCAACTCCAAACTATAACCATTTATCCAATTATTCTAATATAACACCTGTAGAATTATTTGAATTGTTTCTTATAATTATATAATATATATACATTGGCGTGATATCTATAAACGTAAGGTGGGGTGAGTTTGATTTTAAGGTGTTCAACGTCATCCGAAAATGACGTCCACCGAAGTTAAGACGTTTGACAAAGCAGTAGAATCACTCATTCAAACTCTAACACTAAATGTCATGAACACTGATAACAATCAGAAAAGTCTACCTGACCGTAATCAACCATTGATGTCAAAGACAAGCTCGCCGATAGATCTGACGCTAATATTAGCATTCAGAAACCGACTCCAGTTATTTTAGCTGGTACGCTATTGCAGCCCCTTACTCTAGGTTTCCTCTTATCCACAGACGAAGACCTCAAGTCAGTACCTTCACTCCACTCTCCTAAACTAGTTATGGCACCCATTCATTTCACGACAGTATTTTGGCGCCCTCGCCTGCATACAAACACTCCGTGCTATGCAGTACGCCAAACTAGGCTCACTATCCACAAGACAACTCACTAACCAAGTTTTAATAGACATAAAGCCAGAGAAGTTTCCTATCCAGGACCCTTGATGCCTATGCTAAAAAGCCTTTGTACCTCAAAATCTGACGACGATACCTTTGCACTAGTATGCCCTATTTTGATGATCCTAATAATTAAGGAAAAACTACTTTTATATAGAATTAGTTGGTACGGACAATTTTTTTACAAAGTCCCGACGCTCGCCGACAGCGGATATGTTAATTTTACCTAATTTAAGCAGTAAGACTGCTCCTTCTAACCCTTCACACCTCTAACAACAGGCTAAAGAAGAACACAAGGAAGAATCCAAACAAAAGAAAAAAAGTATAATACAAAACACTTGAATTGCCTAATAAATAAAGAGATGTTTTAACAAAATATTAAGCGTCAATTTATGAAAAATAAAAAATAAATAATAAAAAATGTGCAAAGTAAAAAAAATATAGTTTAGCATAACAAACGAAGGTGTGTGTGTAAAGCAAACGGTGAGTAACGGAAGGAAGTAAATACGAAAAACTGAAACACCGATGACGCACAAATCGCCTTTCAGCGATGCGACAATCGGTGACCAAGTTCTGTGGGACATAGAGTCGCCACATCCACTTGTTAATTGAAGACAAACTTTATATTTCACGTCCTAATAATGATAGAATGATAACATTGCACGTGTTTAATGATTAGATAAAATATTTTTCCGTAACGCCTGATAAAAGTCAAATCGTCTTGGAAATTCGACGGTATGGTATAAAAAAACCAACGGGTGCACGAACAAATTCAAGTAAGTTTCATTATTCTAGAATAATCTATTACAAAAGTAATCTTTGTGTAAAGTAGTGGGGGTCAGATTGATCGCATACTTCACGACACGTTCCATGTGAAGTTGACTGAGGCAAACTCCGCTGAAGGGTCGATGTTCAACTCCAGTTAGGTTAAGTTAGGATCCGTGAGGTTTTTCCTCTGACCAACTTTCAACCATCAGCGCCATTGACATCATTTTTGACATTGACATCTCCAGAGCTACATATATGGAGATGATCAATGACGATGCCAATCTAGAAAAAGTACTCTTACCAGAATATCTAGACTACTATGCTACAGCTTTACTGTGGCTAATAATTACATCAATAAAGAAGAAAAACTAACAAGCGATGTCTACTGTAGAACGCGAATTATTGGGGCTAGTAAAAAATGCCTCTAGGAGCATGCAGATCCGAACCTAAGAATCTATCGCTAAACTGTAGAATAACCGAAGTTAGCTTTTAACGCACCGTATGCGAATTGTGAGACTACGTGCCCACCCAAACCTTTTCTTATCCACCTATTTACTCACACACCGACCGTGTTTTCTTTTATTGTTTTTTTTTTATGTGTACGACTTTTTTTTAGAAAATAAACCCAGTTTTGTCCCTACCGCAACCTAAGTGTTTATTTTTTTACCTACCTTACCGTGTTCACCTTACATCGTTTCCGACGCCACTGTTACTTCACCACCACACATGGTAACAACGAAAAGTAACGCGTCGAAACCGCGTTTTGACCAGTTTCCGGTGGGTGGTGTTCCGGCTGGGTGTAGTGGTCGCGCTCTGGACTGTCTACCACTGTTGGGATGCTGCAGTGGTGTATCTCCATGTGACTGACCCGTCCGGAGCTACATCTATTTACCTTTTGGGTAATGGGCGCTAAGACGAAGTTAGCTCCAATGAAAGCTATGATAATCCACGTCTGGAATTGAATGGTGCGGTGCACTTTGCACTATGGTTAAATAGGCTCAAACGTATTCTGGAAATCCAGTTGGTGTTGTCTGATGTGTTTGCGTGGTCTGATTCGTCTATTGTGCTGTCATGGCTTAATAACCCGCACACCTCGTATAAGACGTTTGTGTCCAACAGTCTTCCAAATCCAGTCTGCGTTACCTGGTTGCAGCTGGCAACATATTCGCTCTGAGATGAACTCTGCCGATTGCGCTTCGCGTGGGCTCCCTCCTTCCGAGCTTCGGAAGTGCAAACATTATTGGAAAGGTCCTAGATTTCTGAAGTATCCGGTTGAGACTTAGACCCAGAATTTCTCGTGATTAGAATTGGAACAATTGCCAGAAACAAAACCGGTGTGTTTGCTGACGCGCGAAGATCCACCTTGTGAATGGGCCATTCGATTTTCGTCTTTTAACCAGATGATCCGTGTGACAACTAAGGTCCTTCGGTTCATCCAGATGCAGATGTGTCGAGTTAGGCTTCAGAGTTCAAGACCTAGCACAAGTCGAGGAGGTGGTGGAAATGAACCATCTAGTATTTATTCTGGTCGACGATTTTAATACAAGTGGTATTATTATTATATCGGCTGTGGCTGCCGTAGGGTGTAGACGTGTCTCCGTGTCCCTTCCGGGCAATTGTTGTTTTTCTGTGGAAATACCACGTCGTTTTTTACGCGGTGAGTGCTAATCGACGCGTTACGCAGTTCTGCGTTAACGTATCCAAATCGTGCGGAAATCCGGTGAGAATTCGTTCTACTGGAACAACGGAGAACCAAAGCTCATTCAAATGATCCGTATCCTACAGATAAACGTTGGAGTATGGAGGGCAGCGCAGGATCTCGCACTGACGACTGCCAATGCAATCGAAGCGGATGTACTCATTATTAGCGAGCAGCGGTGAGGACAATGGCTGGTTTCCTGACGCAAACGGCAGAGCAGCCATCGCTGTTTTAAGCACCATTCCAATCGACGCAATCAGCCAACCAACACCAAGCTTCAGATGGATAGAGACGAAAGGTTTCAGATTGTACAGCTGCTACATCTCACCTAACGTAAGCTTTCTGAAATTCGAGGCTTTCCTAGCAGGGTTGGAAGCCAGCGTGAGGTCGGCCACCGAACCAGTGGTAATATCGGGCAACTTCAACTTCAAGTCCCCGGAGTGGGACAGCCCCAGGGACGAGCCTTGGCGGATCTACTCACAGCCCTAGGTCATGCTGTCCGCAACGAAGACAACAAGCCCACTTTTGTCAGGGGGTGCATCGGAATCGCACCTCGACCTCACGCTGGCCACACAAGCGGCAATAGCGAGCATAACAGACTGAATGGTAGTGGATGAGGAATCGTTGAGCCTCTACAAGTCATCGACCAATGTTGCTCCGTTGTAAAACCCCGGTCATCGCTCTGCTCAACCATTCAACACATCTGCTCAAAAGCCTGGTTCACCAATTCAACTGCTCCGTTCAAAATCGATCTGCTCTTCCGCTCAGCTACTTCGTTCAACGGCTTCTTTAAACTGTTTACCGCTTTGTTCATTGGCTCAACAGCCTAGTTTATCAGTTCAACAGCTCCGCTCAACAGTCTCGCTCATCTGATCAACTGCTCCACTCAACTACTTCGTCCAACTGGTCATCAGCTCCGATCGGCTGCTCGATTACTATATCTCCGTCAACAAAATTTATTCGAACTGTTCTGTTGCAAGTAAGCGGTAACTTGCAATGAGAAGTATGTTCGACCTTTTTGCATGTACAAGTGGTCCCCGGGTTTTGGACATTTGTTCAGTGACCATGCTCGGTCACTCGCAATACTGACTCGCCTTCCTCTCTGTTCCGGGCAACGATGCTCACGACGCCGCGCCGTTAACGTGTTTTTCGGACGTTCGTCTTTGTTGTTCTTCTCTCGTTTGGTCGTGCTCGACGTGTGCTCCACCGTTTTTACGTGTTTTATTTACTAGCTCGTGGTGATCGCCATTTTGTATTCACTTTTCATGCTCATTGTGCTAAACGATTGATCTCGCTCGTTTAACTTATATCAATTATATCATATTGCTCACGTTCACTGCTTAATTGTTACATTGTACATCGCGCGACATTATTACCGACTGCTCCGGTAATCGCGAATAATACATTGCATTAGTACCTTCAACCCACGTGTTCCAGTTCCGGTTCCCAGCAGATTAGTATAAACTTCATCCAGTTCCGGTGTCCAGGGCGGTGATCCCCGTCCCCCGTTTATATATTTGTATATATTTTATATGCACGTGTATACGTACATATTGTTTATTGTTATATTGTATTGCTTAATACAGCTCTGTTATAATATATTTATGTTCATATTGATTATACCTATCTAGCATATTATTTAACTTATCCCTCTCACTACGGTACGGAGGACTAGGCGTACGGCCTTCTCCTCAGTAAGGCCCGTCGGCACAAACAGTGAGAAAGATTTATATATTATATTATTATATTAAAGTAGAGACAGTAGATTTAGGCTAGAGGCAAAATACGGGTTTGGTGGTAGTGTAAAGATAAGTACTTGTAGCCGCGGTCAGCTCTTATTTTTTTTTTATAAATAAGTAGTGCCTTCACGACTGAATAGGTAGGCAACATAGAATGATGCACTACCTATATGAATACAATTATATTATATATTAGGGCAAGAAAAACTATGATCAAAATAAATCTTAACTTTGTTGCATTTTATTGTGCAATGATAATAACAATAATATTTTTTAAATATGATTTTATAAATAAATATATATAATGTATTGCCAGGTAGGTTTACAATAAACTACAACAATTGCCTGATGGCATATAATATAAAAATAACATTTGTGGCAATAATAATAAATATATATATATAACTAAATTAAAGCCCGTCGGCCATGTTAACATAAATATTTGGTCGACCAATACTCACAGAACAGTTGGGACACACACCTGGTTTTACACCCACGCTACCGCACCAGGGCCTGTAAGTATATCAACAGTAATACAAATAAAACAAGTTGACCCTGCGTACGTGCGAATGTGTGCCTACAACTGTTTACGAAGAATTCACAATACTATAACAATGTATGCAGCCAAGACAGGAGTACGAAGTGCTGAACACTACTGTCCCCAATAGGTACACCACACCACGTTGAATCACAAAGACAAATCGCTGGTAAACTTCGAACACCCTAAACTGAATAATAAAATATGAATTTAAGCAATTGTTATTGCAATGAACGATAGTTACCAGACGACTTTCATGACAAAGAAAAACACAAATTCACAAACAACGTGGTTTGGGACGACTGCAACTGACTAATGACATGAAACACTTGCACATGAATTGCGCTTTGAAAGAACGCCTTGACGGGATGACGGCTGAGAAAAAAGTGACATTATTACATTAACGTCTTAACGAACAAAATGACGAAAACTATTCGAATAGGCTTTCAGTGTCACCACACTAAAACAATGAAAACTGGAAAATCTAAGAACTTTGTGACACTGAAAGCATGACTTAACATAAAGTAACTTTAAACAATAACGAATCTTGGAAAACAAATTGATTACGATCACGCAGCTGGCCGGTCGCAAACGGAAACGTGATAACGTTCCGCCGACAAGGCTGCAACTGCGGACCGCACCGTTTCACGCACATGAAAATGATAATACTAACAAAATGATAATAACACAAACATAACATACTTAAACATAAACAGTACTTATGAAAGGCTTTTCATACCATTACCGGCGTTTATCAATAGGAAATTTAACACTATTAATCCCTAAAACACCGATCAACAATGCTTCAAGAAGCGAATCGTAACGAAGCAAATAGCAAAGCAGCCGAAATGACGTATCGAGAAAAAATACAGAAAATATTAGAAAAGATAAAATTTTGATAGTCTTTTGTTTCCGACACCGCGCCGTTGACAAATATCATTTCAAGAAAAATTATCCGAACATGTGTGTGAATGTTTACGATTAAGAAGTGATTTTGTTGTGATATTAATATATATATATATATATATAACATGGCTATAAAATAATTTTGTTGCTAAATAATATGGTAGTAGAAATGATCGTCAATAATGTGGTCGTAAGCATATAGTTAACATGGTACGTTTAATCTACGTTTATAATAAGGATAACTTTGGTATACGTAGCTAATATTCGTATAATACTAGTATTATATACGTCGATAAAGATTGAATTTACGTTTATGGCACGTATTATTCATATTCGCATACACAGGAAAATATGTGGTTTTGAAGAAAACAGCTCAGGCCGTATTCAACAACTTACTGATCACAGCCTAGTATTCATGGTACGAGGTATTGTAAAAAATTGAAACAGCCTATTTGTTATATTTTTTGCAAAAGCACGACAAATACAAATGATTTGGCACATCAAATACATGACGTTATCAAAACTGTACATTCAATTTGCCTAACGGTTATATCCACTATTGTCTATCTATTTGTGATCAAGGTGCAACTAATTATGCGGCTATTAACATCCTAATGAATGATACAAAGGCATATTAGGCATAGGTATATTATTGGAAACATAATAAATAATTTAATGGCAATTTCTCTAAAATAGATTAAAAATTTGGCAACAGCACTGAACAGATTAAAATTTTTCATTTATTTGAGCAACTTTATCTTATAACATGTATTAGGAATAATTTATTGACCAAAAATGTTTCATTTCATATTGACGGTGGTGTGCAAGATGTGAAAATTCTTCTTATGTTAATTAAAAACATGTTGTGACAAATGAAATAAGAAAAATGCATATAAGAAATGAGGCTCAAGAATTCGGCGTAATGAGACGTCCAGGGAATTTTTAGCGAAGAACTACTGTTGTATAGGCATATATATATGTATATGAGTATTTACGTACGTAGGTGCGCGTGTGCGTATAATACACGTGTGCATATGTGTGTGTATGGTCATGTGCGTATCTACGTATTGTGTATGCGTGTAGTTATATAAGTTTTTCTTATTATCCAAAAGACTAGTGTATATAATGTTGGAATGTGTTGACTCGGGCAAAATGAGTGTGAGAACACATAGATTCCCACGATGGTCTACGTGACCAAAAAGGGCTAGATCAGCACATCCTAAAGGCCTCGGAGAGACCGTGACGACGGGCCCTGTTGGGGGTCAGTCAGTCGAGTCTGGTCGAGAGTGTGAGCAATAACCGTGTTGTTCAGCAGAACATTTTTTTAACATTCTCAGCAGAACCTCTTATAGTTTTAATCAGAGGTTCTCAAAATATCTTATAAATTATTAGTGTGCAAATATACAATTAATAAGTGTTAAATTCAATAAAGCAGTAATATTATAAATCATGCAATTCCCGTGTACCTTATTGATACCAATAACAACGTTTGAACGTCTTACGTCAGTGAACTACACTTCACTACCATTAAATCACACCATATTGACAATTAAAACTGCACATTATTAGCATTACAACGAGCCGTCTACCACACCGATTGGACTTCTCTAATTGAAGTATTAATAATGTTCGGACTTCGTCAACCTGCGCTCGCGTTGCCCAGTTCCACTGCCTCAGGTTGGTAACACTATCGAAGAGTCGTTCCTCTTCACCCCGGTCGCCTATCTGCAGTTCGCAACGAGATGGGGGTCGTTCTCCGACAAACATAAATTTGATAACAGGATATAACCTCAAATATTCTCCATTACCAACATAATTTTTATTAAATTGGCGTTAGGGAAATTTTGTATTAAAAAGTAAACGAATTTGTAATCTGAATCGTCGAAACTTAAAAGCTCATTTTTAAGAATAAAACCGCTTAAAAAGAAAATATTTGAAATTAAGGCCATCTAAATCCAACAATGTTTTGTATTATAATAAAGCAACAATTGCTTTATTTTTTTTTACTTCTGTCATTATTGTACTCTACAAACTTAAATTTTGTATTAGATATATCTTTATTATAAATAAAATGTAAATACCATGGCTAAATACATTTATAATATGAATAAAATTTAAATACCATGGCTCAATGCATTCATAATATAAATAAAATTTAAATACATAATATATTATTATTTATTATTTTTGTTTGTGTATTAATGAACATCAGATGAAAAAACCTCAGGGCTGGAAGTTGTTTAATATATAATTATGTTTTATTATAAAATATAATAAAATAATAAAAATATACTGTTGGAAGAAATGTAGTTGTTCATCCAATTCCTCATTGAAATGCCACCAATATTATTTAAGTCTAACTGGTCTTTATTAATGTTTGTAATATTCTTTTAAATTTATTTTACTAATATTTATAGAACTATAATAATTGTTGAACCAACTAAATTTGATATTTTGATTGCATTTGTTTACAGTTATGCATTTATACTTCAGTAGTTTAAAATATAAAGTGTATTAATTGTATTTGTTTAATTAATATAAAACGTTTAAATAATTATCTTTATCAAAAATATTTTTTAGAACCAACCTATACTTAATAATGAGATTTTTAAACTTGCAAATCAACATTTTTTTATAAATAAGTGATTCAAAATTTAATTTTAATATTAACAATTATTTTTGAAAAGTACTAAAGTATTAATAATATAAATAGATTATATAACCATAATATAAGTAGATCATATTGTAACGTGAACATTAAAAAAAAATCACCCTATACAATGTTACAAACATAGGTGTAAGTCCAAATGTAGGCAAGATAAGTTAAACTTACTTTTCTTATTTATTTAACTCGTTAAAAGTTAGTAAGTATTACTTACATACTTTAATCAATTATAAAATCTAACCAGGGTATTATGGATTACCTCGTTAACGACAAGATGTATAGGATGTAATATATAAAATCAATTTATGTCAAGATAATATGGAGTTATTTTTGTTTAATTTATGACATTTTACTTATCTACAAAATACCATGTTAGTTTTCTTTTATTTATTATACTTCACTGCGGGAAATTTACAGAACAGTTTTATAAAACACTTTCAGTCTTATTATACATCAACTTTAGTATTGTGGTTTATATTTTGTTTGGTTAAACTCTCTAACTCTCTCTCTATATATCAAGTTTTTTTTTCAATATTATTATTCAATATGAATCATTTACATGACCATAATTATGTTTTACTTCTTCCCAATCTTCCAGAAGAAATTATTGAAGATGTGGATGTGGATGTAGATGAAGAAGTTAACAGTAAGTACTAAATTATATACATATATTTATATAAAGGTAAATATTACTTACAAATAGCAATAGCCATAAATTAAATGTTAATTATAATTATTATTTTATTTACAGTTCAAGAACATGCAACAACATACACAATAATTCCTGGTGTTAGACTTAAGTCACAAATATTTGTGGACAATTTAAACTACAGGTATTATAAAAGTAGAAGTCGAAATAACAAAATGTGAGTAGAAATAATATTATTATTATTTTAGGATTTGGTTTGTTTAGCTAGCTAGTAAAATCTTAATTTATAAATTTTAGATACGTAGTGTGCGAAAATCAAAAAAATCGAACAGCATTTTGTCCTGCCACTGCGTATGTTAATACAAATATAAATGACAATGCAATAACAGTATTAGGATTGCACAACCATGCACCTAGGTTAGTTGATGTTCCTATGGTTCATTTAAGAAGAGCTATTGGTATAACGGCAACAAAACCTGGAAATATGTCCACCTCAGTTAGAGAAATTTATAACAGAGAAATAGTTGAGTAAGTAAGAGAAGATCAATAACCTAACCTAAGACCAATACAAAAGTAATATAATAATAATAATAAAAAATATGCATAACTATTGTAACTACCCTAACCTAATCTAACTATACACCTATCCTACTTAATATACTAAAAACTATACCATTAATTAAGTAAGAATATTTCATTACTGCCTTAGAAATCCAGAAGGTGCAACAAACTACACCTATTTACAATCACAAATGTGTGTAAAAAAAATGCGTCGGCGCCGTCATCCCAACAATCCATCTACAGTCGAAGAACTGATAGATACCTTAAGCCAGCATCAAAATTCAGCATATGGAACAACAATGCAGAATCCATCCTCAAAGTAAAATTTCACATTTATTTTATTATCTAATAAAATAAAATATTTAAATATATTTTTATTTAGTTTTTTTCAACAACATTTACCGTTTATGGTAGAAGGCGAACGGGTTGGCGTCATATTCTCAAATTTAGATGCGATTCAAAAATACAGAGAAGAACTGCTAACTGTAACCTTTGCAGGAATTGACGGCACATTTAAAACGGTACCAAAAAGTCCACCACAGCTAACCAAAGGCTGTCTATTAACATTTCAAGTGGTTCTAAAAAATGTAGTAAGTATAATTTAGTAAATTAATAAATATAGCTTCTCAAGTACCTATATACCTATTGACTGTATTTTCTATTTAAGTCTTTTCCGATGGTTTATGCGCTGACTTCCCGAATGACTCAAGCTACATACGAGTCATTCTTGAGGATTGTTCGTGAGGTTTTGCCATTGAATTATGCCCAGTTAACAATCATATCTGATTATGAAAGGAGGTTAATAAATGCAGTAGAATCAACCTTTCCTGAAAGCAGATTTCAGGGTTGTTGGTTCCATTACTGTCAAGTAAGTAATATAAAGTATTAAGGTACTTAAGTATTTTATATCAATCAAGTTATTTCTTATTAGGAATAGTTAATATAATGTACAACATTTAATTAATATTTTTTAGGCTATTGTAAGGTATTGTAGAAGAAGTCTAAATAGTATTTACCATTTATTCCAATCGAATCCTGAGGCAGCTACAATATTGCGCATGGTAATTTAGTCTGAAATTAATAAGAATAAAATATTAATACCTTATACTGTTTTACAAAAATGTCTGTTATAGATCTTAGCTTTACCACATTTACCTGCTCAAGTACATCCCAATTGTACATTTACAATACATGATGGATTTGGGGTAATTGTTGAATTTGCCAATCAATATCCGAATATTTATCAACAGATGGAAGTATTTCTGAATGGTTATATTCAGGAATTTTGGCTTACACAAATTGGCGCTGCCTCTATAAGCGTCTATGGGTATGAGAATTATATAAAAAAACATTTTTTTTACTTGGTACTTAATAGTAATATACTTTACCCAATAGTTTTAAAATGTATAATATACTTTTTAGTTCAGATATACGCACCAACAATTACCTAGAGTCATTTCACGCTATGTTACTCAATCAAATGGGAAAACATCCAAATATTTGGGATTTTTTGCGTAAACTCAATTTTATAAAATATTTGTTATTAATAAGCAATTAATTATTTTATTCTTTTTATTTTGGAACTTTCAGCTAATAACTATTACAGTTTATTTTATTTTTATTCTAGAAAAATTGTTGTTGATTGAAAATCAATTTTACGTTGAGATGGACCAAGTTCGAAGAAATCTCACAGTAGATTAATGAATTTATTTTATTTTAAATTTATGTACTGTTATATTGTAATTATTCATTTATACTGTTGTTTTTAAATGTTTAGGTAAGAAATCATACATCTAGAGTACAACGGTCAGATGCTACTCGGAGGGTTAGAGAGTATATTGATACTCTCAATTACGATGGGAATCTCTTAATGTTTCTCCAAAGAGCAGGCCATATGATGGATGGGTATCTGCATGGACAAGTTGGCCCACAGCCATGATAATCTGAGAAAATATTTTATTTCAAATTTTATTATTATTTTTATACAATTTTTATACTTTTAATAACTTTTTTATGACAGATTTAATTATTGACAAATTATATATTTAATTTTTTACATTTATTGACAAATTCAATTAGTAGTGAATAGTGATGAATGTATTGATTTTACAATGACTATTATATTTATTATATAATTATATACAATAAATATAATAGGTGATGAATGTATTGGTTTTACAATGATTATGTGTGTTTTATAGTTCTATTATATTTATATATTATGATTTATGACATTTATGTTTTATAATTTTTTTTAACAAATATAATTTTAACAATGTTCATAATAATGGTTTTAATGCCTTACCTTAGAAAAGAAAAAACAACTTCAGAAGCTTCAAACCATGACAAAATATATATTTTGTCATGCTTCAAACAGTTAAAACTAAAACGTGTACATACAACGAACTTTCAACTTCAAATTATGTAGGTTAGGATCAGACATCTATAGTATCTATATATATTTATTTAAAATAACGATTTGAAATTTTTTTTTTCATGGTTGGTCACACTGACTGTCGGAGAAAAAATTGCTTGTTATCATTTGTCGGAGAACGGCCCTCGGCCGGTTCGCAACGGTCGCGATGTTTTTGACGGTGCGTACGTTCGGCGGCTATCTTTTAGTATGACTTTCTTGTTCGTTGCCGTTTGCAACAGTCAGTTACGACGCCATTTTATATATAATTTAAAGTCACCGTTCAGTGCAGATTTATTATTGAACTTGTTTTGGTTCAAATGTTTATCGGTCTCGTTGACCATAACAGCTTACGCTCGGCAGTTTGCCTATTGTGATTATTTGCCGCTCGCAACATCAGCAGAAGATATCTGCCATCCAGCTCGGAACCAAACCTCGTGGTTTACGCTTCATATCAAGTCGGATCCATCCAGATCCAGGTCGCAGTTCAGCATCCAGGTTCCCCTCGTTATTTGTATTGAGCAGTTGTCTCGCCTCCCCTTTTAATATTTTATTTATATATATAATATTTATATATCTTAATTGTACTATACTTTGGTATGGGACAAAGTATATGTTACAAATATTGTTAGTTGTTATATCATATACTTTGGTATGGGACAAAGTATATGCTACTAGTATTGTTATTTGTTGTATTATATTCTGGTATGGGACAGGATATATTATATTGTATATTGTATAATTATATTATTATCAGTTTGATATTTTATTAATTTATATTATGTTTTATTAGTCCGAGACTGATCATCTCGGCTAATACATTATTTATTTTGATGTCAACAATAAAGATTGTTCTATTGTATGGTTAATTTCACTTGTGTATATATATTTATATTAGCTCTATTGTACCTGGTCCAGGGTGTGCGAGTTCTAGGTGCCAACCGCTGAGACAGGAGCTCCTAATGCGAACAAATAATTTAAAAAACACGAGGTTGTTTCAGCTCATGATTAGAAAAAAATCCGCAAAATGGAATGCTCATCAATGTATTCTGTTGTCAAATATTGTCGGTCATAACCAGCTAAACTTTTTTGTGCCAAACAGAGGGGAAAAAGTTGTGAAGCTTGACGACGACAACGACAACAAAACGTTTGGCGCAAGACCGTCAGCGTCCAAGTACCAACTACCAATAGATGGGCATCTGCGCGTGTTGTTTTTCGGAACATTGAAAACAGCGCTCTCTGACGTTTGATGCGTGAAACTAACTACGGCGGCGGCGTCAAAATTTACTATGGAAAATGTAGGTAAACAATTAAATGTCACTTTTCAAATATAAAGTAGTAACAAAATCAAAATCAATATAAATTCAGATTTTTGTATACTATAAGAGATATAATATTTAAAATATTAAAGAGCGTAATATAAACATTGATACAATATAATATCAATAAATTCAATCACAGTCAAATATATTGATACATAAATCATAAAATTAAATCAGTCAAATTAAGTAATTTAAAGTACGTAATAATTATATCAATAATAATTATTTATATAATAATTAATAGGACGAGCCCTTGACATTATAACACAACATTTTTTAAATAAAAAAACAATATATGATAAGAAACATGTTGATACAAAAAATAACACAAAATATTTAAATAACCAGTTAGGTATGGTAAATTTTATTTGTACGTACCTAGTTTTTTCTTTTTAAATGCAGCATAACGTTTCAAAGCTTTAAGTTTTATGTTATCAGTTTCATTTTTATCTACTCGGATGTTGCTTATTAATATATGGTTAGTACACCCGTTATATAGGTACTTTCATTTTAATGATTAAATTTAAAAATATTTAGGGAAATAAATCACCGTGTTCCGGGCATTTTATTATTTTAATAATTTTTAAGCGCAAGTTGCACCATGGACGGCGAACCTTGTTATTACAACAGTCTCGGTACTCAAATTCCATCTTATATTGCCAAAAAACTTTCAACTGTTTACGATTCCAAGGGTAATGTTATTTCCCTTCAAAATGCGGACGGAGTAACAAATTTGGTTTCGAAATCCAAACGAATTCTCTCATCATCTTCGACTGCTTCCCCATCACATAACGGAAAAAAATCTAAGTTCTTCGTGTCACCAAACCGATTTGCAAGCCTACCTATTGACGACGATTCTAATGACGATGCGTTTCCCGCGTCATGCGATAACAGTCCCACAGGTAATGCGGACAACGCGGTTCATAATTTTACTTTAAGGCCTTCTACACACGGAGCTACTCATTTGAAACTAAATACTGACGCAAATCACTAACTAGTCTCCGTAGAGTCACTACCAATGTTATTCAATGGAACATAACAGACGGCGCTACTAGTTACTAATCAGTTACTAACGCGTTAGTGATAAGTTCCGAGTGATTCAACTGTCGAGTCACTTTTGAGTTTTATCACTTCAATATTTTGTTGCTCAACGAAGCTTTTTTTGTTTTACTTATTGCAAAAATTTGTTATTTGTGTAAAAATGAACGAACAAAAAATTAATTTAAAGTTGGTGGAAGAAGTAGAAAAACATCCCGTTCTATATAACTTCACGCTTTCGGGATATTCCAGAAAGGATGAAACAGAAAAAGCTTGGAATGAAGTAGGAAGATCAGTAAACATGTCAGGTAAATAATAATATGTAGTAATATAATTATAAATTTAATAAATACATTTAATTAAAAATAAATATACGTGGATTTTTAAACTATATATTATATTATTAGTTATTCCCGAAATTTTGTTAATATAATGCTATAATAATATTATACTCGTAATCGGTGCACACTGGGCGACCCGCGACCGTCGCGAAGGATTGTTATCGCATTATCGCAATGACAAAAATAGAAATTTCTGATGATCAGACTTTGATAAACATTATTAATGTGCCGACTGCATAGTGTCGATTTCCGTTTCGTCTTTCGTGTTGTATTGTTCACTGCTGTAATTATTATTTTGGCTTATTTTGCAAAAAAAGATTTAAGCCTCCAAATTAAATTTAAGTTTAAATTTAAATTTAATCAAATCACCACCTATGCATTTTAATTATAAATTATTTCAAAAAAAATAAGCATATTTTACGATTGAAACTTATTTTTTATTATTATTTTACAGTTTTTAATTATTTAAATATAGACATACTATTGATCACAAATAGCTACATTACAGTTAAAATCTTAAAAAAATTTATTTTTAACTTCAAACTAGAAAATAATGATCAACATGATTAAATAGGTATAATAATAAGTGTTAGATAATTTGTAGATAATAAATGATTAAATAGTTAAACAATATTAGACAATAAAATAATTATTTTCAAAAACTAATTAATAGCATATTTCCATTGCCAAGGCAAAGATGCTTGAGGTGTAAGAAAATAGTTTGCTATATAATTTCTAAGAGCAGCTGCAGAAGAGGTTATATTTATAGTCAAATTTTGTGGTAAAGGTATTACGTCAATGTGGTTATTTGCTTCACAACTTGTGGAATAAGTAGGTGTATACTGAAGTCCTTCTTTTTTTCGTACGTAGTTGTGAAGTATACAAGCTGCTTTTATGACCAAATTCACATTTTCTGGATCTCTGATACGAATAGGACCATTCAAAACAGCAAATTTTTCACAAGCCATCCCAAACGTACACTCAATGGTTTTTCTCCCTCTGCTAAATCTATAGTTGCATACTCTTTTCACATTATCTAAAATTCTTTTTGGGTATGGTCTCATCACATATTTCAACAACGGAAATGCCTCATCGGCCACAAAGTAATAAGGAAACGGACTATAATTTTCATCGTATGTTAATGGTGTGGGAGGAGGGATATTAAGTCCTGCATTTTGGATCCAATATTTCATTGCTGAGGCACTGAATATACCCCCATCGTTGTTTCTTCCGGGAAAACCCGTTTCGATAATAGTGAATAACCCGTCAGCGTCACAACAAGCCATTAACACCATAGAATGATACGACTTGTAATTGAAATTAGAAGAACCACTATTTGGAAATTTTTCAATTCTTACATGTTTGCCATCGATGGCCCCTATACAGTTTGGAAGATTCCAGAGTGTTTCAAAACGTTTTGCTATTCCTTTCCACTGCTCTGTACTTGGTATTGGCATGAATGTTTTTTCCAACACTTCCCAAATCACTTTTACTGTTTCCGTCACAATTCCACCAACTGTAGATTCTCCTCTACCAAAATAAACAGCAATTGACGCAAATGTCCCACCTGTACCCAAGTATCTGCAAAATGAAATAAACAATCATAAAAAGGTAGTCAAGTGTGTGTCACTCTGCTGTACAGTAGATTACAAGGAGGGGTTGTAGTTAATCGGGTTTGCGTAAAAATAGCGGTATAACACTAGATTGTTATTACAAATTATGTATACTCTGAATGTTATCTTTTTTTTAGTATCTGAATGCAAAGATAAGTGGAAGAACCTTCGTGCTGTTTTTGTGCGTAACATGAAACCAGCACCAAGTGGTTCTGGAGCAAAACCAAAGAAAGCATATTATTTATTAGAAGCTATGCAGTTTACAGTTCCATATATTAAGGCGTTAGGCGTGCCTTCGGGAAATCTTCCTAATCCCCCAGAACAGAAGGAAAGTTTTGAACAATCTGAAGAAATTGATTTTAACAACTCCGAACTTGACCCACAGCAATCTTCGCCATTTCAACCACATCTTACGCCAACTTCGCCATCGCCTTCTACATCATTATACACACCTTCAGCTACTGACATGCCCCAAAAGAAGAATAACATTACTCTGAGTCAATCCGAGTCTTCGCCATCATACGTGTCAAACAAAAAACGCGGATTAAAAAACGAAGCAGTGGACAAAGCATTTCTAGAATATTTCCAGGCAAAAAAAAAAGCCAGAACAGAGAACTCTTCAGTCAATGCTAATCAGGATCCAAAAGCAGAATCTTTAAAAATGTTTCTTCTTAGTATGCTACCTGATCTTTTGAAAATGTCTGATGAAGAAGTACGGCAGTTCAAGCGCAAATCACTTCAGATAGTTGATGACATTTTGTCAAACAATTCGGCATTCACACCTATTCATTCATTCTCGTCTTCATCTACAACGCCGTCAACAGATCAACAATTTCTACTGATATCTCAGAATGAAAATGCTCATAAAACCTCTCAACCATTACAAACTATAAACCAAAATAGTTCTGAAAAGTACTATGAAGCAGTTAATGAAGCCTTGTACGAATTAAACCAACAGGAATAAATAAGTATAATATTTTGTTTTAGGTTCTTTTTAAAATTATTAAAATGTTTTCATATATAAGATAAAAAAATGATATGTTTATTGTTGTAAAAATATTACTAATATGCTAATTATATAGGTAAATGTTACTAATTTCAATAAAGTGTTTAAATTTGCATTAAGTAGATAAAAAAGTAAGTTACTTACCTGAGTGTAATTAATATCCGTTCCTCGGCATTCACACACTCTCTCATGTTTGTATCTCGCTTGTTTATGGCAGGGGAAATCAGGTTCACCAAATATAAGTAACTTTCTTTTGACATCCGATAAAAACATAAAAATTTAGTATCGGAAAGGTTCAATTCTCTTGCAGCAATGAATAATCGGTGATGAAAATTTTTTTCGATGTATGGATGAACCCAAAACCTTCTATTTTTTTTATTTCTCCTGTAATAGTAGTATGCTGTTATTACTTCTTCATCACTAGAATCACTGTCAACATCCATGGTGTAGCAAAAAGATAACGAAAAACGTCCTTCATCCATAGTCACCCAGAACAAACTACAGGTTTCGATCACGAGTAGGTATGTTATGAGTAGCCTCGTGTATGGATCTGAGTCACCAATACGTTAGTAACCGATTAGTAATTTCAATCACAAAACAGTTTAGTTTTTTTTTAATAGCTCCGTGTGTAGAAGGCCTAAACCAACAACATGCAAAGTCTGCCACTACTCTCCCCCCTCCAATCTATGTGAAAAACGTAAGCGATATTATCTTATTTAAAAACTTGTTATCGAACTGGATTGATATCAATCGGCTATCATTTAAATTTAAAGCCACTCGATCATACCTAAGCGTTAGCCCTAAAGACACAGATAGCTTCGACACAGTCATAAACTTTTTGAAGGAAACTAGTTTTGGCTACCACTCTTTTCTTCCATCACATCTACGACCTTTCCGGATTGTAATAAAGAACTTACATCATACGATGCCTATTTCTGATATTTCTGAAGCTCTGGTCATCCTCGGATATACTGTCATAAGAGTCTCAAATACAGCACAACGTTACTCTACCATTATTTTACGTGGATCTAAAACCCGCCGAAAATAACAACGATATTTTTAATGTATCATTTCTTTGCCATACTTTGGTAAAAATCGAAAAACTGTACAAGGTCAATCGGGGTCCACCTCAATGCCACAATTGTCAAGAATACGGCCATACACGACGGTTTTGCGGTCAACGACCACGCTGCGTCAAATGCGGTGGTGATCACCTCACATCCGAGTGCAGCAAAGACAGTTCCTGCCCAGCCAGTTGTGCCCTGTGTGGAGGTGACCATACGGCGAATTTCAAAGGATGTCCGTCATTTAAAAATCTCCGCAAATATCAATCCAGTATTCATCGCAAGTCACAAAAACCTATAACATCATATCCTTCTAATACAATTTCTAACCCTAATCCTGACTCTAAGCCCAAATTTTACGCTCATGCCTTATCTGGTTCCGAAAACCAAAATAACAATATTTCCGTAATCGAAACGTTGTTATCAATTTTTTTTCTGAATTTCTCTGTAATTATTAGTCCACTCATATCCCTTCTTTCCACTGTCCTTAACAAAATTAATTTACCTTAGTCACAACAGCGTCACGTCTTACTCATACATCATTTCATTTTTCACTATGGCTGCGTTATATATTTTACAGAAATCAGATGGTTGAGTTGAGGTGCGGCACTTAAACGATTTTTTGACCTACGATTGGAAATAGAAATGTTTATGAATGAAAAAAATAAAATCGGTTCTGAACTACCTATCAGATGAATCATGGACTCTTGAATTGGCATTTTTAACAGATATAACAATATTTTTGAATGAATTGAATATAAAATTACAAGGCAAAGGAAAATTAATCTCAGATATGTATACTGATGTTAAATCGTTTCAAGTAAAATTAAAACTATTGTACAATAATTTCGATCAACAAGTTTTGTATCATTTTTCGTGTAGTAAATCTGCGATTGAATCTTTTGTAATACGATTGCAGTGGGATTTAATTAAACCTAAATTTTTCAATATTATTGAACAATTGCAAAACGAATTTTCAACAAGATTTAAGTACGATAAAGAAATAAAATTATTCCAGAATCCTTTTTAAGAGGACATAAATGATGTCAAGAATGATTTACAAATGGAAGTCATCGAACTTCAAAATAACGAGGTCCTAAAAATTCTTTTCGGGAAGCAACTAGTTTGCCTCAATTTTATAGTTGTTTTCCAATATCTACATTTCCTGGAAACAGATAATTCGCACAAAAACTTATAGTGGCGTTAGAAGTACATATATATGTGAGCAGACATTTTCTCTTGTGAAGTACAGAAAAAATAAGCACTCTTCACGCCTTAGTGATGAAAATTTACATGCTATATTACGAGTCTTAAAAACAAGTCTGCAAGCTGATATCGAACATTTAACTGATTAACTGCAGGCACAGAAATCTCTTTAATTACAAAATTAAAATTTATTATTCAATTAAATTTTTTGCTTAAAAGCAATTTTTTCCAATAACATTCGTATTTTTTACACTCATATTTCTATGTAAAATAATTAAATATAATAGCAATACAATTATTAGTATTATACATATATCATATGTGAACATTTTTTTTAATGTGGCCCTTGATTAACATTTGAAAAAAATATGGCCCGCATGGTTCAAAAGAATGCTGACTCCTGTTGTACAACATGGAGGAACTGGAAATTCGGTCGACTAGTTGTACGGGCACGTTCGTAATCCGAAGCGAGAAAAATAGCACACCGCCGGAAAAGGTCAGTCCGTTTACCCGTTAATCTACGTAACACCGCACTTGACTAATTTTTTTTCCAGGTTTCCAATTTGTGGCGCAAGATAACATGCACCATTCCTGTTGAATTGTCGTGGACATTAAACTTGACAGGTTTAAATGAATATAAACACAGAGTCTGTAAAAAATACTTCTGTTTAACGTTGCACATATTATTTCGGGTAATTAAATTGGTAATGAAAAATTATGACATGTTTTTTGGTGTAGATGGGCGTTTAGGAAGAACGCTTACAAATAAAAAATCCGAAAAAATAATATAAGAATTAAAAAATCACATTCATTAATTTCCAAAAATGAAATCCCACTATAGTCGTCGTGATGCAAAAAAGTTATATTTGTTATTTGATTTAAATATCTCAATTTATTATGTTAGACTATATTGCAGTACGTTAACTGCCAAATCTGTATCTAAAATCTTATACACTGGAGTGTACCAAGTGTAATAATTATTAAAACTGTTGTACGCGCCCAACTGAATGGGCTAACCGAAGGACCACTCGGTAACGTCCGAGAGCGAGTTCAATGTATCTCGGTTTAAGGGGCGTGGATAGGCAACTAAAATTGCGAGCGCCAGACACTATTATACCTATGCAATATAATTAGCACCTATGAAAACGCCGACGAGGAAAGGAAGTGGAGTTCGCGGGAATGAGGAGGCATCAGTTTAATTATGGGGGGGGGGGGACTCTGTGGTCGATTCTATATGGTGCAATGACAACAGAGTGTACAGATTGGGGATATAACTTAAAATTAGCCTTAATCTACGGAAGTCCGGGTACGATGTTGATCAGCGGAGTAGGCGGACGGATTGTTGAACTCGAAGACCTGGGCGGCCTCTCACACAACGTATTAGTTGCTGGCGGACTTATGCAATGACACTCCTGGGCGGCCTCTCACACAACGTATTAGTTGCTGGCGGACTTACGCAATGACAATCGCGATGGTGACGACGTGATGGTGGAATTGACGACACACAGGAGTCAGGAGACGTTGGCTATGTTGCACGGGTGAATGAGGTAGTAATATTATATCAAACAAACTTACGAGAGGTGTCGTGGTATGAGATCTGTTTTTATTTGACCTTCACAGTGAAGAGGTCTCAAAAAATACAATAATACGTGAGGCGATCACGACATAATAATAATATTGATAGGCGTACAAGTTATTGCGCTCAATGCGACTTATAACAATAGTATAAAACCAATAAAAAATAAGAAAACGTTTGACACTCCGCTGCAATAGCAAGAGCGAGAGAGTATATATAAAAATCACGTATGAAAAAAAGTAATAACGAAAAAAAAAAAGGGCGTTGGCCGATGAATAACAATAATAAAAAAAAATAATAATTAACAATATATGAAAAACAAACGAAAATTGATAACAAACATATGCGGCAAAGACCGACCAATAATTAATTAATATAATCGGAAAACAAAGAGAATAAATATAGATAGTATAATAATATTAGATTAATTTACAATTAAAAACGTAGAGGACGGAGTGGAATGAAGAAGACGAGAGAGAGATTAGGACGGCATCGTCGAGCATATCGGCGTGACGATAAGCGATTAGCTTTCGGCGCGAACAACTGTGGTGCATCAAACCAACATCAAATCACTTGTTTAAATTAAAATTGTGAGCTATTCCTTGTAAGTTGTAAGTATTCATTGAGTGGTCGGTTTTCGAAATCTTCACATAGATGTAACATTTTTTTGCTGTATCTTTAAACTTTGATTTTTTTGGTGGTACATCTCCAGCAATAAGCTGTTTGGTTGTCATCTTATTATTACTTTCTTCTTTTTTTAAACAATTAATAAATTTCCATATAGTAGGATGTGAAGACGTTAAAAGAGCAGAAAACCCATTATGCCAACATTCAATATTGTTATTGGTTCTTGGAAGATCGTCTTTCAACCGATTAAAGCAATTTCAAAGATTAATTGCAAATAAGGGAGGTCTTCGTTTTCCTCTCCTGTCTAAACTTCCAATCCAAGTACATTCGAAGTAAGATAAAGGTATTTAGTGGCGACAATAGTTGTATACTAACCCCAACATTATTTTATACTAGTTACTTACCTATATTAGATTATCTCGATTATCTAGACACCAATATATAATAAATTCTGTTGCTGTATCGCCGGACATTTTTTCAATTAGATATTTTTAAATTGCGCTATAATTACCACGCTCAATTAACGTGCGCTGAAAATACCATGCGCAAATGACGGTACACCATTCTAAAGTACCTGACAAAGTCATGTTGGTGAATTGTGAACTTCTTGAAAAAACTAATTAATCACTAGCATTATTTCAAATAAATTTATGGCATTATTTTTACATAATATTTTTATATTACAGTAGAGAGTGAACACACCTCCCATACTGATACTGATACAGAAGATATTGGCTCTGAAGATTTTGATGTGATATGTTGGGAATGTAATAAACAGTTTAAAAAAGCTTACCAATTGCATACACATTATGCTGAACATCATTATCCTGAGAGAAATTGTAAAATTATGCAAAAAAAAAATATGCATTATTTTGAATATATTTAAAGGTTTAAAATAACTTACAGAAAATAATTTTCTTTTGTATTTTTAATGTTTCAGCAGCAGTAACCGTGTATGATTGTCATCTTTGTAAAAAAAAATTTAAAAACAAACGATGGTACCAAAAACATTTGGCTGTTCATGAAGACAATATATGTAACATATGCCAAAAAAACACTTTCATCCAGCAGTTCACTTAAACGCCACATATTACGTCATAAACCAGAGTTAAGAAAACACTACAAATGTGCTATATGCGAAAAAGAATTTTTCCAACAAAGCGATCTAAATTTCCACGTCAAAACGAAGCATTTATCCAAAACCATGTTCCAATGCCCTAAATGTCCAAATAAATATTCCTCTATTAAACAATTAAAAATACATGAAAACAATGCACATTTAAATTTGACAAAATATGCATGTAAAGATTGTGATTTAAGATTTGGAATGCCCATCATTTTATACAGGCATCGTCAAAAAGTAATATATTCACACTAACTTAACCAAATAAACAGTTAAATAATAAAAAAAAAACATTTTCATTTCAGGTACACAAAAACAATATTGAGGCATGCGGTGTCTAACCCTAAACATCAATTATATTATAAAAAAAATTGTTTATTTATAAAATTGTTTATACGGTGGATTAGGACTACAGTAGTCAGTTACTACAGTAACTGGTGATACCACCTTGATAAAAAAAAAAACGCACTTATATGTAAGACCTCTTGGGTAGTGTGGAACATTACACTTATATTGAAGACGTCTCCATAGAGAAAGATCAAAACAACGAGGTCCCTAATCATGCAACCAATGTTAATGTGTCGGGGAGAACAATAACTCAACTTTTTGATAGAACGATGAATTTAATTTGCCTCAAGGAGTACACAATGTTTTATTGCTAGTTAGCGATGCTTCGTCATAAACGGTAAAGGCTGGATCAGCGATCCAAATATTTTACGCAAAAATGCTTCATGTAACATGCCTCGCTCACGCTTTACATCAAGTAGCTGAGCAAATCCGTAGCGATTTTCCATGGAATGATAAACTTGTTTCGTCTGTCAAAAAAGTCTTCCTTAAATGCCCAGCAAGAATACAAATATTTTAAAGTGAAGCACCAGAGTTAAGTTTGCCCTCAGAACCAGTCATATTGCGTTGGTAAACATAGTTGATGGCGGCTATTTATTACTGTGATAACCATTAAAAAAATTATAAACAAATTTGATCCCAATGATGCCTTGTCTATAAGAACGGCTCAAGACGTTTTTGGTGAACGAAGATTTGAAGCCAATTTAGCTTTTATAAAATTAAATTTTTCATCCTTAACTTCAACTCTAACATCTCTTGAAGAAAATGGGAAATCTTTAACCAATTTGATGGCCATTATAAATATTGTTTCAGAAAAACTAGCAATTGCAGCATTAACTCCTATAAAAACATAGTCATATCGTCGAAGGTCATTCAAATTTAAAAATACATATCAGCAAAATAATTGTTGTACAGTGTAATCCTTATACTTAAAGTGCTAAACCAATGTTATATTTACTTTAATAGTTTAGACACTAATTAATATTATTTTTCATAAAGGTGAGAAAAAGTATCCTTATACATCAAACAGGAAGACAAGAATATAGCAATTCTTAACAAAGGAAAAATTATCGTTCAGTATCATTCGACTTACAAGCAGTTCTTAATTGTCCACATACAGGAGACTCCAAAATATATAACAAAAGAAACAACCTTTATTTAATTTCACTATCGATAAACACCACAGAAATACTTAGAAACCATACTGTTATAACTTATCTCTAATATTGTAATCGCTTTAAAAAAAAAAAAAAATGTTGTAAAAATCTTAAACCATGTAAACAAACCATAACTGTAACTAATGGCCATGTAGTTGCCGAGTTTTTATTTGATCAATAAAAAAAAAAAAAACACCACAGTTCAGATTGATTCTGTTATGTATGGAATAAATTGGAGGAAAGGGAATAGCTTATCATACTCCATCAATGCTAATCCTTTAATGCTAGCTGAAAATAAAGTTTTGGACCTAGGTATCACGTTTGACCGTGAGTTAAATTTTCATTCCCATTTGAATAATATATGCTGTAAGGCCCTTTAAATGCTAGGTTTTATCAGAAGAATTTATAATAAGTTTATAAGTTAAATTCTCCTATTAAAACCTTATATTGTGCTTATGTAAGGTTTATTTTGGAATATGGTGCTATTGTATGGGATCCTGCCACTTCTTGTGCAAGGAATCAAATTGAAAGAGTACAACGTAAATTCCTAAAATATGCAGCATTTATTTTAAGTATCGACCGTCCACCATATGATTATAACCCAATTTTAAATAAGCTTGATTTATCATCCTTAATTGATAAAAGAAAAGTTGCTAACCTGAAATTTCTCCGCCTACTAATAGATGGTTGTATTGATTCTCCTGTTTTACTTACCATGATTAATTTTAAAGTCCCTTGCTCTTCTGTCTGTCAAATTTATCCATTTTTTATTCCAGAATAGAACACCAATTATTCTAAAAATTAGCCAATCCTTAGAATGATGCCTATAGCAAATAGTGATCCATAATTTTTTTACTATTTGTTGTGTCTTTTATTATGTTGTTCATGGTTTTTATTTAATTAGAATTAGAATTGTCACTATTGTTATTGTTGTTATTCATTGTAAAAATTGTAATTAGTATAATTGGGCTCAGGCTGTTATAATTAATAAATAAATATCTTTTACAATATTTACTCGAAACAGTCGAACATGTAGTAGTAACATACTCGAATACGTGTGGTGGATCAAAATTGTAATAAATATACTATGACTGCAATTATGTATGCAGTTCAGACAAATTATCACCTTCATACTATTGATATCAAGTATATGGAGTCGGGTCATTTTTATCTTGAAACAGATTCCATGCACGCAACTATAGAACGAGAAATAAAACAAAAAAAAAAATGGGAATGATCAATTCAGATGGCTAGAATAAAACCTAAATCTTACATCGTTAAGTTTAAATCCTTTATGTATTTCCAGAAAAATTCTGGTGAGTTTGATATGGAATTTTCAGTTTTATTAATAAATTCCTAGTAATCTAATTTGGAGACGTATTTGTAATTGGCTCGGAGTTCGAAAAATGTATTATTATCAGTTCCCAATCTAGTTTTTTTAATTTGCAAACCCTAGAGGTTTTTCTTATTAATATGAGTTGTTTTAATTTGTAAGAAAACCATTAGGGGAATTTATATACCTACTATTAATTGTGTTAAAGGAACAATCGTTCAATACAAGTAAAAATAGCATCGTCACAAATGGTTGCAATCGAATTAACCGAGCAAAGAAATTAAAGAATCAGTTTAATTTGCAGTGATAGCTAATGAAACGAAAGATGTATCTTAGGTAGATGTTAGGCTGTGAGGATGTTAGACTATATTATTAAATTTACTATTACCGTAAGCCGGGGTAACTTTGGCCCACCGTTGTAATTTCACATACTTTTGTGTGGTGTGATAAAACGTGTGACTATTATCAACATATTGTGGTGGTTTCCGATAGTCAACAACACTAGTAACCGAATATGATAACAGTTTTTGCCGCTATCACTTGTCTTGTTATCAATAAAAATGTTGTTTGTTGTCAATGTTTTTGTTTCGAAAAAGTGTGCTTTTATAACTTTTATTTGGTGTTATATGATACAATCGACTTAGTACTCGGTAAGTAAGAATATTGTCTCACATATATAATCGTTATAAAGTATTTATCAACAATTGTAAAAAAACACTTTTTTTTGGTTGGTTAAAACACGTTTTTAAGGTCGGGGTAACTTTGGCCCTGGGCCAATGTTTCCCGATAGCAACAATCTGAGTCGAACAATTTTGTTTATTTTCCTTTTTTTGGCATTATAATACTATTTCCGTGTTTTAAATAGTCCCTGTAGGTACTTAATTTGTATAGTATCTCATCTGTCTCTTCTTTTTTTGTTTAATAGATCAACATGCCGCGTAAAGTAATACGTAAGCCCGGTACTAGGACTTACCAAAACTATAGTGAAAATACTTTACAAATGTGCCTAAGGTCAATAAAATTAAAATTAATGAGCCAACGTGCTGCTTCAAATCACTATAAGATACCTAGATCGACCATAAAAAATAAATTAAATAATGACCACGGCAAAAGTGTTGGCCGTCCGAAAGTCTTTAGCCATGAACAAGAATTAAGTTTTGCTCAGCACTATGTTACTTTGGCTAATTACGGATTTCCATTGATACCTTATGACCTAAAAATGACCATAAGTCGATATTTGAATAGTAAAGGTACTCGAGTACCACAATTTAAGAACAATGTACCGGGAGATGATTGGGTCAGCGGTTTTCTTAAACGACATCCAGAATTGTCGGTTAAGTTTAGTGCAAATATTAAAAAAACTCGCGCCAACATAACATCAAGTGACATTAACGATTATATGGACCGCCTCGAAACGACGTTGAGTGGTATTCCGCCTTCGAGGATATATAATTACGACGAGACGAACTTAATTGACGACCCGGGAAATAAAAAAGTTATTGCAAAAAGAGGTGCAAAATATGTTGAAAATATTTGCAATTCTAGCAAAAGCGCCATTTCCCTAATGTTTTGTGGCAATGCGGAGGGTCATGTCATTCCAACTTATGTAGTTTATAAAGCGGAATCGTTATGGACTACGTGGACAGAAGGTGGTCCACCTCGTACCCGGTACAACAGAACCAAAAGTGGTTGGTTCGACTCCGTCACCTTTGAAGACTGGTTCGAGAGTGTTTTCTTGAAAGAAGTAGAAGGTGGCGGACCTTCAGCGTTGATAGGTGATAATTTGGCCTCTCACATAAACGAACGTGTGTTGAGGTTATGTGATGAACACAATATTAAATTTATATGTTTACCTCCGAATACTACACATATTTCCCAACCACTGGACATTGCTTTTTTCCGGCCAATGAAGGGAGCTTGGAGGGAACTTTTGAGAGAGTGGAACAAAACCAAAAATGGTTCTTGCTTTTCTACATTACCCAAAGACGTGTTCCCAAGACTTCTCGCCAAGTTGATGGACAAACTGGAATTTAAAAAAACACAGAACTTGCAATCGGGATTTGCAAAAGCTGGTATCTACCCGATTAACAGGCAAAAGCTTCTCGATCGATTAGCAGAAAATAAAAATTGCACACTGGACGAAGATTTCATAGGTGGACCTAGCAAGCCACGAAAAAAAAACTGCAAGTTTTACCAGGAAACAGCATTTCTTATGAAGACCTCCAACAGGCAAGTGTTGATACCGGACCTGTGGCAAAAAATAAAAAACGTAAATTTGTGTCTTCTTCCTCCAGCGATGAATCCGATATTATGGATTTTGTCGATGGGTCAGATAGTGGCAGTGAAGAGGACAGTGATGAAAACGTGGATAACCTACATGCAGACGAAGTTGAAGCCGATGAACCTGAAAGCGATCAAGCTTCGTACAACGTTGGAGATTTTGTTATAGTATTGTTTGAGAACAAAAAGTTTCCGGGTCGTATAACTGCGATAAAGGAAAAAGGCGCAGAAGTCGACTGCATGGAAAAGAGGTCAAAAAGCTGGCGGTGGCCGACAAAAAAAGATTGCATCGAATATGAGTGGGGCGACGTAATCGGCAAAATCGAACCACCCAAGTTATGTAAACGTAATTTTTTCCTGGTTCCAGATCTTGATGAATTTGTTTGAAAACATAAATTTATATTTCTTATAACTGTTTTACAGATTTTTTTTTATAATATAAATATAATATTTAATAATGTAATACATAAATGTATAATTCGTATAGGTACCTACCTGTTTTCCAGATTTTTTTTATATAATAATTAAAGTATACATTTCTGATGAAATAAACAGTTTCTTTTTCCTAAAAGTTGTTTTTTATTTGTTATTTTAATTGTTTTACCATCAAAATACACGTAATTAATTCTCAGGTAGTAGCTAATTAATCTAGCATAGGCTAACTTTGGCCCAATGCAGATATAAGGGGAAAATTAAAGGGATTTTAGAGGTGGGTTAAAGTTACCCCGTTGCCGGGTAACTTTGGCCCATTTTTTCAAAAAAAGTTTTTATTGTGAAAAAATTAAAAATTTGATTTTGCAGAAGGGATGTCTGTACCCACACCTTTACGTGAAAATTGTTAGGTTTTAATTTTTTTACTCATAACCTAGTTAAATTTTGCCCTTAAGTTGAAAAAAACGTTAAAATGGCGCAAAGTTACCCCGGTTTACGGTAATGAAAATAAACTTATTGCACTGAACCACAGTTTCATAAGTAGTTGATAAAAATGAAGCAGTAAAACGAAATGTGGCCTTCTAAACATAATTATTTAGAACAATACTACTGCATAATGAAATACAGCCTCAATTCACTAAAATAATTATAAATATTTCTCGAACCGATATCGATAAAAGTCGTATATTGAAATACGTTTTTCTTGTATTAAAATAATGGTTTAATTAAATATAAAATATTATATTTATAGAAAATTACCAAAATGATATAATTATTTCGTTTATCATAATTGTGTGGTTTGTTATTATATCAATCGTCATTGTTTTATACCGACAAGATTAACGTTCATAATAATATTATTATTTGTAAATCATTATCCCAAGAAAACAATTCGTCAAACTCCGTTTAAAAAATTGCTAAAAACAACTGGTCATCTTCATTATTATAAAGATGTGATATCATTAATAATTACTAAGTACATTAAATTAAAAATACCTAAGTTATTCTATCTCAATAATTTATTTACTTTGCGGGAATTTATTTTATTTATAAATTAATAATTAAGATTAAAACCTTTTTACAAAACAAATTTAGTAACATTTGTCATGAAAATGTATTAATAGTCCAGTTACGAACAGGCATGTTTATTTGTTGAAATAAATTTTCTTAAAATAAACATGATATTATCGTATTTTCTCTTTATACGCTTTATAAACCATTTTATAAATTTTAGTTAATAATTAATATTCATCGTCGACGATCCACACGGCCTACTGGCCACTACAACAACGGAATACAACAATTACACGTGGTTACTGGTTATTACGAAGAAACATACACACTGAAATACTGAATGTCGCAAGAAAGGCAAACAGTTTCTGCCAGAAACACGAATACGATAATCCAAGTCACAGGAAACCCATCAACGGTGCGAGCCACTGCCTAATGTTATATGGCCGCGACGAAATCGTATACAGCAATACAGCATAGAAGGGTATCACTAGCGCTGCTACGTGAAACGCTATAACTAAAATTGAATCAATGCAGTATTTGCGTTCCTTAATATACAATTTTTGTGAGCTTTAAAATAATATTCATAATGGCAGAATAAAGAAAGTATTTCTAAACAAGGCTCTTTCAGCTCATCTTAGTTTGCGCCATTTGTGTAGAGCTTTGATTTTCTGATAAATTTAGCTTCAGGTAAATTTTTTTTGGAAAATAATTTAATAATGCGGAACAAACGTGTTTTATAATTGCTTCCAGCAATATTAAAAGTGCAGTTCATAATTTATATCGCGATCTGTCATTATCCGATTGAAATCTTTGAGAGAAAAATATTAAATTGTAATTTCAGACATTTCAGATGTTGAGACGTTTTGGATACAACGATAAGAGACTGGGTTTCTAATGAAGAATTTATTTTCTTCACAGAAATGTAATAAAAATTGATCAGTCACTTATAAAATGATTTCTTTTAACTTCAGAAACAAGCTGTGATACAGAATTAATCTAATACTTCGAAACGATTTTAGTGCAGGCCAGTTGATATTTACCTGCAGCGAATTTGAGAAAAATGTTTTCAGTAATATTTTGAGAAAAGCGGTGCAAGTATCACACTATATACATTCCTCATTACAAGGAATTGATATTTGACACTTCAAACACACCGTTATATTTATAGTCACAATCACTGAACAAAATATATATATTTATTTAACTCAGTGGTCATAATAAATACTTTATAAATGAATACGCACATGTATTTATTCAACGAACACATAATATGAAATGTGAATAAATCAATAGAAACAAAATATTGCTATATTTTGCTATATATTGATCGGCTCCAGTGGCGGCTCTAGAGTTTGATTCTGGGGGGGGGCCAAAAACATCACACTTCTTTTTTTTAATATTTATTAAAATTACACATATTTAACACATATTACCCACATTAGTCATTATAAAATACACATTTCAATACATTGAAAATATTATACAAAATAAACATAAAAATTACATTACAATTTATAAAATAAAGTCTAATTTTCGGTTTTTATTTTTAGAAAATCTGTCAATAACTTGATCTATATCTATAGATATGTCTCGGTGAATGTGCATAAGAGCGAGACCATTGAGTCTGTCCTCAACCATTCGTGTACGTAACCAGGTTTTAAGCCGTCGCAATGTCAAGAAGGACCTTTCAGCCGTCGCTACACTGACTGGCAAAGTTGCTAAAATATGAATCAAAGTATGAATCGCGGGAGACATATCAACATCACACACATCGAATACTTCTAAAGCTGTTTCTGGAATTATGCCGTTATTCATTTTCACACGATTCCACTTTGCTAGCCACACATCATACTCGGCTTCTAAACAAATCGCATTATTCTTCAAAATACCACCGTAAATCTCTGACAATTTTATTATTTTTAGTTTGGTTTTATTTGCTTCTTCTGATTTTTTTAATGCTTCAAAATCTATTGTAGCTGGCATCAAAATTCGTAGATCAAAAGAGTTTAAGACATCTTCCGAAAAGCGGTTTTGTAGATCATTTATAACTGAATCTAAGATTGGTATATAGATAGAAATTCTATAAAATACTTCTGGAATAGAATCTGAATTAAGTTGATTTGCTCTATAAACTGACCTTTTTGCTATTCGTGGTTTTATAATTTCCACATCTAATTTGGATGCCATATTTTGTGCCTTTTTAAAGATGTAAAACTGATAAAACATCATTATAAGCATCGATAGCGGAAACAGCGTCTAGTTTAGTAGATTGTAGTAATCGACTAAGAGGAAGTGTTGTTCCTAAAACATCGGAAAGGGCAAATGTTGTAACTATAAATTCACTGGAAGTTACTGTATTTAGAAGTGAGTGTGCTTTTGTTGAAGTATCTGGAGAACGAAACCAATGGGTGATTTTTTCTAAGCCTTCACATATTTCAGGCAAATAAGTACAAAACTGAATTGTTCCGTCATGTTTTTCTTGCCACCATGTCTCAGAGTCCCGAAAATGACCGACCAAGAAGAGTACGAAAAACATTAGTTATTTTGGCGGATGAATTTGAGAAAGCTATTATTTCTTTCATTTTATTTATAGTACTCTCTCTGGCAAGCCAATATATTATTAGACCTTTTAAGAGAGTAGTTTAACCGTTTAACGAATGGTTCATACAGGGACAACGTTTTGCATAACTTGCTACTTTACGTAACTCTTGATCTCCGATGAAATTACTGCACAGTTGTCTGTACCAATCCCAACGCATTTTTTTTCCAACTCAAATGTATATTTTTTACAAAAATCAATAACAATGTGTCCTAGAACTTTTCCAGACAAACGCCGTTCTTCTCCTTCAATATCTTCAGATCTTATGGACTCATAACAATCAACAAATGAAATAAAATCTTCTCGAATTGTCTTATTATGTACATATCTTAGAGAAATACTCATCTGTTCTCTATGTGCGGCATCTGTAGTCTCATCAAAAATAATTGAAAATCACCGAGACTGATGTACTTTTTCAATTAAATTTTGTAATACTTCTTCACCACATGCATTTATTAGTTCATTCTGAGTGTTCTTTCCAATGTATGTTGCATTGGCTGATGCATTTTTAAGATGATTCTCAAGTTTGGTATTTCCAGCGGCCACTCGAAAGCGCAAAAGTTCCCTAAAGTTCCCATCGTTCTTTGCACTGCTAACAGATTCTGATGATTTTATTGTCTTAATATTTTGATCTAAAACATAGCCATCATCTCTGTATCCTCGTAAAGGAATATTTTGCCGTCCACATAAAATAATTGTCTCAATTATTGGACGAAGACGAGACCGATTTTCTTGTGCCTGAGCTAACCGTTGAGAATTCACTTGGTTGATGACTTCCAATTGAGGGGCATGATATGTTATTAAAAAGTCTTTACCTGCACTAACTGCATCTTTATGATACTTTGAGTTCTCATGAGTTGTAAGGTAGCCATCTTTACCATAAAGCTTTGCAAATGACGTAAGTGGTTTTTTTACTAACTTTCCTAGTTGACTACCACTCTGGTGAGATCCATATTCACCAGAAAAAAGTACACAATACTTACAATAAAGACCACGATGAAGATCTGAGAGGACAAGCCAGTGATGAGCTTTAAGATGATGGAGTCCAACAAAACGTTTAATGTCTCTACCACCTTTTGAATGTAGTGAGAAAGGAAAATTATATGTATTGGATGGAAACCATGGATTTTCTAACAATTGAAATTTAGTGAAATCATTCAATTTAATATTTTTACCAAAATAACGGCCTATATCATAATCAAATGCACTATCTATATTTATAGTTTGGTTTTCAATTTTCTCAATTTCAGTAGGATTGGTTGTAGATATCGTTGATAGCTCACCAGCATTAGCGTTAATCTCAGTAGGTTGAATTATATCATTATCAGTACTTTCCTTTGGTTTTTTTGTAAAAAAAAAATCTATTGGCTTAGATAATTGTCTCTTCCTACTACCACCAAAAGTTACATTTTTTTCTTTATCCTATAAAACATTAAAAACATACATTGGAAGTTGGAAAACATTTTAGTAACTTTATTATAATTTTAGATTATAATAATGTTTTTTTTAATTTTTTTCGTTTTATAAAAAGTACTATCCGTAGATATCGTATACAATGATTTATTTTATAAAACATATATGGTTTGTAATCATTGAAAACATTAATCATAAAAACATTTTTTTTATCTAATTAATAATCTAAAAAATTCTAATGTTATAATACAGTAAATACTTATTGAAATCAAATAAAGAGTTTAGAGTAAAGAGTTAATCAAATAATTGAATATGCTATAATAATACGTACCATTACAATGCAAATTGCGAGCCGGAGATTAAATTTTATACTATGGTAACTATTATATATATTGGTCGTCTGGTCGCGTAAAATCGCTGTAGTAAAATGAAGCTACAATCATTAAAAGGATATTACTCTGAACTACGAAAAACGTCTGAACACATAGATACATAGAGAATTCTTGGAACTATTCATATCTACACGCCGCTGACGATAAAACACACACAATAGAAAAAAGGTCAGTTCAGATAGATAACTATCGCGGTCGGTCACGGGATGCGGGAAAACCCGAAATAATTTAATAATATCATAAAAGCATATCATATCATATTAAACTCCCCTATTTTTTTTTTTTTTTTTTTTTTGATTTCGGGGGGGGGGCATGGCCCCCTGGGCCCCTCCCCTAGAGCTGCCACTGATCAGCTCACAAGTCTTTTCTCGTTGGCTACCCCTGATATATAACTATAATATAAAAGTAGTTGGTACAGGGGCGCACCCAGGATATATATTTTTTTTTTGGGTGGGTGGCTAAATTCAAATCATTTTTAAATATTAATAGTATCTATCTTCTCCCGGGACCCGGAATAACAGCTATAAGTATATAATATTATACCTAATATTTCAATTTCGTTAGTAGTTGATAATTTTTTATATAACAATTTATAGTCAATGCACCTAATAAAATGGTTGGGGCTAGCCATTTTGGGGGGGCTAAAGCCCGTTTACCATCCCCTTGATTTGGTACAATATACTATATTGAATATAGTAATAAATAAAATAAATTATTTTCTGATACACGATTATATTTTATCTTATCATAATATATTTATAAATAAATAACAATACAAACAATTGAATTAAAATACATATTATATAATAATTAATTTGTTATTAAATAAAAATGTATAATGTAACATTAATTTAAATAATTAAATAATTTAGTAATATATCAATGAACGATTATATTCTATAAAATAGATGTCACAAAACCAGAGGCGTGTCTAGGACCAAAATTTAGGACAGGCCTGGTTATAAAATTAATTTGTATGGTCAACATATATTTTAATTTAAGAAAAATTCATATTTTGGGTATGGTTAAATGAGTAAAGGTTAAAAATCAGGGTAGGCCCGGGCCTACCAGGCCTACCCGCTGGACACGCCTCTGCACAAAACCTAATAGTATTTACATTGAAATTAATATTTATGACATATGAATTAATTTGTCAGATATTCAACATACTACTACGTAATCTAACACAATAATCCTTAAATAAATTTAATAAATTTTGTTAATTCAAAAATAAGTGTCAACACTCAATACAATAACATTTTTACGATTTTGTGGAGTTTATAGTGTGGTTTAATCAAATTCCCAGAACTTTTTTTCTTTTTTTTATCATCTTTCTTTTTATTTCCTTTCGAAAATATAATAAAATATTATAATATAATATAAAATTATAATAATAATAATAATATATAATATATATATTTACCCATTTTAAAAATAGTGTACGAACACGTGTACATTCTGGATGCCAGGCACATCCCATCCATCTATATTATACAAAAAACTACATACTATAGCTTATTGTTACAAATCATTGGTCCATCGCTGTCTCCATGACGTCATTTTCAAGTAATTCTTTGTCGTCAATTTCAAACACAAATATTGTGGCCATCCATTTATTTTTGGTTCCTATTTAAACAAGTTTCAAAATCTAAAAGATTGACTAAATTATTTATGATTATTACGTCTTTACAATCAATTCTACCGTGTCTGACAAGCGTCTCTATCATATTTCCTTCCGGACCATCAGTTTTGTTATTATTTGTTATACGAAATCCAATATTTACACATTTCAATACTTTGTGATCGGCAAACTCTTTAGGCTCACCACCAAGTGAATAATAATTTATAAAAAAAATAATATGAATTTTGAAAAATTAATATATTTTTAAACAACAATACAAATCTAACAGTTACTTTTAACAATAAATTTATTGCTGCAAATGAAACATGCAAGAGGGTATAGAGTGCAACCAGAAATTATCAGAAAATGGATATGCTAAGTGTATACTTTATACACTTCAATGAAGCAATATTATTGAGCTATTTTAATGAACCTATGTATTAAACAAACTGCAATACTGAGACTAAGTCGGTTACCACTCCACCATTGAAGTCCACAACTAAATTGAATTTTTAATAAATGAGAGTGGTCACGTAAAATTAAGCACTTTTATTACTAGTGATTCTCAGTTCAGTTCACATTTTTCGGTTCATCTATGTCCCATCAGATATTATACCATACATTTTAGCACCAATTGTTTCTAGTAATGAAATTATTTTATGACTAATTTAGTTTATTTTCAAAAGATCTAATATTTCGTTGTTATTTAGTGCCAAATCCTACTTAGTAGCCCAAGAAACTAAATTATTCAAATCATTTTGAAATATTGAATAGTCATTCAACGAGTTTCACACTTTTGGTCACTAGTCGGTTCACCTCCATCGCTTCCACCAGTGTAGGTTTCGGTGGGATTTTACAGGCGGCCTTCTGGTCATAGATCGGTGCAGGTTGCTTAGCCCAGAGGTTCTCAAAGTAAAATGAATCACGGACCCCTACCTAAAGATCTACAGTCTTCGAGGACCCCCCGGTTAGGTTGGGTTGGGTTCCAGGCGTACATTTTTTTTTTGCTCATCATTATTTTATTTTTCGGAAAACAAGCAAAAAAAAGATCTTCAAAAAAAATATTTTCGTATAGAATCTATACATAGATATAGATATAATATAGATTATAGAAAGTGCTTTCAAACACAAAATAACGTTTATTAACAGCAACCTATATTTGGGTTGGGTTGGGTTTGGGTTAGCTCCGCGGACCCCTGGGGTCCGCGGACCACACTTTGAGAAACTCTGGCTTAGCCTGCCGATAGCTCACTGGCCTTTTTCTTCTCCTTCAGCTTTATTAATTTTTTACGATTCCTTGCCTGCTGTGCCTCTATCTTTGCCTTAGCTGATGGTGTGGAAGCTCTTTGGTTATCGATGCCGACTCCCCAGGTGTCACGAGGCTAGGTCGACTTGATGTCTTAACAACTGCATGGAGTCGCGACCGCCTTGATGGCGATTGTTTCGGCTTGGGTGGCTGCTGTGACGATGAATGGTGGATATTGCGAAGCTATGATTGATGACTGTTGTAGCATCCGCTAGATATCCTCCCAGCCCTGGCGATAGATTGCTGCCCGCGTCGGATCTCGGAGAAGCTGGTTCGTGGACATCCGGGCCATTTATGCCACCGTCTGCTGCTGATCCTATATTTCCATTTTTTTTTGGCCCAATTAACGACGTTAATGCAAGTTGATGTTAAGGAATTCAAAACTTCGGATCTCAAGGTAATGACGAAATTGGTCAGTCGCCCGAATTACAGCTAGGCACTCGCGCTCGACCGCAGCGTACCGTGTTTGTGTCTTGCTAAACTTTTTGCTTGCGTAGGACACTGAATTTTTCCTGTCACCCCATTGGCAGAGAACTGCACCCGTACCTATCTCGCTTGCATCAATTTGCAGACAAAATGGTTTACTATAATCGGGTGAGGACATTTTCAGTGATATGACCATTGCGTTTATTTATTGATGTGAAGGTGCGTTGTTTGACATCTGTCCATCTCCACCTTTTTCTTTGTTTTAAAAAAAATTGTAAGGGGTGCTATGGTGTTCATGTAGTTGTCTACGAAATCTACGATTGTACCAATTGCATACCATAAAAAATGTTCATTCATTCTTAACCTTATGTGGAACTGAAAAATTGTCGATGTAGACTAACTTTTCCGATTGTTTTGTATCCCCATCGAATCTACAATGTACCCCGAAAATGAAATTTCGCGTAAATCGATTTTACATATTATTTTGTTGCACGTTTGTCTGAACCTCTTAAGTCGCTTTAGAACTTTTTATAAGTAGGCCTCGTAATCGTTTCTTGAAAATATTATTATATCGTTTAGGCAAACTTGCACGAACTCGTCCTGATACCCCCAGAAGTTCACGAGTCTCGCGAAAATCATACGTTTACGGAAATCCGTGTATGTTTGTGCTTTAACATGCAGTTGTACTTGCCAGTATCCACTTCACAGATCAAAACACTAAACATTTTCACGGCCCTCACTTACCTAATAATTTTATTATCTAGCATAGGGTACGCATCGGATTCCGTTATATCGTTAAGCCGCCTGTAATCGACACACTGGCGGAATTATCCGTCTTTTTTTTTTTACCAATACTACTGAAGTGGCCTACGGTGAGGTGCTTGGTTCAACGAGCCCCTGAAGTTCCATATCGTGCACCACACCATCGATAGCAGTTTGTTTATGTTGTGGATATGGATATGGTTTAAGCGTGATTGGAGATGGGTCTTTAAGCAAGATTTCATGTTCAATTAATTTAGTACGGTCTACTCTTACGAAAGAAAAATGATCTAAGTACCTTTATTAGCATTTATATTATTATGATTTATGGCTTACCTAAGAGGTGAAGAGCAATAAAAACTGAATTTCTATCTTACTGAGATGTTTGCTAATTAATAATGATAATAATTCAAGCAGAACGAGACAATTTTTATTTCAGTTGACAAATTATTGAATCAAGCCTTTCCATGATTTGTCTTTCTAGACGGTTCTAAATGTAATGTATTGTTTTTAAACATGCTATTTACAAAATAATATGATTCTCAGTAACAGAAACATTATGCTCAACTGTAAAAGCAGCTTTTTGCACCTCGGATTTAAAAGAGTGGCACGAGAAAAGTATAATAAATTACTGATATCATTTAAATATGAGGCGCTCTTTTATTTTCACCAACCTTTAAAGCATAAATAGTGTACTGTTCCATAGTTTTCAAAAATCTTGTATGATTTGTATGAAGCACAGTTATGTTTATTTTTCTCCCAATATTATAAATCCCACTCCACTACGTCTAAAAAAACCTATAATAATAAGGAATTAATTTTAATTTTAATTTTTTAATGAAGTTCATAATTTGATTCTTCTCCAACTGAATTATCTTCAGTGAGGTATAGAGCTTGTTGAATTACAAGATTTAGTTTATGGCCGGTATGTGCTGAATATTTATGAACCTAACAGCAAAATCGGTGTTCTATAATTTTATTTGAATTTCCCCAACTATATAATATAATATATAATTATAAATACTATAAATACACCGGCCACGCGCTTGTAAGTTGGATGTTTTGTACTCAAAGAACAGTACTCACCTGTTGAGACATTTGATTATTAGCTACCTCTTTGTCGGTATTTTTCTCGATCACCTGATCGTTGAAATTTTTCTAATGCTGTTTTTAATTTTTATCTTATTTATAGTGTTAATACCTTATAATGCTTTCTTTTCTCTAAATGTGTCTTTTTCTTTTGTTCGTTAAAGTGTAAAAGATTTTTTTGATGTTCTTTCATTTCTATATGGATTTAACTGGTGAGCTTGTATCTCTAAAGTTGGCATTTGGGACCTAGGTTTGTGTTTGGAAACAGGTCTCACTGCCACTGCCAAAGCTGTTAGTTTTACTGGCTGAATATGTTTAATTGTCCAACTTGGTCCAGATACAGGCTTCTTGTAACTTTTTTGTCTCTCTGTAACTTCCGAAGAATAAAATCATGATCCGAAAAAATATTTGGATTAAAAGGTTCTATATCACAAGCACTGAAACCTATGGCATTTCTTACTGTAGCTGCTCGATTTCATGATTGGTTAAATAGTTTTCCGACATCACGATAATTTATTACACATTTCATTTACCATAAATGTGTCACAAGCTTGACTGTAATACATTTTCAGAGGCTCGAAAACTATGGCTTGAAGTTGGCCCCCACCACTTTAACCCAATTTGCTATGGAGTTTTTAGAATTTGTATGGTTCGGTGTTTCCACAAAAAAAAATTGCTACTTTGGGGGGGGGGGACTTAACTGTAGCCTCCCATTTAAACTCAGTAACTTCAAACCTCTTAAGCAAAATTTCAACCAACTTTTCATTCTTTTCAAATTTTTTATTCAAATTTCATTTTTATAATTACAATATAGATTTTTGTCTTCCTCAACTTTACTTTTTTTTAACTAAATGATATTTTAATTTCATGGTCGTTTTTTATTCCAGTTATTAGATTGTTATATTTAGTAATAAATCATTTTTTTTTTATTTAATAATTTATCAAACATAGTTTTTATCTAATTAAAATAAAATAAATCCTGAATAAATCTAGAAAAAAGTTAAATAAAAAATTCCACATTTAATAAAAAGCCTAAATTAATAAACAAGTTTAATGCATAAATTAACTTAGTTAAAAGTTAATTTGAAAAAAAATAACGAGTTAACTAGCTTAATGTTGTAACTTAATTTTAATTTTTAATTTGTTAATGCCCAGCCTTGCCTATTAACTTATGCACCTGGCAGATGGGGTGTTGGATATACATAGCGATAACCGAAAACGATACACAAAATGTTCAACACGCATGGGAAATTGGGAAGTAACATTTTTGTATAATACGATAAAGATAATATTGATCGCTTTATTGTACATAAGCGAAAAGAAATCGATAATTTTGATTTAGTTAAATCGTTAAGTTTTAAGTTTTTGCCAAACCTAACGGCGTTAACGTCTCCAATAGTCGATAATAGTTTAGTGTACTTTCCGATTTCGACGCGCACGCAGTCCTTGTCTGTCATAATTTTCGCCTATTTCCGTCATTTTTTTGTTTTTGTTAGATAGTTCCGTCATGCTTCTCAAAGATTTTTATATTTGTGTTACAAGTTCAGAGCAAAAGCGTGATTCTTACAAGAACACCAACTTTTAAAAGATGTGAATAATATTAACCCTTGCCATAAGTTTGGCACGGAGATGTGAAAAATGATGAATGATGGAATGATGAATTTGTGCCTATATTCAGGTGCCCAAAAAAAGGTTGTCAAATTTCTAGTTCAGTTCGCCAAGGAAATGCCTTTTTTCACTTATTGGATCTCAATAGCAGAGTTACATGTAATCTAACACTTAATGAGAGTATGGAAATAGTGTTTATGTTTGTCATCGAAATACCTCTCATTCAGGCGGCTGAACTTACTGGAAGATCCAACAAAATTGGTATAACTTGTGTCGTGAAGTATGCACTGCTGTAATTAAAAAAAAAACAAAAATGCTTGGCACACACGCAAACCCCATTCAAATAGACGAAGCCCGCTTCGTCGGTCGTCGAAAATATAACCGTGGTCGTATGTTAGGTGGAGATAAGCCATCAGCAAATACGGATGAGGGGGCACAAGTCCAAAACAACCACAACCATGGTGCCAGGGTTGATGGACCGTGGGTTTTCGATCTCAAGCACGGAAATGACGGTAGGTATTTTTACCTAGAACGCCGTGACAAGGATACTCTTTTATCTATTATTAAAAGGTAATGGGAAAGTGGTTCCGTCATTCACTCAGATGAGTGGCCCTCATACCGATGTTTAACATCAGAAGGGTTCATTAATGAAACTGTTAATCATCAAGAAAATTATGTTGACCTCTTAATAGGTGCGCACACACAGGGTGTTGAAAGATCATGGTTGGATGCAAAATTATCCATACTGAAGAACAAGAGAAGCGTACCTATCCATATAATTCAGTCACATTTGGATCAGTATTGCTAGAAGATGTGGCGAAAAAGTCAACCAGATTTGTTCATTGAATTTTTAAAAGATATACGGATGACATACATAATTATCGACGGCTAAATTGTCTAAAACGAAACTTATATTATGTGGATGATACGTGGGCGACATACATATCATTAACGACGACTAAATTATCTAAAACAAAATTAATTTTATGTGGATGATTTTTATATTTTAAATTTTATATTTCCAAAAACAAGCTGGTAGATCACACGCTACACTAATACCAAAATAAAATCTTTATGGAATAAAAAACCAAGGCTGGCCAAGTTAATGATTTTTTTAAACTTAGTTAAGTTAAATATTTTTTGATTTAATTAAATTATAAAAATACTACTCAAGATAAAGCAAGAAACACAGAAGTTATCCAACTATTATCATTACTTATGGCCACTAAACGTATTCTTAGAACAACAGTGATATTTTGTTCAGGTTATACAGACACAGTTTTTACAACTCTTCATACATTAGTTGGAGAAATATCTTTTGGTAGTGTAGTTGGTATGCTAAAGATACCAAATTTGCCCACATTGAATATCTGGCTGTCATTAAAATGTTTTACAAGTTTTATTTCTTTTAGTTTGTCAAAAAATTCACCATTTTATCGAAGGCCATAATGCGACCAATAGAAGTTGCTTCTAGTTTTCTAACACTAAAGTTATAATTTATACTTTGACATAAAATTACTCAATTATCCAATCATCACCTCCTAACTTTTTCTACTTATTGAACCGGCGATGAATACCATTTTCTTCAACAAAATCATATACTAACCTTTGGCACTGAAATTTTGTCAAACCAAAAGAGCGTTTTTCAATATTAGTAATATAATTTTGTAGTATTTGCATTTGTTCATCATTAAATGTGTTTTTAAATCTGCCTCCATTTTTCGGAGATAGTCTTATAGCTAAAATAAAATACAGTCGAAATTCATTTAACCTCTGTTATCTGTCATCGATCACCGTCAAAAAAAAAATTAATGATGCAATCGCGATAAACTCGTCGCTGTGCCTAATGCTGCGACAATCAAGCGTATAAAAAAGTTTTATTTATTGTTCATTTCCAATTTTGATAGTGCATAGGCTGATATCACTGTACCAAACCTGTAGAATGGGTGGAAACTATTGCCTGTAATAAAAGACCTTACGAATCTGAAGAAGTTAACTGTAAGCATTGAAGAAGTTTTACAACTTTGTGATGGACTGAACAGGGAAATATTATCAACGAAAGAAGTAACGGGGATTGGTTAGAAAGTTGTGAACAGGATGGAGGATTTGAAATTTTGAATGATGATCAAATTATTTTTAATATTACTGCCACTGACGAAGAAATTGATGATGACGTCGAAGATTCGGGGCTCGACTTAAAACCTCCAACTAGCAACACAGAAGCAGAAACAATGTTATCTAAATGCATTGATTGGTCTAAAGCAGTGGTTTTCAACCTTTTTTGGATCGCGACCCCCCATTTTTTATTTTTTGGTAGTGTGACCCCCTTCAAAAAAAAATGTTCTTTTATTCATCAAAATTTGATTTAATTACTGATAAAACATATATATGGTATACGATTTTGATTAATTTCCACTTAAAAATTTAATTATTTTATAATAAAACATTATTTTAAAACAATACAAGCATATACAATAAATTTAAATATAAAAAAATACACAAATAAAATTTAAAAAATGTATAATTTAACTTGTTATTCAACTGTTTGTTCGTCTGTTCACTTGTTTGTTAACTATATTAATGGGATATTTGAGCTTGAACTTTTGATATTATTGATTCCATATCAGGTATTATATTAGAGACTGCAACTTTTAGATCTGATTCTACATTTAATTTTGTCCTATATTTGTTTTTTATTACGGTAAGAGCTGAAAACGCTGTTTCACACAAGTAAGTGGAAGCAAATGGTAGAAGTGTTGATATAGCTATTTTTGACAATTCTGGGTATTCTGATTCTATAGAAATCCAAAATCGATCACTTGTCATATCATTAAACTTTTTACGCAGATTTTGATCGGAAGATAACTCTATTAGTTCCTCTTTCACAACTAAACTTAATTCAGAATCCATTTCATTTATACTAATAGAAAATGGATTTCTTATCCATCCCAACTTTTTTTCTGGAAACTTTTCAAACCGTGTTTTAAAATTGTTTTCCAAATTTTTGAGATGAAGTAATATTATGTCTTTTATTTTTTTAATATCAAATATTTCATTGTCAGTAATAAATTCTGAAAAACATGAAAACATTTCAAAGTTTTCATTATTAACATAATTTATCCATAAACGTATTTTTTTTTGGAAAGCATCAACTTTATCGGAGAGAATTAATATATTTGTGTTTTTACCTTGAAGACTTAAATTTAGACTATTTAATTTATCAAAAATATCGGCAAGGTAACTTAAAATTGCTAACCATTCTTCGTTTAAGAAGTGTTCTGCGAGGGTATTTTTATGTTCAAGGAGAAAAATTCGTATTTCATCTTTAAGCTCAACAATTCTTAATAATATTTTACCACGAGATAACCACCTAACTTCGGTATGAAGAAGTAGTTTTGTTTGATCAGATCCCATTTCATTACATAGTATCGTAAATAATCTAGAATTTAGTGCTTTTGATTTTATAAAGTTAATTACACGAATAGCATCTTGTAGTACTTCATTGACAAATGGTTCAAGTTTTTTAGATGCTAAAGCTTCCCTATGAATCATACAATGGGTAAATAGTATACTTTGTGAAATTTCGTTAACTTTAGCTCTAAAACCTTTCTTTGATCCAGTAAGTGCTGCAGCACCATCTGTACAAATAGCCTCACACATTGACCACGAAATTTCATTATTTTCAAAAAATGTATTAATAAGGGTAAATATGTCATTACCAGTGGTCCTGCCATTTAAAGTTTGACAAAATAAAAAGTCTTCTAAAATTTCTTCTTTGTAAATATACCTGACATACACAAGAAGTTGAGAAAAGTTAGAGATATCTGTAGATTCGTCCAGTTGCATTGCAAAATAATTACTTTGCAATCTATTTAAAAGTTGTTTTAATATGTTATCAGATATGTTTGAAGTCCGACGTGATACAGTATTATCTGATAATGGAATTGATTTTAAATCATTTGCATATGCCTCACCGTGCATAGCCGTTACAATTTTTATAGCAGCTGGCAAGACAAGAGATTCGCCAATCGAATGAGGTTTTTTTGTTTTTGCTATTAAGTATGAAACCTTGAATGATGCAACTAAAGCTTTTTGTGAAACTGTAGAAAATTTATTAAAAACATTTTTTTGAACCTTTAATGAATTTTCATGTCTTTTAAAAAATTGTTCATCTTTATTAATATATTGCGAATGTTTCGTTTCTAAATGTCGTTTGAGTTTAGAGGGTTTCATACTTTCGGAAGCCAATATTTCTAAACATATTACACACTTAGGACGGTGCTTACCTTTTTCTTCAATAAAAGTAAATCCAAATTGTATATACTGATCTTGATATTTACGTTCTTTTTTTTGGTTAGGATCAACAATTAAAGCTTTTTTTTCTTCCGATTCTTCGTTGATAGGCTAGTCTGTTATTGTAGTTTCCGACAGTTTACGTTTTTTATTTTCACTTGTACTTGCACTTGCACTTGCGCGTCTAATTAAAAATTTTTCCATTTTAAATCAGTATAATAGTTACGTACTTTATATCGCGTGACACAAATGTACTGCCCGAATAAAACCTAGGTAGAAACTGATTATTATAAATATTTGCGACTGAAATCGTTTAAATATACCAATGTATACGATACGAGTTACGAACAATTTAATAATCTAGATTCTATATCCGCTATCGATAAGAATATAAGATTACGCTCCTCAGCATGTTCTATATAAAACGAAATGGAAAATTAACTTTATTTTATTTTTAAATTAAGTGGAAAAATCTTTTCGTCTATTATTTTTGGCGACCCCCAAACCTATCATTCGCGACCCCCAGGTTGAAAACCACTGGTCTAAAGTACTAGAGGAGGCAAATGCAACGCAGGTCTTACTTATTTTTTCGTAAAATACAAAACATGGCCGCTCAAAAAATTTATGCCTCAAAAAACAGAAAAAGATAATGGATTATCTTGTGATTTATTTTAGTATGGTATTATATTTGTCTGCAAATGACATTTTATTAATTAAATAATTTTACTGCTAATAGGAAACTGCTTCATATATTCTAATATTGTTCTGTAAATTTACTTCCTACAATAGTTCCTTCTCCATACTCATTTACATATATGCTTCTAACTTTTTATTCATATCTATCTATGAATCAAATTTACTTTTAGCATACTAAAGCTTTTTTTACAGAGAAACTAACTAAGTAGTATTTATTTTGTTTTCCAGTAATCAGTACCTCATGTTTATAGACAATTACATCATAATAATAAATAAGGTAAAATAGTATAACACTAAGTAAATAAATAAATAAATGAAATAAAATAAAATAAACTATGAATGTTTAATATAATATAGTAATATTGTTGAGTGGTGCAGGACGTTATTGCTGTAGCTGTATTTATATTGTTTCTGCTCAAATGCGGGCTACGTTAATTTCTTGGCTTGTGCCTTTTTTTAATGTCTTATGGGTTGCAGGTTTGAGAGCAAATTGTGCATGTGATAATGTTGTATTGTCTGTTCTTCTCCACATATGCACAACCTTTCTGTGCTATCTAGCAGTACCCATTTTAATAGATTGGCTTTCGTTCGTCCTATTCCTGTCCTGAGTCTGTTTAATGTTCGCCAAACCGACCATGTTTCATTATGACCAGATGGGAGTATCTCGTTCGGCACCCAGCTGGTGGTACTGGGTACTGCTTATCTCATCTGGTCGTCCTTTCTGCTTCAGGATGTATTGACGAGATGGGTTTTGTATGGTTCGTGAAACTCATTCTGGACTTGAGATATGGATTATAGTCCACATTTTTTCAGTATTTGTGTTAAATGATTAGCATTATTAAAAGATATATTGTATTCTAATAAAAAACCACAAAGTAATATTTCAGTTCTTTTAATTTGATTAATTTTTTTAAACTCGCCAACTTTGTTAAAAAATATTAGTCATGGGTTTGCCTGTAATGGATTTAGCATTATTCGAATGAGCCAAAAAAGCTGCATGTTTTTTTATTGTTGTTATTTCTAAGACCGTTTCCCGTTTGCAATAACAATTAGCTTTTGTCATGTTGTTTTTAACTGGCCCAAGCCAATTTTTGAAACCCAGTTGTTGCTCCCATTTCGTCCTATATTTCTGTGCTCTATGGCCGAGTTTATGGGTGCTTTCTGGCCGAGTTTATGGGTGCTTTCACTATGCGGTGTTAATGAACAGGTGCATCAATATCATCATCAATTTTATTAAACACCATAATAAAAAATTTGTAAAATCGATAAAATGCACAAAAAAGTATTATAGGTAAAATGTTTATATTCCTTAGTAATAATTCATATGGTTTAAACCTAAAACTTAAACTTAAATACCTAAAAATAGTAAATATTTCAAGAATTTAGAATGATGACAACCATGTCGGTAAATAGAATTACCGTATTTTTCCATACTTTTGACAGGTCCGTCTGTGGACTGTACGAGGGGACAAATTATCGTAGTTCCCCAACTTGGACCATTAGCACAGTGCATAATGCCCGACTAGGCCGACTATCCCACTTTGCCCATGACATATATATATTATTAATTTTAAGTGGAAAGGCTAAAACTTACAGTACAATATAAATGTCAAAAAATAAATTCTCATACACATTTTTCAATAATAATAAAATATGTGTTCACTATTTTCAATATTAATAGTATTGGTATTTGGTATGAAAATATAAATAAATATATAATTCATAAATAATATAGGCAATAGAATCTTTTGTTAAAATGAACCTTTTTAAAAAAAATAATGGTCGTCCGATAAAGCAAGTCTTGTTCCGAAAAATTGAAAAATCTAATTGTCTGCGTACCTATTGGTCGTAGCGCTAGTGTCGATGATGCGGCCTTCATTGTTTCGTTCACGTTCAGATTTCATGGACAGTCAGCGCTCGTGTGTTGTCATTTTACAATTCCCGCGGGGCGCAGACCGGCATTACTATCATTGCGACATTGCGTACCTCGTCTGAAACTTTACCATGTAATCAGTTTGCATTTTTATAGTTCACCAAGTATTCGTGTCCAGTCAAAAATATCAATTTATTATGCGGCGATATAATAAAAATATAATTATTAACGAAGTTATCGATGACAAAATACCATCGTATTACGTGCAATATTATTGAACACTATCGTAGTATCGTCTTTGAATAGGAATATATACGTTTCCGGTGTAATGAATAAAACTAACCAAGTGTAATTTTATATGCAAAAAATTACTAAATAACATGATCACTTTTTGCTAGGAAAATAGTTTAGAAATCTGCAGTTGGTCAAAACTGTCTTTCAATACAATAATATGGTTCAAATAACACATTTGATAATGTTATTTCACTTGGTCACTTAATGCATGTGGTCAGTTTTTGTATGACGACGACGATATTTATTTTTTTTCAATAATACCTAGTCTGGGTGATATTAATTGGTACTACTTATCTGACGATTTTTTCGGGCACACAGAATGGCTATTGTAAAATGCGTATTAATATAAGCTTACACATTCGCTGGTCATGCGCTAATATTTACTAATTATGTTATTATTGTTGGTTTACTAAGAGAAAAAAACTTAGCTAAAATGAATGTTGAGTTAATTGGTTTCGACCTCCACTGATGTTTAAATGTTTATTAATTACCAAGGCTCGAGGCTTATAGCACTTAGAAACATTAAAATTAGGGCTCAGACATCATTATAAGCATTTAAAATCTAAAATTTAAGCAAAAATATTTATTCAAATTAAACATTTTTATTTCACACATTGTAGAACATAAAATATGACCGTCTGTGGAAACAATGTCAGATCAAAATTTAGAAACATATCTTTTTAATTTTAGAGTAGCACAAGTGGATGATTTTTCTTTTCCCATTCTAAATTATTTTAAATACTTGGATACAAACGATGACGAAAGAAATACGGCAACACGACGAATGTGAAATTGTGAATCGTTGCATTTGTAATAGTATTTTAGAAGTCATATTGAATGAGAAATTATGAAATTCAAAATCGTTAAAATAGTGAAACTCAAAGATGAAAGGTACATCAACGAATACCTACATGTTAAATTTTAACATAATAAAATCTTAAATATCCATTTAAAATTAAATATGTTTACCATAATGTTAATTAAATACTGTATTAACTTTTAAATTAAATGTTTGAATTCACACTAAAAACAAATAATTATACAACATTTATGATTGACAAATGCTGTGTGGGATGCTAGATAATACACCATATTTATAGTTTCTCGATTTGTTTATTTTAAATATTTTATGTAAGTATAATATTTTTCAGAGCAGTATTACATAATTTATTTTTTATTAAATGATAAAAGTATGTCATTTATTTTTCTTGTATATTAATGTGTACCGTACAATAATTTAAAATTCTTATGGTAATAAATCATGGTTGGATGTAAAGACTAAAGGCATAATATTTGATAACCTTAAGTATGTTTCTGAAATAGTGTATCATTCAGATTTTTGTGGATCCATTAACTGTTGCTCATATATAAAGAATTAAAAGTCTTTAATGGCTTCTTAAACTGAAAATCGTTATGAAAGTACAAATTAAGGCCTATTAGAAATGTACTTGACCAAGTATAAACAGGTATTATTTTTGATTTTTTCTTTAAGAGATAAGTAAATGTAAAATATATGTTTTATTTATAATCCATTATCCATAATATCAATAATGGTTATACCGATATTTGTTCTTTTTACTGTTCCCTTATTGTAACTGAAAAATATTTTTTTTGATAATATTCCTAGGTAGTATAACATTATTAAATTTATTAAAAATTCAAATATAATAATATCCAATTAGTTTTTTTACTTTTACTTTTAATGTTATTACAGTATACTGAATATCAGGAGATAGCTTTACAATTTAAATACAAGACGAATTTCATTCAGATTTATTGTTCACTTAGTTTAATATTTTTTTTGTTTAAGACCTTAATGTTATATATTTTATAAAATATACTTGATGTTATAAGCTAAAATAAATTCTTCACTCACAATCTTTTTTTGTAGTATATAATGATTTTCTAATTTTCAAAATAAAAAATTTCAGACACATAATAATGTTTATATAAATTGTTTATAATTTTAACTTTTAATTCGTTAATGCTTAGCCTTGCCAAACACAAACTTGCTTCCCACTTTATTCAGATTTAGGAATGACAACTTAAACGTAGTTGGTGTGGTTAAAATTTTGTTTTGTTTTTGTATTGCATTAGAAAAAGTCTAATTAAATTTTAATTGAATCTAGTTTGTATAATATATAATAAAAATTAATAATATAATGTGTATAATATTTGTATATGTATAAAATAAAAATAATAATAGAAAAAATCAAATTTTATTTGGTTTATTGCGAAAGTTCAAACACTTCACATGTAGTCATACTGTGTAATTTTTTTTAAGTTATAGGTAATCTGATATTTTATTATTAATATAGTTTTGTTTTTCTTCTGTTTTTTACATATTTTTTGAGGTCTATTTAAATCTGATGTTCTTATCTTATTTATGTATTTGTTTGAAACATTTTTAAAACTTCTATTATTTTGAATATATTAGGATGATAATGATAAAAATTTGAATTTTGTTAAATAGTTTAATATCAGATATTAACAAATTAACAAATTTTAACCACATCAATTTCGTTAAAGTTGTCATCCTATGTCTCAATAAAGTTTGTGTTTGGCATAATTTTTTTTCGTGAGGGAACTTACATATATACCCGCTTACCTGCTATGTTTCGTGTGGGAACTTACTAAACCCCGTAATTTCAGCCCGATAATATTTACCGATAAAATATAAGCACGGCATAATTATTTAGTCGATACATACATAGGAGAAGATGCTATGTTTCCGCACGATTTGTGGGCCTGTGCATCAGTCGATACGTATTTAACAACTAGGTAATTGTGGGTGAATAGAAACAAAATTTCGAAATAAGTTTCATTGACCAATAACTACGGTCTAAGTATAACTATTTTTATAAGTTGTTGATGTATTACATTGGTTATGTTATAAAGAATCGAATTCAATTAATACATTTTTACCTCCATAATAATTGTCGATAAAAAAATTAATAAGAGTAAAAATTATTTTACCTACAAAAAATGTGTATCAACTTTGTTATCATGGTTCTCATAAACGAATTGTGATAACTCCATAGATAATAAAGAAATGGATAGGACAAGCATATGTTAAATATATTTGAGGCCGCGTTCCTGGAGGGGAAGTCAATTGAGGCCTCTTTTGTAATGATAGTCGATACTCGATATAGGTATACTTATTTGGCCTCAATCGTTCCCCTTCAAGATCGCTGATAAGACCGTTTGGCCTATCCATATCTTTATTATCTATGGATAACTCCAAAATTTTTTTTTTCACTTTTCAGCGTAGTTGTGGAAAATTAATTAACGTAAGTATCAATCCTGTTTAATGACTTGCTGATTTTTTATAATTTTTTTAATCAAATTATTTTGTTTTCCGGGTGAATAGAAACATGCCAAACGTATATAAGCCATATATGTTTAAAATGTTGTTTTTCATAAAATAAAGGCTATAAGTAAGTTATTTGAACGCTTTTTTTAAAAAAAAATTCAAAATTATGTTTCTATTCAACCTCAATACAGGTGAATAACAAATTCTATGAAAACTAAGCAGCTGTTTTTTTTCACCCACACCTGCGGGTTAATAGAAACAGCGTACTTAAAAAAAATTATAAAATCAAATTTTATAGTTGGATAACTTTTGAAAATTCTATCATGTAGTACACGGTGAGACCCAAATTTTGATGTAATTCACAGCATTGTACATATTTTAGATCCAGAGATATAACACCTAAAAGGTGTAAACCTGTTTCTATTCACCCACAATTACGGTAGTATAGTAATGCATGTGAATCATGATATGCGCATTTTAATTCAAGTTTCAATTCCACTCGCCCCAATAATATTCCGTCATTGTGAAATTAAAAAAAATACAAACAGAAACGTACATTAAAACCAGCCAAGATGCACCATTTAAATTTCAGAATACAAAAACTAAAAAAAAAAGAGAACTCTTAGAAAGAACACTTACAAAATATAAAAATAAGGAAATATCAGTAAGTGAATATGTTACACATGGCTTTTTACTTAAAAAAGTAGATTTATACATTATATTTTTACACTTTTTACACTTACAGATTTATATAAATACATTTTATAGTTATATAACGATTTTCATACTATGAATAATAATATGAAAATGAAAATAATTTTTGAAGGATAATGACTAAAGATAATTGTCTCCTCGTGGTGTTCTTTGGGTAGTGCTAAATGGTTCTTAATAATATAAGAAAACTATATAAAAAACATTTTTATCAGGGCCGAGTTTACAATCACCCAAAACAGATATAAAATTCAAAATTTATTGAATATTAGATTTTAGGGGTGACGGTAATACCTGTATATCGATTTAAGGTCGATATACCGGTACACCGTATCCGGTATACCTATTGCCTTTTTTTTAAAAACGTTATACCGAAAATATTGAATTTACCGATAATACCGAACCTACCGAAATATCGAAATTTTCGAAATTAGTTATTTATAGGGTTCGGATTTGAAGGCAAATGCCTTTCTTTTATTAATCATAATAGAAAAATAATTTTTATACAAAAATGTGTTTCATTTAATTTCTTAGACGATAGATTTTTTTTTTTGCCTTTTTTTTGTATTTATAGCCTTTTTGCCTTTTTTTACCTTTTGTACTTATAAATCCTTATTTTGTGTTTAATTTTCAGTTGATTTTATAATTTTATACACAGCTTGCGTATTATCGCTATAAATGTATTTTATTATTTGCAATATTTATCGATATCGTCTTATCTTACCTAATCTTTTTATACAAATAAAATGGAACCTATAAATCTAGAGGCAGATCCTTTAAAATGGTGGAAAATCTATCAAAATGAATTTCCAACTTTGGCCATACTTGGTAAAAAATATTTATGCGTGCAAGGTACTAGTATTCCTAGCGAACGTGTGTTCAGTTGTGCGGGAAATATAATTACTGATCATAGATCATCACTATCAACAGAACACGATATCTATAGAACGTCACTGAGGCAAAAAAAAATTTTATGTTCGACGTGTTTATGATATTAATCAGTTATTCGATCGAATAGAGCGGGTTATGTATTTGGGTGGTCAATCGTGGGTGGTTATGTAGCTCTATATGGTGTTAAGATCCCTCGGTTTTTGAAACAGGTGCTCTATGCCTACCCACCCACACACTCCCCGTCGAACCGGTGGTCGAAGGCTGAGTAGGATACAAAAGCATATTCGCGGGACCTAAACCGGTCTTATAAAAATTCCGTCAGCCGTATTTCATGGTTTTTATTGTGTTGTACAACTATATGTGGTCCCACAAGGTTAACATTTATAAAAATAAAAAGTTTGCAACTCGTAAATTTTATGAATTTTTAAAATATAATACCCAATAAATAATAATAGTAGTGAAAATAATAAATAGTGCGAAAATAATATTACATTAGCATATAAAGATAATGTCATTGATCGAATTACATGCACATGCCACAATAACATAATTTGATGCCGATTGATTTGTGTCCTATGGCCGTAACAACTAACAATATTTAATAACTAATAAGTAATATTAAATAATCAATTTTCGATTTTATATATTAAGATTAGGTACCTACATATTATGTCATATATTTAAACATACGTTTATACCGACTAAATATAGCGTTATCACAATCGCCAGACCTTAATAACCATTAATAATTACTATGTTTACAAATTGATTCGATTGGAACCCTAGTCTGAAATCATAAACTTAATAATTTTTCCCCGTTTAGCTATGCCTATAATACATAAAAATGTCCAGGGGCCAGACCGACACTGCTGTAGGTACATTATATTGGTTAGGTAAGTGTTAGAACTCAAAGTGGTACCTATGTCCTATAGCCCTATAGGTATATTATATAATTATAATCATAGTATTATACATAATGTAATGTAAATTAATATTATAATATAGGTAAAGTGTGTAATAAATTATTATGATATGATTATTGTAATCAACTAGTAGCAACATGCAAAATATAAGGTAGCATATTATGCGTTCATTAAAATTTTTAATATTTTTGTAATAAATTGTAGTTAGTACCTATAAATATAGAAATGTGATCACCATTTTTAGCGTCATATATATATAGTATTGATAAACCATGTATCATGCATTAAACAATAACTTATTACGAGCTATGCTTTTAAATACGAATCGACTAACAGTTTATCATCAGTCGTTTGAACGTTTCGCTGGTATTATTACTATGTAGTATTGTAAATTATAATATACTGTTACACTTCGTTGCCCGTAAAAAATGCATCCGTGTTAAATTTGATTACCTAATGCTATAACATTTAGCGTGAGGATAAATAATATGTTTGGTATAGATATAGATGATATTTACGATATATAAACTTTACATAACTGTCCCACCCAGCGTTGCATTTTTTCAATCAATTAACCGATTATTATAATGAAATCTACAGATATAATTAAACTGATGTCAAGGACTTATCGATACTGTAGGCATAGAACTCAATTATTTCAACCTTTTAACGTTATAATTATGGAAATATATAGTAGCCACCGGCGCCGAATCGCCGTCTGTCGACAATGGTGCTTAACAGGCAAATGGTATACGAATATTCGGTATATACAGGGTGATTTTTTTATCATTATACATTCATTATTTTGTCAAAAATTGACTTTCTTTAATATTTTTTTCAAAATATTTTGTATTATCCTGGATGTAATCTTCCATTAAAAAAAATTAAGATAATCGGTTGAGTAGTTGAGTTTCTGAAAACATTAGCGTCAAAGGTTTCAATTTTCGATTTTATATAGGAAGATATATTATACGTATGTACTATGTAGTAATTCAAAATTTTACGAATCTCAGTATTTTAATAAAATTATTGTATAATATATACATATACTTTTAACTTGTACCTAAACCTAATACTTGTACCTATTATAAATATATGCTTAGTCATAATGATAGTACCATCATGGCATCATTTTTGTTTAATATTATCGACCAGTGAACAGAACACTGATTGCATTAAATATTAATATCAATGATTAAAACTACAATTTATGGACTTTAATATAATTAATTAAAAAATAATTATCATCAATAATTGTATCAAAAAAAAAATTCGATGTTTCACGTTTTTGTGAAATATTTCACCCTATAGTGATTTCAAACACTAGTGGTATGTGGTATGTTTATTACCAACTGTAGTTATACGCTTTGTAAAGCCCGGTGTGAGTAAATCATAACCACGAAAAAATTACTCAAATTGCTGTCCGGAAATTAAAAAAAAAAACATATTAATACATGTAATAATTTGAGAAGTTCATTGTTATGAAATAAAAAGTAGATAATTTTTTATAAAAAGATACATAAATCATACACAATTTATTAGTAAAATTATTATTATTAATCCAAAGTCTAAAAAATAGAAGGAATTTATTTTGAAAAAGTTTCCATATAGAGGGAGTTGGAATATGAATCAATTTTATGTACCTATTACATAGGTATTAAATATTTTAATAATAATTAATATATATATATAAATAATTAAATATTTATACCACAATTTACGTAATTTACATTGATTAGTGGCACTAAAATTTATCAACAGTCTTGGAAAATTGATATATGTTGCTATTCGTAGTTGTTTATATATACAAATGAATAAAAAAAAGACCCTTATGACCGCCCGCTGTTTTATATACACCTGATTTTAGAAAGCAGCTGGACATCGGCTGCATCGAGGCAAACGGAACAATGTAGGTATTATTCGTCAGTGTTTTTTTTTTATATAAATATTCCAATAACACGGTGTTTTATTCAAGTATTATAAATTATTATTAATGTCGTTTAAACAATGGCTTATGAAATATAAAATATATTATATTATATATTTATTATTTACCATTCCATAATAAATTATTATACACTACCAGATTCATGCAGACGCTATCCAAATTTTAATTTTGTAAAAATGACAAACGTCAAAATGTATTATCTTTAATATCAGTTAATATCAAAATTCAAAACGTTAACATTACGAATTCTTAAGTCACAAGTGTATATGAACGGACTATATTATATTTTATTGTTATTGACACCAATTAATAAAATATTCCATTCATGACAGTCACAATGTAAACAATTATCATTGTTATATTTTTTTAGCGGATCGCCTCCAATGTAACAATATTTCTAAAAGTGTTATAAATTGATATGATTTAATTGTAGTTAGGAGTGATTTTTTTGTCATCGAGTCTTCGCGAAAATACGTGTAGGCATAAAGCAATATTTGTCACGTTTTTGCGCGCCTCTGTAGTAGTGTACGACTGTTATTTTTCAAACTCGAACATCATACGTATACCTACAATATTCTTCGTACATTAATATGCGTCGTACAGTCGTGTATATATATAGCATATTATTATATCGCACCCTCCGAGTAATGCGGTTCCAGAAATAGGAAAACCACGCCCTGCTGGCCATCGACTTCCCCACCCTTATACCAAACTCGCACAAACACGCACTCGCCACCCGGCGTTTACCCGCTCATCACATTCTCAACCCGTGCGAGTGCTCGTTCGTCTCTCGTTTTCCCGCGGCGCGGTGGGTCGCTTTGTCACGCTTGTGCATAGCTCGAGCATATATATACACATTGTATTATATCATGTACAATGGACCAACAATACCCTCCGAAGACCCTGCGGTCATCATTTCGCCACCATCGAATGTGCAGTTTGGTCTTGTGCAGCAGAAACATCGCACGCATTTTGTACGTATTGCTCTCGTTCCGCGATTTTTCTGCAAAATTACTCTATTGTCATATTATAACAATATCATTGTAATATTAAAATATTATAATTATACACGCGCTGCATTAGTGAATCGTTTTCGCCTCTTTGTATTAATAATAATGTACAGCTAGTTGGTTCGATGAACGGCTAAGTGCGCGTCACACAACGTCCGTTCATTGTTATGAATCATCAGCAGTTATATTGTCGTCAATTCGTTCGCGTCCACGCACATTTTTCTTGAATAATGTCATCCGCCTCAATGAAATCTTACAGTACGGTATCTGGTAAGCCGTGATTGTTTTATTTATTTATCATATAATAGTACACCACATTATACTAGAAATATGATCAGGCGCGGATCCAGCCTACATTAATGGGAGGGCGGACTATATAAATATATGTATGTTATAATACTTAATGCAATTAATTTTTATTAATTATAATGAATACTTTTTTTATAAGCTAAATTCAATGTATTTATTGAATTATTCACAACTTAAAATAACCCTTTTATTGTCAAATAAATTTTTTTCATGTAACAAAGTTCAATCTTCTGTTTACATAAGATAACACAAAATATTAAATTTAAATAATACTTTTTTATACAGTCAATGGGGTGAGAGGGGCGCGCTTACCGTCTCCCCACTGGATCCGCGCCTGAATGTGATAATAGTTTGTACCTACATTAGACAATGTGTAGTTATACGTAGAACACATCAATATATTAAATAGATATTGTATAATTATTATTTATTCATTTATTAGTTCATTGTCAATTGAATATAATAAATTAATAAACCTTATATTATTGGTATCGGGTACCTGGCGGCGTCACGGAGACAATGCGAAAGCGGGCGTCGCCCGAGTGCGTCCCGTTAATCATTTCGTACCTTTTTAATAGCTCAATTCCGTCAACAATAATATCGCTAAAAATTTTGCTATATCCCATGTCCGTTCGCGATATTATTGATATTAATATTTGTCTTTATAGATAAAATGCATTGATAACTAATAATATTGCACTGTATTAATTAACGGATTATGGGTTATTTTAAATTTTTATTTAATTTTTTATTTTTTATAAATAAATAATAATGTTCCGATTTTTAACTCCAGCCCCTCTTTGAATAGGAAAATTCATCTAGTTGGTACTTTGGGGGGTCAATAGTAAACTTTTCAAATAGTTTTCAAAAAAATCGAGAAAAACAAAAAAAAAGTGACAGAAAAATGGCAATTTTACGAAAAACCACTTTTCGACAAAATCGATTTTTTGATTTTGCTGTAACTCAAAAACGAATTATTGTAAATACTTGAAATTTTCACCAAATGTTTATATTATGGTTATCTTTTTACAGTTAAATTTTCAAAATATTTTGACCATTTTTAAGCTACTTATAGTCAATTCAAATTTTCGACTTTTCTAAGTTTTTTTTCTTCAAATGCCGATAAAAATTTTTGGGTGGCCAGAAAATCTTGAAAATTGAATACAAGGTGTCTTATAAGTTGTTCTTAAAGTGATAAAAAAAAAATCCGAAATCGTTAGTCAAAATCTTTTTTTATAAGTGCTTAAAGTTCGAATTTATACGAAATATGTCAACATTTAAATTAAATTTCATGCGCTCATAATGCGTATGTTGGCCAAATTCTTTTTTTATTAATAAATATATACTATAAAGTAACTATAGTAACATAATATAGTAACTATACTATTTGTTTCAAAATAGAATATATGACAATATTTAAATATAATTTATCCTAAACTGACAAATCATCTTCGTTCAGAATCGTTTTTCGTATACAATGATACCTATCATTGCATTCAAATTTAACCTACCATAGTCTGAGGTCCACACCATCCCCTAATATACAGCAGAGCGATACCCACTTACCCACTTTTACGTGAATATTACAATTGCACGTGCATTCACACTTGTGAACACGTATAATATTTAATTTAAAAAAATATATCATGAAAAATATAAAATATTAAATATACAATATTTAACGCCGGATAAAAATCCGACGTTAGCTCCCATGCGGTAAAATACGATTGAGAACATTATACCTTTTTGGCCGAACGATTGAGAACACTTAAAATTAACAAAGAACTTTCCGCTGACCCCAAAAAACCCAAAAAACAATTCGATTGAGAACGAATTTAGGTGCAACGTTGCCATATCATTTATTTCAGAAAAATTCAGTATAAGTACCTATATAAAATAAAATATATTCTTGGAAAAAGTCTTAAGCGTATAATTATAATTGTATACAAATAAGCGCCTAATTAATAATAAAAAAATAAAAAATATTATGTAGGAACTTATAAAAATATCTAATACCTGTATAGTGTATATATTATTATATATATGTATAAAAAAATGTGTAAAATCTGGAGAACTTATAAAATTATATGACATATATAAGTATGTATAAAAATGAAATATGAAATAATAATAAATTATGACTAATTTATAGAATTGAATGTTTACATATTTACCATATGTATTCTATACATTATTTAACGCCACATAAAAATCCAACGTTAGCTCCCATGGCATATGCGGCTTTCCATGGATTAGGATTAGGCATCATGGATCTATGAAATAAATAATATATAATAATCAAAAATTTTAAATTTAATATGCAATATATTTTATATTATGGTCAGATTATGGGTTATTTTAAATTTTATTTTATTTTTTATTTATTATATGACGGGCGGAGCCCAGTTTAAATATAACAGGTTATTTTTAAATTACAAAATTACAAAATGATATAAGACTAACAATTATATACATAGTTACAACAAAATTACAATAAACTATAATATGTAGGAGAAAGAAGGGTCAAGATTTGCACGTCTCACACAACGAGTAGGAGGGGTTCGTTAACCAGATAGTCGGTGCTGGATGTATGTATAGTAAATGGAGCAACGTTAAGAGTATGGCGTGCAGGGACCCTGAAATGGATATGTTGAAGGAATGAGGGAGAATCGGTTTTACCATGAAGTAGGTTTTGAAGAGCGAATCGCGAGCAGAACGGCGATCTGCCAGTGGAAGTAGATTCAACCTATGCGACACTGGGCCATAATCGTGTGGAAGATGATGGATATTAAGTTTGAAACCTGCAAAGCTGAGAAATTTACGTTGGACACGTTCGATAGATTGGGAGTTCCATACCACAGAACCGTACTCAAGGATGGGCCTAACCAACGCACAATATAGTGCCTTTAAGGATCGAGATAATTCAAACTCATTAGCAATTCGTTTAATAAAACCTAACGTCTTAAACGCCTCGCATGTTATATGATCAATATGGGCCCTTGGAGAGAGTGAGGGAACTAGGATGAAACCCAGGCGCGGACTGGTAAAAAAGGGCACGGGATGCTACATAATTTAAAGGGCAAATTTAAAATATGTAAATTATACATAAAATATTAAAGTATTTTATTTTGTTTAAATAAAGTATTGAAAATACGTAAAAAAACGTAAATATATATTAAGTTACAACAAACATTCAAATAGTATAATATTAAATTACTTTAAATTCTTCAGTTGTATGATAAAAAATAAAAATATATTTTAGGGCAAGGGATGCTGTAGCATCCCAGCATCCCAGCCAGTCCGCGCCTGATGAAACCTAATAATTAAAATTATTTGTTTATTACCAACAAACACATCATATCCGTGGTTATAAAAAATATTATTATTTTAAAATTAATAAAATTATTAGTTTGATAAAATTATAACAAATAAAGTATAATAGAGAAACATTTTTAAATGATATAAGATTTAGACCTGAAATACAACGAATAAAATCATTATTTTTGTGATACAAAAATTATAATTAATTAATTATAGAAAATAGTTATAAGTATAATCATATTTACAAATTACTATTATTTTTATTTGTTTTAGATTCTGAACGGAGTGATGAATGTATTGCTTTTACAATGATGTGTGTTTTTTTTTTTTTTTTTGTGTCTGACTCCAACATTTGGAGCAGTAATAATGCTCCGATTTTAGACTTCAGCCCCTCTTTGAATAGGAAATTGAATTTAGTTGGTACTTTAGGGGGGTAAAAATTAAAGTTTTCAAATAATTTTCAAAAAAATCGAGAAAAACAAAAAAAAAATGACAGAAAAATGGAAATTTTACGGAAAAACTACTTTTCGACAAAATCGATTTTTTGATTTTGCTGTAACTCAAAAACGAATTATTGTAAATACTTGAAATTTTCACCAAATGTTTATATTGTGGTTATCTCTTTACAGTTAAATTTTCAAAATATTTTGACCATTTTTAAGCTACTAATAGACAATTGAAATTTTCGACTTTTCTAAGTTTTTTTTTCTTCAAATGCCGATAAAAATTTTTTGGGTGGCCAGAAAATCTTGAAAATTTAATACAAGGTTTCTTATAAGTTTTTCTTAAAGTGATAAAAAAAAATCCGAAATCGTTAGTCACAATTTTTTTTTATAAGTGTTTAAAGTTCGAATTTATACGAAATATGTCAAAATTTAAATTAAATTTCATACGCTCATAATGCGAATGTTGGCCATACTAACCATAGTAACATAATATAAAAACTATACTATTTGTTTCAAAATAGAATATTTGACAATATTTAAATATAATATATCCTAAACTGACAAATCATCTTCGTTCAGAATCGTTTTTCGTATACAATGATACCTATCATTGCATTCAAATTTAACCTTCCATAGTCTGAGGTCTACCCCACCCCCTAATATACAGCAGAGCGATACCCACTTACCCGCTTTTTTTTTTTTTTTTTATGCAATGCGACAATTTTTAATGTATTGTATTAATTTAATGTATTGTAGGCTCAGGTAATAAAGTAGTAAATTATAATACAAAATACTTATCTGCTAGATTAATTTAAACTTACTAAAATAATTATTTATTACTACTCAAACTATAAATATTGGCCGCGGACTGCGGAGCGCAATTTTAATGGATTTTTTTGTTTTTATCTAAAAAATAAGCAAATACCTTATTAATTATTAGAAAATGTACTATTTATAAGGAAAAGATATACAAAAACATAGAAAATTAAAACTGTTGCATATATACTAATTTAAGTAATATAATTTAATAATTTATAATAAATATAATATTAATACTTAAAAAGCGGGTAAATGAGTATCGCTCTGCTGTACATTAGGGGGTGGGGTGGACCGCGGACTAGGGCAGGTTAAATTTGAATGCAATGATAGGTATCATTGTATACGAAAAACGATTCTGAACGGAGATGATTTGTCAATCTAGGATATGTTAATATATTATATTTAAATATTGTCATATATTCTATTTTGAAACAATTCAAACATTTAAGTAAAAGTTTCAAGATCTTACGTCAAGTTATTTTTTAAAAATAACAAAAATCGAAAATTATTTATTAGTAAAACGTTATTTACACGTGTATTTTTGATTTCAAATTAAAATTAAAACTTTAAACACTCGTAAAATTTTTTAAATTGAATAATCCTCAAATTTTTTTATAATTATTTTAAGCTTAACTTATGGACAACACAGTATTAAAATTTAAATTCTTAGCTTTTGATAGTAAAATATTTATAAATTTTTAACTACCAAATAGTGAAAAATATTCATGGTTTTGACGAATTTTTGTCAATATTTGAACTTCAAATGCTAATAAAAAAAAATTGTGCCTAAGTATTTTTATAATTTTTGAATGAGAGTTAGAACAAGTTATGTAGACCCTTCAATTAAATTTTCAAGTAAATTGTCCCAGCTTAATTTTTTTTATCAACATTTATAAAAAAAAAATAAAATAAAAATGAAAATTTCAATTGTCTATAAATAGCTCAAAAAAAGTCAAAATATTTTGAAACTCAAATCACGTAAAGAAAATGGGAATCTAAATAACTGGTACAATTTTCAAGTATTTACAACTTATACTATTTGAATAACAACAAATATCAAAAACCGTTTGTGGCAAAACCGTTATTTAACGCGATTTTGTAAAAATTTAAATTTCAAACACTCATAAAAATTTTTTGTCTGAATCCGGTAGAGTTTTTTTTATAGATATTTGAAGAAAAATATATAAAGAACCTTGTACCAAATTTTCAAAACTTAGTTATAAAATAAAAAAATTTTACGATTTTTTAACCACAAAATTACTTGCAAATTTTCGAAATTTTTACATATTTCGTATAAATTCGAACTTTAAGCACTTATAAAAAAAATTGTGATTATCGATTTCGGATTTTTTTTTATCACTGTAAGAACAACTTATAAGAAACCTTGTATTAAATTTTCAAGATTTTTTGGCCGGCCAAAAAAATTTTATCGTTATTTTAAAAAAAAATACTAAAAAAAATTAAAAATTTCAATTGTCTATAAATAGCTCAAAAAAAGTCAAAATTTAACTGTGTATGGAGAACGCTAATATAAACATTTGATAAAAATTTCAAGTGTTAACATCGATTAGTTTTTGAGTTATAGCAAAATAAAAAATTCGATTTTGTCGAAAACCGGTTTTCGTAAAAATTCCCGTTTTTCTGTCATTTTTTTTTTTGTTTTTCTCGATTTTTTTGTAAACTGTTGGAAAATGTTTACTTTTCATCTCTATAATGCACCAAGGATATCCACTTTGCCATCGGAAACCACCCCCAAAGTTTGAAATTGAAGCATTATTTCGACTAGTTATGCTGTACACAGACACAAAAAAAAAAAACACACATCATTGTAAAATCAATACATTCATCACTCCGTTCAGAATTTAAAAAATTATAAAAATATATTTATCATAATAGTAGCTTTATTATGACTAATTTATACAATTGAATGTTTACATATTTACTATATGTATTCTAAAGAATACTTAATGCCGGATAGAAATCCGGCATTGGCCCCCATAACCCAAGCTGCTCTGAAACATTCAGTTCTTGACATGATTGATCTATGAAATAAATAATATATAATAATCAAAAATTTTAAATTTAATATGCAATATATTTTATATTATTATGGTCGGATACTTAATTTGCATTTATTTCCATACGTAGAAACATACTATTCGTAACTAGTCTTTGACGACCACGTGCAGTATGTGTAGTGATGTGTAAAGCTTCCATTCAAAATTGAATTCATGTTTTTTCACACCTCTTCCGGACATATATTCCTTCTTAGAAATGTTAACAAAAATTCAAATAGACACAAACGTTTTGATTTAAACTTCCAATTTTATATATCTAAAAAAATTAGATCAGTCAATGAAAAAAAATATTAAATTCATTGAAGAAAATATACCTACAAAAATACAAAACTGAACAAATCTCTAAATATGATTTATTTATTTAGATATATTTAGATTTTTGGAGTGAAAGCCAGTTCATCTGCTCGTGGTGCACCCTGGGTAACTCTAAATGAACTGGGACGCACTTGGGCTACGTCAAATTAGTGACCTTTTTCTCTTTGGACGCACTCGGGCGAGACCTTATTCCGGACGCATTCGGAACATTAAATAAGGGACATTTTGGGACGCACTCGGGAGTTTCCCACGAAAACAGTTCCCGCGGGCGAATGTTAGTTCCTACACGATAAAATAAGGTACATATGTAAGTTCCTACACAGTAAAAAGCAGGTTCATGTGTAAGTTCCTACACAGTAAAATACAGGTACATGTGTAAGTTCCTACACGGTAAAAAAAGGTAAACGTGTAAGTTCCTACACTAAGTATATTATAACTTATAAGTTATCAATCTAATATCAGTTATATCATATTATAATACTGTCAAACATTTTAACCCTTTATTCTATATAATATATAATTCTTTATAATATTTAATAATTTTAAAAATAATAATTGTAATATAATAATAATTCATCATTTATTGTAAAAAAAAAATATATATAAATAATGCATTCTATATAATATTTAATAATTTACCTAACAAGTGCGATAACATTATTTCATCACTTACTCCACACTATTATGAATTATTATTATATTACAATTATTATTTTTAAAATTATTAAATTAAATTAGATAGATAGCTTATAAATTATATATTATATAGAATAAAGGGTTAAAATGTATGACAGTACCTATTTTGTAGACGTAGATTGATAGCTTATAATATTCCTAGTGTATGAACATACATGTGTACCTTTTTTTACCTTGTAGGAACTTACACAAGTGCCTGCCTTTCGTCGTGTGGGAACTAACATAGGTACCTGTCTTCCGCCGTGTAGGAACTAATATATGTACTTTTTTTCTTCGTGTAGGAACTTACATATTACATATGTAGGAATTGACATATGTAATTGTCTACCTGTTACTCTCGTGTAGGAACTTACGATTCCCCGTTCCCGCGGCGTCGTCGGTTATACACTGGAAAAAAAAAATGTTTCAGGTACCTATAGTGACAAAGATATAAAAACGTTTCAAAACATCTTTACTAATAATAGTATGGGGTTGAACTCTGGCTTTTGGGTCTGAAAAAAAAACGCGAAAAAATTACTAAGTCCGTATCACTAATGCTCGCAGTGTTACCACTACAATAATTTTATACTATAATATTACATTATATGATTTTTTTTCGTTTATTTTCTAAGTCCAAAATATCAAATTATTTAAGTAGATGGAAATTAATATATTACCTTTTAAGTCTGGAAAAATTTCAAAATATCGAAAAACGTCTTAATAGGTTTTTTATTCATGTAAAGTGATAGAATAACATCCCGTAGTCAGATTTTCGAATTTTCGATTTTCCGACCGCTTTTCATGACGACTACTACCTTTAGGATCTGGAAAAAAATTTCAAAATGTCGAAAAACGTCTAATAGGTTTTTTATTCTGGAAAAAAATAATCTTATATTAATAAAATAATATATTATATATTTTTATTATTTATCAGCTTAAAAATTTGGTGGCCCTAAAAAGGTGGTTCTTAAAAGTACCGTTTTTATTACCTGCCGACGCGTATATGATTTCAAACAATAAAATACAACATGATTTTTTTTTAATATGTGTATGTGTACGATAAAAAATTTGGTCACTCAATTAGTGTTAGTACTTTAAATACTTACTCTGCATTTCAACACTCTTGGTATTGCCAATCGTCAATATCTCTGGTCATTGTATTGAATCCGATCCCAGGATAAGCTCTCGCAATGTCGGACATAAATCGTTTAAATCGATCGCTGGTTGTAGGGAGGTGATTTAATATATTGGTCCTGTACATCCATTCGCCAATGTATGAATCCGCTACCCGCTTGCAATTGCATCTTGTTAATATGTGTTTCAGCTCTCTCCACGACCTTTCAATATGCTGCGTGTGGTAGCGAATCGGTTGTCGATTTTGGGGTACAGCACCTTCCAACTGCTTATCTAAGCATTCTTGGCTAAACCTTCCAGCCGTCACCCAAATTGGTGGCTCATTTTTGGGGAGTTCAACAAAGTTGATTGAGTGGTTTACCACTCCATGACCACTATATAATTTTTTTTAAATATGTTATGGTTCTTACAATACATATTTATTTTTAAATTTATATAGTTTATTAAAATTAATTAATTTTATTTATTTTCATTAGCATTTTTTATTTATTTATATTACTTACCTAAATACATTAGCACATTGACCATAAGCCCTCCACATGTCACTGCATATAAATGCATCGGGGTGTATGTATTTTTGCATCAACGGAAGTAGTGTATTAGTTGATCGGTCCATACATCGTGTAAACTTGTCTCTCACTAGGATTACATTGAGCATTCGCTAATATTTTAACAACATCCATACTTTCTTCAGCTGATATCAATTGTACCTCGTTCATTTGTTTTGCTCCTGCTGGCGTCATTTCTATACATTATTATACCTTTTTATAGTTTTATATTGAATTTATCAACGATAAAAACTAGGGCTGTGAATTTAATACATTAAAAAACCTTTAAAAAAATGCAATAAATACGTTCTGAAAAGTATTGATAAAAATTATTTTGAACACTTTTTGAAACACGAAGGAAACTATATGCCTCAGCGACATGAATTCTGTGAGTATGTTTGAAAGTTATCTAAAAAAATAATAGTCCAGTCAAGGAATGAGGTGTAGAGTGCGTGAGCAGGTAACTTAGCGAAACTTCAGAAATTTGTTCGGGGGGCTTAGGGTGTTAACATACTAAAAGTCCTGACACCTAGGTGGTGAGCTGGAGGGGGGAGGGGAGGGTAAAGTTGCGCTTTTTGGGTTTTTCGCTTATATCTCGAAAACGGTGCATCGGAGGAAAATTTTTTTAAATAATAAAATAAAGCTCATGTAATTATCTAAAACTTTTATATCGTATGTTTTTTTCGAATTCACCACCGTTTTCGAGCTACACCTTCGAAAAAAGTAGAATATTACAAAAAAAACCATTTTACCTCACTATATTCATACAACAATCCATCATATTGTCTACCATATTCGTTTTTTTCATTTTTTACTTTGCCACTCCCCTCCTTGGATGACCCTCCCTCAAAAACATCAAGATTAGGGCCATTGTGTTTCTTAAAAAATTAATATATGCATAAATTGAGTTTTTAATTTTTTTTCAATTTATCCTTGCAATAAAAATGTTATACAACATAATATTATTTTACATATTCTACTTATATAAATTTAAACTATATCACCATTTGTTCATAAAATCATAATTTCCATCCAACTTCTAAAAATATTAATAGCGATTATAAACTTAATGATAGACTATAATATTGTTGGCTAGTAATAAACTAATAAATATAGATATAATAGTAAAAAAGTGGGTAAGTGGGTATCGCTCTGCTGTATATTAGGGGGTGGGGTGGACCTCGGACTATGGTAGGTTAAATTTGAATGCAATGATAGGTATCATTGTATACGAAAAACGATTCTGAACGAAGATGATTTGTCAGTTTAGGATATATTATATTTAAATATTATGTTACTATGGTTACTTTATAGTATCTGTTTATTAATAAAAAAAAATATTAGGCAACATACGCAAAATGAGAGTATGAAATTTAATTTAAATTTTGAAATATTTCGTATAAATTCAAACTTTAAGCACTTATAAAAAAAAAATTGTGACTAACGATTTCGGATTTTTTTTTATCACTTTAAGAACAACTTATAAGAAACCTTGTATTAAATTTTGAGCTGCCCCCCCAAGAATGGGGGTGGAAATGTGTAGGAGACACCCTGGTGCCAATTACAATGGAAAATCCACCAGCACCTGAGGTCCTGCTAAAAACTATATTTTGCCGCTGTACGAAAGATTGCATGATTGGAAAATGTGGCTGCCGAAAAGCAATGCTAAGTTGTTCTGCAGCGTGCCTCCACTGCGAAGGTAAATGCCTGAACAGCGTACCTGTTGAAGATGAGGACGATGAAGACGACGATGAAGAGCAAGAGGCACCCACTACTACCGACAAAGATGCAATGGATGAACAACCTGGGCCATCAAATTCGAAGAAAATGAAAATATGATTGCATTTAAAATTATGAATTACTTGTGAACTACTTATCTGTAAAATAAGTGTGTATTATCATTATTTTTGTCTGTTTTATTTCTTAAAAGTGTGGCCACATATTATATTATTACATGAACGAACAAAGGTTGTGGGTCAAGAATATGATATATACATTTTCTGAAAATTTCAAAATGTTATGAAAGCATATAATATTATATAGACATACGTGTAACGGAATGACAAATCGAACACTCGAACATTTCCAAATATTTACTATTATATCTATATTTATTACTAGCCAACAATATTATAGTCTATCATTAAGTTTATAATCGCTATTAATATTTTTAGAAGTTGGATGGAAATTATGATTTTATGAACAAATGGTGATATAGTTTAAATTTATATAAGTAGAATATGTAAAATAATATTATGTTGTATAACATTTTTATTGCAAGGATAAATTGAAAAAAAATTAAAAACTCAATTTATGCATATATTAATTTTTTAAGAAACACAATGGCCCTAATCTTGATGTTTTTGAGGGAGGGTCATCCAAGGAGGGGAGTGGCAAAGTAAAAAATGAAAAAAACGAATATGGTAGACAATATGATGGATTGTTGTATGAATATAGTGAGGTAAAATGGTTTTTTTTTGTAATATTCTACTTTTTTCGAAGGTGTAGCTCGAAAACGGTGGTGAATTCGAAAAAAACATATGATATAAAAGTTTTAGATAATTACATGAGCTTTATTTTATTATTTAAAAAAATTTTCCTCCGATGCACCGTTTTCGAGATATAAGCGAAAAACCCAAAAAGCGCAACTTTACCCTCCCCTCCCCCCTCCAGCTCACCACCTAGGTGTCAGGACTTTTAGTATGTTAACACCCTAAGCCCCCCGAACAAATTTCTGAAGTTTCGCTAAGTTACCTGCTCACGCACTCTACGCCTTATTTTGGGTCATTCATTGACTGGACTATAAATTAAATAAACGTTTTTTTTTTCATTATTGAAATTTAGCAATATTTTATTAACTGATATGGATTACGTTCGTTGGTACTTACATGGACATTAGAATACAATCATTTTTTCATATGAGTATCTCTTAAAGTTTTTTTCGTCTTCTTTCAAACAAGTATATCAATATTAGCTGTACAATTTTTGTTACGTACTCGTGTTGCATTGGATTCTGCATGTATAGATTTATTCTTGACGGAATGTTGACAGACGTATTCCTTACGGTTTTCAATTTTTTTATAATTTGGATGAGTTGTAAACTATCCAATTTGTTTTCGTATGTTCAGAATATTTATGAACCCAATTGTCACAATTAGCACTGTACGAATTATTATCGTCGGGATAAATTTTTGTTTTTAAAACTACTTTATAGCTTTTATTGCTAAAGAATTCAATATTTTCAATAAAAATATCTTCATCGATTGCATTAAAAACTGATTTGATGAACTCCATTATAAATATTACAAACTATAACATATATAACACAGTGTAAATGACAAATGTGTTACAATATGTGGAAAATTACACAGCACACTGGACACTGTCTTCAATTAAAAAGATAATTATATAAACACTTAAAGATAGCTTGGATGAGAAGAGTTTATCGATAAGACTAATAATATACCTACCTACTTTATATGTTGGAAATTAGTATCATTCAAGTCTAAAAATACAAAAATAAATCTAGCTAGCAATATTGACGATGATAAATCGCACTGACTTACTAACATAAAAATGTAAATAAAGAACAATATTGTAGATAATTTAATGCATTATCATGTGATTGACTAGGTATAGTATAAATCGCATTATTGAATTATTTATTATAGGTACTTACTTATTTGTTTTCATATTAGCATTAAACTACTAAAGTTTATTTCTAACCTAGGTACGAAAAAAATATAAACCTAACCTAACCTAACCTACTAAAGATTTATATTATATTAGTTACAACTTTTATGTAATTATAGCATTTATATATATTTATATATGTTACGGTTAAAGTACGAATACCGGTTAAACCTAGAATTTACCGGTAAATCCTAGGTTTCGCCGACTACTATCGGTAAATGTCCGAATTTTGGACATTTACCAATTAATTTCGGTAAAACCTAGGATATACAATATCGTTTGGTCAAACTCCGAATGATTTTTGTAGTTCGGATTTTTACAAACGAGATTTGGTAAATCTTAGGATAAACAATCAGTGTTAGTAAAAGTCCAAACATTTTTACCAAAGTTAATAATTATTATTATTTAAGTATATTAGGTAGATACTATATCAATGACTAATATATTATTTAGTATATTATTGTTTTGTTATTATTATTATTAAGTACTAATGCAAAAATTGATAAATTAAATGTATTAAGTACATTTATTGCTAGTATATTATTTGTATTATAATTAAATTAATTGTATTATTAAATTATTTATTTGTGCAGGCTTGGCTCTACTGTAGTGACATCTCGAGTTGCATAATACATTTTTGGATCGGCATTTATATCTGTTTGTTACACATTTTTTCAAACAATCATCACACCTTATTAGTCTTTGTTCACCAGTCAAAGACAGTAGCGATACTGCTTGTCGAATACCAATTTTATAGTGTGCCCTAAATCAGTAAGGGAACGTAGTGAAGACGGTCCCTACGGAGTCTAACCTGATTCGGGCACTAGTGCCCTAGCTCAGTTAGGGTTCGGAAATAATTAATATATATTTATATAATAGTATTTACGACCAGTTTTGATCAGCCGCCCATGCGTACAACTTGGCCGCCGAGTCATCATCTCATTTTGAATAGACTAAACATGTATATTTTATAACAATTTTATTTTTATTTTTTCTATTTTAATAATTAACACTATACATAATTATTAGTTACTACTTATGTATAAAACTTATATTTATAATATATACTTTATGTATATAATAGTACAAAGTGTCCGCGTTCTGCATTTTAAACAATGGACAGTACAAAGTGACCGTTTACCGTCCGACATCCAATGGTTTATCCTTGCCGAACACAATAATAATTCTATCATATTTATATTGCTTTTATTAACTGTTTTTAGTTATCATTGATCGTAGTTATTGCATTTTTGTTTTTTAATTAACAACTAAATTTATAAACGTTAATATAATAGATTATATTTTTAATGCAGCAGATTTTTTGTATTTAAAAAAAGAACTGATACCTAGAGCCGTGGGTTTTGTTAAATAATATTTCATTTGGAATAATTTTTCAAACATTAGATTTAACTCCTCTACTTATATTTTTCCAATTCGAGCACTGTCACTTCGTATTAAGACAAATAGCACAGTGCGTGAACCGATTTATAAAATTCATATTATTATGTAACTATTTTATTATAAACCATTCTGTATACCTGTTACATATATATCTATATACATATATGACATATGTATTATACAAAGATATTTATTTTAACACTGTGCTAATTTGTGTTTTCAATGGGTGCGTTATCAGTTTTTACTAAAAATAAGAATATACAATATACATACATATAAAATAAAAATCTTTTAGTAAACGATATTTTTATTGCCTATTAGGTAAAATAAAAAAAATCATACAAATGGATAATAGGAATGTGCTCAAGTTAAATATACGTAAGTAAATAATGTGTTTTTAGCAATCAGTTATATTAATATTATCTATTAAATAATAATGATATTATAATTGATTGTTAAAAACACACATTATAATACAACGATCTTCGTATATTATAAAAATACATTTTTTATACATTAGTAATTTTGGAATAGTTGTTTTTTATTAGGATATACAACTTAAGAAAATTAATTTTTTTATTGTTTAAATCATGGCGTTTTAAAAATTGTTGTCAGTCAATTGCATCTATATATAAATTAAGTAAAAATCATACCATCCGACAGGTTGTATCTAAATAATACATCACGCATGATATTTCATTCATACAATTAAAATAATTATTTGTGATATAAGTTATGGAATTAAATTTCTAAAATGGTTATATATAATATATATATAGTTATATGTTCGTATCATTTCCGTGATATCAAACGTTGTTTCAGGATTGATTTATAACTTATAAGAATGATTAAAAATAAAAATACACAAAATAGCAAAGATCAATTATATTATACTCTGTACCTAATTTCAATTTTTAAGTTAAATATTAATTTGCTTGAATTTATGTAGGGCAATAAATATCTAAGTGAGAAATAAGTAATAATATAAGGAACTATGCACAATATAAATACCAAATACCCTTACTCTTTAGTTGCATATTAATACATAGTAATGAAATATACCTACTGTGAATAGTTTAAATTACTATTAAACTCTACTAATAAGTAATGCAAATTATATAATACCTAAAAACTTTTAGGTATTTGTATTTAGACTTGCATTGTCTGTTACTATGAGAGTAGTTTTGTCGTGTTAATTATTATTATTTATTTTCATTTGAAATTAAATTGCAGTATATATACATGTAATTTATACAAATATTTAATATTTATACATATTAAAATATAACATTAAATACGTAAATGATAGTCTCTGTAAGCTAAGCTTGCTATGGAGACAAGGATTTTTAAATAACTATTTATATTAATAAAATATTTAATTAATAAAGCAGTCGCTCATGATTGATTCGATAATTATAAACTTATCATAATAAATAATTTTTAAATAATTTTGAATTACAGAATAAACGTAATAATTTGAATCGAATATAATTATAATTAAATTATCTAAGCTACTAGCTAGTATTTAACTTTTTCATTTACCATTTTCTTATAAAATCAGTGTAATGTGTATTTTAAATACATTAAGAAGTTTGTCAATTGCTTCTGCAATATTATTTGCATACGTATATTGACCACAGACCAATCATTCTTCTACAGTAGAGTGGTCCTTGTTTTTCAATGTTAATACTTTTTTCCGTCGATACCCCTAAATTAGTTCCATTATGCATCACAATAAAGTATGCACAATTTCCTGATGCTTGGTTAAGTTTAACCCGTGCCCAAAAGCTCTCAAAAGTTTCACATTGTTAATATTTTTTAAAAATTAAGTAATTCATAAAATTAATGAACACATTAAATTATAAATACATCATTTGTAAGGAAAAACGAATTTTAATTTTATAAACAATTTATAATAATAAATATTAAATACATTTTTAATAAATTTCAACCAATATTTTATTTTGCATGCATGTATTTAATTTTTCTATAAGAGTGATTTTATTTGAATTTGAATACCGTTATTGCCTGTATTCCGTGACAACTTGAAGAATATATTGCTTCTATTCTTCATTTTTTGAACCAATCTTGTTAAAATTTTCAATTAATGTACAGCTCGTTCAGCAGTAACTTATATTTTTATATAGTCTCTTAAACATATCATAGAAGTATAATCGTGATATCACACTTGAGATTACTAAAACACAATCTCATAGAAGTCAAAAATCATATAATTGCACACAGGGATAATGAGTGTTTATAGAGTTTTTTAATTAAGCTCATGTGCAATCTCATCTTCCAATATAATAACATGCTTCTAATTGCCTAATAAAAACTGACTAATTTATCTGCAAAGGCCACCGGTTGCACTCTCGCGAACGTAGATCGAAACGTTGTGGTCATTGCGATACCGATCGCGACAAGATGTCAACAGTATGTCGACAAGTACTCCTCCCGAGACGTTACCGAACTACCAGTGGCTACTCCAGGTGGGGTTACCTTCATGGACTCGATCCACCACTCCACTACGGTCAGCCGTACTTCCAGTGTGAAGGGGGGGGGGCGTTAAGTTGGCTGTCGCTTCGGCGACTATTAACCTGGTATGGTTGATGTGCCTGGAAGTGACCTCGTCTGTCCAGCATGTCGTGGTGCTGGTAACTACGCCGTTTGCCAGGGTTTCACTCGCCCGAGTTGTTCTGCCCTAGGCCTTTTGTTCTCGTGCAGTAGCACGTACTTGCCGTATTCGCTCAAGTGGAACCACCGGCTCGATTAAGGCCCACGCCTTCGGAAAAACCTTCTGGCTTCAGACATTCTAAAACAATCATTGAATCTATATATTTTTAAATTTATGATATTAACAAAACTTACAAAACACTTATATTCATTATTTTTATACCAATTCATATATTATATTTTAATAAGCTTAATTCTAATAATTTAGTAATAATAACAATTTGTCTGATTTAATATGTAAAAAATCGTTAGTATTTATTGTGACTACATATTTCATTACCAGTTTGATTTATTCTGTCTAACATACACATAAGACAAATTATTAAAATTATAATATTCAGGTACCTACACAATACACATGTATAAAAACGTGTTTAGCATTATTCTGAATTTTTTCAAATTAACTAAATTTTCAATTTATTATAAATAATGTCATAGAAAAAAACATATATTAGCTATTAACTCAAATACCTTCTCAGTATAAATTCAAATCAAATGAATAGTCGAGGTATATATAAAAAAAAATAATAATAATAGCAGGCACGTAGCCAGACATTTTTCCATAAGGGGGCTAATATTTTTTTGCCCCTTTCTGTTTTTGTACCCGCTACCACTCCTAACCTAACCACTTCTAATCACATATTCTATATAAAAATAAATACTACATATTAACAATATAATGTATGTATTGGTAGGTTAAGTATTATATTAATATAGGTAGGTACATTTTTTACAAGAATAAGTCTTCTGTTTTTATGATTTACTGCAAATCTTTCAGTAAATTCATCTAAATCTAATAATTTTGAAATATGTTTTTCAATTGATAACAGTGTCAAATTATTCAACCTACAACAACAAAAAAATAAAAAAATATTATCTCATAGGTATCTTATTTTAATTAGGTAATTGAGATGCTTATAATTAACAAAAAATAATTCCCAGTTTAATTGTTTTTCAATGGGATAGTTTTTGGATTTATAAACGAAATATTTTATTTATATTTTGTCAGATAATTGTATTACACATAATAGCATTTTTAAAGATATGTAATAATTTTTTGAGTTTACTAGTTAAAAAATTATTAATAATTTGGAATTTATAGTTTTCAATCTATTATTAGACGTGTAATTCACTCTTATCTCAAATTGTCGGGTGACGAATTCCACGGACTAACGCATTTACTAAGATATTATCTAGTCCATGACGAATATTTATAAAATAAAATCTTGGAATTTAATTTTTGTAATACGATTGTTTGATACGGCCATTTGGGACAATCAAACACCATAATATTTAAAAATAAAATTAAGGGGGCCACTGACTTTTCTTAGGGAGCCAGGCCCCCTAAGGACTCCCCCTTGGTGACGTGCCTGAATAATAGTAGAACCGTGCGTTCCCAATTTGAACATTGATATTCGTCTAATATAATATAATAATAGTATGATATAAAATTATTTAAAATATAATTAACTAATAAGTAATTACTTATTAGTAATAAATAATACAAAAATTTTGCAATATTTTGTATAAGTACATTATTTAAAATCAGTATTTTATGGTTATATTTAAATTTAAATTAAAATTACATACGTATTTCTTGCTCTATTTCTTATTAACTTATCAATTATTTTAAATTTAGAAACAATGATTACCATACTACTGTTTTTGGCTATGCTACACACCGGATTGGCGGCCATCGCTGGATACGAAGAAGTGGAAAACAAATTTCTTACAAAATTAGGTGAAATTTATATAATATATTAATTTATTATTGCAATAACTAATCTAAAAATGATAAAATGAATATAATTTTGTTAATTATCGTTTTATTATAAAGGTTTAAACCAAAGACCTGTGGTAGAGAAAAATTTGAAGATACCATCTGCCACAATGGAGCTGTATAATTCTATGGCAAATGCAATGACAACACACTTTCCTCTTCCTGGTTTGCATACGACTTCCGCTAATACTGCAAAGACGTATTACAATAAAGGTAATAGTTTTTTATGTATAGAATATAGATACCTACATTTTATATATTTTTACAAATTATAATTTATTCTTTAAATCTTTGAATTTTTTATTAAAATATTATAGATTAATAATGAATACTACTATACATTTGATGTATTATGATAATTTAATTATATTTTTATAGGATCAGCTCCATTAAATGCTAAATCTAAAAAATATAGGCTACAGTTCGATATAGATTTTATACCGGAAAAAGAACAGATTAAAGCTGCTGAAGTTCGTTTTACTATGTTATACGATAAAGTTCTACGAAATGAAGAATTTATTCATGTAGTTATGCATGATATAATCCAACCTGGAACGAAGGGCCTTTCAAAACCTATTCTCAGGTAATTATAAATTAACAATATTATTATATTTTTATTATTTAATAATCGCTAAATTCATAAAATATGTACTCATAGAGTTATCGATTCGAAATCAATTAATATGTCAAATGTGTCAAAGTCAGAAAGTTTTGATGTAACGCCTTTCGTAGAAAGGCTGTCGATGAATAAGTTTAAAGAAAACCATGGTTTGCTAGTACAATGCGTCACGTCTGGTAGTCAAACACATTTGCTCAACGTGTTTGATTTTGTGTCACCTGAAAAGACGTTGCTACTTGTCTACACCGATGACGGAACAAGTAATAATAATGTTATTTTAATAATAGAGTTAACTTAATTAAGATTTGTATACAGATAAGTGAATAAGTAAATAAAATTAAACTCATGAGATGTGATGGGTTTTTTCAATTGCTAGAATTTCTAAATGCTTTTAAACGCAATTTTTTATTTGAATTTATTTGTAACTCACTATACAGTCCATGTGTCGGCAGTCCTCAATGTATTAAGCGGCGATACCCGATTGAGCACGCTCGTTATCGGCTGACCCGTTTTTGACAACCCGAATCGAGCACGATAAAAATATAAATAATGTGTACAACGTCAAATTTTCACTAGTACCTACGTATGTTGTGTAGATTACTGATAGGTAAAGCGTGACTTTATATGCATTTGCATATTTATGCAAATATTTATTATTTATTTAGTTATTTTCTATTCTGGTTAATCCTATGGAAATTCAATCTATCTTTAATCTAGCTTTATTGTCACTATATTGTTGGAACTTATCGTATAAGACTTCAGGTATAATATTGAAAAATTTCAAATGTTTTAATCGATCATTGTTTTCGATTTTCCATTCCAATTGTAAAGTAACATTAGTATATATATCCTTTAGTATTCGCTTACTTTAAAAAATAAATATGAGTGAATGAAAAATGCCGCCCAGTGGTCGAGGATCGAACCCGGCCACCTCGTCCCCCATATATTATGTAAATATGTATATATTCGTTTATAATTAACTTACATGATTTCAAAGTCTATCATACTCTTCAAAGTTTTGCTGTCAATGGCATTACATATTTTCCGTTTGAAAGTATTGATAATTGTTCTTTTTTTTTTTTAATATGAGAATCATCTCTTAAAATTATTGAAATTATAAAGTTTTTGTGTAAAGTGTATATATCTAATAATTTGTGTTGATTGATGACCGAAAAATTTTTTTGAATTAAATGTTGATTTTGAAAGATTGATTTAAATATATTATTGAAGGAATTTTGAATTTGAATGTTGAATTTAGTTATGTAGACAAAAATTTTAACATTGAATATCCCGTGGTTTTTTAAATAAATTTCAATAAAGTCAAGAGGAATAATATTATAGCTTATTTTTTTGTAATTCAATTAATGCCTCTTTAATATATTGTATGAATTTCTAAAAATAATATAATAATTTATAAGTTATTTAATTTTTATTCCAGTGGTAAGTAAAATACTTATCTCGTTGTGGTACACATTAGTTTTATGACGTTAAGTTCTAATAATTGGATTGTTAATCTTAACAACTGTTCCAACCGGTTCCCAATCAACAATATTATCATTTGGAATCATTTGGACTAAAAAATTTAAATATATTGTTTATATTATTTTTATACTATGTAAATAAAAGGCAAAAAAAATATATATCATAAAAAGCGAGGTCAAGTACTTCATTCTTAATCATTTTTCAAATTTTTGCGGAGATATTGGGAGATTTTGGTTAAGTATACATATCATAAGTTTGGAACATTCGTAAAAAATAACTATTCACCCAATATTGGTTTTTCGAACAGCTTCAAAAGGACTGAAAATGCTCCCCGAGTGTCGTTCCATAGGATTCGACGATAAAATCAATGGGTTATGGGAGGCTAAAATTAACACATCTCGCGAATTTACGTAATATTACGGACCCCCCGCAAACAAACTCAACCCTCTCAACTATCGTCTTGAAACTTACACAACTAGTTACTGGTACCCTAAGCTACCATTCCTGTGAATTTGGTGAGCGTGACATCAATATCACGGCGTCAGGGATCTCATTGTCCATCGATGGTCTACCGCGGGACTCATCCGACAAAAGACGAAAATTCTACACGGGGGGTACCTACCTCTCGTTTTTTCTCGAAAAACCATTACTCCCTTGATCAATAACAGCCCTCACGACGTTGTTCTGGGCCCTTGTGTATTGCCACCAAAGTTATAAATATATTTGTACCGGGTGAGTCTATATGGTATGCCGGGTGAGTTTGTATGATAGCAGACTACCTCCCCTTTCCAAGGACGTATTTTTTATAACTTGTAAGAACGTCAGTTATTTTTTAATAATTTTTCAAAGTTATAGTTTATCACACGGTTGCCGCATGATGCCAGTTATTCGGACTTTCCGCGGTAATCATCTCATCGCTAATTAGTTTAAATGTTATCCCTAAAAATGTATTCACATGATAGCAGACTACCTCCCCTTTCCAGGGGGGACGTATTTTTTATACCTGTAGGGACCATGGTTATTTTTACTAAATTTTATACCTGCAAACATCACAATAATTATTGTTCATATTATAGTTAAATATTTTTAAAAAAAATTAAAAACAACACCATTATCATCAAACCTCTTATCTATCTTATCCTATCTCGTTTTTGATAAGGTTAAAAGTTTATGTGTATCGTCGTTATTTTTTAAAAATATTATAATGTTTAAGTTTAGCATACTGTTACCGCATAATGCAAGAAATACGGATCTAATAATTGATAACGGTATATATATGGTAATAAATTATTATGTAAAATTAAATATAGTTAATTTCATTAGAAATCTCTTGAAACGAATTTATCACTCACTTAAATTAATTTATCAAGTCACAGTAAAAATATGTATTTACATATAAATCCGAGCCCTAGTAATAATTGATATTAGGTATTCTTGATCTATTCGCATGAGGTACCTATATAATTTATATATGATAAGACGTTATATTGTTCAGTCCATGTTTTTATTATCTAAATATAATTAATCTAACTCTAAAAAAAGAATTTGTAATAATGGCAATATCAGGAAATCGTATTATGTTGATGGCCGACGGAAAAGAATAAAAAATAAATATAGAACAAGCCAGACTCAGTATAATTCAACATCCTTAATTGTATTGTACTCTGTGTAATGTATATATGTATTAAACTAGACATTAGACATTAAGTGATAAGGAAGTGGTGTGATAACACTCTTCACTGTTCAATGTAGACTCACACAAAACCACCTGTATCGGAACATATTATATATCAGATATATTATTAATTTCGTAATGTAAATTAATAATAATATAATAAATGTATATCACTTTAGTATTAATTGTAATACATCACATTCTGAAAATTATATTTTGAAATTGATTGATTTTAATGAAACTATTCAAAAATTTGTTAGAGAAAAAGCAAGGAAAAAAATATAAACTATTATTCTTTTTAACTAAAAAAAACAGTGTTTTCTATATGTATATAATATTTCAATATTAAACAATAATACAAGTATAAACAGTCTTTAAAATTTACCTAGTGTTAACAATTTTTGAAGGTAAAGTTGAAAGGGGGCCCACTAAGTGTATGGTGTCCTGGGGCCCAATCGAACCTTATTCCGGGCTTGGTGCCATCCAATGAAATTACTTAAAATATGCTCAGCTCCCACTACTTTGCTATACTCCCGAACGAAAAGACCTATTATCGCGATTTTGGTCTTTAATAATTAGGTAGTAATTGTAGGTAAGGTACTTACAGTCTGAAAACAAGAGGGTGTCGAACACTTTTGTTTTGATGGTTTTGTCAACCACCCTTGCTTTTCTACCTAGACAAAATATTTTTTTTGTACGTCTTGAAATGCATGTCATTGCTAAACATACTAAAAATATCTAATTATTGAATACAATATTATGTAGACATATACACGAATTATAGTATTATTTTTGTTATTGTTATTATGATATAATGTGATAATAGTGATATGATGTCATTGAATTTTTGTGCAGGCGAGAAGAGCACGCTGAAACGGATGATGCGACGCAGCAAACGGTCGGCCGTCCAACCGGGAGGGCCGCATAAAAAGACGAAAAAGAAGATCTGCCAGCGGTATTCGATGTATGTGGACTTCAAGGAAGTCGGGTTCAACGATTGGATTAGGGCGCCGCCGGGGTATGATGCGTTCTTCTGCCACGGAAAGTGTGCATTTCCGTTGGCCAGTCACATTAACGCGTCCAATCACGCGGTCATGCAGACGCTGATGAACTCCTACAACCCGTCGCTGGTTCCGCTGTCATGCTGCGTGCCGACCAAGCAGAGTTCGCAAACGTTACTCTACGTGGACGCCGATGGAAAGTTGGTGGTGAAAAACTATCCGGACATGTCCGTGGACGAGTGCGGGTGTAGATGAAGCCATCGCATACAACACATTATTACATTATGTCACAACTACACGCGTCCTACTCAATGATATCGTTGAAACTGTATATATTAATGTTCATGTTTTTTGTATATATTTCCGGCTATTTTTTTAAATTCAAACATTAACACACACCTAGTCCGCTAACCAGACGGTATTGTTTACTTTATCGTCTTAGTCTGTAATTAGGCGTGTTCGTTCCGAAAACCATTATAACGGAATCTGTAAGTCCTATCGCATTTGTTTTAGATAATACTTATTTGGTTTTTATCTTTCAACGATTAATTATTATTTATACATAACACTGACACATATACAATATACATGTCATTGCATAGTATACTATAATATAATAAAATTAAGATTATGTAATAATATTTAATTAAGTTAATTTAATATTGTATATTATGTACCTAACTATTATTATGTTATTTAAGCAAATAACAACATGAATTTATTTGTGAATGTACCTACTTCTAATAGGCAATTAATGTATTTATTTGAATTTTATCTTATAAATGTTTAGGCTTGTAAGTTACGTAAAAATATGCATTAGGAACCCATAAAATATTCATTTATAGCATTTATTGTATAAAATATCTTTCAAAATATATAATTATTAGAGTGCATAAAAACGTTAGGTTTGGTTATGTACCTACAACGTAGGATTAAAGGTCGTTTAGTCGGCTCTTTCCAACGGAGCTCGCTCCTAACTTGTGTACTGAGGCTAACCTAAATTATATAGTTGATTTTAAATTTTGACAAAATAAAAATAAACATATGCTTCGAAAACTGAAATATAATTTACCATTATTTTAATAATAAAATAATTTAAATACATAGGAATTCTTCAAAGATAAAAAATGTTATAATTAAACAAAGTAAAAAAGATCAAACTAATAATTTGTACGTTAATTTATGTTATTCTACATTCTACCCATTACAATTAATTTTAAAATGGGGTATGTTACTGATCATTTTGTATAATGACCTTCTTATGGATTACCTACCGACTTTATTAATTTAAACCTTTAATCATCCACCGATAAGGTAGTTTTATCCATATAAAATATTTAAATTAATTCTGTCCTTTTATAATTTTAATTCTAATAACTATGTAAGTATAGATGAGTTAGTTAATTGTACAATTTGATACACATTGAAACATGAGTATAAACAAATTAAATTGTTTTATATAAAATGAGATAAATATATAGTGAGTAAATGCTAACCGAGAACATGAAAATATATATTTGTATGGCCTTTGAATTTTTTAAAACTTAACTAGACATGCTCATGCGCAGTATAACCTTTTTTTCTTAAATTGCACCACCTATTTTAACCTTCAATTATTATTTGTCTAATTTTGATAGTTAAACTAACTTTATTAGTCCAAAATTGACCATGTTATAGCAATTCAACCAAAAATCTACAAAATACACGCGATTTACATTTTTTTGACAATAACTCTTAAAATAATTATTCTAGGATTTTTTAGGCTTTACATTTTCATCCCTAATTATTAATTATTGTTAATTTGTAATTCGCACATAATTATAATCTTAATTGCTGTATAATGTTCACTGTAATTTGTGTATGAGTTATAACTTATAGAAGAAAAAACTTGTATAAATATGTTGTTTGTTTGTTTATGGATCTATTAGGATGTATTAATAATTAACAACAAATTCAATTATTATTTGAGTTATACGTTTATTTAGTTATTAATTAATTTAACTTATAAATTGTTCAAATTGCTGTCCGCCGTGAATAAAACATTATTCAGCGCGCCGTATAAATTCTTTATTTGTTCATCAAACAGTTGATTGCATGCTGCTGTTATTTTATCTTTTGAATTTTGAAGATTTATAGCGTTATAGGAGGGTCGGCATACACTATTGTTTTTAAGAGACTCCGAAAAAAAATCTAGTGGCGTAATATCAGGTGATCGTGGTGACTATACAATGGATCCGTAAGTTCCTAGCCATCCATTTGAAAATAGTGCATTTAAATAATCGAAAACTATCTGAGCATTGTGTACTGGAGCATCGTCGTGTTGAAAAATAATATTTTCTCTTAGAGCTAAAGGAATATCATCAAGCATCATCGGTAATTCGTTTAATTATAATATCTTCTACCATTGAGTGTTCTATCATAAAAAAAATGAACCAAATAATTTACTACCAATCAAAACCACACCAAACGTTTATTCCCAAAACAGTTTGATTATTGGTTTCAAATGTCCAATGTGGATTTTTATCGTCCTATTAACGGTTATTTTGTTTATTTATAACACAATTATATTTTGTAAACTTAGATTTTTATCTAAACTGGTCATCAACCACGCAACAAAAGTAAGTAAAGCATCACCTCGTCTTCGTTGTCGATTGTTAACTTGGGTAATTTCTTTGGTCACACACAAGTAGCCTGCCAGTCCGATGAACACAATCAATTGAACACGTGTGCTTTGTTCACTACAGTGCACGTGCAATTGTGCACCAGACTCCTGAACATACCTGTAGACTGACCATTGACGATATAATTTGCTCCCACTCAGTGGCTTCAGGCGTCCTATGAGCCTTTATCCCACGGACCTGCAGGACGTCATTAACAGACGCAAGGTTCAGCACGCCTTTTATATCTTCACTCTGTTCAGTTAGGTGTACATATTGAATGGTGCTTGCGTCCATTTTATTTGCTGGGTTTATGAAAACTAAAATAGATATTTTCTATAAAACATTACTTCTATTGTATAATAATATTAGAATTATCAGATTATATTCATTCTACTATAATAGGGGAAATATTCATTGTTAAAAACTTACCAGATCGGTCAGCTTGCTGGGTCTGGTCAGATATTTTTTGTCATTGTTTTCTATTGCTGTTAATTCATTATTTTGCTCTAATATAACTATTTCTATAATCAATATAAAGAATATTCTATAAAAAAATTGTAAATAATACCTAATTCATAATTAAAATATTGGGTTCATTAAATACCTGTTATATTATTGATATAAATACTGTTATTTAGGATATTATTGCAGTCTGGATCATCCTCCTCGTCATCAAGCCATTCTAAGACTTGATTTGAAGCCATTTTAAGTAAAAAATTATAAAAACATTTGTAAGAACTAATTCTGAACAGACTGAACAATCCAAACATCATATTGTTATACTCTTATCTTTATTTTGATTACAATTTAATTCTAAAAATAGATAGTTAGTTATAATCAAAAAACCCAAAACAATATCACAATAGATGATAGATTTGATAGTGTACAATAATGCTATATCCGGATATGGCAGTTTTGTGCTTTAATAATTTTTAAAATATGACATATAACATTTGTATTCTTGAAACAGAAACATAAGTGGACACAACACTTTTCAAATATTAAAAATTAATGGTATTTTGTCAGGTTATGGACATAGGACTAGTGAGAAATCGATTCTGATTTTAAAGACAAATTCATAGATGCCATATCCCTATAATCTAAAAAATGTGGATATAGCACTTGTGTGCTTTAAGGTATCGATTTTTTTTTTACAAATATTGCATTTTGCAAATGTGTTTTCTACACGGTAAAATGAGACCAAATATCACTTGTCTTTCGCTTCATTTTAAAATAATTAATCACTATACAAACAAAATATTATAAAATGAAGAACCAGCGTTTATCACAGATAATGCAATATTCAACGATGATGTACTGTGGTAGAATGTGCTCATTTTATTACATGAATTGTATTTTTGTGTTTTTATTATTGTGTGGTATTGTTTGCATTTTTTACTATAATTTATCACAGAATAGAATAATCAGAAAGGACACTGATATGAAATAACACAGTCAACATAGGCTGGTATTAAATTCAGTCCGCCATGTTTTGGGAGGAAAAATCAGTGTGACCAGTAAGAATAAAAAAAAACTATGTTACTTAATATGTTCATTTTTAACTTTATTCCAAGTTAGAAAATTATTAATGAATAGTTTTTAAAATTTCAAAATACAAATTTGAAGGTTACATATTAAATAATAGTAATTTACAGTATTCACAAACACGTTTAAACTTTAAGTCAACACTCAACACAATATTTATTTTTTTATCATTACAGTGAAATATAAATAGTAAAACAATTCTTAAATAATACAAAATTTGTTTGATTGGTAAGTCAAAATATAATTTATACATAATACATTTACATTACTATAAGTGAGAAAGAATGTCCAATTTTCTATATTTTCTAGGAGCTGACTTTAAGTTTTATTTAATTTCTTGATAGTATGAAATATTCTTAACCGTACAAAAAGGCTTTTCAGAAACTCCAGGTTAAAATTTGGGCATGGATGTGTAAATGCTAAGTTATCTAACAATTTTTTTATTTTCCATCCTACTTGATCTTCTATAGCAAGTGTAGAAAAGTTGTCTGTAAAAATATTATCTAATTCATTTATATAATGTAGAAAAGAATCTGGTGGTACGTTTAACTGTCCATAAGCTGTTTTCACTTCATTTTGATAAGCCTTGAAATGTGTAAATAAAAATGATTCATCAATGTTATTTTGACTCTTGGCAAACTCCAAGAAAGTATCACAGGTATGTTTATCCAGACATTTATTTATAAAATAACCACTTACATATGAAAGAGCATTTCTAGAAGTAAACTCCAAATCTCTATAATCTAAAGTTTCAACTCTCAAAGTGTTACAGGAATATGAATTCTTCTCTGGAAATAATGTATTTGAATTATTGAGTGTAGGTGTAGTTGTATCTCTAATGTTGGTAAAAATTTCATCTAAGTCATCCAAACAATTTGCTCCATCTGAGTGTTTAAAATAATGTAAGAAAAACACTTTCTTAAATGCCCAGTAAAATTGAATTGGGGTTGGATTTACACATTATTACCGTTCTGATTTCTAAAATTTCCAAACATGTTTTCCAAGCAGTCCTGGTTTAATCTGTATGTGCATAATGTATATCCAGGAGTTTGAATTTCATACCAAAATTGCAATAATGAATGTATTGTAATTTTTCATCCATTTATAAATTTCATGCGTTGAGAGACATCAATATGTGTAGTATTTCCATCAATAATTTTAGTATCAATAACACGCATATTATTAAAAATATCTATCATCATGATTAAATGATCTCTCTGGTTAGTGGTATTTTTGAATGGCAGGTTCAATTCTTTACTTGCTGCTTTTGTTCTAGAGTTCAATATATCAAACAGTTTGTCCATATACTCAATGAAATCGACTATAGTCTCAGCAGCACGAGGTAACTTACCATCCTCAACACAGCTACGCATACCTGCTGCAACTATTACACTGAAAACTTGAGATGCATACGATACCTTCATCTTCTGAAATGGACCTGGATTAATATGTGCATCAGTGAGCTTAGGTGCACAGCGATTAATACCTTGGTCAGCCTTGTAAAAATCATTCAAGTACTTTTTATCTGTCATATTGTTGAAAACTTCAAGATTGTTTCTTGTTGACTTCAACAAATGGGGCGCATCAAACACATAATAAATTTTGAATCCATTCACAAAAAAATATGGTCGTTCGCTAGTTACATAAATCTTATTAGCAAAACTATAGAAATTTGATCCCTGATCAGTAGTAAAAACTCTAATATTAACAGAAATACTTTGTAGTCTTGAAATTACAGCAAAAATTGTATTCTGTAATGGAATTCCTGTACAACTGTTACTGATAAAATAATATGCCACTGGCTGTTTCCACTTATAATTTAAGCTTCTGACCATAAAACAAAGAACATGTTTTGTAAGTTTATAAGTTTTTTTTTCAGATGAATGATTGAAACCAATAATTGAATCTTTTGATAAATTATAAAACAGATTTGTTTTAATGGCCATTTCATCTATACATAAAACGCAGTCTTTTGCATCTTCTTTTAAATTTTTGAATTTAATTTCCATAGAATTAAATAAAATATCATTTTATGCTGTTCCAATTTCAATTTTCTATGTGATTCTTCTTAATGTTCTAGGTGGAGGTAGTTGTAAAATGTTTTTTAAAAATTTGTATGCGCTGGGTTCAAAAAAATAAATTGTAAGAGCTAACTGTTTAAGTTGGCTATTATAACGATAACCTTGAGGTTTTCTGCTGGCTAATTTGACATAATTTTTAATTAACATTGCTAAGTTGAGTGGCAACTGGGCATCAACAACTTCATTGAAATGATCAACAGATGTTAACATTTCTGAAATACGTTTTGTGTTTTCATTCATATTTTCTTCTAACCTCTTACATTTTATCTCCAGTTCACGTACATGGGTCCTCAAACTTTTCTTCCTAGGAGTGTTCACTGATAGCACTTGAGTGATTTGGGTACAAATTGAAGTTGAAGTTTGACTACTTTCTGAAATTGTTCTGTTAGATGATGTTACACCTGTAAATAACAAAAAATAATAAATATAACACATTATTGTATTAAAATGTAATATCTTTTCTTTTTTTTTTAACATAATTTTTTTATTAGGCAATCTGTTACAAATTTTGAACAATAAGCTTAATTGATAATTTTTTAATACACACAGAGTGAAGAGACCTCCCAGTGGAGGCACTTTGTCAAAATGTAATATCTAATAGTTATTTATTAATGAAAAACTTACAATTTTCTGTTGTTGAAGAGTTTAATTTACTTGGTGTGCTTGAACAAACGGGTTCTTCAAGAATAGAACAATTTTGACTACTGTCAATTAATTTAGTACTTTGATCCAGATCATTGTCTTCATTAACTGTAGTTGGCTCAAAATTAACATCGGTTGATTCTAAATAAATAATATCAAAGTATGAATAATCGAAAAATTAACAATTCTGACAATAATTATTTGTTTACTAACCAAATTTGGTAGGAATAGCTGTTGGCAATAAAATAGTCTCTTCAGGATTAGCATACATTTTGGAAATAAAATGTTTACCTACTACAGACGCGATAGTTACTAAAATTTTTCTCGAGAAGATCTAATCGTTTACATTTTGCTAACCATTCTTTACAACTAAAAAAATATATATAACAACCATTTAATTATGATTGATCAACAGGTGACAATGAAGCAAATTTACTTACAGATCTATATCCTGTGGGAACCTGTGCATTTCGTCGCCCTTTTCTTTGGTTTTACTTTTACAATTAACAAACGAGAGCCATGATTACCACTTATATTAAACAAAAAACTAAAAAACTGATAATTGTATAACTGACAACTGTATTCGTAAAAAACGTGAGATCACAGATGAACGTATAACATGTGAGAGCACGGTCTTAGATTATACCTAACCTATTGCGTGTGAGTATCAGGATCAGAAAGAATCTAGGATAAAAAATCCACCGGCAAAAAAATCATGGACTAAAAAAGGTATGGGGTAAAAAAATCCACGGGATAAAAAATTTAGATACGTTCTGTGAATATATTATTATTTATTATAAAATTGAATTCAATATTAATATAATTTGAAAAAATAAGTGAAATATTTTGAAAATTGTGAAAATGTACATGTAATTTTGTATTTTAAAATTCCTAAAAAATTTTGTATTTATATCTTAGGTTAAAAATACAACACTAAGTTTTCCATAAGTTTTCCTTCAAATAGCTTAAAAAAAACTCGAAGGAAAATCCTATAGGAAAAATCTTATGAGCGTTTAAATTTTAAATTTTTACGAAATCGCATAACGATAATAATTTATTCTCAAACGATTTTCAATATTTGTTATTATTCAAAAAGTATATAAGTCGTAGATACTTGAAAATGTCACCAGTTATTTAGATTGACATTTTTTTTACATAGTTTAATTTAAAAAATATTTCGCTTATTTTAAGGCCATTTATAGGCATTTGAAATATTTGTTTTTGTTTAGATTTTTTTTATAAATATCAATAACTTTTTTTTTAGCTGTCAAAATACTTGAAAATATAATACAAGATTTTTCATAAGTTTGGCTTACAACTATAAAAGTACTTAAATTTTGGGACATCAGGTAATTAAAATATAAACCCCCTTATTCACCACCCACTGGAAAATATATCCTAGGCTGACAAATCATCTCCGTTCAGAATTGTTTTACGTATTAATTGATATCAATGGATTCAATTTCAACACATAATTAATAGTGACCTACTGTACATCTGTACAGCAGAGTGTTACCTTCTTGACCACGTTTTTTTAAATTATATTAATTTTATTCAATTTTTTTGGTATCTTTTTTATTCGGTTACCCGTTAGAAACCTGAAAATTTCTTTTTGAATATTATCACTGAATTGTAAACAAAAAAATGTGATAACAGTTTCCTCCGAAAACATGGCTGCCTTGAATTGACAATATTATCAGAGTGTCCTACCCCTGGTTTTATACATATTTAATACATAATTTTATCATTATTATTTTTGTTTTCATATAATACATCATTTTATTCCCTATATTATATTATATTATTTGATTAGTTTTAATTCATATAATTTGTACCTAGTGTTTAACTAGTTTTAACTCACACATAAACATAATATTTAACATATATTGAAAAAAACTTAATATTTTTTTTGGTTTAATGACACTGTAAACAATTATTTAAGTACAGATATTAGTAAGATGCATTTCTATTGAAATATTTGAGTTAAATCTTAATTTAATACAATTTAAAGTTATACTGCAATCACTATTAGTAAGTGTGACCCAGGTGAATAGGTGATACTTAAATAAAATAAACTTAATTTTTTTTATTTAAGTCAAGTTTATAATTGTCTCCATATTAGCTTTAAATTTGCCGAGTTAAAAGTATTTTTTAATAATCATTATCTTATAAAGTTATAACTTAGACTTAACTTAGGCATCAAACTCAACTTAATTAATCATTTTACTCATCAATTTGTCTATATTTGTTATTTTTGAAAACAAGATACTCAACACAGTTAACACACTCAAAACCCAGGTAAAATTCTTTGCTGCCCGCCTACAATGCCTAGAGCAGATAATAGTAATAGTAAATTTAAAATTTAAATTTATTCAGCGTATACTTACCTTATTTGGTATTGCTGTTTGCTAACGGCTATAGCATTACCTATTAGCTGACAGCTGCTAATAAAATAGGAAATTGAAAATATACGATAATATCATATCATCAGCTGTTTTTCAAAATAACAATAGCTGCTATTTTATATTAGCAATAGCATTAGCTATTACTAAAAAAATAAATAGCAGATTACCATCACTAAGTAGACATAGTCAACTTTCCCACCACGCCGCAAATGAGCATGGCAGGACGGGAAGACAAGTCAATCCGGACGAGTACCGGCCGCCGGTATCGTTCTCTTATGCCTGAAACGTCATACAGTACACATCAAGTGACACCTGCAGTTTTTATTTTTTGTTGTAAAACTCGTTATTTTCTCTTCTTTTTGTCAATGACCGAATCAACGTACTATAATACACGTCTTTTTTTTTTTTTTGATTGTGACTCTTGTCGTGTACTATCAATTATACGCATACCTCGCGGTAAGCGACTGACTCACACGTCTTGTCGACACCTCGTGGCAACGACGTATTTCAGACATACGGCATATTCATCTACTAAAGCCGAATTTCACAATAATTTTTATTTTTATTACCTCATTTTTTATTTTTTTTTTGGGACTTACGGCGTTTTTGTGTATGGCGGAAGAATTGGTCCATGCCCGTTTTAACAAGTTGACTACCTTGAGTATCATAATGATACACGACTAATTATCCAATTTCGTCCTATAATTTTTAACGGAAATACCAATCTTGCCTTGAGTATCATATATGCTTCTCACTTAACAGACGAATCTCGCCCTAGAGAAATATTGTAATCAAACCATGATGGTCACACTACTTTCTTGAATAACATCGATATTATTCCACCATAGATATTAATCATATGGATGTGGCATAACACAAAAACCTGTAAGCTAACATAATATCTTATCAATAATCTGTATACATCAAGTTTTCTCTCTCTTACAAGAGTTAAGAGTTTTACTTTCTTTGTCACACAGAAGATCTGTGTGAGTGAGAACCATCGTTTCTCTCCGTTATGTTGGCCTAAACAGTGTATGTAGAATGTATAAAGGAATGCCGTACCCATATGTTTAATATCCATGTTTTCTACACACGTTTATTTATTTCATGATAACATATTTCAAGTACGTACCTAAATTGTGCCAGATTCCCAAAACTTCACAATATCATCCTCTTTAAAATGCTTTTCACAGACATTTCAGTGAGAATAAAATTTTTTCTCGGAATCTTCATCTGTCATTTTTTTCTAAGATCAAGATCATTGGGAGAACAAAATTTATGACATTTTTCTTTATTGCTAGTGTACCCCGAAGTACAGCCCACAACTACACACTTTACCATTATAAATATAAAATTTAAAATAGTTAAAACTGGAAAAGTAATAGAATATAGTAAATGTAAAAACAATAACATTGCATACGCCGACACGCCGCTTGCAAAATTGTTGGCCAACTATTACTAGCGTTATAAGTTCAGTTATGTTGCCACTTCGCCGCGGCTATAACATTGGAAGTATAGAAGTGAGCTCCAACCTGGGTAGATAACCGTGGTCGGAGGTATGACCTATGGTCAAAGTTTTAAATAACGGCGTGTGAACAATAAAAGGGATAGGTAAGGTTAAAACGAGTCAGTTCGTTTTAAAGCACATCAATCAAAATCGTCAACTAAAGCTTTTACTTAGGTCACATTATTACTTTTTTTTATCAGGAGTAATAAATGTAGTCAATATAGAAATTCCAGTTTAATCCATTTTCTTTTTACCTTCATATACAATACGTTTAACTGACATGGCAGAATAACCACTAGCTTCTGCAGTTATAGTGTACAACTTACACCTGTCTAAATATTCATTTTTGTTTTCAAAATATTTGAAAACATTCCAAATGATTTCTCTTGCTTGACCGTAAGCTTTATGATTTTTAATTTTTGAACTCATTATGAAAAAACAAAAACAATCAGTAATAACATATAAAAAAAACACAATACAAAGCTATACCTAAGTACCTATCTATTTTATAGCGTAGGTACCGTATAACCTACTTAATACAAAAGTACACAAACCATACTGGCGTGAATTAATAGATATCCATCTATATGAGTACGTTCCATAATTATTTCCATAACACATACATCTATTAATATAAATATTAATATTGTCATTGTCAGCCAAGTTGTTTATTTTTATACATATTTTATTAACAAATTGGCGAGACGACTTAGGCGCATCACGCGGTCGAAACACACCGGCACTATACTCGGGCCACTCTAAGAACGCTACTCTTTCGCGCATCCAAATGACCAAGCTCCGCGGTTTCGTACCCAAATTTCTCCCACTCTACCACCTAGTCGCGTTGACGGCGGCTAGTGTTTTGAAGAGTTTAGTGGTGGGAATGCGCGAGAACGGACGAATTTTGGTTGCCGCCCAGAAGCGTTCTTAGAGTGGCCCGAGTATAGTTTGGCTACACTTCCTGAAAAGCACCGCCGTTGTCGTCTCAATTTATTTGGTAACAACTGTAAGAAGATAAAGGAATCTAAATTTATTTGTTGTGTATAAATCATTTATTTTTGCGTTTATGCTCCATACCATGTCGAAATACGGAATAACTTAACATATTCTTTTATAGGTTGTATAAACTCCAAGTGTATACAATTCTTTAGTTTTCATTAAACAATTAAGTAAATAAGATTTATCGTCATTTAAAGCACAAGCAGAGTACAGTGGATTCTGCCTAATGTGAGCAACAGTTAATATGAGCATCCGCTTAATATGGGCAAAATGGTCTGGTTTAACTTTGAGAGTGGTTTGGGTCAAAAACACGATCTAGTTAGTATGTAATATAAGAGAGGAAGAGTAAAACGTAAACTAGTATTTAACCAAGACAAGCCAAAAAAAACCATTTGAATGGATATAAGGTATTTTTGTACAAAATAAGATTTATGTTAAAGATCACTAATCTTTTCACAAAAAGTTAATATTTTTGGACATGATAAAATTTAACATTATTCAGGACATTTTAATTCTTTTAGAAACATTTATGAATATTACAGTTTTAAACATGTTTAAAGTTTTTTTTTGATTTTTATTAGTAACATTTTTTATAAAACGATTCACAATAATTGTTTAGGTATACTTCTTAATTAAAATGTATAATATTAAATTAAAATTAATTATTATTTTATTCTCAAAAATTATAAAATATTCCAAGATAAATAAATAAATAAATGCTAAGAAAACATAGTAGGTATTCCTTATCCCCTGAAATATTCTCAACTGTATGTAGCTTTTTTAACTTAGTTAAATGTTTCTTAATATTTAATGAATTGTCTTATTTTTTCACTATCACCAAACTACATTTTAAGGAACTGCTTAGTAATTACTCCACTAAAATAATTTTTACTTTTATAAAATATGAAAATACAAGTAGGGAATACGTTTATTCTATATATATACAGCATATCTATTTAATACCTACAGTAGGTAGGACTACCTATTTTCTTTTAATTATTGTGTATATATGTAAACCGTTAACCATCTGTGGATCGTGTAAAATATTCCAAATTATACTGTTATTTTCTTTTTATTGATAATAATGAATTGCATACAAATACAATTATTGTACGAGCTTAAGTATTTCTTTTCGTTTCAATTTACTGTCCGCAGATCTAGACACATCTTCTACGAATATAATACCACCACGTAGTCTCTTGTAGTCTTTCGCTCTATCGTAAGTAAAGATTTACAATACCATATCGTGGAGCTGTTAGAGAGGGAGCTCTTCCACTCAGTGTCGACATGAATTTTTGGGAAACCGCAGATATCGATGCTCTAAAATCTAGCAATGCTGTGGCAGGTATCCCAAAAATATTAATCTGGACTTCAGGACGTTCAACCAGGTTCACTGGAAGATCAGGTGAGAATGATGATGATTGGTTGCAGTCAGACATATTTTGGCTCTCGTCACGTGGTGCAATCACGAATGAGGCGTCTCTTCGTTTTCCGACACATTTATCTAACGTACGGGGGCATCTGGGGGATTCACGGGTTGTAGAGGATGATGATTGTCTCGGTTATACCCTCCTCGATATCCCTGTCGATTGTCATAATTCCTGCGTTCATTCTAGTGATTCTGTTGAATATTTTGACGTGGTCGATTTTCATAGAAATATGTGAACTCTTCAAATTCAGTCAAAACAGCTCATTGACTCCTTCGTTTCCCATGGTCCACGACCTCGTAGAGTCATGTTAAGAGGAGTGAGGTAGTGCAGAATAATTATTGAGACCAAATCACTGAGGTTGATCAGGAATAAATTTATAATCTGTGAATATCATTTGATTAGCCCCTTGTGCTAGTTCCCTAATTCTTGTGTTTCTTGCAGTTACTTCTCTCAAGATACAGAGTATTCTAACAAGTGTCCCTTTTGACGAACTCCTTCTATACCACCCATTTCAAGAAACTGTATTGTCTCTCTCTATCACCGTCAGTGTTCCGCTGTACCGGACCCAATTAGACAAATCTAGTCGTCCTGCATAATATATGAGGGACTTTTCAAAGAATTCATTTGTTCTGGTGAAGAAGTTTGGATACCCCATGAATTCTCCTATAACTTTAAAGACAGAATTTACAGCTCGTCCTCTCTGATGGTTGTTCCATTTTTCATAGTCTATATGGTTGGTATAAGTGATAGTTTGTCTCGATTCATCTCTGGATTGGCTCGCTTTCACTAGTGTCATTTTCTTGACCACAGTTGTTAGGCCATTCGACATAGTAACCCCATCAAATAAATGTAATTAGAACTTTTTTTATCAATTATTCTGATAGGACTATATAATATATAGTACAAGGTGGATTGATAAGGTGTAAACACTTCCACCCGCCCGTCATAGATAAAGTGATCGAAAACTTTACTCCAGTTAAATATGCCGCTAGGTTCGCTGCCTACCCTATAGAGGATAAGAAATGTTAATATTTATATGTGATTTAAATGTAATTTGATTTAAATTATTAAGGTTTTCAACTTTTTTTGTAGAAATGCGTTATAATATGGTATACCTATAATGTATGAGTTATGATATATTTAATAATACATATAAATATATAATATAATAATGTAAAATAGCTATTTTTGTAAAATGTAATAATTACAAAAATAATTAAAAAATTATTAATAATAATGTAAAATACAATTAATGCATTGAAATCCAAGCCCTAGTAATAATATATGTAATTTTGTCCAATGTATGTACCGACTACCGATTAGATTCACTTTTCTACTATAATGTGGTAAAATTAATAATGAGGTATATTTCTATTTTAGATTAGGGTATCAAAAATTACAATTGGACATCAGTATAATATGCTATACCTATGTTATTACTAATTTTTATTTTTTTTTTAACTGATTAGTATTTGGAAATATGAAACAATAACACAATAGTTAATATTTCAAACTACAATTTGTCTACAAAGGTACCTCAGGTGGATAAAATCTGGATGGATACTTTTTACCTTCATAACACTTTCGGTCATTATGCAAACCAGTATTACACCCAGGAACAAAACATAAATTAGGCATTTTATAATGTTCTAAATTTATATTAACAAAATAATAAAAATTAAATGAAAATTTAGTATAGTGTGACGATTTTTCATTAATTAATAATTTTGATGTTGATACAAAAGAATTAATGCAAGCACCAATTCCTCGTATTTTGTATTTATTTGTGATCCTACTATATTGTTTTCTTTACCACCAATTTAACCAATCAGAAAGCAAATTGTGACTCCAGGAATAGTTCATAAATAATAGACATTTTGTATTGTGGTTAAAAAAATATAATTTATTCATATTTTAACAAATACAGTGGTAATTTATTGTGTTTTGCTTAAATTTTCTTTAAATCTTGCATATGAAGCTATGTATTTTTGCTCCTTTATCGGGTAGGCAACGCGATCTAGTGGTGAGCTAAACTGGAGTAATATTTTCAATCAACTAATAAGCCAAGTGTTTACACCTTATCAATCCACCTTGATATAGTATATATAATATATAAGAGCAAATGTGTCAAACGTTCTATGTGCCAAAGGCAATAATCCTGTATGTGTTCCAAGTGCCAATTCGATTTATTACTAGTTCAAAATTGCGTTCATAGATGGCGTTCGTTCCATGTGGTATGCATATTGTCACATGTGCGTTCTATGTGCCTTGCGCGAATTCAATTATTTTATGATAATTGATAACAATAATGTTATGATATAATCCGTTGTCATTATTCAAAACTACTGATACTGATGTTAATGTAATCGTTATTTCGTTCTATTTTAAAATTACATAAATTATTACCAATATTATGGAGACTTAAAGTGTAAATTTACGAAGTGGTAAGAAAAAAAGAAATGAACAGACTAAACAAAGAATAAATGGTAAATCGTATGTGACGAGGAGAAATCATATAATTCAGGCAACCCGAAACCATTAATCGAAGTTAGTACCTAATTAATATAATAGTTAAGTATTATTCATAAAACGTACTAACAGTACTTTTATTATATTCTATTAAAGCCGACTTGCAAATGCAAATATGACTGCAAAAGTATTTCGTGGGAATGGAAATTGAAAATTTTTAATGACTACCACCATTTAGCAAATGATAGTGAACAGGGTACCTACATTTTAGGACTAATTCAGGCCACCGAAATTAATAGACGTCGTCATGGTAAATACTCTGATCCTTCACAAAGTCATAAACAGTGCACAATAAAATATACAATTCCAAATGATGAAGGAGGAGTTAGTCAGGTATGCAAAACTACATTTCAAAATATTCTCGGTATAAAACATAGATTTCTGCAAACTTTACAAACGAAAAAAAAAGAAGGCTTATCAGTTTATAAAGATGATCGGTCAGATAATGCTAAACGTACAAGTTTTAGTAGTGATAATAGGCAACAAATCATTGACCATGTGAACAGTTTTCCTAGAGATATTAGTCATTATGGTCGTTCTAAATCCGAAAAAGAGTACTTAAGTCCAAACCTAAATTACAGCAGATTGTTTTTGGCATTTAAAAATAAATATCCAAATACTAAAGTCAGTTACGCGTATTATAAAAAAGTCTTTAAGAAACAGTTTTCTAATCTATCATTTCGCCGACTGCGTGTAGACACTTGTAGGACATGCAATATGTTAAACCTTAAAGTACTTGCTAAAAACGAGTTCAGTGAAATATCACAAATACAATTGAACAAACATCACAATCAGTATAAAATGTCTATGAACTTAATGGCTACTGATATGGCAAATGCAAAACTTCCAAATTATGAACTTTCAGTTATTGCTATGGATCTTCAACAAGTTTTACCTGTGCCTACACTTACTCATAGTAATATGTATTACAGCCGTCAACTTAGTTGTTATAACTTTGGAATACATCTCGGTGATAACAATACAGCCTTTATGTGTATGTGGGATGAAAGTATTGCGTATCGTGGAAGTTCGGAAATCGCTTCTTGTCTTTTTGAAGTCATTAATAAAAATGATAATATGATAAATCGTAAAAAACTAATTTTATGGTCTGACAATTGTGCTGGTCAAAATGAAAATAAAACATTATTAGTTTTTATGCTATTTTTAGTTAATATGGGAATTTTCGACGAGATTGTGGTCACTCGTTTTTAGCTTGCGATCGTGATTTTGCTATAATCGAAAAAAGACGTCGAGTGTGTACAAATTTTCGCTCCTTCTGATTTGCAAAAGATGGTAAGAACAGCAAAGTTAATAAATCCATTTCAAGTGATTCCGATGGATGAAAACCACTTTTTTTTCATTTAAAGATATTGCTAATAATTTTCTGAACACTACCAAGTTACCAATTTCTACATGTTCAATGATTAAAGTTTCGTCTTTGACTCCCGAAAAAGTCTATTATAAAAAAACATTTTCTGATGAAGAACATTGGAAAGATTTTGATGTTTTTAAAAGAAATGCTACTACAAAACAACTTAAAAATCAGAAATTAATACCTATTCCGAAACCCACATTGTCGTCAGAGAAGAAAAAAGATCTTCTGGCCATGATTCCTTATCTACCCGAAGAGCATTGAAACTTTTATAAAAATATTACGTCCTGAAATTCTTTGACTGTTGTTATTATGTTTAACCAAGAGTTTTCTTTAAATTGTAATTAGATTTGTTAATTTATTATGTCTATTATTTGTTATATTCTGAAGTGAAGGAAATATGTTTATTTTACGTTAAAGTCGTAATTTTGTTATATTAATATAATAAAGAATAATTATCTGTTATTTCCAAAAAAATATTGTTACTTGGAACAATAATCACAACATTTGGCACTTGGAGTTTTAATATTATATGATTTGGCACTTGGAACTGTCATTAGCAAATGTTTAATTGTAACTAATATTAAATGATAATTATAATAATTGAACTTAACCAGGCTATAAATGTTGTGTAAATATATAACATATATTTTTACACAATATTATAATATATTATATTGAACGTTGTATTGTTTTTTGTGTTTCCTGAACATTTTGGTTTTTGGCACATAGAACGTTTGACACATTCGCTTCATTATTTAATTATATTCTCTAAATCTCCAACTCATTAAGGTAAAAAATCTTCCTTCCTATCTTTTTTAATTCTCTTTCTTTTTCCTTTATTCCTATGATCAAAAAATAAGGATCTAACCCTGTATCATTTATTTTCTTAAACAGGGCCCGCGGATTTATTGTGGGTCTATTCAATAGTTTTTCGAAATCCGATTTCGATAGGATTGGGTTATGCCTGAGAACGCATCAAATAATCACTGTTTGGGATGAAAGCGGACTGTATGAAATTGAAAGAAAAAAAAATAAAAATAAAACAACTTATGTTTGTTGATAAATTACCGCAATGGTGTAATACTATTGATTAATAATTAAATATAAAACAAAATAATAAAACCAATAGAATGGTTAAAAATCAATAGGTATATATGTATAAGTGGGCACAAAAGTATGCCGGCCGACAGAGGGACTAATTCTATCTTATAAATAATATTAAAATGACTACCAACAATATAAATACGGTAGATAATATAGGTATAGATATATAAAACAATAATAAAATAACGATACGTGAAGGTGGTGATAGTCGAATTATGATCGTGATTGGTAGATGGCAAAGGGTGAATGGTATGTATGGTGTGGTAATCGAGTAGTTGGTGGTGTCAAACGGTTGACAACGATGACCGGTCAATATATTATGTCCGCAAAAATCTCCTATACAAAATATCTTTAATACAAATATTTCCCATGAAAATGTTTTAATATTTAAAAATATGTTATTGTAATCATAACACATTATTTTTAAAGTTATATGTTATTATTATTATTATTTATTACAAGGACACAATAAGTAATTTATTATAATATAATCAACTGTATTATATATACAGTGATTTTTACGTGTATATAATAATATTTTCCACAAAAACAGAAAATAAAAACTTATCACAAAATTAATATTACAATTTAATATTATTTAAAATTATAATTTAAGGTTGTGGACGATTGGGTGATATAATAAAATTAAACAAAATTAAATATAATGAGTAGGTGACTAATGTAATAAAAATTAAAATAATTAAAATAAATGAATAAAAAATCAAATCAAGATATGTTAAAATTTAAGATTTTTAAGATTGCAAGTCCACTGTTAAACGCATGATGATGCCAACCTTCAACCTTGTTATTGATCCGTGGTTGATGTTTAAGAACTGAATCATAACAGTTCCAAATGAAAAAATCAAACTGTGGTGAGCGTCTCCGATTGTTATGATTTGTCACCCAATTCACGTATTTTCAAGATAATTAATTATTGGAGATAATAGTTCTTCATTTTTCAAAAAATAAGTTGAAACTATAAGTTATTCAAAAGTCCGAATAAAATTAATTATTAGAATAAACGCCAAAGCACTCAACGATCATTATGAGATATTTTGACCTGGAACTCTCCTTTCTAGTCATTGAGAAACCTATCGGAATAAAATTGAGATAAAAGAATATTAGAAAGAACATTGTATATCTTTCTTTTGGGAAGGTCAGACCAATGAAATGATAAAGATTTTAATAATTTATCAAATGGCTATCTACCCTCTCTTACGAAAGGTTGCAGTTCATATGGCAGTCCTTCAGATAGTAATGCCCATTGACTGGTTTGTCTGTAATTATCTTTTATTTTCATAAAAGTTAGATCATCAGCTAATAGTTTGGCATAATTTGAATCAATAACATTAGGAAGTCCACATTGAGTCTTAAGAGCTAAAAGAGTAAAAGACTTTATTCATACATGGTGAATGGATGTCCCCATAACCTGAATAACCCGAAGATAGTCCCAACCTGTTCACTTTTGCAAATAAACTAACTAAATTAACTCATATGAGATACGTTGGTGAAATAATTGAGCATCCCATTTCTTATCTTCAACTGACCAAATGATATACCGACAAAAATTTTCAGCAGAGTCCCGTTTATACTTGGATCAACATCCGAGCTCAAGCCATCTCAAAACACACATAGGCATTAGCAATTTAATGGTTTCATACGCAACATTTCCATTGTCCTTTAAAGCTGATCCCTCCAATATTTATTTACATTTGCATTTTTTGACTTGTTTTTATTATTTGTATTATTTTGATTATGGTTATCCATATTTAAATGTTTAACTTTGTTGGTTGATAAGTTTCGTACGGGTTACGAAATCGATGATCATCTGGGGCACACAACATGGTATAACATTCCTGACAACATTTGGCAGGTTTTACTCTTCTCTTCTTCCTTGCAACATAACCACTTAATACAGTTAAAGCATTTTCATTTATTTGGAGAGCAGTATAGTTATGATCGAATTATTGACTGGTATTTCATTAACATTGTCGAGTATGTCATTAATTTTATTTTTTGTTATTATATATGATATAGGTGTCAATGAATAAATAAACATATAAATATCATACAATAAATATGCATTTTATTTAAATCAATAAATTTGTACGATATGGCTACATAGTACATAACATAATAATTGGTATATGATTCTAAAACAGGTTTTTTTTAATAATCTATACAATATAACATTAAACATATTATGTTGACATGCAGATTATCAACATTTTAACAACAATTAATACATTTAAATTAAATTTAAATGTAAATTTGACGCGTTACCTTTTGTTGTTATGGTGTGGTGGTGAGGTAGCAGTGGTGTTGGTGAACGGTGAAATGGTAATAGGGGAAAGGATATGGAGGAAGTGAAAAAAAACAACACTTGGGTTTCGGTAGGAAAACGAACGCAAGGTTCTATTTATCTCGATTTAGAAAGTCGTAAAAATAAACAAAAACACTGTTGGTTTTAACAAAAAATATGCAAGTTGAAAAAGGGACACGGTACGGCGGTGCGTGAGCCAAATTCGCGTACGTTGCGGTGGGTAAGACTAATTAGCCTCGGTCCGGTTCACGGTCACGTCGAGTTCGACGTTCCGGACGCGCTTCGTCACGCGTCGATGTTGTCCGCCGTCGACTAGTGGTTTAAAAAGAGAGGCCATTGCGTGGGGCCGCGTCAAATTCCTCCACCAAACTTCCAGTGATTGTGGTTGTCCAGCAGTGTTGGGCAAATCGTAATCTGATTAATGATTAAAGATTACGATTATAATTTGTAGTCGTTAATCATAATATAAATTAATGTAATCAATAATTACAATGACAAATTATTTCAAATGATTAAAGTCATAATGTAATCGTAATATTGATTACGATTACAAATTTTTTTAATTTGTAATCATGACTAAATTTTAATGATTAATGATTAATGATATTTCAATGACTATTTGGACTGAATAACAGGTATTTAAATTTTAAAAATTTAAAAAAGATACAGCTAGTTTATTGATCATTGTAGTGCACTTCATATGTACCTATTATACTTATTGATTAATGATAACCTATATTTTTTAGGATATTGTAAAAATATAACAAAATAAATAAGAAGTAAATTTAACAATGATAAATGCAATTTTCAAATATTATAGAAAAAAATAACAATTAACAATACAAAATCATATTTTTTAATAATAAACTAAATATAAACATAAATTATAATAATTATGCCATAGTATTATAATAAGAATAACAATGAAAATATGTAATAATAACTAATAATAACAATTATAAATAATGTAAAAATCATAACATTTTTATAGTATATTTGCTTTTAATACAACGCGTTTTTCAAATAATTGCTCGGATAATTTATGACTTCTAGATTGATTTATCATTGTTGCAATTAATGAAAAAAGTCTTTCCACAGGTGCTGACGACGGAAGTGGACTATTGTATCGAATAAAAACTTGTTTAATAATAGGATACTTTTCGAGATTATTTAGATTGTTTTCTTCATCTGACAAGAAATGTAGAACTTCTAATTCTGATTTTGTCGTACCAGTTGATGCCGAAGAAGAAGATCCGAAGTCAAAAAAGTAGTCCGTTGTTTGATTTATGATTGGTGATTTTTCTGAATGAAGTGGCGTGTTTTGTGCACTAATCACGTCATTAGCTGCTTTTTTGAAAAAGTGAATGAGCTTATCGTGATTTTCTATTTTCACACATGTTAACCAACGTTTTTTAAAACGCGGATATGAGAATGCTGATATTGAAGCATTAACAGATTCAAGAGAAGAAAAATTTAAATAATTTTCAAATCTTTTATCAATACTTTTTAATATTGCATCAATTATAGGTTTGCAGTATAACTAGATACGTTCAGGTTTAGCTAACGTTTCAATTTTTCTTCTTAATGCCAGAAGACATGGTAGTACTACACCATAATAAGTATTTGTTTCACATTGCATTATATCCAAAGCTTCAGCCATTGGCGCTGTGCATAATAAATGTTGTTCAATATAATCAAAATCTTGTTCCCGCAAACAGTTTTTTTTATTTATATCTAAAGCATTATTTAAAGGCCCGCGTTTCTCCGGGCCTACTTAATGTATGTCCTAATATATTTTGTATAATTTCGGCTGATTTTGGCCGTCCAGCTAAATTCCAAAGAATATTACATTTATTAATTACTGAAACGTGTACTAATGACAATTCATAAGAGTTATTTATAACTTTATTTATATCTGCTGTTACACATAAATTAAGAGTATGTGCGAAACATCTAAAATGCATTGGTAATATGCTTCCTATATCTAAATCTGGCCCATGTACGTCACATTGAAATTGATTACTTTCGTTTGATTCTAAATTAAATTCTGAGGTATCAATATTATCAACTGAATTTTCCTCTTCGATAAAAATTATATTTGTTCTCTTTACTCCAAACATTTTGAATGCTCTAACAAAATTATTCCCATTATCAGTAACTGTTGCGATAATTTTAGAAGGATTTAAGTTGAATTCCAAATGTATTTCATTAATTAGATCAGAAATTCTATCGTAAGTATGACTTCCTTTGAAACGACGACAAGCTAAAGCCTTTGATACCCGTTTTAAACCAGTTGATGAAATCCAGTGACACGTTACCCCTAGAAAACTCCTCTTTTTCCCAGACCAAATATCTACAGTAGTACACACAAATTGTGCATCTTTTAAGTTTTCATTTAATTCGATTTTATTTTTTTTATAATAAGTATCAATTTTTTGACAAAGAGATCGTCGGCTTAAAATATGAAGTCCGAAATTGGGTATATTTAAAGTATCAAATATTTTTATGAAATACGGGTCTTCTACGCATCTCAAAGGAACCATTGAATGTAAAAAAAAATTCATAATTTCACTTTCGAAGTTCTCTTGTGTTGTTTTAATTTTTAATTGCTTAACAAAAGTTTTAATTTTTTTATTTTGTGGTCCAATTGATGTCAAATGATTTTTATATTCTTCAGCTGCATCATTGCCATGTCGACGTTTTAAATGTGTAACAAAATTAGAAGACGAATTTCCATAACCTTTAAGTTCAACAATTTTTGGCTCACTTTTTACGCATTGAACCACCGTTTTACTTTCAGACGCACATGATTTTTCAGGTAAAAATTTAAAAAAAAATACCATCAATGATCATCGAAGTGGTGGTGGAGAATCTGGAGATGATGCATTTTAGATTCTGAACGAAGTGAAGAATGTATTGATTTTACTTTGATGTGTGTTTTTTTTTTTTTGTGTCTGACGACAACATTTGGAGCAGTAATCATGCTCCGATTTTGACTTCAGCCTCTCTTTGAATAGGAAAATTCATCTAGTTGGTACTTTGGGGGGGGGGGGGGGTCAAAAGTAAACATTTTCAAATAGTTTTCAAAAAAATCGAGAAAAACAAAAAAAAAATGACAGAAAAATGGCAATTTTACGGAAAAACCACTTTTCGACAAAATCGATTTTTTGATTTTGCTGTAATTCAAAAACGAATTATTATAAATACTTGAAATTTTCACCAAATGTTTATATTATGGTTATCTCTTTACAGTTAAATTTTCAAAATATTTTGACCATTTTTAAGCTACTAATAGACAATTGAAATTTTCGACTTTTCTAAGTTTTTTTTTCTTCAAATGCCGATAAAAAATTTTTGGGTGGCCAGAAAATCTTGAAAATTTAATACAAGGTTTCTTATAAGTTGTTCTTAAAGTGATAAAAAAAAATCCGAAATCGTTTGAACTTACATTTTATTATAATACCTATAGTATAATATGGTGTGATATGGCTCAACAGTGATTCAATTTGATGCGTTTCGGTTGTCCTTTCCTGTAGTTGATCTGGTCAGATTTATTTATATATTTGTTATGTATAATCCTTTTTAAGTTATTAAATCACAAAAATGTATTAGTTTTTAAGATCAATATATTATATTACATTAGAGTGGGTCGACCTGGTAAGGACTATTTGTATTGTTATTATTTTATATATGTGTATACGGAATACAGTCCATTATTATTAAAATATTATATTGCACGTATTATATTATTCAATCAGACAACGTATAAAACCGCCGTACGGCGTACACACGTGTGGATATACGCGTTTACAACACATCTAAATTAAAATCTTTACATCGTAAAATACTAAAATTTATATGATGAATAATGGATAATGCTCGTCGTCTTTGATTATTTAATTTTTGTCTTTTGACATTTTTTAAAAAAGTCTTACCAAACATATCTGTTACAAATTAATAATATATTATTCAAATAAATATAAAGTATTATAATATTTACTTTATTTATTTTAAAAATTATCTAGTAAATTATATATTATGCATTATTTAATATTAGGTACCTATGTATTTATTAAATAACTGTATTACTTGGACTTTTATTCATAATATTTACACCAGAGGCGGAACTTAGATTTTCTACGCCCGGGAAAAATATTAAAATTATGCCCAAACATAGACCAAGACTGAATAACCTTCCCTACAATTGTTTTTTAATAATTGGAATTCAAATGACAAAAATACTACGTACTTATTGACACACATAATAATGTTTACTAATAAATAATAATAATCTAATAATAGATAAAGACAATTCAAATAGGATAATAATTTTTATAGTTTATACCTATATTATTTCAGTTATTTTTTTATAATCATTATCATTATCGTCGTCGTCGTCGATGTTATCAGCGTCTATGACGTTGTCGTTGTCGTCGTCCATCTCACTTATCTCACTTATTATGTACAGTATATTTTCTAGAAATGCATCCAAATATTATCACATTTTATAATAATATTAACGTATAGTTTAAAAATTATTAATTAATTATTAAGTAACAACTCGTAAATATGGTTGCCATAGAGTTCCTTCACAAGTTATAAAAAAAAAGTAAAAGTGACTATAATTAACACTCCTGCAGCAGACATTTAAATTTATATATAAAAGAGGAATGTAATGCTGTAGTTGGAATCTTCTAATTTCTTAAGTCATGCAAGGGGGTTTAACCCTCTCCACCTCATTGACAACTTTTAAATATTTGTACTTATACAGTATACCCAGAGGAGGAACTTAGATTTTTTACGCCCGGGAAAAATATTAAAATTATGCCCAAACATAGACCAAGACTGAAATAACCTTCCCTACAATTGTTTTTTAATAATTGGAATTCAAATGACAAAAATACTACGTACTTATTGACACACATAATAATGTTAACTAATAAAGTTAAAAATATCAAGCTACTTAGCTACAAGCTTATATTTTTTATTCTATTGTGAAATTTGGAATTTAATATAAAATAGAGTATTATATTGTTTAGACTAGGGCCACTCGTCAGTTGTGTGCCCGTGGCGGTTGCACACCTTGCCTATACCCAGTATTTACGCCAATAAGCATCAATACATGCTTAGTTTCACTCAGAATCTTAATTATTATAGTATTAGTATATACCTATACCAGTATTCTACGCGTATACTTAAACGAATCTAATCATAATCTTACCGTTAGTTAGAATGATGATCGATAACCGGCAAAATGGTGAATCCCGAATTTTATTATACAAAAAAATAATAACATAATACAACGACCATGAACTATATAAAATAATAATCTATTTTCCATGATAACGACATAAGTATTAAGTAATATAAATGAGATTAATTTTTTACTATAATCGATTACAATATATATATTTTTTATTATATTTATATATTTTATTCATAATATTATACTTACGTTATTTTTAATTTTTATTATTTTTATTATGTAAGTTAATATAATAGGTATATGTATATCACCAAATCTTAAACAAATTAGGTGAAATAAAAATAGTTTTTTTAACTTCTAACATCAAAAATTAAATTAAGGCCAACAAAAAAATTACGTACACTAAAATTTTACGCCCTGGGATCTATCCCCGGCTTTACCCCCCTAGTTCCGCCACTGCTTATGTATGGTCCGTAAGTATTCTTTTTAATTAAATGCTATAGCTGCAGCTTCAACCCTAGCATTATACGCGTTTCTTTGTGACATATTAATTCGTTTCCCCTCAATATACTTATTTATCACACTATTCACACTGTTTAACTGTTCGCATACATTATTGTCTACGTCAGTCATTAAGCTACTAGAATTAGCAACTAAACGATTTACTGCATTTATTATTTCTATTATCATGCCACTTTCAGCTTGTACAACTAAATTTTGTTCCAAAACAGTATTTTCTTGACAAAAATACGAAGCGCACTTTGTATGTTGTCCTAATTCATGGTATGGACTGTTATAAATATCTTTGCCTAAGTCTGGAAAATAAAATAATTTTTATTTGGTTCTTATAAGTAATTATTTGATATTATTCATTGTGTGTTGGAAAATGTAGTGATGTATTATCTATATAATATATTATATAGATAATAGGATATAATAAATATTAAGTACAAAGTAAAAATAACTAATAAGTTATATTAGTAGGTACCTACCTGATATTTGTTGACATAGGGTTTATTTTCATTCTTTTATTTATTTATTTATATTTACGGGTCTAGCCCTTTGTAAAAACAAAGTTAGATATTTACAGATTTACAATTAAATTCTAGTTATAAGTACTAGATAACAAAAAAAAAACATTATAATTATAAAGATATACATATTACATAGGTATGGTATAAGCATTAACAGAGGCGGAAAGCGTCAACATTGGAAAGAGACATTAATCTTGTGATAGGTTCATTCGCTAAATAATTAGAGGTGTAAGAAGGAATGTAGAAAGGAGCATTATTTCGAGAAAAACGTTGAGGTACTCTAAAATTAATAAGGCTTAAAAGGTAAGGCGAATCATATGATCTACCTAATATTTCAAAATTTGTCTTTCCCAATAATGTTTATTTCTCTGTAGATGGTGTTTTTAATGGTCTGTCTGCTCTCAATGAAAATTGGTCAGTAGGTCCTGATGGAATTTGTGGTGAATTTTTATATCAAATAAGGTCAATCATTGCATTTCCACTATTCTCTCTTTTTCGGCGTTCACTGGATGAAGGTATTTTTCCCTCAATATTGAAGTTGAGTAATGTTACACCAATTCCTAAATCAGGTAATTTATCTAGTGCATTGAATTATAGACCGATTTCAATACAGTCACATATCTCAAAACTATTTGAATCTCTAAATTTAAAATGCATTCAACCAATGGTTAATGGAATTTTGATGGAAGAGTAACATGGTTTCCGCCCGGGTCGTTCTACACTTACATGTAATCTTGTATTTACCTCATAAGTTTATGGGTAATCGGAATAAAAATCCCCAGATTACAATATTACTCACGACCACAATATAAAATGATTTTAATATTTAATTACAAATAGGTAAAAAATATGTAGGTAATTACAAATAAGTATACTATATACCTATTATATTTTTCAGTCAAAAAATAAAAAAATCAATATATTATAATATTTGGTACCTATAAATAATTTTAAATAAATTCTGTATTAAAAAAAATAAATAGTAATAAAAAAATATGTAATTACAAATAAGTATACTATATATTATAGTTTTCAGTCAAAAAATAAAAAAATCAATATATTATATAATATTTGGTACCTATAAATAATTTTAAATAAATTCTGTATTAAAAAAAAAAAAAAATAGTAATAAAAAAATATGTAACTACAAATAAGTATACTATATATTATTATAGTTTTCAGTCAAAAAATAAAAATCAATATATTATATAATATTTGGTACCTATAAATAATTTTAAATAATACTAAATAAATAAATGTTAAAAGTGTAATAAATGTTACTTTTTAACTTATTTTATATAATATCAAAGGTACACACTACACCACATAATGATATAACAATTACTGTAACATTTGAAGTTCTCATATCTATACAATATGGTCAAAATGTTATATAAGATGTAATATTTTATTTTATTTCAGGCTATTATATAATATATATATATGTATAAGTCAATTTTATTCAAACATTTAAATTAAGTTAATTTTCGTCCAAAGAATAATGCAAATTTTTTAATGAGATTTTTAGAAAAGTAGGTTTATGATAGCTAGTTAAAACTTAATGTATTATACAAATAAAAATAATTAATAGAAATTAATTTAATGCAATAATGTAATCTGGGGATTTTTTTCCGGAGTCGTTCGTCAGGGGATTTTTTTTCCCGGGGATTTTTATTCCGGGATTCAAGTTTATGATGCCTTTAAAAACCATGGTCAGGTTGATGTCATTTATACTGACTTTAAAAAGGCATTTGATTCGGTGAATCATGAACTATTAATTCGTGTGCTTAGAAATTCAGGATTTTGTGAACCTCTCATAACTTGGTTTTCTTCTTATCTTTTGGTAACGAATAGCTTTTACTATTCCAGTTCGAAACCGCATTGCATTTTGAATTATAAATTTGCGTAAATTGATAGGATAACAAGTTTTTTTTCAATAGCTGCTACCCACTGTACCATGCATCAACCAAAACCTCCTATAGATATCCAAAAATATAACCTCGTGATAAATTATCTATTTTACAATAATAAGATGTTAAATATGTTGTTTATTTCAACATCTACAATTAACATTAATGCGATTTACCTCATTGTATAATAGATCAACTTATACATCCTTCAGATATCTATTGGAAGATTTCGATATAACATTCTACAATAACATCCATTTAACAATAATATTAGGATATTAAATATATGAAATTTGCGTTAAATAAAAACATCTGTATAATGTATCATCGATGTTATCCAAAAACAGTAAAAACTGATGTCAAAAATAACATCTATGGGTTGTTAACACGTTCAATGCTGCAGCCTATTATTTGCCGTGCAGTTGCCATCATATATATATCATCGTAACGAATTTCCGCCCGGCCAACTATATATATACAATATAGTCGTCGACATCGCGGCCACCGGCCGAAATGAGCTATTATTGTAAATTGTAATACATAATATGTTAATTTGTCATGTATCTATTTCTGTTACACTCTGGATATCATTTTATAACCTATACATATATATTTTCTTATAATTTATAAATAATATAATATTATATTATTTTATATTATCAACGAGTCGCGGTGCATTGGTGCATAGAGATGAAAATCATTCATTGTAAAAACTAAAAACTATAATAAATATACTTGGTTAGGTTATAATGGTCTTATAATGTATAAGTAATATTTTAATCAAAAACTTCTAAATTATTAAATTGATTATAGACGACGATAGTCGATAATATTTAGTATAATATATAAATATATACGTTATACTATAGTAGGGGCCTCCGCCGCTTCCGCTAGTTTTCCGAGCGGAAGGTGCACGGTTCGCGACATTTTCGCGCGTCGGTGCCGAACGTGTTGTGATAGAAACACCAACTGTCGTTACGCGGGCGTGATTTCGAACGCGAGCGTGATCGACGGGACGTTGATTGCGTGGTCGAGCGCGAAGTGCGGTGTTGATTTGCCTGTACTGTAGCTAGCGCGGCGATTTGAGTAGTAAGCGCTAGAATTGAATTTTCGATCGCTCTAAAGCGATCCGTATCGACGTAGGTGGACACTGAGGCGATGTTGTGACTCGTTGTCGCGTCCATAATTCGATCGGCTCGCTCGGCGACGGAGTCCAAATCGCCGTCGAGACTAATGACGACGGTGCGAATAGCGGGAGGCAGCTTCTGAAGCCAGAATTCCTTCAGAGCTTTTTCTCCGATGCCGTCGGTGGGTCCACTTCGCATTTCACGCAGCAATTGTGACGGGCGACGGTCGCCCAAACCTCCGGGTTGAACGATTGACCGGAATGGAGCTGCGGGTGGAACGACGTATGCCGCGATTAGTCGGCTTCTTATGGTGTCATAACTAGCTTCCGGGCCTAGTAAGTCCGCTACGGTGCGAATCCCGTCTTCGTCCAGCGAGGCGACCACGTGGTTGACGCGAGATAGGTCGGATTTGATGCGTTGGTTGTGGAATATGGCCTCGGCGTGCACGAACCATTGCTCGGGCGCGTGACGCCAAAAAGTAGGTAGGCGCATGGTGGATAATGCCGCAACGGCCACCCGGTGGTGGAGGTGTCGTTAAATTTGAGTTGACGTTTTCGGTCGTCAACATATCTATGCGAGATTGCTGGTCGGAAGTGACATCGCTCGCGACGGGTAACGGACGTACGGAAAAAGCGCACTCGCGAATTATACACTAAAAAACGGCGGATGCGAAAGCGGAACGCGAACTGCGAAAGGAAAGAACTGAACTTAGGTCACCAATTTGGTGTAGATAAACGCGGGCGAGGTACGGATAAGTTTCCCCCGCGATTATCACCAATGTCTTTCCCGTTGCGGGTATCAGAAGGTTCTTAATACTAAAATAAATCGTAAGACGTTTTGTACTTTAAACGACAAGTTTTTATTAAGAACGATTTTCTAGTTCGTCGTTGCAACGGAGTCGTGGTCGTGCGCGTCGGCGTTAAGGTGATGTCGTGACGACGGGCGACGTAAGAGAGAGCGGCTCGAAGTCGGCGAGTATAAGGCGGCGTAGGCCAATAAGGGCGAGTTATTAATATTATGTTGTACATGTACATTTAATAAGGAAAACGAGTAGGGAAATACAATTCAAAAATACGCACGAACGACGGTTGACAATGACTCGACAATAAGGAACATATTATAACGTATTAGTACAATAATAATTACGAAAAAGTACAAATGGTTAGGAACGAGGTTACGGTAACATAAAAATCATATACGATACAATAATTGATAATAATTACAACAACATAGACAGATGATACGAGATAGTGTGGGACCAGGTCACCACATAATTAAAAAATTATCTTTATACAACACTGGTTCTAAATAATGAAAAGCTAATATTAAAAATGTTTCTGTTTCGCGGAATAAGTTCTTGTAGCTCCTGCTGATTTTCAATATTTCGCATTCTTTTGTTCATCCATAAACCTATATGTATTAAAAAGTAGGTTCCAATAAATAGGGATGCGCAAACCACGGCTATATCGATATATCGATATATATTTTTTACCACAAATGTAATATTACATTTGTAATGTATTGTACGACAGTCGACATCATAGGCGTGCCCAGGAATTTTGTATGGGGTGGCCATGAAGAAAATTCAGCCGCTTTCCCTTATATGAGCCTAAGCAAATCTAACCTAACCTCAATCTAAAAAAGGATAAATTTAATGCAAAACATCAATTCATAAAAATTTATATTGATTAAATGTTGTGTTTCACAAAATGTTGATATATTTTTACAATAAAGTATATACCTATATACCTAATGGGTAGTAACCTACATGGCTACATTAGAACATAAAAAATAAAATAAAAATGTTACATCACTAAACGTAAAATAAATTTATTTAATTTTAGTTTAGATTTTACTATTTTAGTCAATAATCAATAATTTAATATTTAGTTATAAAAAATATTCATATTAATATATATATATATTCATAAAAAAAGTGAGAAAGCTGTTGAAAGCGGGTAGTTTTTCGTCATTTTTTCGTGCGTTAAGACCAATAAGCGAAAGAAAAATTCACCCAGTACCAAAAGTCCGATTTTAATTTAAAAAACATATTTGAATTCCTTATTCTCTTTTCTAAGTTATGTAGGAAATGGATTTTCGATTTTTTTTTTTTAAGTAATACTAAAGTAATGTAAATTTTGAAAAAAGAATTATATATAAATATTATTCATTTGTTACTATATATTAATTAAACAAAACAAAAAATCCAAAATCCATTTCCTACATAACCTAGTATAGAGAATAAGGAATTCAAATATGTTTTTAAAATTAAAATCGGACTTTTGCTACTGGGTGAATTTTTCTTCCTCTTTTTGGGATTTTCATGTAAAAACTTTTTTTATCGTAAAATGTAGTGACATGTGACTGCGCGTATGTACGATACTGATTTCCAAGAATCTTAACCATAGTTTATCTTTAATTACACAAAGCGTTCGGGGAACTCACGCACACTAATGATCAGTTACAACACACACAGTTACACGTAACTCACAATGGATATCGAATATTGCCTAAATACAACCCCTTAAAAATGGTTCGCTTTCAACAGCCTTAAATAATTTATCATATAATCATTCGGTATTTATAAATAAATCGCAAAAAAATTATACACAACATTAGCTAATACATATAATAATTTATATTTATTTATAAATACCGAATGAATGAATGATACATTATTTAAATCATTTTCTTACCTTTTTTATGAATATATCATGTTAATATAAATATTTTTTATAATTAAATATTAAATTATTGATTATTTACTAAAACATTGAAAATACGAGATATTTAAGTGGCGGGCGTCAACTAAACATGTTTGGCGGGGGGATTATTTTCTTGGCGGGGGTCTACTAGACCAGTTCCTAAAAATGTTTTAATTATTCTAAGGTTTAATAATAAACAGAGAACATAAGAAATAAAAATATTATAATGGTAATCTTCTTTGTATAATACAGGGGTCAAAACTTTAAACTCTTCAATAACGCTATTGAAATCTACTGATTTGGTCATTTCTTGCTCAACGAATAAAAATAAAAGTGATTCTAATCGTTCTTGTGACATTGTTGACCGTAGTTTAGATTTGACAATGGATAATTTGGAGAAGGCCCGTTCACAACCACAACTTGTGACTTATTGGTTATTTAAAGTTGTTCATAGCGTTCATACCATCGTCCATCATACATTAACCTTAGCATATTGTCTGTATTATCATTTTTGCTAGAGCGCCTAATTTATTTTCTCTAATTTTTACTATTTGTAGCTTAAAATTTAAAAGAAGTCCCTGAATTAATAAAAGTTGTACAAAAAGCCACGAGCCACGGGGTGTGCCACGGCACACCTGGCACACCCTGTGCGCACGCCTATGGTCGACATGGTTACATAAATACGAATGAATTATTATAATATAATTTATACTTTTGTTATTTTAAAAATATAATATATTTATCATTTATGTTACAAAATATCTATTTTATTATTTTCAGTAATATTAAAATAAATCGACATTATAAAAATATCGATATTTTTACCACAATATCGACATATTGATAATATCGATATCATTAAACCATTTGTGCATCCTTACCCAGTGCTATTAAACATATTGCTAATAGCAATATAATTATTATTACGGTTATCATCAATGCCGTTTGTATCTCTATCTTTATCCAATTTGTTGTGATCTTTGTCCGTCAAGAAACTGAAACAAGAGTTTGAACAAGAGTTCAATTCAATTGTGAATTTTCAATTTGTAAATTTAAAATTTAACTACAAAAAAGACACATTTAGTCATATGGTTGTAGGACACTTTGTACGGTCACCCGGAAAAAATGAAAACCGCGGACAGATAGTACAAACTGTCCGCGGTTTCAGAAAGTAATAAAATGTATATAGCGGACAGTTTGTATACTATTTCAGGTAAACAAAAATATTGAGACATGAAATGTTGGACATAATTATTTTTTATTACAAAACACAGGTAGATAACTTTACTATGTTCATAAATAAATAATAATAATAATAATAATCAGGGCTAGGATTTGTATGCAATAAAAAATTGTAAAATATGAATTTTATTTACCAAAATATGCAAAAATATGCATTTATATTGTTATAAGATAAATACAAAAATATAGTTACAAAAAAAATATTTATTTATTGTTTTCAAGAAATCATCCTATAGGATGTAATATATTACATTAAATCTGCTATTTTCGATTAAAGATCATGTGTTAATAATTAATAATAAACAATTTTGAAACAAAATAAAGTAAAATAGTTCGGTTTTAAGAGAATTCATTTTTGATGAGATTTTTCTGTATTATATGTTTAGTATTATTAGTAGAGTAACGGTTGCCGTCTATCGGTATCGTACATTATTCCTTAAGTAGGGCACCCGCTGCCTAATATGCTGAGTGTGAGGAATGGCGAGCGCAGCTGATTGCTGACCTAGGGTTTTAGGCACACAGCCGCGGTGTATACTGCAATTATGACATAGGCGGTGTGTGAAGAGAGTGTGTGCGACACGGAGACAACAGGAACAACGACTCCGCAACGATCCGACGGCCCCATGAACGATCCACACTCACGGCACGTCATCATCTACCCGGATCGGTAAATCATTTAACACATTTATATATATACTAGTTTATATATATATATGCCTATATAATAACTACTATTACTTTTACATAAGAATTCTAATGATTCTATAATAATACACGTAATTTATACATTATACCTATGTGCTTTACTTTAATAAGGTAACCCTGATCTCTTAGTATTAATATTACACAGTACACACCGAGGTCGAGTCCCCGAGACCTCGTTAAAATAAACAGAACTTAAATCCGTAGGGTTCGAGAGACGAACGCCCGGTGAAGAGGGGACGTTACAATTGGTGGAGGCACCCGTCCCTGGAGTCCCGATTTTTAGAAATAGTTTTTCTGTAAATTTCGATTCTAAGGTACACCCCTTGTGTTGTAATATTAATATTTTTAGGTCAGGTGAATCTTATGTAAAGTCTTTGTCATTCCAAATTTCTCTTAATGTACGATAAATTTTATGTTAAACGAAATACGAATAATCAAATTGCAAAAGTAACAAATACAAATATATTATTTTTAAACAAAAATTTCAATACAGAAATAAATAAAATAAATTTAATAACTCTTTTACGATCAATCGAGGAGAACGATTTGGGAGATTTTTTCGAAAATTCTAAATTTGGGAAAATACCTTTTTCAGCTATATTTGTTAAGCAATTTACACTGTGTACATTATACGAGGTCAAAAGTCTAAGTAAAGAAGAATTTAATAAGCTATCGCCAGTAGAAAAAAAATTTGAATTTATTATTTCACAGAAAACAGTAGCATGGATACATTTGTTAGATAAACCCGAAGTAGTGGGCTTTTAAAAATTTTGTAATATTAATTGTGAAGAATCAGCAACACTGGTAGAGTTAAGAAATCTCGCTAAAGCAGCCGTAAACATTTTTAGAAGAGAACCTACTAAAAGTAGCGAAGAGAATAAAGAATCTGATGATAGTATAGATCTTACTTTTATAAAAGGCAATTTGTCATTAAATTTAAATAAATGTCTGGTGCACATTTAGGCGTCCATAAAGTATTTAATAAAATAAGATCACGATATCACTGGCCTACTATGCAAAAATATATTAAAAATTATTTGGTTTCTTGCAAAATATGTCAACAACGTAAACCAGATAAACGATCACCAGTTGGAAAATTGCAATCAAATAAATTGATAAATGGAGTTCCGTTTCAAGAAATTTATATCGATTATATAGGACCTATGATTGGCTCAAGAGGGTGTAAATATATATTAGTTGCTACATGTCGAGCAACAAAATTTTGCTACGCTAAAGCATACAAAAATGCAGATGCTAAATCAACTACCTACACAATTTTTATTAGATTTAATATTAACATACGGGCATATGGCCCACCGAGAATAGTAAGATCTGATAATGGTATACGCATTTCACGGCCAAAGTAATTTCACAGTTATTATTAGCGTTAGGAATCCAAAAAAAGGAGGGAATAGCCTATAGACCAACAAGTCAGGGACAAGTAGAAAGGCAAAATCAGGTGATAATAGATATGATAGCTCCATATGTTGCAGAGGGTGAAAAGTGGACCGATGTCTTCAGTCTTGCCTATAGTTTTGCATGCATATAAGATATAACACAGTCATACACCACTCAACTGGATACACTCCTTTTTATTTAGTACACGGCTACGAACTCATTTCTATTTTCGATATCGCTATTATTCCATCAAATTTAAATCATTCTACTATTATAGAAATACAAAAACTAAGTTCAATTCGTGAGAAATTACCAAACATTCTGCAAAAAGCTTTTGAGAAACAGAAATGTTACGCAGACAGAGGAAAAAAGATATAATAGACTTCTATGTAGGCGAGAAAGTTTTGGTAAAAATTAATGTAAGGAAAGATAAATTTGCAGATAGATATGAAGGCCCTTATACAATATTGAAAAAAATTAACCCAGTAACATATTTAATTGAAATAGATAAAAATGGAAAAAAACAAGCCGAGAAAAAACACGTTCAACGAATAAAAAAATATTGAGAAAGGTCACAAATACAAAGTGTATATTATTATAGTAAATATAACTATTAATTAAATCTGTAAGTGTTAGATAAATAGGTAAAATATTTTTGTATAACTCACTTATTTTAATAAATACAGTGATTGTCCTTAGATTATAAGATTTTTATATATTATTATTAAAATAAGAATTTGACAAGTAAATTAATAAATGTATTTAATTAAAAATATTATAATATTATAATAACAATTTTGAATATCTTACTATAATATATTTTTTATCACGTTGTAAACAATAGAGTTATAGTTGGACTATTTCGATAATAATTAATAACCACTTAATTTCTTAGTATTGTATTGCAATACTAATGAAGTTTTGTCGGCTCAACTTTTTTTGTAAGAGCTAGAGGTAGAGTAATACACCTAGACAATATGGTGTAATATTAATATAAATTAGAGATAATAATATTATTGTAATAATATAAAAAAAAAAAAAAAAATTGTAATTGAATAATTTAATTAATAATGTAATGTATTTTGTTGAAAAAGAAATGTAATTGAATAATAATTATTAATAATTTTAATATAGGTATTTTGTTATAAAACAAAAAAAAATGTAATTGAATAATTTAATTAATAATATAATATATTTTGATGAACAAAAAAAAATTATGTAATAGCAATCATTGTTAAAATTAACATTTAAGGATAAATAATTGTATGCTATTGAAAAAAAATAAATAAATAAATAATAATAGACAATAATCGGTAAGTACTTACAATTGTTACGTTATTATCCTATAAATTAGGATTATCGTAATAGCGTCCTCTACGAATATGAATGCAGAAGAATGCAGAATGGCCAGAATGATATAATATAAAATATAGGCATAGATTAAACATAGGGGAGAGTGGTCTACAGAGAGCGGTTAGTGGTTCATCGATGAGACAAGTGAAATAATTTTGTTATGGTTAATACCTAGAATAACGGTTGATATTTAGACCAGACAGTAAAAAAAAACACGAATGGATCATAGCAGGAAAAATGTCTCACTGTCCATGACGTCATTATGCGTTATTATAGATTACAGTGATGCCTTGCTAGCGGCATTTGTCGCTACGCTCCGCAAATCGAAAATATCCCTCGACTTGCTATGCAACGCCACCTCAAGTATAACCAGGGGTGTTCTCATAGGTTATACTCAGTGGCGGCTCGTGGGTGCTGGTGATGGGGGTACGACTTTAAATATAATATATTAATGCCCCATTGCCCCTAGTAATAGACATAACAAATTGTCAAATTAAGTATAATGAAAATAATAAAATGAAACACAATACACATTACTATAAGCCTTATTATTTTATTCATCAAATCATTATGGTATATTAATATATAATTTAAAAAAGCGGGTAAGTGGGTATCGCTCTGCTGTATATTAGGGGGAGGGATGGACCTCGGACTATGGTAGGTTAAATTTGAATGCAATGATAGGTATCATTGTATACGAAAAACGATTCTAAACGAAGATGATTTGTCAGTTTAAAATATATTATATTTAAATATTGTCATATATTCTATTTTAAAACAAATAGTATAGTTACTATAGTTACTTTATAGTATCTGTTTATTAATAAAAAAAGTATTTGGCCAAAATACGCATTATGAGCGTATGAAATTTAATTTAAATTTTGACATATTTCGTATAAATTCGAACTTTAAGAACTTATAAAAAAAAATTGTGACTAACGATTTTGGAGTTTTTTTTATCACTTTAAGAACAACTTATAAGAAACCTTGTATTAAATTTCTGGTCACCCAAAAATTTTTATCGGCATTTGAAGAAAAAAAACTTAGCAAAGTCGAAAATTTCAATTGTCTATAAGTAGCTTAAAAATGGTCAAAATATTTGGAAAATTTAACTGTAAAGAGATAACCATAATATAAACATTTGGTGAAAATTTCAAGTATTTACAATGATTCGTTTTTGATTTACAGCAAAATCAAAAAATCGATTTTGTCGAAAAGTGGTTTTTCGTAAAATTGCCGTTTTTTTGTCACTTTTTTTTTGTTTTTCTCGATTTTTTTGAAAACTATTTGAAAATGTTTACTTTTGACCCCCCCCCCCAAAGTACCAACTAGATGAATTTTCCTATTCAAAGAGGGGCTGAAGTCAAAATCGGAGCATGATTACTGCTCCAAATGTTGTCGTCAGACACAAAAAAAAAGAAAACACACATCATAGTAAAATCAATACATTCTTCACTTCGTTCAGAATCTAAAATAACTATATTTTTTGACTTTACGCAGTAGATGGTTGCGACACTAAAATAAAAACATTTTAACATTAAAACATTAGGGCCAATAAGGTAGTACTTCTAACAATCTTTTAGTAACACTACTATCCCCGTCACCTGGAATATAAAATGCAATTTTAAACTAAATTATTATTTATTACCTACGGCAATATAATTGTAGCATATTTATAAATACTATGTATTTTAGTATTTATATTAATGGGGTTTTATCGATTCCTCCGTCTATTAATTTCGCCGGATATTTGTTTATGTTGATTCCACTGATTGTATTTTTTTTAATCAATAGTATAGGATAAGATACACCCAGTTTAACATAATTTTTAAATTTAACCTTGACATAATAAAAAATTAAGATTAAGATTTTCTATAGGGAACAATCCCTGACAAAATATTTTTAGGACTTTTCAAGGGCATTATTACTATTGGCATTATGATGTCCATGGATTATTCCGCAGATTTTTTAATCGGTAAATATTATAATAGTACATTAATTTATTACATAATACCTATAAATATAGTGGGAACAAATTTTAAGCGATTTATACAGATATTATTTATACACTATTACTATTATAACAGCATACAATAGCAATATTTAATTACTAGGGTTAGGTAGTAATTATGAGTGGCATAATTCCATTAAATTTCATAACATATTATATATCCAAGTATAATGAGGGATAGAATGACCACTGTGCTGCTGTGCAATAAATTGCACAGGGGGCCAATACTCAGGGACGCCCGGAAGGGGGGGCCATTGCCCCCCCTGAGATTTTTCGTGTCATTTACAAAATTGGAAGTTTTTTACATAAAGCTAATCTATAATAGTCAGCAACTATTCGACAATCCTTGTATCTAAGTATCTAACAAGTCATATAGGAGGTATTTATTATTTAATCGTGAAAAAGACATTACGATTATTTTCAATCGCTAAGTCACTTTTTAACTTTTGGCTGGTTCCTACAGATTGTCTGTTAACGCGGACGAGTCAAAGTAATTAATTAAATTAATTTATTTACTTCAATCAAAAGGAGATTGCCATTAATTTTTGAATAAAATAATAAAATATGAAATAAATTTTATCAAATAAAGTTGTTTAAACTTAAGTTTTTGTTTAAACTTTGTTATGTTTTTTCTTACAAATATTAGAACTAATAGTGTAAATGTGTAATTTTATATTAACTTAAATTAGTTTTGATTTTAGATTCTGAACGAAGTGAAGAATGTATTGATTTTACAATGATGTGTGTTTTTTTTTTTTTATGTCTGACGACAACATTTGGAGCAGTAATAATGCTCCGATTTTTTACTTCAAATTTTACGAATAATCACTTTTCGACAAAATCGATATTTTGATTTTTCTGTAACTCAAAAACGAATCATTGTAAATACTTGAAATTTTCACCAAATGTTTATATTATGGTTATCTCTTTACAGATAAATTTTCAAAATATTTTGACCATTTTTAAGCTACTTATAGACAATTGAAATTTTCGACTTTTCTAAGTTTTTTTTCTTCAAATGCCGATAAAAATTTTTTAGGTGGCCAGAAAATCTTGAAAATTTAATACAAGGTTTCTTATAAGTTTTTCTTATAGTGATAAAAAAAAATCCGAAATCGTTAGTCACAATTTTTTTTTATAAGGGCTTAAAGTTCCAATTTATACGAAATATTTTAAATTTTAAATTAAATTTCATACTCTCATTATGCGTATGTTGCCTAATACTTTTTTTTATTAATAAACAGATACTATAAAGTAACTATAGTAATATATAAAAACTATACTATTTGTTTCAAAATAGAATATATGACAATATTTAAATATAATATATCCTAAACTCACAAATCATCTTCGTTCAGAATCGTTTTTCGTATACAATGATACCTATCATTGCATTCAAATTTAACCTACCATAGTCTGAGGTCCACCCCACGTCCCCACCCCCTAATATACAGCAGAGCGATATCTACTTACCCGCTTTTTAAAAATATGTTATTGATAGTATTGCAAAATATGAGTAGATGAAAGATGTAGCGGTAAATTTACCTATAAGTATTTAGGTACTTACAATTTTTTTTGCCCCCCCTGAACTACATTTCTGCGGGCGTCCCTGCCAATACTTATATGTCCTTCAATTCGGTTAGTACAAAATACAAAATAATCCACCTTGTATATTATAATAGGTGCCTTTTTAGTTAAAATAATGTTTTTGCAATGTGAGTTAAGCTAATAAATAATATGATAATTTAATTTGAAGAAAGAAACCATACAGTGATGACACTTTCAATTTGAGTTAAATAAGCATATGTAACAATCAATAATTCAACACACTACATAGACTTACCAACTTTTTAGTGTGTACCTAGGACCTAGGTACCACAAGTTACAAGTCTCTTGTAAGTTGTAAATAATATTATTTAATAATAATGATTTGTTCTACATTACCTTTGAAAATAGTCACCATTTCTTCAAATCCCCAATCTTTCATAATATTTTCTGTGAAGTCGTCCATATTTGTATGTGTAAACAAACCAGAAAGGCACCAGAAAATAAGAGAATATTTTTATAATATATAATATAATATAAACTGAGAACTATGAGGTTAGGATTGCAACGATATTATTGTCTAAAACACTAGACGAAAATAAAAACTGAAAAAGTAACAAACTAACAACAGTTGCAGACTGCAGTACAACAACACACACACACACACCACCACGCCGCCGACGCATTGGGAAAACCCAGAATAATAACGATAATATTTGTATTTGTTAACAATCGTAACTATATTTTAAGGTCATATTAACCAAAATTTATCAGTTAAAATAATTTTTACTATATTTTATAGTTGAATACAATAGAATATTTCAACTAATTGTAGTTCGTTAATTTAACTAATTTATTTGGTAAAAATATAGTAAACGCAACTAAAATTTGTTTGTTTTAACTATAATATTTCTACCTAAAATTATTTAGTTCATATTTTTTTCTGTGTACCTATAGCTTTCCAAACATTCATGAGTCCTCCTTCGGTGGACTCCATATGTGTGTATCGTTTGTTTCGTTGCGGTCTTCGTCTTTCCATCCCTATGAATCAGTTACGACTTACAATTGTTTTCTTCAAAATTTATTAATAGTATTATTGTCAGTAATAAACCTAATATTATCATAATTAACACCACATTTAATAATTTTGAATACATATTTTTACGGTCTCTATCGTTCTCTGACTTTTCGATATCTTCTTCAATTGTAGTGGGCCAGCAGCTTGTCAATAAATACAAGTCGTGTCGAAAATAAAATAGCCAAAATATTTCTAAGTGTTTTATTAAACTGGTTAAAAAATTGTTCTAAGTCCAAATAATTATTTAATTGAAAAATATTCTAAGTCCATATGAGCGATTTCTGACATAGACTGGCGTAAATGTGCTTGCGCTAACTCTGGAATATCACGTCTGCGGGAGTCCTCTTCTGGGCCCCCTTATATAGTCAGTGTCCCCTAATCTCCTACCCATATCCCTTCTGGCCTATTCGTAATCAGGTCATTTGCTCTCACGCTATTACGCATATCAGGATGCACGTGCGATGATGACGTCCGGTGACCATCCGCCCACATGCAGGTGGTCAACCGCAAGCGCTGTATCCGAGTTCTCAGTACTTGCGATATGATTATAATAAATTATATATAATTGTGTGTTTTATGGTTGGGTTAAGTTTGACGCATCATTAAGTTTATTCGTCTCCCTGTGCTGAGGGTTAGAGTTAATAAGACTATTACGATATCTAGACGTACTTCATCTTATTTGGTAGTATGTTAATTCCTACATATTTTTATTAGTATATATGGGTAATTATTATCTTAATAGTCAAGCTTACACTGTATTGCCCCTTTTATGTATTATATTATTGGTATAGGACATCAGAGCACGTAGCACAATCTATAACATAAGAATAGTTATTAATTATTATTATTTTCACTCGAAAACTTCTATGAAATTTACTGTAAAGCCGAGCATCCACTGAAGTAACGTACAGTGCCGGATCTAGGGGGGGGGGGCGAGTGGGTATTCTTGCCCCGGGCGCTGTTGGTATAAGGGCCCTCTTTAGATAATGAAAAATAAAAAATAAGCTAAAAATATCATATGAAATATGTATAAATTATAATATTATATAGGTATTTAAACAAAATAAATAATATTAGATATTCGAATACGTTTATCTTTTTGTCCGGTGTTAACATATTTTATTATTAATATTATTTATAGTTGCCTAGTTATTATCAGTCAGTTTTTAAATACTAATAGGTAACTCATAAACTACTCGACCTAAATTCGATTTGTAGGTATGTATCAAAATACTCAGAAAATTATTCTGCTTTGGAATGTGAAAATAAAACTATATTGTTATTTAAAAAAATAAAAATCTTGAAAAAAATATAAGGATAAAAAATATTTAAAAATATAATTTTTTAATAAAAACGTTATTTTTATAAAAACTTGAAACTATGTAAAAAAATCTTTTCAAAAACATGAATACTTTTTGAAATAATGAGTGTTTTATGATAAAAGAATCACCGTGTATAATAATTTTTCACAGTTAAAAAAATTGTAATTTTTTGCTAGATTTTCATTTAGAGTAGTTGATTACCGAAACTGGAGAACGGGTTTTGTTATTTGAGGTCTTTTTAGATTTACTTAGTCTAGGAGAAGTACTGTGAAGATTTTCAGAACTTCAATCGTTAACTCACTACAAAGCTATAAAGCTGAAAAACATAAAAAAAACTCCCAACAAAATATGTTTTAATTTAATTTAATTTTTTTATTTTTTCTGTAATGAATTAATTATAAAATATAAAATTCTGAAAATCTTCACTGCACTTATCCTAGCCAATGTGAATCTAACAAGACCCCAAACAACAAAATCCGCTTTCCAGTTTTAGAGATCTATCTCACTAAATGAAAATGAAAATAAAATCCATTATACATACATATTGCAAACAATTAATAAATTTCTCACGGCTTTGGTTTATGAGAAAAATCATAGCCCCCAACTTTTTCAATGGATTTCCGCCTATGAATATAATGTATGTTAAGAAAACAATTTAAATAAAAAATATTTGTAATATAAAAATATACTTTTGATTTATACCTTCTTAAAAATGTTGTTTTGTATTGATAACTTGCAAACCCTGAACCCCGTAGCTAATACTATGTGAGGGCGCTACATCTGTATGAGCCCTGTAATGTAATAGGATTTGTGTTTATCACCGCGACAAATCTTACGATGTATGGCAGTTGTTTGCTGCGACTTGCGTGGAGAAGACATTTAGGTGACCAATAAAATAATAATAGATTATAATTACCAGATTCTAGTATATGTATAATAATGCGACACTGTCACAAGGTGTTACGAATACAATATTATAATAACACGGGGCCCCAAAATAATAATAATAGTATAAATGAATAACACAATAATATGAATATTACAATAAATTATACCTAACATAAATAATCAAATTACCAGGTGGTATACACAATAGGTATATATATATATATATAAAAGACTTGTTTTCGGTGGCGAGTTGATCCAAAGCTGGCACTCTTCACTGGTGTGACGAAGTATTATGACCGACTTGACGATGTACTACGTATAATAGTATTTTGTATGTATAAAAAAAAATACTGCAGCGGTGATTGTTTCATATAATTATAACAACCGAAAGAAAAATGTAATGTTGTACTTCGGCCGAACGATGAGCACCAGGTATTCACACGTAGTGTAATTAATATTTGACATTATTATAATATATGATATTATGTCACGGTCGGTCGCACAAGATGCAACAATGTCCAATAGACAGATATAAAAAATTCGTAGAAACACGAATTGTTGTAACGTGTATAGTACCAAAAAAAAAAAAAAGGACACGTGGTTACAACAAGACCGGGCACACACACACACACACACGTAAAGGTGTCAAGAATGCGCGACAAAGTTGACGCTTCGACCGGGACGGCGGCGATAAGTCCACGACAGTCACAGCTTGACCACTAGGAAAAAAAAAATGTCAACTGGATTGACCGGACTGTCACTCGCGCTGTGATGACCTTTGGTCGGACGGAAACGTGCCAAGAAGGTCGGTGTTCGAACAATTTGTGTTAAATGTTACGTTTGTCCCCGGTCTCCCTTACATATACGACAATAATTAAAACACCCTTAAATGTTTGTGCAACTGCTACAGGCCTGGAAGTTTGTCTTACAGACGTACGAAATACATTTTCAGTTGTGACTTACCAGAATCCGTTGCGATTTACGATTGTTTTCTTAAAAATTTATAAATAGTATTATTCACTGAACCAAATATCACTTGTATAAATAATAATATGCATTTATCAATTTTTAATAAATATATAATTATTGAAATAATAATAATTTTATTAGTTATACAAAAATATTATAAAATTAATAAATAATATGTTTATAAAAATAAATTGGGTTTGTAGAATTTAGAAAATATTTAGGTAATAAATTAATAAATTAAATTTTTTAAATGGAACTTTTTTTAGTATTTTGATCAAATAGATTATTAAATTAATAAACATTATGTTTAAAATAAAAATTTAGTTTTTAGATCTTACAAAATACCTATTAAAATTATTATTTAACAAAATATAGTTGAACAATTAATACAGATTTTATTCATTTAAAAATGTATAGTATTAAATTTATAAATATTATGTTTAAAATAACAATTCGGCTCAATACTTCTATATATTTTCATAACCAATTAACTTATGTCTTCAAACATCGAGGTTGGGCATAAATTATTAAAAAGTATAACCCCTTAAAAAGCGGAAGTGTGGAGTAGATCTCTTAAGAAACTGGCACATGCCCGTAAACAGCATGCTTGTAAAGTTGTATTCAATTGTTTTGCGGGAAAAAGAAATTCATACCTACACGTCATACTAAACAAGACAATAATTTCCGTCGTACCGTTTTTCCAATTGTTATCCTTGAAACAAAAAAATTATTGTTATTTAAAATCCGTTTTTTATGTTTTTTCAAATTTCAATAACTTTTTTTTGTACCTTACTTTGTAAAAGTTATGATGTACGCGGTAAATTATGAATTCAGTATTTTAGATAATGATATTTTTAAATTGTATATTCTGAAGTACATTAAAGCTGCACCTACCTAAATGAAAAAAATGAAACTAAGGATTACGAGGAATCGCTTAATTTGAAGGTAAGTATGGTATTATTATTACTTATATCTTATACTATACTAGTTATGGTAACTAATAACTATTAAGAGGACGCCACACATCTATATTTCTAGTGTAAAAACACGTTTCGCGGGGAGACACCATTCAGTATACATTTAAAGTGGAAAATTCAAACTTTCAGAGTTTATAAATGAGAATTTTATCTATAATGTAGCGTTCGTATTTTTTTGATACTGTAATTATGTATGAAATTAGTAATCTGTAAAAAAGTATCAAATTTTTAAATTTTTATTTAATTTTATTAAATTATTGAGTTGACCTATCGAAAAAATAAAAACGCTACATCATAGATAAAATTCTCATTTATGAACTCTGAAAATTTGAATATTTCACTTTAAATTTATACTGAATGGTGTCTGTCCCCGCGAAACCCTTTTTTGATCTGAAAAACAACGAAAATAATTAATTCATTTCTTTTTACGCGCCCCCAGTGGAGACCAGCAGTATTACTAGCCATCGCCCATATGCCAACACCGGTTTAATTAATGATTATCGCAATTCTTAGAATATAATATAAAGTATAAACTGGTAATAGGCGGCATATTATTCAATTATTGACAAAAATATCATAATTGAATATTCAATACTGTAGTTTTTACCTACTGTTTATAATATTACGAACTGCCAGCCTATAGATATTTTATGAGACAACAATATTATAATATCACATAATAATGATTACATATTTTATATTGTATTATTATTTGATGAATTTAAACTTCAAGTGTCTATACAAAAATTGTAATTGTGCTAATATTATTTTGTTTAGATTTTTGGGTTTGAGTATGAAATACTTATTATGAAGATAATATAAACATTTGGAGAAAGTATTTACATTTATTCGTTTTTGAATTACAAAGTCAAGACTTTTAATAAGTTATTTTATGCGTGAATATATTAATTAGTATATTATACCAGACGAAAATTTACGTCATTCCTCTTTGAATTATACTTTTTCTAAGGACGTCTATTTCCGTCTTTACTCTTATGGTAAAAATGAATAGGACGTATTTATCCGTCTTTACTCTTTTACGTAACAATAATTGTGACGTAAATTTCCGTCATTACTATGATGAAAAGCGCGGTTTTATGGTAAAAACAATTCACTCTCTGGGTGTACTAATATGAAAAATAATTTATTCGTCAAAGGGTTAAAGAATGGAATCTTGATTGTTTGTACCAAATATGTATAGGTAACAATACTAAACCAAATATAAACATGTTTTATTAAAATTAATTATTTTATTTTAGAGCAACAAATGGATTTAGAGGCCTTAGGGATAATGAATGATAATCATTTTATGATATTGTTGTCAAATGTTCCACTGGGACCCAGAATAAAATTTGAAAGCAAAGTTAAAAAATATCAGGCATCATTAATTCAAAACTCAGAACACACCACAGTTAATAAGACATCTGCAATTATTATAAATAATGCTGATGAAATTTCTCAAAAGGTCTCAAAAGTTCCACTGAAAATCAAATTTTTCAAGTACATACCATTTTGAAAAATTATCCTCAAGGATCTTTTGTTCTGAACTATTTTGAAAAACATAACATTCTTAATGAGAGTTGTAGAAATGTATTAGTTGAAATTATCATTAATGACCTAATAAAAAGAGAATCCCATATGAAATTCAGGTTGGCTAATTTAGTAGCTGATGCTATAATTGGAACTTTTCCCACAGAAATCAAAGTAGGTACCTAGTCTATATTATTTCTCCTAAGAATTGATAAAATTGATGTAATTTAATTAATTGTAATTTGTTATAGGATACTTATTTTCTAAAAGATGCCAAAAATTGTTCACCTAAACGCAAATTATAAGCCAAATATTATAATACCATAAAGTCTATGAAACAAAATGGTTTAATACCTGCAGCAATTGGTAAAGAGAGATCTTCAAAACCATTGAGTCGTACAATGGACAAAGAAAATAGAATACTCGGTAATATGATTAATTTTAAATAATTATTCAAAAAATATTTCAATTTGTATTAACTTATGAAAATTCAACATTTATTTAAGTTACCTATGTGTTAGTATTAATACCTATTATACTATATATTTGCTTTATACTGCCATGCTGGTTTTGAACACAGTCACTGGTTAGGAGTAAACGGCTAACATACCTACAACCTAGGTACCACGATGGTTGATTCAAATAAATCCTCAATCAATTAAATCATAATCTTATCCGAAGCATTGATAAACATATTGTAGAATCAATGATACGTATTATTGATTTATTATTTAAATTAACAAATATTGTACTTCTAAATTAATAAAGCTTTTATTAACAAACAACTTGTTAAACCAAATAACCTACGTTTTTATTAAAAACACCTATATTTGGTTGAGTTTTGTCAGTAATAAACCTAATATTATCATAATTAACACCACATTTAATAATTTTGAATACATATTTTTACGGTCTTCATCGTTCTCTGACTTTTCGATATCTTCTTCAATCTTTAACATAAGAATAGTTATAAATTATTATTATTTTCACTCGAAAACTTCTACGAAATTTACTGTAATGTAACATTTGTTTATGTCCATTTCTATTTAACAACTAGCTAAATAATTGAATTGAATTTCTATTTACTTATATAATAATAATGCAGGTTGCCATGTTCCTAATATTTGTTATTAGCCAGTTAAATTTATGAGCCGTTTAGACCACAGTTTGGGACCGCTGTCCTATGGCGTATAATATGTGTACTGAGTAGGTACTTAAATAGTGTCTACTATAATTTGTAATTTATTTAATACCTACACTTATTAAATATGACTTGGTAGTTTAGTTGTATAATACCTATTACCTACCAGCATGATTTCTACCACTATATGAGATGAAATAAATAATATTATGAATTATGATTTATAATAATTATAGGTAGTTGGTACATACAGTTGAGAGTTTGAGACATGAAATAATTTGATCATCCAATATTAATTAATTAATATTTTTTATTTTGTATCTAGGGATCTATTGGACACGTGGAATCTATTTGACACGGTGGATCTAAATGACATGTGATCTATTTGACACGGGGATCCAATGGACATCGGGGATCTAATTGGTAATAGAGGATCTAAAATGTAGGGAATCTAGGCGTCAGTTTACCAATTTTATTATATTATATCACCATGAACTAAGAAAAGATAGTTATTAGTTAATTCATTATTATAATTTGATTTGATAATTTATTATGATTTTAATTAATTCGATATTTGTTTTGACAATACATTGTATGATTTATCATACCTACTTAGTTTGTATGTTATAAAAAAAAAGTTTGTATAAATAAATATAGGTGTATAAACCATACGTCATGGGATTCTAAAGGATATTCCACGTTGAAGACATGGAATATTTCGAAGCATCAAATGCCTCAAATGCCTTATACGCAGAAAACAGTTTATATTTAATATTATCGAAGTATACTAGTATTTGTTTAGGATCAAATAATGATCTTACAACTTTATCTAATATCACAGAATATTATTATTATTAATATTATTCTGTGCTAATATTGTATATGAAAACGAACAGGTATATTATTAACTATTATTGTGTATATTATTTATTATTATAATTTTTTTTTTTGATAATTTCATAAAATGTATAAGTAGGTATATAATATTTAATAAAATGTATAATAGGTATTCATAACACGATCACAAAGAAATAATAATAAAGTTATTTATAATCATTATATCAAAAACAGAAAGTATTATCTAATGGTAATATATCTAGGTACCTACTCTACAGTCTATACCTCGGCCACGACGTGTATACCTACCTTATATTATATTCTACACATATCTCATATTAATTTTGATTTTAATTCATTTGAAATTTGTTTTGATAATACGTTTGACTTATCATATTTAGTTGTTATATTGTAAAAAAAAGTTTATATAAACAGCCATACGTCACCCGATTCTAGAGGATATTCCACGTTGAAGACATGGAATATCCTTAAAACATATATCAAACGCCTTGTAAGCAGAAAACATTTTGTATTTAATGTTATCGAAATACACTAGTATTTGTTTAGGATCAAATAATGATCTTACAACGGACAAACATGGCTGTATAGGTCCGTTATAAGCTATCTTTTTCAAATTTAATTCCATCTCCACTGCTGTTGGAGATACAACGAGAAATGAATTTTGTGAGTCTTTTATAGTAAATTTTATGAATCCTCTTTTGCCATTAATATCTTTGGTTAATTTTCTTGAAGTAGGAATGAAAACGCTATGTAATAAATACGTTTTTGAATCTGGAAACAAAATTAATTTTATTCAATTTTATTTTGATAATTCTACAGAGTATAAGCTTTAAATACATAAGTATACATATAGGTAATATAAAAAAATTTCAAGATATACCTACTGAATAACTCAGTACCTACTGTTTTTACAACGTTCACATATTATAGATAACACTTTTAAAAAAACATTTCATAAATGCCACAATCATTTTTAACTATAATATTATGAGCAGGTAGGTAATAAAATGAATTCATTTGTAGTATATACTACCTAGTATCTATGCATGTTTAATTAAGTGAAAGAAAAATAAATCTTATGTACCTATGTGAATTATACCTAACAATAACATAACAATATATGAAAATATACAACATAAATCTATGATTTATATATTATACTGTATACACTATACAGTGTATACTATATTATATCGATGGCTAAGAGGCCAAAAGTTGTATGTCACAAACATTAAATTTTATAGGAGAGCCGTTTTTAGATTTTAAATTATTCCACAGTAAATTATTTCTGTCGTAGATTTTTATTTTCGGTGTTTGCTACTGATTTATCTGTGAAATATTGTATAGATTACATAAATTATTATTTTTAAGTCTTAAATATTTTTTTTAATGTAATAATAATGTTTCTTTTAAACTTAAATGGCAATTATAATTTATGTTTACCGTGGACATACAATGTTTTGATGGACATATTAAAAACTGTTAATTTAATAAAAACTCTTATTTATTAATAATATAAATAGTTAAAATTTACTTGAGACTAATTTTTTTGATAAACTAAATTAAATATATATATATAATTATCGTAAAAAGGTTAAAATATGAAATCAATATTTCAATTTTAATTTCATCAAATTTTTAGACAAATAAAACCCGTTTTTTAATGTTATTTTATGCTTATTAAATAAATCACATTATAAATGTAGGAAATATAAATATAGTTTCATACATAATAGACATAATCATAATATAATAAATTTATTGACAAATTCTAAAAAAAAGAAATATTTTAATTTATCAATTCTTCATTGAAAGTGTTAATAACATAGGCGCCGGGTTTTAAAAATCTTAATGGGTGCTTTGGTATCATAGACTAGACATAAATGCTCAATTTGGGGGATGGGGATTAGCCCCTGGCAGGGCCGTTCCTAGGGCAGGGTGAGCGCCCCGCCCGAGAGCCCCTCTCGCCTTATTTTCAAATGGCAACCTATATTTAAAATGTATTAAATTAATAGGGTTTTTATTTTTAATTTTAACTTTCAAATTATTATTTTTCGTTAATTTTTTAGCGAGATATAGCTTTTCAAAGTTTGTTGGTTTTCGGATTTTATAATACTTTTTATTTCATATCTCATATGTAATAAACTCGTTTGTACCTGTAGTTACTAACGCCTCACAACTGTAATAATCTGTAGGAAATACACCTAGAAACCTTAAACGACCCAACTTTGAGTAGCTATAGCCTATAAGTCATGGTTAAATAAAAAATAATAATTTTAACGTTAAAATTCATAAAACAAATAGCCCTACTATTTTATGACATTTTAAATATAGGTTGCTATTTAGAAATCAAAAGTTGATAATGATTTCACTATTAAACATAAGTGTAAAAAAAATAAAAATGGTATATATTCGTAGTTATAGAAAAGCACGAAACTAAAAATTTTAAAAAGTTAACGCTTTTTGATATAATAATAAGTGTTTAATGCGATAAAATAATCACCCTATATATGCAACTGACGCGCAGTAGTGATATTTTAGACATTTTAGGCCCCGCAATTTTACTCTGCCCCGAGCCCCGCAAAGCATAGGGACGGCCCTGGCCCCTGGTCAATAACAATGTCCCTGAAAAATTTAAAAAATGCAAGGGATCGCTTTGGGGGCTTGTAAGAATTCAATTTTCTAAGATTTTAATTTTGGCTCTCCAAATTGCACCTATTGGTGTTATGATTTTACTACTTAACTAAAAACGTTTACATTTTCTTATGGAGTTTATTAGTTTATTAAATAATACAATATTACAATATTAACCATGTTGTACACTGAAAAATGCAATTCTTCATTGATTATAAAATATTATATTAACTGATAATCATACAACAAAATAAATGTATACCAAATTTATTGCTTCTTTATAACTAATAATAAGTTAAACAAAAGAAGATATGATAATGTTTTCAATTATTAATTGTGCTCCTTGAAAACTTAAAGATATTCTTTTTTATTCAAATTGTTGAAACTTGAATATAAATACACGTTATAAATATCCAACATTCTAATGGGTGCCCAGCCCCCCATAATAATTTCAATGGGTGCCTTAGCCCCCGGGCACCCGTGTACATGGCACCTATGGTTAATAATAACATACAAATAAAAAATTTAAAAAGTGTAATCTTCTTGTTAAAATACAAAAACAAAATATTGTTGACAAATAAAAAAAAAAATAAAAAGTATACTTCACCTTTAATTATAAAAAAATGTAAAAAAAACAAAACAAGATACTCAATCTAAGGTATCAAACCAAAATTTAATTAATTTTTAAAATGTATAATAATATATTATTATAAAATATAAAACAATTAATAATAATACCTATTATTATGTTGTTTCCTCATCGTCGTCAGTCTCAGGCCATGGAATTGTATTTTATTATTTTTTATAGTTGGAATACTATTGTAAAATGAGTTATACTCATTTGGAATAACACCACTTTTTAATAGGCTTAGAAGATCATTTTTTTTTGCTTCAGAAACTGGAATTTGTCCCTTGTACTTCTGTATTTTTTTCAAAACTGTACTTGTATTTTTAATTTTATTTTTAGGAGTAGTCGGCATTACATTAAGTTCCATAAATTTTTCATCAGATAAATTATATTTGAATTGTACCATGTAAGGTTTTTATTTTTCAAAACGGATCCATTTTATTTTTAACCATTTCATTTTCTCATTCATACCTTCTATATTTTGGTTCCAATTAGTTCCAGTTGTCATAGTTTGAACATTATAAAAATCATTATATGTATTTATCTTGACGTTGTAAGATTTCGGTTTTATTCTAGCCATCTGAATTAAAAGTGACCATTCCCGTGTGGTATAAATTTTTTTGTGTTTTTTAGCCCGTTCAATAGTTGCGTGCATGGAATCTGCCTCGAGATAAGAATGGCCCGACTCCATATACTTAATATCAATAGTCTTAATGTAATCAATTGTTTGAACTGTATACATAATCACTGTCATTGTATATTTATTTCGATTTTGGCCACCGCACGTATCCAAATATGTTACTACATAGTCAATGGTTTCGGGTAAATTTTGTAAATATTGTATAAGACAAGTTCCGATTTCTGTCGATCCTTTTCCTCTATTTAATTTTGAGCTATTTATTATAATTATTATTATTATTATTGTGGCCTATAATTATAGGCATAGTAAATTTGTTGTTAATAATATTATTCGTGGGTACTTGAAGCTTTAAATGTATTTTAAATGAAATATTTTTGGCAAAAAATAATTCAATTTAATATTTAACTTATTGTAAAATAATATGGCTTTATTTGAAATAATATTATAAAATATACTTAGTTATATGTTGGCTGATAGACCGTCTTCGTTCATAATTTTATTGTATTGCGTATACAATGGTTAATGATTATCTTTGAATTAAAATAAAAAAAAATCCATTACAGACACTACTCAGTTGGCATCTATACTGTACAACAGAGTGGTATCCATTTTTTAATTATACAATTGATTTTGATTATTTTGTGTGAAAATATTATTCTACGTATAATATTATAATTACTCTGTAATTATAATGTAAAATTATTTTTCAAGATTAATCATTGCATGTAATTTTGTAGTTATTGTTTATAATAGGTAGTAGGTACATAAACTATAACTGCATAGACAGTAGTGCATTAACCTCATAGGCACCCTGAGGCTCGCCCAGTGTTTGCCACCTCCTTTTTTTTAATACTATCCAAGGATCATAGTTTAAATGGTTTAACATCGAAGAGTGATGGGTAATTGGGTATAGCCGCCCCGGGAGTGACAAATAGTATTGGTACAATTTTAGATTCTGAACGGAGTGATGAATGTACCTATTGATTTTACAATGATGTGTGTACTTTTTTTTTTGTATTTGTTATCATGTTTTTAGTAGTTATACTGCTTTGATTTTTGACTTGAAAAGGAAAATTAATCTAGTTGGGGGGGTTAAAAGTATAAAATTTACAATAGTTTTCAAATGCACCAGGAAAAATCTTCAAAAAGTGACAGAAAATCTGGAATTTATGGATAACATGCAGTTTTCGACAAAATCATTTTTTTTTTTATTTTGCTGTGACTCAAAAACGAATCATTTTAAATAGATACTTAATACATTTTCACCAAATGTTCATATTAGCGTTATCTATTTACGATTAAATTTTCAAAATATTTTAATTTTTTTTATGCTATTTGCAGACAATTGAAATTTTCAATTTTTATAAAATTTCTTTTCTTGAAATGGCGATAAAAAAAATTGACATTCCAAAAAATCTTTAAAATTTTTTACAAGGTTTATAATAAGTTGTACTTATCGTAGTAAAAAAAAACTCAAAAATCGTTAGTCACAATTTTTGTTTATAAGCATTTATAGAACAAATGTTTACGAAATATGTTAAAATCGCGAAAATTTGCAAGGAATTTTGAAGTTTAAAATTCATTAAATTTCTACGATTTATATTTAAGGTTAAAAAAGTTCTCTATACATTTTTCTTCTAATAATTAAAAAAACTCCGGTGTGGCGGCGTTAATATAGAAAACATTTTATGACCGTATGAAATTTAATTTTTACAAAATCGCGTAAAATAACTATAAATTGTCTATAATATATCCTAAAACGAATTAAAATATTTGTTGTTATTCAACAAATATAAGTCGTAGAAATTTGAAACTTTCACTAATAGTTGAGAAAAATAAATTATAATTTAAATATAGGTAATAATATAATATATCCTAAACTGATAACTCATATCCGTTCAGAACCGTATTTCATATACAATGAAACCTGCTATTGCATTCAAATTTAACAGATTCATTATAATGACCTATTATTCACCTCTACTATAAAGCAGAGCGATACCGACTAAACCGTTATAAAATACAGAATATACTAATATGAACATTTAGCGAAAATTGAAAGCATTTGAGGTTTTGTTTTTAAGTTATGCAAATAAAATAAAATTGATTTTGTCAAAAACTGGTTTTTCGTAAAAATCCAGTTTTCATTAATTGTTTTATTGTTTTTCCAAACGCTTTTGAAAACTTCTATGAATTTTAAATTTTAACCTTTCAAATGTATTAACTAGATTTACATTCTTACTAGAAAAGTTACTGAAATTAAAAATCGAAATTTTTTTTCGTTTACTTACTAATATAGTCTACAAAAGAAAAGAAAATACACACATGATTTAAAATCCAATAACGCTCCGTTAAGAACCTAACAATCGTTTTCCGATATTCAAATAAGATTATAATATAATTAATATAATACATTTTCTCCAACAGAAATAATACAAGTTGAGCATGACAAAAACAAAAATTACATACCTATCTAGTATCTATATAAATTTTAAAAACTTACCGTCGATATAAATTGGATCCTTATTAGAATAATTTTCAAAACTTTGTATAGAGTTAATCCATTTCTGAATAAACATCTGTTCATTGCAGCTATTGTCACGACTGTAATAAAAAATCAATATAAGTACAATGTACTTAGTAAATATATATATATATATATTATATGTATCAATTTTTCTTAAAATATGGAATATAAAATCCAAAATATGTGAATATTAGAAAAATGTATCTATTAGTATTGAAAATTACAAAAAAATAAATATTGTATAATTACAAGTATTCAATAAAAGTAATATTAATGATGTTGATTGTTGGTATATAAAATTATTATTATTAAGCAACGAAAAACAACATGTTGTTATGGGTTTGCTAATAAAAAAATTGGACGGTTTGGAATACTTTTGTATTGGCTAAAATACCATTTCACATAACAGGTGTGATAGGGGCATAATTCTTATTCACTATAACAGAAGGAGTGAATTCAATTTCCAGAGATCCTTGGTGAATTTTTCCTATTAAAATATCTCTACCAAAAATAACATATTTTATCGTTTTACACAGAGCAGATGATGTTAAAGGTCATCGAAAATCAATAAAAAAAATCAAAAATTACTAAATTATGTACAAAATACGTACTTATTTACCAAATATGTAAAAATATGTAAAATAAATTTGGGTTTATTTAAATTAGAAATGATATAAATCGTACACATTTTTTATCAGATTTTAAATATCTCATTCCAATAAAAATATATATTTACAATAAAATCCGTTCCCTAATAATTATAATTGCTGGTACTTAATTAAAAATTAGTTTCAGCGTAAGAAACACATTATTATAATAATATTGTAGGATATTATTGTACTAATTATAATAGGTACAGTACATCCTTACTGTATTAAATTATAATTACTTCAAATTTTATTTTTATTACAGTAATATTAGTACTAACCAAATAATAAATTGACTTACCTTCGTCATGTTTTTATTTGACCCATTGTTTTGTGTAAGTAGTAACATATTTTTGGCCCTACTGCCGGAATTCATGATGATAATTAATAATATATTAATATTATTATTATTTTAATTAATTGTATCGACTATCGACTAATTAAAATAAAAAAGAAGAAACTCACAAGACTGGAGACACAACAAAAACAAAATATTACACAAGTGTCATACGGCGTTAAATGATAATAATATTAAAATCGTATCGATAATAATAATATTATCATAACGTATCGACGTATCATCAGTGATTAAAACTACGTGTATTAAAAATAGTTTTCCTAAAAATAATACGTCCGGACATGTTCATTTTTTATAAATAGATGAACGAATTCAATATTATCTAAATCATTACAAGTCCAAAATTGAATAAATTGTTTTTGACAAAACCACGATTAAAGATATACAGGTTACACATCGCCCTATAATAAACGGCTCTCAGATTGATTTACAAAGTGACTAAATAAAACAGCTGAAAAAAAATAACTACTAGCGCCCATGTGTCAACATTTAGAACTAACATAAAAATAAAATATAATTGAATGGTTATTTTACAATAAATTGTCATTATTTACTGTTTATTAATTAGTTTTAAAATAATATTATGAAATATGAATCAATTATCGTCATTAATAATAATTATTAATTGTTCAAATAAAACATTTATAATATGGAATATTTCCGCTAGGAGCGCTACACTTTATTTATTGCAATAGTAATTTCGTATATCACCTTAGCAGTAGTCGATGTGCAACCTGTATATCTTTAATCGTGGACAAAACTAACAAATCCGGACTTGTTATATTTGTCCGCTTAATATTTAGACCAGGTTATAATATTTATTGTATGTCTCATTAATTTAGGACTTGTTATATCTTATATGTGTGCACTAAAAAAACCTAACTCGCGCTAAAATCACAAAAATTAAAGTATAAATAAAACATGTTTTAATTACAATATTGACTTATAGTTATAGTGTTTTACCAAATCAAAAAGACGACCCAGATTAACCCAATAGACTTATAAAACGATTTTGAGAAAAATTAGACATACAACTTTTGGCCTCTTAGCCATCGATATTTTGTTAACACATAGTGTCGCATACAAGAATAGATTTTATTAAGTAATATTTTATGGTGAATAACAAATAAAGGGGAGTATTACAATTGGGGGGGATACATAATTGTGGAGGGATCGAAATAAGTATTTTAATCATAATAATATAATAATATAATAATATATAATAATATAATGGTAAAGTGTAAATGAACCGGTTTCTTAGGTTTGTAGGACCCTCTGTGGAATATCCGTGAGGTGTTGGATGTAAATGTCCCTGGAAAACCCAATCACCTCACTGACGCACAGCTTCCTCATCATCGACGCATATCTCTGGCTGCAAATTATCTTTAGGAGTTCATCGTTTGGGGGGTACCATGATCCTAGAGCGCCCACGATGAAGGGTATTACTGCTGTTTCGGCGTCATACCTACTGGCTAATTCTTCGCTTGTATGTTTGTACCTTTCTAATCGTTCGTTAGCAGATGTTTTGAATGCATTTGTCCTGTTGTCAAAGGGTATGGACACGTCTATGATATAAATTTTCATGCCTTTTTTTATGACTAGGTCAGGCCGTAGTCCACCGCTGCCGCATACTTGGTTTTCGAATAAGATCTCACATCTGCTAGCCGCTGCCTTTTTCAACCTTGTGACCACTGAGTTGTGGCGTGCCAGGTAGAGGCTGGTATACCGCATGCAGTGGTCGACGACGTGGGCAAGGCTTTCTGTATTATAGCCACATCGTCGACACCGGCGGTCCCCAGACCTCCAAGAGGCGGAACCATTCAGTGGAACAAGATTTAATCTAGCCCGGTGTATGAACCTCCAATCTGCAAACCTGGTGTAGTCTCCGTTGCGTAGGAAATGTGTAGAAGCCGGATGTGCTGCTACACATTCCATTGCTCCACCTTGATCGGGTTTTGCAATTAGATCCGAGCTTCTGCCCAGGCGGAGGTCGTTCCGCAGCGAGCGCATCACCGCCCGTATATGTTTGGGGGTCAAGGTGTTGTCACGATGGGTAATCTTTACTGAGCCGTTTTCAAGTTCCCACCGGACCTTCATACGTTTCGAGGCCATTCTAGCTCGGGACCACACTCCTCTAACGCCGGTTCCCCTGGTAGAGCTGAACGGGCCCCCTTCTTCTCCAGTGAGGTATTGTCCGACCTCTTCGGTCAACGGAGGCTTACCGATACGATTTTGCGTTGTTGTAAATACGTGGCTCCTGGCATCCGTGGCCACTCGTGCATCGGGAGAAGAAAGTAGTTTGAATCCGCTGTCAATGGCCGCAATGTCCGAGTCCTCCGCTAGCAGCCTAATCCCGCAGCACCCTCTATCAGTACTGCCATATAAGTAATCACCTGCGGCTTCTTGTGGGATATATAGTGTTGCCTTAACCTCCGGTCTAATGATTTTGTCGATTTTTTCCCATGTGGTCTTTTGGTAGGTACCCAATCTCATTAGATGGACTGTTGAAGGGAAGAAGAAGGTTTTTAGTGCGTCTAAGCGTTGCCACGGTGCCAACTTGCTGCGCATAATGGCGAGCCCGATGTCTGATATTTGTTTGAGAGACGCCATGTGGGGGACGATATTAAAACCCACTTGTGCACCTAAAAATGATGCAGCTTCACCTTCTTGTAACATTTTGATGTGCTGTTCCCCTATTTTTACTGTTGATTGACGGACACCAACTGGTGTTATTCCCGACATATGTAAGGAGGCACATTTACTCGGGTTGATTTTAAGCCTGAGTCTCTGCAGCTCAGTGTTTGCGGTATTTATCTTGGCCTGTAAATGTTCTGGGATATTTTCAAGTAGGCATAAGTCGTCGGCAAATGCGAGAACCCTGTGCTCCTCAGCGCCGTCTTGGAGCGTCCTCACCACCGGGTCGATTGCTAGGATAAATAGCAGGCCGCTGAGAGGGCACCCCTGCCTTATCCCCGACCTGACGGGTATGATATTTGTTATGCCATTGGACGTTGTCACCTTAGATGATGAGCCGGTGTACATGTCCTCAACTATTTGCCTTAGACCATCTCCCGCACCGCTATTCAAAATGGCCGTGATCAATGCGTCATGCGGGACCTCGCCAAACGCGTTTGAAACGTCTAGCCATGCAACACAGCAGTCCCTTTTCTGAGTGCGCGCGATCTCGAGGCGTCGCTGTAGTGTATATACATGTTCGAAGGCGCCGTCTGCCGGGAGGAAGCCTTTCTGGCAATGACTAATGACCTCCTTGGCTACCAACCATTGTGTCACTCTGTTGGCGAGACAGCCCGTGTATAGTTTATATAGAGTACGGCAGAGGGCAATCGGTCTCCAGTTTGATATAACGTCTGGGTCGCCTTTCTTGTGGATCAATATTGTTGTGGTTGTTTTCCAAGATTTTGGTATTCTGCGGTGTTTTAGACACGTGTTTAATAGCACGGCAAGGAGGCTGCAAGAGGGGTCGAGTCTTTTCCAATGTGCGTAGGTCAGCCCGTCATCCCCCGGCGACGTGTTTTCAAACTTGCGCAGCCGTTTGTAGACTTCCTGTGTCTCAAACGGGAGGAGGTGTACTGGCTCGCGATCATGTTGGACAGTCGCATACAAGAATAGATACTATGTATGCTGCATATTCATAAGCCATAAAGACAATTATAACATATAAATGACTAAATATTTAAATTAAATAAATACTTAAATAGGTATGTAAATAATTACCTATCATAATATATATGTCTCTAATAATTTTCTGCTTTCGCAGTCCTTGACTCATTCAAAACTTACTATGATTAATATATCCATATTTTCTTCAAACATAGTTTTGAAATTTGTGCAGTTTTATACAAATTTTGAAAATCTATATCAACTTAGAGTGAAATATTCAGTATTATTTATTTATTTTTTTAATTAGAACTAACAATAATACCTAATCATATTATGTTTTATTATATGCATTGCATTTAACTTCATGGTTAGTTAAGCTATTGATTAGTTATTTTTGTTAGATTTCAGTTTTGAAATAGGAAACCAAAAGCCTATATATAGAGTTGTATTAAAATATATTTACTTAAACATAAAAATATGAATATTTGAAATACATAAATAATATAAAAAAAAGAAATTCTCATGTGTAATTAATATTTATTTTATATACATTTTATTAATATTCATTCATAATATTATATATTCAAAATTAAATATAATTATTTTATAATAAATAATATAACACTAAATCGTGATTTAAATATTTAATCCATTTATGTTATTAATATTTTAGTAGAGATCATAACAAAAAACAAGTATTCAGTACCTAAATAACTTATAAGTAGAGCGCGGATTTCTATGCAAATGAATAGTAAGTTTTTCCTTATAAGGATGTTCCTAACAATGATCTTGAATATTATTCTATATTATAGGTATTATTAAATTTAATAGGTAATATGATTTTACTATGTGCTATTATAATATGTGTTTATTATAATCATTATTTTCATTAGAAATATTAATCATATTATGATATATTTAATCAAAATTATTTCGAGTGTAAAAAAAATACATTATGTTAAAAATCGGGCCCTTTTGACTTGAAATAAGGTGTAATGAATAATGATTATATGTAGGGGAGAGTGTTGTATCTTGGCATAATTTTTACAAAAGCAATTCTATTACCTTCAATTTTGAATGTTAAATGTTCATTTTTACTATTCATTTAGACAATACACATAAGTTTATGTTAATTTTTTTAAAGCCAAAATATCAATTATTTTAGATTCTGAACGAAGTGATGAATGTATTGCTTTTACAATGATGTGTGTTTTTTTAGATTCTGAACGGAGTGATGAATGTATTGCTTTTACAATGATGTGTGTTTTTTTTTTTTTTTTTTTTGTGTCTGACGACAACATTTGGAGCAGTAATAATGCTCCGATTTTTAACTTCAGCCTCTCTTTGAATAGGAAATTGAATTTAGTTGGTACTTTGGGGGGGTCAAAATTAAAATTTTCAAATAGTTTTCAAAAAAATCGATTTTTTGATTTTGCTATAACTCAAAAACGAATCATTGAAAATACTTGAAATTTTCACCAAATGTTTAAATTATGGTTATCTCTTTACAGTTAAATTTTCAAAATATTTTGACCATTTTTAAGCTACTTTAAGCTAACAAGGTTTCTTATAAGTTGTTCTTAAAGTGATAAAAAAAAATCCAAAATCGTTAGTCACAATTTTTTTTTATAAGGGCTTAAAGTTCAAATTTATACGAAATATGTCAACATTTAAATTAAATTTCATACTCTCATTATGTTGCCAAATATTTTTTTTATTAATAAACAGATATTATAAAGTAACTATAGTAACATAATATAGTAACTAATAGTAATTTGTTTCAAAATAGAATATATGACAATATTTAAATATAATATATCCTAAACTGACAAATCATCTTCGTTCAGAATCGTTTTTCGTATACAATGATACCTATCATTGCATTCAAATTTAACCTACCATAGTCCAAGGTCCACCCCACCCCCTATTATACAGCAGAGCGATACCCACTTACCCGCTTTTTTAAATTAAATTTTATTTTGTAAAATCACAAAAAATGGTCCACGTATTTGACGTTGAAATTTTAAATTTTGTTATTGTTTACAGATGATCTTGATATGGCCGAAAAAGTGAAGGAGTGAGTTGGAGAAATTGTGTTTTTAAGGTTTTAGCACAGACTGTTTTTTGCGCCGCGAGCACCGTGGACGACACGACACCGCGCGGTCGCCATACCGCTGGTGGTAGTAGCAGACCAGGCTTGCGTGCGTGTCGTCGACGGGTCGGTGGCGTGATTGCGCTGCGTCGCGTCAATAAAAACATAATATATAAAATTCACAATGGTCGCATACATGTAAAAATATAAAAACGAATATAATTCAAATATTGAGGACGAATATAATATAATTATAGGTATAATTCACGTATCGAAAATGGTAACGTCGGTCGGACAGGTCGACCAGTAAAGTGGTGACGATCGGTGTCGCCACAGTACGTACTTATCGTTATCTTATAATCTTATCTTTTTACTATTTTCAAACTCTAAATGTACGGTAATTTGTTATAAAATGATTGATAAGCTGTGTGGTTTTTGTCTATCGACATTTTTATGGTCAAAATTAAAATTGTGCGGTTTTTGGATGCAACCTTTATATTATTATTTCAAAAAATGTCGCACCATTTCTACCGTTTTTGATATTCATTATCTCTCTATGCACATGGTCACTTTTTTTACCTATAGCGTGATCATTAAAAATGAAAAGTACTACTTATTACATTTTTTATCAAAAATATTGGCATATCCCTAAATTATATTATGATAATATGTTATTACTATAGATAGACGTAGTAACTATAGGTACCTAACCCTAACCCTACGTCAATAGTCGATAACAAGTTTATTACATATGAAAATATGTACCTGTTATTATGCATAACCATGTGACTATTGGTATTTACTCTTTAGAAACAAGAAATATTATAAAAACCAAAAACCACCAAACTTTGAAAAGCTATATCACGCTAAATAATTAAAGAAAAAAATAATTTGAACGTAAAAATGTATGAAAAAAATATAATCTTGTTAATTTAGTACATTTTAAAATAAAAATTCGATAGTAGTTTCACTATTAAGTATTAACTACAATGGTGAAAAAATACAAAAACTACATACAGTTAAAGAAAAGCATGAAACAATATATTTTGAAAAAAATCAATATTTTTTTTAATAATGAGTGTTGTTTGACAAAAGAACTACCTTGTATATTAAAAATGAAATGTTCCGTATTTTTAATATTAAAAAAGCGGGTAAATGAGTATCGCTCTGCTGTATATTAGGGGGTGGGGTGGACCTCGGACTAAGGTAGGTTAAATTTGAATGCATGCAATGATAGGTATCATTGTATACGAAAAACGATTCTGAACGGAGATGATTTGTCAGTCTGGGATATATTATTATATTTAAATATTGTCATACATTCTATTTTGAAACTAATTCAAACGTTTATGTAAAAGTTTCAAGATCTTACGTTTGGTAATTTTATAAAAATAACAAAAATCGAAAATTATTTATTAGTAAAACATTATTTTACACGTGTATTTTTGATTTCAAATTAAAATTAAAACTTTAAACACTCGTAAAATTTTTTAAATTGAATAATGCTCAAACTTTTTTATAATTATTCTAAGCTTAACTTATGGACAGCATAGTATTAAATTTTCAATTCTTAGATTTCGATAGTAAAATATTTATAAATTTTTAACTACCAAATAGTGAAAAATATTCATGATTTTGAAGAATTTTTGTCAATATTTGAATTTCAAATGCTAATAAAAAAAATTGTTCCTATGTATTTTTATAATTTTTGAATGAGAGTTAGAACAAGTTATGTGGACCCTTCAATTAAATTTTCAAATAATTTGTCCCAGTTAAATTTTTTTATCAACATTTAAAAAAAAAAAATAAAAAAAAATTGAAAATTTCAATTGTCTATAAATAGTTCAAAAAAAATCAAAATATTTTGAAAATCAAATCACATAAAGAAAATGGCAATCTAAATAATTGGTAAAATTTTCAAGTATGTACGACTTATACTATTTGAATAACAACAAATATCAAAAACCGTTTGAGATTAAACCGTTATTTAACGCGGTTTTGTAAAAATTTCAATTCCAATCACTCATAAAAATTTTTCGTCTTAGTCCGGTAGAGTTTTTTTTGCAGACAGCTGAAGAAAAATTTATGGAGATACTTGTACCAAATTTTCAAATCTTAGTTATAAAATTAAAATATTTTACAATTTTTCAACCACAAAATTACTTGCAAATTTTCTCAATTTTGACATATTTCGTATAAATTCGAACTTTAAGCACTTATAAAAAAAAATTGTGACTAACGATTTCGGATTTCTTTTTATCACTTTAAGAACAACTTATAAGAAACCTTGTATTAAATTTTCAAGATTTTCTGATCGGCCAAAAAATTTTTATCGTTATTTAAAAAAAAAAATACTTAGAAAAATTGAAAATTTCGATTGTCTATAAATAACTCAAAAAAAGTCAAAATTCTTTGAAAATTGAACTGTGTATGGATAACGCTAATATAAACATTTGATTAAAATTTCAAGTATTTACATCGATTAGTTTTTGAGTTATAGCAAAATAAAAAATTCGATTTTGTCGAAAACGGTTTTGCGTAAAAATTCCAGTTTTTCTGTTATTTTTTTTTTTGTTTTTCTCGATTTTTTTGAAAACTGTTGGAAAATGTTTACCTTTCACCTCTATAATGCACCTAGGATATCCACTTTTCTATCGGAAATCACCCCCAAAGTTTAAATTGAAGCATTATTTCGACTAGTTATGCTGTACACAGACACAAAAAAAAAAAAACGCACATCATTGTAAAATCAATACATTCATCACTCCGTTCAGAATCTAAAATTTAGTAAAAACATTCATTACTCCGGTCAGAATCTAAAAAAATCTTGTATTTCACTAAATTTCCTACAAGAACCAACAATACTATTAGCCACATATTTTTTTGTAAATTATTTTGAATTAACATTTAAATGTATTACGTTTCTTTTTATGTCGTTGAAATTGCCTATATTAAACTCCTTTAAAAATACCATTGAGACATTCTTTATACAAATAATATTATTTTGTTTATGACTTTAAAATGATTGTATGAAAAATAATTTGTATTATACAAATCAGTTAAAAAAATGCTTTGATACATATTAATGATATTCCGAATATGTTTCATTTTGAAACTCGAATTTTAACGTGTATTGCGCCGTTGTATAGATACAAGTATTAATGCATTTTTTCTACAACAGATGGCAGTAAGAATACTGTTTTGATAATTATATTAAGCTCGTTTAAGATGCAGTGATTAAAAAAAATTAGTATTTAGACCTAACCATTTGAAAAAACTATAAGACTTGTGTAATAATGTACGGTAAAATTTAATTTTGGAAACATATTTAGATTTATTAACAAATCCACTATGCATTTAATTAAGCGATTTTAAATAAATATTTCTAAAATTATTATTATAAATAATTTAAATACCGTTATTGATATTTTAGCTGAAAAAACGAAATATTGAAAATGACATTAATATTAATCTTGTTAACAATCATTATTTTTTTTTTTAATTAATACTCGATGAAAAATGTTCTCTATAATAAAAATATATCATATTTTATCATAAAGTTCCTATAATAATACAATTTTAGTGTAAATAAAACTGTTATGTTTTATTTTTTTTATTACTTAAATATTCAGGATAGCTTACAAGCAATAAGTACCAGCTGTCATTATTATAGTTTTTAGTTTTTATGATGTTTCAAATTAATATTATTCTTAAAACTTATTGTTTTGAAACGTATCACATTGGTACACAATCCAACTTATCATAGGCGTAAATTTGGCTTGTTAGAAGGGGGGCTAACGCTAAGATTATAATTTATAATTTATAACATTAGAACTTTATAACACGCCTACTATGCGAGCTTTGTCCTCCCCCTCACTATCTACATCTAAATTTTACAATTTAAAAACATGCATATAAATACTTCAAAATTATTTATTAAATAATAAAATATATTTACGTTCCTCTGCGAATTTCTGAAGAATAATGTCTTTATTAATATTTTTGGTATCGCTTTTTTCTATATACCTACTATATAGACACCTGAGTAAATCTATCTTGTAACATAGACGTTCGTAACCATGTTTTTATTCGGCGCATGGCCGAGAAGCTTCTCTCGCACTTGGAGGAACTAATTGGTAATGTTATAGCTACTTTATACAAATGAAACAAGTTTGGGTAAACATTTTCCTGTAAAATAAGTTTCAAGTTATCTGTTGTTAATTCTTTTAAAGTACCATATGTTTGGATTATACTGCAGTTTTTAGCGACGATCATTTCAGCTTTCAACGAATCAACAGAAATACTTAACAAATCCTACAGAAATATAAAATTAAGTATTAGTCAATATATACATTATACAGCTATACAATATACATATTTACTTTATAATGATCAATGAAGTAAGTAATTAGTTCATAATCTAGTTTGAAAAAGTTATCTATAGATGTTTCCATTTCTAAACTTTCGTGCGTGAATCGTTTATTCATATTCTCAATTATACAATCCAATGTAGGAAAATAAGCATGACATCTGAAATAATCTTCTTTACTTTCCTCTAATTCCTCAGGAATGTTTTATTGAGCACTTGTAGTTGTACTCATGACAAAATTTGATAGGCTTTTTGGCTGTAACTTTTTTTCTTTTATAACCTATTTTACAATTTAAAAAACAACAAACATTATTTAATGTTTATATTTATTGTACTAATATTATTTATTATCATATAAATATATAATACATACTTTTAAATGGTTTTTCAATAGTTAAATTATGATCTTCACAAGATTGTAATATTTCTTTCCACATTTGTGAAATCGCAACAGGATTTCTTAAATCTTCGAACGATTTAATAACACTTTTTATTACATTTGCCGCATTTCCTAATGTAGCTGTCTTTGACTGAAGTTGATTTGATAATATATTAATCATAGTAAGCATCTTTTGAAGAATAAATAAATGAACCACAAATATTCCTTTTTGCATATTGGTGAGAATTCCTGAAAAATTAAAAAAAATTATTGTATAATTAATAATATAAATTAGGTAGTTCATTTAATTATAAGAAATAAAAATGTATAATTTATAATTGATACCTATATTGCTTCGTTAACATCTTTATCATTATTGTTTTCAATTTCTTCTTTTAATAATGTTATGATAGAAGCATAATTAAAATTTTTTTATTACTAAAATCTATTACTTAAACATTCATAATATTATAATCTTATACATATCGATGCTTTACTGCTTTCCTGCTTAAGAATTACGTAATAAATTTAATTATTTTTTCTAACAAAAAACTGAAGTTTGAAGATTTAAAATAAGGGAACTATACTATTTTTTAGGGGGGGCTAAGCTCCCCAATTTACGCCTATGCAACTTACAAGCCAACGCTAATGATATGAAACCCTTTTTATTATTGATACCTAGACAATAACAAAATTGTTTTTTATTCTACAAATGTAGTTATAATGTTAAACGAAATTATTACTGAATATAAATTATTATTCAGTAACTTTATTGTATACCTAATACCGATGTTATAATTGGTACATAATATTATAATATGTAGGAATGCGGATTGTCTTTCTAAAATATCAATAAAAATCATGGTGATCAAATATAGCTAATTTATATTAAAATATATATATTAATAATTAATATAAAACATGAGATAATAATTATACAATATTGCTGATCATTGATAAATATGCACTTATGACATATTATTTTAAATATTTTTTTCATTATAATATTGTCGCAATAACATTTGGTGTGGTAAGTTCATTCTAAGTATAAAGTTAGTATTAAGTTTGTAATATATTATTCCTAGCAAAAAAGATATTTTACTTTTTACTTACAAAAAATGATATAGGTACCTATGTAGTTAGTTTTAATTAGGGGAGAATGATTGCAAGAATGTATTGATTATTGACACTTGACAGAACAGCGCGCATCGTAATATACCAACGTATTAAAACCGTACATACACCGGTCTTAGTCGCAATAAATTCGTTTTTATATCATGGATATATAACCGCATTTGAGTTCAGGCTTCAGATATACATTGGTAAAAGATAAATTTATCACCATAAATGGCAATACTGATAAGATTTCTCACAATTTAATGAGCATGGCTTTTATGCAGTATACGATTTTAATTCTCATATTAATACTAAATTATGTTTCGTCGTTTGCTACTGATTATAAAACAATACACAGAACATTAATTAAATGCACTGTTATTGATATGCATGATAATATGCATTGTGCACATGCATAGGTACATTATATATATATATATAATATTTATCGTATTCTATATGTATACGTTTACGCACTTAAAGTTTATTCATTATTCGTTTACACCGTCAAATTAATTGCGAAAATATGATTAGTACCGTTTTATAGACATTTTTTGTAGAAACAATTATATTGAATTATAAAACACCAATTACCTATCCAAGGGAGTACATAATAGCTATCAACATTTAAATCAAGGGTGGCCAAACAGTCGAACGCGATTTTAAAGTCGATCGTGTTAGAATTTATTTTTAGGCTACGCACACGAAAATTAATCATGGTGGTTAGATTTTTTATGGAAGTCGATCCTCAAAGGTCAAGTATAATGTTAGTAGATCGCGGCCAAAAATAGTTTGGCCATGCACCTCTGATATAAATCATAACATATATATAGGTACATATAGATTGGTATCTGATAGGTAGGTATATTACTTGTCAACACAATTTCAACAGTTGTTTTCCTCGTAGTTCTTGTAATATTATATCATGTATCTATTGCTTATGCATTAATCCAAAAAGTACAATTTGGGTGCTATAGGGGGACATAGCCTCAAGATATTTGTAATAAACAAAACATTTTATACGGTCTTCGAGCATATAACAGTTTTTAAAATATAATTTATATCATGATTTTTTTCCAACTTCACTAAAACCTAATAAATGTTATAAATTAAACATATCGTAGCTATCTGTTAACTATAATACATTTTAGTTTATCATTAAAAATGTATAAGATTGATTAAGATGATATCAACGCACAATGTTAGTGAGCCATGTGAAACATAACATATTTGCGTTCATCTGAAACAATCGGTGTGGTGTTAGCTTTAATATTATATTTAGAGACTTAGGACTCTCGGCTAACTCTAATTGATATAGTTAAAAATGTAATATATTGTTATTATCTTAACTAAATTTTTTTTATTAGCATGGTATCTCATATGCCCATTTGTTTAATAAAATTTATTATATTCTTATATAAATATTATCATAATAATATATTATATTAAAAATCCTAACTAATTATAATAATTAATAACTAGCATGATATCTCATGCCCATTTTTTTAATGTAATCGATTAATGTTAATGTTCTGGTTTGATAGTCTTCCCATGATTTTAATGTATAGTTTTGTTTTTCTTTAGTATTTTTACGTACCTAATATATTGATTTTTTGTGTTGATAGAATTAATTTTTATAAAATTATAAATAGTTATCACCAATCAGCCGAAACGATATAATAATAATATTGAGTTGAATATACATTGTACAGTAAATACGAATATAAAAATTATTGTATAGGTAAGTATGCTACTTCCCTATTATTCCCTGTATATATTCCAATATAATTCATAAATTAATTCGCCTAAACGATCAGTTAATTTCTCGCCCAAATGAATGACGCCCATTAATTTAACGTAGTCAAGGATATATTTTTTTCGGGGGGTGGTTGATAAGCACTTCCATCAATATTGATTCATTATTAAATGTTTATCGAAATTGCTAAAGAAAAATCGTCTAAAGATATTTGTTTCTTTTTTTACGAAAAACTTTTTAACTCGATATACGAGATATGTTTTGTAATTGGAGAATTCGATTTTGTGGGTATTTAATAAATGAGTTTTAGTTATGCAAGCAACATCTATTTTGTGCTGTTTTAAAAATATTTTCAAGCACGACACTAGAATTATTTTCCTGGGGAAATTGCATGGTCGTTTGTTTTAATATTTATGACATGCTCTTATAAGACCTGAAGTACCGAGTATTAATTCAGACAAGCGCAGGCCAGCTGATCTATAATCTTATACTATATACTATTATACTATCATTGAAATTAATAAGTTTCTCATTAAATCCTACGTATTTACAAGTCACAGTCTCCACCAGACCTATATGCAACTCATCAACCAGTTTAAGCTAACTGCACACAGAACGGTTTGGCCACGCGCGTTTTCAGATTATGATTCGCGGTAATTAGAGCCGCTTCCGCGGCTTGTTTACATACATAGGTGGTTTTAAAATCGGTTTTTAAATGTTTCTTTTTACAAAACTGCCACAAACAAACCACCGCGATCAAACCACTCCGTGCGTAGTCAGCTTTACACAAATTAGTAGTGCTCTTATTCACAGGACAGAAATCAAACATCGACACTCGACACTCGTCGGTAACTCTAGTTGTTAAGAGGACAAATCACCCAAAGCGAAACGAATACAACGGATGAGAAAATGCGCTGTTAAAAGCTTTTGCCATCCGCAAGCACGCGACATTAAGCCACGCCACTATTCGTAGTAGGCGGCTGCTCGTACGGAAGCACTTTTTATTATTATATGAACGTTGTGTTGAAAACATTAATATATATATATAATATCAATCGTAATTCGTAATATTAGCATTCTCGGTGATTGACGTCAATACTGTGCTTTCGTGAATAATATAAAACAACTTCTAAATTAGTAAAATATTTAAAATTAAATAACATCATATTATTTTATTTATATAATATCTTATTGTCGGATGTCATAAATAACCACTAAAAATGTAACGAATCAATGGTGAACTAATGGTCTTTTAAACATAGCTCGTGATTGGTCTAATACATTTTATTAAACCATTAAATTAGTCAATGTTGCATACACCTATCTTCCTATATAGCAAAGAAATATTTTATTATTTTATTTTCTGGTATAATTTCTTAAACAAGGCCTCAGAAAATGTATTAATACATAAGTGATGTTTAATGTATTTTATGAACCATAAATAATAATCAATTGCAGAATATCTAGAATTCTAGAATCAAACATAAAAGATTATTTAGATTATCAATATGTATAGAATATTTTCTAAATATATTTAGATATTTTAAAAAGTTATAACCAGGGCTCGGATTTTATAGCACTAAAAATAAATGAAATATGCGCTATAATATGACCAAAAAAATCTTTAAATAAACGCTATTAAAAACATGAAAAATAGCAAAAATAAAATGTATTCTGTTCATAATTAAAAAAACTTATGTTTATTAACTAAAGATTATTTATGTCTGTTTGCATTTTTTAATTATTAAAATTACTTGAATTTGGGGTATGGCGACTTTTCAAAATTATCTGGAAAAAAGAATAAAATAAAATAAGTTATTATTTATTTGCTAAATAATATATTAAATTATTTTACCTAAGTTATAATGTATGATTAAATGTTTTGCCAAATTTTAAAATACAAAATAAAACATTATATTATTCAAATTAGCAAAAAATAGCACCAAAACTTGAAAAATAGCATTATAAAGTTTCATATTTGGAGACGTACGTTACCCCAGCACCCCCACATACGATTTTCATTATTTTTTTTTTACCAATATTTAGTATACAATTAGTATGAATTTGTATGACCATTTTTCAAATTTGTACGAATGTAGTTTTCGCCCCACAAGCATAAAACCGGGGCGGTGCTGGAGAAACGTTTCCCCAGCACCCCCCACCAGAACCGAGGGGGTCAGGGTGATTATTTCGGTACCATCATTTAGTACGTAATTTGTATGAATTTGTATGCCCGTTTCCGAAATTCGTACGACCTTCCGTCCAAGTACAAATAGCGTTCCAATGATTTGGGCATTTCCCCAGCACCCCCCCAAAGAGAACCGTTGGGGTCGGGGTGATTATTTCGGTAACATCATTTAGTACGTAATTTGTATGAATTTGTATGCCCGTTTCCGAAATTCGTACGACCTTCCGTCCAAGTACAAATAGCGTTCCAATGATTTGGGCATTTCCCCAGCACCCCCCCAAAGAGAACCGTTGGGGTCGGGGTGATTATTTCGGTACCATCATTTAGTACGTAATTTGTATGAATTTGTATGCCCGTTTCCGAAATTCGTACGACCTTCCGTCCAAGTACAAATAGCGTTCCAATGATTTGGGCATTTCCCCAGCACCCCCCCAAAGAGAACTGTTGGGGTCGGGGTGATTATTTCGGTACCATCATTTAGTACGTAATTTGTATGCCCGTTTCCGAAATTCGTACGACCTTCCGTCCAAGTACAAATAGCGTTCCAATGATTTGGGCATTTCCCCAACACTCCCCCCCTCAAAGAGAACCGTTGGTAATAAATAATTGCGATTCTGGATGCTGTATGTTTTTGAAACAAAAAAATGAAAAATCCACATGGGTTCGACACTTACTGTTTAAGGTAAGATAAATAAATATTATTATAATACATTTCTATCTATTTAGATATATTATTATCATTTATTACTTTATTAGTGCTCGTAAGTTCTTGCATTTTCAAATTAATCTTGCAAATTTGTAATCAATGACATAAAATTCCATTTTAATGTACCCTGATTAAATATGTGATGTTTTATTTTGCATATTTTTGCTTATTAAGATGTTATTTGCCTATCTGGCATATTTATGCGTTTTCTATTTTATTGGGCATATTTAGAGTATTTTTTGCCAAAATTTGATAAAATACGCAGTAACTAATTTTTTTGCACCGTTTAAAATATATGAAAATTGTCATTATATAAAACTAATAAAAATAAAATGCTAATTGCCAATATTTCGTGTATTTATAAATAATTAGGTAATACAAAAGATGTTATATGGATATTTCTTGTTCCCAAAAATTACTTATGATTTCTTTTTTTTTTAATTTTTTTAAGTGCGTAATTTTAGTTTTTCTGTGCACATAAATGCATATTTTTAAATTTTTTAAGGCATATTTCACCAGTTACTAATGCATAAGTGCATCCTTTTTTAGAGATTTTTTAGGGCATGAACTTATGTGCCCTGATCATTATAAACGTATGATTCTATAATAGCGGACACTTGATATTATACCTTTATTATAGGTAGTAGGTACAATACAAATAATAATTACATAAATTGATAAATATCGATCAGAATTTAAATCGTTAGATTTTTTACTTTTTAGTAAAAAATAAAAGCTAATAATTAAATATTATAAATGCAATGTTTATATTAATCAGTAATTATGTACAATATTGAATATATTACAATAGTATTTTATTATAATATATTAAATTAAAATAAGTAACTCTCAAAATCATTATTGTTTTGTTCAATTTATTACAAAATAATAAATGAATCATTTATGAACAGTTTTTGAGGATTTGGAGTAATATATTATTCTATTGTTAGCTTTAATTTATATTGTTTTAGTATAAAAAATTTAAATTATCAGTACCTATGCATAAAGCTATTTTCGGCTTACAGAATATTGAGAATATCGTATTTAAAATATAATCAACCATCTTATAGCAAAACAATGAACAAAACAAGGAGATAGAAAAATAATATTATTGTATAAACAATTATAATGTTGTTTGAAAAAAAATACTCTAGCGTTTATTAATAATCTTTATTTGTAATTTTTTTTTTTTTTTGTAATTTACTATTAATAGTTCTAAAAATACCCTTTTATCTTGCAATCGAATTTAAATATATTGCTTAAATGGGTATATTTAATTATAGTTATTAATTCATATTTGATTACAACCATACTGTTAACGTTTACTGTTTACTATTTTGTGTTCATTAGTGTTTTAGTGATATTTTGTTAAAATTCTTTTATTTCTGTGTTTCAATTTTTTATTTTTAATAATAAATATGAAAGGAAGAAAACCAGCTGTAGATCCATCAAAAATTGTTGCAGCAGTAGTCAAATTTAAAGACAGAGTTGTCAATGAAATTAATGGTAAAAAGGGTAAGTTTTAAGTTAAATAACTATTGTAAAGAATTGTATGAAAGAATTATTTGCTTAATGTAGGTAGGTAATAGGTATATACTTCAATAGACTCTGGTAAGAACCAAAAGACTAACATTATTATGTATAAACAGTTTAAATTTCAAAAGAAATTGTCTGACCGATGGTATTGGTATATTAATATTATCTGGTTTATTGAATTTTTAATTCTATATTATACTTAGCCAGTTAAATTAAAATTATATTTTAATAGGTACCATGAAACATTATGTTCTTAATTAATTTATGGTTTTGTACAAAAATTATTTTATTATTTAAAGTCTTCGAGCAAAGACCCAAAAAACCTTTTTTAAAAAATTATGTTTTATTTTTAATATATATAATACTCAAAATAATTATTAAGAAACATATCATAATATATATTACATATTATATTATAGTATTATAGGTCTAAGGTTCCACTTGAGGCTATGAGTCTATAATATACCTATGTTATATGTACCATTTTGGAAATTTTAACTTAAATGTATATGTAATTATGTTTCCTTTAATTATTCAGTTTGATATTAGATTTGTATACCTACATAATACTATTTTTTAAAACAAATGTATATGTTTATACATAATAAGTTCAAATTAATCAAAAATAATTTTGAAAAATATTGAAATTGTCATAAGAAATAATTGTTTAATGTTAAGAAACATCTGTACATTTTAGATTCTGAGGTGTGAGTAAAAAAATGTATTGATTGTACAATGACATGCGTTTTTTCATTATTTTCATTATGAAAATCATAACAATTTTTAAATTATTTTGTATTTAAATATTTCAAAAATGTTCATTTTTTATAGCTAAGGGTGGTCAGTTTAAAATAAGGTTTTTTTATTAATAATTAATTTTGTAATTAAATGATCTAAAAAATATATTATTTATTAGGTGCTCAAAACATTTTTTTTTTTTTTAATGTTAAAGAGATTTTAAATTAAAATTTGGACAAAGTTAAATTATAATTAATAAACATTTAAGTCAGAGATTGGAACCATAATTAAAAATACAGCTATTTTAACCATACTAAAACCGTGCAATAAAATCTAGGTACTAGTGTTTTGTATTTGTACCTATATCATTAACTTATAGGTACATTCATACATTATCTCATACATTGTCTACATTTACTCATAAATACATTTATTGATTTTTATTTATTAAAAATTACTTATATGATACACATTTACACTAATTTAATGTAATTTATTCTAAAATAAATAATATTAATTAATAATGTTGATAACAAAATATTATATAGAAGTTTTTTGTAATTAATGATATTAAATTAGATATAACATACCTATATAATATTGCTTAATTAATTGTGAGTTACATAAACTGCTATGTACTAAAAATATAATTCTCATTGTTTTAAACTAATGTCATATGATCACATTTACCCATAGGCACAACTATGGTTTTATTTTTACTGATATAAATCAAAATTAGAATTGCTGTCTTGTTCAAAAAATAATTAATTTATTGCATATTATATATTTTGTTACTGACATATGGTAGTCAATCGTTTGTCTGTATACTAATAACATATTCTTTTAAAAGCTTAAACCAATATAATATACTCATTACACACTGTGAACCCATGTGACTACCCAACCTATATAAGGTCTTAAAATATGTAATATTAAATATATAGGTACAATACACACAAACCAGTAGAATCAGTAGATATTTAAGAACTATAATAATCTCAATGTATGTATCAGTATTCAGTAATATACATACATAGAAATATTTTTTTCAATAAATATTGTAAAATACTCTCAGATGAATTACAAATTATTATAATAAAATACTGTTTGGTAAATTCATAGACATGAACGTCATCAAAATAAATAGTATCTAATATTATTGAAATAAACCTTAATCATAACATCTGTCTTCTTCAAATAGTTATAGTACCTATATAATAATTCATTTCATAGTTTAATATTGTAATTGCCATGAAAGTCAATCGATTTGCACTGTATTAATTATATAGGTATCATTAAATACTTGGCCACATTAACATCATAGAAAAATCAATGCTATTTAAAAAATAAAATAACTTTTGATAGATACCATTGAGTATATTTTACAAAGTGGTAGGTACAAACTTGCTCATCTTTTTATCATTGTATATTTTTTTTATAGAAATTGTTGTTGCTACTAATGCAGTCTGGAATGACATAAGTATTTTTTTAAATGGAGCTATAAGTAAAAATGCTTTACATGTTTTTGTATATAATGGACGACATGGCATAAAAAAAGCTTTAAATCTCATTACTAACGAAGATGCCAATACTCGTATGGCTTTATCTGATCCAATGGTACTTTCGAATGAGTCAGGTATTATTGAATTTATCCATTAATTTAAATTTAAATTAAATAATACTTTATATTTCTTTTTTTAGGTAATTCTACTGATAGTAGTTATGATTCAGAATGCAGTCTTCCAAAAAAAAAATTTGTTTTTACATTTACTCCTTCTGAATGGCTGCAAATGCAGCCAGAACAAGTGTTATTCAAGTGCAATGATCCGGCACGTCCAATGAGAAGTTCAAGATTCTATTATGTATTACCAAAAGGCTGTTGGACTTCATTATTAGCCGAGCACTTTTGGGAACATACAAATTTGCCATGTTGTTTATCATTTAGAAATGGAAAAGTATACAACGGAGGAAATATTTATGTCGTGGTCATAGGCCGGTGTTCTATTTGTAATTCTCATTTCAAAGGAATTGTTGAAAATAAGCCTTCTGTAAATTCAAGGTAGTATCACAATTGTTCATATTGTCACTGTCATGCATAAAGTGATCAAATGAAAAAAATAAGTTGTTGGGATTTCAAAATATAAAATTAAATTATAAAAATGTTCACTTGATCACTTTTTGCATGATGGTGATGATAATATTATTTCCAATTAGTAAATTATAATATAGGTATTTATAAGTACAATGTATATATTATAATAATTTTTTTAAATTCAAAATGAAGACTCTTATTTCAATTTTTACAGAGTACTTATGAAATGTACATACATTGGAAATTTCAATGAAGGGCATGAGACAACTAAAAAACGCCGTTTGATTGGACCTGCAATGGATAAAGCTTTAACAGCCATAATAAACAACAACATATCTTGTGAGACATTTAGAGAAATAGAAGCGAATAGACTAATGAAACTAGGTAAGATGATACTAATGTTAATAAATATGATGGGATAAAATAAAGGTAGGTACACCTATCTGGCTATCTACTATTAGTTTTTATTTATTTTAAATTGTTAAATAATGGCACTCATATAAAAATTCTAAGTTAATTTCAGCTTATAGTATATTAGGTAGGTATTATATATATTTTTTTATTTTTTTTTTATTCAATTTGATACATGCAAACTATTTTATAATTTATCTTTTAATTATTTATCTTTTATCAAAACATTTTAAATTAATCTTTTTCTTAATAATAATAATAATTTTTTGTTTTAATTAATTGACATTTAATATACAATAGGTAGGTAATCTTACCTCATGTTTTTATACCACATGTAACTCTTATTAAGATTTAAATATTATTTATTAGGTATATCATTTATATTTATAAATATTTTACAATGTGTAATTTTAAATATTAAATTTTCTTTGATTTATGTATTTATATTCTACCATCTATTCCATTAATATTATCTAGTTACCTAAGTAACCTAAGTTACCTAAATTTTATATAAAAAAAACACATAATTCTACTGTATATGAATCTTTCAAACTTTCAAAACACATATGAACAAATAATTAGTGTAATTTTGTTAAAAATAGTTAATTCTTCTATATTAATAGTTGTTAATTTAATATAATATAATATTATATTTTACTAAACATTTTTATTCGCAGTTATTAAGTATGATAATTTATAATTCGCAGTTGTAATTGTATAATATATTTTAATTAAATTTATATATATTTAATAAATATATTAATTTATATTTTACAAAAAATTTACATTATATTATAAATTTTATATATGGATTTAAAATTAAAATAATAATTATGTAAATATATTATACTAGCTGACCTCCCTACACTTGGTTGCCCATAAAAATATTTACTATTGAAAACTGAAAGACTTACCTATATTATTATTATAGTATGTAACAATTCAAATAAATTAAGATTCATTATATAATATTTTAATATTTAACTTTTTTAAATGTTTAAGGAGGCCCTGACCCATCGATTATACCATCAGCAAATGCTTTGCGTGTTTTAAAATCACGAAAATTAACATCTAATAGAAGACATAATGACACACTAACTGCTTTAGCAATGATGAAAACTGAAATCAATTTTAATAATATTTTAAAAGATATGGGTAGTTGTCCTTTTTTCATACACTACCATAGTCCAGAACAACTTCATATATATAGAAATTATTGTAAAACTGTACAACATCCGAGGATAATTATTGATGCTACAGGTTCAGTTGTCAAAAAGTTTATGAAATTTGGATTGGAAAAAACACACTCAATATTTTTATATGAAGCATTAGTTTATGATGCTAATAAATGCCATAGTTTCACTGTCACTAATATGATTAGTGAAAGTCATACTACATTATCAATATTTAATTGGTTAGGAAAATTGATTCGCTGTGATATTGCTTCTCCAAGAGAATTTGTTAGTGACCAATCATTAGCGCTCCTCTCTGCCGCTGTACAATGTTTCACACAATTTTCATCGCTCAAAGACTATATTCAAGTTTGCTCAGATTTAGTTATGGGAACTATACCATCCGATTCGTATTGGTTGCCAAGATGTTTTATTCGTACTGATGTGGCTCATTTTATAAAATTAGTATGCAAATGGGCTCCGTTAAAATTATTGCCAAAAAGAGTACGTGAAATCATTATACGATCTATTGGACTGATATTGAAAAGTCAATCATTAGATGAAATTCGAAAAATCTTATTATCTTTATTTATAGTAATCAATAATGAAACCGATGGAGAAGATATAGAAACAGGACGTATGACACCGTGTGAAAACGAAAAAAAAAAGCTAATTCAAGCAGTTTCAACAGGTTTTGTGGATTTTGAAGGGCGATTTGATGAAATAACCAATTTAGAAGAGTCAGAAAATGAAAATTGTCCATTAGCTTATGAATATGAAAAAGAGAATGAAGGTCTAGAATCATTGAACAATCCTTTTCAAACTTGGGCTGAAAATATTTATAAGGAGAGCTTAACATATATCAGAGAAGGTGTAGGAATAAATGCTATGTTTGCACCAAACTTGGTACCAAACATTTTAAAATGTATAAAGCTATTGCCTTTATGGTCTGGTCTTATGATACCCATCTTTGGATATGGTGAAGTAATATCAAGTTCAGCAGCAGTTGAATCTAGCTTTAAAAAGTTAAAAACTGTAACCTTTAAAAACACTAATTTACCAGTTAATATCGAACAATTTTTAGAAAATCATATAATGTCACTTCGTGGTGCATCGTTAATTCGTTCCTCAGCAAACTCACATTTATCATCAGCGTTACAACAGACACACCATATTAATGATGAAAATGTTGAAAATTTACCTATAACACTTATCCATAGTTCACCAATTTCAGAACACAATGATTATTATGAAAATGATATTCAATTTGATGAAAATATTATTCAATCTGCTGAAAATGATGAAGATTTTATGGAACTACCAATCAATAATAATGAATGCCCTTTATGTAGTACAGGTGTTTTTCCAACAGAAGAGGGAGCTCATAAATGTACAAAGTGTGGTATACCTGTACATGCTCTTTCATCTTGTTCTGGACAAAAATCAGATGATGAAACTTTAAGAATTTGTAAATCTTGTTTAGAACCTAAAAATTCATATTTGAATGATGAAACCACAGCTCATGAAACATGGAATAGAAAGAATAAAAAACAAAAACAAAAATCATACTTAACACCAAATCCATTTTTGCGCCATGTAAATATTAATAATTCACGCAACACTGTTATATTACCTATCTTGAAAAATGGTTCTAGAGCTGAGGAACTTAAAAGCTGCAATATTAAAGATATAGGTAAAATAATATTCAGTAATACATGTGCTTTTGACACATTGGCGTTCATATTTATGGTATCGTACTGTGATAGTGAACATTATAAAAACTATATCGATGGACTTACTTTTATACATCCTTTTTTTAAATTTGTTTCAAATATTGTTAAAAATGGCATAACTTCTTCTACTTATACAGAAAGAGCTAGAATAATATTAAATATACTAGAACCTGAACTACAACCACTCGAGTATAATACTTCACTAGCTATTTGTAATACAACAGCAGGACTAGTGATTACAAAAATGAATATAAAAACACCAACTGTAGTTGAAGATATTATTTGTTCGGATCCAAAATGTGAAAGAAATACAAGTCGTCCAGTAGCATTTTTGACATTCCAGACATCAGATGGAAGCTTAAATGGTTTACAACAATTTTTAAACCAACGATTATCCACCGAGACGTCTGTCTGTGGTTACATTTCATCAAAAACATTACTTTGTAGTAATACAAAAACAATAATTTCAAAATTATCACCATTTCACATTTTTATAGAAGTTTTATATTGGAATAGTAAGTATTGTACTCTTTATATAAATAAGTGATATGTAGTAAAATAATAGTAATATAATACAAATTAAACTAAACAATTATATCTTGTACTAATATATTATTTAGATGATGAAACTAGCTGTAGTACTGAAGCTGGCCGTGCTATAGAAGTTCAAATTTGTGATATACCTAAGGTTTTACTACACAATGGCTGTTCATATGAACTAAGAGGTATTGTAAATTACCGCAGTGGAAATATAAGAACAAGATCATCAATTGGACATTATAATGCGTATTGCAAACGCAGTGAAAAAAGATGGGAAATTATGGATGATCTAAAACTTAAACCAACCCCAACAAAAGAAAATGCAAAAGTTTATTGTGAATACTTAATATATACAGTTTAATACATATTTGTTTTCTATACATTTAAAAACTTAATATTATATATAAAAAAAATACTAATATAAAAGCAAATAGGTACCTTTAGTAACAGAAAAAAAAATTAATTTTATATAATATGAATAAAGAAACATTCATAGTTATATACTTACTACAGATAGGCTTAAGCTTATAATTAATATTATTTTATCCATCTATATTACAATACCTATAGTGTTTTTGTTTTTTTATCAGATTTGTATTACTGTCTACAATTTTTGTTTAACTTTATTAATACATTTGTTGATAGTTATTGCTATTAAAGCTCTGTTAAAATATCATTATAAATAATAGTTATTTATTTATTTAGGTACACAGAGGGAAAACAATCATAAACAGCTACCAATATACATTATTTTATTATACTTGAATAAACTTGTTAATATTTTTATTATTATTTCAAAAATATCAATGTATATGGTACTCAGGTAAATAACAACAATTTTTTAGTAGATTCCACAATAGGTATTATTTTTGAAAATTCACAAAAAATCAATTATAATAATTAATCACATGATTGAATATTTTGTAATTTATTTAATTCAAGTTATAGAGATATAACTGTATAAGTATACAAAACTGTAGTTATCAGAAATCAAATTTGTATAAAGCTAGAGTTGGGTAGTATGAAAGTTACATGTATCAATGAGACAATGATTATTGAATCATGAAGGTATGATAATTCATATATTTTTAATGTTTCATTATTTTATATTGTATACTAATATAAATTAGGTACTTATCTTGTTTTTACAAATGACACAAGATATTTTTTTGGTAAAAATGTGTATGAATTTTATTAGAATTTACAAGTAATACAAAATAAAACACCCAGTTTGCAACCTCCCAAAAATGTAAATCAATATAAAAAATTAACGAATTTGTCTTTGTTATTATTTCAGATAATCTGAAAAACAAGTAAAAATTACTCATTATTACTATTTTGATCATACAGATTAGAACTGAGCTGAAATAAAAATTCTTATAAAACAGCAATACATTAAATAGGATATAGATTTAATGGTGTAGGTAGATATTTACTTATTAAAAAGAAAAAAAATAAATAAAAAATGTATATAAATTATAAATAAACTATAGGTAACATATATAAAACATCACATATTTAACCAGGGTACCTTAAAATGGAATTTTATGTCATTGATTACAAATTTGCAAGATTAATTTGCAAATGCAAGAACTTACGAGCACTAATAATTAATAAATGATAATAATATATCTAAATAGATAGAAATGTATTATAATAATATTTATTTATCTTACCTTAAACAGTAAGTGTCGAACCCATGTGGATTTTTCATTTTTTGTTTCAAAAACATATAGCATTCAGAATCGCAATTATTTATTAGCAACGGTTCTCTTGGGGGGGGGGGGGGGGGTGCTGGAGAAATGTCCAAATCATTGGAACGCTATTTGTACTTGGACGGAAGGTCGTACGAATTTCGGAAACGGGCATACAAATTCATACAAATTACGTACTAAATGATGGTACCGAAATAATCACCCCGACCCCAACGGTTCTCTTTGGGGGGGTGCTGGGGAAATGCCCAAATCATTGGAACGCTATTTGTACTTGGACGGAAGGTCGTACGAATTTCGGAAACGGGCATACAAATTCATACAAATTACGTACTAAATGATGGTACCGAAATAATCACCCCGACCCCAACGGTTCTCTTTGGGGGGGTGCTGGGGAAATGCCCAAATCATTGGAACGCTATTTGTACTTGGACGGAAGGTCGTACGAATTTCGGAAACGGGCATACAAATTCATACAAATTACGTACTAAATGATGTTACCGAAATAATCACCCTGACCCCCTCGGTTCTGGTGGGGGGTGCTGGGGAAACGTTTCTCCAGCACCGCCCCGGTTTTATGCTTGTGGGGCGAAAACTACATTCGTACAAATTTGAAAAATGGTCATACAAATTCATACTAATTGTATACTAAATATTGGTAAAAAAAAAATAATGAAAATCGTATGTGGGGGTGCTGGGGTAACGTTCGTTATTTGGAGTCATAAAACAAATTTATAGCTCACTGTTATTTTTATCTATATTCTATATAGTAATTAGCAAATGCTATAAAATCCTAGCCCTGGTTATAACTATTCAAGGAATCGATATAAAAATAATATTATTAAAATAACAATATCCATAAAATACATATCCAAAAAATGCATTTATAAATCAAGTGATTTTTATGTTGGCATTCTTTAATATATCATTTAGATATTTGTCAAGTATTGAAAAATACTATAAACCACTTTTTTTTCTCAATACTATATATTCATTATTTTTATAAACTGTGTAACATAAATTAAAATAATACAAAAAAGTTACTTTTTTATTTTTATAATATAATAATAAAACCTCTAATTTTTAAATATATGAATCTTACAATAATAAAAATGTAATAATTATAAACTATATACCTACATACTCGTATTCTCATTTTAAAATACATAGGTATAGGGTTTAAATAAATTATATAATTAAAAATAAGAATTTCTATATATTATAATGACAGTAATAACCTTTCATTTTTTTAAAATATACAAATTTAATAAAAAAATAATTAACAGAATAAATATTTGTTTTTTTTTTTGTACTTGTGCATAATATTATAATATATAGGTATATAATTAAAATAAATAAGTTACCTTTTGTTATACAAAACTGTATAAAACAAAATATAATATATATAATAATACTTATACCTAATTATTATTTTCTTTTTTTGGTTTTTGTTCACCATTTAATAATAGTACTTATAATTCGATCATAATTCGCAGTACTATACTTGGATTTTGTACAGCTTTTAAAATTTTTATTTAGATTATCTTTCTCCTCTATAATCAACCAAAATTTAGTTTAAACAAAAATGCGACTGCTATTGTCAGTGGTATATAAATAATATAATAAACCGTAGAAGCAACGTTACGACATACAACTCGCGATTCGTTCCGATCCAGCCCACCGCAATTGCAACATTTCGGCATTAACTGAAAGGGACGATAATACGAGTATACGTATGATGGCGTGGGGTGTCGAACGCCCTAAAATGCGGCGACGACACAAGTGATAGTAGATAGACACATACCTTTTGCAACTCATGATCGCACTTTATTCCGACGCGGGTAATTGAAAACATCGCGTTGGCCACCCTCGAGTCTGGCAAAGGCCTCGCTGAAATCGGAGTTAATAATATTAGTACGTCGACAATACAGCACGAGGGGTGAGAAACGCAAAAACGTATTCACTGTCGACAAATACACATTCCGCGTGTGACGGTCGAATTTTAAGAAATCATCGAGAGTTTAATTATTCATCTGTTATAATAATAAATGAAGTGACAACTATCCACAATAATATCTTATACTCACATTATAATATTAATGTATTATTTCAAAACTCGTCGCATATACCATATATTTATTCATACACACATTAGATATTATAATATTATGTAAATACAACCAATTTTTAATAACGGCTTTAAGAGCAAATTAATAACTGTCTATTCATCTAAAAAGAATAACCTACGAGGCTGGAAATAATATATTAATATAAGCGACATACTGACATGATGGGTATATTCTTGTCGTACACGGTGGTACCGCATGCGTAGTCTACCGAGTCACTCCCACGGAGACGACAGCAGCGACGATAAACTTTATCCTAATCCAAATTCGCCTTTTTTTCAATAATACAATATCTACCAGGGCATAGCAAAAATCATGATTATAAGAAATAAGTTACGGCTTAGTTCGTGCTGTATAAACGACAGCCTACGTACCTAATACATTATTTTGTTTTATTATGTTAGTTAAAAATTCTATCTAATTATTCAGTCAAATAAAAGTAAGTTAGATACTATAATATTATGAAGTTTCAAAAGTATTAATTCAAATTGACACAATATTGTTTTTAGATTTAGATAATTAGATAGTGGTGTGCGATTTATTACTGAATTATGTTTAATAAAATACCTAATAAAATTTTTTTTTTTTTTATGTATTTATTTATTTATTTTTAATTAAATCATTAGATTAAGACATTCAACAATATGAAATTATATAAAATATTTATTTAAGAACCAACAAATACAATAAGATTATTGAACACACTTTTCTTTGTTTTTTTTTTTTTTTTTTTTTTAATGTATTTTAAATAACAATATATTATTAAAATTACTATACTTATCAAAAGCTTTTTATCAAATAGTTAATACAAAAATGTTATTGTAAGAAAATTATACTTTTATAATAAATTTACATATTTGAATATATTACGAATTAGTTGTTAAAATATATTTAAGACAATTTAGTAATTTTAATATAAAAAGTAACTTAAATTACGTATACATTTATTACAATAAAATGCAATCGAATTACTTAAAAATTAATTTTGTTATAGGAACTTGTGAATTAAGTGAAGTTATTACTTCTCAACACGGTAAAAGGCGATGATGGATATAAAAAAAAATACATTCATTGCATCGCTTAGGGAGAAATATTTATTTTTCTAGTAATGGTATTATTTGAAAATTAATTTAAGCAAGAAAGACACCGATCAATGGTAATAATGAAATATAGGGGAGGAATAAAAAGAAGAATTGCATGTAGACCACAAGAGGCCACAAAATAGGGAGTAGTTTTGTCGGGTAATAATAATATCAATTATTTTTATTTTGAACAGACATTTTAGCGTTAGTTTAAGGTTGAAATACAATTGTAGAACTTAGGTAATAAATTTATAATAAGGGCGTGTACCAGGGGTGATTATGGACGTTCACCCCCCTTATTCCTGGAGGGAAAAATTGGCCATGTTTATATTACACAATATTGTCTTGATTGCTTATTTTATCCTATTGTTCCGTGGGTAACTAAAATTAGTGGATTTACTGCCACGCCTATTATTACTGTAGTTTCAATTTTGTTTGCACGCCATGGGGTTCACGAGGATAATATAATTTCCGAAGTTTTTTTATGTCTTTTGTATACCATTGACCATTGCTTCAAAACTAGTGAACTACGTGTACCTACAAAAAAAAAAATCTTCAAGTTTTCATTTGTTTCTTTTTAATGTTTTAAAAAGATTATATAAGTATGAATTGTTTATTATAAGTTATTATAACTGAATTATTATTAGCATTATTGATCTTTATAAAACTCGATTGCAAAAGCGATTAATCACAATTACTTTGATAAAATATTGCAATTATAATTACAGAATTTACTAATTGTTAATTATAATTCCATTATATTTTGTCAGTTTTATTAAAATCTATATAGGTAACTATTTATATGGCATATTATATACCTATGACAAATTAATAAGATATAATACTAATATATATATAATTGTATTTTATTATTGTTACTAAATGATATACAACACAATATATTATTTTTATGAGTAAATAGATATCTTAAACTTTATGATTTCAGTAGCAGCAATTTTAATCGATTTTCAGACATTATTTTTACGAGATTGTAAATAACTTATTTAATGTAATTGTCTTTATCTCTCTATAGACAGTCTATATAATAGACCGTATATAATGGGGATATTTGAATTAAAATAATTACTATTATACCTACTCAAAAATCGAGATAAATTAAAAAATATTGTGTTGAATTGAATGCAATATAAAACAAATTGTTAACTGTAGAATTCCCAATCAGATAAAAATAAAAATAAGGAATTACTCAAAATCTTTTTCAAAAAAATGTTTATTTTTTTTTGTATGGGTACATATTTAAACTTTTAAGAGCGTCCCTTCAAAAATAAATCTTTTATTATTATCATAATATAGTATTTAATGTTGAAAATCGTAGAATTCGTGTATGTTATTCTATCTAATGCTATAAACGAGTTTGAAGTGCAAATTTAATCAGCAAATGGTGTGTATTTCACTCAAGGGCTAATAATCACGAAAAAAATGAGAGATCATTTCGCGGAGTACGGTGAACATGCACCAATGAATACAAAACTACGGATGTGACCTACCCGATTTATTTTATCTGCCCGTTAACTGTGTGAAAACCAACGTATCCTACTTTGTTTAATATCCATTGTGTCGTGTTAATCCTTTGCATCAGTTGTGGCTTAGGGACGTGCATCTTTCACCACGCAAAGGATTAAAGCACTAGTCTGAGATCGGCAGCAATTCAAACTGCTGCCAGAACCAACCGCGCAATAATTCACATAAAGAGGGAAGTGTCAAATAAAATAAACATAGGGTGAATTGTAAATAATTTTAATCGCCTTCGCTCGATTTAAATATTATTAATTGTTACTTCCGTTATTTTGTGTGTGTATATGTATAATTTATATCTACAAAATTATTCTGAATGACTTATACTAACTTAATAAATTACGTTTTTTTAAGTGCCTAATGTCTAATATATGAAATATGTGATTGAGTAAGTGAATATAGAGTTTTTGAAAATTAAGTATATTTTAGTATAGGTAGGTACTTAAAACATTTTATTGTTTTAGATTCTGAACGGAGTGATGAATGTATTGATTTTACAATGATGTGTGTTTTTTTTTTGTGTATCTGTGTTCAGCATAACAAGTCGAAATAATGCTTCAATTTCAAACTTTGGGGGTGGTTTCCGATGGAAAAGTGGATATCCTTGGTGCATTATAGAGGTGAAAAGTAAAAATTTTCCAACAGTTTTCAAAAAAATCGAGAAAAACAAAAAAAAGTGACAGAAAAACGGGAATTTTTACGTAAAACCAGTTTTCGACCAAATCAATTTTTTTATATGGTTGTAATTCAAAAACTAATCACTGTAAATACTTGAAATTTTCACCAAATTTTTATGTTAGTGTTCTCTATACACCGTTAAATTTTCAAAGTATTTTGACTTTTTTTACCTATTAATAGACAATTGAAATTTTAAATTTTTCTAAGTATTTTTTTTTCAAAATATTATTTTGAAAATTTAATACAAGGTTTCTTTTAAGTTGTTCTTACAGTGATAAAAAAAAATCCGAAATCGTTAGTCACAATTTTTTTTTATAAGTGCTTAAAGTTCCAATTTATACGAAATATGTCAAAATAGCGAAAATTTGCAAGTAATTTTGTGGTTGAAAAATCGTAAAATGTTTTTTTTTTTATAACCAATAGTTTTGAAAATTTGGTACAATGTTCTACATAAATTTTTCTTCAAATATCTGTAAAAAAAAACTACCGGACTAAGACAAAAAAATTTTAGGAGTGTTCAGGGACGCCCGCAGAAATGTAGTTCAGGGGGGGCAAAAAAAAATTGTAAGTACCTAAATACTTATAGGTAAATTTACTGCTACATCTTTCATCTACTCATATTTTGCAATACTATCAATAACATATTTTTTAAAAATCAAAACTAATTTAAGTTAATATAAAATTACACATTTACACTATTAGTTCTAATATTTGTAAGAAAAAACATAACAAAGTTTAAACAAAAACTTAAGTTTAAACAACTTTATTTGATAAAATTTATTTCATATTTTATTATTTTATTCAAAAAGTAATGGCAATCTCCTTTTGTTTGAAGTAAATAAATTAATTTAATTAATTACTTTGACTCGTCCGCGTTAACAGACAATCTGTAGGAACCAGCCAAAAGTTAAAAAGTGACTTAGCGATTAAAAATAATCGTAATGTCTTTTTCACGATTAAATAATAAATACCTCCTATATGACTTGTTAGATACTTAGATACAAGGATTGTCGAATAGTTGCTGAATATTATAGATCAGCTTTATGTAAAAAACTTCCAATTTTGTAAATGACACGAAAATTTCAGGGGGGGCAATGGCCCCCACTTCCCCCCCCCCCTTCTGGGCGTCCCTGGGAGTGTTTGAAATTTAAATTTTTACAAAACCGCGTTAAATAACGGTTTAGCCTCAAACGATTTTTGATATTTGTTGTTTTTCAAATAGTTTAAGTCGTAAATACTTGAAAATTTTACCAGTTATTTAGATTGCCATTTCTTTACGTGATTTGATTTTCAAAATATTTTGAACTATTTATAGACAATTGAAATTTTCAATTTTTTTTTATTTTTTTTTTTATAAATGTTGATAAAAAAAATTTAGGTGGGACAAATTACTTGAAAATTTAATTGAAGGGTCCACATAACTTGCTCTAACTCTCATTCAAAAATTATAAAAATACATAGGAACAATTTTTTTTTATTAGCATTTGAAATTCAAATATTGACAAAAATTCTTCAAAATCATGAATATTTTTCACTATTTGGTAGTTAAAAATTTATAAATATTTTACTATCAAAATCTAAGAATTGAAAATTTAATACTATGCTGTCCATAAGTTAAGCTTAGAATAATTATAAAAAAGTTTGAGCATTATTCAATTTAAAAAATTTTACGAGTGTTTAAAGTTTTAATTTTAATTTGAAATCAAAAATACACGTGTAAAATAATGTTTTACTAATAAATAATTTTCGATTTTTGTTATTTTTAAAAAATTACTAAACGTAAGATCTTGAAACTTTTACTTAAATGTTTGAATTAGTTTCAAAATAGAATGTATGACAATATTTAAATATAATATATCCCAGACTGACAAATCATCTCCGTTCAGAATCGTTTTTCGTATACAATGATACCTATCATTGCATGCATTCAAATTTAACCTACCCTAGTCCGAGGTCCACACCACCCCTTAATGTACAGCAGAGCGATACTCACTTACCTGCTTTTTAAGTAATAGTTCCTACTTTTATAAAAAAAAATATGGTTATTATGTATACCTATATATAGACTATATTATAAATACCTTTAATATTTCCCATTGTAAATCATTGGTTTAATAAAAAATAACTTAATACTTACCTAAACTATGAAAACCGATTATAAGGCATGCATTATATAAATACTACTACTATAGTATACTATAGGCAACTACATTTAAAAAGTTATTCATAAATTATAATTTATAACGTAACAATAAACGTTTCAAATTTAACTTTGTCTGTTCGGTGCTATATCTTAATACCCCAAAATATTATTACTTTCTTTTATAAATAAATAACCATATTTAACTACATACACTTTCATAGTTAATAATAAATTATGTTTTTTTTTTAAATATAATAAATTTCTTTAAAATACAATACTTTTATTATATCCTGGAATAAAAATTTATTGTTGAAAATACATTGTCACATTTTTTATGAACATTTTAAAATCAATTTTTGACCAAATCAGTTATTTAAAAGAAAAATAATGATTTTTCATCAAACAGTTTTAGTTATTTTGTTTCAATTAAAAAAATATAAGCCATCATAGAAATTTGGAACTTTCCACCATTTCTTATTATAAAAATCATTTTTATACAATATACAATTTTGAAAATATTTAGACAAAATTTAAGCTATTTATAACTTTTGATTTGATTTTGTAAATTGTGTATTATTTTTTTTATCTCATTGTTAAGACTTTAACATGTGATACAACTATATTAGAATCTTCAGAATATTTTCTGAACTCACTATATCAAAAATATTACACTGTTTTTAATAGCTGTTCTGATTACCCTTTATTCCGCATGGTTGTTTTTATATAGTATGATTGATCATTGCATTAAAATTTAACATATTATCAGTGACTTGTATAGCGGCTATAGCTCAATGAGCGAAGTACACTCGAAAAATCGAAACATAATCGCCGGCAGAATTTTGTTCTCTAATTATTTTTTCAAAATATTATTAATTATTTATTTCGTTGTTTTGATTAAAAATATTACTTTCTATATAGGTATTAATATGATTACTATTTTACAGTTCCGATAATGCAATATAATAATAATATAAAAATCAAGGGGAAAGTCACTAGAGGGTCTGTCATAGTTTTACATATCAATTTTTTTTTATTATTAGATTGGGGCTTATGCTTGGAAATCATGTTACAAAAATCATTTTAGACAGCGAGCCGATTTATCCGTGGAGTGTACAACGTGCAGTGTATTAGGGAGGAAAGGCGTGAGATCAATAAATGTTTGAGTTTGACATGAACATTTTTACAACATCGTTTGCTTGTCAACTGTCATTTAACAAATTAAAATGTTCTATTTTAAATTCGTTTCGGATTGAATGTTATTGTTATTGTTTGATTACACGTCGCAGTGGGCAAATATATGTGCCTAAACTATTTGACGGCAAGTTCTGATGTGAGAAATTTTATTTTCGTGCCGTGTAAAAGCTTCGTTAACTGTTTTTTGTGTATAATGGATTTTTCCTTATATTTTTATTTAAATGACTAGCTCATTTATCCAACTGCTGCAAAGATCGCAAAACACTCCAGAAATTTGGATTAGCCGATCCAACCAATTTATTGAATGTTTTATTCTTCGCTAAAATTATTGTTCTATGTGAATTATTAATCGTTTTGTGTAGTGGTGTCTGACATTTCAAATTTGCGTACCATTATTTCCGCTAATATAGTAATATGATATGTTGAATCGAAATAAGATATTGATAGAAATAGTTCTAGAGTATAAAAGTTAAATATTTATTAATTGTTTTATTACGTATTTCTTCAACTGGCAAAAACGCTAAAGATGTTATCATTTTACATTGTTTTGCATTTTTTTTCGATATCATTAAATTTTTGAATTTAGTTTTGTAATTTGGTTTTGGTTCAGTGTGTTTTAGAGTGTTTATATGTTATGTTCTATACTAGCCGTGTCATCAAACTCATATCTCATACTAATTGTGATCACGATTCGTGATCTAAAGTTTTAAATTTATTATATTTTATCTTTTAAAATATATTTTCTGGTTTATTTATACTACAAAGTGTTCGCGATCGATTTTTACTAATTTATTTTAACCGTACAAAGTGTCCGCGTTTTGCAACTCAAACAATTGATATAGCACAAAATATCCGTTTACCATTTATAATGCCTATACACCTTAAATATCATTATAAAATGAAACCTATATATATATATTAAAATAAAATTATACGCATTAATATTTCTTTAATACTTAAATATATTAAAAAACGTACTGCACCAATATATCATATAGGTAAAGCGATTATATTATGTAATTGGATAACAGAGACAATTTTGATGTAACTAAAACAATGGTGGAGATATATAGCCGTAGTTGTTATGTATAATCTCGATAATATTTATCATCATCCATATAATATATGATCTAATAATGTTGTAATACTCGGACAAAACTCGACTGTCAACTGTAAAATATATTATATTTCTCTCCTCGACTAAAAAATAAACAATCAAAATAATTACATATTATTTTAATAATATATACTTAACTGATTTAATGGAGACTTTATATTTTAGACGGCAGCGGGTCCATCATCTGTGTAACGGCTATAATTTGTGCGGTAACAATATTATCATAATCTATACAGGTATACATTTAGCAATTGTACACGGGCGACGTCTCCGAATTCTTTTGCAAGTGCGTGTGAAAAATACAACGTTCACAGCGATCCGCCGCCGCCACCGTGTGCAGTCTTCGTCCGTCGCACATTATTTGATTGCGCCCCATTGTATACGATGCGGACGACGACGACGAAATTATAACGCCAAATGGACGACGTCGCGAGCTGTCTTTTGTAATCGTCGATGTATTATTATATCCGCGCGGGCTATTACGACGACACGGCGAGTCGAGAAAAGAGAGTGAAACGGTAATGAAAAGGAGAGAAAAAAAATGTTTTTATTATTTTCGCGCCCAGCGGGGTCGAGGGAAATAAGCGCATTATCCGTGTGTGAAAGGAGGCGGGCGTGCGCGTCCGCCGGTAGCTCCTCGCCGCGGCGGCAGCGCCTGTCGTAATAATATTATGTATTTTATTATTATGGTTATTATTTGTCGCGGTCCGCGAAGGCGGTATCCTCTCTTGGTAAGCGCACACAATTACACCAAATATATACTATTACCGGCAACAATAAAATAACAACATTGTGTATAGTAGTGGTATTAGTATATAGTGAGATATTGTGTATAGGCACCTACCCGTGTTTACCTGCGGTGTGGTGTATATGTATGTATATATCATATTATATGCGTGTTTAGGGGGTAGATCGCACACGGCCGCCGCTCAAACATAATATGTATATACATACGCTCGGAAAGACCAAAAACACCCCTATACTTACACACGCACACATTACACGTCATATATAATGTAATATATGTGTCGGCGTCGGATCCCGCGTGTTTTGACAGTGGGATATTGGTTGTTGTGTGTAATATCATATTGTGCCGGGACACCGCTTTGCCCGGTGTCATTGTCGTAAACGGCCGTCTATTACCAAACGCGTTTGCCGCCGCCCCGTGGTGGCGGTTCGATTTTGTATACGTATATAATTTTTTTTTCATCCCCTTCCCGCGTCCACGTTGTATTACATTTTTCCGTGCGGTCTTCGGGGTGCGGTGGGCGGTGACGATAAACATCGAGCGCGCGCGAGAGATGAATATCGCCTTAAAACGGCAGCGCCCTCGTGTGTGTGTGTGTGTGTGTGTGTGTGTGTGTGTGTGTGTGATATCTGCTCGATCATTATTGTGTACGTCATTGTTGCGTTTAATATTATTATATTTCGCCGTTTGTTGTCGTCAACGTGTATGTGTGTGTGATGTGTGTGAGAGAGAGAGAGAGAGAGAGAGAGGTATAGGTATAGAGAAAAGGTACGCGCTACAGGGGATGCGCAAATGACGTTCACGGGGTTGATCGAGATGGAACCACTGCTGGTGGTGGGAAGGGGGGGGGTTGAGTTTTACGCGAGCGGTACATCGTTTGACGTCGCCTATTTCGCCGAGCCCACCCAAGGTACGGCGGCGGCACCCTGTGCGCGATTTGTCCTCCGTACGCCGACGACCGCAGTTGTGTTCGTTTTTTCCACATCGTATTATGTTTTCACAATGATATGATATTGTTATATCGATTACGATTATTGACGACGAGGCCGTTGTGTGTCGGTATTACGCGCGAAGGTATACCTCTACCTATAATGCCTTTACACGGTGCACATACACACCGCCTGCGAGCGAACACCTTTTTATTTTCCCTCCGCGTGTCCAAACACGCATAAATATTGTGTCGTCTCGCCGAATTAATAGTTATAATAATAATAGCCGCTGCGACGGTGTTCCCTTCTTGGCCTGTGTAAAGGGCTTTAACGTTTTCGCCGCCCCGTCGCGTCCACGTGTATTTAGGTACATTGATTGCGCGCGGCCCCCAGCGACGAATACAAACAGACGCCGCGACGAGCTGATGTCGTACATGCGTGTTATTATCGAAATAATTGTATTTTAGGTAGATATTTTATTTTCGAATTGCGTATGTAAAAGTACAATCGTGTTTCGGATACGCGAACGAAAAAGGAAAATTGGACAGTCAGAAATCCGGGAATTTGGGTCCATCGATTAAGAGAACTTGAAATGTTTATATTATGCGGTTAATAAATCGAAAAAAATAATATTATTAATTAATACTAATTTATTTCCCAATTTAATACTTCGGTACTTGTTATGTATAATGTTATTTTTCATAACGCCGTGTAAGAAAGACTGTTTTTCGCATATTTATTAATTATTTTATAGGTACAAGTGTAAATGACTAATTACCTACTTATAATTATAATTTAAACTGCAAGAATTTTTATACAAAACTGTTGATATAGTATTTTTTTTTAAATATATCGTTATTAATTATTATTATTATCTAACTTAAGGGTCTTGAACTACACAGCACAAAATTCAAAAAAGTATAATATAATAATATATTATCTTACCAACTTCAAGTAATCCAAACGAATTTCCAACGAGCCAATGAAGTACAATTGTTATCAATTATTACTGAAACCTCAAGATGATATAAGTACACCATAAATTAATAAGGAAGTATAAATTATATTTCTAAGTACAATTAGTACATACTACATAGGTATATATTTATTACTATTATATACTACGTGATTATACTATATGATTTCATTATAATGTATATTATATACATATTAATGAAGTCGTTCACTTACGTTTGCGGGGATATAATATAAAATAGTTGTTATGATACGTTTTAAAATAGTAAAAGATATTATACGTAGTGATATTATTATTACAACAATCTATTCCACTATATAATCTATTAAAATATAAGACATTTTCTATTTTCGGTGTTTGTCATCACGAATTGCATTTTTAGATATTCATATATGCCATATGCTGGACACTGGGTACTATAATACTATGTGTAGTGTGCATCAAGCAAAATCGGAACAATTGACACAATTTGACGCAATTCCATCGCTCGGGTAATCATTCCAATCTTAAGATTTGTCCGGTCATCGCATCAGCTCACAGGTGTTTTGATTGTTCTCTCAAAAAATGAACACTGGCACCTACATACTATCGTCGGACGTATGGTGTTAGTGTATATGTTGTCATTGTGTAGTTCTTTTATGTATAAAAAATAAAAGTCAAAATTCACACAAAACATTCGGCATCAGCTGCATAGTATGTTGGGAAATATTTGGTAGTATTATAAATACTTATAACATTGCGCTTGTATATACACATCTCCTAAAATTGTCCATATTCAGCTAGTACATTGCAGTCTGCAATAGTAATAGAAGAGTGACCCACATAATGCAGTACGCAATTAACTATAGGAGTTGATACTTACTTATGATTTGTGATAGTAATTCAAAATATAATTTATTTATGAAACTATTATTGTCACCAAAACTAATAAATAAGCCTAAAAAGTTGTAGGAGTTGCATATTTTTTTACATGCCTTCGATTTATAGCAGAGCGTACTAAAAATTCATTCTATACAATAATGAGATTAAAAATGTAAATGTAAAATGCGTATTTTTGTACATTTCTTAAATTTTTATATATATTATATATTATGTATTTTACAATAAAAAAATTAAGTTTTTCTTTTATTATATCTATCAACGTAAGTCATATTAAATTATTTCATAAAAGTTTTTTCTTTGTTTAAGCATTTTTGCATATTATTAAAAAATAGTAACAAGAACACTAGTTAGTTACACTAACTCTTTGATTTAGCTATATATTTTATCGATTTTAATTTCTACCACTTTACCAGTATAACTTCAGATCACCTAATACAAAATATTCAACTGATTATATTTGAAAATTATAATAACAAATTAAAGTTGGAAATCATCACATTTTATTATTATAAATTTTTATAATTATAATTGGTATGTTTTTAATAGTGTACACATAAACCTAATACAAATAAATCATTATATACCTACTATAAATTATTATATTAAGTATATTTACAAATAATATGGGCGGATAGTTACAAATGTGTTTTTTTAATAAAAATTTTGACAGTAAACAAAATACATTTTTTGTAATTACTATAGTCCCTGCAATGGGCAAATCTGCGCCCAAGCATGTTTAGTACAAATTTTTTATGGTTGAACTGTTTTAGTATAATTAATAATTATTATTATTTATGACTAATCCGTGTTTAGCGACGATTTGAAATTCGCCAGCCAACAGTTATTTTCCGCGTATTATGTATATTATGCAACTGCAGTAATAAGTTATGTTCAACTATAAAACAGTTTAGTTCAATTTATTTATCATTAGTTATTAGCAATAACTCATTACCTATCTATACATTATTTTATCGTTGATGTATCATAACAATATATATAGCGATACACATCACACGAACGACTGCAACACGTATATATTGCTCGGCGCGTGCGTTCTTGTATAATAATATAAATACATATACTCGTATTATATATATCATACGCCGGCAGTGTCTTTTCACACGAGATCTTATTCTCTATTTCTCTCTCTCTCGCTCTCTATGTACAAATAATACATTATAATATATTATCCATATACCTATATATATATATATATATATATATATATAATGTGCTCGATGGCTGCATCGTGCGCTGTCGCTGTGTCGGACACGAAACCTTCGCTCCGTACCTATTACCTATAACCCGTGTGTATATATAATATAACAATATTGTGTGACACGAGTACGGTGTACTTATATTATATACCTATACGTTTGGTTTGGCGTGTGTGAACATTACGATTGTCGTGTACTGGCGGAAAAACGTATTTGCGCGTGAGATTGAGCGCGCCGTATACTATAAATACATATACGCGTACTGGAACGTACACCTATATATTACCTATTATAGTTTAAATATACCCTTCACTAAGAGTGGTGTACAGACATTATACAATCGTATGCGATGAAACCGCATCGATGTTTATCGGTAAATCAAGTCGAGCAAGGCATACACGCGCGCATATTATATAATACGTTATACATTATATTATAATATATACGCATATACTTGTATACACACCTATATTCACGCTTGAATGTTTTCCGTGATAATGTATGCATTCCTCTTCCTCCTGCGACTAAACAAATTCGAAAATGTAAATTTCCATTTTTTAATTTAGACATTTTCCATACAATAATAGGTAGGTTAGGTATATGTATATGATGTTTTTATACTAATTTTGAAAATCGAAAATGCGCGTAGTACCCAAGTAATAGTTACCTATACAAGGTGTAACTCGTATATTTTACATTATTACGTTTGTACTATTATTGAATTTGTCAAATAGACGAGTTACAACCTTTATATTATACCATTGGTAAAATAAATATTCTGAGTTCTAAATTTAGTACCCGATGCTGACTTTTTCTTATAATCATATTGCTATGCCGTGTTTGTTCCAATCAGTAAGTTTTTTAAATAAAAATTTTGAAAATTGACATCGACAGATGATTATGATTATATACGACTATAGATATCTATACAATATATATATTTATAAACCATATATAGTAGATAACCACGTGATTTTGATAAATTCAAAACATATATAGGTAACCGTTATGCTATTAAGTGTCTTGTGTAGCATTTCGTTTTGTGTTAATCATTGTAATATATATCACATGTGTTAAAAAATGTGATAACTATAACATACGATAATAGACACTTATTTATTATTATTTCAAAAAATTAAAAATACACCTGAATTAGTTTAATTTCAAGAGCCTTTTAGCTTGTAGAAGAGACAAGAGTTCATATTTTGTAGTTATTTAACTTAATGTAATATGTATGTAAATGTATAATCATAGGAAAAACCATTTTAAGCAGTGAGGTATCTACAACCTTGTATTATATTTTTAAATTGTTGGTATGCATAAAATATAATAATAAAATAATTTGCTATAGAGTTCACGATTTTGACGAAATTTATCAATATGTCAACTTCAAATGCTTATAAAAATTATTGTGGATTTACGTTCAGCTTCGTTTTATTTCTAGAAATTACAATTTTATTTTAATTTATAGAAAGAATAAACCAATAGTTCAATTCTATATAAAAAAAAGAAAAAAATAATTTTAAAATTATACCATGTATAAAAAATTTGAATATAAACATTTAGTGAAAATGTCTAATATCTACGGTTAGGTATTCAATTTTGAATTACAGGTAGATTTTAAAAAATATATTTTTTGTTTTTCCTAATTATTAAATAAAGTACTAGGAACTTTTTTTAACCCCCTAAAGGCCTAAAGTACCTACTAATTATATCTTATTTACTAAATTAGATGTCACCCTAAAGTTAAAAATCTAAACAATATTTTATTATTAGGTGATGACAGATTTAAAAAAGGAAACGCACATAATTTTAAAATGTTATAAAATATTCATTATTCCACTCAGAATTTATAATTTAACTATTTTATGAGTCAAAATACTATAATCAGGTAATACTTTTAGAGATTGGTCAGTAGAGAAGTACTTGTATTTTGTAGTATGTGAACAGTGTATACTATAGCTGTATATAGACAAATACAAACATGGTTTAATTGTATATAATATCGACGTATATTATAATATGTAATTTATCATTTATCCATACCTTCAACGTATTGAGAAATTATTTTTATTTTCTTAAAAGCCTAACGTATGCCCACGCGAATTAACACTTTATAGACTGTATAGTGTATGATGAATATAAAAAAAATGGGTGGAGTTGTTTACGGAAAATAATCATATACGATATACACATATTGTTTAAAACAATATAATTATTAATGTCGATGGAAATCTATTTAAGAAAATAGATATTAAATTGAGATTATATGTTTGAGAACTGACGCGTGTGTATGGAAAAAAATAAATACGACGAAGGGTATGAAAATAGAAAGTGGATATAATTATCCTTAAATAAATTACCAATCGATGCGTCGATTTCGAACGTAAAATCGTTTATTTTTTTCAAAACTATGGTTGTGTTGACAAGAACAAAAGGAATGACTGGGGTCTGAAATCAATTAATATAAGCAATGAGTCGAATCGTAAAGCAGTTTTATAAGGACGAAGCCATTACGATTATATAAAAGTATCTTCGATGTATTATATACCTACGGGCTACAATTTATTTATACATCGAAACAAAGATTAAAAAGATATCAGTTTATACTCGATGAACCGATAACACATTCTTTGTATTGTTGTGTAGAGACTCCTAGCTAGTATTCTTTCCACACTTGCCGGTCCATTATATATTGTATAGGTAGGGTAGGTGGGTGGTGTATATTCGAGTAAATAATGAATTATTAACGTATATAAAAATGTTAAAAAGAACAACGTACACCTATTCCGAGCTATATAGTTTTCCATTAGGATTTCTCGTCGTTTATACGATAGTAAACAATTGCCGTAAAATGGGGTGAATAGAAAACGCTTATAAAATTTAATAACGTTTTTTATACATTTTTTTTTAGTGAAAGAAATTTCTTTTTCAGACCTCCGAAATATATTATTATTATTATTATATGATGTTTCTGTTTACTTAAAAGGTAGCGAGAAAAAAACTATTATATAAATATTTCATGTTTTTTTTTTATTGAACAAAGCATATGGGGATGCATTTTATATATTTAAAAAAAAACTTCTTAATCTAAGAATTTTATCTTAAAATAGTATTGTAATTATTTGTTATCGATACAAAAAGTCAATAAAAAAAAAAGCAAAAACGAATATAAAATTTTACCAAACTTATTGTCTTTCTAATAGTCCAGTTGTCAAATAATAACTACAATAACTTAAAATTAAAAGACCCTCTTCCTTATATTACTGTTTTTTTTTTTAAATTTTTTCACTATTTGGAAACAATAATAGGTATCCAATATAATAACTATAGTCCATAATGCGACCTCGAATGTGTATATAGAAACTAGGCTACGAAACATAAATTGTTGACATGGCAGGTATACATATCATTATTATACGTACAATAACTTTTAATTATTTTGGCGGCCGTGGTAGCTGCCGTGATAATTGATTTACCATTTTTTTTTTTTTGTATACCTATATAATATTGTGAATAAGTAATAACTACGATTTATGGCATTGTGTATACTTCGTATATGTGAATAATACGTGTATGTACTTTGTATAGGTACCTATATTATATTCTACACTCGCCTACTAAAAAAACATACAATATAGTTTATTAGTATCTTTATAATAGTAAGTAGCTAGTATATACTTCTACTCACGGTACTAACGACTAACTCCTATGACGTATTTATCGTACAATCAGGTAATAACTTCAAAATATTTTATAACTTTACATTATATATATATAGTATACATTTATACAGTCGATGGTATAGGTACTTAAAAGTTATATGTATGGTAACACAAAACTAAAATGTAAGTATACACTATACTGATCCGCATAAATTGCAAATGTGTTTATTTTTTTAATACTGTAAAGACAGGTCTTTAGAAAAAATAACTCGCGCTAGTCATAAATCCGTCACATAAAAGTTCAACGTAATAGGTTGGCCACATAGGTACAGTTCATAACGTTCACATATCGCGATAAAATGTATATTCTCACAGAGTTATTATTAGGTACATATTATTATAAAAATATAATAACACGTTGAGTTCAGAAGCCGGATGAAAACGTTTTACTGCGGCGGCCATATATCTAATATGATGATAAATTATTATGTCGGCCGACGACTGTCAACTGCCATTGTTGATTGTGTAATATAATCTAAGTGTACAACGCAAATCATTATAGTACAGGCACAGACTTTGAAATGTACATTGTATATTGTTACGACATTGTATATAAACTATACTAACATACGTATTTTGCCTCATAACATAAAGAGTGCCTTTAAAAATTTTAAAAGCAAAATACGTGATAACTGTGACTTATTTTTAGGGAGGGGGCATTTCTGGTCTAATTTTAAAAAAAAGTTCAATAATTAGTGACGACTCCGATGTGCCTAATAACGAATAGTTGGTGACAGAGGCTTAAGTTGACAGAGGTCTATTGGGGTAGGTGGTAAATTAAGAGGATTTTATTGATTCCATCATATTAATATCAATTCTACCGGCTATACTGATTCTGACGCACATTTGTAAAATTAGATTCTTTCAGCTTACAATACAATACCTGCAGTACACAAAAAACAAAAATATAACTCAAATAATCAAATACTTATTATATTTTTTTATTAAATGATCGCTAAACATTGCGGTACACAATGAGAAAACACAGGTACCTATATATATAATGTATGGTATTTATTTATTTTTATTTAACCTTCAAAAAGATAGTGGGTCCCACTGAATATGTCCGTGTAAAAAGACAGTATTTAGGTAACAAACCATATAGCAATATAATTTTGTTAAATATTTAATAAAAATATTATGTAGCTATGAATATTTATAGTTATTTAAAACATTGTTATAAAATAAGGTTTTTATGCCTTTTATAAAATGCTGTATAATATTTTTAATTATATAAATCACGATGAAGTTGTCTCTAAAATATTTAAATGTTTTTACTATAAAACAGTAATGCACTAATGCCTTTTGTTTGTTCTGTGTAAGCATGTATTGGTACTTTATTGGATTTAATTTTGTATTGCTGTCATATATTAAGTAGCGTGAATTTAAACGATAATATTATAGTAAAACGCAATAGTTGTAATCGCAACAGTTAATATTATGATAAATGTGAAAATATATAAGTTCACTATAAACCCCCCCCCCCCCTCACACACACACACACACAATAGTTATTTTAATAAGTGGTGGAAGCAGAATATTTAGAGCCTAATTCCATTGATATAACCCACAAGTTTATTATAATGTATATGATAACATTATAATTTATATTATATATATATATATATATATATATACAGTAGAATTTTAATTAACTGTCAGTCTCAAAACCAGAGCTTTGACGGATAATCGAAAAGATGGTTAAGCGAGCAATAAATACATTCTTAAATATACATTACATACATATTATTTATTATTTTTAAATAATTTTACATGTATATTGATATAATTAAGTGCTATTTTATAATTAGTTATTAGTATGTTGAAAGTTTTGGATAAACCTGCTCAACATACATAGGTGATAAGATTTTAATGCAATGCGCAATTAGTCCGCCGTCTGGCAGTTAATCGAAAAGATGGTTAATTGATTGACAAATAATCAAAATTCTACCGTATGCTCTTGAAATATACAACTGAAAATATTTATGAGTCTCCTATGTATATATATATATTACAATTTAAATGACTAATAGCATTGGTATTGTCAGTAATATAGGTAATATATATCATGTGCGTGTCATTAACAATATATCATAGAAGATAACATTCGTGTGATAGTTTTAAAAATTATGAATTAAAACGTAGGTATATTATTTTGTCGGCGTAAGGCGTTCCCAGGAATGTTATTAAAAAAAAGACGATTACATAAATACGTTTTCCCACAGAATTTAATTTGTTTCATTTTTTAACGAAAAAAAGTTGAAATATATACATTGTACACGCGAAGGAAAAAAAAATTAAAAACTTAGGTAAGCATCAAAATCAATAGCGGAAACTAGATCAGCTGTGTAGGAAAGAACCGACAAGTGAAGCAGAACGCGTTTTCTTTAACGTTGGACATCATAATGGTCTCGCCTGTTGATGACGTAAATTAACGAATTAGCGGCATATCTCTTTTATGTTGAAAAATTAATAAATGGGATAAGATTAAAAATTTCAGGGTTTCGTATGATACATGTTTTTGATTTGAAAATAATAATAGAATATAAGACGTGTTACAAATTGTCACGTAATTCGCCTACCGCTATAAATTAATATACCTATAGTAAGTTATTTAACATAGAGTTGACGTTGAACACGTAGAGTTATTATTGATCACTTATTAGTTATTACACAAACGTTGCACGGTAATAAACGTATTAAATAGTTTTAAATAGCGAAAAAAAAAATGGTTTGTGAATCGTGAAAAATGTGTTCATTTTTTCTTTGAAATGAAGAAATAAAAAGCGACACGCAGTCACTTAAACGCTAATTCAATGTCCTTATTGTTTTCACAGTTGCATTCTTATACAATCTATACTGTACCTACTACAGGTATGCTATTGAACTATAAGCACAATTTAGGGGGCTAGGCGAAGCTTATTCACTCCTACCCACAACATATTAAAAGATACAAATAAAATCATTCATATTATATCGCATAATAATTTTAAATATTTTGCTATTATATTATTATTATTTACATTTTAAATATTATATAGCATGTATTTTTTTTTTAATTAATAAGAAATTAACCAAGATTAAAAGTGGGCATTGGAGGGGAGCCAGTCTTACCCCACTGGTCAGCTATAAGCATATACATTTGTTTAGTCCTAAGAACAAATTTGAAATTGTGCCAATATATACGAAGATATACCCTTAAACAAAAAAATACAAAATATATAAATTTATACACATTATACATATTAAATTTGCGTTTGATAAAATCTATTTGGTGTTGTTAATTTTGAATTTTTATATTAAGTACAGTAAATTTACTTTTTTTAAATTTAAAAGTAACAATAGGTATTATTCGTATTTTTTATTAGATTTTTCGTTTTTTTAATTATAAATATTTTATATACACAATAATTAATATTACAATGTATTAAAACTCAATTGCAAAAAAAAAAAAATAGCCAATAAAATAACACGGATAAATGGATAATATTTTAACATTAAATTTCAACAGTCAATTTGTTTAAATATTTAAAACTAACAACATGCACAAAATGGATTCAGCTCAACTAAAATTTCATATAGGTATTGTACGTAAGATCTACGAGACAAAACAACACAAAATATTTTAAATATACTTACATCATAGAATAATTCAACAATGCACTATTGTTGTTGTACAAACTACTGACAGAAAGATCTATAAAATTATCATGTGATAATAAATACTGTTCATATATTATTAATAATATTATTGTAATTTAACTGTGTTGAATTCATAATATAATGTGTAAATGTGTAAAATCGAAAATGCTAATAAGTTTAATAAATTTTAATTATATAATAATATCATTATAAATAGTAAATATTATACATTTATACCGACTTCTTCGCATCGACATTAAAATATTTTCTATCAGCACAAACCATGGAAAATTAAGCGACCAACTCAAGGCGCTGTGCTCGGTGTGCCGGAGTGGTTGTCGTGGGCCTATGTCAAAGTTGTCATTTATCATATCTTTTAAGGCTTTAAGGTTCTTTTGAAGAAACAGAATAATAAAAAAGTCCTAAAATTTTCATTCCAAAATTCGGATTAAAAATATTTATATTACTATATTAATGTCAATATCTTAGTTCATATATAATATGTATAACAGTGCTTTTTATTATCGACAATATAAAACAAAAAATACATTCGATTATATTATTATATTATATTTTTTTAACGTTGATTTATATTGTTTGAGGAATTAAAATATATTTGTTTGTACTTCGTTGTTTTATTCTGCGACCAGTTAGATTTTTTTTTATACACAAAATATTTAAAATAAACCATGAACTATTTACAATATGCATCTCTAGAAAAAAACGTACACCAAAAGTTTTTTAAATCTGTACATTACGATATAATTGAGTGCGCCGTGTCAGATTTTTTTTATTAGTATTTACTTTCCAAAATATGTGGATAAGTCCACGCATTGTGATGAACGACTAACGTAGCTTCAAAACTTAAAAAAAAAAAGTATAAATTTTCTCGACACGTCATGTAATATTAATAATTCATCAAAAATCCCACCAATAATAGTTTTATAGGTGTTATATTATAATGGGCAAGTGTGACGGGCGGAGTAACATATATATATATATATATATATATATATATATATGTATATATGAACGAGGCATTGAAAATTTCGTCCGACGTTATAATATTAATTCGCGGATGGATGGACGGCGCGCGGCGAGACAAGTGCGTATAATATTATTTAGATAGGTACTTGGCCGGCGATAATATTAATTATACCCGCGGAACGGTGCTGCGGGCATAGGACATGTATAGGTACACAAATATAATATTATACCATGTTGGCAGGTAGGTGGTTGGTACACGTCACATACCTAGTAAAATATTATTTGAGAATAATGAGATATTATATACGTGCACGTCGCCGACGGTGAATATCACGCGCGCCGTATCTCCTTTATGCGCAAGATGTGTCCTGCGGCGGCCAGTGTTAATACGCGATAATTTACATGTCACACACTTCGTGAATCGTGTATACGTGTGCGGTTCGATTTTGGGTATGTGTTCTCTCTACGCACACCTCTACATGTACAACACATTCTATTATACACATGTGTGATGCGTGTCATGATTTATTTGGCCGCGGATGAGTAACCCGAAAATCGGCGAGCAATTTTTTCTCAAAAATGTTTCCTATTTTCTTTTTCGCGGATAACGTAAAGCGTGTCGTAAAGAGTGTCAGGGTGCACCATTGCACCATTTGCACTCATCGTCGATAATGTTATGTAATACGCGTATTTTATGCTATTTTCGTCATCAGCATCTTGCAGAGTGTGATTATAAAATAATATGAACTATACAAAAATAAAACAAATACGCGATAAAAAATCGTGAAATATTCAGTCTCTTGGCCTATATAGTAGTAATTAAAATATTTTCTCCACTTTATTATAGACTATCGTTTTTTCGCGGTTGGCCGTATCGTATTCAAATAAAGGAAATTGAAATGTGCATCTATTACTCACAAACATCACGTCACTTAACTTATGTTAACTATAAACTTTTTAATTTGCTATAAGTATGGGAAATGACCCAAACAAATTAAATATGTGGTAAAGATTGTCAAACGTGAACTAAAACTTAATACAATAGTAATACGTGCAAAAAAAAGTTAAAAAGATATATATATTTTTAAATATCATATATAGTGTCAAAATGTAATAAAACAAAGTTGTGCTTAGCGTAACATATATGACCAACTCGATTAAATATGTAAATGCACTCAAATCAGCGCTTTAGAGTGTGTAGAATCATCATTAACTTATTCACGTACTTATCTTTAAACAATACAAACATCCACACGAAACACAGTAACACAAACAGTAACTGTATTGCTGTTATCTTACCGGATAGTTTACCATAATTATAGAAGTTATTGTCTCCAGTTAACGCATTGGCTGAACGACTAGTACACAATACACATGTATAGGTATAGGCTGAGTGACATAAAGATTTGTCTTCGTGCAATACTGGAAAAATGCAAGTAAATTAAGTGATCCATCAGCGGGGCTTACTTAAACACAACATTTGTATACTTGACAATTGCCGCTACGGCGCTACAAAATCATGTCATAGTAGGTATATATTATATAGGTAGGTGAATATACTTCAATTGTTTGACAGTTTGTTATCGTGTTCGTAATTCAAACAGTTGATATTTATTTTTATTTTTCATGTACATTGTACATAATTAATAAAAAACAACAAATTTGAAATAATATTTTCTAACAATTCGTTGAATACTAAAATAAGCAACAATTCTAATTTTATAAAAATAACAACATTTTGTAAGATATGTTATAATACTTAGTAAACGCTCAAATTTTACTTATTAAAATTATTATAATGAAATTATATATTATTTATTTATATTAATAGGTATAATAGATTTGTGATGTTTAAACAAAAATAATTGTTGATGGTTTCTTTTAATAATAATAGAATTAATTTAGTAAAAAAAATATGCGTTTACTCAAAGGTATTAGGTATATAGAAAACTTAGATGATTTATTGAGTATAAATACACACTGCTGTGCACTGCAGTGCAGTGCACTCTATATAGTATACTATAATATACAACGATTCATATTAAGATCAAGATCTGTAATATAGTTAATTATTTGGATATATACTTCTACTTTTTAACAATATAATAATAATATAAATAAAAAAATAATGTGGTCCTGCAGGGGTTTGTAATCATTTTATCTTTTTGAAAATGGTCCTCGACTACAACAGTAGGGGTTGCTTCTATATTATATACAATAATACATGACTGATAAATTACATGTCTTATTGTTGTCGTAAGAAAAACACGCGTGTAGGTATATGTGAATATATGTACAATAGTATACATACTATTATTATTAATTTGACAAGGACACACAGTAATTTATACTAAATACTGTTGCTGCGGTGGCGTCCACCCTCTGCAGGTGCTGTGTAATGTGTATAGGTAAAGTATTTTTATAGTTAGGTATAACTCATAACACAAAATATCATGTGAAATCGCAAAGACTTTTTCATATTTGTACGCGCCATAATAATGTGCACCATCACCTTTACAATTGGTAATATTATATTATGTACTGTAGTATATTGAAGATAATATTATACCTGTGATTAAATATTTTTTTTATTTAAAAAATATTAGTGCTGAGCACATATCCCTTTATAAAATATGTTTCATAAATCATAATATTGGTATAGGTATTATCCATATTATTGTGTTGCGTAGCGACACAACAAACGATATTATGGTAAATAGAGATGTGGTCGACGACAAACGATTATTAAATTATATCAATTGTTTGAAGTTATAAAATTATAATGTTTATAATAAGCTATATGTTACGTTCCTATACCTAATAAAGAAAAATAAATAAATATCAAAGATGTATCTTCCTTTTCAAATAATTCCGTACTAACAACTATAATATTATGAGTACCTATAAGTAGTTTCATATAGTTTCACAACTATTAATTATAATATAAACAAGAAAAATCAATCAATATATAAAGATCATAAATATATCACTGGTATTTCGCATTGAAGAAAATATGCAAGAATTACGTACTTATCTATATTGCCATCTCAATATTTTTATTACGTCGACTCTTAATTGAATATAGCTGTACAGCCAGTACCAGCATCGATGAATCGACAAAGTGGCACACAGTCAAGTCGATACATCTAATTTTTTTTCTGAAAGCAATTTATTCAGCGTAAGAATCCTCTCTGATGTTTTTAAACAATAATATTAATTTTTTTCTTAAATTTAAGTACTGCGCAGCCACGGAGTTTATTGTTTTTCTTCTATTTTGGGTTATTTAAAGTTTCTAATTTTGCAACGTACCTCCAAGCTCGTGCATAATGTTTTCCATAAAAGGAGCCAAACATTTTTAGTCCCTCTCTACTTATTGCCTCGTTGGATTTCTTTTCACTCTTTCATTTAATTTTCTCTCAAAATGATCTAATATTCGCATTTGCTGTATCTATCTGTCCGCCCATCTATTATAACATGTATTTAAAATTTAATTCGTGGTTTATACTTGAAGTTTAACCACCCGTTATCCACGAAGTTGTTGATGAGATCTTGCAAATTAATTATTGTTTTTGAGTGGTACTGTTTACAAAAAAAAAAAATAATTTTAAATATATAGCTAGATCTTTTATTATTTATATTATCTTTTTAATAATATCACAATGTTTGAAATAATAATCTAACATAATTTATTTTCAAAATTAAATTTCGGTAAAATTCAACATAAACACAGAAAACTACAAAAATTAAAAATAGTTTACAAACATTAGTATTAAGTTGTTTAAATTAACTATATATAAGTAAAGTAAAGACAGTAAAGTTTAAACTTAATATGATTATAATTTATAGGAGAATTTTATAGGTTGTAATACAAGATTATATATACTACAAAAAATAGTAACTATATATTATAATCAAATAATAAAGTCAATATAATAATTAATAATATTCTGCGGTGAATTTATAAGAAAAACGTTACAGTCTGAAGACATTATAAAGAGAGCTTAATAAAATAATTACTCAGAGTGAGGTCAATAATTTTGATTTTTTAATAAAAAAAATTAACTTCATATGAATTAGATACCTGTCTAGAAAATTCATAATCAGAATTGTTACTACAGAGTTTTATTTTAAACGATGAAATATTCGTATTGCAAAGGAAATTTTAGAAAAAAAATGTTCAATGATGAATAAAAATAGGTATGTATAAATACTTTTAAGCCCTTGATTGTAAGCTTGTAAAGCTTTGCCCCGTTTTCTGTTCTTGTTATCAATTATCTTTCATGTTTTATATTTTTAATAATTACAAATTACAAGACGATGATTTCTATATTAAAAAGAAATATATACCTACATACATATTATATTGTGTATTGATAGTCATTTATATGGGTACCTATAAATATATATATATATATACCTACCTACGCGTTTGTAATATAATTATTATGGTTATTTAACTTATTGTTGCTACAGTTAATATTCATTATTTCTAGAATTATTAGATTTAATAGTTAACAGTTTCGTTTTTGATATCTAGCTTAAAATATTATAAATGGCCGAGCCCAGAGGCTCCGTTAGGGAATTTTTATAATTTAGGTAGATATACCTATATATTTCATATCTTATTGCTCCATTAAATCCACCAATAGTGATATTATAAAACGTGATAATAAGACTCAATAATATTTTAAAAGACTAAAAAAATCAATTAGTCGTTCGGGGCCACTGATTTTTTTTTTATTAGGGCCCAGTACCTTCACTCTTGATTCTCCGCCACCCTTGATACGCGTAAGAACGTATTTATAAGATAATTTAAATTTGTTCAAACGTTTGTTGCCAAAAGAGCAGCAAAATATAAATATAATTTTGACACGTCGATTAGTGATTGAATAAGTTATAATAAAGAACTCCAAACCATTTGAATAAGGCAATTTTTAATTTGATTATATTATTATCGACAGATTCGTTATTGAAACGTCCAAACGCGTGTGTATGTGTGTTATGTAGTGTATGTTGCATTTTGTTCGATCGTATGCGCAGTATATCCACACATTTATTTTATTTTATTTTTTTGTTTCTCCGAGACTTGTTTAATGCTTGGGCGATAATTCAAATCAGAAGAGTTTGTCTGGCGAACGTTGCGGTGTAAAATTAATTCTATATGTGTACACAGCTAGAATACGCCCGGATTTTCTATAGCTATTACTTTGCCCGCAACATATACCTAATATATTATAATATCTTTATTCTAACGTGTGTACCTACGCGCCCGCACGACGACCTCTCTTTCTTTCTCGCTCTAAAAAGCCCAACGCATTAGAATATAGACGAACGCGTATATAATTTCGGCCGGTGATTATTTTTCGTGCGCGTTTTTATTTTATTTTATTCTCGTTTACACGAACCGCTAAACAGGATACCACTTATTATATATTATATAACTCACATGACGGTACCTACCACGCCACAGCAGGGAAACTAAACAATATAATACTATATAATATATACCTATACGGAGTGATCCATTTGACTGTACATGCCTTACACTAATTTTCCAAGTAGATTTTTGTGTTTTATAGTCTTGTAGTATTTATCATAATGGATTTTATTACTTTTTAATTCTAATCGGAATAGAATACTTGTATATTTATAAAAATGTTGTTATGTGCGTATAAATAAACATATGTAGCCAAACCTTTACTGAGATCGCAGTTGGATACTTGCAGGATATTATATAATACTTTAATAGATATAAAATATAGAAATAAAAGTAATAGATAATACTGCAGAAAATCGCTGCAAGACAATAATAATCTGAACTCTTCCGACATTCGTATAATCTAGAACATAAGAGTGATATTGAAACGTACAATAATTTTAGTGAGGGCCGAGGGGAGGAATAAAGATCTTGATATTGGAGGGAGCGAGTCATATAATATAATATAGTAAACTCGCATACTAATATTATAACGACTTTATTATAATGAAAAACTTTAAATGCTTAGGTATATTATTTCTTATTTTTTAATAAAAAATATCTTGTTTTTCAAAACACAAAAAATGGAAAATTGCAGATCACCGACCAATTTATTAGTAGTTTATCTATAATCTATATGACAATCAAAAAACGATATCGCGTAAAACATATTATTTAGCTAGACCGGGTGTTTAAACTCTCAAACTCACTACACTTTTGCTGCGGTTATACATAGGTGTACCCTACATACCTTTATTACCTATTCACTACCACACACAACTGTCTAATCTGCAATTTGAAACGAATAAGAAAACTCCGCCGAGGCGTAGATGGATATTTTTGAAATTTAGATTTTCAACGAAAATAGTACCTATTTTTAATTAAACATGGATATAGGTAGTAATCTCTTGATAATATATAATATAGTAGCACCAATAACTTTTCCGTCAAATTTACCAACACTGCGGTTGGTCAACAAACTATATTCGTCGTAATACTATACACGCGCGGTAGGTACGCATATTATAATATATATGGCTCGACGCGTTTACAGATATTTTTCCGTGCTGTGTGTCGGGCAGTTGATAAATGGATCATCCCGTACATAATAATAATACCACGTACGCAATATATTTAATACAGGTATATAACTAACGTACATTATAATATCCAAACAATCACGACGTTAATAAAGAAATTATAATATATATGCTCACGTTTTCCCGTGTATATCTATATAATATTATGTGGGTACCTGTGTGCACCTATATAGGTACGACTATAGCGTATATTACAATAATAATCTTTCCTACGTACGAACGGTCTCACAGACACACACACACACACACATACACGCGAGTCTCGTATTATTATACTTGTATAACGGAGATGGTTTGGACACGCATATTTAGATTAATAACCGGCGGTGGCGGCGTATAGGCCTCGTCGTATATATACAGCATCATGGGCGTACTTGTGTAACATATATACGCGTATATGATATATATGTGTGTGTGTGTGTGTGTGTGTAATATACGATTGAGGAGGATTTTCGTTCTTAAAGCGATCGTCGGCGTGTATAGGTACACAACATAATAACTATATAATAACGTTACACCGGGCGCGCGCGCGAGTGTGTGTGTGTGTGTGTGTGTGTGTGTGTGTGTGTGTGTGTGTGTGTGTGTGTGAGCGCGTAATGACCGGGGCCGACGGACGTGCGGAGAACCTCGATGATTTCCAAAATGGCGTCGAGGCCATGTCTGCGCGGCAGTCGCGTAGTAGTCGCTCGCCGCAGTCGTCCCGACAGACTTACGCACGTACAAGACCCGTCGTCATCGACGACGTCGTATATAATAGGTATGTGTGTGTGTGTGTGTGTGTGTAGTCGTCTACGTAGTCATCGTTTCGGGTGTTACTCGTCGTTATGATATTATTATTATTATTATTATTACCATCATTTACTAGCGTACGTGTACGACCGTGTGCGCTGGTACCTATATTATATATATAGAGGTATCCACCTTGGCATTTCTATCTCCATCAACCATCGCCGCGTACATGCGACCTACCACCAATGGATATATATATATTTATTATTGTTAAATTAGTGTGCGTTGTATTTTTTTCCTTTTCGTTTCTCCGTCATCCGATGACTGAGCTCGGCCGCGAGCCGCCTCGATCGGTATAACAAAAAAAAAAAAAAAAAATGCATTGTACACATAGTCGCTTTATATATATTAAAAATATATTATTATGTAATGTCGTTGCTACCTATACAAGGTGATCTAGCTGTTTAATGAAAAGTTAAGCCAATTTTCGAAATTGATTTTTATGTTCTTATCTATGATGTTCTTTTATCTTGAGAAACAAAAAAATACTTCATTATACCTACACGGATAGACATTATAAATACTATAGGTTTATTTTAAACATTAAACGTATGAGTGCGTTAATGTCGCTATGACATTGTATTTGTAATGTTATAATTTTTTTCTCGATGTAACCTAAGAGCCGACCGTTCAACATTTATTACCTATTACAATGTAAGCACATAATTTAAAAAAAAGTCAATAGTACTTTTGAATTTAGCTATCCGATAAATATTATACAAAAAAAAAATTCTTCTGATCCAAGGTTTTTAAACTAACGTATGCTATTAGGTATACTGAATATGATACAACGATATGGTGCATACCTATATATATTATTTCATATGAATTTTGTCTATATTCTTTATGGTTTTATATTTGTAATTTGTATTTATCCCTACCGAATTATTGGGTATAGGTCCGCAACTGTTGTCTTTGATCATAACATAAAATAATTCCAAGTTCGAGGTTTCCATCGCTTGGTATAACCACCCTTTTCGTTATAATTTCCATTTAGCAAATGTACTTAATACCCATACTATACACAGATAAATATACTTTATAAAACAATAAAAATTAAAACACTCCTGGTGGGTTGTACGGGATTTTTCGGACTCCGTGTTACATAATTGATAAATAGGGTGTATTTACTTAATATTATTTAGGATCGACGACCATTATTGCCGGCATGTTTGTTATAAAGATACTTGTATAAATATATACATATATATTTATTTATGACTTGGATTACATTTACGCGGCGGATAGGAGGCAATCGCTCGTTTGTCTCCGTGCAGGCCAGTCCGCCCACGGGTCTAGTGTTACATGTATATAATTTAAACGAAACGCGTATACCCACAATAATAATTTAGCTGGCGATTCACTGTTGCTGCAGGAACGATCGCTATAATTCGTGGCGGACTAATAGATTTTCAATCACCCTGTATACCTTCATCATAATGTCATATACACAGGCACAACGTGTAATATATTACCTTCGTATGTACTGTGCATATGATGTGTTATGCTTGTGCAGGAGTTGTGATCATATACGCATGTACATAGAGATGTGTTTTTCAATACATATAATATCATGGTATAATAAGTACACTTGCAACGTGAACGGGCGCGACCTAGCTCGGGCCGACCGAATTCCTCGAAGTTATACACATATAAGATATACGTGCATTAAAATATAATATGATGTATATATGCGTGTCAAATGCGATTGCTCTATCACAATAATAATAATAATATTACATAATATTGTATACGTATACGATAGAGAGACGTTCATGGATTTCAATCGTCGCTGTTGCAGTCTTTATAATAATAATATTATTATGTGTTCTATATATCTCTCTCTCTCTCTATATATATATATGCATACATGTATATATAGGTGCCCTCGTCTATATCTATCTGGTACTTATATAATATTAAGAAATAAAAACTATTCAATAGAGTGCGTTTTACACTACGTTGTAATAAATTACAATGTAATATAGGCTCATGAAACAAGAGTTAACGCGCACTATATATTATAAGAGTTCCGAGTCAGTAAAATAATATATACATATAGTCACCATTCACTCTTCACCATTGCCATTGAGTATGTACGAAGATACTAACGATAATAAAAATAATAATACATATAATATGTTATGTTTCAAATAGGCAGGCATTTATGTATTTATATTTGTGTACTTAACTCTTAAGTAGGTGCACCTGTCCAATAAATTATAATGGCATGTACTTTATTGTTGAAAACATCATATAACACTATTATGTTTTTTTCTTTTTTAATTGAACCAACGACCCTCCTTCGACCCTCGTGAGAACAATTCTCATATTGCTTACTTTCTCTTATAGAGACATAAACGTATTTAGAATTTTGATGCTCGAGTTAAAACTTTGATAATATGTAGCCCTTATAATTATATAGACAGGTTATAGGATACCTTTGTACGCGCGGCTACATAGAAAAAATGAAAAACGCAGTCAATTTGTAAACAACATTGTATAAGGCAAGTATAGTTTGTAATTTTCAGAACGAAAAAATGTATAGGTAAAATATTTTACAGAATCATTATTATTTTTTACAAATTTAAATAGGTATAAGATGGTTTCATGTATGGTATGATTATGAACTTCAAACGATTCAAATATAAATAAATTAATAATTGTCATTAAATCATGATTATTAAAATGCATAGGTATAAATACTTGAAATTATAAATAACAAACATATAAACTTAAAAGTTAAATGTATAGTAAATTATTATAAATAATTGTCTTAATTTCATGCTGAGTATATATAGACATATATTATAAATTTTCTGGTTTTTTTTCAGGTGGCATTATACACATTTGTCTAATTGCGAAAAATCACAAAACAATCCTGAAAAATGGATAGATTGTTTCAGCTAATTTATTGGACAAACTATTCCATCCCTTAATTATTTTGGAACATTATACGTTGTATTTAACGGATAGAATCAGTATAATATTTTCCAATATATATTATGTACTTTCGTCTTTTGTAGTATATAAACAAAAATAATTTAATAAAATAAGATTATGATATATTACCATATAACAATACATCAATTTATCAATATTTAAATTGCCTATATGATGTTATTGGCTATATTGGTTGTATTGATTACAATAATAATATATATTAATATTTTCCTGATAATTTTTAGATTCAATATAATATTGTTAATCCAGAGGTTTTAAAAGTAAGAAAAATTCACACATTGGATACATTAAAAAAAAAAAGTAATAAATACAACGGTTTTAGGTATAGGTTAGTACTGTAAATATTAGTTTGCATGTGAGTATGTAACTGAAATTCCTCTTAGTGGACAAACGACATTTGTCATTTTCGCTTAAAATCATTAATTAATGATGACAATATATTGTGTACACAAAATACAACATCGTTCACGCGTGTTTTTCTATATTTATTTATCGCAGACAAACGTTACCGTACGTTATATTTTTTTAACCACCTGCAACCATTTGCAGTAGATACACATATAGCATCCAGAACAGTAACCAAACATTTCCCGGTTTTTATTTAAATCTGCACGCACGCATAAATCGCAATACTTATATATAGCGTGGCCCCATATCTACGTAGCCCCATAGTGGACTGATAATACGGACGCGGAGTTATCAATATATAATATTAATATATAAATATATATAGGTACCTACTATGCTTTTTTTCTCCACTTCAATATCGTAAAATAAATAATTACATCTCTTTATTTCGTGCATAAAATATTTAATATTAATAATAGTAATCTCGTCTTTATTTTTTACGACTGATGACCTGGTCATCATGATCATCATGTCGAGTAATCAGAATTTTATTAGATATAATATTATTCAACAATTTGTTTTTATAACTTTTTAATAAATAGTAATAAAAAAATATTTGATCGTAAATTTGATATACCTATTTACAATCATATATTATGTGTATAAAAACATAAACTTTTATAAAATATGTTCGAATAATAATATACCAAATATATGTATGATGTCTTTATATATCACTCGAATATATAATTATTATATTATAAATTATAATACGTTACCATCAATGATAAAAACCAGTCATTTACATTTAAATTTATTTTTTTTAAATAAAATATATTAACTTTTATAATACGCAAATAAATAAACATTATTATAAAAAGGTTTTTATGTACTTAAAATAATTAAAGCAAAAATAAAACAAATTTCGTTTCAAAATCTTTTGAATTTTTCTTGTCGTTAATTTTTCAAAATATATAAATAAATAAATTATAAATGTAGGTTGTAGGTATAGTAAGTACATATATAGTTACGTATAATCTATAATACATGGTTATAATATTATAATAAATATATATTACAAATTAATTAGATTAGTATCTATTTTAATGTAACTTAATTATAAAATAATAGGTATTTAGTGCATTAATTTACTTATCTGTTATACTTTTTAATTTCCGTTTTAAGCGATATGGTGCTTGAATAAGCATAATATACATTAGACTATTATAGAGAATTCAGAATATACTTATTATGACATTATTAATCTTTTCTTGCATTAAAATACTCTTTTATTTTGGTGTTTTTTTTTTAGAGGCTTAATTAGCATAATTATTGTAATTAAATTTTTTTTATTACCTGTATTCAAATTAATATTTACCATAAATTATTTTTATAAAAACCCAATAACAAAAATAATTTTTTAATGTTAACTTCCTACCAAAATTTATCATAATATTTTTTCGTTAAAAATTTGTAACATCACTTTTTGACTGTTGACAAAATTGCTTTTCTACCAATATTAGATAAATATTTGTTCTAAATCAATAGTCGGCAACCTTTTTGAACTCTCAGACCACTTCACGAATAAAGAGTTCGCAAGCCGGACAAAAATAAAAATGTTATATTCTTAAATTATTTAATATGCAAAAAAAAAATACTGTATATAATTTTAAAATACTTAATGAAATGTAATAAAAAAAATGTCGTCATTCTGAAATTTAAAGCGGACCGTACACAATAGCGACGCGGACCGCTGCAGGTTGCCGATCACTGATTTAAATAGCTAAATTAATACATTAAGGGCGTATTAACAATAATTGTAAATTACTTACAATTGTATTTTGGTGGTGTTAATATTAAGTAACACAATATTATGAGCATTTTTAAAAATATTTTTTGTTATATGAAATGAGTTTTGGGTTAGATATTAATAATATTATCGTAAAGTTTATAAATATGTTAATAAACACAATTTCTTTATTATTGGCGTAATGTTATATACAATGTATTGATTTCTAATATAATAATTTTATATCATGCTTACAATTATTGTTTTCATCACGTACATAAGGCACCAAACAATCACAACACGCACATTTTTTTTTTCATATTTCAAACAAACCTTATTTTTTATTATCAAAACAACATATACCTACTCATGGCCAGAGGCTACATATTTTTTTCTTCAGTCTATATTCTATACCCGGTGGTTAACAATAGCTACACAATGCACAATATAAGATAAAAAAAAAACATTTAACTGAGTATAGGTACATGTATTTTTTATTATTAATAATGTTGTTAAACACAAATTGTGATGAGCAAAAATTAATCTTTTATGACGATATTATTTTGTTCATCATTATATTAAGTAGGTACCTGTATATTATTATAACGCGAATAAAAATCAACGCTTATTACCTATCCGAATATATTAGATTCTTAGAAAGGTGATTTTTAACTTTTTTAAAACAAAAGACGACTTGTATAGATTTATAAATACTCCCTGTACATACTGTGCTGTACCTATATAATAGTATAATAGGTTCTAATACCTACTAATTTTAGAGCCAGGTCGTGCTAAAGTTTATTTATTTTTTGTGAATAATGCGTAACTATAATTTTAATATAAATATTAATAATAGGTAAGCTCACACTATCTGAACACGATCAACCCCATGAATTTCCTAAAATGTGCCATAAATTATACCCACTTGTACACTAAACATTTTCATACCGGTGTATACCCGAAAATGGTGAAAACCGGATATAAATCATATTATCATAATACATTACCTATTATTATATGTGGTCAAAACAACGAGTTATACAAGTGAACCATTATTTTTATTTAATATACTTACCTTAATAAACTTTCCCTAATGAACACCTCCCTATAGCAGATGTTTTATTGGCATGAGGAAATTTACAATAGAAAAATCTCAGAATAGCAGACACCTATTTTAAACGTAATTTAAAAATAATGACATAACAATGTTAGAAAAATGCACTTTACTAATTATAACAATAATGAACTCGTTCAAAAATCGAATTTTTTAACACCAAATTGGATTTTATTTGTATTTTTATTTTTATGTAGGTATGTATATGCATTCCTTTTTCTTATATTTTTATATTTATTTAAATATGTTTTGTTAAAACATTAAAATATTAAATAATAATATTAATTTAATTTAATTACATTACTATAATAAACTAATTAATATAATAATTATTTTATTTAAATCAAATTTATTTATCAAAAAAATGTATTTCCGATAACAATAATAAGTCTCAACAATTGTCAAAAAAAAATATTAAATGTTTAAAATAGTTTAAAATTAATTGAAATATTTTAAAAAACGTGTCGTATTCAAAAACATAAGGATAATTATAATTCTATTATAATTATTTGGTTAAGTTTAATTAGACATCTATATGGTTATGTTTTTGAATAACAGCAAAAAGAAAACAATTAAACATATTTTACATTCTTTATATTTTATTCTCAATTATTTATTTAATATTAGTTATGTTATGTTCACTTATAAATATTTTGTTATCTGTCGAGAACTTGAGAATAATGTAAATTTGTTTAAAAAGCATTTCTGTATAGTTTATGTATTCTTATATTTATATTAACTTTGTTGTTTTTATAACTGTCTTACATAATATAATATAAATTATATTTACCTATACCGGTTATAATTTGTTATTCATATCATATGCATTATGTTATAGTACCTTATAATTTATTGCTTGTAGAATAAAATAAAAATAAAAATTACAGATAGGTTTGGAGAGGTAAAAGACAATTGATATGCTCTTATATTTTGAAGTTATTTTTTCATATTAACAATAATTTTTAAATATAATATAATATTCAATTAAAATAAAAAGTTTAAATCCTTGGCTCACCGAGAATTCTTTTTTTGTCCATAGCCCTCGTTAAAAAAAAGGTTAGTCACCACTGGTATACTGTATTATAAAAATAATAATAGTCCAATAATTTTATCATCAAATATCATATATTTTTTTTATAATTATTTAATAATTTAAAATTTATAAGTTTAGGTTATATAATATAATACATTTATAAACCTAATACAACTATCATATTCCAATAATAATAACAGATGAACAATTATTAGTAGGTATATATAAGAACTTATTTAATAATATATCATTTTTCCTCAATATATGAACTTAAATTAACCCTTCGTGCGATAGCTAATAGGTACTTTACCGGCTACTAGAAATCACTAGCAGCGTTACCCATACAGATATAATAATAATAGTAGGTAATATATATATAATACGACGGCATATAACATTGTGACAGTTCACCGCTGACGTTCGTTTTCGTAAATATTTTTCTCACATTTATCGTTCCAATATTCTTTAGGCGCGCGGCAAACGGTCAAAAAAAAATAAACGAACGAATTCAAAACCTTATTTCATTTCTACTGCAGGTGTACACGTTATTATACACCCCCGCAGTGTAGGTTAACCTAAATATAATGTATACGTGTATACTGTACATACGCAATATACGCGTCAGAATATACCCGTCGTATGTGTGCACATGATATATATTTCGTAGATATTATACTGTGTGAAAATCACTCGGTTTTTTTTCCTCTCCATTGGAAAAATGCTTTTATATAATATATTAAACCCGTTGTTGTCTACAAATTATACACACATATATACGGTCGTTCCCGCGTCCCTGCTTGCGTTAAAAGTAATTTCGGCCACCCAAAAGGTGGGAACTTTTTTTTTTTTCGTCCAGTTAGTTTTCTTGTACACGCATATACGTCGGACGTAATGACATAAATAACCATTTTAGTACAGTGCCGTGTTTAGCATTATATTAATGGCATCCCGAGGCATTTTTCCGCTTCCACTTACCGTGCGACCGGCGTCTACAAAATACAAGCGCATGATGTATAATATACGGGATGCCATTTTTTGTACGCAAGACACTATCGTCATTGCAGTGATATAATGATTTCTAGAAACATATTCATTTTTCAAATTTTTCTCAATTAAAATCTATAATTATTTTATATTCGTACATTTTTCACTAATCTATTAATCGTATTATTTATTTAAAGGTTTTTATATTTTTTTTAAACGTGACAACATTTATACATTTTTGCCTTCGAAAAAAAAGATATTTCTTTGATGATTGGATCACATGAAACATGAGTTTCAAACCAATAGGTATCATTGGAGTAGGTAATAAAAAAATCATACTATTATATTATGTTATAAACGGGAGTCTCTGTACCTACAATAAGTTATTTGCGTTGAAATTTGTATATTTTCTTTAGTAAATCTTTATAATATAATACAAACCTATATTGGTAGGTAGGTATAAGTATATCTTTTATCAACGAAAAACAATTAATAGTCTGGTATATTTATATAAATATAATATATACAAATAATCTGCAAAACGCCTATATTATCATTAAATTATAAAGTACACCGAAGCATAATAGGTATAGTTTTGATAAAAAATGTGTTCCTAGAGGAACAACAGAGATAATTTAAGATAAATAAAATATTAAATATATACCTACTGACTTAGCCTATATAATCATAATATTTACAGTTATCCTTATAGTATACTCTACTTAAGTACAATATTTATTAGTTATTACTTATTAATTCGTTTATATAATATTTGGAGTTTGATGTATTAATTGTTTGACTTGTGCTACTTATTGCTTTTTTTGCCCTATCAGCCCCGTCTTTATAATCCAATTTTTCTAATTCCCATATATTGACTATAGTGATTGTTTTATGTATCACATTATACTAATTATAATAATTATACAAATAAATTATTATCACATACTTTATATATATCATTAATTTTGTATAATAAGAAGAGACTTAATACAATAACTTTTATTCTCAATAGTATCATAACTGAGATGAGAACCACATTAAAGTCACTTCAGTTGTATTGTTTACAACGATAATAACAACAATAGGTGAATTATATAAAATTATTTTCATAACAATATATGATGAGTCCCTTACAATAATATAAGAAAAAGTAAATCTAAATGTAATCGTCGTCCCACCCGTGGCGCCATAGGTGGATGGGGGATGAAGAGACTCAGTGGCATATCCGATATCCCAGCTTCATCTAAATACTTTTCAACGAGTTGTCACTTGTCAAACACGATTTTCATGCTCCTTGACGGACAAAATGTACTCTATAATACTCGTAGAATATTCAGTATGGACGTATAGTTCTTCAACCTTATTTAGTGACGTAACTTTTTTCGTTATGTCGATGAAAACGTCAAAAACATGAATCCACAGAATAAATCTGGCTATCTGCCGTGATCAAAGGGTGCCTCAAGCGAATGTGTACAGGTGTACACCAACCCTCATTGTATCCTCCCGTCTCGAACATTGGAATAAAACGTGTTTAGTGATGTCCTAGATGCTTGCAGGGCAATATACAAGCAGTAATTAATAAAATAATCAAAATTGTAATTTTATATAAGTATTTAATTTGGGTAGGTGTTCGTGAACTTGTATTATCGGTCTTTTTTCCGTTAAACTTTTGTTCGGGAATTCATTATTATAGATATTTATTGTTATACGAAGTCCACCCGAAAAATAATATTATTTTCCTTCTATGCTTTATAAATGATATTTGTATTATATATTTTTTAAACAAACATACGTTTTAGAACTAGTAATTGGTAGGTATAAGTTATAACCAATAATTTTTTCTGATTGAAAAAAGTATAGCCATACATTACATAATTTGTACAAAATTATCAGTAGGTCTGCAATATTAGTATAATTATTTATATATACATAATATAATACAATATACCTACCTCTGATAATTATTGTGTGGGTAAATATATCTGGAGAACAAATCTCGGTATTACTACCCATTTTGCTTATGTAAATCGAACAATACACAACCACTGATCACGCAAATACATAATTACAATTATAATTTGTAACCAACAACAACAGTAGAGGTACATAGGTATAATATGTCAACGCGTAGTATCACTCTAGAATCTATCATAAAATGTAAAAAATATACAAAAATCGTGCAAACTTAAAGGTATATAATGTAATACACACTGCTGCAGTGTAATACCTATACGTGTGCGTAGCAATATAATTTTATTATTTTTTTTTTTTCATGATAATAATAATGCATAATATATTATAGGTATAACTATGCGGAATTAGACTAATGACTGTAGACCATGGCTATCAATAGTAACATCCGGTTTCCTCCCACTAGTTATCTAGGAATCCATAGGTACCTATGTGTACGTGAGGTTAATGGAACCAGTGGGTCTTCCTTTCGATTTTCTCCTATTTAAGCCCTATGGTTGTGTATACACACGTTGATAGTTAAAAACAGATAACAATTACAACTACATTATTATAATGATAAAAAATACCTATTGTACAATCTATACAATATTATTATGTATATGATATTACTACTACTCATTTTTTCATTACAATTTCAAACACACAATGGTAATATAATTATTATGTGTTCAACGTTTGTTCCACATTATTATATAATGTACGGCGTATATATATATTATATATATATATGTATATATAAACATTATGGAAACTACAATGTTTTAGTGGCTACTGAACAAATAATATCTATTTTTTGTCCACGCCATGTTTATGTAGAAATAAATATGATTTATTATAATTCGAAATAATAATAGTGGTGCATCGTTCACGGTTAAACTACAATAATAGTATTGTATTAAATTCTGCCAAAAAAGCTATTTCAGCTTCTTCTATTGAATCGATAAAATGCTGACCGGCTTACATGATTTTATTTTGTAATTTGTATTTAATTACTAATTGCATGCTTATTACATATTATCTAATTATACTAATTATTATAATACCTACGTAGTCACGTAGGCATCTATTATTACGTTAATCTGTTTGATTTTAAATTAGGAATAAATAAATAAATAGTGAGAACATGATAATAACAAAAAAAAAAACACATTAATATGTAAGTACACTTTAATGCTAAAAAAAATTATCTTTATAACGACTAATACTCGTAAGTAATAATTACAGTATTATAGCATTAACTGTATATTATTAGCATGTATTATATATAATATTTTACTTGATAGAAATAACTTTTTACTATGTATAAGGTATGTATTTCTATTATAATATTTTATTTATTGTAATATAGTATTATACTTATAATCAATACTATTTGGTATAAAAATTGAATTGTAGTACTGGAGTATAAAGTGTTTAATTATCTCTATACAGCACCATAAAAACCTAAATTACACTTTAGTTCTAAAATATCTAAAATTCAAATATTTTTCACTATACATTACTACATCTACCTAATATATTTAAAGATCAAAGGAACGTGTTATATATGAATCATGGAAAAAAAACCAAGGAAAAAACTAAAGGAAAAAAAGACCACGGAAAAAAGACCATGAAAATAAAAACCAAAATTTTATATTTTGCTATATTACCTATGTCATATTTCATAAGAAATAAGTTTTAATTTTTTAATAAAAAATTTAGATTAATAATTATTAATTCAACTACCCAGGTGTTCTATTTGTTAAATAATTTCATAACCAAATTTGTAAATTCTGACTAATTAAAAAATATAAAAAGTAGCTTGACTTTGTTGTACAATTTTTTGAAAGCATTATTTCCGTTTTGAGAAAATTTAGGTAACATATTAACATCATCTAATTAACATCTTATATCTTTAACGTAAGTAATTATCAACATTGTGATTTTATAATTTCTTTGAACAGCTGTAAGAAATTTTATATTTAACATTACATATGTGTAATTTATTAATGAGACTCAGCTCCCACACCCACTTATAAAATAAAAATAAGTATATTAAAAAAAAATAAACTATACTTGGTCCCCTTAATAACCTACCTATTATTCTTTATCGAGGTATAATTACACTTTCTAATAAGTATGCTATATAATATGATTATGATACATTCTAATACAAATTACTTAGTGGATAGTCATAATATTATTGCGACCACAGATGCTCTGAAAAATAACGCTATAATTTCGTTTCAAATCTAAGCAACTGGGAACAGTTTTCATAACGATTCTAAAAAATAATAATGACAAAATGAAATCATAGAAGTACAAATCGATTATCATCTATACGTAGCAACGGTGCGTAATATATTATACAAGTAAGTACACCTATATAAAGTCAAACGTGTAATATACATATATATATTATATATGTATTATATACATGTGTGTAATGTACCTATATCTATATCTATAAAGATACTCATTGAACAATAAATAAAATAGATTAGACAGTTTTTAGTAGATAGGTATAGGTATATACCTCGTTTCGTTGAACATTCTACCGGCATGGTCAGACAAGTACCTATTTGAAAAACGTTGATGTAGAATAACCCCGCATAAAAACCAACACCATTTAGATTATCATAAACGATAACTATAATATAATTTACTGTATATCTATATGATATTATATTAGGTATAAGTAGGAGTAACTACTGCAGCTTATTGTACCTTCTGTTTTTGTATTAATTTGGAATCGAAAACATAAAAACCGGAAAAAGCTGCAAGTACCATAAATCGTGACGAAGGCACTTACATTTATTAAGATAAGAATATAGTATGGTGTCCCATTATGGGTACCTGTGCAGCAGCCTGCCTACCCGTAATGGCCCCGTCCTCTACCTGTTTCTTGTTTAATTTTTTTATTATTACTATTAGTGTTTTTCATTTTATTTTTTTCCCCGTAAAGAACATCCCCTTAATCGTCGATTCCAACCAGATGGTCTTTTTTCTTTTATCTTTTCTTTCACTATTTTCAAATAACAGTAGGTATTCGTCACGCACCGACCGTTGTTAATAGCCCTCACCATCACAACACTTATATATGTATAGTCTATCTGCAACACAATGCGTATACATAATATCGTATTTAGTTGTACACGATTCGTTTGTACATTTCTTTTCCTCCCACACCGTAAAACATCAGCCATAACTATACATATTTCTCTCTGTCACAATTCTCCATCCCCCTCCGGTCATAACGCCCAACACACACACACATACACAAATACTTACAATGTTAATGAGTGGAAACGTCCTGCGAGACCTAACCTGTTGCCTCGCAGTCGGTACACCCTTCTAACCGTACTGGTTCGAATTGAGAAGTAATGTAATTTTCAAGAAAATAGACTTCGTTAAAACGTCTGGTGAGCTGAAATGCTCTGACAACCTTAATAAATTGAAACGCGGGGTAGAGATGTTTAAACGAATTACGGTTCTCGCGCCCGCACGCTCTCTCTCACTTACTCTTTCGTTCTTCTTATATGTGTTATATACATATATTATGGCCGTATGGGATATATACTTTTTAACATATTACAACTACAAGATGGCCGTATAGTTAATAGTACCGGTTTTTCGATTAGTAAATACACACTAAATTTTTAATACATAAATAGGTACATTAGAAAAGGATTTTTATAATTAAAAATGAATTCAAAATAATCATCTGTAATACATATTCAGCAATTCCGAGTACAATATTATTATTGCATTCAATGTAGTTCAAACTGTTTATTTTCATTCATATAGGTATTATAGCTGTAAATAATGGCATTAATATGTTGAAGTTAAAAAGAATTACAATAAGAGACAAGGTTATCATAAAATAGTAATATAAATACCCGTCAAATGAAGATGAAAAAAAGTGTTTAAAATGTTTAAAATTATACAATATTATTGTTGAAGTGGATACATAAAAATAATATAAAGTTAAATTATTAACCATATATGCGCAATCGCCTATAGCTGAGTACAATCGAATAACGGAATCAGTAGATTATAGTATACGCGTTGTAGCTATTTTAATCCTACTATATTCCATCTACTTAAATCGATCCTCTCACAAAAAATTGATCATTTCGTAAAATAAATGTTTTTCTATATTGTGAAATACCTATGAAAAAGTTGTATGAAGCTGACGCTTTTTTTGAAAGTAATGCTCAATCACTTAATTTATTGTTGCATTATAATATAACTAATATGTTAACTGTTTGGTTATTCATTTTTTGTATAGGTAATACAATTTTTATTTTATTGTATCTGTTTTTATTTTTATTACACAAATAACATTTTGATTTTGCTGAGCAGCTTTGGAAATCTTATATAATTATTTTCCCATACAAACTCTAATAAACAAGACATTCAAATCTTATTACCTTAAAATTATTTTTACAAAACGATCTTTACTACTATATTTTATTTTAATATAGAACAGGTCTGAAAAATAATTTTTAGTGTGTTAAATATTAAATATTTTATAAACAATGTCATTATTTAACAAAACAATACATAGACAATGAACAAAAAATATTAAATTTTGATTTAAATTGATTAATTTTAAAGTGATTATTATTAAAAATAAATAGTTACCTATTAAATGTTACATTTATATTTGTTTTAAATAAGTTCATATTTTTATATTATACTAAAATTAAAAAAAAAAAGAATTATACAATGTTAAATGAGAGTGTTTCTTCGAAAAAGTTTTTAATTTGATACATCTTTTTTTTATTTATTTATTTTAATAAAATAAAATATTAAAATATAGTAATAATATTAATCGAAATATTAATACTTAATAAATAAGTACCACATACTCGTATTTACTTATTTGATGTGTGATATTCGTTTTGTTAATAAACTTAAGGGCATATTACAAATAAACATTTTTAATATTTCTAAAAATTGTTTTTAAATACCTGCAGTGATATAAAAAAATATCAAAACGTTAAAATGTAAAAATTATAACTTAAACTAATTAAAAATTTAGTAGTTCAATATTGTTTAGTATATGATAATTATTGTATGAATAGATACCCAATTGGAAATTAAAAACAGTCGCGGTACCACGCCAGTACTGATTGATACTGACGCGTTATGGCAAACAGTAGGTATATCTACTGGTGGCAGTAATGGCATATATATGGGATGATAACGCTTTTCAGTACTGGCATTTTAGTACTTGCTCAATACTGGTTTTCTAATATTTGCCAGGTACTGGCACTCGGGTACTTGCCCAGTATTGGTTTTCATTCAAGACATAGTACTAAATTTAGGATGATAGGATATGGAATAAATATAATGAAATATAGACTAGCTATTGTTACTACACACTAAGATAATATTGACATTGATGTTGAAACATCATACATATTATTTTTTGTATTTAACAAATATTTATTTAATAGACTAATATAATTTTTAATTATAACAAAATGGTCTTTTATACATTGTTTAAAAACTATACGATATGAGCTATTTATTGTTAATCACATGACGTTATGCTGTTTATACTTTTATTGACAGTTGTTTCCCTCTTCTCACCTTCTCTATCTTTGGCCCCGGAGAACCATCTACTTAAATCATTGTACATTTATTTTGCTTTAATATCTGAATACTTGCTGGTAAGCACATCTAAAATATTAAATACATATAGATTTTTTTAAACCAGATTAATAACTACTAGAATACGAGTAAATATTTGTATGTTGTTGTCCCAGAAAAATTTAAGTTTTTTAATTCCATTGGTTTATCGTCCAAAAGCACTATATATTATAATTGTACTTACCTTAGATATTATTAGTGAAATAACTGCTTTTAAACTTTGACTAATTTTTGTTGTACCTTCTATTTACATGAGGCACCATAAAGTATTTCTAAAATATAATTATATACATTAGGTAAATAATAAAAAGAAAAACTTAAAATGTAACGGTACAGATTCAAATATTCCTCACCATTTTTTTCATCAACATTAAAACTGTTTATCAAAAATTAGAAAATCTACTAATTTTGTTTTTGGTAAATTAATTATTATTATGTCTTTCATTATATAGTTATTTCTATGTCTACGGTATACTATTCGTAGTGGCTATTAATGATCGTGTTATTTTTGATTTTTGTTGTATTCGGTACTCAATACTTCTTTTCATACTTTCAAGATCATATTTTGATGGTTGCAGGTTAATATCGTCTAAAATATTGAAAAATTTTAATTAGGTTATTGTTTGAATTGTTTTCTTCAAGGGTTATATACCTACAGGATTATTAAAAATGATTTTATACGATTTTCTAAGTTGTATAAATAACATTACTGTGTCGTTATTCGTTCTTTTCTTTCCAAGTATAGAATATTATACAATACTATTTTTGATTTAAACTAAAAAGTTTTCGTTTCTCAAAGTCAAAGAAATGAAAATTGTCGGATTTTGATTCAAAGTATTTGTAATGTTAAATTTAATATAAAGTATAATAATTCGTATGTTTGTATGTATAAATATATAATATATTAATAACGAACCATAACAGTTAAAGTTTTATAATAATAACATATAAATTATTTATATTTGTTTAAAAAGTTGAAAAACAACTTATTTAAAACTTTAAAATTTAATGTTAATTAATATCATTTAAATGTAAACTTTGCACGTATTTTTTGAAGCGGCGCTCGTTAGTTGTTTTATTTACTAATATACTTATATGATATATTTTATTTTATCCTTTTATTATAGATAATTCTTTAAAAACATAAGAATATTTAAATTTATTTTAACTATATAAAAATTGAGTAAAATAAAATAAACTACATGCAGATATAATACTAATAATAGTTGAATGCGACGCCTGTTTACAGAACCAAATTAATTGTTTATGTACATTTATAATATATTTATCTATTCTATACTTTGTTAGTTAGGTGATTTATGATTTGATTTACTTATATAGTATTTGAGTTGAGTATGACATAGCTCACGATTATCGCTAAACTCACGTTTGATGAATAATTTCATAAGTTTTCTACGGTATGATAGATATCGTTTTGCTATAAGATTTACTGAATCTAATTCTTGTCGATATTTTTTACAATAAACTGTTGTCTGTCATGTACCTACATTTATTCTTTGCAATGGCAGCATTGTAAACTATATAATTCATAGTTCATATAATATTATTTGCCTTTACTCGTTTAATATGTTAACAAGTCACGAAGTTATAAGATCTATATAAGGTGAGTAAAAATATGGTAAGTTATATAGGTATGCATTATATATAGCTATATAGATATTTACCTTTAAATGGACACAACTTATAATAATACATATTTATTGTTATAATTACATTTATTTTACAGTTACTATATATAATGCACTATACAATTAATATAATATAATTTTTTTTTTTACTATATCCCTAGAGTTCATGATTTAAAATTGTTTTAAATTTATTTTCTATAATTATAATATGTTGAATGATCACTAAAGTAATTTTAGATTCTGAGCGGATAAAATGTAGTGTAATATTTTTTTACCATACGTAGTAATAATATTTGTTTTTATGTTCTTAAAGTGTCTATTATTATCCTACAGACCAAAAACAAAAATCATTAATCTTTAACTATGAGAGAAATTTTTTTAAATTTATTGCTAGTTTAGTTCTAAATTCTTAGTATTTATAAAATTAATCCGTAAAAATTGAAACAATTTTATTTTTTAGATGTAATTAAAATATAATTAATTGGATTAATCCAAATAGATATCTAATTCGACTATTTTTCATTTTTGATTAGTAAATTAACAACTTATGAGGAAATTCGTAATACATTTTTAAGTATTTTTACCTAACAACATTTTTTATCGACATTCATAAAAAAATAAAATATTAAATGTTTTTAAATATTTTAAATAGCTCAAAAAACTCAACATACTTAGTTAAAAAATACTAGATGTGACATCTTACTAAGTTCATCTGAAACTTATAGTGTACAGAAAATTGACTTTTTACATATATATATATTGTATTTATTCTTTTATAATATTTTTTGAACACTCTTAAAAATTGCGATTAAAAATATTCAATAGATATTTTTTTCATTTTAGGAGATAAAAAATTAAATTTTACAAACTCGGTCATCATACATAATCATATATTTATATTTTAATATATGTATTTATAATTTATAAGATATTAAAAGTTTATAATAAAATAAATAAAATTACGTTTATTATTATGAAAACATTTTAATTATTTAACTATGTTTATCACGTGTTGGTACGTGACGGTAGTGAGTAGTATGACAACAAGTGACATGACATGAATGATTACTGATGATTAATGAAAATATATAAGGTAGCGTGTGTTGAGAATCGAAAAAGTTTCAATTTAACTTTTCAGTCAAGCAATAACAATAATGGATTTTGGCAAATACATTGGTGTTCGAGTCTAATGGTCATCATCATCATACTATTGCGTATTATATATAATGTTGTGATGAATAAGGTGCAAATGTGCAGTTAACCGTCCGAATTCTAATAATAGTTATTACGTTTGTTCGAAACAAAACCACTGAAATCTCGTAAATGACATACATGAGAAAGTCACAATAATTCACGTATTTTCTTAGTGGCATCGTAAAAATAAAATCACAGTTGAGCATAAACTCACATTAATTTTTTACGAGTACTCAAGATTTAAATTATGACCAAATAGGATATTTACAATATATAAAATAATGATTTCAAATGATTTGTATTTTATATTTTTAATTCATAAAATATATGAATCGAAAAAACAACTTACTATTACTTTAAGTTTATATATGTAATATAATGCTATTTAATATTTTTACATTTTTAAATTAATTTATTATTTTGCAAGTGTTTATTAACATTTCTAAGTGCTTGATCAAAAAATTATGTTCTCTGCAGTTCTTCAATTTCTCACAGTAACAAAATATACTTCCAGAATATTATTGTTTGGTTTTCTCTAAAATGTCGTGCGAACAGAACGCGAATATAAAAAAAAGTGTAAACCGTTACGATCGTGAAACGGGCCTAAGGACGATATAGGTACCTATTACATTATTCCGGAGCCTATTCGTAAATCATTTTATAGTAGGTACATTGTACATACCGAAAATAATAAACAAAAATATTGTATTTCTATCGATTTATTTATTTTCATCAATGTCCCTGGTCCCTGGACGACATGCGACGCATAACGAATAATATAATTTTGGAATATTCGTACGAAAACAAACCGAAGGAAAGGTCATTCAAATCGGTTCTTTATTCTTTTTTTCCATACGAATATAATATTTATTCTTATAAATGGACAATAAAACGCAGGCGAAAAGCGTATAGGTACTTATGTGTACGGCCAGTCATCCATCCCAGTAGTATAGTAATAGCCGTTACGTGCGCGATGTACGCATAATAATATTACGTTCTCGTGAGTGTTATACGGCGACGTACCAACACCTATATTCGACGTGTACAATAAAACATAGTAGTGTAACTCGGAAGACGAGGCGAGTCTCAAACACGCGTTTCCGCACCGCGACGTAATATTTCACGGGGCGCGCTTATACGCGTGTGTCCGTGCGGTTGTGTGGGCGCGCGCGTGTGTTTTATAATAACACTTCGCGTTATACGCGAGATAATATTATTGTATTATTGTGCGCGTACCGTACCGCGGTCGGTCCCGCGTAATGTTCTCGGCAATAATAAAAACTGTGTATAGTCTGTGTGTGTGTACGATAATATACAATAACAATAATAATATTATGTAATATGTATCACGGAGAGAGTGAAAGAAAGAGAGAGAGACAGAGACTATTTCGGAAGAAGAAACAACAGCGCAAACGATCGACAACGGACAGACAGATGTGGTTTATTGCCGGCCGCGCCCGACGGTGTCTGTCCGACGCACACACACACGCACTGGCGGGCGCGCAAACGACGTCGTCCTCCTCCGCGCCGCGTAACGCATGTTGCGGGCGGTTTTTTTTCCTCTTCTCCGCCGATTTTCCGGTCCGCGCCCGCCAAAGATAATACGGTAAAAGGACGACGGCGGCGGCGGCGGCGGCGGGTGCGCTAAGCGAAGGGGCCATTTGTGTGCGGTCGCGCTGCAGACGAAATGAAATAACGCGACGACGGAACGACGGCACTCAGCGCAATATGCTGCCGCGGAGAGCCAAATATCATTTCGATGACGACCATTCTCGCGCGTGGCTATATATGATAATATTGCGGTTCCGGTCGGACACCGTTGGCCGCTTTTTTTTCTCGTACATTTCATTTTTTTCACTCCCGGGTTTTCTCGTCGCCACCCCCATACCCGGAGGAACGCAAAGGCCGCGTCACGAATTTCAATTCGTGAAACCGACACCCATCAGCCCGCGCAGTCGTCGATTCCAATATATTTATCGTTTCGGGGGTATATATGTCTTTTGCGACGCCACCGCGATGGTTTACGGTTCTTCGTTTTTTTTTCGTCATTTTCGCTTTTTTAGTGCCCGTCTCGCATTCGTCCCACAAATGCGCACTACGCACGATTTCACCGGTAATATTACAGTTTGTAGGTAAATTATTATCACAGCGCGATTAGAACTGAAGGGCTCTGTGCAATAACCACACAGCTCCGTTTTATCATTTTTTTCAGGAAGCACATATCTAATGTTTAATATACATATACATAAGTGAAGAATAATAAAAAGGAAAATTGTTTTGTATACTTAAAATAGTGATATAAATTGTGGTACCCTTAATGAAGTTGATAAATGAATATTTTTACACTTTTAGTCGAAAATAAGAAAATTTTCCTGGAGTTGACTTGTTTATTGATCAGAATTAATATATTTTTTTTTATTTAACTAAGTTAATTAATTGTCAAGTATACTTATACTATCAAACAGCATACTTGAGTTTTAAAAAAAAACTAAACCTGTATATGCTTTTAAAAATAAACAAAAAAATAGTTATAATTTCTGGACAATAAACAAGGTAACTCCAAAAATGATTTATTGTTTTCAGTTTGAACTTTGATAAATATACAAATAAATATATTAAAATAATATTAGTAATATGTAGTTAAAGTATATTACCTTATGCATTTTGTGTATTCTTCAGTATAATATTTTTACTTAAACCACTTAGTTTTATGTTAACTGAAAAATTAAATTGTTATTTATTTCAATTTATATCAAAACTGGCTATCATACCTTAAAGATAGGTAATAATACTAGTCATAGTAGAATGTAAACACATTTAACTACATAATGAATAATATGAACTAGGTAAAAGATAGTAAAATAAAAATATTAGTAAAAGCAAGAATACCGTCTAAAAATATCATCGGATTCTAGTATCTGTTTCTCAATAACAAAATCGGGATCTATATTATCGTCGTCAAATCCTGATTCTAATTCTGAATCAAACGACTCATCAAGTCCATCATATATAAATTTTCTACTTGTAGCGTACATGTTAAACTTATTCTTAATAAAATAAATATAAAACAAACTACTAGCATCAGACTAGAGTCTACTAGACTACAACCTTGTAGACAACATTATTAGTATACATTACTATTAATAATTATTCAAACAGGTAAATAATTTAAACTTAACAATATCATTGTTATCAAAACATAAAATTGATGATAGTATGCGATAGCATGTATTAAATACAGTATAAGCAACATTCACGGCAAAACCAAGACAGCTTCGGAGTTGTCTGGTTTTCCGCCTGAAAACAAAACACCAGGTAGCTCCAACACCATTATAATTTTTATACGGATAGTCGGATTTATATCGTTCTTACACAGAAAATCTGATAATAATTTTTTCTATTTGAAATAATGATAATACGAATTTCGCTAAAAATGGAGTTGTCTGGTTATTGTACTTTTCTTTCGGGAATTTTGGGTTTCATATCGAGTAAACGTTAAAGTGTTACTAAGTTATTAAGGAGATTATTTATAAACGTTGAATTTTGTTTTTATCCAACATATGCATATTGAAGGGTTTAGGTGTGTTCTATTGTCAACGTACCACGGACTATAATACTGGTCTAGCGACTTTCTCACATTTTTATTTATTTTTCTCTAAAATTGAAATATGATCATTCATAGGATAAAATCAAAAATAGTCTTGATAATTGACTATTGTCATCGTATAAGTGCATTACAATAACACGGATAAACATTAAATTAACATTAATATTATATTAATATTGTGTACATTCCATTGGTATTTAAGCACAGCGGTATTGTGCCTCTTCCATTGCACAAAGATTCTAAGATTATGGACTACTTAAAGTTATTGACAAACAATAAAATAACAATATGTAATGCAAAGCAGGAATAGGAATTAGATTTTGAGGTCTCAGGATTTTCCAGTATAGTAGACGCAGTAGTTATTCCTTATAACCCAAATAGACCTAATCTAATGGAAGATAAAGACATTTTTTAAATAAATCTGTCGAATTCTAAAAAAAAAAAATTAATGGGTTTCCTAACGTCAAAAATAAACACTAATTATTTCCTAATACATATTATTATTTATTATATAATATTATATAAAACGTAATTAAGTCATTAAACCTACCCGAACGAGTGATAAACAGCTTATGTGATGCGGAACGGAGTTTACAACAGCGGCGTAACATAATATTTTAAGTGGCACGCGGAATTAAAATGTAAACCATTTATCAACAAGTTATTTTTATTTTACTTTCAGTTGAATATTAAAATTAAAAAATGAATCTAATTATTATTAATTATGATATTTTCAGTATTGGTATAGTAATGATAAGCGTAAAAAAAATAAAGTAATTCATAATATTAGTAGCAAAAAAAGTTTGTTTTTAATGCACATAAATAATAAAATAATCTACCTCAATATTGTATAATCTATATGATCTAAACTAATTAATACCTTAATACCTGTATACTACTTATTACTTCGAATTTCGATACAGTTTCGTGCTACCATCGACACCTAAGAATCTAAGGCTTAGATTGAATGGTGATCGTATTTGGTGCCACAATTTAACATGATAATTGATATAAATTCTAGAAAGATACGATTTTACACTTTTATACATTAAAACCTGTATCAAAATCGCTCTATTGATGCTTGTGAATAATTCCAAAAATCCAAAGTACAAACTGAAAACGGACCCCTTACAATTCATGTCATAATTTTATATTGTTAATAAACAATAAATATATATTAATCAAAATTAATATAACAACATATTTTTAACTATATAGAAATAATATATACCTATTTAATATATAACTCCTATATATTTTCATTATAAGTTAAGTAATATAAAAAAAAATTAACTAAAAATAATTGATGCCAATTATGTATAGAAACGTAATATACTCTTATTAATAAACTGTTTAACAATAATAATTTTTTAAAAGTTATAAAATTCACACAAATGTTTTCTTCTAGCTACACATTTAAAAAATGTAATAACGACCAGACTTGTCCAATTTATATTCCTGGGCCCTGGAAATTTCATCTTTAATTCATATAAAATAATATTAACAGAGCTGATAAGATTTCGTTGACTAATTATAACCGTAAATAATAGTTGAATCTTTTTAATAAAAAATATCGTTTTCTGCTTAGATTAAATTATTAGAGACATAATAGGGCAACATTTTTCAACCTTTTTAGTCTCGCGACCCCCCGAAAAGATATACAATATAATTAATCACTTCGCAACCCTCCTCCTTATCTATATTAAGTATTAAGATTTGAACAATAAAAGTATCATATCATTGGGAGAGCCAAATTTTGAAAGAAAAGATTTATTTGTTTTGTAATTCAAAGTTTTATTATTTTTGTACTACGCGACTCCCAGTTAAGGCGATCGTGACCTTCCTGGGGTTATATATTTACTAGCTTGAAGTTTCTATGTTTTTTCATACAAGTCAATTGTTTTAATATTAATATTTCAGAAAAAAATTTTAATTTGTCGTATGAATCTATTTAATGAGTCACTTCTGTTTTATTTAGTTGAATAATGAACGCATCCGTTTTATTATTATCAATAATAATTTTTTCTTAGTTAGAAAATATTATTTCACTACTAACCAGCTTCTCCGTCAGAAATAGGAAAATAATTTTTGACTTTTTTAATTTAAGTTTAATATTACTATACAATCAAAATAAAAACAAATTAAAATGATTTTATTTTATTGGTAATTGATTACTAATAATTGCTTCTTGTTTTTCTTTCATTAAAATTAGTGCAAATGATAAAAACTTTATAACATTACAAGAACTTCGTCTAATTAAATAATAATAGATTTGCGTACTGAATACAATGATGACCAACGAGAAGTTAGTCATAAGTAGGTGTGTTTCTTTTAGGATTGTAGTATTGGAGATTTTATCCAATTATTTTGACATGAATTATTTAAGATAGATAAAATATATATATTTTTTAAATAAATTAGCGCCCTGGGGTATTTAAGTTTTTTGCTGTACCCCTCCCCCTTACACGGCCCTGTATAGATGCAACTGAATAAACCGGTTTCGCTTGTTATAAAATTAATATATTTAGTACTTTATAATTTTATTGAATTTTTTAACTTGTTTTTAATTTAATACACAATACCTACACTATATATTATATACCACCGTTATTAAATGTTAAACGTTTTAATTTCGGAAATACAAAAACACGCTGTCTAAAATGTTTACAATATAACATTGAATTAATCTTATGATTTTTACGGTAATATTGTTTTTATACATCTCTCAGAGGAAACACATTTTGTTTATGACTATCGTAGCCGCTTAGGCAATTGTTACATTTTTTGTTCAAACAATCGCCTGGGTTATAATAATTATATAAATAGAATTTTCAGATGAATTGTTTTTAATTACTTCAAGTTATAAAATAAATCTACATAATGTATTATGCATTGTTTAAAATCAAAAGCACGATGTGGGTTAAGTACACCTATATATGGTTCAAACAATATTATTATTCTGCTTGGAAATTGGAAAGTATACACTGAATAAACAATAAAGTCTAAATTACAATACTTACGATATTGAGGCGCGCCGAAGTTCACCTCTGACTTTGGTAAATAGGTACACTCATAAAAATATAAATTATATAGTGTACCTATTATACGAATGAATATGTTTTGTAATAATAATGTACTATTCCGATTGTAATTTATCATTTGACATTCGTATGAACTATGAATGTAAGATAAATCATAACATGTGTTAGTTCGTTCACTCAAATTAAACTTCAATACATGAACAACACGATTATCGAGTAGGTATAACATGTATAAATAAGCGCACAAGTTAATAATGAATAATAATAAATTAGAAACGCCAACTGTTATTGGATGACTAAATAAATATGCATAGAAGAAAATCAGTACCTCCAATGCAGAAGGCATTTTGAATTTTGAGTACAGTAATTACAACTATTTACGCGCAGATCGACATTTTTAATTACCATAACAACCACTGTAATATAACAAACAAACATGTGATTTTCCGCAACTACATTATTATATTCATAGATTCGTTCCCGACGACGATGATGGTTGTTATTTACTTCACAGGAATATTTTAAACGCTGTGACATACACTAAAATGCAAATCTAATGAATTCATTTGTCCGCACACAGTTGAAATAATGACAATAATTACCTATTCATTAAAAAAGTAAATGTGTTTTATTTATTATTGTATATAAATTAAAATATAATTTTTTATTAGTCAAAGCACCTATACATATTTAAAAGAAGGTCAGTGTAAATTTTGACTCCTTTACAATTTTTATCAAAAAAATATTTCCACTATTCGAATTTTTAAAATAGAGCTAATTGTTCACGGTTTAAAGTGTGTATGGTAATACTATATAATTCAGTGTCCGAGTGTATAATTATGCCATTATGTTTGTAATTATTATTAGTAATAGTATTATCTTATACGTTGTTCAGTATAGATGTAGGTTTATAATAATAAACTAAATTAGAATATTACAGTAGGTATATATAATGCAAATTTAACATACACAAGTTACATGATACATGCGGTACAAACTAGTTCAAGTTTATGATGAATTTAAAATACCGGTAATTATGTTGCATAATTATCTATTGTAATTATTATTGTTATTTATTAATTTATTATAATGAGAAGGCGTACGAAAATTTCAAGTATTTACTGACAGTAATAATTTTATTTAGATGTTTAATACAATCTAATGAAACTGATAGATATTTCAAAACGATAATGTTCTTGTATTTTATTACTACACGATTTTAATTTATTAATATGTGCATTATGCATACGTATAACGTATAACATATGACATATCATATTATATTAGTAGGTAGGTATATTATATAATTTATGTTTAGTTCATAGACACGTAGTCACGTAAATCATAATAAACTGCTTGTATAAATTGTATTACTGTATTAGAGAATACTCATTTACTCAAACATTTGAATGTATTTATTATTTGGAATGATAAACGCGCTGACTTGTTGAGAGGTATCAAATGACATTTTAAATTTCAGCAAAGTATAGGTACGAGTATCTTCAATATTAATATCAAAAACGTTAAGTATAATAACGTTCTAAAAAACAAGACGTAAATATGTTTACTCATGCTTTTAGAGGGGGTTAATTATATAATATAATGTTCAATGATTATTTAATATTTTCTTTTATGTTGTCGAGAAAATTAGGGTTTCAGCCGTTTCGGAATATTGTCATTTAATAACTGCAGCAGTGATTTATAATTTATATACCATGTGTGGTACATACATCGATTCCTAAAAGTTAAAATCATAAAATATATTATGTTTGTATTTTTATTTTCTACATTCAATTATTTCTGCTCATTTGTGTGCGCGTTAGGTGGGTAATTTATAACTGTAAATTTAATAATAATAAAAATAATAAACAAATTAAATATAAAATTAACATGCTGTACCTACAGTAAAAACTAAAAATCAAAAAATGTGTAGGAACGAATGACTAAACAACAGTTGAATTTAACTTTTATCGGTTAGTTGAACTACATGGGTAAAAAAACAGCATTTCAAATTGGTACTAAAATATTTGTCGTAAATATGAAGATATAATATAGCCAAAAAATATTAAAATTTATATTGGGGATTTTATTTGTCCAAGGTGGTTTTAATAAGAAATTTTCCTTCGAGTTTAGATATTGAGTGCTTCTTAATTGTAATATAGACAAGGTCATCGGATCAGGCAAATTTCACAGCATGAGATTTTATGTGCATTTTGACTTATACCAAAACGATTTATCGGCGAATAACATTTATTAGCATATTATCATATTATTTAGGAAAGACTTAAATAAACTAAAATAAGGAATTTTAATGTCTTTTAGAATATAATAAACTATTATTAGAATAACTGTGAATTATAGGTACAGTTCAGTATAGGATTTGGAATTACCTATTTTCTTTTTCTTCTTCTTCTTCTTCTTCTTATTATTATTATTAGATACGTTATGTATTATTTATTATTCATTAGTTTATTACCTAGCACACAGTAGTCGCGTAGGATGAAATGTATATTTTTTTATATACAAATACAAGTCAGTATCCAGTGGTATAACCGGTACTCGACATTATTGTAACAATAATAATAATGAATAAAAAAATTCAAATTCAATTTTTAATTTATTTATACACATGTGTATTATTATTTATTTTTAATCACATTATTTTTTAGCATTTAAAGCTTTAAATATAATTTTTTGTGACATATTATTGTAGGTATACCTATAATGACAGTCCTAAGATTTTAAAATGAGAAGGAAAATGATTTTATTTTTATTTTTTTTACTCCATTAAGTTATTTTTAAGATTTTTTTAAATTATTTTTTGAATTAAATGAGGTGTAAATTTGGGTTCACAAGAGTGTAAGACTGAATTTATTGTAATATGCGTTCGAATAACTATTAATGCTCGATGGATATCTGTGTAATTAGAACTTTTTATGCATTTGCTCAAATTATATTATCACGTAATAATAAGTAATTTAAAAAATGAGTTATACTATATTAACGCATAACATAAATATTGATAATCATAACCATGTGGTAGGTAAACGTACATTTTGTACTATCTATTGTTTAAGTTACATACCGCGGAAACTTTGTATCTACAATATAAATAAGCCGGGATATATATTTTACAATATAAGATAAAATAAAATTGCTCAAAAGTTTAGATCGCGAATTGTGATTGCAATCAGTATGAGACGTGACTACGTGAGTTTGGTAACTCAGTAGAACAATAAAATACACTATGAACCATAACCATGTAAATCTAAAAACAATTTAATAAGTATAGATAGAATATATAATACAATCTACCCTCATTATCCTGTGAGTTATCGCACGACTATGTAGCCGAATGAATATACCTACGTATGTAATTTTTTTATTAATTAATTAATATTTTTAATTTGAGCTTCAAATGTACAACAACGCAATATAATATTTGTAAATAATTATGTTTAATTTTTATATAATTTATAGAACCCGACGAGTTTATTTTCTTAATTTACTTTTAATATTATGTTAACAAGTCTTTATACAATAATATTATGTTTGAAGGATTACATTTTTTCTCAAACAATACAAATATTAAAATATATAGGTATAGTCAAAACAAGTTATTTATTTGCTGTTACAAATAAAGTGAATAGTGTGTAATTTAATCTGGAACTAGATATAATGCTGTATCTACTAAATTATGGCTTCAGTCATTATGTTATATACTTATACGTTATAATATTATTACATAATTTATGGCAACGTCTAGCCCTCAACACAAATGTACAGGATAATTTAAACTTAATGTAATAATAATAGACTATGCTGTTCTAAAATTTTCATTATATTTTTCTAACGTAACATTAGTATTCCTTACAGTCAAAACGACTTATAAAAACTTGGCAAAAGGAACAGAGCACTGATTTGACTTCTTGACGATAATAGCGGCTTACTAGTTTTCTTCCAAATACCTACTCTTTTTTTTATTTATAGTATGCTTTGGTAAAATAAAATACGTTCAACATATTTATAATTAAATATTGACCAGGACTTCCATTATATTTTTTGATAAATTAATAAATAAGACACACGGAAAAACATGTTCTCGACCAAACCAGACGGCATGCCGATATATCATGCATGATATAAAAGAGAAATTATAAATTATAAGTAATACTATATTATACATCGTCATTAAAATTATGCATCGTCGCTACTACATTACTAATAAAAAATAAAAATGTATTTAAGGGTCTTTATCGTATAGGCAGTTTATTATAATAGTCGTATGGTTTTAGACTGCGAAAACCTGTTATTTCCATATAATGGTAATTGGTAACATGACTATAATTAATAATTAATGTATAGTATATAGGTAGTTATATTATAATACGTAGGTATAATAATAACTGCAATAACAATAACTAGATATTATATTGAGCGATTGATTTATTTAAATTGTAATATGCATATGTTATATAATAAAACATTTTTTAAATAAACTTATGACTATTCTATGGTATCATTCGTTTCTATAATGTTCGAGGTTAATGAGTTATTATACCGTGTGAATAGAATCGGTATTTAAATTAGTAACACGCGTATCACTATATGCTATAATAAATACACTTTAACTCAATATCCATTACGTTTCAGCTATAAGTCTTGTTGGTGATTATTTTTAATTTTCCATCAATGATCACTCGGTAAAACTACACGGGTAAAACAATATTAATATTATCTATTTTGATTTTCAAGCCGTCAAGGCGAATGAAATGGCTAATTACTCATCGTGAACCACCGACCACAACACGGGTGACGTCCGGTATACAAAGAATAACTAAACGAACGTGCACATGTGAATATCTAATATACAAGTTACAACTCAAACAGTTTCCTAATCCACTTATAGGTATTTTATAGGTCTTTCATACCACGTCGCGAGTCGCGGATCGTTAACCATTTTAATCGGATTGGGTTTAACATATTATTATAACGCCGAAATTTCCGTCCGTTTTCCAACCGCACAAGCTTCCGTCGAGATAGGTATATAAAAAAAAAACGTCCGTTCTAATACCGGCACTACCTACGATTCTTGTTTTTTCCCTTAATTATTCGTCATGTAAGCATCGTAAATAACACGTGTTATTTACAATCTATGCTGCGCGAGTTGGGTACGCACCTACGGACTAGGTAATTGCTAAATTTGTTCTAATGAAATGCGGTTATAATAATACGCTTTATAATTTTGGGCGGTGCGCGCGCGCAAACACACACACACAAATACACTTTACAGGCGTGAAGGTATAAAATGTTCAGATAACATAACACCCGTCTATCGGCTATCTATAATATCGAGCACTGTAACTAAATTACGCTGAGTAAAATCGACGTAATATTACTGTTAACCAGTCAAGGAGTTACTCGTATTAATCACCAATCGGATAACCGACCGCCACTGGCCTTTATTGGATTTTTAATTTCGTTTAATATACCTAATAAGTGACTTGAATTAGCTGGCAAAATAACTTAATTAAAAAATATAAACATAATATATTTCATTCAATTGTTGCATTTCATATTGGTCAGAACTGAAAAATCTCATTAGGATAGGTTTTTACTTTCTTGATTTTTAATCAAGTAAGTACCTATGGGGTAATTGAAACAAAAAATTCTGAATTTTTAAAACTTCAAGAATTTGTGTTAAGTAAGATAATGATAAAAATGTGACTCAGTTGTAATGAGTAGGTGGATAAGTAATTAGCTTCAACATAAAATATTAATTAGAGAGATCCGATATCACACCCAAGTGGTATAACGATTTGAATCCACAAAAACGTCGGTGTGAACAGTCCCAAAATTTCTATTTTTTTTTATTTTTGTCTTAAACTATTATAGCTAAAAAGTTGGTTAATAGCTCATTAGGGATTATCAAATAAATACAAAATGTGAGATTGAAAATTTTCAAAAAAAAATTATTTTATTTTTCACAGTTAACAAAATAATTATTTTTTGCTAGATTTTCATTTAGCGTGGTAGATTACCAAAACTGGAGAACGGATTTTGTTATTTGGGATATTGTTAGATTCACATTGGCTAGAAGAAGTGCAGTGAAGATTTTCAGAATTTTATCTTTAATCGTTAACTCGTTACAAAGCTATAAAGCTGAAAAACTTAATTTTTTTTAAAACTCTGCAGTATTGAATTAACTATAAAAGATAAAGTTTTGAAAATCTTCACTTCACTTCTCTTAGCCAATGTGAATCTAACAAGACCCCAAATAACAAAATCCGCTCTCTGGTTTCAGAGATTTATCTCACTAAATGAAAATGAAAATAAAATACATTATACATACATATTGCATACAATTAATACATTTCTAAAAATTGAAAATCAAAAAAGTTTATATGCCGATCTCTGATTTGGCAAGTATTTTTTTTTTTTGCTGCAGCCACACAGATTTTGATAAATCCAAAAAATTCTCAATTAGTCCAACGCCGATTTATACTACCTCATTTTGCACGTCTACGTATACTACGTATACATAATTTCAATATTTTGAATTTAAATAAACCTGAGTGAGGTTGGATGCACATAAATGCATTTTATAATTCCCTGATTTATGTCTTAAATCTTCATATTGAATAAATTGTGTTGTACATTCAACAACAGTCAGATATACCCAGTGGAAATATATTAAAGTATGATGGGGAAAATGTAATACTGCAGTATCAACTGGGTTACGCTACTTAAACTATTAATTACTACACACAATCCGATCTATCACACTTACAATAAAACACTATTTCATTAGATTATAAATTGTAAAATAAATACACAATTTAAACACATATAACCAAATTTTAAAATGAGAATATTTTCGAATTAATGTCAAATCGTTTTGGTATAATTATAATAGTATTTGACAAAAAAGTTACAATTGAAATTACGGATACGATATATAAGAAGTGTTATTGGTATAATTCATTATAGTATGACAATTTATTGGTGGTATGAACGCTTTAACTTATTCGCTAGACGATATTTTATATAAATGATGTGTCATTATCTCGAACATATTGTCTTTTCCGATTTCTTTAACATTGGTGTTTACAACTTCGAAATTGAACTAGACGCAACGATTTTAGTTTTACGAAGAGGAATTGTTATGCTCGTTAGATATATAGACGGAGAGCAATGTATCTCGTACAATATATAATACCAACGTGTACCTACTATATATAACATTGTAGCATATTACTATAGCGTTTAACTATATAACTATATAAATATTATAACGAGTTGTGTATACTTGAATACTATGATTTCATCGAATCGAAGCTTCTTATATAGGGTAACAATTTCGAGTCGTTTATTATAATGTAACCAACAACCTTCACTCCTTCCAAAATCTCAATGCGCTTCATTAAAATACACAAGTGCAGCCGCGCTGTAATATATATATATATAGGTACCTCCTTTATAATACTCGAACACACCGTGTGTGGGTAGGTTTCGGCGTGTAGGTATATAGGGGGTATGCACAATGTTATATCTATAAACATACGAACTTTATTAAATCGATAAATAATATCGTTCCCGCCGACAACGTTTTGACACGAATTAAGTTGTATCTACATATATAATATTTTCATCGACGTACATAATATATACCTATTGTGCGTTTTATCCGTCGGCTATAGCAAGTATGGGAAATGATAGATAATATATAACAATATAATAATATGATTTATATTGTTTATTAGTGAGTACCTATTTATTTATTTATTTTTTTCGTATACCCACGTCGTCCGCCCCCTCTATTATTAAATTTAGCTGTTCGGATTTATACAACTCAGAAAACGTCGAGTCGTTGACTACAACGATATCATCAAAATAATTTATAAGCATACCTAATTTATATAATATGCCACATAGTTATTTTTAGTTCTACTCTACAGGGTAGGATTATTTTTTTGAATATTTTACTTGTAACTATTTGTATTAAGAGTACCTAAATAAGTTTAAGTGGTTTTAAAATAAATTAACTGCATATTTTGGAAGCAAACATAAAAGGTTATAAACATTCAAAAAATATAGTTAAAATTCGATGAGATTAATAATGTAGGTTATGGGTTATAGGTTATAGGTATGTATCATTATATATTATAAGAAATTAAAAATATAAGGTCATGTTCCGTAAAAACCGTAGAAATTTTCAGTTGGATTAAAAACCCATTTTATAACTTGACGACAGTCACGACTCACGGTACTTACTGATTTAAAAATCAAAATAATTCTATAAATTATAATAAGAGTATATTATGTATCTTTAAAGTTTAAACCATCAACTAACTGCATTGCATTCATATAGTTAATCAAGTAAAGATATTTTCAATGTTTAACAATGTATTAATTTATTAATTTATTCAAAATAATTATTAATTGTTGATTTTTCTCGGTCAAAGTGGAATTTCTAAAAAAATTTTCGTTTTGTATATTTATACATTTAAAATTAGATTCGGGTCCTATCATCGTAACTTTTTTCGTGTAGATATGCATTATTGCGTTATCCTTGCGGTGTTACCTACACAGTGTACGTACATAGTACGGTGTCGGACTGTAGTGATCTTAATTATGAATACTGGACGCAACACAATAGGTTATTATAACGATAACATCGATTTAATATGGGTGGGCGCTCACGAGCTTAACGAACAACATAACGCCGTGTAATCGATATAGGATTCGGGTAAACGCGTAATTCATATTCTATAATATGTACCTACCTATACGGTTTACCATTATTTTCTCGTGCAATGCGGTTTTTTATAATATTATGGATTTCTGATTTATGTAAATTATTATCGGCTTTCCTCCAGTAATATACACACCCATTATAGCTGGAAAACCGATGATGATAACGACGACGATAATAACAACGATAAATAATCATAATAATTAAGCGGTCGTGCCCTCTTCGTTGTATCATTATCGTGTCTTCTCTCTATAATATTTCTCCTCGGTTCTTTATCCCTGGCATAGTGCGTAGGTATCTATATAAATATAATACAGTGTACTGGACCGACGATTAGGAGGTTCTTCGACTGGTTCTGCGCCGTAGGCGATAACTCCGAACAACTCATTTTATGAACCCGCTCTTTGAAATAAACAACATGCCACCGCTAATCAAAATGGCGTCCAACGCGTTATGTGAACGTCGTTATGGACCTACCTGCCTCTTAATCTCGGTCGAACGACTATACTCTGCGCGGGTAAAAGGCACGACGTCCATAAACAAAACACAAAAAAAAAAACGAAATCAAAAAAATTCCTAAAAAAAAAAAAAAAACAAACGATACAGAGTAAGAGACGGTTTCTATTTTATTTTTATCGCCTCTTGTTGCTCTCCAGTATCTGCAAGATACATGCTATTATTAATATTATTTATTTATTTTACTCGACATGAGTAAAAAAAAAAAAAAAACGAGTTCTTATTGCTTTTTATGTCATGTTGCGAACAAAGTGAACTATCGGGCAATATTTATATCAGTATGGTATATATAGTGCACTAGAGCATTATGGAAAATTGATATTATTTAAGTATAGTTGGTATTGCCTGATATTAAATAGATATAGAATAGATAGGTAAATTTGCTGGTTCGTTTTATATGATAACTATTGCCCTGTCAGACTCGGTTAACGTAAACTACATATTTTTTAGCCTTTTTTTTAATTTAGGTGTAGTGCTCATAGCAAAATATGTATTCTATAATAATATAAATTTTTATTTTGTAGTTTTTACATATTGTTCTTATACATTTTAATATAATTTAAACACTACACACGCGTTAAAAAACACATAGATACGGCTATACGATTAATAATAATTAAAATTTTAAAATTTTAAAAATCAGCAAGTATTATTTAAATAGAAAAATTGATATTATTTTTTAGAAATTCAGATTTGAGATGTGTACCTAAATGCTTTTGTATAAACTATAAGTATCTATATTTTTACTAGGAAGTAAAAAAATACTAGTGGTATATAATTATTATTTTTCTAGCCATGGATAGTAAAAAATTGTGTTAGCAATTTTGGGCAACTTTTAAAAGTTCCACCTACAAATATTGAATCAACTTTAGGTATTCAATAATTTTAATTCATGATGTAGTTGTTTAAATAAAACTGGACATAATTTGTGCACCCACTTACTAAATTTTTTTATTTGGCATGCAATTCGTGTGTATAGCTATAATAAATATATTTTAAACTTTAGATAAAACAAAAAACTTAAAACTCACCAACCAAAAATATAGATTCTTTTGTAAAATAAATAATTTTTTACAGTAAAAAAATAATATTGCTATGTATTTTTAACATTTATCACACACCCATTAATTTTTGACTTGATGTACAATTACTTTTAAAAAACTTCTGCACGCTAATGCAGCTCGCGTAATACGTACACTAAATAAATAATAATATCAAGTTGAAACTATAATCATTAAATTAACAAACAATACCTGGATGCTAGCTTTAAACACAATAATATTACTAATTAATATTACAATTTATTTTCACGGTACTTTAAATTTATAATAAAAATGAATATTTAAATCTATAATCAAAACCTTCTGGAAATCATTATTTAATTCTCATGTTTGTTCGCTAATCCCAGATCAATGCTGAAAAATTCAATTTTAACAAACATCAAACCTTCAATATATATTATATATTGTATACCTATTATGTTATCTACCCAGGTGTAAATATCAAACTTTTAATTCATTAATGATAATGTAATTTTGTTGCAAACAAAGAAATAGGTAATTATATTATTTTTTCAATAGAAAAATAGCTTGAATTACTACTTATTAAAACAAACCGAACCAAAAATCATTATATATTAATTTGTAAATACAATAGGTATAACATAGTATGAACTATATATTTATAAGCATACCTATTTCATAGCAGATTACGTGTTAATAAAAATAAATGACCCTTTACTCGTAAAAACAATATTGTTATTATTCTCATCTCTATATTATATTATTATCAGTATTTTTACGTATGTAATGTGTTTGAAGGTCATATTTTCGGATGACGACTGTTAGAACTGCAATACTTAAATTAATATATTAAAAATGTTAATTATAGATAGATAGTAACAGAACAAAATATTTTATAAGATATTGTAAGTGGATTTTCCTAATTTGAATGTTGTTACCCAAAAGAAAAACTTGATTCCTTTAAAAAAAAAAAAATACTTTTAATAATTAATAGTAAGAGTTAATTTTGTTTATATTTGAGCATTAAAAATATACGTGTCTACTGTCTAAACAAAAGTTGAATTCGAAAACAATTATCGCGTTCGTGCACATTTAATATTAGACAATAAGGATTTGAAAAAAATTCAATTACCCATCTCGGTCGACTCTATCTCGTATATGAGAACGAAAAATAAGAAATTACCTATTATCGTTCGACATGGACAGCTGCGTGTGCGGTGTAGGTACTCGTGTCGTGCACTCTTTTGTCACGCCAACGACGAAATCTCGTGCGTACGTCAATCCGTTAAATTATTATCGGAGAACGTGTCGGGCCGTAATCAATTCCGAATTTCCTAGTATTCAGTATTCCCGGTTGTGCAGGCAGTCAATACCGGTGGCGTGTTTGGATTTTGCTGTTAATCGGCGGATGAACGGGAGAGAGTGTGGGTCGACACAAATGGCATTTCTCAGACGTTCAAGTAAAAATAATAATATCAATAATTTAATACGTCTTGTTAGTCTGTTTGGTTTTAGCCTTTATGTTTGTTTTGTCGGTAACGGAAGGCAATTTTGACATTCATACACGGATGTAGTATTCGTAATGCGTAACGATTTCGTTTTTAAATGTTTTATTTTTGGTAAAACAATAGTATTTCCAAAAGTAAAAATATGCAACCCTATCCAGGACCTGATTAATTACATTAAATTGCACGGTCTGATTATGAGCCCTGTCACAACATTAATAACCTTATAATTATAAATACTTATACCCAAATCTATTAAACATCATTAATTCGTCAAAAACTTATAAATTTGAGACAAAAATGATTCAACAATATGATAATACTTTGTCTGTAGACAACTGACTATTAACGATGCATAACAATATATATATCATATTGTAGGTGCACCACATAATTATTGCATTTCAAATTTTCACTCATAGTATATAACTCAAGCATTTAATAATGTACAAATATTTAATCATAGGTACCTAGTTAAACTATTTTAAAATGATGCTGATTCTTACTGAAACAGTGAAACTTTATTATTTAGGAGATAATATCGTTTTATAAATAGTGCATGATTAAAAAGTTATGTCTATTAAATAATATTAGTATTTTAGTTCTATAAAATACAATTTTATAGATAGCAGTAGTAGGTAATAGCTTATCAGCCAGTACACAATATATTTTTTTTATGAGATACATTATTTCTTAAATAATCAATAACCAACATTATAATTTGCTATAGGTATACCTGTAAAATATTTTAAATATATATATATTATTACTTTTAAAAGGTATGTACAATCTGTTCCTTAGGAATATGAGATAATAGAAATAAAATACATGAAAGTTTGATGGGAGGAGTCACTCAGTGGTAAATTGCCTATCTTGAGTCCCTTAAAAAGGATGGTAAAACGCATCCACTTAATTATTATTAATGAGTAGGTAATGAATAATTTAAATTACAAGGATATTATTGTTCATTCTAAATGTCAACTATTGAAGTTTTCACTAGGTAATTTGCATGCATATGTTTGGAATATCATATTAAACGGAAACAATTTATACAAGTATATTTGATTGAATTAAAATTATTAATATTTTATTTACTTCCCGTAATACAACGGATCAGTGATCATATAAATATTATTAAAATATGCGGTATCCAAACAATGATTCTTAAAACTAGTGATAGATATTACGCTTTAATGTACGGACAATATGGGCGTGTATACTATACAATACAATAATATGTTTTATAATAACGTGTGTACCTATGTGTATGGCAGTATGAATTATTGGCGAGAAAATATTTTATCTCCGAGTGCTCGCCCCCCGCAATTAATCTATTCCTTACAGGAGAAAAAAAAACATCAATAAAAAGTAAACAGGCATTATTATCAGTGTTGACGGGCGAACTGTAATATGACCGCCAACAATAACGTCTCGTATCGATTTTCTCACGTCTAACCCCCCGTCGGTTTTTTATTTATCAACGACCGCACGAAGTATATTAATCGTAAACACACGAAACATGACATTTAATATTATGTAATCTTATTAGTTATTATTGTCGATGTAGCGTTTCCCTGCAACACACAGTCCTGCCCACCACCCTGTTGTATGGCGGACACTGCAACGATTGTAGATAGGTCCCTCTATTATATACCTACCTACATAATATTATTATTCACAATATTTTGACTACCCCGATATCCGGATTTTCACGTTTGTCCGTTTTAATTTTTAAACATAAAAGTTATTATAAGAATATTATAGATGATCTCACGCGCACATAATTGATTATGCCATTTTTACTGATCACAAAGTTTTATTCCACAAATGTGTCATTGTTTTACATTAATTATCATTATTATTACATTTCGTTATAGTTACTTAGAACAAATTATAATTAAGTACGGTTCTGAGTTTTCAACTTTTAGTTGTTGTTTATTTATTGGTTACAAAATCACAAAATTAATGTTGCTAATAATTTTTGTGTCAGTTTAACTTTACCAAACAGTATTTAATAGAGTGAATATAATGTTCATAAAAAGTAGTTAAAAAATTAAAATCATTATTAACTATTAGAGACTTCTAGTAAAAATTACAAACATTCGAAATTAGGTACAATAAAATTAATACTATTAGGTATATTACTTTAAAATTAACCAAGATATAAAACATTATAATTTATAACATCAATATTACAATACCTAATTACTTAATGCTATTATTTACATTATTATATTATATTACATAAATATGATATGAATCATTTATAAGTCAAATTGTAATTAATTGTTTTTAATATTTTAAACACTAAATATCAATAGTATTGTATGTAAATATAAAATAAAAGTCTATGCAATCAGGACAATACCTAAGTATTGAATGGTATTACTGTTCATGAAATATACAGGACATAATCTACAAATGTGTTTTCTATCTTATACAAACTCGTAGTTAACATATCAAATTTTACATTCAGAATAATCCATTTTACTCCATATTTGTAACATTAGTGAATTGACTAAATTTTTAAATTTAAAACTAAGTATACCTATTGTTTAGGGCTATTGATACCGCCCTTAGTTACGAGGTTCTGCATAAGCATTTTGGAAATTGAATTCTTAAATATTTCATGAACATATTCAATTTAGAAAAGTAAGACAAAACGCACAACATATGTAAGTATGACGGTATAAGTATAACCTCCTCTTAATGAAATTATTATTATTTATCACGATTTAATCAAGATTTGAAGTATACTGTTATAGTAATACTGCTATTGCCGTAGGTATTATTTAATTTTAAAGTTATTTTTAGTGGTTTTTTATTGTTGATAGTCGATCGATCGACAGACGCAGATATTTAGAGTATCAGGTTTATTGTTATTAATAAATAATAATATATTTACGTTTAAACTAAATATTATGTATGTTTTTACCTCTATTATTATGGTATTAAAAAATAATAACATGTTGCCATGTTGGAATTTTTAATAGTTATTAAACAGAATATATAAATTACTGATGGATATATAATTATTTATAATTGAGAGTAAAAACAACGTTATCAAAATTTAAAACCACTTGTGCACCCTCCCCTATCTACACCACATCATCACAATAACTACACTACTGAATAGTGATACTTTCTTGTAGTTTGTACTATACATATTACCGTAATACGTTATATATATATATGCACTGACTTTAAATTATATTGTAACGATGCATTCAAAATTCAAATATTGTCTTCCACTTACACTATAAAGTAGGTATACAGTAAAAGAGTGTGGTCATTATTTAGAAAATCTATAAAATCTAAATATTTGAAAAATTGAACATACCTATGGTCTTACATATAAACTTACAAAATCCAAAAACAGAATTTAAATAAATAAATATAGTTAAAGAAAAATTGGGAGAGAGCACAATGATAACCATGTATGATTATCAAATTTTTTTCAGTGTCAAATTAACACAAAAATACTTTTTGCTATGATGTGTGTGTTTTATTTTTGTCTAAATATACAATAAGTAATCGAAAAAATTCGATTTTCAACTAAAGGTGGTTTTGGATAATAAATTTGATTTAGTTTGCATTTTAAAGAGGTCAAAATTAAGAATTACTAGTATTTTTTCAAAATTTTTAGTAAAACCAAACAAAAATTAAGGAAAACGGTAATCTTAAAAGTATGGGGAAACTTTGTCAAATATTGGTATACCTCACTCATTAAAACTTTAAATACCTACTTATAAATCTTTATGCATAAACTACTATAGTAGTATAGTACAACTTTCGATTTTTATGTATTAAATACTCCGAAAAATATTCTGTTTCGAAATATGAAATGAATCACGTGTTGTCATTTAAAAAAGAAAAAAAGAAACTAATATACTGATAAAAAATATTTAAAAAAAAAATGTTTTAATTAAAAGAATGTTCCAGTATACTGCGGTACTGTTACAGGTGAATATAGTGATTATAAAATACAAATGAGAAATATGGGTATGAGATGTTTTTTCCTTAAAAAAAAAAATCAAATAATATAATACATAATAATACATCAGTAGATAAATAAAAAAAAATAAAAATATTTTTAGGCTCCTCTTCAGTCTCGTACAATGTATTTTTTTCAAATTAATTTTGTTTTTTCAGTTTTTTTGTATAATATAATATTTAATTATTTTAATATATCATTAATAATTTATTAATTTATTACCAAAGTAATATAGTTACTCGTAATTTGTAGCAGAAACGTAGGTATTTTCACAAACACAAACTTCATATAAAATCATATTATTCAATAACCAAAACATTGTTACTATAACATCTGCTGCAATAAGTATATGCGATTGTAGCTATAACGACTCGCACCAATGTAAATTTATAGCTTGGTATAACGATGTAATATATATATACCATATGTTATATGTCATAATACTCATAACAGTATACACTATACACTGATAACTTGAAATATGACGAATATAATCTGACAAAGTGCAGAATAATTGGTTTACAAAGCGTGTTGGGTTATGCTACTGGCATTTTTAGGTAGAATCAATTTCTTCTGAGAATTTTTTTATCAGCAATAACAGAAATGGGTCATGGTATGACATTGAGTTTGGTCGCAGTCATTAAATACTTAATTGTGCTTAAATACCGTCCAGCGTTGTATCTCTCGGAGGGTGGTCACTCAGGTTCTTAGCGACGAAACCACGTAATACATACAGAAACACGTGTTCCAAAAACCTACCCTATCACACCCTACAAATAATAAACATAAAAACCACAGTTAATGGTCCGAGTTTGCTTAGTAATTGATTTACACTTATGTACTGTAGACATAAACAGTGGCAGACAGGATACAGGCATTTTGAGAATTCGTGTATCCAACAAAAGTGTCCTACCCACTTATCATTTTTCATTGGTAATTAAAAATTATGTAATAAAAAAAATGTCTAACTGCTCTTGATTAAAATATTCAAATTATATATCATTATAGTATTAGAATTATTAAAAAATAGTAAATACTAATAGGTAGTAAAACAAATCCACTTATTAATAGGTACATTTATTACATTTATAAATGACATATTGGCATACATCTTTTTATTTTAAGAGATTAATATTTAAATTAGTCAGTAAATTCCATGACAGATAAAGTTGGTAAAATTGAAGATAGATACAATTATACAAATTAATGAATCCTTAAAGTAATTTCAATTAAAAAAACCACTGTACAATTAGAAAAAATAAAAACACACTTATAATCTTTATATTATCAAATTTTTTATTAACACAGATGTCAGATATATATATAAAATTAAATCAAGAAATTATGTTTGTTTCTTGCTTTTTTATTGGCAAAATCATTAATTAATTTGCTAACATCTATTTCATTTGTATGATTTCTTTCAATATTTAAGATACTGATGTTTTTTAGACGATCCTGTGATATTGAATTTCTCAAATAGTTCTTAATGATTTTTAATTTTAAAAATGAACGCTCAGCAGCGGCAACAGTAACTAGTAATGTTATGAAAATTATACATGCAGATAGTATATCATTATAAGTAGAAGCTACATCATTGTCTAAAATACACTACAATAAATCTTTAATATCACATTTTGTTTTTAAAGTATGATTAAATATACTTTTTAATCATAATATCTGTCTTATTATGTCTGTACTTATGTCATTTTTGTAAAATAATTAAAAATCATATGCAGCATTCATAATATCCTTTTCACAAAACATTAAAATGTTTTATTGGTTACTTCATACAAAGTGTTGAATCATTCTCTAAGTTGAACAATTGCTGTATCAATAATAGGTAAAAAACCAATACTTTGAAGTTTTTACTAGTTATGTAAAGTCTTCTATCACTATCAACATCGTCAAAAAATCGTTTTGAATAAATACGGCGTCGAACAATAGATTGAATCGGCATGCCCCATTGGTTACATAAAATATTTGATGAATTAACAAATTCTTCATATTTGTCTATTAATTTTGTAATACTAGATGTAGCCTCTTTTAAATAATTACAAGCACTATGAAGATGAATATTAGAGGATTGTATTTTTTTAGATACTAAATTAAAACTTCTCAACATATTTTCCCAAATTGTTAATAATAAAACAAATTCATAAGATTCAATTTTTTTCTTCAGTGAGCTTGCCTTTAATTTTTCATCAGTTTTGAGACTTTTTAAGATAAATTGGATAATGACTTTAATACATCTATGAACCTAGTTTTCAGAGCATACAGAGCTTTGTGCTTAGCCTTCCATCTGGTAGTGCATACTCTCTTCAAAACAATTTTAGCAATAGAATCTCCTAAAGCTAATGATGCCCATCTAGGTGCTGATTTACTATAAAATAAGAACACATCTTGCAGAGTATCAACAAATTGTGATAATTTTGGTGTACTTTTAGCTAAATCACATAAAACTAAATTTAAGTTATGTGCATTGCAATGAACAAAAGATGCACTAGGAATTATATCACTGATTCTTTTTTGTACACCTGAATGGCTACCACTCATGACGGCTGCGCCATCGTAGCCTTGTCCTCGAAATTTACTCAAGTCTAAATTAAACATAATTAGTATATCTTTAGTTAAATTTACATGATCTTCTGTTTCATGTTGATTCAATGTAAAAAATCCTAAAAATGATTCTTTTATTTCAAACGTACAGTCAGCATAGTTCATTACTACATAACGCAGTATGAAACTAACCTGATTTTTTTTTTTTTTTTGAAATATTCTGAGTGGAATCTACAATAATTGTATAACATTGACTAGATCGAATTTCGTCACATATAATATTTCTTATTCTTGTTGCTAATAAATCAATAATTTCATTTTGAACCTTCCAGCTCAAGTATTTAACTCGGGTTTCTTCGTCATTCAAAAGTTTGTTTAAAACTGGATAAAAATCAGCAACTAATCTTACTGCACGCAAAAAATTCCCTTCATCCTCTCTACTAGTTCTTGATTTATCCCTCGTTACCACGAAGAGCTGTATTTCCCGATGTAAAAAAATAAAATTATCGGATAAGAATTATTAATTATTAATTATTAATTCGGATAAGAACATCTCCAATATTTTGCTTCTATTGTAATGTGTTCTTCAAGTTGTTAATTAATGGTCTGATGTTTTACCCAAAGAATTTGAACTTTAACAGCATTAATGTGTTGAATACTGAATAGATATTTCGTGTACCTTAATTGTCTGTGATAAATGCTGCCAATCATTCAAACCACATATCCAATTTACATTAAATTTAGGATTATTTCTGTCTGCAAATAGCCAACAAGTTTTACTTGTTCAGATCCACTGAATAGCATAACCATGATCTGAATATTTTAATACCAGTTGGGTTAATTGCAAAATAATATTGAGTAGAAAAGGTGCGTTGTTTGATATTAATGTCATCAAAATTAGTAACTACATTTTCTGGAAATTTTATGTTCGGTTTGCAAGGTCCAAACAATATAATTTTTCTTTTTAAATTTGCATTATTAATTGTTTCAGGAAACTTACCATGGTCTATTGGAAATGCAGCATTTAAATCTAGTTCCATGTCTGAAAAAAATTATATGCTAATATAAACACCAAACTCTACAAAGTAAATTTCTTGATCAAGTCAAATTAATGACTAGTGACTACACAATGATTTACTAGTTTACTACACATTACACATTAATATTATAAGGCTAGTTAATAGATAATATTAAATACATGGACTATTGGATAAACCATTAAATTGAACCCATATTAAATATTGTATATATACTTTATAGGTACTAAAATAGTGAATATCTACCTGGGCTATTGGTTTCATTACATCACTAATATCGTTGTAACTCAATACAAAACTATTTTCATCGCCATCATTATTCAATTTAACTTCATCAACATTAATGCCACTTCCGTTAGGATTAACAAATTTTTCCAAATCTATGTAAGCATAAATTTACATAATATACTAAATTAAGCTATTTAACTAATTTATAAACAACAACAACCTTAAAGCCCCACAAATTGTGTGGCCAATTTTACTAGTTGTCTGCATTTTATAAAAATATATTAAAACAATAATTAAGTATTAACCTTTGTCATGAGCTGGGCTAATATTACTAATGTCATTGCCATCCTCGTTGCCATCATTTTTAACTTCATCAACATTAACCCTTTGTATGCCACTTTCGTTTGGATTAGCAACACTGTTCATATCTATGTAAGCATACATATAGTAAGTTAAGTTATATAACTAATTTATAATCATATAATAATAATTATAAATGAATATGAACTATGTAAGATTTTAATAAGTTAGATTAGATTATTTTACACATTTAAATATTTAATAATTAATTTAACTAGGTGGTTAAGTGTCAAAGTTAATATGAATGAAAATTAACTAGTTAGTGCCCACCATTGGCGTAATTCCATTAAATTTCAGCAGGTGCAAAGCTTTCATAGGTCCAATAATCAAAAACACCAACTAAGGAACGATAATATTGGCAACGCTAGAAAATGTAAAACTACTAAAACTTGAAATTGTATTTTATCATTTCTGTTTTCATTTATCAAAAAATTAAAAAAAAACAATAAAATAGAATTAAACTTTCATAGAATTTGAATTTTCAGGTCAGTTTGTTTCAGGCGTTTCAGCAGGCATGTACCAGTTGCCCTCAAAAGTACCTTTTTTTATACCAATTCCCCCCGAACTACCTCAAAGAAAAATATACCAGTTGCCCTCAACTAAATGTACCAGTTACCCCCAACTGAATGTACCAGTTGCCCTCACATGTTAATATATACACGATTACAATATATAGCCCATAAAATAGGGGAGGTAAATATACAAATAATAAATAAATTATGACAAAAGTTCATAATAAATAATTTAATTATAATACCAATAGTGGCATATTCAATGTGATAATTTGTCAAAAAAAATAGTATAAAATGATAGACAAAAATATTCATAATAAATAATTTAATTATAATACTTATAGTTGCATATTCAATGTGATAATTTGTAATCATATGAATTTGTTTATGTATTATTATTTATTATTATTGTATTATTGACATTTGTATATTTACCTCCCCTATTTTAGGGCTATATATTGAAATCGTGTATTGTGTATATATTAACATGTGAGGGCAACTGGTACATTCGGTTGGGGGCAACTGGTATAATTTGGTTGAGGGCAACTGGTATATTTTTAAAATCCTGATAACAGTCGTGGGGGACAACTGGTCAACACCCGTTTCAGCGGGTGCAAAAGTATATCTTTGCACCTGCTACATTATGCCAGGGGGTGCAAGTGCACCGTCGTGCACCCGCGTAATTACGCCACTGGTGCCCACTGACAAGCTTTGAAAAAATATGATTTTGTGAATAGGTAGATATTTTATAGCTGCACTTAGTTGAATTAAATAAATATTTATTCAATGATCCATGATATTTTTTAATTTAATTTGTTTATTGCCTTTTTCTACGTCTTTTTGACGCACCACTTTCAAATATTCTTGATGGAATTTGTTTTAATTGTTTTTTAAAAAAACCAAGATAAATGACAAACACTTCAACGCTATAATACTATACGACACTGTTGACAACTGTACTGCTGTACAGTAAGCTAAATTCTAAATATATCGATAAATAATGCGTGGGACACGGAGTGCAATATTAATGTATCGTACAATTATACAAATTACAATAACAACATTGATAATTCTGTCGTGATATTATAACATTTTTATAGATTTATACCGGACTATTAATAAGCAATATACCTACTTATCACGGACGTATATACCTCCGTGCTATTTATAGATATAAATACATAGGTATTGACTATTTTTGAGCCAATGGAATAACCAATAGAATCTATATTTATAAACATGAAAATACAAAATTCAAAATGGTTGAATTATTATATGTATTTGATTTTACAATTTTTTTTATATGGTATCTAATGGTAAAATCCGAGGCCCCCATATATACATGTGAGGCCCTTTAGGCGGTGCCTTGCCCCGCCTCCACCTACTGTAGTTGCGGCACTGTTGTGGACGCTAGGACGAAAAAGCTCGCGTGAAATTATACGGCTGTGCTGGCTCTCGGGATTTAATTTTGTTTGCTATAATGTCAAAACTATTGTTATTATCATTATCATCATTATCGTCAACAGTTTCAAAATGCGTACAGAACACGCCCTTTCGCTTTACGTCAGATTGTACGTGAGTACGTGACGTGTGAAGACGCGGCAATTTCATGGTCCTATTGTGTTGTTTAGCTGTTTAGTAGGCATCTGTATGTTATTATTATTATACTGCCAGGCGCCAGGCGATCGCGCGAGTACAAAGTGATTATGATTTTATTATAGTTCGTCCGACAATATAAAATTTAATTATTATCATCATTCAATCGCGATCGTATCATAAAGATAGATTATAATTATTATATGTTTCTGACAGTATTTTTAGCTCATTAGAATTCATCGGTAAGTGATATAACTATGAATTTATTTCATAACCACGAATTAATATTTCAAAATTGATTGGCTAGAATTTTTTTATGGATAGGTACATATATTATTTATCGTAGGTATTTTAATATTTGATATTAGTTACATTTGTATGAGTTTAGCACAATATAATTAATGATAATAAGGCAACAGTATTATCATTAAATATTTTAATGAAATAAATAATTTTTTTAATATCGTGGATCCGGCCCATCTGGAAAATTCCAGATTTTCAGATGGGACACTACGCCCCTGATAAGGCTGTCCTCTCACTATACAACGCGACATGACGTAATTTAAAATAAATATAGAATGTTATTGCATATTAATCGTTTTATGAAACATGGTTAACTTTCAACTGATGCGATACGAAAGCAACTAATCGCAAGTGACTGGTGCTTGATAAACAATCGTAATTACATCGTCTAGGCCTTCTTATTAACTATGCATATTTTATTTTTATAAATATTTATAATAATGATGGAAAGTAACTACACCTCTTATCAAAATTGATTTTTTTATATATTCATATTCCTTGTTAAATACGGATCTTTTTTATTCTAACCTCGTTGTGGTATTACCAATAGTTTAGGATTTAGTAATCAGTAACTACCATATTATTTGTATAACAGGTTTTTTCAAAATCCAAAACAACGTATCTATATCGTACAATGTTGGAAGGAGATTTTTAGTAACATGTATAAATATAAAATCAATTAAACGTCGAAAAACTACATCAAGTCCAGCAACAAGAAATTAATCTGGTTTTTTTATCTACCAAGTATAAATAGTAATCGATAACAAATGTGTAATTAAACTTTTCGATGTACTTTTGGCTACTACAAATCGGTAATAACTGAACTTTGCAAGTATATGAAAGGTAATACCCCTTGTCTTTCAGCTGTGAAAGAGTATAGGGGTGAAAAAAATTATTGAAGAACATTTGATAGGGAAATTATAATTAACCATATTATAACACATAATCTATGTAAAAGTCATTACAGAAGACACAATGCTCCAAATATTTTATATTTACCCAAAGAACTGACTGAGAATGCGATGCATAATGATTTTGGTTAAAAAAAATGGGAAATTAATATGTCAAAAGTTGTACAGAAATGTTCTAAAAAGTTTGAAAATTTGGAAATGAATATTAATTAGAAGTTATTTAATAAATTGGAAGAACATAAGTTAAAAGCATATCAAGCTCATAAGATGTACAAAGAAGATGCTACAATAGAAATAAATAGCACTATAATTAGATTATACTCAATGGATTTACAAAAAGTGTGTTACTTCCTATCCTACCAGAATCAAAAACTAGTTTCTTTACTAATAGATTAGTAGTTTTTAATGATACCTTTGCCACATTAAAACCAAAAGATAAAGGGTATTCAGTATTGTGTGCTTTGGCATGAAGCTATAACAAGCAGAAAAGGAAAATATATAACAGATGCCATATTAGCATAAATAAAAAAGGAAAATAGATGTAATAGATGTCGTATTTTGGGCAGATAACTGCACTGAATAAAATAAAAATCTGATCTTATTTATTGCTTTAATTTCTATATTAAACACCACCCATAATACTGTTGAATGTATTACGATTAAGTACTTAACCAAAGGCTATAACATGAGTGCAATTGGTATTTTTTTAAAAAAAATCAGAAAAGTAAGAAATATTTATAACTATGATGATATGAAACAGACATTTCAAAGTAGGAAAAACTTAGGTATCATTGATCAAAAAACAATTTTTCAAGGGACTAGTAAAAAAAGAACAACCAACATTTTTTTGGATCCTCTCAAAAATTTTAAATTACCAATATGTATACCTTATAATATCTTAGGATTAACACTTATCAATAATTCATCAATATACATACAATAATTGACAATCAATTAATCGACCAACCTTGAACAATTTGTAATAAAATTTATATTTTTATTATGTTCATCTGGTTTTAAATTATAATAATACGTAATGTATAATATAAAATATATTATATAATTTAAAGTAAAATGGATTCTGATGAAATTCTGTCAGCGTTAGATACAGGTTTTGAGGATTCAGGAAGTTAATATAATTCTGAATCAGATTTTTCTTTTGAAGACAAGTTTACGATGAGAATGATGATAGTGGAAATACTACTCCTACAAGTGTACATGCACATGTTACACCACAGTGTACTTGGTTTGACGTAACTGGTAATTAAAAAATTGATCAAGAAATGGTACATAATGTTGTGTACTCACTGTACTATCATTTTATTTAAGAAATAACAAAAAACATTTCATAATACTGGCGAGGGTAGCATCAAATGCGATATTGCATAAGAATGCATGCCTATTGATGTTTTCAACCTGTTCTGAATGATGAAGTGCTCAATTTAATTAAGCATAAATACAAATTTATAAAATATATATATACCTATTTACTAACGTATGTAAAAGTCATTGAAACTGTTTGGACCACGGAAACTTTGGTAAGTTTCAAAATGGACCGCCATAGAAATTTGTTGGTGACCCCTACCTTATAGCATAAAGCCAGTAACGAAAATTCTTCAAAGAGAGGTTGAAAAAGTATTGAATTTGTTTTTGGAAAAAGGAATATTTACTGCGATTCAATTTAAATCCTACGAAAGAAAATTGCATCATTAATGTAGGGAATAAACTCTGAGCAACGCCGGGTAAATCAGCTAGTTCATCTATATACAGCGAAGCACTTGCTAGAGTGTGAGCCGTTACTAAATTTCATTAATATCTACCATAATTAGACCATAAAAACTTTTTTGTATATGTATCTAATAATTTGTTCTTCCTTTATTATTCTTATTGTAAATTAAAAAGGAGGTTGTATTGTATATGTAAAAGACGCGCTCTGGTGGATTTTATCGGATTTACGCGTATAATTTTAAATAATACATGTTTTTGATAGGTAAAGCAAGTTTTTTTGTTCAAAAATATAATAATTAATAATGAATATTGTTTGCCATCTCGAACTACCTTTTTATTTTATTCATACCATTTTTTCTGACACCGGACTTATTTTACTTGGCTTGTGAACGGCAATGACGCCGATCGTAATGAGGAGAAGAAAGGAATAATAAATAAACACATTTTTATAACACGATAACATGTAATATACCAATTATAATATATAACAACTACTATCTTATACATATAATAAAATAATACACTAATTGGTATTATAATAGACATCTCTTCTTTAATATAGGTATAAAAAATAATAATAATTAAAAGAAACGGTACCGTAATAATTGGAACCTGAACCACTTTTCGAATTGAGCCAAAGCTAACAACCAAATATTAATGATAAATTGAACCGGAGCTGGTGACAAAATAATAAATATTGATGATGCAATTGCCTGAGTCAGAGCTGGTCATAAAGTTACTGTCTGGGCCAAATCTGACAAAGGAAATCACTAATTCGGTATTGGTGAGTAGTGGCCACATTTTATTTATCACTTCATATCAGCCTATCAGCGTTACCCCCCAGAAGACGACACGAGGAGGTTGGTTGAGTCGTCTCCTAAAAATTAGTTTTTTTTTTTTATGTGAAACATCTAATGGCGTGGTCTCACTCGTAGTTCGTCGGCTCAATTCGCCGAAGCTCGACAAAAAATTAATAATAATAATAATTAAAAAATAAATAAATAATAATAATTTTCAACATTATTACAAAAAGAAAATTGTTGATGTTTCACATCTGGCAGACGTCCCGCGACGGCTCAGTTTTTTTATTTTGTATTATTGTTTATGTAAAAATGGCAAAATGTATGGTAATTTATGGTAAATGATTTTTTTTAGATTATTGGTTGGATAAAAACTTAAATGATTACTTAATGATTTAACGAAATTAAACTGCTCTATTTCTTTTAGTGCTAAATAAGTAAAACAGGTGGAATATTGACTACTAGCGCTTGCGAAATGATGTGTACCGATCGGCGATCACAATTTAAGATAGTATGGCGCTGACTACAGTATTTGAGCTTATAGGCTATAGCCACTATTACATTCAAGCGCTAGTAGTGAATTGTTCAGCTATTTTTTTATAGTGACTTCGGTAGATACTTTATAATGATTAGTGGAGCAACCATACCATCTTAAATCGTGGTGTGCCCACAACGTCGTGCATATTTGCCGGACGCAGCACATTTCAGCTGACCGGACGGCACCAAGGAGATGTCCGTCATCACGGATGACAAATTGAGCGAACAGTTTTTCCTATAATTCTTGCTATAAAAAAACATAACAATAGCAAACTGGAGTAAAGCATTTGATAAGACATTATCCTGGTACCCAGATCCATCTGAATAAAGTAGTTTGTCATTATTAATTTGAGGTGTATGTTCTGTAATGCAATTTAAAGTTAAATGTTTAATCATATGGGATACAAAAACAGATTTATCTAATTTACCCTTTCGTCTCATTCCTCTCACAAATAGTTTGAACACTGGTGTTTTGCTGCTAAATTATAAACAGTAGAGTTATGAACTTTCAACTTCATAATGAAGTCGACTTCAAGTCTATATTAAGTGCACTAGCATTTAATGCTGGCTATAATTTTACTGTCTGCAAGTCTACGGTGAATACATTTCTTTATATGCATGAACATAAGTTGTATCTTTAGTAAGCTCTTCTCGGGCTCTGTATTTTTGTTGAATATGATATTGATAATCATTTTCACTCAACTATTTCACGGTTAAAATATTCAGTTTTTTTTTTATATAAATTTAGAAAAAAAGACGCCTATCTACCTACTTAATGGATTTCCAACAGAATCTTGAACACATTTGTGTTAATAAGCAGAGCATAATTCCATTTAAGAATTAAACGGATTTTCAGGTAAAGTATTTTTGTTTTCTGTCTTTGGTAGTGGCTAAGTAACTTAGCTAAACTGTAACTGAGAGTGTGTGTTAAACCTTAGTATATTATTATAATATTTAAAAGAAAAGTATTACCAAAATGGCAAAATACAATGAATACTATAGATTTATATTATTTATTATTATTTATGTTATTAGATAATATATGTTTTATCTTTTATTTTTATATCACTTATTTTTGCAAGTACTGCTTTGGTGGCATTTTGATGTGCATTGCCGCTCAGCTGCTTTACACTTGCACTTCCGTGTTTTACATTTTTGTACACACGTACATCAGTTGTAGCTCTGACCACCCAAATTAGAAAATTTCCGTGCTGTCTCACGAAGTGAAATTTTGGGTTGTAGCACATCATCAACTTCCATAAATCTTTCTTTGCAAATCACAAATTGGTTTCTACTGGTACAATTAACTTGTTAACATCAGATCCGTTAAACTTATGAATTATTTTCATGTTTTTAAACATTTTTTCCATTATAGTTAAATGATCTATTTGATGTTTTCATTTTTGAAAGGATTATTATATATCTTACTATTAGGAGTATCAGATGAATTAAAAATATCAAATAACCTATCCATAAAATTAATCAAATTTATTGTACATTTTGAAGTGGTTGGTAGAATACCTTGATTTAATGCTACAGACATACCAATTGCTAAATATCTGAGCTGCCAATCTCACTTTCATTTTTTCAAAAGGTCCAAGATGTACTTGAGCATATGTTAATTTAGGAGTCATTCGCACATTACATTTAGAATTATGGTTATAAAAAGTATCAATAAGTTTTTTATCTAAAACATCATCATTAACAATAAATTGTGTTTAAAAAACATATTTCGGGTCGATTTCAATAGATGAGGTGGGTCGAAAATATATATAATTTGTTTATCGTCAACTTGAAAATAAGGATTTTCTGGAGTAACATAATTGACTGGAAAAATTTACAAAGTCAGAACTTTGATCAGTAACAAAAGCTTTTACGTTAATGTTAATATTTTCAGGTCTTCGGATGGTAGTACATATTATATCTTGTAGATCATTAGAAGTACAGTTATTAGAAATCAAATAGTATGTAATTGGTTGTTTCCGACTATAATTAATATCTCTTATCATTAATACAAATGCATGTTTAGCAGGATCGTATGTTTTACATGACGGTTAAAACCGATTATTTGATCTTTGGACAAGTTGTAAAATAGGTTTGTTTTAATCGACATTTTATCCACGCAGAGAATACAATTTAATACATCAGAAGAAAAAGTTTTAGTTTTAAAAGATAGAAAATCAAACTTAAAACCATTAAAGACAGGTTGAAACTCATATTTGGAAGTAATTTTTCTAAGAGTTCTTATAGAAGGAAAAAAATAATGATCATGAAGTAAATGAAAAACACTAGGACCTAGAAAATAGATGGTAAGAGCAAATGGTTTGATTTCATTTTAAAAGCGCTGTCCTTTTGGATTCTTGTCTTTATTCAGAGCATTATTTTTTACCACAATAAATAATGAAGATGAAAATATATATTTTTCAACTAATCGAAGTACAACGGTATCAGTTTTTTTCAAACATACCTCAAGATTATTCATATTATTTCGCATTTCGTGGATTGTGGTATGAGCCACAACAAGTTTTTTTCTTAGAGTTTCCTTACTTGGTGTCTTTAGTTACAAATATCCGGGAGTTTGTGAACCTGTAGTTGATTCGCAAATCTCCGTAGACGTAGACACAGAAACAGAATGTCAAGATGACAAATTCAAACCTAGAATAACACAAATTATATTAAATTATTGAATAGGTAACTAGTACTTATAAATACTAAATATGTAAAAAGACAAAAACAATAAAATGTGTATTTTATTTTTCTAAAATATTAAGTCACGTACCTGGTGGTAAACATGGCGTTGAACACGATTGTCGGTTATCAGTTGTTGAAATCGCAGTCTGATTCAGTCTATTTTTTAATGCATTCATAAACATTTCATTTTCAAAATATAAGGAGCATAAATTGTACGTTTTGTGTAAAACATCAAGGTCTGTAGTTGGTAAATATTTTGCTTCACATTTTTCAACCCAAAAAGCACACCTAAAGTTAAATAGTAATAACATTTTACATCTAGTACTTTTGTACACATAAAAAAAAAATACAAATTGAAAGATCCAATGCAACAGTCAACTCCATTTTTGAGCAAAATCGTTTTATTCATTGATAAGATAAAGAATAAAATTATTAACAGATGGGTGCAACAAACGTACTTCAACGTTAATTAATAAATTAAATATGAATAAAAATGGAGTTGTCTGATTGTGAATTTAAGCGCAACAAAATGATAACTCCCGGAGTTATCTGGTTGTTGCACTAAAATCATTAAATACAAAAGTGACAAGAAGTCATAATCTATTCAATATTTTCAGTATTTTTTATAATACATAAAGAAAGGTAATATATCATGTTATATTTAAATAGTTAAAAGCATTTATTAATTTATTCAATGTAGGATATATTTTTTTATATTTCATGCTAATAAAAATATTTACAAAGTTTTTCATCATATTATTACATTCTTTACATATTATACAAGGATATTCTAACTAAATAAAATTAGTATTTTTCAATCCTTATTTTTAATTGGTTTTTTAACTTATAAACTTTCAAAAAACATGATATATTTTGGGCAACAACAAGACAACTTTATGTAGTCCTTAACTTCCAAAAATTATTGAGCCTAATGGAACTTGCATAAAGATTATTATCATATTGCATATGATGCAACAAGTAATTTATAAATTAAATGGTATAAACAAAATTATTCTATAAAATTAATTTGTTCATTAAAAGAGTTAGATCTCCTGAAAAATACATGAAAATGAAGTTGACTGGTTGTTGCATTGGACCTTTCAATTAGGCACATATCCAATTTTTTTTTTTATTATTATTATCATTAAAGATAATATATTATTACGAATAGGTAGGTAGCAATAGCATACTTATTAGTATACATGTGCTAACGACTAATTTTTAAATACGTAGGTTGTATTTTACGGGTAGATAGATAAAATAATGGACAAGTGCTTAACATTAAATAGGACATAACATTAGTAAAATATACTGTAACACGAACGGTTTTTACCTTTGATGATCTTTTGGAAATTTAAAAAATGATATCCGTACTTCATCATTGTTACTCGATCAAAGGCTGATACAATATGCCAACGAGCATCTATTACCCGAAGCATTTTTAACAACGAAAGACATTTCGTAAATAATGTATAAAATACCACAACAAATAAAATAAAATGTCAATTGTAGAACAGCAAATAAAACACAAGTTTAATGGAGACTGGAGAGTGAAAAGTCAAGATGTAACCGGGATGGAGTACGAAAATCGACATCCGTGGAAGTCGCGTGTTGTTGTTAAGGTCTTGGTTACGTGAGTCATCATATCAAAAATTGCAGTTCAACAGTACCCAATCTTCTTATATTATAAAACGGTAAGGAGTTTGCCCGTTGTCCGCCAAAGCGCTGGGTGTATTTTGAGTGTTCTCCAATCAGAAAATTAAATTTTTTAAGTCCCGCCCACTGATCGGTGTTCAAACCGCCGTTTTGTTATTAAGACATTGTCTTTTTTTTTTATCTTTCATTATTATATTTATTATACACATTTCGTATTATTCGTTTTCGTTATTTCCGTTTCGTTACGTATAATACTAATACATATTATTTTTTCTTTTTACGTAGGTATGTGTAAGAAATATAACACTTTTACAAAATGATGTAATGAATGTATTGTGGATTATTTCACTTATTACACTCACAACACTCTCATTTTCCGCGATCCGACGCAGTCGGATTGCCTACCTAAGCGATTTAGTTGTGTTTTAATCGATTTTCTCAAAATATAGGACGTTAACATTTCGTTTGACTTAAACTTTTTCCCCTACAATACAACATCAGACTTTCGACGTTAGGAGGTATAACAATCCGCCGTAGGCGGATTGCCCAGCACAAGTATCGATTTTCACTGGTTGATGACTAATTGCTAGACACTCAATTACCATTATTTTACATGTATTTATTTATTTTATTCTCATACAAAAAAAACACCGGGCAAACGATACGATATGTATCCAATCTGCCGTGGGTGAATTGCTTAGCCAGGTATTAATTTTCATCGGTTAAGGACTGATAGCTAGACGCTCAATTACAACTTTTGTTATTTTATTTATTTTTTTAACATATGAAAAAGAACCGGGTAGGTGACGGGACGCGATATTACACCAAATGATGACTGATTACTTATAACTCACATTCATGATAATAAACTTTATAACAATTTTAGTGACCGATTTCTAGACACCCAATTACCATTTTCAACCGAATTTCCCTTGAAACGATTTCACTCGACTTCCTCGAAGGCGCCGGAGGTGGCTTCAATAACCCTGGGATCTCGAAAGCGGCTTCTACAAGCCTGAAATCTAGTAATCATATAAAACTTTAAAAAAGGGGGAAATATCTGTTTCCTGATAGCACGTTTAAATTTTAGATATGGTGGATCGGTTTTGGTCAATTCTTAAGATTCCTTTCATATATATACTCGCAAATATACCGATGCTGCGTATCCTAGTTGTGATGCATCAGTGAATCCTAACAATTTGATCTCTTGAGTATTAGTTACTGCAATGTGTCGTAGTAATGACAAGCATTCTAAGCCAGGAAGTTTATCAAGAAAGCATTTCCACATCAATGCGAGCTCTGAAGGAAGTGGTGTGTCCCAATCTAATTGGTCCATCCACAACCTCTGCATTAGGCCCTTGGCCCAAAATACCATCGGCCTTAGTGCACCAATTGAATCATAGAAACGAGCGACGCTGGATAATACTGACCGTTTAGTAGGAGTAACTGGTTCAATCGCCGAATGGTATCCAAAGTTGTCTTACACAGGGTCCCAATGTACTCCTAAAACTTTGACGGCCTGTTCCTTGGTTGGCTCTATTCACGGTGTCACAGCCAGATCTTCTTTCCTGATGGTATTTAAAATCTCTGGACAATTGCTCGCCCATTTTTTCAGGCTGAAACTACCTCGATTTAGTAAACCGATGACTTGATTTTTTGCTTCCAGAATTTTCTCCAAAGTGTCGGCACCGAAAAAAATATCATCCACATAGGTATCAGTTAACAAGACATTTTTGCAAGTGAAAAATCAGGTTCATCTTCTAAATCAAGCTGTTGTAGACATCGAATTGCTAAGAACGGAGCCGAACTTACACCGTAGGTAACCGTATACAATTCGTAGTCCTGCACTTTATCGCTAGGCGAACTGCGCAATAATATGTGCTGATAGAGATAGACTATCTTCTTCATGTATACGTATTTGACGATACATTTTGGTAATGTCGGCTGTAAAAACAAATTTGTGTAACTGGCTGCGAAGCAAGACATCTCCAATTTCTGTCTGAAACTTCGGTCCCGTCACCAAACAGTCATTTTGCGAGATTCCAGAAGAGGATGCCGCTGAAGCATCGAATACCACGCGAATCTTCAATTCTTCGTTTAAACGTTTAACCACAGGGTGATGTGGGATAAAATATTTCCCTGGCTCAGTTGCTAATTTCATTTGTCTTAACGATCTATACTCATCCATAAAGATTCGGTAAGCACTATACAACTCTGAATCTTTAACAAGACGACGATCTAAATTATACAAACAGTTGAGAGTTGAAGTTCTGGATAACCCTAAAATAACTAATTACCGTCTTGACATATGCTTAGGGTTCTAAATTTCAAAATTGAAAATTTCACTCTTTTTTAAATATTGAATAATATTTTTTTTTTTTTTAATGTATTCGATTATAGTTGATAAGAAATAATATATTGATTATATACAGAAAATATTGATAGTAAATATGCAAAAATATGCATTATACATTTTTGATATTTATCACTTGTATTATTAATTGGGTCCTTATTGGTTATTATTATTATTATTTATTATACATATTTTCTTTGTTTCACACAATAAACCAACTTTTGAAAATTTGCACTTGCAAGTTGACGTGATTATTAACTTTAAGATATAATAATTTATATTTTATTTTTCATTGCAATGAAATATTTCATGAAATTTTAAAACCCTACATACACTGCCTGATATATCAGCGGGACATATTATCGTTTGAAGTGGCAAACCAACATAATATCGACCAGTGGTGTCTCATTTCGTGATCCTAACAAACCAATCTTCACATTGCCTGTCTTGTGTAGTGGGTGCTGTTGATTCTATGGGCTCCTCTACTGCCCAAAAGCGTTGCATCAACTGTTCGATCTGAGGGGTGATACTAATTGACAAAGATGTAAACGGAGTATGTGCATTATACTGTAAACCACCAATTATTACCCAAACTAACTGCGCATTCATTGCTGATGGTAAGCCTTCTGTATGTATAACGTCAACTCTAGACTGAATAACAGACGGATATAAGTCTCCTCCAATTAACATGTCTACTGACGCAGGGTGATCAAATTGAGGATCGGCAAATACTAGATGGCGATAACGATCTCGTATCACAGCTGGCACGACTTGGTTAGGCATTGTTAACATAATGTGAGGTAAAACGATGCCGTTTGTTACCCTAAATTCTGGAGCATCGGATTGTAATGGAAAAAAATTAAAATTGGTTTGTCCTTTAACAGTATTAACGAGTTGTTGGGAAAGACCGATGACCTCAACGGAACACTTCCTCCAAGTCAAACCTAATCGGTTGACACAGTTTACTGTTATTACGGACACTTGCGAACCACTGTCTAACACTGCCCTAACTGGTTGTAAAACTCCTGTACTGTCACGTACCCTGACGACAACAGTGCCTAATAAGACGGTAGTTTTCGTGTGTGAGGCACCCGAAAACTGTGTTGCATTAAAACTTGGGTACTGGTTTGTTATAGCCCCGCCGCGGCGGGTGAAAACTTTATAGCCCCGCCACTCAGGTTTGTTATCGTCCCGCCATTCATATAACAATAAATACATCGAATAAATATAAATATAAAAAAGTTATATAATTAAAAATGTATATTTATTGACGATATATTGATAAAATATTTAAAAAAAATTAATATTAAAACATTTTATGCTTTATGTGATTCCCAAAATTCTGTTATATCTTTTAAATTGTTTCAAACGGATCACTATTATTTAGTTTTGATCGCCACATAAATTCTGCCAAGTACGAATCTAAAAAATTTCTATCCGTCCCTCTACGTTTTTTGTTGCCCCATTTGGCCGCACCCCACATTCTTTCGACATTTTGTGTGTGGGTTCCTGAATTAGGGTCCACGAAATTATATTTATGATTGACTTGATTATGTTGAAAACCATGTTGTTGCAAATTAGCATAAGCTTTCCAACTATATCAGAAAAAATGATAGAACCATGTCTAATATAATATCGGTTAATAATAGGTATCAATGTAATTTCTGATCTATTTGGTACACTAACTAATATTAATTTTTTTTTAAATATTTTATCAATATATCGTCAATAAATATACATTTTTAATTATATAACTTTTTTATATTAATTATTATTCAATTTTTTAATATTAATTTTTTTAAAATATTTTATCAATATATCGTCAATAAATATACATTTTTAATTGTATAACTTTTTTATATTTATATTTATTCGATGTATTTATTGTTATATGAATGGCGGGGCGATAACAAACCTGAGTGGCGGGGCTATAAAGTTTTCACCCGCCGCGGCGGGGCTATAACAAACCAGTACCAAAACTTGTAGTGGCTCGTTCAGAAATATCACTTGTTTTGTCGATATTTGATTTAGTAGTATTATCTGTCAAATGTAATAAGATATTGTGTTTACCTGAACAAGTACGGCATGTATATGATGTGAGGCACGCATTAGTCATGTGTCCATGGTTTAAGCAAACAAAGCACAATTGATTCATACGAGCAAAGTCGCGGCGAGTGCTGATTGGTTTTTTCGAAATCCAAAATATTTGTAAATCATATATGTATGTCCACAAAATAAACACTTTTTTGGTTTACCGGGATTTACAGTGGCTAGCGATGTTTTCTCGGACTTCTTGCCCTGGATCTTGTTAGGTGTCTTCTTTCCAAATATCTTGTCATTATTTTCTACAATGTTGACACCAACATTGGTACGGACGTCGTCTAAAACGTTACATCGTTGTGACACAAACTCTAATAATGAATCTAAAACAGGGATTTCATTTTTAGCAACAGTAGCTTCAAATAATCTCCGCGTCATGGGATCGATAACTCGTGAACCAATGTAAAACAATATAAATCCAGCCAAGTCCTTAAGCGGAGGACTCTTTTGTTAGCGGCGCAAACGTGAATAATTTTTCAACATGTGCCGTGACTTATAAACGTTGATTATCATACCTATCCTTGAGCGCATTCCGAGCAATAGAATAATATTATCAGTTATAAGTGACAATGTTTTTACTATTGTCAGTGCTGGACCTGATAAATAAGACAACAGATAGTAAAAACGCTCAATATTCGAGTATATATCGTTGTCGTGCACCATAGAACGAAACATATCGCGAAATGAGCACAATATGACAATATTTCCATCAAATTTAGGAATCTCTATTCTTGGCAAAATAAGTGACTGTATAGAGGTCTGACTTCTATCGTTGCGTGGAGTAGGTACCGATGAATTAGATTTTAAACTTGCTACTATTACATTAATTTGATCATATGCGGATTGCATAGTTTCGGCAACGCCCTCATCTATCTCCACAAACTGCTCTATTTCATCTGTCTTAGCCAATACTGATAAAATATGTTTTTGTTCGTTACCTATTTAAAGTATTGACAAGCTGATCCAACGATAAAATTCGAGGGTCTAACGTGGGACAATTCTCGGGATTGATTGCAGCATCATTAGCAACGTTCAATATTTTATTAATTGATTGTAGTGCAATGTCTCTTGCAGCTCGCGTAAGAGTTAACGCAATCTTTTGATCGTTGACAATTTGTTGTTGACTTTTTCTCAGCATTGTGACATTGTGTAAAGATATAGCACCTATAACCCCCTAACAACGCAAAACAACCTAAGCACTAATCCAAAACAATAGATTCCTACCAGCGTAGGATGAACAAATAATAATAATATCTTACAGTAGATACTATAATAATAATAACAATAATATATGATAGCTATCTGTGGCCGAAGGACCAAATGTTTATCGCGAAGTTCGGTTCATATCGAACACGGGTGACAACTCGATAATATAATATTTTAAGACTAGGTGCTATCTAGTTTATTGATTATAGCAAATAAATATTTTTTAACAATATGAATATAATTGTAGAATTAAAAGTCGATAACTTTAACGATGTACTGTATAATTTTTTATTGTACCTATATCGAATAATAAAATAATATAATAAATACACGAGAGCGACTTAGCTTATGTTAGTCCTAACGGTAATACAAATAATAATATATAATGTATTATAATTTCGTATTTGAGACATTGGCGTCTAATAATACATATTTTGTGGTATTGTTCTTTTTAATTAGTGTATTTAGATTTCCTATTATACTTTGACCTATATTTATTTTCGTTAGGTTTTGTTGAAGTCTCAAACCATTTATAAATGTATAGATTGAAGTATGTTGAGCAGAAAGTAAATGAGAAAATCCATTGTTGAATCCTTCATAAATGTTGTTTGTTTTATCCCAGTTACTTTGTATTGCCTCATATAAATTCCATAGAAGTATAGAAAATAACGGAGGATATCTTCGTCCCCGTTTTTTAGTACCAATCCCTGTCTCCTCAAAGTATGTCTATAATCTAATTTTACATATTATATAAATTGCAAGATTTAATTATTCCCGGTTCGATCACCGTTTATAAAATCAGTTATAAACTTATTTTGTTTTTGTTTAAAATATAATTTTTTTACTTTAAACATACATAAAAACAATACTAGCTTAAAACATTGTGTAACTAATCTTATTTTAAATATATTTATTTTTATTCAATTTTAAATACATTTGTAAAACACTCACGTTCCCGTTCCAGTTGGCATGTATATGGGACATGGGTAGATACTATAATAACTTAATAATTTAATTTATGATTGTTAAATTATCTAGTACAACTGAGAAATACTTGTGAAGAAATCTTCACCAGAATTAACAATAATACAATGAATAACATCACTAGTAATCTGATGACATGTGCTAATAGTAGATTGTAGTTGTGCAACGTAGATGGCAAGGACTTCATCAGTAATAGTGCACTCATGATATAATAAACTAGGTATTATCACAGATTATATGATACGCATATACCCCTCTTCCGAAAACTAATATTATTGCTAACGGAAACATGGAGCTGGACTTTCGCCATTTCTCATTGGTTGTTTAGATTATTGTGATAAGTGATAACTGATTCACTGATATATTTAATTTTCGTAACCGTTAACTTTAGTTGTAATTTACCAATATTTTAATATTTATTCTAATTTCAAATATTAAAATTCACTGTGGAATCTATAGCTATAATACAAATTAATAATCAAATATTTTTAGTGCTAATACTTACGAACAATTACTTATGTAGTTATGCACTTATATTAAATAACAGAACAATATTTAATTATATAGAAAAGAAAACAAAGAAATAGATAAGTATTATATATTATTATAGGTATTTTAGAACTTTTTTGTTTTATTGAAACTTTTTTATTTTTCTTGAATTTTCGTTTTTTTGTGTTATAGTTGCTGAAAGAATAATTTTATTTAAATAATTCAATCTAATAAAAGTATGTTCTCACTAAACATTCGACTTTTTTTACTGGTAAATGCAAATTTTCTTTTTGAAGTTCATGTACCAATAAATTGTTGACCTTGGTCATTGCTTTTAGCTCTTTATTTATAGAATCTTTGCCGTGAAAATCGTTGAAGAGATGCTCAAAAATCATTGAACATTTTAACAAGATTGGCGATGAAGTTGTTAAATTTCCTCTTGAAATATGTTGTATCCATGAAGAACTACAAACTTCCTTATTACATAGCCGTGGATATTCGGTAGCATAACGACTTGCAACATAATCTGTTACATATTCAATGCAGTCTTTTTCTAATTCAGTTAACTCATTAACTGGATTCACCTAAAACCATTAAGGTTTAACATTATAAGTTATTTGGTTAATTGAAAATTTAGACACAAGTATGTAATATTGTAATACTTAGTTTGTAAAACTATACTAGTTAAATTTATTTACATATGATTCAAACTGATGTAGTAAATTTATATTTTCGTCAGGTATATCAAAAGTTTCAGTTGATCCAAGATTTGATTCTAATGTAGCAATTTCTTCATCGAAATACATTTGTCTACATTCATCCATGTTATTGTTACTATTAACTTCAGCCTTATTAATAGTAACTGCTGACAAACAATGAACTAAACATTCCTCAGCAGGACAATTAGTATTTCGATTTTCTGTGATTATAGTGTAAGAATACTTTCCCAAGATATACCATCGTAAACTAATACATGTTTCTGTTTAGGTTATATAGTTGATTACTCAGTGATTATTAAAGTTATACTAACCGATACTTGAACTCTATAGGGGTTATGTGATATGGTGATGCCATCATACTTTTTAAAGCACTAAAGGTGGGAACAGACTATTGTCACGTCACGTGAGCGCACGTGCTATCACGTTGGCACATTTAATCCGTGATATCACGTTTAGAAATAAACTATAGTCATATATGATATAGTCATATCATGTTGTCATACTTTTTCGTGTCACAATTTATTACATAGTAGTCAGTAGTCACTGTTTACGTATATTTAAACACAAATTTTTTTCTTAAGTCAAATTTATAATGGAAAGTTTGACTTTAAGTAGTTCAGAATGGGAAGAGGAATTGGAAACTGCAGCTGTTTTTGCAATTTTGAACAAACAAAATAAAAAATCCAAATCAAATCCGAGACGCATTTAAAGACTATTTTAATTCTGATTCTGGTAGTGTAGTATGGCAAATTGATAGTGTTAGAAAAGGAAGAACCCATATTTAGTTTAATTGTCACTACTTATATTTTTTTATGAATTGTATAATGTACATATATATATAAATATATATATATCTTCACATGTTTATTAATTTTAAGATTTAAATAAAATAAAGAGTTCAGAATAAATTGTATTGTACTAAATAAGAAATATTATTATATTATTATTCTCGAAGTAAATACGGTCAACGGGCCTAAAAATAATAGGTAATTATATAAGCTACGAGATATCTATTTAAGTTATTTGGTTATCGCGTTTAATGAGTGGACTGTGGATTTTTCCTAAATAAAAATAATCTAATACTAAAATAAATGGTATTGCTATATTTTGATGGTACCTACCGTTGTTCTCAGATAAATAAAACAAATCATCTTCGTAAAATCAAAACATTTTTTTCTTTCTTCAGAATCTAAAATAATAGTAGAAATAATAATTTAATTACCTGTTATTTTAAGCTCTTTTCCGATTTCTTCCCACGCATTTTGTCTAATTTGTTGGTCCCGATAATCGGAAGAACCATGGTTGTATAAAACCGGATGTTCACGAACTTTTTCGATTAAAAGTTCATCCATTTTTAATTAGGTAAATTAATTTTAATATATGTATTTTTCTAATACACCAAATTCGTGATGACACGTGAGTCAAAAATGTGTGTGATGCTAGAAAATCAAAATGTGCTATCACGCGTGAGTTAGAAAATGTGACGTGACGCGCATGACGTGACATTAGTGTGGCGCTGATATATTAAAATACTATATAAATCTATATCCCATACTTTTTGACCGTGACGTGATAACATATGACAGCACGTGAGCTCACGTGACGTGACAATAGTCTGTTCCCACCTTAAATAAATTTTTTGTCACGCCTGCACCGAAAGTTTGGTTTTCGACCACGGTTGAAGCGTTCGAAAGCGTCCTTTTTCCGTCCAGCGGGCGGTAAAGTGGAAATCCCCAAAGTGCCGGGCGGAAAAGAGGAAATCCCCAAAAGTGCAGGCCGCCGGGCACGTATCCCCTGCTCAACCAGAAACTAAAATGTATACCTACCACGGTTCTTACAAAACATAAACTTTTGGTTACATCTTAAATGTATAGTATAACCTCCTTGCATGACGCATAAACATTTAAACATATTTAATTTGCACTGTTCCTAAGTGCGTTGAATGATGCGTTAGTAAATTTATTTCACGCAATTTGTATAATAATTCAAATTAAATAATGAGCATAAATACGAATGATGACAGTCAACACAGCAGTTGTAGTGAACCATTAACTCCACCACACATGGTTAAAACGGCAAACGCCGTTTCACTAGATCTATTGCCTGAAAAATCAAAAGAAAGATATATTTTGGCTTATGAAAAAATTTTAAAATGGAAAAAAAAAATAAAACCAAATCGTGGTCAGAAAATGTGTTGCTCACATATTTTAGTAATTTATCTAAAGAAATTAAACCGTCAACTCTATGGTCTGTTTATTCAATGCTTAAAACCACTATAAATATGAAACATAATATTAACATTGGTACTTATCCAAAATTACAAGCTTTTTTAAAGAGAAAATCGACTGGATTTAAAAGTAAAAAGTCCAAAGTTTTGACTTCAACCGATATAAAAAAATTCATAGACGAAGCTCCTAATATTCAATACTTAGTAACTAAAATAAGTGTGATAATATTGTTTAATATAGGTTTTCTATTAATATTCCGTAAATTTATTATGATATAGGTAGTATTGATTTTTGGGATAACTGGCGCATGTAGAAGAGAAGAACTTAGTAATATTACTATAAATGATATACAAGATTTTGGTTCAATGTTACATATTAAACTTCCTTACACAAAAACAAATTGTTCACGGTCTTTTACTATTGAAGGAGAGTTTTATAATATTTTTAAGAAATACATAGATTTAAGACCCGCAAATGTACAGTCAGATAGATTTTTTTTAAATTATAAAAACGGTAAATGCACCAAGCAGGTTATTGGAAAAAACAAAATTGGAAATATGCCCAAAGAAATTGCAAATTATTTAAATTTACCAGATCCCCAAGCTTATACAGGTTATTCTTTCCGCCGAACTTCAGCAACATTACTTGCCGATTCTGGAGGTGATATTACAACGCTTAAACGCCATGGTGGTTGGAAATCCAGTCAAATTGCCGAAAGAAGATTCAATAAACAAAAAAAAAAAAAAATATTTAACCAAATAACTGAGTCTATAACTAATCCATCATCAACACAAACTATAAATGATGTTAACTATGGTGCATCTACTTCAAAAGCCACTGACGCTGATGGAAAAAAAAAGAAACAAGTGTCAGCGGAAATGTTTTCAATATAAGTAATTGTTCTAGTTGGACATAAATATAAATTAAAAATAATATAATATAGTATATTAGTATAATAATCGTATCAGTTACAATAATAAAATATACAAAGTGAAAATTGTAATTTTGAAATAAAATAAAATGTCTTCCATGAAATTGTTTTTGTAGAATAGTCTATAATTGTTGCATAAATCCCTGCATAACCTTTTCCATGAACGCAGGGGCGTGAGTGCGTGGCAAAAAATAGTATGTGTGGCTCGCGCGGGAAGGCCATTTCCCGCCCTTGCCACACAATATACTATTCAAGAACATTCTGATTTATTCTTCTGGTAAGTATAAATTTAATGCCAGGATACCTTTCTTTAAAATCTTCAAACATGAGCTTCAATGATATGTTTGTTATTAATATTCCTATAATTTTTTTTTAATTTTTGTATACATTATTTATGTATAATATTTAATTGGTGTTTGTATATAATATGGAAAAATGTATTCAATAATTACCTTTTTGAAATGGCTTTAAACTTGAAGTTTTTTTACCTATGGAGTGGATTCTCATATTTTCTATCAACATTCATTTCGGATAATATTTTATTTTGATTTTCATTGTCAAGTCCATAGGCTAATGTAAATTTATCTTTAGGTAGTTGCGTGTTTAACAAATCAAACCAATCATTAAAAAATTTAATTACTGTTGATGCCTTTGTATTAATTGGATAGATATTATTAAATTGTATAGTACAGTATAATTATTGTTTTAATTAAATATTTCTGAAAAGATATACAGAATATTTGTCTTATATTCTTATTTTATTCAAACATTTTCCAACTTAAATCTCTAAAAAATAGTAGGAATATTAGTAGTTAATTAGTATATATTTACTTCTTTCGAATTAGTGAACTGCAATAAATGTTTTTGGCCTAGATAAGATATTGCTTTTACCATTGAATTTGGCAAAACTTGTGTTGCCAATTTTACATTTTATCGCTGTGATCCAATAGCATTTAGATGTCGATCAGTAACTTTATGTACACAGCTTAAATCCCCTTTATTTAGACTAACCACCTCTTTTATTACTTGTTTTCCAATGTACTTATTATTTGGCAAAACAAATCCACTATCAATTAAATAATTCTTAACTAATTTCATTAAGTGAGGTACATCAGCAAACATATAAATTTGTTTTTCATATATAGGATGATTGAATAATGTCTTTGTTGGTTTTATTCCTAGACTTTTCCAAAGCCAAATATTTGTAGGCCCCATGTCACTGACCACAGCTACTACCTAAAAACCACAGGAGTGAAGCTGACTTATAATATCAAACAGTAATAATTGAGTCATAGGCGAATCATAGTCATAATATAATGGTTACTTCCATTTGGAAAATAGTCCTATGAAGTTAACAAATAACAAATAACTGTATAATATTATACAGTCTTAATTGATATGCTAATACTCAAATTTCAAACTACACATCTCTAGCAATCATTACTTGTACACACTTAAATAATGGACCCAGAACTTGTTCGGTTTTTTTGTCATATCACAATTTTTGGGAAACATAAGTCTCATCAAATGATATAACAGTTACACTGTCCATTTTTGATAGAGATTTCCCTATATTTTTCAAAAGCATAAGAACATCTTTCAAAATACCTTTGTCCATATTAAACTTCCCTGCCCACCGTCTCAATGTTGATAAGCCCAAAATCATAAATGTACACAAATGTATTGATTTAAAAAATAAATTGATATACTAAATAACAAATTTGAATGTATTAACATATCACTAAAATTTAACATATATATTTAAAAAAGAAACTCCTATTATACCTGGTAATGGAAACTCCAATTTATCCCTTAGATATCTATAGCATTTTGGTGATAAACTTTGTAAAGTCGTTAGGTTAGTCGTTTTCGAAACTTTTTAATGGTGATGTTGATGCACCTCAGCACCTGTCCTCCTATCTAAAGTTAATTTCAAAATTTCTACTTATTGTTCCAGATCTTCTTTTCCATTTCATATGCTGTAATGCATATGCCGCTGTAATTATTTAACTAATCGCCAAATTGGTCGTATGATGAAACTGGCCAATGAGGACCCACAATTCCTTAGTATTTAGCCTAATTATTATCATTCAAAATTTGTGTAAGTTTTTATTGTGTATTATTGTCAACAAAATCTATGTAATTGGGCTTGTCCCGTATTCATTATAAAATAAAATAAAATTAAATAAATTGTATAGTAGAGCGAATACAACAATCATCCAATAATCGCAGGTAGACCGCAATCTGGGGTAGAGCGCATACAAGAAGATAGCCTTTTTTTTTTAATTTTCATTGTTTACCATGTACTTATGTATTTATTATTTTATTTTTATTTTCTAAATAACTTTCATTATATTTATTATTTATTATTATTAGTTTTGGGATTTTAGATTTATACTGGCTCTGTAAATTTTTTAGATTTTCGTTTTAATAATTTTGGTTGTATCAATGAACTTGTCATTTGCAGATTGCCCACTATGTCAAATGTCAATATTGAAATGTCCGTTTTTCTCCAGTGTAATTCTCAGCATCTTGACAATGTTGACATCTATAAGTGTGCGTCGACATTATGAAACTCGTTAAAACGATGTACAAATTATTTTACTGCCTTCTTAAAAATAATTTTTAATATTTGTTTTAGCCACGGTTATCTACACAGGTTAGAGCTCGCGCAGTTGCGTGTGGTCACAGGCGGCGGACACGTGAACTAAAAGCGCTAGTTGTTTCCAACCCGGATCTCCGAATACAATTAAAAAAGATACATTTTCTACAATCTGTATAATAAAATAATCTTCTCGCGACCCCCCTACAATTGACTCACAACCCTCCCCCCAGTAACACATTGTAGCACGTTAACCATAAGAATATATTTATACTATAAAGTAAACCACAAGACGTAAAGGCATTATAAAACTAATTAGAAAAAAAAATCATCAAAAATTGCATTTAGTCATAAAATACAAGATTATTTTATGGAAAATTAAACAAATGTATTTGGTACATTGATTCTCTGCAGTAAATTAGGTGTAAGTGTAATACAGTTTTACCTCTGTAATTTAACTATTATAAATATAGAATAATGTTGACTTTATTTTTTATAATCTTAGTTAGTAACAGAACAATTACCATATTTTGGTGGTTTTAAGACTGAATATACAGAGAGTATTTTATATAAGTGTAGAAACGTTGGTGTAGTTGGGTGATCGTTGGGACCTGAAGCTAGTCTGATTATACCAAAAAATTTCTGAAACAAGAACATTATACAACATTATGTTTGTTATATAAATTATAATTACTTATTGATAAAATATTTAAGTATTTCATAATATTTTACTACATAGTATGAGAATTCATATTGGGATTTTATATAGGTATACTTACTTCTAGAAGATCTTGACACATTTTCCCAGTAAGAACATAGTCATAACCACACTTCTCTAACAAATACTTTGACAAATCAATTGTAGAGTTTAATGTAACTCTTAATCCTTCGGCAGTTTGGTTTGTCAAAAACTCTTCTTGTTTAATATTACCTGCTAGCATTTCATTTTCCCAACAATTTAAATAATTTAATGCATCTTGGAAACTCTGAGTAAATATATTTAAGTCATTATATTAATAGGTTAATTTTTATAAAATTAAGAAATAAAGATATTAAGTATCACTTGAAATGCTTCATTGTCATCTGATTTAATCCCTTGCCAAGGCAGGTTTTTATTAAAATTATCAAAAAGATTATTCCAAAATTCAGTGAATTTGGCGATTTCATCTGATCCCTTTAACATTAAACACCCTTTACTTGAATAGTACTTCATCGCTTTAGCCATACTCATGCTAAATACCTGAATAAATTATCATAAAATAAAAATGTAATTAAAAAAATGTTTTTAAATACCTGTGTGCACAGCCGGACTCTCATCTTTACCATTGATGTAAGTTCCAAATGTTGTGTTGTATTCTTGGAACAATTCTTATGTTAGCTGGGTGTTCGACATCTTCTAGATATACTTCTTTAAAGTATCCCCAAGCAATGTTATCAGAATCTGGATGAAGCTACAGTAAAGATGATATAGTAAAATCAAAACTTTGAAATTTTAGAAATAGTGACAAGTTATAATAATTTATTGTAAATTAAAACAATTAAATACATAACTATAAAAATATCTTACTCTTAAACTTTTATTATTATAAAGGCGATTGCGGACACATTTAAACAGGTGAATAAAATCAGAAAATGCATAAACTTTTTTGTGTGGCATTGAAGGGTGTTCAAAATAGTTTTTCATTTCATGTTGAGAACCATTAATGCCAAGTTCAGACCACATCTTCCGATTTGTGGTAGCTCCATCGCACACAATTCCTTCTACTGAAATACCAATGTTATACAAAAGTGATATAGCTTTTAACACTAGTTGTGCTATAATGATACCTATAAAAAGAATTGTACAATTAAATTTTATGATAAAGTTATAGTAAGGTTTGAGAAAATAATTAATAAATTAACCTTTAACTTCACTTTTAGATGCGAAACATCCAATTGTTTAGTAGAAACTTGAGCCTAAAGACTGGAACATAAAAACCAAGGCATGATCTGCATATTCTTTATGGTTACTTTCAGGTACATCTTCTCCATAGTCCTCTAAACCAGAATATATTAAATTTGATGTATTTACATGTAAACTTTTTCTGAGATTTACAGCATCAAAAATAAGTACACCATGTTTTTCTTGCTCTGTCATAAGTTCAACCTTTTTTGATAATAATCTTAGAAAATCTTGGTCAAATCCACAAGTAGTTTTCACTAATGATAGATGATTCCTTACAGTTTTTGGATGTGGTAAAGGTAGGAGTGAACTATTGCGTAGATATTTATAAGCCCCCGGAGACCTTATATTAAATAGTAAGCACAGCATCATCCAATCCTCAGAATATCGACGGCTTTTTGCATTCTTTACTCTACTGGCGGCAAAGCACTCCCTCAAAAGTATTTTTTGTGATTCATTCATATTTTTACACTGTTTTATTTTATTTTCAATACATTCATCACTCAATTTTGCCATATCAATTTGAATTTTACTTAATTTTAATTTCAAATCAGTAATTTTTGTTTTGGCTCGATTATATCTCTTTTGTAAGTTAAATTTGGTCCTTCGAAGTTTGTCGACAATAATTTTCTTTGTAGGTGAAAAATGACATGATTGATTTCCTGTTTCCTGTCTTTGTTTTTGTTTCATTAACACATTTTTTAGTCTTCCACATCTTCCACAGTTTAAACAATTACTACTTATAATTTGAAGACATTTATTATGCTTCAATTGTCCAGTTGAAGATACACTACACAAATTTCTATTAAAGTTGTTAAATTCTAGTGCACTCGGTCCACCATGACACACTTTTAACTGTGCAAATTTGTTAATGTTATTAGCTAATTCATAAATATCATTACTTGGAATAATACCTAACATAGTACTATTAATTTCTTGCCCGAAAATTCCAAAATAAATTGCTCCAGATTCACTTACTTTTACAGATTTTTCAACTATAGGAAAAGAAGGGCCAGAACAAAATGATACAAAACAAATACTTTTTTCACCCAAAACATTTTTACATGCTGGTGAAGTTTGGGGCCACTGTATGATAGATGATAAATTTTTAAAACTAGTCAGTTGGTCAAATAAATTATTTTTTATTGATAAGTGTGAAGTAATGTGATTATCGGTGTTTATAATAATTGTATCACCATCAGTTTTAATTTTAGAACTATTATTTTTTTTTGTCAAATTATTATTTTCCCTAGAAAATGGTAATTTCCTTTTTGTTTTTGTGTTTGATAAATAAGCAGGACCTGGGAAAATCGATGGAATAGCACCTTCTTTCAGTTTAATTTTTTTATATGGAATCTGTGAACAAATATCAATTATTATAAAAATATTTTTACTTGTTTATTTTAAACACTAATAACAAAAAAAAACTATAATAATTTAAGTAACACGTACCTATTTCCTACCCATTTTTTATTGTATACAATTGTATACATAATGTATCCTTATTAAAATTTTATGTATTAAATTATATTATATATCATTGATCCAAAAGTTTGAAATAATGTTTAGTATAATAACTTACTTTTATTTCACCCGATTGCCAAAATCTAATTATGTCTTCTTCTTTGAAATGCTTAACACAGACATAATGTTTTTCGGTAATTGTAAAGTCTTTCCGAGGTATCGCTCTTGCCCATTTCCCCCTAAGCTCTGCGTCTTTAGGTACGCAAAACTGAGCAACTTTTTCGTGATTACTTGAATAACCAGACGTGCAATCAACAACAATACACTTCATAATTATTATAGTATTATGTATTAATTTAATTATTATGAATTTTCGGTAAATTTATTGTGAAAAATAGTCACAAATGTCGTGTTTACTGTTTTATATTTTACAATTTGTTTATGTTCGAACTTCGAATACTACAACGGTTATCTACATGTGTTATGTACTTATGTGTAATTATTATCAAGATATGAACTATCTTATTATTATGGTATTATCAAATGTAACCACACATAACCACAGCAAAACCAACAAGTCTAGTCATTACCGACTTCTCTGTAAATTTTGTTGTTAAGTAGTAAAAAGTCAAAAACTACGACAATTTCTATAATAATATTATGTAGATTCAGGGTCGGAAACAACTAGCGCTAATAGTTCACGTGTCCGCCACCTATAGCCATACGTATACACAGCGCGATATGTCGCGAGCTCCAACCTGTGTAGATAACCGTGGTTTTAGCATTAGTTTTATTAATATACAATTAGTATTTTTTTTTTATTTGTTAAACATTTTACTTACATAGTTGTTTTCATTTAACGGCTCAGATTTGATTTATTTTCGTAATTTTTTAAATTTTACTATTTCCTCCTAGTTCTCTCAAGCATCGGGACGGGAAAAATTGACTTGTATTGCAAAATGGGATGGCTTAGGACATATTATATTGTTTTTTCTAAGTTTTCTCAATAATAAATTAATATAATAATAAATAAGTTATAATAAATGTTCAAAGGTATTGTGACTTATTGTTTTCAAAACTACTATAGGATGACAATCAGTTATTCAAATAAAAAATTACTCGAATAATATTCAAACATTATCATTGAAATAAAAAATTATATGTATATGTAAGCACGGATAGATCGAAATTGTGCTAAAATAATTTAGAATTTTGGTTATTTTGTCAAATACATTATTAATTGAATGTATAATATATTAAATTATTATTGTTGAATTTACAAAAATAAAATTTTTTTAACAAAATGGTTATTATTGAAATTAACTAAAATATACTTAGTTTAGTAATATTAAATAATTGAATCAATAAAATATTTATGATTTAAAAAAAGTATGTATATCAATTAAATAAACAATCAACTAATTTTATAATTGTATAAATGGATTAAAAATTTAATTGATTGCGTATTTATTTAAATTTATATTTCAATGATATCTAAATAACCGTAGTGTATAGGTATTCTATTTATTCGCAAATATGTATAAACACAAATTATTATATTTATATATATACACACATAATGAAATATTTCTCTGTGTTGATCTATTTTGTGTGGATATATAGGTATATATTATATTTTTTTTTTGGTATATAACAATTATAATATATGTCATATGAAATATGACAAATGCTCACTAAGACAACTGTTTTGGGAGCCCCCAAGATAGTGGGGCCTAAAGCTATAGCTTGTGTAGCTTATACAAAAATCCGTCACTGGTCCGGGCTCTTACATAGATCAATTTATAGGTTCATTTATAGTACATTTTTATTAAAATCTTTTTTATTGTTATTAAAACAATTTCTTTGCGTACTACCTATGAGCTTTCGCGTACCACAGTTATAGGTTATTATTTTTACATACGTATAATGATTTAAGATTTTTTTTTCAAACTATTTAGTGATGCTAAGCTAAAAAAGTATTCTTACTGTATATCTTATAGTACTTTCTTTCTTCAGAATTTAATTTAATATATATTTATATTGGCAGCATATGAAACATTAATTCTAATATGGATTCATATATTATTAATGAACAAATCATTTATGAGTATGATGGTATTTTATATTATTAATTATAATTTACAATAGGTAAGTGGTCGAATTTATACATAAAAGTTCAAAAGTATAAATGCATAAACATATAAATATAAAATCATTTCAATTTAAAATGTATGTATATATTATATATATCAACGAGTCATTTTATTGTACGATTTTATTAACTTCTAGGATGTTGTTTAGCAAACAAATCTATTATTTCAATTTCATAATGAGATGACACTAACACATTTAATATCGCTGATTTATGATATCCTCTGTCCTAGTGTATTTTTAAAATATCTTGGTACAATTTTAATCTTTCCAAAACCATCATTAATTGGTCCAAAAAGTAAAAATGCTTTGCAAAATGTTCCATTGCTTTAATGGCATTTGCTAAACAATTGTAATCGTCTAACCATTCAGTTCTAGATTTTTTTCGGATATTTTTATTTTTTGGAAAACATAATTTTATTTGGAATTCACGTTTTTATTTAATATAAATAAAGTTGATATTTCTTTTCTTTTTAAAAGAAAACTTTTTGGTATCCATAGTTTTCAACGAACTAGTGCAGGGGCGCCAATTCAGTTTTAAAATAGGGCTGCCAAATTATTAAGCAGGCCAAATTTGCCCACCATATCAGAACATAGTAAAAATATTGAAATATATTATTGCTGTTTCAAAAGATATAGGGCGCGCGACATTCTTTATACATTTTAGCCTATTTGTAGAAGTCTCACAACCAGCCTACACACTCTTACTTTAAATTTTGATTATACTGTCATTATCTATTAATATAATTCATACATTTAACTTAAGCACCTCAATTTATAATGAATAATTATGACTATTATCATTCAAATCAAATTTTTGATTATACAAATAAAGCTTTAAGCAATATATTACAAAAAAAAATCAACGTAAACTATTAGCATACAGTTATTTATATCATTAAATTATTTGAGGTTTGAAATTAAGAGTTTATAAATAATTAGCAATATGAATAATGTAAGATTGATTTTTATAAATTTTTAATAATTTATATTTATATCTCAATCTTAAGAAGCTAATGTTTATTTAAAACAGATAAATATGTTTTTTAATTTTGATCCATTGATTATAATCTTACAACTGTCAAGAAATGTTAACTACAATAAAGATTAAAACTATATACCTAGTATTTATAATATATTTTTCAAAAATTATTATAATAGTTTATTTATTACATTTTAGCTATACCGGCGCAGCAGGGGCGTAATTACGGGGGGGGGGATATAGGGGATAGATCCCCCTCTTGAGCTGTATTTATATATTGTCTTATAGCTATGCAAAAAAGCCCTCCACAAGTTTGCCATAGAAATTTATTTTGATCCCCCCCCCATAAAACATTCTCAATTACGCCACTGCGGCGCAGTATAAAATTAAGGCAGGCCAATATGTTATAAGAAAAAATAGGGCCGCCAATGTATACCCTGCGATACCCCAAATGGCGCCCCTGAACTAGTGTAAAATAGTTATAGCTGAATCTTACGGTGAAGCAGTTACATTCTCTTCGTTTCACTTATATCTAGTATTTATAGAGAAGTATTGTTACCCCAACGCTCCCCCTGAGAAAAAAGTGACAATTTTAGTTTGACGTTTTTTACGACGTTATATTAGCGTTAATGCTGCACTGCGCATACAGATAGATAATTATGGAACAATAACTGCTGGTACAAACGCCAATTACCAGCAATTTATACTCGGAAATAGGACGCGTTACTACGTTAGATCACCCGATGTGGATGCCAAAACCTTAAACGCTGTTCGCTGTAGTGCGGCGCTGGACCTCTGGACGTGGTTGGGGATGGGGCAAGCTCCTCGAGCCCGGCCAAGTCATCGTCACAACGAGATAGAGAAACAATGTAATAGTAATAATAATATTATCATCATTATTGTGTTGTCGGTCGTCGTGTTGTGTGTGTGTGTCGTGGTGTGCGTGTGTGTGCCAGACACACCGCCGCGGTCGCTGTCGTCGTGTAACGCATATTATTATAAAGGACGACCGCGAAGACGCGGCGGAGCGAGGAGGACTGAAAATCTATTTCTCGCACACGCTGGCTACATCTCGGTAATATATGTACGAGAGTTCACGTGTACCTCTCTATACAGTGTGTTGCGTCGTACCGGGCGATCGTCGTGTGTGGTCCATTCGGGCGGTGACACGCACGCGCGGGATCGCGCGCACACTCGCCACATCTCGTCGTCGTATAGTGCCGCCGCCGAGCCGGTTTCCACACATTTTTATGCGGCAGCGGCGGCGATAGAGCAGATAAATATCACCGCCGCGTACACTCATTATACCCGACACAAACAATAAAGCGGTATAATACGCGCGCGCCCGACCTCCCCGCGCCACCCCACTATACGTCATATACACTGCTGCTGCTGCTGCTGCTGCTGCTGCTGCTGCTTACTACGATTACTACGATTGCCTACTACTGCTACTACGGCGGCGCCGAACCTCAACGGACGCATATGACATGGGTGGGCGGTGCCGACGGATACCTATACATACAATATGTTATGTGATGGGTGTTGGGATTGCAAACGGCAAAGGTATGAAGGTGGTCAAAGGTCCTGCTGTAGGATGGCGTGGGCCAAAGGTTAGTAGGTCGACCGATTGAACTCGAATCGGCCACCGTCGCCGCCGCGTGCTATACGGTTTCTTCGACAGTGTTCCGCTGGGCGCGATGTTTTCACATCAAACCCGGTGGGGGTTGAATAAATCATTAATTCATTAATATTTACAGGGGCGGCCCACGTCGGGAATTATACGAGTTGGAACTCGAGACGTGCTGATGGGCATTTAGCGTCTTATCGTATACCACCATAAACCCTTGTCACCGTGGTCTGTTGAAAAGCAATATTCGTGATTAATATTATGTATCATGTACCTACGTACGTAGTAAGACCTCTGGTCATGTTTTTTTGAGAATTTTGATTTTCTTTAAAGCTTTATGGTCCATTTATTAAATTAATTTATTTTTAAACACTTATTGCCTGCTTTAAAATGTTTTTAACTTGTACTGTTAACTCCAGTCACAATAAAATCATGGTATCTTAAAATAGTTGACGAATTGCTTTCAAAATATTAACTCTATTTGCTTGCAAACAAAAATTGTTACTATAAATACGATATTATTGAATTTCTGTTAAAAATACTGTAGGAATCCATTAATTTGAATTTGATGTATTTTGTCGATAAACTACATAATCAATGTGATCACTAATCAATTTTATAAAATACAAATTAAAATGTGGGCTGTTCATAATATAATAATAGCCAAGATATATCCATAAACATTTAATCATCCTCTCCATCTGTTATTTTTCCGATTTAGGTACGCCTTTAATTCTTATTATAGCTGTATATGACAAGATAAATTTAAAAATCAAAAAATAACTGCAGTATCCATGTATTGTTGTTTATTATTTTTTGAACTTATTTTATAATATATTTTCAATTAAACTCAGGTATCCAAACTTATATGGAAGTTTAACATGGTACTGACTTTATAACAAAATATAATTTTTATTGAAAAAAATAAAGTAAATTTAATAAAACAAATCTTTGGTTATTATTGTTAAAACATTATTGACTACAATTTTTAGAAAAAAAAATGCCCACGATGGGCCGTAGCCCGTAAGATAAATGCTTCTTTAGGCCAATATTTTCCTCTAGAAATGGCGACTGGTAGGGCCATAGGGTCATGCCCTACTAATGGCCCTACATTAAACATATTAATTTGGGTATAAAGTAAATTATTTAAGTTTACGGTTGACATACAAAAATATGTAACAATAAAATACTAGGTACTACATTTTATAATAAAAATATTATCCATAATCTACATACATTTATAATTTATGGTAAATATTAGACAATCACCTATGAATCACCATAATTTTTTGATACATCTGTATTTTATATTATGTTTATTGTAATGTTGGGATATATATTCAAATTTTTTGAATACTCGGATAGCCGGAATATGATATACGAATAAATCAAATCGCAAAATCCCAATATTCTCGATTATCCGCAATATTCGAATGTTATGAGATATTCTGTATAGTTTATTTGGTGTATTTTTTATTTTTCTAATACATAATTTTGGTCCTCTAGTTATGACTATACCTAGATAAAAATCCTGGCGCCATAACTGTTTTCTTAGGGGTCACATCTGAGTAAGAGAGTTACACGGTTGTTTAAATTTAAATGTTTTGTTTGTTTATACTTCACTTTACACGCGTACTGTTGTTGTGATGCATAGAAACAATGAATGCGGTTGTCGTGCTAACCTCAAGGGGCCTAACGCGTGTATTTCGTTAGAAGTAAGTATAGGTAATGCAGTCACCTGCAGTAGTGTCAGAATAAGAGGCAGTTATATTCTCCGCCGCGAGTGATTTCTTAACGCTACGCTATGAAAGATTACGCTGTGAAATAAAAAAAATAAAATGTATCTGCCAAGTAAATAAGTTATGTTAGTTTAAGGTTACAGTTATGATTCATATAATAAATTACGTGTTTGATTAGTGTATTAAAAATAAAAATAAAGGTTAATTATACTATGGATTAATTCAATTAGTAACTTAACGGTCATCCAATAAATAAATTAAAATATTTTAACTTTTTATTGTCATAATATTTATCTCTTTCGCAAGTCTAACGCCCACATTATCAGTTTTCATCTCTAAAACAGTTTTTACCATAATAGATATACATTTGTATTTTATCTCTCTGATAAATATGTTTAATAGCTATTGCAATAGTGCTTATTTATATTTGTCTTGCTTAGAGTTCACCAACTCATATTAAATTGACAATCATGATTGATGAATACCACCGGCTCAAGGTACATATATTTACAGTATATTGATCTTTGAACCTTAGAATTAAGAAAAATCGTTGATATCTGGTTGTCTATTGAATCTAATTGAGATTTATATTACTTTTGGCTTGCATATAATCTTAATTGTTTTGTTTTTTTATAATATTCATGTATTGGACATTGGCGTTTTAATAACTGCATGCGCCTGCAACTTTTACAAATACATTTTTCACAACAATAAACCGCGTGGGAACAGAGTCGGACTGGCCCGGACCGCTAGTCCGCAATTGCGGACGGGGCCCCGGCTTAATTATGGTGATTGGGGCCCCCTGGTTTTGTACCTACTAATATTTTTATTATTCATTAATTCGCAGAGTAAATATAAATACAAAATAAACATTTTTTTTTCAAACCTGGAAACGTATTATTGTTTACAATTTTGAAATGTTAATTAATTATTAAAATAATAGCATTGTCATTCTACGAATTTAATAGCCGTCTATATGACTATACACATACAAACAAGTATTATTGGTTATAAATAGTGTAAATTAAGATCATTGATTTCTCAAGATATTATGGAAGCTATGTTAATGATAAATATTGAAAGAGATTATGTTGTTGATAAGGAAATTGTTGTAAATACTATTGCTACAAGTTCAACTAAACTATCAAGGTTGGTTATTGATTTGAGATGTTATTCAATATTCATATTATGTATTGTCTAATTTGCTTTACCTTTTATATCTTTAATATTAATTTAAAAATAATATAATAATGTTTAATATTATATTGCAAATTACCCCAAACAATTGTTCATACAGAGCACATAAACGAAGCTGTGTAAAAAAAAAAGCGGGTGAGTATCGCCGCTCTGCTGTATATTAGGGGGTGGGGTGGACCTCGGACTAGGGTAGGTTAAATTTGAATGCAATGATAGGTATCATTGTATACGAAAAACGATTCTGAACGGAGATGATTTGTCAGTTTAGGATATATTATATTTAAATATTGTCATATATTCTATTTTGAAACAAATTCAAACATTTAAGTAAAAGTCTCAAGATCCAACGTTTGGTAATTTTTTAAAAAATACAAAAATCGAAAATTATTTAGTAGTAAAACGTTATTTTACACGTGTATTTTTGATTTCAAATTAAAATTAAAACTTTAAACACTCGTAAAATTTTTTAAATTGAATAATCCTCAAACTTTTTTATAATTATTCTAAGCTTAACTTATGGACAGCATAGTATTAAATTTTCAATTCTTAGCTTTTGATAGTAAAATATTTATAAATTTTTAACTAGGTACCAAATAGTTAAAAATATTCATGATTTTGACGAATAATTTTTGTCAATATTTGAACTTCAAATGCTAATAAAAAAAAATTGTGCCTATGTATTTTTATAGTTTTTGAATGAGAATTAGAACAAGTTATGTGAACCCTTCAATTAAATTTTCAGGTAATTTGTCCCAGCTAAATTTTTTTATCAACATTTATAAAAAAAAAATTGATTATTTCAAATGTCTATAAATAGCTCGAAAAAAGTCAATATATTTCGAAAATCAATTCACGTAAAGAAAATGGTAATCTAAATAACTGGTAAAATTTTCAAGTATTTATGACTTATACTCTTTTAATAACAACAAATATCAAAAATCGTTTGAGGCTAAACCGTTATTTAACGCGGTTTTGTAAAAATTTAAATTTCAAACACTCCTAAAAATTTTTTGTCTCAGTTCGGTCGAGTTTTTTTTACAGATATTTGAAGAAAAATTTATGGAGAACCTAGTACCAAAATTTCAAAACTAAGTTTAAAAAAAAATTTTAACATAAACATATTTGGTGAAAATTTCAAGTATTTACAGTGATTAGTTTTTGAATTATACAACCATATAAAAAAATCGATTTAGTCGAAAACTGGTTTTGCGTAAAAATTCCCGTTTTTTTTGTCATTTTTTTTTGTTTTTCTCGATTTTTTAGAAAACTGTTGGAAAATGTTTACGTTTAACCCTCATAATGCACCTATAGGACATCCACTTTGCCATCGGAAACCACCCCCAAAGTTTGAAATTGAAGCATTATTTCGACTATAGTTATGCTGTACACAGACACAAAAAAAAAACACACATCATTGTAAAATCAATACATTCATCACTCCGTTTAGAATCTAAAATGTATTATTATAAAAATAATGTACTTATTGAAATTTGTAAGTTGTAATTAAAATAAATATGAAACTATGACACAATTTAAATCGGTGTTTTTCTTTATAATGTTTAATGTCACAGGTGGTGTTATTTTTTTTCCGGGCTAATCAAAACATTTGTCATTTGCCTATTAGGGCCTTAGGGGCCCTTTTTTCCAAATCGCGGACTGGGCCTTTTCGAGCCAGTCCGACACTGCGTGGGAAAGTTAAAATGTACGTTTGCTTTCTGTGAATAATCTTTAAATATTTAGTTAATTTTATTTTTAATTTACATGTAATACTTTAAACCCGTGTGCCAAAATATAACCAATTCAAATGGTATTTAATATGCAGGTAACGAACATTATTATAATATATATTATATTATAATAATTTATAGAAACGCAGATGAAACCATTTAATTACAATACGATAATACAATTGTATCTGATATCTATACAACACGTTATAGGGTATATCTATTAAAATATATATAGTCACCTACATCCACACGAATAAATCATAAATAAACGTTTGCGATGGCCGAAAAAACGTCCTTCGAAAACTTGAAACAATGCGTGTGCAACATTTTAGATTTGGCATTGTTTTTTTTTTCTGTTCCCTCCGGTTTTTGCATGCGTGTCATCCGAGAAATGCCGTCGACGCTACTCTTTTGTCTGTTCGAACGAACACCGCATAAATAAAATCGAACTGTGAAAAAGAAAACATTCATATAATAACAATAATTATTATTGTTATTACTACGACTGACACCGATATTTATACCGTACCCGGGTCATGTTGTGTCGGACGTGAAAATAATAAAAATTATAAACAAGAAATTCTGGTAATTATGAGTTTTCGTTTCGTAACTCGTAAGTAAAACTTATCGGATACCGTGTTGCCGGAGACCCACAAACAGACGGAGGCACAGATCAAAAAGACGATACATACGACCAACACGCGGCGCGTATATATATATATATATATATATCTCATAACGTTATTGTCGTTTTATTTTGTTATATTAAATATTTTCGATTTTTTTTTCTTTCCATTTCGTTTACTGACTTTATATTATATTCGACTCCGCACAATACCTATGTTACACGCTATACCCTACTAGATGGCATTAAAAGTCGCAACAAATCATTCACGTCTCCCGTGTGCACAGCGAGAAAAACCTGTACCCACTAAGATTTTTCATTATCGGTATCTCATTATTATAATATTATAATATTATTATCATCGTCTAACTTATCGTTCTCGGCCGCGGCTGTTCGACCCGCGTCCCAAACGTTTGTCGTAGTTTATGACGTACGTCGTAATTTTGTAGTATGTTACGTATATCGTATTGTCATTAGACACTACCACTAATACTGCTACCACGGTATAGTGTTGTATCTATTATAAATATTGTGTAAGTTGTCGGCTAATCATTATAATATACGGTTGCGGCATAAAGATTATACGCGCATTCTTTGCACGGAGTTATGAGTCGCCTGTGCCTTTTATACAATAATAATATAATCATTATTCAATATTATTATTGTTATTATTATTTAGTGTTTACTGCCACCGCACCTGCGCGTTATAAATCTACGAGATGCGTGCGGTGTAAGCATCTACGATCTATGGTTAAAGTGTATAGATACCGACTTATAGAAACGAGTAAAAACACGTTTTCGACGATTTAATAGGTAGTTGTGGAAGACATTTGTTATCCGAGAAAAATAATGATTGGTTAAATAAATTTGCATAAATGGTGTGCTTACGCGTGATCTATAATTTTTGTGTTTGCGAGTTCGATTGAAAAGCGGGTAGAGGGTAGACGCCTATCATATTACCTATATTTATTTTTCCGAGAAACCTATCGGAACAATAAGATAATTAAAGGCCGGATATGGTTTTATCTTAAATTACATCACTTCTTCTACACATTAAAGAACTTAAAAATGCTATCTGGTTAATCTTTAATATATACTATTTAATTAGATTGCTTTACACTTTTACCAGTGTAGCACACTGCACATACCTAAGTGCCCAATGCCTCGATCAAATCACCCATACATCAGTTACAATAAATGTACTTAAAACTTAAATAACAAACTCAATTTTAAAGTGAATTTGAAAAATTATAATTATTAATTTTCTGCACTCTGTGATTGAAAGTCTGTAAACAGTTTAGCGTATCGACGTTTTGACTTAAATGCCAACCCACCACTCTCTAGAAAACGATGTGTGATGTGTTCAACTTATATTTTTCTATTATATATGTAAATTAAAAGTACATTAAGTTTAAAGAAGTCTAATACATGTATATTTTTAATATAGAGTACCGTAATAATATATGGGAACTATCTACTCGTAGAGTCTATGCACACTGCATTATACGCTATCAAATTTAATCGTATACACCAACAATATACAATATCACATTAAGTATAGTATTATCGAGCGTTGTATCTAAACTTAGATACGTGTAATATACTATATAACTGACACAAATAAATAGGTGGTAAAACAATTTTTAATTTTTATCAACGTTCTCAAACTAACTTCAGAATTCAAAAAATATTCTATCTTAACATGTTATTACAATAACTGATATATGCTGGGGTACTTATAAATTATTACTATAATATTAATTATTATGATTTTTCATAACAACGAACAAAGCAAAAATCGCTTTTTTTGTGAATAATACAAAAATAAATGTGATTATCAATTTGTTACGAAATAATTACTTACGTTTTTCGATGGATATCAGTTCTGCATCTTATGGCTATAAGCGATTTGAGTTTCAAAATAAATATAGTATACCTACATTGTACGTGTAACATAATATACAAAATTAAGAATATAATATAAGTAATATATAATGATCTAAATTTAAGGAGAAGGTCACTCGATTATGACACAAATATAATTTAGTTATACGTATTATTACAATATATATATTATATAGGTATGTTTACCTAATGAACTATATATGCGTTAAAAGAGTAAAAAAAAAAAAACAATTAATTTTAATTGGAGAAACTGTACAATAAAAAGATTTGATCATAATTAATTGATATTTGGCTAGACACAATTTTCAACACTTCGGTGGATTAACAATAAATAACCATTAATCTATCTTATATATACACATAGAATATTTAATTGGCTTGCAAACAAATTAATAGGCTAGCTAAATTACACAAAACACTTAACCAATCTGACCTCTATAATACTTAATATCAACTCCCCTTTAATTTCACCTCATACTACTAAAACTATATATAATTATAGTTCTGTTTTTATATAACTATTTACTTATCATATGATATACAATAATGGAAAAATCTCATTTAGGTATTCCGACTAACTTGTAAGTCTCAGCTAGTGGCAGACAACCAAGAAAAAATGTCCACTGATTTTTCGCAATATAGGTTACGATTTTTTTCACATATAATAGTAACTAATAGTACGTTAAGGTTTAACATAACAATTTTCAGACACACTAAGTAATTATTTAAATGATTGATTTGTTTTTTTAAAGAATACAACGATGGCATATTTCCATATGTGATTTTCATTCGTTTTGAAGTATACATTTTTATATTATCATTAATAATAATATTGTCCATAAGTTATTCGTTCCACTTATTTAAGTACATAAAATTATTTAGTATTATAACTATAAAAGTGGTCGTCACGGTGAAAATAATAAAAAGTTAACACTAATTTAATAATATAGTAGTAGTTAAATGTATCTGTTATATCTTAATTTTATTAAACATATTCATTTTAATTTAATTTTTCGATTGGCGTAACGAAATAATAGGACATCAAACATCCAAACACGATATTTTTTTATACAATTTATCTCTGACAACCATATTACTAAAAATTTAAATTATGGTACTTTTCATAACATCAAAATCTAACCGTAGTATTTTGTTAGGTAAAGTTGCTAAAATTTTACCATTATTTAACCAGCTAATCTAGGTAGTACATTTATGGCTTAGTGCATAATATAATATTAAAAGTTCTTTTTTTTTCAATATATTCATATTACTCTTATAGACTTATAGTTTTATCTATAGAGCAGGGACTCGATAATTTGAACAAGATTGAGAAAAGGGGTCGTCCGGATTACCTGTGAATTTGCTTACTGCATGGGGCCACTTTCATGTACTTTTTTCGAAAAAAAATGAAATCACTACAAAGTATGACATCACGCAACTAATAATTTATTGTTATCAACGTATGGAATCCGACGACGTACATACGTGATGTACAGTCGTAATAATCGTTATGACTTATGATTATTATTTTATTGGTCTACATAACTACAACAATGAAACGGTGGCGATGTACACTCGAGAAACCGTTCGGATTACCACGTCTTTTGGATTATCGAGACCCTACTGTACCTAGGTATATAAATATATATATATATTTAATTCTCTGTTATATTAATTTTCAAAATATGATTGTATATTTATATTTAATAATCATTTTTACTATTTAATTTTGCTCATGTATTTCAGAAAATTGATAAGAATGGCTCCCCCGGCACAAATTTAGCTTTTACCTATCCTGCTGCAATATTGTGAACCAATTAAATAATCAAAAATGTATTGTTTATTATTGTTGTAAATATATTATGCATTATTATTAAAAATATTTATTAGTATGGTTATATTTTAAACTTAGAAATATTGTTCGATTCAACTTAACGTGATATTCTTAATAAATAATTTCATCAATGCCGTGACTTATTATATGCAGTGACAAGTGTTCCATATAATCGATGTACTATCATTTATATGAATGCGCGTGTGTACTTACGTTTAATATTTTAGTACACAATTTAACGGGTATTTTGTAATTAATCAAATGTTGTTCGATCGCATCCGATTCGATCGTATTTATTAAATATTAAGTTACAGTGCAGCGTGTAGTATTACATTGTTCCGAAACGATTACACGTCGTCCAACGATCAGATCTGTATAAAACACGTCTGCAAAAAAAAAAACCATTATAAAACGTTTTATGTTTTTATTACGTGTAAGAGCGTGTATAATAGGTAGGTATTTAAATATCAATATCTCCCATGCGATCCTCATGCCATATTATGTGGTGTCGTTGATGGACATATGGAAGAGTTACAAATTTCTGTATTTTATCTCTCTATATAATATATAGAGATATATATACATATACACACACACACACACACACACACACACACACACACACACACACACACACATCATCAAACAGTTTTCTCATAATTAATATGCGCTTATATACTATAAATCTTTATTCTTTTCGTTTTATTGAATTTTATATTAGTAGATTATCTTAGATTATGATATATTAATAATAATATAGTTCTTGTGCATTAATCGAAATTAGTGATTTTCCCATTCCCTTACTGCTGTTGTGCCAATTACACAAACAGCAACAGTTTTGTATGGTTGCGGGAGGGGTGGGTGTTGAGACTGGTAATACGGCGGTGGTGATTGTTGGTGCTTCGGAGACTGTTATGATGGCGCATGCGTTGGAACCTTTAGGAAGCTGTGGCCGCATCAAGTCTAAATTATTTTGTGTATTAAAAATAATATTTATATTACGTATTTGAAGTACTAAACAAGTATCGAAATGTTCAAAATTTCAACTATAAACGTTCATTACTTGTTTTTACTCAAAATAATTTATTAATGGTCTATATTTTTATACTTTGTTCCTAATAAAATTCTGAATTTGATCAGTAGTAATATTTAATTCGAAAAACTCAAGTTTTCCAATGGTTTTTCAGTTATTTAAGAACGACTAAAAATTATACAAATGTACGTTAGTATTACTTGAACGTAGAAATATAGGTTTTGCACAACGTACTCGTGCCAATTTCTATGTGCGTGTGTGTACACAGATAAATACCTTGTGAGGAATTCTTGGACCGTCCTCGCTATTCGAACATCTGTACGTTCTGGGTTTCTGCATCGAGAATTTAATATCAAGTAAATATTTTACGTGAGATTACTCACTCATTATTATGCTCAAACGGACAACTCACACACACATACGCATATTTGATTCCTACCGGTGTGGTCTTTTATATTAATGATACTAAACATATATCGTTAATTAAATTAATAAATGAATTCAGAATACTACTCGAAACCTATTAATAAAGTCATAAATGATACCTTATATATACATAAGAGGAAACGTCGCGCGAACGTATAATATATAACGATTAAATTTTCCAGACATTATGCAACGAAAGGATAACACGTTTTTAGTTATAATTTACATAATATGTTAGATGAAATTGGCTCGGTTTCCGGTCATTTATATAGCTTTATTTTTGTTTATATAAACTTATTATCAGTAGACACAATATCATATAGTGCACTATGTCTACCGTATTTCGATTACACGTCATTAGTTATTATACGTAAACAATTATAGCTGATAACTTGTAATTGCTTATTTCCGTGTAGTCACATTAAATTATAATATTATAGTGCCTCCTCCTACACAGTATAGTAAAACTTTATATTGTCTCGAATCTTATCAATGTTATCGATGGTAAAAAATGGAAAATACACGATTAGCTTGCAATGTTTATGCGGTCAATTATCAATTTTTATTGAGCATCGTAACCAATTATTACCGCGATATTAAATTAACAAAATTGTAATCAATGAAAAAATATACATATTTAATATGTATATATATAATATAATATAATATAATGTTAATAATAAAATCGTTATTTATTTTATTTCAAATTTCGAGTTTAATAGTTTGCATGTAATGAATAATGCATAATTTCAGTGATTTGTTTACAAGAACGGCATCAAAAAAACACCAAACCTAAATACATGGAAATAATTTGCACTACACATTATACATTATATTATTATTATACGTGCCCGTTTAGTTCTCGACGACAATTGTTAATTTATTTAAATGTTGAATAATGACTATTGGAACGAGCAAGTGTGAAGTTATTAATTCGCTATACTATATGCTATATAGTAGGTCCGATCAGCGGTAATTAAAATAATTAATTATACCTACCTAACAACCGCAACGTTGTGTTGGTGGTAGGATTTACACCTATCGTCTGCGCGCGTGGGACGCTGATTTGAGTAAAACGTACGTTTCGAGGTGCTTATAGCTTGGTTTCTGATTTTAATCAGAATAAATCCGCATCGCAAAACAATTCGTATCGTACGACTGATCTCGAATTGTTATTTTATTATTTCGGTAATCGTGATCACTAAAGTGATTGATTTTAATTTACTGCTACATTTAAAATACTAAAAATAAATAGGTCATGATAACCAATAGTTATTGAAAATTACATGCAAATCAGTGGCGTACCCAGGATTTTAGTACTGTGGGTCTGTCTCATTTAGTCATTTACGAGAGGCCACTGAATAGAAACTTTAACAAACTATGTATTACAAAGTAGCTGGCTGCGCTCCCGATTATTCTTATTAGTTAGGTATTTATAATTTATATCACATTTTTATACCAACATTCAATACAACTATATACAATTTTAAACTTACTTACAAACTTAAGATATTATTAATTTATTGTTGCATTAAAATTATATTTAATTAATACATTTTTGAGTATTTAAATAATTTTAAGAATAAGGGATTATACATATTTACTATTTTATTTGTATACCTACATTTATTTGAGGTGTATTTATTTTACTTTAGTTTTCAATGACTGCTTTCAATTTCACAATAGATATGTAATCTAGAGAATTTGGTTCTAGATTCCAATCCAATACAAAAAATAATGCATTAATTAATTCTGAGCAAAGACGATTAATTGTCAGTCTAGGATATTTTATACTATATTTATAATATTTTTATTGAAACGGTAGCCGGTTGGTTGAGTTAATATAATTTGCATATCATCATAATATTTGTATATAATAATATACTTAAGAGTTAAGAAATTTCAAGTACTATTATGCAATATTTTATATTTATATAAACAACAGTATTGGTTATGTTTTGTAAAGACCCCGGACCTGGGTCCGCCACTGATGTGAATATACACTTCAAAGTTACTTGAAATAGGTTTTAAATTGAGTACAACAATTAGATGTTCCTACCTATAAACATATTGGTAAAAAATATAATATATTATACAAACATATTTTTTAAGATCAATAACTTTGTAATTTGTTTATATTTACCTACTATTTTTGTTTAATGCCTTAAATGATATAATTATTTAATACAATTTAATTTGTTTATCAGTCTTATTTTGATTTAGTCTTAACTTAATTAGTTTCATCATAAAATTTAAATTCCTATTAATATATTGAAAATAATATTTTGTATTCCTGATTAAATCCTTTTTTTATTTTATTAAATACATTTTTTTTTATATAATACATTATTCATATTTACCTATCATAATATTTATTTTTATGTACTAAAAATGATTTTAATTCAAATAATAAATAAGTTCTAGGATCCTGCAGTATTACATTTTTTTACATTTTATTAAACCAATGTCTATAGTAAACAAAATAAATAATAATTAAACGTTTAATCTACCGTATATGACAGACAAAAGTTTACTTATAATGTGTACATATTGATATTTTGTTGATTATAAGTCTAATTTAAAGAGGTCAAAAGATAGAATATTCAAATATTATGTATTATATTATTATTATTATTATATTCATTCATTGTAAAAACACGTCACGTATATTTTTTACTCATTTATAATTTCAGTTGAAATTCCATTTATTAATCGATTAGTCTGACGTAAATTTGATTTTAACATATGAACACGGTATGTATAATGTATTATCATTGGGTATTAATTTACATATCATTACGTATATAGATAGAGTTTAAAAATATGACAAAACACTATTTTTTTTATTTAGTATTTATTTTATTAATCAAAGTTTTTTTATTTCATATTTATAAATAATTTTAGAAGTATCTAATATAAAGAAAAATATAATTATATGAATAATATATATAAAAAAAATGATGAACTAAATTCACATACAAATATAGGTATAATATAATTCATCTTCATCCATACCAGCGTAAATATGATGAGATAATCTCTTACAAATTGTGCATTTAATCTAGCCATCAATAGATTGAGTATAGTTCATCTATATTCTATACGTCATAGGATACCCCCATTTTTCCCAAATATGTAAAACTCATTTTGCCCCTAAAACACACATTGAATTATATTGAATTAAGAATTATGCAGTGCTCGATTTGGGGCCATTGGGGGGGGTACGCAGGGGGACGGAGTACCCCAACTAATTTTTCAGAGATTTTAGCGTACCCCTACTTTTATTTTTAAGGGGAACGCAGGGGACGCTGGCACCCTGCATCATTCTGAATTTTTATCAAAATGCACGTGTTAATATCATAGTAATTTTTCTTACCATGGATTTAATATAATTATTAAGATATTTATTATTATTATTTGACTAATTATCTTAAATTATCATAACATATTTGTTCTACATTATATTTGTTCCAACTACTATTGCATCCTAGAATATACGTCTCATCTAATTATGACGTCCTAACCTATGGAACTATTTAAATAAATAGTTTAAATGAATTGTTTATTATTTAGTTACTTTTGAGTTTGTTTATTTGTTATTATATTAGTTATAACTAAAATATACAATATTAATATTTACAGTAATTTTTTTTTAGTTTGATTATTTATAAATATTTTTCATATGATTTAAAGAGGGGTATAGGGGGTGTGGAGCGTAGCCCCTACGGCTTAGTAACGTTTAAGAAGTGAAGGGGACACTCTTTTTTTAAAAGTTAACAAAGTCCCCCTACTTTATTTTTGCCAAGTCGAGCACTGGAATTATGACATACGTTCTAACGATTATTAACAATAATTTTTTATGAAAACACTTTTTTATAAACATGTAATATTGAAATAATTAATAATGTAAAAAAAAAAATACTTTCAACCAAAGGAAAAATTGAAAATAAAAAATATTTTTATACCACTGTTTTCACGGTTACTCCATTTATCATATTTTCATATTATAATGCCAATAGAATATTTAAACATTAACTACGTTTTCTCGATCGGGGAACAATTTTTAACAGCTGTTTTAAAAACTTACATACTTATTATTTCCTTAAAATTTAACTATACGTTTCTCTATATATTATTTTCATTACAGAAGTTGAACAAATTTCAAAATTTTAAGTTCAAGACGTACCTAATCCTATGTATATACTAATAATGGGAAGAAATAATAAAATAATTTCGTGGATAATAATGATGTTTGAACAATTGAATTCTTACTTTAAAATAAAGAATACTAATATAAAGTATTTTTAAAATACTCTAAAGTCTAAATACTTTTTGCTATAAATAAGTATTCAAAATACTGTATGAATAGTATTTAACATTAATATCTTAATATATTTTAGAAAATGCAATTATTAACATAGTGTTTTGTGTTATGTATGGTATAATGCTAGATTATAATGCAATACAACCATTAATAAGTGCCTTAAAATATAGAAAAAAAAGGTATTTTATAATAAATGTGTATTTATATACCTATATAGAAATAAAAAATATACAAAAAATAAGAAATAGCAACAATAGGCATGTTTTACTGGTGCTTGGGAGTTTTGTAGGCCTCCAGGAGTTAAAAAATTGCAAAACATTTGCGACTTATAGTATATGTAAATTTATTGTACGTGACATAGTTTTTTTCTTATTATTATTTATTTAAATAATGACAATTTACAATTTGTACAATAAGCAAATTGATAAGGAATTAGGAGATATGAGATGGGAAATCGACTATTGGCAACACCCCAGTAACGTTATATATGTTTACATGTTTAAATGTTTAATGTATATTAATTATTAAGGACTAATATACCATTATCACTATTAATACTAAGATATTATAATAAAAATTAATTTCTGTTGCCGAATTATCGTGGTAGCCATAAATTTTAGTATAAATATTGCGTGCTACTTTTTGTTATTCCATTCTATATACCCTTTGAATAAAAATTATAGTCTGTGTGAATAATGTTATGTCATCATCGCTGAGTAAGAAAATACCTCGTAGCTTATTTTTGACAATGATTAATGACTGATTACCGAATGCAATAATGTACCTACTATTGTATTTGCGGGATACAATATTAAAGAAATAATAACAATTTACGTCCGAGTTGCAGGCAAGTTTTGTTCGAAAATATAAAAACTTTGTCTGGACCGTCGAATCTGCTGTGCCTCCATCATATTTGAAACTTAAAGTTTCGAATCACGAAAGCGTATAATTCAATTATAGCTGTCATATAGAATACATATCTACGCTTATTAAAAGATCAAATGATTTCTTGAATAAAATTGAAGAAGTGTGTCGTTTTTATTTTCTTGTTCATGTATAGTATTGATTATCGCTAATAGACAAAATCGCAAAAAGTACATTCTGTGGATCACCTTTATTTCTGTCTACTTTTGATTCAAACTGTAACGCCCGCAACATGTATGATGGGAGTTATTGTTACTTTGTTAATTTTATCGCATTTTATTTGATCAAAGAAAAATAATGTTCAAATTGCTCAGTTAATGTAAAAAGTTAACGTTTTACAAATAATATTTTTACTTTATTCAATAGGCGTATATAGGTAGTGTCTACATTAATTAATTTTCGTACTCTAATCGTAACACATAATTTATAGGTACATAGTATGACATGCCTTCATATTAAGATCTATATGGGTTTCTCGTCTATCACTCCACTGCAGTTATGAAAACAATGCTTTCTGTGGTCACAAACTACCATGCATAAATGCACTGCATTACATCGGTTAAATGTTAACGATTGAGTAGGTACTCTGCACCGCAATCGGCAGTGAGTTGATGTTTTTTTTAGGCGACAAACCACCACAATACAAGGGTGATATTTATTCTAAAATCCATTTATGTAGGACGTAGGTGTTCATAATAAATATACGTGTAGAAATAATGAATATCGTGGACGTAAAAATTGCAATCGTCGTTAACTATAATATATGAAAAATTAATTAGCATCTGATTTTTAAATTGAACTATTGAACGATAGACTCGGCTATAAATAAATATGGAGTTTTGTGACATTTGTCCTAAAATAAATTTTACGACGTAGACAAAAAAAAAAAAAAAATACAAACATCATAAACATAAGCCGTAAAATGAGAAATGTCGTGAATAATGAACGCAAAATAAAATATTGTAAATGACGGTTACAAAAAATTAAAAATATTCAAGGGAGCATCAAACATTTTGATTTACAAAGGATAAATGGTAGGTACGTCATAATTCAGTAATTTAAAATGAACACATTTTAGAAATAACACGATGAAAAAAAATTATATTCCTGAAGTAATCTATATAATCTCGTGTAATACTTTTATCCTATGGTAATAATGTCGATTGATTTATTTCTAACGACGTGTTACAATCAAAATATTATATCTATATTCTTTTTGGAATAACAAAATTATTCGATTATTTGAGTAGTTCATAGACTAATTTTAGGTCTAGCACTGTCAATTTTCAGAATTTCGCACTTTTTATCAAAATTAAATTGTTTCTGTACTAGTGTATTTCATAATTTTTTAATCAATAACTAAGTTACATCAACAACTCATATCTTTCAACTTTCAACTTGGAATGGAAAATTATTAAAGTTTTGGCTTAGACTTGATTTTCTCCAATGTTAAAATAATTGTGTTGCGTTTGCGTCCATTGAACGGGGTAGATAATAAAGACGGAAATATAATGTTCCACTAGACAACAACGAACAATAATTTTCACCCGAATCTCTGGTGAATAATATTTTCTCCATAAACTCGCGGATTATGGACCAATATTTATCGTGAACCGAGTAGAGAGGCTCTTGACTGCGGTTACGTCGTCTGCCGACGATATTGAAAAATTACGGCGCAACCCATTTGCGCCCGAACCCATTTATCGTAGCCCATTTGCGCCCCAAATCATAGCCCACATGCGCCCGATTCAGATTAAGTGAAAATCGTGTAACGTTGCCATTTATTGAGTATTTTGGCTTAATGGTGTGTAACTATAAAATCTAAAATAATATTTGATCGTTTCCCAAGCTAATCGAAACCAATAATAATTATTATTATTTAAATAATATTATTTTAATATTATTGTAATTTAATTATTTTTTGCATTATTAACATTCTTATTATTGACTAATATATATTATTAATTTTAGGTAATTATTTTTGATGTAGGATTTTATATTTTTAAACAATCTTAAACAACAACTGACAACTAATATGAATTATTTATTTTGATTCTATATACATTTATTTTATGCATTTTTAATAATATTTAAAATTTATATATATATGTATATTATTGTAATTGTATTTATTAATTATTTTGATTTTACGTAAAAATATTTCTATTTGAAATTTATAATTTAATGCAATATAAATAATATTTATATAGGTACCTATACATATAACATGCATACTGTGTAGTATTTAACATTATTTTTAAAATTATTACTTTTTATTAATTTTGATTTTACGTAGGATTTTTAAATTTAAAAAAAACAACGGCAACGTTGCATGCAAAATGGGCGCATTTGGGCTATAAATCGGGGTGTTAAGTTTTTTATTTTGGGCGCAAATGTCCATAACCCTCGGGGCGCAAACGGGCTGCTCTTGGGCGCAAATGGGCTACAGCCAAAAATTACATATTTTCATACAGAGTTTTAAAAAAAATGAGACAATCTGGTGACGATTGTTGTGGATCGTGTACAAAGTAGAAACGATAATACGGTCGCGCGGTTTCCGCGAAGGCACACCGCTGCTCCACAACGCCGTCACCGGCTCATCAATATGACGTATAATGACGACAGTAATAATAAATAAATACAGAACACGACACGGTTGTTGTAAACTAGAAGGAAGGATTTATATGCGGAGAGATCGCTATAAAAAATATAATATATATTATATATGTGTGTGTGTGTGTATTATGTGTATAATATGTGTCTGTGTCACTGTCCGCGACCATAATATAATCTATTATTATTATTATTATTATTATTAAGTTTTCAACATCATCGATTAAACGCTGCACTCAGCTATACCATATAATATACTTGTGTGTCATTAATCGCGTTGCTCGCAGTATTTTTAATAATAATAAATTATATCATTTCATCTTAGATATTATATACCTATCGCGATCCGCGTACACACACACAGACATATAAGTATATTAATAATTTATCGTATACAATGATTTCCAACGTCTGCTTTACTGTTATTATATTACAATAATGACAATGATAATCGGACGAACCGCCTCCCGTACATAGGTCGTGTTACACGGCAAGCTGCTATGTAGGTACATAATATTATCACGTTATTGTGTAAACCGTAAACGTCTATGGGAATCGACGCACACGACTCGCGTTTTTGCTGTCGTGTCGAGAAATGCCATTTTTGATTTTTCCCATGGCCGTAATATCAATGTATATTTTCGTCAGCTCTACTGTGGATGAACTTTTCGCAAACTGTATGTGTCAATGAAGCCTATATATATACACAGTATACATTATTACTATTGTACACATCATCTGTTTTGTATATTTCATGTATATATATACATGCGGGGCCTGATTTAAGCATTTTGTGGCCTTAGGAAAAATAAAAAATGTGGCCCCTTATTGTCAACAGTAGCATATATAGCCATAGCCCCTCTCCACAAATGTGTTACGTATAAAACAAAATAATAATTTATTACAATCTAGTATTTACTTATACATTTTCACAAACATAATATTATAATGTTATACATTTTTTTATCTCTACAGGCTACAGATTTCTTGTTTCATTTACATTTTTACGCTGACAAGGAATAAAAATCCTAGGCCCTTTAATAACGGAGGCCATAGACAGTTGCTTATCCTGCCTAATGGTAAATATGGTCCTGGGTGCATGTAATGCTTTTTCTAATTCAACTGTAAAACAACAAATATCGAATATTTATGCTATACTACTCTGCTGAATTTTTTCCGATGTACACATAATACATATAATTGTATTACATATTATAGGTACACTCAACACCTATACCTATACCTGTATACGTTTTGGCTAAACACAGACTTATTCGACGTATAGCGAGGTGGTTTTTAAAGATATCGTGAGCGGTTACCGAAAAAATCTTATCATTAAATTACATGTAATTTTCCCCATTGCAAATTAATGATTCCCATACACAGTTCACGTAAAATATTGAATCATATTATATAGGTACCTATGTTTAAACAAATGTATTAATGCGATCACTATATAGTAACGTAATATTATATTAATCATCGGTTGCTATCGGTAATTTATATGTATAATATTATATTATATTAAAATATTATTTAATGCACTTTAGTGTTGTATAAAAATATGTATGATCAGAGATCTCGGATCGATTTAAATATTACACCGACCCAACGGATACCACCGCCAGATCCACGTATAGCGGCGTATTATAATAATAGGAATGGAAATCGAGCGATAACCAAGTGCAAATATATTATTGTGTATACATTATAATATCGTTGTGTTCGGGCCGTAGCAACGTCATTATAATATAATGTAACAACCCGACAAACCGTCCAAATTAAACATAAATAAATTTCAGAGCGACGAAAATTGCGCGAAATAATTTATGCACCGCGTATTATTATTAATATAGCAAAACGCATGTTTCGGAATATCGGCTTCAGATAATGTGTTTGGTGTTTCGTTATCTTCGGTACACAACCTTCTGTTATTTATTAAAATATAATGTATAAAAAATTATAATAATCATGATAATTATCGTTAGAAGTTGTCAAACCGCTATCAGAAAAATATTGGTATGTAGGTACCTTTAAAATATGTGTAAATGTTAACTTACCTATTATTGCAGATCGTACTACCTCCAACTTCCGAGTAATAATCTAAGTGAATGACGTTATTAATGTGCATTTTTAAGAATTTTAATCATTAAATATAAAAATTGAATATTTCATAAATTTCTAACTACAATAATTTTCATGATTTTAACAAATTTTATTAAAAATTGAATTTAAAATGCTTTAAAAAAGATAATGTCTTTTTATTTTTAATATTTTTTAAGCAGCTATAATAATTAATAACAATAAGGAATCTTGTACTAATAAAGTTTAAAGGCTCAAAATTTAAAGTGAAAATAATTTTGAATTTACCGTTTATCTATCATGCATAGAAAATACTAAAAAAAATCGTTTTCTAATTATATTTTGATAAATACTGGGAATTTTTGATTTTGAAATAGGATGCCCACTACGAAGTTTCTAGTACAACTTGATACTAAATAGAATGTAATATACTTTAATCAGTATCTTACTTATATCAATTATAATACATTAATAAAATCTTTATATTACATAAAACCTAATACGTATAGGTATATATTTTTTTTTTATAGAATTCAATTTTATTTTTTGGCGCGATCGACGCGTTTCTACAATGTCAATAATCGTAGTATAAATAATAATATAGTCTCATTGGTCACTGTATATTCAATTTTTCAGCCTCGTGTTTAGTGTGCAATAAGAATTTAAAAAAAATAAATTATAAAAAAATAAAACTTATACAATTTTTGAGGTAAGTAAATGTACAATTCAAATTTTCCAAAAAATGCTTGTAAAATTTCCCTCCACATACCATTAAAACCGGCGGTTATAAACCACGACCGTTGCACAGGAAAGCAGTAGGAACCAATGATTTTTTTTTTTTTTTGAAATCGGCAAACGACAGCTCAACGTCGGCGTGAAAGAGGGGGGAGGGGGTTCAATGATGCCATCATTAGGCACACGTTTAAAAACAATATCGCAGTATACTGTCGCGTGTGCCTAGCCGCACCGCAGCCGACCGTGTCCCGGTGTTCCACAGACTCTTCGTCGATGAGGAGACTCGAACCGGACACGTAAAATTTAATATATACGGCGGCGGCGGCGGCGGATACTTATCTCTGCGCGCGACTTGTATGCATACGCGTGAGCTCGCCTTCTCTTCATTCTCTCTCACTCAAAAACATACACACATACACACACGCGTGAGCGCACATTGCCGGCGCGGTCCACTTTCAACATAAATTTGTGTTTTGTCCGCCGCCCGCCGCCACTTGGGTGGTCTCACTTGTGTGTGTGTGTGTGTGTGTGTGTGTGTGTGTGTGTGACAGCGAGATTTGCACGGCGCGGCAGCGGCGGCGGCGCAATGTTACCGTTGAATATTGCAAAATACGTCGCCGCTAATAATACACTCGTTCGCCGGCGAGGAGCGCATTCGATTTAACGACGATTCACCGTCGTGCATAATATAATATCATCATCATTGTTATTCTGTGCGAATAATACTTAAAGTTATAATATTTATAGCACACGAAATAACGTTGCTGTTTATATTATTGCATTTAGAGTAGGTATACATTCAGGGTGTAGGTATTTTCTGCGGGAGTCAAAGTTTCCTCTCTATAATAGTAGGTCTCTGTTTAGTAATTTAAGCTTACTGAAGGGTATGTGAAAAAAATTTCACGTCACCGGTGAGTCACCGGGAGTTGAATAAATAAATGTCAATGCTCAATGCGTTCACTCGACACTATACGGCTTATTGACTTAATTTCGAGTTGTAGTGTTTAAAACTGTTTGAGTCTCATGTTTCGGGACAAGAAAGCCTTTACTTTGACTTATATGCACAATATGCACTTGAGATGGATCAAACTTAATACCAATACTGTCAAGAGTTTTGCATATTGCATATTACCTACTATACTGTACCAGGGTGTTTCTGAAATGTATGAGGTCACCGTTCAGTATATGCGTACTCACTGTGATGACCCAATAAAGATTTTTATCTGCAAATATCTGGGTTTGTTCAAATTATTTTTAGAATATTATATCAAATGAAAAATAAACACTTTAGTTGTAACTTTTGCAAAATTATCGTACGAATCGAGATGTCAAATCATTTTTGCGCTTGTCGCGCGTTTTTTACGCTCGAATTACCGATTAAAAAATAAGTGGTGTGACACATCGATTTGTATGAGAACACTATAATATAAACACTGGGGATAATTATTTGTTGTCATTTAACATACATGATTAACTAACACATTGTTTTACATTGCAAAATAATCATAATTAATTACACTTTTTTTTAAAATCAATTTATTATTTACAAAAATTGTTCAGCGTGACTTAATTTTAATGCACTTTTCTATACGACAATGTAATAAACTCCGAGTTTTTTCCAACAAATTAATTGGTATTTAACGAATGATATCAGCATTATCAGCAAAATTATTAAACTTCTTCTGTCGTAAGCCCAATAAGAAAAAGTCGCACTGGTTAAAATCAAGATTGTGTGATGGCCAATATTATATTTCATGCCTTCATGGTATAAATATTGTGGTGTTAGCTACAAATGCCATATTTTGTAAATGAAATATTTTTAAAAAACTTGGTTATATCATTATTATTTTTTAATTAACGGACTTGGATCCCAATAAAACAATCCAATATAAAATTATAAATAAATTTTAACAATAAAACATAATTATTAAAAGAAGCAAATAATAATATGGATCAAATTAATAAAATATGGTAAAAAAAATTAAAATATACAAGTTGCATTACTAATATTAATTAAAACATTTAAGAGAAGCGTAGATGCTCGTTACCCATGCGCATTATATGGTGAATGGGATTTTTTCTACTATAGTTGGTGTTATGGAATGGAACAACTAAGGAAGAGTTATATTGTGATTCTATCAATAATTGTTTTCGAAAAAATCATCCTTGTACGATATTTACGTGGTAGTAATCTTGAACTCTTTTCAGATGATAAGGGTACATTATGTTATATTAGTATAATATTCTCTATTGATGGGGAAAATGCAGTTCTTTAGGCTATACGTCGAATACTAAGTTCCAGATCTTCGTTTACTAAACCAAGTACCAATTCATTGTCATTCACCACATTACGTAGGTACATATCTCGGACGTCTACAATTAATATTAATAGGTCAAATGTTACCTAAAAAAGACAACATTTTAAATTTGCAAGCGCAAATTATAAGTGTGATCCAAAATTATTTTAGAAATCTTATCTAACCTTATACCTAACCTAGCCATTTTCTCTTAGACGACCATAAGTTGCTAATCGAAACTAACAGGGGTCACATTGAACAACTTTTGTAAAGAAAAATTCAATAAAAGAATAAAATATATTTTATTTTCAATAAAAATTGAACATTAAATGCATTATAAAATGTATCGTTAAATAAATAAAATATAGTGTAATGGTGGTTCACGCGTGTCATCTTAAATTCATTCTGTATTATCACAGAATCCCACCATTTATGTATAACAATATTTTAAATATTTTGACTTAACGATAAAAATATTTATTAAATGATGTTTAAAATAAATAATTTAATATTTTTATATAATATATATTATGATATTGAAGTTTGTAAAATAAATTATAACTATTCGGTGTTGGTGGGGCTGAAGACATATCTTCTCCGCCCCACCCAGCAATTTTAGTTTTTGAGGGGTGAAAGTTGAGCAAGAATTGCGAGAATGGTCACAAGAATTGGTAAAATTAAACATTAAATATTGGCGTTGGAAAAAGTTTAAAAATTGAAATGGGTGGGGTTGGGGAAATGTAAGCTAAATGGTTCCGTTCTTTTACTGGTTGCCAAAAGGTTAGAAATTGTGTTGAATTTCCTAAGATGACGATTTAATCTGCATACGTCAATATTATTTCTTTATTTTCAACTTCCACTTAGTGACTGTTATAGTTATGTATACATATTATAGAGCTATATTAAATTCTTTTTTCATTTTTTCAAGGCCTAAATTAAATAGGATTGAGGATAAGACATATCGTTAACCCGAGTTTACTTCAAAGGCTGATGATAATTCTCTGAGAAATCTCACTTTACATTATGTTTTGTTGTTGTATAGTTTTATCATATTAACATATTTATTCAGGATCCTTAAGTAAATGGTGTTCCATGACTTTTTTCTATTTAAATATTTAAATGCCTATTTTAAAATGTAACAAAAATAATATTTTGCTTAATTTTAATGCTTTTGATAGAAACTAATCCTTTAATAGTCAAAATAAAATATCCAAATATCCAACTCTAAAAAATAAAAGTTACCGAAGAACCAAAATTAGAAATACCGCAAGCCCAAGGTATACTGGTTTACAATATTTACATTATTAAATTTTATGTTATACAATTTATAATCTCTCTGTTTTTTTTTAATTGGGTACTTAAAAAAAAATATTGATTGGCCTAATTATAATTTAGTAAACTAATCAGTACCCAAATTAAATACCAACAAAATAAATATTTATAATTTAATTTAAGTATTGTATTTAATATATTATACCTACAAAATTATTTAAATATTCAATATTTGTAGAATATAATGGTAGTGATTGGTTTAATAGATTTAATTGAAATAATTTAAATGTGGCTAAGTAACTTATTTACTAAAACAAAAAACAATGAATGTGAGGACAGTATCAACGAAGATATCGTTAACGAGGAATCAATCAATGTTTCGTCAAATCACGAAGAGGAACCAGTAATAAATGATTTGAAAAAAAGAGTTGAACACGTAAAAATGATATACGCAAAATTACAAATATTACAAAATAAACAAGATTTAGATGTAAACAATAACTGTACGAATACTGTAAACGAAAAACATGACCAATGCACGTCTACAAATGAAAATGAAAAAAATTTAGAAATAAATAATTGTAAAATAGATGATGTCTTAAAGATTATACCAGTTATAGAAACAAATTTACAAATACTTACTGAAAAAGTAAATTTATGTATTATACAAAATATATATATTAGTAATTTTTTTTTTTTTTTTGCTCTTTTTGAATTATTTTAGGTATCTTGTCTTTCTGGCTTATTCGATGAAAAACAGCTCAATTCTACAATAATAACTGAGCAAAATATTACTTCGAATAGTTCTGTTGATGTAAATCAATGTGATTCAAACTCTATAAACAAATTGAACGGCATTGTTAATAAAACGACACTACCAAGTAAAGATACTTTAGTTGGAATAGATCCTGAAGAAAATATGAAAACGCATAAAAACAAACAAAGTATTATAATGAAAAAAAAAGAATCTCATAAAAAGGTTAAAGATAAAATTAATTCCACGGATATTATTAATAAAAATAATCAAAATATAGTTGAAGAAAATGTACCCGAGTACAATGTTAAATTAGTTGACCAATTGATCAATTTAGATGGTCAATTAGAATCATTTTATAAAAATATACAATCAGCCTTGAATCAATACAAAATTGACCAAATAAAAGAAAAATCTGAAATTATAGATAATCTATCCAGACTGGAGAAAAAAATTAACATACACTATACGAAAATGGATAAATTAATGTCCAATGTTGAATACCTAAGTAAATTACACGATCCTGTTAAACAAGACTTAATGAAAAACCAATCAAACGTCGAAATAAAAAGTGAACATGAACTACAAAAAAGTAAAGACGATATTAAAGTTTGTATTGATTACCTTATAAAACCCAATCCAATTATTGTACAAGAAACGCAATCATGTATTACTACTGATGATCCAATCACGAATACACATTTCAATGACGCATGTAAAATTAATCGGTGTGTTTGCCAATTAATAGATAATACTAATGTTACAAAAATTATATCACACGATGGTAATAATCAAGTTAAGTACGGTGATATTATTTTAAGTGAATTTTTAAAAACAAAGTTAATTAATATGGAGAAGATTGAACAAGACGAGTATCAACCCAAAGTAGTACAACTAAATCAACTAACGAATCAAATAAACGACAAAAAAAATAGTTATTCATCAGTTTGTTCAAAAAAATCGTGTAATTTTTTTAACATTTGTATTGAAAACCAAATTAATGACATAAAAACTAGCCATTTATCAGTATGCTCGAATGAACCTAACCATTTTCCAAATAGTTGTGTTGGAAATCAAATTGATCACAAAAAAACTAGCCATTTATCAGTATGTTCGAATGAACCAAACCATTTTTCAAGTAGTTGTGTTGGAAATCAAATTGATCACAAAAAAACCAGCCATTTATCAGTATGTTCGAATGAACCAAACCATTTCCCAAGTAGTTGTGTTGGAAATCAAATTGATCACAAAAAAACTAGCCATTTATCAGTATGTTCGAATGAACCAAACCATTTTCCAAATAATTGTGTTGTAAATCAAATCAATGACCAAAAAACTAGCCATTTATCAAAATGTTCAAAAAACTTAAACCATTTAAAAAATAATGGTGTCACGAAACAAGACGAAGAACAAAAAACTAATCGTTTAACTGTAGGTCCCAAAAAATCCTTCCGTCATTTATCAAAAATTGGTGTTGAATTCGATACAAAGAAGTCAAACCAACTGATTAAAAAAAAATCAGTTTGCACAAATAATATTTGTGATTTTCTTTCGTCTCAGCCAATTCCAGAATGGATAAGACGAGACGAGACTCTCGTTGCATCAGATAATCTATGTTGTAAAGATAAAGCTAAATCATCAACAAAAAATAGCAATTTAAATGTTATGAAATTTTATAATATTGAAAAAATTATAAAGGACAGCTATAACAAGAAAGATATAGATGATATAGTTTATGAAATTACACGAAAACACTAACTTCCAAATAAAAATAAAAACAACTGTAATTTCAAAAAACAAAATTCAGCACCATGTAATAAACTAAACAATAATCCCTAGAATATGAAATAAACTTGGTAAATACGATGCAAGTCTAAAAGTATATAATACATTATAATTAATATAAAAAATAAAATTGTATTGTACGGTGTATCCCAAGCATCAAAATATTAGAATGAAAATTTTAAAATAGATATGTTCATACTAACTTAAGTTCGCTGAATTCCAAAATGTTATCAACAAGTTTTGGAGCTGAAAATTTAAAGTTATCAATTATTTCTTAAAAGATACATTGTCATAATAGGGCTATAATTATTGTCACGTATACTTAGGTTTATAGCGAAAAATCAATACTTCGATTTGATTTTTCTTATTTTATTTATTTTAAATTTGGGTTTATAGTTTTTTTTTATATCGATCTGTAAAAAAAAATCTTTTTTTTATGATCTTAATTAAAATAGATCTGAAATATTTTCATATTTTCCATGAATAATTAATAACAGTTGACTATAGAAACTAAATTTTATCGAGTTTAAAAATTGTTCTGTCTTAATATTAAATAAATTTCTTTTTAAATTAAAAAAATACATACATTTAAAACTAAAATGTTTCCCATCCACGTCCTCTGGAAAATTGTTATAAACATAAAGAAGTGCCAGATATACTTGGCATCGGAATAGCTTGACACGAATTTGGTGAAAAATTAGTGATAGAAATTCCTTCTTCTGTTATATTTTCTTCAATGCTATTAAATAAATCTCTAGTAGCAGTAGCTTATCATTATAATATAGATAAATATTAATTATATTTCCAAACTATATTGATATTTACAAAATATATCTTTTAAGATACACATACTTTGAATACTTATTTAATACATGAAAATTATTTAATTATATAATATTATACATAAATATTGTAATACTACTTACTACTTAGTACTTACCAGTTACCAATACGTAATTTAAAATATATATAATCAATTACAATTACGTATTAAAATCGTATAAAGTCATTTCGAAAAACGATAGCACATACTATTTGATTAGATAATGTGTTGATACAGTAATATCAGTTTTTTTCTCTATTCAAACTATATGTAACGCAGTGCATCTAAAAAGTTTAATCAAAAATGTCTTTAAATATCATTGCATGAAAAATTCACATACTTGACGTATCATAAAAGATATTCTGCCAAATTAAATATTAATTAAATTATCGAATACATGACTTCGAAAAACTTTCGAACCACTATAGAAAGGTAATAGCGTAATTTTAATATTTGTAGATGGTACAATTCTCCATCACTAAATTTGGGGAAATTACCATTCGGCATCCTCTTGGTTTTATTATCATCATTATTCTCTTATTTTACATCATTATATGTCCAAATAAACTTTTACAAAACTTTCCATATTGAAGCTATAAACAATAAACAGCAATATTATTTAGGCATATATCATAAGTGACTTGGTATGATGAATCTGATTAATATTTATCCAGCAATACATACTATCATGAACAATATAGTGTAACTTATATATGCTATTAAACACGAAATATTAATGTACTACCTAATAATAATTAAAAATATTTTTGAAAAATTATAATTTTTTTGATATAACTATAAATGTCATCATTTTTCTTAGAAAATACTTACAAATCATAAACATTTTATCTTTAAAACTTTAAAAAAAAAATTATACCTATTATTAATTATGTTAAAGTTAGCATATTTTTAATTATTATCATTATTGTAGGTCTTGAAGAAAATAAAGATCGACTCTGCGGAAAATATAACGTTGGTTATAAGAGAAAAATAAACACTGAAATTGCATTAATCGGAGATCCTCCTTTTTAATTTTTTTTGTAAGAACCCTTTAGTATACTGTTTGACAAGATTTTATTTATGATAATCATTAGTACAATAGTCTAAATTTTCAAGCCTTTTGATCTGCATAAAAATATGTTTGATATATTTGATAGAAATAAATAAAAAATATCTAAAATTTCAAATGTTCATTAAGTGCTCAACAAAATAAATTATACCCTGTATAAAAAATGATATTATAAATGTTTAGTTAGAAATTCAACTTTAGATGATATTGGTTTTTAATTACAATAAAATTAATTTTGTCAAAGTTTAGTGTTGAGTATATATTATTCTCTGTTTATTAACCACATTAAACAAAAGATTAACTTTTTAAATGGCTATATCATGAGTTTAAAATTGGTTTGAATATTTTGAAAATCATCAGACGGTACGATTTATATTTAACTACTTTTTGAACCATCAATTTGAGAAACCGAATAATAGCAACAAAAAAAATGCTTGTCAAGTCAAAGATCGGCATGTAAACTTTATTGATTTTCAATTTTTAGAAATTTATTAATTGTATGTATCTATAATGTATTTTATTTTCATTTTCATTTAGTGAGATAGACATCCAAAACCGGAGAGTGAATTTTGTTGTTTGGGATCTTGTTAGATTCACATTGACTAGTAGAAGTTAAGCGTAGATGTTCAGAACTTTATCTTTTATAGTTAATTCACTACAGAACTTAAAAAAAAAATTAAAACACATTTTATTGGGCGTTTTTTCATGTTTTTCGGCTTTAAGGCTTTATAGTAAGTTAACGATTGAAGATAAAGTTCTGAAATCTTTACTGCACTTCTCCTAGCCAACGTGAATGTAACAAGACCCCTAGCTAATAACAAAATGCATTCTCCAGTTTCGGAAATCTACTATGCTAAATGAAAATCTAGCAAAAATTACTGTTTTTTTAACTGTGAAAAATTAAATAATTTTTTTTGAAAATTTTTAATCTCACATTTTGTATCTAATTGAAAATCTCTTCTTAATGAGCTATCAACCAACTTTTTTAGCTATAATAGTTTTGGAGAAAAGTTAAAAAAAAATAGAAATTTTGGGACTGTTCACGCCAACGTTTACGTAGATTCAAATCGTTGTACCGCTTGGGTGTGATATCGGATCTCTATAGTTAATATTTTATAGCTAGCTTAGTTATCCACCTACTCATTACGACTAAGTTACATTTTTATGAAGTTTTCAAAATTCAGACTGTTTTCATTTCAATTACCATACTTACTTGATTAAAAATCAAGAAAGTAAAATAGTTAATTGTAGTACTGTTGAATTACTTATTTTTGTTTGTATCATTAAAAAAAATTTAAATAATATTTTTTTATAGACGTAATTGGGACTGACTACGACTATTTGAGAATAAACATAAATTCAGTATGAACCTATAGTAATTTAGCCATGTATTTACACCATGGAGAATCGTGTATTGTAGAAATAATGTAAGTTCAAGAACTTGACATACACCTTCCCCAGGCCAAAATGTAGTTTTTAATTTTTGAAATTGTGTATCTCGCTAAGTTTTTTCTGTTAGACCTCTTGTTTATCCTGCACAATATAATATAACCGGTGGCGTAAAAACAGTTAATTATTGTTTTCATCGAATTATCTTTTATTGACTTACATCGTTTCTCGAATAGACGGTTCATTTATTGATACGTTTTTTTAAAAGATTTAGATCCATTTGGAAAAATGTATTCATAATTTTATTAAAATTACATAAATGAAAGAAAAAAATATGCGTAGATCTATGTATTTATATATTATATTAATTATTATAGTTGGTTGATATTTAGTTTCTCTAATTATTGGAAACAATAAATCGTATCATGACCTTATACAAAAATCTCAAAATGCTCGCGGAAATTCGAGCAAAATCCAATGATGAAGGTAATATTATACCTAAATACATCATGATAACTTTAAGCTAAAAAAATAAACAAAAAACAATTTTTATCTTCCTTACATTTCGAAACGGATCTCTGCTCATAACTTAGGTGAATATATATTATTGTCATAACGACCCTGCGATGAGTTGTGTGTGTGTATTACCTATGTATCCGACTAAGTAATTAATAATATAATAACCGCGGGCTGCAACTGTTGGTATAATAATATAATAGGTACCTAGTAGTGTTGTTTTTTTATTTATTTTTTTTATTTTGTCTGTCTCTCGTCTCTTCGTGAATAGTTATAAACAAAAAATCATTCGGCATTATAATTTAAGACATGCATATAATTGCGTTATAATACCTATATAACGGAGAAAAAAACCGAATTTTAATTGGGTGTGTACGATTTTTTTTTACCGTCTGGAAATTTAAAACACACGGACGCGCGAACCGGTCACATTAATGGTCGACCAATTTGTTTTTTTGGAACGATCCATAAAAAAAAATCGAGAATACTGATTAATCGATACGATCACCGCTGCGTAGGCCTCGTCGTCGTTCTGTACGTCAGTCTGTTTATATACGTTAGGTATAGGTACCTATATTATAACCGCAAACAGCTATGTAGATATTGGTATCCGCTGCACCTGTCGTAATATTTCTATAATACTACTACTACGGCCGTATACTACCTATAGTATTTCTACAGCAGATAAAATATACCCGTGTGCACGCAAGATTAGGCATATTCTTTGATCTCGGCATTTTCTTTTATTTATTTATTATTATTAGGTATTATTATTTTTTTTTCTTTGGTCCACGTGTACATAATATACCTAGCAGTAGGTATTACAGATTTATACCGCTAAATGATGGATATTATATCATTATCTCTCCCGGTATCTTCAAGTATACCTACTTAAATGCGATGGCATTTAATATGAACAACTCACCGGTTTGTATATATATATATATGTATATTATACGCTGTGGTTCATAATATTATGATGTATTATAAAGTAATTTTTAATTGAGGAGAACAATGGTTGGATTCTTCCCTCCCAATATAGAGTTGAACTATTGTATTTTTTCTATCTGTATCTATAATATTATATCTTTTATATTAATATAGTCTAATAGAAATATATATAGGTATATATATATATATTTATTGTAAAATTTGCATAAAACTAAATATCATATATCAATTTCTAGATGTTAATTAGTGTGGACGGAGTTTAAAAATGGATAGATGGTGGTACTATCTGTTTGAGAATGGGCAGCGGTTATACAAGAAATACGATATGAATTAAATTGCGTATTATTGTATTAGCTATAATTGTAAATATTTTTTGTAATAGAATAATCATGTTAAACTCATTTACTGACTATTGGTATAAAAAAAATTTACAGGAATTGTTATTTGGGGAATTGTATCCTTACACCTGCATCATTTACATGCAGCTATTAAATATTTTTTGTCAAATTTCTTTGACGAAATACCGCTCTGATTATGTTGCATCGATGGTCGGGCATAGTTTATAGGTAGAGCAGCTTATATAGGTACGATGCTATAAAAAAGAAATCAATTCTCAAGTACACCAATAATATAATCTGAACATGATGAATAAATAATTAAAATCACAATCAGTAGTGTATAATTATAACAAATAAATAATTTATAAAATTGATATTTAAAATACATTTTGAGCTGTGTAAATTTAAGTAATCGTTGGATAACATAAAATATCATGATAATATTATCACACTTATCGTCCGTAAAACACTTATAGCATTTCTACCATACTGCACGCCCTACACTGGTGCGCATTTTTATGTTTCACCAGCTATTTCAGTGAAAAAAAGTTTTGGGGCGATTTATCCCCTCATCGGCCACTTGCCCCCTTATTATAGGTATATATATTGGCCCTAACAGGTATAAAATCCAAGCGCCGCCACTACAGTTATTTATGTTATGATCACAATATTATATAAGACACTAATTGAATAATACTTTATAAGTATAAAATACTTACCAGTTTGCTGAAAATAATCTAACGCTGATTCATCAACCACAAAATAAAATGGTTCATTGTCGGTTATTATTTTTAAATTATATTCAGACATAATAATAAAATTACAATTACAATTTGTAAAAAGATATAAAAGATTGTAATTTATTGTTTTTTGAAAAACTGTGTGTAGTATAATATATTATATTAGAGTATATATTTATAATTAATAATAGTAATAACCATTGAATCAATTCTATATTAAGAAAAAAATAAATGATAAAAAAATCGTATGTTTCATCTGCACTTGAACCAGCCTACACCAGGACGACTATCAGTGAACTGCACCAGTGCCACCTAGGTGCAACAGTGAAGTATGGTGGAAAACGCTATTATTAATACCTACTTTTCGGTGATACTAGGAATTAGGATAACAATTGATAAGATGTTTGCTTATAATTGATATTGGGTTTGTGACACGAGTGCAATGTAGATATTTTTTAATTAATTTCAATATTTGTAATTAACATACGTTGATTTGTGATTTGTATCTAGCTATTGGTACTTTTAGATAATATCTAAAATAATAATATAATTTTTCTTTTTATTATATTATAATATAATATGATAAAAAAAAAAATTAACATTTAACTTGTTGATATAAATGTGTTCTAGGGGCAATGATTACCAGAATATAATTACTACTACCAAATTTTTCGGTTGCTCCCATGACAACAATATGTTATTAGTTAAAATTACTAGTTCCATTTGATTAACTATAATAGCTATGTAGTGGTTACAACTAAATTAAGTTATAGATAGGTATCAAGAATATAGTGAATACCAAACAAATTTTTACTACAAATATTTGTTTTTGTAGACCATACAATACCTGCGTATATATCTACACAAATATGATAATACAAACGATAAAATGTAAATGCAACCATGTACCTATTTATAGTCTAGCACGCTAGCGTGATTGCTGTAGTTCAGTCTTAGCCACTACAAATTACAATACTTTTATTAAGTTCAACTATATAATTTAGTAGGTACTACCTACCAGTACTAGCTTTATGTTGTTACAAAATGAGTTGTACGTTGTACTAAATGCCAAAGTTTCTGGCTACTGAAAATAAAATAACATTACATTTTTTTTTAAATAAATAAACAAAGTAAAATATTTGATACCTAGTATAAATAATAAATTTATTAATAATAATTTTTTTTTTATATGCATTTACTGTCAGAATATTATTATACTATAAATAACATAAAAAAATATACTTACCTATCATTTTTAATTACAATATTTCTTATCACAAATTTAAAATACATAATAATTAAGGTTAGGTAATTAACTATAATCAATAGATTTTCACACATGTGAGATGTGATTGATAGACTTAGATGATTATATTTATCAACCGTCTTAAATTTGTCAAAACATTTTAAAACATAAGCATTTTGTATTATATGCTAATATCCCACTGAACAATAATTTGTTCAATAATAATGTTACTTGGTTGTTTTTCTGAAACACGGAACATCATAGATTGCGTTACATATACACGTATGAATAATATACTCTGTTAAACTGTTTTTACTCTGCAATGTTGTCTTTTAAGATACGTTTTAACAACATTGTTTTTGACATCCCTTCAAAAATTACACATCAATGTTTTATAAACGTAAAATAATAATAATCATCTAAGATATTTAAAAGTAATCTTCCCTCAATACATCTATGTAATGTTTAAGATTATTATAATATGGACGTTTTATTAAAAAAAATAAGCACATAAATTTATTTTTGAATATTGAACTTTTTATAATAAATACTAATTAAAAACAATTTTTTTTGGAAATTAATATTAATTGTTAATTTACCGTAAAAAACATTTATTAGCATTTTAATACTAATAATAATATAAATACTAGTAAATAAATTTTAAATAAATACAAAATACATATAAATTCTCTTAAGTATATTGAATCAGCTTAATTTTAACAAAAAAAAAAAATAATAATAAATCAAAATATATAGATACCATTTATGCTACATGTTTTAAAGAAAAAATCAATGCTAAATTATTTAACAACCTAATAAAAAAACATTTATATTTAATTTCAGTTAAACTTGCACAAAACAATTCAGACATTTTAGTGGTGTCAATGATGTACACACCAATTTATATATAGGTACAAATAAATGAAAACATTAATTTATCAATTTCTATTACAATTTACAATACTGCTCATTAAACACTTTAAATATAAATATTTTAGAGGAATTATCAAACAATAAGTATAGATAACTATATGTTTTAATTATTACATTTGTCAAAATAGTTCAAAATATGTGGATATTTTGTAAGTTATATATGCAATATAATACAGTGCAACAAAATATACCTAAATGCTACTTTGAACTGTTACATATTTACATCCATCGGGGAATATATTAATATTATTTGGAATGAAGGAAGGCAACATAATATGATGGTAAACAAATTGATTCCTATTTTCTACTTTTACCTCATAAAAGAATATATGTTCATCAAACATAATTGTATCAAATTCTAAACATTTAAACATGACATATTATAAAGTATTATATAAAATTTAAGAAGTTCATTTTGTTTTTCAGCTGTAGGTAATGATGTGAGGTGCAATGGTCTCAAAGTTCGCAAGAGGGGCAGCTGCCCATTCTGACACTCCCGCACGCACACCTAAGTTTAAAGACATATAGTAATTTTAATCAAATAATTAATTTTTAATGTTATTATTTATATGTATACACTATGCAATATTGTAAAGATTTATTAAATATATTTTTTTAGTTATTTATTAAATGACTATTAACTAACATTAATAAATATTTATGTTCAATCATTGTTAAATATTTAATGTAGGTATATTGAATTCAATGCAGTTAATAGTCATCGTACTGAATATGTTTATTTATTAAATAATGAACTACAAATATTAATTTTTTAAATATTGAATTATTGCCATGAATATATCTAAAATTAAATGTTAACTGTTAAATCAAAATTAAATATGTATCAACCTTTATTATTGAAAATTGTTACTTGGAGCAATACGTAATACGTATAGGTTTGTAATGTGGGAATTAAATTATTATTAAAATCACTAAATCACATTATATTATAGAGACGTAGGTACCTACGTCTACCATCGTCCATCGTTATTACTTATAATTTTAATATATACAGATTATACAGTGTACGCACCTGTATGTGTGTGTGAATTTATTGGTTTAAAGTGCCGGACGACCGTCTTAGCTTGATCGTGTCATAAATCGTATATTCAAACACTGATCTCTGCTGAGTATTTTTTTATATATATGCCTACCTCATATAATACATATTAATTTTACGACTATAAACATTATCATTAAATGTTTGTGGCGTTAAACGAAGTTATGACGATATTTCTTTACTGGACACATTATCGTAAATCTATTGGTCCACTACGCTGTGAATCTTAAAAAAAAATAACAACAATATAATATACATATACCAATAAAAAAATGTATAAATAATAATATTGTGAACCGAAGACGATCATCATATTATGCATTTCAACATAATATATAAATTGTATACCTATGTATTTCCCGGCATTCGTTGTTGTACACGGATGCAACGAGATAATATTATTATATGATCACTTAAAACGAAATATTTTCCAAATTATACATCGTTAATATTATTATTATTAATATATGACAATAACATCTACAGCGATAATAATTTGTAAACGATGGTTGGCAGCAACTTTCTGTGTGTCGTACACAAAATAAAATATGTCATCATATAGTTATATGATTATTATTATATTATATAGTAGTTGGTGAGAACGATATTATTTTCTCATTCTTGTTTTTATAATAGTACAAAAAAGAAATATTGAATTTTGATAGGAACTAAAATGTTCAAACCTACGCTCGTAAAACACTACCAGTAAATTGTATTTAGTTCAATACACTGCTATAAATTAATTAAAATGTATTAATTGTCTACCTAGATTTTAAATGTATAACACCGCATGAACCCGATGAAAATAAACATATGTTTCAATGTCTGACGATTGGATGAATATGAATTTTATAATATAAAAATATGATCAATTAATAATTTCCCAATCATTTCAAATCTGTAAAATTATACTTCAATACATAATATTATAATACATAAACAATTGAGGCCACATATCGCTGAAGCTAATGAATACTATGACCTTACATATTATATTATTATTTATATTGCACTATATTGCATATTATTAACGAAAACATTATTACAACGCTGATTGAAAAATGTATGTTTAATATTTGCAATATAACCAGTGCCGGATTAATGTATATACCTACCAAGCAATGCCTTAATTTTAAATCATATATAGGGCGCTGTCTATCGTCTATGACGTCCAGTACAAGTACCAAAAACACGAAATTTACGTTCCCTAGTAATAATTCTGATTAGAAGAAATAATAATAATACTTTAAATAAAAATATACATATAGTAATATAGTATATCTGATATAATAGTATTTTCAATATTATGCCATTCTTAGAATAACTAATTTATAAAAATAAACATAAGCAGAGATAGCAAATCAAGGAAATAATAAATTTAACATTACTTTAATTGATACTTAATATTACAATAGTTACAATAAATTGTAATTTTTAATTATAACACAAATATGAACCATATTATATCTGCTCCATAAATCACTATTCCCCCCAAAATGTGGGTAATTATCAACAATAATATTATTGAAAATAGATTTATGTTAATCAAAATCGATCTAATAGTTATTCATTATTTAATTGTAATTGATATATTATATTTTTATGGCTTTTCAAGCATTGTGCATCTATTTTCGTATAGGAATATATATTCTTATATAATTTTTAATTTAACTAAATCATATTAAAAAAAATTAATTTTGCAAACAAGTTGTATGGGAAGTTTTTTATAAGTATATTAGGATAAAATATCCTTATTACTTGTTGATAAACAAATATGTTTTTTTAAGGGTGTTATGTCATACGAGCCTAGGGGCGCCAATAATCTCTTATTTCCGGCACTGAATATAATGTGTGTTCGATTCAAAAATAAAATAAAAACATAAATATTGAAATATTGTAGTAAATAACTGTATACAAGGTATACTTTTGTTTACAGGTTGAGTAACAGGCGACTATTACACAATAGAAGCATAATTAATTTATAAATAAAAACATTACCACAGGAAAATGTTGTTATTTAATGTCTTATTTAAAAGTTAAATAATATTTTCATTATTTGGTGTACAAAAACATAAAATATTATTGCCATATGTACATGTTGTAGGGCCACAATTTTTTAAATATTTAATTTATCATTAATTAAGTACACACGGTTCCTTTATGATTTATTTAATAAATAATATAAATCAAACTACAAAATACACTGTAATGTACGTTTATCAAAGTAATATACCTACACTCTAACGTTGGTAGGTACTTGGTAATAAATATTAAATAAATATAGATTACTCGTTATTTATTCAAAAATTAACGTATATAACCACTGTAACCTATAAACCTATAATATTCACATATACCTATGTATATTGTATTATGTATAGAAAATCAAAAAGTACAGAATATATACCTCGTACGTCAATCAGCATCCGCGAACCAAATCGTTCGTCATAATCACACGAACAGATGAAGGACGTGAAAAATATAAAACGTATCTATGAACACTTAAAAATGAAGAAAAACATTATGGTATAGGCACCCGCCGTAAAATACTCAAAAACATGACTGAATTAAAGTTTCTGTTTATAGAGCGCAACTATACAGAGAAAGATTACCGAGCCTAACCGAACAGAATAAGGACATCATGCTTAAGTCGCTGTAACTAGGCTTTCATCATTCACAATCGTTTTAATATGTAGTAAAAAAAGGTCACTAACGTCTAACTACCTAAAATAACAGTAGTTTTTAATGAATTTGGCACATTCAATTCTGGTAAAAAGACTCATGGGGCCACTGTTCAACCAATATTATTATCAGATATTATATTCACGCTTAAATTTACAATACTGCGTACTAACAGCAGATATTGAAAAGATATGTAGCTGATCAAGATTGAACCCGGTGACTGCAATTTGTTCCTTTTTCAAAAGTGGTGTCGTTTACCATCACTATACTAGTGTATTATCTGTAAATTGGCGGTGAACCACTAACCGCTGTCAGAAAATATGGACACTCGAGTTTCTACGCTTAAAAGAATTATACATACCCGTTATGTGCGATTTAGTTTAAAGTGACTAAACTTTAAATTTTAAATGCTTTGTGTCTTGTATAATACCTATATACCTATAGTGAATAGACGAGTACGTTGTATTTGTTTAAGAATTTAATAGTTTGTATAATTATATTATTTAGGGCATTTTAAAAATGTCCTTTTTTTCATTTCGTTGTGTCGGCAAAAGAATTACGTCATCATGTCCGTAAGTAATTAAGTGTGACCTTTTTTGTCTTTGTTGTGTTCGCGTGAAAAATTAGAAAGGGTGTTGGCGCGAATGGGGTGGCCTGCATACCAGTTTATGTATGTATTCCGGTGTGCTGTAGTACCTATGTGTGTGTGCGTGTACTAAATAACGTTAAACAGCAATAAGTTTCACCCCTTTGCGTCGCCGACGGACTCTGCTGCGCAGTTTAAATTGAAAACAACAATAAAAATAACAGAAAATTCGACACGCACCCAAACTGACCGAAAACTATACGCGTTACACGTTTTCGTGTATTACACTCACGCCTTTTACGCGCACACTGGGCATATATATATATATATATATATATATATATTATATTATATTCACAACGAGCACTGATAACTTCACGAAGAGCAAAGTCTTTATGATATATCGTATCGTATATATACCTACGTGTACGGCGCGGGCGAGCATTGTGATTTTTTTAACGTGCGGTTGCGGCGGCGGAGAATGACCAAATTTAACCTTTTCGAAACTATGCCTCTTAAATATTATACTATTGTGATGGGCTCTAGTCTTCTACGAATAATATCTACTCGTTTCCACTCTCTGCGGTGGGCTAATCGATTTTTGTTTTTTTGTTTTTAAAGGTTCTCCACACGAAATATAAAATGGCGTTCCGTAAGACCATACCGGCCAATCGTTGTCGCGGTCGTTTGTTTTTATTATTATTCATATACCTACGTTAAAACTATTTAGTATTCTATTACGCGCGCGCGAGCGCACACACACACACACACACACACACACACACACACACACACACACACACACACACACACACACACACACTGAACCCCCGAGTCTTCGGAGGATGTGCTATAAAACCGGTCATCGTCGTCGTAATAATATTATAATATTATATCCCATACAATACACACGGTCATATGTGTTCGGTTACGTCTCTCTGTGCTGCGCGCAATAATTTTACCCCCCGATGACACACACACACACACACGATTCGACGTGAAGTATAATGCTTTCGGTACAATAATAATAATAATAATAAAGGTGTAGATACCAAATGTGGCTATGTATACACATTACACACTCGGTTATAGTATGCATATTATTTATGTTTATTTATATATATAGGTATATGCATTTTTAGACATTAAAAATATTTAAAACCTCGACAAGTTCGTGTAAAACGATTCCCGATGAAACGGCTGTCAATACATTTGAAGTATTATCCGTGTAATAAAACAACTCGCGCGCATTAAACATTCACACACAAGTGCCCAGATACACGGAATATATGTATCGGATGTGTGTAATTTTCACATAATATATTTTACGCGCGACTATTAAAATTTATACAAATCTGAGAACGTATAATATGATAATAATAATAAAAAAAAAACAGGTTCATTTTTACGTGTATGAAACTGATGTTAAGGCAATACAATTGATGGTTATAAATAGTTTATTTTGTTTTATTTTTCATAACGAAAAAACATTCGTACACTAGGCGTATTTTCATCACCTTATAGGTATAGACTCGAACCCGTGGCGTATAGGACCATACTAACCGCTTCGATGAACTAACCGGAGATAACTCTGCTGATTAACTATGAAGTCATGATAAATAGAGGTAATATTTGCGTATGCTGACATAAATTGAGAGCATTCTCAATATCTATCACTGCAGAGTGCCATATTTTACGAACACTACATTTCTCCCCTGGCACTTGATTAAATCTATAGCGTAGGGAAGAGCGGGGTAAGTTGTTACAATTTGTATATTTTTAATTTTTATAATTTTAGATTCTGAACGGAGTGATGAATGTATTGATTTTACAATGATGTATGTGTTTTTTTTTTTTTGTGTCTGTCTACAGCATAACTAGTCGAAATAATGCTTCAATTTCAAACTTTGGGGGTGGTTTCCGATGGGAAAGTGGATATCCTTGGTGCATTATAGAGGTGAAAAGTAAACATTTTCCAACAGTTTTCAAAAAAATCGAATTTTTTATTTTGCTAAAACTCAAAAACTAATCGATGTAAATACTTGAAATTTTCACCAAATGTTTATATTAGCGTTTTCCATACACAGTTAAATTTTCACCAAATGTTTATATTAGCGTTTTCCATACACAGTTAAATTTTCAAAGAATTTGGTTTTTTTTTTGAGTTATTTATAGACAATCGAAATTTTTATTTTTTTTAGTATTTTTTTTTAAAATAACGATAACATTTTTTTGGCCGGCCAGAAAATCTTGAAAATTTAATACAAGGTTTCTTATAAGTTTTTCTTAAAGTGATAAAAAAAAAATCCGAAATCGTTGGTCACAATTTTTTTTTATAAGTGCTTAAAGTTCGAATTTATACGAAATATGTCAAAATTGCGAAAATTTACAAGTAATTTTGTGGTTGAAAAATCGTAAAATTTTCTTTTAAAACTAAGTTTTGAAAATTTAGTACAAGGTTCTCCATACATTTTTCTTCAAATATCTGTAAAAAAAACTCTACCAGATTAAGACAAAAATTTTTATGAGTGTTTGAAATTTAAATTTTTACAAAACCGCATTAAATAATGGTTTAGCCTCAAACGGTTTTTGATATTTGTTGTTATTCAAACAGTATAAGTCGTAAATACTTGAACATTTTAACAGTTATTGAGATTGCCATTTTCTTTAAGTGATTTGATTTTCAAAATATTTTGACTTTTTTTTGAGCTATTTATAGACATTTGAAATAATCAATTTTTTTTAATTTTTTTTTTTTATAAATGTTGATAAAAAAAATTTAGCTGGGACAAATTACTTGAAAATTTAATTGAAGGGTCCCCATAACTTGTTCTAACTCTCATTCAAAAATTATAAAAATACATAGGCACAATTTTTTTTTATTAGCATTTGAAGTTCAAATATTGACAAAAATTCGTCAAAATAGTGAATATTTTTAACTATTTGTTAGTTAAAAATTTATAAATATTTTACTATCAAAAGCTAAGAATTGAAAATTTAATACTATGCTTTCCATAAGTTAAGCTTAAAATAATTATGAAAAAGTTTGAGGTTTATTCAATTTAAAAAATTTTACGAGTGTTTAAAGTTTTAATTTTAATTTGAAATCAAAAATACACGTGTAAAATAACGTTTTACTATTAAATATTTTCGATTTTTGTTATTTTTAAAAAATTACTTGAAGTAAGATCTTGAAACTTTTATACTTAAATGTTTGAATTTGTTTCAAAATATAATATATGATAATATTTAATTATAATATATCCTAGACTGACAAATCATCTCCGTTCAGAATCGTTTTTCGTACCTATACAATGATACCTATCATTGCATTCAAATTTAACCTGCCCTAGTCTGAGGTCCACCCCACCCCCTAATGTAAAGCAGAGCGATACTCACTTACCAGCTTTTTTTATATGGTTTTAATTCAAAAACTAATCACTTAACATTTTCACCAAATATTAATTATGTTAGTGTTCTCTATACACTGTTAAATTTTCAAAGTATTTTGACTTTTTTTTATTGCAAGGTTTAATAAGCACAGTCTTGTGTAAGTATAACAATTAAAATGATATTAATATTATTAAAACTAATAATTAAATATTTTTTTATAGAATATGATAACAAAATATAACTTTTTAAACTTTTTGAAAACAAATTACAGTCCTATGTTTTATTTATTAAACAGTCTTATATAAATATTAGGTGATTTTTAAATTGCATAGTATTATTATTATAACATTCTTGTATATTACAATTAAAATGTTATTAAAAATATTAAAACTAACAATTTAATATTCTTGTATAGAATATGATAACAAAAAATAACTTTTTAAACTTTTTTAAAACAAATTATAGTCCTATGTTTTACTTATTAAACAGTCTTATACATTACTTAATATACTAATGGATTAGGTACTCGTGAATCATCTTCAATATCTTCATCAAGGTCTGATGAACAGTTCTTACAATTATAGAATAATAAACCTCCAGCTCCAGCGCATTTGTCATGAGCCGTCTTCTTACAAGAACAACACTTAACCCAGTCTTCTCCTTTGCGGCTTTTGGAATATGCTGAAAAATATACGGAAAAAACTGTATGGTTATCAATACCATTTAAATGGTTATACTAACCAAATTCAATGGTAGGTATAGGGACTACCGTTTAACATAGTTCAGAGTACCAAACCTATTTGGTTGTCGTAATTCAGTTGATGTGACCAAATAATTAGGTTGGAATTTAACCAATCAACATGGTTCCGTCAACCATAAACACGGTTATCCCAACCTAAATTGTTTTGTAAATATATAGCAATACATAGTATCATCAACAATATTATAAGGTTATGGTAACAAATATCATTATTTGTAGTAACCATAATGGAATGGTTGTATAGCAACTAGGAGATTGGATTTAGGAAGGAATTATATATAATATATTTATTATATATGTATAATGTATATATTATATCATGAAATAAATAAAATATCTTTAAGTAGGTAATACATTTTATTACAAATAAACAATTTACAATATAATATAGGTAATACAATATTATTATCTACCTATTATTTACACATTTTTAATACAATATAATTATCTGTAAAAAACATTATATTATACATTATACATTACAATTATGTATAATACAAGTATAATATATGTGGTAATGTTTTAAAAATTACAAGATACATAAGTACAACCATCAGACATTGTGCTACAAACACATGGACTTTGTTCTATAAGTAGACTATCAAATGAAATACATAATAGTTCATCACTATTTTTTATTTCATATGCTTGTAGATGTTCATTAAACCCTATAGTATTTATAAGCTGACCAATTAAAAATGGTATGTCACATTGGAACTTAAAGAAAATATATTTTAGTATGACAAATATGGGCATATCCTTAGTATCAATTATAATAATCATTCTCTGCTTGGTTGTATAACGAGTACCTTTCACCTGAACCCAAGCAACAAAACTCATAGAATTTAAATTTAAAGTCTGATTAAATATATTATTTTCTATTTTTTCTATCTCATTTCTGGAGATATCTATTACTTTTCCTATTTTTGATGCTTCAAAAGACAAAGATAGTGTATTAGTTTTAGATAATAATCGATATGCAAGTCTTAGTTGGTGTTTTACACTCAAAGTATAGCAAATATTTTTTCTGCTTGTAATTTATTGAATGAGCTGTTAGTTTGGACTCTCTATGTTTAGACTCATATCTCATTGACCATAAATGAGATACAGGTCCTACTTTACTCATTATTGGTGGATAATGTAATAAGTGGTAATACTTTGGTTTTAAGTTAGTAGGAAACAATTTCAAATACAAATCATGGTGTTCAGTAATAAGTGTTTTTAATAATAAATCATGTCCTGGTTGAATTGATTTTAATGTTACAACCTGTATAATTTGTCGAAGTAATACATACAACTGCCAAAATTCTGAATTAATGGGAACAAGGTCACCAATTATAACACCTAAGTGTCTGCTAAAACATAACATTTCACTAGCTGCAGTTATTTTTAATTTTTTTTTATTTCTTATTACATCTATTGATATTGACTGAGGTTTGTTTTGGACTTCTAAAGGACCATAGTTAAAATACTGTAAACGATTATTCAATGTATCCAATGTAAAGTATTTTAAATTAATTATAAATTCAAATAATATACCAGATAAATCATAAGAACAAACCCCCTCCAAAATGTCATGCATTAGGTCAACATGAGTAATTGTGAACTGCATCAAAACCATCAATTTGGTTCCATACACACAATTCGTTCATTTTTTTTCTTATGTATAAAAAATAAAATTGTGACTTCAAACATAGTATAACAAAATAATTACAACTTTTCACAAATTAACAAATTAAAAATATTTACACAAATAGGTTTATAGGAATTTCCTTTTCTATTAGGTGTTATTCATTGAAAATAAATATATTTAATTAAGGAAGTTTTTAAAACAATTAATAGTTTTAAATTATAAATAACATTGAGACTTCTAACATTAAAAATATAACAAAATATCCTACTATTACTGTCCGTACACAAATTCTTGACACTTATAATAAGTATAGGTAATCATCAAACAGCAAAGTGAGAAATGCATTAAATATATTAAATTTACATCCTAAACGAATATATTTCGTTGTTTTAATTATTTAGAATACCGATTTGCATTTTACCAAACCATTGAAACCAAAATAACAAAACTTGCTCCTCGCTAAAGACACGGAATTAGAAATCAAAATATGTTCCATATTAATGATACTTTTAAAAAGCGATGTTCACTCATACGGAGGCCCTCCAGCAGCTAGTATTTTAATAAACAGAAATGTGTGTGTATATTATTATTATACACGTTTTATATTAGAATATAATATACGGCAGCTATATTACAGCCGTCACTTTGACCGTGTTTTCGGTCGGAAAAACACCTTTTTTTGAGGTTCGTAAGACTTTTTCGGTTGAGTGGTCTTTCGAATAAAACGAAAACAAACACAATCGTACGTCTATTACACACGTCGGTTTTTGGGCTGTCGCCTCGAAAATCTCATATAATAATGACAATACGTAAAAGTAATAGTACGCCGGGTATCGGTATAATATGATGTAATACCGCCCTATACGATCGAACGCGAGAGACTGCTGCAGGTAAGGAAATAATCTTCGCTGTGGTCGTGACGCATATTATAACGCGCGCGCCTGACAAATTAATAACGAATACATTTACATAAATCGGAATAAGTTAAAAGAGTGAAAGAGAGAGGAGGAGAAAGAAAAAATAATAATAAAAAACATTAACTTATTCGAAGTAATCATCCGTCATTCGTATATTTAACATTATTGTGTACTTATGTGTGCACATAATATATGAATATGTACCTTGTATTAGAATACTTGTGTAGTCGTGTGCGTATAATATATATGTGGAAACGAACACTGATGACACAAACTATGTAATTCAGTGCAAAATTTAATCATGTTTAGTAAAATACATTTAAACCTTAGAGTAATCATGACTGACTTGACTCAGAAAATGGCCCCACAAAAATATCACACAACTATATAGCTATACTTCTTGACAAAAGAAACCACCCCCCCCCCCTATATTTGGATTGCATTAATCAAATATATAATGTAAACTAAGCAAACAAAATAACTTAAAATATATCTGCAGTAACATATATTTTCTCTTTACAATCGTTTAGTACATATACCTACCTATAATAATAATACCTCCATGATCGTCGGTCTCGTTTAGCCATCCATTGATTTTGTTTACAGGGTGTAATATGCATTATGTATACCGCGCGTTTATTGTAATTGGCAGTGTGCGTGTGTTTGCCGCATAATATATATAATTTAATATGATGAGCATAAGCGGAAATTGACTCAGAATGAACAGCGAGGGCGCTCGACAAGGTTATTCCCCTCGTATCTAAATAATGATCATACATATTATCATCATGCATTAATGTAATTCGGCACAAGCCTGCAGCAGCAGTGTAGGTTATTTATATATATACACTATATGTATGCACTCCCCTATATTATATTATTATACCACTACGGCATTATTAAATTAGTCACAAGTCACGACCAACATTCGCGGACGATTGACATAATAATATTACTTTATAAAAGACACTTTTTATCAAACAAACATAATAACAGAAAAAAAAATTAAGAAAAAAGTATAAGCGATTAGTGAACTTATTATAGCCACTCGTAATCAGGAGCGAACTGGGGTAAAAAAACCACTTGGCTTTAGGCCTAAAGTGGCTACATCGATATATATACAAGGTGATTCTTTTAAATGGGTACACTAATTATTTCGAAAAGTATTCATGTTTTTAAAAATATTTTTTTACATAGTTCAAAATTGTTAAAAAAGCAACGCTTTTATTAAAAAATTATATTTTTAAATATTTTTTATAATTATAATTTTTTAAGTTTTTTACTTTTTTGAATGACAACATAGATTTTTAATTTTATATTCCAAACCAGAATAATTTTCTGAGTATTTTGAAACAAAAAATTCGAATTTAGGGTGAGTAGTTTATGAGTTATACTTATTTAAAGTATTGACAAGCGGAGTAGTGGACAAACATTTTGCGGGGTAACCCCATACCACTCCACTCTGCTTGTCTAAACTTTAAATACGTATAACTCATAAACTACTAGCCCTAAATTCAATTTTTATGTATCAAAATACCCAAAAAATTATTTTGCTTTGGAATATGAAATTAAAATTCTATGTTGTCATTCAAAAAAGTAAAAAACTTAAAAAATTATAATGATAAAAAATATTTAAAAATCTAATTTTTTAATAAAAACGTTGCTTTTTTAACAATTTTGAACTATGTAAAAAAATATTTTCAAAAACATGAATACTTTTCGAGATAATTAGTGTACCCACTTAAAAGAATCACTCTGTATATATATATATATATATATAAACCTTATATAATTATTGGATTCGTGAAGGGCAATCAAATTAAGTATAAAAGATAAATGTTTATGGTTTTAAATGTCTCGAATAAGCGACGTACCACAACAGTACGTTATCATCGATGTTCTTGAGCATTATAAACAAAATATTTTTCATGAAAAGCTCAGCATACACAGTGACCACATGACGAAAAAAATACAATACACAATATACGCGCAAAACTAAGGATTTTGTTCTGATTCGTAAAAAATCAACTTAGTATAAAATTTATATATAGGTAGAAATCCAAATTTTTAACATAACTTTCGTTTCATAATATAAGTGCACATTAAGAAAGGGTTTTGGAAGATTCGCATTTTAAAGATAAACTCAAACAGGAATTTGTTGGTTCACAAAAAAAAACAATTATAATTTTTTTCATACATAAAGTTACCATTGGTTAGGTTGGTAACTTTTCTAAAAATAAAATTCTGTTAATTTCATTATTTTGAAATTGTCATCACTGAATACTTATACATTTTTATTTTTCAAATATTTCTCGATGTCTATTATTTAAATTTGAACTATACGTTTTTACACATATATGTATATATCACACTGTATTTTCTTAACACATCGACTAATTGAAATATACTAGCAACTTAGAGAATAAACCATGCTATTCACTCTGGAATGGAATGGTTCACAAACATTAGTTGTATGCATTATAGAATTAGAAATTCAGCCCAAATAAATGGCGGAAACAAATTGATAGCCATCATCACGTAAGTTTCTAAGAAATGGTCACAAAATTCATGTATAAGTGCATGATAAATAAACTTAAGGGTATACGAGATGCAATTCGGATTTCGGAGCCTTAATTTTTTTCCTCCTTATCTGTCTTTCACAACGATTTTGCTGGATACTTGTAAATTATTTTATTATCACTTCTATATAATGTTTAGTATACTAATAGTGAGTACTTCTGAAATTTAAACAAATATTGAATAATAATTATAAGAATTATAAACCAGAGCTCATAAGTTGGTACATTTACATATCAATAGTATTTGGTTGTTTTTTTGTAAGTATATATTTGAGTAATAATTTTAAAAGCCCATTAGAATAATATGACGTTTATATGGACTACAATTTATAGTTGTGGCCACATCTCAATTAGGTATACTGCAGGCCTTGGTCATAATATAATGAAATCAAACAATACAAATTAAAAATGTTTTCATCAACTCACTATATAATAATATAAAAGTAAATTATTTCTGAAGAAATGTAAATACTTGCGGTTGTATTTTTTGTAGTAAAGCTCTTACCAAATCAGTCTAGAAGTTTTAGTGGCAGACCGAACTGATCTACGGCAATTATTGGTATGAAATGTATGTGAAGGCTTTCCACAACATGATGATCTACTTTGGACTTTGGTGTATTCCGCACAGCTTTTATTTATTCAAGTGATACCTATAAGTAAAATAACATGGTTCACTTGTACCATTTTTTGTTATTTATATTTTTACTTATATATAGTGCTCACATAAAACATAATTATAATTTATTAAATATAGTTTTAAAATTCGACTTTTACACGTCACGTCGTGACTTATTACATATATTATTACATATTTTAACGTTATAACAATGTTAATAGATAATGCTAAGATATAATAATTAAAATGTCGCGTTGTAGCTTGACCATCTAGTATACATATATATACCTATACCCATCTATACCTATTACATTTTCTTGGCTTATTAATACTTTTAACATTAAATTATTATTTTATTACGAAGAGAAACAATAAAACATACTTATAGGTATACTAAATAATTGATTTATCAATTTTTATCGTCCGGTTTTTCTTCATCTTATCGTTCGCCTATATCGATTACTATGCTTATTAGTCATTACGTTTTATTTTTCGAATACCATACGCTTAAAACACCTATATAGGTGTATATTACCTACATGTATTATGTGACGTGTATTCAAATATATTTTTTTTTATACTTGTTTAAAATATAATATTTTTGAAGAAATAGCAATTTAAATTTTTAATTCTTTTTCTGCCCATCACTAGAAGTGCCTATAACTTGTAAGCTTGTACACGCACACACATACATGCTATAATATATTCACTCATAATTAGCCATATAAGAGTTGTTGATGAATACATAATGTTTAATAATTACACTGTCAAAGTCTTTGCACCGTCGTAGAACTTACATAACATGTATGTATATATATAATATAATGTAACGGGTACGATATGAGATTGAAATGTGAGATATAAAATATATGATCACGAACGTGTGCGTATACCTATATAAGTTAGGTTATATATATATGTATATTATATTTTATCGTGTATATATGCATAATACACAAGTGTACTGTGTATACGGTGTGAGAAAATAATGTTATTGCTCGTTAAAAAAAGATAAACAAAAAATAAAAATGGTATTTTATTTATGAATTTTTTAAATGATTTTTCGCCCGAGGTGGTTGCGTCACGCACATCATGCGTCTCCGAAATGTATTATAAATACCGTGCATACCGGGAATAATAATAAAGTGTACGTATATAACCGTCGCGCGGCAATGCGTATTTATGGATTTCGACGAGTTTATTAAAACGGCTCGGCGGTCGTGTTTCTACACGAATATAATATTATAATAGGTATATAATGTTGCGTATGTAACACCACTATGTTTATACGACTCGAGCAACAGGGCGAAAAAAATTACTCAATTAATGTACCGATACAACAACGTTTTACCCGCATGAATATAATAATATTATATAGGTAGGTGTAGGTATTATAGACACAATTACGTGTTCGGTGTAATTATAAAGTGTGTAATGTAATGGGTTAGGTAGGCAGTATAGTTCTCCTCGTTACGATACGATTCTAAATAATAATAATATAATACCTAGTATACTGTGTATTATTGTGAGCCGAATGTATTGTGCGGGTATAAGTATATACCTATGTACCGTGCGTCTGTTTTGTAGGTACAGCTAGAGATCTGGACGTGTTGTGTTACGTTTATGTTTCAATTGATTTTTTGCTTTATCGATATAACTACGGTTGCAGCCCACTTTAATAAACCAGTGTTAACCATATTATATTATATACATATTACATACATATTATACGTGATATGGATAATATGCGTGAATCAAATTGGAATAATATAATACCGTGTTGGCGTCGTGCATACCTAATTAAATTGTTAGGTACTAAGCACCTATTATTATTACATTATCTTTTTTTATATTAATCATTGTATAAAAATGTCTAACTATAAATAAATATGTGTAGGTATAGGTATAAATAATTACATTTTTTTTTTTAATTTGTAAATTTTCGTTAAAAAATTATTTTTAAATATTTCATAGTATTACTTATTTATATATATATATATATTATAGATATTATGTACTACAATTATAGTTAGGCAGTTATTAAAATTATAGTAATAAATAATTAGCACCTAAGTATTTATATCATAGAAACGTACTAATTAATTATCGGTGTTATCACGATAACATATTATTATATCATACATCATATTTTATCCTATAATTTATCGCTGCACATGAATTGCGTCCCGGTGATATTTAACGACTCGGTACACGAATTGCGTCCCAATATAAACACATTATTTTCTTTCCATTTTACGAGACTTAGGACTGTAAATTGAAGATTATGACGTTCACCAGGTTAAAAATATAGATTTTTGTCGTTGTAATGCAATTAGAAGTAAGTAAAATGAAAATGTGCAGATATAAATTATAGGAGTGTAATATGAAAATTAAAATAAAAACTAATAAAAAAGTTATATAGGTATATATAAAATAAAAAATTAAGAAACTGGTAAAAACTTAACCTTTTTTGTGTTCTTGATTCAAACCAGTAAAAAAATACCAGTGGTATATAATTATTATTTTTCAAGCCATGGATTGTATCCCACAATGGTTTATAAATGTATTTTTATTTGTATAATGCTGTTTCATGATAATTTATTTCTGTGTAAATAGACTTGTGTATTATGAATATAAAGTATAATAACTATATTAAAGTTACCCAAGTATAATACTAATACATTTTTAAAAGCTATTTAAACTGATTCCTAGATTTTTAAATATTTATATATATTAAAATGTTAAATTCATAAGATTATCATAAAATGTTTAAGTATAGATAATATTTTTTAATGTAATAAAATACAATATTAATTCATTAAGGATATCGTTTTCTTGGCCATTCTTTTTTTCCTCCATCTCTATCTTTTGCTCCAGAAAACCAACAACTAAGTATTATACTAGAAAATTATTTCTCCCTTACTTAAGGGTATTTGCTAACAAGTATTTCTAAAATAATAAAATGAGTTGTTTATTAAAAATAAAACTAATGCGAATTAGAAAAAATTATAACTGAAGCAATAATGCAACTTTATTGTTTCTTTAAAAAAGAGGAGATACGAAATTTTTGCCACGACTTGTTCAAGTAAATTTTGTAGCATACTCATCATTACTCATTAGTAAATAACTTTGATAGAGTTATTTTTATATAATCTTTAGGATCACACCCTCCATGGATTTATAAATAAAATACACATATCTAATATTGATACTTTACAAAGTCTAAATTATTAAAAATCTAACCTATAACTTATCTAGTAAGTACTTATGTATGTGTTTGTCTCGGGAAAGTTAAATTTTTTTACCATTATTGATTTTCCTGTCAAATACCCAAATGCCCACTATACATTGTATGAATTTCTTTAATCATTATATCTTAGGGATATAACTGTTGATAAATTTTTACCACCCTTCTGATATTGATTACCATAAAACATTTCTAAAGTGTATATATAACATTATATATAAATTAAGTTTTACAGACTCTGCAGAAGTAAAAATATACCCACAAAGTTTTTTATTAAATTAACATCAGCATTTAGTTGATCATCAAAATCTTAAAATCTCTGTAGAGTAGTTTTTGGTAAATCAATAAGTGGGTTTTTAAGTATTTTATCAATATTAGAAGAATTATTTGTAGTTGCAAATAATGTTTTATTTATTTTACATTCTTCTGAAGTGCATATATATATATAATAATAAGGATGACATATCTATATTTGACAATGTATTTATTTTTAAAATAAAAAAAGCGGGTAAGTGAGTATCGCTCTGCTGTACATTAGGGGGTGGGATGGACCTCGGACTAGGGAAGGTTAAATTTGAATGCAATGATAGGTATCATTGTATACGAAAAACGATTCTGAACGGAGATGATTTGTCAGTCTAGGATATATAATACTTAAATATTGTAATATATTCTACTTTGAAACTAATTCAAACATTTAAGTAAAAGTTTCAAGATCTTACGTTTAGTAATTTTTTAAAAATAACAAAAATCGAAAATTATTTATTAGTAAAAAGTTATTTTACACGTGTATTTTTAATTTCAAATTAAAATTAAAACTTTAAACACTCGTAAAATTTTTTAAATTTAATGAACATCAAACTTTTTTATAATTATTCTAAGCTTAACTTATGGACAGCATAGTATTAAATTTTCAATTCTTAGCTTTTGATAGAAAAATATTTATAAATTTTTAACTACCAAATAGTGAAAAATATTCATGATTTTGACGAATTTTTGTCAATATTTGAACTTCAAATGCTAATAAAAAAAAATTGTGCCTATGTATTTTTATAATTTTTGAATGAGAGTTAGACCAAGTTATGTAGACCCTTCAATTAAATTTTCAAGTAATTTGTCCCAGCTAAATTTTTTTTATCAACATTTATAAAAAAAAAATAAAAAAAAATTGAAAATTTCAATTGTCTATAAATAGCTCAAAAAAAGTCAAAATATTTTGAAAATCAAATCACATAAAGAAAATGGCAATCTAAATAACTGGTAAAATGTTCAAGTATTTACGACTTATACTATTTGAATAACAACAAATATTAAAAATCATTCGAGGCTAAACCGTTATTTAACGCGGTTTTGTAAAAATTTAAATTTCAATCACTCATAAAAATTTTTTGTTTTAGTCCGGTAGAGTTTTTTTTGCAGATAGTTGAAGAAAATTTTATGGAGAACCTTGTACCAAATTTTCAAATCTTAGTTATAAAAGAAAAAATTTTTACGATTTTTTAACCACAAAATTACTTGCCAATTTTCGCAATTTTGACATATTTCGTATAAATTCGAACTTTAAGCACTCATAAAAAAAAATTGTGTCTAACGATTTCGGATTTTTTTTTATAACTTTAAGAACAACTTATAAGAAACCTTGTATTAAATTTTCAAGATTTTCTGGCCGGCCAAAAAATTTTTATCGTTATTTTAAAAAAAAATACTTAAAAAAATTGAAAATTTCAACTGTCTATAAATAGCTCAAAAAAAGTCAAAATTCTTTGAAAATTTAACTGTGTATGGAGAACGCTAATTTAAACACTTGATGAAAATTTCAAGTGAATACATCGATTAGTTTTTGAGTTATAGCAAAATAAATAATTCGATTTTGTCGAAAACTGGTTTTGCGTAAAAATTCCCGTTTTTCTGTCATTTTTTTTTTGTTTTTCTCGATTTTTTTGAAAACTGTTGGAAAATGTTTACTTTTCACCTCTATAATGCACCAAGGATATCCACTTTGCCATCGGAAACCACCCCCAAAGTTTGAAATCGAAGCATTATTTCGACTAGTTATGCTGTACACAGACACAAAAAAAAACAAAAAAAAAAAAAAAAAAAAAAAAAAAAAACACACATCATTGTAAAATCAATACATTCATCACTCCGTTCAGAATCTAATAATAATCATAGAACTAGAAATAACACATAGCTGATATAAGGTAAATTCTGGTTCAATATGTGTTAAAATATGTGTTTTACATAATTAATAAATTAATTTAAAATACCTATGTATAGTACCTTATTTAATTAGTTATTTTACTTCTTATAATAAACAATAAAATTATCTAATTTGTATTTAACATTAAATGAAAATATTTTGAATATAGTATAGATAAAACAATATGTAAAGATAAAATATAAGCCTTTTGCTATTTTTGAAAATTGGAGCTTATTGGTTTTTTTTTGCACTTTCAGATTTGAGTAATTCATGCGCACTGTAAAATGGATTGTGGTAACAATGTTTCAGCAATGTTTTATTGGAACATATAACATCGCTATGCGGGTTTCATAGATGTAAAAGAAACATTGATGCAACACTTATTAATACATCATTCAAGAAATAACATAATCACATCGTTTGAAGCACATATAATAGTAGGTATATACATTATTTCACTGAAATTTAAATCCAATGTGGCCAAGTAATGTGTATGGACTATCAAAAATTAAATGCATATAGGTATGATATGTTACTGTTACGTTGTTATACATCATTTTACTATTGAAATTAACATATTCTATAAATGTGTTTAAGAATATAAGTATACTATACTATACCTACCACACAATGTTGTGTTGTTCTATTGTAACAATATATTATTATATACCAGCTTTTAATAAAATATTTTTTTTTTTATAGAGGTATTCAACATTGTATTAAGACAATATTTTTTTAAGGTAAATACATTTTTTATTTATTGGATTGAATCACATATGGGTCTCGTCCACTATTAAATTAATATTATGAATATATTTTACAGGACTACAGATGACTTTTATTTAATCAGTAAATCAGTAAACATAAATTAAAATACACGTTTAACAAAAAATATAATATTATATTACATTGATAAATATAGATAAATACATAAAAAAAAACAATAAGAAATTAATAAATGCTTATACTTCTATACTTATAACTTTGTAGTGAAAAAAAACTAAATCTTTAATTTTAAGATATGTGGGGAGAAAGCGAGGTATAATCCCGTACCTACAAGAAGCAAAACTGTATAAGTATGGGTAGCGAACGGATTTTATTGTAAATACATATTTTTATTGGAATGAGATATTTTAAATCTGATAAAAAAATGTGTGCGATTTAGATCATTCTAATTAAAATAAGCCCAAATTTATTTTACATATTTAGGTGTAAATAATACATATATTTTTACCCTAGCTATTTGGTAAATATATACATTTTTTGACAAAATAATTTTGTACATAATTTAGCAATTTTTGATTTTTTCATTTAAAATCGACGACGTTATTATAACATCATCATCTGCTTCATCTAAAACAACAATATATGTAATTTTTGACAGAAATATTTGAATAGGAAAAATTCAACAAGGATCTCTGGAAATTGAATACATCACTCTTTCTGATTTAGTGAATACGAATTATGCCCCTATCACATATCTGTTATTGATGTGAAACGGTCTTTTAGCCAATACAAAAGTATTCTCCGACCAAACTGTCGTAATTTTTTATTTGCAAACCTACAACTATATTCTGTTTCTTATTGCTTTGTTTCGGAATAATAATCATAATAATTTTATATAGTGTAATTTTTGTGAGTACCTACATCGTTTGATATTTTATTGATATCAGAAAAACTATTTGTTATTGCAAATAATAATTATATAATATAATATTTTATATTCTATTCTTTAATATTCCATATTCATAATGCTTCTTCATAACGATTCTTGCCATTATTCTAGGTTAGATTTAGGTACACACTGATAAAGCCTCATCTTAAATTTATAGTATAAAATGAACCAATAATATATAATTTTATATATTTATGAGTTTTTTTTTATTTATTTATGAATTATAACATTAAAATGTACTTTTAAGTAAAAATATTAAAAATTATAGTAATAATAATATATAATTCTCATTTTAGAACTTAAATATCTATTTGAAATATATAATATATTGGAGTACGAACCACGAGGATACTGTTTTTGAATTTTTTTTTTTTTTTTATTAAATTTTCTTTATATGTACAATAAATCGTATAAATAAAGAAATATATCTACTCCTTTAAGCCTAAGCTTGTGATGGAGTAGAGAGTTAACAAATGTAATAATACCTATTAATTTAAAATGCAACTTAGAATAAAACAAAAATATTTGAATAGGTACATCCTTTCGCAAAAAGAAAAACATATCTCAATAAATATATGAAATAAAATTAAATATAAAATTAAATTAAATATAAAATAAGAATATAAAATCAGTCACATTAGACTAACCAGATAAAGTTTACAATACAATACAATACAATATAATATATAAGAGAAACAAAACAACATCATAAAATATATAAGAGAGAAACGTGGCAAGATTCAAATTATTCGTTATTTAAAAACTCATGGTGAATATTAATAATACAATAAATAAATGGAACAGATTAAAATAAAATCATAGTGACTGGAATCACTGAAATGGTGGACTCTATTTAAGGAGTAATTAATTCTGCAAATAGCCATTTATAGACGACTTTTTTCTCATTAACTCGACCTTCATGAATATTTTTTTGTATAGTGTCGGCATCTGATTAAAATAAGTAGAACCTAAATAGTCAACAAAAGATTGACCAAAGGATTTTTTCGTATATTTAACTGGCAAATTATAGGCTGTATGTTCTCTTAAGTGTCTGTTATTGTTATTGAAATTCATTATTTTTTTAATTGTAAATAAAATTGCAAACTTCTTGTATATAGGTATTTTATTGGTAGAACATCTAGTTCTATGTAATTCACTTTTGTTGAACCTACTAAAGATTTTCTATTTAGTATTATTCTTAGTATATTATTTTGATTTGTTTGAAGCATTTTTAAAACATTTTCTATTACACCTCCCCACACCAAAAGGCCATATTGACAGATGGACTGATAGAACGCAAAATAAATGGTACGTAAAGTTTCTACAGGTAAGATATCTTTTAGTAAAATAAATTTGTGTAATGAGTATCGCAGTTTCCCTACTAAATTATGGATATGGAAGTTCCACCTCAAATTATTGTCGAAGATATAATACCCAAATAGCGATAATTTTCGAAACTTGATTAATTTGCTTACAGTCTTGCATATTGCATATCAATTGATTTTGGCAATTATGTATTATTAGAGGAAACTCGCCATAGGTAGTCTTATTTATTGATAACTTCATATAGGTACGTAGTTTTGTCTGAATTCATTGTTAAGCCCAGTTCACTTGTGCATTTGTATGTTAAATGTAGACCTTTCGTTGCTTTGAAGTATACCCCTTATTCCCAGCATTTATCCAAAAATAATTGACAGGTATCATCTGCGTAGGTTACTATTTTTCCATCAATGTTTAAATCACAAACTGTATTTATGTATAATATGAACAATATGGGACCCAAAACACTACCCTGTGGGACACCATATTCTATATAACCTATGTTGCTTATTGCATCATGCCATCATTTAATTTCACCATTTGCTGTCTGTTAGAGAGGTAGCTCTCAAACCAGAGGAGACTTTTATTATTTATTCTAAAATTTGGTAGAATTTTTAATAGGATATCATGTTGGATAGTATCGAAGGCTTTTGCTAAGTTAATGAAAACAGCAATTGTTTTTAAACCCTTATCCAGAGAGTCATATAAAAATTGAGTGGCATTATATAAGGCATTTTCAGTGCTTAAGCCTGGTCGAAATCCGTATTGGTTTTTAGATAATAAGTTATTTTTCTCAAGGTAAGAGATCAGCCCTGCTTTAATTATTTTCTCAAATATTTTGGAGAAGTTGGTCAACATTGATATAGGTCTATAATTACTTATGGTATTTTACGGTCACCACCTTTGAATAGAGGCTTATATAATAACTGCAATTTTAAACTTATCCGGGAAAATACTACTTTCTATATTCAAATTAAAAATATAGACTATAGTGGAATAATAATTAATTCAGAAATACTTTTAAGAATTTTAACTGTTACCTTATCATAACCAGCAGCAGTGTCATCTTTAAAGTTTTGAATAATTATTTTTAATTCTGATAGGTACATCAATTTTTTCTAGAAAAATCTTTTCAAAGGAACATAGTATACCTATTAATAATAGGCTATTATTATCATTGGATTCAATTGTTTCAATATTTGTTTTAAGAAATTATCTATAGCTTAAATTTGTATTCATTCGTATAATACTAAAATTAATAATTCATAATTATTTTAAAAATTTACTTGATAATTTCCATCTATAGGTAGCATACGTAACATTACTATATCTGCATAAACTTCAATATCTGATAATAAATCATCGAAAAAGTTTCTATAGTAATTTATTTGGTTGGATTTGAAATATTCAAATATCTATATACTATATTATTTAAATTTTAGATTACAAAATATGTAGGGAACTTTTTTATGTATATAGGAATAATATATCATATATATTATACATATTTTATTTATAAAAAATAAAAGTTAAATAATTCAATATTTAAATAGTCGAAATACGCGAATGGTTATAAACTTATAAATTATATTAATGTATACCCAATTTTGTTGTTGACTATTACAATATTCTTCAAAGGATCTATACACTATGTATTAAATATATAATAAATAATTTTTAAGTATACTTAATTATAATAGTGAATTACAATAATTATCTAATATAGTAGTAATATGCAGTATTAGAAAAAGAATCACTTTTTAGCAACCCTTTTATTAAATGTTTCGTAGGTACATTTTATTTGTCTAGAAATCTGAAATACCTTAAAAAATGTCTAAATTTTTGAAAATTATGTTTAATATATAGAAAATGATGATATAAACACAACAAACTTCAAATTCCTATACGGTTATATTGGTTATTAAATAAATTGTATAACAAAATAAAAAAATTAATTTAGTTGAAATCTGGCTAACATAAAAAATTCGATTTTCCTTAATTTTTGTGGTAATAATACTATAGTTAAAAAAAACTATTATAAAGAAAAAAATATTTTCAAATAAAAAATCTGTCATGCAAAAACACATGTGTTATTATATATATAGTAATAACTATTATACTTTATAATAGGTTAATCGACGAAACTAATATTTTGAATTCTTCAATTATTTCTTCATAATCATGTTTCGTATAGGTATATACTTCTTGTTCAATAATACTCATAAAAAGTAAGCCGTCAAGACGCTCTTGCATGGTTCATACTTGCCCAAAGTTAGGACTTTAAAATATTTAGCTCATAGAATAAGCTCTCTCGCAAGAACAACTTGTGACAGGTATAATCGTACTAAATAATTGTATTGTTTTATAGAAGTTATTAAAAATATTTGCTTTGTCAGATTGACCTATATAGCCGCATTGAAACCACTGAGTAATATAGTCACCATTGATGAACCTTTAAGCATTTCTGTATTTAGAATATTTTTTCATAATCTGATTTCACTTTTTAATTCATCAATACTATAATATCAAATGTTTTAAACAAAAAAGCATACCTAATAATTTTCAGTGCTTGTCAGATTGATTAAGTTAAGAAACCACCACAGGTACGGCACAGCTATAGCTAGGCCGCACATAGACCGACCGCATCCGTGCGCCTATGATAATACCTATAAGTAGGTATACCTATTTAATTTCAGGTTATCATAATATTATATAGATGTAAAGAATCTATATAAGAATTGTTATTATCTCTATAATAAGCTAACAATTTTATTAGTATCAATAAAAAATGTCCGATAATAAATCAGTTTTTGTTGTACCTATATATAGTAAAAAACCCCGTATTACTTACCGACATAATCTCGAAAACAACTCATTTCTGTCGGTCATCGACATTATAGAGCGCATCATTTTTCCGCCGAATACCTTTCATATAAAAGATTGAAAGGGTTAATTATTCGTCTGCGATTTTTTAGTTTTCCAGGATAGACCTCCAGATATTTTTTGTACAACTATATTTTTTAATTGTACCTATAAGAAATAATTTATGGCAACCTGTCTAAATAATATATTGTAGTGTTTGCCCACATTATACGGCTAAAGTTATAACAGGTATTAAACCTATACCGCCGCCCGGCCGCAAGTATAATGTAATATATTATTGTGACGGGTATACTTAAATTATTTTTAAATAGGTAATACATATATAGTATATACACACGGTCGGGTTCAACCGATAGCTTCGCGGAGTTTTTATTATTATTATTGCGCGCCCGTGCGTTAACTACCCGCATAATATATATTATACCTATATATATAGCTGTATTAAACCTGCGTGCAGCGTGTTTTTCGGCCGTCGTTCGATTGGGTCTCTCGCGTTCTATCCGGAAATCTGGTTAATTTATTTACCGAGGCCCAAGTCCCTCTTCTATACACGTTACACGCACTGTAAATACACAATAATAATAATAATAATAATATGTTTATTTAGAGTCTGTCGACGGCCGATCGATTTCTCCGTATACGCAGTTGATATAATACATATATCTATGCGCATAAATGTGTTTGTGTGTGTAAAAGGTATGTATATATATGTTTACAGCACACTCGCAGTCATTAATTTACATTTCTCGTTTTGTCTTCTATATGCATTCGTGACGTTGCGGATCCCTTACATACAATACTACCCACACACGTATCTATCGGTGTGATGTATATTGTATATATACCTATATTTATTTGTGAAAAGGAGACGGCTGTGCAGTGGCGGCGGCGGCGGCGTTGAACGAGAGGTGTTGAGGTGAAGGAGCAGCAGAAGAGCATGAAAAGAATAATAATAATAACAACAACGACGACGACGACAATATAGCGAGCGCGCGCGCGTGAGAGAGATGTACGCGCGGAGAAGTGGTGTCGTCCTGCGCGCGTATATAGGTGGCGGCGGCGGGGTGAACGAACAGCTCAATCGGCCGGCCAATAGCACTGGGCGGCGGGTCCGGGGGGCGTGGCCCGGCGGTCGCGCCCGTTGGCCCGCCGGCCCCGCGTAACCATGGCACGGTGGACGGGCGGAGCCTGCGCGGCGGCCGCGGCGGCCCGCGACCAGACGCGCCGGTAGACTCGTTCCGACGACCACGATTACAACAGATCGAGCCGCGGAGACGAGTCGCACGCCGCCTCCGTAGCCGCCGTTTTTCGGGAATACGCGCGGCCGACCGCGAAACCGTCAACGCGCACACGCGCCAAACAAAACGCTATTTATAACGTTTATATTATTATTATCATCGTACGCATTGCCGACGACGTCAGATCGTGTTGATTTGACCTGTTATCGTGTATACGCAAGCTCGCGATTGTCGACTTTTATCGTTTCGCGACGGATCCGGGCCTGCGAGTCATGGCCCTGGAGACGGAACGTTGCAGCCCGAACAACGCTTCGAGTCCCGGCCCGACGGACAACAACCGGCGGCCCGGGCTGGACGACTGCAGCGATCAGACCAAAGAAGTGGTGTCGTCGTCGTCGTCAACGACAACGTCATCGCCGCAACAGCAGTCGCAGCCGGACGTCGCGGTGTCCGCGTTCCGTCCGGTGCGCGACGAGGCGGCTGTGGACGGTGACGAAAATCGAACTCCGAAAGCCGTGGCCGAGGAATCGTCGCTGTTGGTCTGCAGCAAGCCGCTGAGCATATGTTCGCCGCTCCAGAACAAGACCGTCGCCGCCGCGACGACCGCCGATCCGCTGCACAACCGTCACGTTTCGCCGCCACCGTTGCAGCAGCAACCCGCGAGGAAAAAACCGTCGTCAAACGTTCAGAAAACTCAGCAAGCGACTGCGGACGTACCGCGATGGGTCCACCAGCAGCAACAACACGCCGCCCACAACGGCGATCACGGTCCGCTTCAACCGCCGTCCACCGCAGCGGCCGCGGTTGCGGTCGAGTACACGATGGCCATGGCCGCGGCAGCCGCCGCTGCCGCCGGCGGTGGTGGTCATGTGCCGCCCGTGTTTCCGTTCAACTCGTGGATGTACCGGTTCAACTTCCTACCGATCGTGCCGGCCGCTGCCGAGTATTTCCGGGAAATGCAACACCACAACTTGCACCATCCGACCGCCGGCGGTGGATCGCCTGAAATGAACGACGATCGACCGACGGCCGCGGCGCTGCACTTACAGTCGCAACACGCCGAATTCGCAAGGCAACAGCAGCTAACCGGTGCGGTGGCCAATCTACACCACCATCATAACAATCCGGTTGTTCCGACGCCGCAAGTGGTGCAGTCGGCTGCGCACCAACCCCTGCAGCCACCTCCTCCACCGCCGCCGCCACAACCGTCTTTGCTGCAGCCGCCGATGATGGTCACCGGTTATGTTTCTCGGCCGGCCAGCACTTCCGGTTCGTCGGATGTATCTTCGTCGTACGGGCCCCCGACAGCTGCCGGCGCCGGAACCACGAAGAACTGCGGCAGCTACCGTTCGCCATCACCTCGCTCGCCCAGCCCGTTCCGGTTAGCGTTTTCCGTCGATAACATACTCAGACCGGAATTCGGTAGCAAACTACATCACCACCTGCAGCAGCAGCAACATCATCATCATCAGCCTTTGCCGCAGCAACACCACTACCGAAACGGCAGGCCGTCGTCTACGTCGCCACCACCCCCGCCGCCTTCCATGGCTAAAATGCACTTTAACACTCTGCTGCAGAACAAACCACACTCTCAGCAGTCCATTCCGTCGCTGCATCGGCCCGCTCCGACCCGTCCCAAAGCCGTGACTGTCGGACCAAAACGGCCGGTGTCTGCTGTTGCGGCGGAAAAGGCCAATAAGCGAAAACCGGCACAGCAACCGTTGCCGGCGTGCTCGCCCATCATCATCAATAACAACAACAACAACAATAACTATGACAGCGACAACAGCAAGTCGGCGAATGGCGGCAGAAGTGACCACCACCACAAGCCGGACGACTCGGGCAATGAACAGGAATCTGCGGGATCGGACGCGACCGGAAGCGGCGACCAGCAATCCAACGACAAGGAGATGTGGCCGGCATGGGTGTACTGCACCCGGTACTCGGACAGACCGTCTTCGGGTGAGTGCAAAAACGTTTTTCATTATCATGTTTATGTACAATCTACATCGTTGATTTTGTACTCGATTTTCTGCTCTGTAATGTTGCAAAAGTATAAATTGTCCGCAGTGTATAGGTACAGGTTATTGGTTTCGAAAGGTCGTTTTCGGGTTTACGGCTATATTACATAATATTATACCTGAAATGATATTAGACACATGATAATGAACTCGTCATCGACTATTACAATGTTTTTTTTTTATATTCGCCGTCTGTGTTTGCCTTTTCTGGCAGCCAGATTGCCGCCGTCACTCAATTATGTAAATTATATTATATATATTATTTATGTATACGCGCAAAATCATTTTCAACACTATTTAATCGACCGGACAGACCGCAGATCATAATATTATGATTACATATTATTATACTATTGTATATAATACGTTTGCTATAGCACATAGCCTATTATATTATATACCTATATTATACATAATAATGTGTACGGACGTCTCTAAACGTCGTACGATAATCGTATATTTAAACACATTATGCATAAGTATGCACACACACACGCATAATATTATATATATATATATAGTCATTAGCGTTTAAATATATAAATTAACATAATATGAGAAATTAAGTCATTCGTCGCGTATACGCAATGGGAAAAAAAAATAATCCGCGCGCGATTTTCGATTCCGTTCGTTTTTCTGTTGGTACATAATATACCTACGCGTATATAACGTATAATTTATGCGGATAAATACGAAAGAAATCAACAAAAAAAATAAACCGTCTCTATTCGCCGCCATCGTATATACATAATATAATATAATATAATATACATAATATTATGTACACGCGTTGATACGGTCGTACGATATTATATTGTCGCACACGTTGAATGCGATTAACGATTATGTTGGTATATATAATATATTAATGTGCACTGGTTTAATAATATTATATTATACACTGCAACGTTATTATGTTTAGATGTCTACAATATAATATGATACGCGCGTAGGTGTGTTATTGTACCAACATAATATATACACACTCGCATAATGATATAATTATATACATTCCGTGTGTTCCGAAATTCATCAACGAATCTAGCGGATTGTTCAGTGGATTGATAATAATTTAGGGACACTTTTTTGTTATTGCGCTGGAACATATTGGTTGATACCCGTAACCAATACTTACCACCGAATATATTTACCAGCCTTCAAATTTGATAAATACTATTAAATAATTAACTATCACTTTTTTAATTTTTATGTGGTTTTACAAAAATACAAAACACAAATTTATAATTTTCTTTTCAATTTAATTTTCTTTTAATATGGAAAGTAATTTATCCAAATGCATTTTATTATTTATTATATAAAATTATTATTATATTTATATTATATTATATAATTATATTTTATGTATAATAGTAGTGTTAAGATTAATATTAAAAAAAAACTTTTATATGTATGAGAACAATAAAAATAACTTAATAACTTATTTTATTATACAAGTTGATCTATTACATCATATTCAATTCATAAAAAACTTAGTATAGTTTACTATCCTTAATTCCGAATCTGTCTCATCTTGTATAGCCATTGGCTTTTGAGAAGATCCATCATTTAAATGTTGAATAATTATTGGTAGATGTAGGTACTTTATTTTAGCGTCGCCGAAGAGTGCGAAAGCAGTTCCTCCGGCGTCGTCGGTTTAAACAGAAAAAAAAAGGTACTTTATTTTTACAAAATAAATAATTACAAGTTTTTACTCAATACTCAGTAAATTGGTAGAAGTGAGAAAATATAAATTACTTAATATAATTCTATAACACTTACTATAATCAAACAATGTGCACAATGTACCTATATCAAAATATTTGACGTACACACATTCTTCAATTGTAAACCTTATTTCTTTATCGATTTCCATATCCACGGAATCACAAAGTTTAGTGATATATGAAGGTAAGTATAAAACGTAAAAATACTATAATATTAAACGTTTACCGTACGTTTACGGACGTATGGAAATAAATTGGTCTGTCTGTCTATCAATGGAGACCAAGAAAAGACCAAAGAAAATTTGGACCCTGATTACTGTATCAAGTTTTAAGAAACGCTAATTTAGGCGGGAACAATTGTTATCAAATCAATCTGGTTAATTGTCAGTCCATCTGTAAAATAGCGGATTGCTAATAAGTCAATCGGCTTGATCACCTCCCCTCAAACGGATTGGTCATCTGCTGAAATTAGGAACAGACAAATCCAGCGGCTGACCAATCTGATGAATTTCGGAACATACGGATTAATATAATATAATTCGCATTCGTGTCTTGAGCCGATTTTCGTAATGATATATTCGTTGCACTTGTCGTCGTCGAATGATTGACGACTGCTTTAACATAAATATACGACCGATACACACGCAGCGCGTACATGTGTCTGTGTGTGTGTGTGTGTGTGTGTGTTCGAATGTTTTTGTTCCCGTTGTTCGCCTATTATATTATATACATTATTATAAATCGGCCATTTAACGTTTTATGCCCGCGGAACATGCGGCGTTGCGTAATGGTAGGCGAAAAGTAAAAGTCATGTTATGCCTATACTTATAAAGTTATAATGCACACAGCTATTATTTAATACGCATGTCAATGAATGCATTTAAAATGTCGTGACCCTGTGCTGTGGCGGTGGCGGACATTTCACGCGACAATTCGCGATGTTATTTCGAAACGGTGTCTTATGCGCTCTCTACGTAGAAACCGAAAAGATGTGTAAAATTGATAATATTTATAATAGTCAATATGTCGATAATCGATGCCGTTATTCAGCAAGGCGACTGTTAAATATAATATTTTGAAGGCCGTGAAAGACCGTATATTAAAATGCTTAGTGTCTATATTATTATTATTATTATTATACATACTCAATATTTTAATTCAAAATTATTCATAATTAATATGCCAATATTAAATTCAAGTTATTTTCGGGAAAAAAATCTTATTCCGGTGTGAACCCCAACCTAATATTATAGAATCTCTGGTGTTTCGTGACTCACAGTATGTGTAACGCGTTTTGAACGTATACGTGTTGGTATGGCTTGTCGTTGATTTTCGCACATTTTCAACGCCCGAGCATATAGTGCAAATATTTTTACCGTAAATCAAGAAATATATATGTCGGTAGAAATTGTTTCTATAATGATATGTTATATATATGGAAAAATTTAAAATACCAAATAGTTTATAACTATATATACTGCAGGTACCTATTTACATATAGGTATATATAATTATATATTATATCGTGTTCTTGAGCATAAAAACCTCCCTATAATGTATTATATAATTATAATTAGTCACTACTGCCTGGCGAAATTGCGGTCCGTCACAGATTTTGGTCAACACGATTAGAATTTCGTGGTAAGTTGATTAATAGATTCTTAGGTATTAGGTTTACCGCGATGATGAATAAACCGGAAGCGTACTAATCAAATAATTGATTATATATAATTATACATCCACAGTGCAGTACATTTAACACTATAAATCGACACTATATACGATTCTGCATTGATATCTGCACATTTAGCATCATTTCAGCTGGCTTCGTCTAATCTTCAGCCATTCGACTTTTATAAAACTTTTAATTTTAATTTTAACTAATTATCATCAGCGCAGAAAAGTCAACGCTATCGCCGACACTTATTGGTTATAGTGGTTATTGGTGTATAAATAAATATATATATATTGAAATAAATGTAGTACGTACGGTATAAACCTAATGTGTGTGTGTGTGTGTGTAATTTGGGTACATTTCGAATAACGTGCAGATTACAATGATATTCGCGCGTTTGGCCCTGCACAATATTCACGATGTTTATGTACCTATTTAATATAATAATATAGGTATATGGGTATTGGGTATGTGCAATACACTACGGATGTGATAATTGAAAAATAATATTTAATTGGGGGATCGCGTGACTTGTCATCGCATGTGTAGAGAAAATTTGTAAACGCGCAGTGTCTCGAAATTATTTTTTAGTGACATTTTTTTTTTTTTTTGAACTGGTTTGTCTATAATGAAAAAAATAAATATCATTATACTTACTGATGCGGACATTCTAGTCGGATAGTTATTAATTATATTATGGTGGTCAATAGTGATAACAAAAATTTGCGTATGCCAATTAATCACCGTTTATACGGAGGTCGTGATGATCGTTGTCGTCTATAATAGCGCACAATCTTTATAATGTCCCAATACAGAGCCACGTATGTAGATTGCATCACGTAACCCCTTAATCTATAGCCACTGACCATAAATTAAATACTGATGTCAAGAAGTAGTATACTCGATTCCCCTATAATAAATCGTAATCACCGCGTGATGACGCGCAAACCCAATATTTTTATAATAAAAACAACGGCTGTATGTTTTGTCAATAAATTTATGAGTATTGAATTGTGATGCTTGCTGCACAATTCCGTTAAAATAACCAGTACCTATATAAACTGTTATTGTATATGACGTACTTAAGTAATTTAATTTGGCACAGTATTCTTTAAATGACACTACCATATATAATATTAATCGTCAAATGTATTATACTATGCACAAAATCTACTTGGTATAATTAATTGTTAAAGTCATTCGAGGTCAAAATAATAATCAACCACTTAGATAATGAAAAACCTCGCATGCCCTGATTTTGTATTTAAAACTAAGAATGAGAATTTTATAAATTATGTCACTTTCAAATATTTTTGATTGCAGCCTTCCTTCCGCCCTGTAAACTAGTTAGCTTAAATTTTTAACACTGATGCTACTAAAAAGCATTTCAAATAAAGCGAAAGAAGTACAATTATTTAAGAAATTCTAAAAAAAAATATTTTAAAACTTAGCGGTATTTAGGTTGTAATTTTATTTTATTCTATGAATTAGTTATATAGGTTAAAAATCACAAGATCAGATGATGAAAAACAAACGTTGAACTATAAAATATTTCAGATTCCATTGTTTAAGAATGTATTTAATATATGCCAAAAATCGATTTAATAAACGTAAAAAAAATAAAAATCTCAAGAAAAAAATAACTTAACAGAATGTGTATTTTATTGTATACCTGCATTTATTGTATACACGTGAATCGAATTTATATAGCTGACGTTTCTTCTCATTAAACCGATAGAAATATGTGTAAGTCGTCAGGACAAAATAACGTTTGATTTTCATAATACAATAATGCCTAATAATACGCGTGTGCACTGACGATCGTTTACAATATATATGCGCTGTCGAATTGTGGTTTTGTATTATATACGCGAAGTTGTGGTGTGTGCATAAAAACTACGGGGGTGGTTTATGCGCTCTCCGTCTGTTATATACATGTGACAAATCCCCAAACGTTCACGCTCTCGCACAGATACACACACAATATATATATAATGTGTATAAATAATACGCGTGTGTGTGTATATACAAAACCACCCTAATCGCGTAATAGTCGCTCGTGTTTTTTTTTTTGACATTATCTCCGTCGCAGCTTCTCACCACACCCCCTCGTTTCGGTTGGGTAGGGGTGGGTGTCGGCGGCATCGTGTTTAACACATGTACGCACATCGCCGACGGTATATGATGTGTAATATAATGATATGATATAATATCGCGATAAATAAATGATTGTAATAATAACACAAACGACGTATAATGGTCCCCGGGCGGCGCGAGCGGGACCACAACGGCGGCGACAAAAGACGATTTTATTATATACTATATAATATATTATTATATATTATTTCACGACAATGGCGGTTTTTTTTTTTATTTATCTTTTTTCCCGTTCCGCATTCGCTTGTATGTTGTTATTGTATATTATACGGGCCTTATGTCGCCGAAACCGCAGCGGGAGCCGCGTACACATATTTTGAAACGGTTTCGACGGCTGACGTGCATACTGCATATTATACAATATACATATAGTGGTTTTTCGTATACTGTTGTTGAAAAATAATGATATTTTCGATTTAAACCACCACCGCCCCCCCATCCTTCCACCGTCAAGAATTGACTTTAAAATCCTCGTTGATCCCGGAGTCGTCGTGTATACGTGGATCAATCGGCGTATTACGGCATGCGGAATTGATCAGGTTAGGTTAGTCGCGGTCTTATTGTGTATAGGTATGTGTATAGCTGCAATCATAATACCAAGACTACTGCGTTCACCCGACACTTTTGGAATAGCGATATACGTCATTTTAACCAAGAACACATTTTTTAATTTTTTTTTTTTTTTTTTTGCCGCAATCCTGTATAAATAGGTAGATTCTCCATTTCTACGATAAAAATGATCGTATATATTAAAATTTGTGTTCGCGTATTTATTTATAAACATTGTCGGTCACATTAAACATAATAATATGATGGTCGGGGAAAAATGCACTTCTTTAAGTTATTTTATACTTGAAAAAAGCAAATAAATCTTATGAGATTCTTTAAATAATCTTTGTGGTTAAAATGATGTCAATAATTTGGTTTGAATTTACGAACCACTATAAATTCTATTATCAATTCTATATATACCTAATACGTAATATATTATATTTATTTATAAGCAACTTGCAGAGTAAATTCACAATAAAAATTTGGCGTGTCTTTTCACACCGGTTTTCGCAGGTCTTGTACGATTATTATTCGAAGAACGCCCGTATCATAAATATAATATAATTTTATGTTTTATACTTACTGTTAGGTATAGGCCATTGCAAAATCGTTGTAAATTTTGCAAAATGTTCACGTTTCACCGAGACGGTGTCACGTTCATTGTTGACAGAAAAAAAATGTCAAAATTGTTATTTTCACACAATAAGTCAATATACGCAACAATCGGACATTCGTCTACTTGCGTATAGGTATATGCCAATATGCCATATCCTCTATACGGACCTTTTGGTTTTCGACCATAACCATAATCTTTGTCTTCTTCGGCTTCTAATGAATTTATAAAATTATTAAATTGAAATTAATAAATTATACTTTATTTTATATTAATTTGTATTTTTGATTTATGACACTTAATACAAATAGTATAAAAGATATAAAATAAAGTTTGAATATAATATTTATAATATTAATAACTTTACTATAGTAGGTAATATTAATGTTCTGTCTAATATACAACAGAAAATTATTTTTCTTCACTTTATCATCATTCTAGTTTTTAACATTTGTTTTTTTAACTGCACGCCGTTTAAAGTATCTTTTTTCAACTTTGTCATACTCGCACGATATTGATTACTTTTTAATAGTATTCTTGATTGTATCCAGGAAATTGTTTTTTCTTTTATAGCAGAACACTTTTATGTAGCCTAAACATTAAACTTTAAAACATATAAAATATACAATTATTTAAATCTTAGATGTACCTATATACACGTAAAGTAGTTAATAATGAATCATTTCAAAATTGTAGTACATACCACATATATTTCCTTTTTATTTTGTGTTCAGTGATTAAGCAAGTAGAAAAAATTACATTTTAATAGGGCCCTAATACGATGTAGATATAATACTATAATAATGTAGTGAAAAATTGTCGCTATCACTGAGATCATTAGAAAACATTTAAGAATATTGTTTCTACAATAATAAATTAAAATGCAGTATAATAAACGGATATTATAAGAACTTTTATGTTTTAAAGTTATTTTTATCCATTTATACACGAAATACAAATACATAATAAAAAACATACCGTATATCTAAACATTTTATAAACAAATTTAATGATTTCCAAGATCACTTGTAGGTTTTACTCTATTTTTGTACGGAACACGCATTTTTAAAACTACTGCAGCGCAGCTATTCAAAACCGGACCAGTTTTTCTCGGGTAACAATTATTTTTATTTTTTTTTTGGATATCCGCTGGTTTCCCGAACCCGTTATTGAATTTTTCCATGTTATACCCGAGGTATATTTAATGAACCTGCTCTAACACGTTTCAGAGTTCATGGTTTAAAACTCCATTAAAAAAAACAAATTGTGTTCTTATTGTGCCTGCAGCTTTACATATAAGTACGCATAATTTAAAATTTTACGAAATATGAAAACAAAAACCATAAATATAGTTATTTATAAATTATATTTAATTAATGTTAAATAAAAATATTTTGTTAAATAATTCATTTTATTAATATATATATTTTATCTAAGAATAGCAATATGAATATTTACATATTTTAACTTAATTCGAGTTCTATTTAAAAAAAAAAAATAAAAAATTAGATAATAATGGATAAAATCTGTTTGTGTTATTTGTAAATATATAAATAACGATTGAACAGTATTTAAGTTAAACTTCAACAAAAAATAAAAATTGAAAAGTGAAAACATTCAATTACATTGCAGTCTTAATGTAAAAATGTAATCGTTTAATCGTAATAATAATTTAGAAAATATTGCTTTATATTATTTAAATTTAAACTTTATTTAAGTTCATTATGATAATCTCAAGGTAAAAAGAAAAGTAAACTTTAAAATTAAAACATGTAACAGAACATTTTTGACTAAGTATGTGTATGCACACTTTTTCAACATTTATTTAAATATATATATACATTTTATAATAATAGTATTTTAAGAAGAAAAATGAAATTATTGCGATAGAAGTACCACTTGATGGTAACATTCCAATAAGAGGAAATATAATTAAAAAAAATGATTTTACTTTAAAAAATTATAATGAAAACCAACTTAATAGTTATGTCTATATAATGTCTTCATGAAATTATTAATTATCCATATTATATAATGTTTTACAAGCTACACACCGTTCGACTTTTAAATTAGGTTGTTTAAATTAAATTCCATTTAAAAACAAATATTGTTATTAAAATAAATATATTCTCTCTGCAATAATCACGTCATAAATTTACGTAAGTGTACTAGAAAATAATTGTATACAATTAAATCCAGAGCGTTTCAACGTTTATTGCTATGTAATTGTGGTATACATGTATATTAATTTTGTCAAAAGGTCAACCCACGTTTACAGTGAAATCAATTACGTTTAACGGCGGTATAACCGATGTTATGTTTAATCTTCTCTACTTATAGCTTAATGTACTTACTACCTATACCTATTATATGACGCGTAAGAAATTCATCAAAATCAATATAGAAATTAAATCGTCAAAGAGAATTCGTGGTCGGAGACGATCGATTTTTTTTTTGTGATCCCATGCAATATAATAGGTGTAATATGTATAAAAAATAAAGGTATATTATAAACCTACATTGTACGTCACACTTCGCGTCGTTCTTATAATATAATCTCAAGTAGCTCTTGCCTCTCGAAATTCTTGGCATTTTTGTCATGTCTACGTACCTTATGTGTAACCGTGTACACTATTCCTGACCCCATTTTACGATTTGACGTAAAACCGCAACGATATGGTATTTATGTCATACGTACAGGAAAACGGTTTTCTAAAATTTTCAATTTTTTCCCTCGTTCACGTGTCGCATTACGTTATCGTCTATAGCCGTCAATTTAAACGATCGGGCACTCTCGTAGTTCGAATTAATTAGATCAATATGACGTTGTTTAAGCATAATAAATATGTAACAACTATATTATGATCATTGACTTTCATATATCTACAGTTTAAAATGTTTCGTTTGTACGTTATAGGTATAACTGCCAATAATAATTATTGTTATTATATATATAGTACAAAGTATAAACACTCTCAGTCTCATCGTCACGATACATTTCCAGAGTAAAATCCGAGTCCGATTGAGTAGCCGAAACAGACAATTTAAAATTTGACGCGAGAGCGACACGCGTTTGCATGTATATGATATTTATTATAACGAATTACACGACACGGTCTGCACGGTTGGTGTATTTACGAAAAGATGGTCAGGAAATTCAAAAGTTAAACGTTAATATATATAATTATAATTATGTTTGAACGTATTATTTTTCCTCAAAAGCGTTATTGGCTAAACCGAATATCACGTCCCGGAATTGTACGAACGCATATTGTTTTTGTGTGATGCGGTACACCTAAGCGATTTAATTTTCTCGGTGATTTCCGCGTCCGAGCGAATAATCATTCAGACAACCATTTTGCGGGGCTCGCCGACAGACCTTTATACACACACGTATAAATATACACGTTCATACGTATTACCGAACGGCGTCGGCGTAATACGGAATAATAGAATAAATATATACACATTTATTTGCACGCGCGCGTGCGTGGGTGTGTGTGAGACGAGCGCGATGATCGATAAAACGCGAACGGGCCGAACGGCCTCTCCGGCTGCCGTTTCACCGCCCAATTACCGCGCGCGCACAGCGTCGGCCGGCCGATTGTTTTATTTAGCCACGCGCGCACGGCCGACGACCACGACCGCGGTTTACTCGATACTATCTATTTGTACGGATGCACTATAATATAGCTGCGTTATCCGGTTGTGGCCGGATCGAAATTAATCTATCTCTGTATCGTTTTTCGATTTTCTTCAATTGAAAATACCTATCATAATATGCACACACTGCGATTGCAATGAATAATTTTACGGTTTTCCGCTTCTGAACGTGTTTTCGATGTAAACCGAAAAATACTGTTGAAGACAACACTCGGCAAATGATGCTCAAGCCCCGACGCAAATCCGATTTCGTTAAGATCACCAGCGTGAATGTGTAATAATTAGAATGTAAAATTACATTATTTAAACATAATATATAATAGGATATTGTTTTATGATATAATACAATATTTTTCTTACCTGGACATCATAAAAGTTAGAAATAATAAACTACGCATACGATGTAATCATCAATTCGTGAAAACCATACAGGTTCTGCGCATTAGAACGGACGATTTTGACTCCGGAGTGATGACATTTGGTCGACGAACTTCAATCATGTACCTTTTATTTACAAAATATTCGGTTCTGTTTTTCTGTGAGGTCCCGCAATAACTATAATTTCACTTAACATACGCTGTACAAGACTAATATACAAATACAATTTTGTTATCTTTCTTTAACTATATACTGTCATACAATATTCTGTTTTTTGATTTTTGAAATATATAACTACATTTTATCAAATATTATGACACATCATTTGCATTTATTCATTCATATATATTCAATATTATACACATCGTATATTAAATAAAATGCTATAAACGTTCCAAGCAATACATTTTTAGTGTTTTAATAATCGTCAAGCTTACTGTATTATGTTTATCAACGACAATATAATATAGTCCCTCGTTGGTCAAATCGATTTTAAAGTTCCATTCTAATATCCCAAGCCTCTGCTCCCTTTTCAATTTCACTTTCCGTCTCAAACCATTTATGATTTCACAATAAACCCCTGCACGTTTCTCGCAAATCTCTCATTCCCCTCGCTTCATTTTTACATAAACGATGTGTGTGTAAACATATTATATGGTTTTGTTTTACTGCACTTGTGTTATGTACATTATATCCATTTAATCGTCTACACATATATCCACGCAGTTAATTATTCATAAATCTCATTACATTATTAAGTTCGTATATGCTCACACCGCACGCGCAATAACTCGATAAATAGATAATAATATCACATCGAAAGTGTGGGAAACAGTTAGGGTCTGTTGGGTGATTTTATTTTGTTTACACACTTGTACACATACTACATTAGCCTACTCCATTATATTTTTATTGTTTGTTTTCTATCTTGATATTTAATAAATTGTATTTAGGGTTTATATACATTAAAGAATCATAAATTTACACATTGCCATTACGGGAATAATGTTTAACGGTTTAAAAATATCAATTATATAATTCAATCGGCTAAAAACGTATACGCATGCACCGCGTACATTTTTCTTGACTTTTTTTCCATTATAAATAAACATAATATTATAATGATATTGTGCATACGATTTCGTATTAATTATTAAAGGACATATATTATGTAGGCACTTACTTGATCATATTTTATGATATATATTATTGTATTTCATACAATACATATAAATATATAATTTATGCATACCTATGTGTTATACGATAAACGGTAAAAAAGTCCGAGGAAAAAATAATTTAAAAATGATATTATTTATTAGGTTATTTAGGTTTATTATACCTAACCTACATACATAATTATACATTAATTATTATCATTATTTTAAAATTACTTATATTAAATTAAATTATTATAACTATTATATTGACTACTGAATACATATTATATAAGTTAATTGTCACATGTACCTATAATTTACCATTATCGTTACTATTCCCTACAATATAATATCAGTTCGACTGGTTCGATATCTGCAGATCTTTGACATAATATATTTGAAGGCGGTGTTCCAAAGTATTTTGTTCTCTTTTAGATGTTAGCCCAATATAATTTAATTCTATTTTTGCGATATCCACACTTATTTCTCGTCACATTTTATCAATTAGCCTTCATATCGTTGGATGGTTATGCCTCACTACATGTTTAAATCTATTATTCCAGCTCTCACAAATATTGTTTGTTCGATGTTCCTCATCATTTAATGTCGATTCGCACACGTTCCATATCTCTGGTGGATACAACGCTTTAATTTGACGTATTATTTTTAAAAAAATAACTAAGCCCAATAAAACATTTTTGTTTAATAATTTTTTGAAAAACTAATTTTATTTTAATTTATATTTAAAAAACTTTTTTTTGGACTCTTTTTCCGTTTATTCGGATTTTTTTTCCTAATATCGTGTTATGTTATTAGTGAATGTGCATTTTAACTCTTATAATATTTATCAGTGTTGAAAAATTCAACTCATATAGGTAATTACTGTTGCGAATACATAAGCCACGACGACAATATTCCTACATATATTATTATAATATTGTCTTTCGAGCTTGCGTATTAGAGAGAATGCGCTTAATAACGATAATAATTCATCCGCGTGTACTTGCCTTAATAATATGTATAAGTATGTACAGGCCGATCGGATGATACAATAGACTATTTACAGTATGTGCAATGCGCATGCATATACCTAATATACATAGGTATACGAACCAGGCAAATCTCCGAAGAGATCTTATTTTAATGTCAGTTTATAAAATAATAATAATACTCTATGGGTATTGGTGTATGTGTGTACACACACATATATACAGCAGATACCTACATTATCGTAATATACATCGCGGTAGTACCAACTCGTCGTCGTCTTTAATATATATGTACACATATACGTTTATTATAATAATGTATATTATAATTGTAGATATAGGTAGGTAAAGAATTATATAATATATTAGTAGGTACAAACGCATAGATGTACATCTAGGTAACTATCTGTAATAATAATAATGGCAGCGAACTCTAAAAAGCGATCACGAGAAACAAAAGAAAATAATAATAATAATAAAAATCCATGCGTTATATATTATATAGGTACTGATCGCGCGTTTCACAAAGGGAGAATATTACTTCCCATATTATTGTAGGTATACCATCCGACATAACATTATATGGGCATGGAAATAACTACATAAGTAATATTATACGTGTATTATTATATATACCTAAACATTTATTATGAGCTCCTGTGTAATTTTTATTTTATTTCTTCTAATGGCCGTTTTTGCATTTGTATAGAACCACGGCCGTTAAATACATAGGTAACCTGTATGCAGCACTACCCCGCAGAGTAGGTATACCTATACGTTTTATACGTACAATGTACATGTACTAATAGACGTGTGTACCAGACTTATTTAATGCATGCAAATAGGTATTTATAAATGTATTATAATAATACTGTTTATCGGCATAGGTATATAAAGAGTAAACGGTTACATAGATATAATTATATAAAATATAAATAGTGCCACCGTGTAAGTCGCCGAATATTATACCACATGTGTAGTGTAGGTACCTATATTGCCGGTCTTCTTTCAACATATCGAACAATATAGAAGGGTATAAAAATATTGATAAGTTGTACGTCATAAAAAAAACATTAATTACCAAATTTTGATTGAATTTAAAAATAGGTACAATTATTTTTATAATTCACCTATAATATGTATAAAATCTAAAATAGATTTGCTTATTCAATTACATTTGAAGTAATATAGTTTTAATCATAATACTTAAGTATAAGTACACCATGTAATAAAATCTATGGACTTTTCATAATAACGTAGGTACACTTCACATTTTTATCCTTGTAGTAATATACAATATACTTACGTACATATACTTTTAAACAGAAATATTTACACTTTATTTAAAAACCAAATAAAATTTAGCTTCAAATTTATAGGAAATAACTTGCAATTTTGGCTACTTCTAATCTCTCCCAGTCATAATATAACATTATATTATGCGATATATATATATATATAAATGTATAAATCATTTAAGATTATTTGACGTTAAGTAAACGGTGCATGCCCCAAAAATCGATAGATCAAAATAAACAATAATGATGCACATTACTCGATATGCGATCAGTTTAGTATAACACCTGGACATTCATTATTAATAATAATTATTAGAATGAGTCATTATATTAACTCACTCACTAGTCACTATACAAATATTATAGTACTGTCTTGCAACTCATATACGTATCATAAATTTGCAGGAAAAAATATATCCTTAGATTATCTAGTATTTTAAACAAGTTCATCAGTAAACAACTTTTATATCACATTTATAAGTGATTCAAACTTTGAACCTAAATATCAATTTCACTCGTGACCTATATCACCGTTTCACGTTTATGAAGTACGTTTTGCAAAAAAAAAAAATCCTATTGCACTTTTTCGTCTGTGCATGCGGAAAATAACTTATGCTGATCAAAAAGAGCCATTTCGCAGTTGTGATTATTTGTGTTGAAATATATCGGAACACCCTAACACGTGCAAAGTACGATATCGTATAATAGAATCGTGATATCAGCTTTGCGCAGGTCGATCACATAAAAATATGACATTTTCAATCCAGCTAGTGGGGCACATTAACAGGAATACTGAGTTAACTGTGCGGAGTGCGATAGTGGAAAAATGCCCAAGCACTACATTATACGCACATTAACAAAATTACTTTTTGGTATTTCGTGTAGTACGGCGTTGTTTTTCTTCCGAAAAACGAGCGAACACGCGATTATTTCGCTTTGAATCGATCGCGGTATATACGACGACCAGCGGTATAAACCTAACGACCGGGTCTGTTCAAAAGCGAATATTATAACGAACGACGTAACCACGCGGTACATACCCACAATACATAATATTACATGATGTGATGGCCGAGGAATTTTCGTGACGCCAAACGCTCCCTCTAAACGTGTATAATATAACCATATTTAGATACAATACGGGCGTGTGTATTATAATTTACAACACATATTATACACAGTTCATCGTCGTTATAAATTATCATATTATGTAGTTATTATATACCAGACGCGTCCTATATAACATTATGATGCCAATTTATAATACGCCCACCCGACGTGTGCGTGTGCAGACATACACCCCGCTTGTAATGGTTGTTTTCAAAGCGCGAATATCGCAGTCACTGCAGTGTGTAATAAAAGTAAAAACCAAAAGCTTAGAATGTCGTCTACTGACAAATCATGATATCGGTTTAAAAAAGTTTCTTATAATGCTCCTATAATGTAATGTTATATAGAACTAAAATCATGCAATAAGAAACATTAAAAGTGCGTAAAAACTATACTCAGCTGCGTTATAGGTATACCTCAAATTAATACAGAAAAAATCATACACAGATAATATTATTATATTCCTACCAATTTAAACTTTCTCACCTAGTCTTTATTGGCCGTGAAAAATGACCCAAAAACAGTTTTTATCTGTCGGCTAAAGTGTTGTTGGTATTTCAAATGGTGTATTATATAATATAATGTATTAATTCACAACAACGAACTTAATAATTTACGATTGTCTAATAGTTTCAAAACTGAAACTGTAGTTTCTGAATTTCCACAAAATCGTGTTCCGAAAGGCGAAAATATTAATTTGTAAAAATAAAACCGTTGACGAGAACAACTATAAATATAATATATCAACGAATATACATTATGTACACCGGCCGATTACAGACGTTTACCGCACGATGTACTTTGCATAATAATATATAATACGACGTAATATATCGTTGTGTGTGCAGACCACCGCAAAGGCTGCTTTTGGTGAACAAACTTTATGCGTGCGCCGTAGATAAGCCTTTCTCGCGTCCCCCTTTTCCCGCCCACACAACATGACCCTTTCACGCCACCGTGCACATTATAACGCCTGACGCTTTTGCATCCCGCCCGTTATTATAATATAATACAATGATATATGTGTGAATATCCATTTAACGCGCCTCGTTCATTTTCGCAGTAAATTATTTATATTATTAAAAAATAAATCCACACGGTCCGATATCATCATATCACTATATACGATGAAAACACCAATTAATTTGTTTTTTTTCCCCATAAAAACCCTTAACCTCTTATCCTGGTTTTAGTTTCCTATTCGCCCTAACTCTAGCGCCATTGCACCCCACAGTACATGTATATCCTTGAATTATGCATTAGCCTCGCAGCCAGCATTTACAAAAGCAGCTAGCCGAGCTACAGTTTTGATATGACGGTTATTGACATGCCAATTAGTAATTTACTAATTACCACGCGGTTAATTCGTCAGTGCCAGGTGTAAAAAATTATCGTCACAGATGTCATTTTTCCATATAATTCTCTTAATCTGCTCGTTCATATCTAGAGTCGAGTGAGTAATTATATATTTGCGCCAACTCCTTCATCACTATATTATATAAATACAACGATTACAAACTTCGTAATTTCATGTATAATATTGTTTATGTCTATGTATATTGTATATTATGTAGTATTAACAAGGTATATTATTATTGCAGTAGATAGAACTTTTTTTAAAAGGATCATATCATCCGAATTGATTCTAATTCAGCAGATCGTTGGGTACGAAATCCAATCGGGTCTGCAATACTCGTTGAATATTGAAATTAATATCGAACGAGTTTAATGTGACATGATTTTAGATTTTTAAAAGTGCAATGTTAAATTAAAACGATGCATTTTGTACGACGAACACTTGAAACTTTTAAAACATTATTATCTATCGAAATTAGCTTAGCATGACGACCAGACGACGTTAATTGGTTCACACTGTATATAATAATAATATTACGATGACGTGCACGTCCGCCTTATTATTAATAACGTACGCACGCACCCCCGGTTTTTGTCGATTTACATTTTAAAACATTTACATAGGCCTTATTATATGCCAACGTGGTGTACTTAGACTTATAAACTTGTGTACGCGACGTGTTGAAATTTATATTTAGGTAGAAACGTGTCCATAATTTTATTCTGCAGACAAATGTATATAAGTATAATAATACATAACAATATTATATTGTTATAGTTGTTGTAGACAATGCCTGATTTGAGCGAAGGATGACTAAATAGAAGTGTTTCGAATGGCCGCAAAAAAATGTACTATAATATTTCAATATTTTTTCTTATTTTTAATTAGAATTTTTTTTTTACTATAAGCTTATTCGTGGCGAGGATTAAACGTAATGTGCTGATAAAAGATTTAATTAAAATATTATATTATTAATATTGCTGGCCAAACCCGTGTTCTGTTTTGATGATCCAGAACCGGGACGTGTTCCATACTAATGCAGTTCATGAAAAAACCCAAGTATAGAGAAATCCCATTTCTAAATTGAATCTATAATGAATGAATCGCCAAGAATTTTCTCAAAATTATAAAACGATTATAGCGCAAACATTTAATCACTTCTATATGAGCATGCAGACTATGAAAATAACACCCGACCGCGGTATTGTAAATAATAGAAAATTACATGACCTTCGAATAATGGCTATGCCTACCACGAATGTACATGGTATATGGTTATACGGTACACAAACAATACACTTAACATTAACGCATTATTCGCGGTGTGGCACACTCACTGCACATAATCTATACAGCAGTAAAGTTATCAAAATCGCGTTATTAAGGTTTACGCGATTTTAATGTATTTTATTTGTCGCGTAGGTATACCTACTCAGGACCGTCTTTATAATTTGTTAGGTCCGATGCCAAAATAATTGCCAAGTTTGTCATTAAAGAAAAAAGGTTTTTAAAATTCTTACTACTTATTTTTAACCGTTTATATTATTGATTCAAATTTAACGACCTAATTAGAAATAGAAAAAAATAGTGTAGCATTTACATTATACTATAACATACCATAGGTACCATACATACCTCTAATTAGCAAATTATGGCTATGGGACAAAAAACCTTGGTTTTGTACTTTTATCGTATATGTGGAAGATGTGAATAATGATTTTATGCATTGGAGTAAGGTAACAAAAAAAACAACATTTTTGGAGACTTTTTTGCCAACTTTCGAGTGGTGTCTCTTCATCAACGCTAATAGGTAGGACTATAACCCAACTCGAGTATTCCCAAAATAAATAAGCCTGGTTAGGTACTCTCAGTATTCGTGTATTCGACAAGAAAAGACGTGGATATTCATGTAGTTTTTTGAAACTATTGAACCGATTCGAGGTTATCCCCCGGGCGTATATGTACGGCGAAAAATTACACACACCACGACGGTGGCGAATCATTTAATAATAATATCATTACGATACCCATTACACTTTTACGGCTAACGTACCCACACGAAAACAATCGCCGTCAAGGTCGTTGTTATATACGCCGCGGTCTACGTTATGCACTGATGCGTGTCGTTATCGGTGCCTGCCTACCTAACAACATGGCAATAATAATAATATCTTAATTATACGAAATATGCACGTGCGTGCGCCGTTCTCCATTGACACCGTAATATTATAACGCGTACACAACAACACGCGCAGGTACACCGCCGTCGTACCATATCACGCGGCACGAATATAGTTATTTAGACTGATATCAGAGGCATTCGGACGGAATAAAAGCGTTAAAATAATATCGGGTTACGCGGCGCGCACGCACGTGCACAGTGTACTCGTGTGTGCGGGTTCGCGATTTATATTATTAATTTTTCAGCCCGGCCGGCCGTACATATGTGCGCGTTTGCAGTGCATTTTCGAGCCGGGATGAAGTGAACACTAATTTTCTGTGCCAGTCGTGTTTTGCCGATTATAACGGTGACGATACATTTTTGATACGCCGACGAGCACCATGAATATTATAATGTCGATGCCTACATTTTTAATGTAACGCGTTTTAACACATCGACCAACTGCCGATTATATATCATGTAAAACGATGCACTCGGTTTCGAGTTATCATTCAAAAACAGTACAACAATTATTTGGTCGTTCAATATAGTTTTATCGGGAAATTGGTCTAAAATGTAATTGATTTTATAAAAATAATATTTTTAATGGTATCATCATTGTTATAGAACTTTATTTAAGAACAAACGATATGATATAAAAGAAATTATTACAAATTTGTCGTTTCGGCTATTAATTGTTGTTTTAGAATTTTACTGTGTTTATACTACGCACCAGCCATAAATTAAGTCAAATGTGTACAATATAGTTGCAATAATTGTGCCGAGGGCCCGTGACAGATCGTCAAAATATTTTCAAGGTTTTTACTATCAACATAGGTACATTGTAATTATATGTGCCAATAGTAGCGTTTAATCGATGACGGCTATGTTACAACATATTTTAGAAAAATTATTTTTAATGGCGAGGTACCTATAGGAGTATAGGAGGTAAGAAATTATAAAACATATTTTTTGGTTTTCGTCTTGATTGATTCACCCATGTGTCTTTAATCTCACGTACATAATAGGTATATGATTTATAATCTAATTCTAAATAGCTGGATCTCGGAAATGAACGACGTTTTGCAACGTAGATTTCATAACTCTCTTACAGTCATATAGATAGTATTGTTGCGTGTCGCCTGAATGCTTGATCTATATTTTAGACTTCACCTTTAAAATATCAAGATAGTTCACAATTGATTACAATTACAATTTAAACGTCGAGGTGAGTGATATATGACCCGATTAGAAAATATTTTTTCTACTGTCTCTTAAATCAACTAAATTGCCTTAAGCGCGAGCCTCACGGTAAGTTTCTATTTCATAAATTACAATATACTGGTGAAATAGAAATATAAGCCGTTGGCCCTTAATTATAAAATGTTTTTCTTTTAAAAAACATACATCAAAATCATAACGTTTCAAGTATAACACTTTAAGAATTGCCAACCTATAGCAACGTGATGGAGCTACAAAACTATCATAAACATTTGCGGGACTGACTGTCCCATAAATCGCCAACCTTACCAAGATTATTTCTGCAGACAAGTCGTACTCCTTGATCAGTTTCTCAATAGAGAACGCTGAAGTGACAAAGGACAATTTTTTAGCAGCCTACAAAATCAATGAACAAAAAATGAAAAATCGAAAAAAATAAAGTAAAATAACTTACTTTCTCTGAACTGCACTAGAGGAAGTCCAGGTTAAGCGTTGACCAATTAAATTGCAATGCAATTTGCTTCCGTACAAATCGGCCGACAGGAATCGTGCCATAGACCTCATTTGGCAACAGCTTTCGAAAAACACCCATGGCACAATTTCTAAATCATACACCTCGACTAGAACTAAAAAAAAAACAATGTTATAATAAACAAACCATCCCTTTAAAATAGTTTCTAAAAAAATCCACCATCAAAAAGCAAGCTAATAATAAAATTCTTATTATTATAAGTCTTGTGTACAATATTCCAGACAACACCGTATAGCTAACTAACTATATATAAATAATATATAATAACGATAAATTAATTTTTTTAATCATTACTAAATTATTAACAATCATGTTAAAAAATGAAAAAACGTAATGACTGATTAATCGTGGTGGATTCCGTTCGTCGGATGTTGTTTATGTTCCGGTTACACTCTGTATACGTACGGGTAGCGATATTTATCTTATTATATACAACGGTGCGTCGCCGCGAGGTCTCACGTGTTAATATATTCCATATTACTATAACACGATACGATATATAGACGATATTACGCTACCTACCTGTGTAATATCGTCGGTCGATCGCAATGAAAACGAACTGCGTTCGCCGCATAGACATTTTTCCGGCCGCCATATTACTTTATACACGCGCACATCGTGTGTACGTATTATATGGTGGTTACGTCGCACGGTCCGCCGCGGTAAAATATTACACGTTTTACGGTGCGGCAGATGCGAATATTGTGTGCGGCACGCCGCGGTCCCCCTTATTAATAATATTGACCGCGACGACAGAAGACGTGTATACAATATAATAAATATCGCAACGCTATGAAACGACGATGATAGAGTGGCGGGGTGGCGGGGATGCGGTAACAAAGTAACTGCTGCCTTGCACACACACACACACACACAGTATTATCCACCGCCGCACATTTATTTATTTATTTATTTTTTTTATAGGTCGGCGCCCTCCATTGTCGATCCGCGCAATAACTTTTCTTTTTCTTTTTTCACCCAGCCGTAATCCCACGTAATCCTCCCCGGAAGCGAGAGAATTTTAAACGGACCCGCACGACGCGCCCGCGCTTACACTATTATACATTTATGCCTCTGCAGCGTGTCTTTGTAGCAGGCGACGACCGCGCACAGCGGATGACAAAAAGCCGCCGCGCGCCGTGGACGGTACGCGCGTTCTAGGCATCGCAGCTATACCGCGGCTGGTGTACCTATATATACCTATACGTGCGGCGCGGCGGTCGTGTGCGGCGACGTTTCCCCGTGTCCGGTGTGCGTTTCGGAACCCTCGGGGCTATCGGCGTCGACACGGGCCACGCCCCGTCGGGCCGGAGCAACGTCCAGGCCGGCTCTTTTTTTTTTTCCATACCGCGTACGGCTCGCACGGCGCACACCACCGCGACCATACACGGCAATGATATAATAATAATATTATTTTTACCATTGTACGGCGGCGTACCCGTAATTATTTATATAACGTGTACTGGTGTATAATATTCTATTCCGTCGTGTAAACAACCGGCGCACGAGCATTATATTATTATTATAGACGTATAGGTACAATATTATTGTATACGGGTAGGCACGTTAAACGGACGGTAGTCGTGTGTATACTATATACAATGTACGTATCGAGAGTAGTGACGCTATGTGCCGCAACGAGACGCCGCGAATACGATTTAGAGTGTTGCTATTATATTTATTGAAGTTAGACGTATTGTTAACCAAATACCGATAACGGTTAAAAAAAATTATTACTATCAAAAGAAAAAATATATTTATTCAAAAAAGTTCTTAAGTATTATAGTTTGTTGTACGTCGATATTATACTCCCTCTCCCTCGTGATTTTTAATATTGCTTCTTCGTTTCTGCAGATTGGATATTTGACTAATTGAATTTACAAACTTAATTTTCTTTTTTCTTTTTTGACGTTCTCATTATAATATAGATTAAAATGACGCACTACCATGGTCTTAGAACATCAAGGAATATAATATTTTGTATAATAGATGTTTGGTTTTTAACTTTTCTGCGGGAGTCATTATTCAAAGGAGTAAATTCATTTAACTTGTCGTCACTTTTAAAGTGTAAGTCATTCTTTAAAACACTTATTGTTTCTTTGCTTTGACTGTCGTTATTTTCGTAGTATTAAATTTCTTTTTACCTCTTTTGAAATAAAAGTAAAAATGTTCAACAAGGAGTTAACTCAATTTTATAAAAAGAACATTGTGTCCATTATATACCTCCAGGGATACAGATATAGTTAATCATCATTTCTGATAATGCACAATTCGGATATTTTATTAATCACTGCGATGATAACATAATTTAGTGCACATAACATTATACAATGTTTTGTAAATACGAGACGAAGTTGCCTATCCCCTAAAATTATTTATACATTATATGTATAGTATAAATATAACTATTTAAGGGATCAAGTATATCCTTATATAATTGATTTAGGGAAAAGGGCTTTGGCCCTTCATAATGGTTAAAGTATTAAGCTCCTCGGCACCCCAAGGGCAGTCGTTTAAATAAATATTTTTGATTCATATATCAAAGAGTATAATACAAGATTATTAGTTTATATTGTTTTCCGGCTTTTCTTTTTTTGAAGATATTTTAGAGGTTTTAATTTTGCTATCGAAATAAAATAAACGTCAACAAATTTACTTAATTTTATTTTGAAATATTTATTCGCTTTTCCTTTAATATTTTTTTTATACAAATAAATAATAAAATATAGAAGTAGGAATTTGTTATATATATTATATACCAATAAACGATTAATGTATAATACATTCGTTTGGATATAGCCTTACAGGCTTAATGAAATTTCGAATAATAATTGTTATTGTACGGATTTTATAGTATAATAATATATAAACGAATTGATGACTGTTATTAAATTATTTTGTACGTAACCTAATTCAAACTAAATATTTCGTGTAGGACAGTGGTTAAACTTCGCGAACCCACCCTCGGTTATATGGACTTGCATGTACACATAATAGTATATTGTTCTACAAGACAATTCACGGCCGTGCTCACCATTTTATGTCACATCACGGCTGAGTGGAACTGCAGCATGTTAAATAATATATTTATATATAGGGCGCGTTTAGTGAATCTCTCTGTACATATTATATATGACGTACGCGATACGCAAGACCGTATATTTGAATAACATATTATTATCTTATATGTTACTATAATACGACTGATGGAGGAATGTATTGGAGCGGTGACACAATGCATAGGTCAGTGTATAGGTTACAGCTGGTTTATAACAGGTACCTATAACGCACTCGTAGCCCGTAGCCCTGGCTGTATGGTATAATAATATAATATAATATAGACGAGAACGGTGCGTCTAACGTTGTAATGTATACGACAAGACCTGACGATGTGTCGTACAGAACACACATTCCACGACTGTTGCGTGTGTACGTACTTTTATATGTATATAATATTATTATATATTATAGGCAGTTATAATACCTATAGGCTCTGCCAGTCGCGCGCGTCCGGATCTCTATACAGGGCGATCGTACAAGTCCATATATAAAAAACGATGTATATTTATATATATATATATATATATATATATATAATGATATACGCGTGTTACGAAAACGGCCCAGGGGGATATATGTGTATAGGTAAACATGATATTATGTACGTCGTGTATTCGCATGCGGAGGGGACCGTACGCAGTGACGTCTCGGAATTCCGATCACCCTGTATGTGCTGGTTATCCGCACAAAGTCGTCACTCGAATACACGTATAGTAGGTACGCACGTACACGTTTGAATTTTAAATCGGTCTCTGACACACGTCGCAACGTGTACACACACTTTGTGCGCGAGTGTGGGATACACGTCTCGTCGGTAGTCAGTTTTTCATTACGTCGCATCGCATCGCATATTATCCGATATTATTATGCTATTTATTTACCTATCGCGGCGACGACGCGACCGTGTACGAACCGCCAAACCGTACCGAAATTATATCACGCGGACGTCCGACGCATTATATCGACCTATACGCGCGTTGAACGACATGATGCGCACACAATATACTCGTACACCGCGATCGCATTCGTGTGCGTATATCGTGTTATTGATTTTATCGTCCGAATACATATATATATAGGTGATACGCAGGTATTATTCGCTGATACAGTCGCGCGCTTTACTCCCCCATTTCACGATGACGAACGGTTGTGGTACCTATACAGAAAAAATACTTTATTTCTCACGTTCGACGACACGGAGGGTGTTTGGTCGTTGACACCAAGCCCGCAGTGCTTGTATATCGATTAAGTTCGTCTCCGAATAATGTCCGTACAATATATAATATATTCAATAAAATATTTTTTTTTCCATTGCTGTTTTAAGTGTTTTAACAAACTATTATGTAACATAAACCCTTCAGATTTTCCACGAGAAATTAATAATCGATAATAAAAGTAAATAGTAAATTATAGTACGTTGTGCATACCACCTAAACGTCATAAAATATGTAATGATATTGAAATTAATTTAGCTTAAGAAAATTTTAAATATTAATACGAGTAGCTATAGTTATTTCACGTCGAAGGAATAGCATAGACAATTCGTTTATCAATATTATTGCGCCGCGATAACCCACGGGTCGTGTTTGTAAGAGGTTGAAAAAAAATAAAAAACGCGTCTACTCAGACGACCAACAAACACTGAACTATGGCAGACCGTTCCCCTACATGCAATGAGTCGCGCCATCGCGCGTTTTGGGGTCGTTCGCCACCCCTCTTTTATTTGTTTCGATTCATGCTACGCACGCGCTTTACGAGCATCGGTTGGATGATGGGCTGTATACTCTGAGAGTTTATTAACACTTTATCCATATATTTGATATGATGTACATACCTATACAACAGTGCAAACTGCTGAAAAACAGCTTCCAATTTATTTTGCAATTTTTATTAAAAAAAAAAAAGTAGCTAAATAACAAATTATTGGCCCCATTGACCTTCTAAAAAAAATATACGCTTTATGCAACGTATCTTATATGTAATTTGTTTTGGCATTTAAATAATTAGTTTCGGTACCTATTTGAGAACAAAATAATAATCTTCATATATATCTACTGTGTGCATTCATCTAAAATTTTAAACATACCTATTATAATGTTATATAGTACTAACTAAATATCCTGGCTTCGCTCGTAGAAAAAAATATAAATCGTGAAATTATTAAAATGCTTCGCCGAAATGGATACATTGAATACCTACATGTTGTTTGCTGCAGCTGGATCGAAATATTCATTATTATTTTATCGCAGGTAGGTTATACGTATAGTATTTTTGGTCTTCATACAATACGTCAAAAATATATTATCGAATCGCCTGCGGTTAATTTTACGACTAGAATTTTAATGATAACTAGATTCTATATTGTACGAAGAATTAAAAATCAGTACGTGTTCGTGTATCACGGCCATCGTTATTTCGTATCAGAGTCTGCAGACGCGCGCATACACGGCATCGTGCCGTCGTGTAACTAGTTATTTCGTATTTATCCACATAAAGTATTTATTTTTAACTGCATGTTATTTTCTTCAAAAAATTAAATAATAGTAATATTATAATCAATATTATACATATGACTATAATAGTTATCACAGGCACGACATAACTGATTAATTACAAATTATTATTGTTTTTCAAATTAAACAAATTATATAGGTATATGCATATTTTATGGATATTTAGTGCAATAAACGCCGAAGTTTCTTATTAAAATTAAAAATGTTAAACACAAGTATATAGTTGTTATTGTGTTTGTTAGACCCAGCGAGCGATTTTCACCACACGTCACGTCCGCCCTCCAATGCATTTTGATTAGGTATTATAGTCATACATAGATATCTATATGTCGACCATAATAGCTGTATACATTTGTTTCGCTCACTAAATATTAAACAAAAACAACCCTCTAACGAATCTCCCATTTTGATCAGCGACCAAGTGTGTATGTGTGTGTGTGTATACGTGAACAAAGAATTTAATCGATACGATATAAAATGAATACGTCGGAACAACGATGAAAAGCGTAATAAATTAATATCCTCGCGTCAAGGGGTTTTAATTAAAACTATATCGCTTCGGTCGATCGCCGTCTAGGTATAGAGGGGTGGTACCTGCGGTATATACCAACGTCATCAACGGACGGTTTTATGCTCGTCGGGTTTTACGGGTTTCGGCGTCGTACTAAATCTACCCACCCACCTAGGAGTAGGGTGATAGAATATTATGGGGGCGGGGTGAATAACAATAGCACATCGCTATGTATTTTTTTTTTTTATTTGAAGTTCTAAACTTTAAAATTATTTCGTTAACACTAATGTAACCGTTTATCGTGTCTTCGGATAACGTTAATTATTTTTATAAATATCTCGTGCACTTATACTTTTTGTAAATAAAATATATATTTCAATGTTCAAAAGAGCAAACGAGAAAAATTCATCGACCGTATAATGTAGGTCTAAAGTCTACTGTATTTCTATAGTTGTCTTTTAATTAGATTTATTTACATATATATAGTTATGGTACCAAGGTATACATATTATAATATTGTCTAATAAAAACGGACACTTTAGCGATTCGAACATCCCGACAATATTTTGTCGTGTTTTAATGTTTATAGGTACACGATTTTCATAGTTCAGTTGGGCCGAGCCCCCTCCCCACTATTAAATACGACTATACGACAGGCTTACAACGGCACGCCGCGAAGGCCGTATAATCGGACATCTTACGAGTCGTCGCGTCGGTCGTGTCCGGTAGGTATAGCCGGTATAGATATTATGTTATACTACGATGGTCTCTTTCCGTCGTCCACACACAGGCAGACGCGCTTTTTATTATTACTTTTTCCGTATCATTACGTAAACGCGTATATAATAGCTACCATGATGTACCTGTACAATATAATATTATGTAGTTATAAGATGGACCCCGCGGGTCCTACTTTTTCTTCTGTTTAGTATTTATTTTTATTTTTCGATTATAATCGGTTTGGACGGAACGGACTAGTATTTTTTTCATTTTTCATTGCTCTTCGTCCCACTCCACCGCTCGTCATGACAGCAACGCGTGTTTAATGGTCTAAAAACAACGATGTGAGTACAACAGAATACCAGAACCGCGCGCGTCTGTCCGTACCGTCACCGCGGGAACATATTTACGCCGTCACCGGTCGACGATATATTACTACCGTTGTTGTATATAAGTACATATTAATACACAGGGTGATTCACCTAGCGTGTTCACCTCCCCTCCACCATTGTTTCATTTAATAACGAATTTATTCAAATTATTATGAGTTTTGGATGTTAATAAAATACAATTTAATTTAAATATACTCGAAAGACCATATATAAATTCAAATTCTTTATATTTTTTTGTATTACTTAAGGAGTGTACTGTGGAGATACAAACATCCGTTTTTGAAAAGATAACGTCATTTTTACTATAAAATATTAAGTGGATATTTAAAAAAAATTATTGATGCACCGTATGTATAGTGTATACCATGTCCGAATTATTGTCGTAGGCCCTAGGCACAGTGCCTTTAATGTCTATGCGCTATACAGCCGCCCTGCGATGTACAGTATTTAAATGGGTATGAAACCTTCTGTTTGGGAGAGAAAGTGTTAAAACTCGTTGTTATAAGACTTTAAAAATAACAAAAATTATATCTAAACTTTTATATGATAATAATTTTAACAAATCTTAAAAACATTCATTTTACTCCAAATATATAAATATAATTAAATTGTCAAAAACCATAATCAAAACAACTTATTTTACACGAATTTGCATATTTCTTTAAAATAAATAAAATATAAAACAAAATATAATTGTAATAAAAATAATAATAATATTGTGCATTATATTAATTAAATAAAACTTTATAGTTACAAAACTTTTTTTGCAACATTTTTGGTTGATGCAAATAATGATTTTTTTTTTGTATCGATTTCTTGAATACCCAACTATTTCTCATTATCAATAATTATTATCAATATATATTTGTGTGTGAGTGCTGTACATTCATACGCGGAACCTAGCTGTAGTTTTAAAGAACGTTTTGTTCTTTTACCTTCGCGCATGCCTCTTGTCAGTTGTCTATAACGTCTATGTATACGCATAATCTATAGAATAATAATGATTTCTATTTCAAGAGTCCTCTAGTTAATTACTCGGTACATGTATTATGCATTATATATTATCTTATTATTTTTTATAGTTGATACTTGATATTTACTTCCGATGTGTTTAAAAAGCCATCAGCCGTAATAGAAAGCGACGACAGGTGTTGTCTCGATTCTATCGCACACTATACTCTATAGGTTGGTAGGTATATATAGGTGTACGTAAAAATATCGTAAGCATATACGACGTCGTCACGTTTTGTTTGGATTTCGACGAGAAACGTTAAGAACGCAAACAGATGACGATAGACACCGACGAAAAATCGCGTAAACAGAGCGCCTCGAGTTGAGACGGGGACGATCCGTCCTCGGCGGCACCCCGAAAACCGCCACCGCTGCCGTCGTCGACACGTCGTCATCGTGTTATTTATGTACGCACGGTGTTTTCATTTGTCAAACGTCGTGATTTACCCCCATTTACATAATAGCGAACACGTCAGTCGTCTTCATACACATACACACTCATAGCACGTACAATATTTTATTATACACGCGATTTTTCATCGCCCGAGTGATAGGTATAGTTGTAGACAGTAAAAAAAGTCGCGCTCATCCGTAACACCGGGTGTATGTGTGTGTATAACATACGCACGACCACTTCCGAACTATCGCGCACTAATGGCATCTGCCTTTCAGACGTCCCGAAACGTTGTTTGTTATTAATGAACCGCGCATATTATTATTATTATTATTATACGATCGAGCGCCGGGAACACACTTCCGAAACCGCGATTCCGTGTGGTTTGTGCGATTGCGACCGTCATCCGTTGCGCGGATCCTACGCACGCTTCAAAGACATGTATATATAATAACGGAAACGCATTAGTGCGATAAGTGTTGTACCGGTATTGTAACGCGATTCTCCGACGTTCGGTCTAATCGATATCATCACACACCCGCACACATGTTCCTATGTATAATGTAATGTAGGTATATATAATATAATTTTTGAGATGCTGCGAAAAAGTTCCTATAATAGGCGTGCCGTTTGAGCAAATCTACCTATAACCTACACAAATCGTGCAGTAGGTAATAGGAAATGAAAATCTCAATACAAATAGACGGATTAAAAACATATAAATGTATCTAAATTAAATTATTTCTAAATTGATTGATACTTTTGATGGTATTTTTTCTGAATAAACGAAGTTTATTGAAAACAGTAGGTGTTGAATTCGACTAAAAGCGTCAGTAAAAGTCGTTTGTCAAGAACAAACCCCAAGTTAAAAATTTCAATCAAACTTAATTGCTCAACTAATTAATTTCATCTAAATTCTAGACGATGATGAATACGATATGACGACGACGACGATGAATGATGGTGATTAAAATAATGTGTTCGAGTCAGACTTAAAATACGACTTCCGGCTGTCGTATACACACACACACACACACACACACACACACACACACACACACACACACACACACACACACACACACACACACACACATATATATATATTTATATATTATGCGCTCACACATTGTGATGAAATATTTTGGAGATGGAAATAAGAAGAGAAAAGACTAAAAAGATCATAGGATGAGGTGCTGCAGGTACTTACATGCATATAACATATGTATGTACCTATAATAGATAGGTACGTAAGATTTTTTCATGATGGTTCCCAAATAATAATCGACAGTGCAACAGGCTCGTAGTATTATGGGTTGCCGAGGGGGTTCGTCCGACGGCTCCGCCCACTCGGCGCGCAGCGGCGGAGCACAGGTGAAACACTGGTATATAATATTATCATCAGGTAGAACTACATATTGTTATAAGTTATAACGATGTAAGTACGTGTAACACAATGTATATATATATATATAATATCATCATCCCCGTAGAAACGACTTTTGTGGCGGTTCGTATAATATATATCATAATACGGCGCGTTATCGTTGGTTGTCGTCGTAATTACGTTAGGTATATATATATATTGTTATACGTGTCTTGCGATTGCCGACCCGAATCGAAAAATTCCCGTCCAACGGTGGTTAGGTCAGGTATAATATTAATATACTCGAAGGTACTCGGAGCCGGATTCCGCCGTTCCTAAATATAGACTGTGCTGTATAACGCGCGTACTAATGTAATGAGGTTATCCTTATGGGGACATAGTGTGCCTGTGTTGCGGGGATTGGTGAGCTAGGAGGGCTTCCGGCTTGGCGCCCCAAAATATATTTTCCGAATGAAGTATAAGACACGAAATCGTGTTTGATGTTTGATTACCTGATAATGGTACCAGGTGTCATATATTTTGATTTCCAAAAATATACACGCACACACAAAGGTAATAGCTACCTGTCCTAGTATATATAACATAGTAACATGCAGATCCTACCTTGAAGTGTATATCAACAATAATAAATCATTTTCGTTTTTATTTTTGTAAGCAGTCTAATATTTTTTCATAACGAGAACTGGTAGATACTATACATTTTTTATGTCTGGATTTCGATTATAGGTAAACGTATTTTCAAATACTAATTTAAGGTTCTTTATTTAGTTTTGTTTCTTTGTAGCATGATTATACGTATAATGTGACATCTGCTGTAAGAGTTAAACTTACACGGATTAATGTCGTTGTCCAATGTACACGTTTTCAAAAATTGGTTACGACCATTTATTGGCTACAGCGATGATTACTAGTAGAAGGTACATCTCCAAAATTACGCGAAAAGTCTAAAAACACGACCGATCGAACATTTGTTTATTCATAAGACACGTGCTACACGCAAGCTCAGCCGTATATAGAAATATCACGTAGTACGTAGTTAAACGTTTTTCCGGTGTTTAGATAGGTATCAATGCAAATTGGCGTCGGGCGATATAGTATTGCTATTATAGTCGATTTATATATATATATACATAATATATTGAATCATTCTAAATAATCGTTATTATTCGCTACGGTAAAAAACAGCTTCGATGGTCACATACTCACATGAACCTCCGCCTTCTTAATTCTGCTCTTCATAGCATGTTGTAATAAAAAACAAAAAAATTCACGACATCGTAATAAAATAATTGCAAAAAAAACATTGTTCATTGTTATATACCCACCATTGTAACTATACTAACTATGCATATTTATTTATTTTATAATTTGTTCTTTGTTTAAAATATATTATGTATGCTCCAATGAGCAAAGGCTTCGGTTATAAATTCATGACTACTTTTTTTTCGTAAGATCATCTTTTTTCTTTTTATTTTTTCTTATTAGGGAACGATCTCAAATACTATGCAGTCTACATATTGTGTTATTGTGATATGAATTATATTACAAGTATATCTAATAGACATCATGGATTATTGTCGAATAATTACGATGAAAATCGTATACAGTAATACAATATGTATATGTACATAAAAAATTACTAACACGGCTGGGTTTTATATTAGTTTTGGATTATAAAATGAAAGAAAAGAACTATAAGAACTATAGTGATTTCAAATATTAAAAAATATAGAAAAAAGTTCACATTCAAGTAATATGATAGATTTAGATACAATATAGAAAACATTATATATAATATTTTTCATTGCTATAAAAACGTATAACTGTGTCAATTTTATTACTAAAGTGGATATAATGCTAATGAGCAACGTAGCAGGTTGTATAGATATTACACGTCTAGGTATGCGTGATCGTCATACGACTGTCGCCTCGAGTCGACCAAACATATTTTCCCCAGTCATTTGACGCGGTTGTGTTTACCTTGAATAGTTAGCCGTGCATCTATGCGAATCGGTACGTTCTACCATTGAGTATACTCAATGGTACTACACAACGCAAAGTTTTGCAAACCTTTCGTTGTGGTAGGTAGATATTATATATTAACCAGCGGCATTCGAGTTGACGTTTCAGCCAACTCCGTGTAATAGCTGTTGCCGCGGAGACACCCTCATTACAGCTCATGAATATTATATACCCATCTATATTCGGCATCCTACATTTGTTATGCGCAAGCACTAAGTATATACACGTCTGACGTTTTGCGGTGGGGCGCGAAAACTCCGTTATCCTTATGGACGGAAAGTCGGACGTATATACTTAACGTGAATATCCGTGCGCGGCGCAATGCTGGTGAAGGGTCGAATGGCTGAGTTGAACCCCAATTCTCGGACCCAAATATATGTATAGGCTTGTACGATTCCATGAATTTTAATTTTGGATTTGTATAATAAGACCTAACCAAATGGCATATAGCATCCTTTAACTGATTTGTTGCTTATTGCTAGTACCAATTTTGATCAAAGAAATAATTTTAATATATTATATATACTGCATACATTTAACGATTCGTTTCAACTATATAGAATATAATATAAATGGTTATAAGTAAAAATATTACATTTTTAAAGCTCAAAATATTTGTATAAAATATCTTTACTTTTATTAACATATTCTTATAGTTATTTAATTATTGAAAACGACATCCAGATATCCGGTGTATTATTCGATTTAAGTGTTTACCTCAGATCATGGGCATGTTGATATGCCTCACTTTGTGTAGATAAATACAACTTATATAGACCAAAAACATTCTCCGATTCTCGACAAATCTATTGATTTAACGTTTATTTAAATCGGTTCAGTAGTTTCGAAGATTGGCCGTGAAAAATAAAATAGATTTCACATTTATAAATATCACAAGTTTAAACGATTCAATATAAATTACTGTATCTTATATTTTAAATGTTTGTAACATTATTTTTGAAGTTCTCTTTGAATTTTGACCAACTTTTTTACAGCTGTGTAATTTCATATCAGTTAAATAATATACCTATAATGATTCTATACCAACCTCGATAGTCCGGACGAATTCAGGCTATGTCCATCTGGAGGTCTTACCGGTCAACTCCCATCATTTTACCGTCGTTTCATTTCGTCGTCTTACTATTTCACCGAATTTATTTTTCGAGTAAATAATAACTTTTAAAAAACAAATTACATACTAATATTAATTATATGTGTGTATCATGCATTTATGTACAATTGAATACGCTATAATTAGGTAACTTTTATAGTCATAATAATAAAAGAAATCGATAGTTGTCCGCGATCCAACGTAGTTGGATTGCCTACTTGGTAGGTTTAGTTGTGTGTATGTAAATGTATTTTCACTGTTGATTACTGACTATTTAACATTCAAACACGCGAATTGACTTAAACTTTTTTTCCGAATAAAACAGCATCAGACTTTCGAAGTCTGCAGGAAATAAGTCAAACTGCGTATTTCAATATTTTTTCCTAATTTTATTTCAATGCAAATTAACTCTTTAAACTTTATTGTGTGTGGAGAAATTCATGGAGCTGAACTCTAGTACTAAAATTATATTATTGTACTATTATTATTTACTTTGTAGATTATACTTTGTTGTAAATCAATGTGTATTTTTTTTTTTTTGGAATAGTGCTCTTAACTTTTATTTAAAAAAATATTTAATAGACACGGTACAATAAGTAAAATAGGAACAGAGGAAATCCCAAATAATGGAATTGTTGTAGATAAATCGTAAAAGTATTTGATGTAGGTCAATTATTATAGTGTTCTGGGAATTTGGACGAGTTATAGTATGGAATAATATGTCGTCCGGATATACCGTGTTCACTGGACTTCCAGGGATCCGGACTATCAAGGTTCAACTATATTCTTTATTCGTAGCCCATATATGAAGACCTTGTTAACTAGTGTTTGGAATTTGATAAAACGTGTTCACGTTTATATTTTGCAAACGAATCGTAAACGTGCAGAACAAAATTTATTTTTTTAAGGAATTTGAACAAGTTTAGATCACATTACTTATAAACAATATTGATTATTCACACATAAGTATCTACTTATATATCAAAATAAAATACCAATGTAAAGTTTAACATAAGTTAAAATACATATATAAACTACTCAATTAAATTTAATGAAAAAAAATTATAATTTATTAATTGCTGTCTTAAAGTTCTTTCCGTGTTGATATAATAAAAATAATTAACAGACTTGGTGAAAACTTAAGAAGTCATGCCAGCATAAACTACTTTTGCGAGTTAAAGTTGTTTAAACACAATTTCTTTCATCTAAAAATATAGTTCCTGTTCAGTTTTTATGGTTTTTGGGTTCTAAAAGGTAGAAGGTATTTTTCCCGAGTAGAGTACCTATCTCAAAATTACCTATAATTATATTTTGTTGTTTTTTTTTTTTTAATTTTCCGAACTATTTTTACTATTTCAACGCTGTATTATCATTACCATAATACCATCGTTGTAATTATTTCTGTTAACAACCGTTATTGTATTAATATAATATTACATTATTAATAAAATGTATTAATTTATTACCACCGACGGTGTGTGAATGTTTGCAAACTAGCTAGATTTTTTTTAATTGCGATCGTGCGGCGATCACAAAATCATTATTACACGAGTGAGTAGGTATATTAAGCTATACACATTACTCAGACCTAACATAACGCGTATATACAATATTATGATGATAATAATTGACGTGGGAACTCGGTACATAGGTACGTTGTACACATCGCTATAGGCGATTCAGCCGTATAATATATTATTGTACAATATTATTATTGTACTCGGGTATACCGACGGGCAGAGATTGCCGTCTCGCAGTTTTCCACAATATTTATAATAACATAATATATGAATATTATACGCGCCAGCATGCGTACGACGAAAAATAATATGATATTAATTTAGTATCGCGGTGTCGATGGTGTGCATCGTGCGTATAAAATATAAATGATAATAATACATTTGCCGCACATGCAATCGTCTGTCCGCCGCCGTCTTGTTTGGCGCCAGGCCAAAAACCTGCGAACAATCGTGGACGAGGTACATCGCGTTGTGCGATAATTAATATAACGCGCGTGTTTGAGTATGACATAGATATGAATATGATCTATGTGTATTATTTTCATAAATATCATCGGTGCGCCGAGAATAAAATATCGAACGACGGGTATCGTAGTCAGGGCGATTATTCTGAAGTTGAACGATAGATTTTGGATTGGATAGAATTTGATTGAATACCATTTTTTTGAAAATTAATTCGAAGTTGAATGGTGTTCAAGTTGTTTTTCGGTGATTTAAGGTAGCGTAAGAACCGCTTTATCGGTTAAAAATGTAATGTATAAAAATGTTCCGATTACGAGTACGAAATATGAGATAAAACACTCGTATGAGATCGAAAAAATATTCAACTTGGTACCTAAATAAAATCACTGTAATGCATGATGCACGTAAAAATGATTTTAGTTTTTTCATATTTCAATTTACTGTAGCTGTTCTTTTCCCGTACATTTTTAGACAGTACACTTCGAGAACTGTTTAGTAGTTTTTAGAATTTTGATTACTTTTATTACTTATACGTATTTACGCGAATAAAGATATTATTAATGATTTAACAGTTGACATTTATAATCGTTTTTAAAAATTTGTATCGGTGGTTGAGCCAACCGTCAAAAATACCTATACCTACAATAAATATTTAATTTGTGTTCGTTTCGTCATATAATAATCGGACACTTTTGGAATATTTTCAGGACCTCGTTCGCGGAGGATGAAGCGGAAGGACAAGTGTCCGGAAGAGAAACGGCCCAGGACCGCGTTTAGTGGTGAACAGCTGTCCCGGTTGAAGAAGGAGTTCAACGAAAACCGATACCTGACGGAACGTAGACGCCAAGAACTGGCCAACGAGCTGGGCTTGAACGAAGCCCAGATAAAGATATGGTTCCAGAACAAACGTGCCAAGATCAAGAAGTCCAGCGGCTCTAAGAATCCGCTGGCGTTGCAGCTGATGGCGCAGGGGCTGTACAACCACACCACGGTCGCCATGTCCGACGAAGAGATGGACGACCATCTGACAGTCGCGTCCTCGTAATGTCAGCTGGCACATCGTTGCTGATCTTAATTTACCAGTAGGTTGTACGCAGAGTGTCATTTTGCTGTAAATCGTTTTTCCTCTAAAATCATTGTACGCGAGTCAACCAGAGTTCCTTCCGACGGTACTGCGCACGCTGTATACAATACAAATGATGTGTTTTCCATCATTCTTCCTCATTCCTACCAATAACCACCGCTTACATAAGTGTATATACGTCGGTTTTTTCTCGTTTCTTCGACTTCCTATAGTGTCTTTTTCGTTTCATCTTCCGAAAATCTCATGTCTCTTCTCCCGCAGACCATCTCAGATCTGCGCATATTTTATTTTAGGATATATGTGCGATATTATATACTATAGGCATACTATTTTTAATGTATATAGTTGACGCGGTTTTTTATTTTTTGTTTTGTTAAGACGTTGTTTTTGTTTTCATGCACATATACAATGTACCTATAGTTGTATAATGTGTTAAAATTATACGAAATTTTTAATTGTAAGACCCGTTCTCCGGTTCATACACATCGTACATATTATATATATATATATATATATATATATATATATATATATTATAATCGTAGAACGTGTCGTGTAAATAAAGCATAATGTTATAGATTATATAGGTATCTATAAAGTAATAGCAGTCTTTCCGTAGGTATTTGATAGTTATTATAAGTAACACGAACGACATAGGTATGCGATTCGTGTTGTCGTTCGGTCGGTCGATGATCTATCTACTGTTATATGTACACCTGTAAGGCTGATGTGTTTCACCGTTGAGTCAACTCACTACTGTTTGTTTTGTGCGTAGAACAATCGCGTTTCGTTTGCGAGCCAATAAACCTTAGGCACGCGTATTATATGATAATAATATTATGTGCGCAAAAATGTAAATACCTTGCCATTCCGCGTTTTCGACCGTTAAAATTCTAATTCTAATATATTATTATATACATTTTAAAAACACAGTACAGTCGACTATGTTGCCGCGTGATAGTCACCGATCCGATAAAGAGTGTTATGAGTATTTTAATAAATATCAAAATTGTTTCACCAATTTATTCGAGAATATAAATAAGAAATCATTAATTGTTGTTGTAAATACATTATTTATTTATACTTGGTTACACGATAATCGCGGAGTAGCGATGGTTATTATCGGTGATTTTTATTTTATAAAACAATATTTAATCTATTTTTTATGCAATCCTTGGTCATCCTATCACCACGGGTCTTATCGCAATATAGAATATTGCTGTACGAACAGCGTATACCGTACCAGTGAATTGGATCCTATCGTCATGTTTATTTTTATAATTTTCATAAGTAATGATTAACTCTTTACTATAATAGCCGTAGTGTGACTTATTTAAAATGACGATTTCAAGTCGGTAAGGGGTTGGTTTGAACAAATTAATTCCTATAACCCGTAGAACGAAAAATCGCTGTCTTTATCGGTCAGTTCAGAAAGTGTATAGGTACACGTTCACGTATAGCGTAGACGTACATAATGTAAGTTGGTATAGGATCAATAAACTAAAGGCGATAATATATCATACGAGTAATCGTACGGCGTCTCATCGTGATATCTACGACGTAATAGGACGAAGACGAAAAATAAACAGTATGAATTATGTTTAGTTGTAAACAATATTACATTATTTAGATACGTGTTAAACGGCCATGGTAGGTGTAATAGATAGGATGTACGTCTTGAACCCGCGCGTCTAGTAATATTAAATGGCTCTTTATAGAATGTAAGACATGTACATTTTAGAAATAACGTAGACTGAAATATTTAGATTTATTTTTTAAGAATTTTTTGATTACATATTTTTATTTTTAATTGTATTTCTAGTCATTAATAACTATTTATGTATTATTATATTATATATTATATTATTACGCTAAATGTACTTATATATTATTACATTGTCTGTATACAGTATACACGTGTATACTAATATGTATGTACTCGACTTCTATAATATATATTTGTGTTTAGGTGTACCTATACAATGTTCCATAGAATCATATTATATTTATATTTAACTACATCAATTTTTTCATAGATACCTAATTATATATTAATAATTATATAGGTACACATGTGTAATTATCATTATAAAGTTTAACATTATCATTATGTTGTCTTTTTGATTCTTTCATATACATATATATATATATTATATATCCACTGTAAAAATACGATGACGATAATAATAACATTAAAAAATTAATATAATCATATATTTCAATATTTTATCTGCTACGTGTTATAATTTATTCCATTTGCCTTGTGCGCTCTAACCTCGAATATATAATATACGGCGTTCCTGTTCAAGTGCGAGTGTTGGGCCGGATACATGCAACATTAGAGGTAATACAAAGTAATTTTATACTATAGATAATCTGTAAGCTGTACCGAAATAACGAAAAATCCACATCCGGTATTTATGTGCTACTGCTTTCACTCATTAGTTACTCGCCACCTACATGCGTGCATATAGCGTTGGTTTCGGCCAAGCAGAGCATTCTTGATGTTAGTATAGGGCTGATCTTTCTTTTGCCATCGTATGTTATAGAACGTATAGTTCGATTAGTCTGATATCGCGACGGGAGCTGCGGTATAGTGACAGTATAGATGTAATTCCATGCAAGCAGTAGAGGAATGTTGGGTACCATTAACTGGTGAGAAGTAACTGCGGTTAAATCAAGTAGTGAGTTAGGTTTAGCTGGTCCAATAACTTCGAAGATGTGCGGTGTAATAGGTAATTGCGTCTATAACGTAGAGCTAAGCTGGAAATTGTTTAGATGCTCAAATAGAACGAATAGTGTACCGGGTATAGAGTGCGTGTCAGATGGGTGATAATCATGAGAGAACTCACTGTACAAAGCGAATTGTGCTTTAGTTGCTAGGTATATGTCTGTTACCCTTTTAACTAATATTTTTGACGATACTACATCAAAATACAGTCTGTAAACGTGCGAAAGACTGCCCAGCACTTTGTTGTTTTTCGAAGTGGCCGTTCTTCCGAATTCCATTGTATACAGATAAGAAATAATGTTAAATATAATTAATATATTAATTTGGTTTATAGAAAAATGTAAGTATAACTAATTCTTAGTATAATTATGTGAAATGACAATAATGTATAATTGATAGTGTTTTATTTATCATTTTTCACTACTCACAAGAATTTTATTCGTTTTAACATAGGATAACTCCAGCAACTTGCCATATAATTTTATAATATTACCACATTTACATTTATGTACATTATTTATGTATAACTTTATATGCTTACACAGTGGCGTGTTTACAGGATAGGCCGACTAAAGCCGGGCCTACTAATAATCTAACCTTTTATTTGACAGTTCAATTAAAAACACATATTAGTTAAATAATAGTATATTAATAATATAAGTATAATGTACCTATGATATTTTTGTCATTTTTATTCTTTTACACGACATATATTATATAATAGTAAAACTGGTGACTATATAATAAGACACTTCTGAAAAAATCGTTTTTTGCTTTTTTTTATCTTCATTTGAAAAAAAAATTAATAAAAATTAAAATGGTGTATCAGTCACATACAAATTATATTAATAAATATTATAATAAACAATGCATAATTTCAAAATGCGCTTTTGTTTAATTAAATAAATAATATATTAAAGATACAAAAGTTAGTGCAGATATAGTATTTATAGGTATTAAAATATTATGCTGTGATATAATACACTAATATTTAATAATTAATTTATGACCAATGTATACAAACATACTTTTTTGATCTTATTCTCGTAAAAATAGGAACCCCAAATCGCAGTTAAAATAAATCCAAACCACGGCAAAAACTCAAAAATAAAATTCTGAATGTTCATATTTATTTTGCAAATACATTTAAATGTTTTAGTATGAAAATATATGACTTTATAATTTTAGATAGATACCTACATATAAATATATTTATAAACATATATTTATTTCAATATAAAATGCAACTGTTATGAATATTAATTAATTAAATCATAAAAATTATATTTGTTCCATATTTATTTAACGCGTTATTACGTTAAATGTAAGCATTAACCAACTATTTGCATGACAAATGCATTTTGTACGTCAATGAAGTACATGGGGACAGTTTATAAAGGATTGATATGAATAGTTTGAAAAATATACATTTACAAGTTAAAAATAAGAGGTTTTCTTTTTAAAATAATATACATCTTAGTAAATTGTACAAAGATAACTAATTAAATTTACAATTATATAAAAGACTTTTGTTCTGATTAAATGTTAGTTCTTAAATGGTTTTTTTGACAATTTTGTTTATAATAATCAAAATTATGTATATAGGTATATGTATAATATTCAAATGACATGTTTAAAGTAAATTGTTTTCTTTGAATATTCGTTTATCGTTAAATTTTTTCACTACTAAATCGTAAAGTACTATAGTATACTTAAGGGGCGTATTTAGACTTACTTCTAGGGGGGCGGGGCGACTCGATTTTTTTCCTTAATTCAGGCTCAAAATTGTTGGTTATATTTAAATCAGGTGAATCCTTAATATTTGGTGTAGTTCTTTTTTAACACCTGTCTGTGTTTTGAAAGTTACACTTGTGTATTATTTGTGCGTATCCTATACTGTATCTCATATAATATAATTGATTCCTTAAATACGGATTCAGGGGGGCCCCTTCGCCCCTCCTAAAATACACCCCTGGTATACTTATCATTAGTAATGCTTGTCTTTTGACTAAAAGTAATTCAATTCTTAGATTTTTCACGAGTTCTGTTCAGTAACTTTTAGAGTTAATGATAAATAAAATGTGATTTATATAATAATATGAGTTAAACTGTAGTATATTTTGGTAGTATGAAACGTGATGTAATAATAATACAAAATTTTTATACAGAAATAAATGTATTGAACTATAAAAAAAACTAGAACGTTCAACACGCAGTGTTGCCCGAATAACCATGTTAGAAAAAGAATGCCGAATTTATTAAGAATATCATTGTTTAAATAATTTATTTGGTTCCAATAAATAATTTTAATTTTAATTAATCATTAATAAATTATTAAAAATAATAAATTTCCTAATAAATAAGCACACTAATTCTTTGAATGAACATTAATAGTGAATGCACAAACTAATTTTTTTTCTTAAAATTTAATTGTGTTTTAAATTAAAACTTATAATCACAAATTATTGAAGTTAAGTAATAAAAAATTGATAGTGGTACATGTATAGTATCTTATAGAACTATAGAGTAATATATTAGTACAGTAGAACTCGATTAACCGTCAGTCTCGGGACCGAAACTTTGGCAGATAATCGAAAAGACGGTTAAGCGAGCGCAACAACATTTTTTTTATACATACATATTATTTATTATTATTTTTTAGTAATTATGATATACTTAAAATATTTGCACACAAAGAGACTAAAAACGCGAACGGTCAAGCGAACGTGTAATACATAACTAACTGACTTTCAAAAACAAAATGTGATCACTATCGCAATTAACTGTTTTTATATCACCCATAAAATATAAATTATAGGTATAACATATGTACCTATCGCGTATCTCTATTAGATATTGCTGGAAAGTTTCGGATTATACATATTATTATTTATTGCAACGTTTAAGTAGTCCATGCAAGCCACTGCAAGGGTTAACTTGACGGTTAACCGAGAAAGACTGTTAATCGGGGGACGGATAATCGAGGTTCTACTGTATTTATAAGGTAAAAAAAATACATACATTGGTTTAACGCATTTCATACAGAAACTATTATAATATAAATATCAACAAAACGCATATTATAATATAAAGTAATCAGAACTTACCAAAACCTATAAATTCTGAACCTACAACCTATTATCAGTGACTGTACTCACAATTAATAGTGAGTAAATAATATTTGAGTGCTATGACGCTTAAATGAAATTTTGTACTCATATCAAAAATTTAAAAAATAAAATGATAAGAACTGTATCATTTACAAACTAGAGGGAAAACTTATCATCATTTCATATAAATGGGTATCGTTTCTGTGGTCATGTAAAGGTAGGTATATCGAATGATTTGTTGGTTTTTAAATAGGTAATAGATAATAAGATTCAATAACACTTTTAAACTAATTTGATTTAATATTTTTTCTACTTGTACCAGATTTTCTTGATGAGTTCATGGCAACCATAAATTTTTTCTCACTTCGTCGACTAACACATTTAAAACGATTGCAGTCAAATAGGTATTGAACGGTATATGTTGCTAATACGTACCTATAAGTAATATATTATGTGTGTGTGTGTGTGTATGTTTATAGTAACTGATTAACGATCCAATAAGTCTCGAACGTGGTAATTACACGAGTATTTTATACCCATATCGTTTCCGCAGATATATACGCGAACAGAAGGTAACATTAGAAGACAACTTTAAAATACAGCAGGTAAAGTACTTCCTATACGACATAATATACTATTTATGTATAAGACAATAGTTGTTAATCACTTCTATATACCTATATAATATAAAACAACTATAGGTATATCAATGTCAATAGGTATAATATATTAATATGTATGTATAGGTACCTATATAATATTAATCACCAAATTATTTCACAAGGCGTAAATACCTACCTGTGTATAATGTATTATATATATATGTATTGTGTGCAACAAAACTTATATATTTAGTTAGGTAACTACTAAAATATCATATGCGATGTCATAAGTAAATTATTTAAGTAAACCAATATAATGTGGATCATAATAATAAAAAAAACAAAATAATTAATACACAATTCATCATTATTCGTTTCGAAATAAATTTGATAATATCATATTATTATTATTATATTATATATTATTATTAATAATATTATATTACTAAATCTGGATGGTATACAGTAGTTTTAGTGGAATAATTTCCGAAACGCCAGAAATACCAATTTATTTAATATTTAATATTAACAAGTAACAAAGGATATTCAATAGAATATCATGGCAGTTAAAAGTATTGTGAAAATATATTAAATATATTAAATTAAAACATAGTTACTACATTTATATGCGCGTTGAGTTAGTCCGAGAATTAGGTGCATATAAACGCATTTTTGATTCGCATTAAACTGATGTGCATTTATCATTTAATTCGATTCGTCAAATCAAATTATCTCTTACTCCGGGTATAAGAAATGCGTGTAAATGCTTTAATACAAATTCATATTTTAGCGAGAATTTTAAAATGTCAAATTATACTGATTATTTTGGTCATGGAATCCAAAGTGTAAAGCATGGAATACAAAACATTCGCATTAACTTATAATTTTATTCAATATCTAATATTGATATTTTAGGTGCAATGTGCATATATAAACCCGCTTTCTAGTTTCTGATGCGAATTAACTCAATACGCATTGAGCAAAATCGTTAATAGATTTTGAAATGAGTGGTTCATGATAACAGTGGCGTATTTACGGGGGGTGATCTGGGTGATATATCACCCCCCAGAACCTTTTTTTTTTTCATTTCACTTTTTTGATTTTTCTTTTAAATGCTTGAGCCGTAAGTCCGTAGGTAATGGTATTCTTAGTATTAATTATGTTATAAATAGTAGTTAACACATTAGAGACGTAGGTACCGTCATAATTTAAAAGTTACATGATTATGTTTATGATTTTAAAGTTATATAATAAAAATCATATACTCACACCATTGTTTTCATATAATAATCTATGGAAAGGTAATATCGTAAAGATTATTTATATAAAAAGAATAAATTATTTGCTCCTCGTGGAGCGTCTCTGGAATTTGATTCGAATCGCCTATTGACTGTTAATAATAGTTGTTTTCAATTAATAATTATATCAAAATAATTTGTAAAATAATGTAAAAAAAAAAAATATATAATATTATAAATGTTGGTATAGTTTTGAATAAAATCTTGTTTTATAAAATTGCACTTTACGGAAACTGGAAAAGTATAATAACAAGATCCTCCTAGGAGAAATTTGATATTTGTCCCCTTGGCTCCTAATGTACAAAATAGTTATGGTTATATCACCCCCTAGAAAAAAATCCTAGATACGCCACTGCATGATAAGAATCATCCTATATAGATATCAGTAAATTAACCTTATTCTTATTAATACAAATAAGTTTATAATTAGTATTCAAGAGATGGCTATTACAATAAAATGTATTAAAAAGAAAAATTAAATTATTCAAGTGGGTGGGTACCACTCTGCTGTACGTAGATGTCGAGTGGGTTACTATTATAATAGTTATAAGGGTGTCTTAAATTTGAATTCAATGATATATCATTAGGTACCTACATATGAAAAACGATTACGAGCAGATATTGTCTGTCAGCCGACATAGGTATCGCTAAGTACCTATATTTTGTGATATGTTTTTTATATTTGATAAAACTATATGATAACCATTTATTTTACTTAACATAAATTATACTATAAATAATATAAATTACACTTAATATAAGTTGATATAATTTTTATTTTTTTTTTATAATACATTAAATTATTATAATAATATATAATTAAACCTATCATATTAAAAAAGCGGGTGAGTATCGCTCTGATGTACATTAGCATGGGGGTGGGGTGGACCTCGGACTAGGGTAGGTTAAATTTGAATGCAATGATAAGTATCATTGTATACGAACAACGATTCTGAACGGAGATGATTTGTCAGTCTGGGATATATTATATTTAAATATTGTCATATATTCTATTTTGAAACAAATTCAAACATTTAAGTAAAAGTTTCAAGATCTTACGTCAAGTAATTTTTTAAAAATAACAAAAATCGAAAATTATTTATTAGTAAAACGTTATTTTACACGTGTATTTTTTATTTCAAATTAAAATTAAAACTTTAAACACTTGTAACATTTTTTAAATTGAATAATTCTCAAACTTTTTTGCAATTATTCTATGCTTAACTTATGGACAGCATAGTATTACATTTTCAATTCTTAGCTTTTGATAGTAAAATATTTATAAATTTTTAACTACCAAATAGTGAAAAATATTCATGATTTTGACGAATTTTTGTCAATATTTGAACTTCATATGATAATAAAATAAAATTGTGCCTATGTATTTTTATAATTTTTGAATGAGAGTTAGAACAAGTTATGTGGACCTTTCAATTAAATTTTCAAGTAATTTGTCCCAGCTAAATTTTTTTTATCAACATTTATAAAAAAAAATTGATTATTTCAAATGCCTATAAAGTATAAATAACTCAAAAAAAGTCAAAATATTTTGAAAATCAAATCACGTAAAGAAAATAGCAATCTTAATAACTGGTAAAATTTTCAAGTATTTACGACTTATACTATTTGAATAACAACAAATATCAAAAACCGTTTGAGGCTAAACCGTTATTTAACACGGTTTTGTAAAAATTTAAATTTCAAACACTCATAAAAATTTTTTGTCTGAATCCGGTAGAGTTTTTTTTACAGATATTTGAAGAAAAATTTATGGAGAACCTTGTACCAAATTTTCAAAACTTAGTTATAAAAGAAAAAAATTTTACGATTTTTCAACCACAAAATTACTTGCAAATTTTCGCAATTTTGACATATTTCGTATAAATTCGAACTTTAAGCACTTATAAAAAAAATTTGTGACTAACGATTTCGGATTTTTTTTTATCATTTTAAGAACAACTTATAAAAAACCTTGTATTAAATTTTCAAGATTTTCTGGTTGGGCCAAAAAATTTTTATCGTTATTTAAAAAAAAATACTTAGAAAAATTGAAAATTTCAATTGTCTATAAATAGCTAAAAAAAAGTCAAAATTCTTTGAAAATTTAACTGTGTATGGAAAACGCTAATATAAACATTTGATGAAAATTTCAAGTATCTACATCGATTATTTTTTGAGTTATAGCAAAATAAAAAATTCGATTTTGTCGAAAACTGGTTTTGTGTAAAAAATACCGTTTTTCCTTCATTTTTTTAGGGTTTTTCCTGACTCATTTAAAAAATATTGAAAATTTTTAACTTTTAGTACCAACTAGATTCAGTTTCTTTTTCAAAGAGGGGCTGAAGTCAAAAATCAAAGCATTTTTACTACCCCAAATGTTGTCGACAGACACAAGAAAAAAACAAAATAAAAAAAAAAAAACACATCATTGTAAAATCAATACATTCATCATCACTCCGTCCAGAATCTAAAATAATTGTGCCAATGTTTTATACAGATATAAAAACAACTAATGTGGGATATCGTATTAAATTATAAAGTAAGCGAGTAACAATTAATAGTTTTATAACGTTATAGTTTGATTAAGCTTAATCAAAGTAAACAAGACGTGTACAACGTATTTATATAGGTACGGGTATAACATACGAAAAGAAATTATATAGTCTATCAGTAAAAACGTAAAGTTATCGCTAACTATTACGATTACATACAGACTTGTGTTAAAAACACATACGGGTGTTTGATATCTGGGGTATTCTCTATATTTTTAGTACCGAATTGTACGTCGACTAGTGACTATCGTGGCCCGTGGGTCGAATGTGTTTTATGGTTATTGTGTTTCTTTCAAACGTGTTTGAAAAAGTGATATTTATGAAGATTTTCTGTGGAAAACCTTTAAAAATTGTCGAAAATTACAAATAATTTTCTAGAATATAAGTCAAATAATAGTTGCTGATGTATTACATAAAAAATTTCATAAATCATAGTCGTCAAAAAAATAAAACGACAAATAGTGAACAATGTATGTGAAAAACAATTGACGATTTATTCTCACGATCAAAAAAATTATACTTAAAGAACTTGGACAAAATTACATCGAATGTTTCGAATGTTTATATTTATGCCAATACTCATAAAATTTGGAAAAATATTTATGCAGCCCGTTAATCTTTGCATTTTATTTTTGTTTTTAATTCCTTGTTGGAAGAAAATAGCTATGAATAAAAAAACAATTAAGCTATATAAATGGTGTTGTGTAAAAATTACCGTTCATCGTTAATTTTTTGTTTGTTTTACACGATTATAAAAATAAATATTGGGAATTTTAAATTTTTACAAAAAAAAAAACTATTTAAAATTAGTTATTTCAACAGTATTTAATTTTACCTACCTATAAAGATAATCTCATTGTTGAATATTACGAGTACTAAATGTACTACGGATAATTGTAAACTCAGCTAAAATTTTGAAATTATCCTAAAAATATTTTGGTACCGTAACTGAGTATCGATAAGTTAGAAGTTAACAGTTAATAAATCTTAAATTTAACTCAATAACTCAACTTAACTCTGTTAAAAAAGTTAATCTACTTTTTACTATTTATTATGTAGCCTGTGTAAGCGTATACCTGTTTTACTTTTACATATATTGATGAACAAGAAATTTTTCCACCTAAAAAGTCTGAGCAGAAGCTTCTTCCGAATTGACAAAATCTACAAATGCCTGTGAATCATTTCATGCCCATTTTATAAAATATGGTTATGATAACAATACATAAAATACAGGCAGGTTACACCAAACTAGATAATTATTCCATCATTATTATGGTTGTTGTTGATGTAATTATTGAAGTATGCAGTATGTTTTGATATGTCCAATATCCATACTTTATTATTATTATTTATTAAGTTACTTATTTAAATATATATTTTTACAAAATTTGTAAATAACAAACACAAAATGTCATTTATGAAAAGCTTATTAAACAAAACAAATTACACACACAATTTAATTTATTTTACATATTATTGAAAAATATATTTTAAAAATTACACCTATAGTTTATTAGTCTTGGTATGAAGAACATCAGAACATAACTGCGTTTTCAATAATAGTTACTTATAACCCCATTATCTACACAGATAGAAATCTAAGATTAAATCAACTACTAAAAATGTCAAAATTATTTACATTTGAGGGTCTTTTTTAAGCTAAGGCTAATCTGCAGTTAATTTAATATTTATTAAGAGGACTACATTTTAAAATGTTCATAATTTACATAAAAATAATAATATCATTAAAAGGCTCCGTGGGGCCTTGGATAATAATCTAACCTTTAAATTTTATAATAGGTCAGTTCACTCTAATATTAAAACTAACAGCACAATATTGAACTAGTGAACGAAAATTTACTATGCCTCATGTGTGTAAGACGGAGACAACACATGTGGGTAGGTACTACTCCTCTTAAGTTTAAAATCATTAACACTCATAACTCATAAGAAATGACTTATCACCAGTTCAATTAGTTGTTATAATATCAAATATTGTCAATTTAACTCCAGTCTATACTTAAAATCAGAAACTCCGAGGTTAGGATCAACATGACTGAGTTCAAATACTTATTTAGTAGTTGAAATAACTACATTTAGAGTTAAAACTAATACCTAATACTTTCATTTGAACATAAGAATTTTTCAATTTAACAACTATCCTGTGTATAATTTTGAAACAACTTGAATGTAATTCAAAATATAAGTAGTTGCTAATTTAAAATAAAAAATTATTTGAATTAACTAACAATCATTATCTAGTTTGAAACTTTAAATTAATACTTATTGCTTGTAATTTGAAAAAAATAGTATTCAAAATTAAAAAGTTATTCTGATACATTTTTGATAAATTTTTAATTCAATATTAATTACCAACCTAATTACTATTTCATAGTTTTTACAATAAATATCAAAATCACCTCTCATTTCATATAGATATATGTAATGAGAATCATTACCAATAATATTTAAATTTTTAAGTACCTACTCATCTGCTATTCAAATAAATTGTATATATCAAAATACTATGAAAAATATTCTGCTTTAGAATATGAATTTAAAAATGTATGTTATTTATAAAAATAACATATTAAATATATTAAAAATATAATTTGTTTAAAAATTATTTAAAAACAATATTTCTTTATGTAATATCTTAAATCTTCTAATTTTAACATACAATTTGTAAGTTTTAGTATATTATAATATGCACTAAAAATTGATAACATTTCCTAAAAATTACATAAAATCGAAAAAGGCAATGTTGAACAAAAGTTTCATCCTTGAAATATCTGATATGTGAAACAAATTGTGTACTTAGAATCCATTGTTCTATTACAGAGTGCTAAAAAAATAATGAACTTTATATTGAAATCTGAGCCCATTAATTAGATAATATTATAATTATATTATTTAACTAGCTATCTCGTGTATTTCGTTGTCTCTAAAAAATGAATCTCTGTAAATTTTAGTAGCCTATGATAATATTACTAATGCATGAGCATAACGTATGTATAAATAAATAATATTTTTTTATTTTTTAATTTAGTGTATAGATTATATTTCCGACATATAAACTTTACAAGTCTTAAAAGAAGCCTTTTTTAAATTCTTTTTTTTTTTTGAACGACTTGAACAGCCTAGATTTGATTTTCTTTTCATTTTGGACAAAATACCAACAACTAGTAAAGTTTCAATAGTGTCCCTAGTGCAAATATAATCTCCTAGACTTCACATAGACATCTCATTAGGCAGTGAGACGTACAAGCTTTAGCCTATAGATGTCTCAGAAAATCTAATATGACGATTAATGTTCAGACACGTGAAGTTACTGCATGCGATATAGCAAAACAATAGTCTATGTTTCGTCATATTGTAATTCGCGTAGGCTATCAAGTTGAATTACATTGGACTAAATAATTTTACCGCATTGACTTCTCATAAGATGTACAGAGTTAACAATATCCAGGAAAAAAAACTAAATTTTTAATTTACTATTATATGACGTTTGACTGTTAGATTCGGACTCTCTAACCCTTACCCTAAATGACCTACGCCTATCCTACTGGGATACACTATTAATATTTGATAGTAATAATTATTAAGAAAAATTAAATTCTAAAATAACAATATTTTAAGTTCATTGAATGTATTTGCAAGTTAAACAATTATGTTCTCGTAGTTGCATTCATTAATACTATCTGCCTTAGAATTTATTAAGATAAAGGATTCTAACAAGTCTTGATCAATAATAGTGATCTGAGTCGAGTTTTGATAATTTTAAGCTTAGAGAATAATAACGTTCACATGAGACTTGGGTAAAAGAAAGTATTAATAAAGTTTCATATGCAATTTACAAATCTGAATATACATTACTATGTAAATTAAAATCTTTAAATAATTTGAATAATTTAATTGCACTTTTGACTGTTTTGATGAATAGAACAAAGTGTTAAAGTTTCATCTCCGTCATTTTCTGAATCAGAATCAGAGTTGTAATTTTATGATTCAAATGCAGTGACAATTAAATCAATTGTATTATTTGAAATATTATGATAAATGGATGCAAAAGAAATTAATTGATCAACTACAGTACTACACCATTCCGTTTAAGACCACTTATATTTGTAAAAGACTATAAAACTCCTTGTAGGATCAAAGTTGCATCTTCATTTATTCTTTTAAAATGTCTAGGATCCAAATATGAAGCATCTTGCATAATTCCATTTAAATCACCCAACCTTACACCAATTTATTTAGATGCAGTATCAATTACGAGTTACGACTTAATAGACATTAACACGAAACTCGTGTTTATAATTTTCAAAAGCACTTACTGACTTATCTGTAAACTTCAACAGATTCATACATTATTTTGACTTTCGTGATCGTTTTTGTGATAGTGTTGTCTCGATTTCTAATTCACTTTCATTTTAGTTAATATATCATTAATAGAAATTGAAAATGATAATGCAGTTCTAAAAAGTTTCAAGCGCTTTGTCTTTAGCCCCGTCATCTAGTAATTCCAATATTTTGTAATCTTCTTAATGTCTCACATCCTTCAACCAATTGTTCCACATTTTCAATCCATTTTGATGTACGCTTATAAGAATTTCCAACAAAAACTGCTACCTTTTCTAATAATTTAAAAATGTTTGAACATAACTATTAGTTTTTAATCCTTTTTATTTAAGTAAAAATTTCTAATGCCAATATAATTAGCTCAAAAAGTATTAAAATATTTTTAAAACTATAGGTACTATATGTCTATATATATAAAAAAAATGATAATATTATAAACATTAAGTGAAATTTTCAAGTATCTACGACTTTTCATTTTTTAATAAGCTACTACTAAAAATAAAAATAATTTGAGAAAAAATTGTTATTATACAGAATAGATCGATTAGGAATATCCAATCGCGTTAAAATTTTAACTTCAAACGGTTTGGTACAATCCATCCCTCGGAAAGTTTATCATCCACCGATATGAACGCTTTTTGTTACCAATACTATAAATGTTTATTCAACTTAACACTTATTTACAATAAATTTCAATTTATAATTTAGTATTTCCTATGCGTTATGAGTGGTGTTATATCCTGATTCTTGACTGAATATAATATCTAATGCTATGAATTCCGACATGAGAATCTCATATTCAAACCAATTTATTTGTAATTATAGTATATAAAAATAAGTAAGTAGGTAGTCATTATAGAATTAAACTTATAATAAAATACTTTTTCTTTGTTCATTTTTTCCTTTAATTTATTGAGTTCTTTATTAAATTTGGGTTGTTTTCCTAGCGTTGATAATAATTTGGCAATCATATTTTCTATCAATAAGTGAAAAGCTTCTGAATTAATTTCTTCTTCTACAAATAATTAAATGATTGAAAATATGATAATTTAGATTTAACATTGTACTATTAAAATAAATTAAAATATGCAAAATATATTATCACAGGTACCCTTAAAACGGTCAACTAAATTAACAATACCCGATTCTTTAAGTGTTAATACACTAAATTCGTCCATATTTGTTGCCATTTATAATAAATGTAGTTAATGACAATAAACCTAGTGAACATATTACGGTCAAGGCAAAACATTGTTGTAATAATTCATTGCATTTCAATAATATAAAATATTCTTATACCTGGAGGTCCAAGGAAACTATTTTCTGGAGTTTTGAACGACTCAACGACGACATGCAAACAATATTTTTTTAAATAAATGGGTCTAAAGTTTAAAAAAAACTTGTAAAACTTGTAAATTACCATCAATTATTGACTATTACAGAGGCATCAAACATCGAACGTGTCGCATCGCATATGTGCAGTGAGTAGGAATATCCAGTGCCGCAACTATTAACTCTGAGGCCCATGTCCGTGTGCAAAATTTATTTGGAAGCCCCAAATTAATATTATTGTTTTTTTACTTGTTTTTTGTATGACTACGGTAATTAATCAGTACTTTTTTAATATTTTAACTTGTATGGAATAATTTCTGTTATTATACGTACATGTACATTATACTAATTAGTTTACCTTACTTTATATAATTTGATTATATTATTAATTTGAAATTTTTTTCTAACCAGAACCAATTTAAATAATGTTATTTCTAGATTAAGCACATTCATGATATTTTGTAGACTTCATAATATAGTATTTATAATTAATAATTAGACAGAATAAAATAACTAATAATAAAAATAAACATTCCTATTTAATTTTCATTTAGTCATTTTAGCAAAATATAATAATTATAATAAATCAAAAGTAGTTTCATAAAATATAAGTTAGTACTTAAAAATTAAAACACTATAAATAAAGTAGTAATTAGATTATATTAAATTAAAATTATTTCAAAAAAATTTTTTCCTGGCTTTTACATTTGAAAAGTCAGTTATTATTTTATCAATATTGAGTTCGACGGTCCGTTTACTTTCAATATTCAAAACACTTATATTTTTCAGTTGATCTTAACTAGAAGAATTTTGAAGATAATTTTTTGTTAATTTAAGTTTTGAAAAGCTGCGTTCTGCAGATGCGAATGTTATTGGTAGAGTTAAAAATACAAGACGTCATGCTAATAATATTATATTTGGATAACTTAAAGACAAATCCATTTCAATAATAAATACACATAGATCTTTAATAGTTTTTAAATTTTAAGATAGAATTCTTGTTTTCATGCATACAATTCGTATATAATTGGCCTTTCCAATATACAAATTATAACTCAATTCTTCTATCTAAAATCAGTGACTGACCACCCTCAAAATTGAAAGTCAAACTATTTTCAACTACTTACCGTGTACCTATATAGACACACATTGTTGTAAAATCATTATTTATTATATCCATCGTTTCACTCAGGATCTTTAACAAGTTTTATCGCTGGATCTTTCTCATTGTATGTCTGTTTTTTTTTGTAATTGTTTGCCTTTTGTTGCAAGCTTCCATATCTCTTTATTTATTTTCAGCATTTTTTTTTAAGAAATATATTTTTTGAAGCTGACAAGCTGTACCTACATTATAAGCAATATTATTTACTAAGCAATAATCGGAATATAAATCCATGGCATAAAAATATATATATTTTTTTTTTAACGCAAGTCTTTCACGTATGTTCATGCATATAAGTATATTATACATAAATATGCACAGATAAAACGAATACTTTACGCGTGTCATCAGATCAAAAAAATATTATGTAAAGTACCTACGACGTGGGGATGCGGATTTATGCGTACGTTCATGCGTATTTACTATTTAATATCACAGTGAACTTGATATGATAATATCGTGGACAATAAATTCCCGATCCGACGAACAATGGGAGAGAAGGCGGCAGCGTGCTAAAACGGCTGGTTGCAGTAATAATAATAAAATAATACGATAATTATCTCTGTACGGCATACGTATGCGACGTATGCGTATTATTATTGGATATTATGCTATATAAGTATATCCGATATGGGTACTTTTCTATAGAAAGAAGTGGAGGTATATTAAGTATTGGTAGATTAATATAAATTGTGTGTATATAAGTACTGGCGTTTGGTATCCGTGCACGGTTTTTGATCTAACCTATACGTTAGAGGACATTTTATAGAAATACTAAGTACCTAATATTATATACTCGTATATATTGTATCTGAATGTATATTGTACACTGTATATTCGACAAAAATCGAATGACCCGAGCGTATTGTAAATAAGTACACACGACGATGTGACATATGGTCACGCGCATTATAATTTATAGGTACTAACAAACCCTTAAAACAATCATTATATTATGCTCAACGCATTGCTTGAAATACAGAATGAATTAATAATGATCTGTATCATACAAATATTATAATATAAATATCTGTATTTAATATTATTAATCCTTAAAATCACTTTGAAGCATTTAATGTAAAATTAACATAATAGACTATAGTAACAGCAACTTAATGACTGCCGACTGGGTCTAAAATCATTCGAAGGAATTGCTTCCTTTAAATAAAATATAAAAAAAGCGGGTAAGTGAGTATCGCTCTGCTATACATTAGGGGGTGGGGTGGACCTCGGACTAGGGTAGGTTAAATTTGAATGCAATGATAAGTATCATTGTATACGAAAAACGATTCTGAACGGAGATGATTTTTCAGTCTGGGATATATTATATTTAAGTATTGTCAATAGTGGCGTGTTCAGCACAAAATAATTGGGTAGGCCAGTTTTGTTCTGTAAGACTGTATAATATGTAAGTGTGTTCATAATTATTAGGGAAGATTTATCCTTTCACATGGGATATAGTTATGATAATAATATTCAAGTATAAAATATATTACTTATATTATTAAGTAACATTTTTATTTTTGATAAAAAAAACCAAACAGTCAAGTAAAAATTGGGTAGGCCCGGGCCTAGTCGGCCTACCCTGTAAACACGCCACTCATTGTCATATATTCTATTTTGAAACAAATTCAAACATTTAAGTAAAAGTTTCAAAATATTACGTCAAGTAATTTTTTAAAAATAACAAAAATCAAAAATTATTTATTAGTAAAACGTTATTTTACACGTGTATTTTTTATTTCAAATTAAAATTAAAACTTTAAACACTCGTAAAATTTTTTAAATTAAATAATTCTCAAACTTTTTTACAATTATTCTATGCTTAACTTATGGACAGCATAGTATTATATTTTCAATTCTTAGCTTTTGATAGTAAAATATTTATACATTTTTAACTACCAAATAGTGAAAAATATTCATGATTTTGACGAATTTTTGTCAATATTTGAACTTCAAATGATAATAAAAAAAAATTGTGCCTATGTATTTTTATAATTTTTGAATGAGAGTTAGAACAAGTTATGTGGACCTTTCAATTAAATTTTCAAGTAATTTGTCCCAGCTAAATTTTTTTTATCAACATTTATAAAAAAAAATTGATTATTTCAAATGCCTATAAAGTATAAATAACTCAAAAAAAGTCAAAATATTTTGAAAATCAAATCACGTAAAGAAAATGGCAATCTAAATAACTGGTAAAATTTTCAAGTATTTACGACTTATACTATTTGAATAATAACAAATATCAAAAACCGTTTGAGGCTAAACCGTTATTTAATGCGGTTTTGTAAAAATTTAAATTTCAAACACTCATAAAAATTTTTTGTCTGAATCCGCTAGAGTTTTTTTTACAGATATTTGAAGAAAAATTTATGGAGAACCTTGTACTAAATTTTCAAAACTTAGTTATAAAAGAAAACATTTTTACGATTTTTCAACCACAAAATTACTTGCAAATTTTCGCAATTTTGATATATTTTGTATAAATCCGAACTTAAAGCACTTATAAAAAAAAAATTGTGACTAACGATTTCGGATTTTTTTTTATCACTTTAAGAACAACTCATAAGAAACCTTGTATTAAATTTTTAAGATTTTCTGGCCGGCCAAAAATTTTAATTGTTATTTTTAAAAAAAAATACTAAACAAATTATAAATTTAAATTGTCTATAAATTTAACTGTATATAGATAACACTAATATAAACATTTGGTGAAAATTTCAAGTATTTACAGTGATTAGTTTTTGAATTACAACCATATAAAAAAAATCGATTTTTTTGAAAACTGTTGGAAAATGTTTACTTTTGACCTCTATAATGCACCAAGGATATCAACTTTGCCATCGGAAACCACCCCTAAAGTTTGAAATTTAAGCATTATTTCGACTAGTTATGCTGTACACAGACACAAAAACAAAAAAAACACATCATTGTAGTAAAATCAATACATTCATCACTCCATTCAGAATCTAAAAAATTTAAAATATATTTTAACATTAATTTTAACATAAGAATTAATAAATAGTTTTCCTTTTAATTTTATTTAACATATTAACATGATTAAATTTAATCAAATTCGCTGAGATCTGGATCATAGGATGGGTTTTCACTTTCATTGCTTTTTATATTTTTATAGAAATCATGATAAATATCAGGAATTAGAGGAAGAAGATCTATTAAGTATTTTTTCTTTTCTTTTGATATAGGTAATGGTTCATCATATGCTTATTCTAATGCAAATTCTATATTTCTTGTTCCCCTTCTTCTTAAATTTAATGTTTTAAATGGTTCATATTTACTAAGACTTGTTTTATATAACATTTTACCTATCATAGAAGAACAATATCTGACCCACGATACATCATGCCAAAGAAACTTGTCCCCTTCTTCATTAACTTTTCTTAAGACCATTTGAATAGTTCTTCATTCCATAATTGATTTTTTACAATATAACAATTCAGTGTAAATTTCAAAAATAAAAACAAGGCAAGTACCTACTTATACTGTTTACTAAGGAAACAATGATAATTAATAAACCAAATTGGAGCGAAAAGTTTGATAAACACCAGCATTTTTACATAAGTTATAGAACAATTCTGTGGTTACTGGTTGATAGTATGAACATTTTCAAAACAGACTATAATATAAAAACTATAAAAATTAAAAAACATACTATAATATGACAATATAATCTATACTATTTTCGTACAACTTGTAATAAATAATAATAGTAATTATCGTTTTTGTTATTATTATAATACATTAATTATTATGAGAATTTTTGATATCACTAATAATGATTTTGTATTAAACATTTTATTCTTGACTTATGCTATTTATAGACATATGATAATCACGCTAAAAAAGGCATAAGTCATAATAAGCCTTTTATACCTGTACAATAAAGTGATACAAAAGTCATAAGTCATATTAAGTATTTTATACCGGTACAATAAAGTGATACAAAAGGCATAAGTCATGTTATGCACCTTCTACCAAACTTAAAATGAAAAAACTCCACATACGCCCTTTTTATTTCTTCAGTAATGTGAGTAATAATCGTCATTGACTTAGGCCAATTGGACCAAAAAAATCATCAAAAATCGAGCTTTAAATATATGGAAAAAACCATTTTTGTGAAAAATTGACTTAAGCCCTTTTTACTTGGGACCAACACTAAAGGTATTTTTTACATATTTTTACGAAATTCAAAATATTAAATTAAAATAAAATAAAAAAGGTATAAAATAAAATTGTATCAAGTAGAAAAATTAAAAAAGTTCTAGATATAATTTTAAGATGGTAATGTTGTCAATAAATTAACATTTTATGTACACTAATTTACAAATTTTAATGATATTGTAGTAAAAAAAAATTACCTATAGAGAGACTTAAAATTTAACATTAAATGTAAGCATTTCAATAATTGATGAAATAAAATGAATAATTTAATAGCTATTATTATTGTCTATTACTATTTAACCATATACCTATGGTTGCTTCAATATGCCCCAACCACTTGGGTTATTCTTGTATTTCACTTGTCCTTTTATTGTAAAAGCTAAGATCTATCAAGAATTTTTTCAACGTCATAATTTTAACATTAAAGTGGGTCACTGATTTTGGTTAATACAACACAGAAGTGTGGTTAGTATATATATATACTATGTAGTATGTATGAAATTATATATAGGTATATATATTATATATTAAATACCTATGTTGTAAATATACTGAATTATACAGTGCTAGATTAACGAATATGCCGCTTGCAGGGCCAAGATTTTTAAATTCCGTTCTATATTAGGTACCCTCTGTAGTCTGTACCCATCACAAAAAATCAATTTTATTAAAAAAAACACCGTTAACATTTTAATGAGTAGGTGAGAAAAATCAAATTGTATACCTAATCCCTTTTAAAAAAAAATGTAATAAATTATACTTATAAATCAATATATTACAATTACTAGATAGTATTATTCTTATCAGAAGAAATATTTTAAATTTTTATAATTATAAACTAAACGAGTAAGTGTTGAGCAATGAGTTATACAGCGTAGATCTGATTCATGAAAATTGTTTAGCCATTTAAGTGTATATATAAATAACTATATCAGTGTAGATTTCGTGTTGAGAAAATATAAATATTGTATAGATAAGATTTGTGTTTTACCTAGGAATAACGTGAGTACGTGACATGATATGTCAGACCTCGTTCAACATTTTAAAACTCAAATTATTATATGATAGCTATTTTGGCTCCAAACGATATAATATTCGTAGTATCTAACTAATTATAAATAGTCAACGGCGGTAAAAGCGGTTTTTCTTCTTCCTCGAAACCGCAGAGCACAAAATACATAAACATTAAAAATATATAAACATAACATAATATATTTATTTCATGTTTTTTATAACTGCACGATATCGCGATAACGAACCGAACATAATTTGAATAATATATTAAAATATAGTAAATTATTATTTGGTGTAGCCGTACACACTGCACATAAATATAACGTTATAACTACGAACGCCTATCATGAGGCTCATATGCACGCAATGGGTTTGGTTTTAAATGTACCTATATATTTTTAATGGTTATGTTTATTAAATTTTTGTCTTTGGGTTCTCCGAAGTAAGCAGTAATCGCCCCTGGAGTACCCCCTCCAAACTACACATCACACGCCACTACACGCTTTCGATGTACCTAAATATAATATATAGTTTTAAGTTTAAATAAATAAAAAATAACAATTAGGTATAAGAATATTTAATAAATAATTTCATCAATAGAATCTTTAGGAAGTTTTTAGAATTTTTGGAACAAATTTGAATTTACAGTTGGAACACATGAATAATTGAAAAGAATCAAATATAATAAAATTAAAGGATTAAAACTGCATAACATGACTAAGAGGACGTGATGCGGATAATATGTGTTGTCTCCGTCTTACAAGTGTGTAAAATAGCAAATTTTACCGTTCGCAAAACACGTGTACCTCCGTTAATTTGGATTAAAATTTAGATTTTATAAGTGGTCAATCCACTCTAATTTTTAAGTTAACTACTACTTATTTGAATCTAATTTAATAAGAATATTTAATAAATAATTTCATCAATAGAATCTTTAGGAAGTTTTTAGAATTTTTGGAACAAGATCCTTATCATGAGTTGCCAAATTTGTGATGAGTGTACTTTTTTTTTTTTTGGTTTTGGTGCATTGTTTGCCATTGTTTGAGTCTTTAAACTTTTAAGTGTCTACCTATGACGTGTCGTAGAAACAAAAAGTAAAATAACAGATAATAATTATATTTATGAGGACGTATAATAAAACACACAAGTCCGACGTGATTAATATTATTATCTTGTCTACCTATCGTTAAAGTTTTAAGTATCGCAATATAGGATTTACATTTTTTTTTTTGAAATTGGTAACGCTACTCATGCGATTTATATACCGGAAAAATAATAATATCGACATCACGAATACCGTTTTTTCCCTACGCGTTTCGATGACTGGTTAAAAAGTGTGGGTCTTAACACGCGGATCTTACCTACGGGTAGTACATATATAGCTCGGGTATCCAACTGCCAACTGCTCTGGGTTTTGTGTTGTTTTTGAATAATGTAAATTCGTGCATACGAACCGGCGAACTAAAGTATCCGAAAAAATGGTAAAATAAAAATTGACTTCTTATCGTGTACCTGCATAAAAAAAAACATTATTGTAAAATCAATACATTCAATTACTTTGCTCAGAATCTAAAAACAATAATAAAATTATATAGGTAGAAGTATATTATGAGCTCGATAATGCAGACTAATCTAATTCTAAATTTCAAATAATTATCAACTGTAATTAGTTTATTAATTCAGAATTATTCAGGGTCATCTGTGACAGCTGATAAATATTTAAATATGATCATAATACAGTAGGATAAAATAATTTTTATCGAAAACATTGAATTTTAAAATATAACTGTATGTATAAAATATTATAATATATAAGTTGATGTCCCCACAAATAATTGTTCATAGTTTGTGAGCTGTACTGCTCACCAAATTCGAGTCAACTAAACGTGAAATAATCGCTATAATAGTGTGACGCCAAAAATCGTTCGTAAAAATGGAGCGTTTTCACCGCGCGATAAACCCGCTCTATAGTGTGGAGTGCCCCTAATGGAAAGAAGTTTGGAAATTTAAATCCATTTTAAGAAGCGAAGAGTAGGGTAGAATCGAATTATATGCTGGAGTTGGCAGTTTAATCCAAATTAAAAACCCTGCTAAAAATAGAACAATGTAATTAGTTCATTAATTTTTTCAGAGGTCACCTATAGGATATAGCTGATATAATCGATTAAGTATAATATTTTAAAAACATTTTAAGTAGCAAAAAAATATAGAAGGTAAATAAACTGGAGCCTACACCCTGCAGTATTAAATATTTTAATGTTTATATACTAATAATTAAACTATACACGATGTCTGGTCTAAATCAGCTATAAAAGTAAAACGTATTCTCCGAAATCTAACGACGTTAAATCCATTCACATTACTTGCAATTAAATAAGGCTTGATACTAGTTTAGCATCTTTTCATTATCGAATAACATTCCTGAAATATATACTTTATTGACGACGTTGACGCTGATAGCTCTAGCCAATAATTGCTACATGCCCATAGACCATATTATATGGTCATTTTTCAGAATTATCTAAAATTAAATTTGTACTATGATAACCATAATATAACCATTTCCGCTAACGACACAAAATATAAAAGGTAATTCGTAAACAACCTTCAGTCAGTGTAACTGCGTATAATCATTGATTATTCTATAATCAATGGTATAATATAGGAAAACCAAACTCTGGCATTACACATATATTTATAAAACTATTTATGTAATAATATTTAAAAACATCAATTCAAACTTGTGTGTTAAATTAAAATTTCAAGGGAGGCATGGCCCGCTTCGGCCCGTCACATAACCTGCATGGACACCTGCAGGTAAAACCGTTTTAAAAAGAAAAAAAAATTCAATTAAAATAATATTATATTATAATATAATAGTTACATATTATGCTGCAGTTGCAGCAAACTTGAAACTAGTCAGATTCAAACCTAAAAATCTAGTAACTATATATTTAGTTCGTTAATGAATATTTATTCAGAGGCCATCCTTAACAGGAATAGCTCAAAATCATTTAGAAAATATACATTTTGTATATGAAAAAATAGATTTTCACTAATAAATGGAGAAAAACGTTGATAGAACATTGGCGCCCGAAGGGGCATATTAAGAAGTAATAATAATAAAAAAAGAAGACCTTAAAGAACTTCAAGACTTAAAGTAAGTACATTAGGTATTGATTTAACTTTAAATTAATATTTTATTTTTTAACTGGATAAGTAATGTTAACACTTAACACACAAACAATTAGAATTTCTTTAAATGAATAATATAATTGACGATGTGTAAAAAAGCGGGTAAGTGAGTATCGCTCTGCTGTACATTAGGGGGTGGGGTGGACCTCGGACTAGGGTAGGTTAAATTTGAATGCAATGATAGGTATCATTGTATACGAAAAACGATTCTGAACGGAGATGATTTGTCAGTCTAGGATATATTATACTTAAATATTGTAATATATTCTACTTTGAAACTAATTCAAACATTTAAGTAAAAGTTTCAAGATCTTACGTTTAGTAATTTTTTAAAAATAACAAAAATCGAAAATTATTTATTAGTAAAAAGTTATTTTACACGTGTATTTTTGATTTCAAATTAAAATTAAAACTTTAAACACACGTAAAATTTTTTAAATTGAACAATCCTCAAACTTTTTTATAATTATTCTAAGCTTAACTTATGGACAGCATAGTCTTAAATTTTCAATTCTTAGCTTTTGATAGAAAAATATTTATAAATTTTTAACTACCAAATAGTGAAAAATTTTCATGATTTTGACGAATTTTTGTCAATATTTGAACTTCAAATGCTAATAAAAAAAAATTGTGCATATGTATTTTTATAATTTTTGAATGAGAGTTAGAACAAGTTATGTGGACCCTTCAATTAAATTTTCAAGTAATTTGTCCCAGCTAAATTTTTTTTATCAACATTTATAAAAAAAAAATAAAAAAAAATTGAAAATTTCAAATGCCTATAAATAGCTCAAAAAAAGTCAAAATGTTTTGAAAATCAAATCACGTAAAGAAAATGGCAATGTAAATAACTGGTAAAATTTTAAAGTATTTACGACTTATACTGTTTGAATAACAACAAATATCAAAAATCGTTTGAGGCTAAACCGTTATTTAACGCGGTTTTGTAAAAATTTAAATTTCAAACACTCATAAAAAATTTTTGTCTGAATCAGGTAGAGTTTTTTTTACAGATATTTGAAGAAAAATGTATGGAGAACCTTGTACCAAATTTTCAAAACTTAGTTGTAAAAGAAAAAAATTTTACGATTTTTCAACCACAAAATTACTTGCAAATTTTCGCAATTTTGACATATTTCGTATAAATTCGAACTTAAAGCACTTATAAAAAAAAATTGTGACTAACGATTTCGGATTTTTTTTTATCACTTTAATATCAACTTATAAGAAACCTTGTATTAAATTTTCAAGATTTTCTGGCCACCCAAAATTTTTTTATCGTTATTTTAAAATAAAATACTAAAAAAAATTAAAAATTTCAATTGTCTATAAATTGCTCAAAAAAAGTCAAAATACTTTGAAAATTTAACAGTGTATACAGAACACTAACATAAACATTTGGTGAAAATTTCAAGTATTTACATCGATTAGTTTTTGAGTTTTACCAAAATAAAAAATTCGATTTTGTCGAAAATTGATTTTGCGTAAAAATTCCCGTTTTTCTGTCATTTTTTTTTTGTTTTTCTCGATTTTTTTGAAAACTGTTGGAAAATGTTTACTTTTCACCTCTATAATGCACCAAGGATATTCACTTTGCCATCGGAAACCACCCCCAAAGTTTGAAATTGAAGCATTATTTCGACAAGTTATGCTGTACACAGACACAAAAACAAAAAAAAAAACAAAAAAAAAAAAAAACACACATCATTGTAAAATCAATACATTCATCACTCCGTTCAGAATCTAAAAAAAACACACATCATTGTAAAATCAATACATTCATCACTCCGTTCAGAATCTAAAAAATGTAATGCAATTATTATCAAGTATAATTATAATACTGCAGTCTAATTTGATTTTTATACACGAAAAAACACTACCAATATGATGTTGGTTATTGAATCATCTAGAGGTAACTTAATCGAGTAAGTCTATATATTATGAAAAACGTATACAAAGAGATGTACTATTATAGTCAACTATGGGAACAATTAACTTGAAGTTAACTCGTATAATTCGTCGATTAAATGTTAGTTAATCGTGTTAAAATTATGTAACTCGACGTTTTTACAAATCTTAATTTTTAACTCGTTAATAGCCTAGCCTTGCATGTTAAGCACTTTTATGACTGTACCGCCCAATAATAATCACTAACGACAATAATTATAAACCGATTCGATCTCGCGGGACCACTGAAGTGCTCGTCGTACTCTAACGCATTATTCGTGTCTACACACACACACACACACATATTAATATATATGTGATATGTTACACTTATTATCATTATTGTTATTATTATCGTAAACCTATATCATACAACAATAATAAAATACCGTGTTGTGAGACCAGGTGTCAAAACACCGTGTACGCCGAGCATTGTGCAAAGGTATGCCAGCGTGTGTGTGTGTGTGTTAGCGTGTGATGTGAGGTGGTCCGCTCGCGTATCGATATCGTCCAAGGTTAATGGCTCAATATCGTATATAATATTATCATTGTTTACGAGTGTTCCGTGTGTGTGTTGGTCGTCGACGGCGGTGGCGATTTGTTACGCACCAGCGGGGGGGAACGATCCGAATTTTCAAAAACACAATACCCCCCCCAACTACCACCCTACACATGGAAGCATACTTGACACACACACGTACGGTCATCACATCCATGACCGACCCGATGTTATACGTATACACACACTTGTGTGTGTGTGTGTGTGTGTGTGTGCATGTGCTGCGTAACGATCGCCTTTTTCCACACTCGCCGCCGCCGCTATACCCACCCGCTGACTCGTGTATACACATTACATTATATACGAACTACGCGTAATCAGCTCACTTTATCGGCGGTGCGGCGGCCACCCAAAAACCTGCGGCACAGGGCGTTAATCGCGTCACCCTGTTTTCTCTCTCGCTCACGCCGTCTTAAATTTTTTCTCCCCGAAAAGTCCCCTTTTGCTCAGATCATAATATACGTACATGCATGTATGCGCACAAAGATAATAATAATATGTGTATGACTGCCGCCGCCGCTCACCGGGTGGTAAACGACGACCGGAGCCGGCCCCGGACGCATTATACATTATTATTATTGTTATTATTAGCGTATGTGGATCGACTTCGCGGACCTTTTACGATATTGTTCGTTGGAACATCGACGTCTTGCGAGCCTTATACTTGTATAGACCCTCGCTCGTCATGCGCGCACCGCGTCAAATCGTTTTTACGGGTTATTTCTTCCACACCAAAATATTGATGTGATACGCTCGCCGCCGCTGTTAATCGGTCCCTCGCCAAATAACGCACCGCGACCAAGTTGTCAATACTATTGCACAGGTATAGGTAAAATATCGTACGGGTAAAAGAATTACATATTATTATTATTATTATTCATAACATCCCATACCTATAGGACATACGGGTATAAACTATATAATGTGTGTGTGTGTGTGTGTGTGTATAGGTAGGTACAATATTGTGTCACACCGCGTTTTTAAAAACGATCGTTAACTCGCACACCCATCGTTATATTATATTATTATTATTATTATTATTATTATTTAGATCCTCTATTCCTCTGTAACGTGTATTATTGTCGTAGGCTAGTTATGTACGTGCGCGCAGATGTTTTTCCGTTTTTTCGTGAACGATATCCTACATAATACGACAATCCTTTTATCGTACAATGCGATTTTATCCGTCGCATAGTTATAATATTATTTTATTTTACTCGATTTTACGCTGCGTCAGAGGTGTAAATAAAATCTCTAAAACTGTTTTATTAGTCCGCAACGACAACTTATAAGTTATGTTTTATCTATGTATATATAACTATTTTCAACATCCATTAAATAGCTATACATTGATAGGGTGACCACAATAATTATTTTCCTGTCCAAAAATTGGACACTTTATAAAAATATGATTACTAAAAATATAAAATAATATTTTAATGAAAAATATTTAAAAATACATTAAGAATGAATAAAAAATTAAATTTTTGTGAAGTGTGACAAAATCGAGACGTTTGAAAAGGGAGATACAGATTTCGAAACCAATATAATTCCCCTAAAGTATGGTACGTATGGTAATATTATACATTTATGTTTTCTAAATATATAAAATAATTACATCTAATTATCTAAATAACATAAATTAAGGTAATTACTCGTGAAACTCATTTTTGAAAATATATGAAACACTACAATAAACAATTATAAATAGCAATTTTTTTTTTAGATATTAATAAAAACTTATTCACAAAATTATTAGTTAGCACTGTTAGCAGATATTAGTAATATAAATAATTGTAATAATACTGATAATATAAAATACAATACAATATGTACATTGAATCAATTTGATTTTATAATAGGTATATACTATAATAATAATTTCTATAATATTCTAGCATTATTATTTTTGGATTCATACATCAAATAATATTCATGATAAATAATTATTTAAATTAATTTTCAAAATATTATACTATACAACAAAAAAATTTAAAAAATCTGTTTTAATTAAAATTATATTAATGTGTCAGCTCTGTAGCAAAGTCCAATTAATTTACAAAATTATTTTCAAATCATTGAAATCCATTGATTTTGAACTAAAATAAACAATTTATGTCAATATACCTAATGATTGGTCATCAGTCATCACAAAATTGAATATAATATCTTTAAAATTTAGAATTTCAAGTTAATGTATTAAACGATTTAACATTAAATTATTTAGATAAGTAGGATATTATTAATGTTAAAATGTAGCATTAAAAAAAATTAACTATTGCCACCGATGTGAAATATTCATGTTTTCACTGAAAACAATATTACTGTTTCTATTAACAAAAATGTAGAAGTATCAATACTATTAATAAGTATATAATAGATTTGCATAACTCGGCAATATATTTTACACGCATATCAATATTACTATTAATTGGTTTTGTTGTATATACCTAAATAAGATCTGTAATATTAACTTTTATTTTGAGTATATTTAAAATTACGGCTTTATATTTATAGTATCATATTTGCTATAATAGTTTGAATAATTGAAAAATGCATATATTTTTTACTTGAAAAAAAATATTGTAATGATAAAAACATATAATAAAATAAAAATATAATATTGTATGGATTGTATTGTAATATTATTTACAAAATTATTTGTAAATCAATCAAACCTGTGTTCAAACAAAATACTCGTAACTTGGATCTAAGTAATAATAATCATCGGTGTAGATAACAAATCTCCGTAATAGCATCGTAGGTATTATAGCCTCAATAAAATTGATATTATATTTCGTCAAAATTGTTGTGTTAAAAATAACTGGATTTTACGTATACATACACTCGCATTATCGACGTCGCCGTCGCCGAACCGTCGCTGGGCCTTATTGCCCGGATCACCGGACGCCGAGTCTTTATTTGGCGAACGACTGCCTAACGTGTAACGTTTTGTTAGTTTTACAGTTTTTTCTAGTTGTTCATATTATTTAATTTCTTAAGCACAAAATCATAGTTAAAATAATGTGTGCTACTGACTTGCCTAACTTCTTAATGGCATAGAATTTATCTCAATATATTATTATATTTCGAGGTAAATTTTATCTACATCTACTAGTTAATTAGTAGATAAATAATATTAGTATATTACAATTATTACTGCAAGTTCAAGATATTTAATAGGTACATATAATTAAGTACCTATATAAGTATATAACATTTTACATATTATATTATAACGTATACGTGAAAACACGTGTCTTAAAAATTGCATATATAACAAAAATTATATTGCTGTATTTATGTGTCTAATGCAGTGGTCGGCAACCTTATTGGACTCTCTGGCCTAAAGGACTGTAATGTTCTACTATTGCAATTGGTAATTTAAGAACTAATAAATTAATGTTTTTAAATAAATATGGTTAAAGAATTGATTCCTGTAAAAAGGACATGGAGCAAAATAGCGAAGCGTTGTAAATTGTAAATTGTTTTGCCAATTAATTTTGATGTATAAAATAAAATAAATTATGAAGATATTAGTATCTTTTACTATAACCTAATTGTTCTTACGTCATTATTCCACGTTTTGTTGGAATTGACTAGCAATTTCTATAGTTAAAATGTATATAGAACATTTTAGCATTATAACATTATATTATTACCTATAGTATGTACACAATAGCCAGTAAGTTAAATTTTGTTGCATGAATAATTTTAGGTATTGTTTAATTGTTTGATTTTTAAGGCTGGGAATAGTGGCAAAGCACATACCTACGAACTGGTTATAATTTTTAAAATAGGACTGGCAAATTTAATAATAGAGAATAATACTAGGTACTTATCTACCTATAGAACTTAAAAACCAAATTTACATTTTCTCATATTTTATTTCATTAATTGAATGAAGTATAGTATTACCCATGATATATATAATAGACATATGTGTGTTTTTAATATACCTATGATTAATTTCTTATAATTCATATTTCATATGAAGTTTAAACAATTATGTAAACTACCTATATAATATATTTATATATTATAGGTGCATATTATGATAATTTTATCAATATTGTTTATACTTATAGTCATAAACTAATTTAATAAAAACTATGTGTACTTAAAAATATTTTGATCAACTAATATGTAGGTACATAAAACTTTCCAGTATTATACATTTTTTCCACTTTAGTTAAAATTTACCTAGTGTCTATTAGAAAAATTGCTAAGCTTCCACATTGGTGGAACTTTTACATATTTTATATAATTACAAAACCTTAATTATTATGAATTGCAGTTTTTAAATTGACTTGCCTTACTATAGTCTTTAACTCTATAGTCTATAGACTAAAGGTACAAGGTTGTCGCAACCAGATACGTGAAGGCAATCGGTTTTGGTCGGCGTGCGTCTTGGAAGTAATTTTTCACCATTACTATAATGGTCAATAATGAATAATTACTTGTATTAACAATAAAATCATCGAATTATCCGAAATATTAATTAAAAACAAATATGAATGCAACTAAGGAACAAATGCAGTTTAGTGACCAATTTTTCAATTATTTATATTTATACCAAAATAGTTCTCAGAATTGGCTTTAAGTTGTATTATACTTTTCTGAACTAACGTCATAAACTTATAACAGTTTGATTTTTTATTTTATAGCTGTTACGTGTATAAAATAATATAATAACAATCTAGTGCTAAACTGCTAATGTGCTATTTATTTTTAATTTGTTGTATCTACTTCAAAAAAATTTCGAATGGATTTTTGGAATGTCAATTATTATAATATATTGTAAGAGCCCAGAGTTGTTAGTTTTAAAGCTATTAATGCATAAACTTCAGGCGTTAAACAAATCTATACAGTATATTGTGTATCACCGTATACGTTGCTGTGTATCGTGTTAGTAAAAACGCAGGTCATAAGTTTCTAGAACATAAAAAACAAATAAATATCATGAAAACATATTATGAATTCATTTTTCTAATTTTGTTTTCTAAGTCCTGTTGGCAAGACCGGTTCGTATAAAGGTAATTAGCGTACCAACTATTCCTTTATATAACTGGATATGATTAGGGATACATATCGACAGCCACTCTATTCGAAAGAACGAGGGAGGTGTGTTGCATACTTGCACTTCATTCTACCTATATCGGGTATCTGTCGCTCGAAACCGCCGCACAAATAATAATATACGTTCGGGCAAAATAATGTTCGTTTGCCATATCTATATGTTGTATTTATACAACTCAATAATATATTATACATAATATATAAAACGTATTTACGATACACTTAATACTAATGGGCATCCCGTAATATAATAATATTGTGTGTTCGCGTTGTAAAAATGTTAATATACATTATAACGTGCATTATACAGGAGGCAACTATACGCATAATTTAATATTATTATATATTATTATTTATAACGATATTGCAATACCCATATACATGCAAGCCGATGACATTGTATACGACTGCCGCAGTGTTGTTCTCATTAGCGTTGTACTAGTATATAAACACAGATACAGGTATTCAACTGAGCGGCTACCTACCTACCTACCTACCTTTTACAATGTAATGTAGGCCGGGGAGCCAGTGCTTTAATATTTAGCGTATATTATAATAATTATTAGTGTACAACCGTGTATGATGCGGTTATCGTTATTTTATCGTCTGACGTTCGCGTGCATCCTCTGCGATTATGTACAAACGTGCAATAACTATAATATATTATTGTAACGAACGTGCTTCCGAGATATTATCACTATTCTTTTTTTTCAATACGACTTGTAAGGCACCGAATTTTAAGGCCGTAATAAATGCATTTAGACCATAGACGACCTAAAAACAAAAAGAAATTCTTTAAGTTTGTCAAGATGATTTACTGCAATTTATTCACTTTTTATAATAAATATTATTTATTTTGGGGTAGAACACGATTGCGTATGAAATTGTATGCAACGTTGTCAAATTTACTAATTTCATAGTACCTATATAAAATAAATTATAACATAATATAATATATAATCAATATAGAATACATTTAGCTCTATAATAATTCAATGTTATTGCAGTCAAATTCCAAAAATAATTTATTTAAATAATATTATATTTTACATACTTTACGCCACCAGGCTTGCCCTAAATGAAATCTGTAACCCATCAATTTCGCATTTGGAAATATATCTCTAATTGCTTCGTGAGCTCCGATTTCAAAATCTAATCTGAATTGAGTAACTACTAGTTTTACTAGTTATTTACTTAATTTATACATTTACAAATTACCTGGTAATTGACAAAAATATAATTACATAAAATAAGGCAAATTTTGATTCAAAAACAGTTAAAAATGCAAAAATGTCTCAAAAAGTTCAAAAAAATCACTAAAAATTAAAAAAATCACAAAATACGTTAAAAAAGCAAAATAAAATTCTGTATCATGAAACACATTTTTAGCTTATTTTGCTATTTTTAAGCATCTCATAAGATATATACAAATTCTATAAAATCTCAACCCTGGTCATATGTGGTATATATACCGGCAGGGCCCCCACATACAATTTCGGGCCCCTATACTCAAGGTCCATCAGATCCCCCCTTGTGAGGGCCCTGTATACCGGTAAGAAAATTGGCAACAACGCTTAAAACTTCGTACGCAATCGTGTAGTTAAAAATCAGGTACAAACAAACATACGCAATCGTGTTTTACACTTATTTTGTTACTGATCAGTTGCGGAATGGACATTGTATATACAGGTAAAGTGTATTGTTTTAATACAAATTAAATTATAAGGTCATCTTTCGGTCGCGTGCGTATACTTTAAAGATGTTGTCGAGACGATGGGTGACGCAAAAGAGAAAGACTCGAAGTTGGTGATGACTCGAGCGGGGGCACGTGGTGGCGTAGGCCGATAAGGGCGAGTTATTTTATAGGGAAACGAGTAGGGATGTACAATTCAAATATACGCAAGAACGAAGGTTGACAATGACTCGGCAATATAGAACATACATAATGTATTGGTACAATAATTATTACGAAAAGTACAAATGGTTAGGAACAAGGTTACGGTAACAAGAAAATATAATACCCAATAATATTGATAATAATTACGACAATTTTTAACAATTGTAACATACAATGATAATAAATCACGAGATAGTGTGGGACCAGGTCACAACAGCACTAATATTCTTATATGGTTTGGGATGATAATACTTTACCAGTATTGCCTTAGTACTGACGGTCAATACTGGCCAATTACTAATAGTTGTAACATTTAGTACATGCACGAGTATGTATAGTTATAGTTAGAATATTTTCCATCACTATACTGGTGCAGCTCTAACTTAACCTAGTACCTAAAAATTTCTGGTGCCTATTTTTCCGATTTTCCGTAGTACGCATATTTAAATTAGAACTTATATAGTTACTATCAATTATGAGGGAGGAAGGATGAATTTACAATTACTTTTCATATTCGATATTTTATACAGGTATGTTAATATTATTTTTATAACATGAAAAGCACTTTATAGTTGTCATTTTTAACTTACGTTTATTGTACTAAAAGTCTTAGTAAATTAAAAATCTTAACATTATACTTATGCATCTAATAAAACATATCAAAAAAAGTTAACGACTTATTTTTGACTGGTCTTTTGTTGTATAATTATTATCTTCATCCTTCTTAGCATGGGGAAAAACACTTCGTAACCATCTTTACTTAATAGATTCTATATGACTATGTTATCTACCTTATTATGGTAACTTTTTATTAAAATAACTTATTATTTTGTTGTTGGTAGTGGATCGAATTCGCTTAAAGTTGGCATATTAATTTGTATGTATAGAGTACATCAGTTATAGCAACCATCATAGTATAGTCTATAACTTTCTGTTTTTATTAATTTTATTGAGTTGTTCACCATCTATAATTTGATATTATAAATCAAAATCTCAAAAATGTAGACAAAATTCACTAAAAAAAGTTCCAACACATTGAGTGATAAGGCAAAAAAAAAATTGATTAATCAAACCATAATTCACTGTTTTGGTGGTTTCGCTTTAGTATAATATTTGAAAAGATTTCACCATTTATTCAAATGCTATAATACTAATTGTACTTTACCTACTATAAAAACGGTGCATATTTGTGATTTCATTATGCACACAAAAATATCCACTTGTGACAGGGTTGTAGCCATTTTCCTCCAAAAATTATATACCATCATTCTTCTCTATTAAAAGCCAGTCTATTCATATGTTATATATCGACTACAATCAGCTTGTTTTATCGTTTCTTTTTATGCCTTCCTTGGTCTGTCTCTTCCTTTGTAACCATTTATTCGTCCTTCAAAATATATATTTGACATAAATAAATTATGTCTAAGTAGGTGACTGAACATTTTTCTACTTTTTTCTTTTATGGTGTTTAATAGAATTCTTTTTTCTCTTACTTAGTTCAGTACATATATGTTACTTTTCTTTTTATCCAACTGTTCTTCAACAGTCTTCTCCATATCCACATTTCCATGGCTTCCAACTTCTTCTTGTCTTGCTCATTGATGGTCCATGTTTCACAGCTATATAATAATACACTCCACACATAACCATTTGGCGAAATTTTTTCTCATCTTTATATCAGGGTTTTTGTTTGTAAGTAGCTGCCGTTTTTGATGACAATTCAGGTTAAGTAGATAATGTTTTCCAACCTTTTTTCATCGACAGGATTCGAGATTTTTTAGAGTCACCGTCGTGCCCAAAACCGAATATAATAGAACTTACATTTACGTTTAACTGCACCATATCAGTGAAGATTATAAATTTAATAAAAATACATTTATTTGTATATTTTATTGCATCCAATATCGTTGACAATCTGAAAAGGTTTTTTTTTTGCGTTATCTTAATGATGTATTTTGCAGTAGGTATATCCAATTGTAGAATTGTATAAACGTCGACATAAATCGTAAATAAATGAAAAAACAACTTGTGATTTTTTCTGATTCTAGTGGGAAATTGTTTATTATGACCATAAATTACAAGTGAAAAATAAACCTTGGGTATTTAGATTCGTATACTATAATGATACACGTCTTTTTCTTTGGAAAGCATTGTAAAAAATACAAAAATAATCAATATATCCCTCCAATAATTGTTTTTATTTTTCTATGTGTATAGAACAGGAGGGTTATAGATATATTTTACACACTTTATTTACGCGGCCGATAATAATAATTATCATATTCAATATTTATATTTTATTCATTGCATTTATTTTTAAAATAAATTATAAGTAGGGCCCGGATTTATATGCAACAAAAATCTATAAAATATGCAGTTTCATATCATAAATATGCAAAAAGTATGCAAAATAATTATTTTTACAAATTAACAAACTATAAGGTTTTGAGTAAAAAATATACACAATCTAAATAATAACTTACTTTGTAAGTATATAAAAATATTATTAATTAATTAAGTAAAGTATTATATAAAATTCAGAATAACCAATAACATTATTTATTCCATGGTAAATTTGATGGCCTTTAAATTTGGTAATAGGTATTTTTATTGTAATTTGAAAATCTGACGAGTTATAAGCGAAAACAGTGAAAGGGGCGCACCACCCTTTAAAGAGGGTTGGAGGGCTACGCACAAGGAGTAGGTGTCAGGACTTTAAGTATGTTTATAAGTAAGATATTAACTTAAAAAAAAAATCAAAATCCAGTTTTCGTGGAATTAGTTCCGAACTTTGTCAATTTGTGTCTAATTTTGTCTAATTTGACTGAACTAGTATATATTTTTACAGACGTAAAATCTACGAATTGTGGAATATGCAACATTTATGCAACTATAAAGAAATATGCAATAAATATGCATTTTCGTTCAAATATGCAAAAAAAAACTAACCATAGAATCTACACATTACGAAACGTCAACATTTATAATCAAAATTATTCTAGATGAATTATTGAAGAATATGCATTTGCATATAAATCCGGGCCCTAATCATAACGTAGGTATGTACTATTATATTTATACATATACCTACCTACCACCTACGCATATATTATGCAAATAATCATACCCATATTATAACGTCGTGACGTGAAAATATATAAATTGCCGTTCATTAATTTTCTTATTAATATAAAATCAATCAGCCCGACCGTTTATGAAAATGATTAAATTTATACACGTTTTGCAGTGATTTAGTAAATAGCTTCCATATTAAATTTATCGCTGTTTCGTGTTTTACTGCTGAAAAATACTTGTGTATTTGCATGTTGGGCTGAGTAAACGTAATTTTGTTACGAATAGAAAATCATGTCATTCAATTTCCTAATTATTTGCCTACCTACAGTTACACAAAATACAATACACTGTGTATAGTATTATATGTAAATACATTATATAGGATGATTCACCCAGCAGGTTTACCTTAATTTTTTTCCTTTAATAATGAATTTATTCAAAAATGAAAAATTGATCAAAATTTGTCCCAGTAATTTTTAGGTAATATATATATATTAAAATGTGTAGCGTTTTTGATAATTTTATTTTGTATTTCAGTAATACTCGTATTATAATTTATCACCACAAATTTATAAAACAATATTATAGATACCTATATAAGTAAAAAAAAAAGAAAGAGAGAGGGTTCTATCTACTATCATCATGTCCATCCCACCCCATAAATACGACACTGTCAAAGTACCAAATGTCCATTTAACGACAAATAAGTTTTTTTTTAAATGTTACGATTTAAAATTATAGTGATGCCATCGCTTGTCGGTGTTGAAAATTATCAAAATTTATAAATTACATTATTATGATAATTTTATTGGTTTTTCACTAATACCTGCAGCTGTAAATGATAGACTGAATATATCTATGTAAAAATCAAATAATAAAACCTAGACCGAAAATGAACTATTGCATAACTATAATATAGTCGTGGAATTGTTGGCCGTTTATACTGTATAACCTCGTCCCATTACCACTGATGTTATATAAATAATAAAAAAATAAATCATAATTTCCGTTAAGCTCACGTCAATAGATTCACATGGCGGATAGCACACGCTATTCAAAATGTACTATAATATTACATAGAATATTAACTTTAAAAAAACGTGTACAACATTACATAATGTAGGTATATAATATTTGTCAATTGTCAACGTTCATTTCCAAACCGTAAATTAAAATGGATACCATCGAAGAACATAGATTATTTTGCCTCTGCCACCACTGCCGTCTAATATTACTATTAGTCAGTTTTATTTTATTTAATTGAAAAAAAAAGTAATAATCATAAAACAAGAGGGACTGATTTCGGTGGCGATTATCTGAGGACGACGGGCCCGTTACACCCGCCGAATACAACATGGTCGATGTTTTTTGTTTCGTTTCCATTTGTCCGACCATTATGTTATTATATGAGGTACCTATATACCTAATATACCTACCCTTTTTTTTTCGTGCGGGTTCTCCGTGCGTATGTCTGATATATATCAATGTTTTCTTCTACATTAACAGCTACAGTCGTGTATACATTATACGTCGTTGTATTATATGCGCATGTATGCCCGGAGAGTTTACAGCCATTTAACGTTTTAAACAGTAATAAACAACCCCTAGAAAACGTTTGAAAAAATAAAAAAACGTTTTACAACAATACACTTGACGAGCAGGCGGTATAATATTGGAAAAGTAAAAATTACTTGAACAGTTACAGAATGTGTTTTGTTTTGAAAATAAGAGAGATTTTTAAACAGCGATCTTACGCAAAGATATACTCTATAATTATTTTTGTGTGATTCTACTCGTATCCAATTTTAAAATGTTTTTACGATTACAAATTTGTATTGGTTTTTGCGGTAAATAGCGATGTTATCAGAATTATCAGATACATAACAATAAAGTGAGTGTTACAATATAATATATTTAATGCTATGCATTTTTTTTCGGTATCTATATTGTAATAAGTACCAAGATATTTATATAAATAAAAAAATAATTTATTTTTTGTTTTATTCGTATTTCTTTATAATTTAGAAACTACTTATCATATAGGTACATACTTATTTGCTTATTATATGTTTTATAGATCTATGAGATTTTCTTCAAAACTTGTTTCCCTAGTGGCGGACCAGAGGACCACTACACTAAAACGGAACACTTCTTGAAGATACAAAGGTACAACGTTTACTTACGCAACACTGTTTACTTGAATACCACAATTAAATGTTGTTATTTTTCACAATGGATTGGATTGGCTCGAGTTACTACAGTCAGTACAATCATGTTGGTGGTTCACTTTTCGTGTTGATTCTATAGTTTTTAACCGTTTGTTTATTTCTCTATTGTACAATCCGGATGTAGGTCTAGGTAGGTACTTACGTCTTTCATTCGTCGCGCCATCTACATAATCCAAACAACTGCGTTTTGTATTCGGTTACTATATACGATATACCTACTGTTTGTAAAAATTTTGATTGTCATCACGATAACTCTCTATCTGTATGCGTGGACTGCATAAATTATAAAATAAGATCAGAAAGACGTGTTTACACGTATATTTAAATTTAAGTATAAATAACCTGCAAATGAATAAAAGCTAAAATTTAGTGATACATTGCAATTAGTACAGATGTTTGGGGTACACGGAAAAAAACTAAAATGATAATATAATCAACACTCGAATGAGCAGCATTAATTTTAATCTTAGCAATAAATTTGGTCACTTCTACTTGCCATGCTTCAGCTAGATACTCATGACTCATGAGGCGTTGTAACCAAAGGTTTGTTTCTAAAAATTGAAGTTCTCAGAATAGTCGGGTAAGTAAACTTTTTTTTGTACATCTCCATGTATAATATTCTATTTCGGCATAATATGTTAAAGTTTGCATATAACCTTTGTAATAAATCTTATCTGCACCCTTATTTTATTTAATAATTTTCATATTTTACAATATATTAAATATTGAATCAAAATATAACTTTGCAACGAAAAAGACACAAGAACATAATGCAGTAAAGTTACAGTCAGCACAATGATGAATAGTGTATTTTTATATTATCTTCATATTTCCCCAATTTAAATAAATCTTGACAGATAACTTGTCAGACTATTGTTGGATTATATTGTTGAGTTATTTTTAATTTTTAAACGCACTAGTATATCTACAGAAAATTTTTGGAACTAAAATTCATGTTATTGAAAATTAAAATAGTTTTTATATTATAATGATAAAAATATTATAATTTTTCTGGCTTGCCGTAAGTTACCTAGCTTTGTTCTTCTCTTTTAACTGTTGGAACTTGCGTTTGCTCTGTGCCAGCTGTGACTTTGTCTTCCTCCTTGGCCCCGCTGTAGGGGTTGCCTCTGACAGCCTGGGTACCATTGCAGACTTCCTGGGCGTCCACTCATTGTTTTGGCTGCGGCGGCTTCTGTGTCGGGTGGTTGGTCAGCTTCGGCGAGTACAGCTGCAGCGGTCTGGTTGGTGGTTGGAGCTGTAACATCCGCTGGATGTCGGTGGTACGATCTGCACAGCCCCAATAGTAGATTGCCGCTGATACCTGGTCTTGTAGCAGATGACGCATCGACATTCTAGCAACTTGGCTGGCTGTCCGTGGTGTGTCCTGTTCTCCGGATACCAACCCAAGTTGCGGGATGAGGTCCACCACCTTCTGCCGCTTACCGACTTGATGATCCTCAGCGGGTGTATCATATCATTATATCATTGATTCTGAATTTCAAAATTTCAAAACTTTGAATCAAATGTCTCAATTTTTACAATGTATGTATAGATAACCCTATGGGTGAAAAGTCTTTTAAGGTCAACAAAATATATTACCCCACTGTCCCCACTTATATCAAATCGTTATCGTCTTGTTTTAACTGTGGCAAGCAACAAACTACCGCCATAAACAAGTGTACTTGTGCATAATTGTATATCCCCACGCAGAATAAAATATAAGTACTTACTAAAAATACGATCCTGAGTTATTCAATTTACAGTTTTTATTTACAACTGTCATTTGTCACTAGATAAATGTTATGAAATGTAAAGTAAATAATTAGGTACAACAAATGCGATTATACAACTCTGAATTACTGAACTTTTTGAAAAATGTGTATTAGCGATTAATGTTAAGTTTTCATGAATAATGACGTTTAAAATGTAATTAAATGAATAAATATTTTTTATTACTGTAGTTTTACAAAAAAATAATACTTTACTACCTGGTATATGCAGGCTAAATTAAATGGTTCTTTGTATATTAATTCTGTAGTAATGACTCACGCAACGTCGTTAAAGCAGCCCTGTATTCCGTGACATCAGAATAATGATCCGGCTGAAAGTCTCAAGCTCTGTTACAAAGGGTGTAGTAATAAATCGTCCTACGAATTAATGTCAACAATATTTTTAGAATGTGTAGACAGTTATTTGAAAGAATTATTTTTAAACGTGCCCATAAGTACCTGGTAATTTTCCATTATATATGTTTTGCCCTAAATTGTATTTCGTCCACTTTCCTATATAATTAGAGTCGTTTGTGTTCCATGTGAAATGCGTAATGTTCATACCTTTAGCTTTAACGATGAATCAGCGCAAAGTTAAACAAGATAGTACTATACAACTAGCAAAGTTGTACATGGTGAGAACTTGCAGATTTATTGTTTCAAACATAATAATAAATATTATTTGTGTTTTTCTTTGGATTGTACGTGATTATATTAATTATTTAGTAAATGTAAAAGATATGGGTAGATTATCTTATGATTGGATCAAGCAAAAATATTGTGAAGTTAATGATAAAATATTAGTCAAAAATTATTACATTCAAGTCTGGGAATAGATATTTATGAGTTCAACGAAAAATATTGGTTAAAACACTGATAGTGTATTTTTTTTTATTATTATTATTATTTATACGAGCTTCTATTGGCATACAACAATATGCGCTTTACATACATTGTAACCCTTAACGGCCTAAACCTGACCTGACTACATATGCTGCCCATTCGTTAAGTTCGTATCGTTTATATATTTTCTTTTATTTCAAATATATTTAAAATTCGTTTCGTGTGTCATTTTAAATTTCAAAATCGTGTTCCTAGTTCAAGTAAAAAAAAAACACGAAAAACGGTCGTTCACGGTCGCCTGATAAAATCATATATAATATATAAAACAATATAAACGCAGACGGAACGATGTTTCTCTGCACCGGTGACTTATGTACATGTATCATTCAATTGTTAGGCCATCAGCTATTGTTGGATAACAAAATTGTTCACTTAAATTTTGAAATTTTTTCACGGTACCTATTACACATTTCACTGCAATGATAAGAGATTGCAAACGAGAACTGTCAGTTGATGGACACGACATCGTTGTAATTATTATGGATACGATGATTATGATGACGGCGAAGGAGAACTGCCGGAATTCCGCGAGATATCTCAGCTAAACATTTCCCGGGCAATTATAATATAACGCGATAATCACGCCGTAGAGCAGTCGTCGGATCTGTCGCGCCCGTCGGATGAAAACAACAACAATAATTGTTATAATAATACAAGTCGAAACGGGGTCGCGTTAATTAAAAACGTTTATGTACAAAATATCGTTGCCAGCATATTATAATATTATGTGTGTGTGAGTCAGTGCGGGATTGTCGTCCGTGATGAATTGAATTAGCGTGGCGCGGCAGTACCTATAATAATACTACTCCACGACTATACTATAGTATAATATACCACTGTAGCGCTTCGTATTGTAACTGGAATGAATGCGAATAGCTGGCGAGGAGGTGGGCTGGGGGACGCAAAAGGCACGTCGTCCTCGTCCTCGTCCTCGCGACCATCGTAGACAACAGTACTGCAGCAGCAGCAGCTAAGGTATGGTAATCGAATAATAAAAGGGTGTGGACCGTGTGGTGGAGGGGTGGTTGGAAAGAGAAAGGGGCGGCGGCGCTGAAGACAGATCGCATTCGTAATTTAACGCATAAACACGCACACGATAATAATAGTAATAATAATAATGATATATATATATATACATATACACACACGTATAGTGGTAGTTCATACATATACGTACATATTATTATATATACAGTGTGTGTGTATATAAGAAGGGGAGAAACACTTAACATCGTTATCGCGTATATATAGTGTCATGTCGTGTGTAAACCGACCCCGACGACCGTATAAATGAATATATACGTATACGCGTATTTACGTATGTGTGTATGTGTGTGTGTGCGTGTGTGTGTGTGTGAGTGTGTGCGTGCGTGTGTGTACATAAAACCGTCCGAGTGCATGAAAGGGCTGCACACGTACTCGTTCGCGGGGAGCTTATCGCGGAAAGGCAACAATCGACGGCGGCCGCGCCTTTGTGAATATATTAATGCACGTTACACAATACGCGTATATATTATATTGTGTGTGTACCGCCTTATACACACGACGGCCTTTGCGTCGGTGCGACCGTTTTCCCGTCCCCTCTCCTCCTCCTACCATCGGTCATTCGTTTTCGTGTTTCTCGCTCGTTCTACTCTGCGCTTGCCAGTCTCTCACTCTCTCTCTCTCTCTCTCTCTCTCTCTCTCTCTCTCTCTCTATCCATCTATCTCTCGTCCTCAGCACTCCCTTCTCCGCGACCGAGTGCAATATATCTCGTTCCCGAATAGGGTTGGTTCGACTGAATTACCCAAATGTCGTCGTGCGGGGAGCGTGTTTATTATTATTATACTCGCGTATCGGCCTCACACGCCGTGTCTATAATAATAATATAATATATCTATGGCGTGATCTATCTATCGGTATATTATTCGACCCCCCGAAAAACGTTGCGTATAAAATATAATATACACAGCGTATACATGATAGGTACCGGTATCATCGGACGCCGCCGCCGACGAGAGTTCGAGATTTGCAAAGCACTACAACCGCTTATATATATATACCTATACATTTGGGCCGTGTTCGGGGTTCATTTTAAGTACTCGTATGCAGTGGCGTATTTGGGATAATTTTTCAGGGGGGGCAAAATACAAAAATCTCTCACTGTTACAATATAAGGAAATTTGAATGCAATAGGTACTTTATTCGTTGTTAGACACGGTTCTAACTTGTATACAGTTATTTATAATTAGTAAAAAAATAATTATATTATTAAGTCAATATTTCTTTTTTTTGTGGCAGCAAACATATCAATAACTTCATCTATTTGTATGTCCCTGTTCCTGTGTATATTTAGTAAAGCCAATCCAACCAAGCGATCTTGCCCCATGTTCGACCGCAACCAAATTTTTAACCTAAGTTGAAAAAGCAAAGCATAAAAAAATAATAAAATTATCATGCATATTTTATATGCATTTTTCTTTATTATCTATGATTGTAAACTAATCTAAGACCGTGATTGTAACACAGAACATGGTACCTATGTTAGAAACGGTTTCTATTGTAGTTTCAAAACTGGGTACCGTGTATTTGGTTGGAACGCATGATAGGCGAGTAAGCCTACTGCCTAGTCATAATACGCAATACGCATAATAATGAAATTTAACATTTAATAATAGCTCAGTGCTAACGTATTTTGCGTAAAAAAAAAGTCTCAGGGGGGGGCAAATGCCCCTGTTGCCCCCCTCAAATACGCCACTGCTCGTATGTAGCACCAATCTGCCTGTACGGATTGTAGTTTTATAGTAAATCATTAGTAATAGATATACTTTTCTAATCCACTCCGCGTAGAGTCCATATTGTATTGAACCGACTGATTCAGACGACTGCTGACAAACCAATTTACCTTGCTATTAATTCGAATACCTATTTGCAAGATAGTATAAATATATAAAATGTATATCAACTACGAATTAAGTTTACCATCTATAGATATGTGTATCACATTTTTCAACATTAACTTCTATATATATTTTCCATTGTTTGTTATTCCTTATCCTGGTGTTTTATTCGTTTGTACAATAATAATAATAAAATTATCGGATAAATCAACATAGATCATTTTATTAAAATATTTTTACATGGATATTTAATTATGTATAAATTTAAGTACCTACGCTCATTATCATTACTATTATTATTTTCAAATAGAAACTGAATAATTACTAAACACGATCTACTTACATATATCTACTAAAATAAATTGGTCGACAAATTCAAAAATGAAAATAAAATAACCAGCTCAATTATTACTACGACAAATATTGGACTAGTTAAAATTAACGAATTTAATTGGGTTTAAATTCTTTCAACAGTGACGGCTGCTGGTAGTGTATATTTGTGTCTGATGAAATCATTATCGTCGGTTTCAAGAATAAATCTAATAAAGCTTTCCAATGCCAGCCATTCTCGTTTTGGTGATGTAAACCGTATTTTTTCGTTTATATTCATGTGTAGACTTTTCGATGACGTCAATTGTTTTATCGATGGTAATTATTAGTGTGCCCAAACAAGAGATACAATTAAAACTGTTAAAAGCGTTTAAAAAATTAACAACAAATAATTATTATTTAGTATTTCGATTGCTCGTTATGAATTATTATTTTTATTTTTTAACATCTATATTGTTGTTTGTAGACGTAACGACGTTATCAAGGCTATACGCACAATACGCACAATACGCACAGACACTACGAAAAAAGCATAATCACGCAGATTTAAAAGGTTTTAAAAATCACTTGTTTGTACTTAATATACTTTTACATAATAATTGAAATAACTTACATCACGCACCTCGCCCTAAACTTGTGTGTGATCTTAGGTTCATACAAATTATTATTATCATTATTTTTTTTTTATAAAGTTTTAGGTAAGTAATCGATTGGGTCGAATTTGTGACATGTAGGTTCCACAATTCATTTTTTTGATTTGAAAATGTTGGTGATTGTAAACTTTCCTGGGTCTACTTCCGTATACTACCTGACGGAAACATATTAACTCTCCCGGGTCTACTTCAGTACTACAAATTTAATTTTAAAAATGTCGTCGTAGTCAATAATTATAGTCAAAATCCAAATAAAATAAATCAAGTATATATTTAAATTTCATTTAAAAATAATCAATCATATAATAATAATCATAACAATAATAACAATATAAATCAATGTCTTTAGCTGTTATGAGCATATTATAGTACCTAAGAATAAAAACAAATAAATATATATTATAAAATAAAAACATTTAAATTTAATTTTTATGATAATATGATTATACAGATTTCAAAAAACTTAAGGTATTTATATTTTGGTCTTTATAGTCTATTATTTTTTCTCTTTACTTTTGGTATGACTGTTTTTACTCATTTTATTTAGTTTATTGCAACTTTGGATTATTATGTTTTATGTACACTTCAGTCTGAAAACCTGGTTCATTAACTCATAGTGTGGTAATAACATTCAAAATAACTCGGGAAAGAAAAAAAATTTTCTACAAATGACACCTGTATAATGTTGACACGGGAGAATTTACAAATTTACTTCAAGTAAACATAATTTTATTTTGAATTTGCATGAGTAGGTATATTAATGATTTGATATGTGTGTGTGTATGAAGTATAAAATTGGTTGTTATAATGTTTATCGAAATTTTAAACATTTAAATACTCGTAGGTTATTTTGAGTGCACATAAATTTCACTAAATTTTAAGCTTTTGGGTAGAATTTATAACATGTAGGTTCCACATTTCATTCGATTCATCTGAAAATTTCATTACTACTAAATTAATATGAACTCCGGCGATATTATATAAAAAAAATCAAATTTGTATGCCTAAATGTGTACAGATGTTCAATAATAATAAAAAAATAATTAAAATTTAATTTTCCAGTTGCGATTAGACATACTAGATACAGTTAGGAATACTTATAAACATATAGCATATATACTCATGGATTATTTTGAGTGCACATGAACTCCACCAAATTTTAAGCAAGTGATTGTTTTTGGGTAGAATTTATAACATGTAGGTTCCACATTTCATTTGATTGATCTGAAAATTTCATTACTACTAAATTAATGTGAACTCCTGCGATATTATATAAAAAAATCAAGTATGCATAAATATATACAGGTGTACCTTCAATAATAATAATAAAAAAAAAAAAAATTGAAATTAAATTTTTTAACTACGATTAGATAATGTATGACATATGTATATATAGCTTTTTTTTGTTTATTATAAAGTGTTCCTGATAGTCATCCAACTTATTGATAATTATTAATTAATATTTTAGCTGTTTTACAATTGATAAAACATAATTATTCACAAATTATTTACATCATGATTCACGAGTATATCATATTTATATAATAAAAATAAAAAAAAATTGGATAGAGACATAACTATATATGAATAAAATAAATTATATAAGTAGAATTACTGGTGTTGAGATAGGGCATCATGAGGACGTCCACGCTTGAGTCGTCGAAGGGTAGGCTTATCACTGAGTTTAAAATATTTCGCGTTTTTTGAATTTTTAAATTGACTTATGAAGTTGATCGTGAGATTTTGTATGTAGATGCATATAGCTAAAACTCGTGAGTGAATTTAGTTTATGTGAATTCCATTAATTTTTGGGTCGAATTTGTGACATGTAAGCACTACATATCATTTTCTTGATGAGAAAATTTCACTACTAATAAATTAATGTAAATTCTGCTGTATTATAAATAAAATAAAATGTTTATTCATTAATATAATATACTAGTGTACAATAATAAAAAAACTAAATAATTAAAATTACATTTTCTCCTTATGATTAGATATATTTAGAAATATTTATGTATGAGGCTTAAAACTCGTAGGTGATTTTAGTGCATGTGAAAATTTTGCCAATTTTTTGTAAGAATTTATGGATTTAGGCCCATTTTGTCAAATCATAATAAAATAAAATTTTGTTTAATTTTTGTTAAAAAAAAATATTAATAATTATTTGTATCGTCAGGTTAAAAATTAAATAAACATTCGTCAAATTTTTTTATTTTTAATCGAGATGGAAATGGTAGATAATTCCATTATTGTTATTTGTTTATTTCCAAATCTATATATTAAAACATAATAATATTAATATACCTAATATAATATAATATAATATTAATATTATCATAATTGTACGATTAATAAAAATTAGTTATTACCGTTCTATTGCAGTTTTTAATCAGTTGTTTTCTAATGTTTTGAATTTTTCTCATTTTTGGGAGCTTGATTACATTTTTCGAGGACAGAATATCAAACTCAAAATGTTGATGATGGTTTTATTAACTTTTTAATAAGGACAAAAATGTTTGGATGTGGTCGACATATAATAAGAACTGCATGTGCACGCCCAGCCCTCGAATGGTCAATTTTCCTAGTATGGTCTTTTTCGTAGTTGTTCCATATACCTACTACGATTAAATATACAGATGTCGGTATCTAAATAATAGTTAAAATACATCATCATATCATTATACGCGTAACATTTGTAGTCTTATAGATATAAGTTTTTATTACTATTTTATTATTTCCGCGACGATGTCACCTATACAATATTAATAATATTATTTATTGTTAATAATCTATTCAAACTCTGATGAGCCGGGTTTAGATTTTATATCACCAAAAATACTAAAATATGCGCTATAATATTACCAAAAAAACCTTTAAATATGCCCTAAAAACATTAAAAAAGCGGGTAAGTGAGTATCGCTCTGCTGTACATTAGGGGGTGGGGTGGACCTCGGACTAGGGTAGGTTAAATTTGAATGCAATGATAGGTATCATTGTATACGAAAAACGATTCTGAACGGAGATGATTTGTCAGTCTAGGATATGTTAATATATTATATTTAAATATTGTCATATATTCTATTTTGAAACAATTCAAACATTTAAGTAAAAGCTTCAAGATCTTACGTTTGATAATTTTTTAAAAATAACAAAAATCGAAAATTATTTATTAGTAAAACGTTATTTTACACGTGTATTTTTGATTTCAAATTAAAATTAAAACTTTAAACACTCGTACAATTTTTTAAATTGAATAATCCTCAAATTTTTTATAATTATTCTAAGCTTAACATATGGACAGCATAATATTAAATTTTCAATTCTTAGCTTTTGATAGTAAAATATTTATAAATTTTTAACTACCAAGTAGTGAAAAATATTCATGATTTTGACGAATTTTTGTCAATATTTGAACTTCAAATGCTAATAAAAAAAAATTGTGCTTATGTATTTTTATAATTTTTAAATGAGAATTAGAACAAGTTATGTGGACCCTTCAATTAAATTTTCAAGTAATTTGTCCAAGCTAAATTTTTTTTATCAACATTTATAAAAACAAAATAAAAAAAAAATAAAAATTTCAATTGTTTATTAATAGCTCAAAAAAAGTCAAAATATTTTGAAAATCAAATCACGTAAAGAAAATGGCAATCTAAATAACTGGTAAAATTTTCAAGTATTTACGACTTATACTATTTGAAAAACAACAAATATCAAAAATCGTTTGAGGCTAAACTGTTATTTAATGCGGTTTTATAAAAATTTAAATTTCAAACACTCATAAAATTTTTTTGTCTGAATCCGGTAGAGTTTTTTTTACAGATATTTGAAGAAAAATGTATGGAGAACCTTGTACCAAATTTTCAAAACTTAGTTATAAAAGAAAAAATTTTTACGATTTTTCAACCACAAAATTACTTGCAAATTTTCGCAATTTTGACATATTTCGTATAAATCCGAACTTTAAGCACTTATAAAAAAAATCGGATTTTTTTTTATCACTTTAAGAACAACTTATGAGAAACCTTGCATTAAATTTTCAAGATTTTCTGGCTGGCCAAAAATTTTTTATCGTTATTTAAAAAAAAAATACTTAGAAAAATTGAAAATTTCAATTGTACATAAATAGATCAAAAAAAGTCAAAATTCTTTGAAAATTTAACTGCGTATGGAGAACGCTAATATAAACATTTGATGAAAATTTCAAGTGTTTATATCGATCGATTAGTTTTTGAGTTATAGCAAAATAAAAAATTCAATTTTGTCTAAAACTGGTTTTGCGTAAAAATTCCCGTTTTTCTGTCACTTTTTATTGTTTTTCTCGATTTTTTTGAAAACTGTTGGAAAATGTTTACTTTTGACCTCTATAATGCACCAAGGATACTTTGCCATCGGAAACCACCCCCAAAGTTTGAAATTGAAGCATTATTTCGACTAGTTTTGCTGTACACAGACACAAAAACAAAAAAACAAAAAAAAAAAAACACACATCATTGTAAAATCAATACATTCATCACTCCGTTCAGAATCTAAAATTTAAATCAAAATTGTATTATATTTATTAAATAACTTTATGAAATTATACATTTATAAAAAAAACTAAGACTATATCTTATTATATCTTCTGTTACAGTTTTAAAAAATTTATATGTGCTAATATACCTATGTTTTACTTTGAATGCATTCAATTATAACATGCCATTATAATAATATGTCAAATTTCATATTATCTATAAATTATTAATATGTAACAAAAATGTGGAAATTTTTCTTTTGGATTCACATAAATGAATACTATTTATTTTTCAATATACATGAGATTTATGACAAATACAAAATAAAACATTAAATGGTGTGTATTAGCAAAAAATATCACTAAAACTTCAAAAATAGTACTAAAAACCTAAAATATTTTAAATATGCAAAAAATAGCAAAATAAAATTTCATATTTGGAATCCCTGATTCATAAAACAAATTTATTGTCAAATCTGCTATTTTTATCTACCTATATTCAATAATAAGTAGCAAATGTTATAAAAGTATAAAATCCAAACTTTGCTGATAAGTAAAACCCTAGGCTTTTTCGCCAAAATAGGATTTTTTATCAATCCATAGATAATCTGTTTTTTTTTGTCGGTGAAATGCGATAAAATGGAATTTATGACATGAGATACCACATTTCATTTTTTAATCCCAAAATTTTAAAAATCAAAGTAAATTTAAATTACAATTCTAGTTGGATTTGGTAAAAATATGCTGGACTGACGCAGACAAAACTTGAGTTGACTTTTTATCCACCAAATTTTTAACTTTTTCGATTGTTTCAACATTTTTTGAAGTTGACCCGGCCACTCTGCTCTTCGTCTTCAAGTGACTCTTGACCATTTTTGAATCGTTTAAATCAATCATAAACGGCTGTTTTCTTTAATGCTTCATCGCCATAAACAGTTTTCAAACATTCAAGCGTTTCTGCATCAGTTTTTCCAAGTTTAAATCAAAATTTAATGTTAGCGTGTTGTTCAAATTGTGACATTTTAAAAATATGCGTTAACTCCGTTTCGTATGGACACGATTACGGTCACATGAGACTAACGTCATTTTAACGAAAAAACCTACAGATAGCTAATAATGTTTACTTTTAATTCCAATAATCAGATATTTGGTAAAAAAAAAGTTTTTTTTTCTATAAATAAATTCCGGGAACTTTTTGATTCTACTACGTATATTATATACATATGCTAAGAATTATCAGAATTTTTGCGTAGGTATAGATTGAACTATTAAATAAGTAATATATTAAGACATTAAGTATATATTTAATTTAGTCAACATTAAATTTCAAACGCATAAATATGAATGATTATTTACTTGTCCAAGACATTGATTTGATTATAGTTTTTGGAACTTCCTTTTTTTTATCATAAAATTTATTTAGTTATTAGAATACTCATTATAAGTCTGCAATTAGGGCTGAGAAACATATACTCAAATTTTTCAATATTTTCAATTTTACATTTTAATCACAATAAAATTACTTTATAATATTTAAAATTTAAAATCACACTATATTATGTTTTAAACACTTAGTTAATAAGAAAAAAAAACACAATCATACTATAATTATTGTACATAAGGACCATAGGTTGTGCACTCGATAGATTTTACGACGACGCCACACCAATATTTTCAATTTAATATATTATTGAATAATTTTGATAATTTCTAATACTTTATAATAAACTTAAAATTAAAATAAATTGTAATTGTTTGGCGCATTAACATTTATAATATTCAGTTAACATACCTATTAATTTAAATTATTAAATTTCCTTTAATTGAATATTTTACATCCTAGGTACTTCTACCTACATAAGTATATACACCTACTTTTAATTTTTAACTTAAATTAAAAAAAAACCTTGTACCCTGTAATTGTTGTACCTTATTACAATAAACGATGGGGGTCGGAGGGAAAGTAATGCCAACAGCAGTCCTTCCTCAGGTTCTCGATAATACGAAAAAAAAAAAAAGTTTTAACTTAAATAAAATAATTTTTATTATATTTAACTAATGTATCGCAATTGTTTTAGAACGATAATATGATGTATGCGCATCACGGAAATCGTCGTCTGCATAACTGGAGTATTTGTAAACATATAGGAATATGTTACCATCAAAGACGTAATTTAGACAACGCCAAATATAGGCAGTGTCTAGCCAATTAACGTCTTTATTTTTCTAGGAAATATTGTAAGTTCTAGGTTAAAATGTCAACCAGTATTCAGTGTTGACAAATCAATGTCCAATATACGCTATACCTAACTATTATATTCGATTTAAACCATCCTAGTCTTGTATAATCATAGATAAAGTAACTACCGTTGTTTGAATGAATTATGTGTAGGTATGTTTATTTTGTTGTGTCATTTTACAAAAACAAAATTTTCAGTTCTTATTGAGTGGCGCTTCGAAAAAATAATATAAGAAAAAGAGACACACTTATTTTTATCATATTGTAATATTAACCCCTCGACGGATAGCAATAATCTTCATCGCGCGTAATTTACACGATATTGTTATTATAATGTATAATTCACGCACCGTTTACTTACACTGCATGAGATATTATTTTCAATTTAAAAGAATACAATTAACTGCATCTTAAAAAGACTTAAGACATTGGTACCTTAAAAATAATTATAGATAAATTTAATTGAATACTTTAACATTGCGAAATATTAACAACCGAATGAAGCTCTTTTTAAACTTAAAAAAGATTATTATTTGCCCATTTTACATAAGTATACGTAAACCGTAAAAATCACATTTGTTCAAATTCCCTCCATCCTTGGATCATAATTTCATAGCCAAGCAACGCTTATTACAATTTATAATATGATTTTTTTCAATTTTTACTGTATCTAATTTACTTCAAAATTCCACAAAATTATTGCAAGTTAATTTTTAATTTTTAGACAACTTTTTCCAATTGAATTGTATGTTTTAAACATATATTATAATAATGCGTTTATATTAATATTTATACCTACCATCATATTTTTTTTTTAAAATTATTTTGAAGATTACCTATATTATATATTTTCTTTGTAATTTTCATGTTTTATTCCTTTTGTTCATATTTAAAATTAGCTTTCCGATATGTAATTGGTCATCAAAATTTAAGAAGTGTATTTTTTTTTAATGTTTATTCGTATCATCAGCAGTTACACGCGCTAGATAAACAACAAGGGTAATTACTAATTAATATTATTATTTACTATAGTGATAAGAAGTATAAGACCGAGACCGAGCAATATCCGCGCATCTCATCCGGCATACCGAAGGTATCTGCTGTGTAATAATAATATTATTGTCGTCGTAAAATGCGCGACACGTCCTTCGAGTGACACGAGACGGACGCGCTTCGGTCACGGCGCGAAAAAATCCACTGTCGTCGGCGGGTTTCACTTTATGGCGCTCGCTCTAAATGCAGCTAGTGATGTGCAATAAAAACAGTTAAAGCTCTCGTCTCCCGACACAAAATCACCCCTACCCATACCCTCCCGCCGACTGTGGGGTCGATTAAAATAACTATACGGTACGTGTCGCGTATTCACTACCGTTGACACAATGTATACAAGTGTGTGTGAATGTATACTAATATACATTTATTCGTACATATATATTATGCACAATTACATATTATATATGTATAGACGACGCTGTTTTGTATAAAGAATTTCCGACAGCAGTCGCCCTCGCTAACCCCTCCGTCACTACCCACCCCAGGAACGCCGTCGAAATAAAAATCGCTTTCACGCGAATTACGTTTCGCCCGTATTATATTATTATATATACACTATCCGCGGGGCTGCAGCCGTCGCCGCTGTGTCGTCGTATACTCGTGTGTGTATATATTATATATATACATTATAGTCGATTTAAAGCGGCCGTAATATAATATATATATATATATACATACACCACGGCCGACCGGGTTGGACTCGACGACCCTCATCTCATCGCCACTCGATAAGTCGTTCGATTTTGAAACGCGATTTTTTTTTTTTAAATCTCTCCGGAATTTAATCAGCGGCCAGTACACCGTGTGCGCGCGGAATGCCTTGTCCGCCACCCACTCGGTATATCATATTATCATGCACAATATAATATATATAGTGTTACACGATAGTGTGTGTGTCTGTATAGCTCTCGTACCAATTGCGTGTGAACAATTTAACGGTACAATTAAAATTTTAAAAAAAACTTCTCTCGCCCCAAAACTACCCTTACCTCTTCTCATCCCCTGATTTAAGGGTTGGTGTGACGTGGACAAGTTATACGCCCGCCAACGAAATACGAGCTGCGGCGGGATATTAAATTTAAAATTAAAAAAAACCCGTCCAATTGTAAAATCGAAACGCCGAACGCTCGACCGACGGATGGTATATAATATATAACGTCATGATGTACGTACACGCGTATAATAGGTAGTTACACATTATATTATAATATATAATATAATCGAATCGCATCGCATCGCCAACGGCCGGTGGCGGGATGACGAAAAATGCGTTTTAAACGAAAACATGTGTGCGACGTATTATACGCGTATAATACAAATAGCCGATTTCGAGAGCTAGTCGAACCGACCGTGAGAAATGTGCGACACGATTCCCCGCAGTTTTGTAAATTACATATTATATTATACACATGTGCACGATACGATGGACGTTTAAAAAATTTCGAAATTCGCTTAAGAGCTGTGTGTTGGAGCAGAAGAACGCGATCGCAATATAACGGCGGCGGCCGTCACACCGAAAGAAGGAACGCACATTTCACCCAAATCTATATTCGCATGCAGCCAAACGAACAAAGACAATATAAATCATTCGGGCTGTCTGCAGTGAGAGGGCCATTTAATCAAGTCTTCTGTAGGAAATGGTCTAAGATAGAGCGCTGACTAAAATAAGGTTGCAAAAATTATAATACAGTGAATTGGGGAAAAAAATAGTAGGCAGTATTATAGACTATCAAAATAACGTACTTAAATACAACAATTTCTATAGACAATTTTAATCTCGTTCAAGCATATATTAATTTGAAATACCAAAACAACAATGATACCGGGTATCCCAGTTTGACATTTAAAGATACGTCGGTGTCATGATCTTTTAAAAATGAATAACCTGTATATGTTTTAAAAGTTCAATAAATTAGTATAGGGTTAAAGGAATCTACCATTGGATCTTTTATTTTATTTTCTGTCAATCACACTTATAAGTATTATTATTATTTTTACTGTTTATAATATTTTTATATGTATATACATTTATTAAAGTTGTTTATTGTTATTTTGGTATAGAATATAGATTGTAAATATAGTCAAATAACAAATATATATATATATATATATGTATATCAGTATATCACTGCATGAGTTATTACTTATATGTATAGTTAAGTTACTTGTTTCTAATCTTGACTCAATGAGCTAATCAAATTAGCTAATTAGCCTATCCTTATGAATTTCCGTAAGTGGCTATAAAGTACCTATTCAGTTTTCATACTTTAAATATGGACGAAAAGTATAACAGGAAATTTGATTACTTTGTATTAAAATTTAAAGCAAATGATATTATTCTTTATAATAGTCAATAAAAGTATAATATGATTCAAATAATTAAACGAATAGTTATAATTTTAAATAAAATAAAACTTAAAAATGTTGAGTCTGGTCTGTAACATAAGCATTTTTATAACATGTTATTGCAATTTTGTATTATATGGTTATAAGTTCTATATATACGTTTTAACAAATATAATGGATTAACAATAGCTATTTTATAACTTATAATTGGTCATCAGCGTTTTTTTGTTAGATTTAACGTATATAATATAGGTACATACTCACTTCTGGTCCAGCTTAAATATTTCCAATCATTTTTACTATAATACCAAACTAAATTATTTTTTCTTTTTAGGTAACATAAAATAAATACGTAACATTGTAACAAATTAATCGATACAATCGGTAGATAGATATAAAGAATATGATTACTCGTATTATGTTATTATTATATAGAATATTATGGCAGACAAGCCCGAAAACGGCGTTAGAATTTAATTTACTCATACTACAGCGGTTATTGGTATTTCGTTAAAATATTATAGGTGTGTTAAGCACCTACGTGCCATCGCCATCAATAAGCAATAATATTATTATTAGGTGTAATAGATTATATAATATACACACGCGGCGGTCATTTTGCTGGAAACTCGCCAATTCGACGGATTCGATATTATTTATGCTATCGCCCGTCATAATGTTTTTATTAAAAACGTTAGATTGTACATAAATCATCCATCGTTTTAGGCTCTTTCTGAGCCCGCTTTACAGTAAATTAAGGTGACGTGATCGTGTATAGCGATTAAAACACTCGGCGTATTAGTCGGATCGGTTGATATCGCGTATAATATTATTGTCACATCAGCTGATTTTAGATAAAATTTACCATTTCAAATACTTTCAAATAAGGTGCTACCTAATAAATACTATTAACGTAAGAAAATCGTTATTTATTGTTTATGAAAATATGTGTTGACTTAATTGGAAGTCACGGCAATACAAAATACAACAACATTGATAAAATAAAATTATATAGTTTTTGAAGTCTTTTAATTTAAGTGAGTGGAGTAATGCACTGATATTTTTCGGAGCATTCTTGTGTCATACCACTCCACTCAACTAAACTTTAAATACCTATAGTTAAGAACCTAATTATGAGTATTATTTCGAATTTTGGTTTTTATGTATCGATGATATACATTGAGAAATATTATTCTTCGTTATATGAAACATTTTTTTTTATTTAATGAAATTTAAAAAAAATTATCATCTTAACACTTAAACTAGCTGTAGGTATATAAAACGTTTATTTATACAATTATAATAATAAAAAAATTTACTGTAATAACCTATTGTAATAAATATACCTAAATTATCTACATTTCTAGATAATTTTTATAAAGCAAATTTGAAAAATAAAAATAATTTATTGTATATGCATTCTACAGTTGAAAGTTTATGTATACAATTTATCGTATAGACGTGAATAGTATTATCATTGATTATAAATACTAGTATTCAATGGTATTATATATATTACAAACATTGTTATTTGTTATGAGTTAATTGTAATTATGCATTGAGAAACCAATTGTTCAATGTTTTACTTGTGATTATCTATTATTGATAACATTATACATTTTTTCCCCTCTCTTTGATTTTGTTTTCACTTTAATATCAATCCACCAGGAGTCCACGACTTCTCTGTCAGAAACAATATGTGATGTATGCAACATCTATTTGTCTATTATGTACCTATTTATAAGTTTAAAAACTAAAAAGTCAAATAGTTTTAATATAGAAAGCCGATAATAATGTATGGGCACTGCCTACTTTTAAATTCTGCACACACCTATGTTTGTGATTACTTAAAATTACTTAAAAACTTATTCCAAAACGTTAATAGTTTTTGGAATTGTTTATGTTTTATACGTAAACAAAATAACTCTTTAGTCTTTATATAGGTAAATACTTTAGTGTTTTACAGTTGCTGCGTAATAATCAAAATATTATAGGTACGCCGATCGTGCCGTGACCGTATTATAATATTTTTAGGTATGCACACGAATTGCAATTTATTTTTCTGAAAATTATTCCATACGGTATTACATGGTCGTCTATTATTGTTTGGTAATTTTCGGCCACCAAATCACATTGGCCACAACAGTCAGCAACAATGATGTCGTTGTCACGGCGCTGCGCTGCAGCAGTTCGTTCTTATCGCGTCGTCTAACCTTCAACACCATTTCAGTTGGACGCCCGTTCCGTAATGGTTTTAAAAAAAAAAAACCACAATAATAATAATATGTAGGTACACAATAATGTGCTATATAGGTGCCCATACATACATACATACATACATATATATATATATATATATACACACACATAATATGCACACACGCTGAACGCGTCGATTTATTAAATGCGATTTATCATCGATTAATCCATTGTATCCGAACCTATTATAGTATATATACCTGTACCAATGATTAATCGTTTACTAATAAATGTAGATTGTCATAATGTGTATAATGCGCGTTTATGCGGTTTATAATATAATATAATATTGTGTCGATGTACTGAACGATGTACGTTTATTATATATTATAATAATTGAAATAATACGACTTATTGCCAAACGTTCGCTGATGGGAAAACGTTTCGAGTAAGAAAATATACCTACATCATTTTTGATATTATACATTTATTATAAATGTATTCAATATATAATATAGATTTCGAGTGAATGAGATTACCTTTATGTCTGTTTAATTGATCGATGTTTAACATTTATTTTTCCAGAATTTTCGTATGCTATCATCGATTTTAAGTAAAATACTCAAAATTTGTCATCTAATCTGTATAGTGTTAATTCCTGTACGTGTATATGACCGTGTACCTCGGAGGGAAAATTTATGTGAACAACTTTTTTTAAATAATCGAGAAAAACAAATTGAAACAGACGTATTCCCGGAACTTGCTGGTTCCACGGTCTGCCGATGACGACAGTCGACAAGCTCGCTGCCGTAGGCATGTGCGATGGTCGAAGTGTCATCTGTTATGGTTTCGCAACGATCTTGAAGCAAATTCACAATACGCGATGGTGTATAGGCCAGAGCTAATTCTCATTACCAAGTCACCGATCGGGTTAATCAACTTCCTTTACCCAAACTGTATCACTAAAACCAGACATTTCTGAGTCCAACGTTCCACAATATTATATTGCTGTGTTGAATATATCTATTTGTATTATACTCAGAGAATATAGAGATATAACCTCGACAGACTGGATACGAAATATCATACGATTGTAAATGATTTTATGTCATCGTATGTAATAGGTACGCATATTATTCTACTTTTACTCTTACTACCTATATATAACATTGAATAAGTGCATGCACTCGTGGAGTGTACCTGCTATATATTACTATACGTCCATGTGTGTGTGTGACTTATTATTGTGTAATATTATTGCTGTAAATATTATTTTTTAACAAAGTCATTCCTTCGGATCGTGCGAAATTTACATATAAATTGTCCGTATAGTTATATAGTTACAGTCGTAGGTATACACACCAAGATACGGCTAACGTATATTATCATAGGTACAATTCACTTGAAGAGGCGGGCGGTCTTGGATATCAAGACTTTCGATATTTTCACTCCTCGACAGATAAACATTAATAATACATTTGTATTGCACTACGGGTTACAAGTGGACTTCAAGTATATATCCGTATCGTGAATACGATGATGACGTTATTATAATATTAACACGACGTGTACCTACAATCGTTTTGTCCACTTCACACGAAAATGGAACCTGTTCGTTTTGTGCACTGAGAAATTAAGATTTTTATTTACACTACGTACACGGATTACTCTTAGTGCGACGGATGATATTTTTTTTAACATTTATTAGTAAATATTATTTTTACAATAAGAGTACTTTAAGTAGATTTAAACACGAAAACGGTTTGTAAGATTTGTGTTAGTTACCCAACGCTCAATGGTATTTTTTTTTTGTATTATTATTACTGGAGGCTTTATACGCCGTTGGAGTTTTCTGGTTGGAATTCCGGGAAAGGTGTTGGAATTTAGTAAGGAAATTAAACGAAAAAACGCATCATGTAGTTTATTACTTTTAGTCCCATTAATATAAATGTGAAAAAAAACTAAAAAACTATATATTATTATTTAGATATGAATATAACGAAAGATATTTTATTTTCCTAGAAACTGGTTATGCGTTATAACATTTAAAAAAAATAAGTTAATCATATTATACAATGGAAGTTAAAATCATTTTATCTTTGACAATTTATTCACATGAATAACAGGGACAGTAAATGCGAAAAAAAATCGTTAAACAATGCAATTTCTCGTTTAGATTCTCAGCAGTAATACTTATTAAAACGCGTATTTGCATACCTATTAAGATCACAGCTACGTTTTACTACATCCGTGTAACAGCTTTATACCCAAACCCTGCTGTTAAAATTACCTTTCCATGTATTTCACCCGATTTTAAAATATAAAAATGTTAAACGTGGGCATATGTTAATTTTAATAAATCAAACTAAGATGTCACTGGTATAGATTGGGTTCATATATTATTGTAATATGGTTTTTATTCCTGCTCCAATCGAACGATAACTGTTGTGATATAATACGATAGTCGATAAAACAATATCAAAAATGTATACAATATGGTATACATATTTGTTTATAGATAGTGTGTTAATTAATTTAAAAGTTAGTAACTGTAGTTTAGGATATTATAGGTATATGAATATTTAATTTTTTTAATGCAATATATAATTATAGTGGTTTCCCTTTTACTATACATGATGTACCTATACCTATATATTATATGTATGGTGACCAGACGTACTTATTTTATAAGGACAGTACTGTTTTTTGGTAACATGTCCTACTGTCCTAAATAAATGGTCGAAGTACACTTAAATGTACTTATTTTTAATAATTTAAAAATTCCAAATGGAAAAAAATTACATAAGTCACATGAGTTTAGTTATATAAAAACACATATTTTATTTTTCACTCTTAGTAAGATTAAAAATCTGTGATGCATATTTATGTTTAAAAATAAATAAATGAGTTTAAATTGATGTTATATTGTTAGGTATTTATATTGATATATATATGTATATATACATGATATATTATAGCCTATATTATTATGTACTGTTTTTTCTTTTTTAATATATGGTCACCATAATTATATGTCATATTATATTTTGTGGGTGCATTAACCCCCTCCCTCCTCGCGCCAACTAAAATTATAAAATATTCGCAGTACGATCATGCATTGATATATTTTCAAGGAAAATTTTCCAACAGCATTTTTTTTTAATAATAATAATTACTGTATAGTCGTATAGGTTATATATTATGTTATGGTTATGCTATTATGCAAGTTAACATTTAATTGACAGTTGTCGTTAAGTTAGCACATGCACGTGTTGTCGGCATAGTAGTTAGTTAAACGTTGTATGGAGAAAATCGGCATTTAAAAACGTTGTTAATGACCCTATGACCTAGGATATATATATAATGCAACTAACGCAGGGTGGTCGATTTAACTCGGTACACTCGTTTTATCAATCATTTTTTTTTTTTTTTTAAATAAAAATTTTAATATATTCAGGCAAATAGGCAATATAATACGTATGATAGCATTTTTATATTATGAGATGAGCGATGAATATATTATTGATTTTGCAATGATGTTATTGTTCTTCAACTACTGACTATCACGACTAGTAAATTAAAATAATTTTTTAGCGATATTAGTAGAATATAATATCATGAAGTATACTTAGTGATAGTATATAGGCTGATGGACTGTCTCCACTTCGAATCGTTTTTCGTATACGACGATTCATCATTGAATAATTTTAACACATTCATACAGTGACCCACTCTACACTAAATAACTGTACAGCAGAGCGGTTTTACCGACTTGCTCAATGTTTTTTTTACATAATGATATTTTTTTTTTAACGATAGGAGATTCAATCATTTGAGCATCAAATACCTACAGGCAGCAGATATACTAAGGTCTGAGATACATTGTTTACAGCATTTTAAAATAACTTGTTTGTATACATTTTAGGGGTAAAGTAAAATTTTTCATTAAGGACATTCGATACCGTGATGTTTTGTTTTTGTCTAACGCACGGGTGACATAGGATTTTAGACGGATCTTTTGCCAATCATACCAATTGATCCAACGAAGCGATAAGAATTCTAAAAATAGATTTGAATTTTTTTATTGAGTCTACTTGAAATTGACTTTTCCAGATTTTTGACTTTTTGATTTTAACTTCTCCAAAAATTAAAATACGGCAATTTTTAATTACTTTTTTTTAACATAATTTTTTTAGAAATTTGGAGGAAAATATCAAAAATGTGAGAAAGTCGATTCCAAATAGACTTGACGGCAAATTCAAATATGTTTTCAGAATTGTTATCACTTCATTAGATCAATTGGTATGATTGGCAAAGGATCAGTCTAATATCCTATGTCACGCGTGCATTAGACAAAAACAGAAAATTACAGTATTGAATCCCCTTAAAAGAGAACTGATTTTAACGATTATTGATACCATAAAATAAAAAATACAGATCGGTCAGATCATTGCATAAGACCCATAAAAAAAAATATATATTAATAACTAGTAAAAGTAATAACTGTATTTTATTTTATGTAAAAACGTTATACAGTATTACAGTATACCTAATGCTTATAATCGCATTACTTCCACTTACTACCTACATCAGTGGTATCATGCTCGGTCATGTATAAATACTATACTCAAACCTTTTATTCCAAAACCGTAAACACCGAATGAAATAATCGATGTAGTCGTACCTAATGGTTAAAATCTACAATATATGGTTTAACGAATATTATTTATATACTCGCTTTACGTGTGATTACATATGTAATATTTATAATACACTTGTATATACAACTGCACATGTCACGGTTTGTTACACGACGATAATAATAATAATATGACGTGTGTTGGCGCTTGTTCGCAGAACGCTATCGTCGTGTGTTGAGAAATTTGAGGGAGTGAGAGAGAAAGAGAATTAACGGATTAAAAAACAAAAATCAAAAAGCTACGACGACGGACTTTTTCCTGCGTTGATTGAAATCGGAAACGAGACCATTGAGTCGGGATGGTGGTAGACGAATGTTTTACATTTCAAACCGCCCGGACATACTCGTCTCTGCAGCCGACGGCGACGACGACGTCTCCTGGACGATATTTAATGTAGTATTATCTTTGGCGGCGCCGATTTCACTTGTTAAACTATTATACATACCGCACCTATCTCATTGTCGAGTCCTCGTATACCCAAATGCGAGGTGAGAAGATTTAATTTTTTTTTTCGACGTAACATAATATTGTGTTCAGAACAGACAGTTATTGGCCCTAAAGACCAACTTATAATACGTATCGAACAGCTATAAAATTACGTCGTAGGTTTGGTTAGCCTGATTTACAAAAAAATAATTTTATCTAGCTTTGTGTATGATACATTGACACCTATTTAAAAAAATGAAAATTAGATATGATAGTATGATACTTTTTTTCAATATGATATATTAACATGTTGGACGGCGTGGAGGGTAAGGTATCATTTTCAAAGGCGACACTGAAATTACTAAAAAAAATATATATATATATAAATTTGTTTTTTTTTTATGAAAACAGCAAATTTCGTCTAGCGTCTAATACTTATTGCTTCATAAATGAAAATACTTAAATGTTTATTATTATTTTAGATCACGCCACGTTACCGCAGCTACGGTACCGTCAATCATCGTCATTTATTTCGTAATATATTACTATTTTACAAAGCATTCTGCCGCTACAATGTAATATTGACACGCATCATGATGCCCACATGCGTACACTATTTTGATCGTTTTTTGTTTGTTATATAATTCGCAGATAAGGAGCACTATTTAGTAATCGATAATTTTTATAATTTATGTGTATTTTTGAATATATATTGACTATCGATTAGTGTTTTATAATATTTTAAATAGTTAATGCAGTAAAACACTGAAAAACCAAAGCGTTGTGCGTTATCAAGGATATGAAGTATATGATATTATGCTTATCAATTTTTAATTATTTTTATCTATTTAAGTATAACTATACTTTAGCATTAGGTATTAAGTAAGAAATGGGAGTTAGCTTGCCTTGTGAATCACCTTGCACCTATATAATTGAACACATTTCTTTGATTTTCGGAAAATTGTAACATTTATACTTTTCTCCAAGTTCTTAGTACTTTCTTAATTAAAAAAAAAAATATTCATAATATGTATTGACAAGATGAACGTATATAAATGTCTACTTAAGTTATGCGCAAGTGCATTTAACGAGTAAATATGGACAATTTAAATGTGATTATAATATTCTGCAGTAGAACCTTTTTTATTTCTAAGCGAACTCTCGTTGATATAACAATACAATTTAATATTCACGATTCCGCAATAATATAATAGGTATAAAAATATGTGACTAACTAAAATTAACGGTGACCAGCGGCTACTGTTGCTTATAGTATTACGAGAATAAAATTATTTTGTTTTTAATTCTTGGAAATAGGTATTCGCCATCTAAATATCGCGGTATCATATTTTTGATTTAATGGGAACATCGCTCTCAAAATTTTCAATTTTTTAATGCGGAAGCAGTATATTATATTTAAGTTTTTAATTAATTCAAATCCTATATTTTTTTTTAAACATAAGTACCGTAAATGATGATTGATGAAACTAAAAACTGTTCAGTGTGCTCAAGACGTTTGTGGGTCGATAAAATGTTCATAACCGTGAACTCGTTCATCTATCGCAATAATTATGGTAATAAAGTCACTTCTATCGCGTTTATCTTTGTCAATCGATACCTAACTTATATAGGTACTTTCACTTTCTTTAAATATTATTTTTATATCAAAGCACCACATATGTATTTTTAATTTTTATAGGCTATATTGCACTGAACTAAATTGGTACATACTAACACCAGATTAATAATTATTAAGATTAATTTTAATTAATTTGGAATACATTTCTGTAGTCGTTATTTCGTTTTTATGTAAGTAACCTATATAAAAATATATCTTATAAACAGTTTTTATATATAATTCAGCGTTTCGAGTGTCTTATGTATAATTTTATATTGTAGATTAGATGAACTAATATTAAAGAACTTTATTAAAAATAACACATTATGAGATTCACTAAAAAAAAAACATAAAAATCGATTGATGAAACGAACGATCAAGACAAACGTGTGTCGGTCGTGTTGTAAATACATACACTTCCGTTTTTAAAATTAAAACCAACCCGTCGACAGATATTTGATGCCAAAAATCAAAAGTAACTATAGCAAATATTCCGACGACTCATTTTTTAAATTTAGTTTTGTCTATGTACATAATATAAATTAATTTAACATTATTAAACGTCATAACGCATACTTTATACTTACGTTTTACATCAATCATCGTATAGGAGCCATTCCGTCTTCCCTCTTACTCTTTCTCTCTCGAAACCAGATCGCCCAAATATCTATTAATACCTGTTACCTAAACGGCTAAACATAATATGGATTTGATTTCTTTGATTATTCCGTACACATGCCGTGCCTACTTTAATATTATATATTACTGTTTTTATATATATATATATATATATTAAAATCTAAAACTAACTGTCTACACCTACGAATAGTAATCAATATGATATATGATATTGTAAGAGGCTTAAGTGGTGTAATCAGGTAGTTGCGGTGATACCTCGTTAAATCTTATTTGCTTATCAGTTAAATAAATCCAAGTTTAAAAAATGGTATATTATCCGGATGGTTATCAGTGTTATCGGAAATAGAAATGAAGACCATATATTTTTATTAAAAGATTGATGTTACGGGAAATTTATTTGGAATGAAAACTTTGTAATAAAGTTTGGCAATGTCGTAATTTGTAGATCTTTGTATAACGTGATGTTAATTAAATACCATAGCGTATCAGCAATAACAAGGAGCGAAATATTTTATAAAATTTGTGTATGAATTCGTGTTTAATCACGGTTTTGTACAAAAATAGTTTGGTTTCAAGATTTAATTAAACATTTTTAGAAGAAAGAAAAGTATGCAGTCGTCTAGAGTTTACTACTGTGTTTCTCATGGTTTGAAAGTGAGATTTGCAGGCCAACAGTTTGTTTGTCTATGATGCTTTATTCCAAGATATTCGTTTTTATTTTGTACTGGAATATTTATGTTACTGTTTTTGCAAGAGTTGGGTCGCTGTATTAATATAATAATATCCTTATTTTTCGATAGTATATAGTACCCTAATACTTACCCAACAATTTGAATTAAAAATGTATCTTTATGTGGACTGTGGAGCTCGTTAATGTTATTGTATATACCATTTGAAAAAAAAAATTGTAAATATGACATTATTCAAAAATATCCACCTCTTCAAATTTGACAAAATTACAATAGTCGTTTAAACTAATATTTACCTATAGACTATCATTTTTTGCGTAGACGAATTTTATAATAGACAAACAGATACTATTACTTTATTTACGTACTAAGTACGTAAAGTCCTATTATAAGAACTACATGTCATGTATAATAATTAATTAATATTAAATCTATTTTATTCGAAACTACAGTTAAAATTCCATATTTCGATTTCGAAAAAAAAAAGAAATCAAATTACAGTGAAATTTGTTATCGGAAATTCGTTGTATGGGAGTGTCAATGTAATATATAATTAACAATTATTATATGTTTTGATCATTATATGGTTTTATGCAACCAAATAAAATATTATTTAAATATACCTAATATTACCTATTTCTTCTCTCAACTATATCAAAATTATCAATATTTTTTATTTTGTTTAAGCTGCTTACAGTACGAGTTACCTGGCAATCATATAAGCTGCTATAATACAATTTACAATCGTATGTGGACATGTGATGCACTCGTTCACTCAGAAACAAGATTTTAGGCAAACATTTAATGCTTAGTATACCTAAGTATACAAGTAAATATTGTTTGGCAATAATTATTATTTATGAATAATGCATAAGTATGCAGATATCGGCTATAGGTGTGAATACTGCTGTTTACCAACGATTCTGTAAGTATTAACAACACTGTACTGCGACGCGATAGACTATTTTGTTTTTCAATTGCTACAATTCTCTGTCTTGTACCACCATCACGTTATATTCACGTCCAAATAAATTGTTTCGACAACGGTTTTATATAAAAAAAACACAAAAATAAATAAATAGATAAATAAATAAATCAGTAGACATAATGTTTCGTTTTGCTATTTTTTCTAACTAAGAAATCAAATTTATATATTGTTATATATACATAGGTACACATAAAACTGCATTAAATATACAATATATATTATATAATATGGCTAACAAAACTAGTGTATAGGTTAATTTATTCTTATTTAACATAATGTAGTAGGCAAATTTAACAAATTAATACAAAAGGAACTAATTTTTATTTTAAATTTAAAAATAAACATCTAAATCTTGTGTGGGCACACGTTTTGATTAATGTTTTTCATTTCATCGCTTTTAATGTACAATTACATCTAATTTATCTCGAAAAGGTAATAAATCGCACACACATTTTTCAAACAATGATACTGTACACATTTTACATTCTTTAAATCGGTCGTCTATATACATGCCGACCGTTTAATAAATATCTAAATAAAAAATAATGATAATGATAATATTAATAATAAATATGATGATAATTTGAAGACTCATACGGGACTTAATATAAAATCGAAATAGCGGTGTCAAAAATCGCATCGTCCTCGGTGGTATGTAAGATCATAAATTATGTCCCAATATCGTACCAACACATTTTTTCCCCGTCAATTGAATTACAAAAATAATACTATGCACGTTGTATACGGGTAAGTAAGTATATACCCATTTTTTGCAACAACGTCCGGGCACCACGTCGATTGTTGGCGTCGGGTGGGCAGCATCAGCGTTTGAGAGGTCGCCAAATAAAACGACGTTTAAAAAAATAAAAATAAAAATGCTTATTCAGTCGTTTATTTCCATAGCCTGAAACACAAAAAATGAAACAAATCACATTATTACACGTAATATAATGTAATACAACATAAGGTACAATTGAAAAAGATGCGTGTACATAAGTAGTGTGCTATATAGTGATGGGTAGAGGGTATACTAACTGGGGCTTAATCTACTCAAATAATTCTCACCCTTCTAAGATTTTATTTTTAAATTTAAAATATATATCTAAAATTATACTCAGTTATATTAATTATTTTATTTCCTGCTGTAACCAATGTAAACTAAAATATATTTGGTTTTCGTGAGCCAATTAATCCATGCGCGAACTCCTCTCTAACATGCAAAATGTAACGATTTAACTTCAATATGCACATTTTCAGATATATGATTACTAGGTATATGTGATATTTTAGTACCTGAATTTTAAACCGTTTCGCTCAAGTAAGGCAAACAGCCGGTTATTTAATAATTTTAAAAAATTATACGTAGGTATTAATAAATATATTTCAAACAAATTTAAATCTTCTAAAGATTTATTGTTTGTGCACAAAGATTTTTTTTAATAAATACATGTTTTTACAAATATTGCGGACTAAATTAAAAAATTGTTTAACGTATCTACCACTTTCAAATACTAAAAAAAAAATATTTAACGCATTAATACGAACAGAATCTAAACTTAAAAAATTTGTTTAGAGAACAAATTGTATCACTTCTTTGCGGTATTCTCTGCGTAATGCTAAATGATAAACGGATATTACTATAATTTATAATTTATGCATATTTAGTTTATGTACTACATATTATATTGATTTTATCATCATTAACTTGAAAAAGAATAATTGTATTAAAACAATAATTATTATCAACTTAATATTAAACTGATCTAAACTATATAATTTGGGGAAAACGTGTTCCGTCCATGTGTGGTTACTGGTTATGGCGGCTATGCAAATATTTTATCTTATTTAAATGTGACCTTTATTTAAAAAAAGCTCTTTAACCCTCTTCATTTGATTTTAAATCTCCGCCCTCGTTCGTTATTACAGTCTATTATGTACACATAGCGTTGTTTGGGAAAATAATAGACAGTAATTATATTATGAAAACACTATAGCGCTAACGACCGTCAATGTCTATATACTGTGTAACGTATTTATGTAGTGTATAACTGACTTGAAAATGATTTTACCGAAATCCGCAGAGAACAACGCCGGATACTACGATACAGAATTATTATGTTATTATTATCATAGACACATACGCGTCACCGTTTGGCCGGAAAAATTACCTGCGTATTGTGTTTCTGTTGGTATTTTGTAATCCTACTTCCAATTGTATTATATTATGTCATAATTATTAGAGTAGGCTTTTGATTTTCGTCCTCGTTTGCGTTATAAAAATATAATATGTATTATATGTATATAGGACCTTTCAACTTCGGCGTACGATGTGATTTCTAAACTTTGCAGCTAGTGTCGAAGGACCGCGGACGGTCATTAATACAATAGGTATACGATTTCCCCCTGAAGTTTCCCCGGCTGTTTGTGCGGTATTATAACCGTCGAAGACCAAGTTTGCCTGTCGCCCAGCTAATAATGATATAGGTTTTGAAACGGTCGTTTGTCACAAAAATATCATACTATTGTACATTGACCATATACCTATATAGGTATGCACGTCTTACGATATATATGCAGGTATGTGTGTGTGTGTGTACGCGATATATTATAACATGGTTATTGTATACGAATATAAACTTTTCATAACCTGGTCTCCTCTCTTTCTCCTTTCTATCATCCGACCGTGTATTAAACATATTATTATAAGTACACTATAATATTATATCGTCTCTTGTGTCGACGTTACCGAGACCAGTCAAAATATTTTTATCGTCATCTTGAACGTAGGTATATACATATTAATATATCATAGGTATAATAATATTATGATGGGCGGTCTACTGTCGACATACTCGTAAAAATCGTTGGGCTGCGGTCTGTTTAAAGAGAAAGCAAAATCGGGAATTGTTATAAGACCTAAGAAAATTCGACTGAAAATGTTTATATCGATATTTCTTAAATCAAAAAATTATTTTGTTCTTTGCTATTTTAAATTATCTATTTTATTATTAAAATTATTTTATAAAACAGTCTGTTTCATTTAAAAATCATTGAAGATGGCTGCAGTTTACTATATTATAATAATTATAAAAATCCATAATATGACAATATGACATTCAATAATAGTATAAATACATATTTCGATTAATTTTTTTATCTATAAGCTGTAAACTTTATTTTCTACGTAAAGTTATTACGATAATTATTTACATGAATAGGTTATTATATTTTTTAAATGGTTGACAGTAGGATCATGTAAACCTATAATGTGGGTTTTCTTATATTAGCTTTAACCCGGCTAAATGCCAATACAAATCAACTAGCTGCCAATTATAGTAATAGTACGAAGTGTAGGTATTACATAAATATTGATGAACATCTGTTGTAGTTCGTGAAAGCCGTGACTATTACATGTAAATAATTAGGTAAATTACACATGTGTTTGTTTTAGTTAATTATTGTTAAAGGAAAATCTGGGAAGTAGGTATATTATATATTCATAACGTCACAGTATGCGTTATGATCATTTTCGTTCCAACGTAGATATCTAACGTGTTGATGGATCACAAGAACTCCTGTCACGAATTCAATATGACTTTAACCGTATCTCAAAATCGTGTATAATAACTTCGGCGAGTTTAAAATGTATTATTGGACATAATTAATACGAGTAATAGGTATATTGTGTTTAGTATACAAAATACATCATAATAATATTATTTTAATTTTAAATCGTCTACTTTGGTACAGTATACTACCATATTACTATGTGCACTAATGCACAATTATTGTGGCGTACGACGAATTTTTAAAAGAATGACGTGTGAAAGGTCACGTCCGGACACAGGGACGAATCAAGAAGGAAGGAAGGAACTCTTAAGGGATATTATAATAACCATTAGAGCTATTTTCTGCCGCGGCGCGGACGTGTGGTGACTATAATGACTATTGCGATTCACGGTAATATTATAGGTACCTATATACTATGTGCGTTTTGTATATAGCCACAGTGATTATCTATACAAAATACATAAACGCCTGTGTGGAGGGCGGAGAGAGAGATTGAAACGAGTGAAAACCTATTAAAAAGGCATAACATATACGGCGAACGCGTACGTAGCGGCGGCGGCGGCGACGATGACACGTTTATGAATGTTTAATAACGTCGCCGCCGGACTGAGATGAGACGGACGTATGTGCCGGTCGCGCGCGCTCGCGTGTGTGTGGTCCCCCGGCACGATCAAACCCGCGCGAAACGACGATCAATGATGCCCAAACGGTGCCGAACAAGTTGCGAAAAGAACGATCGGAATCGGATAATCGCGCGTATTGAGTGTGACAAATACAAACGGCGTACAATGCTATGAAAAACGCACCTACGATTATTATTGTATATTATTTATATCTCGATGGGGTCCGAAATTATCATAACTGATGCGTCATCAAAAAATCTTTATACGAATGTTTTGTATAGTTTTATTGTTGATATTTAGTTAACAACGGTTTTGTCTTGTATTTTACAAAATAAAAAACTAATGGACATTCACATTGCACGGGGACATAATAAACCTAACCTAGCCACACAGATGCAATAATTGGTTAGGTAAATATACGATTTTCCTGTATCAGAAATTCAATATATATATGATAGGTACATATAAGTACATATTATATTATGTGAGCTGCAACTATGAAAATACTAAAAAAACGTTTTGCGCTAATTTCTGCCTTATTATTTTAATTACTATTGTTTTATATATTACTCACATTTATAACGATGGGGGAATAGTGATAAGTTGTAGTGTCAACACGAAAATAAGAAAACCATTATGCCCACACTAATAATGAGACTTAATCAATATCGAATAATTATTAATAATCGTTTTTAGAATATGTCTTTGGATATAAATGGTATACTATTAATAGATATTGTCTCTTTAAAGGTACCTATTCTTGAAATTGTAATTTTGCCCGAGTTTTTACGAACACCATGCGACAACTTAAGTGTTTTTCCGTAGAGGCAGAATATTCAAAAAATCCGATAACGATGAGAAGCGCGCCTTAACACGTCGCCGCGGGCTCGACTTACAATTTATTTACTATATCTACTACACGACTACAATCGTCATCATAATATTGTCCAATGCGTTGTTATATCATAATATAAACATTACAATAGTCTGCACAATATATTTATTAATTTATTATCAAATACTTATGATAATAATTTATTATACGACTCTTTTTTCCAAGTGAACGCCAATGTTTATGTATCATGGTCCTCGAACGGATTTCGGTGTAGGTATACGCTCGCACACACACGCACACACGTACGTATAAATATACAACGCCCGTATGAAGTCGATTATTAAAACCACCACGGGTATTATAGAAGAAGATAATATTATTCTATTTGTTAAATTTAAAACACCTACGAAACAGGTTTCGGTGGGAGTTCGGCGGACGCATCGACGACAACCAAAACAAACAAAATTTATCATCCCGTGTGCCTTATTATTTATGTTTGGAAATGCATATTTTCAATTACTGCACTACAACACCTGTTATACAATTGTTGAACGCTACACGTTTTATGGATTTTCAGTTTCATATATTTTTTGAGCTTTATCATCGGCCAGTTTAAAGTGATATTTTTTCATTTGAACTCATAAAGACTTAAGTTTTATTGAATAACCTACGTCGGCTTCGCGAGAATCTTATAGGTAATGGGCGAGTTAGATTCATCGACAATATATAGATGGATACATAATATAATACCCAAAAAGTTATACGATATAATACACACACATATATACATATACCTATAGTGAGAAATGCTAGATACCTATATCAATTATTATACTCAATTGTTTTATGTTTTTTAGACGTTCTGATAAATTATAGGTACATTATCTGTTTTTACCGTATTTATTCAATTTCGTTATGGTATCATTATCCCTGTTACCCACTATATTTAAATCCACCGATATTACGATAATAACATTTATTTAAAAAATAATACACCAAATAGAAATTACTAAAAATTTGATTTGTTTGCATGAAAATAGCGGCCTAGAATTATAAATGTGTGACAATAAATAGTAAGCACTCACTTGTGCCGCAGCCAGCTGTTCCTCCTCCTCCTTAGTAACCATGACCGTGCTGTGGTTGTACAGGCCCTGAGCCATTAATTGCAGGGCAAGCGGGTTCTTGGTGCCACTGGCCTTCTTGATCTTAGCCCGCTTGTTCTGGAACCATATCTTTATCTGGGCCTCGTTCAGGCCCAGCTCGTTGGCCAGTTCCTGTCTTCGTCTTTCAGTCAGATACCGATTCTCGGTGAACTCCTTCTTGAGTCGGGCTAGCTGGTCACCACTAAAAGCGGTCCGTGGCCTCTTCTCGTCCTGCTGCTGCTTATCCTTTTTCTTCGCTCGCCTCGTTCGAGGACCTGAAATAGAAAAACATACGGTTACTAACGCTTGATACTCATACACGAAACCGTATACTTGAAGAGAAGAAAGAGCGATGTTTAGGTAAAATTAGTTTAACAATTTTATTAAATAGTAAAATCAATAATTTTATATTTTTTTGATCGGCATGAAATTTTATTACGATTTTGCCAATATTATTCAAGCAAGAAAAAGATGTTTAAAAGAAATAGGTAATATATATTATTAGGTCTTTACCAACTCTGAACACATGTATTTATAAAAAAGATTACATAATATATTTATTGAATTACGAAATCTTAAGACTATTATACTAATCGTTACAAAAACTCATTTTATTACGTGTATGATAATATATCATTAAAATAATTACAGATTTAAAATTGAGTTGAAAGTTTTTCCGAAAAAAAATGGTGAAATGTATATGGGGTAGACTCTTTTCAATCGTTACTGGTTACGGGTTATATTATAGCCTTACAGGTTCAAACGGATGTGAATGCGTGGTGTATATACCATACCTATTATACCTATATTAATTATAAATTCTATATTATTGTACATAATGTACATCTTAATTTACAAAAAACTGAAAGACAGTTAAATAGATAGACAAATATAGACGATCTTCATTGTTAAAAATGTTCTATATTATATAACTAATAAGGCTCTAAAAATACAGCTGAGAAACAAAAATCAAACATATCAACTATATTATGTATATCCTTATTATTTTTAGATTCACGTGTTTTAATTTAAAAAGAATTGTAGTCATTTTACTAAAAATAATAAATATTAATTATTAATACCTGTACTATAATATGATAATTAATTCTCAACACTCTTCACATCTACAGCAATTAATAATTTATAATCGATACTCATACTTGATACTATTAACACTAATTAATTTATAAGCTAAATACGAGCTTCGAAAAAGTATAAAACATATCAATGATTGTGAATTCACGATACGGCTACAATATTGGAATCTCAAATCAATATCTTTTTCTTAATTCGCAAAGTTGTTTATCTGCATATTTTAACTATAAAAAACTACTATTGCCACCAAATATGTACTAAACTATTTCACCAATTGTCCAATCATGAAATTAATTTGTAGCTTATCTAATAATATAAATCCGATAAATAAAAAAAAAATGCAACAAACTTCGCCTTGGCCCGCTCTCGGTTCTGTCTTAATTTAATGGATAACACAATATAATCAGTGTACGTGACGAGCAGTAAATTATTTTTTTAATCGTTGTACGTATTTGTATTGTTTTTATGTATTATATAATATTATAAATACGTAGTTGACCGTGCCCGTATGACTTCTCAAACACAGGAAAACGTCATTCGTCACGGTATTTTCCAGTGTACCAATAGTATTATTGAATCGCGACGTGAGACATTAAATAAGCACAGTTCTCGACTCATAACTCATTTCGAGACGTTATAATGCCTACGGAGATTGCACACCATATACAGTAGTTTGACGACGGGGGTCGACATATTGAAAATATCAAAACCCTGTGTAATGTACATAGATTACGTATCGGATCCTCCCGACGAAACATGTGATGCGCATGTGGTACATATACTGTATAATATCATGGTGAATAAAAGACTAAGATATTAACGCATTAATATTGCATTGGTCACTCCGGTTTTTATCTCGGAAACGACCGTAATATATAATATTATGTACGAATTCCTACTACTGACAACTGACTGCTGTAGGTCGTCGTTTATCGCAGCAGTGACATTTTCGTCGAAACTGACTTTTCTTTGTTGCAGGACACGCATGATACTTAGAGCGATAAAGATATATTAATTTTCATTTATGAAAGAGTCTAGGATCGTTTTACTTAATATATGGGCGAGTACTATCAGTATTATGATGACCTCCGACATATTTGCGCGCATTAAAAACCATTTTAACCTGATGAGCAATTGAAAATGTAATATCGTTTGAGGAACATAATATACATATAAAATAATATTTTATAAGTATGATATTATATAATAATTTGTTATTAATTTATAAAGTTTAGTACTCTGAAGTGTTAAAAAACAGTTTAAAAGTATATACTTCAACAAACACTGTAGCCACGGAATTATGGAAAAGGGTGGATTTCAAAAGTGATCATGTATACGTACCTATCATTTGTAATATACGTGCACTTCTGGTGCGGGGGTAGCCCTGCTATGCACAATGTTTTATAATGGCCTTCTAAACACGGTGCAGCCATGGTATAGCATATATTTACGTATTATACATGTATAATTTGTGTGCGTTATTTTATCTAAAAGTATACATAATATTATAGTATGTGACATGCATGCGTGTGCATATCCGTTTGAGTTAGTATGTATATGTGTGTATGTGTTTATGCATCGATGTAAAGATGTGTATGTGTAGATAGGCAATAACCGGTCGGATGTATCGTGTGTGGTCATACAAGCGGAAGTGGCGGTAATTATAAATTATTCAGAATCAAATTTGTTTGTAATTTTTTTTTTCTTACACAAAATTTTGCAACGGCGTCCGTTGTGTAGGTACTGCATATTATTACTTTATACTATACACACACACACACACACACACATATATATATATATATATATACACACACCTAAATTTACTATAATGTATGTTTAGTAAAACCTGGTATACCTGCATACGAGTTTCGCATCAAATGCTCAGTCCTCGTTTAGAAATCCTAAAATCACATTGCGCCTATACGTGTATGATTAAATATATGAATATATACCTACCGATTACCGACTATAACAGACTTGCTTCGGATGCACGTACCTATGCATATTATATGCTGCTCAGAGACACTATATACGCCGCGTGTCGGCGCGTCGCAGTGATCCCACGCCGTGGCGTTTAATAGCGTCGTAAATGCAGGCGGCCAGGTCGGCGTCGTATAAAACATAATAGGTATAGGAATGTGTTGTCGCTCGTTATTATACTATTACACCCCTCAGCGTTAAGAGAACGCAAATCGATGCACACGACTGTCGCCAGTTTTCAGGAAATACCATGATCATGATGCATCATTTACACCAAGTATATATTATATATATAAAGTACATATAACTCTTATAATGACAAACACACAGTCCTACTCTGCGCACCATCGACCCTATTGGCTTCTACGCATATATTTTGAAAACGAAAATCGCTCCACGATGATCCGTGGAAAGAGTGGACAATATGTGATGATTTGCCTACAGAGAAAGAAGATATTTCCATCGATGATGTTAGCATGGCAAAAACTTATACAACGACGCCTCCAGTAATGCTGTTACCTGCATACCTGTGTATAACTATATGGTCTAAAACATGCCTACTTGTGGTCAAACTGTCAAAGACGTCTACACGAATAATAAAGTTAAAATCTACTAATAAACGAATTGTTTAAAATCTTTTCCAACACAAATATATTGATTACAATATTATATATCAACCTCTGTAATCGTCTGTCTGATTACAACCCACCAATCCGTTTATAAAAAGAAATTAGTGAAGGGGGGCCCTTAATATAAATATGTGATTGACAAGACCGAGTTATTCCGCAAGCAAGTGGTTTTAAACTTTGAGAATCATGCGTCTAATTTGATTAACTGTTATGTATAAATTATAAATTTATATGAATAAAAAATAATGTGATTACTGATTATCATACATGATGAGGAATTTACTTGTTCTTTTTGTTGTATTACAATTTACAACTTTTGTCAAACACTATTGTCGAGATCGTTTATATTGGCCACGATATTGAAGTAATTCAATTGACAATAAATAAAAATAATAAAGACTGTCAAAAACCACGACGTATAAGTAGTTACTCCTCGTACAGTCGTGCATATTTTGTAACAGAATCATATTCAACTAATTGAAATTGCATGAACTCGGTATAGTTGGCACGAATGTCGTGAAGGAAAAACACATATTAACATATTATATTATAATATTACGAGTTCAAAAGCTGAGGCATTGATTTATACAATATTTTACTCGTTTAGAAAACCGTTTGAATTATATTTTAGTCATATGCATCTAAATATATATTATTTTGTTTTTGATGTTAATTTTTCTTAATAACGATGTGAACAACGAATATAATATTATGTCTGTAATAGTGTTTATAATTCTAATTAACTACTTGTGAATGTATGTTATTGGGTTGTGCACATGTCTAAAGTACATATTTTATATCATGCTATAATATCACTTTTTATTTTACTTCTTTTAACTACGCTACAGAAATATATCATCATACGGTTGATATACTTGATATTGCTAAATACTCTTTTCGCAATAATCAAAAAGCCCCATTATATTGCAGAACACTGTCGAAATCATAATATTACTATATTATTTTTTCCGCAATATAATATATTCGTATGTTGTACGAATTTGTAACTGTCTATATTTATCAATTTATTTTACACAAATGAATAAACGATGTTTTAATATTTTATACATGAGAGCTTATGCCGTGTCGTCGGTATCGGTATGATTTTTTTCTTTCGCGTCCGGATAGCGTTTATTATTAAGTGTATTTTATATTTATTTTGCGATAAGTATATTTACATATGACGAGTAATAAATGGGTGTTCTGGACTGGAAAAGAACTCGCGACTTAGCTTATCTTTATATAAATATATATCATTTGCATACAGCAATACAGCATGACATAGACAGATCCCTCGGGACACTTGTTGCACGCCACTATAAGCGCCCAAGAGTTACTCCCACACAATCCAATTTTACTACGCATACAAAATACGAATTATAATTATTTTATGTCATTATACATGCATGACGCGCGTGCATCCATCGTCGGATACGCAAACATTTAAGTCGTAGGAGTTGTTTTGTCTTAAAATAATTGTCCGTATTTATAATATAGATTACGTCCATTCGGCAGTTATTAATATTTTCTAATTTAGCTGCAAATAAACCATAGTGTACCTACTGAATCGCTAGCCATGCTCATCGAACTTCTTATTATTTAAATTTGTGATTGTATTTATAATAGGGTTTTGAACCATTTTAGGAGTGTTCGATGGCGATAAATATATATTTTTTTAATGTGTAAACCTAACCTACCAATAAACTAAAATATAAACGAGTTTTTTTATTTATTAAATTGTATGTATACCTACAAAATAAAATTTCTTAATAATTATTCAGTGTAATATTATAATAATATTTAGAATAATAATTATTCTTTCGGTAAGTATTTTAAAATTTTAATTATTAAGTAATACCTATAATGCAATATAATTTTCAAATATTATAGCCTCTTTGAAACTTTTTATCATTTATCATGGACTATTATAATTTATCCTCAATACATAATGATTAATAATTTAGTAACTACTTGTTCTGTTACAATTTATAAACACTTAGCTATATTATTATTTTTTTTAAATAACCACTTTTACAATCTACCATAAAATGGGTGGTTTTTATTTGAAAAACAAACAAGTATATCGTAACGTAGATATAACAATTACAAACTATAAGTATTTCAAAATATGATTTTTAAACAAAGTATTTACTTAACAATTGGAAAATTAATATTTAAATAAATGCATGATCAAAGGAAAAATAGAAGTAAGTATGTTTATAGTAAATTAGTTTTTATTCGGCAGTAATATATACACAGATAGAAAAAATTATTTAATTTAGCACAAATTGGTGTTAAAATAACTAAGATGGCGTGTAGGTTTTCACTCACTAGCTGCTTGGCGTTGATACCACATCAGACGTATAAGTCAAAATAAGTTCTTTTAGAGGTAGTAATTTTTAATTATTTTGGAGTTAATTTAACATCTATAAATGTTTTACCATTACACAACCAATTATAGATTGTTCTAATTCCACTTATTGTCAAAATAACACGTAGTATACTTATTTCAAAATATTTTATTGTGTTCAAAATAACTTTTATGTGATATCAATAGCTGTCGATCGGAGTGTTGAATTAACAACAAGCAGTTTTAATAATATTGTAATTTTTTAAAAAAATTTATCAATTGTTATCTCCTCATCCAACGGGGTTCGAACCCATGACTACTATACACTTTAACTACCTAACAAATTTCCTACCTAATTTCTACGCGTTAAACCATTAGACTACCTATCGGGGTTGTATTACGTAAGAAAAATATACTATTTAAACAAATAAAATTATGGGACATGGATTGTATTTCATTATTGGAAGTTTTATAGAGCCCACAAAATACTGTTTCTCATTGTCACAATCTTTGCATATTCCCCATTTTGTGATAGGTACAGTAATAACTAATAGGTAATGATTTTACCTTTATATTTATTGTATGCATATAATATATAATAAATGTACCTATATTTATTTTCCTAATTTGGAGGTGATGTATTTACTAGTCTCCAGGGTTATTGCCTTATTGGACTCTCAAAAGTATCGTTACCGATACTATTCGCAACGCATTTTGGGAAAACAACAATAATAATAAATATACCATCATGATTCGTGATATACGATTTATTCTACTATAAATATTAAATACCTATATTTTTAATTCTTTAACATTAGAAAATACCTATATATATATATTTATATATATATATATACATATGCACCTATATATATGTATATAATATGCTATTTTTATAACGTGCATGTTAGGAATTAAGACAATTTTTAAACGCAAATTATTTAATTTAACAAACAACTTCATAATTAAAAATCACATTATGTAGCAATTGTTATTATAAGCATAGTTAGTAGTAAATCTTAAAATCAAAAATTGTTAAAATTAAAAACACTCTGTTGTTGTTTTAACCACAGATATTATTATACTATTTAACAATTTATTAAGAGTAATATTAACATTTCTATGATTATATTAACAACAATTGCTTGTCGGTTATCAATATATTCGATGTTAAAATGACTAAACATGGAATTGTTAAGTTATTAATATATATAATTTCAAAGTTACATAACAAAAACTTAATTTAATCGTTCATATACTTAAAATACATTTTTTTTCTTCATTTCAAATATAGAATATGGTTAACAATGAATATACGTAATAGGTGTTCCAACAATACGTAGTGTAAGACTCAAAATTCAATACAACACTCCAATGTTGTTATTTAATATACAAATCACAGTTAATTTAACATTTAGTTCTTAACAATTGATTGAAACTGAATTTAACTCCAATATTTCTATGTGTGTAGTATAAGGAAAAAAGTCCCATGCATACGTAGATGAACGTTTACTTTTCTTTTATTAAAAATGTTTGAATTTTCTTGCTCGTTTCTAATTACAGGTTATGCTCACGCAACTCGATTGTAAGGAGTAGGTATTATATTATGTATAGTTTGATCCAGTTTACCCGACGTAAATCACCTGTACGTACGCACAACGATACGTTGATTTATTATCGACGAATAAATTTTTTATAGATTTGTAGTAAATCATTTAGCTCGATGTTTATATGACAAACCCACATAATATATCGCATAAAAAAAATAATAATAAAAACGAAAGGACGATAGAAATGGACCTCGTAGTCCGTGGGACCTTAAAACGTTGTAGTTATTGGATGGATAACGGATAATACAATAATAACAATTTTTACTGTACCGTCAATTGCAACAGTAAGGTACATATAGAAAATCATCAATCACATGTTGGACAAACGTTACATGACTGACGATTATTGCTGCTGTCGTCATGTTATTATTGCCACGATATCGTTATTTTTGTATATAAATACAAAAATATTTTAATAATCAAACGTGAACACATTTTTATTATTACTATATTATTGTGAGTAGCCGATAAAATATATTTACTGTCTCGGTGCTGCAGGTCTGAATATTTTATGTCCGTACGATCATTAAAATAAATGTCAAATAGTCTGCGCACACCGTAATAATGTGTAATAAAATACATTATTATATATTATATCGTATAGGCACACATAATATATAATATATAGTGTGAGATGAGTCATCTCGTCATCCATCGGACCGGTGCGTTATTCGAACGCAAAATAAGAACGTAGGTATACGTGTGTAATATATATAATAATTTATAATATACCCAGTGGTTTAAAGACCCGTCTGCGGCATACTAAAAACACACAGAAACGCGCGGCAAAGTGAAATGTCTCGAATCGTAAGAAAATGAAAAAAATACGTAGGTATCATACCTATTATGGAAAAATCAATTTCGTTCGATATGGGTCTACCTACGCCGCCTAAATTCGCTAAATTCTATTTTCTGTTTCTGACCGATGTATTTGTTGTGATTTTTTCTCTGCGGATGGTTTATGCGTATACTAGATGCATTATTATTTAACTATAGTGCAGACGTGCAATGCAGCGAGTAAGCCTCTCCGTGCGGTAGTTACGCTTTATAGAAAAAAAAAATAGTAACACACACTCGACGTACGGGGTAACGAACGGATTATTATTTTATAGCTATTTTTTATTTTTGGATCTGTACTAGCGTATACGCGGCGACGAGTCTGTCAAACCAACAAATCTCTCGGGTTCAGAAATATTAATACGTTATGTATTGTATACGCGACGGTCCCGCCCACAGCTACTTTACGATATTATCATAATTTTAACTGTACAAACGGCGGCGGCTCTATATATCACCCTCCCCGGCCCACTTAAATTGTTATATCCTGCTTGCATATTATACAGTCTCTGGATGAGTGTGTGTGTGGTAAAATGTTAATTATTAAAATAAAATGTTAGAACGATGTGCGTATGATAATATGTTGATCCGTCGCATATCATTATTATTATTATTATTATTATTATACATCGTATCACATAATATTATGTGTGCCACAACGCAGATTCGGATATCATTTATTGTATTTATTATAATATTATATGTTATTATTTTTATATTGTACATTAATGGCACTGTGGCCACACGTGTATATATCATCTTATAAAACTTGTTTCGGAATAATATAATAATTATGTTGATATAATATAATGATCCAACGGCATTCCCGGCGTCGATTATATCGTTTTAGTATATTAAGTTATACTATAATATTATATGCACTAATACAGCACTAGCTAACACCTATACAAATGTGTGTTTTTAGGGATGCCGCGACGACCGGAGTATAGAAAATCTATAGACAGACCAATGAATGATGATATTATAATATCCCCTTACCTTTTTCCGTTCTAACTCAACATTTTACATGATATCAATGTAATTCTAACACACGATTAGGTAAATAAAAAAAAATAAATATAACCATAATCAATAAGGTATTTGATTTTACCAAAATCACGTTTAAAAAATATCTGAAATTGGAATTATAGTTATCGACGTGGACAAACGATAAAATATTTCATTGTTATTATTGTTACTGTTTTTATAGGCAGGTCGTGTCGTTTCATCCCTCACACGTCATTTTAACGAGCCTAGAAAACGAGCACGATGATACCTGCTAATTATTATAATATATTATAATTGTTTGGATCTCACTTTTTGTGTATTTTTGTTTTATGGTATTTTTTTTGTTTGTTTGTTGTTGGCAATCTTATTTTTTCAATACGTCAGCTTTTCGTGTACTTACTTCTTCCTATATTTGAATAAAACAAAACAAAAACAAATATTATTAAAATGTTAACATAATTATTGGTGTAAGTAATGAATGGCAGGTCTAATAATATTATAATATATAAAATAAAGGTATACGGTTTACGACACCAACAATAAGGTACATTACATAAAAACATATTATTAAAAAAATAGGTTTAAATGCTTTCGAGAATATGATAACATAAGATACCGTATTATTATCGATATTATTTATAGTGCTTGTGCAACTGCCATGCCGGCGACAAAAATCCAATTTCAAGGACTTTATCCGCGAGTATAGGTAAGTATATTATTATAATATACCTACTATTATAGGAATACCTATTAAAGATAAATTGTCGAAATATTGCTCGTAACATGTGCGTGACCCAGATTCATATTTTACAATATAGTCATTAGGTTTTATACATATTACTTCATTCATCAATACCCCCGCTTGGGTTGTTCGGTAATAATAATTACTAATATAACTATGTAAGTATAATGTACATATTATATATAAATAATATGTATAGTTAATAATATTAATTACCGTGAAGTCTGGGCCACAGTAATTTGCCCATATATACATAATAACTAATAAGTGTGCGTGTGCTCAGACGCCACACGCATGCATGGAAGTGGTGTTGACTCGACTTTGTTGGCTATATAGACGACGGTGTTGTGCATAATATTATTATACAGGGTGATTTTTAACCGTAGGTACGCATGAACTAGCGTATAGATGGTATTATACGAGTTCGCGAAAAATTTCGAGTAATAGATCTCACCCTCGATTTTCGTTTTCGATCATCACTCGTTTGATATTTATACGAGTGCGAGTGAAAACGTATACATATCATCGACGTAAATAAAGCGGGGCTTGGACCCTTAAAATTATACCAAGTTTATTCCCAAAATGAAATCGGTATCAAATAAATATTATATAATTTTTTTCTACAATAAATTATCTATAATCTATATAAAATTATTAAAAAAACAATTACTGAACATTTTGTTTTTGTGATAAGTGCATTATTTCTAATAATTAGTACAAACTCTGACGATAAAAAATTATTTTTCGTTAGAAAAGGTGTTAAGAGAATAAAATGTGACATTGATATGGGTAAGTAGATGTGTATATTGTATATTTAGTGTATTCCGAGGCCGGGATTTTTAGATTTTATATGCTCGTATACGTACAAAATACAAATACACGGAAAAATAACAACGACGAGTAAAACTATGATAGATATATAAACATTTACATTTTAGACAAAAACTACTTAAAATAAATATTTACTCGAGACGTTCGCGAATAATTTTACTGAAAACGTTACCCTGTATGTATAATACTACAATAATATAATTATGGAGCATCGCGGCGGCCGCGAGGGGAAAAAATGATTTCTTTCTTCTCTAATAAACTAGCGCGATACACATGAATAATTAAAATAATGACATGTCTCGTAGTCCAAATTGCACGCCATACACAATACTACTATTATAATATCAATTAGTGCAATTTCATATGATGTACACGAAATAACATGATATTATGTTTACGCGTTGTTAATCAAGAGGACGACGCTACATCCAACAATATGGTTTACTCCTCCGTCTTACAAAATACACATTTATATAAGTATGTGCATAGCAGAATTACGTTCAAAAGAATTCATTTTATGTTGTTAATTTCAATAATATTATTTAAGTCCACTATGAAATTATAAAGAATAAGAATATAATTTAGTGGATTTCATACAGGTTTTTATTGATTTTTAGGTTTAAAATATGTTGTCATATAAAAATTTTTGTGCATTGGTTAGTACTCGGTGATCTTGAAAACCACATAAGCTATTAAAGTCATAGGTATTCTTATATTTGGTTAAGTTGGTGATTTTTGTTTTGGTAAAATGCCGTAAAAAAAAAATAATAATAAAAAATATAAATAACAATTTAAAAATAACTCACTTTGAAATTTAAACAAATATATATACATCACATATTAATATAAATCTAATGACATATACCTTAGGCCTACATAAATAATTTTAAATTTGATAATAGGTCAACCATTCAATGTAAAACAAAAATTTGCTAAAATTAAGACGGGAGACGGCAATAACACTCGCGGGTGTAACGTCCGATTAATGTATATTTTGGTATATATATTATTATGACAAGCATCATAAGATTTGTGCGATAAATCGGTTCTCTCTCTACACTCGCATGTAGACGAAACAATAATATACACATTTTGGTATAGGAATGTTTATTTGTGCTGTTGCTTGTTTCCATAACGATCAAGACCGATCGATCGATCACACGTTTCGAAGTCGCGACAAAAACACGTAATCTACTTATAACATAAATATTTATAATATTATACGCGAGCGGTGTTGAAATAATATGTTTAACTTTATGGTCTATATTTATCTCGTGTATATAATACCTATATATACCTATAACCTATTTATATAGGTATATGGGATCTAATTAACAACGACCATATCGACGTTTTCTACGACTATTAATATGTACGTGAAATCAACGTTTCTACGTATATGCCTACATAAGTTACATCCACATGACCACATAGTATGGTCGACAAGCGAGGTCAGTGTTTATAGGTATATACAATATAGGTACATACCCACTGCACGCGGTCGGGCCCATGTTTAGACTTTTTACATAAATCGATATTTCTTTGTTTGTATACTTTCTCAATTAAAAAAAGAATAACATAATTATTTAGTATCATCTCAATTATTTTGTAGATAAAAAAATTTAATTTTCCTATAGCAGTTCTAGATTTTCAGCTGCCAATTTCCGCCATTTAGCTAAATTTGTCACTACTAGGAAGTCTTCTCACGCGTTCTTTTGGAATTATTTCGAACGTCGTAAATCTTTTATATCGTTTATTCGTTTTAATTAAATTAACAAAAATCAAAAACAAAATCATTATACCTGTGCGCCCGTTTTCACGCGGTAGTCGTTTCAGTACGATAGGTACGTGTTCGTGTATATAGGTGGTACCGCTCAGATTACATATCATTAAATTAAACAGGGCGATTCATGTTCACTCAGTTTTTTTCTTTTTAATAATATGCAGATTTTAATCAAATATTGGTTTTTGAAATTTTTGAAAGTAGCAACTCATTCTCTGTAAAGATTACAATTTTCAAATATTTTGGTTTTTATATTTTAATGCTAAATAAGAAAGTTGCCATTCACAAAACAAACTTCCCTATAATTTTTTTTTTAAATATTGATAAGAAAATTTAAATTTAGAAGTATATACGCATTCTTATTGTTTTTATACGCATTATATATTATGTAGGTATACCCAAGACCCATCAGCTCCTATATAAATCCATAGGTACTTACATCTAAAGCATTCTTTAAGTATGGTAAATGTTTGGGGCTATTCTAATTTAAGTGAGAAGAACAGTATTCTATAGTCAATAACTGACCAACAACCATTATTCCTAAGTAGGTTATGGTTGTAACTTTAGCGGCTTCGTCTTTAAAATGCCCCTCTTATTAGGACGAATCTCTAACTATGAATAAGACTGTTTTTTTTAAACTCACAAAGAATTACGGAATAAAAAGAATACGTGCGCGTTCAGCGAATCGCTCTGTATAATACACACCTACCCGATGTGACGTGTATATGCGCTAGCAGAGCCACGCGGATGCGTTTTTCGCGTGCACAAAATTAAAGAATTCGAAATAATTACGCACTCGTATATATAGGTATACTACGTATACCTAATAATATTATAATATATATTTTATGTACATATTATCTTATATTATGTACATTATAATATTATACGCGTCTATAATAATATACACACGCCAACCGATGGTCTCCCCGCCGCCGCAGCGGTATTATGCTGTATATATAACGTCTCGTCGGCGTGCGGAATCAGTATATGTATATATATATATATATAAATGCGCGTGTCAGTGTGTGTGTGTGCGTGTAAACGTATATATAAATACACATACATGATTCCAATTAAATTAGCGGCATTAATTTGTAGACTTACCAAAAGACCACCCATGGTGTTTGCTGGCCAGTTGCCTATCGCGCAGTGCGTGTGCGTCTGTGTGAGTGAGCGAGTGCGCGTGCGTGAGCGGCTCTGTATGTGTGTGTGTGTGCGCGAGCGCGAGTTGATAAGTTTGCATAGTGGTCCTTCAGCATTTTATGCGTATACGTTTACCGTATGCTACACATATATATATATATATATATAAATATAATACGCGAACACTTTTTTTTTATTATTATTATTATTATTATTACTGTATAGGTACTATATCGCCGTACTTATATACAATCGATTTTTTTATACGTATAATATATACATAGTTATATATTATATTTATATAGGCACGCGTTTCATTCTGTGTATAGCGAACATTTGGAGGAATAATGCCTCGCGCGAGTAGGTAGGCACACCTGCTGTATAATATAATATCGTAAGCTCGTAAATGTGAAATATTGATCTCTATAGGACTATGTGTAGCCCGTGGTGGTAAAATTAACCGGAAATGTATTGAACATTATTAACGTTGCCTCTGGTGTACCACGTTGAGGTTCTTTCAACGTTTACATTCGCTGAATTCAGCCGAAACGACGTACCTATCTACTAAGGAGGCAAAAACGTTGAAACCTAACTTATACAATGATAGATCTTTTTTCTTTTTCATAGTTATAACATTATATTTTATGGTTTGTTTATAAAATTAATTATTATTTTCATTTTTTTTTTTTTTGTTAACCTGACACGAGAAAAATATAATGTGCAATGTTTGATTATGATATACGCGGCGTGCGTCGGGTATATACCTACGTAAACGCAAATCGAGAAGAAATCGGACGTCTCGTAATAGCTGTAATATAAACATGAATTAAGCACAGACATTTCGCGTCAACTGCAAATTGAATATTATAATATGTGCCATTTTACATAATATACGACCGTATAGCGTCGTAAGACCGGCGAAATATGATTGGAATCACAAACAAGATGTGATAATTACACGATGAGTTTGCTTGGCGAGAACCCCAGGGGGGTAGTATCGAGGTCGCGAGCCATCAACTCTGCAGAATGGTATTATCGTTCGCTCTTGGTCCTCGTTATAATATATTAAATATTTTCAGCCTCTTCCGAGCGCGCCCAACTGTGCTGCACACAACGACGATGTTAAATGGACATTTAGACACGGGCGTAACCTAACCAGCTGCACTCGTATACAATATAATATATACTATTATCATGGATCTTTCGGATTATGTACACAAACACATTTGGTCGCAACGAATGTGTGGTCGGTATAAACAGCCCCGCACGATTTATAATTTCTTTGCATCAACGCCGATTTGAACACATGGATACCATAGAATTTTATTTTCAAAAGCCATGTCACCGTTTATCATCTGTAGATCGTTTCCTTTGGTCGACTATTTTACTCTGATTTCGTTATTTGTACTTGGCTGATTTATACAATACGTCTAATCTAACCCTCTTTCTTGAGCCCTGTGCACAGTGTACTATACACGCAAAGCAAATATAAATATAGTATATAGATACCAACAATAAATGATGCATATTATAAAAAAATATATTTAAATTGTTCTGCAGCTTTACATACAGACAATATACATAGATAGAATTTAAATAATTTTGATGACGACAGACGACTACTGTACGAATCATGGTTCCAACTTACATTTAGATAAGTTAGGTAAATTTAAAATTTATACTTCGTGTTTGTAGGTAATCGACGATGATGACGAACGGCTGCGAATGAAAATATGCATCGACCACGCAAGTGTAAATTTCATTTATTAATTTATGATAACACAAACCTTCCACGAGCGCAGTTTACAATTTTAAATATTTGATGTAATGTATAATATATTATGATATATACGATGGTCGATTCTCGACGAGTGTGAACATGTACACTCGTGAAACCCGAGATTCTTACACAGTAATTAATAAGTAGTAATTACTTATCAATTATAAATTATAAACCAAGTGTTTTTCTATATTTTTTCAATTAGTTATTTATGTAAACTCAGTGCTTGGGGTCTATGTAAAGAATTTAGACCACGGAAAATAAATTTTTGGGGCTAAATATATCAGTCATCTATATATATAGTGCATACATGTCTATATTATATGCATATAGAGTAATTACCAACATAATAACAACAAAATGACGTTCGGTTTTTTTTGTCAATCCGATCCCATGCAGCTATAACTGCATGTCATACAACAGCTACATTATAATATGTGATTTAATTAGAAAGCAATAGCCTTTAGCTATATTATATATTGGGCATTGGCTATTATAACGTAATGGTTCGCGTAGAAAAAAGTATTCTTAAATTTCATTTCTGGCATTATTGTATGTATATATTATATGGATTTCTACATATATATGATTATACAAGTACCTACCTACAATTACTTGAATACAAAAAAAAAAGAATTAAAACGTATACGTATATTTTTATACGGTACATATATAGGCCGACTTTCCACTTTAATTACGCACAACAATATATTGTATACAAATAAAATGTAACCACAATATTCCTCCATAACGCATGTTTTGGGCAGACATGGCATGCACCCGCGCGCAGTCAAACTCGGGATTTCGATCAAACGCGCGTGACGCGTTTTTTCTACCTACAGAGAGGAAACATAATAATCATAATAAATACTCGTCCGTATTTGTTACAAGACATGTAGTAGACATCGCTTCAAATTTCATTGACAAGTCCAATTTCCGCTCAGCTTCATTACGTTGTTTATTCGGTGGAGAGAATCGCTTTATTACCAACCGAATTCTTATATAATATCGCGGTCTAAACTAAGTATACTGCAGCAATATAGAAACAAATACGTCCTATGCCTGTCATAATTGTTAAGCGATATATTGCAACTAAGCATGACTATATAGATCATTTATACACAGTACACTCCGATGATCAACTGCGCGGTATACTGTAGTTTTGTTATAATTTATTCACATCGTAAGTGGTGCTTTTCCGCCCTTCGAGTTGGCTTATAGTCTTCTCATATCCTTTCCTTCCTACAGTAAACTCTGTCGCGTATACTGCACCCTAAACAACCCTTCAACATGATAAACGAGGGACGGGACTACGCGCAACAAGGATCGCCTGAAAACAATTTGACTGGAATTTATTGGGGTTGATAAAATGGTTTAGTGATTAAAAGCATGCATAATGTTGTAAGGTCGTATAATATACGTAAACATGGATTTATTGGATTAACAATCTCAAAGTAGTATATATATTATGAAAACACATGATTACATGAGTAATTTTTATATGCGCAAAATTGGATGACGTTTTGGTATAACCGCGCGTTAAAGAGTTTATTGAATTCTACACACTTCTCGAGTAAGACTGCAACAAGATACAAACATGGACCAAAATTGGTTGTGTTAAAAGTTATGGTTATGACGGCCAACGGCCCGACGGGTGGGAAAACATAGAACCCAGGTGACCGCGGTAATCGACAAGTGGTATTGTGTACCGACCGCGTGCGTGTGTGTGTTCCGGAGGACATCGGCTGCATAGTATATAATACCTCTACCTATACCTACACACGAGTGTTACACATAATACGAGTGTGGCTATAATAATATAATACAAGTAGTAATGCAGCGTGGAGGACATAATATAATGATATATTAATAATAATAATAATAATAATATGATGTTGTGCGCGACACGTCCGGCGGTGGGATCACGTCGTATTATATTATTATACTGATGTACCTACATATACTGACGGAGATCGCCAACGACGAAGCGCCAAAATCGACGATACAGATGTGTTAAATATTTATTCTCGTTACACTACGGCGAACATTGCTGCCTAAATGATATATATTTGCAGTGCCAAAACCGGAATGGTCATTATCTATTTATTATAATATATATATATACATATATAATATAGTTAATAGTTATGTATACGAACTTCCCGTTTTTCAAATGTACGAAAATGAAAACTGTGAGTAGTAGGTATATTAATTATTAACAGAAGAAAGCAATCGTCGAAGGTATCTGTGACTTAAAACTGATGCAATCCGGTTTATGTGGCGAAACATTTTTATTAATTCAAACCGAATTTTGTAACGAGATTCGTAAAAGTAGCAGTTATAGATATTAATCGTATTGACTAGACTTGAAACAGTTTTTCTAAAATTATCAGTGGAAAAGATATAATGGGCATTTTTAGAAAGGCGTGTTGATCTGAAAAATATTAAGAAGCCGCCCTAAATTCGAATGAAAAAATCTTATCATATATACATCCGACCGATTATCAAGAATTTAATTAAACGCTTGTCATACTTATTAGGTTAGTAAAAATAGGAAATATTCTAAAATATTACAACCTAATCAAATAATTATTGTACTTCAGGATCAGGATATCAAAACATTGTATTATGAATTATGATGAGGTCTATATATATACATCCTACAAATGTAATAGAAATTTGATGACTATATCGTATGGTTTACTGAACTTAAAAAAAATTCAATTTGTACTGGTTTGAGTAAAATATCGATATTCGAATAACTACGACAGACACTGAATTAAAATTAAATATTATTTATCTACAATAATTATGATATGAAAATAATGTATTATTTAAATATTGCGGAAAGCGCTTTCCTCGTGCTGCATTTCATCTTGCTTTTGGCTATCGTGCTGGTTTATACAATTAGAATATCAGATTAATGTATAGCAACTTCAAAAAAAGACATAAAACCTAATCCGATAATTTAAAAAAATTTATAGCATACCTTACAAACTATATATTATGCATTATGTATGAAGTCGACTACTAATTGAGAAATAATCAATTCTTAAATTCTATCGAAAAATAATAATTTTATTTAAACTTAAATGCATATAATTAATTTATAAATGATTGTTCTAAATGACTACTGTTATATAATATAAACAAAACGATTTTTTTTTAAATTTATTACGAAACACATTATAATTTAAATTAGGTAATTCAAATAACCGTTGGCGTTTTGTGTAAAATGTATGCCCGCAGAAAGATCGTACATGTGAATTTAATCCGAACGCAATAATCTTATTAAATTGTGTTAACAAATTGCAACTAAAATACATCTTAAATTGGGAACTTCTCATACCTATTTATTAATGGTACATAAAACAAGTTATTAAGCTTGTAATAATTCATTGGAGTGTTTTATAATTATCCGTCTATTATTATATTTTTATTTCGTCCGGTACATAAATTCTAAAAAAATTACCCTACTGCACCCTCCTCCCACACAACAGCAGTACCTATAGCAACTCTTTGAATTAAAGACCAATGTCTCATATTGAACGTCTTATATTATGTTTAATATATTATATAATATTATTGTGGTATGTATATTTGGGTAAATGCATTCCTCCATACGATTTTATCTCCACTTCGGTATAATTCGATATACAGGTAATAATGATATTATTATAATACGTGATGGTCCATCAGGTAGGTAATCAGGTATACATTATGTATATCGGAGACCATTTATCCTCGTTAAGTATTTTTTCTTTACTCTGTACACGTTGTAGGTATGCTCATACGACGCAGGGAAATCATCGCCGGTGAAAATATCGTGTCGTCTTGCGATAAACACCGGCCGACACGCGGTTAATTAGGTTAAAAAACAACGAAAAAAACTCTCGTTTCGGGCTAACGCCACAACTCATGTGATTATGTCTCCTACCGTGTATACGTTTACCGATCATGGCCGTAGAAACGTACGTCGGGTCCTGGTATAATTATTATAATATTATGGGTACCTATGTATATTGTATACGTCTTCCTATTTTTCGTATCGCGCGATTCGATCGTCGCCGCTGCGGCAGAGATGGATCGTCCGCGTGTCTGACATTATTATCGTAATATATGCCGCGGTTCTATAATGGACGACCGGCACACGACACACGACAGCGATACCTAAGCGGTATTATTGTGGGTACCTCGATTTTTTTTCTTGTTCATATAGCATTATGTTATTATAGCGCATTAAGTTCACCGTACCGCGGTCGTTACGACGATGATTCGTTTTATCGATACCTCATACCTACGTGCACCGTGCACCGCACACACGGCCGAATATCTTTCCAACGTCAACCGCAATACAAGGATAAACCTGCCTTATTCTATTATTATGACTCACTCGCCGATGCCATCATTTACACTATCATCATATTATTACGAGTACACGGCAATAAGCCAATAACAATGATCTTATAATCAAGAACTATTCATCGTTAGTTTTAGCTTAAATATTCGACAACAATTATTCAAATTTTAAATACAATGCAAATTAACTGATAAAAAAGCGGGTAAGTGGGTATCGCTCTGCTGTATATTAGGGAGTGGGGTGGACCTCGGACTATGGTAGATTAAATTTGAATCCAATGATAGGTATCATTGTATACGAAAAACGATTCTGAACGAAGATGATTTGTCAGTTTAAGATATATTATATTTAAATATTGTCATATTATATTCTATTTTGAAACAAATAGTATAGTTTTTATATGTTTCTATGGTTACTTTATAGTATTTGTTTATTAATAAAAAAAATATTAGGCAACATACGCATAATGAGAGTATGAAATTTCATTTAAATTTTGAAATATTTCGAATAAATTCGAACTTTAAGCACTTATAAAAAAAAATTGTGACTAACGATTTTGGATTTTTTTTTACCACTTTAAGAACAACTTACAAGAAACCTTGTATTAAATTTTCAAGATTTTCTGGCCACCCAAAAAATTTTTATCGGCATTTGAAGAAAAAAAAACTTAGAAAAGTCGAAAATTTCAATTGTCTATAAGTAGCTTAAAAATGGTCAAAATTTTTTGAAAATTTAACTGTAAAGAGATAACCATAATATAAACATTTGGTGAAAATTTCAAGTATTTACAATGATTCGTTTTTGAGTTACAGCAAAATCAAAAAATCGAAAAGTGGTTTTTCGTAAAATTGCCATTTTTCTGTCATTTTTTTTTTTGTTTTTCTCGATTTTTTTGAAAACTATTTGAAAATTTTAATTTTGACCCCCCCCCCCAAAGTACCAACTAGATGAATTTTCCTAATCAAAGAGGGGCTGAAGTCAAAAATCGGAACATTATTACTGCTCCAAATGTTGTCGTCAGACACAAAAAAAAAAAACACATCATAGTAAAATCAATACATTCTTCACTTCGTTCAGAATCTAAAATTGAGTGCGATGGGTCGTATATAACGTTGGGATGACCATAAAAAATAATAGAAGTATATTAAGGAGTATATGTTTAATTTTACACATTAATATATTAAATATATATATTAGGTATATAATATATTATTATACTTATTCGCATATTCTGTACCTACAACATGTACACGTACAACTTTATTGGGAGGGAGGATAAACAGGATCATGGTTGTGATAGTTTTTTATCTTCCTGGGCTAAAATTGATAGTAATTAAAGGCCATATAAAATATAGGAATTTGATGATTTAAAAAAGCTATAAAATTGATAAAATCTGGCATAATGTAATGACACATATCTACTGCAGATTATCATATTTTTATAATCTAAAAACATGCGTGTTGATTTTCAATTATCTTTTGATCGATACAGTTAAAGAAAAAATGATCTAAAAACGATACAATTTAATTATACGAACTAAAAAATAGTGTTGAGATAGTTTTTTTATTGGAATAATATTTGTTGAGAATTTTTGATTATATTAAACAGAAATACCGACTATAAATTCAAATTATTTCTTGACAAATATACTTTTAAGTTTTAACCAGATATTTCAGTTCGTTGAATGATCGGGTGTTATACCTAAGTACAAAATATTAAATTAATAACATTTTGAACTATTAGCCGTGATAATTATGATTGACTATGGAATAATCAGCTTATTGAATCGACAACGTCAAACCTATGTAACTAAATGCAACCTATACTGTAATTCAACAAAAAGTATTCTTTGTACTTTGTACCGAAAGAGGAGGTTCTTTTGGACCGGAAGGGAAAAACAAAAAATATAAATCTTATTCGTAATAAATTAAATCCTTTAAGCAACAAAACAAACCAGGACAGTGATGGATATTATGACGGATGGCGCGTACCGCACACGTATACGTATTATATTTATAGACGTCAGGGTGTTGGTGGTGATCCGGAAAAATGCGACCGACCGCGCGTAGGCGTTGTACGAAAACCGTAATTGCGGCGTGACGCGTATATTATACGACTAGTATATACGACACGTTGACATATCATCGACGACAAATACATGATCGAGGAGAAAATCATGATATAATATATTATATTATAATAATAAGTATATACACATATATATTGTTTCCGTCCAATTAAAACACGTAATGTGTGCACATAATGTTTTTGTTGGATGAAACACGCATATGAATGGCGTAAGGCGGTGACGTTGGTGGTCGACAGAGGTAGGTATAGTATATAAGCCGTGAATGTTTTGCTCCGAACACATTATGATTTACACGCAAAGTAACAGTGTTGCGGAGGATATTATAATGTATTATAATACGTCTTATGTGTGAGAGCGTATATTATACTTAATATTATTAATGATAAAAAAATTAAAATTTAAAAATAATAATAAGCTGCGTTTAATTAATACAAAAAAATGCTCATAAAATAACGTCATAAGTCGAAAATTAAAATATAAAAATCACGTATTTATGTTTGAGTGTGTCGTGCATTTTTGGTTTTTTTTTGTATATGTAAAAATTATATTATTATATGCCTCATGTGTGTGTGTGTGTGTGTGTGCATGTGTTGTACGTACATCTATAAATCTGATGTATATTACAATAATATTACACGTCGAATAAGCTCTATAGTCGTTAAATTTAATTATATAATAAAAAACATGATATAAGTATTAAAATAAAACACGCGCGCGGTTTTATAAACATATTTATGGGTTACAGTAAAAGTCTGATCGTCGGTAAAAACAAGGTATAACAAGTAATTGCTAAAATTTACTACATGAATACATTCAATAAAAGATCAAAACGTTTGATTTTTTCTGGTTTTTTTATAATAAAAACGTTTGTACGTTCTAGGATTCTACAGTTCTACAGATTAGTTTAGTAAATCTGACGAACAAATTTTATTTTGTAACGAAATGGCAAATGCTATACTTGATAATACTAATAATTCGCATTGTTACTTAACAATAGAAACTTTCAATTTATTCTATTATCATAATTTCATCAATAAAAAAAAACTTTTATACCTAATAATTATGGTACTATATTATACAATAGTATGGTTTAACAATAGTACTCGTATAAATTGTTTGGTATATTTTTCTAATTATTTCATTCGTATTTAACTTGGTCTTCGTAATATGGCTGCCTTTAAAAAGATTTACGTCAAGCTGTCAGTCAACTTTTGTTCTCTGGTGGGTTAAGAATTATTTAACTGTGATTGTCAAAATAAATATGCTATCAAAAATGTAAATGTCATCATGCAATAATCGTTTTAATTTGTAAATATAGTAGTCAGTAAAAAAAATACTTAAATAATTATTTAAAATTTTAGGTTTAGAGCGGAGTTGCGGAGTGATAAGATTATGAATAAATTCAAGGATCCCCAAAAGTTATTGTTATAGAAATTTTGCAATCTCAAAAATACATAAGCACAATTTTTTTCATAGATATTTGAAGTAAAATTTTGACAAAATTGGACATTTAAACAAAAAATAACGATCAGTTTCTTGCCGGTGCCAGTTTTTGTACATACTATGTCACTATGATGTAATAACATTTCTCATAAAAACTTTAAATAATCAGACTTTTAGCTTTTACTGAATTTACTTTGTATACTTTACTATTTTAGCATTTACTAGTAAAACATTGTTTTATATACATACGTAAAATACAAATCGCGAGATGTTTCATCTAGTCCCAAATAAACTGTTGAAAACCGCTTACACTGATTTACAATATACGATAAACAGATACGTTTTGTCATACTTACACACTTACAAAAGATATTTGTTGTTTTAAATTAACTATAAACACCAGAAAAACGTTCTAATACTTATACTAATAGTGATCGTCCAGACTCTAGACTATATGTAGATATGTGAGCCAGATTGTTCGGACGATTTCCATAAACTATAATTTGTGTAATTATGTAAAGAAAGAGCATTGCTTTTTATTTAGGAATTTCATATGACAGTCACAAAGACGATTACATTAAATTTAATTGCATGATTATAATTATGAAGATATAAAAATGTATACTTATATGAACATATAATATATATAAGTGTATATATTATATATAACTAGGATCGAGGCCCCCCACGACTATAATACCGCAAATACACCATCGATGTATAAATAGAACGAAAACAATATATCTAAAGCGTGTCATCGTAGTGATTGAAGAATTAATTACCTTAACTTCGTTTAGTGATGTGATATTTTAATTTACTAATAAAAAAGTAATGTTTAAAAAATTTCAACACTCAGTCGTCGCCCAAAATTTGTTCATCATCATAAATGAGTACCTAACCTATGGTCGCATGGAAGCGTGAAAAAAAACTTTGCATGTCAGTATACCACCGGGCTAGAATGCCAATGTTGCAAACGAACACAGTATGATACGCACGTTATATGGCATTCGAACAACGGCTAGTGTATACATTTCTGTATAAACGGATTGTCGCGTGCAACAAATGGAGAGAGAATGAAACAGTACTTATATGATGGAGAAAGAGTCGTAGAGTGAGAGAGTTGATACTCGAGAATAAGTTGGACTGCGTCGAAAATAAAATAAAATATAATCATTTTTACGCGGGTGGTCGTGTGCGCAAGCGTACGGCACTTGTATGACGTGTGCGTGTGTGTACGCGCGCGTAGTAATTGAAAGAGAAAAAAATTGTGCGGGCGCGCAGACTTAAGGGCAGCGGACGTCGTCGGTCGTTCGTTGCCGGTCCGCTAGCGAGCGAGCGAGCGAGGATATCGCTCTCGCGCGACGCGCACTGGGCCGCGGCGACTTTAAATAAACGCTATAAATATACGTATTATAATATCACGTCGGCGTGCGCGCGCAGCACCGAGCGAGAGTCGCGCGGCGGCAACAGTAACGCGTGTATTATTATTATTATATACCTCGACGCAATAATAATAATAATAATAATAATAATACGTACGACGTAGACGGAGGATCGAGCGAGAGCGGATCGTAAACCCATAGTGGTGGGGTGGGCGGTCGGGCGGGGGGATCGACCGCCGCACACATCCGCGCGCGGCTTCTAATGAGGTAATGTTATGAAGGAGTTAGCGATGTGACATGGGCACTGTGGTGGGTCCGGCAGATCTGATGTCTCTATTAGGACCTCTCTCCGCGCGCGCCCCTCGTCCGTGTACGTGTACGCGCGCGCGCGTGTGTGTGTCTGTGTGTGTGTGTGTGTGTGCGCGCGCGTTCACGTCTGTTCCCCGCGCGCGCGACGTCGATGACTGCGACTACGACGACGACGACGACGACTACGGGACGGCGGCGACGGCAACGAAAAAATACTCTCTCGACGGACCACACAACGCGGTCGTTGGTCGATCACAACGCCGCCGCCGCGTTAACTTGCCGTTCGTCGCAGTCGTCGTCGTACTATATACACTACAACTACACGTCTACACACACACACACACACACACACTCAAGTGACGCGCACACTTGGACTTTATATTATACATATACATACTGAGTATTTTATAGTGGTATTTATTTTATAGACAGTCTTTGTCGTCTAAATAATAATAATAGTATTCTCGCGAATTTATACAACCGTGCTGCCCCGTTGTCGTCAGTCCGTTATCAGTTGTTGAGCACCACAGCGATCGGACGAAAATTCTCGCCCTTATAACCCCCCCCCCCCCCAAAATGTTTAGACTTCCGTGCCAGGGAGGTATTTTTTACCTACTATCGGTGACGCCGACAACTGAAGACTCGCGCGAAACGCACCACCAGAATGATATCGTGTCGTACAATAAATTTAGTCTCGTGACCTCATTAGCATAAAAGCCGCCGCCGGTCCCCTTTTTCATGCACTGCGCCCGTATACCGAAATCCCAGCGACAATGATAATAATTATACAATTATTAGTTATTATTATTGTTGTTTACGATTGCGACCGTTTTCGAAATTATTAATTATGCCGCGGGACGACGACGACCCGCGCGGGGCCAGCAGTTGTTTTACTCGTTATTAACGTCGTCGTCGTCGTCGTCGTCCTCTCGTCCTCTTCCCCGGACCCCTCCTGACAACCACCGCCTATCAGTCCATGCCACCGCACGTTAATACGTTTATAACGACGTGTATGTACACGTGTTTACAGGGGATTAATCCCCACGGTAGTCACTTCAACCAACACGTCCGGTGTTATCGTTTTATGGCAATATACATATATATGAATACACTTTAGGCCCTGTGTTTATTTATCCGTTCACATTTATAGGATTTTTTGTTTCGGGGGGGGGGGGAGGGCTTAGTACGCTTCCCTTTTCCTACAGACCGCTGGCGCTAGAATTAAATATACAAAACCCAGTGTACGGTTTAACTATACCTATGCAATAAAGTATGAAAAACATTTTAGCATCAAATTAAATTTTCTATTTTTCGGCCAATATAGTTCGGTCACGTAGGTACAAATATAATAAATTACACATGCATTATACTATCATAACCAATAACATTACCATAATAACATTTCCGGAGTTATATTAAAAAAAATCAATAATAAGAATAATCAGTAATTAATTATATTTTTTTGAAATTAAGGCATGTCAAATTAAAAATTAATTAAAAATTAATTTTTTGTGTCAATTTTGTGTGCTCATGATTTTAGTCGAGTAACTTATGTGAATGATTTTGTGTCATTTTTCATTCGGATGACAATTTTTTCTGGGGGTAGAAGTTTAACGTTAAATTTATGAGATTAAAAATAATATTGAAATTAAAGTGTACTTCGTCTTATGCGAAATAAGAAAAAAATATAAATAAACCAAATAAAAAAATAAAGTATTATACATATATGGTATTACTATATCTTGTAAGCATGATGACTGCAGGGCATGAGGATTTCAATTCAACATTAGAAAAGTCTTATCAACTTGTTAATATTCAGCTATATGTATATGATGCCTGACGTTTTATTTATTTTTAAATATAAAGTCGTGTGGTCGTCGTCCCTGTAACATTATAGGTGTGTACCAATGTACCATATTACTATATACCAGGTTAGCCGTATCGAAAATCGAAATATACAAAACTGCTTCGTTATAACTCTGTTCATAATATTATCATACCACAATAAGTGGATTATTTGCGTTTATAAGTCTGAAAACACGAGTTTACACCAATATAGTATATATTTTATTAAAATGGTATGTCGGTAAATCGTATATATAGATGACTTTTAAAGGCGTTTATTACATCTGCAGCTGTACGAAAGGCATATAGATTGTTACGGGACATAAGTACTAGTGTAATACGAATCCGCAATATATATCTGTATATAGGTACGTATAACGTAAACATATTAATATGCTTGCGTAAGCATGTACAATACTCGACGCCCTTCGCGCCCAAAAGACATAATATTGAGACGTGTACCGTAGTTTATAATATTATGGGTATCAACACACGCTGCGATGCACAATAGACATTGCTCCTTTTTCTTATCCTCAACGACGCCGTACGACAATAGCCTCCTATGCGTGTAGGTAAGGTACGTGTATAATGTACCTATATAATATTATAATATATTAATATAGGTATAATATTGTCATACTCATCGGACCTACTGCACATTATACTATTATAGAGTAAACTTTATCGATTGAGCATTTAGCAAATAATACAGACATGTCGAAATGATAATACTATATCGAAGTCGTTAATCGGTGTCCCGTTGTCCGTTGATCGAATACACTCCTTCGAAACCATTAGCTCCGGGACAACGTAATATAATGACATCATCATTCATCAAATAGCCATATAGGCATGATATAGTATACTGTATACTATATAGCAGGGGGCAGCCAAATGGTTGATCGCGGACAATTTCAAAGTCGATCATGTTAGAATTTATTTTAATAATTAGTAATTAGTTTATAATACTTGATGTGTTTATATATATACTTTAGGCAAGTATGTTTTTTAATAATTATAGTCATTCAATAATAAAAAAAATTTCTATGGAAGTCGATCCTCAAAAACGAAGTATATTTTTAATATAGATTATGACAAAAAAGTTTGGCAACCACTGCTATATAGACACATATATCTTATCTTAATACCTACTAAAATGTTTATCAATGCATGATACCTGATACTTAATAAATTTAAATTAAATTAAATATTTTTTAATTTAAATTAAAAAAAAAATGTAATTAAAAAAATTATTTTTTTAGATATAACAAGTCAAAAATATTGCAGGGCCCTAGTATGATGTCCAAATTATTATAAAGTTCCGATCATTTTATTTGTACCAGGACTTATCTGATTAACCTGCATTTGCATTGCAATTTTTTTACATTGAATTACTACAGTTTTTCTCAAATCTATAGGTCCCGTCGACAAATAAAGGTCGAACATTACTGTTTCTACCTATAGATTCGAGTTAATAATATTATTATTTATAGGTACGACATCATCATATTCACGATATATGCTAGGGTGTGGTTAGAAAAAGTCAGCGGTTAATGTTTCATCTTTATGAGTGTCATTGATTTTGAATTCGGATTCGTGTTGTACTAATCTGCAAATCCGCTGCCACCGGGAGAGCTGAGGTTATCGGCCCAAATCGATTTTTCCTATCAGCGAACTAAAATAATATTCGTTGCGTGCAGACACGGAATCGGCCAGCGGGCTGACGGGCGGACGGGCGAGTAGGTACTGACCACGCCGCCGTGTGATTTTTGCCGTGTAGACAATAATACGCCGCCGTATACACGTCGTGTGTTTTGTTCTCGAATTAACGATGACGTCACGAGCGAGCCTCGTCTCTTCGATGGACTGAGATTTCTTAAAAAATAATAGGTGTTTCCAGTAAAACAGTTTTTAATGTCGCGGAAAAACGAAGAAAAACGACTTGTTATACCGTAAGTGTCTATCGCTGTCAATAGGATTTTTTTTACATTTTTCTCTCGATCACCAAATAACGCGTTGTCGTCGTCGCATAGGTATACACATAAGTCAGACGAGACGTGTATACTCTTTGGATTTAACGATTTATTAGTTCCGCGTGATTCTCTCTAGTGTACACCACCTATATATATGTTTATAGTGAGTTCTCTGCAGTGCGTTCGTCCGATAATTTCAAGGATAAAACACTTTGAGCACTACGCGATGACAAAGCAAACTTTTCTGGATAAATCCGATGGTTTGATTTTTCTCTGGCCCACACCGTCCATCATTCCCACCCCACTTGTTCGCTCTGTCACCATATCTCACTCTTTCTTTCTCATTTATTTTCTCTCTCTCTTTCTCACTCTGTTTATATACGTAAATGGATATCGACTATACTCCTCATGTGTACATATTATACACTATACAGGACGTTTCACCATGTTTGTCCGTTATTTTATATTTTATTATCTTTTTGAAATTATATAATATCAAAAAAATTATACTTTATCAAAGATCCACATTTTTTTAAATTTTATAATAATTTTTGAGTTACTTTTTATTCATCTAAATATTTTTAGTCATATTACTTATTTCTATTTGGTAGTTATATGTGTATACATGTTTTAACATTTATACAGAAAACTGATATATAAAATAGATACCGAGTGATTGTGTACGAGAAAAACTAGATTATATATTTATATCTAAATTAATAATAAATAATATATTACACATGAACATCAATATTATTGTACTATTATACGTACATATGCGCGTACATGACGTTTGATGATCGAATGATACACCTATTATACGAATAGAACTGTGTTGGCCTGTCAATATAGATAATCACTATTTGTTAGGTACCTTTGTCATATCACTGCAGACTGCAAGGTTACCTAGTAGTGCCGCCCGCACAAGTAGAATTAATTCCTAGGGAGACGAATCAATTTCATTCGTTAAGATTGGAAAAAAATTGATTGGTATATAAACATATATAGTATAGAAGTCATTTATTGAAGAATAACTGAATAACTTCATCATCGAATTCAAATTAAATTCGTAAAACAAAATATTTCTTACTCGTTTGGTTTACAATTTAACCAATGGTCTTTGTACGATTAATAATTTTCTGCTAACTTCGAAATGAATGAAGACATTTTTCAAAAGACAAAAATCGTAGAAAATAAAAGCTGCTGACAAAAATTTGGTAGGTATAGACGAAAACTATAATTATGTAATCCTGCTTACTAGTTGTTTACCTTAAACGTCGCAATAATTTATGTCTTGTACCGTTTCGTCGCGCAGTTTTCGCGAATAAATAATCTTACCACGTTTAGGCGTCTCGCCACGATGGACGTTCTCGAAATACCTACTCGATAAGTCAGATAGAGGGGAGGTGTGTTGAACGATGTGCCCTTGAACTATAGATATATACCTAAGATATATCATATATGGGATATATATAAAGATTCGTCGCGAATTTTTGGGACACACGTCGGCGACGACTGTTCTACGTGTATAATCTCACAACGTATATAATATATTTTAATATTACTGCAGTGGTATTACTTACTACATATTAAATTTTATAAATAATATAAACGTGTACAAGTGCGTTCGTGCGCATTATACGTATATCGCGGGCGTCGACATGAAGAGTACGCGCGTGTGTCTGTGTGTCAACGTTACCGTAACGCATACGTATATTATATTCTTATAAAGGTAGGTATATATACTGTGCTTGTAGATGCGTAGTTCTGAGTTGACTATATTCATATATACGACGGACAACTTATATTTTACTTGTTATTATAATTACCGGTTAAAATCATTGTGTGTATCATTCGCGTGTCAATCGGTTATAGTCGATTTATTATAGAACGTAATTCGTGCGTCTTTATGTCTATATACGCACACCGTAAGCAATTTTATAATTAGGTATACACACACACACACACACAAATAATAAACTAATACAGATATAATATATATGTAACAATATGTGACATCGAGTAAATTATGTCGATAAGTATACCTATAAATGTGCATGTCATATATATAATTCTTTTTATGTGTACACTATTATTATAGATTAATGTTGCTTGTGCGCGCGCATACAACAAAATATGATATAATATTATGTAGGTATATAAGTATATATAACTATGAGGCCGACTTATATTATAATATTTACGGGGCGTCCAACATTATATGCGTGTAAATCGCACGAGGAGGCGGTTTAGACCGTGACTGCTCGAATCCAGTTACACTCCCTTTTTTAACGAGCAAACTACCCTTGGGAGTACCCCCCTCCACTAATTGCACCACCACACCGTGACGTCGATGCACGTACCTACTGTACGCATATACCTACCGTTAACGACACACGCGACTTGCACGAATAGTGCCTATATATAGTATATACCTACGTCCGCTGTATATATACATGTATAATATTGATATAAAAAATAAAAATGAATATAGTATAGAGGGGAGCCGCGCAGGGGAGAGAAAAGAGTACGTGTATTTGTATGTCTCTCGTAAAATATATAATTATTTTCAACATTTCACACATAAATACTGAATGCGAGAGTATATTATTTTTTTATTATGCTTATACGACTAAAACGCGTAGAACAACACCACGCGACGTATATAGCTTATATATAAGTGTATTATAAGCACCTATGACAACCCAAACAAACTCAGTGGCGCCACAATAAAAAAATAAAAATAAAAAATTCGTGGTTCAAAACTTTAACCAAGAACCATCCAACCACCTATCGATCATTATTTGAATAACCGGTAGCTTACAGCGTCGCGTCAGCAATGTTTTTTTAAAATTATTATTAGAAAAATATTTTATGGTAATAACCATAAAAAAATATATTCGGGAATATTTCCAAAAGCCTATACACAAAGTAAAAAGTTTTGATACTAGTAAATAACCGAAACTCGAGATCAATATTTTGCACCTCTTTTCCATAAATCCTTAATTTAATTAAATTTCGTGGGACGTGGGTGAAACTTTTAGTAATATATCGTAATAATTAAATTATTTGGAATAGAAAATATATATTTTAATTTTACATGTACATTTTGTGCAAATCACTGCTACATTAAAAACGACAAAAAATAATCAGTGTCCGGACAAAAATGTTTAGTTTATCGTGTATGTACTACATATATATAATATAGCGTGACATGATCAACTTTTAATTGAGTTATTCCATGTGCAGTGGTATACGATTTCGTTTTGTTACCGTTGTATTATATTATGCAATTTGTACGTATTGTATTATATTAATTACATCCGGTATGCAGTATGATGAAGGTTTTTGCAGAGAAACCACCATATTACGAGGCACGATTAAGCCGTGTATTAAAAAAGCATACGACGAATAATAATAAATAATAATATAATATACACAATGTCTCACATTATTTATAATTTTGTCCTCGTACATTGTTCGCCTATTACTTTATCCCCAACACCTGCTTCGTGACTAAACTTACTATTTGTAACTATATATATTTTAATAGACATATTTAACGAATAACATTATAATAAATACCTAACTTCTAAAATTAATTTACAAAATATGTTTCAATTTTTATGTTTCAATCTTAAGTATACCGATACTCAATAACCGCAAATCGCAATCGATCTTGATAATTGTGAATCTCTTATAGATCAAATAAATGATCAAAGTCATATTTTAAAAATGTTAATTACTAAAAAAAGTTATTTATGTTATTGATTAAATAAATCAATATTAAATGTATATTTTATTATTTTTTTTATGTATATATTTAATCAATGCTTATACATAGGAAAATTGCATTTAAATTATTTTTAATTTTCATTAAATTGTTGCAAGCCAAAATTTATTTATGAAAATTAAGGAGTTAATAAGCTTAAGTTAGCTATTTTAAATTTTTTAAAGATAAATAAAAATAAATAAAAACTTAAAAGGTAGCTTAAAACAGGACGACAAATTAATTTAAAAAACATTGTAAAAAAAACATTATAATTACAATTGGATGTAATAAACCAATCAATATTTATAATTTAATACCGAGAAAAAATTTTTGTAATGTATATAAAAGTGAATTAAAATATTTATTTTTGTTTCCATCAATAACTAAAAAAATATTAATTTAATTTACTTTACATTATTTTTATTATTATTATTTTAATATAGGAAATTATTATTTTGACATCTGTACTAGTACGCAGATTATTTAATTTTAATTATTATATTTGTTTATTTGATCATCAATAAATTTCATATTTTTCTTTAGTTAGTCCATTAGTTCTATTTAAATATTAGAAAAGTGCATATAATAAATAATATATAAGCGCTCTTATGGAATAGCCTCCAATACCTATACAAAATTAATGCACTTAATTCTATAATATATCAAATAAAAATTCTTATTATTAAAGCATGTCAGTTAACGTGTGTTTTAAATTTAGGACGTTACTATATATGTTACTTTTGTCCCAAAAAATGATAGATAAAAATTCCGATACTACGGTAAATATTTACATGAGAATGTAAAGCATAAAAATGTATTCAGGCACAATAAGTATTAACTGCATGTGTGCTGTCATATATATATGATAGTTAGGTAACCTACTAATTATAATTTATAATAATCATAGACATGCCACATGCCTATATCATGTGTGACAGCAGACAGATAATACTTATTGCACCAGAGTACTGAAATAATTTACTATGGGACACATTTTAGTGTATTACATTCTTATATAGGAATACTATACTGTTGTAGTATTAGAATTTCATATCTAAAAGTTTTCGAGACGAAAGTAGCATATAGCTGCATGGCTTGAGTCCTTATACATAAAACAGGTAAGTACAAATATTAGACATAAACAGCTAGTAAATTATAGTATATTAAACTAACATAATAATGAAAAATAAAGTAGGTACTACAATAATATGATATTGTGATATTATTATAAGTATAAAAAAAAAACTATATTTTTAAATGCATATATGTACGCGCACAAAACAAACATTATTAAATTATTACAGGCGCGTTGGAAATCGGAGAAAAATCGTTACCCGTTTTTTATACACGCGGTAATATGAGAACGGGTAGGTAAAAACGCGCTATAGCACACGATATACATTATTATTATTATTATTATTTCGTCTTGTGTAATGGAATTATTTATCGTTTTTTATGCAAAACTATGTCGCTTTCAAAACGCATATCAACACGCCCGCTTTATAAACGAAACAAAGAATATACGGCGTTATAACACACGCATAATAGGTATACAATGGTGTTTTTTTATTTATATATATAAACATTTATACCGTTCAAAGCCGGGTCAGGACCCCGAGGACTATAATATTATATATTGTGTATAATACTATATATAGGCAAATTGCACAGTGAAATAACGCCGCAATCCGCCTGTATAATATAATACGTATATTATGTATATTATACGTGTGTTCGCATTTACGATGCATTATAATGTGATATATTATTATAGTATAGGTATACTATGGTTGTCCATACGTCTCACCCTCATCCCGCGGATATAATATTATTTAACTGCTTCCCTACAACAATATTATTCGTGACATCACGATCCAACGATCTTCGAGTACATCAGTTGCAACCACAGCTATACATTATGGGTGATCCCTTTTAACTCATGTATATATACGTGCATGTATTACACATATAGGGATATCACTATACGTCATCATGTGCATGATTCAATAGCCTGCACATTTTATCGGTATACTATAGTTTTAATACCTTTCTTCTTTGTTTATAGATAACTATGAAAAAAAGTTCAAAACCACAGAATTAATTCCTTAACATAAGTACTTATAGGTATACCGTGCGTAAAAAATAGTGCAGTGATTCTAGTTGTTTAATAAATCAAAATATTATTTGAGAGCGTTGAGAGATTTGAGAGCGATTAGTATAATGACTAAGTAAAACATTTTGAATAAAAATTTCGAATTAAATTAAAAATAGTTTTTTTTGAAGTTTATGATGAAAAACACTCGTTTCATTTTTATACAATATGGTAAACATAAAATGTGGTGCAGTGCTCTGCATTGTTTATACACAGGTAGGAGGTATAGGTACTTCTTCACATCTTCATACATGTTCTTGTATCAAATATATAGGACATAGGTACGTCTTTTTTCGAATTAAACATCGTCGCGTCGTCTGGTAAAACACTCGACCGACAAGTGGACGGTGAAGGGGTTATGTGTGTGTGCATAGTATACGTAAGTGTTTGTTTTAGCGTGGAAACGTTTGTATATATATATATATATGTATATATACATATATATGTATATATATATATATATATATATATATATATGTATATATACATATATATGTACAGAAATTGTAAACAGACTACTTCGTTTAAGCGAGTGGAAATACACGAAGGTCACTCTATGCGGCCTTACATAAATATTTAGGCACCTATAGGTACATATTATGCCTATTTATAAATAAAATATCTACTCTTTATAAGTTTCTGCGCTACAACAGTAACGTTGTACTAGGCCATGGATCGGAAACTAATCTGAACTGTAGATCGCAGATAACTTTAAGATGAATATCGATTTTTTATTAAGATTATATATTATCAATTAATTAAAAGTATATGGACACCAAAACGAATAAATGCGACGCATAATTGCAGTAATCACAGTAAATACCTAATATATACATATCAAAAATTATAATGGATATCGACTATCGAGTCCTATGAGTACGCCTCCATAATTTGCGATCGAAACATGGGTCTCGTTTGAGCGTTCGACTATTATTTTTAACGATATCGTATAGGTAATATGAATGATTTTATTCGATTTCGCTGCGTGTCTGTACCGTAACATTTTGTAACTTGCACATCACGGCTATAATAATATAGCTGATATCGTTTTTACCAGTAAACGATTGTTAAACCACGCAATTATTCTAAATACATTATAATTTGCATTTTTGTTTGTTTTTTAGCGATACGCCTAAGAATGAAAATCGTGTTAAATCGTCCAACGGGTTATATTTATTCAACAAATTGTCGGCGACAATATTATTACTACATTGAAAACAATAATATATGCACGATTTAATATGACTCAACTATAAGTACACACACTCACACGTTATTTTCGTCTGGTCTCGTCTCTCTCTCACGCACACGCTCTCACCATATCTATCTGCGGCCTCTCCTTGGGTGGGAGCGACTAGGACAATTTATATAACCATTACGAATAAAAACAGCGACGGTACTAGTTTGAAATTCATCGGCACATTAACGTCGTGTTTTCGAGACAGTAGTGGGTTTATCGCGCAGATGTATTATAATATGTAGCGATCAACGTGCTCGCTATATAATATTTTATGAGCGGTGAATATTGATTATTGGAATATTTTAAGACGCTTTTTACGCTTTAATCTCGTTTTACTAAATAAATACTTCGAGTTAGACAATATATATTATGTTAAACATTATAGGTATTGTGGAGCATTTGCATTTTTTTCTATTAATAGCCTATTTGGTCGTTATTCGTAATTTAGTTCATATCATAGCTCAATTTATAACATTTTATTTTACATTTTGCATTTAATTATATTTAAATTATTCTTAGAAAATCATCATTCTACGTGGGTTTTTATAATCAATTTGGCTAATTTATTTTCCTGGTATTTTAATGTCGAATTAATTATACATTGAATGTATGTTTTTTACTTGAAACGTTAAGCTACAAAATACGTTTCTACACATTTTATATAATTTTTTTTTACCAACTATAACCTGTAATAATCTAAACTGGCCAGTCCACATATTAGTTCAGTAGCTGTTAATTAATATATTAAAATTATAAAACAAAACTAGTAGGTATGCCAAAAATAATGATTTTTTTTGGTGTAGGTATATAATGTCAGTGACTTTTTTTTTGGTGTTTTATAAAGTTTCAATAATCTAATAACTTGGCAGTTATTCGTATAATCCTGAAACGGATTTTTTTTTACGAATTACGATTTAATTAAATTAAATTAGATTTAAGTTATCGACGAGCTACCGCCGCGCCGGGACACTTTCGAAACGGATAACAGAATGTGTATGTCTCTTTCATAATATAATATACAATGATACTAAATAATACCTACGGCATACGTGTACTATATTCAATAATATGGAATTTTGTACCTATACGTATCTACGGGTCAATCGTGTCTTTTCGATCACAATAATATATTATGTATATAAATAAAAATATTATTCTCAAGTGTCCAACAGCAGCAGCAACAGTGGCGATGCGCCGAGTGCTGTTAAACTATATATATATCTATATATTTATATATATAGGTACAGTAGGTATCCACACACACACTTACCTACCGGAGACGGTTATAATATATACCAATGTGTATATAAATAATATAATATAATACACTTATATGAATGAGCGATCGGCAGGTAAATCTCGGTCTGGTTAATGGAAATCGGAATGAACCAAAACCAATATTGCGTTTGGGTGGTCCGACAATCACTTGTAGCGCGCTCACGCGCGTAACACTCGCACACGCGCACCGGCTCGGAGACACGGACGGACGCGGACAGACAGACACACACACACTCGCTCGCGCATATATAGTTAGGTAGGGGTACACATTATCATACATTACATTAAACCGAAGCTAAGCTATAATATAATATTATACAGTATTTCGTTGTGTGTTTCACGTGCGTGTGTGTGTGTGTGTGTGTGTCCGAGCCGATACCGTTTGGCCGTCTCTAAGTACGCGGTCGTCGTCGGATACCGCCGCACTGGTTGTGGTATTCGGACTCGAGACCTCTATAAACCGTTTAAACACTCTAAACCACACATTAATAATAATTATACTTGCGGTCGCTCACAATGGGTCGAGCACAGGCTCTGGTGCCGCGCGCGCTCACTAAACATCTATAATAGGTGTATAATATGTAATATATATTATGCATTAAAACGTGGTGTGTGCAAACTTTGTACACGGACACATGACGTTTTTTTATTTTTTTACGTCATTTACACGGTCGAACAAAATATTATCCAAAATAATAATTATCGTTTTTCTAGATCTTCCGCCAGAATTTCGTATCGAAACGTCAACGGCATAGGTCCTCGCATACTATATATACTATAGTATACAGTGCGCATACGTCGTATAATAATATGCCTAATACGTGAACGTCCGATTATGATTGCAAAATGAAAAAAAAAAATCCTAGCGGTATCGCATCTGCAGGTCCGCAGTAGCTCGGCGATGGCTAAAATCATTAAACTTCCTCGGTAACTCCTGTGGTTTTTTTCTTCCACATTAATTAAACGTCGACCAAATCGATTCCGGTCCTCGCACCGCAGCAGATAACATGACCTATTGGAAGTCCTTTTTCGTTTATTTTTCTTGCCGCCATCATTAGCATAAGTACGGACGTCTCACGGCGTATATGGTGTATGCTGCTGTAGGTTGCTTTGACCCGACACGTATTAGATATATGCACGAATTAGATATTTTTTTACTCGTACGATTTAAAAATAAAAATTTATTAAAACGAAATCAACGTCTTTCATATTGTATACATTTATTATAGGTATCTATTTTATCATCATTATTCATCATCATCGTCATTCGTTATGTGACGGACGACGCAGACGGCCGTAAAATGGATTTTTCGTCAGTTTCATAATAGGTTTATACGTATAGGTATAGTTGGTCGCTGCGGACGTTATTATTTTATATGGCCACGGCGCGCGGCGTTTCATCGGTATTTTGATATGATGTATCATCACTATATTATAATAGGATGATATTATATTATGTGTTGGAGCTGAAGTTATGGTAACAAAATATGATAATGGATCAACAATGATTTGACACATTATTTTTTTTTTTTTTGGAATTGAACAACGCGTTGATACTTTTGCCAAATTTGAAATAACTTTCCCTGCGGAAAATCTAGAAGTGACCAGGGCCTAGCAAAATCCGAAAACAGTCTTGTAAAATTAGTCTTATGAATATAGAAGTTATTGTATTTGTAGAGCATAATATAGTTAACTTAATTTATTTGTTACAAACTAAATAATAATCAAAGTAATTAGAATGAATAAAGTTTTAATAGAAAACAATAGGAACGCGGTGATTTCCGCGCTTTAGGTTTGCATAAAATTCCCGTTTTTCCTTGATTTTTAGTTAGTTTTTCCAAATTATATTATAAAACACGGAGAATTTTTAATTTTAAACTTTTAAAAGTACAAACTAGATAAGAAACCACCCTCAAAATTGAAGATTGAAAAATAACTATAACTTTACTTATCGTGTAATACACACACACGCACACACATATAATTATAAAATGAATACATTAATATGATACCTCTACAAGGTTAATTTATCCTGTATATGTGTCTATAGGTTGTACCTTCTTCAGTAGTTATGTATAAAATACGCGTTCAAAATTGTTATAATTACGAAACGATCGCTGGCCGTCGCACGTTGATACGCATATTTCGATTGTAATCGCATACCTAATATATTGTATAATATAACATGGCAAAACATTAATCACTATTGTATTATTCGATTACCGAACAGTGATTATATACCGTCGGCTATATTTGTTCAGGTATTAGGTATTGTAATATTATGCAAATAATGTATACGAGTATGATGATTTGGACGTTCGACAAATGTCGTCGTTCCCGTTTGCCTACTATCTAGTTAAACGAACTCGTTTGTAACCTTACGGTGCATGCCTCGGTGACTCGATACTCGTAAGGCTATTATACGCGAACACGTTTATTATATAGGTACAACTTTATGAGTAGGTATACCTATTATAATTTATTAATATATTATCATTTGTATAATAGTAAAATATATAATTTTAGTATATTACACTCGTTCGTTTCGTTTACTCGTCTAACATAGATATTCACAACTCAAAAACTGCAGCGACCGATAATTTCGTTATTACGATCAGTATTATATACGTATTGTACCTATTACTATTATTGGTACTCGTTGGCAAAGATTAACGAAAAATATTACTTTATAGTTAGTTAAATCAGTGAAATTATAAGTTAATGTACGAAGATGACGAAAGTAATAATATGGGCTTAATAATATACAACTTCCCTACATAAAATATATCATATGTAGGTACTTAATACTTATATATATATATTTATTTATTTATCATACGTAGGTAATAATTATACTTAACAAATAATATACATTTATTTTGTGTTTGTAATGTTTATGAACGTTCAATGATACTTGATCATTGTTTAAACAACGTTACGGTTAATCTCGAGTAAACATAAACAAATACGCAAGTTGCCTTGTCTTTAACCTACGTGCCATACTTATTATGTACCTTTATTATATCGTACTATATATTCACGCATACCAGTTGGCCAAATAATATAGTAATAATTATATTCATTTTTACATTGTAATTTAATAGTGGAAAATAAAACGAAACATTGTGTAGGTACCTATTTATAGTGTGTCTTAAAAATGTCAAATATACGTCAAGAACTGTTCAGGGTATCACTGCACGGTTCTACGTGTTACAATTAGATTCCGATGGGCAATAATATAGTTCTGTGCAGACATAAATCACTGGTATACATGTGTTTAACAGGAGTTATTTGATAATAATACTGAACACCACACAATACATTTTAAGGTAAACTATACATCACACACACACACACACACACACACACACACACACAGTGGCGGATTAACCTTCTCGGCGCCCATAGGCACGCTCAGTGTTTACCACCCCCCTTTTTTAATACTATCCAAAAATCGTAATTTGAATACACTGACACGAATAGTGGTATAGCCGTCCCGTGAGTGAGAAATTGTTTAAAGGTACTATATGGTTGGATAATTAGTAATTTACACTTTAGTTCAAATATTGTATTACATAATATAAATCTTACAAGTTGCAATCGATAAATTAGGTGTATAAAGAGTAAGAATGGTTTAATCTAGTTCTTTCCGGGCTTTTAATTGGGAAAAATCATTTATCAAATGGTCAAAGTCTAATTCATTTGTGATGCGGTTCTCAATGCACAGTATGGACTACTGGCTGTAGCCCATTTGCGCCCAAGAGCAGCCCGTTTGCGCCCCGAGGGTTATGGACATTTGCGCCCAAAATAAAAAACTCAACACCCCGATTTATAGCCCAAATGCGCCCATTTTGCATGCAACGTTGCCGTTGTTTTTTTAAAATTTAAAAATCCTACGTAAAATCAAAATTAATAAAAAAGTAATAATTTTAAAAATAATGTTAAATACTACATAGTATGCATGTTATATGTATAGGTACCTATATAAATATTATTTATATTGCATTAAATTATAAATTTCAAATAGAAATATTTTTACGTAAAATCAAAATAATTAATAAATACAATTACAATAATATACATATATATATATCTAAATTTTAAATATTATTAAAAATGCATAAAATAAATGTATATAGAACCAAAATAAATAATTCATATTAGTTGTCAGTTATTGTTTAAGATTGTTTAAAAATAATACGTCAAAAATAATTAAAATTAATAATATATATTAGTCAATAATAAGAATGTTAATAATGCAAAAAATAATTAAATTACAATAATATTAAAATAATATTATTTAAGTAATAATTAATATTGGTTTCGATTAGCTTGGGAAACGATCAAATATTATTTTAGATTTTATAGTTACACACCATTACGCTAAAATACTCAATAAATGACAACATTACACGATTTTCACCTAATCTGAATCGGGCGCATGTGGGCTATGATTTAGGGCGCAAATGGGCTACGATAAATGGGTTCGGGCGCAAATGGGTTGCGCCGGGACTACTATGGACCCTAGGCCCGGTTTTTTTTTTCAATTAAAAATTATAGATGTGTACAACTCAGCCCGGTTTTTTTTTCAGGTAAAAATGATAAACGTGTAAACTAGGCCCGAATAAAAATATTATGCCAAGATCTTCTTGTATCTAATTAATAATTTTCTTATAATATTTTTGAGTACCATTTAGCACTACCTAGACGACACCACAAGAAGGCGATTTTCATTAACCTCCAAAACTTATATTGTTTTATTTTCATTTTCTTACTAAGAAATTTGTTATGTAAATGTAAAATTATAATGTCATAATGTAAGAAAAATCAATTATTTTAAGTAATATTACTATATTACTCACATATTGCATGAAATGTATTATTTTCATGACGTGAAATTATTGTCATTTTATTATTCTAATCATTTCAAAACTGGATAATATATTTTATGTATGATTTATCCCGAACCCCTCCCCCATTTGTATGCCACTTCTTACGTATAAATATACAGTAAAATATAATATACATAATTATTTTTATAATTCATATTTTATTTTAATAAGTACTTAAAAGTTGAAGGTATTTAATAGGTACAATACAATACAATATAAGTTGATTACAAAAGTATTATAATATTATATAGTTACGAATAATTTAATAGACCTCGACGAAGTAATGTTGTACTTGTTACTACGTTCACAGCAAAATAAATTGAAAAATAATAATATGATGGGTACTTTTAGTTGTGTAACACACAATGAATTAATAGTCATAATAATATACCCAAATAATGTCATAAAGATTTCGATTGTCGCCGTGTCAAGTATAGATGTATATTGTATATTGTATAATACGGTTTGGAAATAATCATATATTTTCGTCAAATGTCGAACATTCAAACATTTCCGCCGATAAATTTATTTATATTTACTCGTGGAATCGCCAACGTCGATCAGTTTATATTAAATCGATATTAATTTTGCATTATTCTTATTTAGCGGCTGCGTATTTCTCATGCGTATTGTGTAATAACGCAAGTTATAACAAGAAACACGTAGCCAATTTCTTCAGATACAAACAATTATGAGTACCCCATTTGAATTCCTTTATTTTTTTTTTTTGTTCATAAAAATAAAATAACATGAAACAATTTGCCGCCCTAGGCTCGAGCCTCACGAGCCTAATGGGTAATCCGCCACTGCACACACACAAACACAAATAGCAGTTCTTCATCAATATCACTGCCCGCAAGCATACTACTCAAGGACTTAACTACACAACATACGATTCAACTGACCTATATTATAGGAAATATTACATGCTTACTAAGTTTGTGAAACTGTACAGTTAAAATGCGCGTACTTCACCTAAGTCAATTCGAAAACGGTTTACTTGATACAACACGATTATCTGCTGTATTAAATTACGGTCGATTTATCTAGACAACCATGGCCCGTAGGAGATGCTATTTAAATTATTCGCAATTAGCGTTCTGTGCGTGCACTACCCTAGCTACGGCGAAACTTATGTAAGAAGACAACCGCCTACCGGTAGGGGGAGAAAGTAATTTATATCTAGCAATAAGGTCAACAGACTTCCTGAGATAATTTATATTTGAGAAATGAAGTTAATCTCCTATACAGTAACAGTATCCCGTGTGTTTTTCTCGTGAAATAAACGAAAATATTCAGATTCAAAAATAGTAAATTATAGTTTTTTTAATTTTTAATTCAAAAATTATTGGAATATTATCTAAATTTTCAGAATGAAATTAAAACCAGTGGTGGCTCGTGCATATGTGCGATGGTGCGATCGCACTCCGTACAGAAATTAACAACTAAGTACAAATATATTTACAAAATAAATAGGTACATATTTTAGTACATATAGTATATTATACATTAACAAATTAACAATTAAATATATTTTTAATTATTATTCAAAATTTTATTTTCATATAGTTTATTAGAATATCGTTACGATGTTATTTTACGGGTATATATGATATATGAATAGCTATTAGCTATATAGATTATAGGCCTATGCAACGCTGCAGCTTGTGCGACATTGTGCATCGCACATAAAAATACCGGTTTCCTGTAAAAACTATAGGTATAATATTAATATAATATAATATATAATATACGAGTAATAATAATATCATCACGACGGCGCGGCGGCTATAGAAGCTTAATAATATGATGTACGGTGAATTTTGTCGCTCGCTCAAATCGGACGGCAACGACGCGCGACGTGTTTAATTTTGTATTATTATTTTATTATTTTAATTTTTTGGGTGATATATTAAGTATAGTTCTTAAATTTTTACATCGCACTCCTGTGCTTAACTATTACGAGCCGCCACTGATTAAAACAGATACATAAATAATATGTATACAATAATTTATGATGTACCTACCGTATATGTGTATAAATATATAATTGACATAACACTGGTGAAATATAAATTAAAATTCATCTATATATAAAAGCAACATTTACTACAACACGTATATATATATACATGGACATGAAAAAAAATGTGCTATTTACACCAGTAGTAGAAGATTTAATTAATTTAGTATTATAACATCATTATTTTACAAAACAATACTTATGATTGTATCTTATAAGTTATAAGAGAAGGTATATTCAGGATTTTTAAACGTTCAATTGTGATGGATTTACTAATTAAATGTCATTAAATTTCATTCAATGTGCAATTTGCCCTTGAATCTATCGTGGTTTATTATGATTTTATTAACTACGAATATAAACGTAGGTACGTTTATAATTTTTTTCATGTTTTCTTATTCAGGTTTTCAGACCTTATATAATGATATTGCCTTGTTTTGATTTTATTATATACACGTATCTATTTGTTATGTGAGCAAATATTTAATGTATAATCCGTTGACAATAATTAATTAATATACGAAATGACTCATTGTAAAATTCTAATTTCAATTAAACGACTATTTTTAATACAAAATATAGTATTGGTAAACACCAACATGATATTAACAACGAAAATTGCGACGCGTACAACGCGGTTTTATATGTGAAACGATTGCGTGGGTGTGTTGATATTGTGGTATAGGGGTGAGAGAGAGGGAGTATTTATCTCGAATAAACGCTTACCTGAAGAAGGGCGATCCGAGTATCTAGTGCAGTACACCCAGGCCGGCCATTGCTGAGAGCCCTCTTTATCGGCGACTGCATTGATGGCTGCGTCTATGGAACCGGTGCTGGTAGTAACGTTTGCGGTGGCGTTGGCGGTGGTGTGGACAGCGGCTCCGGCGACAGCAGTGGTGCTGGCGGGGTTGGCGCAGGTCTGCGAGTCGGAACACGACAGATCGATGGGCGAACTCAGCGGTTCGGCGGTGGATGACGACGAGGACCGTCTGCTGCTATTGGATTTTTCGTGATCCGACGACACCAGGCCGGCCGACTCGTTGATAGCAGTCGCGGCCGCACGAACCACTGTGTTAGCGCTGGCGGCTACCGCGGCGTTGTGACTGAGTTGGTTGAGATGGTGGAGTTGATAGTTGAGGTGATTCAGACGGTCGATGTGGTTGAGGTGTTGTTGTTGTTGTTGGAGATTTTGATGGTGGTAGTGTCTATGATGGTGGTCGTACGGGTTGAACGCCGTCGGAGGACTGCCGCCGGACGTGGCTAAGCTTCCGGTGCCGCCACCGAATTCCGGCCGCAATATGTTGTCTATGCTGAACTTCAACGGACGCTCGGCTGAACCGTTCAAACGACCGCCGGAAGTGGGCTGCACTCGGTCGTCGTTGTATTCGGTAGCCGAACTGTCGTCGCGGCCAGGCTTGCCGATCGATTGATCGCCCCCGCTGTTCCGGCGGTGCAATTCCATCGCCTGCATGGCCGCTGCTTCTGCGCATACGCTCTGCTGCAGACAGTTGGTCATCATCATCATGTGCAACACGCGTATTATGCTGTTCGTCTGGTTTTCTGTCCACCTGTTCCCACTAGTCTGTCTGTATGTCCGCGCACCAACGTGAAACAGCGGTACTATAAACGTATGTGTTTTATCGTCCGACCGCCATCAACGACAGCGAAAACAACTACAACGGCGATTCGGGTGCATCACTCGTCCGTTGCGTTGGACCGATGGTTTGCTATAACAAAAAAATTAAACTGTTTAATATATATTGTACTTATATAAATCTCATTATATTAATTTAATAATTTGTTATGACTCTTCTCCAATTTTCACATTATCAAATCGACATAGTGACATCGGCTGTATATCTGTGATGCACTGCGAACGGAATCTTTTAGGGTGGGTGCAGGGGAGAATTAACGCCACGCCTACACATGAATTAGACCTTCCGGTTAGCTCACGGTTAACCGATTTATAGTTTTTGGTCGAGCATCAGTATTCTAGCGTTTTCGTTGTATACCCACAAAAAGAAGAACTTAATTCAAAAGCCAATGTTAGTAGAATATACACAGTATTAAAACTGTACGACATTAATGCACAAAAATAAAATTTGCTCACGATGACCATGCGCTACTGTGAAGATATATATCATTACAATATAGTCTATGATTCATAAATGATATATGCGTGCGAGGACGATGAATTTTACATAACATCGTCAGCAGTTGCTGTAATAATATATAATTGCATATTATGTATACGATTCGGATTATCTTGTTTTTAATGTTATGTGAATAATGCTGATTTGATAATATATATTTACGTGCATATAAAATATAATATTAAATTGATGGATTTTAGAAAAACGCTAATGGCGAAATTAAATCTAGCGTGGTACATTTATATTATAAATATATATCATTGCAGATGTGCGCTTATATTTTGATAACGTTTGACTCGTTTGAATGACAAAAAGTAAAAATCGTATCAAACAGCCCCTTTTCAATTTGTAATTACCATTTTAAAATGGTAAAAATGCCATTTTTGACATCAACTTAATCATATTATAGTATCTCACGAGATGCATATTGTATATTTTATCGTTCAGTTGATAAAGACCAATTGTATTAACAATGTATAAAAATCATTATTGTAGATGATCGTGATAACATTACTCTTAAAAAACTTATCGAGTTTTCTTTTACGTTTACATATCATCGTTAGAACAGTGAGAGTTGGGTGGGTCGCTGGCAGGCAGATGCAAGTTACAATTATATTTAAAAACTATAAAGACGGATACACACGTTTTTAAATTTTTTTCTATTTATGTAATGTTTATGATTCGGATTTCTGATAGGTTATTAAAGAACTGTAAAAAACGTATCTTATTTTTAGCATATTATAAAGTTTAATAATTCAATAATATTGAATTGTAATTATGATTTAAATGCTTCAACACTTACAAAAAAAAAAATCACGGACTCAAATTTATTAGAAAAAGGAACAGTTCTCATTTGAAACTAGAAGTTTGTACCACTACGGACTACTTCCTAAAAATTCAAATGAATTAAAAATTTTAAATTATGGTTTTAAAATATAAGTAGGCAACTACTTAAAATTTCTTAAAATAATAGTTTCAATAAATGTATATTATTATTAATGAATACAATCTGAAGATCAATCGTAAAATTAATGTAAGAATCATTATATTATATACGTACTTATTTCCCTATCTATAATTATTACTATATAAGATGATATAAAGAATATATTATAGATAGTGTAGTAAAGTCGCTATGGGTATAAACTAGAAATATGAGAAGGATATATTTATATCTTCACCATTCGTTTTATCTTTAGAAATTCTAAATAATCTTTAGTTCCACAAAACTAATAACAACAGTTTATATTATATTATGATGTACCATATGTATATATTATTTATATATGCGAGTACCTAATTAGTTGATTGAATTCCATTTCGGCATTTAAGCGCCGCACCTTTAACGATGATGTCCATTAATTGTGTAGGTATATACTCACTTATAATAATACCCATTACATATTAATACTATAAATTATAAAGTTTCAATAAACTTAAATAATGCGTATACACTATACATATATGTATATATAAATATATTATTAGTGGTGTTACGTTATTATAGTATATTTGGCACGCAATTTTTTTCGAATTTTGTAAGACCAATGTCACTAAAGTCATGATTAGTCTGGCTTCACGATTAGGTATATCATGCGCATTATAATATGCTGATTTTTATCAATTTTTTTTTTAACAGACCTTACTGTTTGTATTTGCATATTTATTGTAATTAATACATATAAAAGTCAAAGTACGCAATGTCATCGCACTTTTGAAGTTGGCACCTTGTAAGAGAAACGATTTTATATTATTCAAAAAAAAAAAAATAATGCAAATTTGTTACTAATATTTATTATCAATTATTAAATGTATAAGATACATATACGAGTAAATACTAGAAATAATAGACGTACACGATAAAAACGTATGACTAATTTAATATTGTGACTTTGTGATGGTAAAATTATTTAACAAAATTGAGTTTAAATAATATGTTTAGTATAATTAAACACTGAATACTTTAAGTAGATATTATACCTAATATGAAATGATAGGTTTTGTAGCTTATATCTTCCGGCCATTATTTAGTTTATTGTACATAGTATTTAGTTTTTAAAACTGTTAGTTATGGTAAAACCTATCTATGTGACTATAAAAAAATATTGAGACAAATTTGTAGGATGTGAAAAAAATTGAATCTATAATATAAACGTATTTTTTGATTATGGTCGATGTAGATTTTAAAAGTAATAAACGCAAACGGATCAACGATTTGTCATGCTTACTATTACTTATAAAACGTATTGTATGCATATAACATGATTTCGCTAGGATCTATAATAGTGCACCGGGCCCCCGAAACCGTGTGGGGTTCCTTTAAAAAAAAAAAAAAAATATTTTTGATATCAATTCTGTCACAGGATAGATTAGACGCAAACCTCGCCGACAATAGAATTTAACATTGTACTGGGACCTACTTAAAAGGGTAGCCTAAAGGTATGGTCTTATATATAATAATAGGCCGTTGTTGGGTGGGATTTAAAATTATGATTTATGGAAAATAATATTTGAGGGTGACGGATGACGACAATGTTACTTTTTCGAAGGTGTGTTTAAACACCGTGAAAGACCATATAATATTTATATAATATTATAGGTATATAGAGCATAGTTCTATATAATAAATAATAATAAATTATCATAAAATTATTGGTGAATTGGTAAACATTATTATATTATCGTATAAGCTCCATTAAGCATGATAATGAAATATAATATATATCTATATATTACTGATAAATGTGTGCAATATTTTTTTTAAATATATGAAGGTATAAAATATAATAATTTATTTCAAATAAATACACTATTTAAAAATTAAGAATAGCATTCTGTAGAAAGCTCTATGTATTGTCTTCGTCTTACAATAATGATACAATACAGCAAATATAGCAAATTTGTGTTCATCTAATCCAATTGTGTGTTATCAGTGTAGTATATAATATAAGATCTAATTTGATATGTATTCTACATTTTTGTAAAACTATTTTTAAGGACTATTCTTATTCTTATTATAAACATTTTAATAACTGAGAAACTACTCGTTCAAATTTTGAATTAGATGTATCAATTTTTTTTAAATCCACTAAATAGTTAATAGTTTACAGTACCTTAAAAAGTATAAGGATCATATTTAAATGATAAGTTGCTTATATCACCGTGGAACACTCTTTAAGGAGTACAAAAATTTTAATAATTTTAAATTAAGATCTTAATGTACCTATATTGTCTTGAAATTTAAAAAAAATATATTTTGAATAAATCAATTACATGAAAAAATCAGGGTAAGCATTATGCTTGATGAATCACCCTGTATATGATTTATGTATATATATAATTTAGTCACAGACATATTCCAAACGTACACACACACACACACACCTATATATAAGCATGAAAACTAAAACGGTATGCGCGCAAGTCGCAATTAATAGCTAATTAGTGCATGCAGCGGCGGCATATCTGTGTGTATAATAATATAATGTCTCTCGTTCGAATATATATATATATAATGTGTATATAACGCCGCGTTGACGGCGAGCAATTAAAATAATCTCCGCTGCAGTCCACAACAGCACTCATCGTTTATACCGTGTAAAAGACATAAATAATACAGAAGTTATACGGTAAGTGTGTATAAGTGCAGCCGCCACTGAAAAGAAATCTGCCGGAATGCCGACTTTTCGGCAAATTTTCAGCGATAATAATTCGTATACAGCACCCTCGTTGCGTTCCGTCATTGCAACGTTGTTTATAATAAAGGTAAGTACGTGTATAATATATTACAACACTGCACTGACGCCAAATCCTGCGCGAGTCCCGTGATTATAGTAATATATTGCCCGACAATGTGTACACCAACTTACATAACGTGCATTGTGGCAAAATTAGCCCCAGAATCCCACAGGGAAGCGGATAGGACACAGATAAGATGAGTGATATTTTAAATGCGTGAGGAAATCTTGTAAACTCGCGTGTATTCATGAACAATATAGTATAGGTATGTATATTACGATTTCATATTAATATATGTTTTAAATTTCTTATGGACGCCATATTATTGTTTATATTAATATTATGTGCGTATCATAATATTGTATGTAGGTTTATTGTTATAGGTATATGTATATGTGTCACTACTGTTTAAACATACGTATTACGTGTATATGATGGTGTGTAAAATTTAACATTTTTATATTTTTTACATATTATAGTGTATAATTTTATGAAGCATTGGAGCACATCAGCAAAGATTTTTCTATTGAATATTTGAATATTTTATAAATTTAACCATATACTATATATATGTTGAACATTTTAATATATGGTATTTAGTAATATATTTGCTAAATTGTATATAAATTATAAATAGTTATTAATTACGGACAATTTCGCGCGCATATATGGTTTAAATTTGTTATGATCTATATTTATTTTCCATCATCCCACGACTATAACGTTTAAAATTATTAATTGTTTAATTGTATACTAATTCATTCGGTATAAATTCTAATATTTCGTCAGTGACAGAAAACGGCCCACGGGCCACGGTCGTGTATATTATATTCTCATCTAAGACGCTGTACAGTGATTTAATACTTTAATTATAATAAAATATTTACCTATTTATAAAAGCATAAATTTAAATCTTTGGAAAAATCAAAAATACAAAAATTTTGGACTATGGGATCATTAAATTTGTTTTGTGAAGATAATAAATATTAATATATATACTTCTATATAATTCTGGTTTATAACAAGTATGTATTATATTAATAATTATCAACAAATGTGTATACAATTTTAGATAATATAACTAATTTTATTATAATGAATTACCTACATGATTACTTTTTATTGCGCGTGTAAATTATACAAATAATATCATATATTGTACCTACATAGTTTTTATTCATAGGTACATTTTTAATTTATATAGAAGTACATATTTAATATGATGTAAAGAAAGAAACATATATTCATGTCCATAAATGCTGTAGTCATAAAAAAAGCAGAGGGGTATACCTACTATATAACTATATAAGTTGAAACCAATCATTATTAGGTGTTTTGGTGTATATAATATATTTATATAATTTTATAGTATTTCACTACAATAGATTTATGATCAGAAGGTATGTAAGTATGTACGGCGTATACCTTCCATTACAGCACTGCTCGCGCCTAATTTATAATTCATATTAAGTGATACGTATTATAAATTAATTTAATAGATATCTAATAATAAATTTAAAAATTCCAAAGTACACAATATTATAATGAATGTAATTGTCTAAAGTTAAAAAAATATAGATAATATACCTAAAAATAATAATATTAATATAAATTATAAATGCTACTTAAGGCAGTAATAATATATAATATAATATATTTATTAAGTTTTGTTCATGTAATCTAATATATACAAAATCGTTTTTACGATTTTCGAAAATCACGGGAAATTCGATATTCTTACATATACCTACCTATAATATATTTTCAAAAGCGTAATATCTATATAAACCGTGCATGCGTTATTTGATTGCAAATTTACAGAAATGTGCAGAGCGAAATTATTATATGTATAATTTTCGACGGACTTGTCTGTATCAAAAACACGCATCATTATGAATTCAATTGCTTCCACAACATACCCAGAAATTAAAAAAAATTAATTACCTTCCCGTGACATTCTCTAATCTTTGCGTTGGTATATTTAAGATACCTATTGGATAATAGTATTATAATTTTTTTTTTAAATGTAAGAAGGTAACTAAAAAAAGAATTATCATTTGAGAAAACCTTAATTTTAATTATCTTGTTTTAAATATTAGTAAAATAACATTATCACGCTTACCGAACAGAAATTATTAGAAAATATACGTCATCTTTTGTTTCATTACGGATTGGTTCTACAAATCTATTAATTTATGGATGTACCTAGGTGTTTAGAATAATGTACACTGTTCACATATGTTTGTATTTTTAAAAATAATATTATGTTTATATTGTGTATAATTGAAAATAGCAAGTATATATTGTATATACGATAGTACCATAACATAGCACAATTTTAAAAAATTACCTATAATATTTTTTCTCGTTTTCCGGACATTTTTCCGTCGTACAATAATAAAGAATTCATAAACATAAAACTTAACCGCTAAAATGAATGTGTCAGTCACACTGTCACGTTAAACAAATTCAGGCTTATGTAAGTTCAGAGTTGGAGTAATATTAAATGTAGTTTAATATATATATGGGACTATATAGGACGACTGACGGAACATGTATACCCACTTAATATTAAATGCGTTATAATAATATGTTATTCTTATTGTGGTATGTGTGTGTTTTATGATTTTTATTTTTCAGCCGTGTCGTTTTGCGATAAAAGTATGTACATACATTTGTTTAATCTATAAGCAGCGCGTGACTTTACGGCGAAATTATTAATATCGCCCAGCAGTCGTTACACGATGTACGTATATACTACTACTAATAATAATAATAATATAGTACGTAGCACATAATGCGAGCCAAAAAAAACGAATCAAGTTTGTTATTATTTTTTATTTTTTTTTATTTTATAAAATATTACTATAATTTACGGTTTGTTTTCATTTTGATCATCGCGAAATCTGAGGTCGGTGGCAGCGTCGGATAGTGTAAATATAATATACCTAACAGTATAGTATTATTATTGATTATTGCTCCATGTGCGCACGTATATGTAGGTGCGGAGATGTATAATACTTTATTAACATTAATAACAACTATGATCCTCTGCAGCAAAAATAAATTCTCGACGATTCCTAGAGTACTTTCGATTCACTGAGTCGAGTGTTCAATATAGCTGAGTATAATAATACGCAGGTATAGTTACGCCGAACATCTATAACGATTATTTCGATTACTATTGAAGGACAATAACGAAATCTGGAAAATAATAATTAAGTCATTTTCAAAATATTTCGCAAGTTTGGATGTCTACTATAGTCTATAATACGTGTATGATAGATATTATTTAAAATAATGAATACTAGTAAACAAATGCTTTTCTTTCACAAAAATTTGAAATATGTACCATTTTATCATAAAACTATTTACATTTAAAAGATTAAAACACATTTTACTAGCAAAACCGTAGTGAACTTGTGAGTAGTAATTATATCGTATTACTGCGTGTAACGTTAATGACTGTGTAGGTACCTATATCTGAACTTAGATAATATATATACATAATATTATTAACACATATACTATACATACCTATCTAGTTTTTTAACGTATACACATAAAAACATAATATTTAATATATGCATTTATGTAAGGGAACTTGTAAACATATTATTATTTTTGTTATGTACACTCGAAGACTGAAAATAAGAAAATATTTTATTTTTCAGTTGACACGTGTTGTTTCGACGACAACTTGACTGTTTTCATTTGTGCCGTATAATTAAACACGAGTGATTATTCATAAATATATATATATAATATTGTAATGCATTAATAATATGATGTGCGATCTTCTCTCATCATGATCGCCCACGTATCGGATTAGCGGACACACATCATCCATTACGTTATTCATATATTTCAATTGTGGTGTTGTCGCTGCTGCAGCAGTTGTCAATAAATGTCACCCGAAACGTTATGAATAGCATACGTTCCATATAATGATCTATACTATACATAGATATAATAGTAATATACATATCATACTCGAATTATATTTAGAATATTATAAAGCCACATTATAGATTTCATTTATACAAATTATTATTGGTAGGTATATAATACGAGAACAGGAAAATTAATTTTGTGACTTCAGTTGCACAGTGATTTTGAATGAAATTCATATTCCTATATGTAAAGAATAGGTATATTGTATATTATATATTTATTACATGTTATATTCGTAAACTGCAGTATACATATATAAATTATGTAAGTAGTAAAATAACAGAGTGTGTTAATTTTATTTTTTTAATCGCATCAAATTTAAAGTAATTTTTTTATATGGCCACGGGTTTCAATTGATTTTGTCTTTTATATACTTCCCATTATTTATTATATTACTACTTATATTAAGATGTATATATTCTCGGGAATATATATACGCAAGTTCAATTAAATTTGTATACAAGCCATTTTAAATGTACGTAAATTTATACATGTACGAGTATACATGTTTTTAAAAGCGCGTGTCTATATTATGTACAGACGCGACAATCATAAATGTTTAATTAATATGTCATTTGAAATTATTTGTCCACACACACATACACACACACACACATATGGTGCACAATAATATTGATAATATATAGTAAATAAGTCAATATGTTTACTTTTCTTTGTTGTAAATAAACGATGACGTATGACGTTATCTTTGATACATATATAGGTACCTAGGTTAAATTCAAACAATAAAAACTTTTTTTTTGGTTTTTATATATTTGTATAAATATATGCATCGTCAAGGGCTGAAGAGGAGCTGCAGGGGTTGCTTTCTATATTTATTTGTTTACTTATGTGCTATGTGTGCTATGTGCCGTGTGTGTGTGTGTAGGTAAGAGGCATTTTCGGTACCTATTATACGTATAATATTGGTTAAGTTATTAAATAACTATCTTACCACTCGATGAATAATATAAAGAAAATAACAGGCATCCATATACCTATATGGTGATATATTATAATAATTATGGTATATCTATAATAGTTTTCAATCAAAATGACAATGTTTAATTGCCATTATTTGCGGAAAAATAACAAAGAAATTCTGAAATTGTATTGGATATAATAATTGTATTAACAAAGTATCTAGTATACTGTCTAAATATCAATTCAAGAAGATAAAAATAATACATTTACGTGAAGGACGAGTATGGCTTTGCAATTTTATGGGTAACAAATCAAGTATGACAAAAAAAAAAAATACATTTTAGCATAAAAACCAGAGAATTCTCTCAATAAGACTGTCTATATAAAATAGTAGGTAAATATACGTATATTAATATAATGTATATTATTCTCTATATATGAACTATGTGCGTGTGTGGACGTGTGGTGTATATATATAAACGTTCAATAGATTGTTTCTTTAAGGTTTAGACATTTAATTGGCTTGTTATTTACCAATATTCTGTCATGCCACGGTGAAGTGCTTAATATAGAATACAATTATGTTGCGGTCACATCTTGCCGATACCATGGTTAATTAAACACGGATAACCACATTTTGTGCTATTATACTGCAGAGTTTCGCGCATGTTTATACAAAAATGATCACATACATTTAATGAGTATATTATTTGTTTTCGAACCAAAATTTAATAAACAAACTTCTTTTAAGTAACTGAAGCAATAAATAGATGCACTCAAATTATGAATGCTATATAGACATCAATATTATGTTAAATAATACCTATAATACGATGCAAAATGTACCTTTATGTGCATGTGCGACGTAACATTATGATATAATGATATAATATTATTCATTCATTTTTAACTAAACAGAAAAAAATCCATATTAAGTCAATCGTTAATTTGTGTAGATACCTATATCTACGAGTATACGTTTAAGACGTTGAAGTATAAAAATACGCTCACATGTAATAATTAAAAGTATATATATATATAAAGGTACTTATAACTTAAATAAATTAATAAAAATCGTGTAATGATGATTTTTGATAAAATTTCCTGTTTAGTACTCATACATTTAATCAAAATAAGATAAAATAATTTATCATAATTTTTTTTTAAATTCCATTGACTCGACACACGTACACGTACATCTGTTCAACTTAATTATATGTATAGGTACGAATATATTTGTGTATAGAGCATTTGAACGAAATACTATTTTGCAGTTAAGTGTTGTGCACACTGCACAGTGCACATGACATAGTTATTATTACATAAATATCGTTATCATTATTTTGTGTTGATTAATATGTTTATAATTTTAGTTTGTATTTTTCTCACTGGTACAAAATGTTAATTATGTTTAAAAAGATAAGACTTGAAAATATACCTATCTGCGTGCGAACTCCACATATAATAATAACCCTTCGTTATAAATTATTCACCGTAATTTGAGCTTAGGTACTTTACGTTTAATTGTCCATATTTTAATTATATACTGTTCTAATTATGCCAAATATTATGCCTATCTTTACAAAACACGAATACATATTAATTAATATAGTAAGAAATATATTAGTATACCTATATATACTATTGTATACACTATATACACCCATATACTTATTAAATATATTATACATAATATTATAGCTATAACTATAAATACATATATTATTATATAAGTATATATAACCAGTATGGCTGTATAAAATACGGAAAACCTATATAAATGAATAAGCAACTTCTCTGATATAGAAATATGTACCATTGTTCTAGCAATACAGTAAAAAATAGGCGGAGCGTAGACGACATACTGAATATTGTTTTTTGTAGGTTTAATCGTTTAAGAGATCGTTTTTTAATTGTAATTTTCAAAATATACAGACGCCTAAAAAACCAAATATAAAATGGATCCAGATTGCGCTTGTGGTAATTTAAAAATTAAAAGTAATTTTATAAATAATTTAGGTGTAATTTGTTGGTATAGGCTTAAATCTAGATATGCATAAAGTAACTAAATCAAGACATTGCAGTAGTAGTCGTATTAATAATGTTACATTTAATTAATATATTTTGTAAACGATTTTTACAATAAAAATAATTCAATAGATTATTCTAAAAACTGCAAAAAATTCGAAATTTAAAATGTATATATAAAATTAAATATGCATGCAATCTTATGCAATTCCTATATATATATGATATACTCGTAGGTATATGTAAATAGGTAATATGTATTCTATATCGATAAAACTATATGAATATAAAATATAAATATATGTAGAAGTCTATATAGCATTACAAAGTAATATAGGCATATAATTATATTTAAAACTATAAAATAGTATCAACCTTTTTTTCTTAAATTACTGCAGTAGTTTCACAATGTTACATTATTTTTGATTGCATTTTTATAATTTACTAATATTTAAATAAACGTGGACATGTGTGTTTATACTTTTTATCATATATATTTTATAATGATGAATAAAGCAATTTACTTAAGTAAATTAAAAATATAACAGATGTTTGACGTTAACATATCATTTAGAACAGCTAATATTAACTGTTGAAGAAAATAAATTATACATATATTAAACAATACCTATAAATTTGTATACTTGACAATATAATAAACTATAGGTATATAAGCACCTACAATGACGTATACGGTAATTTTGTTTAAATTATTTAAAATATCAATTAATTTCACCTTCTGTAGGGAAAAATATTTAGATACAGCTAGATTAACTTATAGTTATAAAACTTGTGTTTATTTTAAATTAAACAATTATAAACTATATAAATTATAAATACTTCAAATTAGATATATTGGCTTTTATATAGTACCTATAATGCATTTGTAATAATCTTTTATAAAAGTATAATATATATAGGCAAATGGAAAATTTTTAAGTGGATGTATTTAAAAAAAATACCTACTCAATACTTATTTTTATTCAGGGTGGATTTAGATGTAGATATACATTTTTGTAATTTATAGTAAATTAAAGTGTAGAATTCTTAATCACAAACCAAATGTGATATACCTACCTATATTTTACCGTTTGGGTTTCATCGAGTTTTTCACAATATCGTATTTGATTAATAAATATTTATTTTATTTATTTATTTATTTATTAATTTATTTATTTATTAATGTTGTATATATATTAGGTATTTCAAACAACAATTCAGTATATTCTTTACCTACTAATATTTTATCTCAGATTGACACAAAATTGAAAAGTGTAGACATGTTCAATAATAACAATGTGGCAAAATGTTATATGTACCTATGTATATATCCTTATAAGTAATATTAAACAACCTTGTGTATTGAATTAATTAAATTAATTTTATGTTGTCAATCATTGATCGGTTTTACTTATATATATTATAAGAAATGTACATATATGATATATACCTACTTCATGTGCTGCTTATAAAGTGACTCGTGATTTCTATTTTTCCACACTTTTACATCATTTTTTTTCATTAGGTACTCATACATATAACTAAGTGAATGGTCACTTAAGTCTAATAATAATAATTCATATAATATTATAGTAGGTATATTAAGTATACATTATTAATGTTAATCAATCACTGATTGGTTGTTATTTAATATATATAGTACTAACAACGAATGTCTATATATGCTTCTGCAAACGCGTATTTATTATACACATGTAATCCTTGGGCTTATAATCACACAAATACTTCCAAAGATTTTTAGTTGCAGCTAATTTTAATACATAGATATTTAAAAATATTTGATATATAGGTATAAGTGATTTGTATATATATTTACATTTTATTTAAATAATTTTATAATTTTATATACACAAAAAATGACATCACTCTATAATTTGATCCGTTAAATCGTTTTTTTTTTTTACTAGAATATTTTTTTTATATAGATTTAAGAGCTACTGCCTAGCTATAACGCATTATTAAATTATTTCAAATTAAATAAATATACGCGTATTATATTACCTTATTATACTAAAATCTGAAAAATAACTAACAGAATACTTAACTATATCTTACGTGTTGGTTACATTGATTAGGTGATTTTCATTTTATAAATAGGTTCAAGTTAAATGTAAATAAAAGTCCTTATAGCTGATAGATTATACACTTAATTTGTGATTTATAATAACAAACATTTACATTTTCATTTTAGATTAACTGCATTTTTTTTGTTAATTATAAAATATTTAAATCTTTAAAATACCTTATCAAAAAATCCAATCGAATTTTACTTAATTTGCTTATACCAATTTAAAAAAAAATTACAATTCATTAATATTCACTTATAAGTTATTATAGTATGAAAACATTTATAGTTTATTGATTTGTGATCTATTCATATACACGACTGCATTATGTAAGCATTTTGATTAAATTAAAAATAATTTCAAAAATTTAAATTTTTTAATGATTATGACATGATATGACTCGATTTTCCATTAAGGGGCCGCTACACAAGCATTTGTTTTCTCTGTTTATCTCCCACAAAATAGGAACAATTTAGGAACAAAAATACTCCGTATTTCCACGATTACGGCTTTCTGGTTCAGTTTAGGGAAAAAGCACCTATTATATATTTTTTAAAGAAGAGTATTTTCCTATGCATTGACCAGATGACAGATTTTTAATATTTAAATTTTTTATAAATATAAGCATGTTTTAATTTAAAATAATTTCGATTATTTTTAGCCATTAATAATTTATTCAAAATAATAAATATTAAAAATTTATCCGGTCAATGCACAGGAAATACTCTCCTTTATAAATATATAATAGGTACTTTTGCCCTAAACTGAACCAGAGAGTTGTAATTGTGGAAATACGGTGTATATTTGTTCATATATTATGCGTAAGATAGACAGAGAAAACAAATATATACTGGTGTAGCGGCCCCTTAAATATATTAATTTATATTTTATATTAAAAAAAAAACCATTTATCATTCTGGTTTAAATAAAATAATTTATGATAAGTATATTGTTAATGATTACGATATATTATGATTTAACAAAAACTTGGTCAATACATGGTAAATTAGTATTTAAACTTAAGCTAACAAATATTTTTATTAGCTAGGTACCTACATTTTCGGATTAGGTTAGGTTAGATTAGACATTTACAAATTATACAGTACCTAAAGGTGCTTTTTTGTTATTATGTAGGGGTATTCGAATGTCTTGAACATTATTCCACTAATTAAATTCCGTAAATAACTAATGAAAAAACTTTTTTAACAATTTTATTTTTTTGTCACAATAAATTATTTAATACCATTATCATATAATGTATGTATATTATTGTAGGTATACCTACATTATTTTCGGTTAGTAATAATGTGTGGAAGGAAGGAAGTAGACAAAAATAACCATAATTAAACATTAATAAACGGTTTTTTTTTACGTTTTTCTCCAGCTCTAATAATTTTCTAAATTATATCGTTAATAATCTATTTTTAAACAAAAGCCTGCTTAAAAAACGATGCACCTTATATAATAACTGCTATCATTTAAGACAACTGTTGAATAATGACCAATTGAATAATAGTAATAAATCTATATATAACCCAAATATTATAAATTGATACTATATTGTATTATTAAACAATAGATACGTAGATTTGTATAATTATTTACATTTATGTATTATTTATTATAGAATAATGTGTTTCTATTGTGGTATTATTTATATTACCTAATTTAAATAAATTCAAATTTATTAAGTAATAAGCCCCTAAAATATATAATTTTAAAACAAATTTAATGTTTAGATAAAAAATAATTGTAAATAATTTGTTAAGTGATAAACCAGATAACTGACATACACGGCATATTATATAGATATATCTATAGGATAGTATACTATCCTGCAGTAAATTAGGTGTAATAAGTCGTAGCACCTCTATTTATAATAATTATTTAAACGTGCAATTATTATGCATTACTAAATTAAAAGTATTATAGCTATTTGATATTTCTATAAAACATGACATATTATGTAGGTACACTCGTAACAGAAGTTAATAACTAGAGAAATATTCATAGGTACCTGTAACATATCTATAATTGTATATAAATAAAAATTATTTTAGCTTTGCTATTTTTTCCACCCATTTATATTATTTAATACGTTTTAATTTTTAAGAAACATCAATCGAATATAAATGTATGTGTATCTTCTGTTATTTATTATTTTTGTTTTAAAGATGGTAGGTACATAATATAATTGTTAGCTATAAACAAGTTAAAATACATATTTACATTAATTTATATAAGATATTATAGATATATTAGATTCAACGCTGCTTAAAAAAATAACATGGACACAACTCAAATAAAATAAATATGCCGTCTACCTATGTAAAATTATGATGGCTATATGATGGTATTTTATCTAGTATTATCTATACGCGTTTAAATTTAGATTATATTATTCATAAATTTGAATGATGGTTATACATTATAAATAGCAGGTATCTAATACATAACATTAAAACAAAAATGGATACCCCTTCAAATATAAATTATCCTTTAATAATACTGTAAACCTACCATTATATATATATATTATTATATTCTTTAGGTAATAATATATATTTATTATGTTTTATTAGTATAAAATATAAATATTTAAATAACATGATTTATTTATTTATTTTTAGGCAACGAAATTGCGGTTATCAAGGATGGCCAATATCAATATCGCGGTTACATATCGTATATACAATATTATAAATAATATATCGAGTAGTGTCAACACCTATACATATCCAATTTTAAATGAAAACCTAATATTATACCTACAACAATTTTTTTGCCATCCAAATACCAGATATTCTCGATATTTCGAACCAGTTAAATTTACAATAATTACAATATCAACCTATACATATAGTCGTGATATTTAACCGCGTTTAAACTCGTATTGCCCGTCATACGTTTATTTGGTAAAATCGATTATCGTGTACAATATCGGCACCTATATACCAACAAATATACCTATACATTGCCTGCACCGAACAACAAATGACAAGTTTACTCGTAGGCTGCGCCTATATATGCATTATATTATATAGGGAAGCCATTACGGCGGCTACACCGGAATAAATATAAATACAAATTATCTGTAATCAAGTACCTGGTCCGGGCGCGTGAAGTCGGCAAACCTCTACTGCAGCTTGGTGATAATGCTCCTGTTCGCGTAAAGACGGAAATGCGAAAAATCTTCGGTACAGACAACTTTTGTGTGGCGTAGCTGACGGTTCTCGGTCGGGTAGGTATGACGACGGCGTAGGTGTAATGTCGATACTATAATATCACCCGCGTGTTTCTTATTATCTTAAATCGAAATCGGATTTTACCGGGCACTACGTGTGCGCGTGCGCGTGCGGGCGCCGCTGTTTAATAATAATAATAATAATAATAATAATAATAATGATAAATATTTGTATTCCGTAGGTGCGCGCGCGACCTCTCGAATCTGACTGGAGCGCGGCTGCACTGCCGAGAGCCCGAGACCTGATGACCGGACGGACGGGCGCACGGCGGACGGATGCGGCGGCGGCGGAGTTATTCGCCGTCGGTGAGCGGCGGTCGTGGTCGGTCGGCGACGACGGCGGATCGTTGGCTGCCGACCGGCTCTAGGTGGGGGTAAAACGGAAAAATGGCGTCGGCCGCCCGAGCGCCGCCCACCTGGGCGCGGTGGCGGCTGGTGCGTCGGGGTCCGCGTCGAGAAGGGGCGACCGTCGCTAGCGCGCGCGCACACCAATGGACGACCGGCGGCGGCGGCGGCGGCGGCGGTTGATACTGCGGCGGCGGCTGCTTCGTGTGTGGTCTTCTCGCCGCCGCCGCGTTCTATTATACGTCCGTCCGTCCGTCGTTGCTGTGGCGTGTACGCTCCACTCTCTCCGTCGCACACAACACTTGTACATAATAAATTGCATAATATAAGAAAGAAAAAAAAATAACATTCGTCTCCCTCTCACTCGTCGCCGTGTCGCGTCTCGCTCGCTCTCGTGCGACACAAGCATCATTATTATTATATAGATATACGTACGTATACACACATAGTATAGGTAGGTACAGTGAACACTATTCGGTCCTCTTGTCGTTTCGCCGCCGTCGCGGTTGCTATCTATTATGTTATTATATATATTATACATACGCGCATCGTATACACGCGTAGGTATATAAATATATATGTATATAAATATGTGTAATAATATTATATATATTATATTCTCCCCCGTCCCGTATATATAATACAACATAATACCTATATACAGGGTGATTCTTTTAAGTGGGTACACTAATTATCTCGAAAAGTATTCATGTTTTTGAAAATATTTTTTTACACAGTTTCAAATTGTTAAAAAAACAACGTTTTTATTAAAAAAATATATTTTTAAATATTTTTTATCCTTATAATTTTTTTAAGTTTTTTACTTTTTTGAATGACAACATAGATTTTTAATTTCATATTCCAAAGCAGAATAATTTTCCGAGTATTTTGAAATAAAAAATTCGAATTTAGGGTGAGTAGTTTATGAGTTATACTTATTTAAAGTTTAGACAAGCGGAGTAGTGGACAAACATTTTGCGGGGTAACCCCGTACCTACCACTCCACTCCGCTTGTCTAAACATTAAATACATAATAACTCATAAACTATACTAGCCCTAAATTCAATTTTTATGTATCAAAATACTCAAAAAATTATTTTGCTTTGGAATATGAAATTAAAATTCTATGTTGTCATTCAAAAAAGTAAAAAACTTAAAAAATTATAATGATAAAAAATATTTAAAAATATATTTTTTTAATAAAAACGTTGCTTTTTTAACAATTTTGAACTATGTAAAAAAATATTTTCAAAAACATGAATACTTTTCGAGATAATTAGTGTACCCACTTAAAAGAATCACTCTGTATATCTGTAATATATGATTTGAAATCGCTTTTCGGATTTCTGTTCGTAGTGTAGATATATATATATATATATATATATATATATATATAGATATGTACACATGTATACGATAATATTAATATTATTATAATATATATTTCAGACGGCGGCGGCAATACACGCCGCTGGCTGGTGTACGCGATCACACAATAATGTAGGCAGGTATAATAGGTATATAAGGTAGGTATATATACACTTACAGACGACCGCGGCGGACCGACTTGCATTAACCGCATTTATACTCTGGTCCGCGACTGTGTAGCCGCGCACGCACATAATATATAATGTGTACCTACACATTAAAAAAAAAAACGCGCGCACGTTGCAACGCCGCCGTCGCCGCGATGTTCGTTATTATTTCTATTATTATATTCGCACGCGTTTTTACATAGGTATACATATTATATTGTTATATAATAGGTATACATGCGTGATATTACTGATATAATATGTACCTACCCATCATGCGTACGATGTACCTACAGGTATAATATTGTTTCGTAGGCTGCAATAGGCATACAATAAAGTCAAATCAGGCATTTTATAACTATAAATGCCTAGGCATATAGTCAACGAATTCAATTTTTATTCAATTTCATATTTATGATTTATTATGTTTTTAAACAATATTACCAATGGACACAAATTTAAAAATATTTCATTTACACAGCTACGTGTTTTACATATATTAATGCGTAATAGGTATACATAATTTTTTTATATATAAAATAACAATAAATAATTAATAGAAAATATATAGTTGAATTTTTAAAATAGTACAAAATGTTTTATTTTTATTATTTGCCTGACTTGAAAATTGAAATATGCATTTAAGTGTCTTAGTATTTTGCTCCGCGCATCCCCTTAAATAAGATATATATAAGTATATAATATGATATAATATATTTATATCATATATTATATATGATCTATATATTAAGTAGGTATAAGTATACTAATTAAGAATTAACTTTCTTTTTAATGACATTATAATTAAAAAATATAATTTCTTTTTAATATTTAATAAGTTATTATAGGTACTTGTAGGTAAATTTATGAAGATATCTATAGGTATTTACACGTATATAATAAAATAGTATATATATAAATTAGACATTTATAAATCGAAACGTATAATAAGATGACTAAATACAAATCCTTGTACACCATCACACACCACCAGTCACCTAAATAACCTAAATAGTTGAACTGCAGAATAAGTGGATACCCATACCAATATATACGGTATAGGTATTACTACAGTGTGCCTAAATAATATGACGCGTGTAAAAGATGAAAATCGCAGCTGCCACTACATTATTATAGCTAGTACCAACATATAATGTATATGGATAATCGTTAACTTATAGTGGCTGCAACGCCTGCAGCCGAATAATAATGCAGCACACTGCGTAATAGTGTTAATATAGACACATGCACTTAAATATACCTGCTATAAAGGTTCCTTTATAAATGATGGTGAATATAAATTAATACGAAAGTATGATAATTGTAACGTCAATCATCTGTGTATAAGTTATATAGGTAATAATAAATATATATACCTATAACTAAAATACAAATATAATATATATTTATATAAGTTTAGTATATATACCTATTATGCCTATATATTATGACTACATCGTACTATATATATATATATATATATATAAAAACGTATTAATATATAACATTTATATAGCACCTATATATAAATATAATTTATAGGTATGTATAAATATATATAATATATATATCTATTACATATAAGCAACACCTACCAATACATGTATGTTATCTACTATATGTATCTGACAGCCATAAAAAATTGTACATTTTCAATTCTATATATTAAGCGCGGGCCATCACTCTTATTATAATATTTATTTAATATATCTACCTAGAAATTATAATATATTTGAGTATAATATATACTTGCAGTATACCTACTATAGTTAATAGTATTTAAAAAACCGTGCCGATCCTGACGTGTGTTTATTTTGAGATTTATTTTCTATATACCTACATAATATTTAATTCTGTTGTTATAGTAAATATATATTATAAGTAGTTATATTGTACCTATACATAACTACTATCTAAATTAGGAACGTCATAAGTGGAGAGGAGCATTATGCATATTAATTGTTTATGTTGTTTGTGCATGATGATGAAGTATCGCTAAAATGAATAATTTGAATCTGTATAATGTTTTGATTAATTGATAATTTTATTTTCACTTTTTTTTAGTCCTAACTCCTAACCCTTATACATTGAGATATAACAATACACATTATTGCGGACGGGACATAAATATGATAAATATAAAAACATTTTTTCTTGATGTAATATAGGTACTATTATTATATGTACGTCAACGTACACCTACTAAATACTAAATATCAAATTATAAAATAAACCATTAAATAACATAAATATTTCAACAAATCAAATCAATTTAATTTTTTTTTTTTAATAAATTTCTAATTATTATAGTTTTCTTTTATCATAAGTTTATTTATTTATTTCTTAAGCAAATTTTAATAATTATATTTTGTAGATAAAACTAATTTTCTTCCGTTAAGACTTCGGTAAAGATTTTTTGAAAATATTTAACACATTATACCTATTAGGTACCTATATAATAAACCGTTAATTTTCTATCGGTATAAATTATTGATTTGCTTGCTGGACACTGATTATTTAAACTATATAGATATCTTACTGGTTCTATATTTTTGAAACCATTTAAAAAAGTTATAGTATTGCGTATCATAATAGGTTCTCATCATTCACAAATATTTTTTTTTCATTTTATAACTTTATTTAAATATATACATAACAATTTTTAAATAAATAATAGGTAGGTAGGTACATATTTATATTTGTTCAAAAATCGTAATCATATAGTACCTAATCATTTTAAATTTCAACCTGTACGAATAAAATATAATATTTACTTAATGTAAAATGTGCCTGTTCATTATATTTCGAAATTTTTATGTTTATAAAACGATGAGGCGTTATTTTTCATAATTTTTTATTTTTGTTATTTTTTGAAATGTTTCAATAAAAGTTAAGACTACGACTTTTCTATAGATTTTTCCAGATATTAACCAATTTTGGTTAATATTTTTTTGAAATTTTTTGAATACCAGCGAAATTCATAGATGAGTAAAGTTGTATTGCATACATAATAGTTGTGCATGAAAAGACTTAGATGCCGATTGCTGAGATTACAATCAACATTTTAATTAGATAGCATATTATACTATACCTGCTGTGCTGGCTGAGTTTTTAATCGACCTTTTCATCATCTGTTATATATTTACAGGTCGAGTCACCCTTCGAGTTTACATACATTTGATCTGCTCAACAATGTATAATATTGTATGATTTTCAATTATTATTTTATTTAAGATTTTATTAGTATATTGTATAGGTAAGTATAATAGGTACGTGATATTATGATGAATGCTTATTATATTATAGTTGATTATCGGGTCTGTGAACTGTGTTACATTTTTATCAATGTAATAATATTATACCTATAAATACAGTTTGTCTGTGCTATAGCTAGGCTATATATTGTTCTTATTCAAGTTAAATTTATATTATAATGTATCTATATACTTTACGCTACTTTTGTATTTTTTTTTTTAGGTAAAAATCGTATATATGTATAGACAACAATAGTAATTTCCTTTCCAAAATAAATGTACCAAGTATAAAAATGAGAATTTGTTCCTATATACCTAAAATATGTTACTTGATGCTGTTACAACAACCATTCATCTCCACATCGATACAACATATACCTATAACTATATAAGTACATTTTATAAAATTCGTCTATCGCAGTACAAAAAACGATCTATTTAATCGGTAGGTACCTATATAGCCATATAGGAACTGACTGACAACTGTATAACTATACTGATTATATTTTTATACTTTTATATAGTCTTTCATCGTATATAAGAAGTGGTTATATTTTATATATAGTCACCATCACTACCATGTATATTATTTAGACAATTTAGCGTCAAGCGCTTATTTAAACGCTTAGGTTATTTTGCACCGACCCTTTATAGGCGCACTGCCTATTTATTGTTCTGTATACACCCCACAGAATTCACACCCTCCCAAATTATACTGTTACAATTGCTGGCGATAATACAATACATACCATTGCACATTTAATAAACGTGGTGTGTATAAATTACACGTAGTGTTTACCTAAATGAATAATAATATATGATAATGTTTATAGAACAATATAGGTACATAAAAATAAATTACATGTTTAATTTAAAAATTGTATTGTATACAATACCAAATAGTCAACAACTCAACAACATAAAGCTATTTTTTGTATTGTCTCACAAATCTATTTTTTTCATTTATATTTATATTCGTGTTTCTAAACTATTACTATATATAATTAAATAATCCGGAACGCTCAAAGATAACAAACAACACTTAGGGAATATAAATGGTAAGTACCTAACTACTTTAAATTTTATTTTCAGTATTTAGGTATACGTAAATTAAATTAAAAATATATCTACTATATTTATGAGATGACTGATGAGTATAAACCTACTGTACAATCGTTGGATGAAAATATGTACCTAACAATAAGACTATTTTAATAATAATTATTTTAACTTATGATGTTGCGGGTGTGTGATATTTACGTGTGCGTTATTATTTTCGAACACCATTCGGTCTAGACGAGATCGTCAGAGCCATCTGTCGCAATCGTTTCAAACCGTTCAATGGGTATATGAACGAGTCCACGCTAAAAACACATCATACCGCTCACTTTTGTCGAAAGATAGAGCTGCTGCTTAAAATGTTCGTTATGTCTGGTGAGAATGTCTTATTATCTACGATATTATTAGAATTAATTTTTAGATATTAGAATTTGTTAAGGGCATTCGATACCGTAATTGCCTGTCTTTATCTAACACATGCGTTATATACGAATTCAGACGTGTTTTTGTCCGACGTACCGATTGATACAGTAAAGCGATAAGAATTCTAAAAACAGATTTTAATTTGTCGTCAAGTCTACTTGAGAACGGTTAGTCCACATATTTGATATTACCTCCCAAAATCCTAAAATCATTACATGACAAATGAGTAATTAAAAAATTGTCATATTTCAATTGTTTAAAAAGTTATATTTTAATATAAAAAATGTGGATTGGTCAATCTCAAGTAGACTTGACGACAAATTCAAATCTGTTTGAAATTCTTATCGCATTACTGTATCAATCGGTACGTTGGACAAAAAACGAGTCTGAATTCTTATGTAGTTGCGGGTGTGTTAGACAAAGGTAGGAAATCACGGTATCGAATGCCCTTAACGTTGAATGTAAACTATAAGAAAAAATGTATAATTCATTTTAATATTGAAAGATTAAATTTTACATAGGTTATTTTGTATGCTGCAAAGTTATAATGACAGATAATTATTCAAAATTTAAATTTTATTATAAAAATTATAATTAATTAACATATTGATTGAAAATCCATAATGTTTTAAACATTTCAAGCTAAAATTACTGCAGCAGATAACTAACTTCATTTAATAACTATAATAGTTATCAAACAAATTTCCTAATATTTGATATTCAGTGTAGATAGATTGTATTACCTATATTAAAAATTTAGATTTCTACGTACTAAACGGTATGTTTAAAATATTATATTCTTAAGTAACTAAACAAATTTAATAATTTAATTAATTAAAAATTTAAACTAGAATTTTTTTATAAGTATAGATACTTAAATGCAGTAGATGAACAATATTAATTACAAACATATATGTTTGATTTCAGCTGTATCTAGGTACCTACTTATCTTTATTCCAATATTTTTTTTTTCATATTACATATATTACATGATACCTACAGTTAATTGATTTATAAAAATTTAAAACGAATTTTATTTAGTGATATTATATTATATTACTTTTATAAAAGAAATCTTACTACTGTAAAATAAAACATGAACTTTGGAAAATTAAGAAAAATTAATGTAAAAATTTATATTGAGGAAAAATGAATTAAAAGGGACTTTTTTAACACTTGGTATACTCGATAATACTGCCTATCTATTTTTTAGATTCTGAACGGAGTGATGAATGTAATGATTTTACAATGATGTGTGTTTTTTTTTTTTTTTTGTTTTTGTGTCTGTGTACAGCATAACTAGTCGAAATAATGCTTCAATTTCAAACTTTGGGGGTGGTTTCCGATGGCAAAGTGGATATCCTTGGTGCATTATAGAGGTGAAAAGTAAACATTTTCCAACAGTTTTCAAAAAAATCGAGAAAAACAAAAAAAAAAATGACAGAAAAACGGGAATTTTTACGCAAAACCAGTTTTCGACAAAATCGAATTTTTTATTTTGCTATAACTCAAAAACTAATTGATGTAAACACTTGAAATTTTCACAAAATGTTTATATTAGCGTTCTCCATACACAGTTAAATTTTCAAAGAATTTTGTTTTTTTTTTGAGTTATTTATAGACAATCGAAATTTTCAATTTTTTTAAGTATTTTTTTTTTAAATAACGATAAAAAATTTTTGGCCGATCAGAAAATCTTGAAAATTTAATACAAGGTTTCTTATAAGTTGTTCTTAAAGTGATAAAAAAAAATCCGAAATCGTTAGTCAACAGTGCACATTGCTGGCACACCAGCAGAAAAACAAATGGATGTAGGGGCTGGGGTTCCCAAGCATCCGGTTGTAAGGGAGCTGTTTGTCGACGGACGTACTGAATTACCTATTTGTAAAATTAAAATTTTTTAATTTTAATTTTTTTTTAGATTCTGAACGGAGTGATGAAGGTATTAATTTTACAATGATGTTTTTTTTGTGTCTGTCGACAACATTTGGGGCAGTAAAAATGCTTCGATTTTTGACTTCAGCCCCTCTTTGAAAAGGAAATCGAATCTAGTTGGTACTTTGGGAGGTCCAAAGTTAAAAATTTTCAATATTTTTTAAATGAGTCGGGAAAAACCTTAAAAAAATGAGGGAAAAACGGGATTTTTAACGCAAAACCAGTTTTCGACAAAATCAAATTTTTTATTTCGCTATAACTCAAAAACTAATCGATGTAAATACTTGAAATTTTCACCAAATGTTAATATTAGCGTTCTCCACACACAGTTAAATTTTCAAAGAATTTTGTTTTTTTTTTGAGTTATTTATAGACAATCGAAATTTTCAATTTTTCTAAGTATTTTTTTTTTAAATAACGATAAAAATTTTTTGGCCGATCAGAAAATCTTGAAAATTTAATACAAGGTTTCTTATAAGTTGTTCTTAAAGTGATAAAAAAAAATCCGAAATCGTTAGTCACAATTCTTTTTTTATAGGTGCTTAAAGTTCGAATTTATACGAAATATGTCAAACTTGCGAAAATTTGCAAGTAATTTTGTGGTTGAAAAATCGTAAAAATTTTTTCTTTTATACCTAAGTTTTGAAAATTTGGTACAAGGTTCTCCATACATTTTTCTTCAAATATCTGTAAAAAAAACTCTACCAGATTCAGACAAAAATTTTTTATGAGTGTTTGAAATTTAAATTTTTACAAAACCGCGTTAAATAACGGTTTAGCCTCAAACGGTTTTTGATATTTGTTGTTATTCAAATAGTATAAGTCGTAAATACTTGAAAATTTTACCAGTTATTGAGATTGCCATTTTCTTTACGTGATTTGATTTTCAAAATATTTTGACTTTTTTTGAGCTATTTATAAACAATTGAAATTTTCAATTTTTTTTGTAATTTTTTTTTTATAAATGTTGATAAAAAAAATTTAGCTGGGAAAAATTACTTTAAAATTTAATTGAAGGGTCCACATAACTTGTTCTAACTCTCATTCGAAAATTATAAAAATACATAGGCACAATTTTTTTTTATTAGCATTTGAAGTTCAAATATTGACAAAAATTCGTCAAAATCATGAATATTTTTCACTATTTGGTAGTTAAAAATTTATAAATATTTTACTATCAAAAGCTAAGAATTGAAAATTTAATACTATGCTGTCCATAAGTTAAGCTTAGAATAATTATAAAAAAGTTTGAGGATTATTCAATTTAAAAATGTTTACGAGTGTTTAAAGTTTTAATTTTAATTTGAAATCAAAAATACACATGTAAAATAACGTTTTACTAATAAATAATTTTCGATTTTTGTTATTTTTAAAAAATTATCAAACATAAGATCTTGAAGCTTTTACTTAAATGTTTGAATTGTTTCAAAATAGAATATATGACAATATTTAAATATAATATATTAACATAACCTAGACTGACAAAAAAATATAACCAATTTGAATTTAAGTGACATTATTTCATGCTTAAAAGATTTTCCAGTTGCTTTTTCAGAAACATTAAAAATAATATCTTTAGTTCTAACTTTACCTATAAGTACAGCTTCTAATAAAAGATTTTTTTCTTCACTTAAGAGAGTCAAGTCTTATATTAGATCAACCATGGGAGATGAATGCTTAAGTGACTTATTGGTGATTAGTGTGGAGAATGAAGAGGCAAATAAAATTAATCTAAATGATGCAGTTGATTTATTTTCAAAGTTGAAAAATCGAAGATATCCACTAATGTAATATAATAAATATAATATAATATAATAAATAATTATTGCTTTATGACAATAAATTTTTTATTTGTGTAACTAAATGGTTTGTTATTAAATTGAATTTAAGTTGTTAAATTAAAATTAGAAGTGAAAAAATTTAGAAATATGAATTAAGTATATTGAGCCATTTTGAACAAGGGAACCAATAAAACAAATTTCAGGTTTAGCCAGTGGCGTAGCCATGGGGGGGGCCAGTGGGCCATGGCCCCCCCCATCGGCCATATCAACGTTTTTACATAATTTATTATATTGTTTATATTATACGTTTGAAAAATTCGTTGAATACGGTCAATTAGTGTTACGTCACAAATGTGATAAATCCTTATCAAATGTCCCAATTGGATCCAAACAAATATTTCATACTATATGAAAAGCATATACTTTTCTACAATTTGAACAAAATTGTATTTTAAACTTTCAATTTACGCGATTTTTCATTAAACTAACTATTCATAGTGCATTAGTGCACGCAAACCTTAAGAATTAAACAATTCTGCTTAAACAACGTATAAAATATTAATTTTAAGCGATATTATTACATTGTAATAGTCTTTGTTTGGATCCAACGGATCCATTGATAAGATTTGTACGTATGATAAGAACGTGTATGACGTAAACACTAATCGTCCGTATTCGCTTTTGCTCTTAATTTTCATCAATTTTTTAGATAGTAATTTTTTTCTTATCAGTGGACCACAACTGCTGTTACAGTGCTATACCGCATTACCGCACCGCGGCAATAAACCCGGTCTGTTTTCTCGACCTCCGTACTGTCCGTACCATGCCGATATGCGCCTTATCAGTTTTTAGCCTAACCGCTGACTGCTGTGAAGGCACCTTAAGTGGCTTAAGTCTCTACTTTAGTACTCTCTAATAGTTTTTACTTCTTCAGTTCTTCAAAACGAAAGCACGTACCGTATCATTATTTATTAGTGAATATTGCGATATTTGTAGTTTTCACGTTTCATGCACATAGCCGATGTGTCATTATGACGTCCGAAAAAAAGAAGATGTTCCCATTGTTTAATTTGGTTGTTAAAAAACAAAAATGTTTTGAAAAGGTATGTAAAATAATTATAACATTAGTTATTAGTCTATGTGAACACGTTTGACATTTGTGTTTAATAGGACGACGTTGTTGATGATAATTCATGTCAAAGGTATGAAGACGATACAATTTCTGCTGAAGATTTTGAGGTACGCTGTAATGCTGATTTTTTTGTACATATTTTACTTAATTTTAATTGCTTATATTTATACTTTAAAGACTCCTCCAGTACCTAACATCTCAGCTGTAGAAAACCATAATGATGTGCATGATATTGCTTCTTTTATAAAAAACCGCTCTTTACAAGAATCTGAAATTATTGCTTGCTTGAAATTTACTTGGGAGCCACCACTTAGCTTTGCTTTTCCAGTACAAATAGAAGGCAATCGAACCCGTAAATTTCAACATAGATATTTAAAATTGTTTCCTTGGTTGGCGTATAGCAAAGATAAACAAGGAGCTTTTTGTAAATGGTGTGTTATTTTTACAACTTTTGGTGGAGGAGTTAGCAACCAGGTATAATAAGTTTTAGAATAAATACTCTATATACACATTGGTACTGAGTAGTTTGAAGCACACATACATTATACATACAAAATATATTTTTATTAAATTTTATATTTTTTTAATTTTTAGCCTCTTCGTAAACTAGTTAAAGAACCAATGGTCAAATATAAGCATGCTCTGACTGATTTAAATAATCATGCCAAGACTGAATATCATCTTCTTGCAGCACAGAGGGCTAATGATTTTTTGCATAACTATGAAACTGGAAATGAAAAAGCTGTTAATGTACTTCTTGACAGCCGCAATAAGCAAGTAATAGAATATAATCGCAAACGACTTATACCTATAGTAAAAACAATAATATTCTGCGCACAAAATAATTTAGCTCTTCGCGGTCACCGAGAAATAGGGTCAATGAAAGATAATGACACAAGAGAAAAATGTTAAAGTGGAGAACAAGGAATTTTTCGTGCCTTACTATCATATAGAATTGAATGTGGCGATTCAGATCTTTTAACTCATTTAGAAACTTCCAATAAAAATTGTACAATGATTAGTCCTACCATACAAAATGAAATTATTGAATCAATTAGGATTGTTATTCAAAATAAAATTGTTGAAAGAGTTAAAACTGCAAAGTTTTATTCTATACTTTGTGATGAGACCACAGATATTAGTACAGTAGAGCAACTTACTTTGTGTGTTCGGTATGTAGATGTACTAAACTGTGTAATCCGTGAAGACTTCTTAGGTTTTATCAAAATGGAATCAACAACAGGAATTGCTATAATGACTGCTATTCAAAATTTATTAGAAAATATAGGTCTCACTTTTGAAAACCTTCGTGGGCAAGGTTATGACGGAGGTTCCAATATGTCGGGTGTTAATAATGGTGTACAATCATTAATTTTAAAAAAACAACCATTAGCTTTTTACACACATTGTTTAAGTCATTGTCTTAACTTATGTTTGTCTAAAGCTTGTAATGTACCTGCAATAAAAAATATGATGGGAACTATTCAGTCTGTTTCTGGTTTTTTTTCTAACTCTGCAAAAAGAACAGAAAAACTTAAGTCTGTTATAGAAAGTAGTGAAATTTCAGAACCTAATGAATCCAGTTCTATTAAAAAAAGAAAACTTAAAACTATATGTGAAACTCGATGGGTTGAAAGGCACACAGCTTTAATGACTTTTAAAGAATTGTATGTGTATATTGTTACTGCATTAGAAGAAATAAAATGCGGAGATTCAAGCAGAGAAACATCAAGTTTGGCTACAATGTTAGAGTGTGCTATAACAAAAAGTGAATTTTTAGTTGCGTTAGAAGTGGCGGTTACTTGTTTTTCTTACACAATAAATTTGAGTAAAATTCTGCAGAGTAAAAAACAAGATTTATCAAAAGCTTTAGCTGATGTTACTGTGGTAAAGGGAGGTTTAGAAGCTGTTCGTGGAGATGTTGAAAACCATTTTAAAGTTATATTTAATGAAGTTACTTCAATTGCTACCAAGGTAAATGTTGAAATAAAAATACCACGTGTATGTGGAAGACAAATAAATAGAGTTAATATACAAAAAAGTCCTGAAGAATACTACCGAATATCAATTTTTATTCCTTTCCTTGATAGTATTTTACAACAAATACAAACTAGATTCAATCAACAATTGAAAGAAGTCATAGCACTTGAAGGGTTAATCCCTGCCAATTTTAGTGCATATGATAATGACTCTATAATAAGTGCTGCATCACTGTATGAAAATGATCTTCATGAAAATGCTTTGATAAACCTCAAAGCAGAGTTAACTATGTGGCGAAACCAGTGGAAAAGTAGTACAGCAGAAGTACCAGAGTCTGCTATAGAAGCATTACATTACTGTTCACATGTATTACCTAATGTAAAATTACTTCTACAATTATTTGCAACCTTACCAGTTACATCGGCGACGCCGAAACGCACATTTTCAACTCTCAAATTATTAAAAAATTATTTAAGATCCACAATGAATGAAGAAAGACTTAACGGGTTAGCTATGGCAAAAATAAACAAATCTGAAAAGTCACAGAAGAAGAAGTCATACAAGTTTTTTCTTCAAAATCTCATAGACGTTTGTTATTATTAGATTGGTCAAAATGAAGTAATATATATAAATGTAATTATACAAAAATAAAAATATGAACTGGTATTGTTAATAGTTGATTTTGTTTTTTTAGTATTTTGGGTTTGGCCCCCCCCCATTTTAAAATCCTGGCTACGCCACTGGGTTTAGCTATATTATTTATTTTGGGTGTGCAGGGAGAAAAATGTATAGGTTAGGTTCGGATAAGTATTATTAAGGTGCTTTATACCCATAAATTTACTTACCAAATACCACTGGTATCAGCAATATAATATAAATTCATTAAAAGTACCTACACAGTAAACATACTTCTTCAAAAAAAGTAATAATATTGTGATGTTTTCATACTAATATAGGTGACATATTAAATAAATTAAACAAACAATTTTCAGTTGTTTTTGTAACCACTTAACCCCACCCTCTTATCCACCAAAAAAAAAAAATTTCCATGTTGCCTGGTAATGATTTGGATGGCCTGCAAAAATTTTGGCACCAACAATAAAAAAGTTGAAATGACGCCCCTGGTGTACCGGTGTACAAAAAAAACTTGTAACGCTAAATTGTATGTTGACGAGGTTAAAACTACAATATTAAAAGAAGAAACTGAACACAATCATCTCCCTCCTAAAAACGTTCAACAACAAATTATATAAAATCAAGTTAAAAGAAAAGCTATGGATGATTTAATAGAAAAGCCGTTAAAATTAATTAACAAACAAATATTTACTGAAAAATCAACAAATGATCTTAAAATTGAAGACATATCAAATATACGACAAAATTTATATAGAGCAAGAAGAAAATCTATACCAAAATTACCCAAGAATTTGCGAGAAACTCAGGAAATAATAATGTCCACAACAACACTTACAAATAGAAATGAAGAATATTTATTAATAAATGATTTTGAAAATAATATAACAGCGTTTTCAACGGTAACTAATTTAAAGTTCATCTGTTGTCAAGAAAAAATATTTATGGATGGGACCTTTTCTTACTGTCCGAAATATTTTTACCAATTATTTACGATTCATACAGTAAATAATGGACATTATATTCCATTAATTTTTTTTCTTTTACCAAGTAAAGAATCTATTGTCTATGAAAGAGCTCTAAAGGCTTTAATTGATATTAATTGTGAATCAAAATTATCAATTAAATTCAATCCAAAAGTATGTGTTGTAGATTTTGAGAAAAGTTTACATAATGCTATAATTACTGTTTGGCCTACTATAATTTTACACGGCTGTCGTTTTCATTTATCTCAAGCATGGTGGAGAAAAATTCAAAATTTAGGCTTAACTAGTGAGTATAAGAATGATTTAAGTGAAATTGGACAATGGTTAAGGTGGATATTTGGTCTATCACTACTTGAACCAGAAAATGTTGGAAATCTCTTTGCAAACGATTTTATGAGTATAAAATCTACGGATGAACGGGTAACTCAATTTAGTGATTATCTTATTAATATGTATATTGACGAAGACGCAACTTTTCCACCATTTATGTGGGCGTCGTGCAGTATATCAAGTGAAAGAACTACAAATGCCTGCGAGTCGTTTCATTCAGCATTCGGAAAATACTTTTACTCAGCACACCCAAATATTTTTGTATTTTTAGAAGTTTTTAAACTTATACAAGTACAGACATACATAAAAATCAATAGTATTCAAAAAGAAAATAAAATACAAAATAGTAAGTATAAAAAACAAAAAACAAACATCGATGATCATATCAGCTTAACTTGCGTACTCTATTTTCGGGCATCACGAGTGAAAACTCGACGCCAAAGTTGCTTCCCGTCTTTTGGTGCAGCCGTCATGTGATTTTTTCCGCGAACAGCCGACCGCCACCTTTTGGATCTGCCTGGTCACATCTGTTTGTGAGTTCTACGCCGTCATCGCCGCTTCAACGTCTTCTCCGACTGGTGTCCGTCTATTGGCCCAGCTGTTCTCCGTGTTTTTGTGAATTCTTCAAGCAGCTGAATGCCGCCTTGTCCAGCTACATTTCCGTCAAATTATGAACTCTACAACTTTCCGTGTGCGTGATTTTTTCTCTGACTAGCTGAACGCCGCCTCTTGGATCAGTCTGGTAAACTCCGTGTTCGTGTGTTTTTCTGTGACCAGCTGTACGCCGCTTTTTGGAGCAGTATGGTCAACTCTTTACGTCATGTGAGTTTTTTTTCGAATTTTTATTATGACCGCCTACACTGGCAGCAGCCAGGAGGCCGGGCCGTCAAATCGAGCCGATCCGGTGCCGTCACTAGACCGTGACGAGTAGGATAGCGACTCTGTGTCCGACGGTGGTAGCTCCGGGGAAAGCGTCTCGCCCGTGCCCCGAAGGTAGCCCGCGCTCGTCGTCCGTGACCTCACGGTATGGTACTCGCTACCCTCGACCATTGAATGACCGCACGACGGTTGCCCGGCAAAATTCTGGGTAAAACTGTGGACTAGCGCCAAACAATCCGTCACCAGGCACTTGCGTGACTTGCACGAGGTAGTCGACACCACCGTGGTGCGCTGCGTCGGGTGTAGCACGGTGCTCGGGGTGCGGCCCGGAGCCCATAAATGCCGGCGTGCTATCGAGAACGACGTGGGCGTGGCCGAGAGGTACCCGTGCACGATAGACGGCTGTACCGACTCGTTCCCGAGCAAACAGGGCCTCATCAACCACGTCCGAAACTACCGGAGACGTGATGCACTTCAGACTGCCGAGGTCCCGCTGCCGGCACCCGCGACGCGGCAGAGAACGTGTGCCCCCTCGGTCGCACACGAGGGTACGGTAATGGGAAGGAAGCAGAGAAGAGCGGTCATGAGGACGATCCGTGACACTCTTCGGCTCAAACGAAGCGACGCCTTGTTCGCCAAGCCCGATCAAGGCAGAGCCGTCAAGTGTGTCGCCGCTCACGCTACTTCCACCCACTTCTTGAGGGAGCTGACTTCACGAGGTTCGCCGATTGGCGCTTTGTTCATCGGGCAAGGCTGAACCTCGTGCCATTGAATGGCTCCTCGTCCTGGAGAGCAGGTGACCGCAGGTGTAGACGATGTGGGTACATATCAGAAAGCCTATCTCACGTCGTCGATCACTGTATGCGGTATACCGCGCTCTACTTGGCGAGGCACAATGCCATAGTCGCCCGAATCAAGAAGGCAGCATCCACCAAGTTTGAGGTCCTCTCCGAGAATCAAACTCTGGGTAACCAGGGCTTGAGACCGGATTTGGTTCTTAAGAAGGGCCCAAACATTTATGTGATAGATGTAACCGTGCCCTTCGACAACCGCATGGAATCCTTCAAGACAGCGGCGGCGGTCAAATCGGAAAAATATGAGCAACTACGGGCGGACCTGGCGGCGCAGCACCAGTGCGACGCGGTAGTGGTGCCCTTCATTGTGGGCGCCCTGGGTTCCTGGGACCCAGCCAATGACAACTTTATGCGGGTGCTGTGTAGCAGATCATATGCCGCCCTTATGAGAAAATTATGTGTCAGCAACACACTTTCAATTACCCGAGATATTTATATTGAGCACCTCTCGGGGGTTCGTCAGGTTAGGCCTTAAGCCTGCCTGACTATCTTTTTTTACTTTTGTATTTTTGAATTTTTTTACCTATTTTAATACCTTTGTGAATTTAAAACCTAACCTAACCTAAGATACAATATACCATTTATAATAGATATTATATAATTATATAATGTTTTATAGATAGTAGGTTTTAGGTTTCTAGAATTAGGTATTTTGCAGCTACTGAATATATTTAATCCAAAATTATTTTCCCCCCAAGCCTATTGTTTTCTTCAATAAAAAGCTATTTGATCAATTTACTTATTTTTTGTAAATAATTTAAAAATTTAAATTAATAAATAATTCATATTGCAATTTCTGTTAGGAGAATGGACTAACACAGTTACATCAAATACAAGTAATTAACATTCTGCTGTACCTACTGTGCTTTCAAAACTTAGCTTAATTAGTTTTAATCTTAATTATAAATTAATACATTTAGAAAAAATTAATTATTAAATACATTTCTAACATTTTTATATTATTAAAATTATTAAAATGATTTGTTTTATTTGTAAACAACAAATTTCTGAATTACAAGCATTGGTGGTTCATTACAAATGTATACATTTACTAAAATCATCCAGCACATATCAATGTACAGAAAAACAATGCACAAAATTATTTCCCAACTTAAGTAGTTTTAAAAAACATTTGGCTAGAAAACATAGTATAACTTCACATAAACCTTCTAATTCTAATATGTTATATTTAAATGAAGCTCATAATGATGATTTTCAAATACATAACGATGATAATATTATACCACAAATTGATGAAACATATGATGAAGTTTTTAACAAAAATCAGTATTTACTTCAAGAAAATCATAATTCTTTTGATCTAATTACAGCTATTAATCGTATTCATAATTCTGCTGTACATTTTACAATATCCTTATTAAGTAACAATAATTTTTCAAGAAAAGACCTTTATTCGAGACCTACGAGTCGATACGTAAGTCTGTTTTACTGTCTGCTGGACGGCCGTTATTTGGACTTTATGTATACAAAAACCCTTCAGAACGATAGTAAATGCACTCAGGAATGCACTCATTCCACTTTCAAAGCTCTAAGTCCAAAGCCTGATTTTACACGATTTTCCAAGTACGAGTACCATCGTTTAACCAATAAATTATATACCCCCCCCCCCCCCAGAGCAAAATCATAACTACGCCACCGAGGTTAACCAAACTCGCCGGTATGGTAGCTCGGGGTACTTTCTACGATGTGTGTAAGTTTCAAAACGGTCGGTCAAAAGGTTGGTTTTATACGATTTTAGGAATTTTTTAAAACACGATTATACGTAATTTAGCATAAAAGGTACCGTACGCGGATTGCTGTACCAACAATGCACAATGAGAACGCCGTCTCCGTGATATTTGTAGGGGGCTCACCAAAATCGAAGGGACGGTAGCCCGGGGTACTTGCAACGATCTGTGAAAAATGCCTCCTGTATATATATATATAATGTTTAATTTGCCTTTTATTTACATAATATTAAATTAATATATTTATATTATTTAGTTGGTTTTGTTCCCATCTTTCAACCAGAAATTGAAACAAAAAAAGAAGATCCACCAGTGTGGAATATAATAAATAACAAAAAAAACAAAAGTTTAAAAAAAAATAAGTATCAGAATGAAGTAAGTTTATTTTTTTTTATTATCTGGATTAAAAACTAAATAACTTATAAATTATTATATCTTTAGAAAGTCTTTCGATATATTATTCAAGCATTTCATACATTATATGAGATGGGGCATGTTTTAGACAGTGATTATATTGAATTGTATTTTGAAAAAAAATGGCATATTTAACATCAATGTAACTTATCATTTAATAAAAAATAATGCTCAACTTCAAGATTTAATGCACACAACCATTTTAATACCACATCACACAAATACACTACACAATAAAATTTTCAACATAATCCGTCAAAATAATTTCTTCGATAATTACATGTTAATTAAAAGTTCAATAATAACTAAAATAATGTCTGCCGACAAAAATTTAAAATAAACCAAAATCAAAAAATATCAATAGCTACATAAAAAAAAATTAGTGACGCTTTAAACAGCAAGCAATTGGGAAAACTCATTGACTTTGAAATTAAGTAAGTTTCTTATACATTGATATATATACATTTTTCATATTTTAAACATCTATTATTTACAGGAAGCAAATACCAAATCAAAAAATGCAAGAAACCATTCCAATCATCAATTGGAATGTTACACAATTTGAACAGTTGGAAAATTACAAATTTTTCAGTGTAATACCTATTGATGTATATAATAAATTCACGAAATTCAATGATTTTTTATTAAAAATAAAAATATAGCCATCCACAAAATATTGTGCAATTCGAAAATAACTGATGATTTTATGTCGTATGACAAATAGTAAGAAAATTGTTATATTACACACTGTATACATTTTTAATTATTTACATTTACACATTTATTTACAATTATTTACAATTACAGTAAACAGAACCCAGTTTTTGGAAAGCTGATACATATTGCATTTAGCAATATGATCATTTGTGCTAAATTCAATATTATTTATTCATATTTTGATAAATTTTATGATATAAATGATACTTTTACTGATTACGGTTACATAATTTATAAATACGAATTATTTAATAATAATTTTTTTTTTAAATAACGATAAAAATTTTTTGGCCGATCAGAAAATCTTGAAAATTTAATACAAGGTTTCTTATAAGTTGTTCTTAAAGTGATAAAAAAAAAACCAAAATCGTTAGTCACAATTCTTTTTTTATAGGTGCTTAAAGTTCGAATTTATACGAAATATGTCAAAATTGAGGAAATTTGCAAGTAATTTTGTGTTTGAAAAATCGTAAAAATTTTTTCTTTTATAACTAAGTTTTGAAAATTTGGTACAAGGTTCTCCATAAATTTTTCTTCAAATATCTGTAAACAAAACTCTACCGGATTCAGACAAAAAAATTTTATGACTGTTTGAAATTTAAATTTTTACAAAACCGCGTTACATAACGGTTTAGCCTCAAACGATTTTTAATATTTGTTGTTCTTTAAATAGTATAAGTCGTAAATACTTGAAGATTTTACCAGTTATTTAGATCGCCATTTTCTTTACGTGATTTTATTTTCAAAATATTTTGACTTTTTTTGAGCTATTTATAGGCATTTTAAATAATCAATTTTTTTTTATTTTTTTTTTTTATAAATGTGGATAAAAAAAATTTAGCTGGGACAATTCACTTGAAAATTTAATTGAAGGGTCCAAATAACTTGTTCTAACTTTCATTCAAAAATTATAAAAATACATAGGCACAATTTTTTTTTTTTATAAGTTATAAGTTTGAGGAATATTTAACTTAAACAATTTTACGAGTGTTTAAAGTATTTTGAAAATTGTTTTTGAAATTAAAAATTCACGTGAAAATAATGTTTTACTGCTATATAATTTTCGATTTTTGTTATTTTTAAAAAATTACCAAACGTAGGATTTTGAAAATTTTACTTAAATGTTTGAATTTGTTTCAAAATACAATATATGGCAATATTTAAATATAATATTATATTCTAGACTGACAAATCATCTCCGTTCAGAATCGTTTTTCGTATACAATAATGATACCTTCATTGCATTCATATTTAACCTATACCCTAGTCCGAGGTCCACCCCATCCCCTAATGTACAGCAGAGCGATACTCACTTACCTGCTTTTTTTTTATTCGAATTCTAATTTAATTTTTAATCAGTGCAACATACTAAAAGTAAAGTAGCTACCTTAAATAAAACATTTGTTAAATAATGAATTAAGTTATTATCCACAATGTTATAAAAACAAAACAAGTAATGTTATCTATAACAATTTGTATTTTCTTTTTATTATAAAAATTTCAAGTACATAATAAAATAATATTCTATTTAATTAGGGTGATGTTTAGATCTTTCACCAGCTTTACTCATCCAAATGCTTGCAATTGTTTCAATTATTTTAATAGATTTATGAGCCAAATGAATAGTCGAATTTATAGTTTCTAAAACAAAACAAATTTGTGTTATTATTTTATTGCTATAATCATTTGGCAATGTTTAAATAATTATCTAACATTTTAAGGATCATTGCATGGTCACCACAATATTGTATTATGCAATTACCCCTGACTTCCATGTTTATCCAGGATATTTTAATTAAGTAAATAAATGTTTTGTATATAATTTTTGGTAAGTTGTTTTTTTTGTTTAATTTCTTAAGAATAATGAATAGTAGTATTGAAATGATTGAATAAAATAACTTCCAGTTTGTGTTCTATAGTTTTATCAATAAAAAAATAGAAATATCTTTAAAATCTTAGAAATGTTTGAATTCGTTTTTGCAGAAAACATTTCATTTGAAAATGTAATTGCAAGGGTATAAAATATAATAATATACTTTGACTTTCAAAGCACCCACTATAAATATTTTTAAATCACATGAAATAAATAACATTGTAATTCTTCATTTAAGTATTTAACCATCTATTGAACTTAAAATGTATAAATTTATAAAAAATATTTTTTTTAATTAGTATATTATTTTTATTTTTTTATTTTAGCATTACAACAGACTGTACTTAATAAAAACATTTTAAAATAAAAAATCAAAATAATATACTTATTAAAAAAAAATATTTTTTATACATTTATAGATTTTAAGTTCAATAGATGGGTAAATACTAAATACTTAAATGAAGAATAACAATGTTTTATATTTCGTTGTAATTTAAAAATATTTTTAGTGGGTATTTATAATTGTAGTATAGATGTCATGCAAAAAAAACGTTTTAAGAATATTGTATAAAAACCATTTTTGAAATATTTCGTATTGGATATAGGTAATGGAGATTTAAAAAAATATATAAAACTTAACATTAATTTTCAGTTATTATATTAATAAATAAAGAATATACAAAATTAAATATCTACTTAGTCTAGATATCAACCATATATTAATATCCTCTATTTGCTATGTGGGAAGGGTTGATTTTCCAGATTTTTGTGTTTGTTTTGGCATTTTTTCAAGGTCTTTTTTTTTTAATGTATTGGAGGATAGTGTTTTGTGTAGTGTGTTTAAATTTTAATTTCAAGCTTATCGTGCTGAAGCCAAAAGACATAACGAAGATGGTACCAATTGAGGTAGACGTTGATAGCATTATCTACGGATTTTCTTCTTTGGCTGCTTACAAACCAAATGCGCCGTTCGACGTTAACGTCACGGGCAATTGCGTACAATGTCAAAATATAAAATTGCTGCAGGGGCTATTTGGTGTTTTTCGGAAGTGTAAGTATGAGCGTTTGATCGAGGTTAGGTTAGGTTTATTAATTTGTTTTAATTTTATAGCCTACTCTCACGTGGAGTTCACGCTAGGGGGCGACCCGGCCATTACGGTGCTTCTCAGCGTCCCGTCGGTTTCTCGGTCTTCCGACCCGACGTCGGAAGATTCGGATGACGATGAAGATGTCATTGGGTATGATTACCTACCGCGGACATTTTTTCAATACAGTTCTGGGCCCAGCTATCCTCAAGTTGGGCTCAGACTGTAGGAGTAGGAGGAAGGGTGCGGGCAACCCATTCGTGAGTAAGTGGCACCTCCACCCCGCCGACTGGCCAAAGTTGGCGTTCGAGGTGTAGCGGTTGACCACCGAAGCCGGGACGTTTGGCTGTTGTTTGTAAGTGTAATGTACGTGGCGATGCATGGCCTGCAGCTGCCGCAGGATGCTGCCCTCGCGCTGATTGGCCGGCACATAGACCCTTACCACTCTTCAATCGTTATTGTTCAATGCCATTTTGGCATTGAATTTACGATAAAGTCGTCGGTGAGGGCTGTGCTAGTCAACCGTGAGGCAGCCCTGCGGTCGCTCAGCGGGGTGAAATTTTACGCTGGTGTCGGGGTTTATGACCATGGGTATTGCACCGCCGGTGGAGCTAAGCCACCCCATCAAGTAATTTTTTTCATTTAAATTTTGCTTAATATTGATTTTGAATGATTGTTATCGTATGATTTTAGCACCTTCTACCCATGTGCCGGTACGTCCAAGCGTACAACCCTGCGGTGCACATCCTTCGCCGCGGCCTCGGTGAGACGTCAATCTTCACGTGGCTGTTGTTGGGCGGTGACAATTGTCGGGAGAGCGAGCGTCTCTCCGGTCTCTCGACAATTGTGCCGCCCGATTTATAGCCTTGTTTAGAGCGTTTCTCGAGGACACGGTGCGGGGCTCGGGCGTCCGTTTCGAGTGTGTGGTCAGTGGTTACACATTTAGTGAGGTGTTATCGTTGATGGCCACATACGGAACTCGGATGTCCGAGTTTTGTCTCGCGGAGGGGTTGCTCGTGTGTTCAACGAAGGATTGGCCGTTTTACGTCAATTCCTCGATGTTGGACACACTGAGTCGGCTTGTGAGCATGGTAGAAGCGTTGCAGACGGCCAACTTCCACAGTCGTGTAAGTTTATTGCGTGTTTATCTTACCGGTGTAGGTTAGGTTAATGTTTTAATTATGTGTTTGCCGTTGTAGTTGCTAGCGAGCGTGTATGACGCGGAAGTGGTGCTGCGGTTTTTTGCATTTGGCGAGTCTCGGTACCTGGACTCCAAGAGTCGTTAGGTTAGGTTAGGTTAGGTACGTTTTTCTGTAGGTTTTGCTAACATTTTTATACTTTTAATATAATATATTTTGTTTTTGCAGGCTTCAGAATGGTGGCTCACTACTGCCGCCAGAATGGTGAACGTGAAATGCGGGATGGGCATTCCTGCTTCATCTGCTACCGCGTTCACCATTAAGCAGCTGGAAACCGAGTACGGTCGACGCGATGATATCGGTGCGCAAGGCACCTTAACAATATCGGGCACAGTGAGTTACGCGGACGTCTCAAGTAGTTTGTGAATCCTAATGTGTACAGCCTTGCCATCCTGTACACATTAGTGTCGAGAAGGTCCGATATTGCGGATGTTGTAACTAATTTACAGCGCCTCATCAACCGCTATGTGGAGGTTATGCCAGTAGTGTTGCTGATGGCGCATTCTCATCGTCAGTTGTATGTATATTAATTTTTTTAATTTTGTTGTTTTATGAATAGTATAATAATTTATATTTTCTTTTTCTTTGTAGATGCGACTGGAGGTTTGTGGGGGAGATTGACCCTCGTTCCAAGAGCGTCATTCAAACCCGGGCCGAGATGCACGAGGCAGGCGCCTCTGACGCACTCGTGCGGTTTTGTTGATCATTGCTGATTTTTTTTTTATCGTTCGTGCGACAACGTGGATTAGCCCTCCCGGGGATACCACTTAAAAAAAACGCATTCTATTTGCTATACCTCTTTGGGTGATGTGGATAATAGTATTTAAAAATTTTGGTGCCCCTACGTTTTGAATTATTGAAGTATTTATTTATTATATTTTTTTTGTTTTATTAACAGATCGATTGGTTACTGACCCACTCAGATTATTATGAAAAAATGAAACGTACGTATGCAGCCAATCCGCCACCTGGACAACTACACAGGTTTGATACCAGGGCACATTATCAGTTTCGGGAGGACTCCGAGCCTTCCGTTCCGGATATTGTGTACCGGGTCATACGGCCCATCCCTGTTGTGTCTACATCGAAGCAGTTGTACCAGTCAACAGTGCACATTGCTGGCACACCAGCAGAAAAACAAATGGATGTAGGGGCTGGGGTTCCCAAGCATCCGGTTGTAGGGGAGCTGTTTGTCGACGGACGTACTGAATTACCTATTTGTAAAATTAAAATTTTTTAATTTTAATTTTTTTTTAGATTCTGAACGGAGTGATGAAGGTATTAATTTTACAATGATGTTTTTTTTGTGTCTGTCGACAACATTTGGGGCAGTAAAAATGCTTCGATTTTTGACTTCAGCCCCTCTTTGAAAAGGAAATCGAATCTAGTTGGTACTTTGGGAGGTCCAAAGTTAAAAATTTTCAATATTTTTTAAATGAGTCGGGAAAAACCTTAAAAAAATGAGGGAAAAACGGGATTTTTAACGCAAAACCAGTTTTCGACAAAATCAAATTTTTTATTTCGCTATAACTCAAAAACTAATCGATGTAAATACTTGAAATTTTCACCAAATGTTAATATTAGCGTTCTCCACACACAGTTAAATTTTCAAAGAATTTTGTTTTTTTTTTGAGTTATTTATAGACAATCGAAATTTTCAATTTTTCTAAGTATTTTTTTTTTAAATAATATACTTATTAAAAAAAAATATTTTTTATACATTTATAGATTTTAAGTTCAATAGATGGGTAAATACTAAAGTAGTATATATTTGTATGTTCTGAGCACTTTTGAGCAGGGAGATTTAAAAAGTTTAAGGCGGACTTTCCCGCTCAAGCCATTTTTTTTTTCCCTGTAACACGAAAAAACACTGTTTTTCAAAAACCATAATGTATGTTCTGAGCACTTTTGAGCAGGGAGATTTAAAAAGTTTAAGGCGGACTTTCCCCCTCAAGCCATTAATTTCCATCCTTGTATATTATACATGTTGGTTACACTGTATTTTTTTTTTTTTTTTTTAAAGTTATAAATTGTTTATTTAATACACTTTAGTTCAGTTAGTAATAATCCTTCGTATGATCAAGTTCTGTTTTTTTTGTTTCAAATTTTTTCTTAGTAAGTGAATATTTTCAGTTTAAAAAATGAATTTTCAAAAATTTAGCAACAATTTTTGTTCACTTGTTACTTTAGTACGAAACAATGTATATCCTGCACATCCACAATATACTACATTTTCATCAAGATTGAAAACATTCAACTTATTTCCACTAACTTCATCTCAAGATAAATATTCATTAGCTGAATGCGGTTTTATATATTCAGGAAAAAAAGATATCGTTGAATGTTTTTGCTGTGGACTTATCTTACATAATTGGGAAAAAGATGATAATCCATGGATCGAACATTCAAGATGGAATCCGAAATGTATATATGTACTATTATCAAAAGGAAATCAGTTTATTGAAAATGTGATAAAAAAATACGGTAATATTAACAACATTTGTGAATGTAATTGTGAATCTAGGTCATATGATACTGTTTGCTAACAAATTGTATGATTAATTCTAACTTTTTTTATGTTATGATAAATAAATATTTTATTATTATAATAAATAATTTAAATGTGTTAATACATGATTTAATACCTCGTGAACATGTGGCCTAGTGGGATAACGCGTCTAATTTAAATTAAATATGTTAATGTTTCTAAAATTTCAGGTTCTATGGTTAGGTAAGTAGGTAAATATAATAACCCTTTACTCGCTATCTGACTGGGTCATATGTTCACATTTTTTTTTTTTAATGTCTATCCCCCCCCCCACAGGGTTAGTATATAATATGTAGAAGTATATAAAAATTACTAGTTTAAGCTAAGCTTCCTACTGATCATATTCAAACTTCAAAACAATACCGGTTTACTACATTTTTTTTTTATTTTTTTTTAATATTTTAGAAAATTATTGTTGTTCAAAAAGTGTTCACCATTGATAGAACTCATCGTCATATAATATGAATCCATCACTCGTTGTATCAAAATCAGTGTTCGATATCCGTCCTTTTAGCAAGAAAAGTGTGACGGTTGGACTTTTAGTTAATAAACAAATTTCAATTATTATATTATTAGAATGTAAATTAACTAAAAAAGTTGTAACGCTTGATCTAGAACAGTGGTGTACATTAATGTGTGAAAACAATTTTAATACAATTATTAATAATTTACATACTCGATGTAAACGTGTTAGAATTTCAGACAACTTTTTCTACTCTGTTAACGTAAACCAATCAACTATTGTTTTATATTCTAATGATAACTACATAACATTATCTCATGTTGATCTTCATCGTTTAAAACAATTACAACATTGTATAGACTTGTATATAGTTGAAAAACAGAAAAAGTTGGAATCATACCAAAAAACATTCGATACAGCTTACGCGTTAATCAAGGCTGACGTAAACGGGTTACCATTGTCTTGCCAACGAAACGAATTTACAAATCAATATATTCAAAATTATGATTTCAGCTATAGTAATATACAAAGTGATGATATTTCATTCATGTACGAGCTATTACAATTTCATTTTAATTCTTTATCAAACATGATTTTGCAGGATTTAATAATATTGTAATATATATATATATATATATATATATATATATATATATATATTACCTAACTGTTAGTAATAATTTTTATATTATTTTTTTTTATTTTAACCTATAAATGTATTATTTGATTTCTATTTAAATAAAAAAACAAGACATATAATATTGTAATCAAAGTTTTATTATTTATTTAAATGATTTCCAGCCACCACTATTATAAACATAGTTTATTTATAATACATATCAAATTCGTGTAATTTTTTTCTTCGAATCTTTCATGAAGCGGTCGAAAAGTATTTGAACCAATTCGTTCAGCTCACTCGATATTGTTTGATCCTTTACCTGATCGGTTATTGCAAGCTTCATTGAACATTCAGCATGTTTCCATCTGTAAAAATTATTTTTATAATAATATCTTACTTAAAAAATAAATAACTATAGTATTATTATTGTATATTATATATTATTGTATACTATAGTTATTTAGTTATATTTGAAGCGCGATAATAAAGTAATATAATATATTTTACCTGTCCTTGGAATCAACATGCTCAATGTTTTTCGTTTTATAATGTGACAACGTCCAATAGTCAGTAGATTTTTCGTCAGCAGGTGCCTTTATAATCAAAATCCCGTCGTCTTGTCGAATGCTCATTGAATTTGTAATTTCCAATCCAATTTTCTGATCTTTCATTAATTTTCCAATTTTTTCTCGATAAGAAATATTCTTTAAAAAAATAATTTAATTATAATTTTGTTCACTTGATCGGTTATGTAAAATCACTCACTTTTTTTGATTTTTTTACATTGTTTTTCTTCTCGTAGGCCCTCTTTTGACTACCCGGTTTTATTCCTGTTTTTTTGTCTTGCGTGTCTATCATATCAACCTATAACCATAATAAGCGATTAGTTAATGTTTTTTTAGTTTATAAACAGTTTTAATTAAATGTTTAATAATTTTAACATTTAAAAAAATTATAGTAACATTATATTTATCTTTACCAAGTATGACTTAATATTTGATTCTATTAAAAAAAAAATAAAAAGATATATTTTTTATTTATACTTACATCGCTTACAGCAAAGGATTCTTCATCATCACTCCTGAATGAATTGACCGACATTATTTTATTTTTGAAAAAAAATTTAATTTATTAAAAAATAGAAAACTATTTGTATAAACACATGGACTCGCTGTAGACTCGTTGAAGTAGACTGAAAATATTATATCAAAAGGCTTACTTATATACGTGTTCTCTCCTGGTCTCAAGTAGTCTGAAGTTCATTATACGACCACACCCTTGTTATTACATTTTTCAAAAAAAAACAGGTTTCTAATTTTTTACCTATTTAATACATTAAGCAATAATAACCTTTTCTTATTTATAGATAAGCAGATCTCATACTTTAGTATATAATATGCAAATAACTCAAATTAATAATAGTCATGAGAATTGGCAGTATTTTCGAAACATGTTTGTCAATGTTTTTATTTTAAGTTCATTGTACGACCACGATTTCGTCACTATATATTCTTTAAACCTAGGGTTTTTATACCTATTTAATATATTTGGCAATAATAACCGGTTTTTTTTATAAAATTCATTAAACGACCTCGACATCGTTACTATAATCTTCAAACCCAGGATGTTTTTATCTATTTAATATACTTTAACATTTAGCAATAATAACAGGTTCTTATTTGCAGAAATGCGGATTTCATATTTTCGTATATAATATGCAAATAACTCAAATTAATAATAGTTCTGAGAATTGACAGTATTTTCGAAACGTGTTTGACAATATTTTTATTTTAAGTACATTGTACAACCACGATCTCGTTACTATATAATATTCTTTAAACCCAGAGTTTTTATACCTATTTAATATATTTGGCAATAATAACCGGTTTTTTTTATAAAATTCATTAAACGACCTCGACATCGTTACTATAATCTTCAAACCCAGGATGTTTTTATCTATTTAATATACTTTAACATTTAGCAATAATAACAGGTTTTTATTTACAGTAATGCGGATTTCATATTTTCGTATATAATATGCAAATAACTCAAATTAATAATAGTTCTGAGAATTGACAGTATTTTCGAAACGTGTTTGACAATATTTTTATTTTAAGTACATTGTACAACCAAAATCTCGTAGCTATATAATCTTTAAATCTAGGGTTTTTTTTTTTTTTTACCTTTTTAATATATTTGGCAATAATAACAGGTTCTTATTTGTAGAAATGCGGATATCGTGTTAATTATAACCTCCGACTCTGTGAATATAATACGAATATCATAAAAAAATAGTATACTTTCTATTAACTCAATTGATTATAAGATTTTAAAGAGATGGAAAATTGGATACTATTTAATAAGGAATCCATTTTTTAAAAACCCTCAGTTTTATTGTGAACACAAGTGTACGCAGAACACCAACATTTTTTTCAAACATATCTACAGAAACCAAAATGTAAGTAATTTTTGTTATTATTTCAATTTTTAATTCTATTATATAAAATTATTTATAATGAATCTAAAATTTATCTAAAAAAAAAAAAAATAAATAGTTAGATATAATATCAACTTTTATCATAAAAACGCTACAGTAATGTACCTATTTTGCCTATATTATACGCCAGGTTACATTTTATTTAAAAAACAAAGTAAACGATAGTAATATGATGAAATTTGATATTTTCGTTCTTAAACAGTGATATGAACTTGGTTTTATTATTAAGGATAAAAGAAATATTTATAATATTATAACCATTAAAATAATTTTAAAATGATCTAATACAAGTTTTTTTATTTTTTAAAATTTTTTTTTTTATCGGTCTATTTTAGTTAAATATTGTCTATTAATAAAATAAATTAAAATTTTTTAACTATTTATATTACTCATAATAGTCCCAATCTATATGTAACAATAAAAAAAATATATAATATAAATACTTATAAATTATAGAATAATACAATGGATTCTCAAATTGAATATGTCAACACACTAATCGAGGAAATATTTAATCAAAGACAGCAAAATGATGAATTTTCAGATAGGGAAGAAGAAACTAAAAAAGAAAAAATTAGAATAATTAATAAAAAAATTCGTCAGGCATATAAACGGAAACTACTGAACCCAGTAGAAATAATAAATTTAAGAGATGAAAAAAATAGTATTTTAAGCGAGTACAATCATTTTAATTTTATTGGTTTACAATGCGATAAACGCATACGTAGACAATTATCAAATTTGTATGATCAATTAAATGATCTAAAAAATGGTAATTGTGAATTTGATTCTATATTAAATTATAATCACCCGATTTCAGATCACTGATTATTCAATTAGCCATATTTAATTTAGTTTTATTTTAATGTTATTATTATTATCACTGTTTAAGCTATTATTAACCCTTCGTTAGTGTGTTAACGGTTTTTTGCATCTTTAATGTGTTGGGGTTTATTACACCCCATAATTTAAAATAACAAAAAATCAAAATTATAGTTCAACTTAATAAAAAATGAATTTTATAATAACTTGTTAATATAATAATAATATTAAATAAAAAAATAACTATTTTTAGTATACTTTTTAGAACTTATAAGTAAATAAAATTTGTCAATACCTATTTTAAATGAAATACATTAGACAAAATTATAAAATAAACACATTTATAGTATAAATGTACTAACTAAAAAAGAAAATCAAAATAATTAGTAGTATCACGTAAAATCTTATCACGTGGGGTTTAATAAACCCCAACACACTAACGAAGGGTTAATTGTTATTTTATAAATAAAAATAAATGTATCAACATTCTGAATTTATTTTTTTTTACCTTAACAAATGAAGAATATTAGATATACACTAAACCTAAACAAAAAAATCTTTGCTAATGAAATGAAACTGTTTTAACATAAATAATTATAAAGATAAAAATAAAAAGTTTTTTTTTTGAAAGCAGAAATTTAAGTTAATCACGAAATAATGTATTCTATTTGTATCATTAATAATAAAAATATTAAATATTATAATTATGTTTTTATTTTTTTTAAAATACTAACAGAACGATGACTATACCAGATGAGGCAATGTATTCATGTGTCATTCCATACGAGCTATGGCGGGTTATGGCATATCCATTTGCGTATAGCGAAAGAGATCTGTTAGATTTGTTTAATAATTCGAATTATATACTAAAAGAAGTATATGTTGAAATTACAATAAATCATAGATCTAAAAAATCATATTGTTCTATGTTTTGCGTACTCAATGATAACAATCATGGTAATATAAATAACATTTGTCTCGTTGGTTATCATAGACAGTTTCTAACAATTATGGGATTACAAACATATTGTCAATTCCATAGGTGTATGAAATGTTCAAAATATTTAACAATAGTTGACTTATATACACAATTTCCATTAGCAACCAATCCATTTACGACATATACATTTATACCGACACATGGAGATTTGATTAATACCGTTCATTCATAATATATAACATGTAATACATTAATTTTTAATCATAACTCGTCAACTATTGATATGAATAAGACAAGTATTGTTTTTGTAAATAGTTCATATATTCGTAAAATTTTCATAGAAAATGACCTTCTGTAGATGTGGTCGGTTGTATGAATCAATGAATCTAGCGTACAGATGGCAAAGCTCCAGTGACTTTTATAGTTCCACAATACACTCGTTTTGTGTGTCGCATAGATGATTCGTTAACATTTATAACCGACCCGAATCCGATAATTCGGTGGCTACAACGGTGTGGAATAACATATGAAACTATTTAAAAACTAAGTTTTATTCAAATCAATAACTGATTTGTAAAATATATATTTTTTTTGTTTAAAGTTTTCATATTTTTTTTTTCGGATAAAATATATAATAATATAAAAAAATAATTTTTATAGAAAAAATGGATTTAGAAATGGATTATTCACAGGATTTATTCAATCATATCAAAAATGAAATTAAAAGACTAAAACAGCAAATGGTTGAAAACGAAGAACGAGAAGTACAAGACCAAAGAGAAAAAAGAAATTCGCTAAGTTTAATTAAAAGAGATTTAAAAATGTTAAAATATGAAAAATATTTAGCAAAAACAATTTCATTTGATCCGGAAAAAATAAAAAATATAAAAGAAAGAATAAAAAAATTAAAGGAAACACAACAGCTTGTAAAAAATTATTATGCCTTTTATTCTCAAACAAGTTTTGAAAGAGATCAATCCACTTATAACCTACACAACAAATTTACTGTATTGTTACGCGACTTAAAATTATTAACAGAACCGTATGAAAGTATATATTAAGTATATAAGTATATAAGTATTAAATTTATATTACTTGAAATATTAGATATTATTTATTTTACCTAATGATTTTTTTTATTTAATAAAAATAAAAATATACATATATATTTAAAGAAAAAAAAATATATGTTTTTTTATTATAGCCTCATTATGAAAAGAAAAGTAATAACAAAATATCAGCGTATGAATACGTCGGGAACTGGACTGATTGAAATCGAGAGATTTAAAAAATGTGCAAAAACTTACATCATCAAGAACTATAAGAAATATACAGATTATAAATCATTTTTTAGTTATATTTCAAATAAGCTAATTTGTAAGTTGAAACAATCATGTCTAAATACATCCATAAAATTTAATATACATGTTGACGCTGTTTACGAACGTCCAGTAACCCATGATATTCAGGATATGGCTTTTAAAACTTCAAACATTTTAGCATGTAGTTCATCTGATTTTACTATTTTATTGAACAGAATGTTTAATAAAATATTAACTGAGGAATCAGAATTTATTGCAAAAGGTTCAGGTTGGTCACTTGTATCAATAGATGGGTTACAATTAAGAATTAATTTAGTAAACCCTTTGAAAGGAAGTTCATATCTTGATTTACCTATATTTATAAAAAAAAAAAAAGCCATAATAAATGTTAGAAATAAAGATGTATATTGTTTTAAATATTCTATACTTAGCAAATATGATCAACGTTCGAATAAATCACGATTTAACCAAACGTATTTCAATATTCTAGAAAAAAAAAGTGGATTAAATTTTAAATGTATTGATTTTCCGACACCAATAAAACAAATAAAAAAATTTGAACGTCTAAACAATGTTTCAGTTAATGTTTATAGTTTAAATAATAAAAGTAATATTTTTCCTTTATGTATAAGTAAAATAGAAAGAAAAAATCATTTTGATCTATTTTTATATAATAACGATAAAACATCGCATTATTGTTATATTAAAGATTTTTCAAGATTTATTAGAAGTCAGAAAACTAAAAATTGTTCTAAGTTAATTATTTGTAAGAGATGTTTTACAACTTTTGGGAATAAACCGTGTAAAAGTAAACTTTGGGGTGAAGAAGGATTGATTAAACATAAGCAAATGTGTGATAAGAATGAATTAGGAAGACCAATAATGTTTGAAGAAGGAAAAGATGATGAATTCATATATTTTAAAAGTTATAAAAAAACCAATAGAATACCGTTTGTTATTTATGCTGACTTTGAATGTATTTTGAACCCTAAACAGACTATAGAGTTGAATAAAAGTAGTAAAAAATCTAAGGTTTCTAAAACCTATATTACTCATTTACATGAAATTATGAGTTATGCGTTTTATGTAAAAGTTGATTATAACAGTATAACAAAAAAGCTATTGCATCAATTTAAAATTCCAACAAAGATAATAATGTATAGAGGTAAAGATGCAGCAAAAAAGTTTATGGAAAATATGATCGATATTGGAAAAAAGATAAATGATGTATATGAAACTAATATACCAATGACTACATTGACTGAAAAGGAAGAAAAACAATTTCAGAGAGCGGAGGTTTGTGAAAAATGTTTATTATCTTTTAAAAAAAATAATTTATTAAAGGTTAGAGATCATTGTCATTTTACTGGTAAATATAGACAATGCCTTTGTTTTAAATGTAATTTTGTAATAACTAATCCATCATTTGTTCCAATTTTTTTTCATAACTTATCATATGATAGTCACTTTATAATTCGAGAACTTGGTTGTGATGATAATGATATTCACGTTATTCCGAATTCATCGGAAAAATATGTATCCTTTAGCAAAGAAATTGTTCCCAGATTTAGTATAAAGTTTGTTGACACATTCCGTTTTATGGCCTCCTCATTAAGCGAACTTGCACAAAATTTGTCTGAAGATAAATCAAGATTTAGAGAGACTCTAAAAATATTTTCTTATAAAAAATTAGATTTAGTCACACGAAAAGGGGTTTTCCCTTATGAATATATCGATAGTTGGAGTAAATTAAATGAAACTCGTTTGCCTCCAAAATCTGTATTTTATAATTCTTTAAAAGATGAAGAAATTAATGATGATGATTATTCTCATGCTGAAAAAATATGGAAAGTATTTGATTTAAAAACTTTGGGTGAATATAGCGACCTTTACTTGAAAACTGATGTAAGTATATTAACGGATGTATTTGAAAATTTTAGAGATTTATGTTTATCTACTCTTAAACTAGATCCTGCTCATTATATGACTGCTCCAGGATTTGCTTTTGATTGTATGCTTAAATATACTAAGGTTAAATTAGAAAGATTAAAAGACTTTAACATGCTTTTGTATTTCGAAAATTCAATCCGAGGTGGAATAACTCAATCAACTAAAAGATATGCTAAAGCAAACATACCAAACATTAGAGGTTTGAACTATAATCCGAATAAACCAATTACATGGATAACGTATCTCGATTGTGTAAATTTATATGGAAAGTCGATGTTAACTGAACTACCTTTCAAAGATTTTGAATGGGTTGATGACTTAGATATAGATGTTACAAAAATTCCAAACGATTCAAAAGTTGGTTATATATTAGAAGTCGATATTGATTACCCTAAATATTTACATAAAAAACATAACGATTTTCCATTTTTACCTTTAAACGAATGTCCCCCAAATTCAAAAGTTAAAAAATTAATTACTACGTTATCACCGAAAAAAAATTATATTATACACTATAAAAATTTAAAACAAGCAATTGCTAATGGACTTAAATTAAAAAAAATTCATAGAGCTATCCGATTTTCTCAGAGTAAATGGATGGCTTCATATATTGAACTCTGTACATATATGAGAGTAAAAGCTAAAAACAACTTTGAAAAAGATTTTTGGAAGTTATTAATTAATAGTGTTTTTGGTAAATGTATGGAAAATGTGCGTGCTAGAATTTCTTTAAAATTGGTTTCGTCAGCTAGAAAAGCAAGTAAATTAATGATGAAAACTAACTTTAAAGATAGAACTATATACTCTGAAAATCTTATGGCTATTCATCAACATAAGGAAACTATTAAATTCGATAAAGCAATTTATGTAGGATTTGCAATTTTGGATGTTTCAAAAACATTTATGTACGATTTTCATTATAATGTAATGAAAAATAAATATGGTAACAAAATATGTTCTTTATACTCGGATACAGATTCTATGGTATATGCTATTCGAACACACAATTTTTTTAATGATATAAAATACGATTTATCATCGTTTTTTGATACATCGAATTATCCTATCAATCATTATTGTTTTAGCGAAATTTATAAAAATCAGCCCGGTTATTTCAAAGATGAAATGGGAGGAAAAATTTTAAAAGAATTTGTTTCATTAAGACCAAAATTATACGCTTACAGAACTGTGGACGATGTTGAGGTAAAAAAAGCTAAAGGTGTGAAAAAATATGTAATTAAAAAACACATGCAATTTAGACATTATATAGAAATATTAAATGCATACATAAACCATAAAAATGTTGATGATAAACAAACACGTAGAAACATGAATTTTATTCAATCGAATAAACATATTGTTCATTCTAAAACAATGAATAAACTTGTACTAAGTGCTAACGATGATAAACGTTATATAATGAATGATGGGATTAAGACACTAGCGTATGGACATTATAAAATTAAAAAAATAAATAATAGTAATAAATAAAAATAAATTACATACATTAAAAAATCTTTATTTTAAAACATCTGTAGACGATATCCACGAATTATGACTTGAATCGAAACCCATCCATTTAACAAGCATTTTATCTTTAACTTTTTTTATAATACGCTCAATTAAAAATGTGTTCGGGAAATCAGTTAATTTAATTTCTTGTTCATAAAAACCTCCTAGAATTATATTATCTGATTCATCCTTTAGTTGATAAGTTATCGGGTTTGTATGTAAAACTTTTGATATTGTAAAAATTTCCGTTGTCCAATTCGGTGTATATCCTTTACTAAATATATGTTTGTATTTTGATATTCTTACTTTATCATTAATTTTAAGTTTTGGTTTATGAAATATTTTATTATATATTTGTACATTTGATTTAATTTTACTTGTATTCATTCGAGCTTCATATGGTGTACACTTAATTGTTCTATGTTTTGTATGATTATAATTATTAATAATTTTTGATATTGTATTATACCAATTCCATGTACCTGTCGCAGTAAAATGTTTATATATATTATTTTTAAGTGTTCGTATAACACGTTCGCCAATTGAACATTTGATAACGCTATACGAACTGTAATGTTTAATTTTATATTTTTTCATTAAATCTTGAAATTGATTATTATAAAATTCTGTACCATTATCTGTTTGTAATAATTTTGGATTAGCTTGTTTTAATATATTAAGCATACCTTTTGTACATTCTTTTCCTGTTTTATTTTTCAATGATTCTACCCATACATATTTTGTGTATGTATCTATAACAACTAAAATGTATTTAAAACCAAGATTTTGATTAGAATGGGATTGCATGTCCATTAAATCAGCTTGCCAGAGGTCATCTTTAAATCGTGTTATTACACTACGTCTGGGAAATATTTTTCTTGCAGGTCGATGTAGCTCATTAGCTATACACTCTAATGTAGACATTATACTATTATATTCCTTTCACGTAATTCTTCTAAAATAGATATGATTTCATTATTTACACTAGTATTACCAGCAATTTGAGATGATGTTATAAGATTCAATCTAGTAACTAATTCATTCGGATCATCATAGTACACTAATTGTGTTTGAGGTATTACATCTTTATATAAACCAGAACCTTTCTTAGTTGTCGGCGATAAACTAAATTTAAATAGCTGACCTGTTAGAGGTTCTGTAATTTTAGAACTATTCATAGGAGAAGAAAAATCAAATGGATCATTCCTTATGCTCGAATCATCAATAACATTTCTTCGTTTAGCGCTTGAACTAGATAAAAAGTTATCGAATTGTTTTAAATTGAATTGAGGAGGAGTTTTAATTTTTGCGTTATTAATTTTTAATAATTCCTCGTTTAATTGTTTTTCTTCAGTTTTCATTCGTTCATAAAGAGGTTTTACAACGTTCATCCATTTGAAATATCCTGAGGTTTTAGGTTTTCCATCTGCTTTTAAAAAGACTTTAGTTATTTTTAAAATATTATAATATGATTCCATATCTTCCATAGACATATTTTTTGGTACTTTTTCACATAATAAAGACCAAAGTCCTTTAGTCCAAGGATAGTAATTATCGAGCAAGTGTAATTTACCGTGTTCGAAAGTAACAGGTATATTTGATATTTTAAGTTGATTATTAACCGCATCGTAATGCATACCATAAGATTTATCATAACGTTGTAATTTAGGATTTGAAATTAAAAAATTGTCAAACGATGAATTTAGTACACTATCGCTATCTTCACCACTAGCGTACACGGTTTCTTCTTTTTTGATAGTGTCGGATAAATGTGTAGTGTTTTTTTCTGACAGTGTACTCAATGGTTCTAGTAAAGGTTTAAATGTATCACGAAAATAGTTATCAGAATCTATAATACCACGCTTCATATCCATTATTTTACGTTTGATATTTTTTTTTGATGTTATCAAATTTTCTAACAAAACTTTATCTTTATTCATTGGAAATAATAAGCTTGATATAACTGATTCACCCAACGTTAGATAATACTATGTAGATGTTAACACTGTTACAACTGTATTTATATTATTATTTTATTTTAATGAAAGAATGGAAACCACATCTATATCTACCTTCATTCATTTCACGTGTTTTGTCTATAACCATAAATCCATAATCATTATGATTCCAACACAGATGAGACATTTTTCGAAATTCAGAGAAATCCATATCTGCTGATGAATGGTCATTGAAGATATGTCGTAAATTCGTATCATCTTGTTTAAGTATTATTAAAAAGTTTGAGTTATCTCTTACTAACTGTTTTGGTATTTTAGAATATGTTTGCGCTAAATAAAATACAGAACTAGCACCTGAATGTCTACACATTGAGAAGAATTCTCTAATTACAGATTGTGGATCACAAATCACGTTATCAAAAATTATAATAGAATTTTTCTTAGTTAAGTTTGGTTTAATAACTTTATCAGCACTTGAAAAAATGAAAAAATTGGCACCTTTAATATCATCTATTATTTTTTTTAATAAAACATATTTTTCTTGATTAGAAGTTTTAGAGTATAAATAGATATTCTCAAATCTTAATCCGTTTTCATGTGTGATTAGGTTATACATTATATTTGTTTTACCTGAACCACTAGGACCAACTATAATAGCACGTATAGTATCAGGTAATAATGGTCCGTGTCTTGATGGTTTCTTTATTATTTGAGCATCTACGTTTAAAATATCTAATTTATCTTTCTGTTCAATCAAATCCATTTTCTTATAAATACTCTAGAATTTTCAAATTATAATCAGTTATATGTGATGTGTTCAACCCGTAAGTGGGAATCAGATAAGACTGGTAAAGGTTTCGTAAATTTCCTTATAAATAGTCTCCCGTTTGAAGCCCATGTTCCAAAATATCAGTATTGTGGACCTGGTACGAAATTAAAAAAGAGGTTAGATCGTGGTGATAAAGGAATAAACCCATTGGATACTGCATGTCGTGATCACGATATTGTGTATGCAACTAGTAAAAATTTAGAAGATAGACATAACGCTGATAAGGTGTTAGAACTCCGTGCTTGGGAAAGATTTAAAGCAAAAGATACACCTAGAAAAGAGAAAATTGTAGCGTACGCAGTAGCTAACACAATGAAAGCTAAAAGAAAAATAGGTATGGGTTGTAAAGGTAAACGGGGAAGTGTTAATAAAATTAAAAATGGGACACGAGCTGCGATAAAAAAAAGAAAGGTTAAGAAAAATTATAGAGGTAAAAGACTGATTTTAACACCAGGTCAGACAGGTGGTGCAATTCCCTTAATACCTATTTTCGCAGGATTATCGGCACTTGGTAGTTTAATGTCTGGAAGTGCTAGTGTGTATAATGCAATCCAAAATTCTAAAAAAAAAAAGGTAACGGATTATATTTAAAAAATAAAGGATCGAAAAAAAAAAACTGATGAAAACGCTACCTAACAGACCACTTACATCTAGAGATATTATAAAATATGTTACAAAGTTTAATATCAGTCATTTCCGTGGCGTCTTTTCACGAGATGACTTACCTAAAAAACCTTATCAGATTGAATGTGGTATATTAAACTTGAACGTATCTTCAGGTGATGGAAGTCATTGGGTAGCGTTTTATAAAAATAAAGATAAAGTTATATATTTTGATAGTTTCGGTGATTTACCTCCACCAATTGAATTACAAAAATATTTTAAGGGAAACAAAATTATATATAACTATACAAATTATCAAGATTATAACACATTTAATTGCGGACATTTATGTCTTGATTTTTTACAATGTATGAATCGATCACATTAAGTTTGACAGGTAATGATACAACATTATCTGCAAATTATTTTCCATCTCTAAACGTTAACGAGGACTCGGAAATAGCTTTGATATGCTTACAAACGTTTAATTCATTTCCGAACATAAATTCAACTAATAACAGATTGGAAATAGAAGTTATCGGAGATGGGGATAATAAATTTATTCAAGATGCGAAATTTAAATATGAATTTGAAGAAGGATATTATGATATTCAAGATATTAACAATAAAATTGCTAAAGAGTTATTAACCTTTAATAAACTAAACGGAACATATTTATCATTCAATATAATTATGGATCAAATAGATTTTAGATCATATATAAAATGTGATGGAATACTACATTTTGATATTTCAAACAGTATATGCTCTGTATTAGGGTTTGAAAAAAAACAATATTTTTCACGCAATGATATTCACCGATCAGAAAAAGCTGTAAATTTGAATACAATTAATTCTATAAAAGTGATGTGTAATATAGCTCAAGGATCATTCAACAATCATCTTCAAAGTCATTCGATTTATGAGTTTTTTCCGACCGGTAAAACAGGAACAAAAGTGACTCAATTACCACTAAACCTTATATATTATAAACTTAACAAAATAAATATTGATTCAATAACTATTCAATTAGTTGATCAGAACAATAAACCGATTGATAATTTCAGCGAGACATTAACAGTTGTTCTACATATTAAACGTCACGGATCTTAAAATTAAATTAAATTTAAAGGTTTTCTAGAAATAAATATGAATGAATCAATCACATTGAGTATAACTGGGAATGAAACCACATTATCTTCAAATTATTTCCCGCCTCTAAACGTGTACGAAGATTCTGAAATAGCTTTGTTATGTTTACAAACATTCAATTCGTTTCCAAACATAAATTCTTCTAATAACAAACTTGCGGTGAAAGTAATGTCTAATAATAATAATGATGAAGGTATATGTTATATTGCATTAAAAACGGGATGTTACGAAATTGCAGATATTGACCGTCAAATTAAGAAGCAAATAAATTCTTACAATGAAAAATATGGTACAACTTTAAAATTCGATATTTCAATTGACCATAATGATTTTAGATCATACATAAAATGTAATGGTATAATTATGTTTGATATGGTTAATGGAATAGCACCTATATTAGGATTTGAAAAACGAGACTATTTTCCAGAGTATGAAACTCATCGATCGGAAAAAGCTGTAAATTTAAACACAATTAATTCTATAAAAGTGATGTGTAATATAGCTCAAGGATCATTCAACAATCACCTTCAAAGTCATACGATTTACGAGTTTTTTCCGAGTGAAAAAATTGGGACAAAAGTTGTTCAATCACCGTCAAATTTAATATATTATAAATTAAATAAAATAAATATTGATTCAATAACTGTACAATTAGTTGATCAGGATTTTAATCAAATCCAAAATTTTGGTGAGACATTAACAGTCGTGTTACATATTAAACGTTACGGTTCTTAAGATGGGGTTAAAGTTCAATATAAACCCATTACTTCACATTAATCGAGCTAGTCATACGACTAAAGCGTTACCGATAACATCGGCTAAAGTAAAAAAATTAACGGTGAAAAATAAAAAAATTCTAAAGGCTCTTGGTTATAAACTAAATAAAAATGCCTGAAAGTGATATTTTGGATATAAGTTCACGGTTTGAAACAGATTCTAAAATTACAAAAATTGAATATCATTCATATACACCGTATACGACTTCATTTAATAATAATGATGAAATACGTATATCAATCCAGCAAACGGATGTTTATCCATATCTACATGATAGCTTTTTATATCTAGAGGGAAAAATAACAGAACCTGGTAAAGTAGTACTTTCTAATAATGGTTTTTCATATCTCTTTGATCAAATACGGTTAGAAATCAATGGTATAGAAGTAGATAGTACACGTGTTCTTGGTATCACTAGCTCCTTGAAAGGATACTTATCAGGTACCCCAGTTGACTATTATTGTTATGAAAATGCAGGTTGGACTTTTAAAAATGATACAAAGTCTACGAATAATGTTGGTGAATTTAGTGCATGTATTCCGTTAAAATATTGGTTAGGTTTATTTGAAGATTTTAAAAAAATATTAGTTAATTCTAGATTAGAACTAATATTAACACGAAGCCATAGTGATTTAAATGCTATAAATGTAAAAAGCGAAGGAAGTGCCACCACAGGTACAGTCGATTTACAAAAAATAGTGTGGAAGGTACCACATATTACTGTTGACGATGAAGAAAGGTTAAAATTATTTAAAATTGTAGAAAAAGAAAAAAGTTTGTTTATTCCTTTTAGATCATTTGAAACATTTGAGTACCCCGAACTGGGAACCACTACCAAAGCTGTGTGGAACTTAAAAACTGCTTCAAAATTAGAAAAACCACGATTTATTATAGTGGGTTTACAAAAAGGTCGAAAAAATCAAATAGCAAAAGATTGTAGTGTATTTGATAACTGTAACCTAACAAACTTGAAAGTATTTCTCAATTCAATAGCTTATCCGTATGATAATTTAAATGTAGATTTTAACAAAAACAATTTTTCAATATTATATGATATGTATGCATCATTTCAAGAATCGTACTACGAAAAAAGTATACGCAATCCACTGTTGAGTCCTTCAACATTCCTAGAAAATGCTCCTATAATAGTTATCGATACTTCAAAACAGAATGATTCAGGTACAGCCTCATCAGTAGATGTACAATTGGAGATTGAGGCATCAAAATCACTTACAGGTGTAACTGCTTATTGTTTATTAATTCATGATCGTATTGTAGAATATGTACCTTTCACTAGGGAAGTAAGAAAACTAGTATAAATAATTTAGAATTAAGGTTACATAATATTTAATGAAACAACATATATTAATAAATGATTTTTTATTTTAATCAAACAGTGTTCTTATTCAATTATGGTTTTTGAAAAACAGTGTTTTTTCGTGTTACAGGGAAAAAAAAAATGGCTTGAGGGGGAAAGTCCGCCTTAAACTTTTTAAATCTCCCTGCTCAAAAGTGCTCAGAACATACATTATGGTTTTTGAAAAACAGTGTTTTTTCGTGTTACAGGGAAAAAAAAAATGGCTTGAGGGGGAAAGTCCGCCTTAAACTTTTTAAATCTCCCTGCTCAAAAGTGCTCAGAACATACAAATATATACTACTTACTAAATACTTAAATGAAGAATAACAATGTTTTATATTTCGTTGTAATTTAAAAATATTTTTAGTGGGTATTTATAATTGTAGTATAGATGTCATGCAAAAAAAACGTTTTAAGAATATTGTATAAAAACCATTTTTGAAATATTTCGTATTGGATATAGGTAATGGAGATTTAAAAAAATATATAAAACTTAACATTAATTTTCAGTTATTATATTAATAAATAAAGAATATACAAAATTAAATATCTACTTAGTCTAGATATCAACCATATATTAATATCCTCTATTTGCTATGTGGGAAGGGTTGATTTTCCAGATTTTTGTGTTTGTTTTGGCATTTTTTCAAGGTCTTTTTTTTTTAATGTATTGGAGGATAGTGTTTTGTGTAGTGTGTTTAAATTTTAATTTCAAGCTTATCGTGCTGAAGCCAAAAGACATAACGAAGATGGTACCAATTGAGGTAGACGTTGATAGCATTATCTACGGATTTTCTTCTTTGGCTGCTTACAAACCAAATGCGCCGTTCGACGTTAACGTCACGGGCAATTGCGTACAATGTCAAAATATAAAATTGCTGCAGGGGCTATTTGGTGTTTTTCGGAAGTGTAAGTATGAGCGTTTGATCGAGGTTAGGTTAGGTTTATTAATTTGTTTTAATTTTATAGCCTACTCTCACGTGGAGTTCACGCTAGGGGGCGACCCGGCCATTACGGTGCTTCTCAGCGTCCCGTCGGTTTCTCGGTCTTCCGACCCGACGTCGGAAGATTCGGATGACGATGAAGATGTCATTGGGTATGATTACCTACCGCGGACATTTTTTCAATACAGTTCTGGGCCCAGCTATCCTCAAGTTGGGCTCAGACTGTAGGAGTAGGAGGAAGGGTGCGGTCAACCCATTCGTGAGTAAGTGGCACCTCCACCCCGCCGACTGGCCAAAGTTGGCGTTCGAGGTGTAGCGGTTGACCACCGAAGCCGGGACGTTTGGCTGTTGTTTGTAAGTGTAATGTACGTGGCGATGCATGGCCTGCAGCTGCCGCAGGATGCTGCCCTCGCGCTGATTGGCCGGCACATAGACCCTTACCACTCTTCAATCGTTATTGTTCAATGCCATTTTGGCATTGAATTTACGATAAAGTCGTCGGTGAGGGCTGTGCTAGTCAACCGTGAGGCAGCCCTGCGGTCGCTCAGCGGGGTGAAATTTTACGCTGGTGTCGGGGTTTATGACCATGGGTATTGCACCGCCGGTGGAGGTAAGCCACCCCATCAAGTAATTTTTTTCATTTAAATTTTGCTTAATATTGATTTTGAATGATTGTTATCGTATGATTTTAGCACCTTCTACCCATGTGCCGGTACGTCCAAGCGTACAACCCTGCGGTGCACATCCTTCGCCGCGGCCTCGGTGAGACGTCAATCTTCACGTGGCTGTTGTTGGGCGGTGACAATTGTCGGGAGAGCGAGCGTCTCTCCGGTCTCTCGACAATTGTGCCGCCCGATTTATAGCCTTGTTTAGAGCGTTTCTCGAGGACACGGTGCGGGGCTCGGGCGTCCGTTTCGAGTGTGTGGTCAGTGGTTACACATTTAGTGAGGTGTTATCGTTGATGGCCACATACGGAACTCGGATGTCCGAGTTTTGTCTCGCGGAGGGGTTGCTCGTGTGTTCAACGAAGGATTGGCCGTTTTACGTCAATTCCTCGATGTTGGACACACTGAGTCGGCTTGTGAGCATGGTAGAAGCGTTGCAGACGGCCAACTTCCACAGTCGTGTAAGTTTATTGCGTGTTTATCTTACCGGTGTAGGTTAGGTTAATGTTTTAATTATGTGTTTGCCGTTGTAGTTGCTAGCGAGCGTGTATGACGCGGAAGTGGTGCTGCGGTTTTTTGCATTTGGCGAGTCTCGGTACCTGGACTCCAAAAGAGTTGGTGTCCTCTTCCCGACTCGTCAAATAGCACTCGGGAAGAGGCAGAAGAGTCGGCGGGACGACAATGGATTCGTCCAGTTTGTTCCCTCGCAGGCCGGAAATTTCACGCGGGTAATGCCACGTGATATTTTCGGTCACGTACCAGTTGGTCCGTTCGTGAGGGACATACTGGCCCAAATCTTTTCGTCGGTCACCGTCGACTTGCTGTGTTGCCCATCCGAAGAAGTGAGTTATTGTTTTGTTTTGGTTTTTCTGTAGGTTTTGCTAACATTTTTATACTTTTAATATAATATATTTTGTTTTTGCAGGCTTCAGAATGGTGGCTCACTACTGCCGCCAGAATGGTGAACGTGAAATGCGGGATGGGCATTCCTGCTTCATCTGCTACCGCGTTCACCATTAAGCAGCTGGAAACCGAGTACGGTCGACGCGATGATATCGGTGCGCAAGGCACCTTAACAATATCGGGCACAGTGAGTTACGCGGACGTCTCAAGTAGTTTGTGAATCCTAATGTGTACAGCCTTGCCATCCTGTACACATTAGTGTCGAGAAGGTCCGATATTGCGGATGTTGTAACTAATTTACAGCGCCTCATCAACCGCTATGTGGAGGTTATGCCAGTAGTGTTGCTGATGGCCCATTCTCATCGTCAGTTGTATGTATATTAATTTTTTTAATTTTGTTGTTTTATGAATAGTATAATAATTTATATTTTCTTTTTCTTTGTAGATGCGACTGGAGGTTTGTGGGGGAGATTGACCCTCGTTCCAAGAGCGTCATTCAAACCCGGGCCGAGATGCACGAGGCAGGCGCCTCTGACGCACTCGTGCGGTTTTGTTGATCATTGCTGATTTTTTTTTTATCGTTCGTGCGACAACGTGGATTAGCCCTCCCGGGGATACCACTTAAAAAAAACGCATTCTATTTGCTATACCTCTTTGGGTGATGTGGATAATAGTATTTAAAAATTTTGGTGCCCCTACGTTTTGAATTATTGAAGTATTTATTTATTATATTTTTTTTGTTTTATTAACAGATCGATTGGTTACTGACCCACTCAGATTATTTTGAAAAAATGAAACGTACGTATGCAGCCAATCCGCCACCTGGACAACTACACAGGTTTGATACCAGGGCACATTATCAGTTTCGGGAGGACTCCGAGCCTTCCGTTCCGGATATTGTGTACCGGGTCATACGGCCCATCCCTGTTGTGTCTACATCGAAGCAGTTGTACCAGTCAACAGTGCACATTGCTGGCACACCAGCAGAAAAACAAATGGATGTAGGGGCTGGGGTTCCCAAGCATCCGGTTGTAGGGGAGCTGTTTGTCGACGGACGTACTGAATTACCTATTTGTAAAATTAAAATTTTTTAATTTTAATTTTTTTTTAGATTCTGAACGGAGTGATGAAGGTATTAATTTTACAATGATGTTTTTTTTGTGTCTGTCGACAACATTTGGGGCAGTAAAAATGCTTCGATTTTTGACTTCAGCCCCTCTTTGAAAAGGAAATCGAATCTAGTTGGTACTTTGGGAGGTCCAAAGTTAAAAATTTTCAATATTTTTTAAATGAGTCGGGAAAAACCTTAAAAAAATGAGGGAAAAACGGGATTTTTAACGCAAAACCAGTTTTCGACAAAATCAAATTTTTTATTTCGCTATAACTCAAAAACTAATCGATGTAAATACTTGAAATTTTCACCAAATGTTAATATTAGCGTTCTCCACACACAGTTAAATTTTCAAAGAATTTTGTTTTTTTTTTGAGTTATTTATAGACAATCGAAATTTTCAATTTTTCTAAGTATTTTTTTTTTAAATAATATACTTATTAAAAAAAAATATTTTTTATACATTTATAGATTTTAAGTTCAATAGATGGGTAAATACTAAATACTTAAATGAAGAATAACAATGTTTTATATTTCGTTGTAATTTAAAAATATTTTTAGTGGGTATTTATAATTGTAGTATAGATGTCATGCAAAAAAAACGTTTTAAGAATATTGTATAAAAACCATTTTTGAAATATTTCGTATTGGATATAGGTAATGGAGATTTAAAAAAATATATAAAACTTAACATTAATTTTCAGTTATTATATTAATAAATAAAGAATATACAAAATTAAATATCTACTTAGTCTAGATATCAACCATATATTAATATCCTCTATTTGCTATGTGGGAAGGGTTGATTTTCCAGATTTTTGTGTTTGTTTTGGCATTTTTTCAAGGTCTTTTTTTTTTAATGTATTGGAGGATAGTGTTTTGTGTAGTGTGTTTAAATTTTAATTTCAAGCTTATCGTGCTGAAGCCAAAAGACATAACGAAGATGGTACCAATTGAGGTAGACGTTGATAGCATTATCTACGGATTTTCTTCTTTGGCTGCTTACAAACCAAATGCGCCGTTCGACGTTAACGTCACGGGCAATTGCGTACAATGTCAAAATATAAAATTGCTGCAGGGGCTATTTGGTGTTTTTCGGAAGTGTAAGTATGAGCGTTTGATCGAGGTTAGGTTAGGTTTATTAATTTGTTTTAATTTTATAGCCTACTCTCACGTGGAGTTCACGCTAGGGGGCGACCCGGCCATTACGGTGCTTCTCAGCGTCCCGTCGGTTTCTCGGTCTTCCGACCCGACGTCGGAAGATTCGGATGACGATGAAGATGTCATTGGGTATGATTACCTACCGCGGACATTTTTTCAATACAGTTCTGGGCCCAGCTATCCTCAAGTTGGGCTCAGACTGTAGGAGTAGGAGGAAGGGTGCGGGCAACCCATTCGTGAGTAAGTGGCACCTCCACCCCGCCGACTGGCCAAAGTTGGCGTTCGAGGTGTAGCGGTTGACCACCGAAGCCGGGACGTTTGGCTGTTGTTTGTAAGTGTAATGTACGTGGCGATGCATGGCCTGCAGCTGCCGCAGGATGCTGCCCTCGCGCTGATTGGCCGGCACATAGACCCTTACCACTCTTCAATCGTTATTGTTCAATGCCATTTTGGCATTGAATTTACGATAAAGTCGTCGGTGAGGGCTGTGCTAGTCAACCGTGAGGCAGCCCTGCGGTCGCTCAGCGGGGTGAAATTTTACGCTGGTGTCGGGGTTTATGACCATGGGTATTGCACCGCCGGTGGAGCTAAGCCACCCCATCAAGTAATTTTTTTCATTTAAATTTTGCTTAATATTGATTTTGAATGATTGTTATCGTATGATTTTAGCACCTTCTACCCATGTGCCGGTACGTCCAAGCGTACAACCCTGCGGTGCACATCCTTCGCCGCGGCCTCGGTGAGACGTCAATCTTCACGTGGCTGTTGTTGGGCGGTGACAATTGTCGGGAGAGCGAGCGTCTCTCCGGTCTCTCGACAATTGTGCCGCCCGATTTATAGCCTTGTTTAGAGCGTTTCTCGAGGACACGGTGCGGGGCTCGGGCGTCCGTTTCGAGTGTGTGGTCAGTGGTTACACATTTAGTGAGGTGTTATCGTTGATGGCCACATACGGAACTCGGATGTCCGAGTTTTGTCTCGCGGAGGGGTTGCTCGTGTGTTCAACGAAGGATTGGCCGTTTTACGTCAATTCCTCGATGTTGGACACACTGAGTCGGCTTGTGAGCATGGTAGAAGCGTTGCAGACGGCCAACTTCCACAATCGTGTAAGTTTATTGCGTGTTTATCTTACCGGTGTAGGTTAGGTTAATGTTTTAATTATGTGTTTGCCGTTGTAGTTGCTAGCGAGCGTGTATGACGCGGAAGTGGTGCTGCGGTTTTTTGCATTTGGCGAGTCTCGGTACCTGGACTCCAAGAGAGTTGGTGTCCTCTTCCCGACTCGTCAAATAGCACTCGGGAAGAGGCAGAAGAGTCGGCGGGACGACAATGGATTCGTCCAGTTTGTTCCCTCGCAGGCCGGAAATTTCACGCGGGTAATGCCACGTGATATTTTCGGTCACGTACCAGTTGGTCCGTTCGTGAGGGACATACTGGCCCAAATCTTTTCGTCGGTCACCGTCGACTTGCTGTGTTGCCCATCCGAAGAAGTGAGTTATTGTTTTGTTTTGGTTTTTCTGTAGGTTTTGCTAACATTTTTATACTTTTAATATAATATATTTTGTTTTTGCAGGCTTCAGAATGGTGGCTCACTACTGCCGCCAGAATGGTGAACGTGAAATGCGGGATGGGCATTCCTGCTTCATCTGCTACCGCGTTCACCATTAAGCAGCTGGAAACCGAGTACGGTCGACGCGATGATATCGGTGCGCAAGGCACCTTAACAATATCGGGCACAGTGAGTTACGCGGACGTCTCAAGTAGTTTGTGAATCCTAATGTGTACAGCCTTGCCATCCTGTACACATTAGTGTCGAGAAGGTCCGATATTGCGGATGTTGTAACTAATTTACAGCGCCTCATCAACCGCTATGTGGAGGTTATGCCAGTAGTGTTGCTGATGGCGCATTCTCATCGTCAGTTGTATGTATATTAATTTTTTTAATTTTGTTGTTTTATGAATAGTATAATAATTTATATTTTCTTTTTCTTTGTAGATGCGACTGGAGGTTTGTGGGGGAGATTGACCCTCGTTCCAAGAGCGTCATTCAAACCCGGGCCGAGATGCACGAGGCAGGCGCCTCTGACGCACTCGTGCGGTTTTGTTGATCATTGCTGATTTTTTTTTTATCGTTCGTGCGACAACGTGGATTAGCCCTCCCGGGGATACCACTTAAAAAAAACGCATTCTATTTGCTATACCTCTTTGGGTGATGTGGATAATAGTATTTAAAAATTTTGGTGCCCCTACGTTTTGAATTATTGAAGTATTTATTTATTATATTTTTTTTGTTTTATTAACAGATCGATTGGTTACTGACCCACTCAGATTATTTTGAAAAAATGAAACGTACGTATGCAGCCAATCCGCCACCTGGACAACTACACAGGTTTGATACCAGGGCACATTATCAGTTTCGGGAGGACTCCGAGCCTTCCGTTCCGGATATTGTGTACCGGGTCATACGGCCCATCCCTGTTGTGTCTACATCGAAGCAGTTGTACCAGTCAACAGTGCACATTGCTGGCACACCAGCAGAAAAACAAATGGATGTAGGGGCTGGGGTTCCCAAGCATCCGGTTGTAGGGGAGCTGTTTGTCGACGGACGTACTGAATTACCTATTTGTAAAATTAAAATTTTTTAATTTTAATTTTTTTTTAGATTCTGAACGGAGTGATGAAGGTATTAATTTTACAATGATGTTTTTTTTGTGTCTGTCGACAACATTTGGGGCAGTAAAAATGCTTCGATTTTTGACTTCAGCCCCTCTTTGAAAAGGAAATCGAATCTAGTTGGTACTTTGGGAGGTCCAAAGTTAAAAATTTTCAATATTTTTTAAATGAGTCGGGAAAAACCTTAAAAAAATGAGGGAAAAAACGGGATTTTTAACGCAAAACCAGTTTTCGACAAAATCAAATTTTTTATTTCGCTATAACTCAAAAACTAATCGATGTAAATACTTGAAATTTTCACCAAATGTTAATATTAGCGTTCTCCACACACAGTTAAATTTTCAAAGAATTTTGTTTTTTTTTTGAGTTATTTATAGACAATCGAAATTTTCAATTTTTCTAAGTATTTTTTTTTTAAATAATATACTTATTAAAAAAAAATATTTTTTATACATTTATAGATTTTAAGTTCAATAGATGGGTAAATACTAAATACTTAAATGAAGAATAACAATGTTTTATATTTCGTTGTAATTTAAAAATATTTTTAGTGGGTATTTATAATTGTAGTATAGATGTCATGCAAAAAAAACGTTTTAAGAATATTGTATAAAAACCATTTTTGAAATATTTCGTATTGGATATAGGTAATGGAGATTTAAAAAAATATATAAAACTTAACATTAATTTTCAGTTATTATATTAATAAATAAAGAATATACAAAATTAAATATCTACTTAGTCTAGATATCAACCATATATTAATATCCTCTATTTGCTATGTGGGAAGGGTTGATTTTCCAGATTTTTGTGTTTGTTTTGGCATTTTTTCAAGGTCTTTTTTTTTTAATGTATTGGAGGATAGTGTTTTGTGTAGTGTGTTTAAATTTTAATTTCAAGCTTATCGTGCTGAAGCCAAAAGACATAACGAAGATGGTACCAATTGAGGTAGACGTTGATAGCATTATCTACGGATTTTCTTCTTTGGCTGCTTACAAACCAAATGCGCCGTTCGACGTTAACGTCACGGGCAATTGCGTACAATGTCAAAATATAAAATTGCTGCAGGGGCTATTTGGTGTTTTTCGGAAGTGTAAGTATGAGCGTTTGATCGAGGTTAGGTTAGGTTTATTAATTTGTTTTAATTTTATAGCCTACTCTCACGTGGAGTTCACGCTAGGGGGCGACCCGGCCATTACGGTGCTTCTCAGCGTCCCGTCGGTTTCTCGGTCTTCCGACCCGACGTCGGAAGATTCGGATGACGATGAAGATGTCATTGGGTATGATTACCTACCGCGGACATTTTTTCAATACAGTTCTGGGCCCAGCTATCCTCAAGTTGGGCTCAGACTGTAGGAGTAGGAGGAAGGGTGCGGGCAACCCATTCGTGAGTAAGTGGCACCTCCACCCCGCCGACTGGCCAAAGTTGGCGTTCGAGGTGTAGCGGTTGACCACCGAAGCCGGGACGTTTGGCTGTTGTTTGTAAGTGTAATGTACGTGGCGATGCATGGCCTGCAGCTGCCGCAGGATGCTGCCCTCGCGCTGATTGGCCGGCACATAGATCCTTACCACTCTTCAATCGTTATTGTTCAATGCCATTTTGGCATTGAATTTACGATAAAGTCGTCGGTGAGGGCTGTGCTAGTCAACCGTGAGGCAGCCCTGCGGTCGCTCAGCGGGGTGAAATTTTACGCTGGTGTCGGGGTTTATGACCATGGGTATTGCACCGCCGGTGGAGCTAAGCCACCCCATCAAGTAATTTTTTTCATTTAAATTTTGCTTAATATTGATTTTGAATGATTGTTATCGTATGATTTTAGCACCTTCTACCCATGTGCCGGTACGTCCAAGCGTACAACCCTGCGGTGCACATCCTTCGCCGCGGCCTCGGTGAGACGTCAATCTTCACGTGGCTGTTGTTGGGCGGTGACAATTGTCGGGAGAGCGAGCGTCTCTCCGGTCTCTCGACAATTGTGCCGCCCGATTTATAGCCTTGTTTAGAGCGTTTCTCGAGGACACGGTGCGGGGCTCGGGCGTCCGTTTCGAGTGTGTGGTCAGTGGTTACACATTTAGTGAGGTGTTATCGTTGATGGCCACATACGGAACTCGGATGTCCGAGTTTTGTCTCGCGGAGGGGTTGCTCGTGTGTTCAACGAAGGATTGGCCGTTTTACGTCAATTCCTCGATGTTGGACACACTGAGTCGGCTTGTGAGCATGGTAGAAGCGTTGCAGACGGCCAACTTCCACAATCGTGTAAGTTTATTGCGTGTTTATCTTACCGGTGTAGGTTAGGTTAATGTTTTAATTATGTGTTTGCCGTTGTAGTTGCTAGCGAGCGTGTATGACGCGGAAGTGGTGCTGCGGTTTTTTGCATTTGGCGAGTCTCGGTACCTGGACTCCAAGAGAGTTGGTGTCCTCTTCCCGACTCGTCAAATAGCACTCGGGAAGAGGCAGAAGAGTCGGCGGGACGACAATGGATTCGTCCAGTTTGTTCCCTCGCAGGCCGGAAATTTCACGCGGGTAATGCCACGTGATATTTTCGGTCACGTACCAGTTGGTCCGTTCGTGAGGGACATACTGGCCCAAATCTTTTCGTCGGTCACCGTCGACTTGCTGTGTTGCCCATCCGAAGAAGTGAGTTATTGTTTTGTTTTGGTTTTTCTGTAGGTTTTGCTAACATTTTTATACTTTTAATATAATATATTTTGTTTTTGCAGGCTTCAGAATGGTGGCTCACTACTGCCGCCAGAATGGTGAACGTGAAATGCGGGATGGGCATTCCTGCTTCATCTGCTACCGCGTTCACCATTAAGCAGCTGGAAACCGAGTACGGTCGACGCGATGATATCGGTGCGCAAGGCACCTTAACAATATCGGGCACAGTGAGTTACGCGGACGTCTCAAGTAGTTTGTGAATCCTAATGTGTACAGCCTTGCCATCCTGTACACATTAGTGTCGAGAAGGTCCGATATTGCGGATGTTGTAACTAATTTACAGCGCCTCATCAACCGCTATGTGGAGGTTATGCCAGTAGTGTTGCTGATGGCGCATTCTCATCGTCAGTTGTATGTATATTAATTTTTTTAATTTTGTTGTTTTATGAATAGTATAATAATTTATATTTTCTTTTTCTTTGTAGATGCGACTGGAGGTTTGTGGGGGAGATTGACCCTCGTTCCAAGAGCGTCATTCAAACCCGGGCCGAGATGCACGAGGCAGGCGCCTCTGACGCACTCGTGCGGTTTTGTTGATCATTGCTGATTTTTTTTTTATCGTTCGTGCGACAACGTGGATTAGCCCTCCCGGGGATACCACTTAAAAAAAACGCATTCTATTTGCTATACCTCTTTGGGTGATGTGGATAATAGTATTTAAAAATTTTGGTGCCCCTACGTTTTGAATTATTGAAGTATTTATTTATTATATTTTTTTTGTTTTATTAACAGATCGATTGGTTACTGACCCACTCAGATTATTTTGAAAAAATGAAACGTACGTATGCAGCCAATCCGCCACCTGGACAACTACACAGGTTTGATACCAGGGCACATTATCAGTTTCGGGAGGACTCCGAGCCTTCCGTTCCGGATATTGTGTACCGGGTCATACGGCCCATCCCTGTTGTGTCTACATCGAAGCAGTTGTACCAGTCAACAGTGCACATTGCTGGCACACCAGCAGAAAAACAAATGGATGTAGGGGCTGGGGTTCCCAAGCATCCGGTTGTAGGGGAGCTGTTTGTCGACGGACGTACTGAATTACCTATTTGTAAAATTAAAATTTTTTAATTTTAATTTTTTTTTAGATTCTGAACGGAGTGATGAAGGTATTAATTTTACAATGATGTTTTTTTTGTGTCTGTCGACAACATTTGGGGCAGTAAAAATGCTTCGATTTTTGACTTCAGCCCCTCTTTGAAAAGGAAATCGAATCTAGTTGGTACTTTGGGAGGTCCAAAGTTAAAAATTTTCAATATTTTTTAAATGAGTCGGGAAAAACCTTAAAAAAATGAGGGAAAAACGGGATTTTTAACGCAAAACCAGTTTTCGACAAAATCAAATTTTTTATTTCGCTATAACTCAAAAACTAATCGATGTAAATACTTGAAATTTTCACCAAATGTTAATATTAGCGTTCTCCACACACAGTTAAATTTTCAAAGAATTTTGTTTTTTTTTTGAGTTATTTATAGACAATCGAAATTTTCAATTTTTCTAAGTATTTTTTTTTTAAATAATATACTTATTAAAAAAAAATATTTTTTATACATTTATAGATTTTAAGTTCAATAGATGGGTAAATACTAAATACTTAAATGAAGAATAACAATGTTTTATATTTCGTTGTAATTTAAAAATATTTTTAGTGGGTATTTATAATTGTAGTATAGATGTCATGCAAAAAAAACGTTTTAAGAATATTGTATAAAAACCATTTTTGAAATATTTCGTATTGGATATAGGTAATGGAGATTTAAAAAAATATATAAAACTTAACATTAATTTTCAGTTATTATATTAATAAATAAAGAATATACAAAATTAAATATCTACTTAGTCTAGATATCAACCATATATTAATATCCTCTATTTGCTATGTGGGAAGGGTTGATTTTCCAGATTTTTGTGTTTGTTTTGGCATTTTTTCAAGGTCTTTTTTTTTTAATGTATTGGAGGATAGTGTTTTGTGTAGTGTGTTTAAATTTTAATTTCAAGCTTATCGTGCTGAAGCCAAAAGACATAACGAAGATGGTACCAATTGAGGTAGACGTTGATAGCATTATCTACGGATTTTCTTCTTTGGCTGCTTACAAACCAAATGCGCCGTTCGACGTTAACGTCACGGGCAATTGCGTACAATGTCAAAATATAAAATTGCTGCAGGGGCTATTTGGTGTTTTTCGGAAGTGTAAGTATGAGCGTTTGATCGAGGTTAGGTTAGGTTTATTAATTTGTTTTAATTTTATAGCCTACTCTCACGTGGAGTTCACGCTAGGGGGCGACCCGGCCATTACGGTGCTTCTCAGCGTCCCGTCGGTTTCTCGGTCTTCCGACCCGACGTCGGAAGATTCGGATGACGATGAAGATGTCATTGGGTATGATTACCTACCGCGGACATTTTTTCAATACAGTTCTGGGCCCAGCTATCCTCAAGTTGGGCTCAGACTGTAGGAGTAGGAGGAAGGGTGCGGGCAACCCATTCGTGAGTAAGTGGCACCTCCACCCCGCCGACTGGCCAAAGTTGGCGTTCGAGGTGTAGCGGTTGACCACCGAAGCCGGGACGTTTGGCTGTTGTTTGTAAGTGTAATGTACGTGGCGATGCATGGCCTGCAGCTGCCGCAGGATGCTGCCCTCGCGCTGATTGGCCGGCACATAGACCCTTACCACTCTTCAATCGTTATTGTTCAATGCCATTTTGGCATTGAATTTACGATAAAGTCGTCGGTGAGGGCTGTGCTAGTCAACCGTGAGGCAGCCCTGCGGTCGCTCAGCGGGGTGAAATTTTACGCTGGTGTCGGGGTTTATGACCATGGGTATTGCACCGCCGGTGGAGCTAAGCCACCCCATCAAGTAATTTTTTTCATTTAAATTTTGCTTAATATTGATTTTGAATGATTGTTATCGTATGATTTTAGCACCTTCTACCCATGTGCCGGTACGTCCAAGCGTACAACCCTGCGGTGCACATCCTTCGCCGCGGCCTCGGTGAGACGTCAATCTTCACGTGGCTGTTGTTGGGCGGTGACAATTGTCGGGAGAGCGAGCGTCTCTCCGGTCTCTCGACAATTGTGCCGCCCGATTTATAGCCTTGTTTAGAGCGTTTCTCGAGGACACGGTGCGGGGCTCGGGCGTCCGTTTCGAGTGTGTGGTCAGTGGTTACACATTTAGTGAGGTGTTATCGTTGATGGCCACATACGGAACTCGGATGTCCGAGTTTTGTCTCGCGGAGGGGTTGCTCGTGTGTTCAACGAAGGATTGGCCGTTTTACGTCAATTCCTCGATGTTGGACACACTGAGTCGGCTTGTGAGCATGGTAGAAGCGTTGCAGACGGCCAACTTCCACAATCGTGTAAGTTTATTGCGTGTTTATCTTACCGGTGTAGGTTAGGTTAATGTTTTAATTATGTGTTTGCCGTTGTAGTTGCTAGCGAGCGTGTATGACGCGGAAGTGGTGCTGCGGTTTTTTGCATTTGGCGAGTCTCGGTACCTGGACTCCAAGAGAGTTGGTGTCCTCTTCCCGACTCGTCAAATAGCACTCGGGAAGAGGCAGAAGAGTCGGCGGGACGACAATGGATTCGTCCAGTTTGTTCCCTCGCAGGCCGGAAATTTCACGCGGGTAATGCCACGTGATATTTTCGGTCACGTACCAGTTGGTCCGTTCGTGAGGGACATACTGGCCCAAATCTTTTCGTCGGTCACCGTCGACTTGCTGTGTTGCCCATCCGAAGAAGTGAGTTATTGTTTTGTTTTGGTTTTTCTGTAGGTTTTGCTAACATTTTTATACTTTTAATATAATATATTTTGTTTTTGCAGGCTTCAGAATGGTGGCTCACTACTGCCGCCAGAATGGTGAACGTGAAATGCGGGATGGGCATTCCTGCTTCATCTGCTACCGCGTTCACCATTAAGCAGCTGGAAACCGAGTACGGTCGACGCGATGATATCGGTGCGCAAGGCACCTTAACAATATCGGGCACAGTGAGTTACGCGGACGTCTCAAGTAGTTTGTGAATCCTAATGTGTACAGCCTTGCCATCCTGTACACATTAGTGTCGAGAAGGTCCGATATTGCGGATGTTGTAACTAATTTACAGCGCCTCATCAACCGCTATGTGGAGGTTATGCCAGTAGTGTTGCTGATGGCGCATTCTCATCGTCAGTTGTATGTATATTAATTTTTTTAATTTTGTTGTTTTATGAATAGTATAATAATTTATATTTTCTTTTTCTTTGTAGATGCGACTGGAGGTTTGTGGGGGAGATTGACCCTCGTTCCAAGAGCGTCATTCAAACCCGGGCCGAGATGCACGAGGCAGGCGCCTCTGACGCACTCGTGCGGTTTTGTTGATCATTGCTGATTTTTTTTTTATCGTTCGTGCGACAACGTGGATTAGCCCTCCCGGGGATACCACTTAAAAAAAACGCATTCTATTTGCTATACCTCTTTGGGTGATGTGGATAATAGTATTTAAAAATTTTGGTGCCCCTACGTTTTGAATTATTGAAGTATTTATTTATTATATTTTTTTTGTTTTATTAACAGATCGATTGGTTACTGACCCACTCAGATTATTTTGAAAAAATGAAACGTACGTATGCAGCCAATCCGCCACCTGGACAACTACACAGGTTTGATACCAGGGCACATTATCAGTTTCGGGAGGACTCCGAGCCTTCCGTTCCGGATATTGTGTACCGGGTCATACGGCCCATCCCTGTTGTGTCTACATCGAAGCAGTTGTACCAGTCAACAGTGCACATTGCTGGCACACCAGCAGAAAAACAAATGGATGTAGGGGCTGGGGTTCCCAAGCATCCGGTTGTAGGGGAGCTGTTTGTCGACGGACGTACTGAATTACCTATTTGTAAAATTAAAATTTTTTAATTTTAATTTTTTTTTAGATTCTGAACGGAGTGATGAAGGTATTAATTTTACAATGATGTTTTTTTTGTGTCTGTCGACAACATTTGGGGCAGTAAAAATGCTTCGATTTTTGACTTCAGCCCCTCTTTGAAAAGGAAATCGAATCTAGTTGGTACTTTGGGAGGTCCAAAGTTAAAAATTTTCAATATTTTTTAAATGAGTCGGGAAAAACCTTAAAAAAATGAGGGAAAAACGGGATTTTTAACGCAAAACCAGTTTTCGACAAAATCAAATTTTTTATTTCGCTATAACTCAAAAACTAATCGATGTAAATACTTGAAATTTTCACCAAATGTTAATATTAGCGTTCTCCACACACAGTTAAATTTTCAAAGAATTTTGTTTTTTTTTTGAGTTATTTATAGACAATCGAAATTTTCAATTTTTTTAAGTATTTTTTTTTTAAATAATATACTTATTAAAAAAAAATATTTTTTATACATTTATAGATTTTAAGTTCAATAGATGGGTAAATACTAAATACTTAAATGAAGAATAACAATGTTTTATATTTCGTTGTAATTTAAAAATATTTTTAGTGGGTATTTATAATTGTAGTATAGATGTCATGCAAAAAAAACGTTTTAAGAATATTGTATAAAAACCATTTTTGAAATATTTCGTATTGGATATAGGTAATGGAGATTTAAAAAAATATATAAAACTTAACATTAATTTTCAGTTATTATATTAATAAATAAAGAATATACAAAATTAAATATCTACTTAGTCTAGATATCAACCATATATTAATATCCTCTATTTGCTATGTGGGAAGGGTTGATTTTCCAGATTTTTGTGTTTGTTTTGGCATTTTTTCAAGGTCTTTTTTTTTTAATGTATTGGAGGATAGTGTTTTGTGTAGTGTGTTTAAATTTTAATTTCAAGCTTATCGTGCTGAAGCCAAAAGACATAACGAAGATGGTACCAATTGAGGTAGACGTTGATAGCATTATCTACGGATTTTCTTCTTTGGCTGCTTACAAACCAAATGCGCCGTTCGACGTTAACGTCACGGGCAATTGCGTACAATGTCAAAATATAAAATTGCTGCAGGGGCTATTTGGTGTTTTTCGGAAGTGTAAGTATGAGCGTTTGATCGAGGTTAGGTTAGGTTTATTAATTTGTTTTAATTTTATAGCCTACTCTCACGTGGAGTTCACGCTAGGGGGCGACCCGGCCATTACGGTGCTTCTCAGCGTCCCGTCGGTTTCTCGGTCTTCCGACCCGACGTCGGAAGATTCGGATGACGATGAAGATGTCATTGGGTATGATTACCTACCGCGGACATTTTTTCAATACAGTTCTGGGCCCAGCTATCCTCAAGTTGGGCTCAGACTGTAGGAGTAGGAGGAAGGGTGCGGTCAACCCATTCGTGAGTAAGTGGCACCTCCACCCCGCCGACTGGCCAAAGTTGGCGTTCGAGGTGTAGCGGTTGACCACCGAAGCCGGGACGTTTGGCTGTTGTTTGTAAGTGTAATGTACGTGGCGATGCATGGCCTGCAGCTGCCGCAGGATGCTGCCCTCGCGCTGATTGGCCGGCACATAGACCCTTACCACTCTTCAATCGTTATTGTTCAATGCCATTTTGGCATTGAATTTACGATAAAGTCGTCGGTGAGGGCTGTGCTAGTCAACCGTGAGGCAGCCCTGCGGTCGCTCAGCGGGGTGAAATTTTACGCTGGTGTCGGGGTTTATGACCATGGGTATTGCACCGCCGGTGGAGGTAAGCCACCCCATCAAGTAATTTTTTTCATTTAAATTTTGCTTAATATTGATTTTGAATGATTGTTATCGTATGATTTTAGCACCTTCTACCCATGTGCCGGTACGTCCAAGCGTACAACCCTGCGGTGCACATCCTTCGCCGCGGCCTCGGTGAGACGTCAATCTTCACGTGGCTGTTGTTGGGCGGTGACAATTGTCGGGAGAGCGAGCGTCTCTCCGGTCTCTCGACAATTGTGCCGCCCGATTTATAGCCTTGTTTAGAGCGTTTCTCGAGGACACGGTGCGGGGCTCGGGCGTCCGTTTCGAGTGTGTGGTCAGTGGTTACACATTTAGTGAGGTGTTATCGTTGATGGCCACATACGGAACTCGGATGTCCGAGTTTTGTCTCGCGGAGGGGTTGCTCGTGTGTTCAACGAAGGATTGGCCGTTTTACGTCAATTCCTCGATGTTGGACACACTGAGTCGGCTTGTGAGCATGGTAGAAGCGTTGCAGACGGCCAACTTCCACAGTCGTGTAAGTTTATTGCGTGTTTATCTTACCGGTGTAGGTTAGGTTAATGTTTTAATTATGTGTTTGCCGTTGTAGTTGCTAGCGAGCGTGTATGACGCGGAAGTGGTGCTGCGGTTTTTTGCATTTGGCGAGTCTCGGTACCTGGACTCCAAAAGAGTTGGTGTCCTCTTCCCGACTCGTCAAATAGCACTCGGGAAGAGGCAGAAGAGTCGGCGGGACGACAATGGATTCGTCCAGTTTGTTCCCTCGCAGGCCGGAAATTTCACGCGGGTAATGCCACGTGATATTTTCGGTCACGTACCAGTTGGTCCGTTCGTGAGGGACATACTGGCCCAAATCTTTTCGTCGGTCACCGTCGACTTGCTGTGTTGCCCATCCGAAGAAGTGAGTTATTGTTTTGTTTTGGTTTTTCTGTAGGTTTTGCTAACATTTTTATACTTTTAATATAATATATTTTGTTTTTGCAGGCTTCAGAATGGTGGCTCACTACTGCCGCCAGAATGGTGAACGTGAAATGCGGGATGGGCATTCCTGCTTCATCTGCTACCGCGTTCACCATTAAGCAGCTGGAAACCGAGTACGGTCGACGCGATGATATCGGTGCGCAAGGCACCTTAACAATATCGGGCACAGTGAGTTACGCGGACGTCTCAAGTAGTTTGTGAATCCTAATGTGTACAGCCTTGCCATCCTGTACACATTAGTGTCGAGAAGGTCCGATATTGCGGATGTTGTAACTAATTTACAGCGCCTCATCAACCGCTATGTGGAGGTTATGCCAGTAGTGTTGCTGATGGCGCATTCTCATCGTCAGTTGTATGTATATTAATTTTTTTAATTTTGTTGTTTTATGAATAGTATAATAATTTATATTTTCTTTTTCTTTGTAGATGCGACTGGAGGTTTGTGGGGGAGATTGACCCTCGTTCCAAGAGCGTCATTCAAACCCGGGCCGAGATGCACGAGGCAGGCGCCTCTGACGCACTCGTGCGGTTTTGTTGATCATTGCTGATTTTTTTTTTATCGTTCGTGCGACAACGTGGATTAGCCCTCCCGGGGATACCACTTAAAAAAAACGCATTCTATTTGCTATACCTCTTTGGGTGATGTGGATAATAGTATTTAAAATTTTGGTGCCCCTACGTTTTGAATTATTGAAGTATTTATTTATTATATTTTTTTTGTTTTATTAACAGATCGATTGGTTACTGACCCACTCAGATTATTTTGAAAAAATGAAACGTACGTATGCAGCCAATCCGCCACCTGGACAACTACACAGGTTTGATACCAGGGCACATTATCAGTTTCGGGAGGACTCCGAGCCTTCCGTTCCGGATATTGTGTACCGGGTCATACGGCCCATCCCTGTTGTGTCTACATCGAAGCAGTTGTACCAGTCAACAGTGCACATTGCTGGCACACCAGCAGAAAAACAAATGGATGTAGGGGCTGGGGTTCCCAAGCATCCGGTTGTAGGGGAGCTGTTTGTCGACGGACGTACTGAATTACCTATTTGTAAAATTAAAATTTTTTAATTTTAATTTTTTTTTAGATTCTGAACGGAGTGATGAAGGTATTAATTTTACAATGATGTTTTTTTTGTGTCTGTCGACAACATTTGGGGCAGTAAAAATGCTTCGATTTTTGACTTCAGCCCCTCTTTGAAAAGGAAATCGAATCTAGTTGGTACTTTGGGAGGTCCAAAGTTAAAAATTTTCAATATTTTTTAAATGAGTCGGGAAAAACCTTAAAAAAATGAGGGAAAAACGGGATTTTTAACGCAAAACCAGTTTTCGACAAAATCAAATTTTTTATTTCGCTATAACTCAAAAACTAATCGATGTAAATACTTGAAATTTTCACCAAATGTTAATATTAGCGTTCTCCACACACAGTTAAATTTTCAAAGAATTTTGTTTTTTTTTTGAGTTATTTATAGACAATCGAAATTTTCAATTTTTCTAAGTATTTTTTTTTTAAATAATATACTTATTAAAAAAAAATATTTTTTATACATTTATAGATTTTAAGTTCAATAGATGGGTAAATACTAAATACTTAAATGAAGAATAACAATGTTTTATATTTCGTTGTAATTTAAAAATATTTTTAGTGGGTATTTATAATTGTAGTATAGATGTCATGCAAAAAAAACGTTTTAAGAATATTGTATAAAAACCATTTTTGAAATATTTCGTATTGGATATAGGTAATGGAGATTTAAAAAAATATATAAAACTTAACATTAATTTTCAGTTATTATATTAATAAATAAAGAATATACAAAATTAAATATCTACTTAGTCTAGATATCAACCATATATTAATATCCTCTATTTGCTATGTGGGAAGGGTTGATTTTCCAGATTTTTGTGTTTGTTTTGGCATTTTTTCAAGGTCTTTTTTTTTTAATGTATTGGAGGATAGTGTTTTGTGTAGTGTGTTTAAATTTTAATTTCAAGCTTATCGTGCTGAAGCCAAAAGACATAACGAAGATGGTACCAATTGAGGTAGACGTTGATAGCATTATCTACGGATTTTCTTCTTTGGCTGCTTACAAACCAAATGCGCCGTTCGACGTTAACGTCACGGGCAATTGCGTACAATGTCAAAATATAAAATTGCTGCAGGGGCTATTTGGTGTTTTTCGGAAGTGTAAGTATGAGCGTTTGATCGAGGTTAGGTTAGGTTTATTAATTTGTTTTAATTTTATAGCCTACTCTCACGTGGAGTTCACGCTAGGGGGCGACCCGGCCATTACGGTGCTTCTCAGCGTCCCGTCGGTTTCTCGGTCTTCCGACCCGACGTCGGAAGATTCGGATGACGATGAAGATGTCATTGGGTATGATTACCTACCGCGGACATTTTTTCAATACAGTTCTGGGCCCAGCTATCCTCAAGTTGGGCTCAGACTGTAGGAGTAGGAGGAAGGGTGCGGGCAACCCATTCGTGAGTAAGTGGCACCTCCACCCCGCCGACTAGCCAAAGTTGGCGTTCGAGGTGTAGCGGTTGACCACCGAAGCCGGGACGTTTGGCTGTTGTTTGTAAGTGTAATGTACGTGGCGATGCATGGCCTGCAGCTGCCGCAGGATGCTGCCCTCGCGCTGATTGGCCGGCACATAGACCCTTACCACTCTTCAATCGTTATTGTTCAATGCCATTTTGGCATTGAATTTACGATAAAGTCGTCGGTGAGGGCTGTGCTAGTCAACCGTGAGGCAGCCCTGCGGTCGCTCAGCGGGGTGAAATTTTACGCTGGTGTCGGGGTTTATGACCATGGGTATTGCACCGCCGATGGAGCTAAGCCACCCCATCAAGTAATTTTTTTCATTTAAATTTTGCTTAATATTGATTTTGAATGATTGTTATCGTATGATTTTAGCACCTTCTACCCATGTGCCGGTACGTCCAAGCGTACAACCCTGCGGTGCACATCCTTCGCCGCGGCCTCGGTGAGACGTCAATCTTCACGTGGCTGTTGTTGGGCGGTGACAATTGTCGGGAGAGCGAGCGTCTCTCCGGTCTCTCGACAATTGTGCCGCCCGATTTATAGCCTTGTTTAGAGCGTTTCTCGAGGACACGGTGCGGGGCTCGGGCGTCCGTTTCGAGTGTGTGGTCAGTGGTTACACATTTAGTGAGGTGTTATCGTTGATGGCCACATACGGAACTCGGATGTCCGAGTTTTGTCTCGCGGAGGGGTTGCTCGTGTGTTCAACGAAGGATTGGCCGTTTTACGTCAATTCCTCGATGTTGGACACACTGAGTCGGCTTGTGAGCATGGTAGAAGCGTTGCAGACGGCCAACTTCCACAGTCGTGTAAGTTTATTGCGTGTTTATCTTACCGGTGTAGGTTAGGTTAATGTTTTAATTATGTGTTTGCCGTTGTAGTTGCTAGCGAGCGTGTATGACGCGGAAGTGGTGCTGCGGTTTTTTGCATTTGGCGAGTCTCGGTACCTGGACTCCAAGAGAGTTGGTGTCCTCTTCCCGACTCGTCAAATAGCACTCGGGAAGAGGCAGAAGAGTCGGCGGGACGACAATGGATTCGTCCAGTTTGTTCCCTCGCAGGCCGGAAATTTCACGCGGGTAATGCCACGTGATATTTTCGGTCACGTACCAGTTGGTCCGTTCGTGAGGGACATACTGGCCCAAATCTTTTCGTCGGTCACCGTCGACTTGCTGTGTTGCCCATCCGAAGAAGTGAGTTATTGTTTTGTTTTGGTTTTTCTGTAGGTTTTGCTAACATTTTTATACTTTTAATATAATATATTTTGTTTTTGCAGGCTTCAGAATGGTGGCTCACTACTGCCGCCAGAATGGTGAACGTGGAATGCGGGATGGGCATTCCTGCTTCATCTGCTACCGCGTTCACCATTAAGCAGCTGGAAACCGAGTACGGTCGACGCGATGATATCGGTGCGCAAGGCACCTTAACAATATCGGGCACAGTGAGTTACGCGGACGTTCTCAAGTAGTTTGTGAATCCTAATGTGTACAGCCTTGCCATCCTGTACACATTAGTGTCGAGAAGGTCCGATATTGCGGATGTTGTAACTAATTTACAGCGCCTCATCAACCGCTATGTGGAGGTTATGCCAGTAGTGTTGCTGATGGCGCATTCTCATCGTCAGTTGTATGTATATTAATTTTTTTAATTTTGTTGTTTTATGAATAGTATAATAATTTATATTTTCTTTTTCTTTGTAGATGCGACTGGAGGTTTGTGGGGGAGATTGACCCTCGTTCCAAGAGCGTCATTCAAACCCGGGCCGAGATGCACGAGGCAGGCGCCTCTGACGCACTCGTGCGGTTTTGTTGATCATTGCTGATTTTTTTTTTATCGTTCGTGCGACAACGTGGATTAGCCCTCCCGGGGATACCACTTAAAAAAAACGCATTCTATTTGCTATACCTCTTTGGGTGATGTGGATAATAGTATTTAAAAATTTTGGTGCCCCTACGTTTTGAATTATTGAAGTATTTATTTATTATATTTTTTTTGTTTTATTAACAGATCGATTGGTTACTGACCCACTCAGATTATTTTGAAAAAATGAAACGTACGTATGCAGCCAATCCGCCACCTGGACAACTACACAGGTTTGATACCAGGGCACATTATCAGTTTCGGGAGGACTCCGAGCCTTCCGTTCCGGATATTGTGTACCGGGTCATACGGCCCATCCCTGTTGTGTCTACATCGAAGCAGTTGTACCAGTCAACAGTGCACATTGCTGGCACACCAGCAGAAAAACAAATGGATGTAGGGGCTGGGGTTCCCAAGCATCCGGTTGTAGGGGAGCTGTTTGTCGACGGACGTACTGAATTACCTATTTGTAAAATTAAAATTTTTTAATTTTAATTTTTTTTTAGATTCTGAACGGAGTGATGAAGGTATTAATTTTACAATGATGTTTTTTTTGTGTCTGTCGACAACATTTGGGACAGTAAAAATGCTTCGATTTTTGACTTCAGCCCCTCTTTGAAAAGGAAATCGAATCTAGTTGGTACTTTGGGAGGTCCAAAGTTAAAAATTTTCAATATTTTTTAAATGAGTCGGGAAAAACCTTAAAAAAATGAGGGAAAAACGGGATTTTTAACGCAAAACCAGTTTTCGACAAAATCAAATTTTTTATTTCGCTATAACTCAAAAACTAATCGATGTAAATACTTGAAATTTTCACCAAATGTTAATATTAGCGTTCTCCACACACAGTTAAATTTTCAAAGAATTTTGTTTTTTTTTTGAGTTATTTATAGACAATCGAAATTTTCAATTTTTCTAAGTATTTTTTTTTTAAATAATATACTTATTAAAAAAAAATATTTTTTATACATTTATAGATTTTAAGTTCAATAGATGGGTAAATACTAAATACTTAAATGAAGAATAACAATGTTTTATATTTCGTTGTAATTTAAAAATATTTTTAGTGGGTATTTATAATTGTAGTATAGATGTCATGCAAAAAAAACGTTTTAAGAATATTGTATAAAAACCATTTTTGAAATATTTCGTATTGGATATAGGTAATGGAGATTTAAAAAAATATATAAAACTTAACATTAATTTTCAGTTATTATATTAATAAATAAAGAATATACAAAATTAAATATCTACTTAGTCTAGATATCAACCATATATTAATATCCTCTATTTGCTATGTGGGAAGGGTTGATTTTCCAGATTTTTGTGTTTGTTTTGGCATTTTTTCAAGGTCTTTTTTTTTTAATGTATTGGAGGATAGTGTTTTGTGTAGTGTGTTTAAATTTTAATTTCAAGCTTATCGTGCTGAAGCCAAAAGACATAACGAAGATGGTACCAATTGAGGTAGACGTTGATAGCATTATCTACGGATTTTCTTCTTTGGCTGCTTACAAACCAAATGCGCCGTTCGACGTTAACGTCACGGGCAATTGCGTACAATGTCAAAATATAAAATTGCTGCAGGGGCTATTTGGTGTTTTTCGGAAGTGTAAGTATGAGCGTTTGATCGAGGTTAGGTTAGGTTTATTAATTTGTTTTAATTTTATAGCCTACTCTCACGTGGAGTTCACGCTAGGGGGCGACCCGGCCATTACGGTGCTTCTCAGCGTCCCGTCGGTTTCTCGGTCTTCCGACCCGACGTCGGAAGATTCGGATGACGATGAAGATGTCATTGGGTATGATTACCTACCGCGGACATTTTTTCAATACAGTTCTGGGCCCAGCTATCCTCAAGTTGGGCTCAGACTGTAGGAGTAGGAGGAAGGGTGCGGGCAACCCATTCGTGAGTAAGTGGCACCTCCACCCCGCCGACTGGCCAAAGTTGGCGTTCGAGGTGTAGCGGTTGACCACCGAAGCCGGGACGTTTGGCTGTTGTTTGTAAGTGTAATGTACGTGGCGATGCATGGCCTGCAGCTGCCGCAGGATGCTGCCCTCGCGCTGATTGGCCGGCACATAGACCCTTACCACTCTTCAATCGTTATTGTTCAATGCCATTTTGGCATTGAATTTACGATAAAGTCGTCGGTGAGGGCTGTGCTAGTCAACCGTGAGGCAGCCCTGCGGTCGCTCAGCGGGGTGAAATTTTACGCTGGTGTCGGGGTTTATGACCATGGGTATTGCACCGCCGGTGGAGCTAAGCCACCCCATCAAGTAATTTTTTTCATTTAAATTTTGCTTAATATTGATTTTGAATGATTGTTATCGTATGATTTTAGCACCTTCTACCCATGTGCCGGTACGTCCAAGCGTACAACCCTGCGGTGCACATCCTTCGCCGCGGCCTCGGTGAGACGTCAATCTTCACGTGGCTGTTGTTGGGCGGTGACAATTGTCGGGAGAGCGAGCGTCTCTCCGGTCTCTCGACAATTGTGCCGCCCGATTTATAGCCTTGTTTAGAGCGTTTCTCGAGGACACGGTGCGGGGCTCGGGCGTCCGTTTCGAGTGTGTGGTCAGTGGTTACACATTTAGTGAGGTGTTATCGTTGATGGCCACATACGGAACTCGGATGTCCGAGTTTTGTCTCGCGGAGGGGTTGCTCGTGTGTTCAACGAAGGATTGGCCGTTTTACGTCAATTCCTCGATGTTGGACACACTGAGTCGGCTTGTGAGCATGGTAGAAGCGTTGCAGACGGCCAACTTCCACAGTCGTGTAAGTTTATTGCGTGTTTATCTTACCGGTGTAGGTTAGGTTAATGTTTTAATTATGTGTTTGCCGTTGTAGTTGCTAGCGAGCGTGTATGACGCGGAAGTGGTGCTGCGGTTTTTTGCATTTGGCGAGTCTCGGTACCTGGACTCCAAGAGAGTTGGTGTCCTCTTCCCGACTCGTCAAATAGCACTCGGGAAGAGGCAGAAGAGTCGGCGGGACGACAATGGATTCGTCCAGTTTGTTCCCTCGCAGGCCGGAAGATTTTATTGTGCTGGACATGGGCTGCAGTTGTCACCAGATGCAGCTGTACCTTATATTAGTAGGTTTATAGACCCCTATAATCCTACTATTGTCATTGTACAGTTGCATTATGGTGTCAACCTGCGGATGCAGTCATCCTGCAGTTCCCTTTATTTAGAAGGGAAAATGTTTTGTAATCTTGCAATAACGTCAAATTTTTTCATGGCCTGGGTAGTTACGACTTTGGATACTTCAAAGTAAACCCTAAAGCCACTGTCAAAGTAATTTTTTGTTTTGATTATTAACACAGCAGATTAAAGTTTAATTATAATTGTGTATTTTAGGATATTTTGCCAAATTCGATATACTTACAGGGCTACAACCCCGCCGTACATATGCTTCGAAGCGGGTTAAGTGCGATCGGCATTGTCACTTGGCTATTACTCGGCGGCCGTTATGTCGAAAACAGCGATATGGCTCAAGTGAGGAATGTCGACAATGTAGCTGGCAAATTCCTATGTTCCATGACCGACTTCTTCATGGACGCCGTCACCGGTTGTAGCGTCCGTATTGAATGTGTCGTCAGTGGTAAAACTTATTCAGAAGTTTTATCACTGACGGGCACATACGGTTCTCGGCTAGTAGAATTTTGCGTTAACCGCAAATTACTAATATATTCGACGAAGAATTGGCCGTATTATGTTGACGGTAGAATCACTACCGTCCTTCGACAGCTAAGTAAGCTTATCGATGTGGCCCACAAATAAAAACTGGATAGAAACGTTTGTATATTTTTTACTATATTTTTTATTGGTTTAATGTGGTTTCTGTGTGCCTTAACGACTGGTTATATTTATGTTTTTGTTTGTAGGTTTTATTACAAATTTACGATTTGGAAATGATTCTGCGGTTTCACGCTTTTGGTGAATCACACTTTCTAGATTCAACAAGATTGTCCGTGTTGTTCCCAGTCATACGGGTTTTACCTGGTCGTCGTCGGAAGAGTCGACGCGACATGGACGGCTTTGTCAGGTTCAACCCAACTGTGGTTGGTTGCGGTGTGAACTACACAAATTTTTATTCGTTTGGACATGTGCCTATTGGCTCTTATGTCAGGAAGGATTTGAGTCGGTTGTTACAAGTCCTAACACAAGACGTTCTCGCTTGTTCCACCAATGAGGTCAGTTATGTCGTGGTTATTGTACCTATTTTGGTTGAAATTAAAATTTTTTTTTTTATTATTGTCATGTGTAGGCTGCCGAGCGATGGGTTTTAATTTTATACAATCTAAATCTAATATCCTAAGTTTGTGGAATGTCTACGGCAGTAAAATCAGACGACTGCTTTTCTATCAAGAGGCTTGTTAGGGATTATGGTAAGACATCTTCTGACGTTTCTTTTAGCAAACTTTCCATTGCGGGGAACGTCTCTCTAGAAGATGTATTTTTTCGAATTACAAATCCGCATAGCTATCGGCTAGAAATCGTCAAGTCACTTTTTTAAAGAGGGCGGATTTGACTGACTGATGTCAAAGTTAGATTAATGGCTATGATTAATTCATTTAAGGTAATACCGGCTGCCTACGTGTACCCTAATAGCCACCGTAAATCGTAAGTGTCCTTTACATTTTTATGTTTAGTTCTTTCTATGCTGATGTTTCGATTTATTTTAGATGCGAGTGGGTGTTCGTTGGCAGGGATGATTCGAGATCCAAGTTGGTCATAGCCACCAAGGCTGAAATGGCGGGGCAAATAGGTTTCACCTATTGAGTAGGGAAGTGGTCAACGTTTCCAATGTATGATAGTTACTTTTTTATTTGTTTTTACTATTTATTCCTTTGCTTAAATGTATACATGAATATTGTTTTTTTTTTCAGGATTCTTCAAATAATTTTCTTAACGAAGTTGAATCCTCTGATGTATGTACATGAGATTTCTGGTTAAAAATTTTTTATTATATTATATTATATTAAATTTTGTTTTTTTATTTCTTTTGTCATAGGATACTTCATCCCTTAAAAATAGGGTAAATGTACGTGCTTATCGCTGGAAGTCAGAACCATTGAAGGTGGTGCCATACAAATTTGATACCAAGGTCCATTATCCTTTCGGGGCCAAGGCTGATGGTGAACCTGTGGCCGACATTGTATATCGGCACTGGCCGATATACTATGAGTCGGTCGTTAAACAGATAATGGCATCAGTGGCCAGCAGTGCCGCTAAAAGACATGCTGCTGCAATTGATGTCGGTGCTGGAGTGCCCAGGGCACCTATCGTGCGGCAGTTATTTATAGACGCGATGACCAGCCAGCCGATTGGTAAATATATAAATCTAAAAATTGAATGAAAAACTTTTATTTTTATTTTTTCTGGATTTATTTTTGTGTTTCTAGCTGATCTCGCCCCTGAATCTCCGACAGAAAACCATTCTCCTCTGACTGCGCCATTGCCTTCACCAACTTCCAACCTGCAGTTTGGTTTCAATCATCTGAAGATAAAATCTCCGACCAAACTTAAATACTCATTCATTTTTTTTAATATTTAATAATTAATCTTAAAATCGAAGTTAAGCATACCAATGTTATACATTGATTTTATGCAGACTTTGACTGTTACATTTTGGAGTCAGTTAATTAATTATCATTGATTTGAACCTACGAAAGTGTAATAGTATATTGTAAAATTGATTACATTTTAAGTGTATATAAATAAATTACACACTTATCCAACACTGAATATATATACTCTACACTTTTCAGTCTCGTCCAAATTAATTTTTATTGTTTGAAGCAACTTACTATAATTTTTACTAATTTGTTTATATGAATATTTGAACATAATTTTAAATAATTTTTTGTAAATTATAATACAATTTGAATAAGTTTGGCGGGTTGAACATATACATTTCTAGTTTATTAACGGTTTGCATAATTATATTGCAGAAAGTGTTAATTTGCATTTTGCATAGTTGGTAACTTGTAGACTTATATGAAATGTGTTTGTTGATCGTGTATTTCGAGTTAGTGCACAGAAGGATAAACGCCAAATGGCTTAAAAAATCAGGGCAATCAATATTAACGACCAAAAGCTTATATAGGAATATTTTAAGAAGTGTGAGGTTCTCTAGGATTAGAGCATTTAATTTTGATGAAGCGTAAGAATTTTTGTTGTAAATTTTCCAACTTAGATTTATTGCCTATCAGTATAGCATTGCCTGACGCCCTGACTGATAGGGAGACCATACAACTGAAACGTATTCACAAATATATAATATGTTAGGTTAGGTTAAACTCATAAAAAGCACATATTTAGTTTATATTACATATTATTTAGTATAAAATATATGGCTTATGATTACATTTTATTTTTTAGCCGGCCTGTGAAATGTCGAACCAAGTTATTTGACTATAGTATACCAGACCATTATGATTTAGGAGTTGATAGTATTGATGAGACATCTAAAACTGAAAATTAAAAGTAATACTTCTTATATTATATTGTTGTAAAATACATTGTCATATTCCAGCATTTAAATTTTTTGATTGTTTATACAATATACATATTTGTTGCATAAGAATTTAGCTACAGTGTGCTAATATTTTTCAATTGTAGTGTAATTTTTTTATAAATATGTTATAAGATAACTTCCAAGTCTTTAATAATATACCTTTGAAAATGTCTCTATGTCATTGATATATACAAATATTTATTGTATATTTTGTTCTTTGTGTATTGTAGCCTATATTTTAATGAACTCAATTCAGTAATAGAAACATATTTTAGTGATATTTGAAAATTAATATTTATATGTTTAACTATTTGTTTATCTTCTATAGTCTATTGTATTATTTCTGAATGTATGTACCTGTTTTTTTTTAGTTAGTTGTCACAAGAAATTTAAAAAGAAATTCAATAAAACAAAGTTCCTGATTATTGGTACTCATAATGAAAAATACTTGTTCTTGATTTGTTTATGATAGCTTTTTAAAAACAGCATTTTCAATAAAGAACATGTATTTGACATTTAAGCGGTCATATCATTTTACATAAAAAAAATAATAATTTTAGTAACAATAACAATAAAACAAGTGTATGTGTTCACAGATGTTCCACATTTATTAAAATTAGCCAGAAACCATTTCATTGACCAGTAATGCAATCTAAATATTTTGAATATTTTGTATCCTTATTAAATTTAAAACAAAATAATAATTTTCCAAAGGCTTTATTTTGCCAAATAACAAATGTATTGGGAACAATATTTTAAAAGGCTTAATTAATATAAACAAAGACCATGATTTTAAAATTGCATACAAAATTAGTGATCGTCATCTGTTGGTTGAAGGGACATCACGAAAGAACGTTAAGCTAGCAGCCCAGACTTTCTCAAATTCTGTATCCAAAGCAATAGCCTTTTGTGGAGAGCTTGGATACTTTAATCTTGATAATTGCCAATTGGTAGGATGCAAGTTAAAACTTTTAAAACTAGTCAAATCACCTATAAAAATAAAAATGTTTTAGTTATGTTTGAATATATTTTTTTAGGCATCTGAAACTATAAGTTTGTTTAATGAACACCAGCCATAAATATGACAATGGTGTATCAAGTTATGGACTTGATATTTTGAATCAAAAAAAATTATTGAATAAAATAAATTCATTCATTTTCAGTATGAGAATTAACGAGAAAAAAACATTACTACTATTTCAAAAAGATTTTCTTAAAATCTAATTTAAATGTTAAATACCTAATTAATTATTACTTATATAATTTCTTTTAGGAATAATTATATCAAATACTTCATTAATGATGTTATGGGATGATATTAAAACAAATAATGAAAACATTTCTTTTATACTTACAAGAAAACTTAATCAAGACATACTCGAACATATCTTTAGTATTTTGAAAGGTATGACAGGTAGTGCTTTCAGTTCCATAACAGTTCTTGATTTTAAATATTGGTAAAACATTTCAACTAAAATTTTATTAATTTAGATTTTAACTTTTCCATTTAAATCAATATTACATTACAGTCTTCGTTGGTATATTTTGGGAAAACACTCTAATGCAGTGTTTACTGAAAATAATAACACAGAACCTACATCAGAAACAAATTTGCTGGATTATGAATCAAATATTTCTAAGATACCAAGTTTAATCAATTATTTAATAATTAAAGCTACATCTGCCATAGACATCAATACTATTTTTATATCTCTATCTGATCACATATTACATCAAGCTCCAATGAATAATCATTTGTTATAATTGTTACATTTAATTTTTAAAACATATTTCACTATTCGTGTAGGTACATCATTACACAAAACTCATAAGCCAACCAAAAGAAAGAATTAGATCTTATTTAACTAAAACAATACATTTGAAAAACCAATAAATAGTATAAACATAACGATGACTACTTATATTTTAACTATTTATCAGTTTGAATACATTGATAAATACTCGACCTAATAACTAATTTTTTTTTAATTTTTCAATTATATGTAACTGTATATATTTCTTAATAGGTCTATGGTTATAGTACATAGATAGTCATACTACATACTATATTATTTATCTATTTCTAATGTTTATAATGAGCAACATGGAATTGTAAATTGTAATTTATTTTAAACATTGTATATTAATTTATATCTACTTAATGTACATTGATCTTGTTATTAAAGTATGACTTTTATTTAATTTACAACTAACATTTTTTCAGTTTTTTGTTTTATAATTTACTATTATAAAACCTTAAATGAAATGATAAAAGTTGTGGAAACAATGAATAACTAAAAACAAAAAAAAAAAAACATTATGCCTAATTCATACAAATATTTGAAAATAATAAAAATTTTAAAATTCGTCATTGTTGTGAATTATAATACCTATATCACGATTAGATTCCCTTGGAGAAATTAGTGATTGATACTTTTTCTTCCATATTCGGGGTAAGTTGTATTTCTTACTCAACGATCAAACTGGTTTTCTCTCTCAATGCGCAGTCCATTTCTTAATAGGTCTATGTATTAACACCGCTATATAGTTCATCCTTTGTCTCGGTGACTGACGCCGTCAGTACGCCGCCAGTTACTCGGAACCATAAATATTTGGGCAGTAAAACATAGAAGCAATCTGACTGCTGAAAATAATAGAAGACTTATTAGGTAGAAAAATTCCTAATTTAACGAAATCTGCAATTACCTTACTACAAACCAAGTCAAATACAAATATTAAATTAACGAATAGCTTAAAAAACACAACTGGATTTTATATGTAAGTATCTTAGTATAGAACATCTTGGTTTGAGAGATACAATTACTTATGAATATTCTGATACTGTTTTTCGTTTGCTATTTAATATTGATAGTTTACCATTGTTAAAAGGTTCTAACCAAAAGTTTTGGCCAAACTTGGGACTTATTTTGCATAATGATTATGATTCACAGCAGTTTATTATTGCTGTACATAGTGGTGATTCTAAACATCGAAATATAGATTATTATTTCGAAGATTGTAAAAACGGATGTTTGCCATATTTTTCAAATTATGAAGATCAGAAAACAGCAAAATAATGTGTTTTACATGCATTCGAGGATGTTACAGATGTCTTTCAATATCCACGTATATCATCATTTCACAAACATTTTTAGTATAATTAATGTGTGATATTTTAGATTCTGTACGAAGTGATGAATGTATTGATTTTACTATGATGTGTGTTTTTTTTTTTTTTTGTGTCTGACGACAACATTTGGGGCAGTAATAATGTTCCGATTTTTGACTTCAGCCCCTCTTTGAATAGGAAAATTCATCTAGTTGGTACTTTGGGGGGGTCAAAAGTAAAATTTTCAAATAGTTTTCAAAAAAATCGAGAAAAACAAAAAAAAAGTGACAGAAAAACGGCATTTTTACGAAAAACCACTTTTCGACAAAATCGATTTTTTGATTTTGCTGTAAATCAAAAACAAATCATTATAAATACTTGAAATTTTCACCAAATGTTTATATTACGGTTATCTCTTTACAGTTAAATTTTCAAAAAATTATATTAAAAAATATTATAAAATATTGTCTAGATTTAGTTACTTTTGACCGCTAAAAGTACCAACTAACATTACCAGGTATTTAAAAGGTGATGACATTTGTCAGGAATTAATCGTTAGGTTAGTTATAGGTAAGCACAATGAATATAACGTATAAAATTAACAAATAATGTTCTAACTCCATTTTCAATATTTTTAATAATTTAAAGTGTATTTAATCAATTTTGTTTCTCATATTTTAAGCATAACATTATTTGTTTTAGATATCTTCGCAGCCTCCGAAGCCTAAATATAAAATGCATTTAAAAAAATTTGTAGCTGTTGTAATAAAGGAGTATGTATCAAGGAGGTTTAATGTACACTTATCAAATGTAACAGATGTCCACTTCCAAGCATTCTTCGACCATTTAGGGGTACAAATTTCGCGGAACTGGCAGCTGTTACATTTTATGCCACGTGTGACATGGAAGCCAACACCGAAGCTGCTGTAAAAACCCTAACATATTGGTTTACCTATCCATCCACATTAATAAAAGTGAGTAGATAATTGTTTAATATTCAATTGGCCGAATAGTGGTTACAGTCTTGTTAAGTATTAAATAATAAACTTTTTTACTAGATTCTGTTTCCTGATCAGAGGACGAGTCCTCTAAAAAAAAACATTTATATGGGCCTGAAAATCGATACCCAAAGTATGCACTGCAGGACACGTGGTTATCGTTGGTAGACTATACCCCATTTATACCCTCAATATCCCAACCGCAACATTCAAGTATGTTAATTCGCATGCTTAAAACTTCTTACAAAATCTAATTAAATGTTTGTAATATACCTAGGTATATATATGTAATTTTAATTTTTTTATAGCTCATTCCTGCAGTCGCTCTACCAAAACATCCAAGGCGTCGCCGTCTTCCACCATCAGCACCACCGGCATAGACAACGACGACGATGCTGATTGTTTATAAATTTGAGCCTCAAATTATTAACGGGAGGATAAATTCGATAAAAAAATTTTGCCAAAATTTAAACAATTGGTTGGTACTTATGAAAAAGGCCTAATTCAATATTTAAAAAAAAATTGAATGTATTTAATGTAAATTTAATTTAAAATGTATTAAAAAATATAAATAATATTACTTTGAAATACTTATTTTTAGCAATATTGTCTAGATTTAGTTACTTTTGACCGCTAAAAGTACCAACTAACATTACCAGGTATTTAAAAGGTGATGACATTTGTCAGGAATTAATCGTTAGGTTAGTTATAGGTAAGCACAATGAATATAACGTATACAATTAACAAATAATGTTCTAACTCCATTTTCAATATTTTTAATAATTTAAAGTGTATTTAATCAATTTTGTTTCTCATATTTTAAGCATAACATTATTTGTTTTAGATATCTTCGCAGCCTCCGAAGCCTAAATATAAAATGCATTTAAAAAAATTTGTAGCTGTTGTAATAAAGGAGTATGTATCAAGGAGGTTTAATGTACACTTATCAAATGTAACAGATGTCCACTTCCAAGCATTCTTCGACCATTTAGGGGTACAAATTTCGCGGAACTGGCAGCTGTTACATTTTATGCCACGTGTGACATGGAAGCCAACACCGAAGCTGCTGTAAAAACCCTAACATATTGGTTTACCTATCCATCCACATTAATAAAAGTGAGTAGATAATTGTTTAATATTCAATTGGCCGAATAGTGGTTACAGTCTTGTTAAGTATTAAATAATAAACTTTTTTACTAGATTCTGTTTCCTGATCAGAGGACGAGTCCTCTAAAAAAAAACATTTATATGGGCCTGAAAATCGATACCCAAAGTATGCACTGCAGGACACGTGGTTATCGTTGGTAGACCATACCCCATTTATACCCTCAATATCCCAACCGCAACATTCAAGTATGTTAATTCGCATGCTTAACACGTTGAGTGCCACGTAAATTTAGTGCGCGTTGCCCGAGTATCCGCGCGTAAACAGTCCCGAAATGACGTCGGTCGTCTGCGTGAAAACGTCGTTCTCCAGTGCAATGTGGTGTTTTTTTGCTACATATATACTTGTTATTGTTATTTGGTATCAGAACGATTAATATCCAATAATAAAATGTACAAATATCTTATACCTGTAGACATGAATATAGATATAATATGAATTAATGGGAAATAATATTTTAATAGAAATTCTTTTATTATTTCCGTTTAATTAAAAGTAAAATAGTAACATTGATAGCTATATATGACTGTTACTGTATATTATAAGAATAATGTATAGATATTATTTAATATAGATAGAATTAGCTATAAATATGAACAATAGCCGCGGCGTCGTCGTCGCTAACGATTATTTCCTGGGAAAAATAACCATAACTTTGCTAAAAATAAACGAAAACACCGTTTAAAAGTAGACATTTCACTAAATAACCACGTATCAAAACGGAAGAATTGCTCTGATAACCGAGTGAATTATAAGCCCATAAAGATGCCTATACAAATTGTCGACTACGTGTCGACAACGGTCCTGGAGGCCCGACAACAGTTGTCTACTACGTGTCGACAGTGGAACTCAACATATTAAAACTTCTTACAAAATCTAATTAAATGTTTGTAATATACCTAGGTATATATAATTTTAATTTTTTTATAGCTCATTCCTGCAGTCGCTCTACCAAAGCATCCAAGGCGTCGCCGTCTTCCACCATCAGCACCACCAGCATAGACAACGACGACGATGCTGATTGTTTATAAATTTGAGCCTCAAATTATTAACGGGAGGATAAATTCAATAAAAAAATTTTGCCAAAATTTAAACAATTGGTTGGTACTTATGAAAAAGGCCTTATTCAATATTTAAAAAAAAATTGAATGTATTTAATGTAAATTTAATTTAAAATATATTAAAAAATATAAATAATATTACTTTGAAATACTTATTTTTAGCAATATTGTTTAGATTTTTACTTTTGACCACTCAAAGTACCAACTAACATTACTAGGTATTTAAAAGGTGATGACATTTGGCGGTTAGGTTAGGTATAAGTAAGAACAATGAATATAACGTATAAAATTAACAAATAATCTTCAAACTCCATTTTTGATTCTGAACGTATGTATTGATTTTACAATGATGTGTGTTTTTTTTTTTTTGTGTCTGACGACTACATTTGGAGCAGTAATAATGCTCCGATTTTTGACTTCAGCCCCTCTATGAATATCTATCGTTATTGTAACTATGATTATGTATTATGTTGTATTGGTTTCCAATAAATGATGGCTGCACCACGGAAGTAATGCTTCACGGCGGTTCCCGTGGTGTTGTCGATTTAATATAAAAAAAAAAAAAAGAGCTAGAAGATCGGAGCCCAAGAATTTGGCGTTAAATTGTAGGATCACCGAAATTAGTTTTCCCTCCTACCCAGAAACTACAGGATTTAACTTGAGATTCGTACAAGCGATTTCGGCCGCCCTCTAAAATATAAAAACTTTTAAAAATATAACTTTTGATTTTCAATCTCTATCAGAGAAAGGCGCCGCATCGCAGTTACTACCCTCCCGTCATATACCTAACGCATATTCCATATGCTCTAGAGGGTCACAAATAGTAACTTCACTACACGGCTATCCTCCCCACATCTTTGGAGCAGCCATGTACAACAACTCGCAGTTATTCAAAGAGAATAACTCAAAATGGCTCCCCGAACAGGAATCACCCAGTCAGTGTAAAGGTAAGAGTTTTTTTTTCACGTTGACACATACCTCGGATTAATTGCTTATATTAGGTATATTAGTATTAAGATATTTAACCAGGAATGCGTTTTCCGGTTAGCTAGGACCCCAAGGTAGGATTACGCAATAAGTATTCTGGTACAAAGGGGGAAATCCACGCAACCGAGAATAACCGTGAAATGGCTGTGGGAAGTAATTACATAACGTAACACTTATTTTTCGTCAAAGATCTTTTCATGTTAAGTTAAAAATTTCATTGGCTAGTAAAATCAATTTTGCTTTTAACTTAGGTACCACAGTTTTTTGTTTTTTTCTTTGATGGTCCACATTGATTTCAAAATTATCGTCAGTAGTATTCTGAACATATAAAGGATGTATCAGGATTAAATTGATCGTACGTTCGAGAATATTCAAATCGCAGACAACGTAGATAACGATCGGCGGTGCTCGTGCACAAAATATGTTCAAACTTTTTACTCACATAAACTGGATTAAAAATTGTACCTTAATGTATTAATTTGCATTTTACATAATATATGATGTATCTGTAAAATAAAATTCTGTAGTTTGTAAAATGATTTATTCTATTATTCTAATCTCTCCTTTATAACTAAATTAAAATATATGGTACAGTTTTTTTATATTCCCTATGTGAGTCAAAAAAGAGACAAAAATTATCTCCGTAAGTAATATTAAAATTACAGTACTAACAGCGGTAGTAGGGAAAATACACAACACTAATTTTCCACTGATGACTCGTATCCAGTCCTGTTTGGTACCGCAGTCATGACGCAAGTTTGCCAACCGTTTAATACACTTGCCGCCATAATGTCGTGCATTTGATGCACGCGATTTCGTATCGCGAGACAGGGAACGTCGTGGACAAGTTTGTCGACGGGTAGAATTGTGGTTTGAATTAAAGTACTCGTTCGTCGTTATATCGCAAGAAATGTAACGTGACCGTTGCGTATCGAAAAGCGGTTGCCTTGAAGCGTGTGTGGGACGTGTCGTGTCGTAGTCATCATGACAAAATATATATTATATTTTATCATTGTGGTCATTAAATTATGCGGTTCGCGATCATCGGTGCGCATATTCGTTGTCACATACCCAAGTGGATGAGGCGCGTTGAACGTCGTGGTTCGGGTCGGTGGTTTAAAGTTTCGAGTCGGACTTATCGCGTAGTGGCTCAGTCAAACGCCGTGAACAAAGAGGTCGAGCTTTACGTCGCGGTCGGCGTCGTTGCCCTCGCGGGACGATTTAGGTGCATACGGCCTGGAGCGGGGGACGCTGTCGCTGCGTAGCATTGATATGTACATTGCACATAAATAAAATTCATAAAAGTCGTGTACAGATAACAATTTATAAAAACGAATATAATACAAATAATTGAGAACGAATATACAATTAGCTTTAATTGTCTTTTTATTAATTGATTTATTATATGTTCCCTTACAAACAAATTTTTAGTGTTGAGTAGATATATCAAAAATGTTATTAATACGTAGACACAAATCAATTGTCACGTTAGCTCCTTAGAAATTATCAAGTTCCAAATAGGTAGTTCATACAAAATGAAATTGCATTAGCTACACTAGTACTAAATGTTTGCAAAGCAAGTCCAACTTTCATTTTTTTTTTTTTAATAAAATATATGGCAATTTCTCAATTTTGTAGCAGCATATAGTCCACTTTCGTTCTGAAGATTAACAAGATTTTTAAAGTAATTCCATTTAAAAGTTTCTTCATTTGTAGGGGCTCATATATAAATATCCGATGTGTCAGGAATTAAATAATAAGATAAAACACAAATAAGTAACAACCAAATTATAATAATATATTAAATATTGATATGTGATCAATATATAAACAAAACAATATTAAGTCACAAAAGAAAGTAATAAAATACAACAAATTAGAACAATAGAGTATAAGACGCTGACGCGGACCATTGTCACCACATAGCGCCTGTGCGTAAAACTGATTTATAAAATAACAATAATAATAATAATATTATAGTATTGTGTGACGGCAGCCACACAACATTGCACAGAGTGCGCTGTTGTAATGAGTTGATAATATCTTGAATAATTAATATTATATTAATATTATTACTATAACTCGGCCATACCTGGCATTAAGTGGACCCCACTTAACAATTAATAGAATATATAAAATAAAAAAAACGACTAACAATATTAAATTATGGTGTAGTAAATCATATATAAAATAGAAAAGAAAATAATTATCAGTACAAAATATAATAATTATTGAGATACATATGTAAATATTTCTTATATTAAATATAAAATTTAAAAAAATAAGTATAAATAATAATAATGTAGTTAATAAAATTATATAACTTAATCAAATACCAAATAGCGTTTAAATTTTAGTAAAATGTAAATAAATAGGAAAGTATCAATTTACTTGTCGGACTCAAGGTTTAATATGTTTACATTCAAACATTGATTCAAAAGGAAGTTGAGTAACTTGTAATACTGGAATATCTTTAATAACATACAGATCATTAGGCAATACTACTTTCACTTCATATGGGCCTTTGAATTTGGAAATATGTTTTTTATTCATTCCAGGGGTGGTGTCAACGTTTTTAATCATAACATAGTCTCCTACCTTATATGATTAGCTACACACCGTTAAGTATTCACTTTTAATTTATTAACCATTTGAGCATTCCTAATATTCTCTTTAGCACTCTGACGTGTATTTATTAGGTCACGTTTATCTACACAATTCTTAGCATCCAAAACCATTCTTAAGTAATTATTTGTCTCACTATGTTGATTTAACCCAAAAAGTTACATGCTAGGTGTATTTTTTATGGACCAGTTATATGTATTGTTACTATCAAATTGCACTTTGTATAAAGACTCATTCCAATTTTTTCCTTCCTCATGCATGATTTTTGAAATCATTTCCTTAATTGTCCTGTTGTAGCGTTCCACTTGTCCATTGGCTTGGGGGGAACCTTCAGCAATGAGTACATGTTGAATATTATGTTCCTTACAAAAGTTCTTAAATATATCAGAGGTGAAACTTGTACCACTATCTGAATCGACTCTTATTGGTTTGCCATAATCAGAGAAATATTCAAGAAGTTTTGCGCATGACTCAGTTGTCTTAACAGAGCAAACTGGGTACAATTTGAGAAATTTGTTAAATGCGTTAACTATAATAAATATGTGACGATAATTTCCTACCGTCGGACTTAGGGGACCATAATGGTCTATGTGTATAGTATGAAAGGGAGTATCATTCTGTTAGCTATTAGTATAAACTATGATAGCTCAACGATTACAGATATGATTAAAACTTATATATAATACTAAGATAATATAAAAATCGCTTAAATAATAATATAATAAAATATTGAAGACCTAGTATCATTCTTATCCACCAACTTAAGTAACCCTTTTATTTTCCCAGTTTTTGAAGAAAATATAATACATTTAACAATTTTCGATATGTTGCTTAATTAATTAAGACATGTTGGAGAACCAATATGTTCTTTTAATATTTTTTGTTGTACGATTAATGCCAACATGACCCATATCATGGCAAGATCTTATTACATTACTACACATACTAGATGGGACATAAAACAAAAGACGCCCATTACGCCAATCCGCCACCTGGACAACTACACAGGTTTGATACCAGGGCACATTATCCGTTTCGGGAGGGCTCCGAGCCTTCCGTTCCGGATATTGTGTACCGGGTCATACGGCCCATCCCTGTTGTGTCTACATCGAAGCAGTTGTACCAGTCAACAGTGCACATGGCTGGCACACCAGCAGAAAAGCAAATGGATGTAGGGGCTGGGGTTCCCAAGCATCCAGTTGTAAGGGAGCTGTTTGTCGACGGACGTACTGAATTACCTATTTGTAAAATTAAAATTTTTTAATTTTTATTTTTTTTAGATTCTGAACGGAGTGATGAATGTATTGATTTTACAATGATGTTTTTTTTGTGTCTGTCGAGACAACATTTGGGGCAGTAAAAATGCTTCGATTTTAGACTTCAGCCCCTCTTTGAAAAGGAAATCGGATCTAGTTGGTACTTTGGGGGGTTTTCGACAAAATCGATTTTTTTATTTTGCTATAACTAAAAAACTAATTGATGTAAATACTTGAATTTTTCACCAAATTTTTATAATAGCGTTCTCCATACACAGTTAAATTTTCAAAGAATTAAGCTATTTATAGACAATTGAAATTTTTAATTTTTTTTTGTATTTATTTTTAAAATAACGATAAAATTTTTTTGGCCGGCCAGAAAATCTTGAAAATTTAATACAAAGTTTCTTATAAGTTGTTCTTAAAGTGATAAAAAAAATCCGAAATCGTTAGTCACAATTTTTTTTTTATAAGTGCTTAAAGTTCGAATTTATATGAAATATGTCAAAATTGCAAAAATTTGCAAGTAATTTTGTCGTTGAAAAATCGTAAAATTTTTTTCTTTTATAACTAAGTTTTGAAAATTTGGTACAAGGTTCTCCATAAATTTTTCTTCAAATATCTGTAAACAAAACTCTACCGGATTCAGACAAAAAAATTTTATGACTGTTTGAAATTTAAATTTTTACAAAACCGCGTTACATAACGGTTTAGCCTCAAACGATTTTTAATATTTTTTGTTCTTTAAATAGTATAAGTCGTAAATACTTGAAGATTTTACCAGTTATTTAGATCGCCATTTTCTTTACGTGATTTTATTTTCAAAATATTTTGACTTTTTTTGAACAAATTATAGGCATTTTAAATAATCAATTTTTTTTTATTTTTTTTTTTTATAAATGTGGATAAAAAAAATTTAGCTGGGACAATTCACTTGAAAATTTAATTGAAGGGTCCAAACTTGTTCTAACTTTCATTCAAAAATTATAAAAATACATAGGCACAATTTTTTTTTTTTATAAGTTTGAGGAATATTTAACTTAAACAATTTTACGAGTGTTTAAAGTATTTTGAAAATTGTTTTTAAAATTAAAAATTCACGTGAAAATAATGTTTTACTGCTATATAATTTTCGATTTACCTGCTATAACCTGCTTTATTTAAATTGTATTTTTTGTTAGACTTCTCACACGTGGAATTCACCCTTGGGGGGGACCCTGCCCTACCAATAAGGGTTTTCATAAGTGTCGAAAATAACATTCATCGGACACATGAGTTTTCTGACTCCTCCTCCGAGGAGGAAGTACCTCAGGCCGTCGAGGTAGATTGGCGAAAACGGTATATTGAATTAATTTTCGGTCCAGCATTGGTCAACCTGTCTAGCCATTCCCTTAGCCGGATGAAGGGGGTCGGTAACTTAAAGTCAAAGAAGTGGCATGTTCACCATTCGGACTGGTCAAAAATTTGTTTTGAAGTTGATAGACTTTCAAGAGCAAATGAAGTTTTCGGACAGTGTCTGTAAGCTATTTCATTTTTTGTTGTTAAGTTTTGCGTTCACTTTATATCAACTGTTGTTATTTTATTCATATATAATATATATATATATTTTTTAATGTAGATTTTATTGTGCTGGACATGGGCTGCAGTTGTCACCAGATGCAGCTGTACCTTATATTAGTAGGTTTATAGACCCCTATAATCCTACTATTGTCATTGTACAGTTGCATTATGGTGTCAACCTGCGGATGCAGTCATCCTGCAGTTCCCTTTATTTAGAAGGGAAAATGTTTTGTAATCTTGCAATAACGTCAAATTTTTTCATGGCCTGGGTAGTTACGACTTTGGATACTTCAAAGTAAACCCTAAAGCCACTGTCAAAGTAATTTTTTGTTTTGATTATTAACACAGCAGATTAAAGTTTAATTATAATTGTGTATTTTAGGATATTTTGCCAAATTCGATATACTTACAGGGCTACAACCCCGCCGTACATATGCTTCGAAGCGGGTTAAGTGCGATCGGCATTGTCACTTGGCTATTACTCGGCGGCCGTTATGTCGAAAACAGCGATATGGCTCAAGTGAGGAATGTCGACAATGTAGCTGGCAAATTCCTATGTTCCATGACCGACTTCTTCATGGACGCCGTCACCGGTTGTAGCGTCCGTATTGAATGTGTCGTCAGTGGTAAAACTTATTCAGAAGTTTTATCACTGACGGGCACATACGGTTCTCGGCTAGTAGAATTTTGCGTTAACCGCAAATTACTAATATATTCGACGAAGAATTGGCCGTATTATGTTGACGGTAGAATCACTACCGTCCTTCGACAGCTAAGTAAGCTTATCGATGTGGCCCACAAATAAAAACTGGATAGAAACGTTTGTATATTTTTTACTATATTTTTTATTGGTTTAATGTGGTTTCTGTGTGCCTTAACGACTGGTTATATTTATGTTTTTGTTTGTAGGTTTTATTACAAATTTACGATTTGGAAATGATTCTGCGGTTTCACGCTTTTGGTGAATCACACTTTCTAGATTCAACAAGATTGTCCGTGTTGTTCCCAGTCATACGGGTTTTACCTGGTCGTCGTCGGAAGAGTCGACGCGACATGGACGGCTTTGTCAGGTTCAACCCAACTGTGGTTGGTTGCGGTGTGAACTACACAAATTTTTATTCGTTTGGACATGTGCCTATTGGCTCTTATGTCAGGAAGGATTTGAGTCGGTTGTTACAAGTCCTAACACAAGACGTTCTCGCTTGTTCCACCAATGAGGTCAGTTATGTCGTGGTTATTGTACCTATTTTGGTTGAAATTAAAATTTTTTTTTTTATTATTGTCATGTGTAGGCTGCCGAGCGATGGGTTTTAATTTTATACAATCTAAATCTAATATCCTAAGTTTGTGGAATGTCTACGGCAGTAAAATCAGACGACTGCTTTTCTATCAAGAGGCTTGTTAGGGATTATGGTAAGACATCTTCTGACGTTTCTTTTAGCAAACTTTCCATTGCGGGGAACGTCTCTCTAGAAGATGTATTTTTTCGAATTACAAATCCGCATAGCTATCGGCTAGAAATCGTCAAGTCACTTTTTTAAAGAGGGCGGATTTGACTGACTGATGTCAAAGTTAGATTAATGGCTATGATTAATTCATTTAAGGTAATACCGGCTGCCTACGTGTACCCTAATAGCCACCGTAAATCGTAAGTGTCCTTTACATTTTTATGTTTAGTTCTTTCTATGCTGATGTTTCGATTTATTTTAGATGCGAGTGGGTGTTCGTTGGCAGGGATGATTCGAGATCCAAGTTGGTCATAGCCACCAAGGCTGAAATGGCGGGGCAAATAGGTTTCACCTATTGAGTAGGGAAGTGGTCAACGTTTCCAATGTATGATAGTTACTTTTTTATTTGTTTTTACTATTTATTCCTTTGCTTAAATGTATACATGAATATTGTTTTTTTTTTCAGGATTCTTCAAATAATTTTCTTAACGAAGTTGAATCCTCTGATGTATGTACATGAGATTTCTGGTTAAAAATTTTTTATTATATTATATTATATTAAATTTTGTTTTTTTATTTCTTTTGTCATAGGATACTTCATCCCTTAAAAATAGGGTAAATGTACGTGCTTATCGCTGGAAGTCAGAACCATTGAAGGTGGTGCCATACAAATTTGATACCAAGGTCCATTATCCTTTCGGGGCCAAGGCTGATGGTGAACCTGTGGCCGACATTGTATATCGGCACTGGCCGATATACTATGAGTCGGTCGTTAAACAGATAATGGCATCAGTGGCCAGCAGTGCCGCTAAAAGACATGCTGCTGCAATTGATGTCGGTGCTGGAGTGCCCAGGGCACCTATCGTGCGGCAGTTATTTATAGACGCGATGACCAGCCAGCCGATTGGTAAATATATAAATCTAAAAATTGAATGAAAAACTTTTATTTTTATTTTTTCTGGATTTATTTTTGTGTTTCTAGCTGATCTCGCCCCTGAATCTCCGACAGAAAACCATTCTCCTCTGACTGCGCCATTGCCTTCACCAACTTCCAACCTGCAGTTTGGTTTCAATCATCTGAAGATAAAATCTCCGACCAAACTTAAATACTCATTCATTTTTTTTAATATTTAATAATTAATCTTAAAATCGAAGTTAAGCATACCAATGTTATACATTGATTTTATGCAGACTTTGACTGTTACATTTTGGAGTCAGTTAATTAATTATCATTGATTTGAACCTACGAAAGTGTAATAGTATATTGTAAAATTGATTACATTTTAAGTGTATATAAATAAATTACACACTTATCCAACACTGAATATATATACTCTACACTTTTCAGTCTCGTCCAAATTAATTTTTATTGTTTGAAGCAACTTACTATAATTTTTACTAATTTGTTTATATGAATACTTGAACATAATTTTAAATAATTTTTTGTAAATTATAATACAATTTGAATAAGTTTGGCGGGTTGAACATATACATTTCTAGTTTATTAACGGTTTGCATAATTATATTGCAGAAAGTGTTAATTTGCATTTTGCATAGTTGGTAACTTGTAGACTTATATGAAATGTGTTTGTTGATCGTGTATTTCGAGTTAGTGCACAGAAGTATAAACGCCAAATGGCTTAAAAAATCAGGGCAATCAATATTAACGACCAAAAGCTTATATAGGAATATTTTAAGAAGTGTGAGGTTCTCTAGGATTAGAGCATTTAATTTTGATGAAGCGTAAGAATTTTTGTTGTAAATTTTCCAACTTAGATTTATTGCCTATCAGTATAGCATTGCCTGACGCCCTGACTGATAGGGAGACCATACAACTGAAACGTATTCACAAATATATAATATGTTAGGTTAGGTTAAACTCATAAAAAGCACATATTTAGTTTATATTACATATTATTTAGTATAAAATATATGGCTTATGATTACATTTTATTTTTTAGCCGGCCTGTGAAATGTCGAACCAAGTTATTTGACTATAGTATACCAGACCATTATGATTTAGGAGTTGATAGTATTGATGAGACATCTAAAACTGAAAATTAAAAGTAATACTTCTTATATTATATTGTTGTAAAATACATTGTCATATTCCAGCATTTAAATTTTTTGATTGTTTATACAATATACATATTTGTTGCATAAGAATTTAGCTACAGTGTGCTAATATTTTTCAATTGTAGTGTAATTTTTTTATAAATATGTTATAAGATAACTTCCAAGTCTTTAATAATATACCTTTGAAAATGTCTCTATGTCATTGATATATACAAATATTTATTGTATATTTTGTTCTTTGTGTATTGTAGCCTATATTTTAATGAACTCAATTCAGTAATAGAAACATATTTTAGTGATATTTGAAAATTAATATTTATATGTTTAACTATTTGTTTATCTTCTATAGTCTATTGTATTATTTCTGAATGTATGTACCTGTTTTTTTTTAGTTAGTTGTCACAAGAAATTTAAAAAGAAATTCAATAAAACAAAGTTCCTGATTATTGGTACTCATAATGAAAAATACTTGTTCTTGATTTGTTTATGATAGCTTTTTAAAAACAGCATTTTCAATAAAGAACATGTATTTGACATTTAAGCGGTCATATCATTTTACATAAAAAAAATAATAATTTTAGTAACAATAACAATAAAACAAGTGTATGTGTTCACAGATGTTCCACATTTATTAAAATTAGCCAGAAACCATTTCATTGACCAGTAATGCAATCTAAATATTTTGAATATTTTGTATCCTTATTAAATTTAAAACAAAATAATAATTTTCCAAAGGCTTTATTTTGCCAAATAACAAATGTATTGGGAACAATATTTTAAAAGGCTTAATTAATATAAACAAAGACCATGATTTTAAAATTGCATACAAAATTAGTGATCGTCATCTGTTGGTTGAAGGGACATCACGAAAGAACGTTAAGCTAGCAGCCCAGACTTTCTCAAATTCTGTATCCAAAGCAATAGCCTTTTGTGGAGAGCTTGGATACTTTAATCTTGATAATTGCCAATTGGTAGGATGCAAGTTAAAACTTTTAAAACTAGTCAAATCACCTATAAAAATAAAAATGTTTTAGTTATGTTTGAATATATTTTTTTAGGCATCTGAAACTATAAGTTTGTTTAATGAATGGTTTGATTTAATGAACACCAGCCATAAATATGACAATGGTGTATCAAGTTATGGACTTGATATTTTGAATCAAAAAAAATTATTGAATAAAATAAATTCATTCATTTTCAGTATGAGAATTAACGAGAAAAAAACATTACTACTATTTCAAAAAGATTTTCTTAAAATCTAATTTAAATGTTAAATACCTAATTAATTATTACTTATATAATTTCTTTTAGGAATAATTATATCAAATACTTCATTAATGATGTTATGGGATGATATTAAAACAAATAATGAAAACATTTCTTTTATACTTACAAGAAAACTTAATCAAGACATACTCGAACATATCTTTAGTATTTTGAAAGGTATGACAGGTAGTGCTTTCAGTTCCATAACAGTTCTTGATTTTAAATATTGGTAAAACATTTCAACTAAAATTTTATTAATTTAGATTTTAACTTTTCCATTTAAATCAATATTACATTACAGTCTTCGTTGGTATATTTTGGGAAAACACTCTAATGCAGTGTTTACTGAAAATAATAACACAGAACCTACATCAGAAACAAATTTGCTGGATTATGAATCAAATATTTCTAAGATACCAAGTTTAATCAATTATTTAATAATTAAAGCTACATCTGCCATAGACATCAATACTATTTTTATATCTCTATCTGATCACATATTACATCAAGCTCCAATGAATAATCATTTGTTATAATTGTTACATTTAATTTTTAAAACATATTTCACTATTCGTGTAGGTACATCATTACACAAAACTCATAAGCCAACCAAAAGAAAGAATTAGATCTTATTTAACTAAAACAATACATTTGAAAAACCAATAAATAGTATAAACATAACGATGACTACTTATATTTTAACTATTTATCAGTTTGAATACATTGATAAATACTCGACCTAATAACTAATTTTTTTTTAATTTTTCAATTATATGTAACTGTATATATTTCTTAATAGGTCTATGGTTATAGTACATAGATAGTCATACTACATACTATATTATTTATCTATTTCTAATGTTTATAATGAGCAACATGGAATTGTAAATTGTAATTTATTTTAAACATTGTATATTAATTTATATCTACTTAATGTACATTGATCTTGTTATTAAAGTATGACTTTTATTTAATTTACAACTAACATTTTTTCAGTTTTTTGTTTTATAATTTACTATTATAAAACCTTAAATGAAATGATAAAAGTTGTGGAAACAATGAATAACTAAAAACAAAAAAAAAAAAACATTATGCCTAATTCATACAAATATTTGAAAATAATAAAAATTTTAAAATTCGTCATTGTTGTGAATTATAATACCTATATCACGATTAGATTCCCTTGGAGAAATTAGTGATTGATACTTTTTCTTCCATATTCGGGGTAAGTTGTATTTCTTACTCAACGATCAAACTGGTTTTCTCTCTCAATGCGCAGTCCATTTCTTAATAGGTCTATGTATTAACACCGCTATATAGTTCATCCTTTGTCTCGGTGACTGACGCCGTCGGTACGCCGCCAGTTACTCGGAACCATAAATATTTGGGCAGTAAAACATAGAAGCAATCTGACTGCTGAAAATAATAGAAGACTTATTAGGTAGAAAAATTCCTAATTTAACGAAATCTGCAATTACCTTACTACAAACCAAGTCAAATACAAATATTAAATTAACGAATAGCTTAAAAAACACAACTGGATTTTATATGTAAGTATCTTGGTATAGAACATCTTGGTTTGAGAGATACAATTACTTATGAATATTCTGATACTGTTTTTCGTTTGCTATTTAATATTGATAGTTTACCATTGTTAAAAGGTTCTAACCAAAAGTTTTGGCCAAACTTGGGACTTATTTTGCATAATGATTATGATTCACAGCAGTTTATTATTGCTGTACATAGTGGTGATTCTAAACATCGAAATATAGATTATTATTTCGAAGATTGTAAAAACGGATGTTTGCCATATTTTTCAAATTATGAAGATCAGAAAACAGCAAAATAATGTGTTTTACATGCATTCGAGGATGTTACAGATGTCTTTCAATATCCACGTATATCATCATTTCACAAACATTTTTAGTATAATTAATGTGTGATATTTTAGATTCTGTACGAAGTGATGAATGTATTGATTTTACTATGATGTGTGTTTTTTTTTTTTTTTGTGTCTGACGACAACATTTGGGGCAGTAATAATGTTCCGATTTTTGACTTCAGCCCCTCTTTGAATAGGAAAATTCATCTAGTTGGTACTTTGGGGGGGTCAAAAGTAAAATTTTCAAATAGTTTTCAAAAAAATCGAGAAAAACAAAAAAAAAGTGACAGAAAAACGGCATTTTTACGAAAAACCACTTTTCGACAAAATCGATTTTTTGATTTTGCTGTAAATCAAAAACAAATCATTATAAATACTTGAAATTTTCACCAAATGTTTATATTACGGTTATCTCTTTACAGTTAAATTTTCAAAAAATTATATTAAAAAATATTATAAAATATTGTCTAGATTTAGTTACTTTTGACCGCTAAAAGTACCAACTAACATTACCAGGTATTTAAAAGGTGATGACATTTGTCAGGAATTAATCGTTAGGTTAGTTATAGGTAAGCACAATGAATATAACGTATAAAATTAACAAATAATGTTCTAACTCCATTTTCAATATTTTTAATAATTTAAAGTGTATTTAATCAATTTTGTTTCTCATATTTTAAGCATAACATTATTTGTTTTAGATATCTTCGCAGCCTCCGAAGCCTAAATATAAAATGCATTTAAAAAAATTTGTAGCTGTTGTAATAAAGGAGTATGTATCAAGGAGGTTTAATGTACACTTATCAAATGTAACAGATGTCCACTTCCAAGCATTCTTCGACCATTTAGGGGTACAAATTTCGCGGAACTGGCAGCTGTTACATTTTATGCCACGTGTGACATGGAAGCCAACACCGAAGCTGCTGTAAAAACCCTAACATATTGGTTTACCTATCCATCCACATTAATAAAAGTGAGTAGATAATTGTTTAATATTCAATTGGCCGAATAGTGGTTACAGTCTTGTTAAGTATTAAATAATAAACTTTTTTACTAGATTCTGTTTCCTGATCAGAGGACGAGTCCTCTAAAAAAAAACATTTATATGGGCCTGAAAATCGATACCCAAAGTATGCACTGCAGGACACGTGGTTATCGTTGGTAGACTATACCCCATTTATACCCTCAATATCCCAACCGCAACATTCAAGTATGTTAATTCGCATGCTTAAAACTTCTTACAAAATCTAATTAAATGTTTGTAATATACCTAGGTATATATATGTAATTTTAATTTTTTTATAGCTCATTCCTGCAGTCGCTCTACCAAAACATCCAAGGCGTCGCCGTCTTCCACCATCAGCACCACCGGCATAGACAACGACGACGATGCTGATTGTTTATAAATTTGAGCCTCAAATTATTAACGGGAGGATAAATTCGATAAAAAAATTTTGCCAAAATTTAAACAATTGGTTGGTACTTATGAAAAAGGCCTAATTCAATATTTAAAAAAAAATTGAATGTATTTAATGTAAATTTAATTTAAAATGTATTAAAAAATATAAATAATATTACTTTGAAATACTTATTTTTAGCAATATTGTCTAGATTTAGTTACTTTTGACCGCTAAAAGTACCAACTAACATTACCAGGTATTTAAAAGGTGATGACATTTGTCAGGAATTAATCGTTAGGTTAGTTATAGGTAAGCACAATGAATATAACGTATACAATTAACAAATAATGTTCTAACTCCATTTTCAATATTTTTAATAATTTAAAGTGTATTTAATCAATTTTGTTTCTCATATTTTAAGCATAACATTATTTGTTTTAGATATCTTCGCAGCCTCCGAAGCCTAAATATAAAATGCATTTAAAAAAATTTGTAGCTGTTGTAATAAAGGAGTATGTATCAAGGAGGTTTAATGTACACTTATCAAATGTAACAGATGTCCACTTCCAAGCATTCTTCGACCATTTAGGGGTACAAATTTCGCGGAACTGGCAGCTGTTACATTTTATGCCACGTGTGACATGGAAGCCAACACCGAAGCTGCTGTAAAAACCCTAACATATTGGTTTACCTATCCATCCACATTAATAAAAGTGAGTAGATAATTGTTTAATATTCAATTGGCCGAATAGTGGTTACAGTCTTGTTAAGTATTAAATAATAAACTTTTTTACTAGATTCTGTTTCCTGATCAGAGGACGAGTCCTCTAAAAAAAAACATTTATATGGGCCTGAAAATCGATACCCAAAGTATGCACTGCAGGACACGTGGTTATCGTTGGTAGACCATACCCCATTTATACCCTCAATATCCCAACCGCAACATTCAAGTATGTTAATTCGCATGCTTAACACGTTGAGTGCCACGTAAATTTAGTGCGCGTTGCCCGAGTATCCGCGCGTAAACAGTCCCGAAATGACGTCGGTCGTCTGCGTGAAAACGTCGTTCTCCAGTGCAATGTGGTGTTTTTTTGCTACATATATACTTGTTATTGTTATTTGGTATCAGAACGATTAATATCCAATAATAAAATGTACAAATATCTTATACCTGTAGACATGAATATAGATATAATATGAATTAATGGGAAATAATATTTTAATAGAAATTCTTTTATTATTTCCGTTTAATTAAAAGTAAAATAGTAACATTGATAGCTATATATGACTGTTACTGTATATTATAAGAATAATGTATAGATATTATTTAATATAGATAGAATTAGCTATAAATATGAACAATAGCCGCGGCGTCGTCGTCGCTAACGATTATTTCCTGGGAAAAATAACCATAACTTTGCTAAAAATAAACGAAAACACCGTTTAAAAGTAGACATTTCACTAAATAACCACGTATCAAAACGGAAGAATTGCTCTGATAACCGAGTGAATTATAAGCCCATAAAGATGCCTATACAAATTGTCGACTACGTGTCGACAACGGTCCTGGAGGCCCGACAACAGTTGTCTACTACGTGTCGACAGTGGAACTCAACATATTAAAACTTCTTACAAAATCTAATTAAATGTTTGTAATATACCTAGGTATATATAATTTTAATTTTTTTATAGCTCATTCCTGCAGTCGCTCTACCAAAGCATCCAAGGCGTCGCCGTCTTCCACCATCAGCACCACCAGCATAGACAACGACGACGATGCTGATTGTTTATAAATTTGAGCCTCAAATTATTAACGGGAGGATAAATTCAATAAAAAAATTTTGCCAAAATTTAAACAATTGGTTGGTACTTATGAAAAAGGCCTTATTCAATATTTAAAAAAAAATTGAATGTATTTAATGTAAATTTAATTTAAAATATATTAAAAAATATAAATAATATTACTTTGAAATACTTATTTTTAGCAATATTGTTTAGATTTTTACTTTTGACCACTCAAAGTACCAACTAACATTACTAGGTATTTAAAAGGTGATGACATTTGGCGGTTAGGTTAGGTATAAGTAAGAACAATGAATATAACGTATAAAATTAACAAATAATCTTCAAACTCCATTTTTGATTCTGAACGTATGTATTGATTTTACAATGATGTGTGTTTTTTTTTTTTTTGTGTCTGACGACTACATTTGGAGCAGTAATAATGCTCCGATTTTTGACTTCAGCCCCTCTATGAATATCTATCGTTATTGTAACTATGATTATGTATTATGTTGTATTGGTTTCCAATAAATGATGGCTGCACCACGGAAGTAATGCTTCACGGCGGTTCCCGTGGTGTTGTCGATTTAATATAAAAAAAAAAAAAAGAGCTAGAAGATCGGAGCCCAAGAATTTGGCGTTAAATTGTAGGATCACCGAAATTAGTTTTCCCTCCTACCCAGAAACTACAGGATTTAACTTGAGATTCGTACAAGCGATTTCGGCCGCCCTCTAAAATATAAAAACTTTTAAAAATATAACTTTTGATTTTCAATCTCTATCAGAGAAAGGCGCCGCATCGCAGTTACTACCCTCCCGTCATATACCTAACGCATATTCCATATGCTCTAGAGGGTCACAAATAGTAACTTCACTACACGGCTATCCTCCCCACATCTTTGGAGCAGCCATGTACAACAACTCGCAGTTATTCAAAGAGAATAACTCAAAATGGCTCCCCGAACAGGAATCACCCAGTCAGTGTAAAGGTAAGAGTTTTTTTTTCACGTTGACACATACCTCGGATTAATTGCTTATATTAGGTATATTAGTATTAAGATATTTAACCAGGAATGCGTTTTCCGGTTAGCTAGGACCCCAAGGTAGGATTACGCAATAAGTATTCTGGTACAAAGGGGGAAATCCACGCAACCGAGAATAACCGTGAAATGGCTGTGGGAAGTAATTACATAACGTAACACTTATTTTTCGTCAAAGATCTTTTCATGTTAAGTTAAAAATTTCATTGGCTAGTAAAATCAATTTTGCTTTTAACTTAGGTACCACAGTTTTTTGTTTTTTTCTTTGATGGTCCACATTGATTTCAAAATTATCGTCAGTAGTATTCTGAACATATAAAGGATGTATCAGGATTAAATTGATCGTACGTTCGAGAATATTCAAATCGCAGACAACGTAGATAACGATCGGCGGTGCTCGTGCACAAAATATGTTCAAACTTTTTACTCACATAAACTGGATTAAAAATTGTACCTTAATGTATTAATTTGCATTTTACATAATATATGATGTATCTGTAAAATAAAATTCTGTAGTTTGTAAAATGATTTATTCTATTATTCTAATCTCTCCTTTATAACTAAATTAAAATATATGGTACAGTTTTTTTATATTCCCTATGTGAGTCAAAAAAGAGACAAAAATTATCTCCGTAAGTAATATTAAAATTACAGTACTAACAGCGGTAGTAGGGAAAATACACAACACTAATTTTCCACTGATGACTCGTATCCAGTCCTGTTTGGTACCGCAGTCATGACGCAAGTTTGCCAACCGTTTAATACACTTGCCGCCATAATGTCGTGCATTTGATGCACGCGATTTCGTATCGCGAGACAGGGAACGTCGTGGACAAGTTTGTCGACGGGTAGAATTGTGGTTTGAATTAAAGTACTCGTTCGTCGTTATATCGCAAGAAATGTAACGTGACCGTTGCGTATCGAAAAGCGGTTGCCTTGAAGCGTGTGTGGGACGTGTCGTGTCGTAGTCATCATGACAAAATATATATTATATTTTATCATTGTGGTCATTAAATTATGCGGTTCGCGATCATCGGTGCGCATATTCGTTGTCACATACCCAAGTGGATGAGGCGCGTTGAACGTCGTGGTTCGGGTCGGTGGTTTAAAGTTTCGAGTCGGACTTATCGCGTAGTGGCTCAGTCAAACGCCGTGAACAAAGAGGTCGAGCTTTACGTCGCGGTCGGCGTCGTTGCCCTCGCGGGACGATTTAGGTGCATACGGCCTGGAGCGGGGGACGCTGTCGCTGCGTAGCATTGATATGTACATTGCACATAAATAAAATTCATAAAAGTCGTGTACAGATAACAATTTATAAAAACGAATATAATACAAATAATTGAGAACGAATATACAATTAGCTTTAATTGTCTTTTTATTAATTGATTTATTATATGTTCCCTTACAAACAAATTTTTAGTGTTGAGTAGATATATCAAAAATGTTATTAATACGTAGACACAAATCAATTGTCACGTTAGCTCCTTAGAAATTATCAAGTTCCAAATAGGTAGTTCATACAAAATGAAATTGCATTAGCTACACTAGTACTAAATGTTTGCAAAGCAAGTCCAACTTTCATTTTTTTTTTTTTAATAAAATATATGGCAATTTCTCAATTTTGTAGCAGCATATAGTCCACTTTCGTTCTGAAGATTAACAAGATTTTTAAAGTAATTCCATTTAAAAGTTTCTTCATTTGTAGGGGCTCATATATAAATATCCGATGTGTCAGGAATTAAATAATAAGATAAAACACAAATAAGTAACAACCAAATTATAATAATATATTAAATATTGATATGTGATCAATATATAAACAAAACAATATTAAGTCACAAAAGAAAGTAATAAAATACAACAAATTAGAACAATAGAGTATAAGACGCTGACGCGGACCATTGTCACCACATAGCGCCTGTGCGTAAAACTGATTTATAAAATAACAATAATAATAATAATATTATAGTATTGTGTGACGGCAGCCACACAACATTGCACAGAGTGCGCTGTTGTAATGAGTTGATAATATCTTGAATAATTAATATTATATTAATATTATTACTATAACTCGGCCATACCTGGCATTAAGTGGACCCCACTTAACAATTAATAGAATATATAAAATAAAAAAAACGACTAACAATATTAAATTATGGTGTAGTAAATCATATATAAAATAGAAAAGAAAATAATTATCAGTACAAAATATAATAATTATTGAGATACATATGTAAATATTTCTTATATTAAATATAAAATTTAAAAAAATAAGTATAAATAATAATAATGTAGTTAATAAAATTATATAACTTAATCAAATACCAAATAGCGTTTAAATTTTAGTAAAATGTAAATAAATAGGAAAGTATCAATTTACTTGTCGGACTCAAGGTTTAATATGTTTACATTCAAACATTGATTCAAAAGGAAGTTGAGTAACTTGTAATACTGGAATATCTTTAATAACATACAGATCATTAGGCAATACTACTTTCACTTCATATGGGCCTTTGAATTTGGAAATATGTTTTTTATTCATTCCAGGGGTGGTGTCAACGTTTTTAATCATAACATAGTCTCCTACCTTATATGATTAGCTACACACCGTTAAGTATTCACTTTTAATTTATTAACCATTTGAGCATTCCTAATATTCTCTTTAGCACTCTGACGTGTATTTATTAGGTCACGTTTATCTACACAATTCTTAGCATCCAAAACCATTCTTAAGTAATTATTTGTCTCACTATGTTGATTTAACCCAAAAAGTTACATGCTAGGTGTATTTTTTATGGACCAGTTATATGTATTGTTACTATCAAATTGCACTTTGTATAAAGACTCATTCCAATTTTTTCCTTCCTCATGCATGATTTTTGAAATCATTTCCTTAATTGTCCTGTTGTAGCGTTCCACTTGTCCATTGGCTTGGGGGGAACCTTCAGCAATGAGTACATGTTGAATATTATGTTCCTTACAAAAGTTCTTAAATATATCAGAGGTGAAACTTGTACCACTATCTGAATCGACTCTTATTGGTTTGCCATAATCAGAGAAATATTCAAGAAGTTTTGCGCATGACTCAGTTGTCTTAACAGAGCAAACTGGGTACAATTTGAGAAATTTGTTAAATGCGTTAACTATAATAAATATGTGACGATAATTTCCTACCGTCGGACTTAGGGGACCATAATGGTCTATGTGTATAGTATGAAAGGGAGTATCATTCTGTTAGCTATTAGTATAAACTATGATAGCTCAACGATTACAGATATGATTAAAACTTATATATAATACTAAGATAATATAAAAATCGCTTAAATAATAATATAATAAAATATTGAAGACCTAGTATCATTCTTATCCACCAACTTAAGTAACCCTTTTATTTTCCCAGTTTTTGAAGAAAATATAATACATTTAACAATTTTCGATATGTTGCTTAATTAATTAAGACATGTTGGAGAACCAATATGTTCTTTTAATATTTTTTGTTGTACGATTAATGCCAACATGACCCATATCATGGCAAGATCTTATTACATTACTACACATACTAGATGGGACATAAAACAAAAGACGCCCATTACGCCAATCCGCCACCTGGACAACTACACAGGTTTGATACCAGGGCACATTATCCGTTTTGGGAGGGCTCCGAGCCTTCCGTTCCGGATATTGTGTACCGGGTCATACGGCCCATCCCTGTTGTGTCTACATCGAAGCAGTTGTACCAGTCAACAGTGCACATGGCTGGCACACCAGCAGAAAAGCAAATGGATGTAGGGGCTGGGGTTCCCAAGCATCCAGTTGTAAGGGAGCTGTTTGTCGACGGACGTACTGAATTACCTATTTGTAAAATTAAAATTTTTTAATTTTTATTTTTTTTAGATTCTGAACGGAGTGATGAATGTATTGATTTTACAATGATGTTTTTTTTGTGTCTGTCGAGACAACATTTGGGGCAGTAAAAATGCTTCGATTTTAGACTTCAGCCCCTCTTTGAAAAGGAAATCGGATCTAGTTGGTACTTTGGGGGGTTTTCGACAAAATCGATTTTTTTATTTTGCTATAACTAAAAAACTAATTGATGTAAATACTTGAATTTTTCACCAAATTTTTATAATAGCGTTCTCCATACACAGTTAAATTTTCAAAGAATTAAGCTATTTATAGACAATTGAAATTTTTAATTTTTTTTTGTATTTATTTTTAAAATAACGATAAAATTTTTTTGGCCGGCCAGAAAATCTTGAAAATTTAATACAAAGTTTCTTATAAGTTGTTCTTAAAGTGATAAAAAAAATCCGAAATCGTTAGTCACAATTTTTTTTTTATAAGTGCTTAAAGTTCGAATTTATATGAAATATGTCAAAATTGCAAAAATTTGCAAGTAATTTTGTCGTTGAAAAATCGTAAAATTTTTTTCTTTTATAACTAAGTTTTGAAAATTTGGTACAAGGTTCTCCATAAATTTTTCTTCAAATATCTGTAAACAAAACTCTACCGGATTCAGACAAAAAAATTTTATGACTGTTTGAAATTTAAATTTTTACAAAACCGCGTTACATAACGGTTTAGCCTCAAACGATTTTTAATATTTTTTGTTCTTTAAATAGTATAAGTCGTAAATACTTGAAGATTTTACCAGTTATTTAGATCGCCATTTTCTTTACGTGATTTTATTTTCAAAATATTTTGACTTTTTTTGAACAAATTATAGGCATTTTAAATAATCAATTTTTTTTTATTTTTTTTTTTTATAAATGTGGATAAAAAAAATTTAGCTGGGACAATTCACTTGAAAATTTAATTGAAGGGTCCAAACTTGTTCTAACTTTCATTCAAAAATTATAAAAATACATAGGCACAATTTTTTTTTTTTATAAGTTTGAGGAATATTTAACTTAAACAATTTTACGAGTGTTTAAAGTATTTTGAAAATTGTTTTTAAAATTAAAAATTCACGTGAAAATAATGTTTTACTGCTATATAATTTTCGATTTACCTGCTATAACCTGCTTTATTTAAATTGTATTTTTTGTTAGACTTCTCACACGTGGAATTCACCCTTGGGGGGGACCCTGCCCTACCAATAAGGGTTTTCATAAGTGTCGAAAATAACATTCATCGGACACATGAGTTTTCTGACTCCTCCTCCGAGGAGGAAGTACCTCAGGCCGTCGAGGTAGATTGGCGAAAACGGTATATTGAATTAATTTTCGGTCCAGCATTGGTCAACCTGTCTAGCCATTCCCTTAGCCGGATGAAGGGGGTCGGTAACTTAAAGTCAAAGAAGTGGCATGTTCACCATTCGGACTGGTCAAAAATTTGTTTTGAAGTTGATAGACTTTCAAGAGCAAATGAAGTTTTCGGACAGTGTCTGTAAGCTATTTCATTTTTTGTTGTTAAGTTTTGCGTTCACTTTATATCAACTGTTGTTATTTTATTCATATATAATATATATATATATTTTTTAATGTAGATTTTATTGTGCTGGACATGGGCTGCAGTTGTCACCAGATGCAGCTGTACCTTATATTAGTAGGTTTATAGACCCCTATAATCCTACTATTGTCATTGTACAGTTGCATTATGGTGTCAACCTGCGGATGCAGTCATCCTGCAGTTCCCTTTATTTAGAAGGGAAAATGTTTTGTAATCTTGCAATAACGTCAAATTTTTTCATGGCCTGGGTAGTTACGACTTTGGATACTTCAAAGTAAACCCTAAAGCCACTGTCAAAGTAATTTTTTGTTTTGATTATTAACACAGCAGATTAAAGTTTAATTATAATTGTGTATTTTAGGATATTTTGCCAAATTCGATATACTTACAGGGCTACAACCCCGCCGTACATATGCTTCGAAGCGGGTTAAGTGCGATCGGCATTGTCACTTGGCTATTACTCGGCGGCCGTTATGTCGAAAACAGCGATATGGCTCAAGTGAGGAATGTCGACAATGTAGCTGGCAAATTCCTATGTTCCATGACCGACTTCTTCATGGACGCCGTCACCGGTTGTAGCGTCCGTATTGAATGTGTCGTCAGTGGTAAAACTTATTCAGAAGTTTTATCACTGACGGGCACATACGGTTCTCGGCTAGTAGAATTTTGCGTTAACCGCAAATTACTAATATATTCGACGAAGAATTGGCCGTATTATGTTGACGGTAGAATCACTACCGTCCTTCGACAGCTAAGTAAGCTTATCGATGTGGCCCACAAATAAAAACTGGATAGAAACGTTTGTATATTTTTTACTATATTTTTTATTGGTTTAATGTGGTTTCTGTGTGCCTTAACGACTGGTTATATTTATGTTTTTGTTTGTAGGTTTTATTACAAATTTACGATTTGGAAATGATTCTGCGGTTTCACGCTTTTGGTGAATCACACTTTCTAGATTCAACAAGATTGTCCGTGTTGTTCCCAGTCATACGGGTTTTACCTGGTCGTCGTCGGAAGAGTCGACGCGACATGGACGGCTTTGTCAGGTTCAACCCAACTGTGGTTGGTTGCGGTGTGAACTACACAAATTTTTATTCGTTTGGACATGTGCCTATTGGCTCTTATGTCAGGAAGGATTTGAGTCGGTTGTTACAAGTCCTAACACAAGACGTTCTCGCTTGTTCCACCAATGAGGTCAGTTATGTCGTGGTTATTGTACCTATTTTGGTTGAAATTAAAATTTTTTTTTTTATTATTGTCATGTGTAGGCTGCCGAGCGATGGGTTTTAATTTTATACAATCTAAATCTAATATCCTAAGTTTGTGGAATGTCTACGGCAGTAAAATCAGACGACTGCTTTTCTATCAAGAGGCTTGTTAGGGATTATGGTAAGACATCTTCTGACGTTTCTTTTAGCAAACTTTCCATTGCGGGGAACGTCTCTCTAGAAGATGTATTTTTTCGAATTACAAATCCGCATAGCTATCGGCTAGAAATCGTCAAGTCACTTTTTTAAAGAGGGCGGATTTGACTGACTGATGTCAAAGTTAGATTAATGGCTATGATTAATTCATTTAAGGTAATACCGGCTGCCTACGTGTACCCTAATAGCCACCGTAAATCGTAAGTGTCCTTTACATTTTTATGTTTAGTTCTTTCTATGCTGATGTTTCGATTTATTTTAGATGCGAGTGGGTGTTCGTTGGCAGGGATGATTCGAGATCCAAGTTGGTCATAGCCACCAAGGCTGAAATGGCGGGGCAAATAGGTTTCACCTATTGAGTAGGGAAGTGGTCAACGTTTCCAATGTATGATAGTTACTTTTTTATTTGTTTTTACTATTTATTCCTTTGCTTAAATGTATACATGAATATTGTTTTTTTTTTCAGGATTCTTCAAATAATTTTCTTAACGAAGTTGAATCCTCTGATGTATGTACATGAGATTTCTGGTTAAAAATTTTTTATTATATTATATTATATTAAATTTTGTTTTTTTATTTCTTTTGTCATAGGATACTTCATCCCTTAAAAATAGGGTAAATGTACGTGCTTATCGCTGGAAGTCAGAACCATTGAAGGTGGTGCCATACAAATTTGATACCAAGGTCCATTATCCTTTCGGGGCCAAGGCTGATGGTGAACCTGTGGCCGACATTGTATATCGGCACTGGCCGATATACTATGAGTCGGTCGTTAAACAGATAATGGCATCAGTGGCCAGCAGTGCCGCTAAAAGACATGCTGCTGCAATTGATGTCGGTGCTGGAGTGCCCAGGGCACCTATCGTGCGGCAGTTATTTATAGACGCGATGACCAGCCAGCCGATTGGTAAATATATAAATCTAAAAATTGAATGAAAAACTTTTATTTTTATTTTTTCTGGATTTATTTTTGTGTTTCTAGCTGATCTCGCCCCTGAATCTCCGACAGAAAACCATTCTCCTCTGACTGCGCCATTGCCTTCACCAACTTCCAACCTGCAGTTTGGTTTCAATCATCTGAAGATAAAATCTCCGACCAAACTTAAATACTCATTCATTTTTTTTAATATTTAATAATTAATCTTAAAATCGAAGTTAAGCATACCAATGTTATACATTGATTTTATGCAGACTTTGACTGTTACATTTTGGAGTCAGTTAATTAATTATCATTGATTTGAACCTACGAAAGTGTAATAGTATATTGTAAAATTGATTACATTTTAAGTGTATATAAATAAATTACACACTTATCCAACACTGAATATATATACTCTACACTTTTCAGTCTCGTCCAAATTAATTTTTATTGTTTGAAGCAACTTACTATAATTTTTACTAATTTGTTTATATGAATATTTGAACATAATTTTAAATAATTTTTTGTAAATTATAATACAATTTGAATAAGTTTGGCGGGTTGAACATATACATTTCTAGTTTATTAACGGTTTGCATAATTATATTGCAGAAAGTGTTAATTTGCATTTTGCATAGTTGGTAACTTGTAGACTTATATGAAATGTGTTTGTTGATCGTGTATTTCGAGTTAGTGCACAGAAGGATAAACGCCAAATGGCTTAAAAAATCAGGGCAATCAATATTAACGACCAAAAGCTTATATAGGAATATTTTAAGAAGTGTGAGGTTCTCTAGGATTAGAGCATTTAATTTTGATGAAGCGTAAGAATTTTTGTTGTAAATTTTCCAACTTAGATTTATTGCCTATCAGTATAGCATTGCCTGACGCCCTGACTGATAGGGAGACCATACAACTGAAACGTATTCACAAATATATAATATGTTAGGTTAGGTTAAACTCATAAAAAGCACATATTTAGTTTATATTACATATTATTTAGTATAAAATATATGGCTTATGATTACATTTTATTTTTTAGCCGGCCTGTGAAATGTCGAACCAAGTTATTTGACTATAGTATACCAGACCATTATGATTTAGGAGTTGATAGTATTGATGAGACATCTAAAACTGAAAATTAAAAGTAATACTTCTTATATTATATTGTTGTAAAATACATTGTCATATTCCAGCATTTAAATTTTTTGATTGTTTATACAATATACATATTTGTTGCATAAGAATTTAGCTACAGTGTGCTAATATTTTTCAATTGTAGTGTAATTTTTTTATAAATATGTTATAAGATAACTTCCAAGTCTTTAATAATATACCTTTGAAAATGTCTCTATGTCATTGATATATACAAATATTCAGTGGCGTGGTGAGCAATTTTAATGATAGGAGCCAAATATATTTTATCTATCCACCCACCCACCAATTCACAACAAGATGTATAATAAAATTGCTCGCTTCGCTCGCAACAACTACCATGTGTGATGTATGAAACATACAAGTATGTTAAAAAAAAATACATTTTTATTACGTAAAAATTTGCATTTTTCTACAAAATAAAAGTACTGCAATACAATTTATAAAAATTTTGTTTTAAACTAAATTTGTAATAATGTAAGTATACTTTATAAAAACTAATATTTAGAAATTTCAAATTTTAAATGTTGACATGACGTTTTGGTAATAAGTCAAATAACAATTCAATTCTAAATTTATTAAAATTAGTAATTAGGTATACAGTATAATATAATTTATACCATAAAGAAAATAGTAAATATTCTACTTCAATAAAATGTATAACAATATTTAAACAAAAACATCTTTAACATCTCACATGTAAAAAAAAACAAACAAATATATAAACTCTTAGTTTATAACATTTAAGTGTGTTTATTTTCCACACAATACATAAATAACAACTAATTAAAAATATATTAATATTATAGTAATCATAATAATAATAAATAAAATATTTCAATTAAATATAATTTATAACAATAGGTATTTAAATAAAAAATTTTTTAATACCTCACGTGTAGAAAAAAACAAGTATATTATAAGCTCTTAGTAATTAGTTTAAAACATTTAAGTGTGTATACTTTCCATATAATACATAAATAACAACTGATTGAAAATATAATAATATGATAATAATAATAATAAATAAAATAATATCAAGAAATTATGCAGATAAAAAAATTAGTATTATCATTGAGTATAGATAGTGTATACTCAATGGTATTATGTTATATTATTATTTAAACAATAATTCTTTTTGTAACAATGAAGATGTAAAAGCATATTTGTTTAAAATTTCTTCTGGATTTAAAACTATATCCTTTTCACACGATAATAACATGAGACTTTCAAGTCTATTTTGCATCATAGTGGATCTAAGTCGAGTTTTAATTAATTTTACCTTTGAGAACGATCTCTCACTTGCAGCAGATGTTGTAGGAATAGTGCATAAATATTTATATGCTAAAAAAAGATTTGGGAATGCCACAACTAAGTTATAAGAACAAAGAATTTTAAGTATCTCTGTTGCAGACAGTTTTTTATTAATTTCTTCTTCATTGTCTAATTTATTTGAAGAATCAGAATCAGAGTTAGTTTCATTTTCACTTTCAATAATTAATTCATTATTTGATTTAATATTAGATAAATTCATACCATTATATAATTTAATAAAACTTCTTGCAAATATAGAATATTCCATTTTTAAATCATCAAGATTTAGACTAGGAATCCAATTCTTAAGTGCAATAAAATGATCGTCGGAAATTTCTGTTCCCTCACCAGTTGCCTTTAATCTATCAAAAGTTAATAACGACAAATTAGACAATATATCTCGAGCACCTTCAAATCTGCTTATAATAGAAGTATTTACTTGATCCAATATTACATAATAAACTTCAATTTTAAATTGGTCATAAGGATTTGTTATTACTTCATCAGAAACAACTTCTCCAGCCAACAGTTTCCTACGGCGGCTACGTATACTTGGCAACTCACATTCAACTAATCCAATTTCATTAACGAATGATTTTGTTTTTAAGATTAAATTGTTAAAGCTCTGTTGATTTCTTAAATCAGATAACTTTTTAGCACAAACATCTACCATAGTGATTGCTTGGATGAAATCAATAGATGAAGATTGCAAATAAATCGATAATGGAGTAGTATGAGAAAAGATATTTTCTAATAAAAATAAATTCAAAATAAACTTGAATGAAGTCATTATTCTGTAAAGATTTGATGCCGTTGAAGAGGTTTCTCTATCTGTTGAGTTAATTAACTCTTCCAATGTTTTTAGAAAGGCCAAGTATTTTTTACTTATTACTGATAATGCACGGTCATGCGAAGTCCAACGAGTGGTAGAGAAGTTCTTCATTCTACATGGTCTTTCCGAAGGATAGCATTTAGTTTGTTGCTCTAAGAATATGGCTGTTCGTTTTCTTGCTCTCATGTATGTGATCAAACTTTGGACTTCTCCAAAGAAATTTCTAACACTCAAACATTTATCACAAGTATCGACAACAACTAAATTTAAAACGTGAGCAAAACACCAAACATATATAGCATTTGGATTTTTTTCTTGAACATAAGATCGAACACCAGAATATTGTCCCTGCATGGATGCAGCTCCATCATAAGATTGAGCACAAAGATTTGTTTCCCAATCGATATTATATTTAATACAGAAATCACTAAAAACATTGAACATTCCTAATCCTGTGGAATCATGAGCTACTTTCATAGCAATAAGCCTCTCTTCAGTTTGACCTTCTTCATTAATAAAACGTAGGACTAATGAAAATTGTTCTAAGTTTGAGACATCAGTAGTTGTGTCTATAATTATTGAAAATACACCAGCTTGTTTAACTTTCTTCAAAATCTCTTCTCGTACCATTTCACCCATAACGTTTAACATATTATTTTGACTAACATTTGATAAAAATGTTAATCTGTTTTTTTGTGCACTTTGAATTTTGGATAGATGAGCAGAGAGCAAAGGATTATATTTACCTAAAAGTTTAATTAGTTCAAGAAAGTTGCCTTGATTAGATGAACTCCAATGTTCATCATGACCTCGAAAAGCATTATTTTGTCGAGCTAGGTACAATAAAGCTTCAAAAATGATTTTAACAATTTCTCTATTTTCCGCTATCTGCGAATTTGATGCAGATAATAGCTGCACATCGACCCTTAGTTGACTTGTAAACATAACTCGACGTATTTCTGACTGTAAGTGCTCTGGAGCAGATTCATGTGCTTTGATTTTAAATGAAATATGTCTCCAGTCATTTGTTCCAAGTTTTGAAAATTGATCATGTTTTCCATTTGGTAGTCCAAACAATTTACAAACTATACAAAATATGCGATCAGTAGTAGGAGAATATGATAGCCAATTACGTTTCACAAAATTTCCAGGAGAAATTTCTTTGAAATAATATTTTTCATGAAATGACCTTAAACGATCACCTTGCTGTTTTGTAGGAAATTTACTACCACTTAATTGAGATTTGGAAGGTTGACATGGCTCTAGAGATGCATAATGAACAAAAAGTTCATTTGATACGTTTGAGTTCATCATAGCAGGATCATTATGAAATTGTTCTAGACTTAATGTCTTTTCTAAACATTAGAAAGAAAATGAATGGATAAAAAAGGTATTATCTAATATATTAGGCAAGGTTAATATTACAAATAATGAATTAGGGAAAATGCAAATTAAAAATTAAATGAAAAACATGATTACTCACCAGCTAATAATAGACATTGTTCATCTGATGTACCAGTACCATTAGTACCAGGTATGTCCATATCAGCAATTACTTCATTTCGTTTACTCTCATTAACCACAATTTCTATAAATAAGGAACGATCATGAATAATGAATTTAAATAACAAGCAATTAAGTGCAGTTAAAAAATAAAAAAATACTAAAAGATTACAATTATTAAATGAAGATTAATTAACTCAATTATTATTACATTAAATATCTAATATCAATAAAATTTAACTAAATTTTGTCAATCATTGTAGTTTAACAAAATAGTAAATTCAAATAGTTTAATGAATGCCAAAGAAAATCAAAATCAAAATATTAACACTGCTTTAATGATTTACATATAGAATTTGTGTCCCCATTTCATTAAAATATAGAAAATAAAATTGACCTTATTTTCTAAAACTCTAAATGTATTTTATTTTTTAATAGTTACTTACCAGCTGGTAAAATACACTGTTTATCTGATGTACCACTAGTACCAGGTATGTCCAAATCAGCAATTACTTCATTTCGTTTACTCTCATTAACCACAATTTCTATAAATAAGGAACGATCATGAATAATGAATTTAAATAACAAGCAATTAAGTGCAGTTTAAAAAATAAAAAAATACTAAAAGATTACAATTATTAAATGAAGATTAATTAACTCAATTATTATTACATTAAATATCTAATATCAATACAATTTAACTAAATTTTGTCAATCATTGTAGTTTAACAAAATAGTAAATTCAAATAGTTTAATGAATGCCAAAGAAAATCAAAATCAAAATATTAACACTGCTTTAATGATTTACATATAGAATTTGTGTCCCCATTTCATTAAAATATAGAAAATAAAATTGACCTTATTTTCTAAAACTCTAAATGTATTTTATTTTTTAATAGTTACTTACCAGCTGGTAAAATACACTGTTTATCTGATGTACCACTAGTACCAGGTATGTCCAAATCAGCAATTACTTCATTTCGTTTACTCTCATTAACCACAATTTCTATAAATAAGGAACGATCATGAATAATGAATTTAAATAACAAGCAATTAAGTGCAGTTAAAAAATAAAAAAATACTAAAAGATTACAATTATTAAATGAAGATTAATTAACTCAATTATTATTACATTAAATATCTAATATCAATAAAATTTAACTAAATTTTGTCAATCATTGTAGTTTAACAAAATAGTAAATTCAAATAGTTTAATGAATGCCAAAGAAAATCAAAATCAAAATATTAACACTGCTTTAATGATTTACATATAGAATTTGTGTCCCCATTTCATTAAAATATAGAAAATAAAAATGACCTTATTTTCTAAAACCCTAAATGTATTTTATTTTTTAATAGTTACTTACCAGCTGGTAAAATACACTGTTTATCTGATGTACCACTAGTACCAGGTATGTTCAAATCAGCAATTACTTCATTTCGTTTACTTTCATTAATTACAATTTCTATAAAAATATGTATTATCGTGATTCATAAATAATTAATTTAAATAACCAGTAAATATGTGATGCATTAAAAAATGAAAAAAACGCTCATAAATTAAGTTTTAATAACATCTATAGTTATCATATGACATACAGCTACTTACGTGATTGTTTAAATTTTTGAAATTTTCCTTCACATTGTGTACGTTTAAAATAGTCAGAAATACTAGAAACAGTTCTTTTTACAGCCTTTTTTTTTTGACAAGATTCTTTATGGCGTGTCCAGTTGGTGCTATTCATCGAATCCCTTTTTTTATTACAACTGGGACACAGTGAATTCATTTTTAAATGATGACAATTGACAATGTTAAACGCAAATAAATTTAAAAATGAATATTCCACTGACCACTATCCAAGTCTATGATTGCACTATTACAGCAATAAGAACTAATAACACTATAATAATAACTAATAACTGTTAGGTTAGGTATAAGTAAGAACAATGAATATAACGTATAAAATTAACAAATAATCTTCAAACTCCATTTTTGATTCTGAACGTATGTATTGATTTTACAATGATGTGTGTTTTTTTTTTTTTTTGTGTCTGACGACTACATTTGGAGCAGTAATAATGCTCCGATTTTTGACTTCAGCCCCTCTATGAATATCTATCGTTATTGTAACTATGATTATGTATTATGTTGTATTGGTTTCCAATAAATGATGGCTGCACCACGGAAGTAATGCTTCACGGCGGTTCCCGTGGTGTTGTCGATTTAATATAAAAAAAAAAAAAAGAGCTAGAAGATCGGAGCCCAAGAATTTGGCGTTAAATTGTAGGATCACCGAAATTAGTTTTCCCTCCTACCCAGAAACTACAGGATTTAACTTGAGATTCGTACAAGCGATTTCGGCCGCCCTCTAAAATATAAAAACTTTTAAAAATATAACTTTTGATTTTCAATCTCTATCAGAGAAAGGCGCCGCATCGCAGTTACTACCCTCCCGTCATATACCTAACGCATATTCCATATGCTCTAGAGGGTCACAAATAGTAACTTCACTACACGGCTATCCTCCCCACATCTTTGGAGCAGCCATGTACAACAACTCGCAGTTATTCAAAGAGAATAACTCAAAATGGCTCCCCGAACAGGAATCACCCAGTCAGTGTAAAGGTAAGAGTTTTTTTTTCACGTTGACACATACCTCGGATTAATTGCTTATATTAGGTATATTAGTATTAAGATATTTAACCAGGAATGCGTTTTCCGGTTAGCTAGGACCCCAAGGTAGGATTACGCAATAAGTATTCTGGTACAAAGGGGGAAATCCACGCAACCGAGAATAACCGTGAAATGGCTGTGGGAAGTAATTACATAACGTAACACTTATTTTTCGTCAAAGATCTTTTCATGTTAAGTTAAAAATTTCATTGGCTAGTAAAATCAATTTTGCTTTTAACTTAGGTACCACAGTTTTTTGTTTTTTTCTTTGATGGTCCACATTGATTTCAAAATTATCGTCAGTAGTATTCTGAACATATAAAGGATGTATCAGGATTAAATTGATCGTACGTTCGAGAATATTCAAATCGCAGACAACGTAGATAACGATCGGCGGTGCTCGTGCACAAAATATGTTCAAACTTTTTACTCACATAAACTGGATTAAAAATTGTACCTTAATGTATTAATTTGCATTTTACATAATATATGATGTATCTGTAAAATAAAATTCTGTAGTTTGTAAAATGATTTATTCTATTATTCTAATCTCTCCTTTATAACTAAATTAAAATATATGGTACAGTTTTTTTATATTCCCTATGTGAGTCAAAAAAGAGACAAAAATTATCTCCGTAAGTAATATTAAAATTACAGTACTAACAGCGGTAGTAGGGAAAATACACAACACTAATTTTCCACTGATGACTCGTATCCAGTCCTGTTTGGTACCGCAGTCATGACGCAAGTTTGCCAACCGTTTAATACACTTGCCGCCATAATGTCGTGCATTTGATGCACGCGATTTCGTATCGCGAGACAGGGAACGTCGTGGACAAGTTTGTCGACGGGTAGAATTGTGGTTTGAATTAAAGTACTCGTTCGTCGTTATATCGCAAGAAATGTAACGTGACCGTTGCGTATCGAAAAGCGGTTGCCTTGAAGCGTGTGTGGGACGTGTCGTGTCGTAGTCATCATGACAAAATATATATTATATTTTATCATTGTGGTCATTAAATTATGCGGTTCGCGATCATCGGTGCGCATATTCGTTGTCACATACCCAAGTGGATGAGGCGCGTTGAACGTCGTGGTTCGGGTCGGTGGTTTAAAGTTTCGAGTCGGACTTATCGCGTAGTGGCTCAGTCAAACGCCGTGAACAAAGAGGTCGAGCTTTACGTCGCGGTCGGCGTCGTTGCCCTCGCGGGACGATTTAGGTGCATACGGCCTGGAGCGGGGGACGCTGTCGCTGCGTAGCATTGATATGTACATTGCACATAAATAAAATTCATAAAAGTCGTGTACAGATAACAATTTATAAAAACGAATATAATACAAATAATTGAGAACGAATATACAATTAGCTTTAATTGTCTTTTTATTAATTGATTTATTATATGTTCCCTTACAAACAAATTTTTAGTGTTGAGTAGATATATCAAAAATGTTATTAATACGTAGACACAAATCAATTGTCACGTTAGCTCCTTAGAAATTATCAAGTTCCAAATAGGTAGTTCATACAAAATGAAATTGCATTAGCTACACTAGTACTAAATGTTTGCAAAGCAAGTCCAACTTTCATTTTTTTTTTTTTAATAAAATATATGGCAATTTCTCAATTTTGTAGCAGCATATAGTCCACTTTCGTTCTGAAGATTAACAAGATTTTTAAAGTAATTCCATTTAAAAGTTTCTTCATTTGTAGGGGCTCATATATAAATATCCGATGTGTCAGGAATTAAATAATAAGATAAAACACAAATAAGTAACAACCAAATTATAATAATATATTAAATATTGATATGTGATCAATATATAAACAAAACAATATTAAGTCACAAAAGAAAGTAATAAAATACAACAAATTAGAACAATAGAGTATAAGACGCTGACGCGGACCATTGTCACCACATAGCGCCTGTGCGTAAAACTGATTTATAAAATAACAATAATAATAATAATATTATAGTATTGTGTGACGGCAGCCACACAACATTGCACAGAGTGCGCTGTTGTAATGAGTTGATAATATCTTGAATAATTAATATTATATTAATATTATTACTATAACTCGGCCATACCTGGCATTAAGTGGACCCCACTTAACAATTAATAGAATATATAAAATAAAAAAAACGACTAACAATATTAAATTATGGTGTAGTAAATCATATATAAAATAGAAAAGAAAATAATTATCAGTACAAAATATAATAATTATTGAGATACATATGTAAATATTTCTTATATTAAATATAAAATTTAAAAAAATAAGTATAAATAATAATAATGTAGTTAATAAAATTATATAACTTAATCAAATACCAAATAGCGTTTAAATTTTAGTAAAATGTAAATAAATAGGAAAGTATCAATTTACTTGTCGGACTCAAGGTTTAATATGTTTACATTCAAACATTGATTCAAAAGGAAGTTGAGTAACTTGTAATACTGGAATATCTTTAATAACATACAGATCATTAGGCAATACTACTTTCACTTCATATGGGCCTTTGAATTTGGAAATATGTTTTTTATTCATTCCAGGGGTGGTGTCAACGTTTTTAATCATAACATAGTCTCCTACCTTATATGATTAGCTACACACCGTTAAGTATTCACTTTTAATTTATTAACCATTTGAGCATTCCTAATATTCTCTTTAGCACTCTGACGTGTATTTATTAGGTCACGTTTATCTACACAATTCTTAGCATCCAAAACCATTCTTAAGTAATTATTTGTCTCACTATGTTGATTTAACCCAAAAAGTTACATGCTAGGTGTATTTTTTATGGACCAGTTATATGTATTGTTACTATCAAATTGCACTTTGTATAAAGACTCATTCCAATTTTTTCCTTCCTCATGCATGATTTTTGAAATCATTTCCTTAATTGTCCTGTTGTAGCGTTCCACTTGTCCATTGGCTTGGGGGGAACCTTCAGCAATGAGTACATGTTGAATATTATGTTCCTTACAAAAGTTCTTAAATATATCAGAGGTGAAACTTGTACCACTATCTGAATCGACTCTTATTGGTTTGCCATAATCAGAGAAATATTCAAGAAGTTTTGCGCATGACTCAGTTGTCTTAACAGAGCAAACTGGGTACAATTTGAGAAATTTGTTAAATGCGTTAACTATAATAAATATGTGACGATAATTTCCTACCGTCGGACTTAGGGGACCATAATGGTCTATGTGTATAGTATGAAAGGGAGTATCATTCTGTTAGCTATTAGTATAAACTATGATAGCTCAACGATTACAGATATGATTAAAACTTATATATAATACTAAGATAATATAAAAATCGCTTAAATAATAATATAATAAAATATTGAAGACCTAGTATCATTCTTATCCACCAACTTAAGTAACCCTTTTATTTTCCCAGTTTTTGAAGAAAATATAATACATTTAACAATTTTCGATATGTTGCTTAATTAATTAAGACATGTTGGAGAACCAATATGTTCTTTTAATATTTTTTGTTGTACGATTAATGCCAACATGACCCATATCATGGCAAGATCTTATTACATTACTACACATACTAGATGGGACATAAAACAAAAGACGCCCATTACGCCAATCCGCCACCTGGACAACTACACAGGTTTGATACCAGGGCACATTATCCGTTTCGGGAGGGCTCCGAGCCTTCCGTTCCGGATATTGTGTACCGGGTCATACGGCCCATCCCTGTTGTGTCTACATCGAAGCAGTTGTACCAGTCAACAGTGCACATGGCTGGCACACCAGCAGAAAAGCAAATGGATGTAGGGGCTGGGGTTCCCAAGCATCCAGTTGTAAGGGAGCTGTTTGTCGACGGACGTACTGAATTACCTATTTGTAAAATTAAAATTTTTTAATTTTTATTTTTTTTAGATTCTGAACGGAGTGATGAATGTATTGATTTTACAATGATGTTTTTTTTGTGTCTGTCGAGACAACATTTGGGGCAGTAAAAATGCTTCGATTTTAGACTTCAGCCCCTCTTTGAAAAGGAAATCGGATCTAGTTGGTACTTTGGGGGGTTTTCGACAAAATCGATTTTTTTTATTTTGCTATAACTAAAAAACTAATTGATGTAAATACTTGAATTTTTCACCAAATTTTTATAATAGCGTTCTCCATACACAGTTAAATTTTCAAAGAATTAAGCTATTTATAGACAATTGAAATTTTTAATTTTTTTTTGTATTTATTTTTAAAATAACGATAAAATTTTTTTGGCCGGCCAGAAAATCTTGAAAATTTAATACAAAATTTCTTATAAGTTGTTCTTAAAGTGATAAAAAAAATCCGAAATCGTTAGTCACAATTTTTTTTTTATAAGTGCTTAAAGTTCGAATTTATATGAAATATGTCAAAATTGCAAAAATTTGCAAGTAATTTTGTCGTTGAAAAATCGTAAAATTTTTTTCTTTTATAACTAAGTTTTGAAAATTTGGTACAAGGTTCTCCATAAATTTTTCTTCAAATATCTGTAAACAAAACTCTACCGGATTCAGACAAAAAAATTTTATGACTGTTTGAAATTTAAATTTTTACAAAACCGCGTTACATAACGGTTTAGCCTCAAACGATTTTTAATATTTTTTGTTCTTTAAATAGTATAAGTCGTAAATACTTGAAGATTTTACCAGTTATTTAGATCGCCATTTTCTTTACGTGATTTTATTTTCAAAATATTTTGACTTTTTTTGAACAAATTATAGGCATTTTAAATAATCAATTTTTTTTTATTTTTTTTTTTTATAAATGTGGATAAAAAAAATTTAGCTGGGACAATTCACTTGAAAATTTAATTGAAGGGTCCAAACTTGTTCTAACTTTCATTCAAAAATTATAAAAATACATAGGCACAATTTTTTTTTTTTATAAGTTTGAGGAATATTTAACTTAAACAATTTTACGAGTGTTTAAAGTATTTTGAAAATTGTTTTTAAAATTAAAAATTCACGTGAAAATAATGTTTTACTGCTATATAATTTTCGATTTACCTGCTATAACCTGCTTTATTTAAATTGTATTTTTTGTTAGACTTCTCACACGTGGAATTCACCCTTGGGGGGGACCCTGCCCTACCAATAAGGGTTTTCATAAGTGTCGAAAATAACATTCATCGGACACATGAGTTTTCTGACTCCTCCTCCGAGGAGGAAGTACCTCAGGCCGTCGAGGTAGATTGGCGAAAACGGTATATTGAATTAATTTTCGGTCCAGCATTGGTCAACCTGTCTAGCCATTCCCTTAGCCGGATGAAGGGGGTCGGTAACTTAAAGTCAAAGAAGTGGCATGTTCACCATTCGGACTGGTCAAAAATTTGTTTTGAAGTTGATAGACTTTCAAGAGCAAATGAAGTTTTCGGACAGTGTCTGTAAGCTATTTCATTTTTTGTTGTTAAGTTTTGCGTTCACTTTATATCAACTGTTGTTATTTTATTCATATATAATATATATATATATTTTTTAATGTAGATTTTATTGTGCTGGACATGGGCTGCAGTTGTCACCAGATGCAGCTGTACCTTATATTAGTAGGTTTATAGACCCCTATAATCCTACTATTGTCATTGTACAGTTGCATTATGGTGTCAACCTGCGGATGCAGTCATCCTGCAGTTCCCTTTATTTAGAAGGGAAAATGTTTTGTAATCTTGCAATAACGTCAAATTTTTTCATGGCCTGGGTAGTTACGACTTTGGATACTTCAAAGTAAACCCTAAAGCCACTGTCAAAGTAATTTTTTGTTTTGATTATTAACACAGCAGATTAAAGTTTAATTATAATTGTGTATTTTAGGATATTTTGCCAAATTCGATATACTTACAGGGCTACAACCCCGCCGTACATATGCTTCGAAGCGGGTTAAGTGCGATCGGCATTGTCACTTGGCTATTACTCGGCGGCCGTTATGTCGAAAACAGCGATATGGCTCAAGTGAGGAATGTCGACAATGTAGCTGGCAAATTCCTATGTTCCATGACCGACTTCTTCATGGACGCCGTCACCGGTTGTAGCGTCCGTATTGAATGTGTCGTCAGTGGTAAAACTTATTCAGAAGTTTTATCACTGACGGGCACATACGGTTCTCGGCTAGTAGAATTTTGCGTTAACCGCAAATTACTAATATATTCGACGAAGAATTGGCCGTATTATGTTGATGGTAGAATCACTACCGTCCTTCGACAGCTAAGTAAGCTTATTGATGTGGCCCACAAATAAAAACTGGATAGAAACGTTTGTATGTTTTTATTATCGCTTGTATACACGTAAATCGTTGTAATTGTTGTAATCGAAAAGTCTCGTTATTCGCGTATTATTAGTTTTCGTTGTTCTTTCATTTTCAGTACGTTATATTGTATAAGCTTTTTTTTAATTTTATTTCACTTCACCATCATGGTTGAAATTAAAATTTTGGGTGAAACAAAATTAGTTTATGGTGGGTTTATTTACATACGGTCTAAATTACCAGTCAACGGCAAAACATACTGGGAATGTCAAAAAGTACGAAGGAAAGAGTGCAAAGCGAGAATTATCACTACATTCAATATTTCCGAAAATAAACATTATTTCGTCCGAGAACCAGCGTTGGATGATCATGATCATGTTCCCAATCAAGAACAGTGTCAATCAGAAATTTTCAAATATTCTTTGAAGCGGAAGGCTAAGGACCAATCACAACTACCACCCGCTCAAATACTACGTACAGAGATGACTGGACTATCTGATGGCGTTCTCAGTCAACTACCTAACCGTGATAATTTAAAGAAGTCAATGCGCCAAGTCCGGAGGTATTTATTTTTCCACTTATGAATCTATTCTATTCTAATGTTATCTATTTTACCTATAAGGAAAAATTTTCCAACTAATCCGAAAACACTTTCTGACTTGGGTATTCTTCCCGATCAGTATCAGAAGACGCTTACGGGTGAAAAATTTTTGATTTACGATTCGCTCGATGATGATTCCTTCAGTGAAGGTAGAGTGGTTGTGTTTTCAACTCGAAGAAATTTAGAGCTATTGGCAAAGAGTGACTGCTGGTTTTTAGACGGAACTTTTAAGGTTAGATGGTTTTTATATCATAATATAAATATTATATATTTAATCTCATATATTTTAAGAAGTTTAAGTTTTTTTTAACTCGTTAAATTAAGCCTATATAAAAAAAGTAAATTAAGTTAAATAAGTAAAATGGTACTGGCTTGTTATCGCCTCGCTATCCATACAACAATATTAAAACGGAAAAAACGTACTGTTATTACTATAAAGCATAGACATATAGTATATATTTATATGGCCGTATTATATTAATACAAACAAATTTTGTCGATATCAGTGACGAATCATCGAATTAGGTGTTCGATATGCTCACGTACAACGTACTTGACATAGTTACGAAACATAACTTATCGCATATTTATCCACAGTGTCCATTGTAACCTATGGATAATTATGCGAGGAGTTGCATCCCGCATGCACACATCAATCGTCGCTAATATCAGTGGCGGCTCTATGCAACACTGCGACATTGTGAATCGCACATAAAAATACCGGTTTCCCGTATAAACTATAGGTATAATATTAATATACGGGTAATAAATATATCATCACGACGGTGCGGCGGCTCAAATCGGATGGTAACGACGCGCAACGTGTTTAATTTTGTAGGTATTAGGTATTATTTTATCATTTTAATTTCTTGAATGATATATTATAGTTCTTAAATTTTTTCACCGCACTCCTGTGCTAAACTACTACGAGCCGCCACTGGCTAATATAAAAAAAGTTTTAAAAAAGTAACGAGTCACTTAACTTAGTTAATAATAAAAATTGCTATTTCTAATCCTTTACCTTATACTTAGGTGTGTCCCAATATTTTCACGCAAGTTTTTACGATTTTGGGAACATGTAAACAGCATGTTTATGACACTGCAGTTGCTGTACCATTTGTTTATGCGCTGTTGTCGTCGAAAGAAACTGTGCAGTATGCCACTGTACTTAGAGCAGTACAATCGTCGTTTAATGAACATAGGATTTTTTCTGAACCTGTTAAGATCATGACAGATTTTGAAAAAGCCATGCTTGTAAAGAAGTTTTTCCAAATTCGCCAATCAGTTGTTGCTTTTTTCATTTCGGCCAATCAATGTATCGTCAAATTCAGTTTGCTGGTCTTCAAGTCGCATATAATGACTCCGAAGATCGTTCGTTGAAATATTTTACACATATGATGCTAGCGTTGGCATTCGTGCCTTTGACTGAAGTTTCTCTTTTAAAAATAATGCGCCTGAAGCTCTATCACCAATAATTGAATATTTTAAAAAAAATTATGTTCTTGGAGTAATAGCTCGAGGAAGAAGACGAGGGATTCATCCACGTTATCCGCCAGAAATTTGGAATCAGCACCAAGCAGCTCTGACTGGTTCGCATAAGACCAACAACGTAAGCGAGGGGTAGCACAATCGCTTCCAGCTCGTCATTGGAAAACATCATCCTGACCTTTACTCTGCTCTTGGTGAGTTCCAAAAAGAACAAGCTGATGTAGAGATCAGTAATGATATCAGAGCTGAGTCTAGGGCGAAAAGTGAGAGCTCAGCCAAAAAGAAAATGGCGAGACTTTCAGATGCGAATTATGGCCATTACTGCTGACTTCAATATATATCAAGAATTAGATTTTCTGAAGGCAATCGCGCATAATATTGTTTTGTGAAATTATTTTGTATTTTGTTTTTTTTTTTATTATTGGTCAATATATATCTTATATGTATCACTACAATATTACTTTAATTAATTAGTTTTTATATTTTTTACGTATTATAATTTATATTCGGATTTTCGGTGACCACAATTATTATACTATTATTAATTGTATTAATTCATTTTTATTTTTTTAAGCATTATAATTTATATTCGGATTTTCGGGAAAAATACCATTCGGGAATTTTGATTCGGGATAAAAGGTTTCGGGTTTTCGGACTTTCGGGAAAAATACCATTAGGAAAAAAATTCATTCGGGAATTTTGATTCGGGCAAAATACCGGTCACCGTGTTTGGTATCTAACTCTTGGCATAGGCTAGGACTGCCATTCGTCCCGATCTAGCCGGGACACTACTGGTTTCAAGCACGCTGTCCCGTAATTCAATAAGTCCTGACCGGGACAAAAAATAATACTGGTTTCATGAAATTTCCTATTTGGAAATTATAAGAGTGGTTATACGGTGGTTATTTGGAACAAATTTATCGCAGAATAAAAATTAAAACTCGTGACTTAATAATAAATATTTTAGCACCACATGCAATGAAAAATACGATTGATGGCAAAAAATGCGAACTTTATTTTATTATTAGTAGATACTTCGAAACATAAGACAATAAAATTAGTGCCGGTCATTTCTAGGTATTTTAGTCCAAAAAAAAGAGTAAAAAAATCAAATTTTTGATGTAGGCTTTTCGGCCGTGTGTCCAAATTTTTGGCAGTTGTTGCACTTCATGCAGTGATTCCATTAATTGGTCCTACATCTCGTTAACCCATTATATATATCCTTGCCTTTGAATTTTGATAGAATGAGGTAGTTAACCTCTATGATCCAGTTGACAGTGGGACTTTCGCGTGGTCCGAGCTTAAATTGTGACTTTAGGTCGTTTTTGTCTTCGTTATTTAGGCTCAACTCTAGATTCTGATTGCAGATGGCCCACGGCAGATTAGCAACATCAAACAACCGATCTAACCCATGGATGAGAAAAATCTTGGCTTGAAAGGTGGCTTTTCTCTTAGGTGTCCCGTTCTGCGTAATGCAGCAGTTATCATCTCATTCTCTGAAAAGAGGATCACTCTGCTACCATTTCTTATCGTGTGAAGGTGCGAAGCTTTTATTATTTTTTCAATCAATTTTCTAAAGTTAACCCAAGTACTGTATCATCTGCTATAAAGCCGGATTTAGTTGCTGCATTTCTCGTTTTTAGGCGGTTTTATCCTTCTTATCTTTTTATTTCGTTTTTATTTTACTTCCAGTCACGCCAGTACTTGATGTAGCTTGTACATTTCTGGGTTCCTCATTTTTCTCCCTGACTGGTTGCGTTAGTTCGGGGAAAGGCCTTTGGACTTTACAGGCTTGCTTTTTAATACAGGATTGGTCGAGTTGGCTTTTCTCTGTCCTTGTGGTTTCCATATCGACAACCATTTTCTCAGGTGAGCTGATCTGTGGTAATTGGTTGATCCTAGAGGTTGCAGGCTGCGACTTCTGTTCATCAGCTTGCCTCTCTAAAGTTCTGATCTTTTTTCTTTAAAGTGCCATTAGCTTTATATAGGTCACCGTTCGTCAAGATTGCCTCCCTGAGATTTTCTCGTCTGGCAATGGCCTAACCTAAAGCCCCGGCGCTCACAGTCGCTATTAGCCTAGAGCAAATCAAAATCTTGTCGAGTAAGTAAGTGATCTGGTTCCTTCACTTTCTCTCCATCTTGCCGCTACTGATCATGTCTTTGCTAATAGCACGACACGCCTGATCTATATTTGCTAATTGTTGGTTGAATTTCGTAGCTAAAGAGAGTATTCGGGATAGCTTGGGGATGTGTTAACTTTTTTATCTGTGATGTATTTTTTAGATCGATGCTATTTGCAACTGTCCTTTAGCCTGAGAGTCTCTTCCTCTCTGAGATCGTACCTTGCGTTTTCCATGATGGGAATTCCTTCGCCAGTTGATTGTGCCTGATATCCGCCCTTGGGCACGTCAGTCAGGCTGCTCGGCTCTAGCCAATCGACGAATTTGGGTGGACTCCCTTTACTGCATATCACTTGGGGTAACTGTGTTTTGTCTCGCATTCATTATTGGTTTTTGGCGCGTAGCCTTCCCTGCGTTTTAATTTGCCTTCCGGGTAGAGCCCTGTTCCTTTCCGTTCACGTCGTTCTAGTCGTGAGTTGCGTTACGTTGTTTGGCCTGGTCCGTCTGTCCGTGTTGGTGCCTGGCGCTTACGACCAGACCGGCCAACCTCCAGAAGTTCTGACCATGCTGTTCACAGGCGGTTAAGTCATTTGTGTGTGTGTGCTAACTACTCAAAGACAGCTACATTAAACTAGTTAAAATCAACGGACGACCACCTGGTAAAAATACCCCCTTAGACCCGATTTTAATCCAGAGTTGGGGTTTGTTGACTATCTTTAAGAATTAGGTATAGTCACCCGGGGATGCCAAGGCAATCTCCTGTGTTTTTCCTTGGAAACGCCTTTCGAGGTGCAGGTGACGTTTCCTGGTCAGTGTTAGATGCATACTTGAACCTGGGTCAACCAGTCAAAAGGCAATACCTTGAATTGGTAATTCCTTCCCCGTTAAACAAACGCCGTGATCTCTCTGATTGTATTTTCCACTTCTTGCAATTTGGAGTACGCAATGTTGTCCCCAGTTCATCTTTAATTTCCTGAGAGTAATGTGGTTTTACACAAATGACGAACAAAAATCAGGGCCAATTTTCGTAGAAAACGAATCTATTTCTGATGAAAGTAAGGACACAGCGGAGTGGTTACCGCTAAAGAATAATAAACCAATTATTTGTTCAACTTATTCCGATGATTTGAATAGAATTATTCGTTCCCGAATCATACCAAATTAAACTGATTTTTCTATAAGCAACATCGTATAAAATCACATAATGCTAGAAAATAATATTATGGATAATACTATTCGCTTAATTAATGAATCTAACATACATTTTGAATAAGAAGAAACCTTAGATGTTGGGACTGAAGCTTTAAGATTATATTATTAAGAAAAATATCATTGGTGAATTAATTATAAAATAATCGGAATAGATAAAAAATAGTCCAAGTTAATTCGTGTACTATTAATAAATGCCAAAAAAAATTTAGTGAAGAAGGTAGACAAACATTCTTCACTAAAAAAGAAAACATATTGGAGGTATCAGTAGAAGGAGTATTTTAAAAGATTATTCATTATCATTTAAATATGAGAGAAAAATAGTTTATTTACAGTTCATTTTAAGTACTTTAATATTGCCAAAACATTTTTGTACTTTACTCTGAATAATGTATTGCCGGACCAAATATTTTCAAAACTGGACATTGTGCCAAAAAATAATTAGATACTATTATTTTAACTATCGACAACTTTGTAAAAGTTTATTTCAGAAAATTTAGTATTACTATTATTGTAATTATTTACATGGTTTATTTGTGAGAACCTATAATTATTATTTTAATTATTGAAAAATGTATTAACGTTTATTTATGAAAAATCGAAATTAAAAAACCTCATGATACCATTGGAGGTCATCAGCTGGAAGGGATTTTAGCCAATCAATTATTTCAATAGAGCCCCCAAAATTCGAAGGTAAAATGGGGTGCGGAGTAACCTTACATTGGATTATTATAGCCCTTTTACAAATTCAACTAAATGTCCACTTATGCATGACAGTATCAATTGTCACGTGATCTATTATTGTACTATCTATTGACGGTATACCAGGAATAATAATTCATGTTATTTATTAAAAAAAAAATTATGTTGTTTTATGTTATACTAACCATATTCTAATAGTATTTCAGTACAAAATCAAGTTTAAAAATAAGGAATTCTTATATTTTCATTTAACTTTGACGAATTAAGTCATGTGATAAAAATTAAAAGTCTATTGAAGTGTGGTTATGGTGAAGGCCTGCTGAAGAGGTGTACGGACTACTGAATACTAGAAGACCTGGGCAGACTCTCACACAACGGATTAGTTTACAAATATATTTTTTTTATTAATTTTTAAATATTAGATTGCATTTTAATTTAAAAAAAAATAATTTTGGTTCATACGAATTTTCAAACATATGTATATCTATTCGAACAAATAATTTTTCGATTACATTACTATTCGAACAAATAACTTTTCTAACACTTATCATTCGAAAATACGACCTTCGAACACATGACCCAATCTCGGATATGAGAGTAATATTTAAAATAAAAAAATTGATTTGATGAACAATTATTATTGGAAGAAACAAATATAAGTGAATTTGAAAAACCTTTATCTGAAAAATTTGATACTGAAACAATTCTTGATGATAATGTTGAACTTTCAATTTTTGACAAACCTCAAATTATTAAAACTAATAATGATATATTTTTGACCTCAACATCTATTATTCAACTAATCACACCTACATTACCCAAACTTTCCAAAAAAAAACTAATCGACTACCCACATGTAATAAATCTTGTACCACCTATTATACAAAATCATATTCCGATTGAAATAAAAAATAATTTCCCCCTTGTCGATACTACTTTTCTGGAGAACTCGACTTTACTAGAAGATATTATATAATTAGAGATACCTTTTCAAATTTTTAAATATTTCTTCATCATAGATTTGTTGCAACATATTTGTGTTGAAACTTATAAATATTGTCTACAAAACAATTTATCTAATCCGTTAAAATTATCGATAGAAGACCTACAAAGTATATTGGGGTTCTTGTGTTTATGAGTTTGGTAAATCAAAAGAAAGAAGAAAGAAACCATGATCCTTAATATTCTTGAAAAAATTAGAAGCAACCTACATTTTACTGACTATACCTACACTTGAGACATGGATCAAATCGTGATAAAACTCACATAATAAGACCAATTATAGAAGCATTAAAAAAATGTTAGTCGTGTTCCACTAGAAGAACATTTAGTATTGATGAGCAAATTTTTAGCACCAAAGCTAAAAGATCGTTAAAAATTTATATGCCAAAATAACATTATAATAAAACATTTGTTTTAGTTATATTTTTAATTTTAATATTTTATATACCTAATGAATAATGTGTATATTTAAATATTTTATATTCATTTTTAACTTATATTAAGAAATATAAATGGATTATTCATTTTTTTTTACTGATTTATATACTTTACATACATTTTTGACGTCCATTTCTCCTAGATCGATATTTAATATGTATTACATTTATAATTATGCTTTAACGACAATTACTGAGCATTAATATTTATTTATACCTATACATATTACATATATTTATTAAAATTCACATTTTTTTCTATAGAATATTGGCACTAAAAAGGAAAAATAACTACTTATGAGGCAATTACAGTTATCAAAAGGAAAATTTATCTGCCCAACCCAAATTTGCCATGACTTTACATTTGTACTCGCCTTCTGCATACGGTTATGTTCAAACAATATTCAGTAATACTTTACCAGATGAGATTACAATTAGAAAATAGTATTCAAAATTAGATGGTTTGACTGATCTGTCTTTCTTTGTTGTTCAAAGGGTAAATGGAAACATAACCTATTATGTTTGTCACAGATCAGGATCTTCTCGAAGAACATGCACCGTGAAGAGAATGAAATGGTCACAAAGTTACAAAACTAAAAAAAAAAACATCCCTGGAAAGGGTAGAGAGTTTGCTATCCTGTGGATGTATTTAGGAGGTTAACAATTTCGATACATGTCGACAGGAAGCGCATTTCCGCAGGAAGTCCGGATAACTGGCATCATGCGGCAACGATATGATAAATCATAAATAACAGTTTCAAGACGATAAAACAAAGAAGGTTTTAAATGTATCAACCCTGAACACAATAACACAATAAACAACACAATCTTATAATTATTTATTATATATATTTCTTCTTTATTTATTTGTATACATTAATTCTCTGTAAGTTTCGCGGAACTCTCAGCTGTTACATTTTATGCCACGTATGGCATGGAAGCTAATACTGGAGGGGCTGTAAAAACTATAACATATCGGTTTACACATCCATCCACATTAATAAAAGTGAGTAGATAATTTTTAATATTCAATTGGCCGAATAGTGGTTACAGTCTTGTTAAGTATTAAATAATAAACTTTTTTACTAGATTCTGTTTCCTGATCAGAGGACGAGTCCTCTAAAAAAAAACATTTATATGGGCCTGAAAATCGATACCCAAAGTATGCACTGCAGGACACGTGGTTATCGTTGGTAGACCATACCCCATTTATACCCTCAATATCCCAACCGCAACATTCAAGTATGTTAATTCGCATGCTTAAAACTTCTTACAAAATCTAATTAAATGTTTGTAATATACCTAGGTATATATATGTAATATTAATTTTTTTATAGCTCATTCCTGCAGTCGCTCTACCAAAACATCCAAGGCGTCGCCGTCTTCCACCATCAGCACCACCGGCATAGACAACGACGACGATGCTGATTGTTTATAAATTTGAGCCTCAAATTATTAACGGGAGGATAAATTCGATAAAAAAATTTTGCCAAAATTTAAACAATTGGTTGGTACTTATGAAAAAGGCCTAATTCAATATTTAAAAAAAAATTGAATGTATTTAATGTAAATTTAATTTAAAATGTATTAAAAAATATAAATAATATTACTTTGAAATACTTATTTTTAGCAATATTGTCTAGATTTAGTTACTTTTGACCGCTAAAAGTACCAACTAACATTACCAGGTATTTAAAAGGTGATGACATTTGTCAGGAATTAATCGTTAGGTTAGTTATAGGTAAGCACAATGAATATAACGTATAAAATTAACAAATAATGTTCTAACTCCATTTTCAATATTTTTAATAATTTAAAGTGTATTTAATCAATTTTGTTTCTCATATTTTAAGCATAACATTATTTGTTTTAGATATCTTCGCAGCCTCCGAAGCCTAAATATAAAATGCATTTAAAAAAATTTGTAGCTGTTGTAATAAAGGAGTATGTATCAAGGAGGTTTAATGTACACTTATCAAATGTAACAGATGTCCACTTCCAAGCATTCTTCGACCATTTAGGGGTACAAATTTCGCGGAACTGGCAGCTGTTACATTTTATGCCACGTGTGACATGGAAGCCAACACCGAAGCTGCTGTAAAAACCCTAACATATTGGTTTACCTATCCATCCACATTAATAAAAGTGAGTAGATAATTGTTTAATATTCAATTGGCCGAATAGTGGTTACAGTCTTGTTAAGTATTAAATAATAAACTTTTTTACTAGATTCTGTTTCCTGATCAGAGGACGAGTCCTCTAAAAAAAAACATTTATATGGGCCTGAAAATCGATACCCAAAGTATGCACTGCAGGACACGTGGTTATCGTTGGTAGACTATACCCCATTTATACCCTCAATATCCCAACCGCAACATTCAAGTATGTTAATTCGCATGCTTAAAACTTCTTACAAAATCTAATTAAATGTTTGTAATATACCTAGGTATATATATGTAATTTTAATTTTTTTATAGCTCATTCCTGCAGTCGCTCTACCAAAACATCCAAGGCGTCGCCGTCTTCCACCATCAGCACCACCGGCATAGACAACGACGACGATGCTGATTGTTTATAAATTTGAGCCTCAAATTATTAACGGGAGGATAAATTCGATAAAAAAATTTTGCCAAAATTTAAACAATTGGTTGGTACTTATGAAAAAGGCCTAATTCAATATTTAAAAAAAAATTGAATGTATTTAATGTAAATTTAATTTAAAATGTATTAAAAAATATAAATAATATTACTTTGAAATACTTATTTTTAGCAATATTGTCTAGATTTAGTTACTTTTGACCGCTAAAAGTACCAACTAACATTACCAGGTATTTAAAAGGTGATGACATTTGTCAGGAATTAATCGTTAGGTTAGTTATAGGTAAGCACAATGAATATAACGTATACAATTAACAAATAATGTTCTAACTCCATTTTCAATATTTTTAATAATTTAAAGTGTATTTAATCAATTTTGTTTCTCATATTTTAAGCATAACATTATTTGTTTTAGATATCTTCGCAGCCTCCGAAGCCTAAATATAAAATGCATTTAAAAAAATTTGTAGCTGTTGTAATAAAGGAGTATGTATCAAGGAGGTTTAATGTACACTTATCAAATGTAACAGATGTCCACTTCCAAGCATTCTTCGACCATTTAGGGGTACAAATTTCGCGGAACTGGCAGCTGTTACATTTTATGCCACGTGTGACATGGAAGCCAACACCGAAGCTGCTGTAAAAACCCTAACATATTGGTTTACCTATCCATCCACATTAATAAAAGTGAGTAGATAATTGTTTAATATTCAATTGGCCGAATAGTGGTTACAGTCTTGTTAAGTATTAAATAATAAACTTTTTTACTAGATTCTGTTTCCTGATCAGAGGACGAGTCCTCTAAAAAAAAACATTTATATGGGCCTGAAAATCGATACCCAAAGTATGCACTGCAGGACACGTGGTTATCGTTGGTAGACCATACCCCATTTATACCCTCAATATCCCAACCGCAACATTCAAGTATGTTAATTCGCATGCTTAACACGTTGAGTGCCACGTAAATTTAGTGCGCGTTGCCCGAGTATCCGCGCGTAAACAGTCCCGAAATGACGTCGGTCGTCTGCGTGAAAACGTCGTTCTCCAGTGCAATGTGGTGTTTTTTTGCTACATATATACTTGTTATTGTTATTTGGTATCAGAACGATTAATATCCAATAATAAAATGTACAAATATCTTATACCTGTAGACATGAATATAGATATAATATGAATTAATGGGAAATAATATTTTAATAGAAATTCTTTTATTATTTCCGTTTAATTAAAAGTAAAATAGTAACATTGATAGCTATATATGACTGTTACTGTATATTATAAGAATAATGTATAGATATTATTTAATATAGATAGAATTAGCTATAAATATGAACAATAGCCGCGGCGTCGTCGTCGCTAACGATTATTTCCTGGGAAAAATAACCATAACTTTGCTAAAAATAAACGAAAACACCGTTTAAAAGTAGACATTTCACTAAATAACCACGTATCAAAACGGAAGAATTGCTCTGATAACCGAGTGAATTATAAGCCCATAAAGATGCCTATACAAATTGTCGACTACGTGTCGACAACGGTCCTGGAGGCCCGACAACAGTTGTCTACTACGTGTCGACAGTGGAACTCAACATATTAAAACTTCTTACAAAATCTAATTAAATGTTTGTAATATACCTAGGTATATATAATTTTAATTTTTTTATAGCTCATTCCTGCAGTCGCTCTACCAAAGCATCCAAGGCGTCGCCGTCTTCCACCATCAGCACCACCAGCATAGACAACGACGACGATGCTGATTGTTTATAAATTTGAGCCTCAAATTATTAACGGGAGGATAAATTCAATAAAAAAATTTTGCCAAAATTTAAACAATTGGTTGGTACTTATGAAAAAGGCCTTATTCAATATTTAAAAAAAAATTGAATGTATTTAATGTAAATTTAATTTAAAATATATTAAAAAATATAAATAATATTACTTTGAAATACTTATTTTTAGCAATATTGTTTAGATTTTTACTTTTGACCACTCAAAGTACCAACTAACATTACTAGGTATTTAAAAGGTGATGACATTTGGCAGGGATTAATCGGTTAGGTTAGGTATAAGTAAGAACAATGAATATAACGTATAAAATTAACAAATAATCTTCAAACTCCATTTTTGATTCTGAACGTATGTATTGATTTTACAATGATGTGTGTTTTTTTTTTTTTTGTGTCTGACGACTACATTTGGAGCAGTAATAATGCTCCGATTTTTGACTTCAGCCCCTCTATGAATATCTATCGTTATTGTAACTATGATTATGTATTATGTTGTATTGGTTTCCAATAAATGATGGCTGCACCACGGAAGTAATGCTTCACGGCGGTTCCCGTGGTGTTGTCGATTTAATATAAAAAAAAAAAAAAGAGCTAGAAGATCGGAGCCCAAGAATTTGGCGTTAAATTGTAGGATCACCGAAATTAGTTTTCCCTCCTACCCAGAAACTACAGGATTTAACTTGAGATTCGTACAAGCGATTTCGGCCGCCCTCTAAAATATAAAAACTTTTAAAAATATAACTTTTGATTTTCAATCTCTATCAGAGAAAGGCGCCGCATCGCAGTTACTACCCTCCCGTCATATACCTAACGCATATTCCATATGCTCTAGAGGGTCACAAATAGTAACTTCACTACACGGCTATCCTCCCCACATCTTTGGAGCAGCCATGTACAACAACTCGCAGTTATTCAAAGAGAATAACTCAAAATGGCTCCCCGAACAGGAATCACCCAGTCAGTGTAAAGGTAAGAGTTTTTTTTTCACGTTGACACATACCTCGGATTAATTGCTTATATTAGGTATATTAGTATTAAGATATTTAACCAGGAATGCGTTTTCCGGTTAGCTAGGACCCCAAGGTAGGATTACGCAATAAGTATTCTGGTACAAAGGGGGAAATCCACGCAACCGAGAATAACCGTGAAATGGCTGTGGGAAGTAATTACATAACGTAACACTTATTTTTCGTCAAAGATCTTTTCATGTTAAGTTAAAAATTTCATTGGCTAGTAAAATCAATTTTGCTTTTAACTTAGGTACCACAGTTTTTTGTTTTTTTCTTTGATGGTCCACATTGATTTCAAAATTATCGTCAGTAGTATTCTGAACATATAAAGGATGTATCAGGATTAAATTGATCGTACGTTCGAGAATATTCAAATCGCAGACAACGTAGATAACGATCGGCGGTGCTCGTGCACAAAATATGTTCAAACTTTTTACTCACATAAACTGGATTAAAAATTGTACCTTAATGTATTAATTTGCATTTTACATAATATATGATGTATCTGTAAAATAAAATTCTGTAGTTTGTAAAATGATTTATTCTATTATTCTAATCTCTCCTTTATAACTAAATTAAAATATATGGTACAGTTTTTTTATATTCCCTATGTGAGTCAAAAAAGAGACAAAAATTATCTCCGTAAGTAATATTAAAATTACAGTACTAACAGCGGTAGTAGGGAAAATACACAACACTAATTTTCCACTGATGACTCGTATCCAGTCCTGTTTGGTACCGCAGTCATGACGCAAGTTTGCCAACCGTTTAATACACTTGCCGCCATAATGTCGTGCATTTGATGCACGCGATTTCGTATCGCGAGACAGGGAACGTCGTGGACAAGTTTGTCGACGGGTAGAATTGTGGTTTGAATTAAAGTACTCGTTCGTCGTTATATCGCAAGAAATGTAACGTGACCGTTGCGTATCGAAAAGCGGTTGCCTTGAAGCGTGTGTGGGACGTGTCGTGTCGTAGTCATCATGACAAAATATATATTATATTTTATCATTGTGGTCATTAAATTATGCGGTTCGCGATCATCGGTGCGCATATTCGTTGTCACATACCCAAGTGGATGAGGCGCGTTGAACGTCGTGGTTCGGGTCGGTGGTTTAAAGTTTCGAGTCGGACTTATCGCGTAGTGGCTCAGTCAAACGCCGTGAACAAAGAGGTCGAGCTTTACGTCGCGGTCGGCGTCGTTGCCCTCGCGGGACGATTTAGGTGCATACGGCCTGGAGCGGGGGACGCTGTCGCTGCGTAGCATTGATATGTACATTGCACATAAATAAAATTCATAAAAGTCGTGTACAGATAACAATTTATAAAAACGAATATAATACAAATAATTGAGAACGAATATACAATTAGCTTTAATTGTCTTTTTATTAATTGATTTATTATATGTTCCCTTACAAACAAATTTTTAGTGTTGAGTAGATATATCAAAAATGTTATTAATACGTAGACACAAATCAATTGTCACGTTAGCTCCTTAGAAATTATCAAGTTCCAAATAGGTAGTTCATACAAAATGAAATTGCATTAGCTACACTAGTACTAAATGTTTGCAAAGCAAGTCCAACTTTCATTTTTTTTTTTTTAATAAAATATATGGCAATTTCTCAATTTTGTAGCAGCATATAGTCCACTTTCGTTCTGAAGATTAACAAGATTTTTAAAGTAATTCCATTTAAAAGTTTCTTCATTTGTAGGGGCTCATATATAAATATCCGATGTGTCAGGAATTAAATAATAAGATAAAACACAAATAAGTAACAACCAAATTATAATAATATATTAAATATTGATATGTGATCAATATATAAACAAAACAATATTAAGTCACAAAAGAAAGTAATAAAATACAACAAATTAGAACAATAGAGTATAAGACGCTGACGCGGACCATTGTCACCACATAGCGCCTGTGCGTAAAACTGATTTATAAAATAACAATAATAATAATAATATTATAGTATTGTGTGACGGCAGCCACACAACATTGCACAGAGTGCGCTGTTGTAATGAGTTGATAATATCTTGAATAATTAATATTATATTAATATTATTACTATAACTCGGCCATACCTGGCATTAAGTGGACCCCACTTAACAATTAATAGAATATATAAAATAAAAAAAACGACTAACAATATTAAATTATGGTGTAGTAAATCATATATAAAATAGAAAAGAAAATAATTATCAGTACAAAATATAATAATTATTGAGATACATATGTAAATATTTCTTATATTAAATATAAAATTTAAAAAAATAAGTATAAATAATAATAATGTAGTTAATAAAATTATATAACTTAATCAAATACCAAATAGCGTTTAAATTTTAGTAAAATGTAAATAAATAGGAAAGTATCAATTTACTTGTCGGACTCAAGGTTTAATATGTTTACATTCAAACATTGATTCAAAAGGAAGTTGAGTAACTTGTAATACTGGAATATCTTTAATAACATACAGATCATTAGGCAATACTACTTTCACTTCATATGGGCCTTTGAATTTGGAAATATGTTTTTTATTCATTCCAGGGGTGGTGTCAACGTTTTTAATCATAACATAGTCTCCTACCTTATATGATTAGCTACACACCGTTAAGTATTCACTTTTAATTTATTAACCATTTGAGCATTCCTAATATTCTCTTTAGCACTCTGACGTGTATTTATTAGGTCACGTTTATCTACACAATTCTCAGCATCCAAAACCATTCTTAAGTAATTATTAAATTGAACGTTATTTTTGAGTAATTAATAAAGAGGTCTAGCTAACATGGCAAAATTTGGAATAAAGCGCCTAAAATATGAGGCTAAGTCAATAAAACTTTCCAGAGCCTTAGTATTACTTGGTACAGGATAATACTTAATTACAGAAACATTCTTAGGGTTAGACCGAATACCTGATGCATCCACTTGATATCCTAAGTCAATAATTTCACATTTAAGAAACTGAAATTTATCTAACCTCCTTTGCAATTTATGTTTCCTCATCAGATCAAAAACTTGTGATAAAATACTTAATTGGTCCTCAAGAGACTCATTAGCAATAATAATGTCATCAAAGTACACCAACACTTTATTTGTTTTAATCGGTTCCGTATAAACACTATTCATAAATCTTTGGAATTTACTTTGGCCATTACAAAGTCCAAATGGCATCTTACAGAATTCGTATTGGCCCAATGGAGAAATAAAATATGTGTACCTCCTAGATGATTCAGCCACCTCAATATGGTAAAAACCATCTTTTAAATCAAGACTTGAGAAATATTTTTTCTCTCTCAATAGATCAAGGTGATCATCGATTAGTGGAATTGGATACCTATCTCTGTAGAATCTCTTGTTAAGTTCTCTATAATCAATGCATAACCTCAATTCACCTGTCTTCTTTTTCACTAATACAATAGGACTACTATATTCAGAGTTGCTTGGTTTAATAACTTTTTTTTTCTAACAGTTGATCTATTATCCTTTGCAATTCATTTTTCTCAAAATATGACAAACGCCTGGGTTAAAAATAAAAAACATTATTATTTTAGATTCTGAACGAAGTGAAGAATGTATTGATTTTACTATGATGTGTGTTTTTTTTTTTTTTTGTGTCTGACGACAAAATTTGGAGCAGTAATATTGCTCTGATTTTTGACTGCAGCCCCTCTTTGAATAGGAAAATTCATCTAGTTGGTACTTAGAAGGGGGGAGGGGTCAAAAGTAAAATTTTCAAATAGTTTTTTTTTTAAAAAAATCGAGAAAAACAAAAAAAAAATTACAGAAAAATGGCAATTTTACGAAAAACCACTTTTCGACAAAATCGATTTTTTGATTTTGCAGTAACTCAAAAACGAATTATTGTAAATACTTGAAATTTTAACATAATATCCGTTTGATCCATTGCTTTGCACCGAAGGTGAACTTGGTGTCGAATGCTGTTGGATGAGTTGATTCAATTGAGACATAAGTAAACGGTTTTGTTAGAAAACCGCCATGATAATAGTATTATCAGCTGATGTTATTGACGGAATTGCTGCTGGTAGTGATAACGATGGTAAACTGTTATTATCGGCACTGATATCAAAATGTTGATCAAGTGGTGACTGATGCGCGTCGATGCTGTTGGTAGTACTGCCATGGTGAGCAAACGCTTTCGGCTCAACGGCATCCGAACAAATTTGTGCATTGGAGGTTACAAAAACCACGTTTTCAAAAGACATTTTTTCGATCGGTTTTTTGACAATCTTCCTTCTTCGGGTTAGGACAGCATACAATCCTGGTTTTGTCCGTCCAGCGATCCCACTTCTGAGGTTGTAGGGGCTCATATATAAATATCCGATATGTCAGGAATTAAATATAAGATAAAACACAAATAAGTAATAACCAAATTATAATAATATATTAAATATTGATATGTGATCAATATATAAACAAAACAATATTAAGTCACAAAAGTAAGTAATAAAATACAACAAATTAGAACAATAGAGTATAAGACGCTGACGCGGACCATTGTCACCACATAGCGCCTGTGCGTAAAACTGATTTATAAAATAACAATAATAATAATAATATTATAGTATTGTGTGACGGCAGCCACACAACATTGCACAGAGTGCGCTGTTGTAATGAGTTGATAATATCTTGGATAATTAATATTATATTAATATTATTACTATAACTCGGCCATACCTGGCATTAAGTGGACCCCACTTAACAATTAATAGAATATATAAAATAAAAAAAACGACTAACAATATTAAATTATGGTGTAGTAAATCATATATAAAATAGAAAAGAAAATAATTATCAATACAAAATATAATAATTATTGAGATACATATGTAAATATTTCTTATATTAAATATAAAATTTAAAAAAAAAAGTATAAATAATAATAATGTAGTTAATAAAATTATATAACTTAATCAAATACCAAATAGCATTTAAATTTTAGTAAAATGTACATAAATAGGAAAGTATCAATTTACTTGTCGGACCCAAGGTTTAATATGTTTACATTCAAACATTGATTCAAAAGGAAGTTGAGTAACTTGGAATACTGGAATATCTTTAATAACATACAGATCATTAGGCAATACTACTTTCACTTCATATGGGCCTTTGAATTTGGAAATATGTTTTTAATTCACTCCAGGGGTGGTGTTAACGTTTTTAACCATAACTTAGTCTCCTACCTTATATGATTTGCTACACACCGTTAAGTATCCACTTTTAATTTATTAACCATTTGAGCATTCCTAATATTCTCTTTAGCACTCTGACGTGTATTTATTAGGTCACGTTTATCTACACAATTCTCAGCATCCAAAACCATTCTTAAGTAATTATTAAATTGAGTATAAGACGCTGACGCGGACCAATATCACCACAACGAGGCTATGCGTAAAACTGAATTATAAAATAACAATAACGTAAGTATCTCAAAATTTTTCGTTAGATTTCTGCAAACTGTTGCCATGCTAGTCAATAGTTATGACACCTATTTTTAAATACGGTGATATTAGGGATTCCAGTTCAACTTTCGAAAGCCTCTTTAATGATTTAAACACAAAATATTTCCACATCGAATATATGAGTTTATGCGAAATCATATTAGTTACATCACAGGATCTATGAATATAATAGAAGCTAAAATGCTAGATTGAAATAAAATGACCCAGTTAAAAAGAAAAAAGAAAAGAGATTAACGGCGAATTACCTAACACTTACACATTGAAGTAAATACTTTTGAACATAATATAGATGAAACGTATTTGATTGAAGATAATAATACTCCTATTATTGAATAATGTTTCAAAACTATATTAACCAAGAGTCTGAAAATTATTTTACTTAAATTTCTCTCATTACAGACAACGTTAACAAGGTTAAGCATTGGATGAATTGGAAAAGTCTATGAGAGCCGAAAAAAATTAAGCGATGAAATTATTTGAACAAAGATTCGACTGCATTATACTATAATGAAATAAGCAACACCAATTCACCAATAGTTGGTATTTTATGAAATGGAAGTACTAAGGATTTGAAGAGTATTAAAATTAATGGTTTGGCATATACCCCTACTACAAACACGTGTGCTTTTTACCATATTTCAGATATTATATTATGTTGTTAATTTGTCGATAGCGTACGCTGAATTTGTTACATTAAATAAATTTTTAAACCTCTATGAGATTGTTGCTCATTCTATAAGAGATGGAGTTAATGTTCAGTCATATAAAAAGAAAGCAATAATTCTAACGGCCATTTTTTTGAGTAATATGCGGGAAAACATTCACAACAATTATCAGAAGGTCTTTTACATATTTATTGTGCTTGTAAAGCCAACTTTATGTTTCAAAGTGTTTTATTGATTTCCCGTCGTTTAAAGAACGTATTTTATGTGAAACATTGTAATTTTTAAATGGAAATTGAAAAAAAAACAATTATAGCAAATCTATCAACAAATCATATGATAATTTATTTAGGATGTAACAAATATTAGATTTTCGGATGAGATACAAAAATGTGAGTTTTATAATTTAATATCATCTAACAGCGAAACACAGCTGAGAACTACATATTTATTGAAATTATTATGCCATTTTCTGACCATCAAAGATTTTGATTTATCCGTAATGTTATCGACAAAAGGTACTTCAAAAACGTATATTTTAAAGGAAAAATATACACTGCGTGGAGCTTTGAGCTTTCTTGCTTTAATATCTAAACTCAAAAATGGTATTGGACATTATGTTTGTTATTTTTGGAGAAAATTGGGTATTTAATTGTTTATTATGTTAATTTGTTAAATTTATTTATTTAATTCATGAATGTCAATAGATATTATTGTATTACATTTTTTTTTCAATTAATAATATTATATTTCCAAACAGTTTTAATGTAGTTTATGTAAATGTTTATTGTTTTGCCAAAAAAAATATGTTTATAATATGAATATTAAAACTCAATTGAAATAAATAAATAATTAAAGCCGTTATTGAAAAGCTTCGTCTACAAATAATTACTCAATTTTTTATCCGAATTGTTGGATTTTAGGGAAGACTTTTTTAAAAGACTCCCATTCTAAGACTTCAATGTGACCTTATTTATAATTTTTTTTCAATAATTTAAGATAAACAAAAAAAAAATCAAATATTTAATACAAAATATAAAACTTGTTAACTTTCGTTTAATAATAAACGTATCGCAATAGATCTCCTACGATTTTCAATTTCGAAACTTAAACTTTTAAAAAACCGAAAAGCTCCGAAAAAAACTGTTTATTATGTGTTTTATACTGAGAAAAATCTTATTTAAGATAAAAACTTAATTTTGTAATGTTGTAGCCAAGAGATGCTTCAAGTTTAAAACTAAAATACGAAGGAATAAAGAAGTTTTTGAGAAGATCAAAAAGTGAATTATTTAAAACTGGTGGCGGTCTAAATAAAACTGACTATTCAAGTACTAGTGAATTGGAGAAACAGTTGTATGAAAATATTCAGCTTTCAGTTGAAGGGTTACCTAGCTTCTTAGATTCTGATGCTAGTAAGATAATTTCTAAATATTCTAATTTAATGTAACCATATATATATTTTGAATTTTCATTAATACAGTTCCACAAAGTGTCATTGATCCAGTTAATGTTGAGGAACATAATGTAACACAAATTAGTCCTGAAAATATATTTGAATCGAGAGATAATTTTAATTCTTTTGAAATTGTTTTAGACAGCGATAATAACTGTTTATCAGTTAATAATGGTATTTTTTTTTTTAACTATTTTCTACAGTTTTGTATTTTGTATATGTTACATTTTTAATACTAGGAAAACAAATTTCAGTTCTGGATAATTTATGCAAAGAATCAGAGTTAGATGATTCAAACATGCTATCTGTCAAATGTGCTAACGAGTCGATAATGGACAATATTTCAGTCGTAAACCATGCCAGTACTTCTGGTGTATTGTGTAGTAATAATAAGCCGTCTTGGTCCCTTATCGAATCTACTAAATTATTAAGATCTACTGGAAAACACCAAAAACTAACAAGTAAAATATATTTAACTCTAACATATAATATATATATATATATATGTATACAATTAATATAATTATTAGCTAACAACATGACAAGAAAGAATAACAGCCAATCTTCAACTAGTGACAAGTTTTCACAGCTAGCCGAAATAAAATTTGAATTGGTTGAATTTCAAAAATCTGTTTTGTTCAGAGAGCATGATGAGAATATGAATTTCTTTAAAGCCAAACATGCTCTAGAATTGGAATCGTTAGAATTGGATATTGCCATTAAAAAACATAAATTGGATACTATAAAAGGATCTAAAGATTTGTAGGTGACACAGTGGTTAATCAATACTAAAAAATTAATATATTATTTGAATTTTTCCTGACCAGATAGGCAGTGACAAAGTGAAGAGCTTTTACTTTTCATTTAAGCTTGGGTCAATTTTTTTTAATATAATAAAACATTACTACAATACTGTGATATAAAAGAAATATAGGAATATTACAATTTACCAATGATTTAAATAATAGTTTTTATTAAAGACTTTAAATCTTGTTTAACTCATACTAATTTTAATTTTGTTATATTGTATAGTTATTACATTTTTTCTTAATAATTACCTAATATAGTTATTAAAAATGTGAAAAGTATTCTGGTATTAGTTGTTGTCTTGCGTTTCCACTATCTGGTTGTTGTTGTTCTATGTTTATGTTTTCGTTTTCTGGTAGAATTATGTCTAATATAGGTGGATCTATATCATTGTTATCACAAGTTATATTGTTTAAAACACAACAAGCTACAATTATAGCTTGATTTGTTTCTAATTTTAATCGTAGTCCTAACTCCTAAGGATAATACTGGGAATCTTCTCTTGAAAACACCATATGACCTCTCCACTGGATTTCTTATTCTGATAATCGATTCATTGTACAATTCTTCGATATAATTTTGTGGGTTTAAGAATGGTGTTACCACATGAAGAGAATTAGCATAGCCACTATCAGCTACAATTAAACTGTTTACCCATTTACCATTTATTAAGTTGTAATAAATCTGTGATTTTTTAAATATAGTCTGGTCGTGGCATGATTCTGGCCACCGTGTTAAACAATATCCATAATTTTTAAATTAGGACATGCAATGTTTTGCACATTTATAGAAAAATAACCTTTTCGATTTCTAAAATATTCAGCATTAGGGCCTCCTGTATAATTGAATAGTAATTAAAAATTTAATTTAATAAATTTTAAATATGAATTATAAAATTACAATTTATGTATTAAGTACATGGATTCTGTATTTTTACATGAGTGCAATCAATTGCACCAATTGTCCTTGGAAACCTAGCAATTTGGTAAAAACTTCTTTGTAATTTACTTATTTCCCTTTCTGTAGTTGGAATTTTTATAAACCTAGGTCGAAGTTTTGCTATGGCAATACTGACATCACGTACAATCAATGATGCCGTAGTTTTACTAACCCCAAGACAATCTCCAGAAGTGATAAAAAAATTACCAGTTGCATAAAATCTCAAAGTTAAAAGCAATTTGTTAATGGATGTCACTGCATGATTTCTAAAAAAAAATAGGATGTTCATTATTTAGAACCTTATGTTGCATGTGTGTAAAACCTAGATCACAAATCATAATTTTAGATAACAGAAAACGTAATCGAAAATCAAAGTTTTCAAAAATTCTCTTACGAGTTGTTTTACGCGAAAACGACGAGTTAAAGAGTTACAGACATCGAAAATCAAATTGTTTATTATAATAAGTTATATCTATCGTATATTTTGAATTAAAAAAAAAAAAAAAGTTCAGTCTTTTTGAAACTTGATTTTTTTAAAAACTATTTTCGAAAACCAAAAATCTTTAATTTTCATATTTTTAAAAAATTAAAAATTGCCTCTATTATAAAATACTACGGAGATAGTTGACCTCGGTAAAAAATATTTGTTTGGTAACGAGTTCTCGAGAAAATGTAATCGAAAATAAACATTTTCAATAACCCTTTTACGAGTCTTTTTACGCGAAAACGATGAGTTATAGGGCTAATTTTGATGAATTTCGTCTAAATTTAAAATTTAAATGCATATAAACACAGTGGTGCCTATGAATCTTTAATGTTTTTGAACTTACATTAATTAAACTTATAAGGAACCTTGTATTAAATTTTTAAGCTATTTTACTAAACGTTTTTTTTAAGTAAAAAAGTTTTTTATCCAGAATAATTTAAAACAAATTTATAAATTTATATAATATTTTAACTACTTACACATTTTTTTTATACCTACGCATACTATACGTGCGGGCTGTGTGGCAACAAATTTTGAAGTTTGATATACATGTAGGTAGGTAGTATTTATATTTTGTGTTTTGATACAAACTATTTTATTAATTATATTTGATATCATAATTTTTTATTTCAATATTTTCTAAACACTGAATATTTCGGGGGCAGTTATAGTAAACCAACTTATCGGTTAATGAAGATATTTGGTCGTTGATGTGTTCTAAAACTTGAAGAACCATCACCTTCGAGATTCGGAATCTGATCCTAAAATCATGATCATCCCAAAGTGTCATATGATCAACTCTTATACGTATGGTGTATGTACGACGTTGATAATTTAAAAATTCGATGATTTCTTGACCATCGTCTTCATATAATATTCCAAATATATCCATTATTCATTTATAAAATAGTAAAGAATAAGAAATACGGACTGGTTTGGTATTATTATAATTATAACAAAATACAACTTTTGGTTAACAGTGTTATTACAGCTATACATTATGAAAACACATTTATTCGTCGAATAACTTGTTATTTGGTCAAAAAATTACCTAATAACTTATTCCTGGTTTATACATCGAATAAGACTTAAAAGAACAAATTAAATATTTAAAGTATAATTATAATATAATAATACACCGTACGCGCTGAACTTATTAACACATTTTTACTATCATCATTAACGAGTAAAAATTGTTCTTCGGAAGTAGTCTTAATGTACATATTGTTAATTGCTAAATGTACCTCTTTAATATTTTTCGGCAGATTCGGCAGCAAAGATTGACGGGCTGCATAAATATTTTTCCCGATTTTATGAATATCGGTATCATTAAAATTAGAAAAGTTGGCAGAATTCCTTAAGTATTATTTTTTTTGGCCGTGAGAACAAATCGCCAATTGCTTTTCGCTTACATGCATTATTTACTATTTGTCGATTTACTTTTTTTGGTGATGACAAATGATTATGTTCATTTTTGTGTAATTCATTGACTACTATTTCTTCAGTTTTATTTGTGTATATAACTGCTTGACAAGTAGTTAAACAACATCGCCAACGTGATAATTCTGATTTTGACTTATACGCTAAAAAATATTTGTATCTATCACGAATTATCAAAGGTTTTCCTCAAAAAATTTCAATAAACGTCGCTTTTTCAGACATGTTAAAAATTAAAATTTGATAGAAATACACTATGAACACTATTCGACGTACGGTAAGCTACTAAAAATATAATCTTATTGATACGATTATTTTTTATATTTGTGTGTCTGTCTAATTTAACTCAATGTTGATAATCAGTGACAATTAATGATACACAATTTAACAATATTAGTATATACGTACATGTCCCTATTTTGTATGTACGTATCTTTAATAAGGCTTAATCAAAGTTACAATATTAAGTTACCGATTGTTATAGACTGCGTGTGTTGTCGGACACTTGGACTAGCGTTTTTACCTAGCCGATAAGAACGCGACCAGATTTTAATCAACTGATACGCGCAAAATGTGATCATAGCCATACTCTATTTTTGGTACTTTCCTGTTATACGAGACTACGGCTATTTTCGCGCCTACCTCCGTTATATAAGACTACCGCGATTTTTTTGTGAAACATCACAATCCTGTTATTTAAGACTACTAAAATTTTGTACACACTTTCTTATTATCACAGACTACCTTAGTTTTATTTAATACCTATTTATATTTGTGTAATGCACATTTAATTATTTGATATTTAATTTAATAATTTTTTAATCAGTACCTAGGTATTGTAGGGATTGTTTGAATTATATATGTATAAAAAGTATTTAAATACCCAGTAATCATTTGTAATGTATTTTACACAACACACGCTACATATATGTGGCGTACGGTCACTAAAAACAATAAAATAATATAATTATAATAAATACATAAATAATAGTAGTAAAAAATGGTAAATCCACAAATAAAATAATATAATTATAATAAATATATAAATAATAGTGGTAAAAAAAGGTAAATCCATAGGTAAATAAAATAATAAATAATGATGGCCACATTATTTACGAATTACCTATATATAAAAAAATGAAATAAGTGTCGTTGTCGCCAAACACGAATAAAAAAGGTAAAATAATATTGTATATAAAATGTTAAACGTAAGAAAAAATTATAATAATGGAGGAAATTGGATTTTTATTGTTTTCAAAATTTCAGTGAATTTACTTTCCTTTACATTTTGTCTCCACATGAATTCAGGTAAATAAGATTTTAGATGGTGACGCGCTGTGCCACGATGTTTTTTATTCTGCCATTTTGCTGATCCCCAAAGACGTTCTACATTTTGAGTATGTGCTCCACTTTGAGGATCTACAAAATTTTTGCAATGGTTTACTGTAAAATGTTTATTACCAGCTTTTTCAAGTTCACTAGAGTTGTATCCCCGCCAACAATCGAAATAAATTGTTGTTCCCTTTTTAATATTTAATAATATTGCATTTAGGAGAGTAGACATAGTTCGATCAGGAACCTGGACCAAAAAACATTCCTTAGATTCCCGACATAGTCCTCCAAAAATCCATTGTTGCGGAAGTATTCTGCCTGCGTTATTTTTGCGCTTAGAAAATAAACTTTCGTCTATTTCCACAATTTTACCGCGTCCTCCAATTTTCCCTTGGTTTCTGGCCTCAATACTAAGAACACAAACTTCCCGCAAATAGTTGTTCCAATCTATTACGGTATTTTTGTTTATTTTCAAATTTTGTTCGCACCATTTTATAGAAGTGGACTCTTCAGTCCAAGCAAAAATAAACCGAATAACGGTAACAAATGGAAGTCGACTCCGTTCAAACCAAGTGTTATTTCGAACACTTACCTTTTTTTGGCAACTTTTAATGTTACATTTCCAAAATATCAATTTTCCAAAATATAATTTTGCTTCATGACCATTTTTGCAGGTTCTTTGGGTGTGTAAAATGCCATGTTCCTGAAGAAGCTTTACTGCTTCCTCTTCACTTTCAGGTAAAGACCACACGTCCATATTAAAATTAATTAAACGGCAAACACAAACTTAACCACAACTTTCACTATTCTAAACTAATGCAAAATGAGTGTAAAACAGTCTACTTCCCGTCACCCAAGAAAAATCAGATTACAAAAATTAATAATATAGGTATAGATATACAATATACATATATTATACACTGGGTGATTCAAAATTTATGTTACAGCCATTATATTGTGTTTATTAAAAATAAAGTAAAACCCGTCTAAAATTAAAAAAAAAATTATAAAATGTACAAATTATTTTAGATGTTTCTAAATCAAAAAACTTTCGTATCATAAATTTTTCTCTATTTTGAATATCGATGTGTTAAAATGGCTGTAACTAAATTTTGAATCACCCTGTATATATATATAATAATAATATAATAGAATAGATAATATAACAATTGTGAATATTGCTACGTTAGAACGCAGCGCGTGGATATCATTCAGCTAATTGTGGTAATCGCGATAACGGAGGTAGTCTTGGGTGGTAGTCGCGAAAATAACCGTAGTCTTGTATAACAGGAAAATACCATTTTGGTAGTCTTAAATAACAGGATTGTACGATTTTGGTAGTCTTAAATAACAGGATTGTGATGTTGTCAAAAATCATGGTAGTCCCGTGTAACAGGAAAGCGCAACACTACAACACTGACTAAGATATTGGAGGAAAATGAATATAATTTTAGTAAAAAATAATGTGGAGGAAAATGGAAACCAACCTTTTTTTTTTGGAGGAAAATGGTCCCGCCCTCTAATACCTACCTATTTTAGATAATTAAGTTATTTCACTAAAGTTATAAATTTATAATAATAATTTGATCATTTGAACCGAGAATTACGTTTCTACGTAATATAACTTCTCGATAGTGTCATACTTTTTTGAAGGTTTCCCCAATTTTGTCTATCTTTCATTCCATTTATTAAATCTTTTGTTTGTTGGGAATAATCTTCATGTTTTAATTGTTGGCAAACATCTTGTAAGCCTTGAGCAATTACAATTACCATTGATGCAGTTATATATTTTTCGCCACTAACTGCCCTAGTAGCTTCTTCAAACGGCTGTAAGACTTTGCAAAATTCTTTGATAACAGTCCATTCATTTGGATTTAAAACATTTGGAGCTTTGTCCAATAGTCCCAATGTACCTCTTATGGATGTTTCCAATTCTACAAAACGTTCCAGCATATAAAATGTAGAATTCCAGCGTGTGGAAACATCTTGCAGAATTTTTTTTGGTTCTTTTATTCCATTATTTTTTTGGTAAGTCATAAATTTACTATTAGCCGTTGTACTTTTATGAAAATGTGTGCAAATACTTTTAACCTTATTAATGATATCAGACTCTTTACTCATTGCAGATTGAACGATCAAATTCAGAGTATGTGCAAAGCAACCAAAATGTTTCAATTGTAATATTGATAATGCGTTTTGTACATTATAAGCATTGTCAGATACTGCTAAGCCTATTTTATTTCTTATGCCCCATGTATTTAAAGTTTTATTTATTTGTTCACTGAGATGTTCACTTGTGTGACTTTCGTTAAAAGAATGACAACTTAATAATATAGACTTTAAAACAAAATTTGAATTTAGAAAGTGCACAGTTATTTCTATATAACTCTCAGTATTGCGCGAAGTCCAACAATCAGTTGTCATGCAAGCCATTTCTAAATCATTATTAATTATCTCTTTCACTTCATTAAAACATTTTTCGTGTGCTGCTGGAATTAGAGTTTTTGAAATTGCATGTCTGTTAGGTATCTTATAGCCAGGGTTTAATAAGTTCACAAATTCTTTAAAACCAACATCATCTACCACACTAAAGGGTTGCAAGTCTTTCGTGAAAAGTTTTATAAAAGCATTATCTATTTTTTTTTGGCTATCTACTGAAATTTTTTTTGGAATGTAGTTAGTTATAGCTAACGTTTTCGTTTAAACGGATTTATATTTAAAATTGGTGTTGCATTTTCCAGGGCTGCCTGACTACACTTTCCGGCTTTTCAGCATTAACTATTTGTGTAACAGATAATGGATTATCTACATCACCACAATCCTGTACACAAAAAATAAAATATAATGAAGCCTAATTATTATGCTATTATTTATTTGTAAATTATAATTTGTTTATAAAAAATAAAAATATTTTTCATTATTTTAATTCATATTAGCCTACGCCCGCCCTACAGTTAAAATGTTATGTAAAAATGAATACAAAATATGATTATTTTATAAAACATACCTCTGATGAATATGAATATATATGCAATAAATGTGAATGGTGTAAATGTTTTTTCAAATTTTTCACACTAGTTTTATAAGAATATTTCTTTTTACAAATATCACATAATGCAATATTAGAGTCAATTTTTGTAAAATGTTTCCATATATCACTTGATCTCCTGTCTTGACTCATTTTTAAAATAATTTATAAATTTATATTATAAATGAAAAAAACTAAGAGTGTTCAGAAGACAAAATTGTATTGTTCAGCTCTCATAACAATGGTGAATATTGTAATATGAACAAGTAATGACATGTATTAAACATGAAAGTTTTTACATTTTATCTTCTGATGAACAATAGATTGTATAAATATATAAAATTATATAAATAATAACTCAGTTTTGACAATGTGTGAGTGGTGATTGATGAACAGGATAGATCCCCCCATAACCTTTTTTCAATATTTTTAATAATATAAATTATAAACTATATGAAAAAATCATTTGTTCAGACAGAGCTGCTATATTTAATTTTATATAAGCAGTATGCCAGTATAGACAGTATAGTAGCTATAAGGTATTTGCCATGGCCATAGCTAGGAGCTCATACAGGAGGGGGCAAATTAAAACACGAAATTTTTTTTCAACTATTTATTTATATATTATTTTAATTATATCAATGACAATCGTCTAAGTCTTCGCAAAATCGAACTATTATACTAATTGTTAAAATTATTTTAACGTACAATTTACACATTTTGTACAAAGAAATAGAATTCAATTTGAGGCGTAGGGTAGCAAGTGCCCTCGCTACCTTATATAGCTAGTGACGTAACATTTTAAATTATCGGTGATTTATTTTTATGTTACTTGAGTAAATTACCTGTAATATTGAGAAATTTACTTTTCAATACCAAATCTATATAATATTTTATTTTAAAAAAAATATTTGTAATTGTTACCTATAATTTTTTTACTTTTTTTTAGTTTAATACAAAGTTTTATAATTTGCAGACTACTAGTACCTTTACAAATACACCCTCTCTACAACTGCAATTGATACTGGTAATGTCAAAACACGAAGTGCAAAATTACTTAATTCTTTAAACATTTGTTCTCCAGTAGCATTTCTTAATTTTGATATTTCTATCCAACATTCTAGAAGAGAAATATCTTGAATATTTTTACCAGGGAATACTTCTTCAAATCTTAATGTTCCTAAATTATTCCATTAGACTACTAGTATATCAGTATCATTATTAGCATCTGAGAAATATAATACATTAGTACACATACTATTTAAATGATAATATTGTTTAACTTAATATTTTATAACAATTATTTGTCCATGCATAATAATATTTACAATATGTATAAACAAATAACTAAACACATATTATTGTTAAATTAATATTTATACCAGCCAGATCAATGGGAATTTCAGAAAACGATGGTCTAAATCCAATTATGTTAAAACATTCTTGTGGTGACAAATTTCTCAGTTTTTCCAGATTATGAGGGAATCGTTTTATCATTTCACGACACAAAGAAAAAATGAACATAGCTGAACGTTTCCTAACTTTATTCAATTGTTCACTATTAATTAACTTGTTTGAAATGCTAATATCAGATTGCTTTTTAAATTATACCCAAAATCTATAGATGTAAGAGGCAAATGAGCATCAGGATAGAGTAATGCATTTTTCAGCTGATCAATATCTAAAATACTTATCATTTTACCATCAGTGCTATTATGAATAATTTTAGATATATGATTTGGTTTTAATAAGCGCTTAGCCATAGATATAATTAAAATTTTCAAATCTGCATACGCCTTATCCAAATCAATGTTTGTAATTTTAAAAACAAGATTTACTTGAGTTACAACATGTAGAACTGGAATTAAAAACTAGAGATAAAGTAAGTGAGTTTCATCATTGAACATGTAAGATAACGTTCTAGAAGTATAGCACCCTTCTTTACTCTGAGATACAATTCCGAAATGCGTTTTCAAAGGCAGCCATAGAGTAAGCACAGCCTTTACACAATTATGCCAGGAAAGCCATCGTGTTGTAGGTGTCGGGCTGAAATAACTAAACTTATGTCGCGTATAAACGTTAGGAACACGTATATTATTATGACATTAATAATAATTATATATTACAACAATAATACGACAGTAATATAATATACGGCGACTGTGGATCATTCAAGACTGCCTGGTGACCCAGCGACTGGACCGGTCACGAGTCGCGCTCTCGCGAACTTAGATAAGCAGTCACGGTCGTTGCGATAACGACTGCGACAGTGTCGTGGATAATTGAATTAAGCAAGGAGGCTGTTTTCCATCATGCGAGGCTTGGAATAAATTTTTATATGTCATTTGCCGTAACGAACTATGTGAAAACCAACTTCTGGATTCTCTAAGCAAGAACTCTAAGCTACTTGGAAGCTCTTTGCAGTTCGCATGCATTAGCAGCATATATATTAAGAGAATGACATACACATTTTATTAGCTGAAGATGAGGAACTTCATTTCTCAAAAGTGTGAAAAGAGATTTATTTTTTCCACATAAATTGCTCGCACCGTCAGTTCCTATACAAACTAAGTTTTGTAAGTTTAATTTTGATTCTTTAATGAATTTCACGAATACTTCTTTGAGTATTTCAGAAGTAGCTTTTTCAATTTCAGTAAAACCTAAAAACTCTGTTACCATGTTTGATGTGGAATTACTGAAATAGCGTACACAATATGCCATGTATTTATTAGTACCAACATCTGTTGATTCATCAATAATCATGGAGTATGGATTACTTCCAATATTTTCTATTAACTCAGTTAGAAAACAAGGTTCAGTAACATTTATTATTAGTTTTGAGCATTTAGTTCTATGAAAATGTAGTGATGAAAAGCAACTATTTGTACCGCTCATGCCTTTTAGAAGTTCACCAAGGTGGTCTAAACTTTTGATTGCAGAATGGGTTGCAATGAAAAGAGCTATCTTTAGGTCTCTAATTTTGTCATTATTTGATTTAATATCAATTCCTAAACATATATTTTAACGTTTTTAACTACAAGTACTCTTAAATTCTTAACAAATTAATTAAGTACACTAAACACTTTTAAGTTATTGTAATAATACTTACCAAATTATGTTAAGGCAGGCTGTTTTCTAACGTTTAAACTATTAGCTTTTTGTTTATGACAGTTAGTAATAGAATGTTTTGTTAAGTCTGTCTTAGGTGCTCGTAATGGTGTCCTACATAACTTGTAATATGCTTCTCCTTTGCCTGCAAATTCATCAGGTGCTCTTTGAAGCCATCCAATAGGTTGTACAATTATTAACATTGTGTTATACTGCAATAGCTATAAAAGTTATTTGAATAATATACCTGAAAAGTGCTGGTAAGAGTTCCCAATCCTTATTATATTTTTTTTCATACTTTGAATACTTCCCCGTTATACAGTCGAACACTTAACTTAATAGATGCATATTGAAAAATCTTGAAAACTTGAGAAACTTGAAAGAGTTCACAAATCACAATTTAGTTATAAATATAAATTGAGTAACATTGTTGCAATGTAGTGTACTACCATGAATAAATGTTTATTTAATATTTATCATTTGCATCAACATGTACTACTTAAATACGTAATAAGTAAAAATAAGTCTATGTTAATAATCGCAACATTGAGCTGATCTGACAATCACAGCGTCAATTTTTTTTTCCGAGAACACGATTTAGATTATAATGAAGACACTAAGAAAAAATAATTGCATTTTAACTATCGACCAAATCGTGGAATCTTCCAGACTTTATTGATAAATGGTAAAATAGCACAATTGTTCACCTACTATATAATTACCAGAGACGGAAAAACCTATTTTAATCATAATTTAATTATAGCCCAAATCGCCAAGATATTATTGATACAGTAGCCCAATCGGCGACTGGTCGCCAAAGTATATTTTTCGTCGCCAGCAAACATATAAAGATAGCCCAATTGGCATGCACAAGACTGACCAAGAAACAAACAACGCAGAATCTCAAGACGAAGTCATATGCCGCTTACAATCATGTTTACTTAACAACGGGAACAACTTTGAAAATCTATAAGGTGATTTGTATTATTTGTAATAATATGTACAAATATAAATTAAATTAAATATAAACTTGATTTTAAAAATGAAATGTTTAACTTTTTTTAAATAACCTTAATAACCTCTAAACGCATGCCCTTCCATTTATCTTGTTTCCAAACAAAAATAATCGTAAAATGATAAAATACAGAACATTGCTGTAATTCAGTCAATTTTTAAGATAATTTATATTTTGTCCTGTGCCATTAATATTTTTCCTTAATTATGTTTTCTTATTCTATCTCATGTTGTATATGCCATATGGCTTTAATATTATATTTTTCTAATATTATGTTCCATAAAAATACACCAACTTAAATACCTAAACCATTTTCTATTTTAATTATGTAATTTTAAAACTTATACAAAACCTCTGAATTCTACAGAAGAACTGACGTGTCTTAGGGGCACCACGCAGCACGGCTCATATGTCAATATGTAAGTATTCTCCTTATATGTTGGGTGCGCAGTTGACTCCTAAAATGGTCGAGAAACACGTCACACACTTATCATATAAATTACCAGGCATTTACGTAAATTTCATAATTTTCGTCATTGACGTAACATATGATTAATATAACAATTAACGGTCATAGTATTATTACCTAATACCTATGTATCAAATAATGTAATAATGATTTCTATTTTATAACCCAATAAACATATTATAACCCTTAAATATAAAATAAAATGACATTTATTTGCGGAAATAAATTTTGTTCATAATAGTCACCATTTTATAGTGTTCATTTACATTTAAATCAGTACCCAGACACGGATTAATTGTACAATTATTGTCGCTAAACTAAGACCTAGAACAGGGATGGCGAACCTTTTTGTACCAGTGTGTCAAATAAAAATGTTGGTTGGATTTTGTTTTCCTTGCGTGTCAAATAGTTAGATAACCCTTCTTTAAACTTAGAAAATTCCTACGTTTATGGTTTGAATAATAAAAACACAAGTCAAATATAATATTATCAAACAATTTAAATATATTAAATACCAAAAATATTGAAACGTTAAAAAATACAATTTTTATACATGCATTTTTAATGAGATATTTTTTGCTGCTCTTTAATGGCTAATGAATCAATTCTTGGACTGTAACTGGTTGATTTTAGTTGAACACACGCTTCACTTAAATCTGTTCCAAGACGATTCCTTACGGTTGACTTACTAAAATTCATTGAAGAAAAAAGCTGCTCACATGCATAAGTGGATCCAAACATTGTCAATAAAGAAAGAGCTAGTTTTTTCATAGATGCAAATGAATTTGGAAGACTTTTCCACTTATTAAGAATCAAATTTCCCGATTTAATATTCCTACCAATTTCACTATGATTATTTTCCAGCTCATTATTCAAATTAATAAATTTATTTCTCTAAATATTACTTCCCTGAAATTCTATTAACTCCGTAAAACAACGTTATGATCGAAAATACAATTAAAGATAAAACCTGTGATGGTACGATCTCCATCGATAACGTATTCAATTACAAATAAACTCTGTGTTACGTTTATTTAAAGATTTGTCTTTAATGCATTTTCGTAGAGATGTCCTAAATTCCTCTTTGGCATATGGTATGAGTATTGTATACCAAACAATTTATTGGATAGAATGGATAAGTTAATTCTGTCAATGCGGGTACATGGGAAAAAAGGCATAATGCAGTTTTAAAAAGGTATTTTAGTGACAAACTTGTCCTTAAGAAGATGATTAAATGACCTGCAACAAAAACTTAAAGGACAGTATATAATTACACTACGTTTAAATCAAGACGTATTAGAGATTTTCTTAGTTTTATGCGAGGAATGGGTGGATCGAATCACCATCCAAATCCTTTAGATTTTAAATATCGGTAAGTAAGTAAATCTAATTCTTAATAAAAAAATACCTTCTTCTTCTTTTTCTTATTCATAATTATTTACCGCTGTTCTATATTTGTTTTTGAACTTCTATTCTAAGTAAAAATTAATAGTAATTAATAGATTTGTAAGTATTGATCTTAGGCCAGGCAATTAGAAACCAAATTTTTGAAAATGGTGGAAAAAAATCCCGACCGAGATTTTGTTTTCTTAATTTTTAAAATTATATGCTCAATAACATACTATAAGTCCCCATTGATCGAACTGGAGCTTTTTTTATAAGCTCATGAAAGTTTAAAATGTTAAAAAATAATTAATAATTTTTTCTCGTTCTGTGTTAAATTTGGTTTACACTGTATTAAATTTATGTTTATGTTCTACAAACTAAAGTTTTGATAATAACATAATAAAATAAACTACCAATTAATGTAGTAGATATTTAAGTGAGAGAATTGGTAATTGGTCTGTCACGAATTCGTGGTGTACATACTTTTATCTGAAATTTGTACGACACAGTCGGTACGTTATAATCTTATAGGATTTATAACCGATAAGAAACTTGTTTTGGACCAAATAATATTGTTATATTGTAATCTATTCTTACAATAGTTTACTTTCATATTATATGGATGGTAGTAGTGTGCGTATCGTAGTTGTAACGAGTCAGTTGAAAATTTGAACGTATTGTGCGATTTATTGAATATTACATTGTTTCGACATTATTAGTTCAATTTTTTATTTTAAAATTATAATATTATAAAAAATGTCATTAATAAAGTGTTATATTTGTAACAACACTCAAGGTAACTTTGTTGAAGTTAAACAACTGGGTTTAATGAGTCTGATAAAAGCTAGTCAAATGCGTGGTGACTACAAGTTTAATAATGTTAGTGGAACGATAATTATTTATTGTACATAATATAGAATGTAGAAAATTAACACATGGAACACTTATTGAGAGTAATAGGGAGTGCGGGGTTGGCCCTCAAGCCACTCACGGGTCTGTGATGATTATTTTTTGTAGGGGCTTAAGCACCCTCAGGATTTAATGAGGATTTGCGCTAATGGTCATACTCTTTTAGCCTTGTGTTTTTCTGAATTGTTATTCACCATATTTTTGAATTTATTTTGTTTGTAGTTGTTTTTAGATTCTGAACGGAGTGATGAATGTATTGATTTTACAATGATGTGTGTTTTTTTTTTTTTTTTTTTTTTTTTTTTTTTTTTTTTTTTTTTTTTTGTTTTTTTGTTTTTGTGTCTGTGTACAGCATAACTAGTCGAAATAATGCTTCAATTTCAAACTTTGGGGGTGGTTTCCGATGGCAAAGTGAATATCCTTGGTGCATTATAGAGGTGAAAAGTAAACATTTTCCAACAGTTTTCAAAAAAATCGAGAAAAACAAAAAAAAAATGACAGAAAAACGGGAATTTTTACGCAAAACCAGTTTTCGACAAAATCGAATTATTTATTTTGCTATAACTCAAAAACTAATCGATGTAAACACTTGAAATTTTCACAAAATATTTATATTAGCGTTCTCCATACACAGTTAAATTTTCAAAGAATTTTGACTTTTTTTGAGTTATTTATAGACAGTTGAAATTTTCAATTTTTTTAAGTATTTTTTTTTAAAATAACGATAAAAATTTTTTGGCCGGCCAGAAAATCTTGAAAATTTAATACAAGGTTTCTTATAAGTTGTTCTTAAAGTTATAAAAAAAAATCCGAAATCGTTAGTCACAATTTTTTTTTATAAGTGCTTAAAGTTCGAATTTATACGAAATATGTCAAAATTGCGAAAATTGGCAAGTAATTTTGTGGTTAAAAAATCGTAAAAATTTTTCCTTTTATAACTAAGATTTGAAAATTTGGTACAAGGTTCTGCATAAAATTTTCTTCTACTATCTGCAAAAAAAACTCTACCGGACTAAAACAAAAAATTTTTATGAGTGATTGAAATTTAAATTTTTACAAAACCGCGTTAAATAACGGTTTAGCCTCAAACGATTTTTGATATTTGTTGTTATTCAAACAGTATAAGTCGTAAATACTTGAAAATTTTACCAGTTATTTAGATTGCTATTTTCTTTACGTGATTTGATTTTCAAAACATTTTGACTTTTTTTGAGCTATTAATAGACAATTGAAATTTTCAATTTTTTTTTATTTTTTTTTTATAAATGTTGATAAAAAAAATTTAGCTGGGACAAATTACTTGAAAATTTAATTGAAGGGTCTACATAACTTGTTCTAACTCTCATTCAAAAATTATAAAAATACATAGGCACAATTTTTTTTTATTAGCATTTGAAGTTCAAATAATGACAAAAATTCGTCAAAATCATGAATATTTTTCACTATTTGGTAGTTAAAAATTTATAAATATTTTTCTATCAAAAGCTAAGAATTGAAAATTTAATACTATGCTGTCCATAAGTTAAGCTTAGAATAATTATAAAAAAGTTTGAGGATTGTTCAATTTAAAAAAATTTACGAGTGTTTAAAGTTTTAATTTTAATTTGAAATCAAAAATACACGACGTGTAAAATCACGTTTTACTAATAAATAATTTTCGATTTTTGTTATTTTTAATAAATTACTAAACGTAAGATCTTGAAACTTTTACTTAAATGTTTGAATTAGTTTCAAAATAGAATATATGATAATATTTAAATATAATATATCCTGGACTGACAAATCATCTCCGTTCAGAATCGTTTTTCGTATACAATGATACCTATCATTGCATTCAAATTTAACCTACCATAGTCCGAGGTCCACCCCACCCCCTAATGTACAGCAGAGCGATACTCACTTACCCGCTTTTTTTTTATTTAATTACCTACATCGTGCTATTGTTGTTAAAATGGTAAGTTTTATTTTAGACTATTGTACTTGTATTATTAGAATTAATTTGTTAAAGATTCAAGTGTAACTTTTAATTTTATTTCACATCATTATGTCTGCAATTTTGTATGACCTAAAGAAAATATAGCACTTTATTTTTACTGAGTCATTGACAAATACAAGGTAAGTATGAATCACGGACTAGAAACGAATGTCTAAACAGCGGCCCAGTTTTGTTACGGATATTTTTTGGTGGGGAAAATTACCGGATTGTTCGTACCCTGGTGACGATTATCATAAGCTATTAATGCTTAATGTTTTTCGATGGTGTGTTGTGTACCACTAGGGGAATTCCGGAAAAAAGTCAGAGGAAAAAAAGTACACAATTTAATTTTTTCAGAAAAAAAGTGCGGTTATGCAATCTATACAGAAATAGAAGGTAAGGTAAATAGAAAAGTCATGTGTATTAGAAGGTGTGGTAATAACGTAATTCTAAAAGAATGTAACAATCGAGAGTTTTATCCACAAATTATAAATTTAGATTTTGAACAACCTACAATATTTCAATAATATAATATTTTAGATTTCAATGATACATGACTTGCAAAAACTGTCAGATACCTATCAGAAGTTTTAATCCAAAATTTTAACTTAATTGGGCCAAACCTCCTGACAAAGTTATTATAAGACAATGTTTGATTAATTTTTTGATCTCGGATAATGAGAAGGATATTAATACGGATAATAGTTTGTCACAAACCATGTCAATAGATCAGATTACTGGAAGTGATTTAGAAGATGATATTTTACAGCTTGGAGATGCTGTCGCAACTGATTATTTTGCTAACAGTAATTTACAAATGTTGGTGGATAACTATGTATCAAATACACTTTTAAAAACACCTAATGATTTACATTTGCCATTGAAAAAAGCAAATATGAGGTTCAATACAGCGATATATTCATAAGCTCCTAAAGAGTCTTTAGTGTAGGAGGGCAATTGATGGAAAATTTAAACGACTTCTGATTTATTTATTTCTTCGATTCAGGACACACAATTAAATTACAATTTAAATTGTTTACCGTCCACTTCTAATGACTAGGGCTGGGATTTCGATGCACTTTACTTTTTTTTCTGAAGCTTTCTGTATGATTCTCGTTTTGTTACAAATATGTAGGTATTTTTAAATTAGAATAAGACATTTTATTTTGCATTTTTTGATAATTTTTTATTTTAAGATCATTTTTCTCATGTTTTAGTCATTTTTAACGTTTTTGAATTTAAAATTATAGATAATAAATTTAAAATATAAAATATTTATATGCTAACAATATATGAAAACCCAAATTACCTATTTCTTATATACAGTTCTAACATATTAAATTTATATTATATAAATATATACTAGCACATTCTTAACCAGCGTAGCTATCTACTAGAGAAATACAATCGATAACGACTTCCAACGACACATCACACCAGATCACATCGTTTAGTGCGATGTTTATTGTTTAATGTTAAAGTTGAATTTTAAATATTTTATAATGTCGAAAGTAAAATATTCGATGCGAGTCGACTGCGTGCATTTGTTCAAGAATTTGGCCAAAATGTTTTTTCTACCGACGGATTAGTGTTGTTGTGCAAGGTATGCAATGTAAAAGTTGCTACTGAAAAACGTTTTACCATACAACAACATATATCAAGAGACAAACTTATAAATGGAGTGCAACGAAGATAACAAATTAAAGAACAAGGAAAAAATATGTCACAGAGTTTTATTGTCGATACATCAAACAAGTCAGAATACATTTTAGATTTAACTAGTGCTTATTTTTTAATAAAAATGTTGTTTTTTTAACAACTTGAAACTATGTAAAAAAATATTTTCAAAAACATGAATACTTTTTGAAATAATAAGTGTTGTTTGATAAAATAATCACACTGTATAATACAATTTATTACTAAATTCCCTATTTTGTTCACTTTTCGAATAATTTCCGTAATATTCGATTTTTTCAGATTTACTAAGAACAATTTCAACTCTGTCTATCATGAGTTAATAACTGTGGCCACTGTGCATGATCTCTCAAGTCAATTTCTTTTTCAACTAGGTACCTCGTCTACCTCAATACTATTTGAGTCACAAGTTCTAACAAGGTTATTCTATATCACTCAACATTAATTTATCTTCATAATTTTCAATTTTATTTTGGACCCTCTCCGGAGTATTTGAAGAAAAAAACAAATTTGTCTAACGCACCACGTTGCTTTTCTAGATTTTGCTCAAGTTTAAGTTCTTTCTCTCGTTTTTGGTGGCCTGAATCAAACTTACGATACTAATCTCGCTGTCGACTACTCATATTATCTTATTAGTTTTTTTCTGTTTTCTAATAAAGAATTAAAAATAAAAATTTTATAATAGATATATTGACAAATTACGATGTTTTTACACGGTACACAGATTAAGATATTTTGTGTGTATACGCTCAAAAAGTATTTAAAATCATTAAACTAGGTATTTAATTATAAATCGTATTCAATATTTTAATAATTTTAACTTGGAGAAATAAATTGTAATTTTCAAAATTCTTCAAACAGCTTGGACGACAGTCGAAAAACAATTGAAAATCTTCGGTTTGTCACTATTCGTTAGCACGCAAATCCTCAAAATAGGTACCTATATTAAATCATTTATATATAGTAGTTATTGACTTTATCGTAATATAGTCAGCATATTGTGTAATGTGCAGACGCAGTAACGACTCACGATGTGATAGCTGCTTGCGATAACGGGTAATGACTATATAATTTATTAAATTTAAGAAATTCGATAATCTTTCTAGAAATCCATGTTTTTATTAATTTGACATAATCGCATTAGTTTGATTTGTTTTGTCATAGCAACATTTTGATTCTTTTTTCGCTGCTTTTCATATACAATATTTTTGGTTTGGTGAATCAAAAGTATTTTTACTCAAAATTTATCAATAAATGAAAAAATGGTTCCATATTTTGCCATTTTGGTCGACATTCTTGCAAAATGTTCATTAGAGGAAAATCAGTTCGTTTTGGCTTCAAGTTATGGTGTTTAACTTCTGAAAATGGATGTTCGCCTTATGGTGGCGCTAGTACTAAAGAGAAAATCGCATTAGTAATTGTAAATTAAAATCTGTTGAATTTTTAGGAAAGGAATGTAAAGGAACATTTGACTTTGCTTTTGACAAAAATAATGAAATTTGTGTAGTTCGATGGTACGACAATTCAGTTGTAACAATCATGACAAACATGGGAAAAATTGAACCCTTAGTAATAGCAAAACGATATAATAGGAAAAAAAAACTGTCAATGTTCAGCAACCAATTCATAATTCATAATTCAGGATTATAATAAAAATATGGATGGTGTTGATATGCATGATAACGGTATAGCCAATTACAGAATTAGAGTAATGGGCAAAAAATAGTGGTGGCCACTTTTTACCAACGCAGTAGACAGTGCAGTCAATTCTTGGAAATTTTATAATTTGGTAAATAGTGAAAAAATGTTAAAATTTTCTCTACAGATCAAAACTTGTTTTGAGTTTAGTGAAATCCGAAGAAAAGAAAAATGAAGAAACAAACAATAAGTCTGCAGTCTCTATTTCCAACATTAATTTGGGTCAACCTTCTAAAATTGCTCTACTTAGAGCTATAAGAATGGATGATATTGGTCATCTCATTATCTGAAAAGATATAAGAAGAAGATGCTGCAATTGTAAATCAAAAACATTTTACTTGTGCAAGAAATGCAATATTTTTCTACACCCAGATTGCTTTGAAGAATTCCATAAAAAATAAAGTTCATAAGGTTTCCAATATTTATTGTTCATATTATAACACTAATACATTTATTTTAAAGTAATATTTTTTTTTTTTGTACCGATTTAAAATTATAATCATTAAATGTACGCTTTTTGAATAAAAAGTTGATTGTATACACTATACATTATTATTTATTTTTATTTTTTAAATGCGCATTATGCCAACGTTGCGTCAGCGCAACATTTCATTACGCAAAATTGGACTAACCAACAAAATCAAACATTTTTTTTTTAAGTGATAAATAACAAAACAAACAAACAAATATTAGCAAATACCGATCACTATTATAATACATTTTTAGATTTTTAATACTTTGGCCGTTAATGGGTTAATGGAAATCTTTTTTATTAATACATAGTTTAATAGTATATTTTGTGTTTTTAATGGCATAAATACATGTATAATTCAATGTTGTATAAGGCATGAAGTCCCTATTCCTATAGTTATCATAATTTATGATTCATAACTAATAGCCATAGATCCCGTATTTTAAAGAGATCAATAAAAAAAAATATCAATATTCCAATGAAGAAGATAAAATACTTACAGACTTAAAGTCTCTAAATTGTCAAAATTATTTGGCTGATGACACACAGATTTAACACAAGGTTCACTGCCACCTCCATAGCTATAACCTTATTAGTTCTTTTTAAAACATCCTTTAAATGTATTTAAATACAAAAAAAAATATATTATACTTAGAATTGCTCGTTGACAGTAGTCGGTGAGATCATTATTTAAAAACAAAAAATGATATATTTTTTGTATTTAAGCCCGAGTTATATTTTGAAAAATTTTGTATTTGCCAAAGGATAATATATTTTTTTATTTTGATAAACATAAAAAAAATATTCATGTATTATTGTATTTCATAACTAGTCATGCTATATGCCTATATACAACAAACTCTATTAGCTCGTTTTAAGGATATTTTGTTTTTAAACATTTGATAATAATAGTGTGGATATGGCGACCACAATAACAATTAATATGAGTAAATAAACCATAGGTAACTATAAAAATTAACATGAAAATAAAAACAATTGAATGTCGAAAACGAAAATTAATAATTATGTGGCTTTTTACATTTATTTTTATCGGATTCATTTACAATTTGTACGGCGTCAATGTGTCCCAATCCTCGTGCAATGATGGCGGGTATTTGTATACCGAAAAGAGTGGTGTTAACAAAATATGTGACTGCAGTATTTCCGATGGACTCCAGACCGGAAGCGAATGTGAATCGTATGTGGACGCGTGTAAAAACAGTTCGCCATGCTTAAACAATGGCACGTGTGTCACAGCGTTAGGGTATTGGTATTGCGATTGTCCAGATCATTATACCGGACAAAATTGCAATATTTACCATAACGGTGAGTATGCATGATTTATTTAATTATTTATTTGTATCTATACGAAGATAATACAAATGTTGAGTGTAATATTATACACAATAGATCCAATTCCATCTGCAAATATACGAGGCTTGTCCAAAAAATAAGGTCTTCATAACTTAAAAACAATTTTAAATGATTATATCAAAGATTTATTCACTATTTAACGACGTAATCGCCATTCATATCGAGATATACTGTTCGAGTTTTTGTATACTAGCGTCATGGAACACTCCACCCACCTCTTTTTTTCAATTAGTACTTCTTTATCTGAATTTAGCCTTTTCCCACCCTTATTTTTCTTTAGTTAGGTGATCAAGTAATGGTCCTATGGGGCTCGGTCGGTTGCAGGGGATGGGGAGATTGTCACAACCTAACTTAAAAAAGCGCTTTTTATATTGCGTCCTACGTGAGGTGTCAAGCGTTATCATGCAAAAAATGCACTCCATTTTTAAAATTTCAGGTGTCTGGTTATATATGGCTTCACCTAATTTTTTAAACGTCTCACAGTACGAGGCAGAATTAATGGTGAACCCAGTTGCCATAATTATTCACTTAAAATTTTCTTTTTTGGGGTGAATGAATGTCTCCACTCCATTAACTGTTATTTCGTCTCTGGTGTTAAGTGATTAACCCACATATTTCTAATTCATCTTTAATGACTTCTTTCAATATTGTCATACTGATTACATTACGAATTAATCCATGTAAAGATTTAGCAAATCCGTAAAATGCGTCTGGACTCATATTTGTCGTTGGCTTTTTCCGTCTCTCTATTTCACATAAAGGTTTCCTACGACTCATAGTTGTATTTTTTATATTTTTTCAATGTTTAATATAATATATCGACAAATCTTTAAGCATAATATATACCATTTTATTCAGCTTTATAAGAAATAATAAATGAAAAAAATTAAGTGAGGTTTCTACGCACGCATTTATTTTGGTTTCTCATGTACTACCTATTTGAATTGTTTTATATATAACGTATTCTTATTCCCGCCGTGCCCACTCCGGAGTCAGTCAAAACGCAAGAGCAAGTTTTTTTTTTTTTACTCAAGTTCAAATTATAATATTTATAAAATATAATTACATAATTAATTTCAAAAATCTAAAGAAATGCTATATTCGTAATAAAACATTACAACATTATTCCTAATATTACATCCAAGCATGTTCTGAAAAAACTGTCGAAACTTCCTAAAAGCAGTCAATTTTGCTATTAAAAATATGTATGAACTAGATTTTAGTGATTTAGTGGGTTCTCCAAAAATAATGGATCTAGAAATTTTTTCTCAAATATATACTAATTATATAATTTTATATTTGGTTATCAGCTGTGCTTATACAATCTATGTTTATAATAGAAATACATAAAATAATTTTTTTTTCGAACTAAGCAATTTCATTTTAGAAATCAATTTGGTTTTCCTTATTTTTTTTTTCTAATTAGTTGTTTGGTATACTATTTATAGCTATAAATATAACTATAAGAAATTTGGGTAAGTGGATACCGCTTTACTGTACAATAGGCGTCCGATTGAATTGTGTTTATAATTTAATTCAATGATTCAATTATGAGGAGTCTTATATTACATTTTCAGACCTTAGCGATAAAATTGAATATTTTATAAATTTTTTAACTACAAAAAAATTTGCTAATTTCGGTAAAAGTTGATTTTAAGTAGTTTATAAAAAAAACTGTGCCCACGCCCCACACATATTATCTTATGTATTTATAAAATTAATAAAAATAATTGCGCAAGAAATCGTTATTTTACTCTGGGATATCCAATTTCATAAATATCTAATTTTCAAACACTCATAAAAAATATTTGAAGAATTATGCTCAACTTTTTTTTCAATTCTAAAAATAACAAATTACTAATAAGGACCTTTGTATTAAATTTTTAATGGTTTTAAATGAGTGAAAAAATTACATTTAATTTACATTAGATACCAGAACAAAGAATGTAAAGTACAACAATTAGCTTGTAAAAATATTGCCATAAAGTCAAATTTCATTTTTTTTACAGTGATAGAATAAATGTATATTTTATTAACTATATAACATCATAGAGTGATAAAACAAACAAATTATATAGGTACCTAGGTCAAAAATGCATATTGTGGCATACTTGTTTAAATACTTAAATTAAATTCAGTTTTTCCTTTTTGTGCACTTTTCATACGTAACCACGGAGTGGTTTACGTACCTGGGTTCTTTGTTTCTTTGATGCCATTTTATTATACATATTTTTGAACACAATACTAATAAATAAGAAAAAGTACCTACAATCGCAAGTAAATATCCAAGATAAAACGCGCGTTCTCGATTAAAAAAAATGTGTTAGGTAGGTACTAAAGAAACAAGTTGATGCTAGTAGTTAATATTTCAGCTTACTTACATGAAGTGAATAAATAATAACTAGGTAATGTTGTTAAATATAAGAATAAAAAATTATTACCTATTGGCTAAATTTAATATATAATCATATGGTAAAAATCATTTAACAAAATTATCAAAAATGATAGATTTGGCGTCCAGTACCTATAAAATTCAAACTATTTTTAAATAATATAAAGTAAATAATGAACACAATTTTTTTTTAATATATGTATAAGAAACAAATAAGGCCTATCTGAAGAAACCAAGTGTGTACTTTCGGAGAAAACTTAGACCAGGCGAATACGTCCAAATGATTTTTGTAACCGAATACTATGTGAAGTTCAGATTTACACTTATATTCGTAGATGAACATATAACTATACAATATTCTATAAATAATACAGTAACAACGGATAGTGCTCTTGCAACGTGTTTAAGTAATGACGACAAAGATTTACCAATGAATAAAAAGATGTGCGAGTATCTCAAAACTACTTACAGTAAATATGTGTTCATTTAAAATTACTTCCTATTTACTTTCAGTCAGCAAAAACAATAAATTATTATATTAACAATTATGTTGAACATAGCCATTACATCTTTAGTAAATTCGCCGAGAAACCAGGACTGCATGGCGGACAAAAATCGTAGTACTCCATTACTACAACTATATGACAGCTACGGACACGATCCACCTACCTACTCACCTGTTAATTTAGAGTGAGGCCTAGTTATACAGTATTTTGTTTCATTAAAGTGATTGCGAGCTATAATCTCGTGTTCAACTATATTATTTCGTGACCATACTATCATTAACTTCGTAAATAAAATAGTTTGTCGTGGAGACGGGTTTTTTTTATGGAGCACCCGACACCCGTATTTCCGTCATTTGTACGTGCAAAATAGTCCTGGTCTCTTAGCGAATTTATTACAGGTATATTAGGTATACGAATAAGAAATATAATTCGATATGCATATATCCTGTTCAGGTTAAGAGTGCCTAAACTCGTACGACGTACATGCATACTGAGCCGCCGACAACTGACTCCTCGGGTGAGATCAGACGCCCTGTGATTAGTCGGCATTGTACGACCGCTGTCGTTGATTGTCGGAGTCACTATGTATAAACATGCGTCGGCACACCAAAGCGCTCCCCGTAGCAAAATACATGCGTGAACAGAACTGATTTTCGTTCGAGCGACTGAGCACTCTTAACCTGAACAGGGTATATAACATTATTAAACATTGGAAAATTGAATTGCAAGTCTTTGGTTAAATTTAAAACTATTGTATTTTGGTAATAATACTTTATAAAACAAGTACTAAATTCCCTTGATATACTCCAGAGAACATAATCATGTCACGATCGAACTCAGATTTCATCCACATACTGATAACGTTTAACAACGGTTCATTAACGGTCGAAAAAAAGCTTATATACTAATTAATATATTTGTGTTTTCAAAAGAATACTACAACTCAACTTAAAAAATCTTTAACTTCAAAACCAGGGACGTAGCCAAGATTTTATTTTTTTGGGGGGGGTAAAATTTAATTAAATATTTAAATTATATTTTCAAAGCATTATAAAGTACACTAAATATAGTTAGGTACTAAATAATAATATTTAAGTGGCATAACAATAGCTATTAAGGGATTTTTTTATATTAAAAAAAATAATTGCTCCTCAATAAACATAATTTATTAAGTTTTGAAGGAACTATAGTAGTTATTACATTTTATATATTACATGATATACGGACCATCTTACTTAGAAGATTGTAGGTTACTGTGAGCGGGCCAATTTTTCAAAACTATTTTTGATACTGGACTTATTTTTTTGTTTAATTAAACATCATAAGCAACACTTGGGGATGATTCCAGAAGGGATAAACAATAATTATTATAACTCAAAAAAATCGACTTTCAAAATCCAATACTCCCAAAATAAAATTTCAACCTTGATTTAATTTTTTTTTTTTAGTGAATTTTTACCAATTTTGACTTAATTTACTAAAGTAAAGTATAATAGTTTAAAAATATAACCTAAAATGTTAAGAGATATTTCAAACTAATAACTATTATATTATGGGGTATGAATATTTGAATAAAAATTTACATTTTACATTAACTTATATTTTGTATAGAATAACTTAACAGCAAATTACAAAACAATTTACTTAAGTGCTAAACGTCGACCTTTTATTGAAGCTTCTACATTAAACCTATCATTAATTTTTTCAAAGTCAATTTTATATTCGTTATGTATACATAACACTACCAAATTGTTTAAACGTTCTTCAGTCATGGTGACTCTTAAATATATTTTCAGTCGACGAAGAGCAGAGAAACTACACTCACAAGAAGTATTGGTAGTTAAAATTTTTTTTTAATTTCTGTGTAAATTAGAAATCCCGTCTGTATATCTTTTGATTTTACATAATTTATTCTTTTTATAATTGAATCACAGCCTTGGTTCATAAATAGCCTATTGAATATTTTAATCTCACTCGACAAATCTTCAGATTCTAATTCATAAGTCTTAAAAACTTCATATATTGATTCAATTAAGGGGTTTTATTAAATAATACATTAGACATAGAATTTAAAAGTGATAAATCATTTTCTTTGAACTTGTTGTTCATGCACATTACTATACTATCTAAAATACTGTAATACACATTAATTATTTAATGGTCTTGAACATTTTGTACAGACTATTTGGTACCACCACCTAATTTTAATGGTACAGATTTCAATCGAGGTAGCTTATCTTCATTAAAACTATTACTTTTTGAAATATTTTCAACTTTTTCCTATACTTTTTGAAAATTTTCTTCTGATCTTAAATCTTTAAAACTGATAATAGTTTCTTTGACTATTTTGATGACCTGATAATAGTTTCTTTGACTATTTTGATGACCTGATAATAGTTTCTTTGACTATTTTGATGACCAAATAATAGTTAAAAGATGGAGATTGCAAGTATTTGGACAGAACATTTGTCTTGGTTAATACATCTTCCATTAAAATAAGAGCAAATACAAATTCAAATGACTGAATACAATTGAGTAAAGCAGTAGCATCAGACCCAGATTCAGCATCAATTTCTGCTATTTACGCCAAAGTATTAATTATAGCAGTTTAATTGCATTTTAATGACCTTAGTGATTCACAACGACAACTCCACCGAGTATCATTTAAAGATTTAAATGTTTTAGAACCAGTATCAAAACTTAACATTCATTCAAAAATAGCATTCGCTTAAATGATGCTCCAATAAAACTGTAAAGTTTTTGTAAAGTACCAAACATATTTTTAACATATGATACTTGTTTGGCTAAATCTACCAAACATAAGCTTAAAACGTGAGCATATTACAGTGTAGGTAAATTGCTAAATTATTTTCTGCCTTTATTCTTGCTTGCACACCCTTGCACACCCATCGCATCGATGCTACGCCATCATAAAACTGTCTCCTGATGTCTTCCATTTTAAGCCTTATAAACTCCAAAACATTTTTAAGTAACTCAACAAGTGATTCTCCATCAGTTGAATTGGTTCGATGGAAGCCTAAAAAGATTTCTCTAGTCTCTAAATCAATTGTATACCTTATAAACACAAAAACTTGTTAATGTCGACCGAAATCTTGGGTTTCGTCAATAAGAACGCTAAATAGTTTAGCAGATTGAATTTCTAATGTAATAGATTGCAGAATATAATCACTCATATAAGTCAAAAATATATTTAAATCTGAATGATGCACATAATTAAATGTTTTTTCTTTTTCATGTAAAAACTTAAATTATATTGTTATCTTTTGATCAAAGAGTTAATAACTCACAAAAATTGCCATTATTTAAAGAATCTGACTCCTCGTTATAACCTCTTATAGAAATTCCTTGTTTAAAATAATAAAATAGAGTTTCTAGTATATATTTTAAATATTTACGGTTTTCAGTAACAATTGTAGAATGATGTTTATCAATCGACCCTATAATGCTACCAGAATTTGATAAGAGTGTTTGCCTATACCCCAAAACTTTAGCTTGAGCTTTCTTATGTGCGTTACTTTTTTGGTAAACATTAAATTTTTCAATAGCTTTTCCTCATTTTTTATATCTACTAGTTATAAATGTTCCTTCCTCGTCAACATTAGGGAAAACTCGACAATAAAAGCAAAAGGCTGAATTAATATGACGCTACATTCTAACCATTCAAACATTTTATACTATTCCTGTCTAAATTATGCTAAAGTTACCAAGCTCAAATGGCCTGTGATGGATCAGTTATTGAAGCCCACTAGTTTTTAGAAAAATCGATATACGGCGTGCTGTGGTCATCCGCACGTTTTCGTGATGCGTACTGTATATAACACTTTATACTAACTTGTGACAAGGTTGTCACAAGGTGACTAAGACTAACAAATCTTTTCTAATACCACTAGGGCTAGCATAATTAAAGCCATTACATCACCATCTTAATTCTTAACTGCAAAATGCACATTATTTTAATTTTTTTTTAAACTTTGAAAACGCAGAACAGAAGTCCAAACATTAAATGAACAATGAATTTAAAATGTATTGATAATCAATTCATATTATTATGTGTGATAAAAAAAGATATCAATACCAATCTTATCTGCTGTGTTTTTCTAACACGCTATCTCGGTTATGTTTACATTGGTTTTATGACTGGTGTGCATCCCAGTTATCATATAGAGTTCAATGTTGCTTTCCATGTTTTCTAGATGAATTAATTTTGATAACAATTATTATCGTTTTATCAATATTCGATTATTCAATAAACATGAGTATAATATTCTAATATTCTTCTTAATCAGCTTCAAATTTCATTTGGAATTCCAAAAACTATTTTCTTGTTTTACATCAGAAATCAAATTTACAGAGGGAATATCATTAATTATTTTAAATAAAATTCAACTTTTCGGCGTTCATTAATAAAAGAATGAAATAACAGGTTATTTCTTTAACTTTTTTTTTAGGGGGGGAGCAAAAGTGTACATTTGCCACCCCAAAAACTGCAACTGCCCCCTTATGAACCCCCAAGTTGCCGCCTATGTTAAACATATTAAACAAATAATGTTAAATTCACCAATTAACAAGGGTCGAGTTCATATTAAAATTTTGTCAAATTAATTTTTTGCTTTTTTTTTTTATTTAATTTTCACCTATAATCGTTTTTGCATACCAATTTACCAATTTAAGGTTTATTTATAATTTTTAATCAGATATCATAATTTGTTTTTAAATATTCTTTACCTATAGTAATCTGTATTATAGTAGTAGTTGGTGCTGAGTCTAAACTGATTCTTTATTTATTTGGATTACTATTTACTAATATAGTAATATATAATATTATAATATATATTATATTAAATATTTTATTATCTAAACTAAAACTTTTTATGGCTAAAGCATATCTACAGAGAAGGAAAGTTGTTATTAAAATAAATTTATAATTACCTATTATTAATTATTACTATTTAAAGTAAATAAATAATAATGGAATAATTTCTTATAACAATTATTATTATTAAGTTACTCAGATATAAATAAAATATACTACACGCCACGAGAGAAGTAATCAAATCGTGTTCAATTCCGCGCATCCCCGTCAATTTGATCTATAGACGTTTACGTTATACGATCACAACGTTAAGGTAGTAGCTCCACTGAACGTGATTGCGATTTTATGATTTTATCGAAACTATATCATAGCCGCACTGAGAGCGTTTCGCATTATGCGTTTACGATAAATCGTTTTTAACGCAAATAAATCAAAATAGTTTGTTTCTTTGCGATTTATCTTTCTTGAAAAGCTCACCATGTTAATTGATTCGATAAAATTAGCTGCAGCAGTTTTAATAACAGAACCAATTTGGAACACTCGCCATGTAAGTCATAAAAATAAAACTGCTGTTCAACAGTATAGGTATGATTTTTGTAAAGAGATGAATATAGATAGTAAGTACAATATCTTCTTCTTAGTACATAAAAATCTTGTGTCACAATAGAAAATATATGTGGCCAAACTCCTCCGAAACGAAGATTTTTAAGGCTGGGGCTATACACGGCGATATTCGGTCAAAATATTCGTCTCGATTTTCCAATGATATTACCATAATTTTGATACAATAGGTTCCGAAATTATTAATATAGTTAAAATTTTATAAAATAACCCGTGGGGTGAGTTCGAAAACATTCACGAGTAGTACCTATTAATTCTTCAGTCACATTTGTTGGGTCTATCGCTCCAGTAGAGCCACCATAATTAAATCACCGAAAATATGACGTCTGATGAATTCAGTACAGCTGAATTTGTAGTTATTGCGTTAGCATTGGAAGAAGAGGAAACGAAAAAAACTACCTACTAAAAAAAATTTTGCTGTACATCCACTGAACGGGGAAAGAAAAAAAAGGCAAATTTTAAAAAATGTACGGAAATTTACGGAAATACCATATTGGATGTCTACACAAACATTTGATGATATGTTGAGTCCCGTCAAACCAAACCTATCAAAGTTAGATAATATAAAAAATGATACGATAACGCCGGAAGAAAGTTTGACAATTACTTCGAAGTTAGTAGTATAGGTATTTGTGTTATGTACTATATTTTAACTAGGAAGTTATAATTTACTTCAGGGGTCTCCAACCTTTTTTTAAAGCGGGCCAAATTTGATATACGCTTTGGCATCGCGGGCCGCAAACATTTTTAGAGGAAGGTAGGTTATAAAATTGAGAAAATAAGCATACTAGATAAGATTTATTTAAAAAAAAATGTATGTTTATATTTTATATCATTTTTTTATTTTATAATTCAAAATTTGTTTTATTATGATACGAGTAAGTTACTTAGTGAGACGTTTGGAACTGCTTGTTTTTTAAAATGTATTGAAATTTTGCATCAAACTTCGTGGTTCCAATTAGTAGCGTAGCTTGTAAATGTTCGTTACTTAAGTTAGTTCTGTACTTAGATTTGACATATTTTATTTTTGAAAACGTCTGCTCACATAAGTATATTGAGCTAAATATTAACATCCTTTCACGCGCATGTTTTTTGAGATTTGGAAATGATTCCTCTGGCAACACTGTGTAAAATTGTTGGAGACTGAATTCCTTGTAATAGTCTTTGAAATTGTTATTTGATATAAGTTCGATAACTTCAAGCTGGAGCTCTGTCGGTAAAGTTTCTATTTTTATGGAAAAAGGATTTTCAAAAATTCGAATACGATCTTCTGCACTTTCGAAATCTCTAAACCACGTCTGGTACTGCATATTCAAGTTTGAATTTGTTGCATATTGGAAAATGGGCAAGATTTTTTCTATCAATTGATTTGTAAATAGAGTTAATTTTAATTTGAAAGCTTTTATTTAGGAATATGTATCTAAAATTAATGAGTTTTCTTGCAGCTTTAAATTTAACTCATTAAGGAGTTGAGTTATATCAACGAGAAAAGCTAGTTCCCATAGCCACGACAAATCAGCCAACTCAGTTACAACGCGGTTTTATTGTATCATAATAAAAAAATTAATTAAAAACAATGAAAATTAATATATTTTGTTCAAAACATTAATTAGCTTGGCGGGCCGGATTCGGTGTAGAATATCATGATATGTTTCACTACACACTAGAGTCTATCAACTCAACTCTTCGAGGATCAACCAATAATATTCGAGATGTCAGAGATTACTTCGCTAATTATTTCGACAGCCCTGAAGGAAAACTTGATTAGAAGTACAATGCAATATAAATAATAATTTAAATATAGATAACAGTCTCGCATGATATGCCGTTCGATGCACATGAGGGTATATTTCTTATACACTTCATTATTTATTTCTACTCATACCAACAACCAAACGTGGAATTTCCGGTATCTACGGATGCGTAAAACGTAACTGAATACACTCAAACTTCCAAAAAGGAACTCAAAATAACATCAAATCGTATTTTTTCCAAAAACTGGTAAATATAATTGATTATAAAATAACAAGAGTCCCCGGCATCCACTGCCGGCAGTAGCGGCCGACCTATCGCGTTTTCCCTTATCGCATTCCGATAACGCACAATGCATACCAATATAGAACGGTGTCAATTCAACAACAAATTCAAAAATAAATAATGGTACCAATTTAAATGTTTCACAAAAAAATCATGTACAAAGCGATTCAAATGATATTTATTTCTCAAGCTCACCAAATATTTACACCGATTTTAAAAGAGTCCAACATAATCATTTAAACGAAATCTTTCTTCCAACTCAAATGAAAAAACGGAAATAATAATAATAAAAAAAAAATAAACCTATTTTCGCATCTTCAAATAAATATTTGCTAATGAAAATGTTGAAACCAAAAAATCTGATGAAATTCTCATTGATTCTCATTGACTTGACACCGAAACAGAACAAAAATCAAACCTCTTCCACCCATCTTTTAAAGTGGAATTTTTGATTTTTCTGCATTTCGTTCACGTTTAATATAAATAATTGGTGCCAACAGTTTCTTTGTTAAATCAAAAGTCAACAACTTAAAAATTCAAACCAACAACGCTGACTTATACAAATCAACCATCCATTTTCTAAATAGTAAGGCCGAATATCACACATAACAAGCTTAAGATGAAACACCTTTTCGAGTAGTGATTCGAAACATCCACCTATCAACTCCATTAGCGGAAATATGCATAACAATAAATGAAATCGGACCTTTCTCAGTCCATAATGTATCCAACGTCTTAAATAAAACCACTAAAAATAAACTACCAATTTTCTTCATTGACTTGGAACCTGCGAAAATAAAAAAATTGAAGAGCCGTACAAAAGACGTATCATTATATAATGTACAAACTGCCAGGAGTACGGTCACTCCAAATCATGCTGTGCCTAACTGATTTTAATGAAATTAGGAACAATGTGTTATTTCCGTCACAAGATAAGATAGTGTCCGGCTTAAGATAATAATGATAGTTTTACTCAAGATAGTTCGAATATTATTGATGGAGATCTAGACAATACAAATACCGATGTAAGCCTTGCAAGTGGATTAAAAAAAAGAAATTACGATATACAGCATACAGACAGTAACAAATAATTTTAGACGAAAATTATTCAATATGGAAGCTAAAAAAATTAAACTTTTAGAAAATGAAGAAAAAGAAGATGAGAATTTGTTATTTTTAAAAAGTTTATTACCTGACCTAATAAAATTATCTCAAACACAGAAAATGAGAACAAAAAGTAAATTTCAAGAGATTTTACTTCAAGAAACTTTAAATCAACACCAATAACAAATCAAACAACAGCCGTCAGCAGTTATAAGCTATATCCCATATAGTGTTCAATGGTATATACATAATGAGGGAACACAAACTTTCGAAATTAATTGTTTAATATACAAACTTTATTATATCGTTATTACATATTTTGTTATCAACTGTCATGATTAGATAATTATTTGTTATATTTGTTTCTGTATTAAAATGTTTAAATGGCAAGTAACTTTCATTTTATATTAATTTAACTATTGTTTTAAAATATGATCTAATTAGTTTTGAACATAATTTGATACTTTTTTTAATTTATTAGAATTATTGGTGAAAAAAATTAGGTTTTATTTTAATATTTACCACCTCAGACTAACTAAAAGCCTTTCCGTTTCCGTTTTCTTTGTGGTATCAAGTACAAAGTTGAAAGTTTCTTAGTCCATAAGGCAATACTTAAACAACTTGTTCGGGTGTTTTTTTAACTTAGAAAAAAGGGACCTTTTCCGTTAATTCACTACCACTATTTTTTTTTTTTGGTTTTTCCTGTATCTTATGTTATTGACTTATCTTATCGCTTTCAAAAAACACGTGTAGGGTCAGTCAATGGTTGAATTTAAATAGGTAACCATGAATTTCCTTACTCTAGCTAGCGAATGCGATACAAAGAATAATGCAGTGAGTTTTTTACAAACTCGTGGCATTTTGCATAATCCGAGATTATGTAAAAATAAACATGAAATGGTTTTGTAACTCACTGAAAAACAAGATAGTTGGTGTTGTTCAAAACGTGAGTGTCGACAATACGCGCCATTGCGTGCGGATAATTTTCTGGCTAGTTCTCGTCTTGTCTACAAAACAATAGTGATATTTATTTATTGTTGGAGTAAGGAATACACTTCAATAAAGTTTTGTGAGGAAGAACTTAACATGAACCACAACACAACAGTGGACTGGAACATGTACATGCGTGAAGTCTGTGAATACACTTTAACAAACAATAGTGCTAAAATAGGTGGTGTTAATATAACTGTTGAGATCGATGAAAGCTGTTTCAGTAAACGTAAATATAACAGAGGAAGATTGTTACCAAATCAATGGGTTTTAGGTGGTATTTGTAGGGGAACCAAAGAAACATTTCTAGTTCCTGTTCCCGACAGATCAGCACGAACATTGTTGCCAATTATTATTGAACATGTTGCTGCAGGCACGACAATAATTACTGATGAATGGCGCTCCTACAAAAGGCTAGATCAAACTTTTCACCACATGACCGTGAATCATTCTATTAATTTTGTAGATCCTAATACTCTGACTCACACTAACACTATTGAGAGTTCTTGGGGAAAAATAAAATCTCGAAATAAAAAACAGTGACCAATGCTGAATAGCTACTTGGTCGAGTAAATGTGGCGTAAGCGTTACGGTCCTAATAATTTATTTGAAACAATGCTACAACATATTGCACACTTCATGCCCACAGAATCAAAATAATCTAATAATAATAATAATAATAATCTAAAAAAAAAAACGGAAAAACCAAAAAAAAATAGTGGTAGTGAATTAACGGAAAAGAAAAAAAGAGTATGATATTCACCTTCTGTTTCTCTATTTATATTTTATATATTTTAACTCGTGTACCTACCCATAAACATTCTTTAAATATTTCAACTTTTGCTTCTATTAAAGCAAAATTTTCGGATAAAAGAATTTTACGCACACGGTTTGAATTGTACGAAGTCAGCTTGGCGATTAAAACCATTCATCACAAAACAATAAAAGCGCGGGACTGGCCCTATCAAAATCGTAAAAATCGCTGGAAAATATCACTCGCATCGAAAATCGCGTTCAGTGGGCCGTACCTTTAAGGGTCGGCAATGCTGTATATAGTGTAAATATTATATAATGTGTGTAGGTACATACATAACATATTCTGAATGGCACATAAGGGGGAAACGGAACCTTGTAACAGTCGCTGTCATCAGTATGCATGCACGATACGGGTTACTTATTCTTTTTTGGCACGGAGTTTAGAAGTATTAACAAAGACGTATTTACTAAGATAATAGAAATAGTATAAAAATACATATTTTGTACATCATGTATCATGTAGATACATTTTATAAAACTACTTAAAGATACTCCATTCATTTATATAATTAAAATTATTTTCAACTAAGATAAATTATATTCTTGTACTATTATAAAACCTATAACTATATTTTCTTTAAAATAATTTTATCTAGTTGATATATGTTTTAAGTCGTGTTTGTGTTTTAATAAAGGACATTCAACAGTGGATGTTTTGGTTAATAAATATGCTTTACAGAAGTCGAAAAAAGGAAGACAGGATGTTTATTACAATGGAGATAAAAGTCAAGGCAGAATGGGTGGTTTGTACAAGGTACAATTAAATATTTACGAAGCTTTGGAGGAAAATCATGCCAGTAAAGAACTGCTGTATTCGTATACTTATCATCATTTGCTTGTTGATGACGATTCGACAAATTGTATACCATTTATTGAAAGAGGACAAAACTGGTGTGTAGTGTTTATACTTTCTTATCAACCAACTGTTTACACTTTAAAAAATGTTAACACCATAAAAATAACAAATAATGTAACTTAATTAATTCATATACACAGGTTTGAATAACATTAATTTTTTATAACTAAATAATTTATTAAACTAATCACGTGGCATATCACCATTTCCCGATCAGAACAAAAATTGCCTTAGCAATTTTTTAGAGCGTAATGAGCAAGAATTTATACACAATCCACAATTTGTTTATTAAGTTTAGTAATAGTACTGTCAGCCACAATGCATCACGTGTTTCTCACCCCTAAAATCGAGCAAAAATCATTATCGTACTAATAAAATCATAAATTAAATTGAAGATAACTGTGTTAATATTGAGCTAATAATATCATATTGTCAAATTGATATTATCTAACATTTTAGTCGGGTAAGAATAGATGAGAGAATTTTGGGTTTGATCATGCAAATGCGTGATAATTATGTGTCAATTCTGTGTTAAATAATGGCGTAGGATAAAATATGTTAAAAAACCAAATACTTCCTGTTTGGTTGATAGTGAAGAGATGTGTGAATTAGGGGAATCGTTTAATTGAGCTTAAATAAAACGTTAGGTTCCAGATTAGTGCAAATATGCTTGTGCTAAATTGCAACCAAATGTATTTGTGATATGGATTTAATTGGAAACATATGTCGTTGACCCCACCCTTATTAAACTTTAATTTAAGCCTAAACCAAATACTTAAAATTGTGAAATGTGTTGTGCAAATTACGTATTAAATTATTGAAAAACAATTTTTCAATGAGGTTAGGTCGGATACAAGTACATAAACTTACTTTGTAATTTATTAAACAAAACTGAAAAATATATTATATCTATATTTTTATATTGAAATATATAATTGATTCACCGCTACTACTCCTTTTTATTGGTATTAATATTTACAATCATTAAAACAATGTTATTTCTATTTCGTATGTTCAAAAATGTTTTTTAGTGCAGACCTTGAAGAACCATATGAATTAAAAAGAAATGAAACCAAAGTTATTAAAATCAAAATAATTCCGGACACTGAAGTGTGTGATCCTAATAAACCCATTAGATACACTTATGAATGGAAAATATTAAAGTTTCTAATGAAGCCACAATTTATCCATGGTAATTTATAATAAGTAGGGCCAACACTTTTATGCATTTGTTTATTTTTATTGGTTGGTCAAGAAAATAGCTAGTTTATACCAACATTTATTTCATTACCTAACGATGCTGTATACGAAATTTTATTTTGCATATTTATGCATATTATGGCGTCTGTGCATTTTTAGGGTATATTTTAGCATTTAGTATATTTTTGCAGCATATATAAGATCTTAAAAACTCGTAAATCACAAAAAAATATTAATTTATTTCACTCATATACCTTATTATGGGTATTTCAACTCATTTATAAAAAGAGGTAATCTAATCTTAATCGATAATCATTAGGGTCAACAATTATATTAATTTGATTATGTTTTTGTTTAACATATTATTTATTAATTATTACTTTAATTTTAATTTTTTAATATTTTTTTAATACCACACATTTTTGTAAATCATTGGCAATAATTGCATTATAGTATAATATATAAAAAATAAATAAATCATTTAATCATTTTTACAGTAAAAATTTTTTTTAAGGGCATATTTTGATAATTTTTAGGGTATAGCTGTATACATATTTTATAGATTTTTAGGGCATATAATTGATGGCCTTAATAATAAGTATAACATGCAGTTTATATATGAGCACAACATTTTTTCGTTGGGTGTATATAATATTATTAGGGATAAATTATTTGTTTTTTAGTCATTAAAATTGTTTTTTTAGGATTGCTAATGTTCAATTTTACCAGTCATTTCCACTCTGATCTTCTTCAATATCTTCCAAATCAAATAAAACGAAATCATCTTCTTCGTCAAAATCAGCTAGTACTTTATCGATTTCTTCCACGTATCCGTCAGGTTAGGTTAACATAACGTTGGCAACTTGACTAATTCACTATGATACGGCCCTAGCGCCTGCGTTTCTCCTCAGCCGTACACACTGCCACTCTGGCCCAGATAGGAGAATATCGAGGTTAAGCTGATAAGACCACGGTGGCTCATTGTTACGAGACTGTCACCCCAGTCTCGTGGGTCGCGGGTTCAAATCCCGTACCGTGCGTAATTTTTCCACTTAATTCTCGATATCTCTCCTATGACCGGCCACATCACGTGTGGTCGCGTCAAATGGCTCCCCGGCGGGGAATCAAACCCCAGTCTCCCACGTGACAGGCGGGGATACTTACCACTATACTACCGAGGCACGGTAGCTCTTTGTAGTAATTATGGATTATGTTGTTAACGTTAGGTCCAGGTACTGCTAGTGGTCCAAAGTATCCACCAAACCCGTTAAGTACGTGGATTGGTAAGGGAGGAAACTTTGTGCGCAGGTATTGTCGTAATGGAGATAAGATATTTCCAGTTTGCCGTATCTGAAGGTAAAGCGGTTCAGGTAGGCAGAAAGGTATATCTTTTGTGAGTCTCATGATATCTTTCTCAGATGGTGTTAGCTCTTAAGAATTCTTGTCTTTCAGATATATTATCCTAAGCAGTAGCAGTAGAATAATAATCCATAAATTCTGGGAGGATAGTGTGGCCCAGTTCAGAGACGTCTGTCGTTATCTCTCTAAATGTTGCGCAAGAGATATCTATAATAGCGGGATTCATTGGAGAAAAAGACTCCAAGTGTGCTGCTTTCCGCGTACGCACTCCTAAGCCGAAAAACGAAGCGTCAGCTTGACTAACCTCAGAAAAAGTAACCTTCGAGGTGTCGTGTAGACCGGTGGGAGGCGGCAAAGTAGGGGGCGCTGTTTTTGGATTTGGCTTCGCCTGCCTCTGAGATCGGTCTGGGGGGGGGGTCGCCCTGCCCTCGCGTTCGGTGCTACCTGATTAGGAGGATTTCTCCTCTGTCTTCTAGGAGCACGTTGGTGAACATCGTTGTTGTTTTGTTCACTTTGGTCGGCCATTCTAGTAAAATGTACGACGAATTCAAATAATATAAAATCACAAAAGATGAAAATTATAGAATATGAATTATGTTTGGGGTGTGTTGATTAAAAATCAAAAGTTGGGGGGGTTGTGTTGAATAGAAATTTTTCTATTGGATGTGCGAACCTCGCTCCAGCAATATTAAATTATATTACATTTTTAATATAAATATTAAATCCGTTAGGTTTTTACTCATTATAAAAAGTAAATGTCTAATAATTGTAATAATACACATGATTTATACTTAAAGTTCAAAAATCTAATATAAGGTTATCCATAAGTTTTCCTTCAAGTAACTTTAAAAAAAAATTCCAGCGTCAATATAGAAAAAATTTTATGAGCGTATGAAATTTAACTTTTTACGAAATCGCGTAAAATAACGATATATTACAAATTAAATATAGGTAATAATATAATATATACAACTAATTATCATTGACTGACAAATCATCTTTGTTAAGAATTGTTTTTCGTATACAATGATACCAGTCATTGCATTCAAATTTAACACATCCATTATAGTGACCAGTGACCTACTCTCCGTCTCTAGCAGAGTGATACCCACTTTCCCACTTTTTTATTTTAAAACTTGCCTAGTCTACAGTAGTACGAATACGAATATAACTAATATAGACACATAGTTAATTAATAGATTCTTTGAAATATATTTCTATAAAAATACGATAAAAGTTGTGGGCGAAGTCCCGATAATCACTGATTGGAAAATATTAAAGAGTAATAAGTTATTTTTAATTAGTGTTTGCTGATAATAATTACAAAAAGCGGGTAAGCGCTCTGCTGTATATTAGGGGGTGGGGTGGACCTCGGACTAGGGTAGGTTAAATTTGAATGCAATGATAGGTATCATTGTATACGAAAAACGATTCTGAACGAAGATGATTTGTCAGTTTAGGATATATTATATTTAAATATTGTCAAATATTCTATTTTGAAACAAATAGTATAGTTTTTATATGTTACTATGGTTACTATGGCCAATATTCGCATTATGAGCGTATGAAATTTAATTTAAATTTTGACATATTTCGTATAAATTCGAACTTTAAACACTTATAAAAAAAAATTGTGACTAACGATTTCGGATTTTTTTTTATCACTTTAAGAACAACTTATAAGAAACCTTGTATTAAATTTTCAAGATTTTCTGGCCACCCAAAAAATTTTTATCGGCATTTGAAGAAAAAAAAAAGCGGGTAAGTAGGTATCGCTCTGCTGTATATTAGGGGGTGGGGTGGACCTCAGACTATGGTAGGTTAAATTTGAATGCAATGATAGGTATCATTGTATACGAAAAACGATTCTGAACGAAGATGATTTGTCAGTTTAGGATATATTATATTTAAATATTGTCAAATATTCTATTTTGAAACAAATAGTATAGTTTTTATATTATGTTACTATGGTTACTATGGCCAACATTCGCATTATGAGCGTATGAAATTTAATTTAAATTTTGACATATTTCGTATAAATTCGAACTTTAAACACTTATAAAAAAAAATTGTGACTAACGATTTCGGATTTTTTTTTATCACTTTAAGAAAAACTTATAAGAAACCTTGTATTAAATTTTCAAGATTTTCTGGCCACCCAAAAAATTTTTATCGGCATTTGAAGAAAAAAAAACTTAGAAAAGTCGAAAATTTCAATTGTCTATTAGTAGCTTAAAAATGGTCAAAATATTTTGAAAATTTAACTGTAAAGAGATAACCATAATATAAACATTTGGTGAAAATTTCAAGTATTTACAATAATTCGTTTTTGAGTTACAACAAAATCAAAAAATCGATTTTGTCGAAAAGTGGTTTTTCCGTAAAATTGCCATTTTTCTGTCATTTTTTTTTTGTTTTTCTCGATTTTTTTGAAAACTATTAGAAAATTTTAATTTTGACCCCCCTAAAGTACCAACTAGATTCAATTCCCTATTCATAGAGGGGCTGAAGTCAAAAATCGGAGCATTATTACTGCTCCAAATGTTGGAGTCAGACACAAAAAAAAAAAAAAAAAAAAAACACACATCATTGTAAAAGCAATACATTCATCACTTCGTTCAGAATCTAAAATAAAATATAATAATTATTATATTTGTAATAATAATTATTATTTATCAGTGAAAAAGCCGGCACAATTTACAGATATTTATACATTAATGATATGTAGGGACCTATCCGTGTTTACTGCAATGCCGTTTGCTCATATAGACCTGTAAGAAAACGGTTTTCATAAATCTTTATTTCATTCCGACAAAACAAGTAAAATTGTAAAATGTTCCTGTCTCTAAAATTTAGTACTTGAGGCATTCATCCCTATCCTCTCTGCTAAATGAGTCACCGAGTAAGTAAAGTATGCATTCTCCTATCATTGATATTATATAAACATTCATGTTTTTAATATTCCACGGCAGATGATTTAGAATTTTAAACCTGATTATTAATTTTGTAGTTTTATATATACCTAATATAAAATAAGATTTTGTAGGTAACATAATATTATAATATTTGGTTCTTAGGGTGTGATTTGGCGTGTATTTGACTGCAGTCACTGAATAGTGCTAGGTATCGTACCGTACCTTACTGTAAAAATAAATTTCACATTTAATGGCAATAGTTGCCAAAGCTAATTATTAATAATTATTAAAAAAAAATATATTTAATTAAATAACCTGTGTAATGGTGTAATAAAATTATGTATTAGCCAGTTTAAATTGTTTAATAATTTTGTTGAATGCAAACATTTTTAACTTTATATACAATTGTTAAGAACGTTTTTATTTTTTCCATATATAATAGATGGCAATATGAAAAATTATTTAGTTACCAATATTGACAATGAAACTCTGACCAATCAAGATTTGGTAATCCCTCGACATACTTTAGGCGAAGGGCCTAAAACTGTAATGTTTAAAATACAAGTTCATGATGAAGAAAACAGTTCAGTGCTTTATAAATCAAATATGGCCGTGGTATTTATTAACACTAAACGTAACATATCAAATATCATATATTTAAATCATTAGTTATAAGTTTAGTGTTATGTAAGTGTAAATATGGATAGATTACACGCTGAAATCGTTGGGAGTCCTGTGAGGTCTGTTAGTAATTCCTATTTGATTACTTTGGATGCAACACTATCGTACAACCCCAACGAACCAAGCTATAAACAAGACCAAGGCATATATTACATATGGCGTTGTGACGTGGAAGCAGACGATGTCAATTGTAAAGAGCATATGACTTCAGGTAAAAAACAATACTTTTAATATGTAATTACTAGTGTTGATTTACATCAAATAATAATATACATATTACGATAAAAATATTTTAGGTCGCACACGCAAACTCACAGGGCTATTGGACAAAGCAAAAAAGTATGTATTTAAATTGATTACACGAGTAAGCGATGAGTACGCCAAAAGCGTTGGGAGACCAAAAGATGGAACAGCTGAAATAATATTGTTACCAATTGCAATTACCATAGATCTCAGTATTAAGTGAGTTCTTTATGAATAAATAGTGTTTATAAGTTTCTAATAGAGTAAATATAAAATAACAAATTTATTTTGGTAGGTAATATATAGTCTGTACCCCGTAAACATTTTTATTATTAAAAATAATTTATGATTATAATTATAATTATTATAATTATAATAATTATAATTATTATAATTTATGTTATCGCAGTAAGTAGGCAAATTGAATATAATTATTTTTTATAATATCTATTAAAAAAAAAAAAAATTAACACGGGAAATTAGTTTTTATTATAGTTTATTTTGTGTTATTAACAGGTGTGTGAAAAACTGTAGACATTTATCTAGGCCATTAGAAATAATTTATTTAATGGCCGAAAATAAATGTAATAATAACTGCTCACTCGAATGGTTTTACAAAGAAAATTCAGACGTTACTTTCATCTCCGCAAAAAACGTAAGAGAACTTGACACACCGCCTCATATTTTTATATCAATAAAACGGTCACTGGACTACAATAAAGTGTACACGTTTAAAGTAAAAGGTTTGGAATAATAAATTGTGTAATTCAAATCATTGTAAAAAAATACCTATAACGAAGCGTCGCCTTTTATATTTTTCGCTTTTTTATAACATCATACCTATACAGTATACAGGGTTTCCCGTGAGGATTTACCCATTGCTGAAATAATGAAAATACCATAATATTTTGGTTTTTTTATAAAATCGACAGGGACGAGAACTACAAATATTTATGTATTTTAATGCTTTGGTGAAAAAGTAAAAAAAAATATATTTTTTTATTTATTATCAAAAAAATTTAATATAGCCATTTTGGAGGGCTTATTTTTTCTGAGAATATTGACGTTTCAATATTTTAATTTAATCAATATCCTGATTTTTAATATTTTTTCTAGTTTTGCAATGGTGGATTATGCCATACCAAATTACCAACAGGCCATATAATATTAACTATTACGTCTTTACTATATTTTATACGTTCGTGGATAAAATGCCTTTTTTTTACTAAATCCAAAGTAAACAAAATAAATTTATTTTATCTATTGATTATAATTATTGTTATATAACCGGTATTTAATACTATATAATATAATGAAGATGTACATATTGATATTTTGTACAAAAGTTATTTATTTTTATTTAAAATTTTTAACAACGTAGAAGAAACAAAATACCACTATTGTCTTAAATAATAATTTAGAGTTTTTTTCAAAACTAGAAAAATATTTTAAAATCAGGAAATTAATGAAACGAAAATGTCGAAACGTCAATATTTTCAGAAAAATGAACTAAACTAAATGGCTGTCTTCAATTTTTTGGAAAATAATTCAATAAAAAAAAAAAGCAGGTAAGTGAGTATCGCTCTGCTGTACATTAAGGGGTGGGGTGGACCTGGGACTAGGGTAGGTTAAATTTGAATGCAATGATAGGTATCATTGTATACGAAAAACGATTCTGAACGAAGATGATTTGTCAGTTTAGGATATATTATATTTAAATTGTCATATATTCTATTTTGAAACAAATAATATAGTTTTTATATGTTACTATGGTTACTTTATAGTATTTGTTTATTAATAAAAAAAAGTATTTGGCCAACATTCGCATTATGAGCGTATGAAATTTAATTAAAATTTTGACATATTTCGTATAAATTCGAACTTTAAGCACTTATAAAAAAAAATTGTGACTAACGATTTCGGATTTTTTTTTTATCACTTTAAGATCAACTCATAAGAAACCTTGTATTAAATTTTCAAGACTTTCTGGCCGGCCAAAAAAATTTTATTGTTATTTTAAAAAAAAAATACTAAAATAAATTAAAAATTTCAATTGTCTATAAATAGCTCAAAAAAATTCAAAATTCTTTGAAAATTTAACTGTGTATGGAGAACGCTAATATAAACATTTGGTGAAAATTTCAAGTGTTCACATCGATTAGTTTTTGAGTTATAGAAAAATAAAAAATTCGATTTTGTCGAAAACTGGTTTTGCGTGAAAATTCCCGTTTTTCTGTCACTTTTTTTTTGTTTTTCTCGATTTTTTTGAAAACTTGTAAAATGTTTATTTTTCACCTCTATAATGCACCAAGGATATCCCCTTTGCCATCGGAAACCACCCCCAAAGTTTGAAATTGAAGCATTATTTCGACTAGTTATGCTGTACACAGACACAAAAACAAAAAAACAAAAAAAAAAAACACACATCATTGTAAAATCAATACATTCATCACTCCGTTCAGAATCTAAAATATATTTTTATTTTTTACCAAAACATGAAATATTTGTAGTTCTTGGCCCTGTCAATCTTATTAAAAAAAACCAGAATTATTATGATAGGTATCTCCATTATTTCAGGATATATCGCAATGGGTAAATCCTCACTGGACACTTTGTGCAAGATTTGTAAACAATATAAACTATTTGTTTAACTGTTTTAACTTGAAATTAAATATTATTAAATTAAATAGGTACTCTTTACAATTAAATCATACATTTTAACCTGATTATCATCAATAAAAAAAAAACATTTATTTTTATTTTGATAGAAGTGAATTAACTATTACCGGAACGTAGGGACTAGGCAAATGTAATACATTTATGTCACTTGAGTATAAGTTATTTGTTATTAGTTTATGGGACTTAGCTTTATAATTTTAGACACGTGATAAAAAATTCAGTAATTTATAATACTCATTCTAAGTGGCTCAAGAGGTGTGCCGAATTTGTGTTGTGGTTACCTATTTAAATTCAAATAGGTACTCGTTAAAATCTATTATAAAAATGTTCAATTTTATTAATTAAACCAATGTTATATGAATTCAAAATTACTGAGCCAGCCATATATATTATATTCTTCTGTGAATATTAAGAGTAACTGTCTTTCAAAACGTCTTTAATGTCGATCCATAAAAAATAGAATTAATTTGAATGATAAGGACTTCTTTCCCCATGGATGATGGATCAGATGTGATATTTAATATTAATATAAAATAAGACACTTAATTTTACTTGTTTAGTTCTCCTAATCAAATGTATCATTTTTCTAACAATATCTTTGCATTATTATTTTTTTTTCCAAAATAGTCAAGTAACATTATCAAATATTTTTTTGATGTCAGTACACTCATTGATCCGTATACCTTTGCTAATAATTTTATTTTTATTATTATTTATTTATTTTTTGTTAGACACTATTTCCGACCAAGAAAGCTCCATAATTATTAGAACAACAGCTGAACCAATAACAGGAAACTGTCAATTAACACCTATTTCGGGAATAGCCGGGATGACATTGTTCAATTTAACTTGTTCACAATACCTAAATAACGTTCTATCTTACTATTATTATGAATGGTATAAAAACGTAAACGACCAAGGCGAATTAAGTAATAAAATTAACAATTTTATTAATTAATATTACTGTTGTAATATAAAGATTATTTATGTTAATATTTAATAAATTATTCGTACTCGATGTAATTACTAATGATCAAACAGCTTATAATTTATATATTCTAATAATATTATAATGTTTATTTATGTAACGAAGGTTTACTCATGGACTGGGGAAACAGTACATTAAGTAATATTATACTACCAACGTCAGGTAAAGTAAGTGTCATTGCTGTTAATTCATTTGAAAACTATGCAAACTTCAATATAAGTGTCCAAGTAAATTTTTATATATTATATTTTAATAAATTAACTATAGTATCTGCCTATATTTCTTTAAGTTAAATAATAAATGTATTTTAATAGATACTTAAAAACAATGATAGTGAATTAGTTAAGATGTTTAAAAGGATGAAAGTCGAATTGATCAAAGGTCACACATCAGGTGTGAATACAAATACTTAATATAAAATATCCGTTTTTGTTATACGGGGTGATTGATTAAGCGTAAAACACTCATTATTTCTAAAAGTATTCATGTTTTAGAAAACATTTTTTTACATAGTTTTAAGTCGTTAAAGATACTACTTTTTTATTAAAAAATTATATTTTAAAATATTTTTTATCCTTATATTTTTTTATGTTTTTTACTTTTTTGAATGACAACATAGAGTTTTAATTTCATATTCCGAAGCAGAATAATTTTCTGAATATTTTGATACATAAAAATAAAATTTAGGACGAGTAGTTCATGAGTTATATGTATTTAAAGTTTATACAAGCGGAGTAATGGACAAACATTTTGCGGGGTAACCCCGTAACACTCCACTCCGCTTGTCTAAACTATAAATACGTATAACTCATAAAGTACTCGCTCTAAATTTTATTTTTATGTATCAAAATATTCAGAAAATTATTCTGCTTTGGAATATGAAATTAAAACTCTATGCTGTCATTTAAAAAAGTAAAAAACTTAAATAAAATATTAGGATAAAAAATATTTAAAAATATAATTTTTTAATAAAAAAGTAGTATCTTTAACGACTTAAAACTATGTAAAAAAATGTTTTCAAAAAAATGAATACTTTTTGAAATAATGAGTGTTTTACGCTTAATCAATCACCCTGTGTTTAGAAATACAATCTATTAGTATATAATTTATAAGACACGATATGATTTTACAGCAACGATACGGATATTATCATTCATATGTGATGTACTTCTAGATACTAAAAAGACTGACGGATTTTCTGTTTTATTGGATACTTTATCTAAGGTGTGTTATTAAACAATAATATATGATGCCTAGCGAATGAAAAATCGTTTTTATTTTATTCAATTCGTATAAGTATCACCTGTTTTAGATTCGATCAAAAGAGAGTATTTCATGTATCGAACAAACAGCATCAGCTCTAACAAAAGTCGTGTATACGTGTTCCGTAGTTAATGACCATAAAATAAAATCTGCTGATGCACTGGCAATATCAATAAATCTTTCACAAATCGCTAAAAATCTGTTAGGATATTTGAAAACTCTACAGAGGGATGACTTTGAGGAAAAGACAGAACAAATTGAACGGATCTATAAGTATGTTATGCTGAATGACGATAAATTTGAAAATATCTGATATCATTATTTTGATTATGAACAATGTAACTAATAAAACTGAGTTTACTCTTTTATTTTTTAGTCACCTGAAGAATATTGTTGATGTTTTGATTAAAGATACAGACTTGGTAGTTTACAACCAAAATAGTTCAAATGTTATGCGATATTTTTGGTCGTCGTTGGATAACGTAAAAATGATTGTTTAAAACATTTTATTTTAATTAATTTTAGTTTTACTCGTTTTATTCGTAGATGGTTTTAACAACACAAAATATTGAACATACATTAATGGTTTTCGGTGAATCGATTTTATTACATCGGCTTTTATTTGAAAAACCAAGAATTTACAAGAGTACTAAATCTTATTTTTGGTCGAATGTAAGCCTTATATAATACTTACGAATCCGCAAATAATTATATATTAAAAACCGTTATTTTAGATACTTGATGCCGATATGTTAAAGAAACAAAATAATACCATTAGTTCCACCTTAGCCGAAGAATTATTGGCAGATAAAACACAAGTGTGGGGGCTTAATGTATACATTATTTTCCTATCTTATATTGTGTAACACTTTACATAGATTAACATGTGTACATCTTGTAGATATTTGAAATAGATAAAAAATTAGCCGTATGGGCCAATACTAAAAATTATTCGGATGAAGTCAATTCAAATGTAAAATATGTCGCGTTGTCATCTTACGACCAACCCATAAATAGAAGTAATTTAGGACAAATTCATGAATTCATTTCACCGGTGTTAATAACTTTTAATATCACTGAAACTGTTCATAAATTCAATAATTATAAAGCGTACACAATAATTGTACCTCCAGTCGGTTCTAAACAAATTGAGATTGACGAGGCTATACGGGTGTTCAGATTGGACATGACTGAGATTGGAGCGATTATCGTAACGATTAAAGATTCTTCACACAATTTACTGGTATGAACAATATTCATTTTAAAACGAAGACATTCGTTGTATGATTGTGTACAATTTAATTTAAAAATAGATCACGTGGACTAGAGATTGTAGACCAGATTCGGCACTGATGGCTGACGAACAATACACGACAAAAATATCGGCAGGCGACAATTGTCAGATCACATTTCAAACGAACAAAGATTACCAAAACGATATACATTATATTGGTATATTTGCAGATACAATGGTGAGTTAAATTAAAAAATTAACAATTATGTTTATGCGTCATCGCTGTTACTCCGACGTACATCGCAACGGGCGTCGAACATTTGCGACGTTTAACCCCGTCCCCTCTTCTCTCATTCCTGATCGCTCCTGTGAAGCGTTTTTTCCGCCACGATCCATCGTTGCCACCCCGCGTCGAGCGCGTCATCAACGTCAACCAGTTCCCTACACACGCCTGTTTTAGCCGGTCGAAAACGCTTGCGCTCTCGTTTGGAGTTTGTTTTTCCCTTCCGGTGTACGGATTCGTTTTTGTTCGACCACCTTACTTCGCTCCGTACGACGCTATACTTGTGTGTTATTCCGTATTCGTCATCGTACCTGCGTTATTTCGGACGGTCCGACTTCGCGCGTATCGGTGTGTTTTATTATACTATTACTGTCGTCGTCGTCGTTAACTTCGATCAGTACTTCCTTAACTTGTTTACTGTCGGTTTCGAGGGCCTCAGCCGTCAACGCTCGTCCTCAGACCCTGTGTCCCGAGTCGGCCGACCCGTACACACGCGTTATTATTTGGACTGCGTTTTTCTCGTTCGTCAATTTTGTGGGTGTCAAGTGACCCCTATCTGTGGCCCTGCGGTGCATTGGTGCGCCGTGACTTGTGAGTGCCGCGTCTATTCCAAAGCTGCCAACTATGTGCCCGACGCACGCCGTCCGGAGTTACGTCCGCCGTTCTGTTGCCGTTTACGGGTTGGTACTAATGCCGTAACATCGCAACCGGCATCCAGGGATCACCATCCAGATAAGATATTTTATTTGTTTATATTCATCATATTGTATTTTATACTCATGGCATAACCCTATTCGGCCGTCTGCGTCTCATATTATATATATTATTACTATTATTATTCCCAAACCGAGTAGGTTAATTGTTAACATATGATCATATCCCCCTATACACATTTTGGTGTATAATATTTTATTTATATAACAATAATTTGCTTCGTGCCCAAGCGCACACTCATAATACGGTGTTACTCTTCTTATCGTAATTGTAAGTACACGTGCCCCATATCACATACTTACAATATTACGTTTTCTTCACGTCCGCGAGTATCGTGCGGCCAGTTAGCGATATATGTTCAATAACTCCGTGGTGGTGCGGAAACAAATTAAATGTAGCAACCAGAAATATTGATACACGGTGCACATCGTTTTTATCTCAGTACATAATATGTATACGTAATTCATCCAAGCTAAACTATGTTTAGGTATTGTTATGTATATGATGTTACATAACATATAAAACGTAGCTAACTATTTGCATATTTAATAGAAATAATCATAATAACTTTTAAAATATCTGTATTAAGTAGCTCTATGAATAAAATATATAGGATTTTTATGAAACACAGCACAGATAATATTGATTATTTTGACATTTAAGTAAACCTAAAATTATATAATATAGTAATAATTAGAGGCTAAGTAAAACGATTTTCTAAAGCACAAAAAAAGTTAGTAAAAATTACATGTCCAAGCTCTGTTGTTGTATACAATAAACATATGGGCGGCGATGATCTACTAGATGCAAATATAGGTAGGTATAAAATAAAAATGAGGACCATAAAGAAGTGGTATATGCGTTTATTTTATCATTTATTAGATGTGATTGTTGATAATTCTGGGATTTTATATAAAAAAAGTATTTGAACAAAACAAATTAGAAGGAAAGCCAATATTTCTTTATTAATGTAGAGAAGATCTAAGCACTTCTTTGTGCACTACTGGTAAAATATTTACTCCTACATGAGGAAGGCCTTCAAAAAGGTCTGATCCAAAAAGAGTTAGAACTTAGAACTGTGAATCATATTCCAGATGGCATACGATTTTGTCATCTAGTAAGTCACTGGCAAAAATGGACTGAAACAAGACAAAAATGCAATATGTTGGATTGACTTTTTAAAATTAAAACAAATTATAATTTTTAAATTACTTTATACTCATTGAGTTTAAGAAAAATAATTTTTATTTTATTATGACTTAAATATAAACTTAAGTTCATGTTGCATATTTGCAACTATATGTGTTCGAAGTAGGTACCCACCTAATTTTTAAATGTATAGTGCTGAACTAAAAATTTTTTTTTACACTTTTTCACTGTAACAATAAAATTTAAAATGCTGTTTTCTATAAAAAAAGTTAAGAAAATAAATACCAATACTTATTTAATAAAAAGATATGAAAGTGGCTTCTAATATTAATATATATATGTAAAATAAAAATTATTTTTCTCAAACTCAATAAGTATAAACTATAAAATAATTTACAAATTATAATTTGTTTTAATTTTAAAAATTCATGCAGTAAAGGGATCATACAGAGTGCAACTCGTCTATTTTACAAATGCAATAATGTTAAATTGACGAATTACGCCCTATATATATAATATAATACATATATTTATTATTATTATAATTATATGATTTTATAGTATTTTTTTCTGCTCTATCCCGGATTTGCTTGATGAAATTATGGCAACCTTACGCGTATTGTTATACGTATTATAACACAATTTAAATTCCTTAAGTACACATGATATTATAGTATAAGTACATAGGTACATTGCAATTGTAATTTTATGTCTTTGCAGGTCAATAACCATTCAACGCTAAATAATTTAAACGAAATAAGATTTAACATGAACATGGTTTATATACAATGCCTGTATTGGAAACATGGTACTTGGTCATCCAAAGGAATGGAGATTGGTCATGGTAGTTCGGTTGACGGAAACGTACAGTGTTATACTTATCATTTGTCGATGTTTAAAAGTTCAATTTTTGTGATACCTGACTTAATAAATCCACTCGATGAAATTCATTTATTTTCGACTATAGCAAATAATATGGTATGCCTAATACTAGTATTGATAATTTTTATCTTGTATTTTGTCTTGCTGTATTGGTCCAGTGTTAATGACAAAAAAGATATATTCATGGTAAGAACATTTAACCGGCTTGAAAATTTCTTATAATACTCAAATTGTCTTTTTAGAACCGTATAATAATTCTTGACGACAACTATATGGGCGAAGATGAAGTGTATTTAGTGACTGTATACACGGGACATATGCTCAAATCTGGAACTTCGGCTAATGTATGCATTGAATTAAATGGAACCATTTGTAAAAGTAGAGTGAGTGCATACAATTCTTAAAAAATAAATAACTTGAAGTTAATTATTATTTTAATATGATTGAAAATATTACACGAACCACATTTAACAGATTAGCTTATGTTAACGAGTTAATATATTGATATAGATTTAAAAGTACTTAGTAGTTCATTTAAGACATTTAAGCATGGATCTCGTAAGTTTATTGATCATACTGTGTTTTCCTCAAGTTATATATTTATTACATTGCAACTTTGCTTTTATTTGCTTATATTTCCCATCCTTTCTAATTTCTATACTATAATCACAACTCCAACTCACTTCTCCCTATTTCAAATATTACCTGGAAAATCGTCATTCTGTAATTAAAGTAGGCTCAGAGTTCTCAAACCCAGCACCCAGCCTGGCTAGCATACCTCAAGATGCCGTGCCTTTTCGTTTCGTTTCCAATTCTTTACAACATATAAGCTACTGACCAACTTCTCCTTATACCTCAGTAGCTGAATTTGTCCATGACAAAATCATCTAAATGACATGGAAGTATGGTATTTAAACCTTTACCCTCAAACAAGGCGTAGTCACTTCAGTCTGGCAAACAAAATTATACCACCAATTTCCAAAGTCAAATACCTAGGCCTATAAGACAAATGCTTAACTTGGACCGAGCATACACAAACGCATCTTACTGAACTCTAGCAAAAATATCTATACCCATTGCTAGCCAATCAATCCAAACTAAACCTTAATAATAAACTATTGCTTTACAAAACCCTTCTGAAGCCCATTTGGGTTTATGGTATCTAATTATGGGAAGCTACAAAAAAATCAAACATTTCAAAATGCAAACGTTTCAATTCATATCACTTCGTATAAATTACCAATGCTCCCTTCTATGATACAAACCATACACTACATTCAGATCTTGGACTACTAAATGTTGCCGATTTCGCAACATCCTCTTAAAAGCGGTACTGCTCTCGCCTTACAAACCACCCCAATTCACTTATCCTCGCCCTAAATTCCGCAAACATTTCTGGTAATCCACCGAGAAGATTAAAGAGGCGCTGGTGTCGTGATTTAACTAGGTACATTTGTTACTTAAATAATTTAAAAAAAAAAACAACAACTTGTATGTATATATGTAAAATAGCCTAACAAATATCACGTCGAGTGTCCCTTCACGCTTACACAGTCAACTTGTATTTAAATATGCCTATTATAAATATTATTACAGATCGTATGTATATTGTATATATTCCAATAAATGTAAAAAAAAAATAAATAAATAATAACACCTGCTCATCTTTTTTAGTTGAAATTTTTCAATTAAAATCTTCTATATTCTATACCATACATGATAGATTTATTTTACAATGTGCGGAAATGGGTCCTGACGTTTTAAAGACTGAAATTTTAGAATTTATAATTAACAGTCGGTTCGGTTCTTGGTGGGTGAGTCACGGCGGTCACCGGCAGTTTCCGTGATATAAACTATAGCTGATTCACTCTTATTGTATTTCTATTTTAACATGTAGGTAGGTACTATACAATTATTATTATGGTATTGACTACCGTTGTCTATACAAAGAAAGAATGGTAATCTATTTACACAAACACAATTGTACTTATTTATGGACTGTTTTGTTGGAAATAAATTATTTTATTTATATATATATATACCTAATCTAATCAAAATTAATATTTAAGCCTCATTGGCTCCATAGTTTGGATAATTACCCGACAATGCAGCGTTCCAATGACGACTGGTTCATTATTTTTACACCTCAGAACCTAGGAGAACTTCAATCCATTCATATTTGGCATGACAATTATGGCACAAATCCAGATTGGTATTGTCAAGAAATTATAGTAACGGAGGTACGTAACAATAAACTTTGGGTGTTTGAAGTCGAACAATGGTTTTCAATTCGAGAGTCTACGAGAAATATTGAACACACAATTTACACCTCAAACTCACTAAACAACTGGACAAAAAAAACTAGAAAAAACGTTGAAATGGGAATACGAGAGAATCATTTGTGGGCCAGTGTGTTTATACGGTAAATATTGATTTTCTTAACAATAATAATACTAACAAAATATAGCGAAAACAATATATTATATATGTGAGATTTATGACAAACTAACATAACATACTGTTATATTAATTTATATAATACCTAAATAGGGAACGGATCTAGTCTTTGGAAAATTAATGTTTTATTATTCGACTAAATTATTGTTCTTTAAAAATACTTTTATTTTTTTAAGTTAATTTTTTTTTTATATACCAGTGTATGACTTAGAAAATCTAGTCTTTGGCACTTGGTTTAAAAATGTTTGTACTTCATAAATAATCTTACTACCTAGGTATTACAAAAATTAACAAATATTAAATTGATTCGTTTTTAACCAAATAAAATAAAATAACTGAACTTGAGTATCTAATCGTCGAGTGGTACGGGGTCACCCCACGAAATGTTTGTCCATACTCCACTTGTCTAAATTTTAAATACGTATAACTCATAAACTACTCGTCCTAAATTTGATTTTTATGTATCAAAATACTCAGAAAATTATTCTGCTTTGGAATATGAAATTAAAACTCTATGTTGTTATTCAAAAAAGTAAAAACTTAAAAAAATATACGGATAAAAAATATTTAAAAATATAATTTTTTAATAAAAAAGTAGTATCTTTAACGACTTAAAACTATGTAAAAAAAATGTTTTTAAAAACATGAATAATTTTTGAAATAATGAATGTTTTACGCTTAATCAATCACCCTGTATAAATAATACATAAATATATTTATAATAACCATTGGTACCATAATTCCCATTACAAAACAATGTAACGTATATATTTGCAAAAATTATTTAGAAGCGGATTTGAATGTACCATCCATAAAATAACCCATATCCCTATATAACCCGAATTTTTGACATTAATAAATACTGGAGTAGCGTCTACAATTTCCGAGTTAGTAGTACCTTGTACTCCTGAAGTTATTATAGACCAGGGGTCGGCAATTAATTTATAAGGCAGTCCAGAATTATTAAAAAAAAAAATTTCGAGGACCAAAAAAACTTAAACTTAATTTTATCATTATTATATTTATTTTTGTACTAAAAAAAACACATTTTTAGACAAAGTATTTAATATTTAATTTTTTATAAAGTAATTTTACATTCGTATGAATACTAATAATAACAAAATTGTATACTTAAGTTTAATGAGAAATATGACATTTCTTTTCTTGAGCTAATTTTTAAAAATCTGATACTCTTGGAGAACAACTGATGCGAAAAGTGTTTTCAAGGTGGTTATCTGTTAATCTTGAACGGTATTTGTTTTTTAAAAACATCATTTTTGAAAACGAAGTGTCATATACATAAGTGGTGCCAAATATAGTAGCTAATTTTATGGTAAGGGTTTTACAGTTCATGTATTTATCTAAGACATGCTTTAACCAAAAATCTTCAGTAGACGAAGTTTTATTCATTTGTAATGAGAAATCTTCTTGAAAATCAATAATTTCAATTTGAAATGAAGATTTTGGAAGTCTGAATAATTTTGTAGCAACGCCAATCCATTCTCTAGTCGGAGAAACAAAACGGATTTTTTAAATATTGAGACAGTTTTCCAATTTCTGCTAAATCTTTGAATCTCTTGCCAAATTTTTCACCAAAGTCCAACAAAAAACTTATAAACATACTGCAGTCTATTTCGGAATTCTTTTTATATTCAAAAATTATTGGAAAATGAATAAAATCTTGATTTTTTTATATTTTCTTCGACGATTTTAAGTTTCATCGGAAAGCAGATACACTTGATATCAGATCAAAAATTAACTTTTTATGCCCTTGTAATAAGTACAGTATTAAGTACATTTAAATAAGAAAGAATGTCTTTTAAAAATGCCACAGATGGCATATTGCTCTTGTTTTTTAAGATTATGATACTTTGGTTCTTCTGAATCCAAGTTTACCAAGAACGTGATTATTTCTTCTTTTATACACCAAAAACGTTCGATCACTTTGCCTTTACTTAACCAATGTACATTGTTATGTTTAAATAAATCCGAGTAGGTACATTGAATCAAATAAAAATAAAAACTCTTTTTAAACTGCCTGTGCTGAAGAGCATATCGGGACCTCAAAAAATTAATCAACTTGATCATTATGTTCATTACTTCCTTCAGTGTTGTACTAAGTTTGCCACACAGGTATGTTTGATAAATTATACATTGATATGAAAGTGTTTCAGCATTCTTATCCTTGATTCTCTTAAAAAATACCTTTTCTTTACCAATCGTTGTTGGGGCACCATCGGTTGAAATATATACAATTTTATCATAACTAATATACTGATTTAGTAATGAAGTCGTCTAAAGTTTTTAACAAATCTTCTCTACGAGTCTTGCATTTCAATGGAAATAATGCTAGCAACTCGTATCTAAATACTCCACTTTCAACGTCTAAAAAGCGCACAAAAATTAATATCTGCTCAGAATCAACAATATCACATGACTCATCAATTACAATAGTGTAGTAAGGAGCTAATAAAAATGTACTTTATTATATATAATGAAATATAATATATTGACACTGTTAGGTACGTACGGCGACCGTAGATCAATTATGACTCCTTCACCTGATCGCGGTCTCGCGAACTTAGATGTGCAGTTGCTGTCGTTGCGATAACGACCGCGACAAATCTGTATACTTCACACTCTCCTCTTTCAAATACTCATTGCAAAATAGGTTACGTAATTTTAATGCACATCTTGTAATCAATTAATTTGGTCCTTAATTAAAGGTAGTAGATTAAAAGTAATGTATACTGTAACGTAAATTTATATCACAACAGAAAACAAAAATATGACTTAATAATTTAGTAGATTTAAAATAATAGAAAATATAAATTTTAACAAAAAAGTGAGATTTATACAACACATAATACTCTATTCGGAATAAGATCGTACCTCGGCGACAAACAGTTTTCGCCGAACAGCAGTCAGACAACACCCGTTTGTCCACCCTACCGAGTTAACTATCTGCAGACCTGCTATGTAGTAAAGACACGCCCATACACACAAGTTGGCCGCCGAGTTACGATCTCATTCCGAATAGAGTAGCGGTTCCCAAACTTTTTTAGTTCACGCCACCCTAAAAATTAAAAAAAATAACTGCGCCTCCCATAAAAAATTAAATAAAAAATTTATAGTATTTAAAAATACAAATATTTTTATTTTTATGACAATATAAGTTTACAGTAACATATTAGTGAAATATTTGTTTAGAATAGTTGACATTTCAACAAAATTATTGTTGATTAAAAAATATCAATATTTATCACGCGGCTCGCGCCTCTCCTGCCAAAAGCTCGCGCCTCACAGTTTGGGAACTGCTGGAATAGAGTTAAGGTACAAATGATTCGCACAAGGATACTGGCCTTTTTCTTTATGCCGTAGACGTTTAACAATAATTGAGTACTCACTCACTCTTTATTCTCAAGCACGCACACGCTTACAATCACAACATCTAGAGTTGTCAAGTTAAACCTTCACATATTATATAATATTATATTCAAGTACCTATTTTAAATGAATACATATGTTAACTAATGTCAATTTGATTTTTCACACAACAGTCATCCGAGGTCTCCTATAACTCGATGCCAAAGGCTTAGTGTTATGTTGTGTACCATTTTATGTTTAATGTTATCCAGTATGATGTTCTACGAAAAAGTCCACAGTAATGATAGCAATAAAGACATAAGTTATTATAGTTATTGATTTTTAATGTTTTATCATCATATTTAGCAAACGAAGAAAACTTTCAAAGATTTGAATTAAAATCAAGAGAAATTATAATAGCCATACAAAGTGGAATAATACAGTTCTTATTAACATTCGGGGTACATAAATGTTTTCGGTAAAAATGAACAATAAACTATTTGTTTATTTATTTTAAATAAAATATATTTATTTTTTTTATATATTTTATTTAAATATGTATAGAAAAGGTAGAGTACAACAATTGAATAAAATAACACACAACACGGGACCGCAAGAAAAGAAAATATCCGATAATGAACATCGTGCGTAGTATACTCGTATTTGGATTATTTTCATAAAATAAACAATTTTATTTCTCATCAGTCATCACATTTCATGTTGTTATAGAATCGATTTCAAAAAAGGCGTTCGATTTTATTATTGGGCGTTTGATTGAAAATAAATTATACTATCCAGTTCATTCTGAAATTATAACGGAAATACATCAATGGAATTATTGGTTTATAATTGGATGGCACGTATATATAAGATTATTTTTGTAATATTTACTAATATAATATTAATCGTTATCATACATATCTATGTATTCTAGGACTTGTTGCGTTATAGTTTATGTAATAACTGTGTTTTTCATAATTCTATATGGTTTAAAATTTGGTCGAGTAAAAAGTCTCTGTTGGCTTACGTCGATAACAATTGGAATTCTTCAAGGAATTGTAGTGTCGTCGCCGTTTAAGATCATATTAATGAGTGCTGTCATTGCAGCATATAATTCAAGAACTGTAGTTTGAGTTTAATGTCAATTTAATTGACGCTTAATTTACTGTAATTTATTTTCTAGAACCAAAGTACGACGTTCAGGTATAATTTGACGTTACGCAGATATAGGGAAAAGACGCGAACATTTTTACAAGACGTCGAGTATGTGAGGGCGATTAGAAATTACCGAAGACGAAGGTATTTCTACGAACCATTGACCAGAAAAACCGTGAAAGTAAGACGTTTAAAGTCCCAATAGGTATCAGTAGCTGTTACTGACCGATATTTTCACCACATGAAGATTTTAAGAGAACGGAGAAAACTAACAGCTGACTATAAAAACGCAATAACGGACGGGGTCATTTGTATGGTTTTGATATTAACATCTTTGGGTTTCCTTCATAATCTAAAAGTATTTAGTAGTAAAAACGATAAATACCGAGCCAACCAATTAGTGTCCGCATACTTGGAACGCGGATCTGCATCAAGCAATCGACAAATTACCTCGGACAAGTAGATTTTTGCTAATTTTTTTTTCATATTAAGTTAATTGTGTTTTGTTTTTTTTTTTAGTTTAAAAAATGTCCTATTGTTTAAGTTATTAAAATCATTACATTCATTGGAGTTATACAATGGCGTTCCAATTGCCAACGACACGATGGATACAATAATATGTACGTATACGATATTATAACCGTTAATGTATAAATTAACGTTTGATTTTATAATTATTTTGATATCTGTCTACTCAAGATGACAAAAGAGGGTGGTTTGGTCTATACAACAGTAGGCTGGTCGGCGGGGGTGTTAGATTCAGACAAAAACGGGTAAATACAAACGGTGAGATCGATCACGGGAATTATGGCGCCGGGTGGACAGAATACGATGGAAAAGTAATATCAAATAATCCGTGGACGTACTCGAAACCAACGCACCTTGGGAACTTTCTGTTGTATGGTAATTATTTAAGAATACAATAAAACGACATGTTAACAGTGATTTATTTTTACCACATTAATAGCGAATAATAACCTTACCTAACCTGACCCCAGCAAACGATTTTAACCTGTACATATAATAAAAGTAAGAGTATTTAACGTGACATAATCATTGCAGAAAATCGGATGGTATCGGACGACGAGGCAGGCTATGAACTGCATGTGGCTGGTGGTTTAATTAATGGAAAGTTAACTATCGACGAACATATGAAACAAAAATGGTTGGACGCGAGAGTCAGAAGATTTTATGTGAGATTTCAGATCTACACACCTGGCGTGGACTTGATAACCGTCGTTGAAATACGAGTGAACACTGACTGCGGGCTTATGTACACGATTATTACTGACGTGAGTGCATTTAGGATTCAGCTTAAATCGTTAAGCAGACGTCGTATCTGCATGTGTTATATCCATCTTACTAACGCAATACTAAAATATATGTTAGACAATTTATATTATGTGTGTATGGTTTAAATATTGGAGTGAAATGACCTTTAATCAAATTTAAAAGTAAAAACATTGTCTGTGTACTGTGGGCGGGTTGTTATGATATTTAAATTTTTAAACAAGTTATGAGTATGTAAAATATTAAATAAAAAACGTATTGAATATTTAGTATTACTTTTTTTTTAAATTTTAAATCCGATTAACATAAATAAATCCTCACCATAAATAACTTATATAATTCACGTTATTTTACAATATCGTCAATATCCAGTTACTATATATTTTAGATTCTGAGCGGAGTGAAGAATGTATTGCTTTTACAATGATGTGTGTTTTTTTTTTTTTTTGTGTCTGACGACAACATTTGGAGCAGTAATAATGCTCCGATTTTTGACTTCAGCCCCTCTTTGCATAGGAAAATTCATCTAGTTGATACTTTGGGGGGGGGGGGGGTCAAAAGTAAAATTTTCAAATAATTTTCAAAAAAATCGAGAAAAACAAAAAAAAATGACAGAAAAACGGTAATTTTACGAAAAACCACTTTTCGACAAAATCGATTTTTTGATTTTGCTGTAACTCAAAAACCAGTCATTGTAAATACTTGAAATTTTCACCAAATGTTTATATTGTGGTTATTTCTTTACAGTTAAATTTTCAAAATATTTTGACCATTTTTAAACTACTTATAGACGATTGAAATTTTCGACTTTTCTAAGTTTTTTTTCTTCAAATGCCGATAAAAATTTTTTGGGTGGCCAGAAAATCTTGAAAATTTAATACAAGGTTTCTTATAAGTTATTCTTAAAGTGATAAAAAAAAATCCGAAATCGTTAGTCACAATTTTTTTTTATAAGTGTTTAAATTTCGAATTTATACGAAATATGTCAAAATTTTAATTAAATTTCATACGCTCATAATGCGAATGTTGGCCAAATACTTTTTTTTATTAATAAACAAATACTATAAAGTAACCATAGTAACATATAAAAACTATACTATTTGTTTCAAAATAGAATATATTACGATATTTAAAAAGAATATATCCTAGATTGACAAATCATCTCCGTTCAGAATCGTTTCTCGTATACAATGATATTCATCATTGCATTCAAATTTAACCTACGCTAGTCCGAGGTCCACCCCACCCCCTAATGTACAGCAGAGCGATACTTACTTACCCGCTTTTTTTAGATTGTTTCTGATTATTATAATTGTCATGCTATAGTTATGCTTTTAAGGCCAACCCCCAGACAAAAACTTGGTGTTTAAACATTCTCTAACCGACGTTGGTACTGCAGGTGGTACAAACGGTGCCGGCCAGTTCAGTAATTGCGGGATGGGACACTTTTATATTCACAATGACCGCATCAAGTTTGCTGTTGATAGCAGGTGCCGCATGTTTGCTTGTACGTGCGTTTCAGTGGTCCAACCACCGGCGATGGACACAGTGGTCAGCAGCATACGACGTGCTGCTGATTGTGTTAGTGACCGCTACGGTGGCTGCATTATATAAGCGGCTAACTATTATGAACCAAGCAACATATGAACTGTCTTCGTTTACAAATGATGTGTACGTTGATTTATGGCCAGCATGCTATATGCATACGGTTTGCACGTTCTTCACAAGCATCCTAACAGCCGCAGCGCTACTGAAGATCTCAAGAATACTGTGGATAAAACGTGAATGGCTACGAAAACGGACATAGTAGCTATTGTGAATTACCATTAAAGTTGTAGTTATCGTTACACATCATTCGTTTTTTCACACTTTGTCCCCATGTTGAGTACTAAAGTTTTAAATTTCTAGTGAAACTCAAATAACAATATTTAGGTATATTTGTGTGGTTATTTTGATTTTTGTTGAACTCTTTTTGATTGTTTGGAAATTTAATTAAAAATACCAGTATTTTAATCGAAGAACCTTCTAAATATATCAAAATCACAAATAGCTGTTTCCCAACTAAGTTCGACAGATTTTGAATAATTCTCTTCTATTGATATACCAGCAGATGGGGGAATATATACAACACTTATAAGAACTTGATGAGGAGAAATACGAGTGAATAATTGTTCTACATTTGATCTACCGAGGAGAATATATGTTTGACGAAGAAAATCCTTAATGGCGACGAGAACTTAACCTTTTCACCGCTACAATATTTATATTCTGCAACCTAGCTGTGCTATTGGCGATTTCGCCAATAGAAAATAAAATATTTTTTATTTATTATTATTTTTTTTTTTATATAGATTATGTTTAAATGATAAAACAAAACTCTAAAGTTAAAAAATGTTCTAGACCAATATTAACTTATTCATTTAAGTTTAAAGTTATGCTAGACAGGGTTTCCTATGTGTTTCCTAAGGGTTTCCCTTGTGCGGCTATCGGCATTATATACGCACAGTGGCGCAACTATTGGGGGGGTTGGGTGTGTCAATCATCGGGGCCCGCAGACTGCGGGGGCCCCAGGCCCATGCAAAACACAAAAAATAGCCTATTTTCGTATTCAAATACAAATATTAAAATTATGTTATTTTAATATATTAATCAGATTTCTCAAAATACGGATAACTAAGCACTAATATAATATTATAATTTATAACATACGTACATATTAAGTACATTATGTCATTATAGTACCTACCAAGTATAAAATTAAAATTAAAAATATAATAAAACGAGCATATATTATATAGAAAAATACGGTACGGGTATATTGTATATTATTATTATCGATTATCTGGAATCGGTTTGATATTTGATATGTCATTGAAATGCAAATACCTACGAATTTTTTCAAAATTATTTAAACTCATAGTTTCTGCTATTAGTTCAAATTTTAATCCTGGCTCCTATAATCTCTAACACTCGGCATATGAACTACGGAAGTGAAAATGCAAATACCTAAATATTTTTGAATGTCTTTTTTGTGAAAACATTATCATTAGAAAACAAATTTGTTTGTTCCACAATTAAATCATATAATTTTTCATCAAAGAAATAATTAAAAAATGACAAAGGTGTAGATAAATCGGTGAATTTACTTGGCAGTGGTTTATCGGTAAATTTTACAAGTGCTTCATTTGTAATAAATTTCCTTTTCTTCCACCTCAGTGGACCAGCCCTCTCCCTTTGTTGAGCAACATAGGGTGAATATTATTATTTTGCTTTCTAGAAGTGAAAAGTGGCGATACAGGTAAATCTTCGGTAATATTTTGACTGGGCGATTGTAAACTCCGCCAGAATATCGGTCAAGATAAAAAGGTAATAATAGGTCTATGGTAAACTCCGCCAGTTTTTTTTTTTTACCTAGTCAGTGCGACAGTGATCAAAATGCAAATTTAAATCGAACAACAAATACCTGTGAATCCTTTCATAGTCATCTGAGAAATTAATTTTATAAAAGTCATCCGAATGCTCACATTTTTAGTAATGTTCTTATCGAATTTCAAGCCCAAACTTATATTAAATTAAATGGCATATTTCAAGTAAATCAGCTAAAAAATTCGAAATAAAAAAAAAAAAAGTTGGTAAGTGAGTATCGCTCTGCTGTACATTAGGGGATGGGGTGGACCTCGGACTAGGGTAGGTTAAATTTGAATGCAATGATAGGTATCATTGTATACGAAAAACGATTCTGAACGAAGATGATTTGTCAGTTTAGGATATATTATATTTAAATATTGTCAAATATTCTATTTTGAAACAAATAGTATAGTTTTTATATGTTACTATGGTTACTATGGCCAACATTCGCATTATGAGCGTATGAAATTTAATTTAAATTTTGACATATTTCTTATAAATTCGAACTTTAAACACTTATAAAAAAAAATTGTGACTAACGATTTCGGATTTTTTTTATCACTTTAAGAACAACTTATAAGAAACCTTGTATTAAATTTTCAAGATTTTCTGGCCACCCAAAAAATTTTTATCGGCATTTGAAGAAAAAAAAACTTAGAAAAGTCGAAAATTTCAATTGTCTATTAGTAGCTTAAAAATGGTCAAAATATTTTGAAAATTTAACTGTAAAAAGATAACCATAATATAAACATTTGGTGAAAATTTCAAGTATTTACAATAATTCGTTTTTGAGTTACAGCAAAATCAAAAAATCGATTTTGTCGAAAAGTGGTTTTTCCGTAAAATTTCCATTTTTCTGTCATTTTTTTTTTGTTTTTCTCGATTTTTTTGAAAACTATTAGAAAATTTTAATTTTGACCCCCCTAAAGTACCAACTAGATTCAATTCCCTATTCAAAGAGGGGCTGAAGTCAAAAACCGGAGCATTATTACTGCTCCAAATGTTGGAGTCAGACAAAAAAAAAAAAAAAACACACATCATTGTAAAATCAATACATTCATCACTTCGTTCAGAATCTAAAATGACAGTATTACAGGATGCTATGAATACCTACTAATAAAAAAATACAAGACTTAGAATATTTGCAAATTGTATCACATCATTATAGTTTTCATACATGACAATATTAATTATAACGATTATTTATTTATTATTTATTATATTTTATTCTATTATGTGGACAATTATTAATTATTATTATAAAAAATATGATTTTGGATTATTACGTATATAACAATTATTTTTTGACTATGATTTATGTATATTTAATGTGGACGATTTATATACGATTTATTATTATGGAAAATATGATTCTATATTATTAGGTATAACGATTCTTTATTTATTTTTTATTATATTATGTGGACAATTATTAATTATTATTATGAAAAATATGATTTTGGATTATTTACTATGATTTTTTATACTATGATTTAAATATTGATATGATATGATATTATATTATATTATAATTTTTTTTTAATAATATATCATATTAATTTTATACTACTATTTGATTTTCTTCACTGGCGGAGTTTACATGAACTCAATTTTACCTGATTTTTTTCAGTGGCGGAGTTTACATGAACCCAATTTTACCTGTTTTTTTTTCTGGCGGAGTTTACAGTAAAAAAAGGTACTTGTGGCGGAGTTTACATTATCTTGAACTTGTGTTTGAAAATTATTTGTTGAATTATGAACAACATCAGAACAATCATTAATAAAAAAAACTAGGATCAAGTGTTTCAATGTTATAAAGTTCATTTTCAGTCCCTACTATCATGATTGGAATATTTTCCATATCAATTGCATTGTCACTTATCAATTGTACATCATTAGGTGACGCAGTGCCAATAGGACTTGTTAATTTGGTATTATGACTAACATTGGTCTCTATATACATACGTCGATTCACAATCGGAGTCTGAATCTGTGTCATCAAATTCGTCATCACTTATGTTCCAATCCAATCTAGTGGTAACGTAAGGAGTTGTCGGATTTCTTCATCCATCATTTTGGTTTCTGTACACGCACACTGTATCCAAAAAGCTACAAACAGAAAAATGTAAATTACACAAAAGTACCTAATTATATTTATTTGAATAATTATGGTTTTAAAAAATAGTACTCACAATTATGATTTCAAATATATTTTTTTTTAATCCAAGTTTTGGTTTGAACAGTTTGATAAAATATAATAAACACATCGGTACTAGACACGATTATAGATAGTATGGTTGCCCATCGACCCATGAATCATGATTCACGGTCATGAAGTTGGCCCACCGACATCACACAATCCATACAAAATCTATGCCAAAATTTCGCGAGTAATTTGCTAGAATTTGCGAGTCCATTCTCGGAATTTGCTAGTCATTCCTTCCTCCCCTATTCAAGGGTGGGCCAACTTCAGGTAGCCCACCCACCTTACTCAAAACAAACCAAATCGGTATCAAAACTTTCGTCTAAATTTGCTAGTATTTGCGAGTCCATTCCCGGAATTTGCTAGTCCTCAAAAGCCCAGATATGAGCTTTCAAAGTTCTGAAGTCGGCCCACCCACCTTACTCAAAACAAACCAAATCGGTATCAAAACTTTCGTCTTAATTTGCTAGTATTTGCGAGTCCACTCCCGGAATTTGCTAGTCCTCATAAGCCCAGATATGAGCTTTCAAAGTTCTGAAGTCGGCCCACCCACCTTACTCAAAACAAACCAAATCGGTATCAAAACTTTCGTCTTAGTTTGCTAGTATTTGCGAGTCCACTCCCGGAATTTGCTAGTCCTCAAAAGCCCAGATATGAGCTTTCAAAGTTCTGAAGTCGGCCCACCCACCTTACTCAAAACAAATCAAATCGGTATCAAAACTTTCGTCTTAATTTGCTAGTATTTGCGAGTCCACTCCCGGAATTTGCTAGTCCTCAAAAGCCCAGATATGACCTTTACGAATTTTCAAAGTTTTCATCCCAGCCGAATGCAAAAAATTTTTAAATGAATTCTTAATTATTATTGATAAACAGCTGTCCAATACTCAGAATAGCCTATTGTGTATAGACTGTAGACACAATAAAACAACGAAAACTATACTTTCACAGTTATACTTAACGCTCACTAGTTTATTTTTAAAATAATTGAATATATTAGGTGAAATTTATTTACAATTTCGGGTTGTTTAAAATACACTTTCTAATATTTTGGGAATGAAATAAGTTAATTAAATTTTAGTTAGTTCTGCTAAATTGTATAACAATAATGTTTATATTTCTTCACTTTTTCGTATAATGTATAGATATGATAAGGTTATTTAATAACATTTACATTTAAAATATGTTTAAAAATATTAAACTATCATTACACATGTTTCATAACTGACATCAAACAATTTGCAACTAAAACATCTCCAAGAAAATACAACTTTCTTTTTGGACGGCCTACTCAACATAGCTATCCAATTTTGTGATATAGACTCTAAAATGCTAATTGATTATTTAAATTTTATATTTTTCAACTTGCCCATATATTCATCTCGCAATTAACATAAAGTTTGAACATTCAAATACCACTTTTTTTACTGTTAAACTTGGTGATGTTTGAACATTAAAACATTTTTTGCAGTAACTAAACTATACTCTTATTAGTGTTTCTACTAACCTTGAGTTATAATGTAAAAGTGATCCAATATTATATATTATATTAATAAATATGTATTTACGACAATAGTTATATGTAATGTATGTATTTTGTATTTCTAAATTCTTGATAATGTAGTAGTGTTGTAGTTTCCACCATATTTAAGTTACTTTTTTTAATAGTTCAATAAATTATAAAGCTGTAAGCCTATAACAACCGATACAATTACAGTGGTCGCCTCTTAATATAATCACTTTGGTACAGGACATAATTGATAATATAATCCGATTGATAACACTATAAACGAAAGTTGAAAAATAATAAAACATACTTTAAATAAAAAAATAAAATAATGTTATGTTGTATCAAATTTAATACACACATAGTATTAATATTTATCATTCATTATAATTTATTACTATTTAAATTTTAAAGTATATGGTATATAGTAATATATAGTAAGTTATAGTATATAGATATACAAAATTTAAATTGTTTTAAAAAAAAAAATAAAATGTAAATATATATTAATATTAATATATAAATAATATAATGTGTCTTTTACACATTATATTAATTACTACTAATTTGAATAATATTTTTTTATTGTATCGTTAACAGATCATTGATAAAATGTTCATGTTTATAATGTTACTTAAAATTTGATGATCTCATTTCAAAAAAATTTGTAAGGTTTTTCAGTACGTATCCGTTTGTGGCTAAAGCTCAATCTCTTCATTTTCAATTTTTTCAAGTTTATATGTTTGTAATAAAGCATGTAAAATATTTTTTTCGCTAAAATGTAATGTAGTAGGTATATTTTTATCAATTTTTAAAATCTAAATCTATTTCTTCATATTCTTCTTCTTCCTCCTCGATACTTATTGCAAAACCTCCATGTTTAAAACAATATGTCGTACATAATGTTGATTTTATGACCTCAAACTGATAACATTATGCGGCGTTTGATTATAATAACCGACACAGTTTACATATATAGGTATACATCTGGCCCGTACTTATAGACTTAGATAACAATAAACGATTGATAACATTAACCGTGATTATAATAAGTGGCGACTACTGTAGTTGGATCATTTGCACTTTGCAGTATTGCACAAATACCTTGAACCTGCCTGGTATATTATGAAAATCTGATTATTTTTGCATAAATACTTATCGTTGATGGTTTATTAAAAATTATTATAGTACTATATGTAGATGAATATAAAAAATATTATTATTGTTTGTTATCAATTTTTACAAATCATATGACAATAATTAAGATAAATATAATAACATTTTATGGAACATTGTCTTAGAAGAAAGGTCGGACAACTTCTTGCCTCTTGGCTCTTACTTATTAGAAATTAGAATCATTGATCATAATAGAAGTAGACAGTAGTGTAGTATAAGTATTATACTATCTATGATTAGAATGCGTTTGCTTAATAAAACAAAAACGTATATTATATATCAATATACAATATACATATATAAATATATCCCCCATTGAAAACTCCCGTCAACGTCACTGTCTCGAGCATCTTTGTTAATGGGTAACCATGCTAAGACATATTTTATTTTATCTTTATTATCATATTGTTTTCCTATGCTAAATATTATTGCTTAAATATTTTATTATGATTTTAACGGCTGTCTATAGCATACAAAAGTACGAACTAGATCGAATTTGCTACCAGAAACCACCTTCAACGTTTAACATTTTTCTTATATAAAAATGTCTTTACTCTTTGTAAGTTTTACGCAAACTACATTATAAAATATTAAATCCAGTTATCTACATATAAATTACATAAACTGCGGTTTCCTTTAATTTGTGATTTTATTTTTATTCTATTGTTAATACTACTCGCCGGCCGCCGGAGAAGGCTATGTTATTTTTATCAATTATATTGTTCAAATGGTTCAATATTTATTTATATTTACGATATTGTGCTATTTTTAATACGACTCAATTACAAGATAATTATTATCCATTCATTGGGCATTACGCTGTTGCCTTTGATAGTTCAATGTGAAGCTGCCATCAGAGCTATTACGTACAATTAACTGTTTTATTATTCATTTTATTAATTGTAATACAGTTATACTCATTATTATTTTTTTTAAATGGAGATGGACAATAAAAAGGTAAGTAGGTAATTGATTATAGTAGTACCAATAGTACTATAGATAATAATAATAATAATTATTATTATTATTATTATGTGCAATATAAAATTGAATATAACTTATATTTTATTATGTTTTATTTAATATAATTTAAAAGAAAACAATTTTCATTATTTTATTTTTGTATTAATTGTTATGTTTTAATAACGATGAAACTTAATATGTTTTACAAATTAATTAATCAAATATTACAATTACAAATTATTTTAGATAATATGTGTTTATAATATTTATTTGTATATGACTTAGGAGCATGATTTTAACGCAATATTTATTTTCTCTACCATGTAGTATTATGTATTTAATTTTGTACACATAAGTGCAGCCAAAATTACATTTTTTAGATTCTGAACGGAGTGATGAATGTATTGATTTTACAATGATGTGTGTTTTTTTTTTTTTTTGTGTCTGTCGACAACATTTGGGGCAGTAAAAATGCTTCGATTTTTAACTTCAGCCCCTCTTTGAAACGGAAATCGAATCTACTTGGTACTTTGGGGGGTCAAAAGTTAAAAATTTTCAATATTTTTTAAGTGAGTCGGGAAAAACCTTAAAAAATGACGGAAAAAACGGGATTTTTTACGCAAAACCAGTTTTCGTCAAAATCAAATTTTAATTTTGCTAAAACTCAAAAACTAATCGATGTAAATACTTGAAATTTTTACCAAATGTTTATATTAGCGTTCCCCATACACAGTTAAATTTTCAAAGAATTTTGACTTTTTTTAAACTATTTATAGACAATTGAAATTTTTAATTTTTCTAAGTATTTTTTTTTTAAATAACGATAAAAATTTTTTGGCCGACCAGAAAATCTTGAAAATTTAATACAAGGTTTCTTATGAGTTGTTCTTAAATTTATAAAAAAAAAATCCGAAATCGTTAGTCACAATTTTTTTTTATAAGTGCTTAAAGTTTTAATTTATACGAAATATGTCAAAATTGCGAAAATTTGCAAGTAATTTTGTGGTTGAAAAATCGTAAATTTTTTTTCTTTTATAACTAAGTTTTGAAAATTTGGTACAAGGTTCTTCATATATTTTCCTTCAAATATCTGTAAAAAAAACTCTACCGGATTCAGACAAAAAAATTTTATGAGTGTTTGAAATTTAAACTTTTACAAAACCGCGTTAAATAACGGTTTAGCCTCAAACGATTTTTGATATTTGTAGTTATTCAAACGGTATAAGTCGTAAATACTTGAAAATTTTACCAGTTATTTAGATTGCCATTTTCTTTACGTGATTTTATTTTCAAAATATTTTGACTTATTTTGAGCTATTTATAGACAATTGAAATTTTCAATTTTTTTTTTATTTTTTTTTATAAATGTTGATAAAACAAATTTAGCTGGGACAAATCACTTGAAAATTTTATTGAAGAGTCCACATAACTTGTTCTAACTCTCATTCAAAAATTATAAAAATACATAGTCACAATTTTTTTTATTAGCATTTGAAGTTCAAATATTGACAAAAATTCGTCAAATTCATGAATATTTTTCACTATTTGGTAGTTAAAAAATTATAAATATTTTACTATCAAAAGCTAAGAATTGAAAATTTAATACTATACTGTCCATTAGTTAAGCTTAGAATAATTATAAAAAAGTTTGAGGATTATTCAATTTAAAAAAATTTACTAGTGTTTAAAGTTTTAATTTTAATTTTAATTTTAATTTGAAATCAAAAATACGCGTGTAAAATTACGTTTTACTAATAAATAATTTTCGATTTTTGTTATTTTTAAAAAATTACTAAACGTAAGATATTGAAACTTTTACTTAAATGTTTGAATTTGTTTCAAAATATAATGTATGACAATATTTAAATATATAATATATCCTAAACTGCCAAATCATCTCCGTTCAGAATCGTTTTTCGTATACAATGATACCTATCATCAGAGCGATACTCACTTACCCGCTTTTTAAAATTAATTTTTATTGAATTTTAACAATATACTATACTTTGCAGAATGTTTAAAAATTGTGTTTTTACCGTGAATCTTTTATGTACATGCCTCGTTGGCAATTTGAGTTTGAGATCACTGCTTTACATTCTGTTAATTTATAATAATATAAAATATACGTTTATTATAGTACAAAGTACCATTATTATCTCCGTGGAAGATCAATATGACAATATATTCAAATGCATTTTTTTTACAGTAATAAATATGGGAATTCTCATTAAATAGTATTAAGTAAATTTTTTTTTCAAAAATTTAAAAATTATTAAAATATTTGTTATGCAATTAGGTGTATATATAAATTATCAAATTAACTATTTTGTTGACCATTATATTGTTTATAACAGTTCAAAAAAAAAAAAAAAAAATATTAAAATTGAATAAAAATCGACTTTTTACTAATTAGACAATTATTATTCTGAAAATAGTAGTTATATTATTATATTCATATAATAACATATATACAATTACATACATATATAGAAAAATATGAGTTGCATAATTTAATCAATCTCAATTTTAATGCTTATTTTATTTTTATGAAAATCTATGAATATCTAATTATTATTAAAGCTTTTAGTTAAGATTAAAAACTAAATTTTTGATAATCAATAATTTTTATGTATTTTAATTTATAATAATTAAAAAAGTTAATCGTTTTAAATTTTAACAATAAAATATCTATTTTAGCCTAATAAGTATAATACAATATGCTTAATCAAAGTTTATATTTTAATAGAAATCTCAATTGCTGTGTCTAATCGTTTGCTGAACAGTGAAACTGGTTAGATATCTGAATATTTAATTATCGTGAATTGAACCTAAAATTACAAAATAGGACGTAATATTACATTTCATAAATGTAATTTATAATAATATCTACACATATCGCTTTTTATTTTTTTTAAATTACAATTATAATTGGATATTCACTTGTGTTCTTTGATTCTTTTCTACTGTCATCTTTAGCTATAACTTTTTTGTCGTATCTATTTTGTTAAACATTTAATAATCACTCATACTTTCTCAGTACATAAGTACATCGACATGGTTAAATGTTATTTCTAAAACAACGAGTCATAGACAAACTAAGACATGTTTTAAAATAAATTGGCCCTCTTAATACTATTACTACATAAATCGAATTTTACTAGAAAAAAATTTAGTCTATACATTTTACATTACATATTAATTGATAATAAGGTTAAAAAACAAAATGTTTCACCTACATGGTTTGTATATTTTTAGTGTCAATCACTCTATTTTCAGGCATTTTAAAATGTTCAGTACTAACAATATCATTTAGTTTACTACTTTCTGGTGTAGGTATACTGGCAATATTTAGTTTATACTCTAATTAATAATTAAATATAATAATGTCAATAATATTATTTAATACATAATATTGGGAATTTTTCAACAATTTCTATATTTTTTTCATAATATTTTTCATAAATATTCTTGTTTTGCTAATAAATAAAAAAGTATGAATTCAAATTAATTTTTTTAATAGTGTAATGCTGGAAGAAAACCCCGCGTTTCTTGGGATTTAATTATGGATTTATTTTTCTCTAATGCTGAGGAACTATTTGATGTAGATGGTAATCTTATCAAATATTCTCACCCATTGTGGCAACAGCTAAGTAAAAATCTTGGTGGTCAAATGAGTGCTCATTCAATGTACTTAAACGTCAAACAAGACCGTCATTCTTGCCAAACGAGATTGAGAAAAATTGTTGGAAAACCAATAACTCAGTTTGAACCAATTTACTCTGACAATGAAAAAAAAGAAAAGTCTTCAACGGATACCGATAATGGATCAGATGGAATACCTGAAAATAAACAATTTTTTGATTTTGATATTCCATATCGAGATTATGTTAAAATGGCACCAGTTGATGTGGTATATGGAAAAAAAAAAAACAAAAAAAAGTACATAGTTTTAAAACCAGGCATATGGACAAATATTATAAATGATCAATTTATTAAATGTTGCAACATCCCTTGCAACATAATATATAAACGATGTCTAATTGCAAGTGATTCAAATGTGGCTAAACATTTCTTAAATTTTTCAGGCAAGTGTAAAGATTGTTTAGCTGTAGTTACCGGCTGGTCAAATAAAAAACCAGATGATGGTATGCCTCTGACTATTAATATTATAATGGATAATATAGATATTTTGCATCAACACACATCGAAAAGGCCTCTCAATGGAGAAAAACGCCATGAGGTTGGCATGCAGTTGCTTCAAGAGTGTGCTGGTAACTGGAGACGACAAGCAGTTTCCTCTCTAAATTTTGGCGATAAATTACCAGCTAATGTGTACAACAATACAGTTTTATGGAAATGTAAGCAATCAGAGAGAGATAAGACCCTAGGGATAACGGAGAACTGCCCAATCATGTCAATGATAGAATTAAGTCATACTCAATATGCCGGCTCCATTCATACAGTATGTGCCAAGCCATTTATTGTTCACTACTGGACACCATGCCAGTTAGTAGTTTATAAGAGCATTAGAAAAACATACGTTCGCCTATCAATTGACGCAACAGGAAGTATTGTGAAGAAAATCAAGAGATCAACACAAAATATTTTATCAAGCCACATATTTTTATATGAAGCAGTTGTTTCAAATGGAGCATATCAGACTTCAGTAACACAAATGCTCAGTGAAAAACAAGACACATTCACAATATTTTCTTGGTTAACATTATGGATGAATGATGGCGTATCCGCTCCACAAGAAAGTGTATGTGATTTTTCAATGGCACTCTTAGGAGGAATAACAAGAGCTTTTTGTGGTGGTATGACAGTTCGAACTTATGTTGAATCCTGTTTAGAAATTTTAATGTATAAAAAAACTGAAAATTTCCAACTTTCTTGTTTTGTGAGAATAGATATTGCACATCTTATTAAAATGGTCTGTCGATGGAAATGTTGGAATGGTTCAAAGTCGTATCATTTGAAGGAATTTTTTGTCAGGTACTTATCGTATTTTAATATTAAATATACCACATAATTAATTTTAGATTTCAAGTGTATCCTGTTATAATACATAAAACATAAATAAATCAAATGTGTATATTAATGTTATTTTTGTTTTCTATTATGTTTATTAATTATCTCTACTCATACTTTTTGACTCGGGATAATTTTTAAATGTAATCATATCAAACATGTTTGATGATATACATTAAAAATATATGTGTTATTCTAACTTTAAAAATTTACATTTTAAATACAGGTGCACAGTTCTATTAATTTGTTGTGATAGTTTGGATAAATTTAAAGATATTTTAATTGATATACTAACTGTATGTACAAATGAATACGATGGAAACATTAAAGACTCTCCAGAAATTAATACACCATCCGAAAACGCAAGAATTCGTTTGTTGGATCAGATAAAAGGTAATTACTATGTAGAATATTTAAATAGATGGAAAAAAATATTAAGAGGATGTCAGCGCATTGTTTGTTTTCTCTCTCTAACAACGCACAACATAGACAAAACAGAAATGTAGCAAAATAATTTTTTTTTTTTTTGAGTATTTGAGTATTGAGTAATTTTAGACTATATACACCCATTACAAATAATACATATAAAAAATATATATATTAATAATAAATTTAGGGCTCGGAAGTTGTTGCATTTGCATGTTTTTTTTGAACCGTTAGATTTATTGCTAAGTGAGCTTAAAATTTGTTCTAAGACACTACGAAAAACATATCAAAAGTTTATAGTGCATATTTTTGTATATTTAGTGATTTTTTGATTTTAGAGCATATTTCTTAATTTTAAAATTTTTTTAGAGCATATTTTAAAATTTATGAAGATTTACTATGAAAATTTGTAAATAAAAAAATAAATACATTAATATTGAGAGATATTATTAGATATTCTTGTATCGCATTTTTTTTTTTTAAATTATTATTGAAAATTAAAAATCAGAATTATTTTTTTTGTTTTGCTTTTTCATGTTTATAATATTTTATAAAATATTTCTGCAAATAATAATTTTATATAAAAAAATAAAATATAAGTGCATATTTGTAGAGCATATTTGTACTTTTTTATGCACATAAGTGCATATTTTTAAAGCATATTTGTACTTTTTTAAGCGCATAAGTGCATGCATATTTAATACTTTTTTAGTGCATTAAGTTCCGAGCCCTAAATTAATAATAATAATAATAATAAAAATATATATATATTTTTTTTTTGAAAGTCGAATACTAAGTTAAAAAATAATATAATATAAAACCGATATAATAAGCCTCAGACATATTATTTTCTATAATGTTCGTAATAGGTGACTGTAATCTAAGATTACTCAAAAGTAAAAAAAAAATGATTTTAGGTGACTGTTTTATCTATTTTGCACATTTGTCGGTGAGAGGAAACAAATATTACGCTGACATCATCTTAACATGAAAATAATTTTATAATAAATAATATTTTTATATAGTATTAGAAGTATAGAATATAATTTAATGAAAAAGAGTTTAAACATTTAAAATTTAGAAATAAACATTAATAATTTCCCTAACTTCAATATATTTAAATGTTATATCTTATATATTAAGTACAATATCATTATAATATATCAATCGTTGTAAAGATGTTAGATATGCCACACTGCTAGCATTTCACAGTATTCATCACTGACCAAATTATGTTTATTTTTGTTTTATTACATATTATATATATATATATATATATATGATAATTTAATAACCTCTCACATTCGACATGAGCTTTAACTTATAAGAGGTGAGCAAACTTGTATCAGGTTATGTGTTATTGAGAATAATGTTGTGTTTTATTTGCAAATAAATATATATTATATATTATTATTATCATTATGATATTATATATCCACCTATCACCTTTTTTGATTAAATTAATTGATTTATTGATTATTATTTGACTTAGGTATAATATTATTATTTTATTGTAATTGTCTAGCTAAATAGTTTATCATGAGTTATTATATAAGTTCTTTAATATAACAATGAAAATAATAATAATACGATAAATTTAAAACATGATATTTCATTAACAGATTTTATAACTTGTATGTCTTTCGTTCTTATAAAAACTAACAGATATATTAATAATTAATAATGTTATTAATTTTAAGGGTATTGACTTCAAATGTAACAACTATTTTTTGTTTTTTATTTTAATTTAGGTCATTGTTTTTCAAATACAGTTGATATATCCAAACATCAGACATTAGACTCGGAACAAGAAATACTTAATTATAGCGGTGATACTGAAGAAGAAGAAAATACATCATGCCTGGATATATTTTTGAAAGAAATTGAAACTAAAGTTTGTATTAATTCATTAACAGTAGGAGATCGTTTGAGTGCATACTATGTACCAGAGTTTAAAACCAGCTTAATGAGAATTTGTAAAAAGTTTCCAATGTGGACAAACGTCATGGTACCATTTTTTAAATCTCCTTATACAACAGCTAGTTCGGCTTCTGTGGAAGGTGAATTTTCTCAGCTAAAAAATTCAATTTTAAAACATGAATCTCGTCTTTTATCTGCAGACCGTTTTGTAGTAACACATTTAAGAAGCATAGAGAATAATATGAAAATTGTAAGAAGTGAGCAAATATATCCAACAAAAAAACCTCTTGTAGACGATAATTATTTAGAAAAGATAACCACCGATGACCTTAATGCTAATGATTTGATAAGTAGTAATGAAAATTTGGCATCTTCGTCATCTACAACGTCTATAAGTGATGATGACACATTTAATGCAGAAGAATGTTGGAGAGGTCTGAAAAATATAAGGACAGGACCACTTATAAACTCGAAAGAAAAAAAGATTCATATGCCAAGTACCCCAAAAAAAAGGAGGACTAAATATTTAGAACCCTGTCCAGAACTTGATCGGCTCCTCGTGAACAAGGCACACACACGTTCAACGAAAAATACACTATTAAAAAATGGAAATCTGACAACTCCTTGCAGTCTGGACAAAAAAAAATTTATCATCAACAATACATGTGCATTTGATTCATTGGTTTTTGGAATTTCCGTGGGATATATTGAGTTTCCTTCATATCGTTTATACATTAATTCGTCTGAAAATAAATTACTGATGTTTATAAAAGAAATTGTTTTGCATGGTCCTTCTTCAAAAATATATAACAGTCGATTGCAACTTCTACGAACTATTTTTGAACCACAAAACTGTATTAATAATGTGTATTTACTTAATGCTGAGTGCAATATAAGTCATATTATTAACGGATTATTGAAGGAAGAACCTAGTTGTGTGCAAAATATTAACTGTAGTAACAACAAATGCCGTAATTTCCAAAAAGTTACGTCTTCTCCAACAATTATACTGAGTCCAAACGAAGGTTCACAAATTATGGCTAATGGTATATCCGTTTTGGAAAAAATATTGGAAAACTATCATGAACAAGAAACACAAATATGCATGTTGCAATCAAATTTATCCACTTGCAATGGGCAAAAAACAATTAAAAGAATACTACAACAACATGTCTTCATTGAACTCGATGCCTTATGTTACGATGCCAATTATATTTTGTCTTGTGAATTAACAGATATTCCTACACAAATAAACATGGATAATAGTCAGTAAGTATGTCATTCAATCAGTGAAAAACAACGTTCACTAATATAATTTTTTTTTCAGATATGTTCTTGTTGCTGCAGTTACACATAATTCGGGTCATTATGTAACATATACTAAAAGGATGAATAATGTTTGGGAAATACATAATGATTTAGAAAAGAAAGTGAAACGTGTAAATGGGCAAACAGTAACTCCACATATACTTATTTACATTAGAACAGAATAAACTAATTTAGTTTTTATTTAACCTTTATAATAACTATACTTACTAATTTGTTATATGTATAATATAATACACAAAAGAATAATAATAATAATAATTAAATGTATGTATATATATATAAATAGTTTCATCAAAGGTATGATGTTTTGAGACAGGTAAATAAATACAATACAATAAAACTGCAGTAGTTATTATAATATAATAATTGTTACTATTTCAGTAAGGTACCTAACCATCTAATTTTCCTCAAACATTTTTCTTAGATTCTGAACACTAAGTTATCTCCAATTGATTTTACAATGGTAACTACTTGATAACACAAAAAATTGTTAAACTAATACTTCAATTTTTGTCTTGAGCGTTGGTTTCCGGTAGCAAATAGAATATCCTCGGTGCGTTACGTAATACTTTGGTAAAAATTAGAAAACTCCTAGTAGTTTTCAAAAGCGTCAGGAAAAACCCAAAAATTATGGAAAACAGGAATTTTCACACAACATCAATTTTTGATAAAATAGATTTCGGTTTTTGGTGTAACTCTAACACAAATGACCGTAGATACATGACATTTTCGCTGGTTGTTTATATTAGCACGTGTTGTATTTGCGATAAAAATTTCAAAATATTTTGAATTATTTTGAACTGTTTAGGGAGATCTTCAATTTTTAACGTTTAATGTTTAAAATTTATAACTAAGGATTGAACTTTTAAAGAAAGTTTTCCACGTAAGTGGTCCATTCTGTAACCAAAAAATATAAAAATATTTTAACACATTTTTTATCTATAATTGTTTTAATTTCAAATTTCGACGAAATGACATAAGAATAACGATTTTAATCATTTTGTTGCTATTTAAAAATATAATTCATGGGTATATGACCTAACTTTGAAAGCTCATATCTGGGCTTTTGAGGACTAGCAAATTCCGGGAGTGGACTCGCAAATACTAGCAAATTAAGACGAAAGTTTTGATACCGATTTGGTTTGTTTTGAGTAAGGTGGGTGGGCCGACTTCAGAACTTTGAAAGCTCATATCTGGGCTTTTGAGGACTAGCAAATTCCGGGAGTGGACTCGCAAATACTAGCAAATTAAGACGAAAGTTTTGATACCGATTTGATTTGTTTTGAGTAAGGTGGGTGGGCCGACTTCAGAACTTTGAAAGCTCATATCTGGGCTTTTGAGGACTAGCAAATTCCGGGAGTGGACTCGCAAATACTAGCAAACTAAGACGAAAGTTTTGATACCGATTTGGTTTGTTTTGAGTAAGGTGGGTGGGCCGACTTCAGAACTTTGAAAGCTCATATCTGGGCTTATGAGGACTAGCAAATTCCGGGAGTGGACTCGCAAATACTAGCAAATTAAGACGAAAGTTTTGATACCGATTTGGTTTGTTTTGAGTAAGGTGGGTGGGCTGACTTCAGAACTTTGAAAGCTCATATCTGGGCTTTTGAGGACTAGCAAATTTCGGGAATGGACTCGCAAATACTAGCAAATTTAGACGAAAGTTTTGATACCGATTTGGTTTGTTTTGAGTAAGGTGGGTGGGCTGACTTCAGAACTTTGAAAGCTCATATCTGGGCTTTTGAGGACTAGCAAATTCCGGGAATGGACTCGCAAATACTAGCAAATTTAGACGAAAGTTTTGATACCGATTTGGTTTGTTTTGAGTAAGGTGGGTGGGCTACCTGAAGTTGGCCCACCCTTGAATAGGGGAGGAAGGAATGACTAGCAAATTCCGAGAATGAACTCGCAAATTCTAGCAAATTATTCGCGAAATTTTGGCATAGATTTTGTATGGATTGTGTGATGTCGGTGGGCCAACTTCATGGCCGTTCATGATTCACATACTAGAAAAGTGTCTACCAAAATGAATCTCTATTTATCAGTATTAAACAGCTGGAAACTTAAACACTAGCGCTTGCATGTGTAGCGACTATAAACTCAACTAGGTACTATTAATCATATAGAACAATATTCTTATATTCCCGCGCTCATAATTTTTTTTTAAATACTGCTGAATAATGATAATCATTAATCACTCATATTATGTAAAATACTATATATATAATATTATGTATTCTAATTCTATAATAACCATTTCAATCCTTTTGAAGCATAACAACTAATTAATAACGTATACTCAATGCTACTAAGCCGTAGCCCATTGTACATTTAACTGCGACCAATGTATTTTTTCTATAGTATCGAATTAAATTACACAAATCGATGGAAGTTATGAATTTTATATTTATATTAGGGCTTAGGCACCTATAATAAAAAATATAAATATTATAATAATTAAGTAAGTATGTACATAAATATAACATACAGGTAAATATATAAAAAATATATACCTAATACTATTTTTGTTAACTTTTAACCAATTTTGAAAGTTTTTTTTTTGTTTTATTAATTTTTATGTTATTTTGGTTCTATTGAGTTGGGGACTAGGACGGTGAGCCAACGGCCGACGAGCCGACAACTGACGAGCCGACGGCGACGTTGGGTATTATTATGGCGATAAAGATATTATATTATGTACCCACCTATATCCAAAATTTCCAAATTATATCGATATTTATCAAAGCAATTATTTGAGATAAGATATTGAACCAGTATTATACATTATACATCCAAAGAGCCGATGTGTTGTGTTGTAATGTTATATATTGAATCAGTGTTGTTTGTGCGTTGTGCCTTCGTCGCGTACCTATTTTATTTTATAATAATGGAGTGTTATTTGCTGAACAAAAACCTTGTTATAGATGGCTATGTTATAGTCCAAAATAAAGTGCGTGAAAATCGGTACTACTGGGAATGTGAAAAAAGAGTCCATAGAAAAACTTTAGAAACAACTGTAAATTGTAATGCCAGAGCTACGACTGATTGTGTCAATGGTATACATAAACTTCGGGGCACGCCTACAGATCATAACCATGCACCCGAAGCATACAGAGCAACAGTTATAGATTTTCGATCAGATATAAAAAAACGAGCACATTCGACACGTGATAAACCCTCGCAAATATTGCAAGAAGTAGTTAGTACTTAGTAATATACCTTTAAGTGTTCAACCATATTTACCTGGTCCTGAAGCTGTACGTAAAATTATTAAACGTAGAAGAAGAAAATCTTTACCAGCCGAACCAACAAATTTAGAAGATATTAATATTCCTGAAAGCCTACGAAATACTTTTGCCGGAGAATTATTTCTATTACGTGAATCTAAAATAGAAAATGATAAAATATTGATTTTTTTCAACAAAATTTGAAATTGAAAAACTTGTAAGAGCTAAATTTTGGATTATGGAAGGGACTTTCAAGACAGTCCCAAATATATTTTTACAAATGTATACTATTCACGCACCAGTTGGAGGAATAAACTCGAGAATTCTTCCACTTGTTTATATTTTAATGTCAAGTAAAAATCAAAAATGTTATGAACATTTATTTCAAGATCTGATTGAGATAGGCAATAATTATGGTTATGAACTTAATCCAGCATGTATTATTACTGATTTCGAAAAAGCAGTAATTAATGCAATACGCAATATATTTCCAGAATGTGTCCAAAAAGGGTGTTTTTTTCATTTGGCACAGAATGTTTGGAGGAAAATTCAATCGTGTGGATTGGCTACTGAATATGGTACCGATGAACATTTTAGTTTACAATTACGCTATATTCCTGCATTAGCATTTTTACAACCAAATGAAATATTAGCAGCATTTAATGAGATAAAACAGTATATACCAATCGAGATTCATAATTGGTTTGATGAAACTTATGTAAATGGGAAAATTCGTCGAACATTTAGAAATGGAACAATATCCCGGTCTCCACCCTTATTTCCACCAGAATTTTGGTCGGTAAGTTATAATAACAAATTGGATATACCTCGAACTCAAAATAAAGTAGAATCATGGCACAAACGTTGGAAGACTTTAATTGGAGCGGATCATATTGGCTGTTTACATATTGTTTCAGAAATTAAAAAAGAACAAAAAAATACAATAGGTTAGTATTATGGTGTAGTAATACATAATTTATTTAACAGTACCTATATATATTTCATTTATAATCCATGATTAAATCTGGTGTTATAGGTCAAATTGAACTAATACTATCGGATGAACCAAAGCTTCGACAACATCCAAAATATGCTGCTCGTAAGAAACGGTTGAATAATATTATTAATGATAAATGTAATAGGACTCTCATAGATTTTCTAAAAGGTATAGCTTATAGTATAAAGCTATAAATGTAATTTTTTTTACGATTTTTTAGACGATTATATTAATAATATAAATAATAAATATGATTGTTTTTAAAAAAAATTTATATTACATCGAATATTGTTTAGACTAAAATAAATTGTAATTAAATAAAATATTATTTTTATTTTTAAACATTAATACATACAATTTAGATACTCTGTCGGCCAAACGCCGTCGGCCTGATATTATGTCGGCCTATTGGTTGACGGCTCATCGTCGTGATCCCGTTGAGTTGATAGCTGTGTTGACGCATTCTCATAATCAGGTAATATGAACAAATATCCATTGGTACATCTGTTCGATGTTCAGTGCATGGAAAATCAAAAGTTATATTTTGGCTTAAAAAATATTCAGGAGCATCTTCAAAAACATTAGGTGCATCAGCAAATTTAGTAATTGATAACTCTAATAACTTAAATTTTAAAAATGTTATTATTTGGATGGGTCAGGTAGCCTCTACTTTTTATATTCACCAGATCTGCTTCAGGCCCAGTTTTAGAGGTATTTAAGTTCTGTAACTTACATAATTCACATTTAGTTTTGGCAACTAAACGTTTTAATATATACCTATAAAATATAATATATTAATTATAAAATTAATAGTTAGAAGTTTTGATTTGTAAAAAATTATCTAAGTAAATCAGTTAACTATGATTAATACCCAGCCAGATAGTACACTAGACAATCAAAAACAGTTGAGTCTGAATAATTATGTTCTAAAAAAATGTCATCAACTTCCCAACATCCGTTATCCATAATGTCATTTATTTTTTGTTTCAATTTTTCAATCTTATTTATTCTAGCTGGTATATTTGTTGGATCACTAATTATGTCTTTTAGGTCTGCAATTGTTATTATTGGAATATTGTCTAAAGAAAATTAGTAAAATTAAGTGTTTCTGTAGGTATCTAAGTTTATATATAAATACAGTATGTTATTTTTATTTACAAAATATTTAACTTCAAAAATTGTACAATTACCACTTTTAGGAGGTTTTATCAGTGAGTAAATCTATAAAGCTGGAGGAAAGTTGGGGTTGACGGGTGGTCGTTTGGTCCAGCGATCTGGCGTATGATGCCAAAAAATTTCTGAAAAACTATAATGGTTAAGATTTCATTGTTTGATATAACAGTAAACAAAAAATATCATCATAAAATATACTTCTAAACAATCCTGGTTTAATTTGGCCGTCAAAACATATTTATAATTACAATCATTTAACAAATAGTCAATAAGGTCTATTGTCGACTTCAATGTTATTTTGAGGCCATCAGCTGTCGTTGTTAAAAAATCATCCTTTTTGATTAATTGGTCTTTTAAATTTGATTCCTATTCATTAATAAATTCAAATGCTTCTTTTAACACCTATATAAAATAAAATATTTAAAAACTGTTGTGTATTATATACTTACCTATTTTAACATTCAATATCTACAAATCCTAGATAGTAAAACTCATCCACGCCCGGAGGGGGGAGGCCAGGTGGTGCAAATGCACCACCTGAGAATTTTATTAAAATTGAATTTTTCAAATAAATAAAAAAAGTAAAAATTCCTTCTCTATTATTTTATAATTTGACCAGCAACTAGAAGCTATTATTCAAAAGTTTGGATTGAGTTCTCGGCGATTGAAATTGCTTTTCAATGATTAATAATGTATAACTTAACACGTTCGCTGCGTACAACGCCAATTGGCGTCAGTAACGTCACTCTCCGTGTGCGGTCGACGCCAATTGGCGTCATCTGATATACCGATTATTATGTGCTTATATTCCGGTCAGCGTTAGAACCTGTGCACTAATTTTTTGTCAGCGTTATCTACAAACATTTTTTAACATAATTTTGAAAACCGTTTCTAAAAATAACCATTTGTTTGGTATTTACGTACTATTCAATAATATTCCCTATTACCTACTTTTATCATGTTATTCAGGCACACCCAGCTGATGACGACCCGTAATCGTCATAGCACAATTATGTTTGTATGTTATAGACATATTATTTTTAGTATCGATCGTGTGCATTCAGTAAATTCATATTTAGTTTATTTCTCTTTGGTTATTCAGCCAATATGGACGTGTACCAATAAAGTGAGTAGTATTATCTTTATTATTATACGATAGCTAGGTAACTACGTTTGTTATAAATCGATTTGACGTATATAAATTTAATTTTTCATTGTTTTTTTTATGCTGTTATTTTACTGCAATAAATATGAATAATTCTGATAATGCTGGTTCGTCTCGACCCAATAGACTTTGTACAAACATTGATCTCCGTTCTACTCAAAATGAAATTGAAAGACTTCTTTTTGAATCTGATGACGAAAATAAGTAACAGCGAACTGTATTTTATATTTTATATATTTTATATGTTCTAATAATATAACTAATATTATTATAACATTAATATGCTTCGTGACGAAGAAATTTTAGAATCATTAGGGGATGGAAACATATCGGAAATCGGAAGTCCGAGAAATGAAACCGAAGACATTGATTTTCCAATAGCAGAATTTGAATATTTATTAGATAATTTTGATAATGAAAATGAAAATCGTTTAATTGTGCAGGACGAGGAATGGGTACCACCACCATTAACTATAACAAGTAAACGTAGTATTAGGTGGGCTCAAAAACCTTTCAAACAGCCTACTCTCAAATTAGATGACGTTGAACAAAATAATATTATATTAGAATTAAAATCACCTTTACAGTATTTTTCTGAGTATTTTGATGACAATGTTTTCGAAAACATGGCATATTATACTAATCTTTATGCGATTCAAAAAGGTGTTACTAGATTTAAACCTACTAATATGTACGAAATGAAACGTTGGTATACATATCATTTTTTTCTTTCCACTAAATCCCAAGGTACACTATGGTGTACCCATCCGTAAGTCTTTCAATATTTGTACGATTTTTTTCAAACCAGGATTAAATTATTCGTGGATACATGACTATAAATAATTTATAAAAAAAATTTTTTATAATATTACACTGAGTAGTCAAGTCTGAAAGGGTTAAAGTAGAACAAAAATCAAAAGCTGTAGGTACTAAATTCAATTTACTACTTAGGAAGTTAAGACTTACTAATAATTGTTTCTTTTCATACAAACGGTTTCGTACTGTCTTTAAAAGGTGAGGTGCATCTGAAAATACAAACACCTTTCTACTGCTGTCGTAAAGATTTTCAAAGGGTTTTTTTAAAATTTTCTGATTTTGCACTTATCTAATTTAAAAAATTTAAATTATAAAAATATTAAAAATATATAGGTAATTTTGGTAAATAGTCATTTAACCATTTATAGAATATGTATTATATACCCCAAGTAAATTCCACATTGTCCTGTTAGTTGTTGCACCGTCCGATGTCAGACCAACTACTTGACCACCAGCATTTTCCATAATCAAAATAGCTCTTATTACGAATTTTGCTAAATAAACTCCTAAAAGTAGGTATATATTGTTTTTTGAAAATGTATTAATTTTAATTAGGTCAAATCAAAATATTATATTATAATTTTTTTTTTAATTTTGGATATTTTATAGTATTGACCTTTAACAGTTCCATGTGATGCAAAAACAGCAATTGGCTGAACAAAATTATCAGCTAAGCTTTGCCACATGAAAACTAATGCATGATTAACCTTGTGGGAACTATCAGTTTTACTGTTCAATTCTTCTCCAAAAACTTCCAGTCCCATGTACGTTAAAGTACGACTATTCACACAAATGTTTTCTCTTAAAAAATTTCATCTAATCTAAAACTTCTTGTTTTTGTTGTTCTGATTTTAAATTAAATTTCTTTCTCAGAAGTTTAAAAAAATTATTGTCAAACCCACACCCAATCTCTACGGCAAGTAAATGTTTCCTGATTGTATTTACACAGGGTAGTGGCAGTACATTCTGGTCTCTTAGAAATTTATAACCATTTGGGGATCTGAAATTAACACGTTCACGGCCAAGTGTCAACTATAGTTGACATGGGATTCTCATAATATAAACCCATGTCAAGTATAGTTGACATCAGGTCCATTGATTTGTATACGGAATTATTCGACTCTGGTTTTTTAAAGACTTCTCTACGTATCGATTGGTGTATTTGGTTTTTAAATCTGACCACTAGATAGCAATATAAGTAATATTCATTGTAGGCATATTTTTTTCAAATACTTTTATTCCTTTTTACAGGTTACACTGTATAATACTTGCATATGTTTTCAGTTTGATTATTAATAATTTGGCAATTTATTATTGATTTGTATATAATACCCATAGAGTAAGATAGAGGAGCCGTTCCACGTTTTGATTAATGCATAAAGTGACGGATTTTAGCAGTGTAACCTTTTTGGTAATATGAAATGATTTATTACACATAATATATTACGCACGATAAAAATAATAACTATATTACACGATTAAAAATTTTAAAAATTAAAATTAATGTTTCATTAATTAAACTTATAATGAAATTACAACATATTAAAAAAAAATACAAAATATAAATTATTATAAAAATTGTTTTTCATTGGCCTCTAAAAAGTATTAACTTGTTATACCAAGTCCTTAAAGATGGGTTTTCATTACGAGCTCTTAAACTATGATTGATTTTAAGTTTCACATATGTATATGATATGGATTTAATTAATAGTGTAAGATGATCCGAGAAAGGACTATTACTTTCAGCACTATGAAACTCTAATGATTTAAATATTTTTCGATGGGATAAAACATAATTGAGAATTTTGGATTGGATTGCTATAGTATTAATTGCTCTAGTTTCAAAGTTATATATATTTAAAAGCTTTTCAGTCTCGAAACAAATTTCAAGCACATCATCACTAGGGTACATAAGACCTCCTTTTTCACCACCTCTATTTTTCATGGTTATTAGTGAACTTAAAAACATACTTTTATCAATAGCACATACAATGACAAGAACATATAACACTATTTTTATTGATGTCTTCCGGAGTTCGGTTATTACTAATGATAAATTCTTTCCATTTTTCCAAAATAAAACTTTTTGAAGGAAAACTGGAACAATTATCTCGTATATATATACCACATATTTTATTAAAAATTAATAAGTTATATGTACCTATGGAAAGTGATGTTTTCGGATTTAGATTTGCTATTTCTTGTTCTCCCACAAATAAAACAACTTGGCATTATTAAAATTTGGCTCAAATACCGGATAATTAACGATTAGAAAGATAAAAAAGTTCAAATTTAAATCGAATACAAACCACAAAACACAAATAAATAATAATACTACAGTCATACATGATAATATTATGATAAGAGATAATATCACATACAGTATGTCAAAAATTAAAATTAAATGTACAATTATTATTTTTTTTATAGAGGTCAAACTGTTAAAATCCATCATTCTTTGATGCAATAAAATATACATGCAAGATACAGAACGGCTCCTCTATCTTACTCTATGATAATACCACAGAATAATATTCTGTGATAATACATTACTATGATAAAAAACGATAATTATTATCAAAATAATATATTTTATTCTTTATATCGTTAATGTTAGTCGAAACTCGATTACAGGTATCTTCTAAGACCGTGATTACAGGTATCATTACGGATTACAGTGGTAACACATAGAAAATATGGATCCTGATGCAATAAATAACTTATTGGACGATAGTTTTGACTCATTTGATGACGTTTATAGTTCAGATGAATATTTACCGCCAGGTATGCAAGAATCTAATGATACAAGTAGCGATTCTGATAATATTTCTGAACATAGTATTGATATTGCAAATGATGAGTGGAGGTACGATAAAAATTCAAAACCTCGTATTTTTGAGTTTACTGGTAATCCAGGTATTCAGACATTCAGTATAATTTACTAAATGACGAGCGTTATAGTTATTTTAATATATTTTTTGATGACGAGCTATATAATATTATAGTTACATGTATAAATATGAGAGTAAATAATATTAAAAGTAACGGTCTAAAACAAAATTCAAACCTAGAAAGTTTCTTGGGTTAACAATTATAATGGGCTTTTTAAAATTTCCAACATTTCGTTCTCACTGGTCTAAGAATGAAATAGATTACCATCCGATTTTCGGGAAAACAATGAGTCGTCATCGATATGAAAATATTTTGCGCTGCTTATGTTTTTACAATCCAAATTCGGTTGATAGATCTGACCGTTTACATAAAATAAATAACATCACAAAACATATAACTACAAATATTCAAAAAAGTTATTACCCAAAACAAAACCTTTCGCTAGACGAATCTATGTTATTGTGGAGGGGAAGATTGAGTTTCCGCCAGTATATTCCTAGCAAGGCCCACAAATACGGTATAAAAATTTTTGAATTATGTACTAACGACGGGTTCGTATTAGATCTGGTAATTTATAAAGGGAAAGGAACAATTGAAAACGACACACCGTTTACTTTTGGGATTGTTGATAAATTAATGTCAAATTATTTTAGAAAAGGCCATACTTTGTACATGGACAATTATTATAATAGTATACCTTTGACAAAATATTTATTAGAGAATAATACAAATGTTGTGGGTACATTGAGGAAAAACCGGAAAGAAAATCCAAAAGAAATAATGAATGCTAATTTAAAAAAAAGGGGAAGCACTTCACGCAGAAAATGGGAATAGACATGTTTTAAAATGGAGGGATAAACGCGATGTTTTTATGGTTTCAACCAAACATAATTTAGATTTTACTTCAGTAATTGACAAATTTGGAAGGAGTAAATTTAAACCAGCAATGGTTTTTGATTATAATAATAATATGTCAGGTATAGATAGAGCGGATCAAATGATTAATGATTACCCGACTCCAAGAAAATGTTTACGATGGTACATTAAAGTTTTTTTTCCACACTATGGACATATGTTTATGGAATGCTAATTATTTGTATAACAAGCAAAAGCCAAGTATGTCTCATTTAGATTTCAGAAGAGATGTAGCTAGTACTTTAATTGGTATTTCGAACACAAAGCGCTCTAGTATTCAAACTAAACAAACATTGCACCTAATACAAAAAGTTCCTATTCGAAAAAGATGTAGATTATGTCACAGAGAGAAAAAAATAAAAATTACATTATATGTGTGCAATACATGCCAGGATGATCAGGGAAAAACAATTGGTTTATGCGCTGATCCCTGTTTCGAAATTTATCATTCGTAATTTATTATTTTATTTTTATTAGTCTTCTTTATCAAGGGTTTGATTTATATTTTGTTTTTCTATGTTATTAAATATTTTATAAATGAACAAGGTTGTTCTATTGATATTTTATCAGTATTTTATAAGCAGTTATCTATTTCATTTTAGATTTTTTTATTATTATTATTTTATTAATTTGCGATGTATATTTTATTTCTAAAATTTTACATTTTTATTACTCGATTTAAAAAATAAAGGTATTTCATATTTTCTATCAAAATTTGTAGTGATTATTTATTTATGTATTATTTATTTATGTTTTTTCTATGTCAACTATAGTTGACATTTGGTTTTTTTAATGTACATCTGTTTGAAAAAACCCATGTCAACCATAGTTGACATAACTTGAAAAACTTCAAAAAAACTTCAAAATGTACAAATGAGTACTATATTACCACAATGCATATTTAAAAGTCATTTGGTAACTAAAAAATGTTCTGCATTAACCAACTTTCCAAATTATGCTGTAGCCGTACACGTGTTAAAAATTATAATTCTTTAAGCATTATTAGGTATATAAATTAAATTTGTTAAATTATAGGTACCTTATTTGGAATAGAATACAAAGTAATAGCCAATTTTCACTATATTTCCTGTTTTTAGGGTTTTTTAGTTTAGCAGCTTTAAATATTTCATGTATTAACTCTGATTGACTGTTGGGAATGTTAGAAATTCTAACTTAGAACTTTGTAATACTTTCTCAAGATTATAGTGAGTTATTTTCTTCATTTTATCTTTTATATCATTTAAGTGGTTTTGTAAACGGACAATTTTCAAACTAGCTCTGAAAATTTTTTTTATTAGGTATTGTATTTTTTACCTTCCTTATTCTACTCATGGCTTTTTTTTTAGTTGGAGAAAAAAATTTCTTGGTAGATTGGTTATTCTTTTGATGTAACTTTTTGTTCTTTATAATTAGGGGCCGGAATTATATTCTTTTGCATATTTTTTTTGAGACTATGCAGTCAGACGGGGGTTCGAAATCTTTACAAATCATGAAACCGGTTAATTAATGGCAAAAGTTTTTTTAGCATATTTGAGAATATTTCAAGATAAAAGAATATTTCGTACAATAAAAAATATTTGAGAATATATTGATTAATTTTTATAGACATTTGTTGCAGTGGCGTAAATAATATAAATTATGTGTCCGATAATAGTGATATGATATTGATACATTATATATGTATTATAACTATCGTTTATACGATCATTCCCTAATTAGTAATGCACTGTAATATTCTGTAGTAGATAAGTGACTTATCTAAGATAACGATGCCCGACAAGAAATGGAATTATTACTACACTTCAAAAATAGCTAGCTCCAGGCGTTCGATTATTACTACATGTACGGTACAACACAGCAGTGTCGCGTGTCGTGTAGTGTTGACATTATATTACGTGTAGTTTTTACTTGATCATAATGCCGAAAACACCATCAACTAAATTAAAAGATTTAATTTCACAGTGGATTCAACCATTAAATAAAAACAATATAAATTTTACAACTGATGGTACAACTCTTTTTTGTCAAGTATGTAATAAAAATATACCATGCATTAAAAAGTCTCAGTTATCACAACATGTAGATACATTTGCACACCAAGAAGCTCAAAAGCGTAAGTTTAACACTTCAAAACAATTGTTTTTATCAGAATCTACTTCTAAAAAAAATGTAAATAAATTTTATGAAGATCTATGTTTGAGTCTTGTTGCCGCAAATATTCCATGGTATAAATTGCAAAATCCACAATTTCGGGCATTCTTAGAAAAATATACTAGCAAACATATACCAGATGAAAGTCTGTTAAGAAAAAATTATCTATCACATTGTTATAATAAGACTTTATCCAATATAAAAAATGAAATAAGCGATAATAATATTTGGTTTGCTGTTGATGAGACAACAGATATAAATGGCCGTTATGTGGCGAATTTATTGGTTGGGATATTAAAGTCAAATCATCCGACTCGTTATTTTCTCTTAACATGTAAAGTTTTAGAAAAGACTAATCATTCTACTGTGGCTCGATTTGTGAATGATGGGTTAAAATTACTGTGGCCCTTGGGCGGAAATGATGAAAAAGTATTGTTGATGCTCTCAGATGATGCGCCGTACATGGTGAAAACGGGACAGTCACTAGCAGTTTTCTATCCCAACTTAATTCATGTTACATGTGTAGCTCACATGTTTAATAGGGTTGCAGAAAGGGTTAGAGAAATGTACCCAGACATAAATAAATTAATTAATAACATAAAAAAAGTATTTCTAAAATCTCCATACCATGTACAAGTGTATAAAGAAACATTACCAGATATTCCGTTACCCCCTGAACCAGTACTTACCAGATGGGGAACGTGGTTGGAAGCTGCTATTTTTAACTGTAATAATTTCCAAAGTTTAAAAAAAGTTATTGAAGAATTAAGTAGTCAAAAATCTCCCAGTCAGTCAGTACTTAAATGTAAAACAGTTTTTGACATAAAAACCATAGTAAACGATCTAATATTTATTAAGGCCCATTTTCTTGTTCTCGTAACATCCATCAAAAGTTTGGAAAAATCTAATGTGTCTCTTGTTGATTCTATAAATCTAATTAAAAATACAATTGGTCAACTTCAAAAAATACCCGGAGAAAATGGAAATAAAATAAAAATAAAAATTGATCAACTTTAACAAAAAAATAAAGGGCTTATCATTTTGAAAAACGTAGCTAAAGTTTTGAGCGAAAATAATGAAGTTCAACTTATAGACAATTTTTCACCGGCTATGATTACTGATTTACAAAATGCTCCCGTGACTTCAGTTGACGTCGAACGTTCATTTAGCACGTATAAAAATATATTAACAGACCGTCGTATAAATATGACACCAGAACACATGGAGCAAAATATAGTTGTGAACTGTTTTCAAAAATTTTCGTAATTAAAAATACCTTATTGTTATTAATATAATTTAATCAATTTTTTTTAACATATATTATTATTTTGCTTATTTTTTGCATACTATTTTTTATCACATAGGTACTTAATTATATCAGGTTTTTTTTGTATTATTTTGCATATAAATGAATATTTTTATTTCATGAGAATATATTCATAAAAAAGCATATTTAAGTAATTATTTTTAATTTCTATTGGGTATACAACTTTTTCGATAAAATAAAAAAAAAAGACTAAATCTATTACAGTTTTAATTTATTATTACTAATTTACAAATAATAAGAATCTTTTTAAATAAGTAGCTTATAATACTTTACATTGAAAATTTACGGCACCAGGGCCCATAAAATAGTCAGCAAAGTAATCCCTCACTTCAATGCCTTCTGAACGAGTTCCTGTTCCACGAGCTTCTATGTCATCCAGGCTATGGGTTTCAGCATCTTCAAAATTAATTCCGTCTCTCTTACGAACAAAATTATGTAATATACAACACGCTTTGATTATGTCAGTGAATTCAGGTTCCACTTGTATGGGAGTATGCAAGACACACCATTTATTTGCAAGAACTCCGAAAGCACACTCAACTGTCCGCCTTGCTCTACTCAATCGATAATTAATTACACGTCGAGTATCAGTTAGGTTACGTCCTGGATATGGTCTTAATAAATTTGTATGTAGAGCAAAAGCTTCGTCCCCTAGAAAAACGAATGGCTGTGGATTGTTGTTTGTGTTTGGTAAAGGATTTGGTTCAGGAAGATTAAGTTTTTTAGCATATAACATTTTTCCGAATGGGCATTCCTTATATATAATTTTTTTTTTAATTTTTTTGTAACAAAAAAAAATTTACTTTATTTAGAACGACGGGTAATTTTACGGAAGATCCAGAGGAAAACGAAGAAGGTGCCTCAATGTTGAATCAGATGAACTTGAAGGGGATGAGGTGACTATGTCGACTTCAAATTACTCAAAACAGAATTATTCTAAAAACTCAACGAAGTCAAAAACAAAAAACAAAATGACGCCATTTCAGAGAGCCCTTTTAAATTCGTTATCCGCTTCCGCTTCTGAAGAAGACAATGTTAGTTCTGATCCAGATAAAGCTTTTTTATTCTCTTTGTTACCTGATTATAAAAAATTAAATAGTGACCAAAAAATGGATTTTCGATTGCTAACATTACAGTTTTTTAAAAATATTTCGACACAAACCAAAGAAACCTAACCTACAGTTTTCCTATGCAATCAAACTCCGTCAAATTTACATCAAAGCACTCCATCCTCATCATATCCACTTCAAAATCAATCATTTTCATATTCACCATACAATCTTGGTTTCCCCGATAATCAACCTCTTGTCCCACCAATTTCTCTATCACAGTATGAAACTAATTTCAATCCACATCCACCACATTCCCTAATTAATAACCCGTATACATCTTCTTCTTATGCAATGACTTCTGAGCAATCCGAACGCATTCAAATTATAATATAAATAACATGATATTTGTATATTTTTAACATTCGCATTTTTCAACAAAATTATTTTATTATTTCCTATTATATATCTAAGTCAGATATTTAAAAAGATAGGTACTACTTTAAATTTGTATTTTATTTATTTATTACCTATTATTTTTTGTTTTGCTTTATATCTAAGTTAGATATTTAAAAGGACACTCCTTAAAATTATATTTGTAACATTTATTTATTTATTTATTGTTATTTTATATCTAAGTCAGATATTTAAAAGGATACTCCTTTAATACAATTAAATTTGTATTGTTTTAGATTCTGAACGGAGTGATGAATATATTGCTTTTACAATGATGTGTGTTTTTTTTTTTTTTTGTGTCTGACGACAACATTTGGAGCAGTAATAATGCTCCGATTTTTAACTTCAGCCCCTCTTTGAATAGGAAATTGAATCTAGTTGGTACTTTGGGGGGGGGGCAAAAGTAAAATTTCCAAATAGTTTTCAAAAAAATCGAGAAAAACAAAAAAAAATTGACAAAAAAACGGCAATTTTACGAAAAACAACTTTTCGACAAAATCGATTTTTTGATTTTGCTGTAACTCAAAAAAAAATCATTGTAAATACTTGAAATTTTCACCAAATGTTTATATTATGGTTATCTCTTTACAGTTAAATTTTCAAAATATTTTGACCTTATAGACAATTGAAATTTTCGACTTTTCTAAGTTTTTTTTCTTCAAATGCCGATAAAAATTTTTTGGGTGGCCAGAAAATCTTGAAAATTTAATACAAGGTTTTTTATAAGTTGTTCTTAAAGTGATAAAAAAAAATCCAAAATCGTTAGTCACAATTTTTTTTTATAAGGGCTTAATGTTCAAATTTATACGAAATATGTCAAAATTTAAATTAAATTTCATACTCTCATTATGTGTATGTTGCCAAATATTTTTTTTATTAATAAACAGATATTATAAAGTAACTATAGTAACATAATATAGTAACTATACTATTTGTTTCAAAATAGAATATATGACAATATTTAAATATAATATATCCTAGACTGACAAATCATCTCCGTTCAGAATCGTTTTTCGTATACAATGATACCTATCATTGCATTCAAATTTAACCTACCCTAGTCCGAGGTCCACCCCACCCCCTAATGTACAGCAGAGCGATACTCACTTACCCGCTTTATTATTATTGTTATTATTATTATTTGTTTATAATTAACGCGTTAACGCGTTAACCAAGTAAAATACCTAGAATTTACTTATGTTCCATCACTAGATTTTCGACCACATATTGACTCTGTTGCTGGTAAAGCGCTACACGATCTCGGCTTTATTAGAAGACATTTTTAAACCTTTGATAACCCGAAATCCCTTTCTGTACTCTACAACTCCCATATAAGATCGCTCTGGAGTACGGAGTTGTCGTCTGGTCTCCTTACACAATGAGTAACATGCAGACTGCAGAGACTTGATTGAGTCCAAAACCGCTTCCTAAGCTTCGCAGGACACAGCCTCAATGTTACACATCCTCCTCATGACTATAGTAGAATTAAGGATTTGTTTAAATTCAAGTCACTTTCTGAACGTCAGATCAATTATAGTTGTTGTTTTATTCAATCACTGATTGATGGCAAGATAGACGCACCTCGTTTATTGGAACGACTTAGCATTCGCATCCCTGGTAATACCCGTAATAAAGATTTTTTTTATATACCTTTAGGCCGAAGCAATTTTGCAAAAAAATGCACCTCTAACAAGAATTATGTCCATATTTAATAAAAACCAATAATTTCGTACCTAGACTCACACATCATATTAGCTTTTAATTTTAATACATAAATTATATTATTACTATATTTACTTATATTTATTGTAACCATAATACTTGTTTTGTAAATATCTTTATCCATACTGTTATAAAAGCCGTTTGGCGTTAATTAGTATATATTATATATACAAATAAAATAAAAATAAACAGATTTTAATACGGACTAGTACATTAAACACGACACTGTAGTAATATTTTAACTTATATTAGTGTGAATCGGGCAAAATGAGTGAAATTGAAAATAATTTTAAAAATTTGTTTGACGAAAAAATTTAAAATATTAATTGAAGTGTAAATTCAATGGTCATAGATTCAAAGCTAATGAAGAAAATATTACAAAAAATTAATATATGAGGTACTAGAAGCTAAACATCGGAAAAATGAGACTTCATTAGACTACATGACTAATACATGTAGTCTGCAGACATTTGAATCACTTCGATGTTATAAAAATAGGCGAAGTTAAAAATTAATTTTTCTATTACATAGATCAGAAAATAATGAAATTAAATATTATTTACATAATGATGAAATATTTGATGTTCTTAATTACATAAAGAAACAGGGCATAGTGGTCAAGTAGTTGTTAATCCTATGGTATTTAATACACGTGGACATATCGATTTAATCAATATACAGTCATGACGGTGGGTACAGATTTATATTAAATTTCTTGGACCCTTAATCAAAATTTGTAACGTTGCGTGCTCTTAAAACAAAAACTGCAAGTCTCAAAAGAAACAGCCTTAGCGTTTTGCGAATACTTCCGCGATGTTGCTACGAAGATCGCAAACCATAATTATACGTTAATAGGAGATAGTCAAGACATGGTGGAAGTAGATGAAACACATTTATTCAAAGCGAAATACAATGTGGGACGAGCGATGACATGCAGCGCTGTTTGGATTTTTGGTATTAACCGCATTTTAGTTAGCCAAAACAATACTCCATCTTATTACAAAATTTAACTATAGGTGGTATAAGTCGTACAACGAAAAAAATGTTCGATAAAATTATTCCCGATAGAACAACAGATACGTTACTGCCGATAATTCAGTGTTATATCGACCAGGATTCGTTTATCTGTAGTGATATGTGGAGAGCCTATAATGCTTGTGGACAGATATTTAGGTAATTATTGAAGTTTTTTTTGCTGTTATTACAAACATTTAAGCTTACGAAATGTAGTTTATTAATTTAAGATTCTTGTATATTTATATAAGATCCTATATAAAACGAACATTACCGCATTACACACGGCAAAATACCCAAAAACAGTACTTGGAATCTGACCTTTCAATTGCAAAAATGTATCGGTTTTATCAGGAGTGGGTCAAAGAAGAGTCAATTAATGTAATGGCTCAGAATGCCACCCTGAGACAATACACCGATATTTTTAACAATTCATTCAATTTAAGTTTTTTTAAACCAAAGAGAGATCTGTGTGATGAATGTGAGAAATTTAGACTAGCTAGTCCTGAAGAAAAAGATTTAAAAAAAACTATTCATGCTGAACATTTAAAAAATAAGGACATTGCAAGGGATAAAAAAAATATTGATAAAAACCGAACAGTTAATGAACCTGAGTTATGTGTTGCCGTTTTCGATTTGCAAAAAGTGCTTACTACCCCTCAAAATGAAGCTAGTTCATTTTACTATAAGCGTAAGTTTGTCGTTTATAATTTTACAATATTTGATATAGGCAAGAGATTGGGTTATTGCTACATATGAAATGAGTCCGAGGCAAAACGAGGGTCAAATGAAATTGCGACATGTTTATTAAAGTTCAGTTGTATGGTTGAAAAGGGAATAAAAGAGTTGTTTCTACTCGGATAACTGTGGTGGTAAAAACCGAAACGAGGGTGAAAGCATGCACGCGTGCATTGAAAATGCCCATAAAGGGAAATTAATTTATGTTCCGTCTCAATGGGTAACATTGATCAGGTGTGCAAAGGTAACCGGAAAACCATACACAGTATTTGAAGTTTCAAACGAGGAATTCTTAGATTTCAAACCCTTAGTGGACGACAAACAGTGTAACTGGACAACGGCTAGTGATGGTAGTGTCATCAGGTGGTCTCACATTAAAGAACTAACGGCACATTTCGAAAATCCATTTCAACCCGAGTTAAAATATGATTTATGTACTTTAGAAATGATCAAAATTAATATTACACTAAAAAAAACCAAAGGGGAAGACATCAGCCTCGCTGTAAGCCTATAAGAGCATATCATCAAAAATTACCTATTGAAAAACTTAAAATAGCTGATTTACTATCATTATGCTGAATGGGGCTTGTTCCCTCAACATACCACGATTTTTATAAATCACTACAATCAAAATAACACATTAGGTATTTCTTTTATTATTATTATTATTATATTTCGAGTTGTTAATTTTTTTTTCATTTTGTTATAAAGTTCATAACAGGTTATTATTTTTTGTTATTATATTTTAAATATGTTAATTTTGTTTGTTTTTTTATTAATCTGTTATAAAAGTGATTACATATTGTTTTTTTATTATTTATCTGTTATATAATTAAAAACAAATTTTTGTTCTTTATCATTATATTTTAACTATGTTTAACTAAAATTTGTTAATCTTTTTTTTTTATTCATTTAAGACGTTATTGTTTTAAATTAATAACATGTAAAATATGTTTGCTTCATTAAAAGTCAAGACGTGTTAGATTTATTGAAAATTAAAGTATGACTGTATTAATTTTATAATATTTTTTTTATTTAGAGTCTTACGCTAAACAATTTTTTATGACGTAAAATAATATTATTATATTTTGGTTTCGGCAGCCACCGATGAAAAAGGTAGTCAGCATAGATGAGTCTTTTTTTTTATAGCCAACCACCCACGAAAAAGGTTGTAAGTAAAGATACGTATTTTTTTTATAAGTAGTATGTCTTAAAACACCCAGAAGTCATAATTTTTTTAAAAAACTGAATCTTGCAATAATTACAGTATCCTTCATTCTACCAATGATGTTATTTTTGAAAATGTATGTTTAAAAATGGAATAAGAATATGAATTGCAATGCTTATTTTATTCATACTGAAAAGTTAGAAAAAACGAGTTACGACCTTTTTCGTTAGGGCAGTCGAATTAAGATCCTATATAAAACGAACATATATTTTTTTAGTGGTCATGGTGTTGTAAACCATTCAACAAATTTTTTTGAGCCACCAAAAAATTTGACCCATGGGTGCCAGCAGGACGGTTTTTCCTTGAATGTTTGGACAAGCAATAGGAGGAAGCACCTCCCAATGACAGACTGGTTCCAATTCGGTACCACACTCAACACATAGAACGAGCTTGGAGAGAGTTAAAACGAATCCTATCACGATGTAACTCTAAGTCAGTAGCTGACTCGTACATTGGTGAGTGGATGTACCGAACAAATATCCTGGAAAGGTGTGGTAGTGTACAGGACCAATTTGTACGTTTTATGACTGACATAGCACGTGCATATCCTGGAATTGGATTTAATCCTATGACTAGGGATATTGAAAATTGCCAATGCCCTGAGTGTTGAAATTCAGAGTAAGTACTTAAAGTACTATAACACATATAAAATAATCAATTTTTTTATTGTATACATAATACGTCATAATAAAAAAAAAATCATGTTGTGTTTTATTTACAGAAATCGTATGCGTCGGCAGTAAATATAAACGGTTCTTTTAAGAACCAACCATTTAAAACGGCCCTTTTCAGGGCCACCACATTTTTAAGTTCATAAATATATGATATATATCATTTATCTACCTACAAATATTATTTGTTATTTTATTAACTTATTTTTGTAAATTTACACAGGAAACACGAGTTTGTTTTCTGTCGAACCAGATAAACTCCATAATAGGTACATTTGTCAAGAACATTTCCCACCTGAGAGCTTTATTCAAAATTTTACTCAAAATCGTTTAATAGATACTGCTATTCCCTATAATTATAAATCTGAGGCACAGCCATCTACATCATTAGGCTTTGACTAAAATGAAAAATCTGAACAGGAGTATAATATTTTAAAGTCAACCCCAACTAAAACATATACACGCTCAAAATCAGACATGGTAGAGTTAGTTTTTCCAAGCCCCCCTTCAATGTTTTCTACTCCTCAAAAAATAAAAATAACAAATAAACTAGACATGCCTAGTCCAAATTTAAAAAGGAAATCTGATTTGATTGAAATAGATACACCTAGAAAAATAAACCTAAAACAAAAATTAAAACTAAAAAACAAATTAATTCATAATAAAATATCTCACATTTCAAAATTAAAAAAAAAAGAGTTAATACTTTTAACACCCATAATAATGTTAAAAACTCAATAAATATGCATAACTTTCCATCAATTAATTTCAAGGCAATCGTAACAATGCAATTAAAAGATAGGCATCGTTAAGTATTGAGGCTGTTGAGTTGTTTTTGGTGAACACAGGTTTTTCTTTAGGAATAAGCCAATTGTCTGATCCCTAGGGGACCCCATCCTAGAAATTAGAGATGAAAATACTTGTCTTACATCTTGAGGTATTGAGTTTCCACTATTTGCCATGTGTTGAAAGACTCCTAATGGTGAAGATGGGTCTATACTTGTGGAGTCAGATCCTGTTTCATCATCCATCTCTTTTAATGCCTTGGCATCTTCTGCGTCTTTCCTATCTCCAAATACTATAGTAGGAGCAGCATATGTCCTAAATGCATAAGCTGCAAAAATCGCAAGATTTAATGAAATCATTAATCCATTCTCTAATACTATTCTTGCATTAAAGGATCTTTCGCTGCCCAGTAAAGCACAGAAGATGGAAATCCAGTTGTGCAAGTGGACATTTTCTGTAGATGAATATGGAGATCTTTTTGAAATGCCAAACTCCCTCATATATGGAAAATAAGAATCTTCCTGTCTAATTTCTTCACCTTCTTTACCTATCCTGATTATCTCATCTCGTACACGCGTGCTGAATATGTATTTCAGAATAGTTCCAACTTTTTGACCAGATACATTAGAGAGATGCTTAATCTCACTTATGGATGAGCAATCCTTAAATCTAGAATTGAGTGTACAAACACGGAGCTTCGATCTCTCTGATTCTGGGAATTTTGTCCAGAACATGTCTAATGCTGCGATCAATTTCCTGAACTCCAAGTTATTTTACCAAGACTTGCATCTAGATAATTCTGTAGGGGTCAAATCATTATCAAAGTTATAAGGGTCATTTCTTAATACTTGATTTATCTTTCCAAGTATGGTCGCTTTGTAGTCTCCTTGCACAATTTCTGATGCTAAACCGTATCTGTAACCTGCTATCAATATGTAGAAGAGTCTGTGTCGCTCATTCTCTCTGATCTCAGGCCCTTCTGTCCCAGTCACCTGAACCATATTACTTCTTATAGTCACAATATTCAAAGGTGAAATATCCGTGTTTCTAGATGCAATACCCACTCCATATGATCTCCAATCAGTCGATGTTGTTGCTCGGAAATTACGATCCATGTAATCAATCATGAACAACACAGCTACGTGTGGTTGTACCATAGTGTGTAGGTTGTACTCTAACATTTTGATCCATACATCATTGGATGCCGGTTTTTCATGAACTGTTACTGTTGGTCTCACTGCTCCATTGGCACTAAACCAAGCTGACGGATACTCAGCAATACCCCCTTGGGATGCACCTGGAAGGGTTATTTCCTTTACCTCGAATTCACCGTCGATAATGCTAACTTTTAAGTCATCCATGGTAACTGAAGATGGTTTACTATATCTTTGTTCTTAAACCAAGTTGAGTCCATGGACATTAAATGAAAAAAATTAAAAAAATATAAATTTTTACGTACACAAAAAGTCAATTTACCCGGGCCATCAACTATTCGTCATTGGATTGGTTAATCAAAATTCTTACCAGGTTTTAGTAAATAATTTTTCAGTCATATACAAAAAACATTTGAGTCATCTGAATATAAAGAAAAAGTTTGCACTGTTTGTTTTGATGAGATGTATATAAAAGAATTTATAGAATATTCCAAAGAATTTGATTTTATTGAAGGTTTTGAAGACTTAGGTCGTTATGGGAGGACCAATAAAAGTGCCAACTGTGTCATAGTATTTATGGCTCGAGGTATTTATTCATCATGTAAATTTCCAATTGCATATTTTCTTGCTCATTCTGGAGTTAACAAAACCATTTTAAAAAATTTAATAGTTGATGTTTTAGAAAAGTTATTTGAGGTTGGTTTGTGTCCAAAAATTATAGTTTGCGATCAAGGTACAAACAACCAAAGCGCTTTAAAATCATTAAATGTTTCAGAAGACAGTCCATTTTTTTTACTCAACGAGTAAGCAGCTTACAAAAGCACAGGTCTTACCTTAACCAAAGACTTCGCTTTACAAAGACCTAACAAGTAGTAACAATTAATACCAACATTTTTTGCCTGAAACATCATGCACCAGCACGTTTCTGAGCCCGACGAAATCGGATCCGGTTTTAATAAAATGAAATTTTCTAGCACTTAAGCTATTCTTTAATACTACGCTTCTCAGCCTACTCAACGACAATAAAATATTTTCTTTGTTTGATGTTCCACATTTAATTAAAAGTATTAGAAATAATTTAATTAATGCATGTTTTATAAAAGATGATAAAATAATCTCATTTGATGATATAAAAAAAACATACGAGTTGGATAAAGAAAATCATAAATCATAGGTCTCTCATCAAAATAACAGATGCACATATTTACCCAAGTTCTTTTCAAAAAATGCGTGTTAAATTAGCAGTACAATTATTAAGCAATTCCATATCAGCAGCAATCCGAACTTGTATACAAAGTACAAACAGGACAACTTCAAAGTAATACTTCATCAAATACTGCAGATTTTATTGAGTTTATTAATAATTTATTTGATTGTCTTAATAGCAGGTCTTTATATAGCAATAATCCATATCTCTGTGCATTAACTGATGTAGGTACTGTAAAAACTTTTTTAATGGGAACTTCACAATATTTCATAAATTTGAAAAAATTAAAAAAAGGAAAATTAACACAACCTCCCTGTTTTAAAGGTTTTACGCAGACTATTAATGGTATATTGCAATTTTTTGAAGCAAAGAAATCTAATAATATTGTATTTTTAATCACTAATCGTTTAAATCAGGATAAGTTAGAAAATCTTTTTAGTATTTTTCGACAAAATGGTGGTTATAACAAAAACCCAACAGCGAGAATGATTAAAACTTCAATAAGAAGTAATTGTATTTTTTCTTTATGTATATCTAAAGGGACAAATTGTGAGGTAACCCAAGAAGATGATAATCCAGTTATAATTGATCCAGTTAGACCACTAAATAAAATAAATTTTAATAGTTCAACATTATCTTCAGATTCAGATAAAGAATCTAATTCTAATTTATCTCTCTGTTTTTCATCATCTGTCACTCAGTTAATATTGATAAAAATACTGATGTTACTTTAGAAGACTGCTCTGTTACATATTTTGCAGGATATTTGGGCTATAAATGTATGAAAAAATTTAATTGTAACCATTGTCAACTTGAATTATTCACAGATAAAAACTTAAACGATAAAAAACAATTACTTTTAGAACACCTTCACGACGCACTGGGCCCTGACGAAAAATCCATCCAAAACATAATTTTATTTTTAAAAGATACTGAACTGTACAATTTAATTTAATTTAAGTCTTCATTGATGTAAAAATAAGCCAATGGTCACGTTTCGAGGCTTTTCTCTTAATAAAAAAAAAAAAAAATTACTTAATAAAAATTATACTTCTATTTATAATGAAAGTGGACTTAAGGCACCATCAAATAATTTCAATAATGTCATAAATAAAGTTTTAAATATTTCTGAAAACAACTATGAAAACTATTTAAATAAAAAGTAAATTAGATTTCTATTAACCGAGCGGGTAAAAAATAATAAAACAGTTATAAAATGGTTAGAAGAATCAATTAAAAATTGTATAGAGCATAAAATGTATATAATTGATCAACTTTTAATTTGTAAAATATTTAATAAAACAAAAATGTTTTCAACCACATCCAAATTAGCTAAACTTTCAAAATTAAAAATATTAAACCACATTTAAATAATAATAATATTTTCATTAATTATTCTTGGTTCTGACAATGTACCTACCTATGAGAATTGCTGCCAGTGTGTACATGTGTACATGCTACAGGAGTCACTAGGAGACTCAAGATATATATTATATTGTAACCCTTATTGTAAAAATTGAGCATTATAATTTATAATATAATATACATTTCACTAAAATTGTTCTTTTTAGGACTAACCTCTGGTCATGTAACAAATAATAAAATTGAATAGTCTTTTATTATATTGATTCAGAAAACGAATACTTTACTTAAACAGTTCTTTTTAGGACTAACAACTGTGATCATATGAAAAATAATAAAATCGATGTATTCTTTTATTACAGCGAGCCATTTAATATTGTTATAATAAAATGTATGTATTCTTTTAATGTAATATATTATTTTTCATTGAATAAATTAAATATATTCTTACGAAATGTCCAATTTAAGTATTGTAATATTTTTTCATTAGAGTAAATTTTAAATCTTAATACATAGTACCATTCATAGACAAGAATACTAATAGATAGGCAACTCCAATGTTAACGTCCAGAACATTGCAAACAGTGCTCCCGGTGTATGATGTAAGAACTATGCAGCAGCGGCGCAGGGGCGCGTCGTGCCTAGGTGGCGCGGCCGCCGCGCGGGAGGCCCGTCCTGATTATTAAATCATTGACATTTTTTTTACCAATTTATGATTTATAACATTTTATATTAGTACTGAAATACAACAGTTTTTGTACTAAAACCAACAGTTTTTAAGCATAACATATCAAATTATAAAAATAAAAATTAGAAATCAATAAATAAAAGAACACATAAGTTACTATTAAATAGTTTATTGAACAATACAATTCAAGTAAAACATTTAGTATAGTTTATAATTATAAGACATACACAATAACAAATATTAAAACAGTCACATAATTCATAATTACAAATTAATTAATTGTAAAAATAGTAATAATAATAATAATAATAATAATATAAATATTAAAAAATTAAAATAAAATGATGAATAGTGGTTATAAATTAAATAATTAAGAGGACGTGATACTGGCATGTGTTGTCTCCGTCTTACAAATGCGTAACATAGCAAATATTACGCTCAGTAGATCACGTTTAGCTCCGTTAGTTTAAAAATTAGAGTAAATTGACCTATAATAAAATTTAAAGGTAGGAGTATTATTTAGACAACCTGGCTTTTTATTATATTTTAATTTTGAAGCAAGTTATGAGTATTTTAAGATGCACAAACAATTTACAATTTTAAAATACTTATAACTCACTTCAAAATTAAAATAAAATAAAAAGCCTATGAGGTTGTCTAAATAATACTCCTACCTTTAAATTTTATTATAGGTCGATTTACTCTAATTTTTAATCTAACGGAGCTTAACGTGATCTGCTGAGCGTAATATTTGCTATGTTACGCTATTTGTAAGACGGTGTTATGGGCTACGAGATATCTACAAGATCAAGGTTAGATTAGTATGACCATGCCTCGTGACGAGGGAGTTGCACATGCTACTATGACCATGACACGTGTTAGGATAGTAAGCCACCAATTAATGTATATTGCAATAATAGCTCATCTACGAGTAAGGTCACCTAGACTTTGGAAGTGCATCTTTATATTGCACATTATCTAGCCACGCCTGTGTTCACAACAACAACTACAAGGATACCTGGTTTCACTCAGAAGGCTACGGGACGATGTAAACAAGAGTTGCACCACAAATATAAGGGAGCTCAAAGACCAACAACGGCAGATGTACCACAGCCACCAACACCTGAGCACCTTCACGACACTCAGCCACTTCTTTAATTTAATTACATGTATTTTATTTTATACGTAATAAAACCATTAATCGTTAAAGAGTTGTAACTTTAATTTCAAATATCATCTTTAAGTCAGTTTTGATATTGGCACGCAACAACGGAGACAACACATGCCAGTTCACGTCCTCTTAAATAGAATTAGGTATACCTAATCCTCTTCGAAAAAGTTACATACCGATTAAATGCTTTTAATTTAATTTGATCAGTTTCAGTTGGTGCCAACTTCTTTTTGCCTTTCATAATTTGATTTATTTGAGTGCACCAATTATGGACAATCATTTTTATAATAAAATTTAAATATTTTTTAGGAAACAATGTACCGTGGTCCTTACATATGATTATGTTTACATTTAAAGTGGTATTAATAATGTTGGTCAATTCAGCTTTTATATTTTTATGGTGGCATATTGCCGGTAAATTGTGATCAATAATGTCAATTGAATTTTGAACTAATGTGCTGAAGACTGAATTAGGATATTTTAATAAATACTTGTTATAAGGTTTATAATCTCTAGCAACAGTTAATTCATGGTCCTTTGTAATAGTTGAAGAGCATACTTGTGATAAACACGTAGAGCAATTATGGAAAAGAACAGTGTTTAGCTTTTAATCACATACCCAGAAATGAAGTCCTTAGTTTGTGAACCTAAATTGTTTAAAACTTTAGACTTACAACTAATCAACTTTGGCAAACCATCAGCTACTCTAACTTCTACATCTTCCTCTTCAGTTTCTTGGGAATCGGTATACATATCAATCAACGCCTGGTATGTTGTTAATGTACCTTCTCCAAAATCTTCCTCACAGTTACTACCAGGTGAATGAGCAGACATCAAGTTGTTTAGTAATAATGTTCTGTATGATGACGCGAAGGATTCACAAGTGGGATTATTATTTCGGTAACCATGGGTACGCATTGCACCAAAAAATTTTTCCAAAGAGTCTTGGTTGAAGAGTCTTAACAGTATTGATCTTATACCATTTTCTTGCATTAGTTTGGAAATTTCTTGAAAACCTGTTGAAACAAAGTAAAATAAAAGTTAGTATTAAAATTATTATTATTTAAAGTACCTTTAACAGTCTTTGACCAATTTTTAAGTGTTGGAGGCTGCGGGTGTGTACGCTTTTTTGTCAATGCGTTGATGAAATACATTGATTTCAAGATTTTTAAAGACTCTTCCCAAAGAAGAGAATTTTTTTTCATGGTTGTTCTGTAAATTTTACCATCAATAACTTTATCAAAATTTCCATTCACCGAATCAAAAAGTTGATAAAATAAAATACACAATTTTGCGGTGTCTGCAGCGTTTTCACTGAGAATTTTTACACCTGCGTAAAAATAATAATAGTTAATACATTTATAATGTAAATTTATTGTTTTATCAAAGATGAATGACTCATTCGATAAGTATGACATGATTGAAGACACACGTTGACTGAGAACTTGAGCAGCGTTTTTGACCTTCATTTTCTTTATTTTTTTACGCTCTTTGTGTTCAGATGTTAGTCTAGGTAACATTCTCACATCTTCAATGTTGCCATCAATATTATATAAATCAACAATATCATCCCAACTGGCTTCTTTTTGCTGACCATCAATGGTGAATACAACATTTTTATTTAGCATGTTATTCCTAATGCCTTTTAAAAGATGGGGAGGATCATATAAATGAATCACTTTCAAACATTTAGTCCCTACTATCACTTCATAAAATTCATCTTTGTAATTTAAATTTTTTTTAAATATTCTGCTTTGGTATCATTCTTCAGAATATTTATTGCAGCGGTATTAGTTGCACCCTGGTCACAAACAGTTGCAACAATTTTCAGGCCAGTGGAATAGACAGCTCTAATGACATTTTTTATTTGACTAGCTAAATCATGGCTACTTGTACTTTTACAAAAAGTGTAGGATATTAGTTGTTTAAATTCTTTTACAACTCCTCTTATTAAAAAAACTAGCGCATGGTCACAAAATTCTGAGTCCTTGACATTCCATTATCTTCAAATCCTGTTATGGAACCAGTAGAGTCGTTATATTGTAAGCTAGTTTCAAGACTCCCTTCATCAAAAACTATTACGCAATATTTTTGACGATTCGAAAGATTTTTTAGATTTTTCTTTAATATTTTAATTAAAGTATTATCAATTCCAGTTTCTGTAGGTATTTTGGATAGCAAATTTAATAAGGTTTTTCGACAAGGAAGTGTAAATAATTTGGATAAAATGTTATAAGATTTGGTCCCTCTTTTATACAATGACAAATTCAACAGCTTTTCTTCGAGTATAAATCGTCTTCCTTTTGCTGAAGTATTTGTTTCACGAAGTTGAAGTCTAGTGAATATAGCTTCAGCTGTAGTCATACGACTAGATACTTTAGAATTGATTAATCTATCAGACATTTTTTCAGCAGCAGTAAGCCGATCTTTAAACTTCAGACATCTTTGTTTCATGCAACGTAATTGTTTATTCAATAAAACACTATCTGCATACAATGATTTGCATTTGGGTGTTAATAAATTTGCTCGCTTAACACCAATTTTAAATAACGGCCCTACAAAAACAAATTTAAAACTTTAACATAATATAACATAAATGGTTTGATTCTATACTATATACATTATTATTTTTCATTTTAATTTTTAAATAAATAAATAATTTATGCGGTAATAGTTTAAATACATTCAAGATTTATGCAACTATATTACACCTATGTACGTAATGAACACCATTATAATAAATAATTGTTTGAAATGAATATACTAACCAGAACTAATGTTTTTCAATTTTGTCTTTTTTCCACGTTTTACTGTGGAAGCATACGCATGCACTACATCAGCATTTTCAACAATAAAAGCATCACTAGTACTTTTGTCAATGGTATCAGCATCACAATTTACTGCATAGCAATAATATTCATGCATAAATATTATTTAATTAAGAAGCGAATCAAAGAGAATAAAGCAGAAAAGTTTATATAAACATAAAGGACTTACTCAAGTTATTTTCATCATCATCATCATTAAGCAGATCAAAACCTGATAAATCAGAAACGGGAGAAACACTGCGTGCAGTTGAACAATTATTGGTCACTTCCAAACAAGTAACTGACAATTGTTGATTATTCAATGATTCTGAAGGAACTAGTGGCATGGAGAACATGCACTTAGAGTCACTAATAAAATATTAAAATAAATTACCTAGCTAAAATAAAAACATTATAAATTACAATTATAATAACAGGTACAACTTACGGTCACAACTAGAATGCATATGTTGTGTAGGAACGCTATTTCTTTTCAACATCTTCGTACCCTCACTGTAATTGCTAGGTAAAAAGTGGTAAGAACATATGCTTAGCATAATAGATTTGTTGTGGATCTAAACCATCAAACTGTTCTGTACTAATCACTTTTACCCAATCACTAAGTACAGCCAAATACAATTTTGGATTTGGAAATCTATGCGAGATACCACCTATAAAAACATTTTAACAAATATAATCAATCATAGTAAGGTCCTAGTTAGTAGTTAGTAATTTTGTTAATTTACAAATTCACAAACCTTCAAAATTGCAGTTTTTCACGCGACACGACCCATCGTAAATTCGTATTATTAAACGACGCAATAATAAATATTAAACACAGGACAGTAAACGTTAAACAATATTAAATAATATAAAATATTAGTCAATACTTTAATAGTCACAAGTCACTTGCTCAGCTGCGTTGCATAGACAAGAATACAAGATTACGTTTAAGTGCGTCCAATGTCTATCAGTATCAGTCCATACTCCATGAGTACATGAAATATCTTATCTACCATCAACATTAAATATTTATTTCAAGGAGGATTTACAATCAAACTCCTTGATAACGATACTAACGAACCTAGGTTTTGATGCGGTAAATATTTTACGATGTCCCATCCGCGCCTATAGAGTTACCAGCCCCTGGTACCATTGATTATAAATACAATAGATCGCTCACTGCCTGTATAAAAACACCGCGCAGAAATTGCCAATTGGACGTCGCCGTTGTAGAGCGCTTCAGTCAAGAAGTGGTTCTAGACGTCGACGTTAAGATCGCTACAGTCGCGTCGTGCGGTAGCGGCGGCAAATAACATTTTTCGACGTCTGCTTAAGACCTGATAAGTGTAATGACTAATGACTATAATGATTGAGTAATGAGCAAGCCCGGATTAAGATAATTTTGGGCCCGGGACCAAACAATTTTAGGGGCCCATAACCATAATCAAAATTTTGGCCACCCACAAATAAAAATAATACAGACAAAAAAAAAATTATGTTTATAAATTTCATTTTTTAGATTCTGAACGGAGTGATGAATGTATTGATTTTACAATGATGTGTGTTTTTTTTTTTGTTTTTGTGTCTGTGCACAGCATAACTAGTCGAAATAATGCTTCAATTTCAAACTTTGGGGGTGGTTTCCGATGGCAAAGTGGATATCCTTGGTGCATTATAGAGGTGAAAAGTAAACATTTTCCAACAGTTTTCAAAAAAATCGAGAAAAACATAAAAAAAATTACAGAAAAACGGGAATTTTTACGCAAAACCAGTTTTCGGCAAAATCGAATTTTTTATTTTCCTATAACTCAAAAACTAATCGATGTAAACACTTGAAATTTTCACCAAATGTTTATATTAGGGTTATCTATATACAGTTAAATTTTCAAAGAATTTAGACTTTTTTTGAGCTATTTATAGACAATTCAAATTTTTAATTTTTTTTAGTATTTTTTTTTAAAATAACGATAAAAATTTTTTGGCCGGCCAGAAAATCTTAAAAATTTAATGCAAGGTTTCTTATAAGTTGTTCTTAAAGTGATAAAAAAAAATCCGAAATCGTTAGTCACAATTTGTTTTTATAAGTGTTTAAAGTTCGAATTTATACGAAATATGTCAAATTTACGAAAATTTGCAAGTAATTTTGTGGTTGAAAAATCGTAAAATATTTTTCTTTTATAACTAAGTTTTGAAAATTTGGTACAAGGTTATCCATACATTTTTCTTCAAATATCTGTAAAAAAAACTCTACCTGATTTAGACAAAAATTTTTATGAGTGTTTGAAATTTAAATTTTTACAAAACCGCGTTAAATAACGGTTTAGCATCAAACGATTTTTGATATTTGTTGTTATTCAAACAGTATAAGTCGTAAATACTTGAAAATTTTACCAGTTATTTAGATTGCCATTTTCTTTACGTGATTTGATTTTCAAAACATTTTGACTTTTTTTGAGCTATTTATAGACAATTGAAATTTTCAATTTTTTTTTATTTTTTTTTTATAAATGTTGATAAAAAAAATTAAGCTGAGACAAATTACTTGAAAATTTAATTGAAGAGTCCACATAACTTTTTCTAACTCTCATTCAAAAATTATAAAAATACATAGGCACAATTTTTTTTTATTAGCATTTGAAGTTCAAATATTGACAAAAATTCGTCAAAATCATGAATATTTTCACTATTTGGTAGTTAAAAATTTATAAATATTTTTCTATCAAAAGCTAAGAATTGAAAATTTAATACTATGCTGTCCATAAGTTAAGCTTAGAATAATTATAAAAAAGTTTGAGGATTATTCAATTTAAAAAATTTTACGAGTGTTTAAAGTTTTAATTTTAATTTGAAATCAAAAATACACGTGTAAAATAACGTTTTACTAATAAATAATTTTCGATTTTTTTATAATATATCCTAGACTGACAAATCATCTCTGTTCAGAATCGTTTTTCGTATACAATGATACCTATCATTGCATTCAAATTTAACCTACCCTAGTCCGAGGTCCATCCCACCCCCTAATGTACAGCAGAGCGATACTCACTTACCCGCTTTTTTAAATACAAAAATAAAAATTTTATTATTATAAATAATTTTTCCTTGATTTTTGGGCAGCAAACTCTTTGATTATATCATCGGTATTAATTACATCCAAAACATCATTCTCTGAACACAAAACCATAAAACTATTTAAATTTTCTTGAGAAGAGCTTGTTCTATATTTGTTTTTTATACGAGCTAATTTGGAGAATGCTCTTTCAGCCGAACAATTTGCAATAGGTATGGTTAGATATATTTTAATTGCAGTATACAAATTAGGAAAAGAGAGTAATAGATTTTTTCATTGAAATGCTTCCAAATATCAAGCAGATAATCTTGTGTGCCATCATATGAAGGTTTACTGATAGACCAATATTTTTTGAATTGTATAATTTCATTTTGTCAACATCTTTTTTATACAATAAAATAAAATTTTCAAGACTCTTATTAACTTCTTCATCATCAGTATCTTGTGGTAAAACAATGTGTAACTCTGTGATGAACAAAAAATTGTTTTTTATAATATTATAAGCTTCAATTCGCTTTTCAAATTGTGAACAAAAACTATCTATAATAACATTATAAGTATCTACTCTGAACTTGTCATAACCACTTAAAAATACCTGGTTACAACCAGAGTCATTTGGAAATTTCTTTTTTTTTATTCTCTCTTGTTCATCGGAGTATTTCTCTTTAATTTTAGGACTAAGTTGATTTATTTTATTTTCATATAATGTACTACACTTCCTCAAATTTGATACATAATGCTTTAATGATATAAGTAAATTAAGAGCTTTTAAAGGATCACAATTTTTTGTTTGCAATTGTATTGAGGTCTTGTTGGATCTTTCTAAAATGTCATTCCATAAAAGTGCCATAAATCCAGTTTCTTTTTTCAACATTTTTTTTAATAATGGTCTAGCATTTCTTTTAGTATCTTCATTTTCTTTACTATTAGGACTTATTATAGTTTCTAATACTTCAATAATTTTAGAGTAATTAGTTATTAATGATTTACAAGACTCTGTATGACATGACCATCTAGTATCACTCAATGATTTTAATACTAGTAATCGATTACTGTCACTTTTTTCTATAGATGTAGTTAATATATTCCATCTGTGAGTTGCACTACTGAAAAAATTATACAGTGACTGAAGAAACCCAAAAAAATGTACTGCTTCTAAGCAACAATTCACACTGTGAACTCCAACTAGGTTAAGAGAATGAGCAGTGCAAGGAACATAAATAGCTAAATCACACTTTCTTTTGACATATGCTTGTAGACCTTCATAAGTTTCGCTCATATTAGGAGCATTATCATACGACTGACCGCGACAATTTAAAATATCAAGTTTAGAATTTTTAAGAAAATCTTCTAACAATTTAAAGATTGACTCACCTCTGTGACTATCAACAAGTTTAAGCTCTAATAATTTCTCTTGTACATTATGTGTTGTACAATATCTTAATACTATTGTCATTTGATCTACCTTAGACAAATCTGGAGTTGAGTCCAAAATTAATGAAAAATATTTACTTTCTCTAATTTCATTTTCAATATAATTAATAACACGTCTCTTTATCAGAGTGATTAATTCGTTCAAAATTGTTTTAGATAGGTATAATGGATGACCTCTCCCTTTATTACCGTGTAATTCAATATGGGTTTTCAAAAATGAATCAAACTCAGAAATTAGTTCTAGAAGTCCTAAGAAATTTCCATTATTTTTTACTCCAAATACTTTATTGTCTCCTCTAAATGGTAAACCACGTGATGAAAAATATTTAATGACTGATACAACGCGTTTTAAAACATCAATCCAATATTGAGTTTCAGTAGATATTTGCTTACAGATTTGTTGATTTACGGAATTTAATGAGTTTTCTCGAAGTAGCCATGTAGTATTTGCTTCTCTGTGATACATGCTGTTTTCATGGCATGATATTTTTTCAAATTTTTTCCATTGATCAAACCCATTTTCTACAAAAGGGTTTTTACGATTCTTTGAAAAAAGCTTACACATAAAACATAATACTGAACCCTGATTTGGAGAATACAAAAGCCACAGCCGATCACATACTTAACCATTCGGTAAAGTTATCTTAAACATTGTAGGCGTCAAATGTCTTTTATGATCTAAAAATCAAATAAATTAACTTAATTATTACACATCAATGATATATAGACATTAATAAATTATAATAAGGTTTTATTAAAAAAATAAATAATTTATTGTTAATAATTAAAAAATTTTAACAATAACAATAAAAAAAAATAATGACTAAGTACTATATTTACCACTAATGCGTGCAGATTGAGTATACAATTTTTGTTTATTTTGAAAAAATGGTGGTCCTTTTTTAATACAATAATCAACAAAATCATCATTTATTTTACTTGGCCAAAAATATGGATCTTTTACGGTTAATTCATCAAAACTGTTGCCATCAATATCTGCATGATGTATTGTACCAATATTAGTAGTATCCTTAACAGCTTTAATAATAACAAATATTGAAAATAAAACATTAACCACTAAATATTCTGAAAAAAATTAATTTTTATACTTACAAGTAGAATTAGTATTTTCAAGACCAATATTATTTTGATTTTGTTTGGCTGGTAATAAACCTACAAATAATTTAAAATATAATCCATCGGTAGGTACCTATCATTAATTTATATTTATTTTAATAGGTACTTACAATGAGTTTTGTTTAAGTGATCAGTCTGTACAGTTTCTTTTAAGTCAATAAGCAAATTAATTTGATCTTTTAAATTACTGGAAACATTTTTGACATTATCATCTAAAAAAAATATATATTTAAATTTAAAATGTATTATATTAATTATATTATACTTATTATAGTAATTACTTATTAATTTATTATTTTATATACTTACAAGACTTACATGCAATACTGATAGCATTAACTTCTTCTGGTATATAAGGATTATTTATATCAATAGTGTCATCAAGTATACCATCCACAATACCTAACATAATTATTGAAAATTTTTATTATATTTAATTATTTAAATACATTTTTTTTTAATTTAAGTGTTTGAACAATAAACATAACATAGGTCATATGTTTTTATAATTTAAAATTCAAAGGTACCTACTTACTATTGATATTAGTTTCATTGTTTATATTTTCCTTCGAAATACTATGATCTGTTTCTATAACATTTGAAACTGGTTTATTGTCACTTTCTGACTTTCATTAGTTAAAGAGAAAAATCTTGTTATTTTATTGCACTTAACAGCAGATGTCATTAAAAGATCATCTTTCTTCTTTTTTCTTTTCTGAGCACCACTTAAATATTTTTTACAGCCACTCATACTTCAAATTTCAATATTGTAAGTTATAAGTTGTATTTGTAAAACAAAACACCAACACTAACCACTGTTAAACGTTATTGTGACTTCAACTGAAGACTATACAAGACTTGTATTGAAGTATTGTTTTCGTAGTAAATATTGAAAATTTGAAAATAACATAAATACAATTTGTTTGGTTAATAAATAATAACTATTGAGGAATATGTTTTATCATCAAAAATAGTTTGATAGCTAAATCTATTGTTAGTAAATAGTAATGATGTTTCAACCGTCGTAAATTCGTAATCGATGGTATTCATTGTACTCGGGATTCCTATAAACTCCATTGCATTACCATAATCACCCTGCTAAAAATAGACGATATTGCCGATTTACGATAGCATAATAACAATAATAACATATTATATTATTATCCATTATCAATATAGTACCTATTTACTATTTAGCCATGGTATAGCTTCATAGAGTACTCTATGTACCTATAGCTTATAGGAAACGTTTATGTATTAAGTTGATAAGTTTATATTTTATCATTGCAAATCTTTATATTTTTTCTTATATAATATAATATATTATAATATACCAGTGTACATGTTTCTTTTGATTTACGAAATATGCTATTATTACTATATCTAAATATTTCTGATTTAATAAAAAAAAAGTACTATTTGCCAGGGGCCCACTATTGTTTAATATCTGTTGTGGGCCTAGGGCCATGGCCCTCCCCTGCCCCCCCTTAATCCGGACTTGGTAATGAGTATATAATGACTAGAACGCAGGACGCGAATTTCTATGCAATTTCATATTATTTTCCTTTTCACATTTTTGGATTTTTGTCAGTAATTTTTACCAATCATAGCTTGAAGATACTGGCAATTTTTTTTTTTACATTTTTCTGCATATTGAATGGTTATTGAATATATTTTTGCATATTTTTACGAAATTCGAAATGTACTTGCACATTTAACCGAAAATTTAAAAAAAAATGTATAAAATAATATTTTGTCAAATAGAAATATTAAAAATAATTTTGTTGACATTACCTAAATAATAACTGAAATAAAGATAAAATTTTAAAAATTACATTAGTTGTTCAGAAAATACCCTACAATTTTTTTTTCAATAAGTATTTAATTACTTAATTAATCATTTGTTAATACATTATTTATTTTTTATTATTAATTAATTTGTAAATTTTAAATAAATAAAAAAAAAATCTTGCAAATTTGATGCATATTTTCATGATTTTTACTGCATACCTATATTATATTATATTATTATAGAATATTTCGATACTTCTTATAGTACTTAAAAATCCGCTCTCTAGTAATGACTGATGACTTTCGAGTAAAAAACTAAAAAACTAACCTCCGGCACACGAACATGCGTTTTTACACTGTTCATTAGGTGTCATATGGGTCATTGTGATGGATGTATTAATGCCCATGCCTGATTTATACGGTCCAATACTCCAATATTATAAATTGTACATATTATTACATATGTTCCTATATTGACTTTTTTTTTTGCGATTTACCGGAAACTTTAAGGAAACGGAATGATAATAGAATTGCTCCAATAATAATTTTGTTGAGGTTTATGGTGACACTTGTGGTAAATCTGCAGGGCTGGTAATAGAAGAAAATTTTTTTTTTATTTCTTATGTGAACTAGATTGAATACATCAAAATAATTCTTTTTGGAAAATATGATACATATAATTAAATTAATTTATGTTTCATGCAATAAATTGTATGCCGGCGATTATAATACAATATTACAATATCAATATTCAGTATGTTATAAATAGACAATAGTACACTAAATTTGAACATAACACTGTGTTTATTTTGATCAGTTATATTTTTATTTTAGAAATATAAAAATAAAAATAATTATTCAGATGAAATCCCATTATATTATAATTGTACGTCATTCATCGGGCAAGCTTTGCACCACGACTATTGTCATAATATTGCACATAGTCCCAATATCATAGATCTGTGCAAGTTATTACTTATTACGCCTATTTTACATTAGTTGTTAAGTTTTACTTTTTATAAATATGACTTCTAGTCGTAAGTGTTTTTACTTTAATTGTGGTAAAAATAAACGCGATTATCCAAATTTAAACTTTCATTCGTTTCCAAAAAATGAACGAAATATGAAAACATGGATTATACATTCTGGTAAGTATATTTATTATTTACATATTATTTTATGTTATATTTTTAATTTTTGAACAATTAATAACTATTATTATAATTATTTATTAATATATTATATTATATTATGAGTGTAATTAATGGAATTAGTGTTATATTAATTATTAAAATATTACACCTAAATATAACATAAATATATCTTTTCTTGAATTCAGGAAACATTGTTTTGGACTCGTTAAGTCCAAAACGTCTCCGGAAGCGGTATATATGTGGTGATCATTTCGAAACAAATATGTACATGAACCCAAAAGCTAAAGTGCTAACGTTAGTTCCAAACGCTGTTCCTAAAAAATACCATAATGTCTTTTCTGAAAATAATGTTTTTTATAATATAACGTAACATATTAATATTTTATTGTATTGATGATATTGTTAAACAATTTCAGAATCCCCAGATCATAGTTCATCGGCCTATAATTCAAACTTAGAGATAACTACGCCTGTTAGTCGTAAAAAAATTGTAAGCCGTGTGTTGAATTTTGATGATGAAAATCTAACAGGTATTTTACTTCAAAATATTTATTAAAAAAAAATTTGTTTTTATTTTTTATCTACAAATGACAATAAAGATAATTTCAGAAATTTTAAAAATACAACTGATAAATTGATAAAAAAAAATAAATAAATCTATTTATCTCTCATAAATTGTTTTTATAGTTTCTTTAAAATATTTAAAATTTTCTTGTAAGCATTTGTAGTTAAATTGTTACGAAAAAAAAATTATTACACAAAACCTGCAGTTTTTGACAAGATCGATATTTGTATGTAATTGTAACTCAAAAACTAATCACTGTAAATACTTAACATTTTCACCAAATATTTATATTAGTGTTAAAACTAGATTTAATACAAAGTCTCATATAAGTTGTTCTTATTGTAGTTAATAAAAAAATAAAAAATCATATGTCACAATTTTTTTTATAAGCGTTTGAATTTTAAATTTTTACGAAATTGTGTAACAATAACGATTTATCAGGAACGATTTTAAATATATTTTGTTATTATTCAAAAATTATAAGTCGTAAATATTTGAAAATTTCACCAGTTACTTAGATTGGCATTTTCTTTACACAATTTAATTTTTTAATATTTCGCTTATTTTAATGCTATTTATAGTCATTTGAAATATTCGTTTTTTGTTTAGTTTTTTTTTTTAATAAATATCGATAAAAATTTCTTGGCTGAGTCAAAATACTTGAAAATTTAATACTAAGTCTCTCATGAGTTATTTTTATTATGATTAACAAATTATACAAATACATACTCCCAATTTTTTTTATTAACATTCGAAGTTCAAATATTGACAAAAAGTCGTTAAAATCATAAATATTTCTTTACTATTATTATTATTATTTTTTTTTATTATTATAATTGAGGTAATAAAGGTAATTGATATTATATGAAAATATATTTTTTTTATATACCTATGTTGCGTGCCAACATCAATACTTGACTCAAGATGATATTTGAAATGAAAGTTACAACTCTTTAACGATTAATGCTTTATTACGCATAAAATAAAATACATGTAATTAATTTAAGAAGTGGCTGAGTGTCGTGAAGGTGCTCAGGTGTTGGTGGCTGTGGTACATCTGCCGTTGTTGGTCTTTGAGCTCCCTTATATATGTGCTGCGACTCTTGTTTACATCGTCCCGTAGCCTTCTGGGCGAAACCAGGTATCCTTGTAGTTGTTGTTGCGAACACAGGCGTGGCTAGATAATATGCAATACAAAGATGCACTTCCAAAGTCTAGGTGACCTTACTCGTAGATGAGCTATTATTGCAATATACATTAATTGGTGGCTTACTATCCTAACACGTGTCATGGTCATAGTAGCATGTGCAACTCCCTCGTCACGAGGCATGGTCATACTAACCTAACCTTGATCTCGTAGCCCATAACACCTCCCCACAAAAAAAAAGGTTTATGTCTGCAAGACAGAAATCTTTACAATTCTTCTTATACGTGCATTCAGTTACACTTACAATTCAATTTCACATCGATTGCTTAATAATAATAATTGTTAGTCAGTGGCGCCGAACACGGTACCTATAAAGGTATAACAGCGGTCACATCTTTTTAAGGGGTGGGTCGTGGGTGGGTAGGTCGTAGGTACCATACTACCGTTAGGTGTTACCTATGCAATACAAAAATAGGAATACCTAATAGTATAATATTAACATTGTATATAGTAAAATTGTATAACACTATAGCTAATAAAGCAATTAATAGTAGTATAGCCACAAATTAAGATATCTTGTATACACTATGCAGTAAGTTAGTATGTCTACTAACTAGTTTTATTTATATAAGGTATATAAATAAAATGCAAGACGTTTTCGGTGATATTTATGTGCATTCACAGTTTTATCTTTCTATTTTGTCATAATAGTTTCATTTAATTTACTATTGATAACAACCGACTATTAGCAGTGCTGATTCAGCACCCATCGATAAATTTGGTGCAAGGATTAAATTAACATTTTACTATTTTGTGCTTAATTTTTAAATTCAATAATTTCTGTTGTATTGTTTTATTTCTAATAAAAAATAATTAATTATAATTTATAATATCAAATAAAAATGAACTCAGAAATTTGTGTGTGTGGCAAAGAGCGAGGAGCTCTCAATAATACAAATTGGATGCGTCATGCAAATAAATGCAAAAAAAGAAAATCATGTCCAAACAATATAAGTATTGCTAAGTTTTACAAGTCTTCACGAGTAACAGGTATTTATTAACTATTATTGCCAAGTATGAGTCCATGAGTTTTCAGCGTTAAATGTTTTTCTGAAGTAGGTAGGTGGTAAATACTTTCAACATTTTATAATTTAATGATATTAGTCTCATGAATTATTTTAATATATCTAGTATAGGCGTGCGCAGGACTTAGTGGTAGGTGTTGCTAAAAATTATAGGTATTTAATAAGTCAATACACATTATTTATTTGATTAATACAAAAATGTCATTTATTAAATACATATTATTTATTATAATGGTAGACGTCTTTCCCAGTCAATTTTAGTCAATAGGTCTTGTTCTACAAATAATAACAGTAAAGAATCAAGTCTATCCTGTTTCATTGTATTCCGCAACTTTGACTTCACTAACGAAAGTTTTGAGAACGATCTCTCACTAGAACAGCTAGTGACTGGAATAACTAAAAATGTTTTTAAAATATCAAAAAAATTAGTAAATATATTTAGTCTATCTAACTTAAGTAACCATTCTATCCAATTTTCTATAGATTCAGAAGAAGTCTTTTTAGGAGTATCTGGAAGTTCTTTTAGTAATTTGATTTCTGTTTTAAAACAATCAGAATTTACTTTAAGTTTTTCTTGAAGTAATTGTATATCATTCTCTGTAGGAACAATTGAAGAGTATTACCTACTGCTGAAATAATACCTAATGTTTCCTGAGAAAATCGAATATTTAGTCCATTTATCATGTCATCTAATGCTACATAATAACAATTTATCTTAATTTCATGTTCTTTTGTCTGATGAAATGTTTGAGTTTTATTATCATCCAAAAAACAAGATATTTTACGTTTTCTCACTTCAGGAATTATTATATTATTTTGTGAGAAAAGTTGAACTGTATCTTGATATATATTATTAAATAATTCATTTTCAGATCTGAACTTTTGAATGTTTGCTTTTAATGATGTTACTAAAGACACCGCTGTTAAAAGGTTAATACTTTTTGATGGTAGGCTACTACTTACTTTCATAATTATCATAAGAATTGAGTGCATCATATTTAATGAAAAAATCAAATCAAATTATTTCATTTGCATTAAAATACCATGAGCTTTAGCTCTAGTTTCTGATACAGTTGTCTCTTTATATATTTCTTCGAGAGCAAGTATTAAAGCAGAATAATTGGACTTGACAGCTGATACAGCTTCATGTCTGCATGCCCATCTAGTTGTCAACAAAGATTTAAGTGAGCATAGTTTTATATTAATTTTGGTTGCAAATTTTTCTAATACAGCATGCCTTGTACAAGACCCTTCTAAGAAAGAATAAATTAGTTGTACTGTACCAAAAAAATCAAATAATACTACATTTTTTCTTCCGATTGAGTCTACTAAGACTAAATTCAGGTAGTGTGCATAGCAATGTACATAAAATATATTTTCATTTTTTTCCTTACACTTCATTTGAACACCATTATGACAACCAGACATGTTAGCAGCTCCATCAAAACATACAGAAATAACATTTTCCCAAGATATACCAATATTTTCTACAAAATTATTTAAAACTTCAAAAATAGACTGTGAGTCAACTTTTAAAAGACGTTGCAAACCCATGAAGTATTCAACTGGTTTATTCAAACTTGTATCAAAAGAACGAACTACTATAGACATCTGCTCGTGATGACCACAGTCACTGGTTTCATCAGCAATAATCGAAACGTATTTATTTTTGAGCATAGATGAAATCTTTCGAAGCATTACATTATGTATTGACTGTATTATATCATTTTGTGTTCTATTACTGGTGTATGAAGCATTTCTGGGACCTTTTTCTAAATGGTTGGACATAACACTATCATACTTTTTCAACAAAGAAACTAGTTCCAGAAATAAACCTCTATTGTTACTGTCTTCTTTCTCATTGTGGCCTCTAAATGCTTGACCACACATTTACCAAGTAAAATTGTTAAGTCAATAATTCGTGCCAAATATGTACGATTTTGTATACGATTGGCTTCACACTGTTTCAAATTTTCTTTTTTAGCATTGTCCAAAACCTCGTCAATAGGTTTTCCAGAGATATAATGAGATAACGAAGATGCACTAGTAATGTGAGCATTTGATAACTGATGTTTGTTAAGGAGTTTTGTTGCATTAGCCCAGTTCTTAAAACCTTTAGTTGAAAAAGACTGTTCAAGTTGACCATTATTTAAGTTATTAGATTTAAAGAATCTACATGGAAAACAATATGCAGCATTTTCTTTCTCACTACACTCTATCCATTTGTACTTCTGAAAATACTGAACTTGAAAACTATGATACTGATTTCCTATTTTTGTTTTTGGATATAAACTCAGGATTGGTTGGTAAGAACCCTGAAAAATTCTTGCTTTAAGCTCATGACGGTTTTTTGGAAGGGGCAGAGAGTGAGAGCAGAGGGTGACATCTCAATTGTATACCTGCAAAATGTTTTTGTTCAAGTTCATTTATAATTTTGACAAAAACTTATTATAATTAAAAAATAAAATACATTTATAAAATATTGTAAAAAAAATAGTTAGTGTAAAATTAATTTACCATTAAAGTCTACAAATATAATTAGGTACTAAAGTAGTACTACAAACAAAATTAAACAGCACAGCAATCACATCAATACAAATAAAAGCCAATATACCCAAAACTACACACTATAAATACAGCCACTGTAGTGGACAACAAATAACTAATAAACGTAAAACAAAATTCACTTACCCACATAGAATATAGATAAAATATACAAAATATAAACATAAATACACAATGTAGTATGTACACAATATCCTACATAAAACACAAACATACAAATGTTAAAATATTAAAAATTATTGATGATATATTGATATGCATACCTAATTGATCACTTGAAGTATCTTGAAGTTCTAAAATAATTTACCATTAATTGATTATTATGTTGAAAAAATCTAAAGAAAATAATAGTTGAAACATACCTAATAATAAAATAACAAATATTTTAAATTTATTTCATGAACCTTGAAGATGGACGTTGTAAAGTTGAAATATAAGTTATGGTTGCTGGTTCATTCAAAATAACAGCTAACTCGTTTATGGTTAACGGATTGTTTGGTCTACGGCGACGTCTCATTTTGTTAACACATAACCTAGACTGTAAATGTGTGTAATTTTGTGCACCTTCAGGATTTCTAAAACAATTGTTAAAGTTCTATCAAAACTTAAATCTGATGATAATAATTACTAAAATTACCTATCTTAAAATTTTCAATTTTATGAATTAATTCTATCAACTGTGTTTAAAAAAAAATCATCAAGATTATATAAAATAATTACAAAATACTTACAACACAACTTCTCTATTATAGATTTGTCGAATAGAAGTAGCCAAATTGCCAGTACTTGTTCCAGCTACTCCAATTGACATCCTTAAATGCACCATTGAAATGTCAACATTTGGAGGTAAATGATTGTGTGGAACCCTAGTAGTGATTATACCATTTTTAATTTCCGTACTTATGACCCAAGCTGTGGACGGACAATGTACAGCAATATTTTTCTGATTTTCACACACTAAATATCTGTACATAATAATAAAATAATTAATATTATAATACAATATAAAAAAATGTAAGCAATGAATCATTTATAATTCTTAAACTATTTATTTAAATTTATAATTCGTGTTGATAATATCTGTTGGGTTACAAAAAATATCTTAATTATTAGACTAACTCACGTTTTATTGTTCCTTGCGCCATTTTTATAATATCTATAATTCAAATTGTCCATAAACACCATTGAATTTAACCTTACACCAGGTAAAACTGTAAATGTTTCTAATCGCTGGTGTTGAATATTTGGAAATTGATCTGGTACTAAAATTATATGTATTATTTTATATGATTAAATTATTTTCTTTTTTTTAATTTTAGTGGTATAATGTTGTTAATTTACTTTATAATTTTTTTAACTAAAATGTTGTATTGGCAAATAAATAATTATTATGATTCCAATATGAAAAATATTAATATTTCTAATTTAATATAAAGTATATCAATTAAGAATTATCTTATAAATAATATGATGTTTTTTTTATTAGTTTTAATAGTTTATTTTCAATTATATATAATAATGTAATTTATTCTGTTAATTATATAAATCAATAATACTTTGTATGTCATCGTAGTCAAGTTGTTCATCAATACCATTGAAAACCATGTTTCCTATAACACATTATACATTTGTTCATTATACATTTAATATTATTTGTTTAAATTTAATATTTTGTATATTAAATACTTGGTACATAGTCGTGGTCCAGTAATTCATTTACAACACCATTGAAAGCCATGTTTGCTAAATTATCAGTTAACTTTTAAACAAAATAAAACCTTTAAGTCAACAGTAATAAAAATTAAAAATAAGTTAAAAGAATTACAGACGATTGACAAAAAATTGTAAAAATATAAATGGTTAACTAACCCACAAGAAAGTACTATAACTACTGAAGGCAGTATTTTTTTAAATTTATCTCTGCATTATCTTAGCATATATTTCAATAAGGAAATATCACCTACTTATTAAGTCGATTACCTTTGCTACATTTAACATTGACTTTGTACAATTTTAGCATTTTATCATAGAGATTATAAAATATAGAGATATTATATTCATATTTAATGTTGAACTGTGGCTAGATTAATAAATGTCCATAAGTAAGTTAGTAAGTAGGTACTTAACTTTTTAACAAAATAAGACCTATAAGTATAGTATAGTATACTGGTAATTATTCAATAATCAAAAATTAATTAGGTGAAAAAAGTTAAGTTAACCAAATTTTGACTGTTATTTAACTTTACAGGAAAGTACTAACACTACTGAAGTCAGTTTTCTTTTTAATTTATCTCTGCATATATTTCAATAGGGAATACCACCTACTTATGAGGCCGATTACCTTTTGCTACATTTCAAATTTACTTTATACAATTTTATCATTTTATCTTATAAAATGTAGATATTATATTTATATTCATATCAATCATATCTACTATTGAACTGTGGCTAAATTATTAAATCTAAATATACATTTTTAGTTAATACTATGATTAAATACTTTATTTTTGGTGGTGCGTAGGAACCCTGTACCCGGCATACCGTAGAACGGGGTGAAGTGAACCTGCTGGTATGAAGTGGCCCATTCTAATTTTTTTAAATGTTTATCAGCTTAACTTTAACATTGTTTCATCAAAATTAGTTTAATAAATTCTACCTCCATAGCATTATGGTAACAAATAATGTTTGATACTAGTGATAACAATACGTGCAAAATATGTTATCAAAATAATTTTGATAACAAACCTCATTTTTTTTGTTTTTGTATGATGGTCGTCAAAAAGTCAATAAAATCTCAAAAGTAAGTAACTAAATTGAAAATGTTCATACTTAATAATCATTTCAATAAGCTCATATGAATTAATTATTTCAATCATAATTGTTAATATATTGTTATTTAGCTTTTGGTGAAACAACTCGTACAACATTTTAAAACCATAGGCTGAAGTGGTCCACCAACCAAAAAGTAAAAATGCCTAGAAACCATAAAAAGAACTTCACAGGACGTTACAATTTGAAGTACACCAACGAAAATTTATCTTTGGCTGTAAATGCTGTAAAAAGAAAACAATTAACCCTAAGAAAAGCTTCAGAGCAATATGGTATTCCAAGAACAACTTTAAAGAGAAAAGTAAGCGGTTCTCATACTCGTAGTTATGGAGGACAAAAAGTCTTAAATGAACTAGAGGAAACTAATTTATGTGAAGGTTTATTATTGTGTGCTAAATGGGGGTTTCCTATGACAAGAAAAGACTTAAGATTATTAATTAAAAGTTACCTTGATAAGATAGGACGTAGTGAAAAGCGATTCAAAAATAATTTACCTGGAACCGATTTTGTAAAACATTTTTTAAAACGCCATCCGGAATTAAGTGAACGGTTTGGAGAAAATATTAAAAGAGCTAGAGCTAATATTACTAAAGAAGTGATAAACAATTTTTTTGATAATTTATCGCAGTCACTTGAAAATGTTTCTCCTTGTAGTATTGTAAACTACGACGAAACAAACTTCACTGATGATCCAAATAAACAAAAAATTATTACAAAAAGGGGTTCCAAACACCCTGAAAATATTTTAGATGCTTCAAAGACTAGTATATCTGTGATGATGGCAGGAAATGCTGAAGGTGAATTATTACCTCCGTACATTGTTTATAAGGCTGAGAATTTATATCCAACTTGGACAGAAAATGGACCTCAGGGAACTAGGTATAATCGAAGTAAAAGTGGTTGGTTTGATGAAAGGATTTTTGATGATTGGTTCCATTCCCTTGCTCTACCATTTTTGAAGAAAAAACCTAGTCCTTGTGTACTTATTGGTGACAATTTATCTAGTCATGTTTCTATTTCTGTTATTAATACTTGTATAGAACATAATATAAAGTTCATTTTATTGCCACCTAACACAACACATATATGTCAACCTTTAGATGTGGCATTTTTTGGGCCCCTTAAAAGGAAATGGAGAGAAATTCTATTAACTTGGAAAATTTCAAACAGAGGAGTTGTACCAAAAAGTGAATTTCCTATGCTTCTAAAGTCTACAATTGATGCACTACAATCAAAAAGCACTAACTTAATTGCTGGGTTTTCTGCTTGTGGTATATGTCCTCTTAATAGATTACAAGTCCTTAAAAAATTACCAGATTCAGAATCAAGTTTAGAAAGTTCTACAATTTCATGGTCCAGTTCCATAATTGAAACTTTAAAGACACTAAGGTGTCCTGAACAAAGAGAAGGTAATCGTGTAAGAGGTAAAAAACTAAATATTGAACCAGGTAAAAGTTTTGGTGCTGAAGAAGAAGAAAGTGATCTACATTCATCTATTGATTCTCCTGACTCTATTAGTGATATAAGTTCTATTGAAGAAACTAATGCTGAAGTTCAATCTTTATCCCCCATAGATTCCAATGACAATAACAGTATAGCTTGTCTGCCAAATAATGAAACAGTTTATTTAGTTGATGAATTTATTGTGGCAAGGTTTGAATCCAAAAAAAGAGGCTTATTATATGTTGGTAAAATTTTAAATGTGAATGAAAAAACATATTATATTTAAGTTTTATGAGAAAAATTACAGGGAAGAATAATATTTATTTTTCTTTTCCAAATATCAATGATGAATGTGAAATTGACTATAAAGATGTAGTATGTAATATTTATGAACCAGTAGACTTAAGAAGAATTAGGTTTGTGTTTCCTAATTTACATTTAGATTATGATCTCCTTAACTGATAAGTGAATTAGATATGTGATAATTATGATAAAACCATATTGTATTAAATTAATTAGTGCCTATAAAGAGTAAATATAGGTGCAATTTGTTAAGATGTTTAAGATTTTTCCTATTGTTTTCTATACTTAGTTATATATTATCCATTTGTGGAAAATTTCAAGATTGTAATTTTTTTTTATGTTTAAGAAGTATTTTTATTTAAACAATTGTTTTATAATAATAAGGACAAAAGACTTAATGTAAAATCAAGACTGATTACATAAAAATATCGAAATGTTATACCTATGTATAAATAAAGTGATCTTAACTATGTACCAGTGTCATTTTTTTTTTTAAAAAAACAAAATAGGGGTCCACTTCACCTCCCCAACTGTTTAAAATAGTTTGTAACGGAAATAAAACACCCGGTCCACTTCACCCCACGTATGTGAGTAAAGTGGACCACTTTTTAGAACAAAAAAAAATGTAAAAACTAAAAAAAAAACAAAAAATCATGAACAGGTAGTTGTATTTATACATATAGATTATATATTCCAAGTTTCAATCGATTTGATCAAATAGATTTCTCGGAATCTTAAAAAATATACCAAAAACTGGTCCACTTCACCCCGTTCTACGGTACCGAGATATGTATGAATTACATAAATTAGTTCACTTAAAGTGAATTGAAAGTACACATACATCGCTATATTGTATATATATTTAATATTTATATAGCACCAAAATAAATTTTACATAAGAAATACATAATTTATGTATTTTAATACAGGCTAGCACATAAACTGATATTAAATTATTATTTTGAATATTTATATTTTTTTCAGTTGGGATTAGATACTATTTGTTATGTTCATTTTTCTTTTTCTTATCATTTTTAAGAGAACGGCTTTTGGCCCTCCAGGTTCACAAATTAACTTATGGCGCCGAAATGGTTACGGTGGCGAAATCCTTAACCAATTTTGTATGATTACGACTATCAAGTATCATAATAATCATAATCACAAAGTAAAATATTAATTATTAAATAACTTATAACTATTTAGAAGGTATACAAGATATATTTCTCAACAATTGAATAGTATTATAATAGGTACAATACAAGTTTTTTTTGATATTTTAACAATTAATTTGATAGGTATGAAAATACTTTTTGTAGTTGTTGAGTACTAGTGTCATAACATTCATTTGTATAAATAACACTGTTTAAAAAATAAAAACTTACAACTATTTTGATACCAATTTGGCTATTTTTTTTTTTTTACTTTATTAGATCTTTTTGTTTTGTAATTGATCATGTATGCATATTGTCTCATTCTCGGTGTAATATAGGATGTAATACGTAAATATAAATTTAACCATAATATCTTCTTTGTGGATTGCACACGGAAAAGGAACAATGTAATAATTACATTAATAATAATAATAATAATAATAATAATTATTATTATTATTAAAAAAATCTTTTACTGTGTTGTCAAATACATTTTGGCTGTCTTTCTGTTTAACAAAACACTTCTCAATTTGTTTTAGAAGCATGAAAAAATTGCTATCAGGATGTATTAATAGTATTAAATATAATATTAAAAGGAAGTACAACAATTACTTCTTTAATTCATCCACTATTTATTTTACAAACAATTAAACATTTTATTACAGAACATCTGTTACTGACTAGTGACTACCGTGAACGACTAGTCGAGACTACTGACTACTAGACAGTACTAGAATTCCCGCTCAGGACTAGTGTCCAGTTAGAGCAGTCTGGCCAACTCATACTTTACACTCAGCCTTCCTGCCTTGCTATGTCCTCATAGCATATTAACATGATATAAAAATATAAATAAGAAACAAACAAACAAAAAAACATTATTAATTATCTTAGTTATCTTAAGTGTCGTTAGACATAATCGTCTAGCCTTGTAGGCTTCTTCCTGACCCTGTCCGATCTCCTAACCCCTTTGCCATTCTTCTGGTGTTCTGGTGGTGGATCAGCATCATCTTCACAACTGGTCGCACCATTTGGCCCTCGTACTTCTTCCTCGGTGGTATCACTCGCTTCGTCTGGTTCATCCTCTAACCTCCAAGATTTGAGCTGAGATACATGTGCTGTTGTTGTAAACAGTCTTTTCTGATCTTCTTGTAGTTGAGCAACCCGATAGACATCTCCTGGCAATACTTCTGTGATTATCAATGGTCCCCTGTATTTATTTTGCAATTTGGTTGATTGCCCCTGTATGAGTAGGCACTGTCGTCATCACAACAATTTCTCCAACCGTATACTTAGTATTGTTGTGTCGGTGCAAATCATAGTCTTCTTTCATCTTTGTTTTTGACCTCTCAGAAGCTTCCCTGGCCTCCTCCCACAGTTCATTTGGACACGTCCAAGTGTCTAATGTTTCTGATAGTTCCCTTATCTTTACCAGTCTAAACCGAGGTCGGTACCCATGTAACAGTTCGAATGGTGTCCTCTGAGTTACCTTGCTCTCATTGTTATTGATCTGCATCTGTACTACTGGCAGCCACTGGTCCCATTCATCTTCTTTCGTAACCTGCGCGACCAACATTGATAGCACAATACTATTTGTACGTTCTACTTGCCCGTTTGCTTGTGGTCTACGCGTTGAGGTTAACGTATAGTGTACCCCTTTCTCTTCGCAGAACTCTTCAAACTTTCTGGCCGTAAAGCATGTCCCTCTGTCAGTGACCAAACGGTTGGGCAGTCCAAATATTTGCACTAACGTTGTCAAGTTGTCGATCGTACCATTAGTACTTGTGTCTTTTGCTGCAAACAAACATGTAATCTTTGTGAGGTTGTCAACAATGACTAGTATATACTTATTTCCTGTTTGAGTAGTCACAAATGGTCCTATGTGATCCATGTGAACCGTATTGAATGGACGTCTTCTCACTGGAATAGGATGTAGCGGTCCTGGTTGTTTTCCTCTTGGTTTCTTAAACATTAAACATTCTATGCACATCTTCACATGTCTTCGCACATATCTTCTCAACTTTGAGAACCAATAATCTTGCAAGATTTGGCTCACTGTCTTCTCTACTGATAAATGACCACACAGATCATGTGCCGCAACCGTTATGCTCTTTCGCATACTCTTTGGCATAACAAATAGTTTCTTCCCGTTGAGGAATCTATACAGTAGCAGTCCTTGCAGTTGAAATCCGCGTGCCTGAGCTTTTTCCGACTTAGTTCTCTCTTCTTCGGGTTTCATCAGTATCTTGATTATCTCTTTGATGTCCTCATCAGCAGTTTGTGCCATCAGCACTCTTTCCTCCTGAGTAATGGTCACATAAACGTCCAGTCTCTCCGCGAGTACATCATCCAAAGTTGTGCCGTCGCTTTCCGTCACTGGCGCTCTTGACAATGCATCCACATGTGCCATCTTATTCCCCGGCCGATGTTGAATGTCATATATGTCATATACATATTCTTGTAGCAGATCATGCCATCTAGCGATTTGAGGTCTCAGAGCTCGGTGAGCCCTCAGATAAACCAAGGCTTGACAGTCTGTAATTATTGTAAATTTAATGCTAAGTAAAAAATTACGCCACTTATTCACCGCCCATATCACAGCCATTAGTTCCAATTTTCCAGAGTGGTATTTTGACTCCGCCTCAGTTAACTTCTTACTGATACAGTACACCAACTTCGGTGCTTCACCATCTTTGTCCCGTTGTAACAGCATTGCTCCTATTCCCACCGAACTGGCATCTGTGTGTACTTCTGTTGAAAAAGCATTTTGGTTAAACATTTTCATCACTGGTTTACTTACCAGAACACTTTTTAGTTTATCAAATGCTTCCCGCTGTGGCTCATTCCACACAAATGTTATCCCAGCCTTTGTCAGGTTCGACTGTGGTAGTGCTACTGTGGCATAGTTCTCCACGAACTTCCGGAAGAAACCTGTTAACCCTAGGAACCTGCGTACTGCGTGAACGTCATTCGGAGTCGGAAACTCTTGCACCGCTCAAGTCTTCGCATCTCCCAGACCTATTGTTCCTCCACCAATGACAAAACCCAAAAATTCTATGTGATTAGCACTTGCCTGGTTTTAGAGTCAGATTGACAAACCGCAATCGAATCAACACCTCTTTCAGTTTTCCCAATATTTCTGACCAACTGGTTGCGTCAATGACCCAATCATCTAGGTAGTTTTTAACAACAGTATTGCGTAGCTTACCTAACACACGATGCATTAGTCTTGTGAACTCTCCAGGTGCGCCCGCCAACCCAAACGGCATACGTGTGAACTGTCCTGTGTCGTCAGGCGTGACGAACGCAGTCTTCTCCTGAGCGTCTTCGGTTAATGGTAATTGAAGATAACCAGTCGCCAAATCCAACTGCACAAAGTACTTGCCTGTCGCCAATGCCTCGACTTGTTCATGCATATCCGGTAGTGGGAAGTTGTGCCTCTTCACCTGTTTATTCAGTTGTCTGTAGTCAACACACAGTCGATTTTTGTCACCTTGTTTCACTAATATGACTGGACTTGCATACTGCGACTCTGTTTCAACTACTATTCCACGTTCCTTCCAGTCTCGTACAATCTCAGCGATTGCTTCCCGATCGGTCGCTGTAGTCTTAAAGGGACGACAGACCACAGGCGAACTGCCTTCTACCTCATGTAGTTCCATCTTAGTCAAACTAGTACAACCTAATTCTTTTAAATTAAGCGCGAAACAGTCTCTGTACTCGTTAACTAAATCCATCAGGGATCGTTGCTCATTTGGTGTTACTTCAGCATTTACATACTTGAAATCATCAATGGTCAATGGTCGTCTATCCACTCCAGCGTCCAACGCGATCACTTGTAACACATCGATATGTTCGTCTTCACTCGTTGCTGTAGTGTCTCGTATCCCAATTTGGTCCTTTGACTTTGCTAATTTCATTTGTCCATCTTCTTTCCAATAAAGTACTGCTGGATTGTCGAGCCAATTCCGTCCGACGATTACATCTGATTGTTGTGCATTATCCGGGACTATCAGTAATTGTACAGGACCTGCCTCTACTTCATCAACGACAATTGTGGACACTATTCTACCACTAGTAGTAACTGAGGGATTGTTCACGTCACCAATTCCATACAAACTGGTGTTTCCCTTGTTTCCGATTTTTCAGTGCATTCCAACAGTCTGAGACTAACATTTTACGCACGAATGTAGCCCGAAATTGTTTGACGAAATCGCCCCAGTCCGTGAACTCTTTATACAGAAACCAGTCTCTGGCCGCTTCCGTCACATTACACCTTACGAACTGCATTCTGTACGCAACCGGCCATGCATTCAGGTCAGCCGTGCTTTCAACGGATTGTATCCAGTCGGCAGCATCATAATTTGACTCGCTACTCGTAAACACTTTTACGGAGTTGTCTAAATTTGCGAACATGCGAATCTCGTTGCATTTACCCGTACTCTCGCTCGTAACCGACGCATTGCCACTTTCCGTTTGTTCCGCTGCTTTTTCGGCAACTTGTAACCGTTCACGAAATTCTCCGATCAACATCATCAACTCATTATACGTCGGCGCTTTTATTGTTGCATAAAATAGTATAAAGTAATTTGTAAACATAATATTTTTTTTATTTTTAGTAATTAAAAATTTGTACTTATATATTATAAATATAACAATTTAACAATTTTGTTCTTAGCATGATTCACTATCAGAATCTGATTCATCTGACACCCGGTCATCTAAAATTTATTCATGCTCAATTGCGCCTAACGAATTATACATCTTTCCTGTATAAATAAAAAATTCTTTTAACGAATCTAATTTTAGAATTTAACAACGTTTCAAAAACATGAATTTTGTTAAATATCCCCTGTAAAATCGTTTCTTTCGACAATACTGGGATAATGAAGCCTTTGTGTGGCGCCACAATCCTTCCACGTTGTTAGTGTGAGCCCCAGTTTCTGGATATTTAAATTCATTAGAATGATTCACTGTCAGATGTTTAAATCCCTCTTCTTCTAAACAGTCATAACTCTAAACAATTGAAATTTGAGCGAATTATTGAGTGGTAAAACACAATTAATCTCTATAATGAATGTTTTTGTAATTACTTTCCAACAGTCACTAATTATGGTAGTAGGTACCTGTTAGAATTCAATCTTTAATTGCTTCAAGTAAAGTTTCTTTGTCACATTTTTCTACTGGAATCAAAAAAACATTTCCTGTATCCCTCTCTAGACCGCCGAATATCCATTGTCCTTCAACATGATGTCCACGGTGGTATTTTCGGCGGCCAAATTTCGATTCGTCGATTTCGACAATCCTATTGGGTCCTCCTAATATGTTATTATTATTTTTAATTTTATAACTGTTGTAAAAAAATACATCTATACATTTTTAATTTTAAAAACTTACCAATTTTTTTGTGTTGTGTTATCATTGCACCTTAAGCACGGTTATCTACTCGGGTTGGCGGACGCTTCTATACCGTACGTGTTTTATATCGGTCTATACGGCGTCGAACTGAACTAAAAGCGCTAGTAGTTAGGAGGCCTGTTGTTACATTTAGAACATATACCCATTCGTAATATTTTAGTAATAAGTAATGGTTACATTCTCGAAGAACTATCATATTATACCTTTTTTTTATAGATAATGATAAGCACTTCGTATAATGTTTTCAAAATGAATTTCTATGATAAATGGTTGATGAGATATCAACAATAACAAACATAATATGACCGTACCCGGTATCGTTACCATTTTACTTTGTTTACTATTATAGTTGTTTTCATGTTAATGCTGTTCATAGTTCAGTGTTCGTGTGTATCGTTTGTTCTTATTTAATGTAAGAATTATTATTACCATGGTGAAAAAGTGTTGCATAGTGGGGTGCACTTCTGGTTATAAAAGCAACTCGGTAGAAGTTACCCAGTTTTCAGCACTTAAAAATGTAGAATTAAGGAAAAAATGGCAAAGATCAATTTCCAATAAAAGATTATGTGGTCAATGTGTCAATGTGTTGTATTTATTTCAATTAGAACAGTTGCATAAGTAGTCATTTTTTTATTCAAGTTATATGATTGTTTACCTAAGTATTTGCTATTTCTCCAACATATTAATTAGGTTACACGTTGGAATTCAATATTCAATTACACATTATTTTTTAAATGTTCATGTTCCATTTTTTTTCAGGATGAAATGTCTATGATGGATTCAAATTTTAAGGTTTTAAACCTTAAGACTATCGGCGCAAATAAAGGAGGGTTTAGGGGCTAAACCCTCCCAAAAATTTCAAACGCCCGCCAAATATTTTACATTTATTTTTATAATATAATATATAATAAAAGTATAAATAGTATGTTAAATCGTTAAATGTTAATTATAAAAAACTAAACATAGAATTTCGATTAAGAAGTGTTCCTAATTTATTAAAAATTAGATATGCAAGTATCAATCGCTTTGAGATGAATTAAAACATAATATGCCCGAGCCAACTTGACTTATGGCTGTTTAACGAATTTTTAATGTTTAATATTGTTTCAAAGTTTAAGTAAAGTTATATATTTTTTAATATTTAATGTTTATTTTAAGTTATAAAAATAAATCCAATTTTTTAGGCTTATTGTTTAATTTTAAGTAATTTTCTTGAGTATTTTATTGCTTTAGATATAATAATTTTAAGTATATAAAATATTACATTAGAAAAATGTGTATATTTAAAAAACTACGAACGCCGATCGGGTATCATAAAATTTAATAATGTATTGAAGAGGCCTCCTGACTACTAGCGCTTTCAGTTCTAGACGACGCCGCATAGACCACTAGTAAAACGGCGTCCGCCAACCTGAGTAGATAACCGTGATCATAAGTAATTTCCCATAGGGGTCGACAGCCCCCCTCCCCCCGGGTTAGCTATTTTAGCCCCGGGGGGTTTGAGGAACGAGCCTTTATCCTACAAGTTGGCTTTATTTTTACCTTGAAATTTAACTTAAAAATTTAATTTTTAATTTCCAAAATAATGATTTGCGCAATTTTTTTTTTTGAATCATCGTTCTTAACTCGTTGAAATACATATGTTTCAATAAAAAAAAATAAAAAAAATCACTTGGGAGCTAAACTGCAATTTATTGTTCCAAACACTAATTACCTATTTAAAAACAAATTTAAAAAAATAAGGTCGCCCAGTAAAGTAATTTTGTTCCAGTACCAGTGCTACGACACGTATTTATACGTATTATATTATTATTTAACCTGTGTTTTATAATATTATATCGCCACTATGTGTGCCCAAAACATCGAGAATCGTGTTTTGCGCATTCGCAGAACACCTGAAAATCGTGAACTTAACGTGGCTATAACTTTAAAGCTAATGATTTCCGAAAAAAACTTTTTGCACCATAAAAATAACGTTAAAATACATTGGTTTCCAAAAAAAAAACCAAAATTTCGAGGGGGTGCTAAACTAGATTTGTTCCTTTGGTTTTAATGGTACACGTATTTCTTCTTCCCATTTTAAAAATAAATCTTTTGGAATACCAAATCTCGACCACTTGGTTGATTTAATAATATGGTACACAGCATTTAATAGGGTAATATTTAGACATAACTAGTGTATAGGTGAATTCACAACTGCCCGTGTCGTGTCGTGTCCTTTTTTCTGATTGGTTTACCAAAATGTTATAAAAAAAATATGATCGTATCGACCAATACGATACCGCGATTACCGCGAAGTTGAATTAATTCAACTTTTAATCGTGCTGGTCACAATGTTCACGCCTTGGTAGTGTTGTTTACTGTTATATTTATATTTTGATTAGAAAACTGAATTTAAATATTCAATATTCGTGTCTTCACTCTTCTGTTGATCGTATCGTATACTTCGAATTATTCTAAACGTATTCTAAGTATTCTAAAAGAATTTTGATCTGAGTCGAAACGGCACCAGAACACAACATGAACTATGTAAAAGTAGGATATTGTATTTATCTACAATCATTTTGATGTATAGATTATGAGGACATCATGAACTGTCATACCAAAGTTCAAATAGATTAATATTTAATAATATATAATATTTCAATTTAAACACATTATAGTTATAATATATAAAGTTATATTATAATTGTTAATTTTCGTAAATCGTATCAAATGAGTGTGAAGGAAATTTATGGAGAACACGGGTGCATCTCCTTTGGAAGTAGCTAATCCATCGAAAAAGACGTCTTTAGATTCCAGTTTAGATGTGTTGAATAAAACACAACAGTTATTGATTTGGGAAGCCCTAGTAAAAGCCCTAGCTCTATTGAAAGCCCTAGTAAAATCCCTAGCCCTATTGAAAGCCCTAGTAAACGCCCAGGTCTTTTTAGAATCCCAAGTGAACGCTAAAGAGCGGATATAAAACATAACTTAACGAGAAGTTTAAGTTTAGACCAAAAGAAAGTTACACATAGCAAGGTTACGGACAATTTTGAGCACACAGAGTCAAAATTCGAAAGAAAACCACGTATTAAGAAAATGGTTACCATAATATTAGAGGAAGCATTTAAGTTTATACTTATGTGTACAGGTGAAGATGATATTTACCCGTTCATAAATGCATGCGACATGGCAGTAAATTTAGTGGAGGAAAAATGTGCACCAACTTTAGTTAAGTACATAACAACTAGGTTGTCTGGGAGAGCATTGGAAACGATAAAATACAAAAACGTAACTAAATGGATATACATTAAGAGTTATTTAACGGATGCTTTTGAGGATACGATCACAGCTTCGAGTTTGCAAATACAATTAAATTCCATTAAGATGCGTAATGATGAGGACGTGAATGACTATTTTCGTAGAGTAGAAAAATTATATTATAAGTTATGTACAGCATGTACACTTAATAAAAAGGAGGCAGAAGCTACTTTTGCGAAACTTTGAAGGAACAAACACTAAATATTTTTATAAAAGGATTAATAAGTCCTATAAGAACCATTGTAAAGGCGCGAAACCCTAAAACATTTGAAGTAGCTAAACAGTTGGCGAAAGCGGAGGAAGTAGAATATAACGCAGAAAGAGAGAATAATAGGTACAGGAACGATTCTAATAATAAAGGTTATTAATTTATTATAATTCCTCGCGGCAGAACAATAATAATTTTTCACGCGCAAATAACACAAGAAATAATAATATGAATAATCATAATATTAGGTATTTCCAATCAAATAATCTTAATAGATCAAATTATCCGGTACGATGAATAACTATTTTCAACAAAATAAATTTAATAAACCGCTAATAAAATGTTATAACTGTAATTGTAATCACTATGCAGCTCAATGTAGGAATAAAACTGTACCAACCATTCACCTAATCGGAATAATTTTACGCAACCACCAACAAATTATAATGCACGGGCATCAACGTGTACGTATTGTAAACGAAGTGGACATAGTATGAATGCTTGTTATAAAAAACGAAACGATAAGAGTAGAAATAATAATTCGGGAAACGCGAACGCATCGGGCGAAGGTCGCGGTACTCGTTCGATAAACCAGATAATCGCGGAGGAAATGCTTAATGTTTCCACATCGTCACAGCTATAGAAAATAATCATATAACATGTATATCACCTGCAAGTAAAACAAACGAGTTAAAATTATTAGTAGATACAGGCAGACAGGTGAATATACTTAAAATAAACTGTTTACAAGGACATTTAATTATAGATGAAACGCAAAAAATTAATTTAAGAGGCATACATGAGGATTTAATACAAACATTAGGCAAAGTGATTATACCAATATTAATAACTAATAAAAGTATAGACACAGAATTTTTTATAGTAGGAACGCAGTTTCCTATACCCAAGGACGGAATATTAGGACACGAATTTTTGTTAAAAAATAAGGTAATGGTAGATGTAACTAATAATAGGTTAGTTATTCTTCAGAATGACGAATCGACCTTGGATAATGCACGTTGCAGTTCTGTAGTATTAACATTGCAACCGCGGACGGAAACTGTTGTAGAGATAGCAATCGCTGACCCAGTGGTAGAGAGTAAAAGTATATATATACACAAGCAACAAATTACGAAGGACGTGTATTGCAGCAGTACGGTGTCTATTGTGAACAAGGGAAAAGCGATAGTTAATATGTTAAATATATCTGAGGAATTAAAGGATATAAATGTAACCGATTTAAATAAGATAAATTATGATAATGAATATGAAATATATTCAGCAAAAGATAATTATAATGAACGTATAACACGATTGAGGCAAATAATAAAAACTGAACACATGGATGAGAATGAGCAAAAGTCTATTTATGATATATGTGAGAAGTATAATAATGTATTTCATATAGAAGGGGACATTTTGACCTTCACCAATGCGGGAACTCATGTAATAAGATTAAAAAAAGATCAGCCACCTATATATCGTAGGCCTTATAGATTACTTCATACACAACAGGATGAGATTAACGCGCAAATTAAGAAACTTGAGGATAACGATATTATTGAAAGCTCGAGGAGTCCTTGGAACTCTCCTCTTTTATTAGTACGGAAAAAAATTGATAATTCAGGTAAACAAAAGTTTAGGATAGTGGTAGATTTTAGAGCGTTAAATGAAGTCACCATAAATGAATTCATCCTCTGCCTAATATTACAGAAATATTAGACCAGTTAGGACAATGTAAATTATTTTCTGTTCTTGATCTTTTTAGTGGATTTTATCAAATTAAATTAGAAAAAGAATCACGTGAATTAACAGCCTTTTCAACTAGTCAAGGTCATTGGCAATTTAAACGTATAATACAAGGCATGAAAACAAGTCCTGGAACTTTCAGTTATGAACTCAGCATTAGCTGGTTTAATAGGAATAAAATGTTTAGTATATTTGGACGACATAATTGTAAACGGAAAGACTTTATATGATCATAATGAGAAATTAGTAGAAATATTTGAGCGGTTACGAATTAATAATTTGAAGTTGCAGCCAGATAAATGTGAATTTTTGAAACGTGAATGTGTTTATTTAGGTCATGTAATATCGGAACATGGTATTAAACCTGATGAAAGGAAAGTGAAATCTGTATTAGAATTCCCACGACCAACTAATGTAAAGGACATAAAATCATTTTTAGGATTAGGTGAATATTATCGGATATTTATAAATTCATATAGTGCAATTGCAAAACCTTTAACAAATCTTTTGAAGAAGGATATTAAATTTGTATGGTGTAATGAATGTCAAAAGTCATTTGGAAAATTGAAATCAGCATTATTTTCTGAACCAATACTTAAATATCCAGATTTTACACAGACTTTCATATTAACTACGGACGCGAATAATAAGGCACTAGGGGCAATATTATCTCAAGGGGAAATAGGTCAAGATTTACCTATCTCTTATGCGTCTCGGACGTTGAATAAAAGTGAAAACAATTATTCCACAACTGAGTTAGAATTTCTAGCTATAATTTTTGGTGTAAAAAGTTTAGATCATATTTATATGGAAAGAAATGTATAATAGTTAGTGATCATCGCTCTTTGACGTGGCTATTTAACTTAAAAAAACCCATTGTCAAAATTAGCACGTTGGCGAATACAACTGGAAGAATATGATTATGAAATACGATATAAACCTGGAATTCAAAATTCTAATGTAGATGCGTTAAGTCATGTATTCGATACAGGAAATTAAAAATGATTCTTACGAGGAATTTCTTGAGAAAATGGAAACACAATTAATTATAAACAGTAATGTAAAAGGAACTATAGGTACACTTTTAGAAGCACCAGTAGAGTACCACATAGTATCAGAATCAGCCACTTCTTAAATTAATTACATATATTTTATTTTATATGTAATAAAGCATTAATCGTTAAAGAGTTGTAACTTTCATTTCAAATATCATCTTTGAGTCAAGTATTGATATTGGTACGCAACAATATTCACACTACACAACACATGGGCAGTTGTGAACGCACCTTAACTAAATATACCTTTTTTTTTTTTTTTTCTCCAAAAAAACCAGGAACAGGTGGGAACTGTTTAGCACAATGCTGCCACCCGAACCCGTATCGTTTATTCACCGTTTAAACATGATATACAAGCTATATACATACGTGGGGGCCTCTAACCACCCTAGTTATTCGGCCTTCGGCCCACAAATCATAAACGTGCCTGCCTAAGCCGCTCTGCATCCTCCTTCCGTCCTAGAATCGCCTCCACCATTCTGCCAAATGCCAGCCTCAGTCCCTCCGCCATCGCCTCGATACGCCGCCTCCTGGATGCATCATCTGGGAGGAGCTCCTGTTCCGGTCCCAGGATGATATCCGGCACATCATTGGGTTGTAGTGGCCGGCCGACGCATTGCTCCATCTCCTGTCTGTCTTCTGCCCAGAACGGGCAGTTAAACAAGGTGTGTTCCACAGTGTCGTTCGACTCATCACAGTGCATGCAGTGGGGGTCACCTGCCCTCCTCCTCTTCCACAGGTAGTGCTGGAAGCACCCATGACCCGTCAATGCCTGAGCCATGTGGAAAGTAACGGCTTCATGATTAGGCTGATACACCCACCTCCTGATGTCTGGAATCATCCTCCTCGTCCACACCGCCTTCTCCGTGTGGTCCCAAATTACTTGCCATTCGCGCAGCGTTGCCTCGCGCTCCTGCCTCCTTATGACCGCCACCGTCGTGGGCTCCTGCTTGCGCTCCTCGATTCTGCGTCGCTCATCGGCCAGCAGGTGGGCTGGAGGCATTCTAGCCAAGACCAGAGCTGCCATATCAGACACGGTCCTGTAGCACCTCGCAACCCGAATAGCGGCACCTCTCTGCGCCTGACTGAGGGCAACCCTATTACGAGCTGCCCTCGCCGCCGCCAGAGCCCAGACCGGTGAAGCGTACAGCAGCTTGCTGTGAGCCACCGACATAAGCAGTCGCCTCTTACAAGCCGAAGGCCCCTGCACGTTCGGCATCAGCCTTCCAAGAGCGGACACTGCTCGCCTGGCCGCTGCCGTCACTAGCCTGATATGGTCACCGAAGTTAAGCCTCTTGTCTAACTGGACACCGAGGTACCTCATTGAGGGCTTCACTGGGATCTGCTGCCCACCTAAGGTGAACACAGGATCCCGATAGGCCCATTTGTTGGTTAGGACAACCGCTTCCGACTTCTGAGGAGCCACCTGCAAACCGTTTTCCTGCATCCATCTATCTACCGACCGCAGCGCCGCATTACCAATGTTCTCCAGGAGGCCCGCATTGGGTGCCGTGATAACCAGGGCAATGTCATCGGCGAAACCCACCAATTTCACCGATTCGTGAAGCTCCAGCCGCAGGAGGTCATCATAGAAGATGTTCCATAAGCAAGGCCCAATAACTGATCCCTGAGGAACACCACACGAGACGTCCATCCTGGTTAGATCACCATCGCCGCCGTCGACCAATAAGGATCGGCCACTCATATAAGACCGCAAAAGATGTACCAGGTACCCTGGGAACCCACGTCTTCGAAGTGCCGCATCGATGAGAAGCCATGGTGCTGAGTTGAAGGCATTCCTCACGTCTATGGCAACCACCGCACACAACTGCCTGCTGCGTGCTGGACCCCTGGCTGCTCTCTCAGCCTGTTCGATGACGCACCTCAGCGCGTCACTGGTCGACCTACCCCGGCGAAAACCAAACTGTAGATTGCTGAGGCTATCATTGGCATCCAGATGAGCATTAAGTCTGCATAATATGAGCCTTTCAAAAAGTTTTCCGACGCCATCCAGCAGCGAGAGCGGTCTATAGCTTGAAGGCTCAGCCCGCGGTTTGTTATTCCCCTTGTAAAGTAGGACCAGCCTCGCAACCTTCCACCTGGCCGGGAAAATGCCCATCACAAGACAATTGTTGAACAAATCCAGTAGCATAGCTGGTCTCACCCTCGCTAGTTCCGCAACCACCTCGTTAGGGATATAATCGGGACCTGGTGCCTTCCCCCCGGGAAGCCTGGAAACCATCAAGGCCAATTCGTCCATGCTAAAGAGCTCGGCTTGAAGGTCAGGATCTGCCGGAGCGACTCCTACCGACCAAGTCACCTCTGAACGAGAAGGAAATAACACATTGGCGATATCTAGCTCTTGGCCCTCAGGGAGGCGAGTCTTGGCACCTAGTTTCTTCATAACTATCCTGTAAGGAAGTCCCCGGGGATCCTCGTCCACCAGAAGACAGAGTTTCTTCCAAGATTCAGCTTGAGCCAGACGAATCGCCCTTCTCAACTCCTTCCTGACAGCGGAGTAAGCTTCCCTCTCTCTGGCCCTCCCTTCAGCGTCGTCCCTCCGTCCTGCGCGCTGGTACCTTCTGCGTGCCATACAGCTAGACCGGCGTAATGCTGCTAACTCATCCGACCACCAGTTCACTGCTTTGCGGCCTCGCAGCACGGCGCGACGAGGCATGGAGTGGTCGCACAGATCTGCCAAGATATCGTTGAGAGCACCAGCCATCGCATTCGGGTCTGCCCCATTAGGGAAAGTAAGCTCGTGGGGAGCATTGGTGAGCCGAGTTCGTAGCTCTGTCCAATCGAGCTTCCTGGCCGCCCAACCACGAGGGACGTGGGGTACATTTAACCCGAATCGGGGCCCTCCAGCCAACTCATAGGTAATATAGCGGTGGTCACTCTCTGAATTCAGGTCCGATCGAACTCGCCAATTTCTGATCTCAGCACCTGGCTCCAGCCGAGCGAAGGTAACATCAACAATTGACCGAGCATTGTACCTAACGTAGGTGGAGGTAGAACCGATATTGCAGGACATTAAGTCGAGTGAGATGACAAAGTCCACCAGGAGAACACCCCTTGCGTCGTCCCTCGGGCAGCCCCACGTCGCTGAGTGAGCATTCAAGTCCCCCCCACCACGACCTGACAATCCCGGTGGACACGGATCGAATCTTCCAACCGGCCAAGATATTCCTCGAACTCAGCCACGTTGCAATTAGGAGTATAGTAGCAGCTGTAGATCACCAGTCTCCCCAGCTTGATCCAAGCAAAGCCCGTTCCACTGCCCCTGTCCTCGATGGGAAGCGCTGAGTGGCCAGCAGCGACCATGGCACACCTATTGTCATCGCTAGAGACCCAGTTTGCATCCTCCGTTGGGTTGCGCAGCTGCTCCGACACAAGTACAACGCTGATTGACTGTTCCAACACCGTCTGCTTAAGGAGTTGCTGGGCCGCCCAGAAATGGTTCAAATTAATTTGCATGGACCGGATCATCGCAATTGGCCTGGAACAGCACCACTATTCGCAGATTTGAGAGCTTCCCTCCTGGCTTGACAAGCACCCGAACCTGGTTCGTGTGTGGAGCGCGCGAAGCCGGCCCTCTCACAAGCAACACACCGATCTTTATCAGCCGTGCACTGCTTCTGCTCATGGCCCGGTCCGCCACACCGTCTGCAATTCAGGGACAGATCCGGCCCAGAGCAATTGCTACTCCTGTGTCCGAAGCCATGACAACGGAAACACTTCTCCGATTCTGAACGTCTAGGACGTACACGGCACATAGTCCATCCAACCGGGATCCGGGTTATGACAGAAGCAGAAACCCTGGTCATTCTGGCTGTCGCTATTTGCTGGCCAGACCTAGTGGACCAGAGGCCCGTGATCTGAACAGACTGCCGGTCGTAGATAGCGGCTTGATCGTCCTCAGCTCCAGGTATTGCCTCCCGCAGCGCAGCGAGGACCTCGCCCTCAGTCGCCACCGCATCGAGGTCGACAATCTCCACTACGGCGTACTGACCAAGGTGTGACACCGCGCCGACCGCATCTCCCAACCTGGTAGCAATGGCAGAAGACAGCTTCTGGGCTGCTTCAACCGATCCAACTCCTTTAGCTAGCTCGACCAACAGATGCCCGTCCCTAGTCCTGCGCATCCCGGTCACCTGCGCACCCATATCCGCCAGATTGAGATCGCTGTTTTGTCTCACCGCACGAACGGTGTCCGCGTACGATGAGCCAGCAGCCACCTTCACTAATACAGCAGGGGGCTTGGCCCTCTGATTCTTCCTAGTCACCGGAAGATCCGGGTGGCGAACCACTGTTCCGCCGGGAGGTCTCCTGGTCCTCCCCCCGTGACCTGCAGCTACCTGCCAACTCCCGGGATCCGTTTCCATAGCGGATTCGGCCCTGGGACAGATTTGCGCTGCTAACGCTTGCGGCTCGCTCGCACCTGTCTCACGCATACGGCCTCCGGGCGTCACCTCCTCCCGGCACTCCTGTTCGCTCGCCCACCAACAGGGAGTCAGAATGGTGTCGGTACCGACATCAACCATCTCCGGTCTACCGATGTCCCTGATTGCTAAGCCCAGCTCCACTAGGCCCTTCGACTTTTTTGATACGGGGTGAAATGGTATTCTCAACTTCCCCTTCCTCGTCAACATCTGCGACACGGTGTCAAAGATATTTTCGAGCGATTTGATGAGACCGTCGGATCCCGATCTAACTCCTACTGCCCTGGCTTCAGTCATGGCTGATTTCAGCGAGGATCTAATGTACGCCAGGCCTGCTTCGATCCGGCCCTCGTCGCCCTCCGCAAGGAGAGGAGGTGAAGAGGAAACGCCCTTCCGTTTTGTACCCATCACTGGAGTGGTATCGCCGCCAGTACACAACCTATCGCCCTCCAGCCCAGCCTCGTCTGCATCAATCACCATGCCGCCTCCGTCGTCATCACGGCCAGCGCCACTCATTCTCAAAGCAGCACTGACTTTAATAAAAAGTGACACCCTATATATAATACAGTGTGCAGGTAATTCGCGTGAGACCGTATGCTATTTTCGACAACGTCTAGCCCGCTTGCGTGCCGCCCGGAATCGCGATAACGGATTCGGCGATAGCGACGTCGACCGCACCCGGTGGCCTTTGGCCTCCCGCGTACCGATAAGAAAGATAATTATATCACTCTTACCTTGATCCACAGCCGTTCAGCACTAACTTAACTGCCCTTTTTGGAAAAGGTTTTTTTTGTGGGATCGACTCAAAATCGACACCGATCCCAGCGCGCACTCCCTATGCACCTATTGGTGCAAAAATCATAAAAAACTGATGCAAATTGCCAGAGGTAGGCCCCATAGAATCAGGACAACGCTAATACACATGCTACCACAACGACAGCCACCGCTGGACTCTTAACTAAATATACCTACCTGGTATACTTTTTAGATATAACAATTTACTACTTTAATTGACTTCTTATTAAACGTTATAGTTAATAGATCGCCAACTGTAATAATTGGGTAAATAAGTAAAATCAGTTGATTTAATACATGAGGATAATATAATACAATAGCATGAGGACATTACACTGTATACTATGAATAGTCTTAGCCTTAAATATCTTATCAATTCTATTTTCATTCGTTTTTATGCCCAATACCAAAATTAAATATTAGTCAATTTATCATAGTTTACATATTATAATTATTATAAAACATATCATAAGCTACATAAATATTACCTACTAGGTAACATAACCAGTATAAGAAACTATTTAATCAAACACAACAATAGCTATGTATAAGATGCCTCTTCATTGTTTTATTTTCTTTTTGTTTAAATGTATAAATGAATGTTCTATCTTAAAAATTGGGTACCCAGGTATTTAATCAGTATACGGCATACGCTCTTTTAACAAATACCGTCGATATCATTAGAAGTTCCTCACATTGGTGTGTTTAAAATAATATTATTTGTATTAAAATCATATTTATTCAAATTGTTTATGAAAAAAATATTAAATTATTGTCAATGGTTATAAAGAATCAAAACATAGAAAAACTCGACCGATTAATTTAATGAAATTCCATTTGCAAACAACAACAGATGCTGAACAAGACGATCAAATTAATGCTTCAGATTGAGTATAATTGTATTGGAGACGCACAGTTTACTTTCCTATAATTGACAATATTATCAATAACTTAAAATTTAGATTTTCCGAAGTAAGTCTTGAAATGGCTAGTTTTATTGATTATTTTATGGAAATGGACTATGAAAAGAGTCAATATTTCATAAATCATTATATAGTGTGTTATATCACAATGCAAGTGAATTTTGTATATAATTATAATGATATATTATTTAATTTTTATTTAAGGGTGTTATGAGTATCAACTTGGATTTGTCAAAAGCGGAAATGCTAACTGCCTACCTTCTAATTATAATTATTATATTGATACTACTAAAGATATTTGTAAGAAGGCCACATTTCTAAATGTAGACAAATAAATTGTTAAAAGTTTTTTTTTACCTGAAATAGTACAAACTTTCCGCGGTTTTCATTTTTCTGGGTGACCGTACAAAGTGTCCTACAACCAAATTTTACTGGTAACTTGCGTCCTGTTTTGGGGATGCAACTCGACGGTGCTAGGTAGATTGAGTCCGAGATAAGTAAGGTACATTTTGAAAGCGGTAAATTGGGCATAGCCCATTCGGCTCCCGATTTTCCTAAACGGCTCCTGTTTTCAAAAAGGTCAATTCCCAAACGGCTCCTGTCGAAAAAGGTTTTACGAACAGGTCAATACCCAAACGGCTCCCATCGGTAGTATCCTGTTTTTTACAACACAAATCCTTCCCACTTCATACAGACTTAGGACTGCTCTAAAGAGGTGTGGTAAAAAATGTGTTGTTGTTTTTTAAGGTTAAATTATAAAAATTATATTCCGTGAATAAATGTAAAAAAGTTTTGAAAAATAGACAAAAATGTATAAATAAAAATATAAAAAAAAAATAGATGTAAAAAAATATAAAAAAAAATTATAGAATAAGTAAATTTTTGATGCACAATTTTTTTTATATAATCTATGGTAGTTATTTTATTTGATGAAAATCGAAAAATAATCGGTTGATATTTCCAATTAGCCATGAATACATATGCTATAGATTAGATATCAATGATATACGAGTCATGTATACACGACGAAATAATACACACAAGCTTTGGCGATTATGATAGACGTAGCATAAACTATTTATACTTTATAAGAAATTTCCACTTTGCCCGTAACATATATACCTATAATTAATTTCGGTATACAAAAACTATATACAGTTACAAAACATAAAAAAAAAATATAAAAATATTGTAAAATCGTGTTCGACTTTTTTCGACGGGAGCCGTTTGGAAATTTACCTGTTCGTAAAACCTTTTTCGACGGGAGCCGTTTGGGTATTAACCTGTTCGTAAAATTTTTTTTGACGGGAGCCGTTTGGGAATAATAAACAATAGATGGGAGCCGTTTGGGTATTGACGGGTAAATTGAGTCCCGGGAAAAAAACAGGTAATAGGTATGTTGAGTCCCGGAAAAGAATTGGTAGTAAGTAAATATTTTGACTTATGTTAAGCTATTTATTTGTGAACTCCTACAAAAATTGATACAGCTCGTATTGCTGTAAAAAAATATAATAATAGTGTTAATAAAATAATAGTCATAATAATTTACACTCAATGTATTCACAAATTAATTTAAAAAAATTGTATCATTAAAATTTATCATTATTATTATATATATGTTACGGGCAAAAGCCGAAATCGGGCAAACCTCAGAAATGCCCGGGCAAAACGCGAATTGCCCACAATCCTTGGGCAAAATGTCATATTTCGGCTTTTGACCGGGCAAACCTAGTTATGACCAACCTCATTTGGGCAAAACCGTATACTGACTTTTATCGTAAGGATAAAACCGTACCTAGTGTATTAAATACGTTCACTAATATTTAATACACAAATTTAATAATTATAAAATAAGCATTATTGTACAAATATAATTGAATAAACTTAATTGATACATTTAAACCTCACTTGAGTCAAACTGTAACGTTTTAAATAACCACTAATATTAAATACAAAACAATAATAATCATAAAATATTGTACAGATATAATTGAATATACTTAAATAATAATAAAAATATAATAATATTAAGTACTCGTATAAAAATATTAATACATTTAAACTTCATTAGGACCAAATCGTAACGTCTTAAATAATTTCACTAATATCAAATACAAATAAATAATACCTAGTCATAAAGTATTGTACAAATATAATTGAATACCTACACTAAAATAATAATAAAAATAAAATGATATTAAGTACTCGTATAAAAATACACATATAATAATATTAAGTAGGTAGGTACTCTATAATGTTAAAATAAATAATTAATAAAAAATATTGTGCAGATATAATTGAATATAATAATAAAAAAATAATATTTTTGTTTATTTGTTGCTACATATATTAGAACTATGGCATTTAGAACTACACAAAATATTTTGTTGTTTACATTTGCATCGTCTCGTAGAGCACTTAGTTTTGCAAGAACAAAAAATAAACCCTTGTCTTCCAGTTAATGAATTTTTAGTACTAGCAGTCCTCAGTGGTATTTCGATATTCGGTACATCATTGCTACTAATAAATAGTTCCTTGCATTGAAATATTTGGTTTCTGGCATAAAGTGATGACAAAATTCCATTTTTGGTTCCTATTTTATAGAATCCATCATCAGTAACACTTAATATAACACCTAACACATTATTTGCATCGACTTTTCCTCTATCAATACAAGGCACTGGAATTTTCAATTTCGTTTCGAATGTTAGAGGTGGAAATTTATTTTCACTCAGTAATTTCATTTTTTTTTGCTTGCGCATGTAATCCATCCGTAGCCTTTTCCCGTGCTTTTTTAAAATTTTGTTTTTGTTCAGATAGGTTGACTAAAATTTTTTTATTTTCATTTTCAATTAATACCTCCATCTCAATTTCATTTTCAATTAATACCTCCATCTCATTTTCATTTTCATTTAATACATCTATTTCGTTTTCATTTTCATTTTCATTTTCTACAAATTGTAGTAAGTCATTTTCGTCATTTACATTATTAATTATATCATTGGGTAAAAATGACATTTTTAATCCAAGACTAACTTTTTTTCCAAACATATCTTCATATGGAGGTTGTTTGATGCCAAGATGATAAGCACTATTTTTGGCAAATTGACAAAATCTCAATCCTTCACTCCACTTTCTAGACTGATTTTCTTCCATCCACGCATAAATGATTTTTTTGATGTCCTGGTTAGCTCGCTCAACACTCCCCTGGCTTTGCGAATGACGTGGCTTCCCGTGTACAATTTTTAAACCATCCCACATTAGAACTAAATCATTTATAATATGATTCACAAACTCTCTACCATTGTCTGATTATAGTATGCATGGAGCTCCAAATATACAAAAAATATCTATAAGATTATATGCAACTTCGCTTGCAGTTTTTGTTTTTAAAGGTCGTAAAGAAACAAACTTAGTAAAATGGTCTTGGTAAACCAAAATAAATTTAAAATCACCATCTATATTACTTTGCATATCTATCAGATCGACCTGTGCACGAGAATTAAAAGTTTTGGATAAAATTGGTTTTATTACTAAACCTTTTTTGGGATGAGCGTGTTTTTTATTACATATTTCACATAACTGTAAATATAATAAAATTATATCCCTGGTAATATTTTTGTATTTTTGTTTTATTGAATGCTCCATTCGGTTTCGACCCCCATGACCACAATTTATATGAGCCATGTGCAATATATCGAACATTTCATTGCATTTTACAAAATAAATAATGTCACCATTGGTTTTACTTGGTGGAACTATTAACTTTTTAGACTCACCGATTGTGAGAACGTCAAATCTATTTAGTCTCCTGTATTCGTTCGTTGTTTTCTTTGAATTGACCTTCGCTTGTTCTACCTCTTTTATGAGTTCATTGTATTTTTTATCAATTATTAGAGAACTGCATTCACTTTTTGTAATTTCTTTAAGTTTTAATTCAAATTTAGTTTTAAAATCAGATACACACATTTCGTTAGCCATTGCTAAAGACGCACAGTGGTCGGAAATGAAATCTAGCTTGCCTAAATTAATATTTTCGAAGAAAATCAATATTTTTGAATTTGGTTTTTTTTACAATAATTTGTATATAGAGGTCAATTTGAAAATAAAATATAAAATGTTTATGGAATTTAATTTTTGGAAAATTTTGAATAATTAGTCATTTTATTATTTTTTTTTTAAGATTTTTATTTTTTTTTTTTTGTGGAGGGGATATTCAGCTACTAGGACCATCCTGGTCATGAGATGTCTCACAGTTAATTCCCTAACCATCTCTATTATTTGCCATACCATTTTATTACCTTATTTTCTTATTATTTAATTAAAAATATATATATACCTATTCAAATTAAGAAAAATTTTATCAGTTTACAGCAGGTATAATATTTCAAAAAAATACTTCCCAATTACAACAATTAATTATAATAATAAAGTATATTGCTTAGTATTATTTAATTAATTATCAGATTCAGATTCATAATAGTTTGTATCATTTAAATTTAAATCATTTATTTTTAATAACATTCTTGCTTCGTTTGAAAATTTTGAATTATTTTTCGTTTTAATTTTTCGGAGACTTGATATAGCTGGGTCAGATGATATAAGAAGTAAATGCAACAGATCTTTATTTGTGTTTAATCGAGAATTTTTCCGTGTATGGTGTTCTCGAAAATTTTTAAAATCCTTATTGCGACATTCTTGAGCCTCTTCTGACAATTGACCTTATAATAAATGAAACAGAAATTATTAGTTTTCTAAAGTACTTATACAAATAAAAAATTTATAATGATAAAATTATATACCTATTGGAAGAAGTGCGTGTCGAATAACATCTGCTCCATGAATAAGAATTTTGTGGATACTGGCAGGCATATAATACCATGGATAAAGTTGTACAAAATATTGGGCAGTTTCTAAACTAAATCGTTGAATCAAATCTAAGTTTATACCGGTAATTTCAGCTGATTTTTCCGCATTTTTAAAAAATCGCCGAGCAGTATTACCATCATTTGTTGTCCCATGCCCTGTAAATATAAACGTATGTAGGTATATAGTATAAGTAAATACTAAGGTAATAGTAAATATATAATTTTTTTGCAAACCATACCTTGTAATACGATATCAACCAATAACCCCATTTCCGATCTAAACCTGTCTTGCACATATTTTTTCTTCGTTGCAAAAAGTAATTTATTGTCGTTTGATCTAACCTATGAATATTATAGTAAATTAAAAGTATATTATATTTTTTCGAAGTAAAAAAATAGTAGGTATGTGTACTATTTTTTTATATTATACACTAATTATTAAAAAATATTGTGGTTTTTTTTTAATATTTATTTACTTTTTATAAAAGTATTACATTTTTTAAATTAATTCATTTTAAAATTAAGTAATATATTTATAGGTATACCTGCCAGGTTTTAAATTCTAGTCGATATGATACGTGCAATATACATTCTAAAAATCGAATCCATGCGTGCAATGTAGATAGACCAAACTTAAAATTTTTGGAATTAGTTGATATGTTTTTTACTTTTTCAATATTATTATAATTTTTCGGAGTGCATCCACAAATATAACACGATTGACTAGATGTATTAGTCATCGAATTACACACCTGTTAAATTATTTATGTTAATATTATTAAAAATAACAAAATTGAATAATGGTCAAAATTGGAGGTTATTGTTTATTGAGCTATTATTTTTATTTACCTTACCATCCACCATTGAAAATATTAATTTATGTTTAACACTTAAAATATTATCTTGAAATGTGACAATTGTTGGTGATAAACTACTTATTTGAGTTTCAATGACTTCAACTTCTTTTCTTGTATTTTCAATCGTTTCTTTCATCAACATAAATTGAATTGGCCGACAAAACCTAGTTGATGAAGGCCGGGGATTTTGCCATATCACAAACACCTTTTCATTCATTAAACAACGTAACTGAATTGGTACCAAAGAAAACATGAATAAATCGTTGTCTGATATTATAGTTGATGGATCGAGCTGGAACTTCATTTTATATTGAGCTTGGCCACTACTTCCATCACATCCCCATTTACACAGAATCTCAAAATTACTCATACTTGGTTCAATTGTTGCTATTGAATTAGTTTTAAATATTCTATTTATCGTGTGGTCTAATAAATTTTGAATAGGTATTTTACAAGCGGATTCAGTAATATGTAAATTATCAGGATAGCACTTTTCTTTTGCTAATAATATATTATCGTATGATGGGTATATATCACAGTTACGTAATTTTGAACCACGTCTAATATTGATATATTGTTCTTTAGTCAAATCGTTATCTACTATAAAGGCTAATGCTTCATCGACAGTATACGGGATCGGTTTAATCGAATCTGAGTTCTTAAATATTTTTAAAATTTTATTAGCACGCGAAGGACTCTCATTGGCTTCTTTTAATAATTTTGCTGTACTTCTTTTACCAGATTTTTGAAATTTTGTCGATATCGCGTAAGTTAATTCAGGAGAAGTATACGATTTTAATAAAGGCAGTATTTTTTTTTTCTTTGTTCTTTCAGAACATTCACTAAATATTATAGTAGGACGACCAACATTATCTGATGCTATTTTAGACGAACAATTAAAAATAGTTTTAAGCCATTGGTCTTCTTTTTCAACAAATTTACTATAATTTCTGTAGTATTTATTCCACTTTTTATTTAAAACTATAGTGAAATTTAACAATTTATTTTTTATATACTTTTCATTAAAAGTATTATGTCCTTTTACGTTGCATTGCTTATTTATAAATTCGTATAAATAAAGCCTAGATTCAATATTAGTAGCATTTAACGGTCCTTTTTTCCGCAACAATTCAAATAGATCGCGAAATTTCAAATTTATTACATCACTCTCTTCATAACTAGTCGCTAGAAAAGAATAAATTTTAAGCGCAAACGCAATTAGACGCAAAATTTTTTTTGTTATCTGTATAGCCCTTTAGTTAAACTATAGTTTGTATGTATTGTTAAATTGTAAAAATGAATAAATTTTTAAGACTACCTTTTTAAATTAAAAAAATATTGAAAAATCGAGAATTTTCAAAATTTAAAAATAAAACATTAGTGTAAATAAATTTTTAAAACTTCTAAAAATGTACTTACCTTGTTCCATAGTATCCATAATATTAATCGAAAAAAAATAAAACAAATCTAAAACGTGTGCACTTAGTTCCACGTGATACGATAAAATGAACGCAATGATAACTTTATACCTTCAATTTCATATATTGTATATGCTTATCTGCGATTTCAGTAAGGTTATAAATATCTATATTTATCATGAGCATCATTTTATCTTTAATAAATATATATACGATAATTATTTTATGTCCTAATTGTTACATGACATAATCTTAAATTTTCATTTAGGCAAGCTAGATTTCATTTCCGACCACTGTGAGACGTACTAATATAAGCTCACAAAAATACGAACTACAGTACAATTTGTACCATTTAGATAAGGTGTATTTTGTGTACCTTTAATATAACGAGTTGATAAAATACAATAACAGCGATAAATTAACAAGATACGCGTGGACATCTATAATCGTAATAAAATCGTACGATAAAAATTACTATTTGTATTAAATATTAGCGAACGTTATTAAATACACTAGGTACGGTTTTATCCTTAGGTACGATAAAAGTCAGTATACGGTTTTACCCAAATGAGGTTGGTCATAACTAGGTTTGCCCGGTCAAAAGCCGAAATATGACATTTTGCCCAAGGATTGTGGACAATTCGCGTTTTGCCCGGGCATTTCTGAGGTTTGCCCATTGACTTTATACTAATAGACACGAAGTGATTGCACGCCGGGCGAGAAAAGATAGAGGGCGCTTTTCGGTGACTGAGTGACTGTAAAATTATCGTATACCATAAAATCATAGAGTAATAGAGTATTACTCTATGTCTATGGAATATGGATATTGCATAAAATATATTATGCCATTATAATATAATATTAATATTATCATTCATCAATACCAGATCGTCGTACGTGTTTATACTATCAACGCTGTCTGAATTCAAATAAAATTTTAAATTGTTTTTATAATTGATTTATTTAAACATGGGTTATAAATGTATTATTTGTGGAGTAGCGAAACAATGTGATACAAAACTATTCAGGTAAGTTAATTAGGACCTGAACCATAATTTAAATATTGATCTAACTTGCAAGGTAATTATTCATAATGAGTAATTAAATGTGAAGAAAACAAATTGATAAACAATGTTGTACTTGAGTTATTGGTTAAAGGCGGAGCATAGCATTTTGAATCCGTAAAATATTGCCGCGCTGTAGCCGTGACGTCATAATCTAGGATATTTTGCGCGGGGAATGGTCTCATCAAATGGGTTTATAATGTTTATTACATGGATCACAGAGTAATATTGTTTTAGGGTATTATATTTTTGAAGTTATAGCTTTCAAAAGTTTACAATTTTACGTTTATACGAATGTGCAGAACATTGCTTAATAATGTCGCGTGGTCGCGCGGAGGACCTCGAGTTTGTCACTTTAATATACTTATGTTACTTTAACATACTGCTGTAAATTAGGCATAATTAAACCTCAAAGTAGTGTTTGATACTATGATTTTGCAGCATGAAAAAAATAATAGGTTTTTCAAACATGTTTTAGTGTTTTACAAAAAAAAAAAAAAAAACCGAAATATTATTACGGTATATTTCTACTTTATACAGGGCCCCTAAATTTATAGCCATTTGAAGTTAATAATTTTTTGTAATTTTTGCATTTTTTTTTCAAACTCCAAGGCCTACTTAAGGTGGTTTTACACTTTTACAAAACAAGTCGAGGAATATTTTCAATTTTTGTCCGAATGCAATGTATGAAAAACGTGGTATACAGGCTATAGCGTATTGGATATGCGTAAAAAACGCAAAATATAATAATAGATATATTATAATTATAATAGGTTTATAATAAAATATATAAAATAACAAATAGGTAAAGGACCAGTAAGAGACAAAACTAAACTGATTATTGCAGATGTCACGCGTAGGCCACACATATTTATACCATTATAAACGTATGCGTAACTGTCCAAAAGCTCGGTTAATTTTAATTTTTAATAAAAATTAAAAAATACTAGTCTTTTTATTTACTGTCTGTAAGGGATTTAAATAACAATAAAAATATATTCAGGTCCTAATTGTGTAATCTTATATATTACGTTTACAAAAAATCTTACTGTGTTAATAATATAGGTTTCCAACTGATGACATTTTAAATTCCGCATGGTTAAAAAGATGTTCAATTATAAAATCTCTAGTGTCACACAGAGTTTGTAATTTACACTTTTTACCTGCAGACATCAAAGAAAATGGTCTATTAATGCCCCGCGCTGTTCCGAGTCTACATCTGAGTAAAAATCTTCATACAGATCTCAACCACGACAACAACCTTACTATGTATGTTAATTTATTTGTCTTTATCTAAATTGCTATCATATTTTAAAGTATATATTAATGTTTTAGTGCAGTTCATATGAATAATGAATATTTGAATGCAAGTGGCTCACCACAAAGATCTCAGCCTTCTACCTACAGTGAATTTAAGTGTGTATTTATTTATTTATTTATTTATTTATTTATTTATTTATTTTTTCAAATGTAATTTAATTTAATAATTTTCAGCACATTATCTCCGTGCACACCTGTTGAAAGACTAGGTTCAATGGATAATCCTAGGTACTTCAATGATTTATCTGATAAACATTTTAGTACTCCAAGAAGAGCTAAAAGGAATCTTGCATTTGCTAAAAAAAAAACATAATGATACTAGAAAGAAATTGAAAATTGTAGAACAGCGCAATCGGAGATTAATTAAAAAGGTGAAGACTTATGAAGATTTAATTAAAACATTGCAACACACAAACTTGTTGTCTGAAAATGCATCTCAATTTCTACAGGTAACCATTAGTGACTCATTCCACAGTATAATAGAAATAAAACAAAAATGTATTCCCAATATTAATTAATTAATTTTATATTCGATAGTGAACTAAATTTGTTACATGGTTTTTGTATTATAAATACGTATTAAATAATTATACGTCTTACACACGTACGATATGGTATTTAATATTTAAATATTTTTCATACTCATAATGCACAAAAAAATTTAAATAACGTAAAAAACCAACAAGAAAACACAGATAATGTTCTTACCTTATAATTTGATAATAGGTTAATTCACTTTAATATCAAAACTAAAAGCACACTATTGAAACTAGTGAACGAAAATGTACTATGTAATTGTACGTGTGTAAGACGGAGACAACACGCATGCAGTTGTGACGTCCTCTTAGCCATTATCGTTATTCATTAATATTACATTTTTTTTTAAATAAGTACATTAATGGAACCTCAATGTATTAGTTACTAATGTCTAAAAGTAAAAATAATAATTATATTTTTATAATATATTTGATTATATTCTACATAATATTATATTATAATATAATAAATAATAATATATAGTATATAAGTGTATTGTGTATTGTATTTATGTCTATGATTGATTTTTGTATAATATATTTGTATTATTTTATTTTATTTTAATATTGACGGGTGGAAGCTCATTTAAGGAAGTAGATTACAATTTACAATAATATAGTAGTATATTATATATACTTCATTATAATGTACTGATAATTATTAACAAATACTTACATTGTATAATACATTACATTACATTTTGTCAATGAATACAAAAGATAAAATTAATATAAAAAATAATTATATACTTTCAACATAGACCTTATGATTTTTACAGTCTATGGGTACAGGAAGTTTAATGGAAATTGTTAAAAGAAAATTGAGTGGTAAGAAAACCGAGTTCTCAGAAGAGTTACAAAAGTTTGCGGTAACATTGCAGTATTACTCAAGTAAAGCATATAACTTTGTAAGAAAACAGTTTTCAAACATTTTACCCCATCCTAGGACTATATCAAATTGGTATCAAAATATAAGTGGTGAGCCAGGTTTTACTAATGAATCATTCCAAACACTTAAACAGAAAGTCCAAGAAGAAAATCATGTAATTTGTAACTTGGTAGTGGATGAGATGTCAATTAAAGATAAGTTAGAATTTGATGGGAAAAAATTTCATGGATTAATTGATATGGGTACTGATGTTGTTATCGATAGCGATAATGTAGATCATGCAACTAATGCACTCGTATTTTTGGTGGTGGGTTTAAATGGTCATTGGAAATTACCTGTTGGATTTTTTTTGATAAAAGGTTTAAATTCTAGTGAACGAGCCAATTTAATGAAACAATGTTTAGATCTACTCTATAATACTGGCGTTAAAATTCATTCATTAACATTTGATGGAGCACACTGTAACTTAAGTATGTGTTCGAAATTAGGTGCAAATTTAAACCTAGACAATCCAAATTTTTCATTTCCTCATACAACTTCTAGTGAACCTGTATATTTGTTTTATGATGCATGCCATATGGTTAAACTAGTTCGTAATACTTTAGCGGACAAACAAGTTATAATTAATAGCAAAGGGGAAAATATTGAATGGGAATACATAAAAAAATTGTATTTTAAAGAAAAAAAGAAGGTCTTAAAGCTGCTACTAAATTAACTAAAAAGCATATATATTTCTTTAATGAAAAAATGAACGTGCGGCTTGCAACTCAAGTATTAAGTAGCAGTGTGAGTAAGGCACTTACATTTTGTCAGAAAATTGATAAAGAATTTGATAAGTCTTCAGCCACTGCTGAATTTTGCTTAATGATAAACAATGCATTTGACATTTTAAATTGCCGTACAAAATTCTCAAAAAATCCTTACAATCAAGCACTTAGTTTGAATACTTTTGATAAGTACGAACATTTTATAAATGAATTTGAAACTTATATTTATGGTTTACAACTTACTGATGGTTGTACAGTTGTAAATTCATTAAGAAAAACCGGTTTCATAGGCCTTGTGTGGGGTCTTAAAAATTTATTAATTTGTTTTAATACTCTTAGACAAAATTATAATATGGAATACGTTCTATCCTACAAAATGTCACAAGATCATTTGGAAACCTTTTTTAGTGCTATGAGGTCAAGAGGTGGTTACAACAACAATCCCTCTGCAAAAGAGTTCAAAACTTCTTATAAAAAGTTGCTAGTTCATCATCACGTTAGCGGATCTCAGTATGGTAATTGCCTCCCGGAATCTATGTTTACAACAAAACAAATTATTATACCGGATTCTATAATACAAGATACCAATGATAATGATTCTATTGATAGTGAGCAAGATTTTGGATTTCAGAATGATCATGATTATTTTCATACACATTTTAATGTATCAGCTTTCGTTGAAAATATCACGGAATATATTTCTGGTTTTATTGCAAAAAAAGGATTAAAACAAATAAATTGTGATGTTTGTAAGGGATGTTTAGTTGACAACAAAACAAATAATATACTAATTAACATTAAGGATAGAAATAATGCTCTAACTAAACCTAGCAAAGATGTATTTTATTTATGCAGTGTTTCTGAAAAATGGATTAGGTGTAAACAAGTAAAAGATATGTATAAAAACAATTTCATTAATAAATTGTACCTGCAGATAAAAAATGATGTTTATAGGTCTGTTTTTAATACAAGTACTATGGATACCCATATATCAGGTCAATCATCATTCACCAACCATAAGGAGCAACTTGTATCAATTATAATAAATACATATATTACATTAAGATTGAGAAGTATAGCAAAACAAACTGAAAATTCAAAAATTAGTATTAGGAAAAAGTTTACTAAATTAATAACATTTAGAAACGAATAAAAAATGTCTGCGGATCTCTGTTTTGTATGATATATATTATATTATAAAAGATTTTGTTAAATTTACTAATCATAACTATTAACTATTAAGTCAATGTTTTTTCTATTAGTATGTTATTTTCTGTTTTTTTTTATATACTTATTTTTTGTTAACATTTAAATTTAAAAATTATATTTTATTTTAATTATTTTAGTATGTTTTAAACACTATAGGTATATTGAATTACAGTTTATCAAAACGTTTTAATTAATAAAGTTAATTAGTTCTATAGGAAGCTGTGTTCTAAACAAATATATGTATTTATACCTATCCTATTAACATAAATAACATTTAACACATTTTTATTATTCGACTCATGTCTCATCGTATTGACAAATAAAATAAAATCATATAAGCATTGATAATAAATACTATTATAATATACTAATATAGTATTTATAATCAACGATATAAGTAAGTATACGTAAGTAGCCGATATAATAATTAAATATTATGAGTAGGACCTACTCAGTAGGTACTTCCTAGTTTAATAATGCTTATTAACAATCAGCTAAAGTTTAGCTGCTAAAGAAATAATAAAAAATGTACAATGAAATAAATGTACGTATTTACGTAAAATAACCATCGATTACAATAATTGTACGACAATTTCCATTAGCGTATTATCCTAAAATTAGCACACATGTTGTTAAGGCGGGCTACATCACTGCGAGATGTTTGCACGCCGCTCGTTATGATGTTGTTATACACACTTCGTGTCTATTAGTATAAAGTCAATGGGTTTGCCCGATTTCGGCTTTTGCCCGTAACATATATATATTATGAACCCAGTTAAAACTTTATTGATATTGATTAAAAATATTACAAATACTTATAAATAAATAAAAAAATAAAAAATAAATGTCATTATTATTATACATTACATTATATTATTATACACTCCATTTATTTACAAATTAATTGCTATGAGTGTATCGTTATTTTATCGTTGGGGAAAAAAATAATTATATAATTAATAATAATTATTTCAAAATCTTATACATGCAGTCAATAAATGTCCAAAAATCACAAATAAAAATTGTAGTGTATATTTTTGCATATTCTGACGTTAGTTCATGTTTGCAAGCATATTTTTAAATTTAAAATGCATATATCTAATTCGTTTTTCCCCAGGACTCAACTCACCTACTACCTTATTTTTTCGGGACTCAACTTCCCTACTACCTGTTTTTTCCTGGGACTCAATTTACCGAGTTTGGGTCATTTGGGACTCAATTTACCAAGCCCCAACTCGACCATATTTCTCTTCTTACCTGCCATAATAGTCGTGACCAAGTTGCGGCCATAAATATTATATCTATGTTATGTCTGCGACTAACGATAAAATATTACCAGCATTTACGCACTTAATAAAAAATATACTAGAATATGCACCATGGTCATGTCACCCAAAATTTTCACTGACTGCTTTGAAAAACCAACAACTGATTTGATACTTTGGTAGATATATCGTTTATACTATGATTTATCAGAATAACACGAAAGTATTTTGCACAGAAATATACACTTCTGAAAATTGAAAAAATACAAAAATTGATAAATGTCGTCATTCCCCGGTCAATGACGTCATTAACCAATATGATTCAATGATGTAGGTAGGTAATTGTTGTAAAAACACATATTTAAAACTCAATTATACATCTTTCACCGGTCATTGACGTAATTTACAAAAACTTGTGGTAAATGAAGATAAATCTCAAATACTACACTGATTGTTTTAATATAGTCCAGACTTGGGTAGTATTCCGAATACTTTTTAGTTTTTGAATACTTTTTTTCCGTCCAATCACACTAAAAATAATTTCATTACTTCTTCTGTCATAGAAATAGAAATTGCTTTTGCATTTGTTATTTGTATATAACCATATAACGTTATAGATGCCATCTATAATCTGTGTATATTTTTATTCAAAATATTTCATAGTAAATAGTAATATACTATTTTTAGTGAATAATGTTATTTCCAATTTGAAACGTTGAATTTGTAATTATTATTATTATTATTTAAGCCACAGCAACTTGGCTATTGGCTTAAAGTAGCTGATTATTGTACTAATTTTTAAACTAATATTAATTTTATTATAATTAAGTATTAAATTAATAGTTTTTTTTTTGTGAGTATAATGTTTCTTTATTAGGTTTTACTAAAAAAGTTATCCACTTTATTACTTAAATGAATCACATAATATTATAATTTGAATATAATTATTAATTTATAGTGAATAAAATCTACTAAAAAAAAAGTATTTGAAAAATATTTGGAATACTTTTTATGAAGTATTCAGAATATGTATTTGAAATACTTTTAAAAAGTATTTTACCCAAGTCTGTATATTATAGTATAATATAGATACTATTTATTATTTAATAATGATTCAATCTTGAATCTCATAATTTTTTAGTTCGACAACCAGTTTTGTAATTGCATCGATCGACTCCTGGTAGTTAGGTTAATTAGGTTACTCCTTACCGATGCCCGTCGGTTAAGTGGTCGTATTGCATCACATTACAATAACGAATTATAATCTTCTTACAATAAAGAACTTTAAATATATATCATCATAGCTAGAAATAGTTGATACTAGATCATCTTCATTAAATTCAAATTGTAGTCATTTATTGTTAAAGTAAATGGTATTACAGTATTGCATTTTCTTTATCTAGCTCCGTATTGATAATGTCTATAAATTTGCTACATTTCATTAATTGACCTTTTCTTGAATGTATTTGGAAATAATGTTGGAATATAGGCAGGACTGTGGGAAGTTTTAGAATTATAAAATAATTAGAACTATGATGTAATTTTAAAATGAAAATACATGAGATAATTATTTCACCACTAGGATTTTTGATTAATCGTCAATTCTCATGTCCACAACTCGAGCTGCACTAACAGACATTTAAGAAATAATTTATCATTCCATACAAACTATAGAAACTGATATATAACTAATATAATTATTATATTGATAAAAATTTGATTGATAATATTAATACTAATGAAGGTAAATAATTTCTTGCATAAAAACATATTAATTTTTAGATGAAAAATGTTTCCAATGAAATGAACACTGCACACATTATGTATTTTAGGTTGCCACGGTGATCCATCAACACTAAGTACAATTTTTAAACATTAAAAATAAGTAAATTAAAAGTCATAAACATACTTGATTTGTTCAATACTATTTATTAATTTCACTTTTAATTATTTTTCATATGTTCTATTAGGAAAGCTGAATAGTTTATTTCCTGTTTGATAGGTGACAACATTACACAACACATTTTTTTACATGTTTTATTTATTTTAGTTATTCATTATGATTTTTAAATAATAATAAAATAGATGAAATTACTAGTAAGTAAAATTAATATGTACAATATACAAATTACTTTTAGTCAGCTACTTTGGTATCAAAATAAAGAGAATAGATAGGTACTGAATAAGAGATGATAATTGATATTAAATAAAATGTACGATTTTTTATCACAAATTATTATCAAGTAGAATATTGTATTTAATTGTCTATAACCTAATCAATATAATCATTAAATATTATATTATTATATTAATTTATTAGCATCAGAAAAAAAACACAACAAAAATATATATTAATGGCATTTGTTACAGCTTGTATAGCGTCTACAATAGTCGTGATAGAAATCACAGTCCTATAATAATACTCAATACTCATTACGGTTTTTTGCGTTTTTGTTGTTGTAATTGTTGTTTGTATACTATAATTTAACGCCACGACTTATGCAACACTGCTGCAACGATTTGCCGTTTATCGACACCAGCTCGCTGCAGTCGTACAATACCCATAGATAATAAAGATATGGATAGGCCAAACGGTCTTATCAGCGATCTTGAAGGGGAACGATTGAGGCCAAATAAGTATACCTATATCGAGTATCGACTATCATTACAAAAGAGGCCTCAATTGACTTCCCCTCCAGGAACGCGGCCTCAAATATATTTAACATATGCTTGTCCTATCCATTTCTTTATTATCTATGACAATACCGTACAAAAAACCGTAGGGCGTTGACATAGTACGCTTGTATCACTTTCAGTGTGGCGTCTTCTCAGAGAATAATAAATAAAATATCTAAATCTATTGTCTTTGGTAAAAAAACATCGACTCTGAACACTTTCCACCCACTGGCTACTACAGCTACTCTGTTACTCTACTACAAAAAATAGCGTTAACACTGTTAACAAACCACCGACTACCGACGCCCGGGTCGCACCTTTTTCCAGGTAAAACAAAATCAATAAGCATCTCGCCTTTGTACGTGCCCCGTTGCTGTTTCGACCGTCCACTCGTCCAGATTCAACGCACTGTGATTAGTCTTTGCAATCGATTGCTGCTCACTGTTTTTTCGTCTGCGCCAATTCGCAGAAAAGTTATCGTCGACGACGTTGGAATACGAAAACTACTTTACCGCGGTCATCACACAATCATCTTTCAATTTTTACAAAGGTACCCGTTTGCCATCGTTATTATTATAATATTATGATATATTGATATGTTTATTCAACAGTTTTATAATTATTACGAGTGTCATAAGGACCACTCATCCTAGTCGTGTATCTTTCGTTATTGGCGTGTCCGTTTAGTCGAAAAGGTATCTCAGTTTAAATGGCTGCCTCTATGGCGGAAGGTGGTCTAGATAGCCAATATCTTTGAAGTTCCTAATCCTGAAATGCCCTACCACGTCCCCGTATAATTTTGCTTTATACATTTTTTTTTTTGTGCTCCTACTTACTTTTTAATCAGTTATCACTAATTATTGTATTTCAATTATAATAATGGTTGTAATTATTTTACCATTGATGACTAAACGTCAAAAAAACAGTTCTGAAGACATTTCTTCGTTATCACAACATACGCAAAACCACAAAGCTAAAACAAGTATCAACGCATTCATTTAGGTGGTAAATTGTAGAATTGTAAATTGTATACCCAGATTTTCCTGATTAATAAGTATCAATAATCAACAATAATATCTGATCCCGTTGTCATTTATCGGCTCTTGTTGATTGTAGTATTACGTTCATAACGTTGTGACCCATGCACCATAAAATCGAATATTTTACTCAAGTATCCTTATGACGATGGAATCATCATCTAATATTCGATTGAACTTCAAAATTTTATACCTCTAAAATCTAAATATCTGCTGTTGCAAGCAGGTCTCGTTAATGACTATTTAATTTTCTTATGGTTGATAATACGGTTCTATAAGAAATAAATAATTACCTATGTAAACGTGTGAAAATTAGAGTTTTAAGAATCAAATTAACTGTGTTATTAGTAGGGTGCAGATTTATATTTATTTATTTTTATCCAAATATGCAATTAAAAATACAAAATATGTAAAAAAAAAAAGTTTTTATTCTTGAAAAACAATTACAAAATAAGTGTATAGGTACGTAAATATAAATTATACAACACCACATTAGATTATTATTTTATTAACATAAATTAAAAATACATTCAAATTAAGTATTCATTCATTGGAATTTTGAAGTTATGACATTCTTCATCGAGTTCATCGTCAACAAAACAATTGACAATCATTTACTTTTTTAGGTTGTCAAAAGCAAATCGACGTCAATTAGGACACAGTATGTTTTTTGTGTCAACAGAAGTTTTAGGAGCAAATTTAAAAGCCCCTAATTCAGTAAGACTTAATTCAAAAAAGGTTGCGTATCGCAAGGTTAGTTTAGGTTTATGATCGTGTGGTGTGGACTATGGAGAGTTGCAACCACGATTAAAGATATTATATCTTTAATTGTAGTCACAACTCATGATTATTATTAGCACACATACGGACTGGAAAAGATAAAAACACATAATATAAAAAAAAGGGCGATACAATACTAATTTTGTAAATAGCTGAATATTTAACAAAAATATGTAATATAAGTAAATTATGTAAAAGTATGTAATATCAACCACAACTTAAAATAATCAGATAGTCCTGTAACATATTTCTATAAAGGAATCATTCGAATATTATCATTCGTGACAATATTGTAATATAAATACATACAAATCCACACCCTATTTATTATTAAAAATTAACTGAAATAATAGAGCTATGACTCAATACATACGCAGGTTACAGAATTTTTTTTTAATTGAAGACTTAAAAAAGTGCCAAAAATTTGTTATGAAGATTAATGGATTAAGGTAACATCATCTAAAATGTTGAAGATAAAAAATCTATAATATCTACTTGATATTATCTAGGTATAAAAAGTGCATAGCAAAATTTATAATTATGAATATTTTATTGTTATTACATTATAATGTGGTTACCTACCTAATACTTTTTTTATATAATAAATAACATTGATTTCAGCTTTAGTCTATATTAGTTTTATGTTTATTTTATTACTTTATTATTTTAATATTTTGTATCTCTAATATGTATAAAATGTTTTTTTATGATAAGACGTAACTAATTTATAAATTGTAAGAGGACTTACTGTAATACTATACCCACCAAAAAAAAAAAAATTGTATCTAATCCCTGATTATTTATATATTATATAATGTATTCAATGTTTTTAAGTGGAGTGATGAATTTATCAATTTTACAATGATGTTTATTGATTTTTTTTTAGTATCTGTATACCTAAAAGGCACTCAATAAAATGCTTCTATTTTCAATATTGAGGGTGGTTTTAGATAAAAAATTATATCTAGTTTTAATAAAAATTAAAAATTTCAAATATTTTTCAAAATAATCAAGAAAAACAAACAATTAAGAAAGAACAGAAATTTTAAAGCCCGTTAAATTTTTTGACAAAATCAATTTTATATTTTTGATGTAACTCAAAAACAAAAAACTGTGGATACTTAAAATGTTAACCAAATTTCAGAATTTTATCATTTTCTTTAAACCGTTAAATTTTTATAAACATGGATTAAAAATTATTAACTGATAAGAAAAACTTTCAAATATAATATAATGATTTTTATACTTTGTTTTTTTTCTGTATAAACATCAAGAAAAATAACAAGTCATAATATTTTTTATAAACATTTAATTATATTTTATGTTATGAATTAATACATAAAAAATTTTGTTTCTTTACATTTGAAAATTTAATAGAATATTCAAGTTTTTCAGCATATATAAAAAGACAATTTTATCGGAAAACTAAATTACATTTTTATGGCTCTTTAAAGTTCAAATTGTATGACATTGAATGTTCACCACAGTCAAATAATTATAACTTCTCAAACAATTTTGCTTTTTGTTGTAAATTAAAAAATTAATAACTGACCTAAAACGTTTATCAAATGTTTACATTATCATTTTCTAAACATGGTATAGTTTTCAAAATATGTTCACACTTATATAATTATATATAGTATATGAAATATTCAATTTATTTTTTATTAAATGATAATTAAATAATATTAGCTGGGTTAAAGATTTTGAAAATGTAATAGAAGATCCCATATAAGTTGTTCTTGTATATGTATAAAAATTATTAAAAGATTTATACATATTTTTTTTATATACATTTTGAAGTTTAGATGCAAAATTCTTCAAAATTACAAAAATTTACACTATTTTGTAGTAAACAATTTATAAAATCTACAATTTTTATGAGTAAGATTAGAAATTGAAATACAATGTTCTTCTTAAGTAGTTAATACTGGAACTAAGATTCCTGAAAAATAAACTCACTACTATTTTTAATAGACATTTTAATTTAAAAAAACATTATTTCTTGTTTGTTATTTTACTATATGCAATGTTATTTTTAAAATATGTAGATTAATTTTAGCGTATTATCTATTAATTGTATAAACCTATTCACTCTGTCTTACGGTATTTATAGTAAGGTATTACTATTGTTAATTCCAAAGCTCATAATTAGGGCCCGGATTTAAATGCACTTAAAATCATACAAATATGCTCTAAAAATAGCCAAAAATACATTTTACCACAAAAATGACCTTAAAATGTTGTATAACCTATAATCATTATTTATTATTTTATTAAAAAAAAAAAACTGGAAATTTGACACGCTTACATTTTGGCCGTTTTAAGGAAATATTATTCATTCTAAATTTCTAAATTTATGTAAAATTAAAATTTTAAGAGCCTATTGTACTTACTAAATTTTGAGCATTGCATTGAACAATAATATATTGTTTAATATTAATATGTTCAAACTCCAAAGATCTTCTATTTATTGTATATTGAACAAATATGCATTAAAAAACCAATAAAATGACCCAGTAATGCTAAAAATGCTTGAAAAAAATTTGAAATTAAGTTTTCATGTAAACAACTTGTATTTTATTATAAAATTACCTGTATTATAAAAAGTTAGATTTTCATAAAAATAAAGGAAAACATTTTGTTTGATTTTTATGATAAATGTTCATAGTTACTTTCTGATTTAATCAAAGATTTAAATTAACAAGATAGAATAATTAATTAGATATAATAATATAAAAATCAACTGTAATGTTTATATTGTTTTTTAACTATAATTTAATTCTAGACTGATTTTTTAGTAGAAGCATGGTGATTGTTTTCCATTTGACATACAAAATTATCTAATTTTTCAATTATTTTTTTGTAAAATTAAGTTTACAAAAAAGTGATTAAAAAATTAAGTTATATGTTATTAATAATTTTTAGATAAGAAGAGTAATCATTCCAAAATGTGTCAACACCTACCATCAAACAAAAAAACAGTTAATCTCTATATTTCGAATACAATGCCCAGACCAAAATACAGTGAAGAATTTGATCCTCAGCCTTTTTTCAAAAGTGTACATACAGTTCTTGAACCGGCGGCTATATATTATGAACCAAGAGTTAAACTTGAAAATGCACAATCATTAAGTACAGACCTAATAAAAAAATAATATATTTTGAATTTATTATGAAATAACAATATATTTTATTCTGTTTTCAGGACTCATTCTGTTTAAAGTTGAATTTAAGTTGCCAACCGTAATACAAAAAATGCTAAAAGACGAAACAAAAAATTTCCGATTGCAGATCCGATTTGGAGAACGGCTGGAAGGGAAGAAATATTTAATAGAAAAATTACCAGATCTAACAAAGATAAGTGTCAATTCGAAGATATCATCCACGACCAAAACAAGTCCTATAAATTATAAATGTGAACATTTATTCGAAGAAAATTATATTTCAGTATTGTGGCCAGTTTTTAAAACACCATATTACATGATGATAGAGATTGTAGAGATTGTCTCGGTTAAACATTTGGTGGAACGCATACAATTTAACAATAGACTATGTTCTGTTAAACTAAATACAAAAGCTAAGGCCATAGAATTGATGAAAAGTTCAGTTACAGAAATTCTTGATTCAACGTCCTTTAAGTTTACATTATTGTGTCCAATAACCAAATTAAAAATGAAATTACCAACAAGATCTCTGAAATGTAGTCATTTACAATGTTTTGATCTGTCTACATTCATTTTACTGAATAAGGTAAATCAAAAATGGATATGCCCAATTTGTAAGATATCCGTTCTAATCAATGAATTGGTTATAGATTCATTTCTTTTGGATATTGTCAATAATTCAACTCTTCCTGAAAATTGCTTTGAAATAACATTATATGCCAATGGTGAATGGGAACCATGTATAGAACAGACAATGGAAAACAATCAAAGCGAATCTGACAATGAATATTCAGAAAATACCATTGTTCTTATGGATTTGAATGATCCCAATTTTGAAAATCTCCTCGATAAAAATAACTTTAATGAAGATGAAAAATCTGATGAAAAACTTAATGTAAAACCTTATGTAAAGCCTGATATAAAACCTATCTTACCAATAACAAACGGTTTGAATCCTAGTGAACCAATGCTTATCGATCTGACCATAGATGATACAGACATTAAAGAAGAACCGCCTACTAAAATCTTTAAAACAGAAGATGCTGATGAATAAAATCAACCATGATATACAATTTTAAATTTAGTATAAATAATAATTTAACTTTTTAACATTATTGTAAATATAATAATATATTAAATTTAGACGCCTTTACTAATCTATCAATAACACGCCAGTGGCATATCCAGAACTTTCTTTTTCTTTTTATAGAGAAGTGTAAAAAAAAATCAAACTATTTTGAATTTTATGTGGTCTTTATTGTAGTTATACATTTTATTACACTAATTATAATATACAAGTTAAAATGTGTAAATATTTATACATACATTTTATGTATATTTACATTTATATGTAATTAGTTTATTACTGTTATTATATTATCTATACCATGTAAAGTAGGTTGCGGTGATTTATACCTACTGGCTACTGCTTGTAGTTAGTCGAATACAATATCTTACATGAATCTTAGATTTATTTTTTAGTTGTATAGTAATGACAGGTTGGCATCGTGATTTGCGTGAATGATCATTAGATTTAATCCAAACAAAAAAACTGTTTAAAAACAATAAAAATAATTTTTATAGAAATAATAACCAACGATACAACTTAAATTTTTATTTTTATTTTAAATTAGATATTCATTGTGTTTTATTTGTACAATTTGATATTAATAATAATTATAATATTTGAATGTTAAGCAATTTTTTTTATATTTTTTTAGCAATTATCAGTTGTAAGAGATCCATTCTGGACAACTTTTACTTTAACTGTACATATCAATCGAATAACTATGGTAAAACTTATTATATTACGATATGTACAGAAGAACATAAAACAATATTTTGCAGGTTATGACTTTTCTTTAAAAAATCTACACCTGTTTGTATACCTTTATCCTTTATAATAAAATTTAAATACTTATTGATGTTTGTAGATTTGTAGATTTAAAATCCACAATCCATATTTTTTTTTAACATCATGCAGTCTATTGTTGTGTTGTGTAATAAAATCTCTAAAAGTTCCTCTGGTTTAGATTTAAAAATAAGATATTTAATATTTATAGTATATTAAACATTTATATTTAATTTTAATAGTTTTTATTATTAATTATTTATTTAATGTGTATGATGTATATTAATATGATGTCATTTTGAGTGTATAAATTTAATTTAAAATATTTTAAACAGTAAATAAAGATAGATTTTGGCATAAAAAATATATTTTTTTAAATCTAATCAAGTCTAATTATAACAGTAAAGAAATAAGCAGCTATTGTAATAATCTATTTTATAATTAACAAAAACTGTTTAAATATAGTCAGTAATAGACTATATATTATATGTATAATAGATGGATAATAGGACTAACTGAATGACAGAAACAAATAATCCTACAAGATTTAGAGAATATGAACTCAGACCCAGTACCAATAGAATTTGACACTTCCACAGGGATAAGAGTAAAAATAGAAAAATATTATGTATTGAGGGAAAAAGTGAGTCAAAAACTTAAAGTGAGTGGAACTGTTTTAAGAGACCACCAAAATAAGATAGTTTATGAGATAGATAAAATCAAAAAACCAAAGGATATGACGTTATCACCAAAAATAAAATCTAATCATGTCTTCTTGATACTTAATTTACACCTAACAGAAAGCCTACCAGAAACAAAATACCATATTGAAAGAGAGGACTTGGTGAAAAACATACTAGATGGTGATTATACTATATTAAATTCCCATGTTGCTGGCTGGTGTCAAGAAGAGACTGTATACTCAATAAGGAATACTACCACTTGGATAATGGATAGAATAGTAAATGGAGAACAAAATCCGGTGGTTTACTAAACTTATTTAGCATTTTTATACGCATTTTCTATAGACAAATATAGCGTATAGTGTATACCATAAAACCACATTTCAGGGACAATTGAAGAACAATATAGGATTTGTAATCTTACTAGCAACCAGTGCCGGATCTAGGGGGGGGGGGGGGCGAGTGGGTATTCTTGCCCCGGGCGCTGTTGGTATCAGGGCGCTTTTTAGATAATGAAAAATAAAAAATAAGCTAAAAATATCATATGAAATATGTATAAATTATAATATTATATAGGTATTTAAACAAAATAAATAATATTAGATATTCGAATACGTTTATCTTTTTGTCCGGTGTTAACATATTTTATTATTAATATTATTTATAGTTGCCTAGTTATTATCAGTCAGTTTTTAGGTAACTCATAAACTACTCGACCTAAACTCGATTTGTATGTATCAAAATACTCAGAAAATTATTCTGCTTTGGAATATGAAAATAAAACTCTATGTTGTTATTCAAGAAAATAAAAATCTTAAAAAAATATAAGGATAAAAAATATTTAAAAATATAATTTTTTAATAAAAACGTTATTTTTATAAAAACTTGAAATTATGTAAAAAAATCTTTTCAAAAACATGAATACTTTTTGAAATAATGAGTGTTTAATGATAAAAGAATCACCGTGTATAATAATTTTTCACAGTTAAAAAAATTGTTATTTTTTGCTAGAATTTCATTTAGAGTAGTTGATTACCGAAACTGGAGAACGGGTTTTGTTATTTAAGGTCTTGTTAGATTCACTTAGTCTAGGATAAGTGCTGTGAAGATTTTAAGAACTTCAATCGTTAACTCACTACAAAGCTATAAAGCTGAAAAACAAAAAAAACTCCCAACAAAATATATTTTAATTTAATTTAATTTTTTTATTTTTTCTGTAATGAATTAATTATAAAATATAAAATTCTGAAAATCTTCACTGCACTTCTCCTAGCCAATGTGAATCTAACAAGACCCTAAACAACAAAATCCGCTCTCCAGTTTTAGATATCAATCCCACTAAATGAAAATGAAAATAAAATCCATTATACATACAACATACATATAGCATACAATTAATAAATTTCTCACGGCTTTGGTTTATGAGAGAAATCATAGCCCCCAACTTTTTCAATGGATTTCCGCCTATGAATATAATATTATAATGTATGTTAAGACAACAATTTAAATAAAAAATATTTGTAATATAAAAATATACTTTTGATTTATACCTTCTTAAAAATGTTGTTTTGTATTGATAACTTGCAAACCCTGAACCCCGTAGCTAATACTATGTGAGGGCGCTACATGTGTATGAGCCCTGGGCGTCAAATGTCTTAGATCCGGCACTGCTAGCAACCGAATGAGAGATCAGGTATTCTGAAGAAATGAAATCTTTTCTATTATTCGAAAAGATCTTAAGAAACAGAATGGACGAGTAAACACCTTTTATAGCTCTAAGTGATTGGCTACCGAATTATCTTTTTGGAACACAGGTACTGCTAAATGATGACTACTTTGAGCTCAACGATGCATTGAAATTAATGAAAAGTACACCCGAGGGTACTAGATTAATTAATGTGACTATAAGTTCAGTTAATTTATCTATAATAAAGAAAAGCAATGCTTCTTAAAAAAAGGAAAAGACAATGTAAAGAAATCTTAATGCAGCAGATCGGAAAAGGAAAAATGTAGTATTTGGAGCAGACGATATACCCTCGAAGTTGCTTAAGAGATAAGAAAATTCAATGTAAGTCCCGGAAATTAATCAAAATTTAAAAATTAAGAAAAAAACCCTTTTATCAAAGGCTAGGATAAAAATACTTGTACTTTTTTTAACCCCGATTACACTTTAAAATAAAATAACTATTTATAACTATTAATAATAATAATACTTAATACCTAAATATATTTTATTTTTATCAAAAATATTATTATTAGGTAATATTGTATTATATACCTTTAAATCAAACAACATAATATAATTCGTACAATGTTAATTTATGAAATAATCTTTATCGTTACATAACAAATAATACTTTTGAAAGATACATCAATTTAAAAAAAAAGGATGGGCAAGTGTGTGTCTGTGTGTGTGCTGTATAGTAAAGATGGAGAGTAGGTCACTATAATGAATGTGTTCAAATTTGAATGCAATGACAGGTATCATTGTATACGAAAAACAATTCTGAACGGAGATGATTTGTTAGTCAATGATAATTAGTAGGATATATTATATTATTACCTATATTAAATTGTAACATATCGTTATTTTACGCGATTTCGTAAAAAATTAAATTTCAACGCTCATAAAAGTGTTTTTATATTGCTGCTGGAGTTTTTATTTTACATTTATTTGAAGAGAGAGTTATGGAGAACCTTGTATTAGGATTCTTTAACCTTAGGTATAAATCACAAAAATGTTATGAATTTTCAACTACAAAATTCCTTGCAAATTTTCGCGATTTTGGCATATTTTGTAAACATTTAAACTTTTAATGCTTATAAACAAAAATTGTGGCTAACAATTTTTGATTTTATTTTATTACAATAAGAACAACTTAATATAATAAACCTCGTATCAAATTTTAAACAATTTTTGAAAAGTCAAATTTTTTTTATCGGTATTTCAAAAAAAAAATTTAGAAAAATCGAAAATTTTAATTGTCTATAAATAGTTTTAAAAAATTCTAAATATTTTGAAAATTTAATCGTAAATAGATAACGCTAACATAAATATTTGGTTAAAATTTTAAGTATTTACAATGATTCGTTAGGTACAGTAAAATCAAAAAATCGATTTAGTCGAAAATTAATCATGCGTAATAATTCCTTTTTTTTCGTTACTTTTGACGCTTTTAAAAACTACTGGACCTTTTTTACTTTTGACCCTTCCCCCCATAAAGTACCAACTAGATTAATTTTATTTTTCAAAGAGGGGCTTAAATCATAAATCAAAGCATTATTTCAACTCCAAAACGTGATGATAGACAAAAAAACACCATTGTAAAATCAATATATTCCTCACTCCGTTCAGAATCTAAAATTTTAAAACATATAATTTTTATCAAGTACATTTTTTTTATTATTAAATAAAATATTTCTTTTGTTAAATTAATAAGAACTAAAATATATAGGTAGTCTTACTAAATTTTTCTAAATTTTTTAAGACATATTTACTTTTTGAATAAATACTTTTAGTTTTTACTAGTGTATAATAATTTGTTTCTAGTGAATATTTAAAAACCAACTTATAATTTATAGTAAATCCAATAAAGTTAGGATGAAATTATATAATATAAATATATAAATAAATTTATGAAACGTTATATTATTGTGGTTAATTCAATTACGTTGAAGGACATGATAAATCAATGTCCTGTTTTATAGAAACCTTTTTTGGTAATTTAAAATTTTTTATCGGTATATCAACTCCCCATTTATTTTCATCATACTCTGGTGTTTCGTGTTCGTTTAAATGCTTGAGCCATATCACTTTTCTCCGCATTTTTTTATCACAATATTTGCACGGATAACACATGTTTTTTGCCATAAATCTATAAAATAAAAAAGTAAAATTGAAATTGCAACTAATAAACAGAAATGTTCACTTAATCTTACTCCAAATCTTTAATTGAAATATCTTCTTCTTTTGTAATTGATAGTTTACATTTAGTCGCATGACTTAAAGCGGCAGCTTTGCTTAATAATGTTTTGCAGCAAATTCTACATGCCCATACTGTAGAATACTTGAAATGTGGTCGATTATTGTCGCATCTAATCATAAACGGAGGGCAGAATAGTATTTGTTGACACTCAATTTTAGGACGACCTCGGGCCTTAACTTGCTTTACATATGGTTCTTTTTTTACAGTTAGTAATTTTTTACTTGAAAATGGTTTATCATCCATAATTTTATAATAACAAAAGTACCAAATCTGAAAAAAAAAGTAATTTATTTAATCAATTATTACTATATATTTCAATCTAATATAAATTACTTTTTTAATTATATAATATTAGACTGAAATTATACATATTAATTATAATTGAAATTATACATATGAACTTAAGTAACAGATTTTTATTACCGGTGTCAATTAAGTTAATTATGTTTACCATTTAAACATAGATGCACATACGACTAGACAAATTAGTTGCAGACTATCAAATTTCTTCTTCTTTTATATTAATTATACGTGATAAATATATTTTCTTAAATATATTCACTTTATTTATATTATATAATATACCTTATATACCATGGGTATATGGGTTGCCCTCCCCTTGCACTTCAAACTAAATTATATTTCTTACGCCTTATAAATTTAATTTTAATGATTTAAAATTGGCTACGCCACTAACCCCCGGATTCAAATTCTAGCTACGCCCATGATGAACACTCATAAAGGAAGGGGTAGATAGATAACCCCTTTCGAAAAAAATAATATTAATTTATAATTTAAAAGGACACCATACCCGTATGTGTTGTTTCTATCTTACTAACGTACAATACGTACATCATAACAAAATTCTGTTCAGTAGAATACAATTTGTGATGCTAGATTTAATATTATAATATTATTTACCTATTATGAAATTTAAAGGTAAGAATATTATCTAGAAAATGAAATATGCTTTTGTTGATATTATTATTTTAAAGTCAATTAAAGCTATGTAAAATATTACAACTTTAAAATGTTACTATACAACTCACTTTAAAATTATGATATAAATAAAAGCAAATGTTGTTTTCTAGATAATGTCTTACCTTTACATTTTATAATGGCTAACATCACAAAATATGTTCTGCTGAACGCAAATTTGTTATGATGTATGTTAGTAAGACAGAGACAACACAATATGTAGATATGGCGTCCTCTTTATAAATACTACCATAATATTATTACCTAATGACTTGAGTTAGATATCATAAAATAAATTGTTTAACTAAATTAGAATATGGACTTGGTATAAAACTACACAAGGTGTAAAATACAATCGTTATCGTATTAATGCACATGTAGGCACTAGGTAAGATAATTTATATATTTTTTATTTTGACCCACACCTTCAAAATGTTACTTTAACTTACGAAATATTATGAATATATTATATTTACGATATAAGTACTCAATACAATCGTTTACAACTTAGTGTTCTTTTTCACTTATTCGTACAATACTGTTATAATTGTTTTTTTCAACTTATCATGACTTCATGAGCCTAGACACTATGATTTTATGCTTTTGTCTTTCATGTTAAATATTAATATAAATATTCTTATATACTTAGGTATATATATTTTTTAAGGGGAGCTAAAAGTGGAGCCAAAGTGAACATCAGATGCAAATTATGTATGGGAAAAAGACCCTCTAATTAAAATGGAAGGGTCTGTCGGGTCTAATACCGAAAACGATCGATGATCCCAATTACTATGAGCTTAATCGGCTTGAAGTGATTGGATGTCCGTTGGTATAGTTGTAACGAGCAGTATGTGATAAAAAAACGTGAAATATTTATATAATACATCTAAAAATGATTCCATAATAATCACTGTACGATAGATTTGCGGTTTGTCGAGGGCGAGGGGAGTGAATAAGTAGTAAGAGCGGTAAAAAGGCGTGTAACCGTGATAAGGAGCGATACGTGCAAGATAGTGAGAGAAAACGAAATTGAGCTGTTGATCTTTGTACCATGTACAGGACGTCACTGCGATCGATCCGATAGTTGATGATGAGTTGTTTCCCAGGGGTTCTCAACAAGTAGGCACGCGCGTACAATAGCCGCCGTCAACACAGCCGAATCTCGAGCGTAAACTCACGCAATGATGCCGAATTGGATGTAAAAATTACTTTTTAAAACCCCGACACCTATCAGCGTTATATTACATGAATTACCATAGTATGTACAATTAATATTAACCCGTGATTGGGTTTTATAAAAATTATTCAGCAACTTACTATATTGGGCGTTACGAGCTGCAACAATCCCGTAATCACTAGGCGGTGATTAGTAAACCGTAAACACAATAATTAACAAAACGACGTATAAAGCAAAAATGCAAAATACGTGACAATCCGACAGTATCCACTATCCTCTCACTCTGGCGCCAATCAAAGAACGTACTACGTAGCAAGAATTAAAATCTACAGGATACCGAACGAGAGTCCGTTATCAGTGTTTATACGATTAGAGAGTTTCCAATTCTCCAAACTACCGCCTTCGATTATTTTCCCAAACTAACTCATGACGCAAAATGGTTGGTGCGGTGGCGAAATCCATAACTAATTTTGTATGATAGATTATCAGTAGATATAAACAAAATAAGTAATAAAAACACAACTATGGTAATATAATGCATATTATTATTGATTTAAGTATTAAATATTATAAAATGTTATAACAATTAATACGATGTGTAAAATACTTGTCTATAGATTTTAAAAATACTAATGTAATAATATCGCTTCAAAATCATTTCGATATCAATTTTGCTATTTGTACTTGATCTTATTAATGCCTATTGTCTTGTGATTTGTCATGGGTAGGTATATTTTGTCTCATTTTCATCATTATATTATATTATCATCTGACTATAAATTCAATCCTATGTACTTCATAGATTGCAAATGAAAAATTAAAAAGGTAATTATTTTTAAAAAAATTCTTCAACTGTATTTTCATGTACATTTTACCTGTCTTAGCAACTGTTTCTGAAGGATAAAACTTGATTGATATTTTTTAAATCATGACTTTCTATGAAGTAGATTTTTCTGTTTTTTTATTACAGTGCTAACATAGTTTTCACAATAGCCTACATTAGTTGGCGACTTGAAAATAAGTTTTTTAATATACTAGTTAATACAACATATTATGTAATTATCTTCATCTAAACCTTTATTTTCTAAATTTAGTTTTGTGTATTCTAAATATTCAACTGTATTACATATGCGTATTAGTGATAATATTCATGATTTTAAATTATCTATTGGTTATTTATATATTACAAAAAAATTAACTTAAATGAAGTTAATTACAGGTTTCCATAAAACTAAATTGAGTTAAAAAAGAATAATAATCGATAACTAATAACTTTTTAAAATTGTTTCTTTCGCCTTAACTTAACTCAATTAAAAAATATTACTAACTCGTCTAAGCTTGCTCGGGTAACCCTAAGAAATATACCTTGTGAATAATTATGGTTATTATTTTATGAGGTCAAATGGAAAAAAGTATGTCAATCATTTACATATATTTGAATATTTCTTTAATATAAAATATTGAGATATTAATTTTGTGCGACACTTGCAAGTTGTTTTGGCTCAACAATATACATATTGTTAAGCCAAAACAACTCATTATAAACTTAGCCGTACTCTGTAACATTTATTCTGACATTAGGTTTGAAAACAAGTTTTTTCAATAATTAACTTGTTACATTGATTATAATATTAAAAAATATTTTATAGCTATTTCTAGATACACATTAAAGAATGATTAGATTCTAAATTAGTTAATACTTTGAATATAAATAAATAAGTAGAGAATATGACAAAAGTATTAATAATTAATAATTCATTATTTTACCTTAACATTTTTTGTGTTATATATAATTTAATTTACGTAACATAATATTTTTGATAAATACTAAATTTATCTGTGATAATCATACTATATTTTAGAAAATATTACAAAAACATAAAGTTTAATTAATTTTAATTATTAGAATAAAATAAATTAAAAAATTCTAATTGTCTTAAAAATAATAAATTTGAAGTTAAAAAATAAATTCTGGTATGTTGATTTTATTATCTTTATGTAAATTTTTACAATATGTTATTTAAAAAAAAAAAACTTCAAAAAACATCTTTAGTAACTTGAAATGTTTGAAAACGTATAAAATCTGAATGTATCTACAAGCTTTAAAGACGACTGAATTATGTTATTTCATTATTTAAAAAGTAAAAGTTGTTTAGTCATATTCAAAATCACAATATTTGTTATTTTCTTCTTTATATCATATTTTTTATAGTGTAGGTCGTCACATTCTTCAGGTCTCTATAATGTAAACTGAAGTTTTAAGAAATATTTTAAATACTATATATGTAAATAATTTGACATTCTTACCATAAAAATACAGATATGTAGTTATTTGTATAATGTTTGATTAAACATTCAGATATTTAAAAATTAAAAGATAATGTATGGCTTAACTTATAAAAACATTAAATAATATTTTAACAAATTATTCTAGAATGCGCTAAAAATTTACCTGTACTCTTCAATTCCAGATTAATTAATTATTTGATACAAAATATCACTAATTTAAATTTACTTTTATAATTCATTAATTAAAATATTAGACAATGTTAGATAGACAGGTATCAAATAGATACCTTTCTACTTTAATGTATGTTATTATTATTTTATTTAAGCCAACAATAATAAATATTAATGTATTATGCATTAAAATTAGAAGAAAGTTACAATAGAGTGTCAATTATTGAATCATACTAACCTTGATGCCATTAGATAATATTGGAACACGAATATGATATTGCTCCAATATGCTTAATATTTTATTTTATCCATTTTTATTCAAAACTGAGGGATAAAATGGTTGAAAAATTTCGGTTGAACTCGAAATATTGGATTGCTAAACGTGCATCATTGAATAAAATGTGAAGGCAACAATTTGCAACCGATTGAAAACGCTAGACAAAAACATAGAACTACTTTGTTCAGGATTTGTTGACAAATGGCCAAGGCTCAGCAAAAAAGATAAGACGATCATGAACAAAAACACGAAAATTAATATCTTGTCAGTATTCATGGCCTTATATGACTGTTCGTTTAAGATAGAATCAACAAGACCAGCTTCACGGTCGTATATCTCGTACGTTTAATAATCATCCGTTCGACTACTCTGACTCTTAAATCTTAATGTCTGTCTACTGTCTAGTGTTTACTATCATTTGGCAGTATTAGTTGCCACCACCGCCTGGAGTATTTCGGCCGCCACCCGCCAGGGCTCGACGGTCGGCACATCGTAGCCAAGACCTTTTGACTTTTGCAGCTATGCCAGTGCTACCAAAAATGTAGTTCCCAGTATCGAGACAATGACTGTTGTAGGTCTGCTGGTCGAATGTATTATTATTTATTGCAAACAGAACGATTGATTTTGGGTCGTATTTATTGGTGGTGTGCTATTGTGGCGGGAGAGGGCGGAAGGGATTAGACAACCCCAAATAAAACTCTATAACAATTATATTTATATTTCATCATGTATCTACCAAATAGTATAATTTCTACGATTTACTACGGTTTTAAATTAAATTATATTGTATTATAATAAATTATGTTTTAATATTATATGACAATGTATTAATAATAAGAAATTTAAAATTTTTAAATACGCAATTATACCAACAGTTAACAACTTTATTTTAAAATATAGTACAATTATTAATTTTGATTTGGTAGCTTATTAATTACGGTACGTCGGTACCTACTTTAAAGTGCAATAAATTCATTAATAGTTTTAATTAGAATAAATTTAATTTACTAGATCTAAATCACGTTTTTAACTATTTTTTAATATAATTCCATAGCTAATGCCATATGAGAAATATTTTTTTGTATTCAAAATCTAGTTATTTTTAAAATAATGTTTCAAATTTAAAAATCCATATTTCTTGCAAAATTTTCATATTGAACGAGGCATATCTAATATTATTTTTACACTTGTTACGCGTTTTTAATGCTTGAGTTCCTAGAATAAAATAAAAAGTGGTACGAAACTACGAGATATCGATCTGTTTGAGAACCAAAAAATATACAATGGAGAGATTTATTTAATATAGGTAATTTAACATACTGACTGATTATCTTAGTAAGTTGTTCACATTAACAACTTAAAAGTCGATGAATTAATAACAAAATTAACGTTAACTGATTCTTAAATGATTGAATTTATTTTCATTAATTTAAATAATGTAAACTAAGTGTTAATAAAAAATAACATATTTTATCTGTTACCTATATCATAAGTTTCACATATAACTTACAATATATACAAGAACTGTGTGTATATTTTACTAAAACTCCAGTTTTTGGTTACTCTATAAGATATAATAGCAAGGCCGTATCTGGAGGGGTTTTGGGGGTTCACCACCACCCCCCCCCCCCCGAAATTTTTTCGTGTTATATTATGTGGTAGCAAAATAACTATTTTAATCTCTGTTTTAATCAATACACAATTTTTTTAGCTTAAAACTCCACCCCCCCCCCCCCCCCCGAAATTTTTTTCCAGTTACTGCCTTGTATAATAGATAAATTTATTTTGTATTTATTATGATTAGTGCAATATAATTGTACTCTTTATGTTTTTATTGAATTGAGATTGACCGTACTTCATACATTATCAATATTAGTTGTTGTAAAGCTCAATTTAATACTCGGCATTAAGCAAAATTTTCAATTTGTTTTTGTTTTAAGAATTTTTATTAATTGGAAATATGGAAATACTTCATTAGGCACACACAGATTACCAGCTAGATTAAACTATCAAGAATTTTTGCATTTTATAATTTGTAATATCAACTAGGTAACATATTCAATTATTTTATGTTTTATTTTATTAAAAGTATATGGATACCTAGCTCTATAATCAAAATTCTTTATTCGAATCTAACATTTTGAATAAAATCAAATTAAACGGTGTTTACTAGTTGTGATCAAAATCAAAAATTACATATTAGTTGCAGCCAACCAACAAAAAAGTTGGTAACTAATCGTAAAACTATCGTAACAAATTTTGGTAACGACTAACGGACAACGGTTGATAATCATTAACTGGTGCATCCAAGTTAGATTCCAAGTACTAGGGTATAACCACAGATACTACATTAGTTTGGTCTGGAATTTTTTCAGGTACTACACTTGTTAGGTACGGGATTATTTTAAGTAAGTAACAAAGTGTTTTAAGTAAATAGGTATAGACTATAGGTACAATACAAATGAAAAATATTAAAAATACCTATTAACATTGGCGGACTAGGTAGTAATTTTTCTGAATTTTCATAACCCGCTAGGTATTAATTATATTCAGCTATTATTCTTTTTTTGGTATTTTCCTCTATGAAATATGCCAGTGCTTAATTAATACCATTTAAGAAAACACAATACAGTCACATTTTTACTCCTATTCAGTACTATTAGAATTGGCACTGCTATTGACATAAATGTTATAATACATAATATTGTTTCATTTGAATTTTAATTATATATTTTACACAGCACATTCAAATACTTACCAGTTCTTAAGTTATAAAAACGTACAAATTTACACATATATTAAAATGAAATGCTCAGACATAATGAAAAAAAAAAATCTAGATTTTATTAAAAGAAAAACGTATAAATGACAAAATAAATAAATAAATAAATATTGAAATGAATATAAATGAAAAAATTAATGTTTTATACATTTTTACCAATACAGATGTGATTTTAAACAATATTTTGTTGTTTATTTATGTTGTACAATATCTATTTGTATAATTAATTTATAAAAAAAATCGGAACCCAACTAGGATAAAGCAAACATATCTACCTATATAGTATATAGGTACATTATTAACTTATATCAAATAGTATTTGATAATTCTAAAGTCAACTCCAAACTCCAATATCAAAGCATTGAATTTGTATACATGAGAAAAATTTCCCAGATTGGTCCTACTTAAAAAACTGTGAAATTCAAGTTTAAAATTAATTTTTTTTAACTTAGGTATTTTAATATCACTGTAAAAGCTTAAAAGCTTAATCTTTGCTGTGACTGCGATTTAGATATTATTATAAGTATCTACATATGCAGTGATCGCAAATATTATAATATTACCTACAATTAGCGAGATCTGTGACTCTAACTGTAATATGTACTACTAGTATGCCATCAAATTAAAAGATCTAGGTAAGTCAATTAATTGAGGAATGGTGGGGATGGCCCGTAGTCCCACTTTGCCACAAAATAAAGAAATCTAAATTATGCATTTTTAGAATGATGTCATTATAAAAGAAAAAACAACCAACATTCATGGCCTCTGTGCTAGGATCGAAAAATACAATTTTGAAACCACATTTAACTGCAAATTATGTTCCTAAAAATATTTTTTTTTATATTTAAAAGTTACAATTTATATTTTTACTATTTTTGTTGTGTTGGTCAAATTAATTAAAATATATGGAATTTAAATGATTTTTTTTATTAATTTTGTAAACTGTACTTTTTTTACATCCTTTTAAACTATAAAAAATCAAATCATAATAATTTATTTTCATAATAAATACATTATTAATTACCATAACCTAAACCAGAGACATAGTCAGTATTTCTTACGGAGGGGGGCTAAATACTTTTAAATTGAGTTATTGAAAATTTAAAAAACAATAAAACAAAAATATTGATAACATATTAACGCTGATTTGCCGTTAACCTATTTATTATTTTAAGTAAATAAAATGTGTAAGACAATTTCCATATTTAAATTTAAAATAATAATAATAATAATAATATTTAATATTTCAAAACAATATAAAAAATACGGCCAATAGATGAAGCGCTATCGCTCCTTTATTCCTCCCCCCTTTGCTACGCCACTGACCTAAAGATTGTGAACATTTTAAAGGAAAAATTTATTTTTAAGTAAATTACAAACCGTAAGACATTAACGTCCCCAGTTTGCTTCATGTTCCCCCAGCGTATAACCTCTCGGTACAATTATAGTTTTATGAAAGAAAAAATGTATACCGAAGAAGTAAATAATAGAGATTAACCTTTGATAAGAATAAACAATGTACCTAGCTTATATCATTCGTCAAATACTAAATTTATTGGGAAGGACTGAGTTCAATAAATTGGTAATCATTATAAAACGTTAACCAGTGTCGGCAGTGTCGTATAAAGATAATAGATGCATAATATTTTAATTATCTAGATAAATATTAAAACCAGCATCTATTAAAGTATTAAATAAATAAAAAAATAATAACTGTTTAAAATCTATCAAAAAAACTAACATATTAAACATTGTAATAATGCAAAAATACTACAACACATTTTAAATATATACATATTACAGTTTTGTATTGCAATCGAATAAAATTATTTTAATACTTTTTAGGTTTTAAATAAGTATTATTCTAAATTCATTAAAAAATGTATTCGAATACTAATTCTGAATATGTTTTATTAATATATTTATTTTATATTTAAATACTTAATTCAAAAAAAAATATTTGTGTTTATAAATTATAATTATTTATCCTAGCTAGTGGTCAATACATACAGTATAGTATGAGCACGAAAAACCAGATAAATGGTGATAAATGATAATTATTTTTTTATTGTGACCTACCTATTTCATCATTTATCAATTTTTAGAAAAAATTTTTACTTTTAGATAGGTACATTTATGATAACATTATGATTATTATTTCAGTTGTCTTTCTCACACACATATTATACATAGGTATACATAGCCACGCTCTGCAAAAATCAAAATGCACAAATCGAAATCAATGAGGAATGTTTCCCGTAACATTGTTATTTAGTTATTACTTATTACCTATTTAATATAATATTATAAATAATAATATATAATATAATACTAGTGACTTTTAATCACATTGGTTATTCACCGTTTATTTTATGGTTTTAATAACCACGTTACATCATTGGGCCGGGCTTGGCATAATTAACTATCTTTTTTTTTTATTAAAATAAAAAATAAAATATATACTATGCAATAAGTAATATGGTTAATTATTTACAAAACTGGACGGCCTGATGGAAGGGGATGTTCAAACAACACTACTTCAATTCTAAACTTTTATTATTATTATTATTATTATTTTATTATTATTGGTTGAGGAGGTCCCTGGGTCAATTTCGCTTTATACGACGTGGGGGGCTATCGGGGAGAGTGAGGGAAGAGAGGTTGGAAATTAATGGATTAGGGTGGTTGACTGTGTTATTGTGAAATAATTTATAGTAGTGAGAGGCTAGGGTATTTATGTTTGGGATTTTGAGGTCAGAGTGAAGTGTGAGGTTGCTGACGTACCGGGGGGCGTTGGTGAGGAGGCAAAGGCAAATTGATTGGAAGGGTTGGAATTTTTGAATGTTGGATTTTTTGGAGGTACTCCATAGCTTAAATTACCTATCTTATGCATGTAAAAGTTTTTCGCTTTACACAACGATTTATCAACTTCAACATTTTATTTTTGTTTATGTAGAAACATGTAATTTTTTGTGCCAATAACAATATAAGTATCAGAATTTCAATATAACATTTAAATATTTAATTATAAAAATACTAAGAAATATTTACGCGCTTAACATGAACCGGTCGCGGTATACCACCATTCCCATGTTGTACTGCTTCAGTTACTGAGGCGTGTACGTAACAGCATTACTTAAATAAGATTTTAAATACTAAAAAAAAAAATAAACTATACTTTTAAAAAGTGCTGATTCTACTAACGTTTTCAGTACATAATAACACATCAGATACGTATTAGGTAGATAAATTAATGTGTGAAGCGAATAACATTTATGCATATAGATTACCGCGAGCCTGGTTGAATTGTTTATAACGTCTTAAGTAATATTAGCTCAATAATTTGAGTAGAAACGTTAAATGTATAGTTACCATTATTCTTAGAATTGAACATTCTGAAATGTATATAATATATAACTTATGCAATTTACATTTAAATGAATAACTGTTTTATTTAATGTACCCAAGTAATATATATTATTAGTAAGTTGCGGATTTCTATGCAATTGCATATTTTTGAATACTTTTACGAAATTTAAAATGTCTTTTGCATAAAATTAAAATAAAATTTTTATCAAGTAGAAAAATTTAAAAGGTTCTAGATATAATTTTAAAATGGTAATGTTATCAATGAATTATTTTATGTATAATAATTTTAAATTTTAAGTGATTGCAATAAAGAAGTTGCCTATATAGAAACTTAAAATATAACATTATATGAAAACATTTCAATAATTGATGAAATAAAAGAACAATTTTAAGCTATTACTATTGTCTATTACTATTTATATATATACAGTAAAGTTATCTATATATATATATATACTATATAGTTGCTTCAGATATGCCCCAACCACTTCGGTTGACATCGAACGATCGTTCTCATCTGTATTTAAAAATATGTTGACAGAAAATGTCACAGCTTCATCAAAGAAAAATTAGAAGTACATAAAATGTTTATTCATTTTAATAATAAATAAAATATAAAAAATGTATTAATTTTTAAATTTATAATACCTTTTTTACAATAATTAAATATAAATACCAATATTATTATTTCTATTAATATTGTAAAAAATTTTTATATAAATAATTAATTTTCTTTTGCATATTTTTACAATTTTGACTGCTTATTATATGACATATTTTAATAATTTTTAGAACATAAAAATCCGCGCTCTAATTATTAGCAATAAGAGTGTGTTCAAGATCTTAATCAAATTAAATATTTGAATTACCTTAATTAAATTTCAGAATTGTATTCACATTAATAAAATATGTATGTTTGTTGTCTGTGTTTATAATAAGTTATTATTAAAATTAATTAGTTATTTTATGAATTTTACACAATTCGATTAAATTTTTTTAAAAACTTGTTTTTTGGCTGATTTATTAAATTTTAAAGTAATTTATAACACATAATAAAACATTCACTAAAAAAATATTCTTACTAAAAAATACAGTTTCATCAAAATATTTTTAAAATTGTATTTTATCAATATACTAATAAATAACATTTTAACAGCTTCTAATTTATCTATATGGAATACTGAGAAAAATGTGATAAGAACTCTATAAGATAAATATATGAAATAAAATCCTTTTATAAAAATGTCATTATATAATATTTTACTCTCTATTTTCTTATGAAAATTGATTTAATATATTCAATTTAATTTAGATCAGAATTTATTTTAATATAAATTGTACTATCAATCATTTGCATGTTCTAAATTTTGCTGAATATCAGTATTTCCTTCAATAGATGATTTGGAATCTAACATAGATTTTGATTCAATTTTAGTTTTGTCTCTTTTATCTATTAAAATGCCCTCATTAATAACTTCTTTATTCGTTGAGATTTCTTCATTGGCTTTTTCAAAAAGCGTATTTTTAGTCTGTTCAACAAACTTGTCAATAATCTTTTGCAATTCTTTACATTTATCTATTAATGCTCTGCGTCTACCAAATATATCATTATCACGATGTTTGAACAGTTCCCTTAAACCACCTTTCACGCCAATCTGAAATAAACCATAAACAAGTGATTAAGTATTTTAATATATTTAACACATAGTTTAACACTATTATAATTAATTTAATTATATTGTACTTTGATTTTAATTATGGCTAGTAGTGTTGAATTAGAATCAAATAATACTAATCACTGTATTTTTATAAAATAGTTTAAACTTAAAATAATCATAAAATGTAATTATTTTAAGTAACATAAAAATAGAATAAAAATAAAATCTGAATGATAATTCTAAGAAGACTTGCATATATAAACAATTAAATTAAGTAGGTAATGATTACTGTTATGACTTAAATAATTGTTAATATTCATTATTTTTTATAAGATCAGCAAGTTTATATAATAATAGGTCCTATATATACAATTTATCTCAAAAGTATAATATAATTTTCTTTTTTTACCTTTGTAGTTAGGTATAAAATCTACGAGTATAATTTATTAAACATTTATCTTATACTTATGACCACAACTCACCTCTTGAAGACTATTATCAATAGGATCAATTTTATCTGGACAAGAGCTTTGACATTGGAGATCAAAATTTTTTTTCATTATAATAGCCAACCTTTTTATATAATGAATAATTATATCTGATAATACACTCAAGCTTTCTTCATTTGCTTCATCAAATCCAGCATGAGCTGTAAATATAACTGCACGTTTAATCATTATTTTATCCCAATCATCACGCTCAATTTTATACTCCCATTCACAAATGCCATTAGAAAATTTTGAACGTTCATCATCAGTAAATAATTGGGGCTCATGCTCAATTTGAGGAATTGGCATAAGTTGCATACATTCATTTAATACTATTTGTTTTGCTGATTTAGAAGTTGCATTTTCAATTTTTTGAACTAATAGATCCATGTATTTGTAATGTTCATTGAGATCAATATTATACATAATATCAGGGTTAACAGTATCAGGGTCTTCCTGAAAACATTCAAAATTCCCTTCATTTTCATTGCTAGCTCCTAATTTTGGGAATTCTGAATAATCTTGATTTGTATCAGTATTAGTATTAGTTGTTTCTATTTTTCTAAAAAAATCATTGCAAATTGTATTTATTAAATTTTCCATTGTATTGTCTTTTTCTATACTTGATTTGTTTAAATTGGTATCTAATTTAGTTGAAGAACTTTTAGAATTATATGGACCAGGTAAAGGTGTAGAACAAGAGGGACCAGGTAGGTCCATTGAATATGAAGGCCCAGGTAAAGATGTAGAATAAGATATACCAGACTTGTATTTAGTATTCTCTGCAATTTTATTGATTACATTTAAGTCTAGGTCATTACTTATATTTTCATTAACAATGAATTTTTCACCAAATTCAGATTTCTCTTCCATTTTTAATTGATCTATATTTAAGGCATTATCTGTTTCAAAAATATTTTCAAATATTTTACCTAATTCTGAATTAATGAACGTTTTTACATAATTATTTTTTAGATGTAATTTTTCTTCTGTTTCTTTGACATTAGAAAAAACTTTTGAAATAACAGGACTAGATTTTTCAATTTTTTCATCGCCAACTGTTTTTTGTGGTGTAATTTTTGGATTATCTAAATTATCTTCAATGAAGTCATCGCCTTCTTCAACTGTCCATGGTTCATCATCTATAGCACATATATTCCCTGCTAATAGTCTTATACTAGCAGGTAATAGTTGTTTCTCTCCTTTATCAACAACAACACAATTGTCATCTTCATCTTCTTCTGCATCATATGTATGTATAATTTCAGTATTAGATTTATTTTCATTTGTTATATCAGTAGAACAGTACTCCATTTCAGTATCAAGTTCCATAATTCATTGTATTGAAACATAAGTTATTTTACTAAAATGCATTCCTAAAACATAAGTATAAAAAAAATTTTATTAGTAGGACTTAACAAATTATTATCAATTTGTACTGATTTTATAATTGACTTTTAAATATTGAATTTATAAGTAATAAAACAATTACAACCCTGATTATAGTATTATTTAATTATACTTTTTATTAACAGTTATTATTTTATTTTAATGTTTTCGCACTTACAACATTTTCTAAATTCTAAGGCTATAATAGAAACAAGTAATATAATATATTTAAATAAGAAAATGTTATGAATAATAACACAACATTTATGATGGTCTATTGGTTTTAAATATTAGGGATATCAATTACTTTATAAAGAATTCAGCTTATATAATCTATATAAAACCTGGATAATGTATAAATGACCTAGATATTCATGATATAAAATTCTTAAAATATGAACTATCTATAAGAACAACTAAATGTTTTAAATTTAAGTTTAAGAGTACATAGAATAACCAGGCTGTCATTAAAAAAAAAAAATCTTAAATAACAAAAGAATTGTGCACTATTTCCAAATGGACTGATCTCCAAAAACTTAAATTAATATTTCTTGGAAACACTTTTAGAATAATATGCCTATCTCATAATATCATCAAGAACATACAAAATTGATATTTAAATTATTTTATCATTTTTAAATAGAACCTACAATATTATATAATACCGTGTTTGTTTTTTATTCATTATATATGCTAAATTTTAAAATTATATATAGTATATACTATAAAAATTGTTTTATATCTTGGAAAATAAAATATCCCATCATCACATAATGCACTATTTACTCATCTAAGATAAAATGTTTTTTATTATACAATATCGCTATGCTTCCACAAAATGTGATAGTTAATAAGTTATAATAAATAATATTAAATTGTCGTTAGTGGATATAACAAATCTATTAAAATATCTTTTAAAATTTTTATTTTAATAATAATTAAGCACATAAGTGGGTGGCCATGGAAAAAGAATTAATGGTTTGTATATCAATATTTTTTACAAAGTAAAATAAATAAAATATAATCTATAGTAAAATAATAGATAAATGATTTTCAAAAAAATATTTTGCCTGTCAAGTCAAAATTTTTAAATTTACTAGAAATCTTAACCTAACTTATCTTAAATTTTGTTTATTAAAAATAGTATTAATTTAAAAAAATTAATTATATATATATTGTCTTTTCTTGGTTATAGCTGAAGTAGTTTAGATAATAAAAATTTCATGACGACCATAAAGTTTAAAAGAAAATGTAAGAGCTACCTTTCAATTACAACTAAATGTAAAAAATAATAAAATATTAATAAGCTGCATTCCTACAGCTAGTGTACTTGAACAATAATTAATAATACGTTTCTTGATGATAGTCGATAAATTTGATACAAGTTAAAGAAACGACTAATATACTAATGAATATACTTAACAAAGTTTAAAAATTGTCTAAACAATTTATTCACAAATTACTAGCTCATTTGATTATTTTAGTACTTGACAAGTAAGTCAGTTAAGGAAAACTGGCTTTAGATTAATAAAAATTTTATTTGTACCGCATCATTTACTATTTTAGTCAGAATTTTAGTAATCAAATGTGCAATTTTTATTTTATATAAAAATACGTTATTCTAAAATTATTAAATGTAGGTATAAAATCCAATATAATTAATAAAAGTATCAAGTATGTTTACTAAATGTAAATATATACTAAGAATTTAACAAAAGTAGCTAATATTTATTGAAAGAATAGCTAATACTTTACAACATTGCATGCCTATTAATCAAGTTCAATAAGTATTTATAGTTTTTACATATTATTTACTAATTTAAGAACAATATTAATTAATTTATTTTATTTATTTTGTTGAAAATATTATTTTTAAATTAATAAATAAATAATATTCAATGATATAAATAAAATAAAAAAATTAACTATCTACACGAAACACGACAATTCACCTAGGTATTTACTATTATATTAATTGCAGAACAATTGAAACATGAATCAGTCTGTACTCTACAGTATGTAAATTAATTGGAAAGTCAGTTGCGGTAATTTAAAAAATAATGCAGATATTGTAGTACAGTTATTATTAACGTAATATATGACTAATGGCATACTATTTATAAAGATCTAAAATAAAAAAGACTTAAACCACTTTGATAGAGATATTTATGGGTGATACCCTTTGCATTCATTTAACATTTTTGCGTACAAATGTATAACTCAATTGTACACACAAATGCATATAATATATCGGAAATAAGTCTACTAAAACTCAACATAACTTTAAAAAAGTAATGTTTACTTGCTTTTGTAGGATTATTCTCAATTAATTTTTTTCTCACTTTCACAGGCTTAGGACTATTATATACATGTACTATGTACATTGATGTTTTAATATCTACGGTACTACACAAAATAAAATCACTAAAGCACTGTTAACTCGTGTCTAAATATCATTACACGTTTAACTAAACAATAGACATATAGTATTATGATGAATAAAAACGTTTCCGAAACATATAATATGAATAAACACGGATAAACAAGAAAATATAATATATGAATAATAATTACCAAGCTGGTGATAGATAATCCAACAGCAGATAACGATCACGTCACCACTCAAAAGTAATGTCAAGAAATATAAATCAAAACATATCAAGTCAAATTTATTTTCACGTATAAAAATTAATTAAAAATCAATATGAACTAGAAACACTAGTCGTTTAACTCTCAACTCGTTCATACTTCATATTCCACTTCCGACGCCGTGGACCCGTCATCGGCTTCCTATCGACCTATCCAACTATCGATTGCCGACTTTTTTCAATTCGATTCCAGTTGTGTAAATAGTAAAACTTTACTATATTATTATACGGTCTATCGGAAAATCGAACCAAGCATCAAACAATCGAATGTTAGTATTGCGGTCGATGGACGCCATAAACCAAGATGGTCGCCCGACCAACCAGCCGGCAGCCAGACATGCTACAAACACACAAGGTTTATAGATGATATGTATTATCTATAAACCTTGACAAACACAGACTTCTATACTACACAATAAACACAATAAACACGATTAAAGATATAAACGTCTCGTTTCGTACATCATATCAGCAATCAGTAGCTTTAAAATATTACGACGAAATGTTACGTACATCCAAGGTTTATAGATTGTACATGATTATACAGGTTGCCTCATTTCGCATTTTTGAAATTTCGGGAGTGGGGAAGCCATACCGTGATGTCACCCGAAGTATAAACTGTTTCGTTATTCCCATATAACACGGGTAAAATGAACACGATTTTTAACTTTCCCAAGCTCCTACAACTTCAATATTAATTTTTTTAATTTGAAAAAAAAAATGGTATAAGCTCAAGGTATAAATGAATATATTTGCATAAAAAAAAAAAGAAATTTAACCATAACTTGGTTAAAAAAAATATAAAAAGTGAATGATCTAACTCATCACATTGAGTTTCAGGTGACATGGAACAGTAAGGTTTTTTTTAATGTTTTTGAGCATTCTACTTGGAACTCAATTAATTAATTAAGGTTTTTAAAAACACCTTAGTACATATGATAATTTAAAGAAGTCAATAGCTAACCTAAATATTAAATAAAAAAATAAATAAAATACCTACATTCTCGTTAATGAAACATATTTTTTTTTTTTCTAATAAAGTTAAGTAGTTTAACATAGAAAACATTTTTGTAACATTTGCTTTAACAATATATAAACATAAAAAAAATTATAGAGCATCTTTTTTAACAACATATAAACATTATAATCATAAAAAAATTATACGTTTTTGTATGTTTCAAGTGACTTATTGTTTTAATACTAAAAATAAAATCATTCTTAAAAAATCAGATTATGAATATTTTTAAATAACGTTTGGACTTATTTTGTAATATTTTGTTAGAAAAATAAAATTAAAATTGAATATTTGAAAACAATATAGAAAAATAACGTTTTTCAAAACCTTGATCAAAAGCGTAATATTCGTAAATTCGTAATAATCAAAAACGTTTAAAAACAAAACTGTAAAAAAGACATGGATTTATTTTTGTATATTGAATAACATTTTCAATGTTACAAAAAATGCATTACAAATGTAATGCAATTAATAAAATTTAAAAAACTTAAAAAAATAATTAAAATAGTTTTATTGTGTGAGCAATAGTTGTCAAATATTTATCTAGTGTCCGTTGAGTTAAGCTACCATTAAACTTGGCGTGCGTTTCCTACAACCCTAAAACTTATATAATTTGTCTTGAATGTTTCCCCTTGGACCCCCCTCAGATACGACTTTGAATTAATCTGTAATATACCTACTCTAAATATCATCAAAAAAATAATTACACACATTATATAAATATAATATACATTTCTATTTTTATTAAGTAATAGCTCAAATAATAATAGTCAAACTTTTTAGTTCAGTTAAAATAGTTAAATTACAATTTTGGATCAACAAAAAAATTTAAGTACAGGAGTAGCTGCTTATAATTTCATGTAACTATAACTGGATGTCTATACACGATTTGTAAAATTTAAAAAAATAGTTAAATATATTATTATTATATGGGTGTTATTAAAACCTGTTCAAAAGAATAACGAAAAATAATGAATAATTACATATTTAGCGCCGTATTATTAAGTAATAAAATATACATTATTCAATAATAATACATCGATATTTAATAATAAGCAGTAAATCAATTAGGTATAATAAAAAATAAGTTTAAAAAAATAAAAATACATACGTTCACATGCATTTTTAATACGCCGCCGTAAATTTTATACTTCGGGTGACGTCACTAGACAAGGAATGGTGCGGGGCGATCGAAATATTTAGGGGACTATGAGGCAAACTGTATAATCTATAAAATTAAACCTTGACGTACATCCACCATTGGGCCCATAGGGCCATAGCTAGTATGGATGGTATCTTACCACAGGTAATAATCACAGATATACACTATATGTACCTATGGTACCTCTGTGGTAGGTAATAATTAAAAGAAATGTAAAGGACACATAGATGATATAAAAATCGATATGCCACTTCAATGCGGATTGGAGACAGACTGCTTGTATATTATAGTAATGCTCTCCTTAGATCATATAGGGTAGGTACTACGGATGTAATTACAGCGTATTGACTAAAACAAATAAAAAAAATGTTGTCAATATCAGCGACGAGTCACCGAGTTAGGTATTCGACATGCGCGACGCAACTTCTTACATACCTACCTATTTATCTACAGATAATTTGTCAAACTCTTGGTTATACCACAGAATATAACCAACATAATATAACAACATTATACGTTATGCTTGTGGATTGTCCATTGTACCTGTGGATAATTATGCGAAGAGTTGCAACGCGCTTGCGCAAATCTAACACATAATTTGGAGACTCGTCGCTAACATCGACAACAAAATAATACACTGTGATTACTTATCTATGATTACATACCACGAATATAGATACTATATAGTATAATAATATGATCTAACTATCTAACGTGGCAAAATATACACATTTTGTCATGCTATCCAAGGTGCTCTCACTCCAGCAAGGGCTTAAAAAATGTTTATTAAATAAATTAATATTTAATTACATTTCACGGTGATAAAAATTCATAAATTATAAACATAATTTATTATTAGTTTTTATACGGAATAAAATACATATAATTAACAACTATTAATTAGTTTACAACTTACTGATGAGATCCCTAGTTACCTCAAATAATTAAAATGACCATTATCGAGTGATAAATTCTCGTGACTCGTTGATATAATATTATTTACGATAGGATATCACAAATCTGCTATACATAGTTACAACGAATTTTCATATTTACCGATTTACCATTTGAAAATAATATGCAATATGGTAATAATAATTATAACTAGAGTTTAGAAGTAATGGAAGTTATAGGAGCTAAAAAAGGCAAAAATATGCACAAAAAAATTATAATACATAGGTACATGAAAAAGTGTGAAATGCAAACAATTTTGCAAAGTTCATTATTCAAAAATATTTAATATCGCTATTACCTACTTATCGACTTTCGACTTGTTATTACTTGTTATTTATTAATAAATACAAAAAAAAATATAAAAACTACATTAAAAATAAAAGTTGTACTATTGTCTATTGAAAACTAAAATATGGCGCGTAACCGATAGGCATTTGATATTTTATTAACTGAAAAAATAGTAAAAATAAATAAATTTTAAGATTTCTAGAAAATATTAAATATGCATGATAAATAGGTATGCGTACATAATAATATAATATGCATTTTTCTTTAAAATCGACAAAATATGCATAATATGTATGACGTATTTTAATTTTCAATTTTTAAACTCAACATTGTATAGCTCGGATTTCTAGCATTGTCTGCTATAAATCTAGAAGCTAGAGCAATAGTCGGCAACCTTTTTAAATTCTTGGACTACATTCACGAATTAAATAAAGTTCATGGATTATATAGACAAAAATAAAAATTTTATATTCTTAAATTATTTACTATAAAAAGAAAAAATAGATACTGTCTAAAACGACTAAAACTAAAATAATAAAAAGTTTAAAAAGAATTTCGTCCTAGAATAGTCCATGGGCCACCGTGACACGGCTACGGCGGTAGGTACTCGCTGAGTCCGCGGTAAGCCGGTCAGTATACAAGAACAACACGAATTTCACTATTTGTACGGTGTATTTTTATTGATGATAAACAACGGTACACAATAGCTAGTTGTCGAATGTCACCATGTCAGGTGTTGACGACATAAAAAAGAATATACATTTTATGCTCTACGCGGCCTTACGACTAGGCGACGTTGTCGCCGTTGTCGGTAAGACGGTTCACGCAAGAGAGCGAGACGGCCGGCGGCCTACTTGTCTTCCCGTCCCACCCTGTGCTTTTGCGGCGCGGGGGGAGAGTCGACGGTGTCGTGTCGTCGTAGCCCGTGGTGACGGTTAGACGGTATAGACCGGAAGCTACGGTGCCTGTACTTTGTACCGGCGACCGTTGCGTACCGTGTCAACCGGTTACCGATTAGGTACTGAATAGTGAACTCTATCATTCTATATTATAGTCATATAGACCAGCGGTTCCCAACCTGTGCACCGCGAGCACTTTCTAAGGGCACCACAGTCTACGTACAATTGGTTATCAATGAGTATTTTTTTTTTTGTTCCGTTTTTCATGTTGTTCACAGCAGGGCACCGTGGCTAAATTGAGTCCAAAAAAGGGCACCGCGGAAAAAAAAAACTTGAGAATCGCTGATATAGACTATAGACTATAGAGTATAGATAGCAATAGAGCATAGGCACCTAATTATTTACTACGGTAAACGATCTAAAAATCTTTTTTAAAAAAAGTTGGACTTGAAGTCCGGATTCAGTTTTATAGTCGGACAAAAAGTTCGAACACATTTTTAATATCAGACAAAAAATCCGAAAATACAAAATATTTTATATAATTAATATTTATTTTAAAAATTTAAAAATGTTTGTAGACATTATATATTATTATACACATTATATTATTATATTTTTTTCTTATTTTCATTTAAAATTATATAATTTATTATTAATTTTAATAGGTACGTAGAATATAGATACATGTATTTAAAAATATTAACATACAATCACACGAAATCTTAGGAACAACAATATCAAAATGTATTTGTAACTAAGTATATTTCAACAATCAATGAATTTTATTTTATTAAAGTTAATTTTTACAATTTTAGTTAAAGTTTTATTATAGTTGAGAAATGTTCAATTTTTTTTTTTAATTACTGTTGATAACATTTTTTACTTTTGGCCAAATAGCTTGAAAATTAAATACAAAATTTCTCATAAATTATTCTTATAACTACATAGACACGATTTTTTTTTTGTATACAATACATATATTTTACAATTTATGTTAAGTTGTTTTGTAAATGGTATCATAGTGGTATAGTCAGTTATTTTAACTAAAACATAACATTAATCATTATACCTATACTTTGTCAATCATACTGATCAACCTAGTGATTTGTTGAAGCTTTTGAAAATAAATTTGAATTCTTTATTCTGTGTACTTATGATCGATCAATTCAATTTTCCTAATTTCGTTCCCCAAATCCTATAATATTTTATTACAAATGGCACTATATTAATGTCCAAAGTTCAACCCACAAATATAATGCTAGCTAAATATTAAAGATTTCTCGACTGCCTTATATCGATAACTATTTTTTCTGCAATGTATTTCAATTATGATATGTTTATGAATCCGTGAAATGACGTTCCAGAAAAGGTTTGGATAGGACGGATAGGTTATAAACTTATAACGTACAGGTGATATTATCTCAAATTTTTCAAGAAAATAGTAACATCTGCAACACTGCAACATACTATAGTTGCTTAAAACACTCTGTAGTCTTGCAATATTTGATTTTTTGAGTGGTTTTAAAGACGACATTGAACTATTCAACATAAACAAATTCTTTTTTTTGGTCTTTATACATGTAATTAGATGAATAGTAAACATTTAATGGGATGTACATCCATTTTTACATCAAGAAAACTATAACCATTCTACTATTTTGCTATATTGTATTATAGTAGGTATGTTATATCTAAACTTATAAGGTATATATTATAATTTATATTATATATAGGTATAGATTTAAGTGATTAACCGTCTATTTTCTCTAATACATAGTAGGTATATTATATTAATTGTATAGTGATGGGTCGAACCCTGTTTTTTTAAATCGAACCGAACTTTAAATTATTTTTTCGAACCCGAACCGAACCGAACCTTCATATTTTTTACCGAACCGAACCGAACCGAACCTAGAATCATTTTAAGTCGAACTCGAACTCGAACTTAATACTTTTTATCATTATTATTATAAATGGTACATAAAGTGCCCGTTACAGCTTATAACTTTCTATCGCTATAATAGTCTAATTATCTATAAATAATGATTATCAATTTTTATTTTTTTTAAATAACTTTTGAAGAATTATACAAATATTTAGTCTTTGAACTATCGTGGCCAGTAAGTCTGGTTTGAAAAATATTTTCAAGTTCGATTTTTTAACAGTAAAAGATGTTTGATAGTTCGGTTCGAATTTTTTTCATGCTGAGTTCGAATTTCGAACCGAACCGAACATCAAGGGTTCGGTTCGGTTCGAGATTCGAACAGTTCGACCCATCACTAATTAATTGTAATTTAACTATTATATTTCTACAAATTATAATTAACCAATTTAAATAACTTTTTAACTGCGGCACAGACCAACCATACACGTAGTATCACAATTTGAATAGCGCGCTTCAACAAAACGTTCGACGTGACCGGTAACGTTTCAATCGTTCCATTTTCAGTTTGTTTGGCGGAGGTAGATTGTAAATAGTGTGTGCGAATACCAGGGATTCATGAACAGAAACGCAAGCTTTTTGCCATTAACGGAGGTGATGAAGGTAGATTTTCCTTCACATTTGTATGAAAAAGCAACTTTGACTTTTGAATCCCTATTCCTTGATATACTGATTTTCGAAAGTAGTTCTATTTAAAATATTAATAATTTTGTTGTTTTTAATTTGAATCATTACTTATTTCATGTTTTGATTAAAAAAAATGTCAATTATAAAATAATAATATAATATTATTTTAGTGTTTAATTGCGTACAGGAATGCATACCTACTAATTTAATATGAGACTCGTGAGTTAGGTATATTAATTGTTATACAGGGTGATTCTTTTATCATTGAACACTCATTATTTCAAAAAGTATTAACTTTTTTCAATTTTTTTTTTTCAAAATGTTTAGTTTTATGCTTTTCTAAAACTATGTAAAATTTTTATTTTTTTCACTTTAATATTTAATAGTGAAATCACTATCAACTTTTGATTTTCAAATGGCAACCTATACTTAAAATGTTATAAAATAGTAGGGATATTTTTTTTATGAATTCTAACGTTTAAATTACTATTTTTCATTTAACCGTTCGCGAGTTATAGCTGCTCAAAGTTGGGCGGTTTTCGGTTTTAATTTCTGAAGACCAGTAGTCACATGGGTAATAAATAATAATAATAGGTACATATTTTCACATATCACATGTAATAAACTCGTTATCGACTATCGTTCAACACAGTAATGACAATGAACTTCGTACCTGTAGGTTACAAATTAATTGTTATAACTAATTTAGATAATAATTAATAACCTGATTAAAGTTTTGATAAGAAAAAAAATGAGTTGGGGACAGTGAGTCGTCCGAAGGTCTACCACTGTTAACATTTTTCAGACAAGTGCTTATCACTCAAAAAAAAAAAATATAATTATCATTTAAAAAATTGTACCTATGTTGGTGATAGATTTTACACGACTATTTTAGATTCTGAACAGAGTGATGAATGTATTGATTTTACAATGATGTGTGTTTTTTTTTATTTTTTTTTTTTTTGTGTATGACGACAACATTTGGAGCAGTAATATTGCTTCGATTTTCTCAAACAGTATCGTTTATGAAGCAAAAGTGAATCTAGTTGGTACTTTGGGGGGTCAAAAGTTAAAAAATTTCAATATTTTTCAAATGCGTCGGAAAAAACCCTAAAAAAGTAACGGAAAAACGGGATTTTTTATGCAAAATCAGTTTTCGACAAAATCGATTTTTTTATTTTGCTATAACTCAAAAACTAATTGATGTAAATACTTGAAATTTTCAACAAATGTTTTGACTTTTTTTGAGCTATTTATAGACAATTTAAATTTTCAATTTTTTTTTTAAATAACGATAAAAATTTTTGGCTGGCCAGAAAATCTTGAAAATTTAATACAAGGTTTCTTATAAGTTGTTCTTAAAGTGAAAATTGTGACTAACGAATTTGGATTTTTTTTTTATAAGTGTTTAAAGTTCGAATTTATACGAAATATGTCAAAATTGCGAAAATTTGCAAGTAATTTTGTGGTTGAAAAATCGTAAACATTTTTTTCTTTTATAATTAAGTTTTGAAAATTTGGTACAAGGATCTCCATAAATTTGTCTTTAAATATCTGTAAATAAAACTCTACCGGACTAAGACAAAAAATTTTTAGGTTTGAAATTTAAATTTTTACAAAACCGCATTAAATAACGGTTTAGCTTCAAACGATTTTTGATATTTGTTTTTATCCAAAAAGTATAAGTTGTAGAAACTTGAAAATTTCATCAGTTGTTTATAGGGTTCTAAACTTGAAATATTGAAAAATATTTTTTCTTCTGTTAAACATGATCGGTTATAGTTGACAAGAAATAATATATTGATTAAACACAGAAAATATTCATGATAAATATACAAAAATATGCACTATAAATTTTTGATATTTTTTAATTTATCATTTGTATTATTAATTGGATACGTATTGGTTATTTTTATTATTATTTATTATACATATTTTCTTTGTTTTACACAATAAACCAACTTTTGAAAATTTTCATTTGCAAGTTGACGTGATTATAAACTTTAAGTTATAATAATTTAGGTATATTTTATTTTTCATTGCAATGAAATATTTCATGAAGATTTCATGAAATTTTAAGACCCTAGTTGTTTATATTAGCTTTTCTTTATATAATTTTATTTTCAAATATTCACTCATTTTTATTCAATTTATAGGCATTTGAAATAATCAATTTTTTTAGATTCTGAACGGAGTGATGAATGTATTGTGATTTTACAATGATTTGTGTTTTTTTTTTTTTTTGTGTCTGTGTACAGCATAACTAGTCGAAATAATGCTTCAATTTAAAACTTTGGGGGTAGTTTCCGATGGCAGAGTGAATATCATTGGTGCATTATACAGGTCAAAAGTAAACATTTTCCAACAATTTTCAAATAAATAAAAAAAAACAAAAAAAGTGACAGAAAAACGGGAATCTTTACGCAAAACCAGTTTTCGACAAAATCGAATTTTTTATATGGTTGTAATTCAAAAACTAATCACTGTAAATACTTGAAATTTTCACCAAATGTTTATGTTAGTGTTATCTATATACAGTTAAATTTGAAAAAAAAAACATTTTGCCTTTTTTTTGAGTTATTTATAGACCACTGAAATTTACGATTTTTATGAGAATTTATTTTTGAAGTGTCGATAAAAAAAGTGTGGATTACCAAAAAAACTTGAAAATTTAATACAAGGTTCCTTATGAGTTGTTCTTATTGTAGTTAAAAAAAAATTAAAAATCGTTAGTAACAATTTTGTTTTATAAGCGTTTATAGTTAAACATTTTACAAAATATGTCAAAATCGTGATAATTTGCAAATAATTTTGAAGTTTAAAAATCATAAAATTGTTTGTTTATATCTAAGTATAAAAAATTCAACACTAAGTTTTCCATAAGTTTTCCTACAAGTAGCTATAGAGAAAACTCAAAGCAGCATTATAGGAAAAATTTTAAGTGTGTTAGAATTTTAAATTTTTACCAAATAGCGTAACGACAACGATTTACCCTCAAACAATTTTAAAATATATTTGTTGTTTTTAAAATAGTATAAGTCGTAAAACTTGAAAATTATTTAAATTGACATTTTCTTCACATGATTTGATTTTCAAAATATTTTGACTTTTTTTGAGCTATTTATAGACAACTGAAATTTTCAATTTTCCTAGGAATTTTTTTTTGTAGACACGTCGATAAAATTTTTTTGGAGGAGTCAAAACATTTGAAAAATTAATACAAAGTTCCTCATAAAATATTCTTATGGCGATAAAAAAATTATAAGAAACATAGGCACAATTTTTTTTTATTAGCATTTGAAATTCAAATATTGACAAAAATTCGTCAAAATCATGATTATTTTTAACTATTTTGTAGTTAAAAATTTATAAATATTTTACTATCAAAAGCTAAGAATTGATAATTTAATACTATGCTGTCTATAAGTTAAGCTCAGAATCGTAAACACAAGAAATTTTCACTAAATGTTTATACTAGCTTTTTCTATACATTAAAATTTTTTCAAAATATTTTGATTTGTTATAATATTAAAAATCCAGTCACTTTTTTTATAAGCATTTCAATTTAAAATATTAACAAAATACGTAAAAATGAAAAAAATTTGCAAATTATTTTGAGCTATAAATTCTTAAAAAATGTAATACAAGATTTCTCATAAGTTTGTCGTCCTTTATCAAGAAAAAAAATGTTTAAATTTTATGTATTTTTAATATTTTCATATTATTACAACATTGGATATTTATTATTTACTTGCCATTTCATAATAGCAATTAAGCATATCCATTTTTTCTTGATTTGAATAAGACATAATGAATGTATTTATGTCAGTTGAAGGCACTTGACTGTTTATTTATACAGAAAAAAAATTTAAAATTAATAGTTCAATATTTTTGTCTGACAAAAATTTTAAGATGTATGATTTATATTAATACCATGAATTGATACTATTTGAAATTTCCTTTAAGGTAAGTATAGAAAAAAAAATTAATTTCACAATAATTTATTGAATAAATTAAAATTATACATACATGTACATTGTACACATAATTAAGTAATTATAATTTGCATACAAATATTAATATAATAAGTATAAGTATAATATAAATCAATTTTCATTAAAATTATATAAAAAAAATTGATTAAATGATAAAAATACAAGTTACCTTATATTGTTTAGCAATTAGCATATTTTGCATTATTCAGTTAATTTTAGAAAAAGACGTATTTATAAATTTAATTATTAGGAAATTCACGACGTGTCAAGTATACACAAAATCGTTATTTTTTAAACATCATAATTTAAGTCATTAGGGCCCGATTTTTAACATAATGTAGGTTTTTACACTTAAAATAATTTTGATTAAATATTGATCAACATTTCTTAATTTCTAAATTCTATTTCTATAGTTAGTATTATCTTAATGCATATCTAAATAAAATATAACATTATAATGATAATTATAATACCTATTGGTAGTTCAATACAAGACTAATATGTTAAAATATTATAAAATTAAGTAAAATAATTTTAACTTAGCTCAGTTATACATATATACATTTATAATTCTCTTTATTAATGACATTTCAATTTTTTCATAGTAAATAAATCTTTAAATACTTTATATATTTTTTTTAAATATTTATACACATTAATATAATATTCACAAACAATATATATTATATTGTTAATGCATAAATATGTTCATATTCTTAAATTAATTTTTTACATTAAAAACCGGGCCCTAATAACAATAAATCCCTAATTAATTTTATTTTATATTATTAGTAACCACTATAAAATGTCAATATCATTTTAAAGTCCAGGATTATGAAAAATCTATTCCAAATTTGATGACACAGGTTAATCAAAATTTTCGTTAAGTAGTTATGCAAAATATGAGTAATGATAAACATGTGTTCAAGAAATTCAGAACAAATTCTCCATTAACCCCAGACCTAAAACAATAGTAACATTTAAAAGTGGCACTAATAATATATCAACTTAGATATGTAAATTTAATAGTAATAATTAATAACTTAATAATTAGCAATAAATAGGCAACAACATTAACCATTTACAAAAAAACAATGTTTATTTTGTATATTACTAACAACTATGTAATACCTAAATATAATTTTAAAAATATATTTAATTTAATATTTAAATTGTCAATTGAGTAATGAGTATACACATATATAAACAAGTAGGTACTTAGTGATAATCATAATATACATAGGTATGTGATAGGTTTTTTTTTTTTTAAACATTAATAATTTAATTTACTCTATTTATACATATTATAATTATTTTTATTTTTATTAAACATAAGTTTTAATGATTAATGTTGTTGCCCCATATTTAATTTAACTACATAATATGAAGTATTAAAATTTAGTATACTAGCATTTACAATATTTTTTTATCATTTAAAATTTTCTTTACATATTATTTATTGATAGGTTACAGTTTTCCTAAGGATGTAGTTGGGCAGACTTGATTATTCTACGCTTCTTTGAAATTAACTAGATTATCTACAAAAAAGATAATAAAAACCTAATAACTTCCTCGTAAAATTGAATAATGTTACAAAAAAAATATTTATACATACCTATGATCGATGTTGTTATATGTTGGAATATTAAAATCCAATATAGTATTTTTAACAGTTGTATAGTATTATTTTAGTTTTCACATTGTTCTCAATTTTTCTAAGTACAATTGTAGCATAATATGTATATTCTTCAAGTCATATGTCCAAGAATATTCTTATTAGTACATGCTTGTAATTATCTTAGAATTTTTGTATGCAATAAACATTCTGGATTAATTGAAGCCAATAGTTGTACAGTTACAATGCAACTTGATTTTAAAACAAGCTATGTATTATCAACTTATAAATAATACATAATAGATCTATAATATTGTCTATCGATATACATTTGAACAAAAATTGTATAGAACTGATAAAACTGAAATTAAAATTTTTTAAATACATTATTATTATTTATTATAATTTTTAAAGCTTTTTACAAAATTATTAAAACTTACCAATAAATTATTCCAAGTTCCTGATAGGTCGTCAAGTAGTATAATATTCACATATGTAATAGCAATTTAAATGAAACTCAGGTTTAAATAAATAGTTAAACAAAATACGTCATAAAAAAACTACTTATGATTACCCATCATATTTAATATAATTTTTACTTATTTAACAACATTATATTAGAGAATAAATGTTTCTATATTTAATTATATTATGAATGTTAGCGTATGACGTGTTTACTCTTTACGTTAGCAATGAAAGTAATAAAATAATAAAATTGAATTTTCAATCACAGAAAAGACGATTTAAATTAAACTTATTAAACTAAATGTCACATGAATTTTATATTTTTTTGTTTAAAAGTTAAAAAACATTATTTGACATATTATTAACATAGGCCATAGCAGTATAGCACTGAAAACTGAAAAGTAAACAATTGTACCTATTATCTATTTTTATTGGGAATACCCCACGGTTTGGTTCGATGAGAGTTTATCTGTGATTAAAGTATTATCATTTGTCATGTGTAGTGGTCACGATTAAAGATAACTTTAATCGTGGTAGTGGTTTAGGAAATATTTTCATATAATGATATTGTTATCATAATAAAAATTTAAAATGATAAGATCTGTTTCATCTGATTTATTATTAATCATAATTTTTGATATCACGGATACAGTGCCATAGTCCACGATAGTCCATAGTTCGTATAGTTCGTGTAGGTAGTAGGAGGTACAAATTAAACTACAACGATATTAGTACCTTTGGTCTAACGATAACATTTTATAATTTGAACTACTGGTCTTTATAATTATAATCTAATAATTGTGTTCTAATCAATGTCTCACAGCCGTAATAACCTTTGGGACTAACACCTAAAAACCTCAAACCGCCCAACTTTGAGCAGCTATAACTCGCGAACGGTTAAATGAAAAATAGTAATTTAAACGTTAGAATTCATAAAAAAAATATCCCTACTATTTTATAACATTTTAAGTATAGGTTGCCATTTGAAAATCAAAAGTTGATAGTGATTTCACTATTAAATATTAAAGTGAAAAAAATAAAAATTTTACATAGTTTTAGAAAAGCATAAAACTAAACATTTTGAAAAAAAAAAAATTGAAAAAAGTTAATACTTTTTGAAATAATGAGTGTTCAATGATAAAAGAATCACCCTGTATATCAATAGGCAATATACCTATACTAAGAATTAGAATACATTAAATAAGTAGCTAATATATTGTGTAGTGTTAAGTGTGTACAAAACTTGTCTGTTTACATATACCTGTAGGTTAAATTATACGTCATTTTAGGTATAATAGTTAAAAATTAAAAAATATATGTTGTTAGTTTCCCTAAATATATGAGTACCATAGAAGCTAATCTAATTGTTTTACAGTTTGATATTATATTAGTACTTATCAGTGGCGTGTTTAGAGGATGGACCAAGTAGTCAAGTATCCACCCATATTTTTATATAAGGACTAGACTAGTATAAGTTCGATGTTTATAATTAAATATGAAAATATGATTTATAGTTAGAAAAAAAATGTTTTGATCAGGTAAGGTATTTCAATAAAAATGAAAGATTTGAATATTTAAAGATTTTATGTTTTAATAAAAGATAAGGTACCATTTATTATAAAAAAAAAAGCGGGTAAGTGGGTATCGCTCTGCTGTATATTAGGGGGTGGGGTGGACCTCAGACTATGGTAGGTTAAATTTGAATGCAATGATAGGTATCATTGTATACGAAAAACGATTCTGAACGAAGATGATTTGTCAGTTTAGGATATATTATATTTAAATATTGTCATATATTCTATTTTGAAACAAATAGTATAGTTTTTATATGTTACTATAGTTACTTTATAATATCTGTTTATTAATAAAAAAAAAGTATTAGGCAACATACGCATAATGAGAGTATGAAATTTAATTTAAATTTTGAAATATTTCGTATAAATTCGAACTTTAAGCACTTATAAAAAAAAATTGTGACTAACGATTTCGGATTTTTTTTTATCACTTTAAGAAAAACTTATAAGAAACCTTGTATTAAATTTTCAAGATTTTCTGGCCACCCAAAAAATTTTTATCGGCATTTGAAGAAAAAAACTTAGAAAAGTCGAAAATTTCAATTGTCTATAAGTAGCTTAAAAATGGTCAAAATATTTTGAAAATTTAACTGTAAAGAGATAACCATAATATAAACATTTGGTGAAAATTTCAAGTATTTACAATAATTCGTTTTTGAGTTACAGCAAAATCAAAAAATCGATTTTGTCGAAAAGTGGTTTTTCGTAAAATTGCCATTTTTCTGTCATTTTTTTTTTGTTTTTCTCGATTTTTTTGAAAACTATTTGGAAATTTTACTTTTGCCCCCCCCCCAAAGTACCAACTAGATTCAATTTCCTATTCAAAGAGGGGCTGAAGTCAAAAATCGGAGCATTATTACTGCTCCAAATATTGTCGTCAGAAAAAAAAAAATAAAAAACACACATCATTGTTAAAGCAATACATTCTTCAATCCGTTCAGAATCTAATATAAATGTGTCATTACTATAAATATATAGATAAGTGTATTTCCGTTGTATTTTTATTAGTTATACGAAAATATAATAATATAATAATAATATGTATTTTTAAATTTTTAAATATTTAAAATAAATATTAATTTTTAGACTTTTTGTTCAATTTTTTTTAAAACCAACTTTTCGTCCGCGATTCACCTATTACAGAACAATATGTAACTCCTATAACTTCAAACCCTAATTATTATGATTATTACTTATTGTTCAAATATTAATTTGTTTCTAAATAATAAATATTCCAATTAAATTTGTATGTAATAACTATCCAATAGAATTTTATCCCAACATTAAGAGAATCGGAGAATTACACATTCGTAAAAGATAATATTCTAGGGGAACTTTAAGAGAACATTCAACTAGTGTTAAGCCGTATTTCGTATTAAAACATGCAAGTAACAGTGTGGGTAACACGTTACTGACAAGTGACAAGTAAATATTCAAAGTTCTACACGATAGGTAAGTGAGTTAACTGAGAACTCCGTACTTCACCTAAAGCCAAGTTTCCATTATGTTAATACCTTACGCATGATAAGAAGATTGAACGATTAACTTTAACAGTAAACAATTTTTCAATAAATATTTAGGTATTACAATTATTCTTAATATTCGTATATTATTAATTACTTGTATATTTATTTGAACATCGCATATTATATTATTAAAAATAATCTTATGTGTACCATAATTATTTGTACTGTGCTCGGTGCACACGAATTGCGTACCAAACAGGTAGACGAACTTTTTTGAACGAATTGCGTCTCGGACGCAATTCGTGTTACCTTTTAAGTTAACATTTTATTGAGCTTTCCAGTGATGGTTTCCAAATTTATTTTTGATTTTGATACTTTTAATTTTTTTTAAAAAAAGAAAAAAACCAATAATAATAATTAAATATTTATCATTAACAAAATAATGTTAAATGAAAACTTATTTTTAGTGGTTTGTACTTTTGGGCCAGAGCTATACGTGGCGTATTTGCCGCGTTTCAAACGCTACGTATTCCGCGGCGTTTATTAAAAATAAACCAATGCTTTTTAGTTCGATGGACAACGCGGTGGAATACGCCGTGTGTAGCTCTATCCTTATAGATATTTTCGATAAAAATATTATTGGATTTCTTTATTATAAATAAATGACTGATTTATTATTTTATATATTTAAATGATATAATTATATTTTTACAATTCAATTTTAATTTTTTTTTATAAATAAGTATGTTATTATGACTTATAATTTATATTATTATGATATTATTATATTTTTACAATTATTAAATTTACATTTTTTTATATAACTTGACATATCTTTATTATGGCAATAACACTTTAAGAACCCCTTACAATAATCAACCGTAGATGAAAAGGTAACACGAATTGCGCCCGGGACGCAATTCGTTCAAAAAGGTACGTTTACCTGTTTTGGTACGCAATTCGTGTGTACCCATAAAACAATCGGCGCAACCCATTTGCGCCCTAAATCATAGCCCACATGCGCCCGATTCAGATTAGGTGAAAATCGTGTAACGTTGCCATTTATTGAGTATTTTGGCGTAATGGTGTGTAACTATAAAATCTAAAATAATATTTGATCGTTTCCCAAGCTAATCGAAACCAATATTAATTATTACTTAAATAATATTATTTTAATATTATTGTAATTTAATTATTTTTTGCATTATTAACATTCTTATTATTGACTAATATATTATAATATTATTAATTTTAATTATTTTTGACGTATTATTTTTAAACAATCTAAAAAAACAACTGACAACTAATATGAATTATTTATTTTGGTTCTATATACATTTATTTTATGCATTTTAATAATATTTAAAATTTAGATATATATATATATGTATATTGTATATTATTGTAATTGTATTTATTAATTATTTTGATTTTACGTAAAAATATTTCTATTTGAAATTTATAATTTAATGCTATATAAATAATATTTATATAGGTACCTATACATATAACATGCATACTGTGTAGTATTTAACATTATTTTTAAAATTATTACTTTTTATTAATTTTGATTTTACGTAGGATTTTTAAATTTTAAAAAAACAACGGCAACGTTGCATGCAAAATGGGCGCATTTGAGCTATAAATCGGGGTGTTAAGTTTTTTATTTTGGGCGCAAATGTCCATAACCCTCGGGGCGCAAACGGGCTGCTCTTGGGCGCAAATGGGCTACAGCCAAAACAATAAGCTGTGTCTGATTTTAAAGTTATCCACGATCGATAATTTTTAATTCTCCAATGAAGTTAATTTATTTATTGACTACTTTTTCACCGGACATCCACAATTTCACAGTATTCTTTTTCGTCAAATTTCTGCATCTCTTCGTTAAAAACATCAAACATCCTATTTTTTGAAAGAATTCGATACTGACCGTTTTGTCTTTGTCTAACACACACAGAACATAAAAATGAAGATGTATTTTTTTTGCAAATGTATATCGCAATTGATCTAATAAAGCGATGAGAAATCTGTTTTCAGATTTTAATTTATTTTTAAATTTTATTTGAAATCGAATTTTCCACATTTATTTTTTTATTACTTATAACTTCTCCAAAAATTGAAATATGAAAATTTTTAATATATACTTTTTAATACAACTTTTTTTGGATTTAAGATGATACAATAGAAAATGTGGAAAAGTCGATATCAAGTACACTTAACGAAAAATTAAAATGTTTTCAGATTTCTAAATTGTTTATTGTTTCACTAGATCAATCAATACGTATGACAAAAAACACGTTTAAATGTTTAAATTCCGCGCGGTACAACACGATTGCGTACTTTTTACCTTTTTATCTGAAAAAACAACATGATTGCGCAGTTTTTACCTTTTTTATACTTGAGAAAATTCAACACGATTGCGCCCCTTTTACCTTTTTTCTTTGAGCAAACACAAATATTAAATACCTAAATAGTAATTCAAAAAATTTACCAACATTTTTAATAATATAATACGTAGTCAAAAACTATAAAAATAAAAATAATACTTACATCACAGTAATTTATTATTACGCGTTATATATATATATATATATATATATATAACAGAAATCAAGTTCTTATAACTTCGTATTCTTATAACTTTTTAGCACAAAAACATGATCCTAATGTAGTAATGTCACCAAATAATTATTTAAAGATATTTCATTATTTTTATATTATTTCCGAGTATTTATTATAAATGCAATATTTTCTTCTTTTTAATATTTTTTTGTTTTATATACGATATATCTAATATATTTTTAAATAATATTTGCTTTCAATATCCAATAAAAATATGTATAACTTGATAAGTATATGAATGAGATGTATAAAACTGAGCGTTATAGTATCTATGGAAAGGTTATTAGGTTAGGTCCATTATTGGTTGTTCTTGCTTCTGTTAAAGATTCAGTGCTCATAACATCAGTATAGAAAAGCGGCATCAGATGATAAATAATTGTAATTTGTAACCTAAACTAGAGCTACGTTTTTATGCTAAAAAGTTAGAAATTTAATAGTTAAAACTTATTTTGTGTTATATATATATATAATATATATATTTTTTTTTTTTTTGATAAGTCGTAATAATAAATTAATGTGGTGTATTATTATAATTATTATTATTATTTTTTGATTATACATGTTATGTTATTATTTATATAATAATAATTTTTTTAAATTAAATATTTGTGTTGTGTTTACTCAAAAAAAAAAGGTAAAAGATACGCAATCGTGATGTATTTTCTCAAATATAAAATGGTAAAAAGTGCGCAATCGTGAAATATTTTCTCAAATATAAAATGGTAAAAAGTGCGCAATCGTTTTACGTCCTCGCCCAATGTAGTACTCATAGTTTAGGATGTAGGAGAACTCGAAATATCTAATGCTTTAAACTAATAAAAATTTCATAATACCCAGTAACACCGTCCACCACTAAGCCAAGTAAAATAAAATTTAGCGATGCGACGCCTCATAAGTAACTAGTAAGTAAATAAATATGATAGGTAATTTAAATTACATTTAAACTGTGTAAACGGAAATAGTCGGAAATAGTACTATATTTTTTTATGCTATTGTCAAAAATATTTAACCTTAACGTCCTTAACTATTAAAATTAGACTAAAAACGATAAATTATCATTTTTATAAAATGTTTTTATTTATTTAGTTATAACTCCAAAAAATAAGACTAAAATAGCCTAAACTTTGGAGACTTGACATTTTAATAGTTATCAACAATTTTTTTGGAAAATAAAAATATTAAATGCTAAGAAATAGTTTTTTGGGCTAATATTTTATAACTTAGAGTGTAGGAACGCATGTATAAGTATATAATGAATTGTATGGTAAAAGTAAATTTATTTTTAAATTTTTAATGAATGGTTCAAATTTACAATTAGTGATTAATTTTTATACGAATTACACCATGATTGTAGAATGTAGATACTAGATAGACGGTATTTAAAAAAAGAAGTGTTAACATTTTTAAAATATTATATTTATTCAAGATAGGTTTTGTTTTGTTTACATAACAACAAGTTCTATAAAAAAATTAAAATACTATAACGAAAAGACAAATGGGGGTACTGATGCTGTAGCCACTACGGATTTGTTTGCTATCAGATACTAAAGTCCAACCAAATATTTTATAGAATGTCCATTCAGGTAGGTATACATAAGAAAATACTTAGAAGATTGTCGATTGGCCCTATCTTGGATAGGGGTTTCCCTTAGGATCTATCGGCAGGTAAAGATTATCGAAGTATTTTCTATTGGATTACTTATTACTTTAAAAATGAATAATTTAATTGACTTATAATCTCAGTTGTTATTTGTTTTAAATTAACATTTTCAAATAAATTAGTTTGAATTATAATAAGCTTTTGTATACTTATTATTATAACTATTATCATTTATCACCAAAAAGTATATCTTTGTTGTCGAAATAAGTATTTTGAATTTATATTATTTATATATCAAATATAATCACAGACTTCTATACTAATATATTTCTATATAGAAATCTGTGAATATAATAAGCATTTGTTATCTGTATAGTGTATTTCATTATTTTTATTATTGGGAAAAGATTATAATCATGACAAGTTCTATTGTTAATACCACGATGTTCTCTACATCGTGGTTAATATTAAATACGATATATGAGAAATGTATAAAGGACAAAAAAACAGACTTCACATTACTACGGTCATTTAAAATACGTATGAAGTTTAATTAACTGTACGTGGGTAAAAAAATTGCCTATTCATAACCCCTTAAAAATAAAGTTTTTTCGAAGGCCTTAAATTACATTTCCTTTTTTTCTTACACTTATTATTAGTATAAAAATTTTTTTCCGTAGTTAACCATGATGTTAGTTTTAATTTTTTTTTTTTATATCAAATATTTAAAATGCTTGGATGTTGGCTAAAATTGATGGGTATTAAATATATTATTCTTATTTTTGTCTTAGACAATAATAGACAATGTTTTTTTTAGAGAAACAGTGGTATAATAATAATAATAATAATAAGTATAATATTTAAATACCACTTTTAAACCAAATGGCCAATAGACAGGTAAATTAAATAAAGCGTATTAATTATATTTTTAATTTATATATAATTATTAATGATATAAGTTGTAGTTTACTTTTATAGGGATAATAAAACTATTTATTTAAAACAAATTCTTATATCTAATTCATATTGAATAAATTAACATCGTTAAGCCAGAACACAATAAACGTCTTAGCAAATATTCAAAATGTAAGTATACCTATCCCGTCTAAACTGATCAGTAGGGCTCAGATTCATATGTATTTATGAAATCAAAATATGTATTTACGTTAGCAAAATATGTCCATAAATATGTGCTAAAAATATCAAAATATGTATTTTACTAATATGATTTATTTATTAATATTTAATTACATAATATATATATATGAGTTTCTAATGAAACAAATTATATTTTAAATATTAAAATTATTAATAAAAAAAAGGTGTTACAAATTATAAAATATAAATAAAAAAAGCTAAAAAAAAATAAAAGTTTTAATTATCTTCATTACAATTTATGATAACAGCCATTTTGAAATTTTGAAATTCAAAAGATCTTTGATTTTGTCCTAAAATTGCTTTATACCGACTAAATAATATTTCGGCTTCCACTGATGTTATTGGACAGTATTGCATTTTGACTATGTCTGAAGGAGTAAGTTATATATCTACCGTAGATTAAATTCAATAATTGGTATTATTATTTTGTATTTTTGGAAATATGAGAAATTTTCTCTATTGAAAAATAATATCCTACATAATTTAATTATTAAAAAATCGTAAATGAGCAAATTGTCAAAATATATAGAAAAAAATGGAAATATTGAGAAATATGTAAAAACATGTACTTATGGCAAAATATGTAAAAATATGTAAAATAAAATATAGTTAATTTCATTAGAAATCTCTTGAAACGAATTTATCACTCACTTAAATTAATTTATCAAGTCACAGTAAAAATATGTATTTACATATAAATCCGAGCCCTACTAATCAGACATAAATTGTCAAGTGAAAGAATATTTGTCACAAAAAAACGCTTTGTCTATCAACCATAGAAATGCCTATTTCAAATGTTAAAAAATGCATTGATAAACTGTAGGATGTCAACAACACTAATAGAGTATATTTTTGATTTAATTGAATGGATTAGGTCAAAGGTTCTCAAAGTCAAATGAATCACGGACCCCTACCTAAAGACCTACAGTCTTCGAGGACCCCCGGTTAGGTTGGGTTGGGTTCCAGGCGTACATTTTTTTTTGCTCATCATTATTTTATTTTTCGGAAAACAAGCAAAAAAAAGATCTTCAAAAAAAAAATTTTCGTATAGAATCTATACATAGATATAGATATAATATAGATTATAAAAAGTGCTTTCAAACACAAAATAATGTTTATTAACAGCAACCTTTATTTGGGTTGGGTTGGGTTTGGGTTAGCTCCGCGGACCCCCTGATATGGGCTCGCGGACCCCCAGGGGTCCGCGAACCACATTTTGAGAAACTTTGGATTAGGTGATAAAATAATGAATTAGGTACGGCATACAGCATACATATCTGTTTTTTTAATTTGTTTCTTCAAATCGATTTACTTAAAACAATTTATACCAACATCATTTTATCTTGTTAACTGTTAATAAAATTTAGTTTCAATTATTTTTTCATTTGAAAATATTATAATTGGGTTGGAGCGGGAACAATCTTATTACCACGAAAAAGAGACTCGATAAAATAAAAGCATATTATAGTTGTATTATATTTATTGTATTTATTAAAATAAATCATTTGAACTTAAAACAATTATAACAAAAGAAATGGATTATTTTTTTAATATCTAATATATATTTTTATAAGTACACTTGGTTTATTTAATAAACCAAAATAGAAATATGATCAACTCATTTATTTTTTATAACTTATTTTCATATACTATATATTATTAGAAGTAAATTTAAATGGTGCTAAAAATCAGATAAAACCCCAAATCCCTCCTAATTATGCTAATTGTACTTATAAGTTTACAGAATTCACAAAATTGAAGGTTCATATCATTGATGAAATTAATATATATAATATGTAGTAGTATATCAATGAATCAGTTACAGATTATAGACTTATCGTTAAAATTCTATGAACTTTAATAAAAAAGCAATTTGGGTTAAAACTAATTGTCTTCTAAATAATAATACAATAAAAATAGCAAATAAAATATTTTAGTATGTTTTATTCATGGTATATTTTGAATACACAAATATAATAAATAATCGGATATTTCTAGCAATAAACCATTTTAATAAAATAATTGATCTAAGACTAAATTAAAAACGAGCATATAATAGTATCAATGTATAAACTAATTAATTTCAATATTTATTAGTAATACTAATTGTATGATATAAAATACTTGATTTAATTAAATCATTTATTAAAAACAATTGTTAAATCATAAACCCGAACCACAACAAAATCTTAGGTAATATTATTTTGTACAGTAATTAAATGGTTTTTAAGACTAGAATTATGAAAAAGTAGAAATTGAAAACTTCTAAACAAATTTCAATTTATCAAATCAAGTTACAATTACATAATATATTATAAATAAAATATATAAATTAATTGCACAATTATAATTAATACGAAAATGTTATTGTCAATGTGTTAGTTTTTAATAAGAATAAATCCAACTTTAGATTAAAATATATAAATTATCTGCAAATATTTTAATTTATACTATTTTAGTACAAAACTAATTAATCAATTTGTGTTAAAAAGTTGTTAATTCTTTTAATGTCTACCTATAAATAATGTATAAGAAATGTTTTTTATTCCTATATTTTGATTAAGCTTATCTAAAAATGTTCTGTGTGTAAAGGGCACATAGTAAATTTAATCATAAAATGTATCTTTATTACTAATAAAAATCATATAATGGTATACACTGTACATGTTTTATGCAATGTTCTTTAGCATTAGATATTAACACTTATGGGTTTTTATTCTAATTTTCTTTAGTTTTTTTTTACAAACATTTTTTTTTTGTTTATAAAATAAAATAATTCAGTGAATTATTATGGTATAATTATTCTACAAATCGAGCTTTAGATTGAAAAGAAAATGGGATGAAAGCACTATTACAAACAGATATATATATATGAAATCAGAATATAATTACTACATAACATTTAACAATTAAGATTAGACATATTATATATTAATTGCTTTATTTGTGAGTTCTGTAAAATTCAATAACATAGAGAGTAACTGAAGTTAATGTATATATTTACCAATAAGCTAAAGTAGAACATTGATAATCTAAATTAATTCAAACAAGTGTTCTCTAAATTACTGGTGGGTTTACAAGGGTAAAAAATTATCAAGAAATTTTGTCCTATAAACTTAATTTAATAGTTTTTATAAAAAATGAAAAAAAAACAAGTCATTTACATAATAGAACGTAACATAGGTTTTCTCTAAAAAGGCCTAGTTAATTTTATTATTTCTTATGTAGTAAAAAAAATTGTTTTATTGATAGTGTTCTTAACGTTCCTTTCAATTGTAACAATTTTTTATAATAGACTAAGAGTTTAGGTTAATGAAATTGGTGTGTATAAATTTATTTTTTAGTTAATTAGTTCTTGGAATTTATATAAATTACTATGAATGATTTAATGTGCCATCTAACAATCAAAGTTTGACTGTAAATTAATTTTTAACAAAATTATGATTAAATAAATAGTATATGTTGACTTCAATTGTAAAATGGTGTCATATAGTTTCAAAAATATTTCCTTCCAATTAGATAATTAGTTTTTCTTAACAATTTAACAATGTACTTAATAGGTAACCCTGTACACAAAATATGATCAAATAAAGTGTCTTTCTGAATATGTATTAATATGATAAAGTGATTTAATAAGTATTTATTTAGCATAAGAACAAAACAATATTCAACTATAATTTATTAGTTTTACTTAAATTTGTTAGTTTTACTTAATAAACATACAGTATATAATAAAATGTTTATCAACATTATGACATATTACGTTAAATAAAAATGCTTTGTAAAATCATGAATATAATATAGTAAAGAATGTTTTACAAATACGAGTACACAAAAAAAATATTAATTATTTTTAATTATCAATTGTATCAGTTACATAAAATAAATAATCCGATTAAATTAATATCAGAAAGACACTAATAACTGACCGTTCCAAATATTCTTAATTTAATAAAAAAAAAAATTAAGTTATTTGTACAAAAAAAAAACAAATTCGTTTGTTCATTCACGGGATTTTACACATAGATAATAACAATTAGAAATGAGCAAAATGGCGATTTTTTACAACAAATGACAATTATTGTAATGACAAGTGTTCAAGGACCATTAGCAAAAAGAGTTAGTTTGTAATTATGTAATTCTATTATTTTAAATTTTATTTCATTCTTAAACAATTAATTAATAAATTTAAAAGGAAATGGATGCGATACCTACATGTGTTGCTTCAATCTTAAATATGTACAACAAAGCAAATTTGAGTTCTGCAGAGTATACATTATATGTTCTAAGTTTTAATATTACAGTAAATTAATTTATGAACAAATTCAGTGGCATCATTTGTGGGATGCAAGGGTGTACAAATGCATCACATGAAAAAAATTATTGTTATTTGTTTTATACTATAAATTCTATATAAAATGGTCTACATTTACTCAAAAAGTGTGTTGAAAATAATTCATGCGAGTGACTAGTATTACTTTAGATTTTCAATATTGGTTTTGCATCGCATGAAAAAATGTGAAATGACGCCCCTGAACAAATTTAAATGTAAGAATTTATCAGTGTTCTTTAGTGATTTTTTAATATTTTAATTTTTAAGCAAGTTCTAAGTATGTAAAATAGAATAATATAAAAATTCTTATTGCTCGTTTTAAAATATTAAAAATAAATTACCAACAAAATAACACATACGTTTTTACCTTTAAATTGGTTAATAAGTTAATTAATAATTATATACTATAATATTAAAACGAAGAAGGTAAATGCATTTAGCTGGTTATAGATATATTATATGTTTGTAAGACTGAGACATGACATGTAGTATCATATACTAATAAGCTCTATAAAACTACTAAAATTGAATATGTTTATGATAAAATTAGAATTAATTTAAATTTAAAGCCAAATATTCTATAAAAAATTTTAAACTATCTAGAAATATGTTATATAATTACTGTGGACTATTTGATTATTTGACAATTAATTGATTTATTGTTACAAAAAATGTGAAATTAATTCCAAAATGAATTAAACTAATACAGTACACACATAACAAAAATTTAATATAATTATTTCATAGTTGAAAATATTTAACTTTAAATAATACTTATATCTTATAACTTTTAACAGTTTTAATATTAATTAATGTATTTCAGTTGAAAACCATACCTGGTTACTTGGAAAAAATATATTTATTGTTTAACAATTAATTATTGATAGTGAATTTAATTTTTTTTTTTATTCATGTTTATTTAAGAAAGATCATAGCAAATCATCCTTTGAACACTAGTCATTTAAATATTTAATATTGTGTGAAATCGTAATTATTAATTAATTATAAGCATACTACAAGTCATAAATATTAATTAATTGAATAGATTTAAAAATAGTATCCCATATAACATAGGGACAATTAAAACACTAAAAATATATCTTTAATTGCTGACTGGATTTTAATAATAGAGTAAAAATAAATGTATAAATGACACATTGATGGAGATATTATATAAAATATTGATCAAGTGATCATTATTGTTACAGCCATAAAAAGAAACTTAAATTTTAAATGTATCAAATAACAATTGGATTCATCAGAAGTAGAATAAGTGCTAAATTTTAAATCAATTGCTATATATCAAATAAAAAAAATAATGTATATTTTGTTGGCTGACTCAACTAGTAACTGTCATATTAGAAATAGTGCAAATTTTGAAATTATTTAAAATGTTATTACCAATTCTGTGAAAAATACTCATAGAACTCTAGTAACCCATTCAAAATCAACAGTAATAAATTTAAAAATTGTATATTAATCTACAAGCTGAACTTCTTTAATAATTATTAAAAATGTACATTCTATTAATACGAGAAAACATTTATAAACCATTTGAAAAAAAACAGCAATGTCTGGTTTTTTATAGGGAAAATAAACTACAAAATGTGTATGTCCATCAATGTGTTAATGATGAATATTAACAGTATGAAAGAATTAACAGTTTAAAAAAGATTAGAAACTAGAAAATGTAAGACTAGAATTAAAATGAGCATTTACAAATAAAAAAAAAATATAAATAAATGCAAAATCAATGAAATAGAATTTTATGACCAGAATCGTTTGATATTGTTATAGAACAGGGATGGGCAATTGATGGCCTGCGTATCATTTTTAACTGGCCTGGTTTCTTGTGCTACATTTCCAATATCTTTATAAAAATATAAAATTTCAGAATTTTTCTGTATTTTATTTTATTATAATTACAAAACTTGTTTATGGTAAAACATAGATAATAATTCTTATCTAGTATTGAACTATAAATGCCAAGTGTAAATTTTATTGACCATTTTTTTTTGCTTTCTATGTTCTCTGGACTGCTAGATTTTTACTTTCAAAAAAATTGGCCCTCTAGTAACATTAAGTTGCCCATCTCTGTTATAGAACATAGTGAAATGTTGTATGCTTATTCTTATAAAATCTAGATTGGGCTCTTATTAATTTCTAAAAAACATTCAAGAGTTATAATAATGATACCATTTTTCATCTAAGTTTAAAATTATTTTATAAATTCATAACTTGATATTATTATCTTTTTGAAACATGTTTGTTGTATAATGGCCTATAATAAAAAATTATTAAATTTTAAACATAAATACTTGAACTTTATACATTAAATAAAAAAAAAAATTAATTAAAAAAAAATTTTTTTTAAGTAATTCATTAAATTCACAAAATTCAAACTAGAAAAAGAAATAGAAAGAAAAAAGAGATCCTTAAATGTAACTTCATTATTAGTTTTCACAAGTTAAAAATTTCAAAAAATTGATCGCACAATGATTTCAGATATCCATCAATAATTTTAATAAAAAAAATTATTTATGTGTTAGTAAATTAAAGTATTATTAATTAACACATTATACCTATAATAATAGTTTAAACTATCATATTGATAAAAAAAAAAAACATGTATTATACTATTTAACTATTAACTATCGTAACTAGATGATCCGTGCTCACGATTTGGACTTGGAGGAGTACTTGTATTACTACTGTTGTTTGAAGCTACAGAATGCCTTGAACTACCAATCTGATGATCCTATTAACGATATTAGTAATTATGTCTGAAGTATTAGAAATAATGTATGATTATCATGATCACTTACTTTATATTCATTTAAAGATGAAATGCTGCGATTCAATGAATGAGACATTGGTGGTAGATCTGTATCTGAGTGATGATGTGAATAGTTAGATCCAAAAGATTCAGGTGTTCTTGGTGGGAGTATTGTTTTCTTTTTTATGTAAGATCTTTTTGCAGTAGATCCTAAAGTAAATAAAAAAAAGATTACTATATTTTATTTTAGATAATTAATATTTTTATTTTATACATGCATTAAAATAAAACATTTTAGCTTAGTTTATTGGAATAATTTAAGAATTCTTAAATTGTTATTAATAAAGAGAAATCACTAAACATAAATTATATTAAAAAATTAAAATTAATAAGTTATAATTATTATTATTATTATTATATTCTATTATTTACGTTGTGACATAAATAATTAAAAATCTTTTTTATTGGCTAGTAATACTTTCAATGTATACTACACGTACTATATAATATTACAATAGTCCATACAACTACATAGTAAATCATGCCAAGCTTACCAACAATTGGATGATAAACAGTTTTATTAATATCTGATCGTAATATTAAGTTTTTACTTTCTTCAGGTGACTGACGAGTCATGTCAATCACATATTTTGCTCTTGCCATTTTGAACTTGTCTAAATTATAATACTTTAATTGTAATAAATACAATTTTATTGTTTATTAAAATCCATTTAAAACTTTTTTTTTTCTAAGCTGGTAAGTTTATTTATTTTAGTTTTAATATTTAAAATATCTATACATATTAAATACAATGTGATTAACCCACCACTTTGAATTATTATAGTTGATAAATGGTAAAATAAAATTTATTTTAACAATATGTTCATCAATAGTATTATTCTAATAAGCCTGACTAACATGTTTAAATGCAAGTGTGTAATTATTTCAATATTTTGTATTAATTATTTATTTTTACTAAAATCTTTAAAAATGTATTAGTATCAAAACCTTTATTAATACTATTTTTTTAATCATTAATCATTAAAATAAAAGTAATTACCACTCAATGTGGAATGTTGCTGTGATGGACTTCGTGAAATTTGAAATGAATGCTTATTAGTTGTAGAAGTAAATGGTTGAAGAGGCTATAAATAAATAAATGTTTAGTTTTTTCTATATCGTTGAAATTATTATTGATAAATATTAAGTAACTATTACTTTAGTTGGAGGCATAGAATCCGCAGTTTCAACAGTTGTAGGTAAATCAAGCAATCTTTGAATTTGTATACCATCTCCTGGTCCCATATGACTGATATGGTTAAAATTAGTAGGAGCTGATATTATTTTTGACCTTCGATCAGGTCCTCTAATTGCTTTTTGTCCTTCACGCACTGAAAACCTTCTTCTGGTACGTGGGATAGACATACTGCCAGTTAAATCTCTCCATCTGATGTTGATTAGTTCTCCTATAATAATAACATTTAATTTTACAAATTAGAAAAAACTTTTTAATATATTTTATTAGCATACTTTGGTGTACATTGGACAAGTATATTATACATGGTAAGTCATCAATATAACACACAGTTAATGAGCCAGTATTATTAATAGGATGGGAATTTCTTAAGTTCAAAGTTTGAATCCAATCACCACTATCAGCATTAAATATATTTATATGGGTTTCACTATATATCAATAAATGGCCATCACAATAACCTATAGAAATTAAACAAAAAGTTAATTATAAAATATTCTTCATATATTAAATAAGCTACAAGGTTTAAAAAAATACATAGCTTACTAGCATCAATAAGATCACTAGGATACATAATTTCTCTGTCTCTTGATTTCCGACCTTGAGAATCTACAAAAATACCTAAAGATTGGAAGATGAGTAAAAATTCTCCTCTAGGAAGTTCAATTGCTTTGATTGCATCCATTGCAGAGTATGATAAGAAACCCATCATGTGATTATCAGGGTGTACCAAAGCTGTGAAACAAATAATATTATAAATAAAAAATTTTATACTTAACCAAAAATAATAATATTACAGATTGGATGATGATCTCCAGTTATATGGTAAACACTGAAGCCAGAATGGTAGCCAACACATAACCGTCCATCAGTAAATACAGTTAAACTTTGGGCTTGAGATGGTAGCATTATTTCTCTAAGTCGCTTATGCCTCAATTTAGTCCTGGTTACCTCGTAAATAATCACCTGAGAAGTATTCTACAATGTAAATAAATAGATTTTAATTTAAATTGAAATAAGTTAAGAGAATATCGTACTTAGATATGCTGATTCCGTTTTACTTATAATATTAATATTATTTTTAATAATTCGACTGAATTGACCAATTATCATATTTCTAGGTAAAAATATTATCTAGGCTCTAGAGCCCCTTGTTGGTATTCTTTTAAAATATTTTGATTATTTAAAAATTGTAAGAAAAAGCTTTTGTGGTCTCTAGGACTAAAAAGTAAAAAGTACAAACAAACGCATAATATTTTTCATATAAATAAGAAAGATTTTAATTAAATAATTAATAATACTTTATATTTTAAAATACTCATAACTTGTTCTGAAATTATAATATAAAAAAATTCAAGCGCCCTAGATAATATTTTTATCTTTAAAATTGATAACAGGTCAATTAACTCAAATATTAAAAAATAATAGAGTAAAATGTATTCTTCTCTGTGTGATATTTTCTGTTAGTAAAACTAAGTCAAGATATACCAGAACAAAATCCTCTTAAGGATTTCTTCATTTTACCTGTCGTTTTACAGCTATACACAAACAATACTGAAGATTTGTCATGCCAGGATATTTCTTCATCAGCCCAGTGCAAAATGTGATACAACCTTTACTTTCAACTACTTTGACCCATTCCACATCATCTCCATCTAAAGCACGAACTGGAATTAAACGAACTTGTCTTTGTTTACCAGATAATACAACAATAAGTTGCTCTTCTGCTATATAATCTATTTGAAAAATTTTCTTTGCTTCTCCAATTTTGGCGATTTCTAATAAAGGATTAATAGAAATTAGGTAAAATTATATATTTTAAAGTCGTGTAACAAAATATATTTATATTTATAAAACAATACATACCTAATTGATCTAAATCTATACAGTACAAACCATCTTCAGTTCCTATTACTAAACGATCGGGATCAATGATAGCACTAGCCATGGCATTTTTGGTAATTGAAATTGTATTATCCACGAGTTCTTTTGCTTTAAATATCTAAATTAACGAGTACAATAACTATTTGAAATAAAAACTTAAATTAAAAATATATAATTTGAACTCTTACTACCGTCGTATTGGGTAAATTATTCCTTTTCAAGATTCTATGTAATTCACTTAGAGCAACAATCCACTTATTTTTTTCACTTTCTGTGTCAGCTAACATTAATGTTTGATTTTTGACTCCAGGTGGATCTAAAAGTGAAGTAGTTATCTAAAAAAATTAATAAATTAAAAATCAAACAATGGATTTATAAATAATTCAAAATCTGACAAAACACATACACGAAAGATACAAGGGATATCTTTTTTTCCAGCATGAATAACATCAGATTCTCTTACAGAAGAGACTGCAAATTCTGGATCACGCATATCTAACACTTGGGATACTGTGACTGCAGGTAAAGCATTTCGATCTTGCGAAATGTCATATAGAAATAATTTGAAATCGCACACTACCACAAACTGTCTTACCCATCCTTTTTTAACACCACCAGATCTTGGCACTTTGACGTAACCTTCATAAGCAGTACCTATACCTCGTGTGGGATCTATTCCTAATGGTCGTTTTGCTAAAATAATAATTGCATATTTAACAAATTTTTTTTTTATATAAATGTTATATATGTAAAATATAAGATAAATACTTTGATCAGGTGGTACTGGACAAAGCAATGGTACTTTGTCTGAACAAATTGTGTGGCACACGAATCCACACACCTCACATATTACACCTTGCCGAACAAGACCAACCATCAATGATGTACAATGGTTGCATTTAGTTGGAGAAGAAAATGTTCGAACTACAAACTGATGACATTTTCCTTTTTCAGAAATTAAATTGTTAGGGCTCTAAAATATAAATATTAAATAATAAAAAGATATCAAACAAAATTAAATAATAATATAAGCCACTGACTGTGTTATTGAAATCTGAAAAGCTAGACTTTCTAATTGACAGTGCTTTATTATCATCAAAACTTCTGTCATAACTATCAATACTATCATTTAAATTAGATTTATTACTATTTCCAGTTGCAGATTCATTTAAAAAGTGATCTAAATAGGATAGTGGTGAACATGAAGATTGACCTAAAACTGTAAAAATTTCAATTATAACACAAAAAAATAATAAATACAAACATTGTAATTAAAAAATTAGATTTAGTAAAAATTAAAACATATTTAATTAACACAATAACTAAAAACTTAAAACATACAATTATTTTATAGCTCTAAAAGGATAATAAAATAATATTTAATATGAATAGATTACATTCAGATATAAGAATCGATGACAAGTTTAAAAATATTTTAGTTTCAGTTTAAACATTCAAATTCAAAATTTGTTTTTAATTAATGTTTTAATTAGTAAATAGTATTTTGAAATCAAAAAATAATATTTTATTTATTGACAAATAATTAATACATAAATATATATGTACTAAAGATAAAATTAAAATAATTTATAGTTATTTAATTTAAAAATATGGTAAATATATGTAAATAATTTATTTGTTAAGTGTATATGACCCAGACATAAAAAAAGAAAATTAATGGCAGAAGTGGTGCTATTTCATGCACATAAATTAAGTATAATAACAAATAATTAATTTATATTTATTTTTATTATTATCTAATTTATTTATAGTTTTATAGTGTTCTACTATTTCTTCAAACTGAGATTAGGTACTTATATAAAATGTATACACACTACATTGCATCTTATCAATAATCACACTACAATTTAACACATATTATACACAATTCTAGCAACTATTACTTCAATTAAAAAATTTAATTAACATGAATGTCTCAATAATTAGGTAACTTCCTTCAAACTTCTAGTCAGTGGTGTTAATAAAACAATTATGTTAAGGTTAACAGCAAGATGATTTCACACATTAATCTAATCATTACAAACCTATTGACAAAAGAAGTTCTAGTCAGAAATAGTATTGAAATAAGATAATGACGAGCCCCCAAACACAACTCGATAATCCAATAAACAAAGGCAACTTGCCTAATTAAATAAAACAAATTATTATAATCGTCATAAAAATAATTGTTACAGCATAGATTATAAAAGATAACTTTGTACAATTTTAAATGTTTATAATCATTTCTAATATGATGAACCAACAAACAAAGAATCACATAATGTCTATCACATAATAGTTTAAAAAGTTAAGACAAACTACACATATATTTTTTTTTATTATTAATTATAAATAATATTAAATATTTGAATAAGAATGTTACATTTTTAAGTAGAATAGTTAGATTTTTATAGTTCAATGAGGTATTAGATAGCTCATTGACTTTTTTGTTGATGTTGAATAAGAGGAGACTATGAGCTGTAGATTGAAAAGCAATTGTCCATACACATATTATCTATATTCATGAATTATAATTGAATCCCGCAATAGAAGTTAAATTAAGTATAACCATTGAGTATACATAGTACTATATATACTCAATAGTATAACTTTAACCTGAAAGTGGGACCTTGTAGTGGAAATATCAAGAATCAAGTTTCAAATACCAATTTTCCTAAGATATCTCTGTATTAAACCTAGATGCATAAACTATGCCTCTGCCACAATGTCGATTACATCTGTTAAAACCATTAATGAAGAGGGACGTCCAAACTAAATAGATTAAGTAATGAAATTATTTTTATACCACACTAATAATCTAATTAACTTAAATAATAACTATAAACTATTTATTTAATAGGTACTACATTATACATAAATATTTACTAATTACTATCCTATTTTAGAAGCCTATATAAGAATTTTTAGCTGAAATATTAAAATGTATTCCATAATATGGTAGCTGAAAAATCAATTAAAGTAAAAATTAAAAACATTATTTAAGCTGTGCAAATTTGCACATTTAACAGGCAACTTAAGCATGTATACAATAGACAAACCACCATACTCTGAACATAATTGGCAGACATACTACATTGGCAATCCTAGTTTGTGCACATTTACTAAGAGTAAGTTTATTTGCACACATTTTATTATTTCAGATTATTTCTAATACAATTATTCATTGGCACACAAATTACGGATATACATTATCATTACAACATTGTCTATACAGAACTTCAGCTCCATTTGTCTTGGTTTTTTATAATTTTGTTTTTGAATTGAGATGAATATATGATTCAAAGACATAAGCAGATAAGTCTAATTCATCATTCAGACTAAAATTTGTAAAATAAGTTATCTCAATTTTTTACTAGGCAAATAATAGAAACCAAAAAATATTTAAGCTATTTACCGACCCATAAATCACTATTTTAATACTCTCATAATAGTTAACTGCTTAATAAATCAAGATTAGAATAAATGTTATCAACTTCATAGAATTTTACATTGAGGAAAAATATTTCAAATTGTGTTATAATTATATTTAAAATCGACATGGATTTCTTAAGTAATAATTTTCAGATCGAGAATGTATATGGTGATTAATTTTAGAAAGTTTTCCACGTTGATAGTTCTATAATTTATTTATGTTTATCTTCTAAAAATCAAAATACAAATAGCACATAAATATTTTTTTATAATTTGAATTTTATAGAGCTGAGTAAATTTGAGAAATAGTAAAATAATACATAGACATAAACACATTATATATTGTGGTACAAATGAATGGTTAATTCTATAATATTTTGTATAAGTTTCAGATTTTAAATGAGAAATTTTAAAATTTGTGTGAATTAGTTATAGTCAACGTCATACATCCATAACAATTTGCCACTATCTAATATATAATGAATTTTTATAAGATTTTACATAAATATTTTTATACTTTAGACTAGTTTTATTAAATAATATTTTTGTTTGCTTTTCTTAGTAAATTTGGTTATATTTTAATCTGGAATTGAAAAACACACAATGTTCTGAATATAATTTATGAATCTATAATAAAATTTAAATAATATAGTATAACAGGAAATCTAGATAGATCTTAGATAATCTGTAATTAAATGGCATAGAAACAATAAGATGTTCTAATCTATAAATATTTATTGGGAGAAAATAAAAGCATAAATATTAACTATGCTCGGAGTCTGGGACACTACACTATGAAAACGCTGTAATATTGAACTATATCAAAATATTTTATCTTACATGATTGTCTGGCATCTAACTGGTTTTGTAATTCCTTTATCATGTCATCTTTATCTTTCATATTATATACCAAAGATTCATACCGCTGATGAAAATCTCTTAATTCTCTGAAAAATAATGGAATACATTTATTATTATAGATAAATGAGTTAACTTGAGTTTAATTAACATTAGTAAGAATTTTATCTTTGAATCTCTTGGACAATGCTTTTACTAGCATTAGCTTAGAAATTAAATATTTTTTATAGTACAAGATAATTTTTGTAACTTTTTAGAATTGCTGCTTATTGAAAAAACATTTTTAAGTTAAAATTTTACTTTCAAAATTGAAACTCAGACTTGTAAAAATTACTAAACTAAATCATGAATTCTTTTAATTTATAGACATTTTTAGAACTGAATGGATTAACATTATAGTTTCAGTTTAATTTTTATATTTATTAATGTAATGGAAAAAACTTTTAAATAATATTTTTAAGTAATTTTATAATTTAAAGCTTAAAGTTAGACTCCAGTAATTATTCATGTTAAAATTACTAATAGTTTTTAATACTCATCATGAATATGTATTTTGGTATAAGCAAAAATTCTAAAAATGTAATATACTTTTAATACAAAATAATAATATTAGCAATTTTTAAATGTATAAAATGATTGATTGATTTAAATTAGAATTATTTGTTAGAATATTATAGGTCCTTTTCCAAACCATCGATGTCTACCCAAAAATCATAATATTATGTTCTTTCACAAAATATGAATACATATATGAATAAGATGAATCGTACTTCTGCATTGCAATCAATTCTGATCGAGTCTTGCTTAACTCTTCACCTATTGATTGCTTAGCTTGAATTTCTGACTGCAATGAACTTTGAAGGTTTAAAAGTTCCATTTTATCAAGTTTTTGACTTCTTCTATTTCTCCAACTATTATCCTAAAAATAAAATATAATTTTTTTAATAACAAAAGACATCTACTCGGAAATAGTTGATTCTAAGATGCTTATATATATAAATAAATAATAAATATCCTGCAATTAAACAGGAGTCTTTAAACTATAAAAATTAATAAAATAAAATCGGCAAAATACTGATTACTTATAGTCAAATAGTGGGAAAAAAGTTTAATTTTGTTTTAAGGATTATCTTTTTTACTAAAAAAAATATATGCTCAACAATTATAAAATAAAAAATAAATGAATACATATTAGAGTATGCTAATATCAAAATAATAATTTTTAAGTTAGTTAATACGATGACAATATTGTATAAATTATAAATATAAAATAATTTAAAGAAAAAAAGTCCAAATATTTTTTAACTATAAGTAAACTATTTAAATGAAATAAATAAATTAAAATGTAATATATTAAATATTATTCTTACTAAAGCTGATTGACCATTGTTATTTGGACACTGTTTTAAATATTCTAATTCTTCTTTCATTTTAGCTGCCAAAACTTGCAAATATCCTCTAGCATCTTTTTCATCACTAATCCTAAAAATATAATTAATAAAATAAAAATATAATATATATGTAAGGTGTATATTTAATTTTTACCATTGAATTATGTCTGATATTTGAGATTCCAATTGATTAATAGTTTGTTTTTTTACATGTAATTCATCTTTCAATCTTTTATGTTCAAATTCAATTGAACGGATTATTTCATTACTTTCTTTTTTCTGAAATTTTTTTTTATATTTAACAAAATTCAACCAATATAAATATTGGTTTTACTAACTTAGTAAAAAATTATTAAGTTATAATATAGTAATATTATTTTAATAATTATTATAAACAAATCAAAGACAAACATACTTCTTTTTCCAAAGACTTTTGAATAACTTCGTTTTCAAATATTTGATCTTTCAATTTGTTAGTATCCAAATTATATTTTGCTTGTTCCTTGCTGATATTTTCATTATATTCTACTTCTAATCGTTCAATCTCTCCTTTCAATCTATTTAAGTAATTTACATCCGTTAATTTATAAATCAACAAATTATTTTTTTATAATTGCAGTTTAATTAAAATATTTATAAGTATATTAATATCATAAAGAAATGACAGCTAATCTTAAATATTATATATTTAATTATATAATATTAACATATATTTAATCATAATGTAAATGAGACAAAACCTTATTAATAAAATAGGATATTTTTGTTAGAATGCATATACATTTACCAAATAAACCAACATAACATTTTTATGTTTGGAACAAACACAGGAAGTTACACTCGACTGTAAAACTAGAAAAAGACACAAAGAACTAAGCTACATGATATATATTACAACAAAAATTAACTACCAACATTTATAGCATTTGATTGTACAAACACACATGTTCCTGTGATCATTTAGTATTGAGATATTTCATTTTTAGCATTTAGTGCAATAAAAATATTGTCAAAAATGCTATAAAAGTAGGGAGCAAGAAACAAACAAATGGCTTTTGGTATATCATTGCTTACCACCTTATATAATATCAATATGATGAAGATGTTACAAGCAAAGATTTCTTAAATGAAGTATACAATTTTATTTAAATATTTTTCTTGTAACTTCAATTTTATTAAGAAAGATAAATTATACACTAATTATTAATATAATTGTAGATGAATTTATTTATACTTGCACATTTCACTTCTATTGTAAATAATTATAAATTTACTTTTATCACATTATTGTACTATTTAAAAAAATTATAATATTAGATAGATTAACTATCATGAAAAGTTTAATATTGTGAGTTATTGTTTAATGAATTTAAAATATGAAGTAAAATATATAGGTTTATTGATTTTACTTCAATGTGATAATAGACAGAATATAATAAAATATTATCATAATATATATTGTATAGAATATAGATCAGTTGTTCTCAACCACCGGTCCGTGATAAAAAGATACTGGTCCGTGTAATATTGGGAAAATTATATTTCCAGAGTAGTGGTTAAACAATAAAGTTAAACCTTGTACATTGTAACCAGATTTCACACTTGGAAATATTTATCTATGAGTATCTGATATTAGATTCTGACATCATTGATTACTAATTAGTCGTACAAATTATAAAATAACAAAATCGGTTTTCAATTACGACTGAAATGTCACCAGATTTGAATGAAGACAATGAAGTATTGACTGAGACAGTTAAAATAATTAATTTTATAAAATATAATGCCTTAAATTCTAGGTTATTTTCAATTTTATGTGAGGAAATGGAATCTGAGCATTCTCATTTATTAATGCATGCAGAAGTTTGGTGGTTATCTCGCAGTAGTATTAGTTAGATTTGTTGAGTTAAAAAAAAAAATAGAATTATTTTTAGTTATAAAAAAAAAAAAAAGCAATTATATCTTATTTGTACAAAATACCGAATGGATGGCAAAATTTGATTATTTATCTGATATTTTATTTTAACATGATAAATACTCTTATTTATATATACTCTTACAAGGTCCGCTTACAACAATTTTCACAATATATAATAAAATGTATGCATTTAAAAAAATAATACAGCTATGGATAATTCGTATTCGGGAAGAAAACTATGAGATGTTTGAATCTTTTTCGTCATTTCTAGAAACTAACGAGGTAGATATCAATAATAATACTATAAAAATGAAAACAAAAAGGTTGAGAATCATTGGTAAAGATTATACATAGAAACAGAACTTCAAAAAATAAGTAAAGAACCATAAATTTTGTAGAATTCTAATATACATTTTTAAATGTAATCTTAACTGACAAAAATGTAAGAATAATCCTGTTTTAACGAATTATAAGAGATATTATTTAATACTGTTTTATTTCTAATTACGACTAATAAATTAAACAGGTCAAGATTACAGATTCTTAGATACTTATTAATTAATTTAATTTAATAATTTAGTTATTAAATTATTTTTAATTATGAAATCTAAGATTTTAAACATGAAATTTTATTTTCATAGGTTAGCATACCCAAAACATGAAAGGTCTACAAAAAATTTTTTTAAATATGTTCCAATAAATACATATCATTGCTTTTACAAAGAGTTCTGTCCAAAATATTTCTTTTATAGTTTTATAATAAAAAAAAAAATATATTTAAAGTTCACATTATATAGGTACATTAAGTGTTAATTTTTTTTTATATTTAACATACCGAATTATTTCTTGCATTGCTCTTTGGTTAGCATTTTCATTAGTTTCAAAATTATTGCTAGCAAATGACGGTGGATTAGATCGTTCAATTTCACTCTTATACTAAAAATAATATTTTTATTATATAGTTATCTTGAAATCAATTAATACTGCAAATAATTTATTTACTTGATGGTACATTTCTTCATTTTTTTCACGCAGTTTACGTTCATTAATAACTTCAGCTATAGATTCTTCTAATCGACTTTCAAGCTCTCTACGAACTTTTTCTGAACGACGAACTTCTTGACGTAATAAATCTATTTTCGACATAGCCTCTTCTAATTCTTCCTCTTTATCTCTAACAAGCCTAGAGAGCTTTTGTTTGTGTTGTCTGAGTTCAGATAACCTAAAATAATTAAAACAATTAAAAACCACTAACATGACTAGAAAATATTCTTCTTCTTAATCAGCAGTATTAATATTATACACATACTTATTAGTAACATGGCCATATTCAGTCATAGCATTGTTCTTTTGTCCCATGGCATCCATTAATTCTATTTCTTGAGCTTTTAATTTTTCTTGAGTTTCTTGTTTTTCCTAAAAATAAAATGTTGACTTTATTACACTAAACAATTTAAAAATATTAAAAATAAAAACAATTTTTAATTGCATTTGTAACTAATATTACTTAAGTGTTTTAACTTACACTTTGAATTAATAAATAATAGTGTTTTATATTTTAAACAATAGTAATTATAATTTTTACATCAAACTCAATATAACAATAGTTGTTATATATTACTAATTTATACTTAAAATGTTTATTAAGCATTTAGAATTTAATACTTTACTATCAATCAATATTTGTATAAATGCAATTTTGTAGGATCTTTACATTTTATTTATAAATTGTTAAATTTTTTGTTGATTATATTAAATAACTATTGCTCTATTTTGTGCAGGCTAGATGTGGTTTATAAACAAAATTAATTGTTCCACTCATCAATTAGGATAGACCGTCGATTTTTTTTATTAATAAATTTAATAAATTTAAGGTTATAATTAATTACTTACTTTTTGGAGTTCTTCTTTTTCTTGTTGAAATTTTTTTATTATAATGTCCAATTCGTTTTCATCACTAAAAGAAGCATTATGCGTTTTTTTATTTTCTTTGTATTTTTTTAATTGATCTTCGGAATCTAAACATGAATATAATGTGAATTAATATTTATACATAATAAATTATTATTATATTCATTTATTTATTTTATTTAGTTTATGAAACTATATTGTAATTGAAAATAATCTGTTTACAGTTAGGACTACATCTTAAAAGTTGATATTCTGTTTTTTTATTTTTACTTAAGTAAATTTATTTATACAATGATATATCCTCCAGTTTTTTTTAAATTATATTAAAAATGAAATGTAAAAATAAAACAAATAAAACATGTTAAATTTGATATTATATTGATTTATTTTAAAAATAATATGTGGGTTATACAATATCAAATCTTTAAATAATGTCGTTATTTTTATTTTTTAGACTTTAAAACACTGAATCAAAAATATACTTCTTTACAATTTTATTGTTGCATCTAGACTCAACAGACAGTAAAACAGTGGCTGCCTCCACACTGCATCTAACACTGACCATATCCCAAGCAATTAATTGGCGTTAAAAATTGCCAAAAAATTGTACCTTTGTAAATTATTATAGAACTAGTATTCTTTTGTTTAGTATAACTTAAGCAATAAAACTAAACTAAAAAATTGTTGTGACCTAGCTTTTGTATTTTATTAACAATAATTCATAGCACAGAAAAAAATAATGAATACTGTATATTCCAGTAAACTTTTCAATGGTATTAATCAGCAAAAAAATCCTGATGAACTGTTTCAAAGTTAAATTAGTAAAAAAATCAAATAATATCATTTCAACCTTCTACTTCACTTTTTCTTTCTTGAGATCGCATTCTTTTAGTTGTTTTTCCCGATGAAAGAGACTTTCCAATAGATCCAAGATCTGATACAAAGCTATTTTGAGTAAAAGTAAAACCAATAAAAGGTAAATGTAGAGCAGAAAATATAGGATTTGAAGGAGTAGGAGGAAATATATCAGTTTTAATATCAATTTCTTCAACATCAAAATGGCTGGTATCAGTTGGACTAGACACTTCAGGAATATATGGTGCTACACTGTCTCTAATAGTATCCCAATCTACACCAATAAACCAATTATGTTCCTGGAAAATGTAAATTTAATTAAAAATTATTATTATTAAAACTATTATGAGTATTATGATTTAACTTCTTACTTTGAAGTCATTGATGCCAGTTTGGCCTAATCTTTGTTCAGCACTACAAATGAGTTTTTTCATTAAATCTTTTGCTTCTTCGGAAACTTGTATTTCTTGATCATTTGGGAAATCAAAACAATTCTAAAACAAAGGTTGGAAAATAATTATTTCTTTGTTGATCATAATAAATAAAATCTCATTTTGTCAAATGTTGAAATATAATAAGTCATGAAATTATATAGTAGAAGAAAATTAGGATAAATATTCATTTAATTTTGGCAAATATTTATCAATCAAAGAAGATGAATACATCTATCATGAAAATTAATAAATATAAGACACTATACAAATACTATATAATGTAAAGTTAGTGTTATATTCTCAATATTATAGTTAAATTAGTCATTAAAAAGCAAGTAAAATATAATATTAATTGTTATTGGTCACATATTTTGGGTCATTTAGACTACTATATCTATAAGATAAATATTTAATACCAAAGAAATAAATAATGTATCTTGTAATTAATTTGTAACTATTCTTGAATCAGTATAAATAATTGAATATATAAATTAAAAATAAATAAATATTGAAATAAAATATAATACTGACATTTATCAAATTATAATTACATAATAATAAAATAAACAATGAAAAATAAAAAATAATATCATACCTTTGAAATTCATTATAATCAGTGTTAAGTTTTTACAATACTTCAAAATGTTAATTTAATACAATTGGAAGAGAAATACTAAGATAAATTCTTTAAAAATGAATATATAAATACCTTGTGATTCATTATTTTAGCATAAGTATGTACAAGAGATTCAGCATAAAATGGAGTTTCTCCATAAATCATTTCATACATGCATACTCCCAATGACCACCAATCACATTCTCGTCCATAACAACCTTGTCCATCTTCAATAGCTTGTAATATTTCAGGAGATATATAATCTGGTGTGCCAACAGCAACATTACTTTCAACAAAACCATTAGAACCCACTTTTAAGCATGATCCAAAATCAGCCAAACGTATATGACCATTAGCATCCAATAATACATTATCAGGCTTAATATCTCTGTAAATTTAATACTATATTATTAGATTCTAAATAAATTTTTATTTACTACATTTTAAACGATAATTTTCTTTGTAAAAAATGTGTTGTATTAACAAATATGAATCTAAATAACTTTATTTAACCAAACATATTTTTTACATTATAAAATCAATTTTTGAAATCTGAAATAATTTTTAATAACTGTTCTTTTTTTTCATTATTATGTTCATATTATATCATTAATAATTTATTTATACACAACATACAATACAAGTAAGTTATTGGCAATAATACAATAATAATACAACACAGATTTTCAATATTCAATTAAATATGTAATTGACCAATTATCCAATGTAAAGGTATTTACTGGTACATTTACTTTTTTTGTTAAAATATATAAAAATCTGCTGATTCCGATTATTATTTTATATATTTGGTTTCTTAGAAATATTTAATATACTGGGTATGCAACTTCATTTGTTTATAATATATATCAGTGTTTCCCAACCTGTGGTCCGTGGGCCAGTCATAGGTGGTCCGTGGTACCTTTCCCTTCGTAAAAAAAATGTAAATTATAAAGTAAAAAAATAAAAATTCAACATTTTACGATAAATTTTGTGTATTCTTGTTAATGAGCAAAAAAAAAAGTCTTTCTAGTTTGCGTAAAATTGTGGTGGTCCGCGACCCTACAAAATATGGTCGAAGTGGTCCGTGGTGGTAAAAAGGTTGGGAAACACTGATATATATACATATAAAAGAGTAAATATTAAATAATATTTTTTACAAAGTGGTATTGTATATTAATTTTACAGATTAATATGAGCTATATTAAGATCAATATTAAGCAAACACAAAACTGAAATCAAGTCTATAATTTTTTTTATAAATATTAGAAAAATATGGCTTCTAATCAATACAAATTACAACCATGAAGTGAAAACTTTATCAGGGACATATAACATTAGTGGTATACTTTAACTAATGAATCAATAACAAAGAAATAAAGATTTTGTTTAATTATTATTCAATAAATCTAATTTTAGCATTTTATTTTCGTACAACAATGAAACTCTACTTTGGTTGTTTAATACATTTCTAAAAAAATGTTATAACTTACCTATGAACATAGTGTAAATCGTGAATTGAATTAATTGCTAATATCATTTCAGCAATATAAAATCTGGCCATATCTTCAGGAAGGCGATCAAAAAATTTGCTCAATAAAGTCAATAAATCTCCTCCGCAATAATAATCCATAACAAGATACTGAAATAAATTTTGAATAAAAAAATTGATTTAAATTATAATAATACTACATATTAAAAGTTAAAATACAAGTAAATAACTTCAAACTAAACTTGTCAAAATAAATCCTATTACAACTTTTAACAGTATTGAATAGATTTTTAGAAGGGATACAAAATTTAGCTATTGAAGTTAAAGGTATATTTAGCCATTTAGGGTATTAACTATTAAGTATGATTTTATTGATATTTAAATTTTAAAATGAGTTATAAGCATTTAAAAATCGTAATATTTTACATAGTTGTGTTTAATTACATAATTTTGAAATAAAATATCAATCCACTTCAATGATAAAAACAGTGACACAACAATGCTTTTACAAAACACAAATTTACTATGCTACTATGTGGAGGTACTTAATTGTGTACTAACATCCATTTATTACCCATATTTTCTGTCTAAGATTGTTTACAACTTTTAATATATTATAAATATTGATATGCTAATCATATACAATATTTTTAAAAATTTGTTGTCAATCTTAGTACCACTCAAAAACCATTTATTATATTTAATAGGATATGAAATTGTAATTATCAAGTTATAAGCAATATAACTTATTTATTACTTATATAGGTATATTTTTTAATTGTATTTTATAATATACAAAAAATTACCAGATTTGTTTCATCTTGAAAAGCATAATGTAAGTTAGTTATCCATCTGCGATCACCATATACCAAAACATCTCTTTCTTCCTGAAAATTAATTTAATATACAAATTATTATTTAACATTTTATCATATTAGTATTAAAAATATTAATTTACTTGAAAACACGCTGTTTCAGCTCTTTTAAGCATCTCCCATTTATTAAGAATTTTCATAGCATATACTTTATCTGTTCCTTTCATATGTACAACACATACTTCTCCAAAAGCTCCGCGGCCAATTACTTTGATAGTCTCAAAATCATCTCTAGTCAAACGCAATGACTTAACACATAATGCCACAGGTTTCACTATAATTATAAGTAAAACACATATTTAAAATACGATTTTTTAAGTAACAGTCTAAATGATCAGTTTTTTCTCTTTTTTTTTTATTTAAATCATTCTATGAGCTGTACATAATATAATATGCGACACAATAAACGTAAGTGATGACATTTATTTATTTAATATACAGTAGACACCGCTTATAAGACTCACGGATATAAGGTTCAGTCGCTTATTAGACTCAACATCGTCTGGAACGGTCCGGACGTATCCAAATACATTAAAAAAAAATCGGTTATAAGACTCAAATTTCGTAAAATAAATAGTAGAAAACAAACTTTTTTGGTTATAATTTAGAAATAAATTGGTATTGAAAAATTAAATAATATTCGTGTTGATTATTTCTAGTTTCTGTTGGTACCTAATAACGTATAATAATTTTTATCGCAGATAAAAGTTCACATTTATCGCAACGATTATCGTTATTATAGTGTACTGATTATTTGGTGGCTGCACAGTTATCGTAATTACGGGTACATAAATACACATACGTACACGTGCACATGTACATACTCAGTTATCATTGCAGTCAACGGTATAATTGTTGTACAATGAACGATCAATCGGTATTCGAATTTCAACGCGTGCTTTTCTTGTTGTTAACATGAGTTTTTTTCCACTTCGCCTATAAGGTTCATTCGGTTATAAGACTCACTTTGTGCTGGTCCCAAAGTGAGTCTTATAAGAGGCGTCTACTGTATTAAAAAAATTTAAAGGCGTGATCAAGAAAGAACCACAATAACTGACAAAACACTTCAGTATAATTCAATGCTAATAATTAATAAAAATAAATTTTGTTAAAAATAAAAAAATTGCAGATATCTGTTATTTTTTATCAATAATCAATAATTAATACATACCAAATTCTATAAAATCAGATACAGTCTTTTCTCTGCGTAAAGATGAATTATTACATTCATCATATAGTACAAGCAAAACATCTAATAGGGTTTCAATACTGAAGCATTTTCCTTGTCCTTGAATTGGACCTCCTAAAAATAATGCTTCCAACTGTCTCAGTCGATTATCGCCTAAGAAATTTAATTAAAAATAAGTAATTAATAAAAATATAAAATTGTACTATATTACCTGATAAAAGTTTTATATCAGTCACAGCTTCCGACATGGCATTCCCGTGACTTTGCAACTAAAATATCTAAAAATATGCACATTTATATAAATTAAATTTTATACTTTGTAGTTGATATATTATAGGTACTTAAAATAACTGAAATTGAATTTTGTATAAAAAATGTATTACCTAAGGTAATTCACATACCAATGAAATCTATCATAATTGTTGTTATGTTTTTAATAAAATCTACTTTATAAAAATAGTAAGTACAATATATGTTTAATTTGATAGTTCAATTTAATAAAACTAAAAATTAAAATTAGTAAATGATACCTTAAACTTTAAGGTTTAAAGACCTATATATTAAGCACTTAATTTATGATATATTTTTTTTCTACAATATTAAATAATATGTTTTTACATTCAGACCATCCAATTATTAAATGCTTATAAAATTAAAAAATGTCTTAAAATTATAAAATGAGATTCTATCTCAAAATAATGAACTCAAACAAGTATTGAACTGTGTTGAAACATACAAATAATAAATAATAGATAGTTAAATACATATAAAATATAAATATATAAAAATATAAGGTATAAGCTAAAGAAAAGGATTAAAAATTCATGAATGGCTTATTATAATTATTTATTAAATAACTCAAGTGTCTCCAAAAGAATGAAGGATTTAAAACTGTTATAGATCAAATTTATTTATGCAAAAAAAATTACATAATTTTCTTCAGAAGAGGTTGAGGTTTAAACATGAAAAACATTATCGGGCACATACCCCCCCCCCCTACTAGTCCTACATATGATCACTTGGTCCATGAAATTCTTCATCACCCGATCACATAATGCCCATCAAGTTTGTAGAGAACAAACCATAAAACACCAAACCTACCCATCTTAATCTTGCATTTGACATTGTGTGATTTTTTCCTATGGGGATACACTAAGTCATAAGTTTACCAGAACAAACCATGCAATTTGTTGGGCCTTAAAAATATGAAATATCGATATGTGATATGGTGGTTTCAGTTTTCAATACATAGGAACTATTATATATATGTTCATTTTTTTTAAACTATTATATCACAATAGATTAAAAAATAGACAAAAAATATTTGACATTAAACCAAAAGAATAATGAAAATTAGTATCAATAGTAGTATATGAGTAAATAAATGATAAGTGATAAGTAGAGCACTGATTTTTATGCACTTATAAGTATCAAAATATGCCATATAATATGCAGTAAAAATCATGAAAATGTGTAAAAAATATATGAGAATTTTTTATTTATTTAAAATTTACAATAAAACTTATAATAATTAATTACTTAAATACTTAATAAAAAAAAATTTAGAGAATTTTCTGAACTTAATTTATTTTTAAAATTTTATTTATTCTTGAAATGAATAATCATGTGCGTTTTAAGTTTTTCTTTTGTGAAGCTGTGTCGTTTATTCATTAACATATTTTTAAAGACTGAGAACAAACGTTTGAAGTCAACCGAAGTTATTGGAACATATTTGAAGCAACTTAGTATTGTGCCGAGTGGTATGTCGATAACCGACTAATACAGCAAGAGCGATTAAGTTTACATCGTAATCGATTATTTATCTTATAACTTAATATACAGTATGTCCAAAAAGTCCCATATCATCCTTAATATCTACATAGAAAATCAATATATTTAAACGCGGTTCTTTTTACAGTACTAAGTATGGAAATTCTGATTGAATGGCATAAAATTCAAAAAGCGGGTAAGTGAGTATCGCTCTGCTGTACATTAGGGGGTGGGGTGAACCTCGGACTATGGTAGGTTAAATTTGAATGCAATGATAGGTATCATTGTATACGAAAAACGATTCTGAACGGAGATGATTTGTCAGTCTAGGATATATTATATTTAAATATTATCATATATTCTATTTTTAAACAAATTCAAACATTTAAGTATAAAAGTTTCAAGATCTTATGTGAAGTAATTTTTTAAAAATAACAAAAATCGAAAATTATTTAGTAGTAAAACGTTATTTTACACGTGTATTTTTGATTTCAAATTAAAATTAAAACTTTAAACACTCTTAAAATTTTTTAAATTGAATACTTATCAAACTTTTTTATAATTATTCTAAGCTTAACTTATGGACAGCATAGTATTAAATTTTCAATTCTTAGCTTTTGATAGAAAAATATTTATAAATTTTTAACTACCAAATAGTGAAAAATTTTCATGATTTTGACGAATTTTTGTCAATATTTGAACTTCAAATGCTAATAAAAAAAAATTGTGCCTATGTATTTTTATAATTTTTGAATGAGAGTTAGAACAAGTTTTGTGGACCCTTCAATTAAATTTTCAAGTAATTTGTCCCAGCTTAATTTTTTTTATCAACATTTATAAAAAAAAAAAAAAATAAAATTGAAAATTTAAATTGTCTATAAATAGCTCAAAAAAAGTCAAAATGTTTTGAAAATTAAATCATGTAAAGAAAATGGCAATTTAAATAACTGGTAAAATTTTCAAGTATTTACGACTTATACTATTTGAATAACAACAAACATCAAAAATCGTTTGAGGCTAAATCGTTATTTAACGCGGTTTTGTAAAAATTTAAATTTCAAACACTCCTAAAAATTTTTTGACTTAGTCCAGTAGAGTTTTTTTTTACAGATATTTGAAGAAAAATGTATGGAGAACCTTGTACCAAATTTACAAAACTTAGTTATAAAAGAAAAAATTTTTACGATTTTTCAACCACAAAATTACTTGCCAATTTTCGCAATTTTGACATATTTCGTATAAATTCGAACTTTAAGCACTTATAAAAAAAAATTGTGACTAACGATTTCGGATTTTTTTTTATCACTTTAAGAAAAACTTATAAGAAACCTTGTATTAAATTTTCAAGATTTTCTGGCAGGCCAAAAAAATTTTGTCTTTATTTTAAAAAAAAAAAATACTAAAAAAAATTAAAAATTTCAATTGTCTATAAATAGCTCAAAAAAAGTCAAAATTCTTTGAAAATTTAACTGTGTATGGATAACGCTAATATAAACATTTGGTGAAAATTTCAAGTATTTACATAGATTAGTTTTTGAGTTATAGCAAAATAAAAAATTCGATTTTGTCGAAAACTGGTTTTGCGTAAAAAATCCCGTTTTTCCGTCATTTTTTTAGGGTTTTTCCCGACTCATTTAAAAAATATTGAAAATTTTTAACTTTTGACCTCCCAAAGTACCAACTAGATTCAATTTCCTTTTCAAAGAGGGGCTGAAGTCAAAAATCGAAGCATTTTTACTGCTTCAAATGTTGTCGACAGACACAAAAAAAAAAAAAACATAACAAAAAAAAAACACACATCATTGTAAAATCAATACATTTATCACTCCGTTCAGAATCTAAAATTGTCAAAAACATTTTTATGCATTTAAAAATTTTTAATTTTTAAGACAGCCATTTTGTTGAACACATTTTTTAAAACAGTTCAAAAAAAATATATATATTAAAATTCATTAAAAATTGACCAAATTAGAGCAAGTTATGGTTTTGAATAATTATAATAAAAATAAAAAATGGTATTTTCAAATCAAAGTGGAAGGTATGGTTAGAGACATAGAATGGCACTTTTAGAATTGTACGTAGGGTTTTTTTATTGAAATCTTTGAATGTGGATGATGCTGGAAGTTTTGGCAACGCCCCACAGTTAAATCCCATAAGCCCAAATGGGCCTGAGAAGGAGTTTGTAAAGTAGGAGCTTATTTGAGAGCTTCATATGCTTAGATGTTAGAAGTGATCGAAGGAGTCGGAAGCGAGCATTAAGTACACAGGTCCTGCTAATAATGTGGAGTTTCCAGGTGAGGGGCGGTCAATAAGGATGCCAAGGTATCGTTGTCACCGTAATATAATAGACTCTAATACTCAAAAAATAATGCAGTTATGCATAAAAAAAAATTTTTAAAAAGTATTTGCAACTTTATTATAACTTGAGGATAATACAATTTTACCTGTTTCCAAAAATTGAGAAAATAATCTGTTTATAACATTGTACAATGGTTTTTTACGATCAGGCTACTAAATTCCATAACTATAAGCAGCTTGTTTATAACTTTCTTTGTTTCAGAAGTAACATTTCACCATGTCGATGTTCTTATGTACTGAGAATGTATGAGTCATTTTAAAAATTGAACAAAATAAGTAAGAAATAAAAAGTTATAGCCAAAGACACAGTGTGTATTGCATGTACGTATGACACTAATAGCAGTAATAGCTATAAAGAAAAAATACAAAATAATGATTTTCATTATAATTTACAAAATTGCAATGCCCGTAGGTATAATTATTATAAATCATAATATCACATTAATTATAACTGTTAAGATTACATCCAATTTCGAAAATTTAAGTTCACTTCATGATAATTAAAATACTTAAAAATAGGTAACTAGTTTCGCTGTTCAGACACGGCTATTTTTATTTCTATTCAAATCAAAACTTTAATTAGATATATAAAAGTATTGTCATGCTGAAATAAATATTTTATTATTGAAATATAAAACAATTGATTTTTTATTACAATTATTCAAAACTATAACATACTCTAACTTGGTCAATTTTTAATTAATTTTAATATTTTTTTATTTTTGAACTGTTTTAAAAAATGTGTTCAACAAAATGACTATTTAAAAAATTTTAAATTCTTAAATGCATAAAAAATATTTTTGACAATTTTTGAATTTTTCAAAAAAAAAATTAAATTGTATGCCATTCAATCAGAATTTACATACTTAGTACTGTAAAAAAAACCGCGTTTAAATATATTGATTTTTTATGGAGATATTAAGGGTGATACGGGACTTTTGGGACATACTATATACATAAATTATTATTTAGTGACTATGAAATTTAATTTTAATTTTTCTACTTGACAAAATATTATTCTATACATTTTTTTTTTTAAATTTTTGCTTCAATATGCAATAAATTTTGAATTTTGCTGAAATATGCAATAACCTTTAAATATGCAGAAATATGAAAAAAAATTTCACCATTAGCTTCAAATTATGATGATTCATGGAGATAACTGACAAAAATTCAAAAATATTAAAAGGATATGTGATATGAAATATATCTTAAGTTTAAGCAATAATTCCTACATAAAAACCTAACCTAAATACATCCATGATTTTACTTGTACATCAGGTTTATTAAATTCTAGTATTAAATATATTATACTAATCTTAGGGACTCTAGAATTTAAACATGTCTTTCCTATAAACATAAAATTATTTATGTTTATTTTTGATTAATTTCATAATAAATAACCAAATCTAAATAGGTAAGTGTTATTCTACAGCCTTCCAAATTAACCTAGTCTTGATGTAAAAATTAAAAGATTATCTATTTCAAAATTGAATACATAAAATGAAACTTAATTTAATACATAATAGAATTAAATTATGCTAAGAGATTTACTCAATGTATGTAATTACTATATTTTTTATTTTATAATAACTATAATATAAAACATAAAATTCAACAACTATTCACTTTTTATACATTACTAGCTGGTTTACCCGGCTTCACCCGGGAGGTATTCAACTATTTTATATAAAAAAAATGAGGATGAAAAAACTACTATTTTCTTATATTGTACCATTTTTATTTATTAATTTATATATTATCTATGTAGATATTTCTATTAAGGTTATAATACTTCTTTGTAAACAATACAAATATTTTAAAATATTTTTATCAATAAACTTCTTGGAACAATTATTCTTATCTACACGATGACGACGAACAAAAAGGATAGGTTGCAGGTAGCTGGAAACCCGCGGGCTGCTGTGCTGCACAATACGTATTGGCAGTGAATAATTATTATCGTTAATTACTCCACTAAAACGCAACATTTTTGAAAATCTTTTCTTATAGCATGGTGAAAATATGAGAAGAACCTCTATTCCAAATTTCAAGTCCGTACGTTGAGTAGTTTTTGAGATACAGCGATCAGTGAATCAGTGGTATTTGGATTTTATAAGTATAGATAACTAATTATTGACTAACATTATCAGACTTTATTTATGCCTAAAACCTGCTCCATGATATCCTCTTTCATTTAAAAAAAACTGCATGACAATTGGATAAGAATTTTCGAAACCAAACCGTAACAAAGATTTCCTCTTTTGCTTAATTTCAGTTTTATATATATAGATAAACTCATTTATTATAATTGTATTCAATAAATTATATATTTATAACGCTTAATGAAAAACGAAAAATGATTTTTAATAATTACTTAACACATATTCTAATAATAATGTTGGTATTTTAAACTAAAAAAAAAAAATTATAAAATCAACATTTAATCACAATACAAACATAATACCTCGCATAATACATAATATTATTATTTATTTACTTGGTAACCAATATCGCAGGCATAATATTATATTTTATACTAAATATTTCCTAACAAATAAATAGTATGGATACTACCAATATATTTATCAATAACAATAACTTTCCAAAGACTCTAAGGATGATGAAATTATGTTTTATTTTTCAATAAAAACTATAAATAGATTAATTCACCAAGCTTGCTTTGCCTCCTTTTTACTGAAGTTAAATACAATGTATTTTAAAATCCCTAAGTTTTTTTGTAATACTTAAGGAGTGTCTTGTGGAGATACAAATTTCTATTTTATAAATAAAACCCTCTTTTTTACTTAAAATTATTTGTAATTCATCTTTAAAAAAAAATAATGTACCTAATCCAAAATTCAAATGAGTAATTTTTGAGTTTATAAAATATTTCTATTAAGATTAAGTCTTTGAAAATAGAATATTGGATCTTGGATTTATTATACTTTAATCATTTTTACAAATTATAAATGTAGATATATTAATATTTATTACTAAAATGTATAATTCACCATAGCTTTCATATTTTCTAAATTCATTACCATCCACCTATTAACAAAGTTAAATAACTCAAAAGCTAATAGTTTAAAGTTTTATTTTAATACATTAAATGTTCACTAAATAATTTACTGAAAAAAAATTGTATCACTATAGGACACATCTTCATCATCAATGCTAAAAATCAGATTTTTAATAACTGAAATATTACAAAAAAAAAAAAGATATGAACATACTTAGTGAATATTATGTCTATACATTTTATCATTTGTATTTCTGAATAAGTTAATATCAAATTTTGCTGAATTCCTAACCAACCAAAAATTTAACAACTAAAGGATGTCCTAATTTTATCATGTTTTAATTTATCTTCATAAGTTTATAATCTTCTTAAATAATAAATTAAGCACTTTTAATTATTCAACACATAAAAAACACAAAACTGTCTGATAAGTAAATACCTATATTAATTATTAGTTATTAAAGAGCAAAATGTCAAGCTATATTTCAAATGCTTAAGATTATGTAATTAAATTATTGGTAAATTGAAAAAAGTTAAACTAGAATCAAACTAAAATAATAAATATATATAGGGACTTTCTGGTTTAAAAAAAATTTTTAATTAACCATTATAAATGTTATACCTAGTTGATAAAAATCAAATTCAGCGTACAATTTATTAATATAACTTTAAAAAATACTCAAGTTTTTTTATTATTTATCTAATCAGACTAAATATGAATAATGGAATTATAATTTCAAATGTTTAGCTCCAATGACTAAACCGAAAAAAAATATAATAACTAATTCAAACTATACAGATAAACAATGATACAGATTCAATAACTTTTTAAAAAAACTGAAAATAATAAATTTAAAAAAAAATCATCAAATATATAGACTCAACTAATTTTTCTAAAATTGTATCGATAATAAATAATAATTCATTTAAATACATTTTTTATTTTTTCATAGATATCCTACATGAATAATCATGAAATTTATAACCTAGAACACAGTTCACAAAGATCAAAATAATTAAAAAAAACAATATATTTTGAATCAACATCCAGATTTTTAATTATGATTTTTAATAATTATAATTTATAAATAATGAACCTAGGAACTAATAAGCCTCCTTTTAATTATGTAAAACAGTAATTGATTTAATTGAATATAAATTCAACAACTGTGTATTTATATTTATTAATATTTTATGATTTGTTTATTAGTCTTCCTAACTAGTAATTTTAAGAACTATTACATCAAAATATTGGTTATTTTTATTTTTATCAAGAAAAAAAAGTAGTTTATTATTGAAAAAGCAAATATTTTTAGAGTTGTAGTACTAAAATAAATAAATAACAATTAATAGTAGGTAATACTATAATCATATACAACATAAGTACATTAAATCTTAGAATACTTTTAAAAAATTAAAAGTAATTAACAGTAAAAATAAAAATTCAAACATAACACAATTACTATTTATATTATAATATTAACAGATTATTACCCTACTATAGGCATCAGCCTCCAAATAATGCAAAAACCATAAATTATAGTAGGTATTTCAATAGGTACACTAAAATAAGTAACAACAGAATATTTTTTTCCAAACTATTAATTATTGATAATACTATACTAGTATATACAATATACTAGTAATATGCTACTTTTATACATTTTAGATAAAATTTAAAAGATATAGGGGGGATGTGTATTGATAACCAATAAATTTACCTATAAATAAATTAACCTTAGATTTTAGTACCTTCTACAACACCAAAATTAAAATCCTAGCTCAAATCATTATCATTTTAAACAACTAATTCTACCTACATATACACCATACATGGTATTATAATAATTGATCAAGTCAGTCATTACATTCTAAAATAATATTGACATATTGTTAAAAATTATATTATTATTTATTGAAATTGCAATTAATCATGAGAATACATTCTAAGTTAAAATAAATATTTCATTTTTGTGTACAGCATTACAATGTTAGCTTTATATTTTACTTAACCAAACATTATGTGTACAACTGAATTTTCTGCATTAAGGAAAGCGCCCCTGCTAGTAACTAAATAGTCAACCAACGATGAGTGTCGAAACAGTTTGACAAAATATGTGATCCGATAAAAACAAAAACCATATCTGACCACTATTGGTGACTACGGGTGGGTGACCGACACGAATGTCGCAACAGAAATTATTCGTTTAGATGAAACGTTTTTATGGACGCAGTAACTACTAACTATACATTATTTACTCACCGGAATTAATTATTATACAGTTGTTTGCGATCAGTAGGCTGTATGCAGTGCCTCGGCCGACGTTGTTGTTTTCAGGTACCCCGCGCCATCCCGAGACCGACGGACCAGTCACCCGATGCGCCCATCACGACTGATAGGATCAACAATTCGACGCACGTGTAACAGGCGCGCGACGTCTTTTCTTTTACGTTTCTTTCGTCGCGTATTTCCTGTTTTGTTATTTGTTAATTACCTCCGTCGCCCGGAGCTCGGAGTTAGCCACTGAAGAATACCTAGTTTTTTCTCTTATTTCGCTACCCGCGGTATCACGAACGTTTGGAGTTCGGACGTCGTATAATCTCATACGCTGCGCGCTGTTAAACGAGGGAATTTCGACGACGCGAGTCGGACCGGCACGCAACGCAACGCCGCGCAACGGTACCATTATTTTTGGGCGCGTTGACCTTTCGAAACGCATTCTGAATTCTGATGTGCGCGTTGCACCGGACGACTCCGAATCGAACGATTATAGCGCGACGGTGTCGACCGTCGAGGCCTCGAGGGCACCAGCTGCTGCTGCTGCAACTTGCCCGCCCGCATATTTTGCACGACATATACGACAGTAGTTGTACGGCGTGATCGAATGACTAAATCGTGTATAATAATAGCATATAGCTTAACACTTACACCCACTCTACATTATAGACTAATTACTCTGCACCAGTCCTTCTCCAGTTCATCATAATAGATCTACTACAATTTGTTCTATTACTTTATTACATACATTATGTGTTTATTCAGTTTATTGTATATGTAATATATGTATAGCAATAGCATTATAGCTTTAAGATACACACCTAGCCAAAAAATTATGTTATATATTAAGTACCTAATAAGTACATAAGATATATATATTATCTATTGCTGTATAGATAGGTCCTAAGACTCCTAAGCCGTAGTACTAATAATGTCTGGGGGTATTAATAAATTATGACACTATCAAGTATAATAGTCTATGTCAGTCTAAACTCTAAACTATAGATAATTTTATAATATGTGTCTATGTAGTGTATACAGCATACACTGCAGTCTACAGTAGTGCATATACTTGCATAGCTGCATATTATGTCATATGGCATGATTGCTATGTGTATTATACGTATAAAAACACCTTATATAATTAATGAATAATACCTGGCATTAGTGGCATTGTGCCAATTAAAGTTTTTAATCAGCCAAATACCAATATAAAATAAGCTATAACATTTGTAACATAAGAATTCTGGACTTCTGGTACCAAACAAATATTCGTAATATAATACCTACGTTGTATGCAAAAAATCATTATTTTTTTTTAATTATTTTAAGAAATTAAAATTAAATTATCGACTATCCAAAATTCTAAAGTGTTGCATATCATACAAGCATACAACAACTAATTTTAATTCTAATAATTTAATATGTATTTCAGTATTTCACTCTGAGAGACAACACGGAAATTATACAATATACAATAAAGTATTAACTATTAATCAATATACAAAATGCAAAGCAGCAGAGTAACTATATTCATATAAAAATGGTATGAAAGCAGTAGATACATGCGACTTTAAGACAAGTGTTAAAAATGATGTAGGTACTTATTAAATTTAAAAATAAAATTATTATATTTTCTAATAATATAAATTTTAATTATAAATATAATATATTATTTATATGTATATTATTGTCTATATAAGTAATACTAATTTAGTTGTTGCCGTGCCGTCATATATAGGCACCCGTCATTTGGCCCCCGGAGCAAAATTAAAAATATTCACCCCTTCCACCAACCTAACTTTTTGGAGTCCCTTTAAAATTTGTGCCCGGGACACAGGCTTCCTTACCCCCCTACAGCTCGGCTTTGTTACCCAATATAATATATGAAGAGAATTGTAGAAAATGTCCTAATTGTACCTATGCTTTGACTATAATAATATTTACATATCTATACCAAAAGTAATTGATTGCATTGAAATATAACACAAAATGTCAGTGGCGGATTTAAGGGGGGCGAGCGGCTCACCCCCTTGACAGTTATATTGTGTATGTAAGGCCTAAAATCAAATACTTAATATTGTGTTTACAAAATTATATGATGTAAATATTATATTACCTATTATATAATAATATGAAAAATTTTGCTCTTCCCCTCCCCTGGTTAGGTTATTTCATTGAACATTTTTCGTTAGATTTTTAAATTATAAGTAGGTACTATCGATTATTCGGGTCGACTTAGACTGATAATTACGATAACAATAATAATTATGACTATCGACTCATTCGACTCTGTAGCATAAAAATCTCATTTGGACAATTTAGTCCGTTCAATTTTGTCGTTGTGAGTTATATTGAATACGTATGTATATAAGTATAATTATTAAATACATAATATAACATAATATCATAAAGTAATAAAAATAAAATAGATTATTTAAAAATGAGTGGTAATTGTTTATTTATGTGTAAGGAAAGTAGAAAAATGTTTAACTCCCCTCCTTCAAATAAAAATCCTGGGTGCGCGCCTGATCAGCCTTTATCAACTTAACTTAATTTATTTTTGTTAATTATGTATTTATATGGGCATCTTGTCAATGCGTCATCCGTTTGAGTACGGGTATCGAGGTATATCTTTTTGGGCGCATACCGATTCTACCGATTTTATATCTACTCATATAATTAATAATTAGACTTTGTATACATATTCATATTCTATTGAACTTGATTATATATTTATATGCATTTAACTTGTTAATGTGTATATGTCACACCCATATCACGTTATTGTACGTTTCACGAAATGGACAACATTATTTGCATCCATTTCACTACGAAATGGAATCGCAATTTCTCCACTTCACGTAATTACACAATATTGATTATATTTCGTGAAATGGATACCTATAAACCGTCATCAACGGAACTTGTTCCGTCATTTAGATGTCAATAAAGCAAAAATTTAATAAAAAAAATTGTTATATATTATTCCTAAAATATCATTCATAATAATTTTTTATAAAACTCAAACGACATTATTTTATTTTATTATTAACAAAAATATAACAAAATATAAAATGAAAATATAATATGTACTTTACACTCTTTTACACTGCACTATGCACATAGCACACTATACACACGTCTGCATGTGTTGAACGATCTTAGCAAAATTAATACTGGTACCTATGCATTAGCTGGTCGAATTGTCGACGATTATCGACCAACAATAATACTTATAAAACAGATAATACCTAAATATAATATTGTGACTGTCGTTTATGATAGAACCAGGGACGAACTTACCATTTTTTTGCCCCAATAAGGCATTACAATTTACAATACTATTATATTATATAAATAAAAGTAGAAATGTATTGAAAAACTGCAGCGCCCCCGAAAGATATTGCGCCCTAGGCACGCGCCTAGGTTGTCTATGCGTAAATCCGCCTCTGGATAGAACAGAGAAGAATAATTATTGTCACGTCAACAAACAGCGCAAGTATATTATTTAGACTTACATTACATCTAATAATTTTTATTTTAAATAAATTGTCGGTAAACATAATAGTTTGTATTTAAGTACCTATTTTTAAAATATTTTCTTAAAAATAATAATAAAATTAAATTTGTAAAATCAATTATAAATGATTTTTTAGGAATAATATATAACATTTTTTTTTTTAATATGGATAACCAAATGACGGAACAAGTTCCGTTGATGACGGTTTAAGTATCCATTTCACGATATATAACCCATATTGTATAATTACGCGAAGCGGAGAACTCTTGGTTCTATCATTTCGTGAAATGGATGCAAACGTTATCCATTTCGTAAAATGTACAATAACGCGATATGGATGCGATATATATACTTATTTAATAATAATTTATAACTATTATAATGCATTTTTAAAATTTTTAACACAACTTCTACTATAAGAAATCAAATACATTTTTAGACTTTTAGTATATTACCTACTTTTAAGATAAACATATTCTAAATTATGTACCTATCTAAAAATGTATAGTTATTACTTCTTCATATTTTATGTTTTTATTTCTTAATAGTGGGATCAACAAATGAGCGAGAAAAAATCTATTAATGTTCGTTTATCAAGATTGATAACAAAAATTATTATCATTACGTCCATATGTATGTACCATATAAATTTGTTCGTAAATGACGAGCTTGAAGTAATATTATGAATAACCATAGGCGCAAATAGTGTTTGAAATCTGGGGGGGCTGAAGCTGTAGCTCAAATCATGATACTAAATACTCTTATGATGCTTTTAAATTATTACAAAATCACTTAAAAAATTTACCTTGCTGCAACATGAATTACAAATAAACATAAACATATAGGTATATATATATTATATACCATCTAAATTAAAATTCACATTATCATCTAATACCTATATTAACACATTGGTATTTTTTTGACATCAATTTGTTTTTATTATTCTTATATAGTAAGCCTTATTACAATAATTTAATTCTCCTTTCGGTGTTACTAAAAGTATTTAGAATCTCTTCCATGTCAACTACAATATCTTTTTCAATATTAAGTAATATGCTTAAATTTCTAAACCGGTCTTGTGACATAATAAATCTTAAGTAGGTGTTTATTCTTCGCATTGTGGAAAATGACCTCTCAGAAGTGGCTCAACTTACAGGCAATATAATTGCTATTTTAACAACTTTAAACTAAATTATAAGTCTATGCACATTTCCCACCAACTATTCTTTAGATTAGCGTGATCACGTGGTTCTCGACGTATCAATTGAAATTCTATTATCATTTATCAAATCATTCGTTAAGCCGCATTCCCACGACTGGTGTACTTGCCAAATACGCCAATAATTGTACATTAGGCAAGTGTACCATTACGGTGTTCACACGACTGGCGTACTTGACAAGTACGCCAATACTTGCGTACTTGCACAAGTAACCAAGTACCCTGTTCCCACAACTGGCTATTATAGCAAATATTGGTGGTGGGGGTAACATTTTAAATAATAATAATTTAATATTTTCATATTTTTGTTTTTGTGAATTTTAAGTTAGAAATTAGTGTAGTGCTAATCGTTGTGCAATAAAGACTTACTTACTAAATAGTTTTTAAAAATTGTAATTTAATACTATTTAATCAATAATTTATTGAACAATGATAAGTGACAACGATAAAGCACTAGTTTGTGCTTCATTTATTGTTATGTGTGGTGAATATTTGAAAAATAAAAAAAATGTCAAAAGTCCAAAGAAGAGAAGGTGGTGGATGACGACAATACATCAAAGTCGTAACAAGTAAGTTCGTTACGTTTCAAATATTTATATTTACCTTTGTAATAGTAGTATAATATAATAGATACTCGAAAAAAGTTTTACTATCTATTTATATTAAACTGCTTATAATTTTCAATCACTTATTTTATCTGTATGCTATTAATTTATGTACTTATACTCGCATTTCGTACTTACCTAATTATTTGTAAAATATGTCCATTTAAATTTAATACTTAAAAACTATAATAGCATTTGCATTACAGCAAATAGCAATCATACAAATACAAACTATTTTACATAAATTATTTACTCTTATTTGTGCACGTAAGTATTACGATTTACAAATCCACAATAATATAATATTGTACCTACAGTGTGTCTACTAGCCATTTAAGTTAATAAGTACTTACATAACTTAGAGTCTAGAACCTATTTAATGATTATGATATAATACTTTTGATATAGGTACAATGCAACAAATCTCATAGAAGACCTAAGACGAGAACCATCCGGTAAATTTGAAAACTTTTGCAGGATGTCGGCCATTGACTTTGAATATTTACTTAGTAAAATTGGACCAGTTATAAAAAAAAACAATACAGTTATGAGAGAAGCAATTCCTGTACAAGAAAGGTTAGCACACGTTAGCATTTTTTTTATAATTAATATTATTATTTAATATACTTTAAAATAAATTATTAAAGGTTAGCAGTGACACTCAGGTTTTTGGCTTCCGGTGATAGTTTTCGAAGTTTATCTTATTTATTTAAATTTTCTTCCCAAACTGTTAGCCGGTGCGTGTTTGACGTTTGCAACGCATTGATAGATGTACTTAAGGATGAAATCAAAGTAAGATTTTAAGAATGTGTTTAATTTTAAATAATTTCTACTGTAATAAAAAAATTATAATATTAAATATCATAAAATACTTATTGAATAATAATAAAAAAAAAATCTTATCTTTATTAATTTACACTTTGTATAAATTAATATTTAATACATTTATTATTATTATTATTATTTTAAAAATTAAAAACAGAGAAATCTCAAAACATTTGGAAAATAAAATATATAACCTTGAATAAAGAGTATAGGTATAATAATTATTATTATATATAATAAAATTACGTAAAAATAAAAAAATAAATCTTTATAAAACATTACTGATATCCATGTTGGATATTACTAGCATTGGGTTCATCGGTATTCACTCCAGCTGATGGTTGAGAATAGTATGGAGATGTTGAATAAATTGAAGCAGGATAGTTATATGGATTATATGAAGCACTGGGGACATTTTGTTGTAGATTTTCTAAACGGTAATTAGGTTGAATCGGCTGAGAAGTATTTTCAGTTTGAAATTTTGTTTTGAAGATTAAATTGTCGATTTCATGCATTAAAAAATATTGTGTTTTTTTATCAAATTCGTTTAATTTTTCGCCCAGAAGTTCTCCATAAAGTTGGCATACGTTTTTTTTTTTGTTTTTCACACACAGTTTTCATTATCTTGTAGGCATCTTCCATACGATTTTCGACTTCAGATGAATCAAATTTACGTTTTTTACAATTTCGTTTATTAGACGGTGTATAACTACTATCCATACTACATGACGTACTAATATCTAAATTTTCTTCAACACTACGATTTTCAGTACTATTTTCAGTATTACACATATCTACAGATGTCGACGTGTCTTCTAAGTCCTAACAAGAAAAATTAAATGATTGTTTTAAAACTAACATTTTTAGTAGTAATTTGTCTTTTAGAATATTGATTTTGTTAAATTATATTTTTGTGGTAAACAATTTTATAAAATTATCATTATAGGAGACCTATAGGTACTGAGATGAACAATAAACATATCGCTGTAATTATTAAGACAATTTTTTTCATAAATTTATTTTATTTATTTTTATTCCCTAATTATTTTCCCCTATACTGTATTATAGTGTATTATGTTACATTTTTTTAATGAACATATAATAAATTATGTAAAATACTTTAGAGTCTAAATATTTTAAATAATTATTAAACTTTCACTTTAAATCTAATCTAGTTTACGAAATTTTTACTTTAATTTTTAAAAATATTGTTGAATGATATAATTTACGTGTTTACATATTACTCAGTGCCTTCCGGGCGTGTATTTCAAATAAATAAATAAATAATTATGTTTCATTATACTTAAAATTAAATTAAAAAACTACCTATTCTGTAAATTTTCAAGATACCTCAAAACTCAGAAGAGTGGAAAATTATAGAAAAAGATTTTTCCGAAAAATGGAACTTTCCTCATTGTTGTGGATCCATAGATGGCAAACATATTGTTATACAGTCACCCATACATAGTGGCTCAGAGTTCATAAACTATAAAGGCACATTCAGTGTAGTTTTATTTGCTTTGGTGGACGCTAATTACAATTTTTTGTATGCAAATATAGGATGTCATGGGAGAATAAGTGACGGTGGTGTGTTTAGAAATACCTCTTTGCACAAAAGTATCGAAAAAAATGAACTCATGTTTCCACCAGATGAACCGTTACCTTTAAGGGAATTGCATGTCCCCTACCTGCTTGTTGCGGATGGTGCATTTGCATTTAGTTCACGTATAATGAAACCATACTCCGGAGTGTATGCAAAAGGTAGTAGAGAAAGGGTATTTAATTATCGACTATCCCGAGCCCGACGTGTTGTTGAAAATGCGTTTGGGATAATTTCTTCGGTATTCCGAGTGATGAGAAAACCGATGTTACTCGAACCCGAAAAAGTAACAAACATTACATTAACTTGTGTATTGTTACATAATTTTTTAAGAAAAAGTAAAACTTCCTCTTCAAAATATTCACCGAATGGGATATTTGATATTGAAAATGAAGAAGGGCAGATTATTCCTGGTACGTGGCGACAGGAACAAAATAGCATGACATCTTTACTACCCATACGTAACATACCCAGAAGACCCGGAGAGGAAGCTAAAACAATACGAGATGAATACGCTACATATTTTTCAACAAACGGAAAAATACCATGGCAAGATCAATATTAAAATTTTAAACACTATCTTATTAGGTACCTACACTATGACACCAAAATAATGTATAATTATATTACCTATATAGTATATTTATATATATAATATATATCATATATTATTTGCATATAATAATACACTGTACCTATATTCCATTCGTTATAAATAATAATAACAATATGATTTCTTTTATCCTATTCTTAACAACGTAATAGTTATGTAAGTAAATGAGAACATTTTTTATTTTGATATTGTATCTAATAAAATACTTTGAATACTCAGAATATTACATTTTATAATAAATTATATTACGGTTCCTAAAATTTTAATATTTATTATACTTTTATCTATTTATTTAGGAATGTGTTAATTTTTATATTTTATTAATCATAGACATTCAAATGGTAAAGTGTCTATTTATGCATGATAGTTAAATAAATTTACCTGTGTGCTTATTGTTGACCTAGGCTGAGATACTCCAACTAAAAATTTTGCCATAGTTTCATAGGCAAACCAATTTGGTTTATATATATCATCGGCACCTGACCCTGTTCCCATACTAGCCTTGACTTTACTCAAAAGTGGTCTAAAAGTAGACATAAGTGACTCCTTTTTCTTCTTCAGCTCTTGTATAGTGCATTGAAGACTGAAGGACTTTTGAATGTTTGACCACGCGTCGTAAACTGCATTTCGATCTTTGTGTTTTAAATGTTTTGCATTCCAAATAACAGATTCTTGTTCATATAGTCTTAAAAATTCAAGTACTGATTCATTTGACCACTCCATACTATTATTTTATTTAATAATGTGAACTACTAAAATGTTTGAGTTATTTCACTGGTTCCACTATAGTTACACACTGCAGGTTAACTGATGACTGATTTTAAATATTTATAGGCATATAGCACGATTCCAAATTCCAAATATGGAAGTATGAACGTTCGTCATTCATGATATTATATTATTAAATTACCAAAAATAGCCGGATTATTTTGATCAATATAAATAAAATCGATTAAATTAAATTAATTCCACATTTACTCACATAAGCAAACAATAATACTTAAATATAGAACAAAAACACAAAATCTCATGCAATTTATGAAAATAAAATTAACAATGAACGAAGAACTTGTAATATTAATTACCTCGCTATTATCTAACCACACATTTTTTTTTTAATAAGTATATTATATTTAATAAAAAATTAAGTTGTACCAACGTAGATTTCTATCGAAAAATGCTAATCAATCTCAATTATCGATATACAAATATCAAATGTGTGCATAAGTATAATCATAATCAATGTTTGAAATAAAAAAAATTATTATATTATATAATATTATTATTAAAATTATAATTATTATTATAATTATTACTAAAACTAATACTTATACTTAATACTTATTAAGTATACGTTACTGGACCAAAGTTAGTATGCTACTGTTTTTCCTGGTCTATAAGAACACGTCGTGGGATCAGTAATAAAAGTATATTGGCCGTTCCTTTGACTTGTGTCATATTTACCGACAATCCGCGGGAACGGCACCAGTGACAAATAATTGTACAAGTATGCCGATCCGACGGCATGGCAAGTAACCACCAGTACCAAATATTGGCCAAGTACACCAGTCGTGGGAATGCGGCTTTAATAAGTATATAATATTATTCAGCATAAAAACCCAGATTTCTGATTAATTTAAAATGCGTGACCACGTAATAATGTATTGTATATGTATGCTTTGTTTTATTTTTTGTTAATACCATTAAACTCATATTATTTGGTGCAAGTAGGACATAAATTGGTGTAAAATTCCCTATAAAATATGTCTCCATATAATAGCTAATAGCATTGAGTTTGAGTATATATATTGTTTACTCAATGCTTAATAGTTAATATTAAATACTAATAGGTAATATTGGGTATCCCTCTACATATTATATTTTATATGCCTATGTATTAATTAGTCATTGTTATCTTTCAAAAATGTGTGTTATTTATGCCTAGAGTAACCACAGTTATCTCAGATAACCAACTTGTATGTATATAAATATAACTAATAATAACTATTTAGATTATGCTCATGAACTTTTGATTTATTTTGTCAAACAATTTGAATTAATTTAAGTAAAACATCTCATATAATAGATACATATTATATACTCATTATATTCATTATGCAAACGAATTTGACCTTATAGTGAAATTTCCCAAATAATATTTTCTGAAGAAATACATTTTAAAAAAGAACACTTAAAAGGACACTACCAAATGGTTTAATAAAGTAGAAAATGTATCTAATATCTAATGGCTAATACATCTGTCATCTACAATTTGTGTGAAAGATATATGAAAAAAATGATGCTGCTTGAAACATTAGATCAAATAAAAATACATAAAAGTATAGGTACCTAGTACAGTATAGGACCTAACTATTTATATTTTATACAATACATATTATTGTATAATTGTAATAATAATTAAAAATAAGTTTAATGTTTATATACATTAATCTTATAATCCGGATAATTAAACATATTTAATGTATATCTAATATAATAGATACCTAACATTTCAATTTAATTTACTATTATAATAGCATCTTGCTGGAGCAATGACGAGGAATATTTCGGCAATGTTATTTCATAATAATTTATTGGTACAATTCTCATATTAGGTAATTGAAATTAAAATAATATTATTTTTTTAGTATTAAACTTTATTACTATTTTATTTGGTAAGGATTAAAATGTATATTAATAAGTTAAAGTAGTAGTGATCAACTTTTTTTTACCAAGAGTCATAAAAAAAAATCTTGGCGGGCCAAGAACTTAAATACTTTTAATAATGTGCATGAATTTACCCAAAGAACGACATGGAGATAGATGTTTATTTACTATGGGAAACCGAAGTTTGCTTTTATTGATTTTTATAATTGAAAATACTTGCTCACAAATATAAGTTGAACAAAATATACACAAAAGATCTTAACTAAAACTACCGAACGTTTGAAAAATCTTCTTTGATAGATTTGAATAAAACTCAATAAGATTTTGTGAGCTTGAATAATTTTGAAATTATGTTTTCAAATAAGTATTTTATTGAAAATTAATAATTTCTGATTGTAAGTCAGTTCCAGTATTTTCTCTATCCATGATAAAACAATTTTAAAATCACGTATATATATAAATTTATTTGTAATGCCAATGCTCCACTATGTTTTGGAAATACAACACAATACACTACTATTTTAATTTTTTTAGAGTGGCACAACATTCAAAATGGAAAATATCAATTAGAGATAATTTATTTTGAAAAGCTTTTATTATACCATAGTAGGTACTGACGAGTTTTTATTTTGTACTTTGGTGGGCTGGTTAATAATAAATGATCGCGGGCCGTATAGTTAGTCACCATTGAGTTAGAAAATTACATATTATTATATTATAATAAAACATTAATTTTTATTGTATACTTTTAGCTACCTACTGTTAGAAATTTCAAGAATTATAAAAATTGTACTGACATTGACATAATAAAACCACTGAAGCCATACCAACTTGGCTAATGCAATTAATCGTGGAAAACGGAAAGGAATAAATGAATAATATATTAATATCTATACATGTTTTTTACGACTATGTATTATATTATATAAATATTAAATTATAGTAATTATACAATTAATATTTATGAAAAAACGCAGTTCCTAACAGAAATTTAAATAATCACACTTTTTATGAATATATCTACGAAAAAATATTGTATTTGTATTTATGTATAATGTACCTATATTAATATACTCGTTGTAGACTAGTCGTAGTAAGTATATTATACAGTGGTACTTAACCTTTTTCGAATGACGGAACACTTAATATTTTATAAGGTTTTTGCGGAACACAACCGTAAAATACAACAGTAATTATATACATTTTTTAATTTTTTAATATTCTTACTGCTTTTAAAAATTTGACAGAACACTTATACGAGTACCTGTATTCCACAGAACACGGGTAAGAACTACTGATATAATAAAATAATACCTATTACCTAAATGTATAGCTTTCCATCTTCCATTTTCATTTAAGAGGACCTGAGGACGCCATACCCACATATTATGTTGTCTCTCTCTTATTAATAACGTGTACATTATAACAAATTTGCATTAAACAAAACACATTTTGTGATGTTAGCTTTAATAATTAGAGTAATTACAGAAAATTAGAAAATTACATATGCATTATGCTTTTATTGATATTATAATTTTAAAGTGAGTTGTGAATATTTTTAAGTTGTAATATTTTACATAGCTATAACTCACTTTAAAATTATAATATCAATAAAAACATAAATCATTTTCTAGATAATATTCTTACATTAAAATTTGATAATAGGTAAATTTACTCTAATATTAAAGCTAACATCACAAAATGTGTTCTGCTGAACGAAAATGTATTATAATGTACATTAATAAGACATGCAGAGACAACACACACGAGTATGGCATCCTCTTAAGGAAATTGGAAGCGGTGATTTTCTGTCTTTGTCTAACATACATCTAACATAGGAATGTAGGACTATAAACGTGTTCTATTTCCCACGTAAGTACCGATTGATGGAATGTAGCGACTAGCGATACAAATTCTAAAAACAGATTTAAATTTAGTGTCAAGTTTTCTTGAGATCGATTTTCTCGATTTTTAATTTTTTGATTTCAAGTTTTCCAAAAATTGAAATATGCCAATTTTTAATTATTATATTTTAATATAATATTTTTAGGATTTTGGGGGGGATAAAATCAAAAATATAGGAAAAGTGGGTAAGTGGGTATCGCTCTGCTGTATATTAGGGGGTGGGGTGGACCTTAGACTATGGTAGGTTAAATTTGAATGCAATGATAGGTATCATTGTATACGAAAAACGATTCTGAACGAAGATGATTTGTCAGTTTAGGATATATTATATTTAAATATTGTCATATATTCTATTTTGAAACAAATAGTATAGTTTTTATATGTTACTATAGTTACTTTATAGTATCTGTTTATTAATAAAAAAAGTATTAGGCAACATACGCATAATGAGAGTATGAAATTTAATTTAAATTTTGAAATATTTCGTATACATTCGAACTTTAAGCATTTATAAAAAAAAATTGTGGCTAACGATTTCGGATTTTTTTTTATCACTTTAAGAACAACTTATAAGAAACCTTGTATTAAATTTTCAAGATTTTCTGGCCACCCAAAAAATTTTTATCAGCATTTGAAGAAAAAAAACTTAGAAAAGTCGAAAATTTCAATTGTCTATAAGTAGCTTAAAAATGGTCAAAATATTTTGAAAATTTAACTGTAAAGAGATAACCATAATACAAACATTTGGTGAAAATTTCAAGTATTTACAATAATTCGTTTTTGAGTTACAGTAAAATCAAAAAATCGATTTTGTCGAAAAGTGGTTTTTCGTAAAATTGCCATTTTTCTGTCATTTTTTTTTGTTTTTCTCGATTTTTTTGAAAACTATTTGAAAATTTTACTTACTGCTCCAAATGTTGTCGTCAGACACAAAAAAATAAAAAACACACATCATAGTAAAATCAATACATAAAAGTCGTTCTCAAGAAGACTTAACGACAAATTCAAATCTGTATCCAGAATTCTTATCCCTTCATTATATCAATTTTCTATATTTCATTATATCATAATCCTATGTTGCATGTGTGTTAGACAAAGACGAAAAATTACCGCTTCCAATTTCCTTAATTCACATGATTAAAAATATAAGTAAAATCAGTATAGGTAATAAATATTTTAAATATAAAACCTAAAGCTTATAATTATACAGAATATTTCATAACATCTTTAACAAAATATTCGTAAGATATTATAAAAATATACACAATATATTTTTTAAATGATAAATTAATGTATAGTAAAAATAAATACACACACCTTAAAAAAAAGCGGGTAAGTGAGTATCGCTCTGCTGTACATTAGGGGGTGGGATGGACCTCGGACTAGGGTAGGTTAAATTTGAATGCAATGATAGGTATCATTGTATACGAAAAACGATTCTGAACGGAGATGATTTGTCAGTCTAGGATATATTATAATTAAATATTGTAATATATTCTACTTTGAAACTAATTCAAACATTTAAGTAAAAGTTTCAAGATCTTACGTTTAGTAATTTTAAAAATAACAAAAATCGAAAATTATTTATTAGTAAAAAGTTATTTTACACGTGTATTTTTAATTTCAAATTAAAATTAAAACTTTAAACACTCTTAAAATTTTTTAAATTGAATACTTACCAAACTTTTTTATAATTATTCTAAGCTTAACTTATGGACAGCATAGTATTAAATTTTCAATTCTTAGCTTTTGATAGAAAAATATTTATAAATTTTTAACTACCAAATAGTGAAAAATTTTCATGATTTTGACGAATTTTTGTCAATATTTGAACTTCAAATGCTAATAAAAAAAAATTGTGCCTATGTATTTTTATAATTTTTGAATGAGAGTTAGAACAAGTTTTGTGGACCCTTCAATTAAATTTTCAAGTAATTTGTCCTAGCTAAAATTTTTTTATCAACATTTAAAAAAAAAAAAATAAAAAAAAATGAAAATTTCAAATGCCTATTAATAGCTCAAAAAAAGTCAAAATGTTTTGAAAATCAAATCATGTAAAGAAAATGGCAATCTAAATAACTGGTAAAATTTTCAAGTATTTACGACTTATACTATTTGAATAACAACAAACATCAAAAATCGTTTGAGGCTAAATCGTTATTTAACGCGGTTTTGTAAAAATTTAAATTTCAAACACTCCTAAAAATTTTTTGACTTAGTCCGGTAGAGTTTTTTTTTACAGATATTTGAAGAAAAATGTATGGAGAACCTTGTACCAAATTTACAAAACTTAGTTATAAAAGAAAAAATTTTTACGATTTTTCAACCACAAAATTACTTGCCAATTTTCGCAATTTTGACATATTTCGTATAAATTCGAACTTTAAGCACTTATAAAAAAAAATTGTGACTAACGATTTCGGATTTTTTTTATCACTTTAAGAAAAACTTATAAGAAACCTTGTATTAAATTTTCAAGATTTTCTGGCAGGCCAAAAAAATTTTATCTTTATTTTAAAAAAAAAAATACTAAAAAAAATTAAAAATTTCAATTGTCTATAAATAGCTCAAAAAAAGTCAAAATTCTTTGAAAATTTAACTGTGTATGGATAACGCTAATATAAACATTTGGTAAAAATTTCAAGTATTTATATCGATTAGTTTTTGAGTTTTAGCAAAATAAAAAATTCGATTTTGTTGAAAACCGGTTTTGCGTAAAAATTCCCGTTTTTCTGTCATTTTTTTTTGTTTTTCTCGATTTTTTTGAAAACTGTTGGAAAATGTTTACTTTTCACCTCTATAATGCACTAAGGATATCCACTTTGCCATCGGAAACCACCCCCAAAGTTTGAAATTGAAGCATTATTTCGACTAGTTATGCTGTACACAGACACAAAAAAAAAAAACACATCATTGTAAAATCAATACATTCATCACTCCGTTCAGAATCTAAAATAATAGTTAAATTCAAAAATTTTCAAATCCCAATATAATAAGAGTTAAAGAGTATAAATAGCTAAAAATTAATCTAAATATTTTGAAAATTTCATTAAGTATAGGAAATTACAATTTAAGTACCTAACTGCGAAATAATGAAATATTTCTACAATTAACACCTTAAATTTTTGAGTTACAATAAAAACATTTAAATTGTGAGAGATCGTTAATTAACACGTGAATAATATCCTATTTAAATTTTATATTTTACCTAACCTTTCTATAAGTTTTTATTTAAATTTTTAAATATCATTTTATTTTTATTTTATATATTCATGTAAGAAAAAAAAAGGTGGACAAGTGGGTATCGCTCTGCTGTATAGTAGAGAATAGAGATGGAGAGTAGGTCACTGGTCAATATAATGGATATGTTAAATTTGAATGCAATGACGGGTATCATTATTTACGAAAAATGATTCTGAACGGAGATGATTTGTCAGTCAATGATAATTAGTAGGATATAGGTATTATATTATTACCTATATTAAATTGTAACATATCGTTATTTTACACGATTTTGTAAAAAATTAAATTTCATACGCTCATAAAATTTTTTCTATGTTGACGATGGAATTTTTTTTACGCTATCTTGAAGGAAAACTTATGGATAACCTTGTATTAGATTTTTTAACCTTAGGTATAAATCACAAAAATGTTATGAATTTTCAACTTCAAAATTCCTTACAAATTTTCGTCATTTTGATATTTTTTCGTAAACATTTGAACTTTAAATACTTATAAATAAGAATTGTGACTAACAATTTTTGATTTTTTTTTATTACGATAATTACAACTTATAATAAACCTTGTATTAAATTTTAAAGATTTTTTGGATAGCCAAATTTTTTTTATCGACATCTAAGAAGAAAAGAACTTAAAAAAATTCTAAAGATTTTGAAAATTTAATCGTAAATAGATAACGCTAATATAAACATTTGGTAAAAATTTAAAGTATTTAAAATTACTTCTCCAAAAAGTGATGACAGACACAAAAATAAAAATAAAACACACATCATTGTAAAATCAATACATTCATCTGAACGGAGTGTTCAGAATCTAAAAGCTTAGAAAATTCAAAAATTTCAATTATCTATAAGTAAAAGTAGCCTAAAAAATATCAAAATATCGTTTATTATTAAATATAATTTAATCGTAAATAGATAACGCTAATATAAACATTTGGTGAAAATTTCAAATATTTAAAATGATTTGTTTTTGAGTTACAGCAAAATTTAAAAAATCGATTTTGTCAAAAAGTGGTTATGCATAAAAATTTCCGTTTTTCCGTTATTTTTTTAGGATTTTTCCTGACGCTTTTAAAAACTACTGTAAATTTTTTACTTTTGACCCCCAAAGTACCAACTAGTTTTTTGCGATTTTAACAAATTTTGTCTTCAAAAAAAAGCTTCAAATGTATACCTTTAAAAAAAATTGTGTCTATGTATTTTTCATATTTGTATACAGATGTAAGAAAAACTTCTGTAAATTATTGTATTCAAATTTCAAAAATTTTGATATAGCGACAAATTTTTTATCGAAACTTTTATAAAAAAAATTGAAAATTTCTTATGCCAATTAGAGGATCAAAAAGAGCAAAATATTTGGATAATGTATCAAAAAACTAACATTAACAATTTATTTAGTACCTAAGTAATATAATGCATACAATTTTTAATATCTATACCCTATACCTTGAATTTAAAAATTGAATATAGATATAAAATTCTGTATTAGTTTGGATTCTGAACGGAGTAATGAATTGATGAATGTATTGATTCTACAATGATGTGTGTGTTTTTTTCTATGTTATTTTGATTCTGAACGGAGTGATGAATGTATTGATTTTAGTATTTTATCATCACGTTTTGGAGTAGTAATAATGCTTTGATGTTTGACTTCAGTCCCTTTTTGAACAGCCATCATACAAAAATAAAAATAAAACACACATCATTGTAAAATCAAATTATAGATATATTATAAATAAATTCAAAACTCAATGAAAAAGACGATAGAAATTTTGAGTCACATATTACTACATTTAGCGTTATCGACAGTTGTTGTTAAAGATATAGAAATCAATGACCATATACTGACAAATATATAAAAAGATTAAAAAGTTATATTAAACAAATAATTACACAAAATGTTTCATATGAAGATGTAAAAAGGTTCTAGAGATACATTTCAACCATATATAGAACAGCTTAGTGCGGTATTTTGGAAAAAATACAAAATCGAGAACCAACGGCCAAGTTATGGGTACAATATTTTTATATGGTATATATACTTAAAGATTTTATTACATTTGAAAGACTAGGAAATTGGGACGGACACTTAAATGCTATAAAAAAAAAAAAATGTTTTCTTTTTTCCACGCTTCTGGACATTTTTTGTATACAAAATCTGCTCATTTATATCTGCAGGATATACTCAAATTAAAAATAATATGGATGAATAGGCGTTCAAAAAATTTACCAACGGATTTTTTTAGTAAATTTAGTTGTGGAACCTAGAGTGGTATATGGTAATCGAGCAAACTCTAATGAAACCAATGAAAAAATGTAAAAAGACGAGTGTGAAGTTGGTGATAAATAATAATTAAAATGTAATATTAATTACTTTGTTTTAACTATTAGATAACTTTACTATGATAATATAATTGTTGACTACAGTCTACAATACTACATGGATTAGGCCTACTGGGAAACCATGAAAAAAACGCGCCGTGTTTCTATCTCAATGGTGGTATGGAAACGAATACATTCTTATTATCGTTATTATATTATATACATACATAATATTATATATATTCGTAATTTTGTACGTTAAACGTTAAAATTCGTATACCATAAGTGCGATTGGATAGGTATATATTATGTATAACCATCTTGTAGATAATTTTTTCCTCTACAATTTTTGTATGAAAATTTTTTTTGTACAACCAGTTTACAACCAGCGAGTTATTAACGCAAAGGCTACTTGTTGACTTTACACAAGTTGTTTACAACGATGTCATAAAGGTGTGTACCTACCAAAATTCAGCTATAATAGGTGGACATTTTTCCGAGCTGAACCCCTTTTTTCGTCTATAATATCACTGGATTAGGCATATGAGTAGGTAGTATTTTTATTGAACAAATATTTATATACTATTATGCAAATTAATTAGTATTGAAGCTCATAATACAATTCATAAAAAAAAAAATTTGTTTTTAGTATACTGATTAATAATTGTATGAATTATTGTGTTCGTGAATAGAAAAAATACGTAAATCTTAGTAACTAATTATATTTAATTCATATCTCACACAGTTAACCTAATATTATATGAATATATTTATTAAAATCATAATGTTATACTATTATTACGTCTTATGTACCTATAATATACCTAAACATAATATTAATATATATTATTATACTTTATTATAATATGTTAAGGACAAGTACGTACCATATAGGTCATTGTAAAAAAATTTCGGTTAATATATGCCAAGAAACTATTGGTAATATTTTAACAAGTTGTCTAGGGTTCAGAAATAAAAACACATAATATTTAAATTTAAGTTATAACATACACATTTTACAAGTATAGCTATAATAGCTAGCTAACGTAGTAACGACGTAACGTATATATATTTAGTACCTACCCATCAAACTTCAGTTCACCTTGTCACCTCGACCTATATATACGACTGACGAAGTGTATATTATAATAGCAGCAAACAATTATTTATGAAAACATGTTCGCAAAATAGCTTAAACATAGATTGTGCACTAACCATTTATAACATAATAATAATATTATTGATAATTCACCTGTTTCAACATTTTACAATGGTATAGGTATATAATAATAATAAATAATAACTAAGAGGTAATTAAATATTGACAATATTTCTGAGTACAAGACTACCTCTTATGAGTTTTTTTTTTAAATTAAAATTTTGAAAAGTTAAAGGTTATTTAAAAATGTTGTATTTTATAGCTATTTCTAAACGATATAATTAACGTTGTATTGGAAATAATGGAAAAAACTCATGGTCTTGTAGTCAGAAATATTATCAAAATTTAATTTTATAATAGGTATAATTACTCTAGAACCAAAATTGAGCGAGTTCTACTTAAACTGCGTAAATGCGTTTTTTCTATGTTGCGCGTGGGCTAGAAAGAGAAAACAAGCCGTGCGCTGACATCCTCTCATAAATAATAATTTTTGATGTGAACTTATTTTGTAATCAAATAAAAATGTATTGATATGATACTGTAAAAGTATAGTACAACAAATAACAATGTTCTATATTTTAATGCCAATTAAATATATAATGCAGGAGGCAGGACATAGGTATATTAATGTATACTATATAGGAATGTGAAAAAATAAATTAATTTGATATTTAAATTATTGATTTCCAGAAGACGACACTGATCTAATATAGCTAGTGTTCAGTGTTCATACATTTTAGTTAATTTTATTTGAAGTAAAAAATCTAAATAATGGAAAAAAAATTTGTTTCAATTATATTTTTTACTAATGTTTTGCTAATTTATAATTATTATAAAAAAATTAAATTACAGCCAAACACTTATAACCAGTCCATAATTTGAGCCGAGATTTTCTCAGGAGCTTCCAAACCCAATCTGGGTACTTGTATTTACATTATTCATTTTACATAGATTGTAGTTATAAATACTTTCAGAACCTAAATACCTAAATTGTTTAAATTTTATAAAATTTAAAATTTTTTAAAATTGTGAATAAACATTAAACACACTTCAAAATTACTCCAAACAAATTTCTGTCAAATATTTTTTGTTATCTATTGTAGAATTAGACAACAAATATAATCTCAATAATTAGTATTCTTACATATTTGAAAATAATTTGTATTTGTATTCAAAATTTAATTATTTAAACCCATATAATAATTAAAGAATTCTAATTAATGTAACTTGTATTATAAAATAAATTAAATGTATATGGACAATATAAATTATAACTAGAATATGCATACATAAATATAAGATGATTTTTTTTAATCCTATGTTTATTTTTAAATGCATTTATGTATGTTATACATTTATTTAATCTTAGAATGATTGCCTCTGGTTAAATATCATATTTACGTCAAATGTTCAAAACTAGATACATTAATAATTGGTTTGTAAATTATATTACATACTTAATAAAAATAATTAACATGATTTAATAGTATTTTTTCTACGTATTCTGTATTTAAAAAAAACCACACCAACATCATACACTGCATTTGTGAAGTTTTCATTTTATTTAAGGCTATAAATAAACAAATCTAAGGTAAAAAAAGAACAATAAATATTTAATGACTGTATTTAATAATATACAAGATACAAAATAGTAAATACTGATAAAATATAAATCATATAAGATCACTCCGTGCAAACATATTTGTGGGAAGCGATTTTAAAAAATGTTAACATTTCAGTAAAAATTTATTAATATGTTAAATTAACAAAATCATAAAAATTAAATATATAAATATGTAATTTATCTAAATAAACATATTTTTTAAAATCATTTTCATTTAAATGTTTACTAATAAATTTATATTAACATTTTAATAGGTATTGGTAACTATTGGTATAATAAGTAAACAACAATCATAAAATATAAGAAAAAGTTTGAGCTTGGGATAATATTTCAGTAACTAGAAATTTTTTTAACTAGATAAAACTATAAAAGTACAAGACGTTTTAGTTCATAATCCTTGGGAATTTTATATAATATATTTAATAATACTGCAATGCAGTAATATAATATAGTAGTATACTAGTATAATATTAAATAATTCATAATACTAATAATTAGGGCTCAGATTTATATGGAATACATATTTTTACTGTGATTTGATAAATTAGTTTCAAATGATTTTTAATAAAATGAAATATATTTAATTTTACATATTTCTCAATGATTTAATTTTTTTCTACATCTTTAGATAATTTGTTATTTATTTTTAATTTAGTATGCAATTTCTTGTGTTTCCAAAGATGCGAGTTTGAGTTTCGATAAATGATTAATTGTTATTTATTATTTTATTAATGACATGTTTGTGTTCGAAATACTGACAATGAGACAGTATACGTTAACGAAGGTATCACATGTGTATCTGATTATTCTTAGTACCATATTTAGACGTGTAATTTTGAGTGTTTGTAATTAAATCATGTCGAAAGTATTAGCATCCCAGCACAGAAAAGCTAAAAAATATCTTCAAGAATTTCTTAATAAACATTTTAAAAGCAAAAATGAGATTTATACTGTGAGTGAAAAATCTGTTTGTTTCTATTGAACGTTTTTTTTTAGCAATACAACATAAAGGAACCGTCAAACACAAAGAGAGTAAAATAAGAAAACAAAAATTCAAACAAGATAGTTTTGCTTCTACTACTTTTACAGATAATAAAAATTAATTTAATTGCAGTTTTTGCTGTGCTTTTATACTTAATATTCTAATCTTCAAGTTGGAAAATAAATCTTTAAAGGCTTTTTAAGATTTATTTTAATTTTTTTTTTTTGTCATGTATAAAGTGATTTTTTATTAAATGTACATTTATATATTTCGGTTTTTTAATATGTCAAATAAATCTGAGCCCTACCTATCTATATTATAGTACAGTTTCTAATTTTTTATGGTATACAATTTTTAGACCCACTCTGAAAATAAATTGAAGTTAAAATACAAGCTAAAGTATATCTATACTTTTTAGTACAAGTAAGTAATACAATTAATACAAGAAACACAGCTATATATTTTCTGTTTTAAAATCTATGTCAAATTAATTTGGATTTATTTTTTTGTATCTTCAGTTTGTTTTTATGGTATATTACTTTGGCAGATGACATAGTTTCGGATTCTGATTTTGATGTATCTAGAAGATTTAAACAGATATGGGGTTCTGGCACCACTGGAGTGTCCTTGGGTTTTACTACAATAATTTATATTTATTTAATTAATAAATGTATATTGTATATGGTTATATATATAATATTAACCTGTTTTTAACTTCTCCAATTCAATTATTTTCTTTTTAAGTCCTATGATTTCTTGTCTCATTTTAAACATAGTAATAGCATTATTTTCTTCTTGAACTAGTTGGAATAACATATTAACTTTTGCTTGATAATATTTTTTTAATTCCATGAATTTTTTTTCAATTGACAAATGGAATTCTTGATAATTGTTATTTAAAGATACAATAGTATGCCTTTGTCTATCATTTATTGACTAAAATTGTATTACATTTATAACTATTAAATTAAAAATACAAACTAGCAAACTGTACACGAAAAAATATACATTTGTAGATACATAATATACTTACATCAAGTTTAGATATTAATTCATCATTTTCTCGTCCAGATTCTTTTAGATCCACAACTTTAATAAAATAATGTACCAACAATTTTTTAAGTTCATCTATATTCAATGTTGATAGACATTTCCAGAAAAGTTTTGTTTCATTTGAATTCTGTAAACAAATAATATTTCTATGCATATTATATATCTTTTAAAAAAATACTTTGGTGATGCTATATTATTGTTTTTATTACCGTTTGAATAAAATTTAATAAATTTATATTATTATTGTACATATTATTTTTTAATTCAATTAAATAATCTATTGAATTAATTGCTTCATCGTTTTCTAAATATTTTCGAATATCTTCTTTGAACACATTATTTTCCTTGAAAACAAAAGTATTATCAGGAATACAATTATTTAAGCTTTTAAATTGGTAGTTATACAATAAATATATAAATAATAATAATAATATGTTAAGTTGAGTAGTTTTAAAACCAAATTATTAATAATACTTAAATTTTAATTAACATCAATTCATTTTAATTTAGATATGACTTAACCATTTTTCATGTATTTAAAATATATTAACTTAAAATAATATTAAATAAAAAGCATCGTAAAAACTACCTTTTGATGTTTAGGATTAAACATTCCTCTAGGACGTGAGCTTAAAATTTCATTTCTCATATTTTGTAAATCCAAAAATTCTTTTTTTAAGTTATTATTCCCAATCAAATTTGATGATACATGGACTCTACTTTTTTCTATGCTTGATAACACCTAAAATTGCATAAAATCTATAGAACATTTTAAAACCAATTACATAAATATAAAATATAAATACTTACTCCCAAATTAGATAAATTATTTTTCAATTGATTAATTCTCTTTTCATGTTGTATTAATAGTAATGAAACACCTTGTTTATTTTTTATTTGGTTATTTAATTGCTCATTGAATATTTTTAAGCGATCATTAGAAGTTTTTAAAGCAATTTGATATTGTAGTAATCTAAAAAAATACATTCATTAGTATTTATTGATAACAATTTACAATTTATATGTAAAAATACTTTTCTGCACTATCGCTGGCTATTTTAATAATATCATCCATTTTTTTTATTTTTTCTTCATATCGTAATAGTCTATTATTTGTTTTCTCCCCGTAGTTCATATCTTTACTAGTTTCATTACTATAATTTGATTTTGTTATTTTATTTGACTTATTTAATTGACTTAAAATTTTAATATATTTTTTATTTATTCTATTGTACTCTTTTTGAACTTTTTCTTTAGCATTGCATCTGATTTCTGCATAGCTGGCAGTGTCGCTAATAAAATTTTTCTAAAAAGATTTAAATTTTAGTGATTTACATAATTATGTAATATAAAAATTAATATTTTATAATATAAGAATAAAAACTATGACATAATTACCTTTATTGATATAATATCTTCTAAATGTTTAATATTTTTTTTTAATCCATCCTCATTAATAGTAATTATACTCAATTCTTTTCTTTTTAAATTTACTTCTGTTGTTAAAGTTTTTAATTCTTCTCGCAATTTTGTAACATTATCTAAACTATTCTTACTATTAATACAATCTAGTAAAATTTGTTGGCTTGAATCAAATTCAGAATCTAAAAATTGTAAAAATTAATTAATTAACATTTCAGTGGCATAAATAAAAAGGTTCAGAGGGTACATTTATCCCCTTCCCGGAAATTTTTTTTCTTTATTTTATAAAGTTTTATCTTATAAACCAGGGGTCGGGAACCTTTTCGTAGGAAAGAGCCATTTTTTCAAAAAATTACAAAACTATGATATCCAGAGAGCCGCACAGGTTTGAACAACCATTTTTTTAATTGTGGTGTATAAATTATTAGTTTATTAGAATAAAGATATATATAATAATGATATCCAAAGAGCCGCAAGTTGCATGTTAAAGAGCCGCATGCGGCTCCGGAGCCGCAGGTTCCCGACCCCTGTTATAAACCAACGTAATTTTTGTATAAACTTATAAAGAACATAAATTATATTTTTAGAAATAAGCTTAGACATGAAATTTTTTTTTTCATTTTTCATTTTTTAGAAGGTTGTGTTAAAAAAAAACTTTATATATTTTAATACAATTGTAAATTAAAATGTCGAAGACCCATATTGTATCAACAACTATGTTAAAAAAATATAATATTATTGTAAAATTGCAAACTATGTAACAATAGAAAGTAGTAAACTTATACATTTACATTATAAAATGTATAGAGATATATAATCAAGAAACTCCCAATCGGCTACATTTTAACAAACTAATAAGACCATGATCGTAATCCTCATACAGCGAGTCTTAAGACCTTTATTTTACATAGGTTTTTCAAATATTTTTCTTAAAGTGAGCATTGCAAACCAATATAGCAAAAGCCAATATTAATAATAAATACTTTATATTACTATAATACTATAATAGAAACTGAATAAAAGTTAGTTTGTTGTTATTGTGTATGTTATGTAATAATTGTTATTGTACACAAGAAAACAATTATCTCGATTTAATAATACATTAAGAAGACGCCATACCCGCATGTGTTGTCTCTGTCTTACTAACGTACATCATAACAAATTTTCGATCAGAAAAATACATTTTGTGACGTTAGCTTTAATATTAGAGTAAATTTACCTATTATCAAATTTAAAGGTAAGAATATTATCTAGACAATGACATATGCTTTTATTGATATTATCATTTTAAAGTGAGTTATGAACATTTTAAAGTTGTTATATTTTACATAGCTGTAACTCACTTTAAAATGATAATATCAATAAAAACATATGCCATTGTCTAGATAATATTCTTACCTTTAAATTTGATAATAGGTAAATTTACTCTAATATTAAAGCTAACGTCACAAAATGTATTCTACTGAACGAAAATTTGTTATGATGTACGTTAGTAAGAGAGAAACAACACATGCGGGTATGGTGTCCTCTTAAAATAATATAATATAATAATTAATAATTAATTTATATTTAGGGTTTTAAATTTAATAAATATTATAATAGGTATTAGTTTAGGAGAAAGGACTAAATTTGATTTAAACATATGCCTATATGGCTATATTATCTAATTATCATAAAAACTAGAATAGTATTATACAATTATTAGTATTATTATTATTCAGTTTAAATAATTTGCACAAATTTTTACATAAATGTAGTCAATATTGGTATATATATAAATTTAGCATTGTATAAAAAATTAATCAATAAGATTTTATTTTGTAAGAATATATAATGTACTACTGAATATTTTTATTAATGTGTTTTTAAATTTATGACTTTTTTTTAATTAAGTTACATAACTAATATTTTATTGCTATTAAGTTAAAATATTTTGAATAATACTTACTATCGACATTATGATTCAATTCGTCAGGTAACTGAGTGATACTTGTTCTAATAACATAGTCAAACCGAAAATTTATATATTTGTTATATGTGTTAAATACACTTATTAACTTTTGATCAAATTTTATTTCGCTTATAACACTATCGATGTCTACACCCATTTTTTTTACTCGACCAAATGGATTGCGAATTGGTAACGGTTTTAGGTTTTTGATGAGTAGGTCCGAAGTTGAATTCATTGTGAATTTGTGAATAATCGTTCTGAATTTCTGATTCAATTTAAAGACGTATTAAAAAAGATAGTAGTAGCAGTAACCAGTAACAGTATTAACACAGACGTCTTTAAATAAAATAGGTATTTTAAAATTATAAAAATGTAAATAATAATATTATTAAGTAATAAAATATCGTATAATCATAATTGCTTATCACAGTGATTTCCCGTTATCGCTAGCAGCACTCAGAAACGTCCGTTATTCCGCTATTCGCAATGGTCCGCCTTCCGTTTGTCGGCACCGCCGCTCAAATTATTGCGCATAATAATAGATAAAATGTTATAATGAATTGCGATGAATACAACTGTTGGGTGGAAATGTGGAATAAAATTGTACTCCGCCATCGACTGCACGGTTACGTGCAACGACAATCGCGTTTTCTTACTTACTATCGAACCCGCATAATACAATATAATATCTAGTTTATAGGTGTCTAGTGTCTACAACTGTCTACCGTCTGCCGTCTGCCGTCTACTGTCTACCGTCTACCGCCTGCGGTTCAGGGATCACCCATGCAGTACACGTGCGATTAGTCTAGACCAGGGGTGGCCAAACCTGCACTGCCAGTGGGTGTTTAGTTTTTGTAATAAATAATATCGTTCATTGTTACAAATTACGACCGAGAATAGTAAAATATAGTAGCAGGCCATTGTATTGGATGTACTAAATATTTAAATTGTAAATCAATGATAAATAATTACACACGAAAAAAATGATTTTGAGCGGAGATGGTTCGTTTATATTTTTTCTAAAGGTATTTTATTTCATATTTTTATTGCTCTTATAGTATCGAATACTGGTTGCCGGTTTGTATATTTTTGTATAATAAAATACATTTTTTAATATTATAAGTATATTTTAAGAGGACGTTATACCCGCACATGTTATAGGTAGATATCAATATCGGCAATCATAGGCGAAACTAGACACTTTTATTAGGGCAGGCCAAATGAAAAAAAAAATTTCTATTGACAACTTTTTATAGCAATTTTGTTTAATGTATATACTATAAATATAATGTATATTTCTTTACAATTCAAATATTTAATAATAAATAAAAAATTTAATAATTAATACATTTATTAAAGATATACACAAATTATAATTTATTTATTTTTTATTTTTTACTATTTAAATTATTATTATTAAAATGCCCATGGCTATATAATGTTAAAAAAAATACATATTATATATGATTTTTTTTTAATGAAAGATTATATTTCTGTATGTAGATAGTTTTAAAATTATTCCGAATTGTTTTCATTTAAATTTTGATAATTTACACGCTTGTCCTGTATCACGTGTTAAATATAATATAAAAATGTTGAATTTTTCAATGAAATTATATGAACAGAAAAACGATAAAATTGATAAACTATAAGTTATAACTTATAACTATCGATAAAAAAAAACTCAAGAAACGATTATGATCGTTTTTTTTATTTAAAAAAAATAATCACTGTCGAAAATAATATTGAACAAAATTAATTATTATCAGAGTTGTCACACACAGTCTATTTAACAGGTTTGTGATTTTAAAAATACATGTAAATTCAACAAACAATAGATAATTGTTTTAAAAAGCATTAAATGATAGCTTGACTTCTTGGGCAATGAAGGAATAAAAGTACACGAAATAATGTAAATTATTTACAATGAGTAATTTGAAAAATTATAAATGCCCGATTTTATAAATAGCGACTAATGGGGGTTAATAAAATCATTTGGTGTGAAATAATAATAATAATGTGTATAATAATAATATAGTATTATATTTTAAATAATAATTAAAATATTTGGCTATCCTCTATCTATAAAAATATATTCTAATTACCTCTCCATAATTTTGTTATGTTAAACGCAAGAATCTTGTAGACAACCGCTGACACCGGTCAATGATAAAAATATGAATTATAGTAAAAAAATAATATGAAAATATTTAAGTACGTATAATTGACAATAATTTTCTACGGGTATATCACCACGTAACAAACATTACCGACTGGCGACCTTTTACGTAAAATTAACTACCTAATACTTGCTATCATATAAAAATAAATGTCAATTAATGTCTAAATTAAACAATATATAACTAATAAAACCGATTATTCGAGTACATAGATATAGAGTATAGACTATACGACTTCATATTTATTTTCCATAATCAATGTTAAAAATGAATGTTATTATTATGTTCATATTGTGTAGTATGTACAATTTTTTAATTTAAGAAATTATTTCAAGTCCACATATTCTTATACTTCTAAATAAGTACGAGCGGTATAATAATCGTGTAGTAGTTATGAAACATTTAAACGAAAAATTTCACAAATTTTATATGCGAAAAATAAAGTTTTTAATTTTAAATAAGTATGCTATAAGTCATTAAAAAAAAAACATTTTATTAGGTACGTTATATTATAATCCTCATTTGTACCAATATAAATATAGTATATATTATATGATATTATTGATATTATAATATTATATAAAACGTACAGATCTATACGTTTACATGTATAAATATATTATTTATAATGCCTAAATAATTGTTAAAATATATAATATGTACAAATTTTTAGTTAGTATTAAGTCAGGCCAAGGCCTGACTGGCCTGATCCGTAGTTTCGCCTATGTCGGCAATATTAAAAATATATAAACTGCTTAACTTTTGGTTGCATGTAATAATCAAATACTATTATAGTATTATTGCTTTTATCTATCTGGTTTGTTCAATTTAACTCGTTACTCGTTTCATCCATTCAGAGTTGGCTAAAATATTATATAGATAAATAATTAAAATTATACGAATAAAAAATTACTCGAATGATTTTTTTTTAAATTTTTCGTATGATTTGTTTTGTAATTATTTGAATAAGAATGTTATTGAATAACTTTTAAACATAATGCTATAATAAAATACAAATTTATTCGAATTCTTTACTCTCAAGTTTCTTCTTTAAATAGTTCTATATTTGTTTCATTTATAATATGTATTTAATATTTAATATTTATATATTAATTACCAAAATACCAACCACGTGCTAACTAAGATAAAATTACTGAAAATTATTCGAATAACTATGTTTGAAAATTAGTTAAATAATTTTTTATTCGGATAATTATAATTGAAAATTATTCAAATAATATTATTTTCGAATTCGAATAAAATATTATCTAAATAAAATTATATTCGAATGATAACAAACTCTGCATCCAATATTGTTAAATGTTATAATATCTATATTATAACATACCGTATGGCTAACTGAACAGTGAACAGTTTTCATTTTTGTAATTTTAGATCGATATTTTGTAGGTTAATTAGTAAGTCGATTTCGAAGAAAAAAAATGCTGGAAATCGTTTAAAAGACGCCATACCCGCATGTGTTGTCTCTGTCTTACTAACGTACATCATAACAAATTTTCGTTCAGTAGAATACATTTTGTGACGTTAGCTTTAATATTAGAGTAAATTTACCTATTATAAAATTTAAAGGTAAGAATATTATCTAAACAATGACATATGCTTTTATTGATATTATCATTTTAAAGTGAGTTATGAACCTTTTAAAGTTATTTACCTATTTTACATAGCTGTAACTCACTTTAAAATAATAATATCATTAAAAGCATATGTCATTGTCTAGATAATATTCTTACCTTTAAATTTGATAAAAGGTAAATTTACTCTAATATTTAAGCTAACGTCACAAAATGTATTTTTCTGAACGAAAATTTGTTATGATGTACGTTAGTAAGACAGAGACAACACATGCGGGTATGGCGTCCTCTTAAGTCAACGAAAAAAAACACCAAAATAGATGTGGGTAATGGTTATTCATGTATACCCTTCAACATACTACATACTTTAGCAAAACAAGACGGTGAAAATGCAAGAAGAAAACAAAGTATAAATGTCTGGGAATACTATAAAATCTATAAACCTATAATATCTATAGTATCTTCATCGTGGGAGTTAACGAACCCTTTACTTCAAATTGAGCACAACTACGAGTCAGATACTTGCTGAAGCTTAAATCATTTTTTGTCATTTTTTCAGGCGAAGAATGTATTTTTAAATAGGTATATTGTTTTTTTGACGATAGTTAAATAAGCTTATTAGTAACATTATGATCAATATTATTAACATTATAATTATTGTAATTTTTATTTTTTAAATATTGTTGTTATACATATATAAACTATGTGTTCCGGGGGGAAGTGACATGGCCGACGTCATATACGAAAGTATGCCTAAAATTATGAAGAAATACCCTTTAAAGAGGGGGTCTAACTATTTTATTTTTTAAATTATGGGCTTTTTAACTTTTTTTAAACAAAACCAAACCTATAGGTTGTATTCAACGCATTTTTTATGTTTCTCCAAAACTTTATAATAATTACATTACTACATAATTTTTTTTGTATTTTAAAGCTATATTGCCTATTTAATTATCCTATCAAACAACATATACGCAATTAAACCAGATATATGCAAATTATTATTATTAAATTAAAAAAAGTAAACATTTTTTATCAATAGTTAGAATTTTTAAAAATAAATCTCGTATACTCCAAATAATTAAATATTTAGTATAGGTTATTTTTTGTTTGGGTATATTATTTTACTAAATATACCTAGAATACCTTATATTATTATGGAAGATAATGAAACATCAGTCACATCTCCCTGGAACACATTATATTATACCGGATTTTTTTTTACTGCGATACGATATTAACATACGTTATAAGTTAATAATTTATTAACATTATGTAGGTAGGTAGATGCTTAAATTAAAGCGAAATGACAATATGACATACGTTTGTTATACCTTCGTACATTATTAATTATTATTGACCTACTACACTATACTCAGTGTCTCAGTTTACTATTAATTACACCAAAATAATTTATCGCTTTTCTCTGTATATAGACTTAATCAGTTATCATGATTATTATGTTATTACTTATTAACAAACGAATTGGCTACATCACGAACTAAGATATACCTTAGTATAGGTATCTTAGTTCGTGGGCTACATATTACATAGGTAAACAAGACTAAAGATTTATATCGTATACAGCATTTTTCTATAGTACTATATAGTAAGACTAATTTGTTTTTACTTTAGTCCATGCCCTAAGAAAATATAATGTAATGTAATGTTTATGATTTGAAAATTGAAAATAATATTAAATTACCTACCATTATTATGTACGAATAATCTGGATTTTTATCCGTAGTAGTATCATAAACTAAACAGTTTAATCACAGAATATTCTGTGGCTTAATAATTCAGAAATTACTGTTAATTCTCGAAAATAAAACACTTTCTACTGAGAGCCGACCAAGACTCTTCTCAATACATTACAATATTATATAATATTTTATAGGACGATACTTCTCATTTATTTACGGAAGATTCAAGATTTAAAAAATTATCTATTGAAGAGATATTTTTAATGACTGATATTGATTACAAGTAATTGAATGTATTAAAACAAAAAGTTACCCACTCTGTCTTTTTATTGTTAGTCATTAATTTAAATTGATTTTAATTCCAAATTTTATACACATATTTTAGAACAGCCAGTAAGTACATTCTGTAGATTTCCTATTGTGGTGATTTGTTCTATTGCTTCATTTAAAATATTAGACAATGCGTCAATTGGTTTTTGCATGATTGAAGACAACTAATAATAAAAATAAAGATAAATATATATGTTGTCACAAACAATGATGCGAGTTATAGTGTTTACATGATTTAGTTGGTCGTTTTCAAAACAAGAATATGCCTCAATTTTAGATATTTGGTTTTGAAGTTTATCGATGGTATTTAAGTATTCTTCAGCTGGTGCTTTTAAAATACGACGTAAATCGTTTAATTTTAACTTTGTTTCGGATTTTATCTTGCTTAGCACAGATTTTTGTTGATACTTATATTTTTTTGTTTCATCACAGCAACGAAGTTTTTCTGCTAAAATCTTTTCCAATTTCACTTGTTGGATTCTATACACCAATAAAACATATTATTATTTAGATAATTTATATATTATTAGGTATAGTAAATTATTTATAATGTTAGGTGCACTAAAATTTTTTCATTCATATTTGATTGGATTCGTATAATTAATACGATTAATGTTATAAAAAAATCTTAAAAGAAATAACGAGTTTTAATTTCACGTGCGAGGTTGATACACGAAACAATATTTTATAATATTTATTCAAGTAGACTAAAGATAATACAATTATTATTTGTTTTGTATATACATACTTCAGATGTTTAGCTTTAGACTTTAATAATTGATTCGTATTGTCAAAAGAGTCGCTACAAGAATCATTGCTCTATAATATACAAACAATATGATAATAAACCCTTAAAATTTAATTTAAATAAACAATATAAATGCCATTACAATTTTTTTTAGTTTTTTACTGAGAATTTCAATATTTTTTTCAATTGAAGCGCTTAATTCTTTTTCAACAATCATTTGCTTTTGAACTGCTTGTAACGCAGCAGGTAAAAATTCTATTTGACTTAGCCGTTTTTTGAAATATTCCTATTACAAAATAGGGTTAGAATTTAGAATTTTTCTAAAAAAAATAATAGAAAATTTGAAGACTTAAGCTGATAAAATATTTTATATAATCGAAATCAAAATTTATTAGTACAACTAACTTTAACCCGGTTAAATTCAGATTCGAATTCTGCTGTCAGCTTCGCCTTTTCTTTGTCCAGGTTATTAGATCGGACTATTTGATACTCTTTTTCTTGTAGACCATTCATGTACTAAAAAACAATATTAAATCTACAAGAGTGACAAGACCTTATTAATTTGGTTATTTTATTTAAACACGAACCGATTCATTTGTGGCGTTTAACTCGTCAATTTGTAATTGTGCTTCCAATTTCAAACCATCCAAGCGATCATTGACCATTTTAAATTCGTTTCGCGCATTTTCCACATTACCCTGAGTGTTCTATAAATAATAATTTTTATGTTTTTATTAAAATTATCAATAGCTATTACGACAGTTAAACTGTTTATTTAACCTACCAATTCTATCTGTTCTAATGTCGTGACTGCATTATTAAATTCTTCTTGTGTTTTTGTTAACTGTGCATTATTGTCGTTCATTTCTTCTGTTTTAATGTCTAATAGTACCCGGTACTTTGATATTTCTAGTACAATTTTGCTTTAAACAAATTTTAAAAAAAAACAGTATATAAGTTTATTTTTGATATACAGTTTATTATGAAATTATAGATATGTAAATAAAGAAAAATTAAATTAAACACAATTTACTCAAATGTGTCTTTCATTGTGTTATATTGTTCGCAAAGTTCTTCACTTAACTTTTTATTTATATTATTTTCATTATTAGACTCCTAGAAATTAATAAAATCACTTATAATTTTTAAATAGTAATATTTTAATTAGGCATCTAACTAAATGTAAACATACAAAACAGTGAAATTTGGTTTTATTGTTGTTTCCAGATAAATTTAGTTCATAACGGTCTTTTTTCAAGCCATTTAATACTGTTCTTAACTTCAAAATTTCTCTTGTCATTACATCCAGTTTAAATTCCTCAACAAAAAATAAATAAACCACAATATAATATATTTTACTAATAAAAGTTTGTGATATAGAAGTACCCTATAAAATGTATTTTATACCATTTCCTTTTTCCCGGGGAATATCATTTCACCAGTTTTTGTTCGATTAAAAGGTTTCTATAAAATGTTAACATATAATAATGAAAATACACATGTTTAATGTTCTATTAGTGTCAACAGCTTTTAAAATAATTGTTACATACTCTTTTTTGTAGCAATTTTGTCATTACCAACCCTTTTTGAATCTATAAATTACAAAAATGTCATTACCTATGTATAAGTAATTATATAGTTGAACAGTTTTTAATCAACACATACGTCTTCATCCAATTGCGATTTGATTTTTGAATTCTGATGTTTTAATAATGATATTTGTAATCTTAGATCTTTTAAAGTGTTCTCAATTGTTTCATTTCTTATGTCTACTTTTATTTCATTCTTACATTTATCACTCATTATAATTTTTTTAGTAAATATTTTTTTACAGAATAAAATTAATTAATTATTTTCTAATAATAAATTATAATTGATAATAACAAATTATATAAATTACCATGGGAATTGTAAGTATATAGGTCTATTTGTTTTATTAGTTTAAAAGTGTAATTATTTTTGGCCAACTAAGTAAATACCTTCTATCATATAAATTTGTCTTAAAATGTTTTATTAAAATCAATTGCTGTGCTTTATTATATAATTATTGGTGAAGAAGTTCAGCATTCTGACTTTTGGTATAAAAGTACCTACTTTTCTATAATGTTGCTACAAAGGTTTTCTTTTCATTTTTTGGGAGAATTATGTTTTAAATAATTAAAAGTTTAAATTATAGCAGATTTGCATATCATAAATCCTACATTTCTTTAGTTATTTATTTTAGATTCTGAGCAAAGCGATGGGTGATGATAATGAATGTATTATAGTTTTAAAATTGGTTAATTATGTCATTTTATTTCTGTTAAAGTATTATTTTATAATCTATTACAATATAATGATTAATGAACAATAAATTGGTGTGATACGATACATTACTGTATATTGTATATAAATATATAATAGATACCTATAAAAAAAAAAATCACTTTTATTTTATTGAATTTCTACTGAAGAAACTTCAACTAGTTCAACTTGACTGCACATACATTTAACAATTTGTTAATTATAAACCAGGGAGTATTTAAAAATATTGGAAAAGTACTTCAGTGGGATTTTTATTTTATAAATGCCTGAAGTTCATATTATGATAAAATTTGTAAATATATAAACATAAATTATTTTTTAAGTTTTAAATTTTAATATCTAAAGCTTAAAAATTTAATACAAGGATTCTTATAAAGTCATTACTTTTATTCACAAAAATCTTAAAATCTGAATAATAATTATGTATGTATAACTTTTTTAAAGACATTTCAAATTTTGACAAAATTGTATATTTAAATAAAAATAATGATTTTAATTATTTTGTAGTCACCCATTTAAAAACATTATTTGTAAGGTATAGAAATGTACTAACATTATATATATTATTAATTACATCTACACAATGAACATTTTAGATTCATTTTAAAATATGCATAATTATCACAAACTATGTACGCATACCGTTCTACGATTGTTGTTTGGTTCTACCGTATACCTATGTTGGTATTAACTTATAAGTATAGTTCTTGTAATATATTAATATTATTATAATTAGATACTATTAACTAATACTTAAAAGTATATCATGCGATTTGTTCTAGACAAAAATGAATTCAGTTTATTGCGTGTTGACGTGTTGTTATGAAAAATTGAAAACAATAATAATAATAGAAATTTAAATATTTTACAAAATATTTTTAGAAATGTTAACCGATTGACAGTATCTGCTCAAAAACGTTTCTTATTGTTGGTAAGTGACAAGTGTTAAGTAACGTTAATGATAATGATAGATCACTATTTATCATTGAATTTAAGTACATCTATTACAACGACTAATCAATGACGTGGTATACTTCACACTTATTACACGATAGACCGAGTTCCCAGGTTTTAATTTTTGCATCACAATGTTTCACAATTTCACATTACTCATTTAGTGTATAGGGTATATAGACTATAGGTATAGCACGATAGATAGATACTATCTTAAATCGTGGTGTATAGATATGATAAACGTATAGAATCTCATGTGATATCACTATATAAGACAAAATGTTGATTATTGAAGGCAATTTTGGACAAATGAAATTAATCATAATTTTTTTTAAAAAATATAGGTACAATTGTAGACGGTATTATTATAATACAATTATTAATTTCAAGTACAAATGTATTATACAACGCAATACAGATATAGAAAGAACTAATATTAAGTTATAATCATACGATTCCGGACTTACGTAGGACGTAAACAATTATATGTGATAGTACGAATCACGATGTAGATAAAATATCGTGGCAAGTTTTTTGTGGTGATCGATACAAAATTACAAAATGTACAATATAATATATAGGATAAAACAAAATAGTAAATACCATTATGTGGTTATGATAACACGTTGACGATGATAACTCAAATAGCAGTTTCTCAGATTTCTCTATTTTATGACTTTATATTTCTTTTCTAACATATTAATAACATAATATTCTATATTAATTTGTCCAATTCCAGTTTTTACTATTTGTTTGTGATAATTTTAATTATTTTAGTAATGCAGCGTTTACTTAAAATGTTGCTAAAAGTGTATTCCTATTTCATAAACTTTTGTAGATATTAATTATATTATTCATATTGCTTATTATTGTTCCATTTGTTACATAAAAGATAGCACATCCAAGCACCTAGCTTATAGAAATTAAGTTTATAGTATATAAATAAAATCATAAGTAAGTTTATTCAAGTTTATTAAGGAATAATTTATTTAAACAGTTTTTAATTGTTTTTATTTTAAATATATAATATGTACCTACTATAGCAAAATATTTGGTTTATTCTATTTGTTTCTGTTCATTAGTTATTTCCTCTGATTTATTTTTAAAATAACAGCAACTTATTTACTGTTAATATTTTAATAATTATGTATAAGTATATAATAATGATTTTTTTATGAATATTAGTTTGTTGTAGGTTATTGAAATGTTGAGATACAGAGGAAAAAAATTAGCACTTAATATTGTGAAAGAATTGGATTCATTCCCTAAGGTTCAAGAAGAAATTTATGAACCATCTACTTATAGTAATGTTATATGTAAGATCTTCATAAAAAAAAATTTATAACTTACTTAAATAGTTCAATTGAAACAAAATATTTTTTGATCTTCATTATCAGAAAATGTAGAACATTTATTTAATTATACGTATATTTAAAGTTAAGATATGATATAAGTATTTATATCATACATATTAAAATTAATTTAAGCATTTTCCACAATTGTTTCTGACGTTCAACAAATATATTTATCCAATATTATCTATTTTTAAGTTTCTCTCATTATTGTAATAAAACCAAACTACCTATAATTATTACATTTTTTGAAAATTAATTGTATTATTATATGATTTTAGTAACAGTTTTGATTTCTATATTTGGATTATGGTTATTGATTTCTGAAATACAGTATTTTTTACAAGAAAATTATATATACAGATTTGTACCAGATACCGACTATGAATCTAAACTCCCAATAAACATAGATATTACTGTTGCTTCAACTTGTGACAGTAAGTGGTTATTGTTTTTAAAATACAATATTGTTTTTAATAAATGTTGTATATTTTTCTTAGGTATAGGTGCTGATATTGTTGATACAACAGGACAAAATATGATGTTATTTGGAGAACTAAAAACTGATGATACTTGGTGGGAAATGACAAAAGAACAGCAACAGCATTTTGATAAAATGCATGAATTCAATGCATATTTAAGAGAAGAATATCATTCAATGAAAGACATATTATGGATATCTGATGATTATAATATATTAAAAAAAAAAATTTCTGTTAGGTAAGTTAAAAATAATATAATAATATTTATGCCGAATTGCATAAACAATTATTAAACAATAGTGAGCAAATTGTCCTTTTAAAATTATTTATTGGCTTATTGTATTTTATTGAATCAGTAAATTGATCAATTTTTTATGCAACTTGACATTAGTGATTAAAATACCTATTTTCATAACAGGAAAACAATTTTAATAAACAGTAATTATTGTTAAAAAATTTGTAAAATAAGCCCATATATCATATATTATCGTGTTTAAACTATTTTTGGATTGTGAATTAATTTTTTAATTGTAATTGTATATTATTCAGTGATTTATTACTAAAACTATTCATAGGTATACTTTTTTCATGCAGATAGGTAAAAGCTTATTAAGTAAAATAATGTTATTCTTCACTCAAAATATTTATTTTTTTAGCAATTATTATTACTATCAGATATTGATAAATATATACATACAATATATACAAATACTTAAAATTTATGATAAAAAGTCTTTAACAAATGTGGTAATTTTTAAAATAATATCTATACGTATTTTCAGCTACAAAATATTTTATTATTATTTATTTCAATTCTCAGATGGTATTGAGTAAATATCAAATGATTTATCAAACAATATTTTGAAATCAATGACCCTTTTATTTACCTTATATCAGTTATATCCTTTATGGGTACATTACATTTTTTATAATTTTACTGAATTTAAATTTCTAAAAATAGAACGTGTTGTTCCTTTCTTTTCTTGTTTTTTATCAAGCTTTAATTATTATTGTTTTAAAAAAAAATACTAAAATAAATATTCATAAAAGACTATCTTCAAAAGTTCTATGCGTGTTCTAAAAATATAAGGTAAACAAAAAAAATACAATTTACAAATGCTTATATCTTACTGGATAATTAAAATATTGTATAAAGCCACCATACAAAATTAATTTACAACAAAATAAGGTTAGTTCTACTAAAAGTAAATATATTGCATTTAGGCCATAGAGAAATCTAATATTACACTGATATTATCTTAAATAATATTTCTATTTTATTAGAAAAAATTAAAAATAATTTAGTATGTAAAGATATTGAAATTTAACAGGGCATTGCATATGATTAGATAATTTACTTATGATTTACAAAATATAATTTTTTTAAATTTATTATTTATTTTACATTATATTTTTATGTGTAGAATGTACGGGAATATATATTTTTTAATTTTCCAGAACAGATAAACCAAATACTTTACCTGATGCATGTCGCATACATGGGTCATTAATCTTGAATAAAGTTATTGGCAATTTCCATATAACTCCTGGAAAATCTCTAATAGTTCCAGGTGGGCATGTGCATCTTACTGGTCCATTTTTTGGATCAGAGGCTACTAACTTTTCTCATCGAATAAATCAATTTTCATTTGGTGTTCCGACTAAAGGGATAATATATCCATTAGAAGGAGAACTGTATGAAACAAATGAAAGTAAAGAAATATAGACTGTTTTAAATTGACACAATTTTTGTATAATTTTTTCACATGAATTTATAAATAATTGTATTTTATATAGGTGCTGTTTCCTATAAATATTTCATAGATGTAGTAGCTACAGATGTTAAATCACATTCAAATGAAATAAAAACATATCAGTATTCAGCAAAAGATATACAAAGAAAAATCGATCATAACCTTGGTTAGTAAAGGGTCTAGATTTTTATGTTTATAAATACTTATTTTTGAACTTTTTATATTTTAAATGGCTTAATCATTGAAATAAAAATTATTTAATAAAAAACCAAATTATGATTAAAAATATTGCTAGCCACTGCAGTCATTAATACTGTTGTTTAATTATGTAATGATAAGTTTCTTTATCTTTTGTGTCTAATTTATTGATACATCCATATCTCTATAACTAATTTAAGATTTAAATCTTAGGAAGTCATGGTATGCCTGGTATATATTTTCAATATGATATAAATGCACTCAAATTTATCATCACGGCAAATGAAATTACCATGTTTCATTTAATTATTGAATTAGCATCAACTATTGGGGGTTTATTTTTATTATTTAGTGAGTATATTCAAAAAATATTTTATCATAAACTTGTACGAGTTATAACTTACTTGTAATAATTATTTTTGTTTCAGATTTTATGAAGATTCTATTAGATAAATTTACTAAAAAAATATATTCTTTTTTTTATAATTGATAACATCGCTTAAAGAGAAAATACCTGATATTATTAATATTAATCTATTATTATAACATAATAAAACTATTAAATTTAATTTATTTTGAAATTATTATTATTTTATCAAGGATATAAAAAAAATGTATTGGGTGCAGCCACAATAAACTTAAGATAGACTTTTGAGCTGTGATATATTCACTTTTCATAGCAGTGGCGTAGCCAGGATTTTTCTTCGGGGGAGGCTATCAATTTTTTCACAGCAGTGGTTTACCTAGGTTCTTCTATAAGTGTATCACACAAATTCCGAAGTGTTATTAATATATAACAAATAAAAAAAGTTATAACAATTTAAAATCAATAAAATACAATTTAAGACTTTTATAGCGTTTTTCATAGACTATTAAAATAATTTTTTTTTAATTTCAGGGAGGGCTGCAGCCCCCTCAGCCTCTCCCCTGGCTACGCCACTGTTTCATAGCATGTATTCGTACATGTAAACACATTTTAATGTATACAATTTATTTAAAAACAAAATATTTATTGTATTAAACAAATTTATTGAATCTTTCATGCAATAACTTAATAATAAGTTTATACTAATAATAAAATATGAAATTTATACTATAAAATATCAAACTAAAAATAATTTTTTAATGTTTTTCATGAAGTTATGAAATATTAAATGAAAATTAATAAAATTAAACATTGATAATAATTTTAAAATGAAATGCTTGATAACTTGGGTTTTGACTTTCCAAGAAAAGTGTAAAACTGTGTAATATCTTTTAAATATCTAAGTTATAAAATTATAGAAAATGTAAATGTTTTTTTATTTTCGGTTGAGTTTTTTATGTTGCCCTTTTTTATTTTTCTTAATATCACGAGTCTTAATGTAGTTCAAGTATCTTCTAAAATGCATTTGTATTTTTCGAGCTGCTATCTTACGCTGTATTTCATGTAATTTTGAGTGCCAAATTCTATCATTTTCCTCTTCCTTTTCAAGTACCACATTGTTGTAAAATGGCATTTGATATGAAATGGATTCCTAAAAATAAAAAAATTAATTCCAAACCAATCTACAGTAATCAGTTATCATACTCGTCTCTAGTTGTATCTAAGTTAATTTTATTTCAGCATCAGCTACAATACTAAAAATATCAACACTAAATCCATAGTAACCTAGTGTTTGACCTAACCTATGTAAGTATAATAATTAACAATAAGTGAATTACATTGAGATGTTTATACCAAAAGAAAAGATTGTCATGCTTAATTGACTATCTGCTATTAAATAAAATCAATTGTCAATGCCAAATAGGTAATCTAATATTCTATTAACATCAGTGTTTATGTGGAGTCCTCAATCAGCAGTAATTTAATATTCTTTTTATAAATGAACCTATTTTTAGAATGTTTTAATATTAATCTAATAACATCTCAGTAGTGTTTGCTGCAGATATAGCCAGGTTAACCGGTACAAATAATTTAAGCAATATTACAACTTGATATTACTTTAACATTCTAAAGTTTTTACTTGGATTTAGATAGATAAATAATAACAGAATAATATATTTGAATAGTCTGGACCTATCGGTTGTCACCTGAATAGGTAGTAAGTATAATTCTAAAAGTATTATCTGTTGAATTTAATTTGATAAAATCACTTACTTGCAATTGAAAAATAGTATCTTCAATTTTTTTTATTTTTGAATTAAATCTATTCACATTATTATATTTTTCCATCATCTCTGAATCATACGTATTCACTATTAGAGCTTTTCTGATTTTTAAATCGTTCCTAAGATATAACATTATAACAATAAATCTTATTTGATTTAAATACCATGCTATAATTAATTAATAATATAATATAATATACTATATAGGTATTGCCTTATTGGGTATAATTTATTTCCTTACATGTTGCTCTTGTCTACGGGATAAAACATTCAACAATAATGATCAGGACTTGGGATTTATAGCAATTAAAATCATTTAAATAAGCACTTAAAAGCATGATTATAACCACTTAAATAAGCATTTAAAAAGCTTAAATTTAAGCATCAATATTTAATCAAACAAAAAAAACTTTTTTTACATGATTAAGTGGGTAAGTATAGACTTAATTTGTAACTGTGCTAAGAATAATATAATTAAATATTACAAAAAATATTAAAACAATATGATTAGGAAAAGTTTGTAACTAAAAAATCTAAATAAATCTTTATATTATAAAATTATCAAACTTTACTTTTGAGACATTTTTCTAGAGATTTTCTAAAAAAAACTATAAAAGTAGAAAAGCTGGTAAAATAAGCGAAAAAAGGTATTTTTAAATTGTATAATTGAACGTGTTGTAATATGACATACACTTCCATAGCAATCATAGCACTCTGCTACATTTTAAGTCAATCCATAAAAAATTAAGCAATTGCTTTAAGTCCGAGCCCCAATAATAATAAATACACTTAAAAACGTAAATAAATAATATTTTAAATGATAGGATTACGAATTGATATTCCCTACACATGTAACCATTTAGGTACAAGAATTAACTTAGAGCTCTGCATAGGACTGTTTTTTTAAAGTCTAAGTAGGTCAAATATTTATTACTTTCTAGATTTTTAGTCAAGTAAGTATGGTAATTGAAATGAAAAAAGTCTGAATTTTTACAACTTCAAGAATTTTTGTTAAATAGGAAAATGATAAAAAAGTAACTCAGTTGTTATGAGTAAGTGGATAGAAGCTAGCTTTAATATAAAATATTAATGAGAAATATCTGATATCACATCCAAGCGGTATAACGATTTGAATCCATAAAAACGTTGGCATGAACAATCCCAAAATTTCTATTTTTTAACTTTGCTCCAAAACTATTATAGCTAAAAAGTTGGTTGATAGCTCATTAAAAAGGGATTATCAAGCAGATACAAAATGTAAGATTAAAAATTTTCAAAAAAAATTATTTAATTTTTCACAGTTAAAAAAATAGTTATTTTTTGCTAGATTTTCATTTACTATAGTAGATTAGGTACTAAAACTGGAGGACGGATTTTGTTATTTCGGGTCTTGTTAGATTCACATTGGCTTAGAGACGTGCTGTGAAGATTTTCAGAACTTTTTCTTCAATCGTTAACTCACTGCAAAGCTATAAAGCTGAAAAACATAAAAAACGCCCAATAAAATGTGTTTAAATTTTTTTTTGAAGCTCTATGGTAAATTAACTATAAAAGATCTGAAAATCATCACTGCATTAATCCTAGCCAATGTGAATATAACAAGTCTCCAAACCAAACAACAAAATTCACTCTCTTGCTTCAGAGATCTATCTCACTAAATGAATATGAAAATAAAATACATTATAGGTACATACATATTGCATACAATTAATACATTTCTAAAAATTATTGAAAATCAAGAAAGTTTACATGCCGATTTCTGACTTGGCAAGTGTTTTTTAAATAGATTTAGCCTGCCTAATTTGGTCCAACCTAACCTTGATTTTACCTAAAAGTTGATATGTTTAATGTTTATTGTGTAATAAAAACATAGATTTTTTTTTTAATAAAAATTAATTTGTTTTTAAATTCATACATTTATTGTTATCATTTGAAATACGAGTATAAGTTCGTAAGTTACAAACCAAGTTCTGGAAAGGGCCAAAACGAGCTGGACTGGGCTAGCGTGGTCCGTACAGAGCTCTTTAAGTACCTATATTTACCTGATTTGCATACGAATATTTTTTTTAATTTCGTTGTTTTTTGCATTTGACTCAATTTTTGATAACAAGCTTTTTGCGTCTAATTGTAAATTCACAATTGTATGTTCGTGTTCTTTCATTGCCGCAACAATAATTGCTTCTGATTTCATTCTAAAAAATAATATCAATGTACCTATACTAGACATTTTACTTGTCTAATCAGGCACGTCACCAAGGGGGGGGGGGGTCCTTAGGGGGCCTGGCTCCCTAAGAAAAGTCAGTGGCCCCGAACTGGCTCCCTTAATTTTATTTTTAAATATTATGGTGTTTGATTGTCCCAAATGGCCGTATCAAACAATCGTATTACAAAAATTAAATTCCAAGATTTTATTTTATAAATATTCGTCATGGACTAGATAATATCTTAGTAAATGCGTTAGTCCGTGGAATTCGTCACCCGACAATTTGAGATAAGAGTGAATTACACGTCTAATAATAGATTGAAAACTATAAATTCCAAATACTATATGATAATAATTATTTAACTAGTAAACTCAAAAAATTATTACATATCTTTAAAAATGCTATTATGTGTAATACAATTATCTAACAAAATATAAATAAAATATTTCATTCATAAATCCAAAAACTATCCCATTGAAAAACAATTAAACTGGGAATTTTTTTTTGTAAATTATAAGCATCTCAATTACCTAATTAAAATAAGATACCTGTTAGATAATATTTTTTTATTTTTTTTTGTTGTAGGTTGAATAATTTGGCACTGTTATCAATTGAAAAACATATTTCAAAATTATTAGATTTAGATGAATTTACTGAAAGATTTGCAGTAAATCATAAAAACAGAAGACTTATTCTTGTATAAAATGTACCTACCTATATTAATATAATACTTAGCCTACCAATACATACATTATATTGTTAATATGTAGCATTTATTTTTATATAGAATATGTGATTAGAAGTGGTTAGGTTAGGAGTGGTAGCGGGTACAAAAACAGAAAGGGGCAAAAAAATATTAGCCCCCTTATGGAAAAATGTCTGGCTACGTGCCTGTGTCTAATTGATAATGTTTTGATAGATAGGTAATATTAATTATAGTCTACTACACTGTCTACAGATATTAATTTATCATAAGGTATTATACACGTACTTCCTATTAATAAAATATTTATAAAGTACCTATTAAATATAATAAATAAATACGTTTTATTTTAATGAATTAAACATACATTTTTTTTTTCGTGACAAACTGTAATTGTCGATCTACAGCGTTGAAGTAATGAATAATTTGATTTTTTTTACCGATCTTCGTCTGAATATCATGTTTAATTTGTTCATATTTTTGCTGTTCCTTATTTATAATGTTGTGTTTATAATTATTGGTGACATTATAGAAATCTCCTTTTAAATTTAGTTTAAAAATTGCTTTGCTGTTCGCTTCCAATTCTTCAATTATTCCAGTAACAAATTGGATGCTCAAACTTATGTTGGGCTTCACAGTCAAATAATTCTTTAAAGCAATTAATAATAAATTCGTTGTTTAAAGATATTTTTATATATTGACATCAAAATAATATTTATTATCAGCAGACCTTAGAATAATTATAATATGCACTAAAAAACAATGAAATAGATGCATTAAAAATGTTAAATCAGTTCGTGTTGCGACACCGTACAGTGCACACGTATATTTCTATCGCGCTCCGCTTATCAGCTCCCGATAGCAAAGTTGTTTGTGCTCGCCGCGACGTCTACTCCGTCGTGGTGCTAACCACTGGTAATGTATATTTTTATTATACTCCCCAAGGCCTACTACCTGTACACCTTATCTACATCATTATGAGTTCTAATCGCCAGCCGACCGGCTCTCATACTTCCACTAACAAAAGCAAAACTACAAATCAAAAAAATAAACAACTCTCTCCGTTAATTATATCAAAAACTTTAATTAATCAAACAGGCTCTTACTCACCATCGGACTTCTCCGATAACGAGAACGACTGGCAAACAGTCACAAATGACTCCGGTAAACGTCAAAGATCACCCAACACTCCATCATCACCACTTTCAAAAAAAGACACTAGTATTTTCATTTCTTCAAATCGCTTCTCTCCATTAGCCCCTCCCAATGAAGAATCCCAAATGGACACCGACAATATTGAGCAGTCACAAGAAGTCACCCCTCCCAAAACCGCCAACCCACCACCAATATTCATAGAATCAAATTTAAATTTCAACAATTTTACCGCCAAAATCAAAGAACTTACGCAACCTGCTGGTTTCGAATGTAAAACCTCCACCAAAGGGGTTAAACTACAAACTTTTAATTCAGACTCGTACAGATCTGTTGTTAAATTTCTTAAAGAAAGCCAAGTTCCCTTCCACTCATACCAGAATAAAGAATCTAAACCATACAGAATTGTGATAAAAAATCTCCACCCTACCACGGACATATCATTCATAAAAGATGAATTAACCTCACTAGGCTTCCAACCCAGAAATATTATGAATGTACTACACAGACAATCCAAGGCACCTCTCCCTATGTTCTTCATTGACCTTGAACCGGATATTAACAACCCTGATATCTTTAAGCTTTCACTCTTATGCTACTCAAAAATAAAAGTCGAAGCTCCTCGTCCAAAAAAAGACACTCCTCAATGCCTTCGATGTCAATCATATGGTCATACACGCACTTACTGCAACCACCACCCCAGATGTGTTCGCTGCGGTGATCCCCATGACTCTTCACAATGCCAAAAAGATCGAACTCAACCCGCCAAATGTGCCCTATGCGGTGGTCCACATCCGGCCAACTACAGAGGTTGCTCAGTGCACAAAGAACTCAGCAAAAATAGAAAACACTTACCTTCAAATCCTTGGCACAAAAACGCACCGAACCACCAAGCATCCTCCTCCTCACAAGAACCTCTAAAAAATACCCACGTGGAATTCCCTCCCCTGCCACAAAATACGCACAATCATTCACACAGAACACATCAAGAATCTCCTATCCCTAGTGTTCCGAATAACACAACGGATCAACTCACGTCTTTCATCATGGAATTCAGATCGCTAATCAATCCCCTGATATCCCTACTTACATCACTCATCGAAAAACTTATCTCAAACAATGACAGAAAATAATTTATCCGCCTTAACCATTCTTCTTTGGAACGCAAACGGAATCACCAACAACACGGAAGAACTTAAACTTGTTCTCGCAGAAAAAAACATAGATATAGCTCTCATCTCCGAATCTCATCTGACCTCCAGATCAAAATTTAAAATTTTCGGATACGACTGCCTCCAAGCCAATCACCCCGATGACTCTGCTCATGCTGGTGCCGCACTACTAATTTCTACCAAAATCCCACACTCGCCTTTTCAACCTAAATCTAACCAACACATGCAGATAGTCGCTACATCTATAAATATTAACTCCATACCCACGTCTATTGCATCAGCCTACTTCCCACCTGGATCACCTTTTCCGACAGAAGATCTGTCACTATTTCTTCAAACACTTAATCACACATACATCATAGGTGCTGACTTCAACGCGAAGCACGAAACATGGGGCTGTCGCTCAAAGAACACTAGAGGTCGCACTCTACACAACTTTATAACAATAAAGCGCTCTAAGGTTATCTCTCCAGTCTCCCCTACCTACTGGCCAACTCACGCAAACCGTCACCCTGATTACCTTGATTTTTTTCTATCTAACCTCCCCAATCACATCCATACAAACATTTCTAACCTAAACGACCCTGCATCAGACCACACACCAGTCATCCTCAAAATTCAAGCAAATGTTCCCTTCCACCCATTCGTAAAAAAACGCACAGATTGGAACAAATTTCGCAATATTATGTCAACTTCCTCCTCTTTAAACATTAAGTTAAAAAATCCCACCGATATAGATACTGCCATAAACACCCTCACAAACAACATTCAAGACTCATTTCGAATATCTTCCACCACATCTGTAACTCAAGACAACTCTAGTAGAAATATCACTCCGGAAATAAGAAAGCTCATATCTCAAAAACGTTGGGCTCGAAACATTTGGCAACGAACTCACTACCCGATTGACAAACAACGCTACAACTATTTTTCCAACAAACTCAAGTCAACTCTCAAGAAACATCAAAGTCAACTATACACATCCCATATTCAATCTCTTTCACCCTCAAATGGGTCTCTCTGGAGAAAAACCAAATCTCTTTTAAAGCATAAATCTACCATTCCCCCTCTACGCTATCAGAACAACAATCTTGCTACCACTGACCAAGAGAAATCAGATCTTCTGGCTAACCATCTTGCAAATACATTTAAACCTCACAACATTTCCCCTGATGATATTCACATGCTTCAAGTTGAGCAATTCATCTCATCGCCTCTGCCCATGGCACTTCCAGCCTCCCCAACTACTCCTGGCGAAGTTCTGTCAATTGTTAAAAAACTCAAGAATAATAAGTCACCCGGCCATGATCTAATCAACAACAAATTAGTCAAAAACTTACCACTAAAAACCATCATTCTTCTCACCTACATCTTTAATGCTATATTTCGGCTATCTTACTTCCCTACCACTTGGAAATCAGCACTAATTATTACTATACTTAAACCAGGCAAACAACCTGATATGCCTGAATCGTATAGACCAATCAGCTTACTACCCACGTTTGGAAAAATTTTTGAAAAACTTCTCCTCAAAAGACTTGTGAATATTGCACTCAAACAAAATGCCCTTCCCAGCTTTCAATTCGGTTTCCGTGCCAAACATGCAACTTTTCACCAGCTTCACCGCGTAGTGGACCACATTGCTTCATCTCTAGAAACAAAAAAATACTGCTCAGGACTTTTTCTCGACGTAGCTAAAGCCTTTGACACCGTTTGGCACGACGGTTTATTATTCAAACTTAAAAAAATCTTCCCGGCACCCTATTATCTACTTCTAAAATCATACCTAAACAACAGAACATTCAGAGTCAAATTAAAAACCACATTCTCCAGCACGCAAAACATTCTAGCCGGTGTCCCTCAGGGAAGCGACATCGCTCCTTTCCTATACACATTGTTCACAGCTGACATTCCTACAACGGAAAACACCCTAATAGGGACATATGCCGACGATACCGCAATCCTTTCATCTAGTCAAGACCCCTTCGAAGCAAGCAGCCTACTTCAAAATCATCTCAACAGCCTATCTCACTGGTTCAAATCATGGAAAATCAAGATCAACAACTCCAAGTCTTCTCATGTCACTTTCTCCCTCCGCCCAGGTGACTGTCCTCATATATCATTTGAGAATGCAATCATTCCCCACACAAATGAAGTCAAATATCTCGGCTTACTGTTTGACAGAAGGCTCACCTGGGGCCCCCACCTCAAAACTAAACGCAAACAACTAAACAGCCGCCTACATATCCTCAGGCCTCTCATGAAATCAAATATGCAAATCTCCAACCGTTTACTACTCTACAAATCCCTTCTGCAACCTATTTGGTCATACGGAATAGCTCTCTGGGGTACCACTAAACCATCGAACACTAGAACCATACAAGCATTCCAAGCCATTTGCCTACGCATAATTGCTAAAGCCCCTTGGTACGTCACAAATATTGCTCTTCATAACGACCTAAAAATACCCACCATTAAACATACAGCTATCAAATATTATCTTCGCCTGCACTCCAATATGGAACATCACTCAAACCCCCTCATCGCTCAACTTCATACCAATGCTCTTCCAGACAACCCAGCCAGACGCCTCAAACGTGAATGGCCCAGAGATCTTCTCAACGCACATTAATCTTAACCTTGTATATTTACTATCTCCCCCTAAATTACCTTCCACGTAGGAATTTCTAATGTGAAATTTCTACTCATTGTACTTTCCTCATTGCCACTTATAAGTTATAATTATTATCACATTTACTTATTGTACCATTTTTGTATAGATTGTAAATTCACAAATAAATGATTTAAAAAAAAAAAAAAAAAAAAAAAAAAAAAAAAAAAAAAAAAATGTTAAATTAACAGTAAAATATGTAATCATTTTTTTTAAAATAAAATTTACATTTATATGGAAATAAGGTTTGAAAATACATAATTAGCTATTCAAAAATGAATTGTATTAATATAATAGTATGTATTATTGTTTAATATAATAATAATAATAATAAAAATATTATTTATTGTGTAAAACTTTTAACATTTTAATTCTATCAAAATATATGTACAGTAAATAATTATTGATAAACATATAATGGTATTTGGGATTTAATCGACCGTTAGAAAAGTGCGTTAATACGATGAGTGTATGCAGAAGTAATTCTACAGGCTAGAATATCAATCTATATCGTCTAAATCCCTCATCCCCGATGACCGATAGTATAAACTTAAAGGGTTTGCCCGACAAAATAAATTCACGTAAAATAAAAACATTTACGACATTATAATGTTTATCTTTATTTTTATAAATACGTTTTATATTTTATAGTTGACATTTTTATTTATTGTATAACAAAAACTCTAATATAGGTACCTACATAATTTGAATTTTTAATTTGATATAATACAAGTATGCAAAAATATAAAACAAAAATGTTTGGACTTGATTAATTGTATAATACCATTAATACCAACAATGGTACCATTGGTACCTACTAATAATTATGAAACAAATTTGTATCAAATCAGATTTTGAATATGCATAATTTCTTAAAAAATATGTAAATGCATGTGAAGTTGCGAACCCTGAATTTTTCAGGCATTCAAGCATCTGCAATTGTATTTTAACGCGCAGATCTATAATATTATCTACAAACGATTAATGATTATACTAAACAAAGCTAGGAAATTGTAGTCTTTATGTGCATAAATATAAATTAAATGTATAGGTATTTAAATTGTTTAATACTTAGTATAGGCTATAGGCATACGCCATACATATACGGCTATTATACTACGCTATAGGTACTATAATAACGTTGTTTCCGTTGTGCATATTTTTTCAAATTTAAATCTTATATTTTTATTCCCGATGCGACGATGCCTATATGTGCAATGTGTATTACATTGATTAATGACTTATTACTATATAAAACCAATAGTACCTAATTACCTAATACCCACATTCATCGCGCCGCTTTAAGAAATTAATAGTCTTTAAGTGTTAGAGAGTAAAATACGATAATAATAATTATTGTTAGATAGGTATTATTATAAATAGATACTGACAATAATGGTATTTTACTTATACCGGAAATTTAAGATTTTGAGCCAAGTTATTGGTTTTACAATGATATGTGTTTTTTGTGTCATCATCTTTTGGGGTAGTATTATAATATACTATATAATACTACTCGATTTTCAACTTTAAGATTAGTAAATTAAGTATTAAAAAAAGGACGGGCAAGTGAGTATCGCTCTGTTGTACAGTAGAGGCAGAGAGTAGGTCACTATATATTATAATGGTCAATGGATGTGTTAAATTTGAATGCAATGACAGGTATTGTTGATCATTGTTTACAAAAAATGATTCTGAACGGAGATGATTTGTCAGTCTAGGATATATATATTGTATTAATTACCTAAACATTTTTTTTTTTTATACAAATAATTTATTTTTTTCAACTACTAGTTTTAAAATTTTTTCTACGGTTTATACTTTCTGAATAATAACAAATATTTTAAATCGTCTTAGGATATATCGTTATTTTACGTGATTTCTTAAACATTTAAATTTCATACGCTTATAAAATGTTTTCTATATTGACGTTGGAGTTTTTTTTACGGTTATTTGAAGGAAAACTTATTGAAAACCTTGTATTGGATTTTTAACCTTAGGTATAATTCACAAAAATTTTATAAATTTTCAACTTCAAAATTCCTTACAAATCTTCGCGATTTTTATATATTTTGTGAATATTTGAACTTTAAAAATGTATTGCAAGTAAATTAGTTGTATAATGATTTTATTAATGATTCAAACTTTTTTAAATTCATCATTTAATATTATAATATTATTTAAATTATACAAAACGTTTCTGGTTATTTTAGCCAAATATAAAAATATACAGGTCTATAAAACTTATTCAATGTGTTAATAAGTACAAAGTATACGGTTTTGAGCATAAAATATAATATATTGCTATTAAATATATTAAAATTGTTATGATTTTAGAATAAATATTGTTTTAATAATTAAAATTACTTTTATTAATAGTAAATAATAATATGTTGAAATAAAATAATATAACAGTAATACAATTTGTTTTATGTGAAGAACATGTCACTTATTAGAGGAACGTCTTTGGGAAAACTTTAAAGGCATATTTTTTGTATATAATAGTATATAAATATCTACATGGATACTAATTGCATATTCCATGAATATTTTTCAAACTTTTCTTTAGATACATCTATCTGATGAATAAACTCTTCGATTTTATTGACATTTTCATACTTGCATAGTACATCTCAAGCAGCTGGATATTTTGATATCATAATCAATAATCATATTCTATTAATATATTTAGCCTATCATTGAATATACATAAACAAATATATAGGTAAGTTTAAAAATGTATATTCATAACAGTCGAAAAGAATATAGAATGTTGTGTGGATACTTAACATCACGCAATAGAAAATTATTTTGATCTCACTGAAGAATTTTTGTGATAAAAAAGTTAAAAAAACATAGTACATACATAACTACATAAGGTATACCTTATACAGTTATACCTACCTTATATACAGTAAACATTTATATTTTTTTACGTTTATATACGTACAGGGTAAATATAATGTAATACTCACATCAGTGTCATCAGACAAACCGTTTGCGTTGGTAATAAAATTAAATAAACATGGAAGTATCGTATTCTTCGTTTCTTTGAAGTATATGTTAATGTTGTCCATTTGGCAGTGCAATTTGTAACGATAGTGTTGTAACCTCGTTGGCATAAACGTTGAATAGTCTTAGGCGTTTTGCATTTTCAGAACAAACATTAAGTATGAGGGCCTACATCTCACTTCTATCTATTTACTATTATTAAATACATACGTTATCTATTAACAATACATATATATATATATATAGATAGATAGATAGATATATGAACAACAACGCGTTATCGATTTAACATAACAGACAATAACCGTGAGCAACCATACTTTTTTTGTGAAGTTTGCATTTTCTCAGCAGTTAGCTTACCCTTTTAAAATACATATATCTAAACGCCAGAAACTGGCAAGACGTCATGGCCGATCATCCTAGACATTTTTTTCATGTTGCCGAAATATTTTTCCATGAAATGCTCTAGCGCGCTTATATAGTTATATGGTATCTTTTATTTTATTTTATATAACTTACCTATCTAAATACAGTTTTTACGCATACAATTAAACAATTATTAAACATAAACTCTTGAAATATGTATTTATTTGTAAAACATTATATTAAAAATATTATTTTACTCCGTGGTATTAAATTATAATAACTTGATAGTTAAAGGGCTAAGTAATGTGCAGAAAGTTCAGCTCCCATGTAGTGATTAAAAAAAAACCTGTGCGTGTAACAACTAACAAGTACGCGCGGTTGAAGTGAATCTTCTTTCAGTCATGCAACTGATATTAAGTGTGTATTGAAATAAAATAAAAATAATACATTTTACTATGTGTGGGTTTATGTAATAATGATTTAATAATTAGTTTCCTTTGCTGTGTTCTAGTAAGGTATTTTAGTATTTGTAGCTTTATTATTATATTATAATATAGGTACCCAAGTATTAAGTATTAACGTGTTGAGATGGCGCAGTGGTCAGTTCATGAAGATTCTAAGAACAGTATATCAGGTCCGATCCCGGATGAGGACCTAAAGTTTTTTATTGCTTTTATTCGTAATGTGTCTTCAACACGAACGACTATGACACCGGATAATTTATTATATTATTAAAAATATTGATTATTATTATATTTATTAACTTAGTTAAATCAAACATATACCAAAATCAAACGAAATTTTAGCATGCCCAGTGGTTTGTCGTTCTTCGTTGTGTGAGATCTATTATATTTTATATAATTATATTATATTATTAACTACCTATTTATAAATGTTGTGTTTGAGTGTTTCTATATGTGTTGTCGGTATTATATTTGTGAATTATTACAACAAAAAATAATGTAAATTTTTTTTCGTCTTGCTAAGTTTGATCGATAGACTATTAAGTAGTCAGTCATATCGGCTTTATACGGCATTTACAATTTTTGCGTCCTGGGTCAACTATATTTTTATATTTTATGTCACCATCCGCGAAAAAAATAGGTCCACTTTTTTTAATTTTTCTTAAGAAGGCGGCATACCCGCTATGTTGTCTCTGTCTTACTAACGTATATTATAACAAATTTTCATACAGCAAAAAATATAGGTAATGTGATGGCTTTAATATTAGAGTACATTTACCTATTATCAAATTTAAAGGTAAGAATATTATCTTGAAAATGAGATGTGTTTTTATTGATATTATCATTTTAAAGTTTAAAGTTTAATGTGAGTTATAGCTATGTAAAATATTACAACTTTAAAATGATAATATCAATAAAATTTAAAAGCATATCTCATTTTCAAGATAATATTCTTACCTACCTACCTTAAATTTGATAATAGGAAAATTTACTCTAATATTTAAGCTAACATCACAAAATGTGTTTTGCCGAACGAAAATTTCTAATAAGTACGTTAGTAATAAGAGACAACATAGTGTGTATGGCGTTTCTCTTTATTCATTTTTAGTTATAATTCTTAATTTTTTAATTCGTCATGTTTTAATTAATATTATTAAAATATAAGTTTAACAATAAATAATATTATACATTGCAAAAAAAAAAAATCTACAAAAATTAATACAATAGGTATTAGGTACAATGATGGTTATAATTGTTTTCTAGTTTGCTAATAAATTGGCAAAATCCTCAATAATATCTCATTAGTCTAATTATTCTCTTGTGATTTTCGATTTTATGTTTAGAAAAGCTAATGCATTCCGTGTTTCTTCTATCATTTTTTATATTTATATATATATATGCATGTATGCACTGAATGCGTAATTTTACGAGCTATAAAATTTATAATGAGTCATGGTTCGAAATAATGCATATATTTTATAAAAAACGCAAAAAATATGAATAATCCCCATACGACTAAGCGGGTTAAACAGCAACTCTAGCTTACGCAACGTATTATAAATGTAATCAATGAAAGCCATAACGCATTAGGTATATAGTATAAAGTATAACATAATTAGGTAAGTATATCATATAATAGTTTCATAGTTCTTGTCACATAATATTAAGCCGTTAACGTAGATCGTACATAAAAAATATTTTGTTATTTTTCCTTTTCCAAAAGTGCTGTTTTGCGGGATTTTATTCATATTATGCACAATGCATAGGCGTAACTAGGGGGGCTTCAGTCCCACAGAATTGTTGGGTAATTGTATGTGCTTATAAACATAAAACATATTAGTACCTATTAACTTTATTTTTACCTACAATATAAAATAGTATAATGTTTCATATAAACGAATATTTTATTCATTCAAGTAAACTCCATTAGAAATAATAAATAATAATCTAATTAAAAAATATTTGCTAAAATACATTTTAATTTAGCCCCCCTAACTTAAAGGACTAGTTGCGCCTATTAAATACACTCTAAAAGTCTTCTGTGCCCCAGAGTGTGCAAGCGCATGGCTGCTTATGCTCTAACGGAAATTATAGCTGCAAATTCAAGTGACACCGCGGGGGTAATAAAATGTACTTGATTTAAATTGAGAAACATATCAAAGTTATTGCAAAGTTCTTAACGCTGTTGTATAGGTGTTTATCTTTAATGATATATCGTAGGAAGATTCTCTTCGCGGCGAAGCTATTTTTTACACGGAGTTCGACGAAGTTGTTATTGTTGGGATTACCTAATGTCGTAGCAATAGGTAAAACCTTAAGTTAAAAACATAAAAATTAATATAATTTATAAATTGCATAAAAATGGATAAGACTGTAGTAAGGTGAAATTGAACTCTTAAACAATAAGGAGAATAATAATAACCTTATAGTGGAAGACTTAGTTTCTGTTTATATATTTTAATATTTTAACATTTAAATATTATTTATTTAATTATAAATATAGGCTGTACGATAATTGTTATCTACTTGTTTAAATAAATTAGTAGGTACTAATTGATTTGTTTTATTCTTTAGTCACTTTTCACATGGACTGCCAACGAGAAAGTGATTCTGTGTACTTGCTAGTGTAGGAACAATTATGCTAACTAGCACTTGTGCTTTAGATATTTTGGTTGCTTAATAATTTTATAGATTATATATTATTTATATATATAAAGTCCAGACTATGGACTTCCTCTTGAATACATGCTTGCATACTGTATATACTAAGGCAATCATCTATTTGCTCATTTTTATTTACTTTTTATCCATGTTTTTTTGATAAATTATTATGTTAAACAATCCAACAAGTAGATTTACACTTAAATTAAATTTAAGCGATCCTTGAATATGAAAAAAGTTCTAGAAGTACTATAGGTTTTAAAATACAAACATACATAATATATGCATCTACATTCATCAGATAAAATGATGCAATTTTTTTTTTTAATTAATTCGACTTAATTTAAAAAAAAATAAACAAATAACCTAACTGAGTTAAAATATAGTATTAAATAGTCGGCTTGACTAAAAAAAAAATGTAATCAAAAATATTAAACACATAGAAATGATTAAGTTTTAAATTAAAATTGGAAAAAGGAATAAGCAATGAAAAAATTCAAACTTCTAAGATTAATAATAAATCATAGATAAAAAAACGCAATTATAACTAATCACCATTTTCAGATTTAAACATTTAATAATAATAAAATGACCAATTATAGTTGTAATATGTTTATAAATAAAATGATGTAATAAATAATAATATTCAAAACATCAAAAGACAAATGACAATAATACTTGTTTTTTTTTTAAGTTATATAAAAAAATATTTTTATAAAATCAACAATGTTTTGGGAACCATTGTAAATTAATATACTACAAATAGACAATTAATGCATATTATGTATTCTATAGCTAAACATTTTCTAAATTGCTGAAAACAAATTTTTATGTTGTAATATGTGTATAAGTTCCTTACATAATATATATATATATATATATATATACACATATATACATAAAAGTAACTATTATTAATTGCAAAGAACACATAAATGCTTTAAAAGAAAAAGGTATCAAATTAAAATGCACAATATAGTACTAAATATTTTAAAATAAAAAAGTAATAAAATACAAAATGAGAAATGAAATAAAATTTCATAGTAAAAAAGTATAACTTATTTTTGTTTAGTTATAAGTTTATAACAGTCCATTCGCAACATCAAATGCAGAAGTTCTTTGTCTTAACACTACAATGGCATTATGCAGTTTTAGCGCCGGACCAAGAGGAATGTTTAATATATCCGTTAAATCTTTTTGGGTTAACATTAAAAATACATCACCATCAATTTCCTGTATAAAAGAAAAAAGAGAAAAAAAGGATAAATAATCAATTTATATTATATATTATAAAACAAAATAAAATATTTATACCTGATTTAAAAAAGTTTTAGATATTTTGATTCGATCAGAGGGATTATCATCTGTATAATTATTAGAAACTACTGTTTCAACAAAAGTAGCTACTTCTTTTATAGGCCATTTTCTTACATCAGTAGTATTGAATATTGGTATATCTCGTAGAACACTATGCCTGGTCCACACATTAAGCCTAGGACGTTTAAAAGAGCCATAACCATAGCTTGTATAATCATTAACACCTTTAATTATTTCTAATTCATCCATTGCTTCAACAGCTCTTTTATAAACAGTTTTTGAACGACCGTTGGGTATCTTTTTTTTTAAATTCTTTTTTAATCTATACCAAATATAAATTGTTTTAATGAAATATTGTTTTAATAGTAATTGATAAATATATATTACTTGTTATTGATTCTTTTTTTAGACCTTTTAGACCTTTTAGACTTCCTAAAACGGTATCTTTTTATTTTATTTGACTTCAATTTTTCTTTTATATTATCTTCTTCAGTTATAATAGTACTCACAGGTTTCAAACTACTTGAATAAATTTAAATTTGTATTAAACAATAAATCATACATGTATAAAATAAATACACACAAATGTAATATGTTAATGTTATATATCAATACAATTTTTCTAATTACCTTGGAACTGAAGATAATAGATCTTCAGGTTTTATTCTATCAGGTTTAATTGTTAACCCAGAAATTAATTTTTTCCATGACTCAAATTCATATGGGCAATCTTTAGAAAATACATGAGTATTTTTGGAACTATTTGCATTGCCTTTACCATTACAACCAGGAACTCTACAAGTCCAAAGTATTGCGTTTGCTAAAAATAAATATAGATATTAATAAATAGTAACATGATATAATTGTATGATATTTAATTTACAAATAAAAGTTAAAAGTGGTAAGCTTAGATATTGTGCAGCTTTTTCTTAGGCATTGAAGTAAATGTATGAAGTTTCACATTCAAGATTAAAAATGTAAATTTTTTGTTTATTTATTTATTTTTTTTAATTCTAACACATAATTTTATATTTAAAATACACGAGGCATATATTGGCTAAAGAGTATATGATATTACACCCAAAGAAAAATTAAAGTGTTTATACATTCTTCTTATTATATCTTTAAAATTATATGCTTAAAATTTTTTTTAATAGTAAATACCATTGTTAATGTTACCAATCCAATAAGTGATTATAGATATTATGGTTTGTATGGTCTATTGTGCATTTATGTAATAATAATTATTGGTATTTTTTATTTTATGATCAATCAAGAACTTGTTTAGACATTTAATGTTCTTTATGAATTATGTCATGTAAATATTCAAATGTCAAGAATATATAAACAAAATGTCAAATAAAAAATACATAACAAACAAAATATTAAATAGGGTTTCTTTCAATGGGAGGATTCTACTTCATGATTCATATTTTTTTTCATTCTCATTGTCATTAATCATCACATATGCCTACGATTCTTCATATAAAGAGTGAAAAAAAGTTATGGTTACTGATTTTATGAGAAAAGAAAGACTGCAAGGGAGTACAGTTAGTTGAAATTTATAAACTATCCCTCTACTATATATATGATATTTACAATAAAGCATAAAATAGTTCTTCAACACGTTTTGACAAAAAAGAGCTATGATTAAAGAGACAGACAATTTTGATGTTTTTCTTTTGCAATAAACTACTTGAATGATTTTTTTTTTAAAGGAATTAAAATTACAGATAGTTTAAATTACAGGAATTAATTAGAATGCTTACCTTTAAATAGCTCAATTGGGTGATTAGTTTTTAAACACCATCCAAGTGGATGAATATTTGGACTGTCATCTTCAATCCAGTATGCATATATAGTATCAAATCCATCATAAAGTATTTTAAGTTCATCTCCTTTAACATCTACTACTTTAGCAATTCTAATTAATGAAGGATTTGCAATATCTACTACTTCAATAGCCATGCTATTAGTAAATTCTCGTAATGGTCTGCGAAAAAATGCATCTTCTGGTACAGGTTGACTATTGGTTTCTTTTAAATATTTAGTCCAAGAAAAAGGTTGTTTGCCTTTGCAATCTAAATAAATTACAGTATTTATTTTAAATAAATTTATAAGAGTAATAATGTAAAAATAATATATTTACCATCGTAACCACGAGGTGGACATAAAGATCGCCCATTTTTATCACACCATCCCACTGGATGTATATTAGTTGATGTGATATCTGTCCAGTAGTCAAAATCATCTGTCCAACCATCAAAATGAATACGTATACGATTTCCCAAAAAATCAGCAATAGTAGCAACACATATAAGTTGTTTTGATGTCGTACGTGTTAATTTATCTAAAGCTTCTAGTTTAGCTCCAACATAAAATGAATGAGTTGTTATACGATTCTAGGTACAAAAATGATATCATAATATAATACATTTATATGTATAGTTTAAAAATCAATGAAACATTGTTCTTATAAAAAAAATAAACAAGTATGTGTAACATCCATACAAAAATATAATTAAATATGCAACTTACAGTATTTAAAGCAGTAGGAAAATTCCATTTTGGAGCAGCCGTAACACCAGGTATATGAAGGTAATCAGTCCACTTGAATGGTCGATTATAATTTTTTGGTGGTTGCAAAATGCGAGAGTTTTGTTCACACCATCTAGGGAAAAATAAATCTGGGCAATTTGCATTTACCCAAAAATTATATATATCTGGATAGCCATCAAAGTGTAACTTGATGCGATATCCTGGTGAAAATTAAAATCAAATTAAATACATCTTAAGTATAATTTTAAAATTAAAAAAAAATACAACTAATACTTACCACAAACTTCCACTACACTCATTACACAAAATAAGGCTTCATGTTCTGGATCAATACCTTCTAATCTTTGTCCAACTTTAAAAGGGTTAGTATCTAATGGAAAAGGATTGTCAAATAATCTTTTTGGAGCAGGTATATAATTAGTATGTTGCAAATAGCTCAATATTTTTTCTTTTTCTAATTTACCCTGAAAAAATACAAGAAAGGTGTTACTACTTATTAAAAAATTAAATTATAAATAAATAATTATACATTTTCAACAACTGTGGTAGTAGCTCTAATTGATTTTGAGTATTTTCTTTTATTTACTGATTTTTGAAAAGAATGATTTACAGTTATTGGTATTGTAGATTCAATAGGCACGTAGGCCGCCTGACAAAGCCCAGATACATCTTCTTTTTGAAAAGATGATAAGTTTTGCTTCCTTTTATTAATTCTACTTCTCAATTTTGCTAAAAGCATTTTTCGATCAATCGGAGGTTTTTTTGAAAAATCTGTATTTTCTTGTGGTTGTTCAATAACAACAGTCTTTTCTGTAGCTAACTTTAATTTAGTAGCTAATCTTTTACAACCCTTGCTACAATACTTAAAATCAATCATTTCAAGTTTGCTTGCTACTATATTACAATATTCATATTCACACGTAACAAATTGACCAGATGCAATTTCTAAAAAATAAATATAAAGTTTAAAAATTATATTTAAAAAATATATAACAAGACATAGTAGCATATTATATGAACTATTAATAAATTATAAATATTGTTATACCTTGTTGATGTTTTGTAGTAATCATTTTAGAGGGAGATGATTTTGGTAATATTTTCTGGGTAATAGTAACTTTTGGTAATAAATCCTTAATTAATGGTTCTAACGATATTTTCTTGTAACAAACGTTGGGTTTGTTACTAAATTTATTCAATTTTGTATTCTGAAAAATGGCAACCTTTAATTATGTACTACTTTATTAAAATATTTAATATATCATACTTTTGCTGGATAAACTTTATTAGGAATCATCTTCAATAATTGATCAGTAGGAATTTTAGTAATAGTACTGTTGAAATTATTATTTTTTTTCATAATATGAACAGGAACTGGTTTACCATGTATCATAACAGTAGCATTTGGTTTTGTTTTTGGTTGGTTAATAGAACTTAAAGGTACTAATCTTACAGTTTTTTGTTCTTTACCAGTAAAATTACCTGTAATAAATATAAAAAAAGTAGTTTATAAATGACTGTATAATTAAAATTCACGGTTTTTACCAACCATATTTTGTGATAGCTAATGGTTGACCATATGTTTTGATTAGAGATTCAGGCTTTGATGATAGCTGAATAAATCCAGGTGTAGGACAAAATTCTTTTTTAATATTAGTATTTATTTTAGTCTTATTAATATTATTATTTAAAATAACCACATTTGTAGGATTATTTGTTACATCTTTACTAGTAATAGTATGGGGTATATGTTTTTTCAGTTCACTGATATCTCTAAAATCAGTTAAGTTTTTATTTTTGTTTAATGATGATACTTCTTTTTCTTGTTGATTATGTTTAGAATCTGTAATATTTACATCAGTCTTAATTTCTTTAGAGCTTGATGGATCTGTAAGAGGTTTACATTTTGTTTTTTGTTTTTTAATAAATGAATTTGTAGAACTCTGTTGTATAAGTTGAAAGTTAGTGTTTGATACAAATAAATGTTTGTATTTTTTGAAAATTTTTTTTTCTACAATTTGTAAAGCTCTGTATCTTTGATTCTGAAATTCTTTGAAGTTAACAACAAACTTTGATTTAATATCTTTAATTTTTGGTTTTTCTTCAATAGCATTAAATTTTTCGGCGACTGTTACTGGTATTATAGAATTGAATGGCTTTAACATAGGTGATTTGGAAATACAAGTCGGCAAATTTGTGACTTTTCCATTTTCTATATTAGTCAATACATATTTACAATTCTTTTGTGGATTTAGAACTATTTTTGACTTTAAGTCATTTTGAGATATTATTTTGAATCCAGGTTTTAATGTCGAAATGCATTTATTATTAGTAATATTAACAGGATTTAACTTGGGTTGTAATCTTTTAATAATTGTATTTGTTGGATTGATGCGTGTAGTGGAAGGTATTATAGAGAAAGTTGATGGTTTTTTAATTTGGCCCGTCATAACTGAAGGAAGTATTTTCACATTAGATATAACTGTTTGTGGAACAGCAATTTTTTCTATATTCAAAGAATATGTGTTTGGTTTTAGACATACGTTATTTTTATTTTTATTTAACGTATTTAAAAACAAAGGAGCTTTGATCAGGTTTTTGATTGGTATCTGTTGTTTAGATTTTTCAACATTAATATTATCAAGAATTTTTAAATTAACAGTTTTTTTTTGTTCAAGTACTTTAATTGAAGTAGATTTATTTATTTTGGAAACTTCTATACTATGTTTCTTATTGTTATTATCCAATAAACTATTCAAATCACGATGAGTATTATGAAAATGTATATTAGATGAATTGACAAAAGCTATAGCAGGAAGTACGTGCTTTACTGGAATTTTTCGATTAGATAACGATGTTTCAACATCATTAACTTTAAAATGATCAATTTTTTTTTGTTCTTGAATTACAGTTGAGATAGATTCATTTGATTGGGTAACTTCTTTACCAGTTGTACTACTGTTGTTATTTAATGAACTACTTATTTTGTTAGGATGTATATTGTTTTCATTTTTAACAGAAGTAGTTGCAATAATTTGATTTACTGGCTTTGGTTGTTTAGATATTTCAACATCATGTATATCTTTAATTTTAAAATTTTCAGTTTTATTTATTTCTTGGAGTTGAGTTGAAATGGATTCATTTAATTTGGTAACTTTTTTACCACTTGTATTAGTGCTGATATCTAATGAGCTACTTATGCAGTGAGGATTTAAATTGATTTTAATTAGTTTAGGTACATTTACAACAGAGGTAGTTGTAATCATTTGTTTAACTGGCACCTGTTCTTTAGATAATTCAACACCATTATTATCACCAATTTTAAAATGTTCAGTTTTATTTTGTTCTACTTCAATTAAAGTAGGTTCATTTAATTTGGTATTTTCAATACCACTTGTATTACTGTTGTTATTTAATGTACTACTGTTACAATTTGAATTCTGAGGATCTTTCAACGAATCTAAATCCATATTTGTTGCTGTGTTTTTATCAGATTAAAAATCATTTATTTCTTCAGTATGATAAGTGATAGCCATATTATATCCTGAAAAATATTTTAAATTAATTAAAATTTAAATATTGTACTACTACTGTACATAGTTTTTAAATTATACACAATAATTATATATTACCAGAATAAATTACATAAACTAAATTAAAAAAGAATCTAAAAAATAATTAATTGTATTAACTTGTAAATACTTAAAAATCATAATACATTTGTGCCTGCTTTAGCTGGTATAATAATTGTATATTTATCAACTGTAAAAAATAGAATATCTAGTATAAGTAATAGTAATCTTAATTCCAAATTAAGCTATAGAGAAAAATAATTTATGATATAATTCTAGATTAAATATTTATTTACAAAAACAAACTAACTCATTGAACACATACGAGGTGTGATCAAAAAATACCGGGACTAAAATTATATCTGCGCTAAAAATAATTGAATGGGGAATATACACACATCAAATAAAAATAGAGATAACACTCAATTACGTTATTCAAGTCGTGAGTTAATATTAACTGTTAGTAATGAACGAAAATTCATTGAAATCAGATACTTTTATTGTGTGTGCCGTTTTTGTCATGTCGAATAAACTCGAGCAGCGTGTTTGCATTAAATTTTGCGTTAAACTCGGTAAATCAGCGACTGAAACTTTTGAAATTATTAAAAAAGCATTTGAAGATGAAGCGATGATCAGGTCTAAAACATTTGAATGGCATAAAAGGTTTATTGAGGGTCGTGAAGACATTAATGATGACTCTCGTGCTGGACGACCTTCAACATCAAGAAATGTGAAAAAGGTGCCAAAAGTACGAACAATTATTCGATCAGATCGACGAATGACGATAAGAGAACTTTCTAGTGAGTGTAACATTTCTTTTAGATCATGTCAAACTATTTTGACTGAAGATTTAGGCATGAGACGAGTCTGTGCAAAAATGGTCCCAAATTGTTGTCTCAAGATCAAAAAAATCATCGAATTGAAGTTTGTCAAAGTTTGAAAGAACGAACACAAAATGACCCAGGGTTCATTAAAAATGTAATAACTGGTGATGAAACTTGGGTCTATGGTTATGACATAAAACTGACCTCAAAGGACAAAGATTTGATGATATTGAAACAATAAAAAAGAATGCGGTGGATCAACTCAAACAACTTAAAGTTGAAGACTTCCAACACTGCTTCAAAAAGTGGCAGGAAAGATGGGACAAGTGTATAACATTGGGCGGTGAATACTTTGAAGGAGACTAATATTTGAAATATTATTTGTACATTTAAATAAATGAAAAAAAAAAAATCCCGGTATTTTTTGATCACACCTCGTATATGTATTTAGTTTTCATTAAAATAAATAATTTAATATACTAACAGTTCTTCTTAATACATGTTTAATTCAAAGATTAAACTATTAAAATTTATAAATTTATAGTAAAAATATAATTAACATTCTTATTTAATTATTTTAATTCCAATTAGTTTATCAAAATCACATTATAACATAATAACTGTTATTTTAATTAAATTTAATTTAAATTTGTTGAATATTTGAGTATATCTTTCAATTTAGGAAATATTTATCTTGTACAACTAAAAATTACTTCATACATTATTTTATCATTAGTTTATCATCACTGTATCCCTCATGCCTCTTATTTCTCGTACCTAACTTGACACGACAATGGTTAAAAATTGCGAACATTGAACTATTGAAGTGAACTGAACAAATGTTGAGATTTATTATTACCAGATTTATTTTTAATACTTACAATTTTTATAAATATGAGCATGTTTTAATTTAAAATAATTTCAATTATTTTTAACCATTAATAATTTATTCAAAATTGTAAATATTAAAAATCTATCCGGCCAATGCACAGGAAATTCTCTTTTTTATAAAGTATATAATAGGTGCTTTTGCCTTAAACTGAACCAGAGTCGTAATTGTAGAAATACGAAGTATCTTTGTTCCTATATTATGTGGGATATAGACAGAGAAAACAAATGCTGGTGTAGTGGCCCCTTAACTCTTAAGTAAATTATGTGATTGTCGAGCTAAATAGTAATGTATTGAAAGCTGATAATAATAATAATAATAATAATAATACAAATAATATTTATTAATTAATCATTTACATGAAATAGGTAATTAAGTGTATACCAATCAATGTATGGACAAAATTAATACGCGGCATTTTAATTTTACATTGGGCATCTAACATCTAGGCAATTGTGGTATCGGTTTATTAAAGCTACTACATTACTATATTGCCGTTTTTTATGTATTTGTATTTAAACATTGCATATTCTCCTTTGATAATATGCAGTTTTAATTATTAATTTATTATTTTTATAGTTGTATTGATGATTTTTATATTTTTAATCAAGGATTAATTATTTAATTGATAAATATATGAATGTTAAATAGAAACTATTATTTCAATTAATAATTTTACAGAATACCTACAACAGTTAGTTTAAATAACAGTGTTTCATATTATTTATAATGAGTTATAGATTTTGATTCACCGGAGTGATAAATGTATAGATTTTCACAATGTGTTCTTTTTTTTGTCTGTGTGCATGATAAGTAATCAATAAATGTTTTTTAAATCTGATGGTGGTTTTGAAAAGAGAATTGGATCTAGGCTGTACTTTTAAGAGATCAAAATTAATAATTACCAATATTTTTTCAATTTAATTGGAAAAACAGGAATTTTTACGCAAATCTAGTTTTTGATAAAATTTATTTTATTTTATTTGGTTAACTCGAAAATCCGTAGACTATAAATTATTATATAATAATTTTCTATACATTATATAATTTTCAAAATATTTTTGTTCTTTTTAAGCTATTTTTAGGCAATCAAATTTTTTTATTTTTTTTATTCTATAAAAATGTCGATAAGAAATATATGAATGGGTAAAAATGCTTGAAAATTTAATACGAGGTTTCTAATAAGTATTTTTTTATAAACATTTAAAGTTAAAATATTGACAAAATTTTTAAAAGTCGAAAATTATAAATTATTTTGTAATTTATTAGATTAATCTTAACATCCATTCAGAGCGCAAAAATGTTAAGTGCTACTATAGGATTATGTATAATTATAACTATAAATAAATATAATTAATAATTATTATTAAGAGGACGCCACACCCGCATGTGTTGTCTCCGTCTTACAAACGTATAACATGGCAAAATCTGTTTAGTGCGGGACAAGTTTTCTCCCTCAATATTTATAATAGAATTACCAAAATTGCACAACGCATAGGTAAGAACTTTATCTGTGTCGTAGCGTCGTTATTTTTTTGATAGCACAAACCAATATTTTTTAGTAATTTAATGAAAAATTAAAAAATAAATGTATTTTCTTAAGCTTATAACTTTAATTATATTTATGTTATAAAAAAATAACGACGCTACGACACAGATAAAGTTCTTACCTATGCGTTGTGAAATTTTGAAAATTCTAATATAAATATTGAGGGAGAAAACTTGTCCCGCGCTAAACAGATTTTGCTATGTTATACGTTTGTAAGACGGAGACAACACATGCGGGTGTGGCGTCCTCTTAAGACACAAGTTTAATTAGACATAATAGTATTATTATCTATGTTGAAACTGTTCCAATGTCTCCAAAAACAAACGATTAAGTAACAAATCTAGTTTTTAAAGAAATTATAGATAAAAAGTACTCACAAGATTTTTACTTAGAAATTGTTTAATTTATTAGTAATATTAATAGTAGTTCCAGCAGTGTGAATTAAACATATATATGCTTTATTGATGATTTTTTTATTTCTAATCGAGTAGATACCTATTTAATATAAATTAATTAATATTTCTTATCTGAAATTGTTGTCAAATGTGATGAACAATATTTTTTTAGTGCACCAGTGGTTGTGTTAGAATTTATCAATATTATACTGACAAAAAAAGATATAAAATGCCAACACAATGCCAACGGACAAACTTGTGAAATAGCCAACATAAAAATGATAATATCACAAGCTGTAGAAAATAATATAATTTATAACTATGAACTTAAACCAATTATTGAAAACATCTGTTCATATCAAATGAGCAAGTAACAAGCTATAATATAGTTGTTATATGTTACATTGAACATTAGTAAATAAGAATGATTACATCAGTTAATTAGAATAAAATACATAACCACGGTTGTAGCAAAAACTGCAAAATACGGTTTAAATAATAATTTATTTGGGCTGTTCTCACAAAAGTATCATAGTATTTACTAATTAATGTTATTGTTATATTATAATAATAATGCACTATTGAAATAAGACTATAAATGTATAATACAAAATAAATATGTAATACATGTCAGATCAGTGAAGAATTAACACCATTGCACAAACGTTACATTTACTAACCAATTGTTTTTGTTTTTTTTTTTTTTGTTAGATTATTATAGCAAACTGAATAAAGTATAAAGTATTATAATCTGTTAGTTGATCAGCAGGGGAACTCTGGGATGACAATGTTATTTTACGGCGACACTTTAAGCTCATAAGTAATCTGCATAAATGTGAATTAAGGACATAATCCATAATATACATTACATACAAGTGTAAGACATATGGTATAATAATCTATACTTATAGGTTATTAATATTATACATTATTATATACCTTCAAACGATTCCTTTGGAATTCCACTCATCTGCGCGCTGAAATGATTACAGCATCAATAATTAAACCGTCCGAGGAACTAGAGGTATATGTGTTTTCGCGATCAATGAATGAATCAAGTGAATATATGTATTAGTCAATGGACAATGTACATAAGCTGTATAAGCGTGAGCAACGATAGAACAGAAGAGACACTAAACTACTAAAGGCCGGAACGCCCGGAACACACCAACGAGTACGTAATAATAGGTAATAGGTAAACGGCGATCAGCTAATGTTGTATCGATCGCCATTGAACAAGTTGCTGGTTGTTGGTTTGTGATAACATGTTTCCTCCATGACAGAGCGTCTGCTTGGAGGTAGAACACGCATAGATATATATATGGCCGTGCGCATAACACATTAAGAGGGACGGCATACCCGCATGTGTTGTCTCTGTCTTACTAACGTAGTAACGTATATCATAACAAATTTTCGTTCAGTAGAATACATTTTGTGACGTTAGCTTTAATATTAGAGTAAATTTATCTATTACCAAATTTAAAGGTAAGAATATTATCTAGACAATGACATATGCTTTTAATGATATCATCATTTTAAAGTGAGTTTATGAACAGTTTAAAGTTGTTATATTTTACATAGCTTTAACTCACTTTAAAATAATAATATCATTAAAAGCATATGTCATTGTCTAGATAATATTCTTACCTTTAAATTTTATAATAGGTAAATTTACTCTAATATTAAAGCTAACGTCACAAAATGTATTCTACTGAACGAAAATTTGTTATGATGTACGTTAGTAAGACAGAGACAACACATGCTGGTATGGCGTCCTCTCGCCACAATAATATCACAGAATGATAATATACGACCAAGTTGATTCTGTTGGTGATTTATTACATCCGTCATAGGTGTAGATGATTAGTGTCTATTAATCAAGACAAGTATTGAAGTGATTTTTATGTATTTATTAAAATGGTCTAACACAAATTATAAAAAAATAATAAAAAAGAAGGGCAGTAGCCAGTAGGTAACCGTTCTGCTTTTTGCAACAGTAGGTGTCGAACGAAGCTCATCAAGTCAGTTGAGGAATGAGGAGTAATATATTAAAATGTATGTGTTCAATTTGAATTTGATGATACCTACCTAAATTAATATGAGCAAAAACAGCCTATTGCCTATATCTACTATTAACATACTTTATTAGTATGTAGTAATATAGCAGATGAATTTATTTTTACTTAAAACATTTGAAAATTTCATCATGTGTATAAAATATAGTAGTATATATTTGTATAATTTATGAGTTAAAAGTTTCAAGTTGGTACCAACGAATATTAATGATAAGTGATAATAATTATAAAAAATAAATAAATAAAATTTATTTTTCACTATACCTAATTTCATCCAAATTTGAACTTGAAATGCTTGTAAATAAAAATATTAAGACGTAGTGATATATCTTATATTTTTCAACCAATATGGGTAATAAGAACTTATGACTTATGAGGAACCTTGTATTAAATTACCAAGACTTGATGGAGCGAAATTTTTTTATGAACATTTAAATATTACAAAATAAATCGAAAATATCAAATGTCATATATATATATATATATATATATATATATATATAGCTGAAAAACCGTAAAATATTTCATCATTAGTTATAGAAAATGCTAATTTAAACATTTGATGAAAATTTCAAGTATCTACCTACAGTTATGTATTTTTAAATCAATACCTATGTAGGTTTTCAAAAATTGATTTATAGGAGCATTAGATATTTTGTGAGTGAAATCCTATGTCGTAAAAATTGAAGGTTTTAATGCTTAAAAAAAAAAATGTGATTTTCCGGTAATTTTTTTTTTCTTATTATAATCTGTAGAAAAACTAACTCGGAATTTTGCATTCAATTTTCAAATTTTAGATATAAAGTTAACATTTTTATGAATGATTATTAACAAAATAATTGTTTGCGTACCTATTTTCACAAAAATGATGAAAATCGTCAAAATTCTAACATCATACACTTATCAAAAAATATTGTATCCATGTAATTTTGATATTTTTTTAATTAGTGGTATACTGGTATATGAATAACTCATAAAGATCCTTAATATATTAAATGTTGAAGGTTTTTGACTGATCAAACAATTTTAATGATAATAATTGAAGTTAATAGTTAATAGATAGTTCAAATATTATGAAAAAATTATAATTAAGTATCTAAAATGCTTATACGAGTATAAACATTTAGTAAACAATATACAATTCATATTTTTAAAAAGAAATATTTGAATATTGAATATTACGAGTGTCAAATTTTAAGCTTTTTATTAACATAAAGTTTTTTAAAGCTTATTAACTTAATACCATACAAATATAGATAATGGGCAATTTAATATTTGGATAAAAAATAAAAATGCATGTCCAGAAACAGATATTAGGTAACTATATATTTATTTACTTATAAAATAAACGCCATGTATATTATTTTAATAATATAAAATATATAATTATTTTTAAAATTAATTATCATATTATTAAAAGAAATATTAAAATGTATATTCTTTAATAACGATTTATTTGTATGTATAGTATTTTTTCAAGATAAAATAATGTAGGGATGATTCAAGTTGATTATTCCAATAACAATTGAAGTTAAAAACAAAAAATGGTTTTGGCATAAAATTTTAAGTATAAATCATAAATAAATAAATGAATAAAAATTCTAATAAAAATTCTGCTAACCATATCTGCGTACATGAGCCTTAAATGGGGATATCCCCTTGTAAAAATTAATCTTCGGTAACTTAAGCACATAAATTGAATTTTAGGAAAAAAAGCACAAAAAAAAAAAAAAGGAAGTGAAAAATATTTTATAGTATTTTATTAAAATAATAGACAAGTTACAATTAAAATTAAAAAATAATAAATAGGTAATTTAAATTTTAAAAGTAAAAATTAAAAATCACTAGTTTTTTCAAAATAATCGATAAACAAACAAAAAATTAAGAAAAAATGAGGATTTTCGCTAGGTAAAATGTAATTATAACACTAATCTAGTTTTTGACTGAAGATTCATAGTTTATGTTTTAGATATTCAACTTTGTATTGATTATGTTCATTATAAATGTCAGAGAAATTTCATTAATAAATAAAGAAACATGTTGTGACCATTGATAATATTATAATTAGGGCTCGGAAGTTGATGACCTTAAAACCAATAAAAAATGACCATAAAAATGGCAAAAAATGTCCTAAAAAAAATGACCTAAAAAAATTACAAATATCAGTTTTATATTAATAAAAATACATTTTTTTTAAATATTTTAATCTATTTTACTATAAATTTCAAAATATGACATAAAAATGACAAAAATGTCCTTAAAATAGGAAAATTAAAAAATTAAAAATATTTGTTTTATAAATTTATCAATGCTTACAAATTATTTAAAAATCAAAATCATTGCATTGTACAATTAGAGCGTATTTTATGTTATCGAAAGTAAATGACAAGAAACGATAAGAAATTAACTAGTGTGAAATCAGTAAAAATAACTAAAAATGTTGGAAAATGACCTATAAATCTCAAAAAATGACTTAAAAAGTAATAAACACTAAAAAATGCAAAAAAATGCAAAATAAAAATTAGTTATTTAGATTCACATGCTTATGAAACAGATTTGTGGCCAGGAGAGCATCGTCTAAAAAGTTCCAAAAAAAAATGCAAAATGCATCAACTTTCGAGCCCTAATTATAATATAATATATTATATTTTCTACGGTTAACTTGGTTATGTTCATTGAATCAACAGATGAATTAAAAATTAAATAGTGACGATTTTAAAATAAATATATAATCGTCATAAATAATTTTTTTATGGTTTGATTACATTTTATTTTTATTTTTCATATAAATTTTAGGGGAATATTATTAAGGAATTAAACGTATCAAAAATAATTTCCATTAAAATATTTTTTGTTTCTTTGAAAAATTCTAACACAATTACTTACCTAATGCGTTAGCTACTTTTGTTATGTGACTATGCAATACTGATATTTCATATGATAATAACTTTTATTTTTATTTTACTGAGAAAAATAAATCTTGTTAGGGTATTACCATTGATTTTATAATATATTATATATTATAGTATATTATAAAATCAATGGTATTACAAAATAAATGAATACAATTAAAATTGTTTTTATTTAATTGTTTTTATTTAACATACATATATAAAAAAAAAATACACCAAACTATTAATACAATTATTTGTCACCATTAAAAATGTAACCATAATTAAAAACCAACCGATAATATTTTTAATTATAACTGAAAATTTGTATAAAATAAAGCAGTAAAGTTTCACACAATAGTAAAATACTAAAACAGTTAATACTAAGGTTACACACAATTGTAAATATTTTATGCAGAGCTAAACGTTTAATAAAAATAACAATATTATTTTAAACAGTATTAAAACAAATTTGATAATTGTAACTTACACTAATACATTATGACTATAGTTTTAAACAAATACATAATACAAATATTAATTTAACACATCAATTAGAAAATTAGAAAATCTTTAGTTTATAATATTTTTGTAATTTATTTCATCTATTTTATATTATATAAATATAAAATATTGGTACACAGTATTGTATAAAATTAGATGAAATTTGTATTCAAAAATAAAAAAAGAACATTAAAGTATAGTCTTTAATTAACTTATAATAATTTAATTTAAAAGGAACATAATATTAAATTTAAGAAATATCTCATTGTTGATTTCCTTTCACATCATTTTTTTAAAATTAATTTTTTGGTTTTCAATTTTAATTAATTATTCATATATTTATTATAAACATATAGTTTGTAAAAGTACATCAGCTATCAGTTTGAATTATAAGAAAATTTGTCTTTAATGTTTATTTATTTACAAAAAAAACGAAAAATAGCTGTAAGTACAATGAATAATAATAATTAGCTATAATCAGAAGAAAGTTATGAATCAAGTTAAATTATCTATGTACATTGTACATGAAAACAAATGAAGTTAAAATTTGGTATCATATTTTTTGTTAATTTTGACTTAACTCTTTTTAAAATGTATCATATTACACTAAGGTCCAAGATAATTTAATAGTTGAAATATAGATATATATATTACGGTAATAAAAAAACAATTAAAAATATAAAATTATTAAAATAATAATAAAAAACAATGATTTTAAACAGTTAAATTTCATAAAAAAAAAATTAGTGAATTGAGCGGATAGCTTTTGAATAAATATGACTTTATTTTTAGTAGATTCATATTTTTTTTAGGAAAATATTTTAGAGATCAACTCCAATCTCTTTTTATATATCAATAATCAGAAATAAGACTTATGTACAATCTATGAAGCATAGGTATAATAATATTAAATAATTATTTTTTATTAATAATTGTTAAAAAAAAATTAAATAAATATAAATTATGTAGACATTTTTAGGTGAAAAGTAGAAGTATTCTAATATTTGAAAAACACTTAGATGGTAGTTGACAGTAAAATTTACAGTTTAATACAAATTATTTTCATAATGAAATAGGTAGTTGAAAAGAGTACGATACAATTGCGCGCGCTATATTATTTTTACTTTTAAGCAACGTTGCCAAATATTTAGGTTTATGGTAAATCCGTTTACCATTTCCAAAGGAATAATCAAACCAAAATCGAAGAGAATTATGTTTGTGAACTTAGCGGCATTCATTTAACAGAACTTAATTAAACATATCCAACAATTTTGTTGGACGTTTGTTGGACATTGTTGAAAAGGTTTTACAATTTGTTAGACAGCCATTAAAAAATTATGAGCAATTTTCCAAAACCGCCGCTAGGTTCACATTAACAGCCAACACTACGTGAAACGGATCAAAAACCATCCAATACTGTTTAAAACCGTTTGTTAGACGTTGTTGGAAAGGTCTCACCGTATGTTGGATCTCCGACTTTTTTATACGTATTTTTGAGTCGACGGCTTACTTTTTTTATATACTTAAATTTATTAAAAACAATAATAATAAATAGGGATAATTGAAATATTTAAATAAAATATGTACCTAGTTTTAAAATTGAAAACCTTGTGGCATCACCAATTAATACTATTATACTAAAATATATAAATTAACTACAATTTTTAATTTTTTTTTTATACTTCCCACCTTTAATAAATATTAACAATAAAAATATAAAATATATACTAACCCGTATGTACATTGTACGTGTTGGTTGTCCAACAGACGGTTTTAAACAGTATTGGATGGTTTTTTGGGTTTTGGGAAAAATATGGCCGCCGACCTGGTGTGAAGTGAGCGGCACTTTTTTAAAATTCGTTTAAAAAAATGGAGGTCCAAAAAACGGTGAGACGTTCCCAACAACGTCTAACAAACGGTTTTAAACCGCATTGGATGGTTTCTGACGCGTATCACATAGTGTTGGCTGTTATGTGAACCTAGCGGTGGTTTTGGAAAATTGCTCATAATTTTTTAATGGCTATCTAACAAACTGTAAAAAATTTCCAACAATGTCCAACAAACGTCCGCTAAGTTCACAAACATGAAAAAATTACAAAAAAATTGAACATAAACATTATATAAATAATAAAACAACAGAAAATTTATTTAAGTATTTGGCCATAGTTAGAAATAGGTATCGGGGCTTTTAAATTAAATTTAAATATTATATTAAAATTTAATGTTATTTGTTCACTTTTTTGAATAATTAACTTAGGTATTTTATTTTGTGTTATTTACCTAAATTCGACGATATATTTTTAACGGTAATTTTTTCTTTTATGTCGGTATAATAACATTTTTTTAATATTAAATCATTCTTAGTTTCTAAATAATAAGTGTATTTGTATCTGTATTCAAACATTAAAAATAATAATGATACAACTTAATTTTTGTTTAATAAAAAATTTGGCAACATCGCACCCATTTCCCGCGAAATTGTGTACCTAAAAAGGTAAAACGCGCACAATCGTACTCCGCCGGTTAAAAAGTAGTTAAATAACAATTTTGAATACATTTTTTTTGTACCTTATAGGTAAGGTATCTAAGATGACAAGGTTAATCCTAATAATTTTTAAACAACAAAAAAATTGTTTACCTATACTAATTTTCATGTTTTGAAAACATTTGAAGTTTACTTAATGGTAGACTACAGTAAATTTGGTAATCAGTAAAAAACCACACGAAAAAAAAGACAAGTAAGTTAATTTCGGTAAAAAGTTATTAAAATAATTGCCGTCGTTTTTTTCTAGATTCAAAATAATTAATTAAAATTGTTACATATGCATATGCCAATTAAAAGCCACCATGAATTGTTTTATATTTTACAAATTTACAACTTAGTTTGTATGACTATGATTTTGTATGTCGGTTAGGTTAGGTTAAGTTAAAATGATGTATGATTATTTAGAAATCCGAAGAAGACTTAAATCAAAAAGTTTTATTGACAGAACAAATGTGATCCAGGACCCCCCCCCCCCGACCAGATCCGATTACGTAAATGGAGAGAAGAACTACGAACTGAAATACCTGTCCCGCCTGGTGAATGACTACTCCCAGGCGGAAACCAACCATGGCCCATATGGAAAACGATGAATAGGCTAAAAGCTAGAGTTGCTAAGACAAGAGTCAACATGGTGAAATGGGGATACCAAGAAGAACTTGACACTTGTGAATGTGTCGGAGGCAATCCGATTAACACCTAGATCTAATTAAATGTGCCTTTACCCCCCCCCCCCCCCCCCCAGAATGCATAAACGACTTGCGCTTGCCAATGAAAATGCTATATCAATAGCCACCCATTGGCTGAAGCATAATATTTAGCACTTTTATATTTTCAATTAGCATTTATTAAGTCCAGCACCGGACACTATAAGAAGAAGAACTAGGTACCTAATAAAGTAATTAATGATTAAGTATCTGCCAAATATCATTCTTCTTACTATTATGTAATTTCCATTTATATAAATTACAGAAGGAAAATTTTTTTTAGAGAATTAGGTAGGTACTTGCGTGGTACATAGGTTTCAATAAATTTATATAAATATATTAATTTTGAATCCATCCAACATTCATAATATATATTACGTTTAATAGTCATAGTTAAAAGTTTAACATTTTATATAGGTATATTCAAAAAGTAAATCAAAATAATTTATAAGCATAGGCGTAAATTTGGCTTATTAAAAGGGGGCTAAAATTATAAACATAGAACAGCCCATGGTGGAAGGCTTTGCCCCGCACTCCCTACATATACATTTTAAAATTTTATTGTAACGTTTATTATAGAAGATTACATATACTTCAAAATTATTTATTTAAGAAAACTATACAGATTTTAATTTCGTTAGTAATAAAATTTTCTTTGTATTAATTTAACATTATATATTTATTTCCTTATGCAAATTGATGCAATGATTTTTCCGAATAGCGACGATAATAGACGCTAAATACATCGCACGTCGCGTAGATTACTTCTATAAATCATCTATTTTGTCATAGTGAATACATACCTAACATGTTATTGTCGTCGTTATAAAATAATAAAATATTAACGTAGCTCAATCATTCTAATTTTTATTATAAATTTACAATAGAAAATTCATGCATGAAGTTTAAATGTTCACATAACACATACATATCGGATATCTTGTTTAGGAATTACGTAGTACATTTTAAAATGTTCTCAAATTAAAAACCTGAAATTTGTTGAAAAGCTTTAAAAAATATAGAGGGGGAGAGGGCTATACAAAGGTACGCCTATGTTTAAAAGATATATTCGAGTGTATAACAACGAACAGATTGTTGCATGATAACTAGACCATATTATAGAAACACTTTTTTACGGATATCAACTGTGAAGGTTGTAAATAATAATAGTAATATTGGATTTTTTACGATATAAATTTTACGAAAAAATTAGACTTATATAGGTACTGAAAAGATATGGATATCTCTTTTCTTTAAATGTTATAAATGTATTTAACTAGAATTATAGTTTGATAGAAAACTGGAAGAGTTACAGTCGATTATTTAAAAATTAATAGTTTCCTACTGTTTCCTGATGATTACAATAACTATAAGTATGGCAGTTAATATAATTTTTATTTAATAGATTTTTACATTTTATCTATACAGGCACTCCAAAGCAATATTTAAAAGATTATTGTATTATTAAAAACTATTCAATTTATAAGTTATTTTTGGATCAAATTGGTTTCAATTATTTTAAATTTGATTGACCTAACCTTAAGTTCACAGATACACTGCATACGGAACCATAGCTATCTGAACAATAAATCTACTTTACAAATTACAACCAATTATTGTTTGTTAGTTTTATAACAATTTAACTTCTAACAAAAAACAAAATGTACATACATTTTAAAATTAATATTTAAAGTAATAAACCTGATAGATGATCTTCGTGTAAAAATTATAATTATTTCTGGATTTTCTGCAATAGTTACTTGGCATTATTGAACCCTGAAATATTTTAAATATTAAATTATTTCAATGTATGGCAAACTATAATACTTTTTTTATATTAGAATTAGATTTAATTTGTAGAAATAATACAAAATATATTTGTAACAGATTTACAGATGACAGGCAGTGATATGAAATATCTACCTAAATTTGTATTGAGCATTTAATTTGATCAAAGTCGGTAGGCTATTTATATTGGTACTGTATTACGATGGAATATGAATGTTTTTAATTTTTTGTTATGAATAAAACGTATTTAGAATTTAAATTAATTAATAAAACTCGATTGGTATTATTAAAATTTACAATTTACATACCTAAAAGAAATTATTGCGATTATCGAGCCAAAGCTGTGTACTACTAAGTAGTTAGATAGTGTGCTATCTGTAACTAAAAGTAAATACGTACGGACCTCGGACAACGGCTATCAGTTTTGGACTCATGGTCAGTGATTACGGATCACTATTCAGCATTTACATTATGATTTCATTTTAAAGTTTGTTTTTTGTATGACATTAAAAAAAAATTACTATAAAACTATTATAATTTTAAAATAAAGAAAATTAAAGGTTGCACTGAAAAGTTCCGCATATAAGTCGAGTTTCTGCTGAGAAACTCATTGTTGAAAATAATAAAAAAAAGAAAGCTTAGTTTTTTAAATTTATGATAAGACTGATATTTTTATAGAGTATTAAATGATAACTCGAATAATTATCTATTTTTTTTTGTATATTAATTAACTCCTATCAGTGGCGTGCTGAACTACTTTTTGACCAGGGGCTAAGTACAGAATACCAATCCACCTACCTACCTAAAATTAATATTAACATTTAAATTTGGGAGTTTACCAATTGCGCTTAAAATATTACCTTTTCATATATCAATTGCGCTCGAAACATTTTAGGGTCGATATACCAATTGCGCTCTAAAAATGTTAGGGTCGATAGACCAATTGCGCTCAATACATATTTTTACATTACCTAAGGAAAACTTAATAACCGATTTTTTTTGCGAGTTAAAAGTAAAAGTTTTCTAAGTCGGTGAAACGTATAGGCTTTATACAGTTTAGTTAATGAAAATGAAAATAAAATAATATTAATAATAATAAGAGAATAGGTGTTTAAATCATAAAAATATAATAATAATAATACGATTTTGAGTTTAAGGTAATCATGATGTTTGTATTTTGCATGTTTTAAGAATAATAATAATTTTTTAAATAATAATTTGAGCATGGCAATCAGAAAAATATAATTTGAATACAAGCGCAATTGGTATATTAACCGTAAAATCAGTGGCGTACACAGCTATTTTCAATGGGGGGGGGGGCTTACATTAAAACATTTTTATACATATATATATTATATATATATATATATTATACATTGATAAATCAAAATAATATGTTGTTTAATTATTATAAATATCTATAAATATGTAAATAAAATATTCTATGATTGTCGACCCTCATGTTTGCGTTTGAACAAATTTCCCAATAATTTCATTAATTTGTAACCAGTTATCAATAATATCTACAACAAACTGTGTTGCATATAAGTTATAATATAATGGTCATCTAGCCGTACATTTTTAATTGAAACTCGATTGTGACGGTAATACTGAAATTCCCTTACCTAATTTAATTTTGTATTTGAACACCCCCCTCCCTGTGTGTACGCCACTGCGTAAAATATAAAGAGCGCAATTGGTATATTGACCCTAGTATAAAAATTTTGTTTTAGGCGCAATTGGTCCATGCCTTTAAATTTAAATGCCAAGGTTAGGTTAGGAACCGCTGATATAGGTTAATATAAACTGTCTAATAAGTTGTTTCAAAAACAAGATTCTATGTGCATTCTCCTTTTGATTTTTTAGTTATAGTTGAACTATTTGTGTAATTAAATATTTCACATTCCTATTTTATATATTCATGAAAATATGTTTATGTATCTATATCTATTTTATAATTTGATAAAAATAATATGTAATATGTATTAAAACAAAAATTGATTTATATTTATAAAGATAGTAAAGTATTTGTTTATACAAACCGTTATTGTGGCTGCTCGCTGTCTTGGATATAATTTTAACGGATGGCTCTTTTGGCATTGTGATCATTTGGTTTCCATTCAATCCACGCTGTACGTTAACAGTTTTAATAGTAGAATCTACTGTTTTGTTTAAACAAATATTTGTTGAACATTTAGTAGAGCAATTTTTAACTTGACAAACTTTTTCATGTTTTAGTATTGATGTTGTAGCTATATTTGTAAGAATTGAAGAGTTCTTATTAAGTCCATTTTCTTCTGTATAGAATACATTTGGAATAGATGAATTTTCGTTTTTAATTGAAAAGGGTATTTTCAACAAGTCATTAGGTTTTAAAGGTACTGTAGTTGAAATATTTTTAGCATCACGAACTGTAACACGGTTAGGTACATGTATTTTTTTTAAACGTTTTTTTGGAGGATTATTACAATTTGCATTCAGTTTTGAGGATCTTGAAATTCTAGTGTGAACAATGGGAGTGTATATATATTCGTTTTTAATTGATCTAAGTTTTTTGCCCAAGTCTTTAAATGTTGTAGACACAGCGGTTAAAGTATTTCTTGTTTTACGTAATTTCACACGGTCAGCAATTGATAACGAAGGTATGCTTGTTAAATGTGTATTAGAATAATCCTCGTACTGCGTTTTCAAATCTTGGGATTTTGAAGTTATTGTATTTTGATTTTGAATAAGAAATGGGTTTTTGAACCAGTCTTTAGAATTTTCAATATTTTCAGGAACTGTAGTTGAAGTATTTTTGATACCACAAGCTTTTGACTTGTGATTTGGCACTGTTGTAGTTGATTTTTTGATTCTTAAAGATCTTTTATGAACAACGTGTGGAGTATTTACATTTAGAATTGACACGGATCTGTAAAAAAATAAAATATTTAATTTTAGACATATTTATTTTATCAACTTAAATTATATATTATTTATTTGAACAAATTTTGTCTATCATTTTGTGTAGTTAAAATATGTTAAAAATTCAATGTTATAAATGTTATTACAATTGGCTACCAATAGGTAGTTAGTTTTTTTAAGTGGGTTGTAGGATGGGGTACATTCAAGCAAAAATTAGTTTTATACATCCAAAAGACAAATGATATATTGATTTTGCAATGATTTGCTAAAAATTTCAGAAAGCTCTTTATCGTTGTTTTCAAAATTATAATTTATTCCTACATTATTTCAAGATTTATTTTTGTTTTTAATTATTATTATGGTAATGCGGTTTGTAACAATTATAAAATTGTTTTTATAAAAATTATAAGCAGTCTTGTTTATACATATCAATAAACAACTGAAAAAATCAATATTTTATTTTAGAGGATGTGAGCGCACTGTTTGTTTTCTTCATCTGGCCCAAGCATAACATAGACAAAATGCATTTACGCAGAATCATTTTTTTTAGATTTTGAGTAATCTTAGAGTAAAACCACTCATTAAAAAAACGATAGAGAATAATATTTTTGAAGGTAGACATATCGATGTATTTAAATATTGTCTCGAAACGATTTAAACATTATTCTCTATAATTTTTGTAATAGATGATTTTACTCTAAGATTTTAAGTGAAAGCTTTTTATCTATATTGCACGTGAGTCTGAGAGAGAAAATAAATATTGCACAGACATCCTCTTAATTTTTTTTTTTGCAAATTAATCATATAAAATAATATCATTTGAAAAGAATAAGTTTGATGGTAAATAGTAAATAATGTATATAGTTAAAATTGTTGAATTTAAATATATTTTATTAGTGTGCTTTTATCAATATTTTTGTAAAGTTTCAATTAATGTATCTCAACTGTATTTATTCCTATATGTGTTTTTAAAATAATAAATTATTTTTAAAAGTTTAATAATGGACTTTATAGTAAACTCGGTTGCATAAACAATTTCCAAACATTTAACACATCAATAGTGAGCTAATGGTTCTTTAAATATGATTTAGTGACTCATTAAATTTTAATAAACCATTAAATTAATCAAATATTTTTAAATCCAGCATTAGTCTTTTGAATACATTTTTTACAAAATAGCAATCTTAATGATTTTATCCTGTTGTTTATAGTTAATTTGATCCAACTGAATCTTGTGTAATAACTGTAGAAAATACGCAATAAATTTGATTTAAACTATTGTTTTAGATTCTCAATGCAGTGATGAAGGTATTGATTTTTTTATTTTTGTGTCTGTCATCACGTTTTGGAGTAGGTAGTAATAACTAATAATACTTCGATTTTTGACTTCAGCCCCTCTTTGAATAGGAAAATTCATCTAGTTGGTACTTTGGGAGGGAGGGGGGGGGGTCAAAAGTAAAAAAATTCTAGTAGTTTTCAAAAGCGTCGGGAAAAACCATGAAAAAATAACGAAAAAACGGGAATTTTTACGCATAATCACTTTTCGGATAAATCGATTTTTTTATTTTGCTGTAACTCAAAAACGAATTATTGTGAATACTTGAAATTTTCACCAAATCTTTATATTATGGTTATTTATTTACGATTAAATTTTCAAAATATTTCGACCAATTTTAAACTACTTATAGACAATTGAAATTTTCAACTTTTCTAAGTTTTTTTCTTAAAATGCCGATAAAAAAAAAGCGGGTAAGTGAGTATCGCTCTGCTGTACATTAGGGGGTGGGGTGGACCTCGGACTAGCATAGGTTAAATTTGAATGCAATGATGAATATCATTGTATACGAGAAACGATTCTGAACGGAGATGATTTGTCAATCTAGGATATATTCTATTTAATTATTGTAATATATTCTATTTTGAAACATATAGTATAGTTACTATATGTTACTATAGTTACTTTATAGTATCTGTTTATTAATAAAAAAAGTATTTGGCAACATACGCATAATGAGAGTATGAAATTTAATTTAAATTTTGACATATTTCGTATATATTCGAACTTTAAGCACTTGTAAAAAAAAATTGGGACCAATGATTTCGGATTTTTTTTTATCACTTTAAGAACAACTTATAAGAAACCTTGTATTAAATTTTCAAGATTTTCTGGCCACCCAAAAAATTTTTATCGGCATTTGAAGAAAAAAAACTTAGAAAAGTCGAAAATTTCAATTGTCTATAAGTAGCTTAAAAATGGTCAAAATATTTTGAAAATTTAACTGTAAAGAGATAACCATAATATAAACATTTGGTGAAAATTTAAAGTATTTACAATGATTCGTTTTTGAGTTACAGCAAAATCAAAAAATCGATTTTGTCGAAAAGTGGTTTTTCGTAAAATTGCCGTTTTTCTATCACTTTTTTTTTGTTTTTCTTGAATTTTTTGAAAACTATTTGAAAATTTTACTTTTGACTCCCCCAAAGTACCAACTAGATGAATTTTCCTATTCAAAGAGGGGCTGAAGTCAAAAATCGGAGCATTATTACTGCTCCAAAGTCCAAATGTTGTCGTTAGACACAAAAAAAAAAACACACATCATTGTAAAAGCAATACATTCTTCACTCCGTTCAGAATCTAAAATCTTTAAAATTTAATACAAGGTTCCTTATAAGTTGTACTTATCGTAGTAAAAAAAAATTAAAAATCGTAAGTCATAATTTTTGTTTATAAGCATTTAAACTTCAAATGTTTACGAAATATATCAAAATCAGGAAAATTTGTAAGGAATTTTGAAGTTGAAAATTCATAAAATTTTAGGGTTCAAAAATCCAATATAAGGTTATCCATAAGTTTTCCTTCAAGTAACTGTAAAAAAAAATTCTAGCGTCAATATAGAAAACATTATAGGAGCGTATGAAATTTAAGTAAAAACTTAAATACAAAAACGATAGAGAATAATATTTTTGAAGGTAGACATATCGATGTATTTTTTCGTAAAAACGAAATCGCGTAAAATAACGATATATTACAATTTAAATGTCGGTAATAATATAATATATTCAACTAAATATAATTGACTGATAAATCATCTCCGTTCAGAATCGTTTTTCGTATACAATGATACCTGTCATTGCATTCAAATTTAACACATCCATTATAGTGACCTACTCTCCATCTCTACTATACAGCAGAGCGATACACACTTGCCCACTTTTTTTTTATGGTATATTAATAAATTAAGAGTATAAAATTAAGATATCAATAGTCTCTTTTAAGTTAACTTACCCAGCATTTTCAAATGTAGTTAATTTACTGGTACTTGGTTGGGTTATTTCATGACTGCTATTGATATTTTTATGATCAGAATTATTCACCAATGCAATTAAATTTTCGATTTTAGTTTCATTTGATGAAGAAGAATGTTGACGTACTCTATTTGATGCTTCTTCTAATAAACCTTCTAATTTATCAATATCTGTAGCATTAATAATTGCATCAGCTACTGAATGAAAATAAGTAAATTTAAGTACATCCGGTATAAACAATAACTTCCAACATTCAATTATATTGGGATCTGTATGAGAGCCTTCTCCTATTAATTCTGATATTTTATAATAACATGAGCAAAATGTATCTGATTCTAAAGTTGTTTGGATTTTATTATAATCAACATTTTTATCTTTAATAACTTTCCATTGTAATTTTTTAAGTTTTGTCAGTAAAACATTACTTTTCTGAAATATATTACTACCTAACATTTTAAGACCAATAAATAAGCTTAAAATAATCATTAAAAATCCGTGTTCATAGTCAGAATCTTCAAAAATTGATATTAAATCAATGATATTTGTTTGCAACATTTTATCAAGTTTTTCAAAATAATTAATGTATAGGACTGTCAGTTTATGAACTTTCTGAGCCATAACATGTTTGTCTTTCCAACTTAATATCCAATTTACTCGTGATATACAATGCATATTTGTCAGCATGTTCATAAATAGTATGTTGTTATTAATAACCAAAGTATCTTGTACAGTTTTATTGAAGTATTTTTTATGTAATTGTTCAAAACATAGTAATGTTAATTTCTTGGTTCCTAGTGATGGAAAAACAAAAGGTGCATTGGTTTGGGAAACATCTAATTTTTCTTTACTAAAATACTCAATGTTGCTACCAATTTCAGAAAAATTGGTATTTATTGTATGTACATCGCGTATCTTGATTTTACCAAATAATAAGCTATTATGTGTTACTGATTTCTTGATTTCTGTGGTCTCTTCCTTTTTGTGGTTCATTATTATAAGTTTTTCATCGTTTAAAGGTTTGGCCTCATTGTTTGTATTCGATTGTTCAGGTAGTGATTTGAAATTAGAATTTTGTAATTGCTGTAATTTTGAATATTTAAGTTTTGATTTAAATGTATTGCCATCCTTTGACAGTATTAACTTTGGAATTTCAAACTCTGTATCTTCAGTTTTAATTTTTTTACGGCTAGGTTCTCCACTTGTAAGCTCCCCTGTTTCTTCAGTTTTTAATTTCACATGTTTAGGTACTCTATTTTTAAGATTTTCATTTTTCAGTTTATTTTCCAACCATAAAGGAATCCTAAAAATTAAATAACATTTTATTATATTGTTAAAATATAAACTATGTTCACTTCTTATAAATTTACATTGAATAAAAAATTTGTAATATGTATAGGCCTACTACATTTTCAAACGTTTATTATTTAAAATAATATTATATTTAACCAATTATCATATAGGTATCTAATTGTATGAAGTGTTATAACTTTATAATAATCTCAATACTTGAACAGATATGATGAATCTATTTAATACGATTCAAATTCCAATTATAAGAGGAAATACAATTTTAACTTAAAATGGTATATTCAAAATTTTAAACTTGTATTTTGTACTATTATTTACATAATAATAATATTCATAGTATTATCTGTTATCATAAATAATTAATAATAATTTATTATACATACGTAATTCTTTCTAAGGAGACATATGGTTCATAATTAATAAAAGAATACAACATTGTTCTCATTGATTCAGCTGACTTCATGTTTATTTAGTTATTATTTCCTGTAGAAAGATAATGAGATGTAAACATTTAAGATGTATAGAAATTAATAAAAAACAATAATAAAAAAAATACCTATAATTTTCTTATATTTGTATTTATATAAAATTCTTCTTTTCCAAATCAGTTATTCTCTCCATTCTATTAAATTTGTTTAAAAAATAAAATCATTAATATTATTAATTATTATCACATAATAATTTTTTAAATATAATTTAAAAAATTTATTTTTTAAAAATCAATAATAACTTTTATTTCATTAACAAAAACAAAACCTAACCAACTAAAATAAATTAAAATATTTTAAATAAACCAATATAATATAAACAGACAATATTCATATCTTTAAAATTAATAGTAGAGATATTCACTCTAATAAAGATATTAAAAACACAACATTGATTAAACGTAACAAACATTAGCTGTTGCACTTAGATCAGTGTGAAATAAACAAAATATTATGTGTGTATATTCTCTCAGTATAATATTGTTTTAATTTGTGGCATCTTCTATTAGCAGTTATATTTTTTTAAATTTTAGTTCACATAATTTTCTGATTATTTCTTATTTTATATTGTAATTTATTTTGTTGGTATATATATAAACTAGCTATTCTGTCAGGACGTTTTCGTGTATTAGATGCGTTAATAATGTGGGAAGCTCACATCGATCAAATAGGTTTCAAAGTGTATTCAAATAAATGTGACAAGATGCATTGGAAGTGAAATACGTTATTATTTAGAATGTACTATTGTATATTTATTAGTTAAATAAAAAATTCCAGTCGACCCTATTCAATAGTTGCACGTATTTTTATGAGTCCACAAAGGAAAACATATTCTCATTTCTCAGTATAATTTTATCAAAATGTTTGACCACCGGTGGACTCTTAAGTAATCTATTTACTTTCTTTTTTTATTAGTTATCTATTTATTTATCTATTTAGTAATTCACTCATCAACACCTCGACCGAACCGTGGGGTCTAGAGACTTGAAATTTTGTACAAAGGTTCCTTAAGCAATGTAAGAGCGCACTAAGAAAGGATTTTTAAGTACTTTTAATTGTTTAATAATTGTTTGTTATTTCTTCTAAGTGGTTGCTAGAATACTAAAAATAAGTCTAATTACTTTAGATGTTATTAAATGACCACTAATATTAAATACAAATAAATAATAACCATAAAGTATTGTACAAATATAATTGAATACACTTAAGTAATAATAAAAATATAATGATATTAAATACTTGTATAAAAATAAATATATAATAATATTAGGTACTCTTATAATGTTAAAATAAATAATTCATAAAAATATTGTACAGATATAATTGAATATAATATTTTTTAATTCTTTATTTTAACATTATAAGAGTACTTACCTAATATATTATTATATTATGTTTATTTTTTTATTGTTTAAGTTTATTCAATTATATTTGTACAATAATACTTATTTTATAATTATTAAATTTGTATATAATATTAGCGAATGTATTTAAAACTCTACGGTTTAGTCCTTACGATAAAAGTCAGTACACGGTTTTGGTGGTTTTGCTCAAATGAGGTTGGTCATAAACTCATAACTAGGTTTGCCCGGCCAAAAGCCAAAATATGACATTTTGCCCAAGGATTGTGGGCAATTCGTATTTTGCCCGGGCATTTCTGAGGTCTGTCCGTTTTCGACTTTTGTCCGTATCATATATATATATACATATATATATATATATAGAGTGACAGCTCTTACATCCATTTTCAATGTTACAAAATCTCAATATTTAAATAGATACGAAGTTACTAAGTATGATTTAAATTTCAATAATAAGAAACAAATCTTGTACTTATGTATTATCATAAATAATTAATAATACTATGTATTATAGTTACAGAATTTTTTCTTATATATATAGGACAAATAGTGCATAATCAGTAAAAGAAAACAATATTATTCTCATAGATTCAGCTAACTTCGTGTTTATATAGTTAATATCTCCAATAAAAAGAAAATGAGTTGCATTATAAAAATAAAATATTTAAATACTATAAAGTTTGTTAGAATGACAAAAATTGATCTTAGTGTGTTGGAAATAAAATAAAATAAATAGATTTAGATAATATAACCTTCTTAAATGTTTTAATACAAATTTCAAAATTATTTTATTCGTATATAAAAAAAATGAGTATTTTTAAATTAGCTTTTTTAAAATATTTTATTCATTATGTAAGTTGTAATTATCTAAATAAAACATAAGAATTTTAAAATGCTAATTAAATCATATCCAAATTTAAATTTTTTTAAAAAGTCAACGAACAAATACAAATAATGTTCATAACTTGAAAAATTAATTGGTCAATTTACTTTAACAACACAAAATTGATTCAACTAGACTGAAATTTACCATGTTGTACATGGGTTAGAGTAAAAAAGCAATGTTATGGCAATATCCTTTTATCAATATTATACATTTTTATGGATAAAATATAAAATTAGATAATGATTTTTACACAATTATTTATGTTTGCTAACTTAAGGCTTGAATCTGATTAAATTTATAGATTGAAAATTTAGTCTCTTAGTATACAGAATATTTAGCATAAATCAATTTAGTATTTTGTCTAACTCCTTTAGAGTTACAGTAATATGTGACAATATCTATTGAAATTTGCAGTTGTGAACATTGTTTCTCAAAATTGAATATTACAAAAAGTTAACTTTTAACAATTATAACTCAAATCAGATTAGATTCTTTTATATTGTTATTTGTTGAACAAAAGAAAACTAATGATGTTATATATTAAGGAGCTATTTTATATAATACAACACATCAATTATTTTATAATTTAATATCTATATTTGATTTCTCGAGTGGCAAAATAACAAGTTCTTGTAACATGAATATTTTAATTTTTATACATGCAATTTTGAAGAAAAATCCAAAAATGTTTTGTTTATATAAAATATAGTGGAAAAATATAATCTAGGGTTGTTATTTACTTCATGAGTAAGGTGGTTTTTCCTACAATTTGTCTCTATTGGGAATTGAAATGTATTGAGTTGTATCATAGTTAAAAATGTAGAATTGAACAAAACAAAAAACAAGATTATCAGCCATTGCTATCTGTTTTTTTTATGATTTATTTGTTTAATTAATTAATGTTAGAGAGTAATTACAAAGTTAGGTAATATATATATAATATGATAGTTATTGATAGGTATCACAGGTAGTTTTAAAATATAAAATTATAATTTGTAATTAAAAAGTTGTTTGGGCGTTTACCTTATGATTTATTATAAGTGTATGGTGTGATAAAAACAGAATGTTACAAAGGTGGAAACGAAAATCAACTATAGACGTTAGCAAATTAATGACATATATTTAAATTTTAAGATCTAATGAATAAAATAGTTGACGGATTAAAGTATATATTAAAATAATAATAATGTTACCTAAATACATTATAAAATGTAAATTGTAATTTCGTCGAAACCATGAGACGAATTTTTCACAGACCTTATTTGACCTTCCGTTCTATGTAACTTCGGATGGGACTCAGAACGACTGCTAATAGTGCTAAAAGGAAAATCGACATACAAGACAAATATCACTATTAGATCGGTATACGCAATTACATTAAAAACAATAACAATGATATTATAATTACATAATTGCCCATTTGGTAAAAATCCGCAGACGAAATACAGCAGCTTCTGGAACGTGTTTTTTGTGTATGTATTCTGCGCGGGGTACACTAGACAGATACTTGAGAATGGACGGCAAAGGCGAATCAGACAAACATCGAATATCGATGGCGGCAGTGCAACAACAAAACACCAACTACAACAGTGATTAGAGACTACTGGCCACCGATAGCGCGCATTCACTTGGGAGTTGGGACTCCTCGACGCCGCCGGCCGCGGTGAACGGCACCTCCTCCGCGGGGACCCCGCCGTGCGAGAACAGCTCAACAACGGCAGCTGTTGCCTATGCGCCGCCGCAATGATTCGGAACTTGACGTCATTCAGACGTTGCCAGATTTTGTTTTTAGATTTTTATCTCTCCGCCGTATGCTTATCTCCGTCCCACACTCTTCATCCTCCTCTCATTTTAGTCAATAACGACGATAGTTTACATTGCCCGGGCCAACTAAAATCCAGGCATTATTGATTTTCCCGTTGAACTACCCGCCGTCGCCGCTGCTGAATCTGATAACCGACGAGGTATACGGTATTCGGATAAAATTGTTTCGGCTCCCAAAGATAAAAGATAAAAGAGCGAGAAATAAAATGGGGAGGAGGACGCATATAATAAAAAAAAATATAAATATGAAAAATGATTAATTAGGGATCTATTTATTAGACCTCAACCTATGCAAATCGATAGCTAAGCTGTTTTGTAGGAGAAAATGTTAAAGTCGATTGCTGTTTGAGTATTAATTAATCCATAATCATCGGGAAAGTTCAACACGCATCTAAGTCTATCAGGTAGGCAATCCGACTGCATCAGATAGCGGACGATATGGGTGGTGCACGCATGAATTGTATTTCTTTTATACATTGTGTCGCATGCCCGGTTCTTTTTTGAATGAATAAAAATATACTAAAAATGGTAATCGGGCGTCTAGCTATCAGTCCTTAACCGATGCAAAGTCGACACCTGTGCTGAGCAATCCACCTACGGTGGAGTGTTATACCACCTGATGTCGAAAGACTGATGCTGTATTGTAAGAGAAAAAGTTTAAGTCGAATTACTTGTTAAAACTTAAATTAAGTTGTCAGATATCATCGAGGAAAATCCATTTAAACGAAACTAAACCTCCCAGGTAGGCATCCTGACCATCGGCAGTAAACAAAAAAAAACACCGAATCAAACGAATTTAAACTCTAAATATTACTAATAATAATTCAGACCCTACAAATACAATTACTAATTAGTATAATATAATATCAATAATCAATACAATAAAATTATGATTGTTGGCCGTATTCAATATCAAGTGATAGGTATAATATGCTTGTACGTATATTGCGTCGGCACTCGAATGATTACTGCACTACGTAGTAGCATGGTTAAATACTTAGATCATGTACTATGAACGGGAGCCGTGTCCCTACATTTGAAGCACAAATCTTAATTCATTACATGATAATACGACGTAAGCTGGCCATAGATAATAAAGATCCTATCTCGCCTATACGTAAACAATTCGAAGCACTATTACTATATTAGCGACGAGTCTCTTATTGAGACGTGCCATCTGCCCATGCGTGCATTTATTCGTCGTATATTCATTTCAATAACTGTATTCTCCCTGGGAATTCATGAGTGATAATTTAAAAAAATATGCGACGAGTGTACTCATGCATGCGCAGATAGCGCATCTCAATAAGAGACTCGTCGCTAATATAGTAACAGTGCTTCGAATTGTCTACGTATAGGCGAGATAGGGTATGGCTCCATTAAAATTATATGATCTAAAACTATATTATACTTTTAGACTTGGCAGTTAAAAATCCTTGCCGGCTTACGTTATTCCATAAATTCACTCATAATATAACGGACTTTGGTATTGTTGCTTTGTCATATACCTGAGTATTTATTCATGGCTAGTAGGTATAGTAACCAGTAATATTACTCCTCAATTGCGATCTACCTGATCAATAATATCGAGCACTCGACTGCGGTCTCGACCGATTCATACACATACCTACGTATTTTATTCTATACATTGTGATGAGTTACTAGTTACCTCCGCCATCGAGACATAATAGTCTTTAATCGACGCTCGACGCCAAATACAGTAAACCTTGGTGGTGGGGGATACCAATTGTTCCACCGTGAAACCGTTTCTATTCACTAGGTCGGTCACTTCACTCTGTCTTCCAACTAGGCCGATTACTGTACTCAGCCGCTGCTTATGGTGCTACTGTTAGCCGCGGGCCGACAGCAGCTGCTGGCAACCAGCCTAGTGTGACCCGCGTCTAGTGTTTAAATCGATGAGTTGTTTGTATCAGGCCAATGCTCATCCAGTGTAAATTAGGCTTTAAATAAATCTTACGTCCTGCAGGTTTGGTTTGTTGCTGGATCATGGTTCACCCAATTAAAGGTTTTAATAAAACAGGTGATCATACGTGTCACTGCTATATAATATATATAACTATTAACTATATAACTTTACCGACCTATATATGTTATAATAATCTAAATAATCTACTTAGGCTCATGCATATAATAAATAATTTACACGTTCCTAAATCATATATATATATAAATTATCACTATGGCAGATAATGTATTATAATTATATTAGTTCTATTACTTTGAGTTTTATTAGTCGTTTCTAAAATCATCAACTTCTAAATATGAAACAAATTATTAGCTTGTAACAATTAGTTTAAATAGTATGATCGATTCGTTGATATTTAGATTATGATTCTTGATTCAAAGTATCATGAGTGTGCACAAATAATTTATATACGTAAGACGTAATCATAGACATAACAAAAATAATAATTATTAAAATATTTAAATTCTAGAGAAAATAAAAATAAATATTAATATATTATTGTAAATACTTATATAACACCTATTATTACACTGGATCATATTATTTTATAGCTTTAATCATTGTAGACAATAAATAAAATCATAAACAGGTATTTTTACCTATAAAAGTATATTTGTAGTTTTAAATCGCGTTATGGGATCTACAGTGCACATGTTATATACATACATGTTTAGATTACTAGCTAAATTACATATTTATATAACATGAAAGGCTGAAGGTATACAATAAAAGGACCGTTTAGGTAGTAGTGTATTGCTAAAAATATTCGTGGGTATACGCCTTCTAAATCTTAGGCGTCAATGATATACCTATAACATTGAATCAAAACAAATTTTTTCTTGCTTCGCTCGAAGTCAATAACAACATTTATTCTAATAAATTATCAGAATCACTTTGATCAAAGTGTAATGTAATATAAACTCATACTATATACTATAGCTATTTATTTTATTTATTTTTTAATTTATTTTATTTTTATGTTATTACAAAAGAAAAACTTAAAAAAATTAGTACAGTCTAAGAAATTAGAATGGTTACTTTTTTACTAACTGCCAATAACTTAGTGATTAGTGCATTAATTGTGATTGCTAGGGCCCAGAACTTGATGCATTTGCTTCTTTTTTTCTAATGATTACAATCGAGGCTCGTCCTTACAGAAATTTAATTATTGAAATATAGAATTTAATGGTACAGTTTTTATTTTGCATTATTAGGGAATTTTATGCTTTTAGATCATTTTTTATAGTATTTTTAGTGCATTTTATTTATTTTTGAAAATTTTAACAGGTATACGGGGCTATACGGCCGTATATACCCGCGTATCGTCGTTTATTTAAAGAGTATACGCTAAAAAAAAAAACTAGAGAAGTAAGTATACGCCGTATACCCCCATATATCCCCCAATACACCACTGCGTTTAGGTAATGGATGAGAATATACTTAGTTTGTAATACATATTATACGCAGTTAGTGGGGTCTAGCCGTATAGGGGCTGCTCGGAGTATGATTTGGTAGCAGACTTTTATAAAATAATATCATTGGTAAACCACGAAGCAAAATATTATGTGAAATAGTTATAATATTATCTGTAGTATACTGCGCACTACGCAGTAACGTATTGTGTTAAGAGGGTTGCCTTATAATCGACGTTCTCTCTATTGTGTGGATCGCACCACACAGCGTGGCGGCCGATCGATAAGACAGTTGCACCCACAGTTGCGTAACCAAGAGGGGAAGGCTAAAGGGGCTAGCGTCCGGGACGCAATTCGTTCAAAAAGGTTTGGTACGCAATTCGTGTACACGGGGTGATTTACTGATTTGTGTGTACACTGTACATAATATATAAATACGTAAAAGACTCGCAAAATGTATTGTTTATTCAAATAGATTTCGGTTTTGGTTCCAGTTCTATATATTATGAAATATGGATTCCAGAAAAGATTTCGGTTCATAGATTTTCTCTAGGAACTGATTCTAAAACCAGTTGGTACTTTCGGTTCAATTTCCAGTTATGAAGGCATTATCGTATATATATTTAATTTTATAGCTCATTTATATTATATGATAGCTTATTATATTGACTATATTTTTAAAGAAAAAACTATAAAAATATTTTCTCTTAATTTTAAAAATTATGAATTCCCTTTATTTGAAGACATCGACGAAAAAGGAATGAATACAATTTTTCATGTTCCTCTAAAAAGAACAAAATTCCGATATGCTCCTTCAAAAATTACAATCTGTAGAACTTGTTTTAAAATTAAAATAAACAATGACACGTTAAAGTGTAAAGGGACTAAATAATATCCATAACATTAAATTGTATAACGTCAAATTCTTCTATAATATTAATGATAATCGAGTAAAATTAATTAGTCTTAGTATAAAATTTGCTGTTGCACGTTAGTTTGACGAAGATACAACATGCGTACTCATCTTTCTTTTTAATATATTATCGCCGATGTATTGATAGACAATTGTAACCACATATTGAGACAATAAAATAAAATAAAACTTTCTGAAGACATAACTATTTAATTTATTATTAAAATTTAAAAGTAATTATAGTATGTACATAGGTACTCGTACATGCATTAATTATATACAATTAATACTAATGTAATCAGAAACAGTTTAATTACATAAAAGATAACTGTAGAACCTAAGGAATTGTTTCAAATAACTATAGGTATAAACGGTGATAGTCCGCTTTATTACCTGTGAGACACCCCTCTTCGCTATATACTATATATGCATATTAATGCATCGAAGAATCCGGAAAAAAAGACAACATTAAGTTACAAAAGAAGATGGAAAGTGATTAGTTAAAATAATAAATTGTAAGATATCCATTTCAATTTTCGAACAATATTTTTAAAGTTAAATACAAAGTAATAAATATTAATAAATTATAAAGTCGATAAAAAACCTTTAAAATTGTTATTTTTTATATTTTTTGTAATAGGTAATTACATTCTTAGATTATCTAAAAATCATCTGAAAATATTTTACGTAAATTCGTTGCACTCGAGTCGCTGGAAAGAAAACAAATAATACACCAATATTCTCCTAACTTAGCTTAGTTCATTATTTTCTGATTACTTAACTTAAACTAGTAACACACTAACACCCAGCTTTGAAAAAAAAATTAAAAATAACGATATCATAAGGGTTAAACACATACTATACTAACTCAACTTAGGTTATAATATTATATAGGTTATTAGATAATATAACTATATTTAAAAACTTAGCTATATTATTTAGGTACATGACCTATGGTCACACATTATTTATATGCATTACATTATATCCGACTTATAATTGGTTTCAAATTATTTACCAAGAAAACAGATAATTAATACAAGAGAATAAGAGATTTGAATGCTTTTATATCAGTAAAATAAATACATTAATATTTAATTGTAAGGTATGAATATGTGCCTTAAAACATTTAAACTTGTTTTTATTAAATAAATTCCTTTTTTAAAATCATATATCTGAACAATAGAAATGAAAAATGTTTTCGGAAATGACTATGTATAGTTTAAACAAATAGGCTATAGGTATATAGGTAAAAGAAAAAAAAATATAACGTATTTTATTTCAAATTATACGGGTGTAGTATCAAAATACTTTAGTAAGCCCATAGAATTGTTTTCATATGATAATTTTGTGTTATCGCCTAACCCATCATATTATATAACTTACATAAAATAATAAGAAACGAAATTATACAGCTGCAATATGATGAATCACGATAAGAATTTATTTGGAGACTATTTCATTGTCTGTATAGGTTATTTATAAATTATATGGGCGGTTTTCATTTGGGCGAATAACCCAAAATAATAAATCGTTTGGGCGAAATTTACACGGGACCCTAATTTATTCAATATATCGTTTGGGCGAGTTGTAAATATATTTTTATAAAAATGAATTTTTAGAGACTTAGGACTCTCAGCTAATTCTAATTTATATGGTTAAAAATGCATTATATTATTTTTATCTTAACTAAATTTTTTTTATTAGCATGGTAACTCATATGCCCATTTGTTTAATAAAATTTATCATATTCTTATACATATAAATATTATCATAATAATATATTGTATTAAAAATCCCAACTAATTATAATAATTAATAATTAGCATGATATCTCATGTCCATTTTTTTTAATGTAATCGATTATTGTTAATGTTCTGGTTTGATATTCTTCCCATGATTTTAATGTATAGTTTTGTTTTTCTTTAGTATTTTTATGTACCTACTATATTGATTTTTTGTATTGATAGAATTAATTTTTATAAAATTATAAATAGTTATCACCAATCAGCCGAAACGATATAATAATAATATTGAGTTGAATATATTGTATAATATAGTAAATACGAATATAAAAATTATTGTATAGGTAAGTATGCTACTTCCCTATTATTCCCTGTATATATCCCTATATAATTCATGAATTAATTCGCCTAAACGATCAGTTAATTTCTCGCCCAAATGATATATACTCTACACAGGTAAATTTTGGGTTATTCTTCGCCCAAATGAATGACGCCCAATTATATTCCACAGTGCGCAAACAAAAAAGAACTATGCCCATACTTCGATTAATTTTCTAAAATAGGTACCTATACAAGTTTAAATTTAAATAAATTCGTAAACCTACTACGATAAATAATTTTTTATATCAGTTATTACAATTTTATTATTTTGTATCTTAAAATTTAAATCACAATATCAATCAATTAAATCTTTCAAATAAAATAAAATTAAATATAAAACATGGCATAGAAACAGTAAGTAACCTAGCTGTATGCATCACATTTGTAGAGGCATGACGTACAACCTCGGGTACTAGGGTCTACTATATGGACTATGGTCTACCATACTAGGGTCGCACAATTGTATTTCGAAAGTGGGCATTCTTATTAAATTATATTCGTGTTGTTAGAAACTGTATTTTACTTTTACTCGTTTATATTATTCCACTAGTTGTACGTTTATTATTAATCAATAATGGTTTTTTATTCGTTTTCCTAAATCTCTGTTCATGATTCATGTTCCTATGTTATATGCAAGTTATGAATGCGTACATATATCTATAAAAATTAAAATAATGTAAAAATAAAAGTAACTAATTGCATTGAGTATAGATATAGTATCAATACTCAATGCTAATTGTAGTATATAAAATATATTCTAGTTGCCTATACACAATTAAAATACAACTAAAGATTATTGTAAATGTATCATCAACTTCTATTTCTATAACTAAATGATGATGGACTGTAATTATGCAAGAAGCACTAATAAAGCAATATAATTAAATGATTTATTTTATATGTCGTTTTTACTAATTTAGTTACCGTATACCTACAACACTCTAACGCGAACACATACTACCTAGTACCTACATATATATGAATAAATGTAAATAATATATTAAAAATTAAGAAAGGTATTAATTTAATTTAATACATAATATTATTGAATATCTATCTAATATTACAATTTACAAATCAATGTTATAATTTAAATCCAATTATTCCGATTTCACGTCCTTGCCGATAATCACAATAATTAAAATAAGTCATAGCCATTAATCATTAAAATTTTATTTTATTGTTTTATAATTATTTAATTAGTAAAAGAGCGTTTTTCTTTCGTTGTTTCGTCATTATTTTTAATATGTTTTGGATATTTAGAGGTTTTTTTTAACTATAAATTAGTGAAAATATTCCTGTTTCCAAAAAAATGTCTGCTATTATGAAGTGTCTCTTCAGGAGGAGAGACTTCATTGTGTAATGCATTATCTATAATAAGTATAATATGAAACATCCCAATTCTCAGTAAACATATATAACATATAATGTACGTTTATAATAAGGATGACTTCAGTACCTAGTTCAGTTTATGTATGTTTCGATTATTATTCATATAATAATGGTATAATACGTTAGAATATTTTTTAAATGTTCGTTAGGACAAAATACTTGAAAATTGAATTCAAGCTTCCTGCAGTGATTCCACTTACGTTGTACTTATAATTATTCAAAAATTATTAAAATACGTATAAGCAATTTTTTATAAGTGTGTTTAAAGTTCAAATATTGATATTTGTCAAAATCACAAAGATTGACTAATTATTTTGTAGTTAACAACTCATAAACAATGTTGTATAAAAAGCTAAGAATTTAAAATGTATATATGTATTATAATACAAGAGGTCCATACGTTTTTCTTCGAATAATTATAAAATAAGTCGAGTGAAAAATATTTACGAGCCTTAAATTTTAATTTTCACAAAATCAAAAATTCACGCATAAAAATCGATTTAGTATTTATAGGCCATGGGTCACCAAATGGCGGCCCGCGGGCCGCATACGGCCCGCCAACACATTTTATTCAGCCCGCAGACAAAAAATAAATAACACATATTACGACAAAATTATATGTGTTATAATTGTAAATTATTATTTTTGTTTAATATTATTAGTTTTTATATAATGTAAATATGTACTTAGGATCTTGATGGCCCGCGAAAAATTTTTAGATTCCTTATGTGGCCCTTCAAAAATATTAATTGGTGACCCCTGTTATAGGCTTTTAGATTTTTATTATTAATTAAAAAGTATATGAGTCGTGAGAACTTGAAATTTTCACTAGTTGTTTAAATTAGCAATTTTTTACTTAATTTAATAATCAAAATATTTCGCTTATTTTTAAGCTATTTAAAGGTATTTGATGTATTTTATTTTTATAATAATGTTGATAAAATATTTTTCGGTAAGTCAAAATACTTGAAAATTTAATGCAAAGTTCCGCATAAAATGTACTTACATTAATTTAAATTTTTCAAACACAAAGGCACACATTTTTTATTAAGTTTGATATTAGAATTTTTATAAAACTTGTCAAAATTCCACATTAATACCAAATAGGAACTTAATTAAAAGCACTAAATGTAAAATGAAATAAAATAAAATATTACCGACAAATCGTCTCTGTTCAGATTTGTTTTTAATTATATATATATTCAATGATTAAAACATCCATTCCAGTGATCTATTCAATGATGAGATCCATTCAACACATTTATACCTAGGGATTTAAAAAATATTTTATGTTCTTTTCCCAGACCTACTAAATATACACAAATAATATTATATAAATAAAATAAAAAATATATTTACCCATTAACTGTAACCGTTTATTAATTTTATTTTAACGAAAAATATATTTTTATTTATTAATTTTACCAAAACTTCGTTATTATATGTATAATCAGTAACCACTTATAAAAATCGAAATGTTGTGTCAAAACAAATGGGAATATAAATTCAGTATCTACGAGAGGGGGATAAAATTAATTTGAAATTAATTTTTTCATAAATTGGTTTTTCGGGAAAATGAATTTAATATTTTGGTTTACTTGAAATTATGTTTTGGAAAAATGGTCATTCAAGATAAACAATCTATGCCATCACTTTCGGGAATAAAAGCAGTAGAATTGGAATCCATGCGAGTAATGACGGAATAAAAAAAAGCTTTAAAATATATAACATGTAAATAATACACCCATACAGATTATAATATTATGTAATCAATATAATGAAAAACATACATTATTATTGATTTTGTAATTTCAATTTTTATTAAGCTATAATACTATCAATAAAAATATATGGCATTGTAAAAATTGAACATAAATACCTACCTTTATATAAATCAAAAATGTATAATATAAAAGTGAGTATCGCTCTGCTGTACATTAGGGGGTGGGGTGGACCTCGGACTAGGGTAGGTTAAATTTGAATGCAATGATAGGTATACGAAAAACGATTCTGAACGGAGATAATTTGTCAGTCAAGGATATATTATATTTAAATATTGTCATATATTCTATTTTGAAACTATTCAAACATTTAAGTAAAAGTCTCAAGATCCTTCGTTTGGTAATTTTTTAAAAATAACAAAAATCGAAAATTATTTAGTAGTAAAACGTTATTTTACACTTATTGTATTTTTGATTTCAAATTAAAATTAAAACTTTAAACACTCGTAAAATTGTTTAAATGGAATAATTATCAAACTTTTTTATAATTATTCTAAGCATAACTTATAGACAGCATAGTATTAAATTTTCAATTCTTAGCTTTTGATAGAAAAATATTTATAAATTTTTAACTACCAAATAGTGAAAAATATTCATGATTTTGACGAATTTTTGTCAATATTTGAACTTCAAATGCTAATAAAAAAAATTGTGTCTATGTATTTTTATAATTTTTAAATGAGAGATAGAACAAATTATGTGGACCCTTCAATTAAATTTTCAAGTAATTTGTCCCAGCTAAATTTTTTTTAACAACATTTATAAAAAAAAAATAAAAAAAAATTGAAAATTTCAATTGTCTATAAATAGCTCAAAAAAGGTCAAAATGTTTTGAAAATCAAATCACGTAAAGAAAATGGCAATTTAAATAACTGGTAAAATTTTCAAGTATTTACGACTTATACTATTTGAATAAAAACAAATATCAAAAATCGTTTGAGGCTAAACCGTTATTTAACGCGGTTTTGTAAAAATTTAAATTTCAAACACTCATAAAAATTGTTTGTCTGAATCCGGTAGAGTTTTTTTTTACAGATATTCTAAGAAAAATTAATGGAGAACCTTGTACCAAATTTTCAAAACTTAGTTATAAAAGAAAAAAATTTTACGATTTTTCAACCACAAAATTACTTGCAAATTTTCGCAATTTTTACATATTTCGTATAAATTCGAACTTTAAGCATTTATAAAAAAAAATTGTGACTAACGATTTCGGATTTTTTTTTTATCACTTTAAGAACAACTTATAAGAAACCTTGTTTTCAAGATTTTCTGGTCGGCCAAAAATTTTTTATCATTATTCAAAAAAAAAATACTTAGAAAAATTGTAAAATTTCAATTGTCTATAAATAGTTAAAAAAAAGTCAAAATTCTTTGAAAATTTATCTGTGTATGGAGAACGCTAATATAAATATTTGGTGAAAATTTCAAGTGTTTACATCGATCAGTTTTTGAGTTATAGCAAAATAAAAAATTCGATTTTGACGAAAACTGGTTTTGCGTAAAAAATCTCGTTTTTCCGTCATTTTTTTAGGGTTTTTCCCGACTCATTTAAAAAATATTGAAAATTTTTAACTTTTGACCTCCCAAAGTACCAACTAGATTCGATTTCCTTTTCAAAGAGGGGCTGAAGTCAAAAATCAAAGCATTTTTACTGCCCCAAATGTTGTCGACAGACACAAAAAAAAAAAAAACACACATCATTGTAAAATCAATACATTCATCACTCCGTTTAGAATCTAAAAATTAAAAAAATTAAATAAAATCGATCGTTTATATAAAAATAATAATTTATACCATAGCTGTTAATAAGGTAAAAGGTAGAAATCAATTTAAAATTTAAATACAACTTTTTTGTTCCCAATAAAGAAAAATAAAGAAAATAAACAATCGAAATCAAACTATATATTTACAATTATATTTATGGTAATATTTAGTTATTTCTAAATGATTTCATGTTCGAATAATTTTTTTTAACGAGACAAAATGTAAATTTTAAAAAAATTACCCGGTAAAAATGTATAACTACTCGTATATTAAAAATTGTTCACTTATTGATTATATTATGTATGTTAAACTATGGACTGAATTTTTATTTTACCATCTGTTTGGTATTGTTTTAAAATTTCCAAAAATAGAAATATATTTGGTTGTGAAGTAGGTATAAAACAGTGAATTGAATTTCGAATGAAAACTTTCACACACATCGTTGTCAAATGTATACCGGAACTACAAGTACCTAGCTCATATTCAGTTGATGGAAAATCAGAATCATCATTAATATAAGTGAGTAGTGACTATTAAAGTACTAAATAATCACAAAATGTTAGTATTTTAGCTGTTGAAGGTTGTATAGAAGCTAAATCTACGGCAGCATCGAATTACCACGCCGAATACTGGTGATCGTGTGAATCATGCATAATTGATAGTTATATTTATGCCAAAATACGTATGGGACGAAATCGGGATATTTATTTAATTTTGATAAGCATTTAAATTTTCTATCTATTATATACGGGCTGTTATCGGGTGACGTCAGTACCGTCAACCATAATATATCCATTTAGATGTAAATATTGTGCTCATAGCACTATTCGGTTCCGACTAAAAATATTCTCATAATTTATAATATATTAATTGTACTTTAAAGAATCCTGATCATGGATGAAATAATTAGTGTAATATTAATATTATACTAATATTATAAGTTGAGGGGGGGGGCATAAATTATATGCCCAGGGGTACGTTATCAAAATGGACGAAAATAAAGATTACCTAATTTAACATTTATATAACGTGTTCTTTAGTTAATTTAAATTTTTAAAAAATATGATTTTGTCGACATTAAATAAGACATAAATTACGTAAAACATAAAAGCGGCTATATATCCAAGATTTCGTTAACCTAATATTAATTCATTACATACATATTACATATTATTACAATCAACTATAAATTAAATATTTTAAATGTTTTACTATATGAAAAACTGTTATAAAAACATTTTGCTTATTACCTACTGCGGAGAACGAAGAACATGTAATAAACATTTGGTGACAATCGATTAACCGTTTGGATTTATATTTTGTACAAAATATAAATAAACATTTGAAATTAGGTACCTATTTGATATTTTAATTATTATAGTATTAAATCTCAAGGTGTATAAATATTTTTGAATTTTTGATTATTATATTATTATTTAAGCATATATTATAAAATTATAATTTAATTAATTTATACAGGTTTAATTTATTTAAAAGCTAAAAAACTATCACTAACCACTGTGATATTTTAATATATACAATATACATAGTATATATTCAAATGTAATCAAATGTAATCAAATTATGGTGAATTTTTCTTAATGATATTAAATTTATCAATTAAAAAATTAAATTTAATAAAAATAACATAAACTGAGTAAACAAAAGGTTTTTTGTAAAATAAAATTGTGAGATTAAAAAAGTATTCTACTTTTCATGTACACAATTGAAGTAAAAAATTATTATTACCTCCATATGGCAGTGCATATTATGATATTCTAATCATTTTTTTTTATTAAAAATTGATAACTGAAAACCACGATGTAGAGAAGATATCTTCTCGTGCTGAAAACTAATATCAATGTTATCGATAATATCGTGTCGTTAAAGTACGGTTTTTAAAATTCTCAATAATGCAATAATTAGATGAGTTCTGATCAATTAATTACGTAACACTTGAAGACATTTAAGCTGTGCGTATAATGTAAATTCGATAATTCACAATTTATTGTTAACACAATTTCTTATCAAATAATGCGATATTATATAATATGATCAATTTATCATTGTCGTCGGATCAATCTCTTTTATTTTCTCTCGATCCGTTACCAAATCGTACTATTTAGATACTTACGTACATATCATTATAATATTATCGTTCGCTGGACCACGGTCGCCTAATCATCATGGACTTTTCTGTTAGACGCATAACTGGTATATTGTTATTAATCGTAAACTTACAGTTAACCGGTTACGCTTTGCAACGAGAAACAAAGAAACAACCGCATATTATTCTCATCATAGCTGACGATCTGGTTAGTATTATAATATTAAGTTTATGCTATAGACCACTAGATCAGTGGTCGGCAGCCTAATTGGACTCTAAGGCCACATTCACAAATTAAAAAAATAGTTCACGGGCCAGACGGTGTTTGCATGCAAAAATCATTATCTTATATCTAAGTCAATTGCGTGCGTGATTATCTCACAATAGAACTAAGTTGTGTGTGCCGTTTGAACTAATTTAAACAAAATATGAGTTGCATATTTAATATTCATTAAATTAGATTAAATGTGTAAATATCAAAAATTTAAAATATTAGTTAGATATAATTATACAATAATAATGTGTTATAATAATTTAATAAAATATTGCAGTACAAAGATTGTAAAAATCAAATTAAATTTATGAAATAGAATATTAAAATAAATACAAGTAGATAGTTATACAACAAATGTATTATTAATTTTTTCATTTAATGTCTAATCCAGCGGTTTCCAAGCCATGGGCCGTGAGTAGCGTAGAACTAGGTCGTGGACCATATAATATTAACATTATTAACATTAAAACGTATATATTTTTATTATATAGTATATACTTAATAATATACGTATATAGATTAAATATTAGTCATTAGTTTGCCTCAAAGATTTTTTAACAAAAATTGATGGTTCTCAGTTCGCACAACTAAAAAGATTGGGAACCGCTAGACTGATCGAACTAAATAGTGCTAACTTTGATATATTATTTTTTTATCAATTGTTGTATTTATTTATAAAATTATAATTTAATTTAATCTCCATTCATTAACCTAGTTTCATTTAGAGAAATTTCATATTATAGTATATAGAATTGACAACTTATTTTTTCTATGGTATACTACTATACTATACGTAGATCGACATAAACTAGTCGTTTTTACAAAATGTTATGTTCGTAATTTGAAGTTGTCACGAAAAATACATCGAATAAAATCTCGTTTTATTTTGTCATGCAATTCGCATACAGCCTATTTTACATATCGAATTAAAATAGGTATAAATTACAATAAATGCATTAAAACAATTAAGAAAAGTGTACCTTGCATTGAGCCGGTCACTAAAATTGATATATTAAATTTGAGTTCAATAATAAATAATTGCGTACGAACATTTTTTTCGATAAATACTGGACATTATTTTAAAAATCGAATAATTCACATTATGCCTTATAAGACCTCATAAAAGCAAATTATAACATAGGTACCTATATAAAAAATGTCAATATAAACAATTTATGAAAATTTAAGTATAATAACTAATAAGTAACTACGGTTATTCGTTTTTTGCATAACTCTAAAGAAATAAAATTGATTTTGTCAAAAACTGATTGTGCGTAAATATTTTTGTTTTTCTAAAATTTTTTTTGTTTTGCAAAGTTATTTTGAAAAATACTATACAATTTTACTTTTGCCCTTTAATAATAATCACCAAATTTATTTAATTTGCTACTATAAACCACAAACCACTCTTAATGTTGCAAATCTAAGGATTTTTATTGATCCAAAATAAACACGAAAAAAAATAATAAAAATACATTATTGTAAAATCAAAACCTAAATCTTCGCTTAGAATCTTATTTACATAGATCAAATTTAATTATTTTCAAATGAATTATAATCAATACTTCAATAGTATTGATTTAATATCTTGTTAAAAGATATACTCTAATATTATATATTTTTATCCATTTATTCCTATGAAAATGATATATAATTTACCGATTTATATTAAAATAAATAATTTCGCTCAAACCGTTCTTATATTGACTATAATAATATGTCTAATAACAAATCAAATATTATATAAAATGAATTACATTATATTGTATTGCTGAATCATGACAACACCCATCAGAGGCAGCTGCAGTAAGTGTTTATTTGAGAACCGCGTTCGGCCTCAAGTGGGTTCCACCAATAAAATCAATACTATAATATAGTCTAGAATTAATGGACCGACATTTTAATACAATATAGGTTTTAGCTTGTTTATTTTGTAATAAATATGTTTAAATATATAGGGTTGGAATGATGTTGGATTTCACGGATCTGTACAGATACCCACCCCAAATATCGACGCACTTGCTTATAACGGCGTAATATTGAATCGTCATTATGTTCAGCCAACTTGTACTCCATCGAGGGCTGCTTTACTTACTGGCAAATACCCAATTCGCTATGGTAGGTTTCTTTTTTGTAGGTATGCGTAATGTAGCCATATTGATTGTTTTTGTTTAGGTATAAATAATTATATTTGAAATATATTTGATAACAATTAAATAAAATATTAAATATATATGATAAAATATTAAATACCTAAAATTTTTTTTTATATACACTTTAAAATGGTAATTCATATGTTGTTAGGTTTTCAAGGTACACCCATTGCTGCTGGCCAAGCTTCAGCACTACCAACGAATGAAAAAATTTTACCACAAGTAAATACAATTATATATTATATTAAATTTATTATAGGTACATATATTTTATTTTTATTATATCATACAGTTTAAAAGAGTCATCGTTACTTATTGAAATATTTTTTAATTTTAAGTATCTGAAAGAGTTGGGCTATTCAACACACTTGGTGGGAAAGTGGCACTTAGGCTATTACCAAAAACGTTTCACTCCCACACAAAGGGGATTCGATACTCATTTTGGTTACTGGAACGGGTATATTAGTTATAGAAACAGCATACACGCTAAAGTAAGTATAATTTATGTATGGTTTATCAGTTTATATGGAAGCAATTATAAAATCGATGTATATAATACGGTCGTTTCTAAAATTGATAATAGAATACTACAATGAGTGGTATCGACGCTAGGCGTGGATTCGAAAGGGCGGGGAATGAGATGGATCGTGATCGGTACGCAACTGATGTTTTCACAGGAGAAGCTTGTAAAATCATAGAATCAAGTAAACGGGAAAATACGAAAATGTTTTTAATGGTAAGTCATTTAGCTGTTCATTCTGGAAATATTGGTCCAAACCACTTAGAAGTTTCAAACAAAACCTACAACGACGAGGTATTTGGTTATATTGAAAATGAAAACCGAAGACTTTATGCAGGTGAGAACAATATTGTTGATTATTGTAGTTGCTATAATCGTATTTAGTATTTACAACATATTACCTTCGATTTTTTTTTAAGCTCACAAGTCCATCTATAGGTTAGTGTAGTATTTGCAAACAACAGGTGTACATTTTATAATTTTATAAATAGCATTTGACATATTGTTTTAAAATCAAAATAATTTATACATATTATTTCGATTATATAATTTGACATAGGCTTATTAAAATCGACAAACTGAATGCTTGATAAGCCTTATTTACGTAGATACATTATTTGCATCGTGCTAATAAGCTAAAAAAAAATAATGAACTAACTCATTTGTGTGATAAATTTGAAATTTCTCGTTACAATAATGTAGATAGCAGATTTTATCCATACAATTTTAGAAGTAGAATAGTTTGAGATTTGTTATTAGGTACTATTTACATGCTTTTAAGCCTTAACATGTCGCACAGCAGTTGCACATACGTTAATTCGTTGGCAAATGTGCACACACGCCCTAAATGATGCGACATAATATGGTCAATAGTTTAATATGTACAATTATAATGAAATATGTTGTACCTACACATTTTAGGAATGCTGACTTCGTTGGATGATTCTGTTGGAAAAATAATTGAATCACTGGACAAAAACGAAATGTTAAAAGATTCAATTGTGGTGTTTATGTCCGACAACGGTGCACCGACAGACGATCCGCTATGGGGCCATGAAAACTTTGGATCCAATTGGCCTTTGAGAGGGGTATGATTGATTTTATGACACTTATAAAAATATTATGTTTATTATAATATGCATGTACCGTGGTTCGTGTGTTGTTTTATTATATCAAGCAGCGTCAGGGAAATTTTAATCGGAAACAGTTGGTGATTATAAATAGGTAGGTACCTATATCACATAATGTACCAATTCGTACAATAATAATAATTATTTATTTTAGATAGATAAAAATTATATATCATAAATTTTTCATAGTTTTAGAAGCTATAAATAATAATTTAACATGAAGAGAAAACGAATGAATAATAAATTGATATTCTGGTAATCCGATTATACAAATATTTGATATTTTCTATTAAATATAGAAAAAAGCATCAGTACTTGAAGGTGGAGTTCGTGGGGTGGCTGCGATATGGAGCCCATGGTTGAAAGAAAAAAATAATGTTTCGGAAAATTTATTTCATATTACTGATTGGTTGCCCACTTTATATACGGCTGCAAGTAATTAAATTTAACAATTATTATTGATTATTTTATATATAAAAATATATATATATTATAATATAATATAATATAATATAATATAATATTTTAATATATTTTTATTTTATTATTATACATATTAAGTTTACGGAAGTACATAATTACATCAAGTTTAGGATTGGTCATAACTTAACTGTTTCATAAGACGTTATAAACGTACCTATGCTCATTTAATAAATCAATCCCGTGCCTTACGGATATAACATAGATAAAAGTATAATAAAAATCACATTATATATTTACAATATACCTAACACTTAACAGCTAACATTCGATTAATAGTTATCATTTTTTTTTTTTTTTAAATACGGGGCAGCTTAGTTAGAAACATTTAGTTAACCTCTTGAATCTTGATGGACATAATTTTTTTTGACTCAATATATTTATATATTTATAAATGTACTTCAATATAACGAGAAAATTATATGTTTTAGATCTCATTTTACGTCTCACTTTTACAAATAGATAATATATTTTTTAAACATGCCTCAAATTTTATTAAACTTATGATATTAAAATTAACAAATAGAACAAATATAAATCATATTATCATTGAATTTCTTTATCCTTTATTACAATTAAAATATTATATTGTTTGCATAATTATTAATTTCACACGATTTCTGCACACATTTCTTGTCCCGTGGTCGTGGAATTTTACGTAGTGTTCACTACTATTCATATTGTATACTCCGATCGTTTTCAACTTTTATTTTACCCATTTTGTTGCATAACGAAGCAAAACAATTCAACAGTTTTAGATCAATCGTCAAGTCTAGGTTTTCTGCCTGTGTTAAGTAGAAATAATAGAAAAAAAATTCACTAGATCCATTCATCGTACCTATATACTCGTAATATTATATATACAATCTATATATTGTGCATAATGCGGCTTGTGCAGTGTTTAAGTGCTGATACAAGGTATAAAATGACACGTTGCATACTTAATTTATTATTTCACATTTATACATTTTTATTTAGAAGGTAAGGCATATAAAATACGTTGTCAAAATTATATATGTATGCAAGTTTATAATCAGTTACCTACCTACTAAAAATATAAGTGTATTTAAACAAATAAAACAATATTACTTAATTATATTACATATTATGATTTAGGTATATATTGACATCTTTGTTAACATTTGTAACACTAAATCCAACTTTTTTTTAGATTTATCAATGAATTAGTCTGATAATTTTAATATTCTGACGACATGCCAATAAGATCTTATAATAATTTAGTCCAACATACCCGAACGTGATTGTTCTACTAGTTGAGTGCTATATATTTTTTATACTTCTAAATTATAATACAATAGTACCTTGATTTTTATATGTTATAAAATAGTATATAATTAAATTTAATATCTCATTATTGGGAATTTAAACATTATTTATTATTGTTATTTGACATTTGTCAATACATTTTAATACCACACTGATTGTTATTTCTGCAATATAAAAATCAATTCAACACAAATTCAACCCTCATAATTATTTGTTTTTTATTTCAGGTTTTATAAGCCTTGGGCCCAAAATAAAAAATATATATAATAAATAAGTAATAAGTATATAACAATAAAATATAATTGATTGTTTAATTTTAGATTCTTAGAAAAACATTGAATATATTAATTTTTCAATGAAGTGTGTGTGTGTGTGTGTGGTGTTATTTTTTTCTGTTTTTCAATTCTGGGGAGCAGTATTTGGTATTTTAATAACAAAATGGTGACATTGCCACCTTGAGAGGTAAAGAGAAAACATTATCTAATAATTTTTTAATAATCAAGCAAAACAAAACACAAATCATGGAAAAACGTAAAAACTTAGCCTTAACCAGTTTTTGACGAAATTGATTTCTTTATTTGGATATGAATCAAAAACAAATAACCGTGTAAAATTCAAATTTTTACAGTATTTATACTATAATCTTCTATATAGGATTTTATTTTCAAAATATTTCGACTCTTGTTTAAGCTATTTATAGATAAATAGATAATTAAAAGTTTTATTTTATAAATGCCGATCAAAATGTTCAGTTGGTCTAAATGCTTGAAAGAAAGGTTCATAAAAAAATATTGTTAATATGCTATTTCGATAATTTCTAATTTCTATAAATATTATAAGAATAGCCAAAATTAAAATAGTTTAAAAATAATGTAATTTATAGTAGGTACCTAAATTTTATTTTGAATATTTGATGACAGTTTCAAGTCTCTATAAACTCAACAATAAAATAAAATAGTGTTTGGTAAAAACTGGTTTTACAAGAAAATTTCTGTTTTGAAAAGTTAGATTCACTTTTTTTACAACAAACCACCATCAAAGTTGAATACCAAATTTTTATAGGTATCTACTACAAAAAGTGAACAAAAATATTTTTATTGTAAAATAAATTCATTCTTCGCTCCGCTAAAAACCTAAAATATATTTATGTATACATTATTTATTATTTTTATTATAGTCAGTGGCGTAGCCAGTGGGGATTGGGGGGTTGAACCACCCCCCCTTCGGCCGTATTTTTATCAAAAATATAATGTTTATAATATAGAAATACAATTATTAAATTTATTCGTGGTGAATAATGTATTCTGTTATGCTGTATTCACATTATCGACTGCACTGGTGATAATAATCATTATCATTCAATTATTTTATTATTTAAATACAGTTGTAGATTTATTTTATTTTATTACTAACCCCCCCCCCCCCCCTAAAAAAATCCTGGCTACGCCACTGATTATAGTTTATTTATTTATTTTTCTATAGAACAATATAATCGGTATTAGGTACACGTTTCATCTTTTTATAAGTACTCCCGAACATGTTTTTATTTTATCAAGAAATGTTTTTAGAGTGATCTCATAACAATTTTAATAATCAATCGATTCATTTTTAGATGGTAATTTTGAAGATTTAGGTAATATTGACGGTGTTGATCAGTGGAAAAGCTTAACTGATACTTCAGAACAAGTAAGATCAAAGGTTTTAATCAATATAGATGAGACAAGAGGAGAAGAAGCCTTAATTTTAAACCAATGGAAAGTTGTGAAAAGTAAATAAAATATTTATACTATATCGAGTTGATATGAAACAATATTGTTTAAGTGTGTTGAAACTATAACTGCTAAGACCTATAGGTACCTAATAATCGATATTTTAATTATATACTCCTATAAAGTTTTTTTAAATCGTGGATTTGTACTCGTATACTAAAAATAATTTTGTTATATGCTCGAAAATATTTATTTTTAATTTTTAATTTTCCGACTATTTATATATTATACTAATATTGGTAGTAATTCGAAGTACAATCAACTATTTAAAAAAATCTTTTTTTGTATATGCACCTATGTAAATTTTATGTATTACTAAATGTTAAATTTAACTTCTGTTTCACTTTTAAACTCCATAATTATAACTGCTATACGTATAGGCCATAGAAATATTATATTATCAATATTTTATCAAACTCTCTAATAATCAGCTATGAACTAAAAAGTTTGTTTTTCCGAGATGCCTCTAGCATAAAAACAATGTTTTTAGCAAACTTGTATTTAATTTTATTGTTAAAATCTGAAAGCCATAAACTGTGCTAGTATTCAAATAGTGACAACAAAGAACAATTATATTATATACATAAATCATAATTTAGTTTTTAAGGTTTTCCAAGATACAAATATGTGTATGAGTGGTTATGTTAGACGTTAGACTACACCTATGCATTCACTAATATATTAATCAATTGGACTTCACTATGAATAGATTTTACATAAATATATGACATAATATTTTGACTTGAACCTATCATTTTTATATTAGTGTTATTAACAACGCGCTAATAATGTTTTCTGACAGGTAACCGTACGAGTAATTTGGTTATCAACCTCAAGTATAGCGGAGATCCTGGTAACGTAGGACCGGAATATAATATGTCTGGCGTAATGGCAAGTGTCGCCGGTTTGCATTTATCGAATATCAATTGTTTGACCGGAGACGGTTGCATGAACACGTCGACAGCGCGAGACGTATTTTACGTTGCCCGTTCGCGGGCCAAAGTCGACGGTCAAACCTGTCCAGAGCGCGTTTCTGATACCGATCCCGACCAACGGTACGAATGTTTTGACGGGTACTGCCTTTTCGACACCCTTCAAGACCCTTGTGAGTATCGAAATGTGGCCAAACAAAACCCTCGAACGCTGGCCCAGATAATTGACATGCTGGAGCAATTCAAAAATGAAATGACAATGCAATCACCTAAACCGATAACTGATCCCGACGCAGATCCTCGTCGATTTACCGGTTATTGGGAGCCTTGGCTGGAGCCCTTCGTCAAAGCTTAAATATAATTTTCGTTATCATAATATTATTAAAACAATATCACGCCATGTTTATTTTAAAAATAAAATTGCTATAATTTTAAAAATATTAAAATTATATATCATATCACACAAGTATATAATTTATACTAATATAATAAAACTGAAGAGTTTGTTTGTTTGAATGCGCTAATTTCTAGAACTGCTAGGTGGATTTGAAAAATTATTTTTGCATTCGATAGCATTATAGATTGTTGAATCGTTTAAGAAAATATTTTTAAATATAAACGTTTGGAAAAAAAATATTTGATTATATATTAGCAAAATTATATTTTTAATAGTTATCTATTATTAATAAAATTAAACTTTAAATATTATAATATTATTAATATTATTATTGCAATGGATTAATAATAATATAAATATTTGAAAAATTGTGTTGTATGAAATTTATAAATACAAGCCTCCCCCATTAAATATGTATATATATATATATATATATATATATATTAGTTTTACATTTATAAAACGTTATAAGTACTAAAACAAGTAGATTCATCGGGTTCTGAAATTTAATACGAAAAAATGAATAATTTTTTAATAGTGCATTAAAAAAAATGTGAATACAAATCAAATACCTGCAATTTTTAATTTGTAATACCACTAATACATACATAATTGGTTTCTTCATGAAATATAAAATTATTTTAAACTGATAAAGATTTGATATTTAAAAATATGGTCTAAAAGCCGTCTATACACTAGATCAATAATATTAAAACATATAGATCTGTTTCAGTGTTGTTAATCACATATGACGGAGTCAGTAGTCAAAGGTCAGATTACAGAAAGCAAACTAACTAAGTATAATTTTATCTATATTATAATAAAATTCAATGTTTGTGTGTGTGTGCGAGCGTAAGCGATACACACTACACGCAGCAAAGTCCATCCAAGGCCATATTATCGCCTAGACCAGTGGTTGGCAACCGGCGACCCGCGCTGCTTTTGTATACGGCCCGCTTTAAATTTTAGAACGACAACATTTTTTTTGATTATAAATTTCAAAATTTTAGACAGTAATTTTTTTTTCATAGTACTTAAATAATTTAAGAATGTAAAATGTTTATTTTTAGCCGGCCCGCAAACTTTTTAATATGTGAATGTGTCCCAAGAGTCCAAAAAGGTTGCCGACCACTGGCCTAGATTATTTAGGCGATAGCATACTTTTTATGATGCAGCACCATATATTATTGGACGTTGAAATATTGTTAAAAAAATATATGCACAAATAATTTGAATGCATTATGAATTATGATATTATAAGACAAAAATATCAATAATAAGTATTTAAAAGGGAATTGCATAAAAATATATTGTTTCTCGAAAAACGAATATTTTTATTTGTATAGGATTACTATTAGATAAATATCTAAAAAAATTATTATTATAATTGGATAAAATTGTAGATTTATATTTTTTGGTCAAAATCGGCCAAATAACTTTATTAAAAATATGTGAAGTTTAAATTTAACGGATTTTAAGAATGAGTTAATTTATGTGTATTTAATTTGTAATAGTTAACATTGTACAGAATAGTACTATAGTAATAAATAATAATCCGTCCAAATAGTAATTAATACTAATTATTAAAAAAAAAAACATGATATTATGTCTGCTGTCGATGTGATTGGTATATTTTTCCCAGTATCGTTGTCATCGCCATTTAAATACGGTGACTACAAAAAAAAAAAATAACATTATTACTGAATACTTATACCAGTGAAAATACAATAATAATAATTAATAATTATCCAGTATCTTACATTACAATATAAATAATATTATGACGATAAAAATTGTAAGGCTGGCTTTGGTCGACCACAATTGTCCCAAGGTATAATTGGGTGATTAGAAACTACTTGCGCCCCTCAAAATATTTACAGGTAGTAAATTCAACAGGTAACTTTCGTCCCGTTTTGGGAAAGCAACTCGACCATGTTATTCTTCTTACCCACCATAATAGTCATGACTCATGAGTCATGACTGAATTGCGTCCATAAATATTATGTCTGCGATTAACGATTAAGTATTATCAGAATTCACACACCTAATACAAAAGATAATATTATTATTTATTGTAGCGTGTTAATATGATTAAATTGAATAAACGACCATGTCCTGTTGTTGCCAAACAATTCCCAGCCCCATTTATAACACTAACTGCTTAAATAACCCAACACCTGATTATTTCATAGATATTTCGTATATTATGATTGATCAGAATAACATAAAGTATTTTTCACAGTGCTATATATTTCTCAGTAAATTTTCACGTATCCCGTTCTACAGTGATAGTTAAGTGGTGTCAACGATCCAATACGGAAAAAATGTTAGCTCAACATTGTACGAGAAAAAAAAATTATATAATTTATAAGTCATGACTCATGACTATAAGTTCAGTTACCACATAAAATGCTAAAAATAAAGTGCAACAGTGGAAGTGAACAAATAAAAATTTAAAAATGTTTTTAAAACTTGATGAACTAAAAATATGATTTATGAACCAACAATACATAACTTTGATTCAAATGAAGCTGATTAATTTAAACGACAAAAATTAAGCTATATGAACTTATAAAGAAAGCCATTACAGGCATATAAATAAAACTCATCAAAACTTATTTGTACTGAGTGGTGGATACTGGATACATTACTTCTACTGGATTATCAGATATTTACCTAGCATGTAAAAATAAATACGTCTGATAAATGATTATTACATTCCACTGGAATTTGTCTATTGGACGCAACTAGGCAGTCTAAAAAGTTAATCTTGGACGCGAATAATAGGCTATGACCCTTTTTGAACCTTTTTAGATGGGAAAGTAATTAGAAATATATTGTTTTAAATAGAAGCGTTTATACGAGACACTATGTTCCGCCTGTTGCAATCAATCACAGTTTGTCTTGTCCTCTCTCATTAAGTAGCGGGAAAGAATTAAATAAATAATATAATGAATCTAATAGAAGGTCACTCATCTAATATTATATTATGATAAGATATGATAATTTATAATATGTTATCTACAATCTACATACTACATCAGCTACACATGAATTGCGTTTAAAACGGTAACACACTAATTGGGTCCCATTATAAAAACTGTACCACCTACGTACCAGGCTCCTACGTAAGGCGATTAACATAGGATGGCAAGCTAAGAAAACCCAGAGTATACAATAAACTATCGTACAATGAGCGGGTGACCAATATTATAATAAACAAACCAATTAATTTATATGCACATTTTAACATTTTTTTACTTTATATGCCTAATGATATTTTTTTAAATTTTACACATATATCTACTAATAATAACATTTTAACATTTTTTACTAAACTTTAAAATATATATATATATATAATCGCAAAAAAATATTTTTAATCATACCTGAGTTCTAATTTATAGATCACTGACAGTCCTAAGTTTTTAAAAATGAGAAGGGAAATGTTTTTTTGCACGGACCCAACTAGTGTAGTATCCTAAAATATCTCGGACCCAATTAGTTTTGTACCTGAAAAACATTGGGACCTAACTAAGTTAAATAAGGGTCTTCCGGACCCAACTAGTAAACGCCGAGAAAAGTATGCCTATAACTTTCGAGTCCCCCTAATAGGTATAATAATATAAGGTAGAACTATAGAAATCAATCAACGGTTATATAGTATATATAGAGTCAATTTAACCAGAAAAATGTATGACAAAATAGCGATTTTCGGCATTTATCACTCACAGTTACAGGATTTAATATGATAGCATGCTGTTGAGGAATATAAAACAATCTGTTTTTGTTCCAAGTTAACCAGTTTAACGGTACTTCTACTTTTAGAATAGCCTACCATCGTCCATCAGTCAATTACCTACCCGTCACACTTGTTATAGGTACAAGTATTATTTTTACTATTTGTATAACAATTTGTTGAACAATTAATAAAGGTAGACATTATATGAATTTACAAATATTTAAACGTACATTTTATACCAAAATATACATTACCTACTTATGATTAATCGTGATTAACAATTGATATAAATAAGTAAATAACACTCCAAAATATACGTAAAGCCGTAAAGGTATACATAGATTGGTAGGCTATATAATATTATACTCGTACATATATTATATAATATTACATAGTATGGTCACATATTAATTATTAACATTAAGATTACCATAATATTAGCTTAATCCTTCTTTTATTTTTTTTTACTAACAATGGGTGTGCTACATTTTAAAACTACTAAACAAATTCTAAAATGGAAATAATAATAATATCATTAATTATTATTGCTAGAGCTTCGATTCTTATGTTATAAATGTTATTTAAAAATTTATGTAGGCATTTTTATAAAAATACTATTTATACATATCTAATATATACACTAAAAGCTGCTACTCCGACGACCTAGACCTATATTTTATTTCCGATCATCCAAGGCAGTAGTCGGCAAGTGGTGGGTTATTATATAAATGGCCCGCTTTAAATTCTAAAACAATGACATTTTTAAAAAATATATTTTATTATTTTAAAGTTTTAGACAATATTTTTTTTCATTGTTAATAATTTAAGAATAAATTTTTTTTTATTTTTGTCTGGTCCGCAAACTGTTTTTAATTTGTGAATTTGGCCCGAGGGTCCAAAAAGTTTACCGACCACTAGGCTGATGCATAAAATAGCCAAGAATAAAATAAAGTTGTGAAGTATACTTTGGATCCTAAACGGAGCAATAAATGTATATTGATTTTACAATTACATATGTAGTTTTTTTTCTGCCTGTCGTGAATCTCGTAGCAAATGTGATCTATTTAGTACTTGGTGGTTAAGTAAAATAATATAAAAAATTTCAGATCTTGTCATAATATCGGAAAAAAAATTAATAAAAGTTGAAATTATTAGCCATATTTGTATAATTTCGGCAAAATTAATTTATTAATTTAGTCTTAACCCAAAAATAGTAATTATAGAATGTTGACAATTTTATCAACTGTCTACATTATGATTTCCTGTACATTGTATAATTTTAAAAACATTTTCACTATTTAAAAACAGTTAAATTTTTTATTTTTTTTTTTTGAGCAAAAAAAAACAATCGATAGGCAAATATGATTTAAATTTAATACAGGGTTCCTCATCAGTCGTTCACTAAATTACTGTAATTAAAAATCTATTATCCCAATATATTTTTATAAACGTGTTTTAAATTAAAATGTTGACAAATTTTGTCTAAACTTATAAAAAGTTCAAATTATTTTTTCATTAGTCATATATTATTGTCTTTTTATATAACAAATTTAATAAACTAAAAGTTTACTGCAAAGTCACATTATTTTTTATGACTTTTGAAGTTCAATATTTTATTACTTATTGTGTATTAATTATTCATTCCAAAAATAAAAACTAATTCTTCTAAAATGATTTTTATATTGTGTTATAGTTTAAAAACAAATAATCTTATACACTGATTACTTAAAGTTTTAACCAATTTTTTATGAGAGTATTTCTTACTTATACTATTATTTTAAAAATATTTTGAAGTTATTTACATTAACGATGTTCATTATTTTTTTATTATTTCAAAACATTATTTTTGGGAACATAAGATTTTTACGTGATGTAGGTATGTTATAACTTATAATATACGCAATGATATTTTTGACATATAGGTAATGTAGATTAATCTTAAGTTATTATTATTGATTTTAATAACTTATTAACATTGTTTTACAGAAGATTTGTACTTATATTTACTCAAAGTTAATAGCAAGAATATAATACGGTTTAAATTATACTTGTTTTATTATTTTTATTTTTTATAATAATAATTATATGATAAATTCAATATTTTCGTAAAACATTTAAGCTGTCAAACTAAATACAAAAAATAAAATTAATTACTTAGCTATATCAATATACACATAATATTATGATTCATAATACATCATACTTAAACTTAGTGATATAGGTCAACTGACCGTCTCAGTATCGTTTTTCCAATTTAAATTTAACACTCTAATTACAGTAATCTACTTATTAATAGGTACCTAATGTATAAGGCAACGAAACCATTACCCTAACTTTAATTAAATGCAATTTTTAATTATTTTATAAAAATGGTACTTAAAATTGAATCTCTCAAAGCACTGACTAGGTACTATTTTTTACATATTAAACCACAATAAAAGAAATGTATGAATTTGTTTCTATTATGATATAGGTAGGTGTCTTTAGACACAAAATATACAAACAAAGGCAATTGCATATAATGTAATATATAATGAAAGTTTAAGTTATTATAGTAAGTCCACTATAATACTAAAACACACAATGTTATTATTGTTACAGACAAATATGAAGTAAAACATACGAAACAACCTGTTTATTGAATTGCTATTTTTGTGGTGGACTGCGATGAATACACGACCATGCCAATTCATATAGTTCACAAACGTTTACACTATATAATACGGTGTAAAGATTTTTGAAAACATGTGCGAACAATGAACGGATACCGTACCGGATGGAATACGAATAGTATTGTATACCGTGGCGATTGTAAGGAATAAAGAGTTCGTATAAGTAACAATTGTCGGTCGTATGCGTTTACCCATAAGGCCAAAAACCGTAGTAATAATAAAAAGTAATATAAAGTATGAGCAGTTAAAATGTGTTTATATTCCTTATAAGGTACACATTATACAAATAGCCACCGTCCACATAATCACGTGCAGGGGCGGATTTAGGTATGTGGTGGCCCCTGGGTGAAATATATGTGGGGGCTCCTTATACATAAACAAGGAAATATATTTTTTTTACTTATTAAATAATATTTATTATTATGTTTAGAAGTAGTAACAATTAACTACTATTTAATAATAAATAACTATAAATACCTACAATCAAATCGAATATAACTAGTATATTAAGTAAAATTACCATAATATTAAGTTTAAGTAATTAAATGAAAAATAATAAATAAAAATAATAATAATAATGTCAAGTAATTAAAATTAAGTGCCTGAAACTATAAATAAAATATTTTTTCTGTATCCTAATTTGAATATCATAAAATTGTGGGGGCCTCGAATTTGTGGGGGGCCCTGGGCTCGCTGCAGCCCACTCAGCCCTCCCCTAAATCCGGTCCTGATCACGTGCACCTAATCTAATGCTAATATAGTTATATTAATATATTCTTATTAGAACAATTTCAATTTTCGATTTCGAAGGGACTGGTTAAATACGAGAAAAACTACATTAATTATTACTTGATTATATATTGAAGTCACGGGGAATTGAGTGTAAAACTAAAATATTATTTTTTCTACTTATATATATTGATTTATATATCTAAATTTGTTTATATATTATCCATAAAGATTGCAACTAGGTATTCACTACAACATATATTCACTATAAGTCTATAAGTATCTACAGATGTTCTAATTTCAACGAAATTATATAGTTTATACCAGGCATGCCCGATGCCCATCCTTTTTCAAATTGTAGGCTCCATTCGAAATTTATATTTATACTGCGGGCCGTAAAGAAAAACAAGCCCAAATTATACACTAATATAAATCTATAAATATTCTAAAATCCAATACATTTTTTGTATTAAAATTAAATATGTAAGATATTTTTTAGTATAATAGAATAAAATTCTTTATAAATATTATAATTTTTATTTTTTTTTATACCTAGGTATTAATAATCCTATGGAAATTTCTAATTATTATAAAATAGTCTCGGGCTGGTTTGAATACTTCCGCGGGCCGCAGGTTGGGCACGCCTGGTTTATACAATTCACCGATTATCGTTTTACAATACGTAATAATTGACTTGCAAGTTGACAACAGTTGTAAATGACCATATACTCGGCATATAGTAATATTATAGTTATAGGAATAGTAATAGTATACCTTTAATATAAATTCTTTTTAACAAAACTATACATACCTACTTAATAATGTATTATCACATTCTGTAGAAATGTAGAAATTACCCATATATACCGATGAATGAACATATAATAAATATTCTTAGAAATATAGAAATCCTCAAGTCTGCGGACGTATCCGATACAATTAAAAATCGAAATCAAAAAAATGTCGGGTGTCCGCATCCGTGGCGATTGTCATCCTTGCTGGGCGCCAATGGTGACACTATTTTCGTTCAATGTCCTGCCGCCCAGACTGTCGCCACCGTAGATACCTATCATACGGTTATAATGTATCACTGTACACAAAAAATTATTCTCAGTGAAGACGGTCTATCAGCCTATATTACAATGAATACCTTAAGATATTCCTTTTTGAGTATTTTACTATACATTATGGGCGTAGGTAGGAAATATTTTCAGAGGGAGTTTTTGTCTAAATCTATATTAATATTATAAAATTATGAATAATTTATTTGTATGTTTGTATGTATTAAATAATACAATTGTTTTATTTAATTTCGGGGGGTGTTTGCCCAAAACCCTCCCCTTACCTACGCCCATGTCGCAATGGGTAAATCCTCACGCTCGAGACACCTGTATAGTGTATATTTATATATATAATAAATTGCAGCAGTTTGTAACGCTACAGCTTATTTGCGCTCCAGAGTAATACATCTGCGACCCGAGGGATATGGACAGATGTGCCAGAAAGATAAGGTACTACTGTACTAGGTACCTAAATATTTAGCAAAACAACTTTTTTCAATTAATTATTTTTTTTAATTTTTATCATTTACAAAAAAAAAAAAGTACTGAATATAAAAACAAATAAACAAACTGAAATAACCAGCCATTTTTAAAGGTAATACATTACATGATTATACAAATAATGTATAAATGTATAATAGTAACAAGGGCGCCCGCAGGTCGAATTTCAGGGAGGGATAGCCAAAGCCCTATCTGAAGGGGGATTAAGGGATCCCCCCTCCCCCGAAATTTTTAAAAGTGGGAATATTTTAGTGGTAAATATAGTTTATTGACCAAACATTTTCAGCATTTATACTTTAAAAAAATGTTGGACCCCGGATTTTTTTTTCAGTTACGGCCTTGGGACAGCTTTAATTTTTATTCATAATCAAACACTTCTATTAATGTATAATGTATTAGGTTTATTTATAAAAAATGTTTAAAGGTAATAGAATAATTAATATTATATTTTACACTTATAGATGTATAGTAACTATACGCATTAACTAATTGAACACAAATTGTTATTTTATTTTATTTTTCCAAATTCATTAATAACTTTTTCAGATAAATTAAGTTCTTCAATTTTTTTTCTATGTTAACTTACAGAATATATACAGAATCCAGATAAACGGTTCTCACACATTGTTGAATGTAACCAGGTTTTAATACGACGTAATTTACTGAATGTCCTTTCTATACTACAAGTTGTTGATGGAATAGTCATATAAATAATAATACTTCTCTTTAAATTTGGATAAAATTCACAATCTTTAAAAAAAAAGAAATATTTTCCTACCTATATGAAATATCAATACACCTTGGTATCAATAATGATTTTTGGGACTTTAGAATATTTAATTTGGATATAATTATTTTAACTAGCAGGAAAGCTAGGGGGGGAGTTGTCCCCTCCCTGCCCCCCCTTGCGGGCGCCCTTGAATAATAATAATAATAATAATAATAAGTAATAATAATGATAATAGTATATTATAATAATATGGTGATATAAAAAAATTAAAAATCAATTACTTATTTTTTTCATTGATTACGACGTCGATTTAAGATAGAATGAACTTATTTCCCACAGAAAATGATTATAATATTAATATGTCTATAGATAAATAAATATAAAAATACGAAATAATGTAAATATTTGTTGGTGAAATTTTAGAACGTTTAAAAAAATTGAATGAATAAACACATGTTACATAATGTACAAGATACAAATACAATCACAATTAGTGAAAAACGATTATACATAAAACATGTTTTTTACTTTCACAATTTATACTTAAAATATATTTTACAAAGGTATCTCAAGTGTGAACAATTATAAATATTACAAATTTAGAAAAGCGCTATTTTTTTAATAAATTAAATTTAAGTTGGTATAAAGATCAACTTTTTATTAACTTCACATAGTTAGAATCGTATATTTTTACTTGTTCGTGATCTAAATCTACGGTTTTTAAAAAAATTAATTAATACAAATGTTTTACAAATGTTCCATGTAAAAAGCAAAAATATTATTAATCTTAAATATAAAAATATTTTCTTATACTAAATAATATATGATTAGTATACTATATAATTTAAAGTAATTTAAAAATAACTTATTAATATTTTATTTAATCTTACCTATCGAGGATTATTAATTTTATTAATTTAAAAAAAAATGTTGGAAATTCAATATGTATATTTACTTTTCAATAAATTAAAATTTTTATAAAATGGGCTATTTATGAATGCTAAACTAGCTAAATACTAATAAAAATCCTAAAAATACTAATTTTAACGCAAATCTAGAATTAAGTTACACTGTACGTACTCGTACACACATATTTATCATTAATAAATCGGTATCTTAATACATGTGGCGTTCAACAAGTTTAGAAATGGTCATTTGACTAATTGAAACGGATAAACAATAATAATATGATATGATTATTAATAAATGAGATTATTTAATTTAAATATTTTACATCAATGCTAGATGTTATTGCTTTATGTATGTATTAAAATATGCGTACAATAATTAAGAGTAAAATTTAAACTAATTGAACACTTGGTATGTATACTTATTACTTAAGCCTAAAATATGATAGGTAAAAATTAAATGTTATTCATCCTTTAATGAATATAAAAAATAATACAATTATTTAATAATATATTGTATTTATGATGGCCGTGAAGTTAAAGACTTTTCAGTTACAACTGAAAACTATCTGGACCTAAAATAGAGATGCAGTGATAGGTAAAAAAAAATATACATAGGTAAGTGGAAATCTATATTTGTGTTTACCTTGTTATATATTTATTTCATTATTTTTCGAGAGTCTCTCAATATTTAATATATAAATATTAATTATTTGAAAATTGATTATTAAATAGTTGGATTTGATTATAATAATTATATACTTTTTCTTATTCAGTTATATTGTTAAATATTACTTAGTATTATTTTTAAGATGCAAAATCATAAAACGCTTTTGAGATGAATATTAAACTAAAGAGAGTGATTGACTATGAATTATGTTAACTATTCTTAATACATGATATTATATTTAATAGCATGAATACATAAAATTAAAATTATCATTATGACAATAAATTATAAATCATACCAATTTAAAATGTTAAGTGGGTGTGTGGTTTCTCTAAATTTCTTCATTGTGCATCATAGGATTCATAGGCAGCCAAGGTGGTCTACACATTCTTGGAACTGTAAAATTAATAACATTTTCACGTTTGAAAATCTTTAAAAATATTTCTATGTATTACAATAGATTTGTTAAATATTGCCGGTTGTCATTTGCGCATCACTATTGTTAATGTTAACCTTTTCTTGTAACATAGGTACAGTGAAACTTCCAATTAACGGTCACCAAAGGGACCATAAATAATGACCGCTATTTAGAGGTAACCGTTCTATAGAGGCGACAATACATGACATAACACTTGATGGGACCAAAAAATCTAACCGTTACATAGAGGTGACCGTCCTACAGAGGTGACCGTTAACGGAAGTTTTACTGTAGTTGCGTATCGTTCGATTTTTGCGTTATATATATTGTTTGCACAACGGCTGTTTAATAGGTCTTATATTATTTGCTTATTAATATTATTTACCAATAGAACTAAAAATAGTGTATACTCAAATGTGTAAGTTGTTTTCCAACTTTAATCTTAAAATTTGCACATCTCCAAATTTACTTTTATAATATTCAATTTTAAAATGTTGTATCTATATTTCTGTTCATATATGTACCGTATTAATAGGTATTGTTTGATTAATAAATTAGCAATAATACGATAAAATTAACAACTAAAGTGTACGGGTGTACACTTTGTAGTATTGTTCTATCTATTGTTTAAGTTGAATACCATGGACACTTTATACGGTGATAATAAATTGGTAAAAATCAATCGAGAACACTTTGTACGGTATAAATAAACCGGGAATTATATTTTACATGATAAGATTAAATTGATAAAAATTAAATTGCGCAAGACAATAGATTACAAATTGTGATCACGACCAATAGAATTTTCCGAATTGTATAATGATATCGAACAAATTGCAAAGCAATGTAAAATTATGACATATTTAGCGTTTTTGCCAATTGAAGAAATAATTATTATGTACCTACCTATTTAACTTTTACTCGAGAACTATTCCCATTAATATTTTATTTTGATTCAACATATATTAGCGACTTAGCAAAAGAATTGTACACCTAGATTGGCTAGATTCCCTCTTCAAATTTAAAATTTTAGACACTAAACAATTAATAATTTACATAGGGCTATTCATTTTAGCGAAGAATGGAACAATTCATTCAATAATTTGGTTGGATCGGCTAATCCTAGTTTCTAAAGTTTTTCGTGATCTTTGCAATTGGATGAATGTGCTAATCATTTAAATAAAAATATAAAAACCAAAACCAAAATACCTACATAAAAACAATTCACGAAGGGTGGTAGTAAACTCTCCAGAGTCAACATTATTATGGTTATCTGTAGGAAATGTGTGAACTCTCCTGAGTTGTTTAAATATTATTGCTACACTATGAATTAGTAACCAGATTTTCAAACTGAAGTGTATATAAAAATTTAAAGTTACAATACACAAAATAAAATAAGTAAAAACAGTCATACCAAAAGTAAAGAAAAAAACCATATTATAAAAAACAATACACTATAAAAACCAAAAAATAGACATCTTAAGTTTTTTGACATCTGTATGTTCACAATAACAAGAAAATTAAATTTAAATTTACTTATTTTGACTATAATATGCTCATAGTAGTTAAAGGCATTGACTAATATTAATATTATTATATAATTGACATTTTTTAAACGACATTTAAATATATATGCGAGTTATATTATGGTTTTTTATTTTATTTGTATTTTGACTATAACTATAGCTAACGACGATATTTTTAAAATTTAATTAGTAGACCCAAGAGAGTTTACTATTAGGAGAGTTTACAATCGCTCTTTACGATGCACAGCACGCAAATAAAATAATAACAAATATACAATTTTGTTGAATGTTAAATATATTTTCAGTTTTCAAAAAATAAGTTATCAACAAAGAAATACGAACATATTTTTTGAAAAAGTTCACTGAGTTCTATCATATATACAGGGAACAGATATCGTATATTTTTTTCTAATAATGTTGGAACTGAGAGACTGAGAGTCTAAAGCCATATTAAATCAATGTATTTTTAAAGGCATTTTTGCGTTAATTTGAAATTTGTTAGAACATTCTCCGATCATTTTTAGGACATTTTAATTCGGGTTCTAAAAAGAAGTAATAGGTACCTTGTAATTCTATAGAATTATATTATGCACTAAAGTGTTAAGTTATTGAGTAGTTATTCTATATTTCTTCGTCACACAAATTTTTCGATAAATTACTTAACATAGGTATTTATTATTTTACTATAAATTTATATAATGTTTATAATAATATACATAGTATGAAAACTTTTAAAGACTTACATGCTGGTGGATATGGTATACGAGGTCGTGGTGGTATGAAATATGGTGGTCGCATTAATCGAGGCATAGGTGGTCTTGGTGGCCGGCAGTACATCGGTGGTGCATTGAGTGGATTGTGGAAATATAATCTTGGTACGTTATATGGATCTTGTGGAGGTGGTGGCATCATGATACCAGCATTAATCTCCGGTTTCTAAGAAAAATAATAAGTGGAATTTAAAAAAGGGGAAAAGTATTATACAAAATTGGAATTGATCGTACATTTTGAAATGTTACGCGAAAGTAAGACAGGGAATATAAATACATGTTGATATCACGTCCTCAGCGTCATCTTAAGAAATTTAAAATGTTAATAATATTAAAAAAAAAAAAATTATTTATAACGGGAAATTCGCTCTGCTTTACAGACATACAGTAAGAGTCAACCCACAAGACGTGTAACTCGTTATTGATGAATAAGTTACAGTTATAGATGTGTTAAAATTAAATTTAACGATAAAACATTGCATAATACGATAAACGATTCTGAGTGGAGACAGTCTCATCCTATTATTATACACTGCTATTGATTATTTTAGTAATTTATTTTACAACTAGTAATAGATACACTAAAAATTATAAATATGCAATCGCTTAAAATTAACCAAGATATTTTATAAAATGTTATTGTTTATAATAAAATGTAATAATATAGGTACGTATAAATTCTTAAGTACCCACAAATAATATTTTGAATTCCACATAAAATAAATAAATTTATTATTATTCGTTTAAATAACGAACTTTTTAAAAATGACAAATGACAAAAAAATGGGCATAATATATATTTTTTCAATTTTTTGTGTGCGAATGAAAGAACCTTCTATACATTTTTCAATTCTTAGTTATCAAAATTAAATATTTTATAAATTTTATAAATATAAAATTAATTGTAAGTTCTCGTAATTTTGATGAATTTAGTCAAAAATCTAACTGCTTATATTTATTTTAACCGTGGAAAAACATAATAACTCCAACAATACAATTGAAAAACTTTCCGAAAAAAAAAACAGATGCTATGTTTAATTGCCATCGGTTTCCGATAACATCCGCCTAGACCAGTGAGTAAATTATACATAATACAATTAAACAAAACAGTTATATTATTTTGGATTTTTGAAATAAATATTAAATAATTTGTATAATATTTCAAAATCATGAAAAGTTACAGATTTTTTAGTGTTTAAATAACTATTCTATGCTTAAGTGTACTCGACACTTGAAGGTATTTTAACATTTAGGTCATTTTACGTTGATTCAAAATATTTAATAACTGCACTGATATAAGATATACCTACTACAATATTATGCTTTTCTATAAATTTCTTCTCTCATCGTAAAACTTTGATATTACTATATAAATTTAATAATTTATTATTGTTGCAGTGATATATCACATATATTTTTAATTTTAATATTTATTAGTCTTATTGCATTATTTACTTTAAGCCGATATAATCCTAGTAGTCTAAAGACTTATTTTTGTTTGATATCAAGGAATTATAATTATAAATACATAATTTTCTATTCAGATGATAAAAGATAGTAAAATACAATTTAAAATTTCAATTGTAAAAAAAAGAATAAGTGACACGCCGACACTATACATTTAAAAATCGTTACCATTTGTTGGTTGTAAATTTGTAATGAACATGAGATAGATATGAGTATATGACAACGAATATTAGGTAGATAATCGATTTTTTATATCAATTCGTAGGCATTTCAATATAAAATTGTACCTATTTTTAATATCAATATCAGTATATTTTTCGATATGTTATTTTTTATTGTTTATCATTTATTCGAATATGTTTGCAGAAACCTATTATTGAATTTTCAACAAGTCAAAAATTTTAATTATTTAACCTGGTTAATAAATTAACCTGTGGATTTACTATTTAAAAAAAATTCCATTTTATGGATAGGTAAAAATAAAGAAAATTGGAGAAATATAAATAATGAAAAAACATGCAAAAATGAAATATAAGCAATAATGTTTGTTGACAAAAAATTTAGCTTTTTCTTTATCAAACAAAATGACAAATCAATCGGTGAAGATAGACTATGTAATAATAAAGTAAATTATACTAATACAAATTTTGGTCAACATTTAATTAATTATCTGGATACTGTAAATTTTAACTCTTTGCCAATATATGTAAAATATATTATTTTAAAAAATTAACATTTTTTTATCAAAAATGTATCAATGATGTTTTGTTTAGTGAATTAAGACAGTTTTTATTATAAATAAAATATAATCTTTTTATTTTTATTTTTTCTTCCTTCTCTTTTTATTATACAGCGTTTATTTTTTTAATTTTGTCATATTAATAGGTAATTAAAAAATCTATAAAATTATGTGTACAGTGTAGTACTGTGACTCCTTTCACCACCACAAGCTAAGGTTAAAAGAGTAGGTAATTTTTATTATTGTATTTAATACTTTGTAATTATTTTTGTGTTAATTAAATAATAAAAAAAATCTTTCAATTCTTTCTTTTTTTAGCATACGATGTTAAAGTAATGTATTTAAAAAAATCTTTTAATCAAAAATTCGTGAACTACCTGAATCATATTTATTTTAATTCAATACCTGTTATTATTAAAAAGAATATAAACAATAAACATAAAAATGTTAAAATAACAATTAATAATTGGTTTACAAGCAATTATTATGTACACCTTATTTATTTTATTTGTTTTTTTAATTTAATTTTATTATTATTTGTAAGTAAATTGTCGCTCTCTACCTTCAACACAAGTTTTGCTCTGATAAGGTAAATAATGTTTTTGTTTATTATTTAATAAAAATGGATTTAAAATTTAAAAAAAAATATATTCTAGTTGTGCCTTGGTTTTTTTGAATAAGAACATTATCCAATGGGTAATATCAACTTTAGTCCGTAATAATACCTTTAAAATTATATTATTAATTTCTACTAATATGTTTAATGCGTTTTTATTGTTTAGGTATAATTCAAATTAAACATATACTTAAATAAAAAATAATTAGTATAAATTTACCTTATTAAAATTTGAAGTACCAGATGCAGATGCAGACTGTTATCAAAATGGTCACATTAAATTGTATAAATAAATATATATTAATTAAAACTAGGTATATTCAAGAAATCTAAATTTACCTTTTTGGGTCTTGGAGTTCTCTTCTTCATCGGTGTTTTTGTTACTTTCCTAGTTGTACTGCGTGAAGTTCTATGATATTCTTTTTCATTGTTTTTTACTGATTTTGAAGAGCTATATGGAGGTTCTATATTTGATTTAGGAAAAGACTGATTTTTAGTTACATTTTCTTTCCGATTTGGTGATCTGGATCGTGACTTTTTTCTCATTCTAGATTGTTTCTTTTTATACGAACTCGTACTTTTAGAATCAAATTTTTGTTCATTGTATGATCTAGAATGCGATCTACTTCTACGCCCATGTTGAGTTCGAAAGCGAGGCGGAGACCTACTATGATTTCTATATTTTGGCGAATGTCTTGTCACAGAGGAATGCATACTTCTAGTATCAAATTGTTGTTGATCTTGAGATTTAGATCGCGACCTATTGCTTACTGTATACTGTGTTGGGTTACGAGAATTAGAAGGAGACCAATTTAAATGTTTAGATTGTACTGAAGTATGAACATTAATTGGAGAATCGTTAAATTGTCTAGATTGAACTTGAATATGAGAATTAGACGAAGACCTTTTAATTTGTCTAAATTGTGCTGGAGTAGGAGAATTAGACGGAGACCTTTCAAATTGTCTAAATTGTATTGGAGTAGGAGAATTAGACGGAGTTCTGTTCAGATTTATAGATTGTGACCGACCTATTGCTTCAGATGGGTAATTAATTTTAGTGTTCGACCGTAGCTTGATTTCAGATGATGCCATTTGTACTTGAGAAGGAGATCTTGATCGATATTGTGGTTCTTCTATAGCGCATTCGTTTGGAGCAATCAACAATTGACAGTTAGGTGATCCAGAACGCCTCTCATAAGGAACTGATAATACAATGTTTTCTAAAAAAAATGTAATAACATTTATATAAAAGCAAAACAAATATAAGATAAAACTAGATTTGAATATAACACATTTATTAAAACTAGATAATATTAAATAATAGAATTTCATGTAATTATGATTTAAAAATAATTGATTTATTTACAATTTAAGATTATTTTTCAATCAATATCTTGTATTAATATAAATTTTACCGAAAATAATTAAAAAATATCAAAGAACTTTTTGTTGTTAAATAAATGTAAGATAATATATTACATTTTTGTCATCTCTTATTCCTCACTGTAAAATAAATCAGCTTTTAGAAAATTATATTTGTAAATTCAGTTTATGTTCTACAATTAAATTTATGTATCTAGCCAAGAAAATTACATTGTTAAAAATTAAAAAATAAATAACAAACATTTTTTCATAAAAAAATTTGGTTATTGACTGTGTTAAGAGAAACAAGTATTAAATCTAAATCAATTTTTGATCATAATTATTTTTCCTTTAAACATATGGTAATATATAAACTCTCTTAGATTTAAAAGAATATGACACAGGCATTCGTTCTTCTAAACGAATTATCAATAATACACAATAAAATGTTATGTATAAAAAAGTTTACGTAAGTAGATATCGATATTTATCAAATAACTATAATCAAGGAACATTGAAAACCAAGGAAGTTTCGAAAATGCGTTTGAAACTACAGGTAACTAAATCTAAAACAGATTCTGTGAGATAAAAACTACTTATTAAAAACTTCTTAAGTGTTAAGTCAAAAATAAGAAATATTTAGCACTATAGCCAATAGCACAGAAATAATGAACAAAAACTAAATGTATAACAGAGCTGAATTCTGGTTAATAAATTGTAAAATTGTAAGGCACGCTGTCCTATTCTATAAATCAAACCACTGCTTTTGGTAACGAGAGGACGTTAAATTTGTTTTTAGTGATTGGTAGAGGAAAATATATAGATATGTATATAAATATAATATGATATAGGTTGATTCACAAAGCATATTCTCCTCAATATTTTTATTTAATGATGAAAATATTTAAATTTTGATTTTTTTAAATATACTTGAAGATCATATTTTTAAATTCTTGAAATTTTTTATACTACCTAAGAAGTAAGAAATATCCTTTGGTAATACAAATTTCTGTTTTCTCTTTTTTTACTGCAAGTTATTTGATTTATTTTTAAAATGTTGATGTATTTACCTAATTTAAAAATTAAATAAGTAGTATTCTAGCTATTAAAATGTTTATAATAAAGACAATAGTCTTTAAAAATGATTTTATAAAAAAATAAAATATATTATGTAATATCAATTATCAGATAATGGTATTTATTATAATTGGAATTTTTTTTTTAATTATAAACATCGATACATTTGTATAAATTACTAAAATTTTCAAATAATCATAACTTATTAATAAACCTTAGTACACAAAATTAAATTACATAAAAACGGTATCCTTGAATTTTAATACATAAAAGGAGGGTTCTCTTTGAAAAACAGAAGTTTGTATCTCCACAGAAAACTCCTTAAGTAATGCAAACAATTTCAAGAACTTTAAAATGTAGTTTTTTTAAAAACTCTTTTGAAAAACTGTTTTATTGAAAAATTTTAAGAAGGCAAGTATGTTTCTTTTATTAACCAGATAATGTTCAATGAGATGGTGGTGTAATTGTGTAGTACTAATCCCTGTTTTCGTTTTTACCCGGCCGAACAAGTATAATATATATCTACATTGATCTATGAAGATCACCGAGCACAGCTATCTCACTGATGTATAATTATTAATTAGCAATAATAATTTTATAGTTTTTTTATTAAGATTTTTTTGATACAAAACATTATTTCAAGCGTTAAATATTTTAATTTATATTTCATAGTTTCATTTTTTTTTTTTTTACACTTCAGCATCTCCCATACGCGAAATTACTAAATTCTTAAATAAAGGGCATTGCTTTAAAAAAGTTGAAAACCACTGCTATAAATGTTCCCTACAATTGGAAGGGCTATATTTTGTCTAGGAACTGTATTTTTTTAGAACTTTATTTTATTGATAAAAATGGTAAGTCTCAAATTATGTTTTCTGGTCCATAAGTTATAGCTATGAGGTTAATGTTAATTAAGGTACAGAATTTCAAGCTGATGCAACATTTAAAGTTGTTCAATCCATGTTTAATTGCCGATAGTAGCTTATAATGCACAATAGATAACATTTAAAACAATTACTTATCTACATTTTTATAGACAATCAGGAAGATATTCTAGTGTATAATGATAACGATTTTATTGCACCTAGAATTAAAAATTTAGATATCATTGTTAAAATGGAACTTGAAAACAGGCAATAGCAAGGGATAAGTGGCAGTGCTACTGTCGTGTCTGTCAAATAAGCGATTTTAAAATGTATTAGACAACCAACCAATAATTATCGTAGCTTTAATTGAGTTCATTACATTACCTCACTGCGTTAGTACAACACTTAGATTATGGTCGGCCAACGGCTACTCATTGACTTCTATATAAATTCATATTATTAAAACTTAATAGTCGATAATATTTATTTAGTAATTACAACAAATTATTTAAATATTTTTGTACAATTTATATAAGTGTAAATATGTATATATATTTAATTTTTTTATGATGATTGATGATCACGATAAAGATAATAATTATAATACAATTTGTGTGTTTGATAAATAAGAAAGAATAATTATAATTAGCTTCTGCATATAGCTTATAGCGTTTTATGATTAAGGTAGGTATAAAAGTATAATTAATAATTACTTATATTACTGACGACTCCACACAATTCCAGTAACTATTTAGTATTTACACTGAATATACAAATATTGGAATAAATAAACATTAGATAAATTCACGTCTTAAATCACCCCTCCTCTTCAGATATGACCATATACATCCATATTTTTATATTATTATTTAATAAATTAATTATACTTTTTATTTTTTTTCATTTTTTTATTAATGAGATTTTAGCAATGAATTATGATATCTCGACAATTACATGTATCTGAAATAATGATATAGAATATAATAGAGAGTGTTACAATAATATACATTTATAACAATGTTAAATATACTTGATAAAATATTTTATGTTTACTTCCATTGACTCTGTGCATATTATATACCTAATATTCTTAATAATAGGTAATAGCAATATTGAGGTACTCACAACATTTTTAATTATTTTAGAAACAATACCTATGCAATTGAATTCTTTTTCTTGCTATTAATATATATGCATTATTAATTTTTATACATAATTACCTTGAGGTTTTTGGTCAGGTGATTCTCCATCTGATAACGCATTATTATCATCATCATGGTCTTCAAAATTCTTTGCAGGTGTCAGAAAACAATCTATTATTTTACCTAAAATGATATGGCTCTGCACGTCTGAAACATTTAAATGTAGAAAATTTTGAATAATTTTTAGTTTATTACCAAATTAAATACATAGTTTAATAAGTTTTATAAGATTTGGTTGGTAAGTTTTTTTTTTCTTTTACCTACCTACATAAAATAGGCAACTCAGCTTTATAACACGCCATAAATATTTACCTACCATTACATTTTGTAGTATAATAGAGATATAATATTAAAGTCCGCTCATTTAAATTGTTTCATTTATCTACTTACTTAGAAATTTATCAAGTAAATTTTAAACTTTAAAATAGTTTCTAGTAAAAAATATAATTTATTTGATACTATAGGTATGGGAGGCAAAAGATATTATTTTTACGGGAAACGAGTATTATATTTAGCATTTTCTGTACATGCTACAATATTAAAAATATTTTGACCCTTTTTGAGACTTATATAGATATGAAAATGTTTTTTTCTGTGAAAATTTTGCTTGATCAAAAAACTTGAAATTTAATACAAAATTCCTCATAAGTAGTTATCTCTATAACCAAACCTTAAAAATATTAAAAAAATTTAAGTCTTACAATTTTTTTTAATAGATATATAAGTTCAAATGTTGACAAAATTAAATATTTAAATGAGAGTCACGGTTTTAGTTATTTTTTATCGTTTAAAAATATTATTCAGTGGTCTTGAAACCAATGCGAATGTTATTATATTATCTTCTGAACGGAGTGATGAATGTATTGATTTTACAATGATGTGTGTTTTTTTTTTTTTTTTATTTTTTTTTTTTTTATTTTTTTTTTTTTTTAGTTTTGTGTCTGACAACAACATTTGGAGCAGTAAAAATGCTTCGATTTTGGACTTCAGCCCCTCTTTGAAAAGGAAATCGAATCTAGTTGGTACTTTGGGGGGTCAAAAGTTAAAAATTTTCAATATTTTTTAAATGAGTCGGGAAAAACCCTAAAAAAATGAGGGAAAAACGGGATTTTTTACGCAAAATCAGTTTTCGACAAAATCGAATTTTTTATTTTGCTATAACTCAAAAACTAATAGATGTAAATACTTGAAATTTTCACCAAATGTTTATATTAGCGTTTTCCATACACAGTTAAATTTTCAAAGAATTTAGACTTTTTTTGTGCTATTTATAGACAATTGAAATTTTTAATTTTTTTTAGTATTTTTTTTTAAAATAACGATAAAAATTTTTTGGCCGGCCAGAAAATCTTGAAAATTTAATACAAGGTTTCTTATAAGTTGCTCTTAAAGTGATAAAAAAAAATCCGAAATCGTTAGTCACAATTTTTTTTTATAAGTACTTAAAATTCGAATTTATACGAAATATGTCAAAATTGCGAAAATTGGCAAGTAATTTTGTGGTTGAAAATTCGTAAATTTTTTTCTTTTATAACTAAGTTTTGAAAATTTGATACAAGGTTCTCCATACATTTTTCTTCAATTATCTGTAAAAAAAAACTCAACCGGATTCAGACAAAAAATTTTTATGAGTGTTTGAAATTTAAATTTTTACAATACCGCGTTAAATAACGGTTTAGCCTCCAACCGTTTTTTGATATTTGTTGTTATTCAAATAGTATAAGTCGTAAATACTTGAAAATTTTACCAGTTATTTAAATTGCCATTTTCTTTACGTGATTTTATTTTCAAAACATTTTGACTTTTTTTGAGATATTTATAGACAATTGAAATTTTCAATTTTTTTTAATTTTTTTTTTATAAATGTTGATAAAAAAAATTAGCTGGAACAAATTATTTGAAAATTTATTAGTTAAAATATTGACAAAAATTCGTCAAAATCATGAATATTTTTCACTATTTGGTAGTAAAAAATTTATAAATATTTTACTATCAATAGCTAAGAATTGAAAATTTAATACTATGGTGTCCATAAGTTAAGCTTAGAATGATTATAAAAAAGTTTGAGGATTATTCAGTTTAAAAAATTTTACGAGTGTTTAAAGTTTTAATTTTAATTTGAAATCAAAAATACACGTGCAAAATTACGTTTTACTAATATAATTTTCGATTTTTTATATTTTTAAAAAATTATCAAACGTAAGATCTTGAAGCTTTTACTTAAATGTTTGAATTTGTGAATTTTTTTCAAAATAGAATATATGACAATATTTAAATATAATATATCTCAGACTGACAAATCATCTCCATTCAGAATCGTTTTTCGTATACAATGATACCTATCATTACATTCAAATTTAACCTACCCTTGTCCGAGGTCCACCCCATCCCTAATGTACAGCAGAGCGAACTCATTTACCCGCTTTTTTATTAATGAAAAGTATTTTTTTTTTTACAAACATGTTTATTTAAATGAAAATGTACATTATACAATATAATTGTTATAATTCAAGCCTTCTATTCCCTAGTATACTACTACTATATTATTATATTAATTATTATCAGTATTTAGATATCGTCAAATTAAAGAATAGATGTAATCGCTGTCATTTCTTGGGATACCTATATAAATAGTAAATACCTACACTAAAAATAAAATCAATATTTCCTTAAATTATTGAGAACCGTCCTAAATTAATTTAAAAACAAGTCCTTATTCCATATCGATATTGCATTACCATTTTATAAAAATCCAGTTTAAATTATGAACTGAGACATTGTTCATGACGTTCATGTGCCCTAAGCGTCTGGTCGCAGGGTATGCAAGTGCATACCCTGAATACCCCGTGCGCACGCCTATGATTGAGGAACGTGGACGAAAATTACAGTTCCTCTTGAAATTTAAAAAAACAAACTTTTAATAATACCTATTTTAATTTAGTTTTTCTTTGTTTCTACGCGTTAACAGCTAAGAAGGTATTTTTAGTTTATTTACACAATTAATGAGTCATAACATGGATCCTGACCCCTACACACCACAGTGACAATGGTAATATTTATGTACCGGATTATAAGAATACTTAGAATGTGGGATAAGAAATGAATAGATTGACTATAAATGTTATTATGTACCTATATTTATGATTTTTATTGTATTAATTTATTATTGTATGGTTGATTGATACCGGTTAGATATTATCGTCATAATAATAATATTATAGATTTAAATAGATTTTGATGTTTTTCGAATGATAGTGATAGTATGTAGAGTATTGTGTACTCAGTGTAGACATTGCGTTATTCCATGTTGATGCAAGTTGTCAGATGCAATAAGTGTTTTACAAACTCCAGTGACCAGTCCGGTAGTATATTAAGTGAATCAAGTAAGTGTTGTTATTGTTGTTATTATTTTATTAGTTAAAAAGTTTATTGATTAATGATAAGTAATTAATAGGGAATGAATTTCATTGTAATTACATATTTTTATTGGAATGAGATATTTTAAATCTAATAAAAAAATGTGTATGATTTAGATCATTCTAATTGAAATAAACCCAAATTTATTTTACATATTTAGGTATAATTAAATATTTTTACATATTTGGTAAATAAATAAATATTTTAGAAATTTTTGATTTTTTATCGATTTTCGACGACCTTACTAACCTAACATCACCTGCTTCGTTTAAAAAAAACAAGATGTGTAATTTTTGATAGAGATATTTAATAGGAAAAATTCACCGAGGATCTCTGGAAATTGAATACCTACTCTCTTTTTGATAATATACGAGTAGTGAATAAGAATTATGCCTTTATCACATCTGTTATGTGAAACGGTATTTTAGCCAATACAAAAGTATTCCAAACCGTCCAATTTTTTTATTAGCAAACCTATAACAACATGTTTCTCATTGCTTTGTTTTGAGATAATATAAAATATTCATAACTTTGTATACTAACATTATTTGGATTACTTTTATTTAATATTTGTAATTATAAAATATTTATTTTTTATAATTTTCAATACTAATAGATACATTTTTCTAATATTTACTTACACATTTTGGATTTTTTATTCCATATTTTAAGAAAAATTGATACATATCTATGTACATATATTAATTTTTTTATTTAATAAAATCCGTTCCCTAGTAATTACTAATTGCCTATTTATATAGGTATTGATATTTATGAATTTAAAATTACTTTAATATTTTATAAGCATTTACGAACTAAAAAATTACGAAATGTGCAATAAAATATGTTAGGTATATGTATTAATAATTTAAAAATCATCAATTATTATTTATTTATTTTTAAATATTATAATATAAATAATAAATATAGATATTTAAATATATAGATATACAATTTATAATTTATATTTTATATTTTATGAAAAATACGTGAAAAAGTTTTTAAAAAATGTATTGACAATATTGAAATGTGCATTTTAAAAACAAAAACCATTGAATATATAAAATAATATTTTGATTTAGTAAAAAATGAATCAAAATTGTACCTATCTAGACTCTATATAGGTCAGCATTAAATTGGATTAATAAAAAAAAAAACATGTAATATCATAAACTTTTGAGTCCTAGCGCTAATTATAAATTTAAATTAATATCATCATATTTACCTAAAGCCTAAATTATAATTTTAATTATAATTTAGAACTTTGTACTACATTAAAACATATTAAAATAATTAATAATTAAGTAAATAAAAAATATTACATTGTTATTTTTTTTCAGTGTGTGTGTTTTAAAAATTATGATGTTGTCTGGATCTGGAAATAGAAGGTTTATTCGAGAACCAAAACAACCTATGAGTCATACCAGCCATGGATAATGATTCTTCTGGTAAAGACTGTCAAATGACAGTTTTAGATTCATTAGATGATTTAGATGTGTCTGAACAATCTTTAGAATTGGTGATTAGCTCCAAAAGTAGTAGTAATAGTACATTAACAGATTTTATACCAGATCATACAGCAAATGGTAAGTTCTACTAAAATATGTTGTTAGTATTTATGTAATAAGTTTTAAAAGAAACTTAGGTCTATGTAACTAAAATATTGGTTATAGATGTAATATTTTGTTTTTTTTTCTCAGTGGAATGTTTGCCTTGGAGTGGTTTGGAATCGTTTTTTATACTTAGAGAAAAAAGGGGAACAATATAATTGCAAAATGTGTTCTGTGTGGCCCCCCGGAAAAGAAATAAGTACAGCTCAAAATACACAGTCCAATCTCAAACGTCATGTTATGGTAAATATAAAATAACTAAAAACTAAAAAATGATACTCACATTTATGTAAATATGTAAATATTCTAATTATCTAAATAATGGGCCATTAGTACTAAAATGATAAATATATTCAAAATTATTATAAAATTATTATTAAACCATATTATTTTAAATTGTAAATAACTCATATAAAGTAATAAAAATAATACAACCTAAATGAAATTTAAAAAAAATTATAAAAATGGTTGACATCATTTTGAAAAAAAAAATAACAATTTAATTTTTCTAAATTATTTTGTTTAACTTAAAAAACCTTATGGTATGTTAATAATTTGATCAAATTAATTAATATATTAATTATTAAAGAAATAAAGGCTGAGAAAATATTATTTATTTTTAAATATATAGGTATTAATGGTATTATATAGATTACATAAATTAATAATGATACGTTATGCTCTATAACTTTTTACTATAATATTAATTCTTTTAAGTACTTTATTACTATACAAGAACATAAGTAATTACTAAAAAAAAAAATGCATGAAAAAATTAAAATAATTATAAAATAAAAAATAATAATAAGATGGTACGTATATCTATTAAATATACCTACCTAATGACTAATGTGTATTCAAATAATTTTTGTTGTTAATTTTTTAGAGAGTTCATCCATTCAAAATGGTTGCCTTTGAAAATGCTCTAAACGAAGGTAAAAAAAATGCATTTATTAAAAAGAGAAAATTAGGGTTTGATCCATTTGAAAATTTAAAAAAAGAATCTGTACAAACTACTATTGACAACTATGGGAACAATCCTAATAAGTATTCTAAATTAAACCAAAAAAAATTAGATGAACTTGTGATAAAATTTGTTATTAGTGAAACCCAGCCTTTAACTATAGTCGATAAACCATCATTTGAGAGTTTGGTACAACTAGGTTTTCTTAAACACCTTAAAGTTATGCGCAGAAAAACTTTAAAATTACGTTTCGATAATATATTTAACTATGATTGACAATATTATTATGTTTCAACCACAGCTGACTGTTAGAGTAAAGGTAAAAGAAGTTATCTTGGAGTTACTTGTCATTAGATAAATTCCAATTCTCTTTAACGTCACTCAGTATCTTTGGCGTGTTGCCGTATAACGGGAAGACATACATACAATGTTTTTTCTACTGCTTTGTATAAGATTCTTACAACCTATAAAATACTAAATAAGATAGTTGCTGCAAATAGTTACTTGATGAGTTTACGAGTATACAGCGTACTACAAACGCTTGCGAAAGCTTTCATTCAAAATTTAACTCTTTTTTTCCTACACATCTCATCCCCCCCAATATTTACCAATTTCTAAATATTTTAAAACAATGTCAAACAGATACATAAATAAAAATAATGTCAAATCATAATTAAATACCTGTGAAACGCAGAGCAAAGTATTTGAAAAAATCGAAATTTATTGATAAACAAATAAACAACTTAAATAATAAAATTATAACCCCTTTACAATATACCTTAAAATTATTTCACTTAAAAACCCTTTTTTAAAATAACATATTTGGACCTTATTTTATTGATTTTTGTATTAATATTATTTTATATTACTGACAAAAAAATATATTATTTTATAACACCAACTAGAAATATATTATTTAAATTATTTATTCTTATATATTATTTGAATTTATTTTTATTGGTTTTTGTATTATTATTATTTACAAAATAATTATTAATTATGACTATTCGTTTTACAAAATTGTATGCTTTCATATCATACAATAGGGAGCAATCGGAACATAAAAAGGTAAGAAAAAATAATTTACCTATCCGACTTGTGGACGCAATCGACACACTGAAAAGCTATAAAAGGTTAAAACGGGACGCAATCGAATGACGCTCAAAAAAAAAAAAAAATGAAACGATAATTGGAACGAGATCAATTTAAAAACGAATTTTCCTTGCAACACTGTGTAAAACTTGTTTCTTTGGCTAATACTTAATTTTATTTTAGACATATTTCATTAAACACTAAAACGTGGATGGAAGGTTATGCCAGTCAAAGTATAATTATTATATTATATATTATATTTAATATCATTGGGAAAACTTTTTCAAGTAAAAAGATAAAATTATTTTAAAATATTAACAAATAAATCGATATTATGCATTAAACTAATATGAATTGCATTTTCAACGTATGTCATTATACAATGGATGTACATTAAATACGTATGTGTGAGGGCCTTAACACTAACGGAGTTTTCAAATTCCAATTACAGGTAAAAGAATAAAATTGGCGGATTTTATATTAGACCTTTTTAATTATCTTGTTATCTATGATGGCGTACAGGAATCATAACGAATTAGGGTATAACATATCGTATGCTGCCGAAAAGTTTGATGGATAATGGTTAAAAGTACCGGGGAATACGTCGAAGATTTCTGTTACCTATCACTGTACATAAAAAAAATACATAATATATTACCTGCTGTTCTTACGGCATTCAACAGTTCGTTAATATCGGACCTTTGACTCTCAACGGAATTGTGGTAAGCAGTTGACAAATCCCTCGCGAAGGACAAGGTTTGTATCAATTCGTCCCACAGAGCTAATTGTACTAATTGCTTGGTTGTTTTTTTAGTTTCCATATCGAACAGCAATAATCGCACTATTTTTAAACGGGATAAAAACAATTTCAATGAAACCTGTGTTGAAAGGTCTCGATAAGCGTTCGGTAAACAACCGATGTTTTGTTCAAATGCCGGTCTACGAAGACGTGTATCGTGTGAGTCTCAGTGACATCAATGAGAATAAATCAATAAGCCAACCGTCCGAAAACACTGTTTACGGACATTATTATTTTATTGGTCTAAACTACACACTGGAAACGGTGTAGGTGAGTACTGCCTTATCGGTAACACAATGGTGACTACTGCTTGTAATGTGCAACAACTGATATTAATAGGTTTTTATGTTGTGACGGCGCAGGCCCCGTTGATCAAAATGGCACCACTGGAGAATCGGCGTGGATTCTGTGATCGACCTGTTATGGTTACCAAGGTTATCACCGCATAGGTTTAATAATTTTCATAATATCCTTACGTGCAACGCCATCTGTTGATAATGAAACAAAAATTGTCCGGATCTCCCGAGTATAATTAAAAATACTATGGACTGTCCTTGAAAAAATAAATCTAAAAATATCAACATGTAAACGTGAATACTTACAGTAATATAAGTGTAACGTGTTGGTTGACTAGTATATTAAAAAAGATTGGGATTAGTAATTTCCTGTTTAACACATTTAAAGTATTTTAATTTTGTCGTGTTCTATTTCCAACGTGTTAAGACTTCCCAGATAAAAACCAGTCCCTATTCCCTCTCGAAACTTTTAATATAACTATCTACTATGAATATAGACACTATTGTAATATATGAGAATGGGACGTTTGAGTACAGTCAATTCAACTACACTGCGATGATATTGCGACGATGATTTTTTTATTTTTATAATATTTTGTACTTTTATTATCATTAAGAGGACGTTACACCCACATGTGTTGTCTCTCTCTTACTAATGTAGATCATAATAAATTTTCGTTGAGCAGAACAGATTTTGTGATGTTAGATTTAATATTAGAGTAAATTTACCTTTTATTGATATCTTAATTTTTAAGTGAGTTATAGTTATGTAAAATATTAAAACTTTAAAATGCTTGTAATTCGCTTAAAAATTAAAATATCAATAAAAGCCTATGGGATGCCCTAGATAATATTATAACCTTTAAGTTTGATAATAGGTAAATTGACTCTGATATTAAAGCTAACATCAAAAAATCTGTTTTGCTAAACGCAAATTTGCTATGATCTACATTAGTAAGACAGAGACAATACATGCGGGTATAACTTCCTCCTAATATGTACGATGTATAAGAAATATTGAAATAGCAACTCCGTGTCATTATATTTATTAAATTTACAGATATTCGATGAGTATCAAAATCATACACTAGCAATTGGAAGTTAAAGAACAATTTTTATTGGCAGTTAATTGGCCCAATAATGAAAAAAATATTAAAATTTAGAACACCACTTGGTCTAAGTTACTAAAACTTAAAAGATTCAAAACTTTGGTATATATATGGAACTTTCAAATGCCGCCTATTCTGTTTTACCAAGTTTGTGATGTTTTAGGGAAAGTGCATCCTGCAGTTTATGCATTATACTACTTAACAAAAAGTAAAATCACATGAAAATTTTTTAATATGATTAATGAATTACGACTTGATCTCCATCCATATCAGTTTCTTGTAATTTCGAAATACCATAACGACAATAAAAAATTTATTTTAAAATATAAATATTTTCATTTAAGACTAAATTATAATGTTATATAAGTGTATTAGGTAGTAATAATATATTGGTTCCCAGCTGTAATAACTATATATAATTATAATCATCTTATTAAGATACTATGATTAAAAATGACTGTGACTGTGATATTTACTATATATTATTTTGGGTACTTTTCACTTGGTATTAATTTTTTCCGAAACATTTACGCTTGATTTCCCGCACTGAAATCGAAACGTCGTAGATTTCTAATATATACATATAATACATACTATGTATGGTTTTCCATAAATTATTATACAATTAATTTCTTTTCTTCGTCCTTCACCTTTGACTCACAACTACATTGGGCTACCCTTGTCCTAGTTGTATATACCTCCATAAAGATTTGTCCTGTACCTCTTCATTACTCACGCTGACTATTTTCATGTGTTTCTCAATTCTGTCTATCTATCTATTCTTTAGTCTTCCTCTACCGCTTTTTCTTTCTACCTCTTTACATTTATTTCATTTACAATATATGAGTGGAAAATTTGATTCTTATTTATATAATATAATTTATATCTAATATGTAAATGATAAAGCTTATTAAATAGAACTATATTTCGGACTTTAAGCTTTAAATTGTTTGGCCTTATTCCATTAAAAATTGAGACACTCTTTTTTAAACAAAAAATTAGTTTTTCCAGTGGCATTAGAATATAGCGTAAGAATTAATAAATTTAGGGAAATATTAGTAGTTCCTTCTAAGAAAATTTATTCACACTACTTATTGCTTGAATTGATTTTTTTGTCGCTTTTGATACGATTTTATAATATTAAAGTATATACCTTCGAATAGTTAGACACATCATCAGCACACATAACTAAATGCCAAACAAATATAGTTTATAGTATAGACTATACCGTATTGTATGGTTATGTATTAAACAAAATATTTTTAATTGTTTTGAATTTTGATATCTATATTAATATTTTATTATTTTGTACTATGTGTCTATGTATAGTTTTTAATAAGAAATGGTCGCCACCGTTTAAAAACGTCCAATGTAATAATTAATATTATTTCAAATTATAAATGATTTCATTGCTAGTGGCCCAAAACGTATAAGCTGGCACCGGCCCACGCTATATAATAGTGGCACACCGAGCCGCCAGTCCGCTTCTGACCGTATACTATACCTACTTTATAGACATATAGTTACACAAAAATACAATTTAATTAATTATATTTAACTAATTATTTTTAGATTAAATTAAAACTGTTTGATATTTCGTTAATGTAAATTGTTCAACTATTAGGTAGGTATACTGTATACTTTAAATTAAAATATTATTTTGCAGTCAACTTTAATATAGTATTATATATATTTAAATCACTTGAAAAATCTAATAACTCAGGTATTTCACTTTCAATACTTAAAAGAGCAAAGTCTGATATACTTAGTCAAACTTGTGTCATCGAAGTTCGTATAATCTGTATTATATCAATTTCATTTTTGAAAATGATCAGTTCCCTGCAGTTAAGACATCATCAAGATCTAATTACATATAGGTACATTACTGTCAATACTATTTTTGTATTAGCAAAAGTACACTGTTAATTATTATCATCAATAAAAACATTTCCCATTACTATTCAGTATACCAATTTTGTCAAGAATCTAACTTTTAATTTTTAACACTTGCAAAAAAAAATCGAGAGTATATACATTTTCAATATTTTTGAATTTGGATATAAACAACTTATTAGGAACCTTGTATTTCAAACATTATTAAATATTTATACATTGTTTATGTATACGTTAAAAAAAATTAAAAGTTGGACAAGTGGATATCGCTCTGCTATATAGTAGAGATGGTAAGTAGGTCACTTTAATGGATGTGTTTAAATGCAATGACAGTTATCATCAGGCACGTATACAGGGGGGATTTTGGGTTTTTTTTTGTATACGTGCCTGGGTATCATTGTATACGAAAAACGATTCTGAATATAGATGATTTTTCAGTCTAGGATAATTATTAGTAGGATATATTATATTATTAGCCAATACATCAGAAAAATGGTAATGCCCCAAATAACTATTTAAAATTTTGATTTAGATATATAAAAAGTTTTCAGGAAAAATAATCTATTATGTTTAACATTTATCAAAAAAAGGTTATTTGTTATGAAAAAAAAAATTGTATTAAACAGAGTTTGTGTATTGCTCTTAAATAATTGAGAAAAATCCAAGCATTTTAAAAAACGGTTCTTAATCTTCTTCGGTTATTAGTTCTCTTAATTATGTAGCATAAGTCAAAATTTAAAAATTAAGAAAAATAATACCCATACTTCAAAGGTTAGGGTAAAGATAGGTACTTGTACTGTTTTTATCCCCGATTACACTATAAGATAAAATAATTAATAATAATAATAGTAGTAAATAATATTTATTGCTCTTAAATAATTGAGAAAAATCCAAGCATTTTAAAAAACGGTTCTTAATCTTCTTCGGTTATTAGTTCTCTTAATTATGTAGCATAAGTCAAAATTTAAAAATTAAGAAAAATAATACCCATACTTCAAAGGTTAGGGTAAAGATAGGTACTTGTACTGTTTTTATCCCCGATTACACTATAAGATAAAATAATTAATAATAATAATAGTAGTAAATAATATTTATATATATTATATATTATTTTTATCAAAAGTCGTTGACTGCAGTCCCTCTTTGAAAAGGAAAATTCATCTAGTTGGTACTGGTTATACTGGGTATCGATTTTTTATTTTGCTGTAACTCAATAACGAATCATTTTAAAATCTAGAAATTTTCACCAAATGTTTACATAAACGTTATTTATTTACGATTAAAGTTTCAAAATATTTTTACCTTTTTTAAGCAATTTATAGACGATTGAAATTTTCGAATTTTTCTAAGTTTTTTTTTTTTTTGAAATGACTGTAAAAAAAAAATTGGCTACCCAAAAAATCTTTAAAATGTAATACATGATTTATTATAAGTTGTACCTACTTATCATAGTGCGAAAAAATCAAAAATTGTTAGTCACAATTTTTGTTTATAAACATTTAAAATTCAAATGTTTACAAAATATCAAAATCGCGGAAATTTCCAAGGAATTTTGAAGTTGAAAATTCGTAAAGTTTTTGTGATTTATGTTTAAGGTTATAAAACCCAATACAAGGTTATCCATAAATTGTCCTTCATGTATCTGTAAAAAAAATTTCAGCTTCGATGTAGAAAAGATTTTATGAGTGTATGAAATTTATTTTTTTTAACCAAATCGAGTAAAATCACGATATAGTACAATTTAATTATAGGTAATAGAATAATATACCCTACTGATTATCCTAGTTCGACAAAACATCATCTCCGTTCAGAATCGTTTTTCGTATACAAATATACAATGATACCTATATCATTGCATTCTAATTTAACACATGCATTAAAGTGACCTACTCTCCATCTCTATTAAACAGCAGAGCGGTATCCACTTGCCCACCTTTATTTTTATTTTTTAAGTTACACAAAATACAAAAAAAATCGTTTTTTGTTCAAAAGTCCTAATTTGCGTAAAATTTCCGTTTTTCTTCAATTGTATGTTTATTTCAATAACGCGATATTATACAAAAATAATGAACATTTTTAAATTACAGCAAAACAATTTTGTCAAAATACCTACATATTTTTATTTGCGAAACTTTTGAAAAAAATCTATGTATTAATCGTGATTAAAGCATGCAATTTGTGTTTTGCTATGATCTAATTACTTGTTAAAACTTTGACTAGCTGATATCTTGAAAATTTAGAAAACTAAATTTCATAATAAACAATTTTTTTGAGTTTTGAATTTTTTTAAAATTTTTCGAAACATGCCATACAATTAAAATTTTTTACCAATTGCTACAGAAAAATAATGAGATTTAAAAATATTTTGATTTTCCATAGAAACACTAATCCCTTATGTTTACACATGACGAGCACTCGACCAAACACTGTCCAAAGTGAACTCGGGAAATTAGCACTCGACCCATTTATCAAACGAGTAAAATGAGTGAGCGAGTGAATAGAACCATTTCAACTTTCAAAAGTGTTATAGGACTTCTGATTTCTGGTATACATACTGCAGTGCTGGCTGCTGTATAGTTATAGTACTTATTTAACATTTGTGTACATTTAGTTTACGACGTTCATGCACTAAACACTAATGACTAGTGATGATTTATCAATTATTATGCACATACATAACATATATTACATATTACACAACGACATTGCAATCGGACACACTCACTAAAATTACAGTTGCAATCTCTATTCTCCCTATCCACCTCATTCGTATTCACCTTAGATCACGTACAAGAACAACTGTACAAGCTCAGTACAAGTATATTCAGGGACGTATTATACTAGGGCTAACCAGGGCTGTAGCCCTGGGCGGCAAATTATGATTTGTGAAGGGCACCAAAATGTTGAGTAATTTGGTGATTTAAAAAAAAAAAATTTATTTGATTTTATTTACATTTTTTTATACATCATACATAATATGATCGCTTTTATTTTTTTATCAAATTATTTTTGTATACTTAATACTATTGATTATAAATACTATAATCAATATAATACATTAATACGTATACAAAATAAATGTAAAAGAAACTATTAATAGCTGAATAAAAACAATAAATCATAGTAAAGCAGTAAAGCTATAGGTACTACAGAGGCAGAAATATTTTTAATTCTTGACTCTTATTGTTTATCTATTTTTAACGAAACATTGATATTTTTTCTTCGAGTTCGGTTTAGCGACAATCGTCGACCGCCGATCATTGATTATTATTTATTATGATTATAATTAGAAAATTATACACGTTTCGTTTAAAATAAAATAATTATTTTTAGTGTTATGTAGGTAAAAAACTACAAAATGTATTATATACCAAAGGGCAAAGACCATTTTTATTTGTTATGTCTTGTACTTTTGTAGTCTTGTATAGGTACAAACGTTCATGATTACGAGTCACTATTAACGTGTGTTTATGATTTTTGGTGTGTTATTTTTATGATATTAAATTTATTTAAATAATTAAACAAGTTATCTTGATTAGAGGATATAATTAACAAATTTGCTTGTAAAAAATCCCGCCGTAAAATTTTTTAAGTATCTACATACTTGATTTTATTGTATACATTTTGTAAATTTTTATTTTGTCATGACCAAAGTTATAAATCAAATATTTAGGATATTTTTATTATGAATACTTGTTTTTATTTAATAAAGGATATTATTCATGTTAAATGTTACTGTATTTTGTTTAAAAATTGTAAAATATACGTATACTGATATACTGATATATATATATTGAAATTGAAGATGGGGGCGGTAAAAATTATTAGCTCTGGGCCAAAAAAACTTGAAATACATCTCTGAGTACCTATATTGTATTTATTATACAAATATATGTTGGATCTTGTACATTTGTATTTATTTTTTTATATAATATGTCCTAAAGATTAGTGTTCATCGCAAATAGGTAACACATTTTTATTCGTATTTCGTGCCATTCGTTTTGTTTATTAGTTCACAAACATTGGTTGATAACGTGGATTATTGATAAGTCGCGCGATGCTGATCTCAGAGTAATAATATAATGCTGATACACCTTATCACACGTCATATGCGATTATTAGCACAATACAATATTAGGAAGGACAGTAGGTATCCACTATTGATTCCATCGACGATTATTTATTATATTAATTTAGCAACAATAATTTTTGTCTTAATAAAATAAATGAATAACACAACATTAGTGGAGTGCGTATTCGTTGTCGTAAAGAATCCGTTACTGTAACCGTCCTTCAAGTGTATTTGCAGTAGTTGAGTTCACAATGTTTTCATCGGTTCGCAGAGCAACCGTTGAGTTAGCCATTGCCAATTAAAATGTCCTGTCAATGCATACATACTAAAAAATATTCTTAAACGTTACCTCGATTATTTGCTCAAATTGGTGTTGAATTTCGTTCCCTGATTGGCGTCAAACAAATTGTCACAATGATTTCTGAAGGAACGCATTATATAAAACGGTAAAGTCTATACCACTATTGCTTTATACCTATCATCTATATTCCCATATTATATGCTTAACTATTACCTACTCGTCTAGTATTTTATTGGTTTTTCTTAATATAAGTTACATAAACTATTTAAATACTGTTCAGTGGACCTTGAAATTTTTGATTCAAAGTACTCGTATTCTAATTATCTATAATATATTTGTTTTTATAAAATAATATTACTATTATCAAAACCAACTGTTACTGGTCCACAAACTAAATAGGTAGGCACTTATTTGTTATGAGTAGCTTATTGGCAACACCAATGTATTTGCATTGAAAGTATTCCTATTGATTGACATATTTTTCAATTAACATGATTTTATATATTAATTAGGTACTTCTATATGGAATCTAAATAAAATGATATGCATTAACATTACTAAGAGATTTACAATGACCACTATAAACCGATTTTAATTGCATTTAAGATTTAGCGTATTATTGTATTATATTATGTGTTACTATACTAGTTATAATCAGATTTTTTAAGTAAATTTAACTTTATTCACCAATTATGAAATCAAAATTACTTTTTATTGTTTGAAATGGTAAAATAATATATTTTAAAACTAAGGAGACAGTAATTTTTTTAATGTACTCATTGATAATAGTATAATATGTACTTGAGAATAAGACATATTGTATGTTAAAAATTCTCGTGTATAGTTTTGGAATTTTATTTAAGATTTAGATTTAGGCTGTTTATTAAAATGATGCATAACAATAATAGATGTAAAAAAGTTATTTTTATTTTATGTATTAAGTGTATTTATAGGCAATTGTTACATATTAGAGTGAATTTTATTTCATCAATCATATTAAATAATCATTGCAAATTAAAATTATTTATAAACACCTTTTTTTTTTTTTTTTTATTAAAATATATATTTACAATCTGTATCATTTATACAATAAGCAAATGTGATAATAGTAGCAAAGACTAATATATTAAACATAACAAACATAACATGACTTACATGAGGAGGGAGACTGTCCATTGACAGAACCCTTCAGATTATGATTACTCAATTAATTCAGGAGATCTCTACACCATCGTCTTTTGAGACGGCGTGGAGGGTTGTCGGGTAGCGTGTGTGACGATAGGTGTGAGATGAGTGGATTTGGATGGTGTCGTAGTTGTGCGTGAAATTTGGTATAGTAATTTTTGGCTAGTTGGCCAACTGTGTCAATTTTTAGGTCTTTATGTAGTGCTTTATTTGTTATTTATAAACACCTAGCTTCCTAATTAACTTAATCTTATGTGCACTAATAATCGCATATAAATGTGCTAATGATTAACTAAAATTACTTGTAAATTGTCACTATTATCAGCAAATATTATAAGTTACCCGACATCAAATATTAAAATGTTAAATATAATAATCAGTTGTTCTTTAAATGTCTTAACAAAAAATTTATTTCAATATTATTACATTTATTTCACAGAAGAGTTAGATCTGGAGCTGTAGATGCACATCCAACAGAACCTGCTATTGTTGTAAATTATGAATTGGACGCATTTGTCCTTGGTGAAAATGGAGAACCTGTAATAGGCGATCATAAGGTAACATTTTTTAATCTTTATTTTAATTTTAATTAAAAGTGGATCTATAAGTGTTCTAAAAAATTAAAATAACTATTTAAGTGTTTTTTAAATATTTATAAAATTATTTCTTTAGATTGCTGTTTAAGAATATCCTTTTTAGCAGTTTTGATAACAGTTTAACTAGACTAAGCAATATTTACTTAGTAAATTAATAAAAAATTTAGTTGAATAAACTTTATTTCACTAATAACAACATCAATTATATAAAAAAATATCTGTTAACATTTAGTATTTCTAGTTTCTCACTAAAGCATATGGCTGTGATTTAAGTAGGCGTTCATAATGTAAGAAATACAATACAGTAGAGTCCTGCTAATCCGTTCATTGCTAATCTGGACAATTAATGTTTCGTATTTAGTATATACTAATATAGGTACTCATGTATAATATATTAATATATATATATTCGGGAATAAAAATAATAATGTGTACCTAATGTAAAATTGTAAATCAATAAATTTTGAATTCATATAAATACACGAGGTGTTTTTTGATAATATATTTATTTTGTTATTATATTTTATAGTGTTTAGTAATTAGTAAGTTAAAAAATAACGTCATTTCGTTTAAACCGGATTTTTGATAATCCGGAGACTCTACTATATTATAATACAAATAACAGTTTTTAGATTAAATATAAAACAAGGTTGTAAATTGAACATATTTAAAAAGAAAAATTATAAACATTTATAGTATGAATGAACCATTTATATAATATAAGATTATTATTAAGAAATAGATACATTCATTTTTAGTGTTATACAAATTTTGTAAAATATAAAAAATTAAAACATACTATTTATAATTTATAATTATAAATTGTAAAATTTTTTTTTTTCTTAGGAATGTCAAAAAGTAATACATTTAAAAAGTTTGAATAGTAACACAGATTGTAGAGCATTAGCAAAAGAAGTAATACATAAATGTAACCTAATACATGAAACAAAACTATATGATGTTGAACATTTAATTTACTATTTACAAACTCGTTCAACTGCAAGTAATAAATAAAAATAACATCAATTATTTTTTTAATACCTAAAATGAATTATTTAATTATAGATAATAAAATTAAAGAAGAAAAAAATCAATTGGGATTAGAAAGTAGTCCGTCTAGTATATATCACATATGTGGCTTAATGCCCGAAGATAAAGCAAGTCTAGCTAAAATTGATGAATATATTGAAATGTTATATGATGATATGCCTCAAAAAGTACGTGGCTCTGGATTCATACTAAAAGTAACCTGTGATAAAGATAACCTTGAAGAACTTTCATCATCAGGTATTATAATTTATAATTAATTAATTCTTTAATAATATTTGATCATATACAAAACTTTTCAAGCTACTGGGATTTTTTTTAAATTTTTCTAATCTTTATAATATAGTTAATAATATATAATTAAATTTATTAAAAATGATTATCCAATGTTTTTATAGAGCCGACCATGAGTGCTTTAGCAAGAGTTCTCCGAGAAGAATATCGCAAGAGTTTTGAACTGAGTTCAAATATAATAAATATATTTCTCTGTTTTTCTGCATATAAAATATTTCATAAGATGCTTATTGACCACAAAGTTAGTGTTTATTCTATTAATATAGTTAAAAAAAAATTATAAATATTATTTATCATTCATTAATATTTATAATTTTTTATTTCTTAGATTTGCTTGCTCTGTGTAGAAGTGCTAGAGTATGAATTGAATCGTTATGATAAGCTTAAAAGTCAAATAGTAAGTGCTCCTCGTGAATCCAAACAATCAAAAGTACCAACACCTTCAAAATTGCCTGTTCCTCGAAGTGCTCCTATAACATCTAAAATTATCCGAAGCCAAATACCTATTAGTGCTAGTACTAATAGTGACAATCGAAGACATTCAGCATCTTTTGAAAATGTAAAACAAACTGTAAAAGGTAAAATATTATTATTTTTTGAATATTTATAAGTCTGTTTTATGTACATACTATTGTATTGTTTATTTTTACTGTTAAGATAAGACACAAAAATCTTTGGATACAAATAGTATAAAAACAGGAATGTCAGGAATATCAGCAAGAAGCCCAGATGAATTAGCAATACATCAGCTGAGAAGAAATTTATTCAAATTAGGAAAAAATCAGGATCAAGCATTAAAAGGTTTGTTATATTTGTGTTATTAATTTATATTATAATATTTTCAAATTCTTACACAATAGTTATTTTTAATTATTATGAATATACAGGTAGAGGACAACTCGACAAATTTTTGAAATCATGAAGATTTAAATAACTATTTATATACATACACAATTTCACATGAATTTTTTTTTATATGAAACATTTTCACTTAATTTGTTTGCTATCATTATAGATTATACTTATTATTTAAAAGCAAAGAGATTTATTTACCATAAAAATGTATGAGTATTTTAAGTTATTTTTAATAATTGATAATGCTGCCGTCATATAAAAAATACAATGTTTATACATATTTTTCAGTATGGAAATGTTAAAATTTAAACCATGTAGGATTGTGTATACAAAAGTTAAATTTTTTTATTATTTATAAATGATTATAAAAATCTACATGGTTTCACAATTGTAAAGAATTGTATTGTAACCAAATCTACCTGTTAAATAAATATTTTTTTGAGTTTTATTTTATGTATTATATTTTATATTGGAATATATTGATGTGTATTGTTTACTAATTTTATATTTTATCACTATTCAATATTCAAAATAAATTAAATTGTATATTTAACTAATTATTCATTGCTTTTTACTTCAATTGCATTAGGTGCTGTTGAACTAATATATAATTTAACAATTGACAAAACTATGGAAGAAAAAGTTGTTCGCAAAGGCATTATAAAGTTATTATGTCTTTTATTGGATAGAACAAGTACTGATTTACTCTTAATGAGTATTAAATTATTAATTCAACTATCAGTTTATAAAGAACATGTAGATAAAATGGTAAGTCTAATTTGATCATAAACATTTTTATAAAAAAAAATAGATTATAATATATATTATATTTGTTTATTTATTATACAATTATAACTATGATAATTTAAATAAATATTCTATTATATAATATTAAATTTAAAATGTCTAAATGTTAAGATTAAAATAGTTTTTTTATTATAATTATCAGTTTAAATAATAAAATATTACAAATTTGAATTAAATGTTTAAATTTATATTTTAGAAAAAATATTTAGTTGTTGAAAAATTACCCAAAATGTTCATGATGAAGAATCCCAGTTTGGAAAATTATACTATAAAATTGTTATACAATTTATCATTCGATGTAACACTTAGTGATGAAATTTTAAAAGTTGGACTTTTACCAAAGATAACGGAATTAATAGGTGAAACTAATAATTAATAAATATTATATTTATCTTTTTGTTATTTGTTCTAAACATCTATATTGATATGGTTAAGTTTATAAATTAAATTTATGTTTCAACACTTATGTATACTGTATAAATACGTTTTATAATATAGCAATTTACACAATTATAGGAACAGAAGAAAATAGTGAATTGGTATGCAGGCTATGTTATCATTGTAGCATGGACGATCGATCTCGAGCCTTATTTTCACATACAAATTGCTTATCCAAGGTGAATTCAAATTAGCTTATAGTTTGTACATATTGTAATAAAATTGTTTATTGGTATTTCAGATTGCAGATTTATTATTAACTTTTAATCAGTACAATTTAATATTAGCAGCATTATGTACAAATTTAACTTTAAATGAACGAAATTCACAACTTTTAATTGCAAAACAAGGTTTGAAACCTTTTGTTCAGTTAGCTATTGATACATCAGATTTAATGTATTTTAAAATCCTACATAATATGTCTAGTCATGAGTCTTTAAAACCTCAATTTGTAGTATGTATTATTGTATTATTGTATTAATTATATTATTATATCATAGATATGTTATAAAAAGAATAGCAGTAGCCCATGTTTTGTATGAAAACAATCATTTTCTGATCTAAACTGTGTATTCTGTTAAAAAAAATTGCTTATCCAACAAAGACAATTTAATGACTGATATATTTATATCTAATTTTAGATTTATATTTAAGTTTTTGTAAATTGTGTAATTTTAGTAAAAATTTTAAATTATATTTAAAACCTAATGTAAATATTTTGAATATACACATGTTCATTGCAAAACTTAGTAAATTGCTTCAAACAAATTATCTAGAAAATAAAGTAGTATTTTTCTAATACAAGTATTAATATCATTCATAATATTATAATAGTTGCATACAATGCTAATAAATTAAGTAAAATTAAACTTATTTATCAACAAATAGTACAGTGATATTCATAATTATAAGTGTTTTTAATCAATAAGCTGCTGCCATTCTATTCTTCATGAACTAGATAATAATAATTATTAATTATTAATTTTGATTTTTAATTAATTATATAGGAACTTATTGGACATTTTGCTCATTTAGTTACTATATTAAAAGATATTGAATGCATAATCGAATGTGTTGGAATTATTGCTAATGTAAATGTTCCAGAAGTAGATTTTAAAGAACTTTTGGAGTCAAATAATTTAATTTCATGGATGGTACAATTTGTGAACAATGGTATAGTATTTTTTTTAATTATTATATATTCTTTATATATATATTTAATCTCTATTGATTTATACTTGAAATTTAAATATTAATAATATTTAGTTGTATGTAGTATAACTGGAATTGTAGCTTTTAAGTTATACCCTGATAGCCTATAAATAAAAAAAAATACTTAGTCAAAAAAAATTAAAAAAAAAAAATTTTAATATGTTTAATTTTATTATAATGAATATCTCATACCTATATTATTTTTTATAGTATTCTGTTTATTTGAAAATAATTACAATTATTTTAACTCATTATTTCAATGTAATCAATATCTCATTAATCATCATGATTAAATATTGAATTTTTTTTTAGCATGTAAACCAAATCAAACAGTGACAGATGCACGATTACTGATAGAAGTTATAAAACTCTTGGGAACAGTATCAAAGGATGAAAACTGTGGTGAATTACTTTACGAACACGGAACAATTCAACAAGTTATCAATTTATTAAAAAGTAAGAATTTAATAATCAGATTATAGACATAAGTATCATACTAACTGAGAGCACTCAACTTATAAGCTACTTTATATTTATCTATTTTTTTTTGGATTTGAAAAGTTTTTATAACTAATTGCACAATTTTATTGTAATATTACATAATAGTGATGGTCATTAAATGAACATCTCTATGGAGCTTTACTTTATTACTAAAACATAAATATATTTTAATTATTCACAATGTTTTTTGCTGTAAAATTAAAGACATTTTAAACCATTTTATTGATTTTGTTATATAATTAACAAGACTTATCTTTTATTATTAAAGAAATAAAAAAAATATTTGAATTACCAATAATTTATAGAAAAAAAAAATTTAAGTAATTTAATTTACATTTGAAGTCACATAATAATATAATAAAATATGAATAATGTAAACTATGAATTAATGACATAATGTGTCATAGTTTTTGAATAATATACATTTGATTTTTTAGCTTTGATTTTTTTTTTTTTTAATATAAACAAGTTATAATTTTATCATATTAAACTATAAAATTTAAATTTAAACAACATACTCTAAAGTTGTTGTATTATTAGAAATAAAACTTTTGTTTTCAATACCTAAGTTATATTCTGCTTCTATTACTGCAGCATATAGTATTTCAATATCATCGGTATCATTTAATGGTATACTGTGTGCAAAATATATTTATTTGTATGGGATATTGTAGTACAATTTTGAGAATTTTAACTAAGCCTAAACATTTTTATTAAATAAAAAAAAATACAATAATTTTGAAATATCTTTAAATTTTATTTATAATAAATAATTTTAATAAGAATATTCTCCATTTGGTCATGATTCATAAAGCTTATAGTGATTTATTTTTGAATCAAACCTGGTTTTGCTTGTAAATTCCAATTTTTCTTAATTTAATTTTTTTTTATTAAAAAAAGACTTGACAATATAGGGCATAGGCGTATTAGATGTACATAAGTTTCCTTATTATACATTTTAATTTTATTGTTAAAATTTTTATTGTAGACTAGGAAGTAATGAATTTAATGTTGTTGATGATGATTGATTGAGGGTGGTCGTTAAATATTCTTGATTGGAAAGTTGTGTTTTATTTTGGTGTTGGTACATATTTGGCATCATGTGAATATATGTTTTGTGGTGACTTGTATTTTTTTTCTTGATTATAAAAAGTATTTTTATTTTTGACCTCTCAAAGTATCAACTAGATCTAATTTACAATTAGAAGCTATACTCAAAGTTGAAAAATCAAAGCACACTTTTCTTCTATAAAATATTTACATAAATAAAAAAATAAATTAATGCATTCATTGCTTTGCTCAGAGGTTAAAGTTGTGTAATTCGTGTTCATATTTACAATGTAAATATTTAGTAAGTTCAATTAAAAAGTTATACATCATATTATTCAAATCTAATATATAAATATATAATAAAATAATGACTATTTAATAATTAATAGCACTATGCAGGTACTTAATCAAAATATTTTATTGTATTTATTTACCTTTTTTCAGATCAAAAGGGTGATGATGAATTGTCTATACAAATTATGTACCTTCTGTATCAACTTATGTGTCATCCAATTACTGGAGATTACATTATACAAAATACAGGTATTTAAAATACAATTCAATTAATTATGTGTAGTAATGTATTTCCAAAATATTTGAAAAGTTATGCATAAAACTAAGGTTAAACAATGATTAAATTGTTTCATTGTTTTGGTTCCATTATTAAGAAGACGTCATACTCTCATGTGTTGTCTCTGTCTTACAAACGTAAAACATAGTAAATTTGCATTCTGCAGAATCAATTTTATGCTGTTAGATTTAATATTAGAGTCAACTTACTTACAATCATACTTAAACGTAATAATTTTATCTAGGGAATCTCTTTGGGTTTTATTAATATCTTAATTTTTAAATGAGTTTTAGTTATGTAAAATATTAAAACTTAAAAATTGTAACTCGCTTAAAAATAATATCAATAAAATCCTATGGTATGCCCTAGATAATATTATTACCTTTAAGTTTGATAATAGGTAAATTGACTCTAATATTAATGCTAACAGCATAAAATTGAATTTGTTGAACACAAATTTGCTGTCTTATGTTCGTAAGACAGAGACAACATGTGCGGGTATGACATTCTAACCAGCAAAAAAGTACATACTTATCATTTGACTTAACATAGATCTGAATAATACTTTAATAATTATTTTTTTGATAAAAGAATTTTTATCTAAACAAGTCAAAAGCTTTTTTTTTATAATTTAAATATTGTTTTAATTCCAACTCCAAGTTTATTTTTTTAACTATCTGAAGATATTGTTGATGTACTTTGTCCTGTTCATTATATTGTTGCAATATTCTCCAATTATTGAGTAATAAATAGAACACATATTTATTACACTGTGCAATAATTTTACATACATAATAAAAAAAAAAAATTATTTTATTATCTTGTATCTATTAATTTTACAAGTTAATCCCAAAATTGAAATTAGGTTTTTGTAAAAATATTACTTAATACATGATGCAAGTTACAAATTTAAATATTAATTAATAATTATAGTACTTATAAGCTATAATCATAGTTTTGTTGGTCATTATTGGTAATAAATAATATAATCACTTATTAGTTGAGAAGTCCAATTAAAATATCATACATATAATTAAACTATAAGTAATTTTACCATTAATGTTTTCTAATGAATATTTCATGAAAAAGCTATTAACTCTAAAGAGCTATATTGAAATGAAAAGACTAGCGGAAAATAGAGAAGATTGGTTGAAGCAACAAGGCAATATTGCCTTTAGATAAAAAAAAAAATGAATATTTAAAAATATTGTTTTTAATTTATTGATTATCCATGTCTATTTAATATTGTTTATATTATAATTAATATATTACTATTATATTAGTTGTGAATCTTGTATTATCGTGATATTTTGTAAAGTGAGATATTTTTACTCCTCAATAATTTTTTACAATATCATATACTCCATAATTACAGTTCTAACTAATATGTGTAAGTTATTAGTTTATGTGTCAACTAATAATTAATAAATATTAATTTTGTAATAAGTTGAACTAGATTTTATTAAAACATTTAAGTTTTATATTGCTTAATTAAATAGTTACAAAAGTCAAAAATATAGTACCACTTTTAATTAATAATGTTTTAATATATTTATATTTTATTTTCAGAATGTCCAATTTATATAATTGGTTTAATGCATGATCCAAACATTCGAGTTCGTAAGATGAGTAACTACTGTCTTGATATTATTAAGGTATTAATTATTTTTAAGATATATTAGCCATTAGGACTACTTAAAGAACTAAATTAAACTTAATTAATTTTTATTATAAATAAAAAAATAAGTTTTCTTTTGTTATAAAAAAATACAATGTAAGAATACAAAAAAATAAAACATTGATCAGTATATAAAAATGATCATCAATGATCAATAAACTATAGTTAGTTTTTAAATATATTTAAACGAACAAATTATTTTTCATGCATTTATTACCTATATATGTATACTTCAAAATAAATAAAAATATATGCTTAACATGTTTATATAATTTTAAATGATTATCTTTCGCTATTTTTAAGGAATTTGATGAAACGTGGACCAAAAAAATAAGGGCTGCTAAGTTTTGTTGGTTTAATGCCTATTGGTTAAATATGATGAAAAATGAATGTGATGTGCCATGTACAAAACCTAAATATGACCATAATAATGAAATAAATTTGTATAGTTATGCACATCAAGCAATATTAATGCCTGAAGATGGTAAACATATTATATACTGTTTAATGTTTAATTAATAATTTATACCAATATATATTTTGTAGATTTTATGTATGATAAAGATGATAATATTGAAATAATGTCAACAAAATCACACACTAATAGTAGTCGGCCAGAAAGCAGAAATCTGGAAGATAGGTTTGTAGTTATTATCTTAAGAATTCCAATTATTCACTAAAAATTATTGATTTTTTATAGATTTGACTACGAACTTGATGCATTCAATGAAGAGCAGTACAACATTGATAGTTATGACGATGATATATCGAGTATAGGTGGACATTTGATGCAAAAATTTACCAACAACATTATTCATTTCACAGAATAATTTTCTTTTTCAACCTTTTGTTATCACTTTTTACTCCATTACATCATCTATATTAAAGTAGTTTATTACATCATAAATTAACGACATTAACCATCTAAATTTGTAAATAAATCTAAAAAACAACTACTAAACATGTAATTCTACTTTACTTACTTAAATCAATATTTAATTATATATTTAATAGAATATTTACTACTGAAAACAATAACTTTCTTTTATTACTATAAATATTAAGATTTCAAGATACCTGAATTAGATTTTAGGTTTTTTATAAGCAAATCAGATGAAATTAGAAACTTTTTAATTTATTCTATAAACCATTGTTATAAAAGTAAAATTATGTATTAAATTTTAATATCATAAAAAGCAAATACGTATTTAATATTGATTGTAATTTTGTTATTATTACAACAGAATTATTTAAGATTGTTAAAATTTTACATGGGTTTTATTCGAATCTAGTTTATTAACATACAATAACAGAAAAAAAAATTAGCAAGTAAATACCATTTAATTTTCAAGTACAGTAATGTTATTAACCTAACCTAATCCGCCTAGTCATTTTTATCATTAATCTAAACCAACTAATCATTAATATTATAAATTTGAGATAAATAATAAATATTATAATAAACTAGTACTATAATTATTTATAAATTTAATAGAAAGTTATATTAGTAGTTATAGTACAAAACTCTTACTATTCAACAATATAAAAGATTTGACAGCTCAAAAAAAGCTTAATGGCAGTGAAAAATTAAATTAAATTTTTATAAAATAGAACATATTTTTCTATCTATGTTAAATAATTTGAGTGTATTTATTAGCACAGTTTCAAAACATTGTGTGACATAATATTCTCATTTATAATATACATATAGTATATGTTAATTATTTTCATTTAAAATTCAAAATAAATAATATATCTAATTTTATTTTTATTTTTTATTTGATATAATATACATGGGTTTATATTTTATAGATCCCTCCACTGATTTAATTTTGTAGTTTTATATTTTATGTTAGTTTTATTATTAAAATAACTTAACCTAACACTTTTGTAATAAACTTCTTTATTCTACAAATACTTTTAACTTGTATTTATGTAGCAAATTAATTAACACAAATGGTATTTTACTATTACAACAAGCATTTAAAATAAAATTTATATCGAATTTTACTAGCTCATGATATTTATTTGAAAATTCACGATCTCAACATGAATTATTTCCCAGTCATGTTTGTATTATTATTTTAGAATACATTTTTCTTTTTATATTCTCAATATTTTATCAAAATAGTAAAAATATAAAATTTTCTGTGTTTTACGAAAGTTAATATATTAATAATTTATATTAATACTAATTTTATTTCTGTTTTTTAAATTGTAAAAGAAACCAAAGAAAATTTATTTTTTTTATTTTTTGTTTGTATTATAAGTTTATTTTAATTAAAATATGAGTTAATTAAGTTAACTTAAGTATTTATTTATGTTAAAATACATTCCAGCTTAAATATTCACAGTATTATTAATTATTATAATTAACTAAGTTACATACTTGTATTGTAATTTTCTTGGCTAAATAGTTTTGTTTTTAATTTCTATTCATATTATTTTATATAATTATATAATACAATAATTGTAATTATTAATATTATTTTGGTTGATATTTTATTAATTGTGATCTACTGCTCTTCTAACATTTTTATGCTATTCAAATGTTTAAAAAAAAATTTAACATAATAAATACCTAGTTATATAGAATGCTAGAGTATATAATATCTACATTTTTGTTTTATAAAATCGTTATTTAATTGATTAATAATTATATAACATTATTTTTTAGTTTATCCCAATTACATAACATTATAACTCATAATTAATTGTTACATTAAGAATAAATTAATACAGATACGCACAAAATTAGTAAACCTAAGTATAAAATGTAAGCATAATAATTGTTTTTTGCAGGCTGTTTAAGTATTTAAATAAACTTGAATCTGTTTATGTAATGTATAATATGTATTTTATTATTGAATAGTGGCATAAAATTAAATTTGTGTAAGTGCTTTACATGATTTTACAATTAGTCCAGTCATTTAAGCTTCAACATTGGTGTTTTGAGGAATTAAATCAGAAAGTTTTGAAACTTTTAAAAAATTTTCGTTATAAGCTCCTGATTAACCAAAAAAAAAAGCCGCCATCCTTCCGAGGTCCAGAAGTGTCTGCCATCTTGGATTTTATGTGCGATTTTTCAATTTTTTTAAATTATCTTTGATAATACTAATTTTATCTCCAAATACCTCCATACAAAATTGTAGCTGATAAAATTTTGAACAAATATAGTTCTATTATTTTTTTTGTAGCTTGAATAAGTTAAGAGCAAAATTTATCTATGTATTATAATATTAGACACGGCAAGCTATAAATTATAATACTATATGTATTATAGGCGGCAAGTTGGCGACGCGCCGCGCCGCACTCGTGTCCACTAGAAAACGCAATATTTACGGTTTTTTTTTATATGTATATATATATTAACAAATTACAAATAAACATTATTATTGATATACACTAAATTATTATAAATAATTTAAATATTATAATCAAATTATATGTGCACCGCTTATTATTTAGTAAAATATAAATACTATGACAAAAGTAAAATTAAAACCACGATAACTATACTGTCTGAGCATTTATTCCGGGGGACTATTTCTTGTATTATTGATTTATTTATAGTTTGGATAATAATAACATATTATAGTTTTTACTATTTATGATTTATATTATAACCGAAATGTCATGTTTAAATTGTGAACAGCAAAGTATTGAAGACGAATCCAATGATAATGCAAATGATGACGAGGATGAAATAATATATTATGGTCCATCATCCAAACGAAAAAAATGAAGTATTTAATGTATTATAATATGAATAATGAATTAGAATAATAATATTAATTTAAAAAAAAAAGTAAATAAAGTAATTTACATTAAAAATATTGTGTTAATTCTGTAAAATATTCAATGCACCTTTATGTGCTATATAATAATATGTTATAAAATAATATTTTATTAAATAATAAGCGGTGCACATATAATTTGATTATAATATTTAAATTATTTATAATAATATAGTGTATATCAATAATAATGTTTATTTGTAATATGTTAATATATATATATAAAACCGTAAATATTGCGTTTTCAAGTGGACACGAGTGCGGCGCGGCGCGTCGCCAACTTGCCGCCTATACATATAGACATATAGTATTATAGCTCGTCGCGTCTAATATTATAATTATAATGCATGGATAAATTTTGCTCTTAACTTATTCAAGCTACAAAAAAAATAATAGAACCATATTTGTTCAAAATTTTGTCTGCTATAGAGGTATTTTGGAGATAAAATTAGTATTTTCAAAGATAATTATAAAAAATTGAATAATCGCACATAAAATCCAAGATGATAGACACTTCCGGACCTCGGAGGGATGGCGACTTTTTTTTGGTTTATCAGGAACATATAACGAAACTTTTTGCAAAGTTTCAAAACTTTCCGATTTAATTCCTCAAAAAATCGTTAAATGACTGGACTAATTGTTTAATTTTATCTGCTTTCTATCGTCTAACGTCTTTATTTTTCCCTTTGTATTAAAATCAAAAAATCTTGCTTTATTTTAATAGCTACTATTTACGATGACGTATTCGTAATTTTATGGCTAATAAGTAGGTATATAAAATATAAAAATATTTAATTACTAAATTTGGACATTTTAAATATTCATAGATACATTGATACCAATTTTTGTAATGTTCTGCATTATTAAAATCTTCCTTTTATCCTAGTTAAAGCAGAACTAATTTGATTTTAGTAGTAATAAAGCACCAAAAAAGTAAATTCTCAGTAACCACAATTTCAAGTTATTAGTTTTATTCTATTAATTGTATTAAAAAAAATGTAATTATATTTTTTATAATTTTGTATCAAATTTAGGTATCATTTTTATTTATTTGCTAATCTAGTTTTATTTTCTTCTTCTATGATGACCAATACAACTTTTGCATGCATTAATATTGTACAATACAAAAATTTAAATCAGGAACAACAAGAAAGGGTGTTACGTGACTAAAGGACTCATTGAATACATTTTTGTAGTCAGCATATCTACTTGCATATTGATGAGTACGAGACTACTACTAGTATTTACGAACAATTTTGTATTTTTAAATTAAATACACCGGACTACCTATTATAATACAGGCATTCTAAATTCTAATCTTTATTTGAATATAAGTGGGTGGAATAACGCGCACTTACCTACTTTACACTTACATTTATATAAGTTAATAATAATAGGCTATAGTGCCTATATAGTGTTAGATATTATAGTTCTTTAACTATGAAATCTTATAATTTTTTTTTTTATTCAAAATAATTTTAACAAGGCATCTAAACATTGTATTTTAACTTTGTTATGATAAAATAATAATAATAATAATAATATAGTTAACAACCTATCAGTTGCATGTTTACAAAGTAAGCCGACTAGGCCCGGGCCTACCCAGTGGTGTATTGCTAAAAATATTCGTGGGTATACGCCTTCTAGATCTTAGGTGTCAAAGATTGAAAGATATACCTATAACATTGAATAAAAAAAAAATTTTTTCTCGCTTCGCTCGAATTCACTAACAACATTTATTCTAATTATCAGTATTGACCAGAGAAAAACTTTAAACAATTAGTACAATCTAAGAAATTAGAATGGTTACTATTTTAATTTTACTAACTGCTAATAACTTAGTGATTAGTGCACTAAATACTAATCATGATTGCTAGGGCCCGGAACTTGATGCATTTGCATCTTTTTTTCTAATGATTACATTTGAGGCTCGTTTTATAGAAATTTAATTCATGAAATATAGAATTTTATGGTACAGCAGTTATTATTTTGCATTTTTAGGGAATTTTATTCTTTAAGGTCATTTTTGTAGTATTTTTAGTGCATTTATTCATTTTTGAAAATTCTTAACAGGTATACGGAGCTATACGGTCGTATACCCGCGTATCGTCGTTTATTTAGAGAGTATACGCTAAAAAAAAACTAAAGGAGTAAGTATACGCCGTATACCCCCGTATACCCCCCAATACACCACTGGGCCTACCCAATTTTTATTTGACTGTTTGGTTCCATGTGAATATGTGATAGGAAAAATCTTCCCTCATTTTTATAAACACACTTACATACTTACACACTACAGAACAAAACTGGCCTACCCAATTATTTAATGCTGGACACGCCACTGCAACTTACCTAATGCAATGCATTTGTAATGAGGGGGCTAGGAAAATTATATGTTAAAATTATATTTTATTAAACGTATTATTATAAATTGTATAAAAAGTATCAAACAGAAAATTTTTTAAATAAATTATTAATTAATGTATTATATAGAAAAAAATACGAGCGATGGGGGGCGAATGCCCCTTTGCCCCCTCTCAAATACGCCCTTGGATGAGAGCAGGCCCCTTTGACCCTTTGACCCCCCTGTAATTCCACCTCTGACCTAATGTATTGATACTTGGGTACTTTTCATTTAGTTTTTTTTTAATTTTAACCTATCATCTACAACTTGTTTACTATCTAGTATCTACCTATACATAGTATATTTGAATATTTGGTAAACTACGATTATACGATATACATTATACTTGTAGTTTTTAGATGTACATTTTAAACAACGTCGGCTTGATGTATGCTGGTTATTATACCTACCTATCTGAATATTTGGAACATCCATCAGCCATCACGATGTTATGGTAATTTCGGGTAATAGATTTTTAATCACAACTCATTAATAAATTTATTTCTTAGTATCAAAAAATAAATATACTTTGTAGTAGTGGCTGACTAGTATGTTTTATAATCGTATACCTTTTTGAAATAAATAATAATTTATTTTCTTAAATTATTATTTTATTGTTTGTTTTAATATATCAGTATTCAGCAGATACCTACTTAATTTTTTTTTAATAACATATAATTATAATTTTCATACAAAAGAATTAAAGAAATTTATATTAATAAACAAAATATGTATAATTAAAATAATTAAATTAAAAATGTATAAAAAGTTTTTTGTAAAGTATTAATAATCAATATTTACTATTATGATATCTAAGGTTGTATACAACGTTTTTTGTAAAAGCCCAAAAAATAAGATTTTACTTTTCAGATTTTACTGATGGTTATGATTAGTAAATCGGCGTTTCTTATCTTTAATAGCCTGATAGATCTGATATATTCGATGGATAAAATATATTTATTTAAATTCAAAAAATTCAATTTGATTCAAGTTTGATCAATGCACTCGACTGAAATCGTGATGCGAATAATATGTGGTGTGTTCAAACTGTGGCGAATATTTTCAATGTTGGTAAAACAAATTAGATAGCTGTTAAAAGACATTATAGGAAGTTAAAATCATTATGTTGTTTCCAAACTGCACTATACATTTGTTTCCAAATAGATAATTTATAATTTTCGTATTTTATTACTAAATATATTACATGCTTGTGCTTTCGAGTTTGCTAAAATAAGTAAATATTCTGATTGGCATAACTGTAGAGTGTAGGTAAAAGTTGGTTAGCTACAGTCGATTACGCTGATTAGTGAAAAATAGTAATTTAATCAATAAAAAACAATAACGATTTGCATATATTATAATATAGCAACAGCAAGTAACAATTAAATCGTCTGTTGCATTGAAAAACCCTATCTATAAAAAAGAATCAACGAATTTTCTATATTATATAACAGAGGTGAACAACTCAATGCTACTGAAGGGCCAATTTTTTTTAAATAAAAATCTAAGGGGCCAGAGACATAGAAAGAAAAACCAACAAAAAAATAGTGGGCAAGTGGGTAGGTATCGCTTTGCTGTACATAGTAGAGGTGGAGAGTAGGTCACTATAATGGATGTATTAAATTTGAATGCAATGACAGGTATCATTGTATACGAAAAACGATTCTGAAAGGAGACGATTTGTCAGTCTAGGATATATTATATTATTACCTTTATTTAAATTGTAATTTATTTTTCTCAACTACTGGTGAAAGTTTCAAGTTTCTACGACTTATATTTTTTGAATAACAAAAAATATTTTAAATCGTTTTAGGATATTTCGTTATTTTACACAATTTAGTAAACAATTAAATTTCATGCACTCATAAAATGTTTTCTATAGTTACGCTGGAATATTTTTTTACAATTATTTGAAGAAAAAGTTATGGAGAACCTTGTACAGGATTTTTTGACCTTAGGTATAAATCACAAAAAATTTATGAATTTTTAACTTCAAAATTACTTGCAAATTTTTGCGATTTTGACATATTTCATAAACATTTGACTTAAATGCTAACAAAATTGTGACTAACGAATTTTGATTTTTTTTTTTTTTTTAATACGATAAATAAAACTTTTAATCAACCTTCTATTAAATTTTAAAAATGTTTTATTAATGTTTTAATTATTTTTATAGGAATTTAAAAAAAAAAAACTGAGAAAAATTGAAAATTTCAATTATCTATAAATTTAAAGCTATTTAGCTTTAAAAAGTCAAAATATTTTGAAAATGTAATCGTAAATAGATAACGCTAATATAAACATTTGGTAAAAATTTCAGGTATTTACAATAATTCGTTTTTAAGTTACAGCAAAATAAAAAAAAATCAATTTTGTCAAAAACTGATTATGAGTAAAAATTCCCGTTTTTTCGTTACTTTTTTAGAGTTTTTCCTGACGCTTTTGTAAACTATTGGAAATTTTTTACTTTTGACCCCCCTCTTCCACCCAAAAAAATACTACCAGATTCATTTTCCTTTTCGTAGAGGGGCTGAAGTCAAAAATCAAAGCATTATTACTACTCCAAAACGTGATGACACACACAAATAAAAAAAAAAAATTAAAATAAACACACATCATTGTAAAATCAATACATTCATCACTCCGTTCAAAATCTTAAAAGGTCAATCAAATTTACAATTAACATTTATAGTTCAATACTAGATAAGAATTCATAACTACGTTTAACGATAAAAATTATGTTGGTTTTATAAATACCTACAATAAAATACAAAAAAATTGTAACATTTTATATTTTTATGAAGTAATTTGAAATGTAGCACGAGCTACCGGACCAGTTAAAAATGGTTCACGGACCGCCAGTTGTCCATCTCTGGTATATATAACATATTATAACAATCATACGCATAGATAGAAGATAGGTATTATTTAATATCTATTATACTATATAAATTTGTATCAAAGTACCAATTCATTAATTTTAAATAAAATATATATTTATTAACTGTCATCTTATCGTGTATATATTAACGATTGCTATTTCAATCTATGTGCGGAAATAATCAGTTTGGTTACTGGTTAGGATTTTAAAAAATATATAAATAATAACTATACATATCTATATTAGTAGTAAAATACAAAATAATACTTAATACTTATAATATAGGTTCTATTGGATTAAAAAATCATGTTTACTTTTTAATATCAATATTTCGAAATCATAAAATTTTTAAAGGTTTTGAACTTTGGTTCTTTACAATTTTTTAAGTTTTAAAATGCATTTTTTAAGTGCTAGTCATAGAGTGGTTATCCTTTATAGCTACTTGAAATACTTATTTGTATTATGTCATTTGTGAAAGAATATTATGAATTATGATTGATGTGCATTTCCGTTTTTTATAAAAACGCCCTACCCGCATATATTTATTTAAGTATAAGTAGGTATAGCTCATAAATACATTTCTATTAATTTTAGAACTAAAAAAAACGAATTACCCATAAAAAGAAACCAATTTTGCATAGTTACATCATTTTTTATTTATAAATAAAATATAATAATATAAAATCAATATATGTAGGTACCTATATGGCAATAAATATTTTCCAACTTTAAGTAGTCCATTTAAAAAAAAATGTTTAAAAAACTTTTATATAATAAATTTAAATAAATAGTAAATTTTCTAGATTTTCTAATTAAAAATGCATCTAAATTCACATATAAAAAAAGTATCGTAGTGATACAATCAACCTTTTTAAAAATTATATGAATAAAAAGCTTGTATTACATTTTCCAAATGTTTGACTAAGCTAATAAACTTTTATTGATAATTATAGATAAAAAATAGAATTTTAGGTAACACACCACTGCAATAAGCGTGTCGAGTGTACTTCGTCACTGTAATGGATATAATAATTTGAATTCAATGAAATATATTATTGTATTCATACAATGAAAAACGATTCTGAAAGGAGACCGCCTGTCAGCTTATATTTCATTACATATATAGGATTACCTACACATATTATATTTAATATAATGTAAATAAATGTAATGTAATATGTATTTGCGGTAAAAAACCTTAAAATTAAAAAATAAATATTTTTTAAATTATAAAAATTATCTAAAATAGTTATTTTTTGTTTAAACATAAAATACCGTCAACATTTGAGAAAAAATTGGCCAATATATTTTTGATATTTTTCCATATTGTTTTTTATTATTATACAGCTTTAAGCTTAAACTTTTTAAAGTATAATATTTTTCTATAAACTTAAAAAAAAAAATTAAAACCGAGTATAAATTGTTATTAAATATTTGTATATCCGATAAAAATGTAATTATCTATGTTAAATTTTTTTTATTTGCTTATAAAAATATAATAAATAAATTTATACTAAATTTTCAAAGTTTTTGTAACATAAAAAAAAAATTCATGTTTCAATAAAATCACAAAATCGATTTTTATCAAAATGTTCCTTTTTTCCTGTTTTTTATTTTGTTTTCCGGATTATTTTGAAAAGTACCGAATTTTTACTTTTAACCTCACCCCCTTATATACACACATAACAAAACAAATAAATACAATTTACTATGAGGAAGTAAAGTTGAACATTAAACATATTTATATTGTTCCAAAAGGTATTGTTGAAGGTACCGCCAAAAAAAAAAAAAAAATACATTTTAAAACTAATGCATTATTAATTGTTCCTCTACATTTTAGAGTTAAAAATATCAGAGATTTAAAATTATGTTATTTTAATATCCACAATTATTACACATTTACATATAACATGTACACATATAAATTATTGATCATGCATGTTGTATTTATTTAATAGTTCATTTTAATGTTCCCATTTAATAAATTAAATAAAAACTTAATTATATAATATATTATTCATAATACCAAAAAATTATTTCCCTCGTTAAACCAAACTATTTATCAGAATGAAAAAAAATATTAGTTTTAAATGGATGAGTACTTCAGTTTCTACCTATTTATTTTATACATATACGTAAGTATTCTAATTAAGTAAATAATAAAAAGTTAAATATATAAATATAAGTGCCACATATATTCAAATTTGATGAAATTATTAAAAATCAGCCAATAATAATATTAAGTTTGGTTTATACTTTATGGTCTTTGTAGAAGGTTACACAGATAAATGTGTAAAAGGCTAATTTAGCATTCACCAGTGGAAATAAAAATATCTATACGCAATAGCTACATATTATAACCGAGCGCCGGGTGGTACTGCTCTTTGCAATAATTATTATTACCACGTAAAATACAACAATTTAATAACTGAATGTATACGTATAAATATGTCATCAAATTGTGTATATATTTTAAACCCTATTACTCTCAGGCCTATATTATAATATATATATACAGTACAATGTACCTACTGAGTACATATATATATATAGATATATGTGTAAATATATATATATATATATATATATGTAGGTATATACTACACGAGTGCGTCATGAATTCGTTTCAAAACTATTCTGCAACATATATAATATACAATATACTAATATACTATACCTAAATACAAATCAAACGTGAATATTTATAATTGCAAGCAAAATAAATTCATCACAGTAAGTACATATAGGCATCCATCATTGATTATAGCTTACAAGTACCTACTACGCAATATTAGGGAAAAAAATTTGGAAAAAAATGCCAATTTTTAATTTAAGTTAGGCAAAACAAAAAACATTGCTGAAATATAAAGGTCAAGCATATTCTAAACATTTCCAAAATTATCTGAGCTCAATTTTGACTATTATGAAAATTAGCGCTTTTTATTATAATATTATAGTGGATTTGATTCTAAAAAAGATATTTGTGTTGTATCCACTGTCCACTGATGCAGATAGCAAATAATTGGTTTTGTGATTTAGAAATTTGTCTTAAAGTCCAGAATATTTTTTTATAATTGTATTTTATAAAAATAAATAAAAACATAATATTTTTTGTGATCGTTGTTTATTGTTAATCAATAATATTGATTAAAAAATAAATAATTTTATAAAACATGACGTATTAAAATATTTCTAGTACCTACTTATTTTACTTAACTTATTTACCGTTTATCAGATATGTGCTGGTAGTCAATGTCAATCATATAAATATATAATATTATGTAGCCAAAGAACAGAGAATACATTATAATATTATAATTTATAATTATATTAATCATATTCCAATAATGTATTAGCATAATATATTATTTCGATATCAAAGGTTACAATATTATTATAACTTACTATGTTTAATGCAATTATTCAAAAATGTAATTATTGCTTCGCCGTCATCGTCATCAGTGAGTGACGCCAGCGACATTATTTTTTGTTTTCAGATAATATAATAAATACCTCCACGATAGAAACCCTACATACAGGGTTAGGCTGAGTGGAAAGAATTTGAAGGGTCAGGGTTGCAATTCCTCTTTGGACTGACAAATATGGAAGATATATCTTCATATATAGACATAATATAGTCATATATACTGAAAGTCTGGAGAAATATGATTAAAATTTTTTAAACTATTTAAGAGAAATTTATGACACATTTTTCTATAAATTTTATTAAATATTTAAAATAACAATATAATTACGTAATTTAATATTAAAATTTATATTACCTTCAAAAATATTTTGAATATGTATCGCTTATGATTACAAAGAACGGTAGGTCGTATAATAGAATCATATCTGTTGATTTAATATTTCTGGGAAATAAATAATATTTAAAATCGAAATTCAATTAATTTAGACTGAGCGAAACGAGGAATGTATTGATTTTACATTGACGTGTTTTTTTATTGTATATTAAAATACGAAAAGTATAGTTGAAAAATGCACCGATAATCTACTTTGAGGGTGACTTCAGATAATAAATTGGATCTAGTTTGTACTTAAGAAATATCAAAAATTCCCAGTTCCTTTCCAGACAACGAGGAAAAACGAACAAAAATTAAGAAAAACGGGAATTTTGAAGCAAAGCCAGTTTTTGATCAAATTGATTTTACTATTTTTATACAAATATGAAACAAGTAACCATAGATATTTGAAATATTCACAAAAAGTTAGGTAATATTTTATTTATATTAATATTTTGAGCTATTTATAGATATTATTAAGACATTTGAAATTTTCCATTTTATTTAGTTTTTTTTTATAATAAATGTCAATAAAAATATATTCAATAGGTAAAAATGCATGACAATTTAATACAATGTTAGCTGTTTGTATTACAATTAAAATATCTCGTAAATACTTAATTAAAAATATTTTTATAAGCGTTTGATAGGTATTAGAATTTTGACGAGTTTCGTCTGAATTATCAAGATAATTTGTAAATAATTTTGTTGTTGTCGTTGTTGACAAATTATCTTTTTATATCTAAGGTTTAACATTTTAATACAAAATTTCTCAAACATTTTCTACCTATAACATTAAAAATAAAGAAAAATACAAGAAAGTCACATTAATTTTTTTATAAGTATTTGATGTTCAAATTTTTATGACATTGTATATTATTCACTAGTAAAATAATGATTTCTCCTCAAACTGATATTATGTTATTAATTTATTATTATAAAACATTAAAAAAATAGTCGAAATGTTCACCAAATGTTTTTATGATCATTTTATGATAAAATTTTCAAAATGCTCTTTTTGAGTAATTTGAAATTTTTATTTTTCAAATGTAACACAAGACCCTGCATACAATTAAAATTAGTTAAAAATATAGAAATTATTTACTTTCATAAACAATGAAAGTTCAAATTTTTCAAAATTCGTAAAATTCGCTAAAAATTGCAGTTAAAATTGTATAAAAGAAAATTGTTTCGTTATATTTCAAATGTTAAACATTTAATGTAAAGGCTTGATAATTTAATACCTACCAAGTTTCTTATAAGTATTTCTAACTGAAACCAAAAAACTTAAGTATAGTTTTTTTTTAATAAAAATAATCTGGAAAAAATTTGGATGAAATTATATACTTAATCTATGAATATAAAACGATATTCATTATTTTGTTTTAATTCAAACACTGGAATATACGAGGAATTAAAACTTTTATGTAGGTATATTATGAACAATATTATCAAAGTATAAGTAGATTGATTTTAAGATAGTTCTTATTTATATCATAATTTTATACGGTGACGTATACAAAAATAAATTCAGAGAGGGGGTGGGAGGTTCAAATTTTTTTTTAAATAATCGATGTATATTTTTTTCGGTTGGTGAGGAGGGAGAGGTGGAACTTCCTAAATCCCTTTCTTATATATGATGTGTTTGAACCTATTCATACTGTGTTACGGATTATTGTTAAGTAGTATTGACTCAAAAGTTTATAACAGTAATAATAGAATATTGCATAGATATAAACTATTATTACAAAAATTAAATATTAATAATATTAATAAATGTAATGTTTTTGACGAAAATTATATCAATCTACAATAAACTGTACCTACCTACTAATAATAAAATATATTACTTTAATAGCAATAACAAAAAGTGTATCATGGTAGGTATAATATACTTAATGATATATGCTGACAGAACGTCTTCACTTAGAACCGTTTTTCATATACAATGATGTATTATTGCATTCAAATTTAACACATCCATTACAGTGACTCATACGTCACCAAATGTACAGCAAAGCGGTAGTACGGTAGCTACTTGCCCACTTTATTTTTTTTTATTATTTATAGTTATATTAAGTACAATAATATATTATACGATTTTAGCTACAGGTTAATTTGATTGAAATAGTTTTATTAGTCGATCAATTTTTTTTTCTAAATTATTTTAATACAATGTTTATAGCTGTATTTTGTATATCGTATATATATATATATATATATATATTTAAAAGGTCTTACAACATTTTTAAATAGTTGGAAAAAAAATAAAACTTTATACCTAGTTCTATGTGTTTAATAAAAAATATGTATCACATAGGTTTAGTCAATAGATATACAGTAGAACTCCGATTATCCGGATGATTGACGTATGATATATCAAAAATTCAAAAGTTATATAATTGTATGAATATATTGTATGTATGTATTATTAATATATATGTAATATAATTTATAAAAGTCGTAACCATAAACAAATAATTTTATTATATATTTAACTGAAACAAAATAAGCCTTAATTTTAATATATGACATATTTTTAAACCAAAAAAAAGCTTTTTTTTCTCATCCGGTTAATTGGACGTCCGAATGATTGGCGTTCGGATAATCGGAGTTCTACTGTACTATATATACCAATATTCTATAATATTATTACATTTATTTCAGGATTTATATATTTATAATTTTAACTATATTATATTCTATATAGTAAACCAGTAAATGAGAAGTAACGCAATAATAATAAGAGCAGAAAACTATTGATAATAACAGTTTTTGTTTAACTTATATCAGAACTCATTCAACTTTCTCTTAATTATTGCATGTCATATAGAAAACTATTTTAATATAAACAGACGTTGAAATTAGTTGGTGTATTTGGTATTTGCAGTTGACATTTTTTATTCAAGTAGTTAAACATTATTATGGTAGATTCTGTACAGCGTAGACTTTATACTTTACAGCTATAATAGTATAATGTATGTATATGTAAATGTATATCAAATCGCTTTTATCAGTATTTATGACCGGGGATGATTTTATTATATCTTTTTTTCTCCAAAGGATATGTCTCGGTTCGCGCTTGCTTAGTCACACTGCACATTGATTTTTGTAGCGTACAGCTATCGGCCGCGCGGAGTTAAAACTACGAATCATATATATGTACGCACATACACATCCACACCCAAATAATATACATGTATATACACATGTAATAAACTATATATATATATTATTACTATGTATATTGAGCGTTTGTCCCTTTTATCGTTTAACCTATCGCCGTCGTCGAACGCTCATATAGTCATATATTAACAAGATATCGTTCGATATATATAATATTATTATTATTGTTGTTGTCGCCGTCATTATTACAATTATTATTATTATAATTTAATGACGCGACCGTCTCGCAGTCGCGGGTGTACAAACGATTTTATTTTTGTTGGACGCGTAATTTTTAAATTTCCGTTCGGCGAGGTCTAGACGCGCAACTATATAGCGGTGGCGGTGGCTGTTTGACAATCATCATCGCGGGGACGACGACGTGGAAAGGGGGTTGCCATGGATACCGGGGAGTGTGCAAAGGGCGTTAAAAAAAAGGAAACTGTCAGTCGCACGCGGGTGGCTATACACACACCAAGCGATACCGCAGGGTACTAAACTGTCTCTATATACTGCTGCTCCGCGCCGCCGCCGCCGCTGCTGCTGCTGCTGCTACACTTGAAAAGTGCCTCTACGCGCAACTCGGATTTGACACTAAACAATACGCGTACAAAAGTCGGCGCTTCTCTCCACGTCGCCGAATATAATATTATTATAATAATATAAACGTATCGTTGTCATTATTATTATCATTATTATTGTGCTCGACGCTTTTGTTCTCGATAAACGCGTTTTTTCCCCTTCATTTCGCGTTTTATATTATTCGCCGGAGGTCCGGTATTTGGTATTTTGCGATTTTTATCGTTCTTTGATAATGTTTGTATCCTCTCCGCGATAATATCCGATTTCGTCCTTAGTTTTTCACGCGTCGTACATACTACCAACGCCGCCCGCACGGAATCACGAAATCGCGATATCTACGACGACGATAATATTATGATTGAACTACTACTAATCGATGTATCCGATGCGACATGGTCGTCGTCGACGGTGCCGCCGCCGCCAACGCCGCCGATGCAGCCGCCACCGCTGTCGATTCGGCAGTACGCGCCACTGCAATAATAATAATATAACGATAGCGCCGCCGTCGTCATCTGCTTCCGATGGTGCCGAAAACGAGAATATTCCATCCGCGACACCGATGTAGTGATGACGCTCCTCGCGGCACAACCGTCGTCGTCGTCGTCGTCGTCGCCGGGACCACGTCGTAAACGGACAATTATTATTTTGTTTGTCAACCGCGGTTGGCAGCTTCTCGCAGTCACAGGTACACTTTACACACTCACATTGTATACATGTTTTAGAGATATATGTAGATACAGCGTAACTGTTTAATAACAAAATCAAATAATATTGTGTAAGCTACTCATATGAATTGCGAATGATGATAGCTACAGATAGCTGATACTTACTCGAGCATAATATGTTACGATGTGTATTCGGTATTTTGAATATACGATACATTGTCATGTTCGATTTGATCGATTATTATAGGTATTATTACGATTCGGTGCAGGAGACAGCTAGCGTTGATTTCCGCTATATTATCACTTTATATGACAGTATGTTGGAAATAAGAATAAAGTATTATAATAATTTAATATAATATATAAGGACGTATAAGTTGTATAATAGGTACATAAAATTATGCTTGTGTACCTGCTATCCATCAGTTTTATTTATCAAATAAATAAGTAGTATCATTATTACCTTTTGTATATATTGAGTATAATAAAGTAAATAGGTATCTATAATGTACAACATAAATATTATGTACAACTTTTTCTAGCATAAAATGTATTCATGTAAATTGTAAATATGAGATTATACAAGTAAATACTAGATACTAGATATAGACAGATAGAATGTGATGGAATAATAAAACTAGAACAAAAAATATTATACATACCTAACATAAATAAAACTAACAGTATTAATTACAAATGTTCAATAAAAAAAAAGGAAAAAGTATTAAGTTTAGTATATAGCGGTTTTTCTCTATACAGTAGGACAGAAGGTTTATAGTTTATGTAACTCGTCATTAAATGAGTCACTGTAATGTAAGTGTTTAATTTAAGTTTAATGATAAATCATTGCACATGAAAAACGATTCTGAACGAAGCGCTTTGTCAGCCACCTATATTACTTTAAATTTATTTTATGATGTATTTAATATACTGCTTTTATAGTAGGTAATTTAATTTACTATTAAGTATTAATAATATTACAAATACTATAAATTTGATTAAATGTTACCGAAAATATTGCATGTTATTTAATATTTATATTTATATATTATATAATAGTATATACTAATATACTATATACAGGGCCAGATCTAGTATATTTTTTACCCGGGGCAAAGTATAAAATTAGCGACCTCTCATAATTCAGCCACCCCTCTATTATGCCACTGTTATTTGCCCCCCCCTCCTCCCCGACCAAATCTTCCGTGGCAAGTGCTCCGGTTCTTTCTCCTAGATCCGTCCCCCGGTATATATTTATATCATATATTATTGTCAACCTTTGAATATTCAGTCAATATGACTTACCGTAAATCGTTTTGTATAGATTCGTGGTCTAATCAAACAAGATCATAAAATTAATCTAGATGTTTTTAAAATGTTACTGTAGTGTATATAAAATATAATAATATACATAGATATGTAAAGTTACAAATCCACACGAAAAATATTATTAAATAGACAATAACAGGATAAGTAAAATAGTTCTTATTTGTTTAAATATTTAATTACATTTAAATTTAAACATAAATTATCAATAAAAAAAGAAATTGTTGTTAAAATATTATCTAAACGTATGAGGAACTTTTTATTTTATTTTCAACTTCAGCTATAAAAATAGAGCATTTTATACATTTTTAGTTACTAAATAACATTAAAATTTTTGGGTTTTTGATCAATGTTTTCAAAATTTAACTTTAAATCATTATGAAAAAAAAATCATGACTATGTATCTCTAATATTTTTTAATAGTTATAAATTATAATTTATATTATAACTTACAAGAAACCTTGTATTACATTTTCGAGTTTTTTGGTATAACAATACATTATTTATCGATATCTAAAGAAAAAAGAAAGATTGAATGTTATGAATTAAATTGAATTAAATGTATTTAAATAATTCAAAAAGAGTCAAAGTATTTTGAAAATTATACCATACATATAAAATAATAATATAAACATTTTATGAACATTTTAAATATTTAAAAGATTTGCTTATGAGTTACACAAAAAAAACAAAATCGATATTGTCGAAAACTGTTTTTTTTTCTTATTTCTTCCCAAATGTATATTTCAAGTATTATGTACAAAAAAATAAAATTTAAGAATGAATATTGAATATTAATAATTGGTAATATCTATTCATATACATTTTATACCAACTCAATTCTATTTAACAACAATTAATTACATTTTCTTATTGATAATTTAAAATAAATACATTAGCCTAGAAACAGTATACCTATACCTATAAACAATGTGTATGCTAATGCTATTATTATGATATAGGTACCAATAAATTATGCATAGAAATAAAAAAAATAACAAATTTAATCATTGTTACGAGAATAATATATTTTCTTATAGGTTTATCATTATTTGTGATAGGAAATTAAAGGAGTATAAGAAAAATAATAATATATTACGTAGGATTGATGAAAAATACTTCTTATTTAATAAGAAAATCAGCAATTATCAACTCGAGCAATTTTCTTCTAAATTATAGGTATTATAAAAGTACTTCTGAAATATAGATACCTAGTAGTATACTGGGATTATTATAGTTATTAGTATTACCGGAGTTTTTATAGTATTAAAATAATTATTACTATTTAATATTAAATTAATTAAAATTTATTTATTTTTTACTAAGAATGGAGGTTTTAACTTATTAGTAATTAGCCTAAAGTTATACTAACATTAATAAATACTTAACTATATTATGGTATTACAATGGGTACCTATACACTTATTTAAGTTCTTTATAAAATACATTATCTTATTTTTAAAATTTGGTATAAATACCAATGGTTTTCCAGTGGATGGTTTTATTCTTTTATCAACATTTAGTATTTACATCATTATGGCAACTATTGTTTACTGCTAAAATATAATTGCTTTGATTGATTTTCATTTACTTAAATACTTTCATTTAAGAGTTATTTAAGAGCCATTACAAATATATGCAAATGCAATTATAAATATTTTAAATCTTATTATTATATACTATAGTTTATATTTTATAGATTTTATGTAATTATTATGACATTTTCAGTATTTTTCGTACTGAAATCATTTCCTTTGAGATAATAATTTAATTATAAAAACAATGTTGTAATATGCATTATGTAGAATATCGAATGTTGGGGTTATAAGTTTAAAATATTAATCATATTTAAAAGACTATAATACCTTCAACATGTAGCGATAAACTACCTATGTAAAGTTTATAAATTCATACTAAAGTTCAAACGGTTAGAATGGTTTATATATTAATTTTATTTAAATTTAAGTGCTCAGTGCTCACTTTTACGAATAGATTAAAATTGTCGATAATTTGTGTGTGAATTTTCACAGCCTTATTATAGTATACATTTATATATAAATCTTGATAAATGTAATCCATTTAGATGAACGAGAAAATTACACTAACTTTTACATATAAAATTATGTTTGTATGCATCATATTGCATATATTCGAACTATGTATACCATATAGTAATTTTTGTAGTCTATAATGACAATGTTATGTCAAAATAAGTATAAAAAAATTAATAATATCATTAATAACATCAATGACATCATTACATCAATTATATCTATTTTTTTTAATCATTTAACGAATCAACAGTCAATATAACACAATGTTTTAAGAATCATATGAGTATAGATTATAGATAGGTATTCTATACTATATGCAATACCAGTGTACGATGTTCTTATCACAACAACGATAAAAATTACATTGTGCACAATACATCTATATTATAGGCAGTATAATATTGTCATAAATTGAGATGATTCAGATTTAATAAGTTTTGATTTATCATGATTTTAATATTCTACTATACGTCTAATAAATATACCTAATAAAAATTATTTATTATTATGTGTCATTTTGCATAATATATCAAAGCTGTAAATATAATTGTCAAAATTCATAAAATATGTATGCGCTTATCATACAAATACATATGTACACACATACACGTACTCGTATTATTACTTCATTTAATTATAGGTACCTACGATAATTAAAGTAATATAATATATTGTTATAAATTTGATGATATCGGTAATACAAAGTTTATATTATTATTAGGTTTCGTACTTTTATTTTTAATAAATAGTCATTGTTAACATTGATATAATTTAATTTAAAAGTTATACACATTTCATACTGTAATACTATATTATTAAATTAATTTTAATGAAAATATAATAACATGAATGGATAACATGATTTATTAATAGTAATTAATTGATAAATGTACATGAATATAATAGAGTATAGACTATTACACAACGTTTAACTTTATTCAAGGGAGTGATGTTTGAAAACGGAAATACTATTCAAAGGATGATAATAGAAATATGATCATAAGTTCGTGTCTTTTGTGTTGAGATTATATTTTATAAACAGTATCATCGAGTAAATACATTGTATTATATACATAAATATAACACAGTTATATACAGTTAGTATACAGTCAATCCTCAGTCGCATAATAAGAGAAACGATTTACGCGAAAATTGTTGTCTCCAATAGTAGTATAATATAATACTAGTTATTACAGTAAGTTGACCAATACAGTTTTCCAAAGATCACATAATTCGTATACCAAGACCAACTACATTACATAAACCTAAAAGTGAAAAATGTTGATTGTTGACCAACTAAAATAATTAGTATTATTGAGCAAATATAATTTTCTAATATAATAATAAAATAAAATATGGTTTACTTATTAATAATAAATAATAATAGATATCTGTTTATGATGCCTACACAAAGTACCTACTACCTAGTCAATGAAGACAGATATACAATATACAATATATACAAAGGAAAAAACAATTTTAGTCATGCAACATAAATATAATAATACTAATTATATTATTAACATAATAAAAAAAGCGGGTAAGTGAGTATCGCTCTGCTGTACATTAGGGGGTGGGATGGACCTCGGACTAGGGAAGGTTAAATTTAAATGCAATGATAGGTATCATTGTATACGAAAAACGATTCTGAACGGAGATGATTTGTCAGTCTAGGATATATAATACTTAAATATTGTAATATATTCTACTTTGAAACTAATTCAAACATTTAAGTTAAAGTTTCAAGATCTTACGTTTAGTAATTTTTTAAAAATAACAAAAATCGAAAATTATTTATTAGTAAAAAGTTATTTTACACGTATATTTTTAATTTCAAATTAAAATTAAAACTTTAAACACTCGTAAAATTTTTTAAATTGAACAATCCTCAAACTTTTTTATAATTATTCTAAGCTTAACTTATGGACAGCATAGTATTAAATTTTCAATTCTTAGCTTTTGATAGAAAAATATTTATAAATTTTTAACTACCAAATAGTGAAAAATATTCATGATTTTGACGAATTTTTGTCAATATTTGAACTTCAAATACTAATAAAAAAAAATTGTGCCTATGTATTTTCATAATTTTTGAATGAGAGTTAGAACAAGTTGTGTGGACCTTTCAATTAAATTTTCAAGTAATTTGTCCCAGCTAATTTTTTTATCAACATTTATAAAAAAAAAATTAAAAAAAATTGAAAATTTCAATTGTCTATAAATAGCTCAAAAAAAGTCAAAATGTTTTGAAAATAAAATCACGTAAAGAAAATGTCAATCTAAATAACTGGTAAAATTTTCAAGTATTTACGACTTATACTGTTTGAATAACAACAAATATCAAAAATCGTTTGAGGCTAAACCGTTATTTAACGAGGTTTTGTAAAAATTTAAATTTCAAACACTCATAAAAATTTTTTGTCTGAATCCGGTTGAGTTTTTTTTACAGATAATTGAAGAAAAATGTATGGAGAACCTTGTATCAAATTTTCAAAACTTAGTTATAAAAGAAAAAAATTTACGAATTTTCAACCACAAAATTACTTGCCAATTTTCGCAATTTTGACATATTTCGTATAAATTCGAACTTTAAGCACTTATAAAAAAAATTGTGACTAACGATTTCGGATTTTTTTTTATCACTTTAAGAAAAACTTATAAGAAACCTTGTATTAAATTTTCAAGATTTTCTGGCAGGCCAAAAAATTTTTATCGTTATTTTAAAAAAAAATACTAAAAAAAATTAAAAATTTCAATTGTCTATAAATAGCACAAAAACTAACTGTGTATGGAAAACGCTAATATAAACATTTGGTGAAAATTTCAAGTATTTACATCTATTAGTTTTTGAGTTATAGCAAAATAAAAAATTCGATTTTGTCGAAAACTGATTTTGCGTAAAAAATCCCGTTTTTCCCTCATTTTTTTAGGGTTTTTCCCGACTCATTTAAAAAATATTGAAAATTTTTAACTTTTGACCCCCCAAAGTACCAACTAGATTCGATTTCCTTTTCAAAGAGGGGCTGAAGTCCAAAATCGAAGCATTTTTACTGCTCCAAATGTTGTCGTCAGACACAAAAAAAACACACATCATTGTAAAATCAATACATTCTTCACTCCGTTCAGAATCTAAAATAGACATTTTAGATTTTTAACAAAATAATAAGGCTAAATATATTATAGTCTAAATAGTTCTATTGATTTTGTAGTAGTATTTTTTTTTAGTGTGATTAAAAGTGCAAATATAGTTTTATGTAACACATGTTTTTGATTGAAAAGTGGATTTAGAATCTACTTTGTATTAATAAATTGTAAAATATCCATTATTTTTTTTTCTTAAGATTGGAAAAAAACTTATAAAACAATTTCACTTAAAGTAGTTTTGAATTGTGTGCGGCATAAGAAAGGTATTGGTTTTATAATGATTTGTTCTTTATTTTACGGGTTAATTCTTAAAAAATACTTTTTTGGATTCTTGTATAGTAAAATGTTCAAAACTTTTAAACGGCATCTTTATACTGATTATTCTTAAAAATGTAAGTTTTTTAATTTTTCAGTAGATTCCAAAAATGTCTTAAAAAATCTACCGTATTATTACAACAAAAATATAAACAATCACCGCCTTAATTAAATATTGATATTTTTTTGACTAAACTCTGCTTTTAATTATTAATGGAATCACATCGGTATTAACCAGTAGTTAAACTAACACCAAGTTTCATCAAGGGTCATTTTTTCGTAAATTATAACAAAATTAATAAAAAAAAGTTGCCTACCTATAGTCAATGTAGACATTAGTACCAAATACCTATGTACTCAAACAATACTCATATAATGATAATAATTCTTAAATTCATTACAATACTACGTATTTAAATATGTTTCATTTCGTTTTTTGTGTGTGTAAATAAGATTACAATATTATGAATATACGAATTATATATATTTAAAAAACTGCCTATTTAAAATAAATATTTAACATATTAAAATTACCAAGGAAATAATAAATTACACCAAATAAATATTTATATTTTATTGGATACATTTTTTTAACGTTTAAAGGGTTCATTTGGTAATGTTATGTGCATACTGTAAAATATGGTAGTTCAAGCTGTACGAAACCTACACAAAAATGTAATCCCCAATATTTGTATAACGAAAACATTCAAAGAGACCCTGCAGTAGTTTGTATTGTGTATTTGTATCCCGTATGTAGAATGTAGGTTATGTATGTCATCAAATAAAAAATAGTAGGTACCTACTTTCATTTTAAGAGACTATTACACGATCTAATGACATCGTGATCGAGTATTACTATAATAAAGGAAGCGCAAAAGAAATAATATCATCATAAAAACCTCTCTTTCAGATAGGACCTTAAGTCCATATACTAAAATAGAAAAACCTTTGTTTCATGAACCTTTGAAAATCAGAAATTGAGGAAAAATATTCCTCTTTTAATTCTCTCCGTCATTTATAAGTGTATCAATTTATTATTTCCACCAAACCCATCAAACCTATTGTATTAATGTATTATGCAATATACTTTCAAACTTAAATACTTGTTATGTTTGAGATAAATTTTAGTTGATAGTTTATATTTATACTCGTATAGTATGGAGAAGAATTTTGATATCAAAATTGAAGGAATGTAATTTTGAACGGTTTTTTACATAATATATGAATTTAAATATAATTATTAATTATCTTTTATGAATAGATATATGACAACTTTTCAGACAAAGAATTTAATATTACAGTATTACCTACCTAAATTTTGTTATTAAAAAAAACTTGAAAAGTATAGTTAAATGTTAAATATATATAGCATATAATATATATTATATATAATAGACTTTGGTCTTATAAAAAACTACAAAAAGCTCATTATACCTATATTCTATATTAAATAGGGTAATATTTTAGCCACCTAATCATGCATAAAATATTAGTGATATCATTACTCAACATTCTAACATATGTAATGGTTTTTGTTCCTGATAATTAGGCGTATTATAAAATAATCACAAACATAATTCAACTTTGTTTTTGTAAATTTGAATACAAATAATGAATATATTATGCTTGAGAAATCATTATAACATAATTTTAATATTTTTTCCTGTAATGGCCATAATTGGTTATTTTATAATACATTTTATAGTAGTATAGAATCATTTTTGTAGAATTTAAGGTAAATATTGTGTTTAATGCGTGAAGTAAAGTATACGATCTTATGTACATTTTATATCATATTATGGTAGATTAAAACCTTATGTGAAGATATATTTTATATATTTTTTCTTACGTATGCGACATATGCAAACATATTTTTAAATAATTTGTTGTCAACTTATTTTTATAATTTAGTGTTAAATAAGTATGTGTAGGTACAATCATGTTAACTTAACCTACATTCTTAATTTTAGGATATTTATGTTTCTAGAAGGAGTTCTAATTTTGTTTAAATACATCTTGTAAGGTAATTCAATTGATTTTCTAAATTAACATTTATAAAATTTATGAAAAGAATTATAATTTCTGAAAAAAGTTGAAATGTATATATAGGTATATTGTTGTCATAAAAACAAGTATTATTATTATAATACCCGTATGTTCCAAACCATGTACCTACACAAGTATATTTATTAATAAACAATGAGGTTTTTAAGTTAAAAATATGGGTCGACATAAAAAGAATTATAAAAAACCTAAAAGTTTCTAATACAAAAAAAAAACATTTTTTAAAACACAAACATTAACTGAAAATATAAGTCTTTACAAAAAAAAATTACCTTGTACCTACTTAGTACTACATTTTGTCGGTATATTATTTTATTATTAATTTTTAGATTTATGACGTTCTTAATACAATTTATTTCTGAGGTACACTCCATCTACGAGGTACTTTCCACCTATGTAGTACCTATTTGTAAAATTTTACTTTACATTTCTAAATAACCAAATGAGCTGACTAAAAAAAAAATATTTAACTAAATAATGCCTAATACGAATCGTATAGGTAGGATCGTAAAAAGAAGAAAAATGAAACATAAAGGTTGAACTTTTTAAAGTACTTTTTTTGTATAAAAATCATAAAACATAATTTATATAAAAATATTATAATATATTATCAATGTTATAAATATGGAATACTAATATAACTGTAATGGAATAATAAATCAACTATCAAGTAACAAAGGAACGAACGTTTTACTTTGCACGTGAAACGCATAGTAATAAGTTCTTAGTATAATGACAATAAAAATATTAAATGATTTTGAATAATTTAATGAATTTGAATACCATAACTATAATGATATAATTTTATTGTATTTTAGTTATTATTTTATTTTAATATAATAATTTATAAATTCAATTTTGTCACATTGTACGGACTTTATTTTTATTAAGTTTAAGATCTTACCATTTATTTTATGGATTATAATTAAGCTTATTTATGAATTATTGTTATGTCTCGTAATATTTCCAACGAGCTGTTACAGTTTAAAGTCTGAAGAGAAAGATAAAAACGTAGAAATGAACAAAGAAGTACAAAAATGTTTCCGCCTCGCCAACCCTCCTCCCTCTTGTATTATAAACAACAGCTGATGAAATATAGGTAGTGATGAGCACTACTGAAAAGTATAAATTTTACTTCAACAAACGTTATAATGGTTCAATTCATGCTCTAGACATAGTTTTGAAAAATAAACTGCATTATATCACTTAAAAATACTCACTTATTATAGTCTGTACTCATTTGTATATATTATTATTATATATTTTATAAATACAATAATGAAATGTAGTCAAGTGCCTATACTTGTGGTATATTTCGTTCTATAACCAGTAAAATCTGTAAAATATAATATGAAATAGATATCTATAAAAAAAATATACAATAATACAATAATAAGAATCAATATAGTATCAATATTTTAAAGTACCCTATACTTTGGTTTTCAAAAGTTAATTTGAAAAATAATATATATGCCTACAGCCTTTGCTATTTTTCACGAATATATTTTATATAATATGAGGATTAAAGCCTAATAAAATATAATTGTTTATACAATAATCAACATTATAAATGTTGTATTGTTTTTGTACATAAAGTTATACGTTATAGATGTTAGTACCTACCTAGATATATTTATTAAATTAGTATGTGTATAAATCTGTATATAAGAATCTAACCTGATTTTGGAGACGAAAGAAATCGGTTTTGAACGTCTCTGACCTTATCGCTTCCTCTAATAATAATAATTATTATATATTTGTTTGTTTATTTATTATTGTTATTATTACTATTATTAATTATTTATTTGTTTGCACTTGCATTTTTCCATTCGAAATTTATATTATTCATTGAACAAATAATTTATTGTTACATTTTTTTCTACCTTATCTCTATTCTATAATAAAAAGAATAAAATTTAGCACTCCAGTGGTTGAATTTAAAATGTAGGATATATAATTATCAGAAATTAGCAATAACTATAACTACAATATGTAATTATATTATATTATTTGTATAGCCAAAAAATAGTCATGTTTTTAAATTAAATTATAAAAAAATAATTTCTTCCAGAGGAAGTTCGGGCAGCTAGTATTAAATAATAACTAGTTATTTTTTAAATAATTTAATAACACATGTTAGTCAAAAGTCAAATTATCATTAGTTTTAAAAATGAAAATATTTTCATTCATAATTTCTACGTACAAGCATTCAATTTAAATAATAATGAAATTACGAGCATAATACAATTATTAAAAACTGACTCAAGTTCATAAAGATATCCAATAACATTCTTTACGAAAATAAACTGAATACCATGGCCCATAGGCCATAACGTTATCTTTTGATCTTTATCTTCGGAGAAAACGTAAAATTTTGTTTTTATTAAACTTACTCACTACTTATCTTTTACCTTTATGTTGTTTTATACGAATTTACAATCTTATTTACTCACCTTTTATTTACATAGAACATCATTATAAATTATTAATAATAAAAATATCTATAATTCAGTTATATCATTGTTATAACGAATGTAACTTATAAATAATAAATCATAATAATATAATATAAAAGAGATAAAATATTTTTTTTAGTTATTGTTTAGGTACCTACATATTTAAACCCAAGATTGTTGAATGAATTTGTACTTTAAATGATCATGTTAATACATTAAAATACATATTATATGTATAGAGACCTTAAGTTTTCCACATGAAAGTAAATATATAATTTATTTACTCACGAATACAGCTAATTTTATTTTCTCTAATAGTTTTAGTTTATATAAAGGTGATAATTTATAACTTATAATTAGGGTTGGGATTTAAATGTAATAAAAACCCAAAAATATGTACATATATATATAATTAAAATGGACAACATATGTAGTATAAAATAAAATATATATGTGATAAGAAAAATTTTAAATTATGTTAACGTGTAAAATTAAAATAAAATTCTAAATAATTTTTAAATAATGTACAAATAATTGTTTTTAATTTCTAATCAATTTAATTTAAAAAATATAAAAAATAAAGATATTTTCACAACCACGCGAACGCAAGTTCTGAGTTTCTGATCCTGTTGAAAATTCGTAAACATACTTTGTCTAATAATATTATTGAATATAAAGTATAATTTAAGATCATAAATTTATAATTATCGAACAGAAACAAATAAGATAAACTATAAACAAGTTATTTATACTTAACTAATATTTTCATATACTTATTTCCTACATGTATTATTCACTACACTTACAATTTTTACGAGGACTATATTATCGAAGTATAATAGTATAAATGTATAATACTTACTACTAAACCACCAAAATTGTCAACATTTACGAAATTTGTAAAAGAAAATGTGGAAATGTTACAAATGTTAAAATATGTATTTATAACGAAATATGTAAAAACATGTAAAACAAAATATGTTTTATTTTATTGCAAATTACGTGAAATAAATTCATCATTTGCAATACTTAATTTAACATGTTTTAGTAAAAATATGTATTTACAATATTTACATACAAATTCTAGCCCTACTTATAAGTATATTTAAAATGTCTAAGCATAAAATGTTAACAAAAATAATTTTAAGGCTACATTATATATCAAAAAAATGCCGATTCTAGATTAGAGAACATACATTTAATTTGTTTTGCCAATACTAATAATTAATAAATTACAAATGATTCAATATCTGTGATATGTGATACGGAGAAGAGAAGGTGATATAAACAGAGCAGAGTTCTAGAGTAGAAATCACTATAAAAAATACTTAGTCACTTAGAAAAAATGGTTGAATATTATGGAAGAAGACCTTAACAAATTGAGAATACAAAACAGAAAGGGTATAGAAAGGGTGGAGAAATCTCTTAAAGATTATTATATGCCAAAAAACGAAGAAAAGAAACATGATTGATAATATTAGGTATTATTTCTAAACATTCTATTAATATTAATATATTATATTATTATGCTAATGATTATGAATTATGATATAGGTTTAATTACATTTTTAGGAAACTTAAATAATAAATGTAATAATCAAACTTAGTTAATAACAAAAAAAAATATTATTTATTTATTATATTTAAATTTATTTACTAAAATAAAATTGTACATTTTTCATTTACAGGCGAAGAAATTCATATGTTCTATTGAGTTGTTCAATATATCAAATTTTGACAAAATGAAGTTGATTCCTTCCAAAGCACTACTTTCATACGCTTCTGGATCAAAAACTAAAAATTTTATAACATGTACTATAATTCTTCTCTTTATAATTGGTGGTAAGTACAAAATATATTTAAATTATTTCCTAATATAAAATTATTTAAAAATTTTTGATTAATAAATTTGAATTATTAGAAGAATTTAAATTTCAAAATATACGGTTGTTTATTTTTATTTACATGCTTTGATTATATGTAATAATATAGAATAGTCAAAATTTTAAAATATTTTATACTTATATTAAATATTACCATATTTTATACCTGTGAGTATTTTTTAATAGGTACCTACAAATTTATATAAAATTAATATAGTGAAACTTCCCTTAATGGCCACCTACAAATAGCAGACATTTTTTTTAGGAACGGGAAAATTTTCACTACTTATCTATTGGAAAACCTTTAAATATGGGGTACTAAATAACGGACTCTTTTATGATTAAATTTTGATAATTATTTTTATCTAACTATATTTTATTACTATGTACCTACATTTTACACATTATCATACTATTAAACTTTATTTTATGCGTCGTAAAAAATGTCCAACTGACATATTTTTTAAATATGCTAATATGCATATAAATAATATAGGTATACATATACATGACATGTGTATCATTTTTTGATGTATTTTGTTATTGTTCATTTTTTTATTTACCTCCCCCTCTTTAAATAGCAAACACATCCAAATAGTAGAAACAAATTTCGGCAACCGAGAGTGTCCAATATTCAGAGGTTTCACTATGTATAAATGTATTAATAATAATATGTACTCCGTACTATACATTTATGTTATTTTATTCATCCTTATTTTATGCATTTGCATTTTTGCTAATGATTTAAGAAATCATTTAAACGACCTATCTCAACTTGTCGGTCTCAAATTTATAATTATAAGAGAATAGATTGGCTTATCAAACTTTTGGAGTGAGAACTTTATTACTTAAGTTATTTTCTGAAAAAGTAAAATTAAAATACACGTCATGATATTAAATCCTATTGTTTCCATAATCATCATTGTCTTTGAGAATTTAAAATCTGTTTAAACTTTCTTATATAACAAAAATCTATTTAATTTTTAAAGTAAAATAAAATATAAATAGATTTTCCAATGTTAGCTCTAAGTTGTTTATTATATTATAACACAAATGTTATATGACGTTAAAAAAATACATCTTTGACTTAGTTTAGTACTTAATTATAATATTAAATAGTGATAATAATCGTAATAAAATGTGATTATTATTGTTTTTTTTAAACAATAATATTATTGATATTTAACATAATTAATTATTATTAATTTATTGATGGGTACTTAATACTTTTTTCTTGCCATAGGTATCTAATCTATTAATCTTTTAATTTATTTAACCAAAAATAATTTATCGATTTATTATTTTTTACTTATTTCATACAATATAGCATTTTATTATATAGGTAATCATATTTATTGAAAGTTATTTGAAGTTGTATCTTACAAAAATACAAAATATATAATATCTCGTCCTAAATCAACAGCTGCAAAAGATCGACGTTTTAAAGTCACGCACTTATATATAGTACCTAGTGTCAAAAGTTTTTAATCTACTTTACAGAACTTCTTCTAAACTTTAATTGTATATGGCTCATTAACCTAATTTTTCTGTAACTTTCTCATTCTTTAACATTACCTTTATGTTTCAAAACTATAAAATTTTTTGTTACTTATTTAGCACTCTGTTCTTTCTCTCCTTTAGGCCTTACTGAAAACATTTTTCCAACTGCCACTACCTATATTACACATTTCTACTTTAAAGTTATTGTTATTCGTTATATTCCAGTATTCCACTCTACTAAGTTTACAATACACGTGCCGTATTTAAATTTAAAGCCTGTTTTCCTAAAATGTATATATTTTTGCTAAATACTGATAAGTATTAGGTACTTTTCTATAAGATACTCATATTTATTTTGTTATACAATTAGTCTTGTTTCATATTATAATTTTGGTTCAATTGTTTTATGGAATATAAAATATTTATTTCACTATTATAGTTCTCAAAATAGGGTTGGATTATAACTATTTATGTATCATAATCTCATCAGTGTTATTACTCTTATTGTATATTTAATAAAACTTCATGCAGATCATGATCGTTATTTTTGGTTCAGTGCACAATCAAATACAACATTTTACAATTAGGAAACTACTAATTATTTTATTACCTTGATTCTTGTATAGGCTATGCCTTGTCCCTAGAGTTCAATCTAAAAATTATTGAGATAACAATTTATAGTCAAACATACACGAAATAAAATATGTAATAATAAACTCATGATCACAGAATATAAGTATAACATATAACAAATATAACAATTTAATAATGGAATTATATAATAATAAAGATAGCCAATTACATTGCATTATATGTAAATACTGCAATTGTAAAAGAGTATACTAAGGTACTTTAAGTTTATTTAATACAGTTGTAAGAAGAGCGGTGAGGATTAATTAAAGCAGTTTGCTCAAACAAACATTTAATTAGTGGAGCCGGTAGAGGATCTTTAAACTTAAATAGACTTGTCATTATTTGGGATTTTGATTATTTTAGGATCAGAAGTAACGGAAGCTTAGAATGGTTAACTTAGTGAGGATATTAGGAGAGACGCGGAGTCTGGATGTTTGATTTTTGAGTTGAATGCTTATTTTTTCGGTGATTGTGAACAGATTTGAAATTTAGATAACCACTGTATTTAGCTATGTGATCGCCACCGCATAAGGCGTACTTGGCTAGAACTAGTTTCGTCTTTAGAACAACAATCTGAAATATGGTTTTTCCCTAAATTTGACGCAGTGAGGTGTATAATGAAAATAATTTGAAGTGGCTCCATACTTCCATAGTCTAGACTCTAGACACATAACCTCTTCGGTTTATATGAAAATTCTATTTTTATTTCATTTTGTATAATAATAACGATATTGAACATTTCCATGTCATTATTAGTATTGAGGTCAACGCAACGGTAGTGGCAGTAGTATAGTAGTTGCGGGTGACCAATTTTACTGATGTTAGCTACTACCTACGTATTAGACAGAGTTACCTAGCTCGGATAAAGACTGTCATATCGGCGGTAAGAGTGGTGTGAACGATATGGTGTAGGTTTCTTACAATAATCCTATACGATCGTAACGGTGATGGTAGGATGGTATGGAAGCTGTGTAAAAGCTCTTTTTAGCATTCTGTCCTGGAAAAATATATTTAATAGATAGATGCCATTTTGGATCATCATAATTCGGATGTTTGATTTTTCATTCCGAGACCCATATACTGCGAAAATTGTAAGGCGTGATGCATTTCACTATTTCAATGTCGACAGACTTTATACAATACGCAACAGCAGATACAGAGCGTGAACAACAGACGTACTCGTATGCGTAAATTATTACCTATGTTGACCAAATTACCAAATGTTTTTTAAAATTCTTTATCAATCAAAATCATACGTCTAAACACTGTATTCAGATTGGATATAAGTTATTTATTTAAGATTACTTATTAGGACAATACTATAAAATGTATAATTTAAATTATATTATAATATTATACCCATCATGTTGGATGTACGAATACAATATATCAGTGATAATAATAATATAATATATAGCACTGTTTTATGTTTATTTAAAAATCAGAAGTCAGCATTATCCACCACAACGTATTCTCTATTGACTACTCGTACTTACATAAAGACCCTTCTATCGGCAGATGATTAAGAGCTGCTACATACATATAATATAAAGTACTAGCAATAAAACAGCCCCTCGGGGACTCCGCACAGTAGAGGGATCTCTACGATAGTCATATTGTCAATACGAACAATCTAAAATTCGTTTTCCAGATGTGACTCAAATGTTTTATTTTATGCTAAACTTATTTCGTAGTGTAGTAAGTACAGTGTACACGCTTCAGAGCGAACACTTTAAAGTAGTGTAGATTTTTTATAACGTTTTCAAATGTTACTGAAAAACGTTAAGATTTAAGTTTAAAATAAATTTACATTTCAATCTTTTTGAAATAGCTAGGCAGTATATAAATGTTCAATTTATTTTAAAAACTATTAATTTTTGTAAATCACAAGTGCTATATTTGTGCTATTTAGTGTTTGTAGTTTTATTTATTTAAATATTACAGAATGTTAGGTACTATAGTCCCATGTTTCCTATCCTTTTTATAATTTTGACCCGCAAACTTATTGTTTTCTTAGATTTTTTATATATTAAAAACTATAAAACTATATCGTCCATATCAAAATAGTCGCCTAATTAGTTTACAAATAACATGAATCGCGATTTATGACCCATATAGATTGGGAAACACTGCTATAGGCAATAAGTATAATAATTTATTATACTTCTTTTAAATTTCTAATATTCTAAAATATTGTTTATAATATAACTATAAATAAATATCAATGATACTTTTCAGTTTGTTAATGTACCAAGGTAGTAGGTACCTTTTCAAATATAATAGTATAATATGTTAATATGTTATATGCAAAGCTGGGCACTAACTAGTTAGAAAATTAAAGTTAACTTAGAAGCTTATAACTTAAATAGTTGGTTTTAATTTATAATAATTTAATCTAATTCGTTAAAAACAAAAATAACTAGTTATTTTTAAACTTTTTTGTTATTACAAAAATTTCGACATTTCGTAAAACGACTGCTGAGGAGTGCCGACTGTATAAGAATAATTAATATTTAATATTTTTTAATAATAGATAGGTAGATATATTTCTTATAATATTATTTTCTATTAATCCATTATATTTCTTGTAATACATGATTTAAAAAATGGCTATATAATGTATAAATATAATTAATACTTACCTAATTACTATAATTTAATGAAATACTTTATATTCGAACAAAAAGTTTTTAAATTTAAATGTTTAACTTTTTTTAAAAAAAAACACTAACTTCTAAATTGTATTCTATCCTAAGTTCTTATTTTCACTTACTTACTACTAATTAACTTGCCCAGTTTTGATTTTATGTGGCCTGTATTTTTATTCTATATTACTTATCTGAAACATTAATTAAATATTACTTATACTCGAAAACGTTGTAACTCTAAACTCTAAAAGCTGAGTCCACAGATCCACTTTTATATGAAATACATTTTCGTTAATGCGAAATGAAAACAGAATTCTAGATATTAATTTCTAAATATGAAGCATTAACTTTATTAAATCTTATTATTTTCCTTTGAGATTGTAGGTTGTATGTGAAACGTTCGTTGATTGCCCATTGAATGCGATTTACTATAATCGTAAAATAGGTTCATATAATTTAGGTTTGGCGTATTGACTCTAGATTCTCGAATTAAAGTTAGATATATTTGTATATATTATTCATAAATAATTACATAATACAAATATAAAATACACGTCAAATAAGTTAAAAATGTATGAACAATTTTATTAAAATAGTAAACCTTAATTAGAATTACAATCAATAATTTATAAATATTTTTTTAAATAAATAGGTGTGTTATAGATTATTGTTTTACTTATGTTTATAACTTTATTATACAAGTTTATCGTATATCATTATTTATTGGTTACCAAAATTAAGTGAGTTCAAATTTCAAACAATGCCTTTACATAGATTAAACATTTGCATATGATAGTCGAATGTAATCGAAAGCTGTACAACATCTACTTCATACTTGTCATACATAATATATATCTAATATAATTTTCAACTAATATTATTATAGTTATTAGTTATAGATTATAATAATTAAAAAAAAAATCCAGGAGATTTTATTTGATGACCAATCATTATAATTATACCTTAAACATAGATTTAAAAATAATTTACAAAATAAAATAATAATTTTTTTTTTGCTATTATACATATTATATTATTATATATATATATTATACCTTTACATTGGTTTTTTCGTATTTTATTTTCTAAAATATTCAATTTTAGTTCTAAAGCCCGTGAAATTTAATACAAAATTAAAGTCGTTAAACTACTTACGTTATTACGAACACAAAATAATAATAATAATAATGTTTAAAAAAAATTAATTTTAAAATTTGAATTACTTCCAATTTATGGGTATCTACATTAATTAGTGCCGATGAGAACGGTTATCTAAAATTTATTAACTTTCGAAATAATCATGTTAAATAATTGTTTGTTCTAAGGTGAGCGATACGAGAAGAATGCTCAAGTGCAAATGCGGGCATTTGTATTCTAATCGAGATTGTTTTAATTTTATTAATAATAAATTATAGTATAACGAAACGTGTTTAATTGATATCATTTAGGTTCACAAATAAAAAAAAAAAAAATACTGATACAGTAATAACAATTCGGTTATTTAATTGTTTTTAATCAATTAATTATTAAGCCACATGTATGAAAGATATTTACAGATTTATGTTTTTCTTACATTATGCAATTATAATAAAAATATATAGTGTATAGGTACGTTTTAAAATTAAGAATTGTCCATGTATTGTATAATTCTCTATGACATAACAAATTTATTGTAAACGTTTTTTTTTTAGAAGTTCCACATAAACCTATAACAAAAATTATTTTTAATAGATTAAAAAAAATAAATCTTAAAATACATATTATAGCGTATTAGTTTCATTTTAGTAATTTTTAATTATTTTATTATTTGATTATTCATCATTCTAAATAATGTATGACTTTTATAAGTTTTTACTTAGATCGTTTATCTAAACTTATTCAACTAGCAGTTAGCACTAATAGTTTTAAGCTATAAGTTTGCTAAATTGTATCTTTAACACGAAACACAGACCCATCAGAATCGTTTTAATTATCTATGTAATTTTTGTTTACACAAATAATAATTTGTATTTTTATACCAGCTTTAAAAGCACAATTATTGGTGATTATAATTAATTCATAAAATAACTTATAATAATAAAAAATCAAAAAATCAGTGTATTATAACAATTAATTATAAGTATATGTTATATTATTATTAATCTATTAATTTAAAATCTACTGTATTTTATATACCTATGTACTTAAATTATATTTATCTTTAATTAAATTAAATGTTATATATATAATACCACACTAAGCACTAAGAGATACCATTAAATATTTCAACTAAAACATTTTGGATTAAAATGAGAAAAAAACATTTTATACAAAAATTGTAAAAAACAAATAGTCTATTCAAATGTATAAAAAAAATGTTCGATATAATTTAAAAAAATAAGGTGTACTTATTGCACACAAGCATATCGAAAGGGTAATAGTTCGAAATTTTTTAAAACTGTGTATTTCGGTATTCCTTTTACATACTTAAATCTCATTTCAATTTAAAGCCATTATCCAGCTGACATATTTAGGAGTACCTTAGCATGAACACACAGTTTACTCATCAATCAAATGCCTAAATAGAATATTTAAACTATTAAATTAAATTGATATGTCAAATCAGTGGTATAAATTGTAAATATTCTTATATACTATTACTAACTAGGCTATTTTATTTAAATATCTATACAATATTAATATAAAACGTTATTATTAATAAGTACGATGTGAATCAAATTTTCGCTTATTAATGGAATTATTTATTTTTTTAATTAGATACTTGAAAGTCATTCTGTCATTCAAATAATTTTCAATGTTTTTACAGATGTCAAAACTATGACTCACATCTTGAGGCATCATCAGCAAAGAGACAATACTGGGCTGAGTACTTTAAGCCCTTTAGAGCAATTAACTTGGCCTCATTCAGATGTGAAGTTACCATGTGGAATTGTACCCGCTTTAAATGTTACGTCCAATTGGTTACAAATGAAACTAAAGTGAGTAGAGTATATTCTTGCAATATACTACACAAACTCACAATTAAATTCAAACACAAACATTTACATAAGCACCTAGAGTTTAAAGAAACGTATTTAATTTTAATTAGAAGCTCCCTAATTCCTAAATATACATTTATGATGATATTGATATAATATATTATTCTAAATATTAGGACATAATCGTATTATAAATTATATTATGTGAATCAATAAGTTATTTGTAATGCATTGTAAAATGTTCTATTAAAACTGTAGTTTAAAGGTTCTCAACAAAGATATACTGCGAATTTGAATTGGGAATACCGTGAAATGTTTTCAAATATAAAGCAATCGTACTGTTTTACTGTTTTTTTATAGACAAAAAAGTAATTTTTTGAAAGATGAAGCATGTCATATATGCTTAATGTATTAAATGATTATTTTTTTTTAACATACTAATATATTAATATATGTTAATAATATTTTTGGTTAAGTACATCTATCTAGCTAAATAAAACCTAAGTATAAAATATAGATACACGATAAACTACTTCGGATACCTCCGAATATAGAAAATATCTTAGGTACCGTGAATCAAAATAGGTTGGGAACCTCTGTTGATATCAAATAATGTATACAATAAAAATAATTTATACAATATTGTGTAATAATATTTCTAAGCTATGTATTATGTTTATTTTATTGGCATTTAGCACAATACATCGTTATAGAACTATAATAAAATTAATTTAATCGATAATTCGATTTTATTTAGTACTAGGTACTTAATACCTATCACGTTGACCGTTGTATAAGATTTAAAATGTGATCTCATTACACTTAGACCTAACCATCAGGAATATTTTTCCTAATTAACTCAAATTTATTATTGATTAAAATTTCAACCAATTTTTTTTCTCCGAAATGTAAACATTTTGTTTAATATGACTTTTTAAAATTGTGTTTCAAAAAAGTTTTACAGTTTCAAGTCAATAAGAGTTCAAATCTCGAACTATAACCCATAACCACAGGGTATCATTATCTTAAAAAAAATGTATTTATACTATTAATATGAGATTTAAAATTAAGTTATAATATCAAAAAAAGCGGGTAAGTGAATATCGCTCTGCTGTACATTAGGGGGTGGGGTGGACCTCGGACTAGGGTAAATTAAATTTGAATGCAATGATAGGTATCATTGTATACGAAAAACGATTCTGAACGGAGATGATTTGTCAGTCTAGTATATGTTAATATATTATATTTAAATATTGTCAAATATTCTATTTTGAAACAAATTCAAACATTTAAGTAAAAGTTTCAAGATCTTATGTCGACAATTATTTATTGGTAAAACGTTATTTTACACGTGTATTTTTGATTTCAAATTAAAATTAAAACTTTAAACACTCGTAAAAATTTTTAAATTGAATAATCCTCAAACTTTTTTGTTATTATTCTAAGCTTAACTTATGGACAGCATAGTATTAAATTTTCAATTCTTAGCTTTTGATAGTAAAATATTTATAAATTTTTAACTACCAAATAGTGAAACATATTCATGATTTTGACGAATTTTTGTCAATATTTGAACTTCAAATGGTAATAAAAAAAATTGTACCAATGTATTTTTATAATTTTTGAATGAGAGTTAGAACAAGTTGTGTGGACCTTTCAATTAAATTTTCAAGTAATTTGTCCCAGCTAATTTTTTTATCAACATTTATAAAAAAAAAAATAAAAAAACATTGATTATTTCAAATGCCTACAAATAGATCAAAAAATGTCAAAATGTTTTGAAACTCAAATCACGTAAAGAAAATGTCAATCTAAATAACTGGTAAAATTTTCAAGTATTTACGACTTATACTATTTGAAAAACAACAAATATCAAAAATCGTTTGAGGCTAAACCGTTATTTAACGCGGTTTTGTAAAAATTTAAATTTCAAACACTGATAAAAATTTTTTGTTTGAATCCGGTAGAGTTTTTTTTACAGATATTTGAAGAAAAATTTATGGAGAATCTTGTACCAAATTTTCAAAACTTAGTTATAAAAGAAAAAAATTTTACGATTTTTAAACCACAAAATTACTTGCAAATTTTCGCAATTTTGACATATTTCGTATAAATTCGAACTTTAAGCACTTCTAAAAATAAATTGTGAATAACGATATCGGATTTTTTTTTATCACTTTAAGAACAACTTATAAGAAACCTTGTATTAAATTTTCAAGATTTTCTGGTCGGCCAAAAAAATTTTATCGTTATTTAAAAAAAAAATACTTAGAAAAATTGAATATTTCAATTGTCTATAAATAGCTCAAAAAAAGTTAAAATTCTTTGAAAATTTAACTGTGTATGGAGAACGCTAATATAAACATTTGGTGAAAATTTCAAGTATTTACATCTATTAGTTTTTGAGTTATAGCAAAATAAAAAATTCGATTTTGTCGAAAACTGATTTTGCGTAAAAAATCCCGTTTTTCCCTCATTTTTTTAGGGTTTTTCCCGACTCATTTAAAAAATATTGAAAATTTTTAACTTTTGACCCCCCAAAGTACCAACTAGATTCGATTTCCTTTTCAAAGAGGGGCTGAAGTCCAAAATCGAAGCATTTATACTGCTCCAAATGTTGTCGTCAGACACAAAAAAAAAAAAAACAAAAACAAAAACAAAAAAACACATATCATTGTAAAATCAATACATTCATCACTCCGTTCAGAATCTAAAAGTTGATACGTACTTCATATTTTTGCGTGTGAGTAACATAATTTGATAAGAGTGACTATAATTACGAGGTTTTATTGCTTTGTCAACAACATGAGACCTTATATAAATTAACTAAATCTTACTAATTATTGATTTTAAAATAAAAAGTTGAAAATCCTAAATAATCATTTGATGCATTTTTGATTTGTTGATATTTATAATTATTAAAGTATGACATAATAATAAAATTAACATAATTTCAATTAAAATAATACATTATGGATATTAATAATGTTTATTATTATGCATACAACCCATCTTTTTATTAGTGATTTACATTATTTAATTAAGTATATTATTGAACAAAATATCATTTAAAAAAAAATAACCAAACTTTTAGATGCATGTTTTAAAACTCATTTATAAAATTGGTTCAAATCAAAGTAAAACTATTAATGACTGAAATCTATTACGAAATACCATTAATTTAATTTTGTAAATGAGATCTTATAATTAACATTTAGAAATTGGTCAAATAAAATCTAATGGAAAATTTAAGTAACATATTGTGAAAAACCTTTGGCGGTCAACGTGTTATTCACTATTGTATATTATATTATATTGTGGGCATATTTCAATTACAGATTATCAAATTATAATACTACAAGTTTTAATTTTATTTTTGAAATTAATATTTAGTAAACCTACAGGCTACATTACTACAACCTACATAACTTTTACTGTAATATTACTATAATGTTATTATTGTTATGGCTGTTGTTAAATAAAAATATAATGGTAAATACTTAAAAAAAAATTAAATTAAATAATAAGTTAGATATATCTAAATAAATAACTTATATAATCAAAAACATGTGTATATTAAATAAAAATTAATTTGTTTAAATTATAATAGATGGCTGCACAATGGGAAGAACGTTGATCTTGGACATCGTTATAACCTAAACCATAACACAGGAGTTTTAGTTATTAATAATATAAGGCTAGATGATAATGGGATATGGCAATGCGTAAACGAAAAACAATTAGCTAGAGCAATAAATTTAGTAGTTTTAGGTATTTTATTTTTTTAATTATAATAACAATTGCAATTAAAGTATTGGAATTAATGATTATGTTTTCATTTTAGAAATTCCAAAAGAACCTTACTTGTTAATCGATGGGCACCGCTTAGACCCTGGAAATTTATTTGTACCAGTAAAAGAAAACATGGATTTAAGTATAGAGTGTGTGGTTGAAGGTGGAAATCCAATGCCATCTTTACATTGGTTAATATTTCCAAGTAATTCAAATATAGAAAATGAAGCCATGTCTTCGGGATTACTGCAGTCTAACGAATCGTATCAAGAGAAAGACATTAGTCGTAGTTCAGCTAAGATTCAAAGAGTACTTAGAGCTCATCACAATGCTACTGTGGCATGTATAGTTACACATGTTACTCTTGTAAACCCCTTGAACACTACTATTCTTCTTGATGTTCAATGTAAGTTGACTTTTTAAAATTAATGCATAAGAATAAACAGTTACTACTCACATAGATGCAGTGTCGTAATTAAAAAGTTAAATATGAGGGACTTTAGTGACTTTCAGAGACTGTTTTTGGGGGTTTTACGAAATTTTTAATTATTATGTGATATTGAAGCTACTAAATAAATAAGAACTTTTATTGCAAATTTTTATTTTTCATAAAAACATTATTTATAATTAATTATGTTATAAGAGTACATAATATAATACAATCAAATAGTTTAAATGACACCATATAAAAATAAAAACGTCAGGATAATATTACGAGCAAAACAAAACATTAAATTGAGGTATATAATATATTATACAAATAATCCTCGTATCTCTAACTAATTACTAATTTCGTCACTGCGGGCAGTGTAAAGACAGCTTTAAAATGTTTTATTAGACCTACCTTTAATATTGTATTTTGTATATAACTACAAAGATTAAGGTTACTACTGACGATAATCTCTCTCGTATTTTTGTACTTAATAATTTTTTTAATTGAATATTTGTATTTATAGATACTCCCTCTTTTGGAATTAGTAGAATTCCTGGATTTGGAATACCTATTAAAGAAAGTATTTCAGTGTCTCTTAAATGCGATGTTGATTCAAACCCACCATCAACTCCTGTCTGGCAAAAAGGTATGTTGATTACGATTTTTAAAATAAAATCTATTTCATGTTTTTTTATATTTGTTGTATATTTGTATTAGATGATAGTGCGCCACCTGTTCTTCAAACTGATGATGGTTTTTTAAACTTTACGTCAATACGAAGAAATCATAGTGGCTGGTATAAATGCACAAGCAGACATTTATTATCTGAATATTCTTCAATTGGTTATTTTTTAAATGTTAGATGTGAGTAATGCATTATAAGAATAATTTTAACTTAAAATCTAATTACTTGTATTTTTTATATTTTAGACGATTTAAATGACCTTGATACTGTGCGTAAAGAATTAATTGAAGAAGACAATTCTGGTTCTTCTGAATCAGTTGAGGTCACCGTCGGTGGCGAAGTTCAATTAGAGTGTCCATCAGGACCTAGTGCGGCAATACCATGTTGGGCTAAGACTGGCAATGATAATGAACTACAACCAATAGGATCAAGTAGTAATCTTCGTATAGATCAGGTTTTATATCAAGAAGCCGGTGAATATAAATGTATTGTGGGAAGTAAAAATGAAAATTTAGAAAAGCTCAGGGTGTATACACTTCATTTGAATGTTGTCGGTCAGTATTCATTTTTTATTTATGTATTAGAATTTATAAAAACTAAGCAATTATTAATAGAAATATATTTTAAATTCAATAACTATTAATCCTGAAGTATATACGAATAACAAAATTTCCAGGTGGTCCAGTGATATATACTGAAAACAGAACTATTGTTGCGCACGAAGGAAATGACACTCGATTGTCAGCAGAGTTTTGTTCTAATCCAATGGTAAACAAAGTTTTTTGGATAGCGAGTGATAGAGTTATTAGACCAGGAACCGCTGTAGGACAGATTACAGCTCATAACATAACCGTAAGTATAAAGGAAAAATTTAGGTAATAAATGTATATACTGTATATATTTGATTAGTTTTTTACAAATCAAAAACCACGTACAATATAGACACTAAACATTATATTTTGACATTTTGTTTCATTGAAAATTTTGATATTTTCATACATTTACTGTATCGAATAAATAGTCTGAATCTGGGGAAGCCAATATTTTTCTATGTTATTCCATATAATAATATAAACATAAAACATTGATATGTTCAAATGCGTCATAAAAAAATAACACTTTTGCATAACTTACAATTATATCATATGTATATTCTGTTTCTTAACATAAATTTAGATTACTCATACTTTTAGTTTAAATTTATTTTATTAAAAAAATCATATTAAAATTAAGCTTAAAATGATTAAAATTTTTATAAGTAAAAAAATATCATCATAATTTAGGTACTGAAGTTGTATTTTTAAAATAATTAAATTCTAGGTGTTAAAAACTTGAATATAAATGTGTCATTCAATAGTATTAATTATGCCATCAAAATCAAGCTCTCCAAAAATTAATAACTTTTAATCCTGACTCCGGACGAAACTTTTAGAGTACCTATCTTTATTTGGTACCTCAAAAATTGTTTTACAAAAATAAAAGTACATAATTGTAAAACCAAATAGTTCCGTTTAAATTATTATTAAATACGATTTTACCATATTCTTATTAAAATTAAACAGTATGTAATCGTAATATTGTTCAAACAATTAGTACCTACAATGTTTGATTGTTATTTTAATGATTCAAACATGGCAATAATTTGTATGTACACAACAAACTCGGTAATCCTACTTTTTGAACCAAAGAACTGTCGGATTAATGAATATGCCGTATGATAAAAAAATTTAAAAATCGAGTTTATACGTACTAAGTTAACATTATATTTAAACAATTAATTAATTGAAATACATATTATCGTTTTTATTTTTGAACTATAATAAAAATAATTTACTGTATAATTATTTTGAATTTAAAAAATGTTAAAATTTTATAATAATGGTACTTTGATTTTTGTATTACAGTATTTTCCCTTCCAAATTATTGGGTAGATATTCAGGGTTTTTCGTTAGTTTTTTTGTTATCAATAAAAAAAGAGGAATACCGAGATTGTTCTATCCTATGATCTATGACAACTATGAGATACTTTACCTATGGATATTATTACATGTTTTAGTCATCAACATCTTCTTATTGCCAAGTAGCTACTCTCACGATACAATCTGTAACACCAGTGCACAGTGGAGAGTATAATTTGATCGTCGGTTCCGGTAAAACGTTAGTAGAAGCTACAGTCATATTGAGTGTGACAAAGAGTACACGAAACAGAGAGCCCGTCCAAACATCTAGTTCACATTCAGTTTGCTCAAAAATGTTTGATAATTACTTAATTATGTATTTAGTTACGTCAATTTTTACGCATTTAAAACAATAATAAATTATTATTTACTTATATGTTATACATTATATGGAAAAAAGAAAAAAGAACAAATTGTATAGAAGTTCTTATTGTTGTATAATTGTTAATTAATAATGCATGTCACACGGATATGTGGTTTAGGTAAAATATTTATATAAATATAATATACTATTTAATAAAAATATTTTGAAAACAAAAATATGTTTGACACCAAGATATATAAAGATCCGTCTAATATAAAAAATTGTAGAAACACAAAATCAATAATAAATTATTTTATATTCCTAAAATAAAAGTGATTAGAAAAATTTTTGAGATCTATATATTATACATTGTCTGCATATGCCACTTAAATTTATATAAACGTGTTTTGTGATAGTATAATATACAATATATAATATCATCTTATTTTTACTTCCTTAATGTTATATTGATGTATGTATATAAAACATTTATTTCCTAATCTAATATACATACCAAAATATTGGTATCAGTCATCAGGAACTAAAGTTTTGTACTACAATTACCGTCAGTACCTACATCGCTATGTATTGTAATAGTAAAGTTAACCCATGTTCGGAATAAAGTAAGGAAAAGGTAGGTTCTGGGTCGGATATTTTTTAATGGGCACATCAAAAATCAAATCAAAAAATGTTCATAGGCATCATCACGAAAAATGACAAAATTTTAAAAATTGTAAATGAGTAAAAATGGAAGTGATGGTGAACAATTATGTAATTGAATATGGTACAACTGATATACGGTACTAATAGATATATAATTCTTGAATGATATTAATAATTAATATCTTTAACATATTTATTGTTATTAGTGTTATTACTTATTAATTGATATAAAGAATTTTCGACTTATTCACATGAGGTAACAATATTTTATAATAGCGTCTAAAATAGAATGTTTTATTGTTATGGTTATGGTTACTATAATATAGTAATTAAAATAATTCATTATTGTGTATTAATTTATATTGATAAAAGGCAATTATTGTGACTGTTTAATCTACAGCTAAGTCTATTATATTCATGGTTCTGAAAGTAACCCGTGGGTGCTTTGCTAACTCACCACCATATATTTTTACTTAAAAATATTAAATTATACTAAAAAATATCAATATTTATTTACTCGGGTTTCAATTTTATTTTATTTTTATCAGTAAATTGTTTTAATATTTTATCAATTTGAATCTCAATATCTTTTTAAATATAAAGATTAAAAAATTATTATAATTATTGTATATTATTTTAGTCATGTATTTTATGCTTGATTAAAACAACCTAATAGTAAGTGTGTTAATATTCTATACACTTTACATGTAGTATATTGTCGAGAAGGGTTATTATTGGCAACGCATTACAAGATTAACTTAGCTATAATAATTTACCGTCGGTGATACTACAATACCTCGTAAGTCTATAGTTAATTATTTTTAGGAGACAAATAAATGTTTTTATTTTTTTTTTGGACTTACAAAGTACCTACTATACAGTATCGCCGACGATATATATGTGTATATAATATTAAAATAAACATTACATAGTTATTTTGATAATCTTGTTATGTATTAGTTATTAATTATTAATTATTTATTTTATGTTTTTAAATGGTAATGAATTTTAAAAAAATTATACCACAATACAAAACCGAGTAAGTCACTCTGCTGTGTAGAATGTTTTAAGAAAAATAAATCATTACATAATACAAAAAACGATTCTTAACTGTTGTTTGTCAATATGCAGTAAGCTTAACTGCGTAGCCAAAGCCATGGTATCCATGCTCCCCGCCATTGGTTATAGTATAGAGTATAGGTACGTAAGAAAGGTACTTAATCAATTTTTTTTCTGTAATTTTGGTTTTAAATTTTATTTTTTTTAATTAAATTTTATCAGTATTCTGTTTCTGTGATATCAACAGGCCCCAATTTATACAAGTGCAGATTTGTTCCCAATTTCTGGAGGCTCCAGACTCTGTAAGTTGTAGAAAATTATTATTTTTTAAATTAATTCCACAAAAATTTATTTTCTAAAATTTAATACCAACTGTCAATGTTCAGACTTTAGTATATTAGTATATTAGTATATTCTTATCATTAAATTGTGAGTTGAATTTTGGTTATTGTTGTCATTCCATGCCCTAGTGCCATTTATGTTACCATCACAAAATATTAAAATAATAACAATAGAAAATTGTTTAAACATCAGAAATATTTGATACCTAAAACTAATTTAAATTTCTTTATGATAAAATGTAAATATAAATTGGTCATTTTTTTTTTAATTTTATTATATAGAATAAATTGTTAAATTAATAAGTTATTTTCCATTTCTATAATTTTATGGAAGATTGAAATTAATTTATTTTAATTTAAATTTATATAATAAAATCCTTAAATATTTTCAATATTTAATATAGTATAATTTTGTTATTTATTTAGTATTGTCTTTTTATTGCCCTTAATTTACTAGACCAAATAATTGAATTGAGTAACTAAATTGTATTTATAGTACATGAAATAATGTACAAATATTTTATGAGTTCTGAGATAGGTATTTAACACTTTTAACATATGAATTTCAGATTCTGAACGGAGTGAAGAATGTATTGCTTTTACAATTATGTGTGTTTTTTTTTTTTTTTTGTGTCTGATGACAACATTTGGAGCAGTAATAATGCTCTGATTTTTGATTTCAGCCCCTCTTTGAATAGAAAAATTCATCTAGTTGGTACTTTGGGGGGGTCAAAAGTAAACATTTTCAAATAGTTTTAAAAAAAATCGAGAAAAACAAAAAAAAAAGTGACAAAAAAATGGCAATTTTACGAAAAACCACTTTTCGATAAAATCGATTTTTTGATTTTACTGTAACTCAAAAACGAATCATTTTAAATACTTGAAATTTTCACCAAATGTTTATATTATGGTTATCTTTTTGCAGTTAAATTTTCAAAATATTTTGACCATTTTTAAGCTACTTATAGACAATTGAAATTTTCGACTTTTCTAAGTTTTTTTTCTTCAAATGCCGATAAAAATTTTTTGGGCGGCCAGAAAATCTTGAAAATTTAATACAAAGTTTCTTATAAGTTGTTCTTAAAGTGATAAAAAAAAATTCGAAATCGTTAGTCACAATTTTTTTTTATAAGTGCTTAAAGTTCGAATTTATACGAAATATGTCAAAATTTAAATTAAATTTCATACTCTCATTATACGTATGTTGGCCAAATACTTTTTTTATTAATAAACAGATACTATAAAGTAACTATAGTAACATATAGTAACTATACTATTTGTTTCAAAATAGAATGTATGACAATATTTAAATATAATATATCCTAGACTGACAAATCATCTCCGTTCAGAATCGTTTTTCGTATACAATGATACCTATCATTGCATTCAAATTTATCCTACCCTAGTCCGAGGTCCACCCCACCCCCTAATGTACAGCAGAGCGATACTCACTTACCCGCTTTTTTTTATCATTATTAACATTTCTCCCCTCCTCTCTATGTAAATTTTTTCTAGAACATTTTTTTGACTGAGGGCCCCAAAAAAAATTGTGCACTTGGCCCTAATTTTATTAAATCAGGCCTTGGATATCAATATCAATAATTAACAAAGACCATTATGGCATTATGATAATAATCTATTTTTAATGCTGCTTAAAATATTTATGAGAATAATTTACCTGTTAGTACTGCAGTATGTTAATATCATATTTAAAAGCAAAATTATTGATTTGGAAAAAGTATTAAGAATTAGAAAAAAATCTTCCTGAATCTGCTGGTGAAGCACTACAACGTTGCTCAGAACTTTTGCCCTATCACAAAAAAACTTTTATAATTGTTTAGTACTCTGACTGTAACGTCAGCCACTGCTAAAAACATACATTTTTGATTTTAAAACAACTTAAGAAACATATTTACGGGCAACTTTTACTGAGACAAGATTAAGTGGATTAATTTCTTAATTAATTTAGGTACCTATTTGCTTTTTATAAAATTTTATACCTACTTGTGAAATTAAAAATGTTGATTATTAAATTTAGTTATGAGATAATACAAAAATTAGAAGATAAAATTTATTTAACTAATTTTCTTTAATCAGCCATGTGGTATTTCATTACATTTATTATATTTGTTCTATTTAATAATTTGTTTTATTCATTCTACATTTTTTTTTTTAGTTTGATAGGCTTAATTATATTTGAGATTTTTCAAACCCCCCCCCTCTCCTCCTCCTCAGAAATCCTGACTATGCCACAGACCTGTACGCTATAACAGGTACTTTAGTAAAATGACTGTATTATATATTATATTATTCATAATATATTTATATTTTGAAGTTTGAACTACAACAAAATACAAAATTAAAATAAATAATATCTAATTATTTTTAAGCTATTGTAAACAAAAAATAATTATGAAAGGAGACGGCCTATCAGCCGTCAGCCTATATTACTAAGTTTAATTTATTGTAATATTATAATATATTTATATCATAAGTTATTGTTATTGAATTTCGAGTTACCTAATAACAAAAGTTCCAATTCCCCAAAATATTTTTGGATTACACAAAATAACTAAAATCGATATATTTTGTTTAAATTTCCTATTTTGTAAATTTAAAATATCTATAAAAAAAACCATTTATAATTAATGTTTAGATTTCTATAAAAATCATAACTTATGGGCAATCTTGTGTTACATATTCAAGTCCGAGTTGTTAAAATTTTAAATATTACACATTTTTAATTACTAAATAATTAAAAGATATTCGTGATTTTGACGAGTTTAGTCAACATTTTAACTTAGGTAAATCGCTTATAAAGAAATTGTGTTTATTTCTATTTTTTTTTTTTTTATTGCTATAAAAAAGATTTATGTGAGATCTTATACTACATGTTTATTGTTTAAGGTTATTGGCGTGCCTAAAAATGTTCATAAACAGGATTTTCGATTGTCTATCAATAAATTAAAATTAATCTAAATATTTTGAAATAGTTATGGTGTATTAAAAATGATAATTTAAGTATTAGTAGATGTTCCAAGTTTCTACAGTTAATACTTTTTAAAAATATTGCAAAAATAATTTAAATAGAAATTATTTTTCATGCATGAATAGGTATCCAATTTCTTCTAACATTAAACACTCAAAAAAAATAGTTTAGAAATTATACTCTATACGGTTATTCTTATGACAACAAAAAAATAAAAATCTATTTTGTCTTAAACGAGTTTTGCGTTAAATTCCAGTTTTTCCTTATTATTTAAAAAGGATTTTTAACTTTGTAATTTGGTTGAAGTAGTACTAACTAGATCTAATTTTGTTTACCCCAAAAGAGAAATAAAACGGCCTGGGTATTGATAGCCTTATATTCTGCACCAAAAGGCGATGAAATGATGATAAACACAAAAAAAATACATTTGTCATACACATTTAAAAATTTTCAACTTAACTATTTAGTTCAATTTCTATTATAACTTATAATAATTATTAATTAGGGGTGTAATAAAAAACCAAAAATATGTTTATATATATATGTAATTAAGATGTACAAAATATGTAGTATAAAATAAAAGATATGTGATCAAAAACAATTTAAAATTATATTAACGTGTAAAATTAAAATAATTCTAAATAATTTTTGTATAATATACAATTAATTGTTTTTAATTTCTATAATAAATTTAATTTAAAAACTATAAAAATAAATATATTTTTACAACCACGTGAATGCAAGTACTTACACTGTTGAAAATTTGTAAATATATTTTGTCTAATAATTGTTGAGTATAAAGTATAATCTTAGATCATTTATGTATAGTTATCGAACAGAAACAATAATAAGATGAATTATGAACAAGTTATTAATATTTAACTAATACTTTCATATACTTATTTCATATATGCATTATACTCTACAATAACAATTTTTACGAGTACTATGATCGAAGTATAAATGTATAATACTACTAAACCACTGCCATTTTCAAGGCTGTTTATTTTGTTATAATTTAAAAACGTGGGGAAATAAAACTTATACGTATATTATTATATTTTACACGCACAATGATATTTTTAAATTTAATGTTTTTGATTAAAATTAATTCAACTTACTGAATTATTAATAGTAAAATAAATAACTTTAATATCAACATCACAAAAAATTATATAGGCAGGTATGTCTTGAAAATACACTATATTACAGTTGAGCTTTCCCTGTTTTTCTGATATGATAGGTAAATAAAAAATAAGAGAGCAAAAATATTAACACAGAATAGTTTTCATTTCAAAATATTAAAATTAATCAGATAAGTTTTTGAAACTTTTTTTATGTGTTAGCTTTGACACGAAATTCCTACATTTTTTTATAGAACTTTACAGTAATTTAAATTAATAACTATACAAAGTTTGCAGATCATAAAAATCACATAAACCGTAACACCTGTAATGTAATAATTAAATAATTATTTCATTTAGCACAAAATTAAAAATGTATATCTAGCTAAGTGTTCTACATACATTTATGACTATTGTATATTGCATTATTACAATATAATACCACATATATATATAATAGGAAACGTGTATGATGAAATTGATAAATACATTTAAATAACACAAAATAATTAAAAAAGTACATTAAAAAAATATGTATATGTATGACACGTGAAAACTGCATATACGCGGGTAATATAGATGAAGCAATAATACCACGCTTATCGCACAGGTGCGTTTTACTAGATCGGTTTACATCTGAAAATTGTAAGCGCAATAAAATTGTGATAGGTTAATAACTAAATAAGGAGTATAAATTGTACTTCAAACCTATTATACTTCATCATTCGTACTTGGACTGCCTCTGTCAAATAATCGTCACGTAAAGAATATCTAATACATACGCTTTGCCATTTTGACGACGTCAAAAATTGTTCGACGTATTTTTCAGAGGCACATTATACAATGTATATCATTCCAATGTTTTCGATTCTAATATTTTGTTTTTATCTATGTCATCAATGTTATTCGGGTAAGTATATACACTCAAATAATATTCTTTGACGATCATCATACATATTTATAAATTATACATAGTAGAATAATACTTAATATTTTATTTTTATTTCAATAGCGGAGAATAAGCATCATCATACCAACGACAGCGATATTCATGCAATCAAGAGTCATTGGCTGATAGAAGATAATCAGATAATGAATGGTACATTTTTATTATATTTATTTCGACCGTACTTAGTTTTTCTATCAATTGGTTTTATTTTGATATTCTAATGCATGCTATTATTTCGTTTTAGTTCTCATATAGCTAGTCTAAATTAAAAAAAAAGCTTTGTTTTCAGAATCTTTCAAAAGCCTCAGTGAGTTAAAAAATCTCCATCACTACATGAACACTTTCGGCAAAGACATATGTCATGGCTGGGATAATAATAAGGAAGTAAAATCGTCGCTGTTGATCTTGGTAGATTCGAATACCAAGCATGAGTTCCAAAGAAAAATAGCTCGGGCCACGTGGCTCCGAAACTTCCATGGCAGTCAGAGCAGAGTACATGTAGTGTTTTTCGTGGGAAAACCGCATAGCTTAAATACCGCCGAACACCTATTAATGGAGAACCGAAAACACGGCGACATTGTCTGGACGCACGTGCCAGAAAAGTCTGATTATATCAGGTCACTGAAAATGGTATCGGGACTGAACTGGGTGGTCAAAAAATGCAAAAACGCTAAATTTGTGTTGAAAGTCGACGATAAAACAATAGTCAACATGCCGGCTCTCCTGAGATTCATTGACAAACAAAATAATCCAAAAAACACCATATGGGGATTCAAACACAGCATTTCACCGTAAGTGGACAATATTAATTGGTTCCCGTTATCACTGAGACTGCGAAAGACAAAATTGTATTCAATCTGATAGACAGGGTTATGATAGGCCATGTTATAAGCGCAATATAGGGAAAAGCAGTTGCCTCGCTGATATTTTATGCTAGATGTCTAGATGGCAGGTATAAAGATATTATCTACAATCTACTCTTATTTTAAGCTTTAATTTGTTGTACAATACAACACATTTTTTTTTATAAAGCATTAAAAAAACATTATTACCTATATGCTTGAAATTTGAATATTATTTTTCTTTGTGTGTTTTATGTGATTAATAATTATTTAGTATTTAGCCATTGAAATATGATATTGAATTACTACACTTACTTAAAGTTTATCATATTATACATCATATCGTATTATGTGTATTACAAACTTTATACTTGGGTTCTCTACATCGAACCGTATAAAATGTATCTTTTAAAATGCCATACTATATTGTGTTTTTTTTTATAGGATAAAAACCAATAAGAAGTATATCGACTACACTTGTGAACATGCATATCTGATGACACATGATGCAGCTGAAAACCTGTATTCTGGCGCCTTAGAAAATATCCCCTATTTGAGTGACGAAAACCAATTCCTTACTGGTAACTATGATATCTTATTAGCACTATACATATTACTTGTTCATATATAGACATACGACACGTAAATGAATGCATTATTATCGTAATATTATGATTATATGGAACATTATGGTTTTTTTTTGTTTATAGGAGTAGTTGCGACTAACCAAGACGTCAATGTAATACACGATAAACATTTCAAAGCTGCTACATTATCATCACTTCTCCCAAATAACAGCTCTGCAGTTGAAAAATGTGACTATTTAAAAAACCATTTTATTTTCTTAAAACCCGAGAATAGAGATGAGTGGTCACATATATTGTCATCATTCAAGATCTGTAAGTCTAATTTATCTAAGAATGCAAAGCATCATAAATCAGTTTAAAAATGAAAGTTGTAAAAAACCATAGCAAGACATGTTAGTTTATGACAATACTATTCTAAAATAAATAAATATTTAAAAAGCTTAATTTTTTGTACTTTGTTATTATTTTTTCACCCAAAAATAATTTTAATTTTTTTAAAACTGCGATCCTTGGTAGTAAGAAAATGATCAAACTACAAGTATTTGTATAAAGTCGGTAAGATACTAATCGAAATTAAAAACGGGAATTTCGCTCTACCGTAATGTATAATAGGTGTCGAGTGTACCTCGTCATTTAGTATATCTCTATATTTAATGTAATGGATATATTTATTACATACCTATAAAAAATGGTTCTGAGTAGAAACAATTCTGTCAGTCTACATAACAAGTATTTCAACAATACTTAATAACTTAATTTTAGTTCGATTTTTTAAAAAACTGCCTAGTATTCTGTTTTTACCAATTTTATTTTTATTTTAGATTCTGTACGGAGTGATGAATGTATTGATTTTATAATGATGTGTGTTTTTTTCTTTATTTTTTTATTTTTATTTTTGTATCTGTCATCACTTTTTGGAAAAATAATAATGCTTCGATTTTTGACTTCAGCCCCTATTTGAAAAGGAAAATTTTATGAGTATTATATTAAATTAAATTTTTTACGAAACCGCGTAAAATAACAATATATTACAATTTAAATATAGGTAATTATATAATATATCCAACTAATTATCATTGACTGACAAATCATCTCCGTTCAAAATCGTTTTTCGTACACAATGATATCAGTCATTGCATTCAAATTATTAATACATCCATTATAGTGACCAGTGACCTACTCTCTATCTCTACTATACAGCAGAGCGATACCCACTTGCCCACTTTTTACTATTATTTTTATAAGTAGTTAACAATTTTATGCACGTTATTAGTATATATTTTACATATTTTATTTACCACAAAACCAAAAATTACTGCAATCAACATGAAAAAATCAAGTTATTCATACCTAACTTAACTAGATACAAATATTCAACACTTAATTCAAAAAAATTCTTAGTTAAATAATGTTGAATTATACTATTTTATGATCATACGCGTTGTACCACTTATATCTATATATTTTCAATTTAAAATAATAATATTAATAAAATAATTATGTACTATATTATAAACAATAATAAACTATTTAAATAATAATAATTATTTTAGTCTTCAGTCTCCACAACCCAAACTTTATCATATTTCTATAAAATATAAATTTATTATAAATTTCACACTTAAGTTATTATAGTGTCGCGCAGTTTAAGTAGATACAAAAAATAAAGTAGTTAAAATTAATTGTTCAGGTATTTCAAATTCAATTATAATTTCTAATTTATATAAAAATTAGAAAATTTCAAATTTCAAATTAAAATGCTTTTAAATTTTAAAGTGGATGGGTAAAGTGAAACACTATTAATTTCTAGATTAAATAATAAAAATAACCCTGAACTCATAAGTTCAACATATACTTACTACTTGTAAGTGTAAAATACATTTAAATTTTAAACATCAAAATCAAAAATTTTCTCAAACACATTGAAACAAAAATACTAAATAATAAATAGTAAATAAAAAATAAAATAAAACAAGCTGTTTTAAATAATAATAATTTAGTATTTGAATAATTTATTTTTTTATTTAAGTTCTATAGTTTTAATCAAGAATGACTTTTTCTTATAAATTATAACTTAATGTTCATCATACATTTTGTAAACATAACAATTTTTTTTTTTTATTGTAACAAATATAATTCTTATTTTTTTTCGTGGTATAATTTAATTTTGATTTTGATTTTTTTTTTTTTAAACGTTTTCTATCTCTGTCAGGCAAAATACTTTATACGTACACTGCACCTGGACTTACAATTAATAGGCAACCAAATGTGCATGATAAGGAGTATGTTGTTGGTAAGAAACGAAAATATGAAATCGTCGAAAGTGATACAGTTTAAACTTTAGACAAATGAAGAAAAAGTTTAGAAGTGTTCAGTCTAATAAACTCAACGAAGATTCAAAAGCAAAACTGAACGAATACCAACGAATTACGCCAACTAATTAATTAGGTTATGCAAAGAAAAAAATAATGTCTTGATTGTGCAGTCTTACACTCTTACAGCAATGTTGTGTTTTTCTGGTTTCTACCTACAAATATTCTATAATTGTATTCTATACATACTTTTAACATAATTAACTTAAAATTAATATCAATATAGTTCTATTGGTTTGTGATAATAATAATTGTTATAAATATAATCTTTCACTTTGCAAATTCAATGTTCCAATAAATTATATGTAATGTCTGTAACTTATTAGTTATTACTTACTAGTATACAATAAGTTTTCAGCACTTAGGTATAATTAATGAGCTTATTTGTTTAACTTTTAAAAATAATAGACTAAAATATTTTTGCGATGAGCGTTATATACTCAGATTTAGATAAATTAATCATTTATTATCTAGCTGCTGAAATTTAATTAAAAATCCGTCAAATGATAACCAGTCCTCATGCTCTAATATCAATATATTATCATAAATGAAGTCAAGAAGCATTGTGTTTTAGCATTTCAGATAATAGGTATACGATCAAAATATTACGTACGATTTTAGTATCTATAATACAGCAGATTGAAATATTGAATTAATCTTTGCTAGAAACATTTGAAATATCATTGTACGTTAGTATAAAATATAAAAATACACGTAAAATATTTATGTTTCTACGAATATTTATTTTTAATTATAACAATATAATGCATATATTATATCGTTATTCATAATTTAAATATGTAATTTCGTCCAAATTTAAACTTAAAATGTTTGTAAAAAAAATACTATAATATTACAGCCAAAATAAAACACTTAATTTTGAAAATTAATACATTCATCGCTCTATACAGAATCTAATCGGGTATTTCATACCTATAGAATATGAAATTGACACCAATGTTAACTATAAAAATCATCTGATATTTGAATGAAACACTAATAAGTAGTATCTTAGGGTTTATTCATTATGTACTATAATTAGCGCCTGATATTCAAACTAACATTAACTCAATAACAGTTAGGTTTGCTGACGATGTCGTATAATTCCAACAATACGTAATAATCAATAGACCGAAACTTAAAGAAGTTTAAGCTTATAGAACCACCTCACTAATTGAATCATAGAGTAATACTCTAGTATTACTCTATGAATTGAATGAGGTATTGGAAAATTTGATCTATAGTGATAAGTAGGTGCATATGAATTGTACTTTATGTTAACCAAAAATGTCTAACTGTTGCAGTTGCTAGTTTGCACGACAATAGATTCAGTTAAGTATTTGAGTATGAGTTAGCACCTTGATTCTTGTCAAAATTAGATACACTATGTCCGCCAGACAAATAACAAATAAAAGTAATAATGTGCAATTATTATTATATCTACTTAGTTGGAAAGCATTCCACACGAGACCAGAGATCTGGGTAATAAATTGTATATATAAATATATTATTAGTAAGGGCCAGATTTTTATGTAAATGCGTATTCTTCCACTTTGCACTTGTAACGATTTTGATTAAAAATACCAACGTTTCCGCTGTAGATATGGGGGTTTGTTCTATAGTGCTACAGTGGTTAGACTTTATTGTACAATGTATTAAACACATAGTATAAAATGATTTCATGCAGACGGTATAAAAAAGAAAACAAGAAGTTATTTTTAGTTATTATTGTCATATTAAAATTATTATCATTTTATATTTATCATTGTAACATGTTGTTTTCCCGTCGCGTATTTATTTTAAAAATATCTTTAGCTGCGTAATTTTAACCTTATCGACTTTATCAAATTGTATATTATTACAGATATATTTTTTTGTAATTAGTGATATTTCAGATATTATTAATTAAGAGGACATTGCACTCGCATGTGTTGTCTCCGTCTTACACACATACGACATAATACATTTTCGTTTATCAGTTTCAATAGTGTGCTTTTAGTTTTGATATTAGAGTGAATTGACCTTTTATCAAACTTTTACGTAAGACCATTATCTATATTTTCTGGTTTGTTTTTTACGATATCTTAATTTTTAAGTGAGTTATGAGTATGAAAAATAATAAATATTTGAAAGAGGGTGCACGTTCTCCCTAGAATAAAGTGTTTTTTTTTTTTTTAAGAAAGTCCTATTTAGAAAAAAACTATTTTTATGAAACATAATAATCCGTACCACGTTCAACACGTCAATTATTATTTTCAGTAACCTTATAATTATTATAATGAATCAAGTAATGAACTACTGAGTAATGACTTATATCGATGTACATTGTACAGGCAGACAGGCAGTGAACACATATTATGTGTCACGATTTGAAATTTATATCGATTGATAAAAATAGTATTTCTGAGTATAATCGCTGTAGACAATCGCATGACCACAATAATATATTTTGGGTTGCCATTTTACGGCCCATACGTCCCGATTTTCCGGGACTGTCACTGGTTTTTGACTTAGTGTACCAGTGTCCCGAAAATAAATTTCGGGACGTTTATATGTCCCGGTTTTAGGAAAAAATTAAAATTGTTTAATTTCCATAACTTTTTCAAATAATAATTGTAGTCGAGAGTCAAAATGCTATTGTTAACGAATAATTTATAAATCAGTGATACCAAATCCATAAGCTAAATATAAAATAATAATACGGTGTATAACATTATAACCTATTGTGTCATATTTCTAATACATACCCTATACACAAATGCTAATATGATTCAATAATATTTATTTATTAATTAATTTGCTATTTTTTCTGTTTTCTGGATTTGCTCGATGAAATTATGGCAACCTTAAATATATTATAAGTTATTAGTTTATTAGTTTATTACCCTTGGCTCACGTGATTTATATCTTATATAAATAACACTAGATAATGTAATGTACAATAGTACATAATATGTACCTAAATATCAAAATATTTTTCTTGATTTTATTATCGAAACGATGTGTTTGCGACACCCCAGCCGCGTCATGAAATCATTATACAAGTATAACTTCCAAATAGTTGCGTTCAATAATCTGTTCTTAACATATAAATTTATATTAATTATTTCATGCACACAATTATTACATTGTGAAAGATCGTTTTCCAAACTAAAAATAATAAAAGCAATATTAAGATCATGGAACATCTATAGATCATTTAAGTCGAGAGCTATTAGAACCTCTATTATTTATTAGCATTTAAAATTTGAAAGTGATAAAGTTCCCGATTTAGAAGAAATAATAAGTTGTTATGCTCATTCATCAACAAAATTAAAAAAATTACTTGTATGCTTATTATCTATATATTAATTATCTATATTCATGATTTGTGACTTGTGTTTAATTTAATGAATTGTTGTGCGTTCAAATTTCATAAATGTAATTTAATTATTTACCTTGTTACTATATAGCCCAGTAGGCAATCCTTTTAATAAATGTATTGAAAATATATGTTCAAGGCCCCATGTCTTTCTATTTGTATACTTAAATGGAGGGGCCTTTTTTATTTAGCCGACAAAATAATGCAGGGTCGGCGCTAGGTTTTGCGAGGCCCTAGGCAAAATATTCCTGATAGTCTCAAAAAAAGCTTTTACAAATCAACAGTGAAAAACAAAAAGATAAAGATATATTTTACTATTTTACTATAAATTCATAAAATGATCTTTGTTGTTGATGTTGAACATTTTTTTTTTTAAACATATAACATTATAATGTTATTATAACCATGTAACTAATATACAAAATTTTTTTTTAATATAATATAATTATTTATAAGTAAGTACACTGGAACATTTTGTGCACTACGAAATCATAAATGTGTACTACGGAAAATAAAAATGTGCACCTATAATAATAATACCTGTAATATTTTTCCTAATAATTTATAAAGTTATTGGCTATTGCATATTAGTAAGATTAATACAAATTTAATTTAATTACACTAAATAAACTAGTAAAAATTATTTTGTTAGAAGGCCAACAATAGGACAAAATCGACCGTAAAAACATGTTAAATGATCATGTAAAAACGATAAAAAAAAAGTTTAAGTAAAATATTTACAATGTAAATAAATTAATAACTATAATAATATTAAATATCTATTATTATTTATAATGTAATATATAATAATTCATTAAAGCAGGTATTACTTACGTAATTTTGACAATCAATCTTTAAGAAAATGAAATCGTGTATTTTTTATTCACTCGTGTATATAATAGACTATAGAGGCAAATATTGGGCAAAACCCATGAATATCAAACAATTTGAAATTATTCCTGGACTATACTATTATTATACTTGTAAATATTTAATGACTCTGTTGGATAAGTAATTCAGATACAAAAAAAAACCTCACATATCATTATTTATAGTAAAACTCACTCATACAAAAACGTAAGGCCCCATAAAGCGCGAGGCCCTAGGCGGGTGCCCACTGCCCAGTTTACCCACCCCCCTTCCACTGGCCCTGAAATAATGTATACCCAGCCCGCCACTAGTAATATCTGAATTAAGTTAAACTTAAAAATGGGAGGCCATCCAACCAAAATCTAAAAATAAATAATAGAAACATAATATTATAAATTTAAATTATTTCTATAGTCACTAGGTCATGAAGTATGGATATAAGGTACATCATTATTGATAGAATGACTAAATATTAATATGGCGAATTTGGTCTAAATTAATTCTTGTATTATCTAGGTATGTGTTTTTTTTTGGGCATTTAGACAATTGTTCAATTAATTCATTTTAAAATAATTCATATTTCATAATTAACAATGCGTTTTAGCGTTTATAGCTCGTGTTAAATTTTCGATAATTTAGAGTATTGAAATAGGTTCTATGTTCTATACGTATAATAATAATGGGATAACACACAAACAAAAAAATACCGTATTTTAACATCTCCAAGTCGTTTTGATTGTACATATTTAGGTGTATATTTTTTTTTGCATAATTAAGTAAAAATGATTATTGATTACCTATACATTTTTATATTATTTAACAAAATTTGTTTATATTTTAAAAAGGTACCTAATAAACTAATATTTTATTTTGTTCTAATGAGAAGTTTATTTAATTAAACAATTACTATGCTGTGTGATAACCACAGACGTTTTTTAATTGAAAATCTAAAATCAAATTTTGTGATTTCGTGTTGGCATAATGGTATTCATTTAAAAATTAATAGGTAGGTGCTGTATTTTCTATTAATATTCTATTTATATAATTAAGAGTAATGGTTTGGTAATAGCTTATACATATTTGTAAATATAATTACAGATCTATACTGATATTTTAATTGTATTTTCTTTTAAATCATGTATTTCGTAATTGTGTTTAAAATGTTCAGTTCTAGATAACAAATAACAATACATTTTTTCAAATGTTTATGTGTAGGTATTAATAGTTGCATATTTGATCACATTTTTACAGAATAATCTGGGACTTAATTATCATGATGTATACCTCAGGTCGTTAAAATAAAGATGCCTCATGATACTTAAAAAAAAAGTAGTTTTGGCGATTACTCCGGTTAAAATAGTCAAATAATTTATTTCAGTCTCTCGTGTACATAAGCGATAAGTCGATAAATATTATAATATAGGTACTGTTATTAGCTGTAATAATATATAGACAACGTACTTACACGTAAAAGCCTTAACACAATATAATATAGGCAGTGTTTGGAAAGAACGTCGTTCATGAACGCACGTTCACGCGTTCACGTTCATATGTAGTGAACGATGATACGTGAACGTCACTCGTTTTATTAAAATAGAACGTGAATGTGAACGACGTTTATATTTTTAACGAACTTGATCGATTTTTAAGACGTTCAATTTATTTTGAGTTGTATATGTTTATAGACTTTACTTATTTACTATTACAGTAGGTAAATGATTAATAAAAAAAAGAGTAAAATAAATAAATGAACGCGTTCATTTTTTGAAAGAACGTGAACGTGAATGAGTTCGTTTGAAAAAAACACGAACGTGAACGTGAACGAGTTCCTTTTTTAAGGACTGAACGTGAACGTGAACGAGTTCATTTTTTTAGTGAACGTTCCGAACACTGAATATAGGTACTAGGTACATACATATTTGCGGTATTTGCACATAAATACATAATGCATTTGTATGTTACCTACACATTTAAACCTTTGATATATTCAGATATTCTAGTTTCATTTACTTTAGCGATAATTTATCGCTGTGCACTAACTATAGGTGAATATTCAAAAATATTTTTTTAAGTAGGTAGTTTTATACTAAAGTCCATGGTACTACATTTCTATCTGAAAAAACCTCTATTGTGTATTAAACATAAAAGATAGATATTATAATATAGTAGTGGCGTGGAGTGATATTCTATATTATTAAGTAAGCGCTAAATAACCCGTGAAATGGTGTAATTTAATAAAAGTTTATTGATAAACAAAATAATGGGAAAAAGAATTACGTCCTTGATAGAAATATCGATAAGCGCAATACGTTATTTTGGTTGTACAGTTTAGAAGATAATTTAAGATATTATTAAATGCGCAAGACAATTAAAACGTATTACATACGTAGTTATAATGTAAATATTATTATACCAGCAAATTTTAGAATAACGTTTTTGAAGACGAATCGATTCTATAATTATTATTACTGTCGCTTATAAGATTACGTATACAATAATTCACGGGAATAATTTTGATCGATAATAACTTAACGTCCATACATCTAGGTCATATTTATTTCGTTTACTCCAACTACACACACATATAATACGTGAATTTCGCTAAATGATAGTACTAAGCAACCAAATTTAACATGTATGTATTTTATATGGGCAACGAATTTCACTTAGATACATTGTCGAATCAAGGATTTACGGGGCTTAGTCCAAAAATTTTTTTATATGAAACAATTCCGTGGCTATTGGCACATGGTTCGGTTAATATTAGAGCTCTTTGGTAATGGTTTAAATAAAATTGTTGAATAAATAAATCTTCCTGATTTCATAAATATATTACAGTTACTGGATTACTTATTAGTTGTTACTTTATACTTACAAGTTATTAGTTTTTAAACCAACTGTATCTCGACGTTCGACGTCTATTTCGTCTAGAATCTAGATTAAATACAATATACAATATAAATTATAAATACTACGTATTCACAGGGCCGGCTCAAGCAAAAATAGTGCACTAGGCAAAATCAAATTTCGCTGCCTCTAAAAAAAAAAATTGAGCTCTCATTTCAACTTAACTTCCCCCCCCCCTAATTTTTTTATTTTAAAGAAATATAGCAAGTAGTATCAAGACTATATTGGGATATTTTTATATACTTTTTATTTTAATGTCATATTTGTATAGTTATAATGCAATATAATAAAACCGTAACATAATTCGATATGTCCAAACTGAAAAGCAAGTGTGTCCGATATCGCATCGGCCGTACTCGCCGGACAAATTTAGTTTGAAAACAAATAATTTTGTTTTTCATTGCATCGGTCATACGAACATTGAGACGTTATAATTATATTATATACCTATTTATAACTATTATTTAATTATAATTATTACTTATTAGGTATATTATAATAATTGTTTAAGTATTATATTTTATTTCATTACCTATAATCATCATCAGTGCCGCAACTACATAGTAAGGGGCCTGTGTGCGATATTTTTTTTTGCGCCCCTTCCTAAATTAATTTTTATTGTAAGTATTACAATCAATAAGTTCCAACATTTTTAGGTTTTATGTATACTAACATATATATATATTTTTTGGTTCCTACATTTATTCAATCTGTTTGAAAGAGAACAATAAGAATTATTAATGGTATAGAATAAGCTAAAATAAATAACTGATTGTTTAAATAAATATCTTATTGCTCTTATTATAGTAAGTATAAAAATTAACAGCCTTGACTAAATTTTTAAATGACTTTTTATTATAAGGTTTTAATAAACCCAAAATTTAAATATACACAATTTTTTTGACAAATTAACTGATAAATGATGATACTCCGAGCAGTCGTTACTTCGTTAGTTACTACTTTACTAGTAAGTCAATAATAATTAAAAAGTAGGTATCGTCAATATTCATCATTAAAATTACAAAATATATTTTATATTTATACCAAAACCAGCAACTCAAACAGTCGTGATCGTGGTCGTTGTATCAGTCGTATCATATTGACATTTTAGTTTATAAATAAACACTAATAACATTACTTATATAGTTATATTATGGCGCATCGTCACTCGTCAACCGTCGTCGTTTTTGGCTATCACTGCTCAGCCAGTTGTTCTTCCGACAATTCGACAAACAACGACCCATAGACGCATAGTCGCATAGACGCGATAAAAATAGATGTTATGGAAAAATTGATAGTACCATTGATCATATAATATACAAAAACGTCAAAAACCTACCATCCTATTTTAACATAGGCACCTACTTATCAAATATTAGTATACATACAACTACATTAATGTTTAAACTTAAAAAAAAAATTATTGTGAGTAATTAATTTTGCGTTTTTAGATAATTTATGTGTTTGCTCCAGGTTGGGCCCGGGGGCCCCCCAAATGTATGTAAGCCTTGGGGCCCGTGTGCGCGGCACGCTCTGCACACCCGGTTTTTGCGGCACTGATCATCATGGAGTTATTGATATTAGAGGTCCAATAACGAAGCGTTAAATTTTTATGGAATAAATGGCACCTTCCTATCCTATAGGGATAGAATAAAGAATGGAATGCAGTAACTAAGCAAACTAAAATGGGTAATAAGCAGTGAATTCATTTTTTTCATTTATTGAGCACTGAAAATATTTGTAGCACGTCTATAGTTTGTCGTACGCATCGTATGCATTGGATGTAATTACAATGGACATACTTACGATACGTAAGTATTATACTATTATTATTAAAGACCGGATTTTTGTGCAGCTAACAACTAAAAAACGTGCAATTAAAATGTTGAAATGTGCAAAATTGTGCAAAAACAAAATTTTACTATAGGTACTTCAAATTTTATTTTTCACTTTTTTTTTATTATATTATTATTTATTAGTATTGGCATTAACTATCATATTAAAATATAAAATTAAAAAAAAAAATTAATTTAATTCTGGATATTTTTCGATCCAACACTTTATTTTAGAACAATGACTACTACCAATTTTTGGCATTTTAAATTAAATAATTTCAAGTAATAAGTATCAACTATAAAAGACGTATAAAATATGAGTTGACTACGGCTGCTGCGGATAGACTATAGTACTGTATGTGTGTATGTAATCGATAATCTAATAACTACCGTAGTAGTTATTATTTTAATTACATCGTATTATATCGAATATCGATATATATATATATATATAATTATTTTATTATAAAAGTCCAATACTTCATATCACAAATAATATAAAAAAAATTTGTATAAAAGTACATTTTTATAAAAAAAAACCAAAACGTGCAATTGTGTGCAAAAACCCCAAAACGTGCAATTTTGTGCAACATAAATCTTTCTTTAAATTAATCTACATCTCTTGATTTGGATTTGTAGCTTGTTTCTATAGAATTAAGAACATGCGATAAAAAGATGCAATTGCACGGAAATCCGGTCTTTAATTATTATAATAGGTACCTACATTACTAAAAAAGCGGGTAGTGAGTATCGCTCTGCTGTACATTAGGGGGTAGGGTGGACCTCGGACTAGGGTAGGTTAAATTTGAATGCAATGATAGGTATCATTGTATACGAAAAACGATTCTGAACGAAGATGATTTGTCAGTTTAGGATATATTATATTTAAATATTGTCATATATTCTATTTTGAAACAAATAGTATAGTTTTTATATGTTACCATGGTTACTTTATAGTATCTGTTTAATGTTTATTAATAATAAAAAAATCGATTTTGTCGAAAAGTGGTTTTTCGTAAAATTGCCATTTTTCTGTCATTTTTTTTTTTTGTTTTTCTCGATTTTTTTGAAAACTATTTGAAAATTTTACTTTTGACCCCCCCCCCCCCCAAAGTACCAACTAGATGAATTTTCCATATACCTTTACTAAATATGTTAGATTCCACATATCGAAGGAAACATAACTCATAAGACTATAAGAAATAATATTAATATTCTTATTATAGATTCACATTTTATTTTATACGAATAATTTATAGACTGTATTTTTAAATTTTGTGATTTGTAAATGATTGTAGTATGCTATACTAATATGTAAAGACTTAGGTAGGTACATCAATTTTTATATGATATACTGATATGTATTATTTATTAAGAAAATAAGTACTTTTAAAGCATTTGTTATTATAGTTTTGCATATTTTATTTTATATCATAATGTGTACAATGATTATTTACTTTAGTAATATGCAGGACCTTCTTAAGGTTTTACGGGGCCCCGGGCCAAACATATTTCGGGGGCCTTACAATACCTACTAAATTATGGTATATAAATTTTTTAACACATAATGTAATATATTATTTATTAAATATTCTACTTTATTTGTAAAAAGTGAATTTTTGTTTAAATCTCTGATACTTTAATGTTTATAATAATTTCGAAAAATACTAAAATATAATCCTACTAATTAAAATTTTAACATATTAATTATTTATACATTAATATGTTTATAGTTAAAAAAGCGAGTAAGTGGGTATCGCTTTGCTATATATTAGGGGGTGGGGTGGACCTCAGACTATGGTAGGTTAAATTTGAATGCAATGATAGGTATCATTGTATACGAAAAACGATTGTGAACGAAGATGATTTGTCAGTTTAGGATATATTATATTTAAATATTGTCATATATTCTATTTTGAAACAAATAGTATAGTTTTTATATGTTACTATGGTTACTTTATAGTATCTGTTTATTAATAATCAAAAAATCGATTTTGTCGATAAGTGGTTTTTCGTAAAATTGCCATTTTTCTGTCATTTTTTTTTTTTGTTTTACTCGATTTTTTTGAAAACTATTTGAAAATTTTACTATTGACCCCCCCCCCCCCCCCAAAGTACCAACTAGATGAATTTTCCTATTCAAAGAGGGGCTGAAGTCAAAAATCGGAGCATTATTACTGCTCCAAATGTTGTCGTCAGACACACAAAAAAAAAAAAAACACACATCATTGTAAAAGCAATACATTTATCACTTCGTTCAGAATCTAAAAAAATCTATAAGTCAATTTTTAAAATGCCACCCTAGCTAAGGTGCCGCTCTAGGCAGGTGCTTAGCTCGCCTATACCTTAAGCCGGCCCTGCGTATTCATTGCTAACAATTTTAATTATTCTAATAAGTTCAATACAATTTTAAATAAATATCAATTAAATCTTAAACAATAGAACAACTTGAGTTAATAAAGCAAATAATTTTATAAATATTACTGGTCCAGTTTAAGACAAATAAATTATATCAATACAATAATGAAATTTGAAATAAATTGTTTTTTTCTGTCTTTTCGAAGTGCAAATTGGTCGACAATTTGATCGTAATCTAATGTTTCTGCTAATTCATTTTCGATTAAGAGCGTCACTATTTCAGAAAGTCTGTCTTGAGAAATGATACTACGAAGTACGAAGATACTTGAGATACTTTTTGTCTTTTTGATAAGTTTTCAATTTTGAAAAAGCTCTCTGCATTTTCAGGAACCTGTTACGGGTATTCGATGCTCGTAATAAAAAGGTGGAAACAAAATAATAATAGTACCAAGTATCATCCATATAATGGTATGTAAAATAGTAAAATACGATGAAAACTAATTACAAAGTAAATAAAGTGAATAAAGTGATAACTGATAAATGACGTCGAATCAGATTAAATAGCGTTACAAATTATTGTAACTTACAATAATATTAATATTCGGGTATTTATAGGTATTTATAGTCTATAGATCAACATTCTACATTTCCGAAATGAAAATTTTACTACTATAATAGTAGTTAATAATAATGAACAATAACAATACAATATTATATTATTATTAGCCAATGACAAATTATTGAGCATGCTGTATTGTGACGGTTTGTCGCCGTCTGGTACCGTAGCCCGTCGAGCACCATTCCATGTAGGAAGTTTAATAATATAATAATAGAACTCAATAATATTTTTAATAAAACCATTGATTTTAGAATATAAAACTTATAATAGTCATTATCAACTTTACGCATTGATTATAAATACTATAATAGTAGTACTACACAGTTAATATCAATATATTTATAAACTTTAAATTTTGTTACTTAAGAATACAATTATTTTTGGTTTTCTTTGTGCAATTTTAGTATGGTAAAAGTGCAGGGCCTGGTGTCGGGGCACATTTCGCCTCCCTTAAGCCGGCCATGTGGGGATAGCTGGTATTTTTATAAAGTAGTTAGTTATTAAATTTTTTATTCTAGTTCGCTCATAACCGTAGTTTTTATTTCATAAGCGGCAAAAAAAAAGCGATAATAACGTTTGTAAATATGCAATGTATTAAAAATAAAATATTTTAAATTCGAGATTAATCTTTCGATTATGATAAACGGAGTATTCTGAAAACGGAGTTCATTGGTTTTTGGCGAAGCGGCCCTTAGAATAAATAATTAAATATGAATTATCTTGGTTTACTAATTTACAATATCACTTGTCGGAACACCTAAAATCGTAATAAAATCTAATATTAGGACTATTAGGTACTTATTGGGAGAGAACGCGGTTGTTATGGTCTATGGACTTTGTTTTCGTAATACCTACGTGATATTTTTAATAGGTATTATCACTACATAATAATATATTTGACATATTATTATTATAGCCGCCGCGCTACCCGCATACAAATACTGTGTAGGTACCTACTATTACGAATCTGTAGTTTATTGTTCGAATTGTTCGATTATACTTAATAATGTTTAAACTTTTATTATTGATTTTATTATCGTTATAATGATGTCAATATAATAGTATTGACGGTGTAGACTGTAGACGATCTAGTGACCAGTGAGTTAATAATATATAGTTTTATTACTCTAAGGTCAATAACTACATTAATAATTATTTCCAACCTATTATTATTGATAAAATGTACTTAATCAATGCTATTAGATTATAGTACTATATAGAGCCTCCGAAAAAGTTTGTCACACCTCTAGTTGTTATATTGGTATATTATAGCAACGGGATCGACGTTTTCTGAACGTGCGAGACGAACGGTTTTGTGCAAATGAATATATTTACACTGGTTTTACATTATACACAGACATTAGCCACCGTTCGTTAAGGTTATTATACTTTTTATAGATGAGGAGAATTATTTTAAAATTAATTTTAATGACACTACATTCTACAACGATTGTATATTTAATCAGTGCTGTATTATATATTTTATTTTTCCTCTGCCCTAAATTTAACATCAAAGTCGTTAGTGGTTAGAATGATTTTGCGAGTGTAAATAATAATATTGTCGCTTTGAAGTATTGTTGAATAATGTATTTATAAATAATATCGGACATTTTTATTTTTCTCAATAGTCATTGTCGCCCAGTGCGAGTCGACGACGAAGAACACGAGTGCTTGAATAGAGTTGGGAAAACGGCGTTACATGCCATCACGGAATAATTCATTATTAAATATTAATTCAAAAAAATTATCTTAAATATTTTCACATATCAATAATTTTATTGTTTACGTTATGTATTCATTACTTGGCATTTAAGAATAAAAATTATTATTTTATTAACAAAATTTCAGGAAAAAAGTTTTGTTGAGGTTCTCAGTTACAAGAGTTTGGCAGTTGTTGTTAACAAACTATTTTGTACTTTAAAAGACGTTCAATAATTTAATGGGCTAAGCGCCCTCGAGCGCACCTCAATCACTGCCTACGCTGAATACCTAATTTCCGGCTGGGTCTAGTGTATTCTAGTTAATAGGTAAAAGGTAATAATTTATAAATAATAAACATTAACTAATAATATGTAACGTAATTGATAACATTATACGATTATGATTTTGTCGATCTATTGTCATTATAATATTATGTTCTTACATAATACGACGAAAATTTATTAGCGGACTAGGACAATATTAAACAATTTATTATTAGGAAATTAAGCTTTTATTTTTTAATTTAGAAACACTGTGCCGATAGGCAGCGGCTGTGTCGCCGTTATTGGTGGAGGTTGTGGCGTGGCGGTTACATTTCGGATCTCTTATTAGACATAATTTACAATCCGCCGCCACCCGTCACGATCCTGGCGGGCAGAGTATTCACATTCATGTTATTATTGTTATTAAAATTATCGCGTTGCTGGAAGTTTGTAATGCCGTCGTCTCGTTTTATACTTGCAATTTATTAATTTATTATAATAAGATTTTTTACTAAACCGTTTTCCGATCCTATTGTTTTTCTTCCAACGTTCTCGTAGTGTCCATTTGGCCGACGGAACATACGTCGTCCGTCATCTGATACGATTTAACGGTGTAACCCATTGGTCGTCACCACTGCTGCCGGTCGGGTATCAACCGAAAACAACAACGAGTTACGGCCAGTCAAAACTGGCAGTAAACTGAGTAAGCGGCTGGTCCTCATTAGTATTGTGTTCATCCGTGCAGCATTCAATCGGCGTTCTTGTAAAATTTTATTTTCGTCATCTCATTTTTTACGTCGTTTGCTCCGAAACTGATTCGCAGCATTCTTCAAGATGACCGAAGAAATCGAAGAGATAGTGTAAGTATTCATATTTTTCGGTGATCAAAGACGATCGGCGGAAATCGGTGGCATTACTTTTGTGTTTAAATAATTGTAGTGCCGACGCTATCGCTTATCGATCGATTTTGTTCGCGAGATGAGCACGTAGATCCTAGAGCGATGGTTTGATTTTACTATAGGGACTACAAACGTATTATCAAATGATTTGCGGGTATAATATTTGGGGCGAAGTGAAAAATTTGATCAGGCAGTATACCATTAAAAAATTGTTTGCACTTGATGGGATTTCAATCACTTACTGCCAATTTCATATTATTATTGATGGTGTAATAGACGCAAAGTCTACCAATGATCTGTGGTGTCTTCAATAGAAGTTTTAATAAACTTAGTGATTAAAACGTGTATGAAAAATGTTGAAAGAATTTATTTAGTTTGTATCTCAATTAGCATAGGTAGTAAAAAAATTATAATAACTGATGAAAAGTATATTTGTCAAAATTAGGTATTATTATTGTTAATGTTACCCTTATAACAGTTATAACTTTTTACGTTCGTATTCTATAACATATCTACATTAACTATTAAGGTACCTACCTACTTATAATTTCATAAAATAAAAATTATTATTATTTTTTTAAGATATACGGGCGTAACCCTACTAAATGTATTTATATTGCATTGATTAATACTTTTGATGAACAATGAAGAATGATAATAATTATATTTAATAATTTTTATTATATTAATTGATCGTTATAATTAATTTTTGTATCTATTCAATTATTTTATATATTTGTATTTCATACATATTTATATTGTTAGTAATCTCAGCCCTAAAAGACATTTAACAACACATATTTAAGTCACAGTAGGTATTGTTGAATAATATATATTCTATGCTATAAAAACTAAGGTGTTTCTCTGTTGCAATATGATAATTCAAAAAAAAGTAATTACCTTATCCTAGATATCAATACTAGAGATACTACGCTCTGCAATGAATAATTATGGTGTTTAGACTACATTAAAATGAAAAATATTTAAATGTCATGTTGTTGTTCTATAACTATTTTAAGTAAAATTCTAAACAATGTGTTGCCATCTATCTCTATTTTGCACATCTTGTCATTTAGCTAAGTGAGCTAGTTGGAGTATGTTCTCTGATGGTGGGTTCTAAAGTAAGTAGTTGAACCAACATTAATAATATTAGGGCTAAAATAGAGCCAATTCTTGAAATTGCTATCATCAGTATTGTTTTTTTTTCAAAACCAATATTTGAACAGATACTATAAAAAAGTATTTAAATCCACAGTGCATAATATCAAAACCATAATATTTCAACTGTGGTTGTAATTTGTTATAAAATTGATAATATTGTAATAATTATTGTTAATTTAAAAAAATTAAATTAAAATCATTGCTTATTCTAATAATATTTTCTAACAGCAATATTATTAAACGTATCCAAGAGATAATATTTAAACATATTCAATATACATGAAATACAGTTATAACAAGTTATAACAGATATTTATATTGAACTTGAAGTTGATTTAATTATAATTTAATTTGAACTATAGTTTTAGAAAATCGTGGAATAAAAACAGATATATATTGATTTCTTTTGTTATTTATAGGAGATTTGTTGGAGATGAAGAATACACTCGCACAATTCATAGCAACTCTATTCAAGTTTTTTCAAGTCAAGGATCTCATAATAAAGGAAGTTCAAAATTAACCCTTAAAAATTTTGTTAATTTTAATTGGGATCAATGTTATTACCGTGGGCAACTGATTGCCTTGCATATAAGTGAAAAGTACATAGCTTATGGTTTTTCTAATAGTAAGTTATCATTAATTACACAAATTACTTAATTTTTCACAACAATTTGGTTTTATTTATTATTATTTTTATTTTTATTGTAGCTGATACTTTTGAGGGTTTAGTTCGTGTTATCAAAACAGATAGTAATGAAAGAGCATTAATCAAAGGGTTTTCAAATTTAATTGAAGATATAAGTTTTGCTCATTTGTATGAAATAATAATGTTGGCCTGTATTGACCAATCTGGAACTACATTTGTGTATGTTATTAAAGAAGAAAGCTGTACCTCTCCAAAGCTAAGAGTTTTTCCAGTTTTTCAGATCAATGGGGTTTGTAAATTTATTTTAGACATTTAAATTACTTTAGTGCTTAAATATGTTTAGTTAGGTTTATTGAATAATTTACTATATGTGATAAGATTTATTTAAGTTACATCTTGATTATTATTTATTAATACGTTTGTCATTAACATCATCACATGTGCTGAATGACACCAATTGGCGTCATCTATCTCATTATTAAATGCATTTCAATTAAGCTATTGGTTTTCTTGTTAGCGTCTCCTTTAATTATTATTTTATATGTATGTGTATGTTGTACATTGATGTTTTAATTTTTTAACTTTTTAGATTTTTTTTTTAAAACTTTAATTTTTTCATTGTCAGAACAAATTTACTCAAATATGATATGGAGTTAACGTGTTCATAAGATATCAATAGTTTAAAAGTATATTGTACTTAAATAAGTAATAATAGTTATGTTAGATAGTATAATGATGTGTTCCAACATTACTGTATTTATATTTTATATTATAATATATTTTTTGGGTAATGTTAATATTTGGAAATATTGACCATAGCTGGATAATACAACATTAGTTATCATGAATTTATTAAATGCTGGCCAATGTAAACATGATTCCATGACATTTTTAATTTTACAAAATATTTTTATATTTACTCTTTTATCAATTATATAACTTTTTATATTATCTGGACAATGTTCATAAACAAAGAATTACCCATTAGCTAAAATGCATGGTTAAATGTACATACATACGAGCTTAGTTCAGTTTGAACATGTATCATTTCTAATTATAATTGTATTTCAATTGAATTCTACTGAAATAAATAAAATAAAATAAAAATAAGTTAACATTACCCATAATATACATCGTAAGTGTTATCTTATATTCATTATGTAGTATCATTAGTTGTTATAATTTTTAACTCTACAAAATTTACAATAATAATCCTTTTACTTACTTCATATACACGTGTCAAAGTAGTCACTTTCATCACTTGCTCAATGTATTTCTACCTGGTCTTTAGAAAAGTAACTTACACTTTACAATTTACATTTTATTTTAATATAGGATAGATATTTTACTTTGTATTCTTGATAAAATTAACATAAGAATCTTGTATTCCACTGTTATTTTTATTAATCTATCACCAGACTGGGTCAATATTTCAGGCCGGGATTTTTTTTTTACCAGTCCAAAAATTAACAGGGGACAAATTATTTGGTCAAAAGTATGTTAAAAATGTAATAATAATAAAAACTTAAACCTATTATTTAAAAAAGAATTTGAATATTCAATATAGATATAAATGGGTGTTGCAGGTTTCCGCCAAGTCATTCCCTTTTCTGCCAGTTATAAATTATAGAAATTTAAAGCTTGGACCCTTATACCCTAATAGATTTAATTATAATATCTATATATATATAAGTGCAATAATATTATAAAGATATTATTTAAATTATTAAAAAAGATTACTAAGTCAAAACATACAAAATACCAACATAATTAGTTTTTTGAAAAAAAAAATTATTTCTAGGAAATGAATTCAATTTAAAATAAATTATTCAAAAGTTATAAATTATAAAATATTAAAAATAATAATATATATTGTACATATTATTGTGTACAATTATTATTGTATTTACTTATTTACTGAATAGAATGTTATATTTGCATAGTCATGATAACAATTATGACGTACTTATATATTATATTAATTAATGTAAACAAATAAAATAAAAAACGGGACTACGTTACATTTCAACATTGTTTTTGCTATCTGCGTTATGTGCGATTATCAGTTAGGTTAGGTATACGGTGGCATTATTATTAATTATTATAAGTATAAATAAATAAACAATCTAAATTAAATAAATCTATATACAGAATATTTGCCTGTATATTTGATTTGATTACTTCACAATACTATTAAATTATTGATAACTATGATACTTGTTTATTTATGTATTATATAAATTATATTTATTTTATGTTATTTCATAATGTAAGTTTTTATTTAAGTTTTTTTCATATTATTTTTAATTCCTAAAAAAGTTTTATAGTTCTATCGCTAAATAATAGTATTTAGTAATAGCTAAATTTATTTTGAGTTTTAAGATAACTTCCTTTGTTTAACAACAATTTATTTTTAAGACACCTAAATTTAATTATTGATTCTTATTATATACTGTGTTTACCCACATTCATTAAAAAAATTAATATTTAACAATAAAAATAATTTAAACAAATAAAAAATAAATACTATAGTATCTTATTATATATTTAAAATTCCTTACAGTTAAAGAATAAATGCTAATCTAACCTAACCTATAGGTTAATTAATTTGTTTATTAAGATTATTAAAGAATACCATTTGGGTATCATCAAATTTGTTGTATTAAGGATAATTTTAAATCGGAGTAATTTATTTATTTTTTTGGTGTTTAATTAACTATCAATTTTATATTGTATTACAATCATCATACATTAGTATGTATTTAAACATTTTTTTCATAAACTGTATATAATTATGACATAAATTAAATATTTTTATTTGATTTTTTTAGGATCCATCATATTGTTTTAAAAATAAATATCTTTTATCTTGGTGTCAATTTATTCCGGAACAAGTAAATCATTTAAAAAAACTTGAATTTGACCCAACTTATAAAGGAAAAATGTTGGCAGTGGTTCGTGCTTCAGAAGTAAGAATTATTTAATTTCAATTTTGAATCAAGAAATTACAGTGAAACGTCGATAACTCAAATCGGTTGGGGGCGAATATAAAATTACTAATGTTAAAATTATTTTTGTTTATAAGGTTGAAATATGGAATGTTGGTATTGCAAGCAATTTTACAGCGGGTCCAATTTATGCCAATGTTAGTTTAAATAAATCAATGGACAAACATCTTTTAAATAATATTAAAAGTACAGTAATAAAAATCAATTTAAAAGAAGCTGATATTATTAGCTTATCATTTTCTCCTGATGGTTCAAATATATCATTAGCATTAAGTAATGGATCTATTTATTTCTATCAAGTATGCAATATAATTATTAAAATATAAACCGTTATCATTTGACTAAAATATTTATTTAACTTAATTATTTTATAATATTTGAGGTATCTTTTGATTATATTTCTGATACTCCAAAGCGTGTATTTAGCTGGCATCCTGAAGAACTATTTTTGTCACTTAAGTCTTTGGCATTTTTAGACAACCGTAAAACTATTGATGGCGAGTAAGTAATTCTTCATACTTATAAAAGTATTATATGTATTTCTTTACAAATTTGATTAGCTCTTTTACTATTGTACAAAATATTTTTTTAAATTTGAATTGGTTATTTATATTTTATAGTGTGGAACTTTGGAAGTATGTAGTAACTTTATCTAACAATGATGATATTATTTTATGGTCTTGTGAATCGTGGAAACCTCTTCAAAAAGTAAAATTTGTTCGACCTTTTACAAAATTAAATCCCATGAAGTTAACAGTTGACGGAACTGGAAGATATATATTTTTGAGTGACATTGACAATAACGTATGTTAAAATATATTGAATATAATATGTATGTATGTTGTTTTATATTTATTTTTTTACTTATTTTTCAGTTATTATATGTCATGGAAGTAACTGATGATATTAAATCTGCTAAAAAAAATATTAAAATAGTTAGCATTACTGAAGTTTTGCTACAAAGTCCTATGTTAAACTTGATAATTGTTGATGCTAAAATTGATCATAATGATTTAGATACTACAGAAAATCACAGTTCAAGTAAGTTTGTTTTTGTATGATATATTTTATTTATTAATTTTGAAAATAATTTAATTTTAATTTACAGGTACTATTTTACCTAGTTTTAATAACTATACAACTATAATAAATTTATTTGCAATTCAACCAAAGTCACTACAAGAAGGCCAATTAATTATTGAATCTCCAGAATTATCTTCTATGGAACAATATAATGACCAAATTAAAATAGAGCCTACAAATATATTTCCGAAACCACCAGTATTAGATCTTCTTATAGAATCTGTTGATACCACCACTACTACTAATAATAATTCTGAAGGTAATTATGTGAAGATGGCTAATATTAGTATTTATAGCTAATTTTAGCTAGTTATAATGTGTTGATGTTAGTACACACTTCATTTAATTATATGGATCATATCAAAACATTTTTTAATTTTTGATTAAACTGAAATGTTATTTAAAAAGTACATTTTATTTCATGTATTTAAATAGAAATTAAATAATTTAATGTTTTTACTTCAAAGTATTATATTTTATAATTATAAATATTATTTCACATCAAATCATTTTACCATATGACTTTAAAATTAATAGATTAATTTTATGATATTAAATTTGGAGAAATACCGCAGCTATTTAATGAATCATTGAGAATATTCAATATTAAACTAACCTTAGTACAATGTCTTGACAAACTAATGAAGATCATTTATCTATAAATATAAATTATACTAATTTAATCATTATTACAATTAAATATTAAATAATTATGATATTATTTAATTTAACAAATTAAATTCAAAACTAATATTATTTTATAAATTGTATAATGGGTTAAATTAAATTAAAAAAAAAAAAGTTTTGATCTATAGAACTTAATATTATACTGTATTTAATAAATCTTGTTTAATATTTAAAGAAGTCTCATATAAATTTAAATAGTACAATTAACATTTTTATGATTTGTTTATTTAAATTTTATTTTATTAAAAAACAAAAAGTTTTAAATATTAATAACCTAATTATTTTATTTGTGCCACATATTTATTTAATAATTGAGTATAAATATCAAATATACTACTTGCTTCACTCTTAAATCCACGAGAGAGAGGGGAAGCATACATACATATCATAATGTATTATCTGTTATTTAAAATATTAAAAAATAAAATTACCAAACGTTGTTTTATTTTATTGAGAGATATAAATTAATAATATATTTTTTGTATTATTCAAAATATTTAAATAAAAAATAAAATCATTTTTATGGTAAACATTTAAATTTAATTCAATAAGTAACCAATTTAATTAAAAAACAGTTTTATTACTATTTTAATTTAATACCTATGTTTATGTTTATTTGTATTGTTGGGTATTTATAATTTAATAAAATAGGCTTTAATTTAATTCATATCTCATTTTAAAAAATTAATAAATAAAAAATAATTATACTTTAGTCGTAGTATTTTACTGCCTTATTATTTAAAAAAAAAATGTATTTAACTGTATAATTTGGATTTTGGATTTTGAACTATTTTTAGTTATTAGTAGTATGCGACTGATTGATAATGAATCTAAATGGTACATAAAAAAAAGTTTGAGAACAGTTGCTTTATTGTATCCAATATTTTTATTTTGTTCCTGTTTTTTATGTTATTTATTATATATTTTTTTAACTCGATTAAAAATATTTAGATATTGCAATTGTTAACTACATTTTTATTGTCTACATTTATGACCATATGTTATCATTACAATTTGTTAATTTGGTTACAAGCCATACATAATAAAAATATTACAAATATATTAATTTTAAATAAATTTAAACAATATATCATTTTAATACACGCACACAATTAATATCTATGATATATTATATTTATAATGGATTTACATTTAAATCTTATTCAAGTTAAATAAATATATGAGTTACTACATACATTAGAAGTTTATATAATTATACCATAACTCTTGGTTTATTAGTTCGTATTTAATGTTTTATTTTTTATCACATTATAAAGTATAGTTTTATATTTATATTTTAATTAAAATTTTGTGCCATGTGTTTTAAAGAATTTCCAATAAAAAAAGAAGATGCTATTTTGCATGATCTAACTCCTTTGGAAGTCCACAGTTTAGTAAAAGAAAAATTAAGATTAAAAGGAATAAGTTTGAATCCAAAAAGTGTTCCTAAACCTTCTAATTCAACGAAAGTATGAAGTTCTTGATTTTTTTTATAACATGATTTGTGATTGATAATGTTGAATGTTGTAGATTCAAAATAAACAAAAGAATAATTACAACAATATACAACCAATTGTAGTTCAACCATCGAGTACTTATAATTACCCCCAAGTAACTATACAACAAATTTGTTAATATGTATTAAAGTAATAACTTTTATTAACATTTTATTTATTTAAATTTATTTTTGTAGAAAAAATGTTCAAACTAATCAATTATTTAGTTATAAATTTATTTAGAAAGAAAATATTAAATAAACGCAGGTACCTACATTTTATTTTCTATTTTAGGATTCTTTTGACTTGGATGAAACAAGAGAATGTAGTCCTAGTAACAATGAAGTTCAGACCATTTTACAACAAACTGAAGAAGAATCACAGTTAATATAATTAGATTTAATATATTTAATTATTTTTCATTAAAAATTGTTTTATTTGTTTTATCTTAGATACAATTTAATGGAAATGCACAATTTTGAAACTGTGAGTAATTATTCTAATGGAATTGATGAAAAAGAAGAAAATAATTGTTATTTAAGCAATTCTGTGTTCAATGGTTCAGAAATCTCAACAATAAGACGGCCTTTGGATAAGTCTGAAGTAATAGATAATAGAATTGGTATCCAAATTGATGATATTTTAACAAATTTACAAGACATGAACACTCAGTTAAAATGTATATCAAAAAAACAAAAAAAAATTGATAATCAAATAAATGCTGCTATGTCAATGAATTCATCTAGTTTATGTGAAAATCTTGAACCAATTCTGATGAGTAAATCAACAATTAAGTTAATTACATGAGATAAATTAATTGATGGTGTATTTTACAATTTTTTACTAAAGATATGGTCAAGAATGCAAGTGATCAATCACATAGGAAACTTCAAATTATGATAGATCATCAGCTAAATACCTCTCATAAGAAAATAACAGAAATTGTCAAAGCCACCAACTCCAATAAAGTATTAAAATTATAATTAAATAATACACTAACATTTTTTTTCATATCTGCATAACCATGGCTAAATAGTAAATACTTATACTCTATCCCAAAAGAGAATAATCACTTTTCGCGCACGTAAACCTGTTTCTCCCACCTAAATCAGGCTGACGGATATGGACAGCTGCGCGGGCATGGAAGAAAACCGGTCGGCCGACTGATTATTCTCTTTTGGGATAGAGTATAGGTGTGACAGAAATACTGTGATTTGCATGGCATGACATTAGCTAGAAGGATAACTTATCATTACTCAATACTCATTTATACTTATTATCAGAACCGTAACTAAATACTTTTAGTTTGGGCTGATAAAAATCCTTGCCAGCTTACAGTTATGTCATTCTATCATGGAATGAATTAAGATTTGTGAATTATTCCACTTATGTATCAGAACAGATTTTAGTATTATTTTTATCAAACCTAAGTATTAAGTTATATGCATAACCATAAAAAAATAATTGACTGAAAATTATTCAATTTTTATACATGTGATTATTGTGATTTTACATAATCTATTTATATTAGTCAAATAATCAGAATTTATGAATTATTTTATTATGAATAAAATATGTAACTTTATATTAGTATTTTATTAAGTATTTTTTTTAAATTAATTAAATTGGTACTTGACTTACTTAAAATCATAATACCTTCTTAGAGCTACTAAATAATTTAAAATTTTTCTTATATTTTTAGGTTGATACTGAATTATTTACAAGGTCTTTAGTGGCTTCATTGAATCCAACTCTTGATGCGATTTTGAAAGATCTTTTTATGAGTACAGTTATACCTAAGTTTGAGCATGCTTGTTGTTCTATGTTTAAACAAATTGATGCTTCATTTACTGAAAGATCGCTGGAATGTAAGTGTATAGTAATAAAATAAAATATAACTTTTTTTTAATGTTTTTTATTTTCTGTAGACCAAAACGAATTGAAGTCTTTACTAAATGAAGAGGGCAATATCAATAACAAATTAGAATATGCTTTTGATAAATTCAGGGTTGACATGAATAACACAATTAAAAATACAGAGAAAAAAATATTAAGGTATCATTTGGAATAAACTAATTGAATTCAATATAATAATAATTGATTACTTACTAATGATATGTATATTTATTGATTAGCACCCAAAATGATATGCAAAAACAATTTTCAATTCTACTTAAAGAGTCGCATATTGAACCATGTGTTAAAGATACGGATAATACTGTTAACCAATTTATGATTTTAAGCGATATTATAAAACAAGGAGATTATGCTTTGGCTTTTGAAAAAGTAACATAATTTATATTTTTTAATTTGTTATAATTTATATAAATTACCATTGATTTTGCTTTTGTATGTATGTTTAAATATATCTTGTTATTTATATTTATTTTTGAAGAAATTGGATCCTGGCTATGTTAACTTTCAGTTTATATTTATTTGCTATTACTATATTGTATACCAATTATACTACTAATCTAGTAATCAAATAAATTAAAACATATTTCAAATGCTCATGAAAATTCCTAGAAACAACTCTTAAAAGTCTGCATTTGAACTCAAAAATCTTAAAATTTGATTTATTTTTGATTAGTTATAATAATTATAAAAACTTTTAAAACTCAGGAAAAACATTTGAAGTTAGCATTGTAACTTAATTTGGTTTTTATTATTTTGTTGGATAAATAGATCAATATAATATAATCGATCAATATAATTTATTGGCAAAAGATTGATATTTTTAGACAATTGTAGTACACATTTAAGAATCTCCTGCTGTACAAATATTTTTCTATAAAAAGCTCCTATCCTCTATAATATTAATATTTCTGGAAATTCATAATTAGCAAACTCTGTTTGTCTAAAAAAAAAAATAGAAGGTCTGAAAACATTTAGTGCTTGCTGCTACTTTTAGATAAAAAAAAATTAAACAGAATTAAAAGTTATTTATTATTTTGTAACTGAGTTGATGATTTTTACATTAAGTGAATGAAATTTTTAAACAAAATAACACCACACTATTTGATAATTATTTATGATGTGGGTTTCACCCTCTACTTGATTTTTTTTTACTGTCAAATATTTTCTATTTTAGTAATAATTAAAAATATACTTATTGAATTTTTTTTTATAAAATTTGTTACACATTGGTTTTTATTTTATTTAGGCATTGTCTGCATCAAAATTAGAGTTGGTACTTTTTGTTTGTGAAAAAGTACAACCAGAACTACTTTTCATTCCACCAAATGCTTTAAAAACTCCAATTGTATTATCGCTGATTCAACAGTTATCTCATGATTTAACAAATAACACCGAACTTAAACATAAGTAATTGTTTTATTTTGTGATTTGTAATTTATATAATTGAAATTATTCATTCTATTATTTAATATATTATGTTTTAAAGGTATTTAGATGCAGCAATCGGAAGTCTAGACTATACCAATGACCATCATAAAGAAAACATAAACTTGGTTTTAATTAAAACTGATTCTAGTGTTGAGAAGTTTGTTCAACTGTATCCATTAAATCCTTACAGTCGTAAATTAAAAATGTTACAGTTGGCCATAAAGTCAATGATAAGTTATTTTACAGTAAATATTTGAGTAAATACCACATTTTATTATATTTTTAAATGAGACTTAAGAAATTTAATGGACTGACACAACATCCATTTTATTCATTTAAATTAAATCATTTTTTTTTATCTTTTATTTCTATTTCTATTTTAGTACAAGTAATCAACATGTTTAAAATTTTATTTAAGACATTTTTTTTTCATCTATTCGTGTAATTCTAAGATTTGAATTCTTGCGAAAAACAAGATTTATTAAAATGTATTTAATTTTTAATATTTTTTATAAACATCTCATACATTAAAATAAAAACCATTATGTAAGTAATTATTATCTGGTCATTATTTATTACAAGTGATATTTATTTTTTATGCACATCCAGATTATTATTATTATAGATAATTATTTTTACAAGTGTATTTCTAAAATTTCCATTGATTTAGATTAGAGATTATTAAATTGTTACAACAGAGATTATAAATTAAAATGAGATATTTATATTTGTGATTGTACAGAATCAATTTGTAGTGTCTGGTTGTTTTTGCTGTCAATGAATTGCTATTTATCAATGTGTTAGTAAAAAAAAAATTTGGAGTCTTTCAAAATTAATCTTGAGATTTATTGGTATTTTGACTTTTTCTCTGCTAAGATATATTGTATTAATACTTTTTATTAAAAATGATCTCAATATGGATCGGAGATGGTTAAACGCTGTAAAATATTTAATTTTTTATTCATTTGTTTTTAATTTATATTTAAAAACAAAAAATTTAAAAAAAAAATGTTACTTAAATTTTTTTAACACTACATTTTTTAAAATTATTTTAATATTATTTTTTTATTATTTATTTATCTTTTTTTGCTATTATATGATTTTATTTTATATTCAATAAACAAATTGAAATATAATAAATATAAATATAAAAAAATAATAATTTTATAATATTAAAAAAAATGTAATAACTACTAAATGCTATAAAATAAACTAATAAAAAAAACTAAATTCAAATAATAAAAAATACATTAAAAAATATTATTTATATAAAATAATGAATTAAAAAGATGTTTCTTAACTAATTTAATAATGTTTTTAAATATTTGTGTTTTGTATTAATATAATTCTTTAAGTCCTTAGCTTTTTCCATTGATATTAATATAAGATCTTAATTTTTTTTCAAACCATGGAAATTTAATTTCTTTTTAAATAGTTTAGGTTGTGGTGCTCAAATGTTACATACCTGATTAGCATTGCTAAAAAATATTTTATGACAAAGAAACTAGTTATTTTTAGTAAAATACAAGGTTATATGTGTTGAAAATATACCAAGATTATGTTGTATACTTTTTTTTTTTTTTGATTTTGCTATTATTATCTAACAATTGTCTTAAAAAGACATATCTTATTCTCTTAATTATAATCCATTTTATGCTTTTTGCATTTACATTTTATCCAAATTGGCATAAAACTTGATTAAAATTCATAAGGATCGTATCATATGTGGAGATTTAGGAGGCATGAAAGGTACTTCAATAAATGCAAACTTTTTTTAGGTTAAACGTTTGGTCCCGATATGTAAAAATATATGGTTGACATTTAAAAAATGCAATCTTGAATCTGGTCATACAGTGCTGTCAGATGTTTTTACAATATACGTAAAGGAGTGTTACAATAGCTTTAAGTCGATGTATCATAAATAACCTAAGTTCTTCGGGAATACGATTAAAATATAACATCAACTTTTGGGACTGGACTTGCAAATTCTTGCTAATTCCTTCCAAAATGTTGGCACTATTCAAAATTTGTTTAAAATAAGTTTAAGGGCCAACTTCACAGCGGAGAAGTTCTAGTATTTTTAAATATCTATGGATGTAGTTCACTTTTTATCATTTTTCGGTTTATCCACTAATAATACTTGTTACGTCGTTTTCTTGTTTTCCCGCGAAAATGGCAGTTTATATACTACCAAGAATGTTATAAATATCGAATAGTTTATAAACTCCCAATATTGTCTATCTGCCGAAAACAGCCTTATCTTTAGTTATGTCTTTCAAAAATAATTAATATTTCTACAAAAAGAGACGTAACTCAGTTTCTATTTTAAAAATTAGTACAAACATTACAAACTTAGATAATAACGATGATATTTTGGATATTACCATACTATTCAATAATATTGATAATATTATTACATTTTCTGCGGTTATTCAAAATGGTAAGTTGTTATTAAATAATAAAAACGGGAATTTTTACCCATTATTATTTTTCGACAAAATTGATTTATTTATTTTGCTGTTACTCAAAAACGAATCAATGTAAACACTTGACATTTTTATCTAATTTGTATATTAGCGTTATCTATTTATGATTTAATTTTCAAAATATATTGACTTTTTAAAGCTATTTATAGACAATTGAAATTTTCAATTTTTCTAATCTCTTTTTCTTGACATATCTATGAAAAAAATTGGCATTCCAAAAAATCTTTAAAATTTAATACAAGGTTTATTATAAGTTGTACTTATCGTGGTAAAAAAAAAAACAAAAATTGTTACTTACAATTTTTGTTGATAAGCATTTAAAGTTAAAATGTTTACAAAATATGTCAAAATTGCGAAAATTTGCAAAAAATTTTGAAGTTGAAATTTCATAATATTTTTTTGATTTATACCTAAGGTTAAAAATCCTAATACAAGGTTCTCCATAACTTTTTCTTCAAATGACTATAAAAAAAATTCCAGTGTCAATATGGAAAAAAATTTATGACCGTATGAAATTTAATTTTTTACGAAATCACGTAAAATAACGATATATTACAATAATTTAAATATAGGTAATTATATAATATATCCTATTAATTACCTATACTAGAATGACAAATCATCTCCGTTCAGAATCGTTTTTCGTATACAATGATACCTGTCATTGTATTCAAATTTAACACATCCATTATAGTGACCTACTCCCCATCTGCACTATACACTAGAGCGATACCCACTTGCCCACCCATTTTTTTTTTTGTTGAATTTTAAGCCTGAGTGAACTTAGATATTGAGGTATCTAACAAATGATATCAAGACTTAATGATTATAATAATGGTATAATATAAAATATATAAATATAAAATACAACTAGATATAGATATACGTCGTACAACGTACCGTGTCAATGAGTATCCTAGAGTGACCCAAGAGTCAGTCTTGTACACAAGATGTGCCCTATATATACGCGTCATTGACGTCACATAATCATACATTCATACCTATATATGTGTGTGGTATTAATAAGGATTGCTTCAAATTACAATAGAAAATTAAACTATGATATATAATATATTGATATGTGCACCCGTGTGCTTACAATGTATGCATACTAATATTAATTGTATATTTCAACCAGTGGTGTATTGGTAAATAAATTTATGGGTATACGCACCTAAAAGTAGTTGAATATACCTATATATTATACGATATACCTACCTTAAAAATTTTCTCGCTCCGCTCGAAAAATCATTACACTTAGTATTTAATAATCTTGTATTACTTTATTACAAACACTTACTCTTCATGTGTATATGTATATGCAGTGGCGTATATAGTATATACCCCCCTATATACGCCCCCCAGTTCACCCTATATTCACCCCCAACCATAAAATTAATTCATATATTTTGGACAGTGCACTTTATGCTATAATAAAATATAATTGTATTAATAATTTAGGTTATTATTATTATTATTTTTAATTTTTTACTTTTGTTTGGTGATAATATGACTAAATTGTCTGATGATAAATTAGAAGCGTGCGTATACCCATAAAAGACTAATTTTCTTAAAGGTATACGCATAAATCCAAAAATAGGGATCCGGGTATACGACGTATACCCGCGTATACCCTCCAATACACCACTGATTTCGACACTCTCCCTCAATTAATAATTTCTTTGATTGTAGTCACTCCTATGGCTGACCGCAATTTTTCGAACCGATCTTTTACCAATGGCTTGGTCAAGATGTCTGCAATCTGGTCCTCTGTCCCAATGTACTGGAATAGAAATAATCCGTCTTCGTACTTTTCTCTGATGAAATAATATCGTACGTCTATGTGTTTGGTCCTCTTATGAAACTCCGGATTTTTCACTAAACGTATAGCACTATGATTATCAATTAGATTGTTAATTAAATAATTTTAAATGATTTCTTAATTATTATTGATAAACAGCTATCCTATACTCAGAATAGCCATTGTGTATAGACAGTAGACACAATTAAACAATGAAAACTATATTTTCACAGTTTCACAGTTATATTTAACGCTCACTAGTTAATTTTTAAAATATTTTAATATACTAGATAAAATATATTTACAATTCTGGGTTGTTTAAAATACACTTTCTAATATTTTGGGAATGAAATAAGTTGATTAAACTTTAATTCTGATAAATTGTATAATAATAATATTATATTTTTCGTATAATATATACCTATATATAGGTACCTTTATGATAAGGTTATAATTTCCGAAATGCTAACTGATTTTTTCCTCTAATTATTTAAATTTTATCTTTTCATCTTGTCCATATATTTAACTCACAATTAACATGAAGTTTGAACATTAAAAAATTTTTTGTAGTTATCAAACAATACTCTTACTAGCGTTTCCACTACTTTTGAGTTATAATGTAAAAGTGATCCAGTATTGCATATTATATTAATAAATATGAATTTACCACAATAGGTATATATGATATATGTAGTTTGTATTTCTAAATTCTTACCAGTATAGTAGTGTTATGGTTTCCACCATACTTAAGTTATTTTTTTTAATGGTTCAGTAAATTATAAAGCTGTAACGACTGATACAAGTAGTAGGATCATTTGCCGTATAGTATAAATACCTTGAATCTGCCTGGTATATTATGAAAATCTGATTGTTTGTGCATAAATACTTATTGTTGATGGTTTATTAAAAATTATTATAGTACTATATGTAGATTAATATAAAAAATATTATTGTTTGTTATAATTTTTTATAAATCGTTTGACAATTGAAATAAATATGATAATATTTTATGGAACATGGTCTTAGAAGAAAGGTCGGACAACTTCTTACCGCTGGCTTATTAGAAATTAGAATCATTGATCATAATATAAATAGGTATATTATACTCAGGGGTTAAAGTGGGAAACAATTCCAGAGGGGACTAATGTCTCCATATAGTTTTAAGCGTTCCATATATAATTTTATGTATAATGTCTAATGTATAAAATCCTAATTTGTTAAAGGGGACGCTTTTTAACCGCTGTCAGAGGTAAGGGGACTGAGTCCTCCTGCGTCCCCCCTCACTTTAACCCCTGATTATACTATCTATGATTAGAATGCGTTCGTTTAATAAAGGAAAAACATTATTATACATCAATATATATGTATAATATATATATATATATCCCCATTGAAAACTACCGTCTTGAATTCTACCTTTGTTAGTAGGTAACCGTGCTAAGACAAATTTTATTTTATCTTTATTATAACGTTGTTTCCCTATGCTAAATATTATTAAATATTTTATTATGATTCTAACGACTGTCTATAGCATACACTTACATTACGTAAATATCTGTTTAGCTGAATTTAATGGAAATATTTAAGGAAGACCAATTTGCTACTTACGAATTGATGTTGGTCAAATTAAGTTGGTATGTAAATGGACGTGCTGGAAAAGCAAGCGGAAAATCAGGTTAAAGGAATTTTATGTGAGATGTACTAGACTACTATTAAAGTCTTGAGTCTTTATTTGAATTTAAAAGTATTCTTATAGATATATTGACGGTTTGTTATAGCGAAACTGAAGGTGAATATTAAATATCTAATACGAATCATCCTTCTGAAGTTGCATGTGAAAAACTATCAAACAAAATTAAACATATTTTTCTTTTTGAAATCACTGAAAATATTAAAAAATATAATAAATCAGATAATGAAGATAATTTTAATCAAAACGGCAAAGAAAGTGATGATGAGCTTTTTTTCAGTAGAAGAAAGTTATTCAAAATCGATTTCTTCTAAAATTACAATTTTCCCAGATGAAATTAAACGTGAAAGTAAATTAAGAGCGTATTTGAAAGGAGATAAAATCAGCGTATATTTTATTCCAGAATTTGGTAAACAGATTTTGAGAATTTGTAAAGAATTCCCCTTATGGACACATATGCACACATGTGATTCGGTCCCTTTTTATTAATTATCCTAATGATACTACAAAGTCTGTCTCTGTTGAGGGAAATTTATCAGAGTTAAAAAATAGAATATTAAAAACATGCACACCAATTTCTGTAGATCGCTTCGTATCCACACACTTGATAAGTATTGAGCAAATGATGAAAGTAGCTAGAAGTCATCAAATGGATATAAAGATACAGATGATTATTTTTATTTATAATAGATTAATTATAAAGCAATTTACAGGGTGATTTTTTTATCATGAAACAATCATTAATTGAAAAAGTATTCATGTTTTTGAAAACATTTTTTTTACATAGTTTCAAGTAGTTAAAAAAATAACGTTTTTATTAAAAAATTATATTTTTAAACATTTTGTATCCAAATTTTTTTTAAGTTTGTACTTTTTTGAATGACAACATAGAGTTTTAATTTCATATTCCAAAGCAGAATAATTATTTGAGTATTTTGATACATAAAAATCGAATTTAGAGCGAGTAGTTCATGAGTTAAGTATTTAAAGTTTCGATGCACGGAGTGGTGGTAAGGGGTTATCTCACGAAATGTTTGTCCACTACTCAGTTTGTCTAAACTTTAAATACTTATAACTCATAAACTACTCGCCCTAAATTCGATTTTTATGTATCAAAATATTCAGGAAATTATACTGCTTTAGAATATGAAATTAAAACTATATGCTGTCATTCAAAAAAGTAAAAAACTTAAAAAAAAAATATAAGGATAAAAAATATTTAAAAATATAATTATTTAATAAAAATGTTGCTTATTTAACAACTTGAAACTATGTAAAAAAATATTTTCAAAAACATGAATACTTTCAGAAATGATGAGTGTTCTTCGATAAAAAATCACCCTGTATATGTTGGTAGAATAGTGTTTGTATATGTTAATTAACATCATATTAATAATATATTATATTAATTAACTATTACATAATATTGTTAATATGTACTTAAAGTTTTTACTACATATTATTGTTGTTATGGCCGGAGTGGAGTGATACGATCCCGTACGGGGTTATCTCACGAAATGTTTGTCCACTACTCCGCTTGTCTAAACTTTAAATACGTATAACTCATAAACTATTCGCATTAAATTCGATTTTTACGTTTCAAAATACTTACAAAATATAATTTTTTAATAAAAACGTTGTTTTTTAACAACTTGAAACTGTAAAATCAGAATTTGAATGTATGCATAATTTAAGCATAAAAATGGGGTAAGCATGCTTAGAAATCACCTTGTATACCACATACCTAATTATAATAATTAATACATTACTATTGCCCGATAAAATACACTCATACGCTCTGTGCTCGTTTTTATGTTTCCTTCGAAACTAATTACCCGTTTTCTTTGCGTTTTTTAGTTTACTAAATCTATCAAAAGCGCGTGCGTAGACTGGTGTCGTTGTTGAAACTGTCTGCTAAGTATTTTTCCTTTATTTTTCACTTTCAGTCAATTGTTAATTAATTTGTATACATAGTTGAAAGGTAAAATTTAATATAAGTTAATACTATCAGCTAATTACTGCTGAATCTTGTCGACTTTCGCAGCGGCGACCTATGGCTACTATTTCTTAATTAGAATCCAGCACGTGTCAAGGCCACCACCTTTCATTGTTGTTCTCAACGGGTGAAAATTATTTGACCTATCTACTTTTGTTAAGACGCCTTACTTGTCCTTTTAGATTCTGAACGGAGTGATGAATGTATTGATTTTACAATGATGTGTGTTTTTTTTTTTTTTGTGTCTGTCGACAACATTTGGGGCAGTAAAAATGCTTCGATTTTTGACTTCAGCCCCTCTTTGAAAAGGATATCGGATCTAGTTGGTACTTTGGGGGGTCAAAAGTTAAAAATTTTCAATATTTTTTAAGTGAGTCGGGAAAAACCTTAAAAAAATGACGGAAAAACGGGATTTTTTACGCAAAACCAGTTTTCGTCAAAATCAAATTTTTATTTTGCTATAACTCAAAAACTAATAGATATAAATACTTGAAATTTTCACCAAATGTTTATATTAGCGTTCTCCATACACAGTTAAATTTTCTTTGTGTGAATAAATTTGACTTTTTTTGAACTATTTATAGACAATTGAAATTTTTAATGTTTTTTAGTATTTTTTTTTAAAATAACGATAAATATTTTCTGGCCGGCCAAATTTTTTTTTATTAGCATTTGAAGTTCAAATATTGACAAAAATTCGTCAAAATCATGAATACTTTTCACTATTTGGTAGTTAAAAATTTATAAATATTTTTCTATCAAAAGCTAAGAATTGAAAATTTAATACTATGCTGTCCATAAGTTAAGCTTAGAATAATTATAAAAAAGTTTGAGGATTGTTCAATTTAAAAAATTTCACGTGTGTTTAAAGTTTTAATTTTAATTTGAAATCAAAAATACACGTGTAAAATAACTTTTTACAAATAAATAATTTTCGATTTTTGTTATTTTTAAAAAATTACTAAACGTAAGAACTTGAAACTTTTACTTAAATGTTTGAATTATTTTCAAAGTAGAATATTTTACAATATTTAAGTATAATATATCCTAGACTGACAAATCATCTCCGTTCAGAATCGTTTTTCGTATACAATGATATCTATCATTGCATTCAAATTTAACCTTCCCTAGTCCGAGGTCCATCCCACCCCCTAATGTACAGCAGAGCGATACTCACTTACCCGCTTTTTTGTTTATTCGCATATTTTCTCATCAGTTAGTCGAAAACGCGTCATTACCTAAAACAATGATCTTCTTTCTGCCGAATTAAATAAGTGGACTAAAATCATATGCTCGTCGACTACATTGTGACGCATTTCTGCCTGCTGGTGTGAAATTAAGTGAAGACATTTTAACGTTTTTAAAAGTTTCTACTTCTAACCCTGTAACGCTTTTGCCTGGAAACTCAGTAAATGTTGCCAATATTTTCCAATCCGTGGTACTTAGTAACTCTAAGTTACATGATAAGCTCAACCGTCTCAATGTGACAACTAGTGCCTCAATTCCCAAATCAAATGCTCAGCCCATAAATTTGTCGGTTGTTGTACACCCTAAATCGAATGTGGATACTCGTTCTGCTCAGCCCGCAAATCAATTGACTGCCAAGTCTATCTTCGTCTGTTAAGTCAAAATTCATTATTTGTTCTCAAAAGAACTCATCTTCCAGGCTGTCATCAGTGCCGAACGCCGGTGCGTAAGTATGTTGATATTTTTGTCTCGAGGCTCGATCCATGTGTTACAACTACCCTACTAGAATCTGAATAGTTCAATAATTACTCAGACGTAACCATCAGAAAAACGGTTACAAGGCACCCAACATACTCTTTATTCCATGTTCGCCTGCCTGCGAAGAAGCTTGATATTGTCCTTGATCCTATATTCTGGCCCGACGGAGTAATGGTCAAATGTTTTTGGGGTCGTCTTGCTCCCGAGATGATTCAAAACACCACTACTCCAAAAAACTGATATCTTCGTGTTCATCTACCAGTCCTCTTTTTATTGGTGTACACCAGAGGTTCCCAAAGTGGTCTATATCGACCCCCTGGGGTCGATTCTGACCTGCAAGGGGTCCATGTCAACGAAAAAGAAAGTTGGGGTGCATCATGTGTAAATAGGGGCCCACGAACGTTATAAGTCAAAATGCGTGTGTCGTAATTTTTACGAAAAATATGTGTGTGACGAAGATAACGATTATTATAACAAACATTGTCGATAACGACTAATGGAGTCTAAGGTGAATATTGAATGTTAAGATAAGATTAAATATACACATTAAACATTCAACCGTATATTTTTAGGTCTCACAGTACCATAAGAATGGTTGTTTATCGAAACATGATATCGGTCAACGCCGATGGTCGGAATATATATTACTGTACGTTTTGTAATTTAGTTCATCCGTGACAGTCAATTACCGATCATACGTCGTCGTCGTCATCGTCATCGTTTGCTATTTTTCAAAGTTTTATTAATTCATAAATCGGTTGATTTTTTTACAAATATAACTGCTATTAATTATGGCTGAATCTAAAAAAAAATGTAGGCAATATAGCATTGATTATTTGAAGTTCGGCTTCATTCCATCATTGCCGGACAAAACCCTACCTATGTGTCTTTTATGCAACAAAGTCTTAAGCAACGACGCTATGAAACCATCCAAGCTAGAAGATCATCTGAAAAGGTGTCACCCTGAAAAAACACGTAAAGAATTAAAATACTTTCAAACACTGAAAGAAAAATTTCAAAAGAGACCCACGATGGATAGTATGTTTGCTGCCACGTTAAAAAAAGACGACGATGGCTTGCGGGCGTCTTACAATATCTCACTACTCATAGCAAAATCAGGTAAGCCTCATACTATCGGGGAACAACTAATTTTGCCAGCCATTGAAGAGGTCTTAAAAACTGTTTTACACAGACCTGCATATGATATACTTAAAAAAATTCCTTTAAGCAACAATACGGTTCAAAGACGTATTGATGAAATGAGTCATGATGTTGAAAGTTACTTGTGTAATTATTTGCAAACAACCTATTTTTCAATACAACTAGATGAGTCAACTTTACCTGGTAATGAAGCACTATTATTGGCATATGTTCGTTTTGTTATGTACCAAGAAATCCATGAAGAACTGCTATTTGCAAGAACTTTAACTACAGACACAAAAGGCGAATCCATATTCAATGTTTTGAAAGATTATTTCACGGAAAAAGCAATCCCTTTAACAAATATAATATCAGCAGCAACAGATGGAGCACCTGCCATGGTTGGGCGCTATCATGGTTTTCTAAGTCATTTAAAACAGTATGTACCCGGGCTGTTTGCAATTCACTGTGTAATCCATCGACAACATTAGTTGCTAAAAATCTAAGTGCCAGGTTACATCAATCTCTTCAACTTATCATAAACGCAGTAAACAAAATTCGGAGTAACGCATTGAATTCTAGATTATTTGCAGAGTTATGTAAAGAAAATGACGACACCTTTCATCGATTACTCCTTCACACTGAAGTAAGATGGCTATCAAAAGGATTATGTTTGACAAGATTTTTTTTTTTCTTTTTGAGACTGTTTTAGAGTTTTTGGATAATAAAGATCCTACATTAAAAGACAATTTGATCCAAAGGAAGCAAGACATTGCTTATTTAACAGATTTATTTTCTAAATTTAATGAGGTTAACTTGCAGTTACAAGGCGATAATTTAAATTTAATAAAAACAAAATCAATCATCGCAGCTTTTCTGGTCAGAATTAATTTAATGAAGCAAAACATTGGACGACGTGAATTTTCTCACTTTCCCAAATTGTCACGTATGAACTGTCAGGATGATGACGTTTCGGCTTACGTTCAACATTTAAATGCCCTTCACACTGACTTTAAAATCAGATTTGAGGATATTTTGACATTGGAAATACCACAGTGGATTATTAATCCATACATTGACATTGAAGAATCGGATATCGTATTACAAGAAGAACTGATCGGAATAAGTACTAACGAAGAACTTAAGGTACAATTTAAAAATGGGTATCATCAATTCTGGCTTCAGAGAGACATATCTGTTATTTATCCTGGTTTATGGAGTATCGCAAGAAAGTTTTTGATAGCTTTTCCTTCATCATACTGCGTTGAAAGGGGTTTCAGCACAGTTGTCAATCTTCTTACAAAAAAAGAAACAGATTGGAAATTACCGATAGAGGAGATTTGAGGTTAAATCTGACTAGTTTAAAGCCAAATATTGAAAATTTACTTTCAAAGCATCAGGCTCACCCTTCCCATTAAAAATATAATTTTTTAACGCTAAATTTGAATTTTTTCTATGTTATTACATTTAATTTGTATTTCTTATAATTTTAATTATTAAAAAAAATTATTTGAATACTGTCATTATTAAATAAATTAAGATATTATTAAAAACAACACGTTTTTTATTTAAAAAAATTGCGTTCCATAGGTGAATAGTTCCGTGTAATCTATAAAAAAAACACCTTGATGAATTTGTATAAATTTAATTTTAGGGGTCTACGAAAATGGAAAAAATTGGCACGTGGTCTACGGGTAAAAAAAGTTTGGGAACCTCTGGTGTACACGTTCCGTCTACTTCCAGATAGGGTATTGAAAAAAAACCCCAAAAAACTTCTAAGTGAAGTTACCCATAGGCTACTATTAAAACTGTAGAGGATGTACATGAAGTTGCCCCCTCCCCACTTCGTCCGATCGCTTTCAAAATACCATCAAATAATTACAAATCGTGTTTCCCTAATTGAAAATCATTCAGTTTTGAGTTAAATCAAATTCAATATTGAGGGGGGGGGCAAATTCATGTAGCCCCCCACTTTGTTCGATCGACTTCAAAATACCACCATACAATTGAAAATCAATTGCAAATTGAATTTTCCTACTTGTAACTCTTTTGAGTTAATAAAATCAAATCTTTATTTTTATGATTACATAGGTAGGTTTTTATGTAATCGTATAATTGATTTTTTTTTCATTAAATTAGTTAAATATAAAACTATTTATTTCTTTGCTTTTTTAATTTAATTTTAATACAAGTTATTTTTTTATCATATGAAATAAAAGTTTATAGTATGGTTAGGTAAATTAATAAAAAGCAAAAACTATTCATATTACTTGTATAATTTGAATTAAAATAATTTTAATATCTTTCATTAAAATTAGAAACATTTCATCGTTTAGCTCTATCATCACTGATATATTTAATAAAGTCTTTAATATGTTTATTTGTACTAAATAAATCACAATTTATTCCCTGTAAAGAATTGGTTATAAGTTCTATGGTTGCAGAATATTTTGCAATTTTTTTAAGGTATACAATAAATTGAAATGTGGTAACAGAATTTAAATTATATGATATAGCTTTCAATGATGTATCTTTATTCCCATTTACTTTGAGGTACTCTAGTGCTTCTACTATCAATAGGAAATTTTCATAATATTTTCTCAGTGTCTTATGTGACTCCGACCAACTAGTGGCACACAATTTTGTAAGACTTGGAGCAACTATTCGATGCAATGAAGTTTCTTTAAATAAGTTTATAGTTTCTTTAATAATACCAATTGTATTCCGATTACATGGAACTGAGTTCAGTTCGTTTAAAACCAAGTTTAATTTATGACTAGCGCAATGGACAAAAACTGCTTTGTTATACTTGTCTCTTATTCTTTTTTATACACCACTGACATGTCCAGCCATTGTGCTAAAACCATCATATCCTTGTCCTACCAACTTATTTAGGTCCAAACCACATTCTTTTAAAATAGAAATAATTTTGTTTGATATACTTTCTGAGTCCAATTTTTCCAATGAAATAAACCCAACTAAGTCTTCTTTTATAACAGTTTGGTTGTTTTCATAAGTCACATATTTTATGCATAATTATAATTGTACTATTCCCGCTATATCCATTGTTACATCTGCTAACATTGAATAACATTCCGCTTCCTTGATACGTTTTAAAATCATATACGTATTACAGAACCTATGTTACTTATAAGTTCATTTTGTATTTTATGAGGCATATAACTTGCATTTTTAGCACTATTTTTAAAATGATCATTCAAAATTTCATTTCCATTTTCAACTCTAAAATAATAATAATAATAATAATTTTATATATTTTCCAACTATAGTTTAACAATTAATAAGAGAAAAACAAAATTTACATGACAGTAGTTGATCACTTCCAAGCCAATGGCTAAGAGTAAGAGTTCATAACAATATTAGATTATCTAATTGGATTTACAATAATAATGACAATAATGTATACGATTGTCGATTACATAATATGCGAAAGGCATAAACAAAATTATAACAAAATATGAATTAATATATAACAATACCTATTGGTTTATACATTTTTAAAAATTTAAGTGAAAAGATAAATGATAAACAGAGCATGCAAAATAATTTTTGATTCAAAATAATACAATGAAAATATATAATGTTTAATGTAGTGTGATAAACTTATGCTTAGCTACATAAAATTAAAAATAATGGCAATAATAGTTTTTTTTAAATAGCGAAGATTATAATAGTTATGTGGGTTAATCTTAAATTTAACACAAAAATTAATAAATACATAGTCACGTCCATGTTCACACACGAAATCGCGTAAAATTACGATATATTATAACTTAAATATAGATAATAATATAATATAATATCCTACTAATTATACTAGACTGACAAATAATCTCCGTTCAGAATTGTTTTTCGTATACAATGATATCTGTCATTGTATTTAAATTTAACACATCCATTATTGTGACCTACTCCCCATTTGAAGTGCTTATGATTTTAAAGCAGATATTAATGTTGGGAAAAGACCTTTTTATTAGCTTGGCTTAAACAGCATGATTGGCTTTGCTATTCAGCCATTTTAAAAGGAGCTTTTTGCAAATTTTGTGTTTTGTTTGAACCACCGATTGACAAAGGTGGAGTGCAAGGCGCATTCATAAAAACAGCGTTTATTAAGGGGCCGTTATACCAGTATTTGTTTCTCTGTCTATCTTACACATAATATAGGAACAAAGATACTCCGTATTTCCACAATTACTGTAACAGGCGATTTTTACCCCCCCGCCCGGTAAAAATATACTAGGATATTATTACTCCCTCCGGTAATATTATTCGACAGGGGGGTAAAAATATACTAGGATATTATTACCCCCCCCCCCCACGGTAAAATTATTCGACAGGAGGGTAAAAATTTACTAGGATATTATTACCCCCCCGATAAAATTATTCGACAAGGGGGTAAAAATATCCTAGTATATTATTACCCCCCCCGGTAAAAATGTGTTTTTAAAGGGGGGTAAAAATATTCTAGCATATAATTAACGATTTGTTTAAAATATACTAGAATATATTTATCTCCCACTGAATTTTTATAGTAGATTATTTTTACCCCCCGGTAAATATATGTTTTTAAGGAGGGTAAAAATATCCTAGCATATAATCAACGATTAGTTCTAAAATAGTTTGCCATAGTAACTTGTAATTTACACCAAATAGACATTTGCTATACAGTTTGCAAAATATTTGGCTCATTTTAAGCTATTTAGAAATATTTTAAATACTATTTTTTTTTTTTAGGTTTTTTATGCATAGTTGTATATATTTAAGTATTTATTTGTTTATCTTTAGTCAAAAAGTATGACAATTTCATACGAGATTCCACACAAGTACAACACGTACACGTTAAAGTAATTTAAAAATATACAAAACATACTATGTACACATTTATTTTTATTTTTTATCAACGATTGAAATTATAGTTTTGACCAAATTGTAGATTGATTTATAGAAATAAATTATTAATCCATCTCACATTTAGCAAATTAATCTTATGTATTTTAGTGTTTCAATAAAATCGTTAATATTTTTATAATTTGTATTCTATTAAGGTAATACAGGATGCGTCTCTTATATCAAGCTTTTAACCTATATAGTATATACATTTTTAATTTTTACACTTGTTGTGTATATGTAGACTACTGTTTTGCTTTAAAATTTCAGTTGGTAACGCCACGATCTGTCATGCCCTCAAACTAGATAACTTATATAATTTGCAAAATATGTTAATAATTTATTTCTATAAATTAATCTACAATTTGGTCAAAACTACAATTTCATTGCTTCATTTATTATTTGTTTGAACCTTATTCAGGCCCTATTATTTGTAAAATTTTGGATTGCACACTTAATTTTATTATTTCTACCGTCTTAGAAAAAGGAATATATTATATGTATATGTCGTAGGCCATATGGAAAATTAGTTTTTTTTTAAAAAAACTAGGCTTTTTGCAATGGGGTAACCCGTTTGCGAACTACTTATTATTTTTCCAAACAGCCTGCTGGTTTTCAGGCTCATTGAATACAGACTAACAGTAGTTAGGCCTTTTAAGAACTACAATCATTTTATGTTAAAAACTATTTTAATTATTTTATTTTTAGGGTTATTGATAATAACACAGTACAATATATGTAACATTGTAAAATTTAACATAATTATTCATAACTTATTAGACATTAGTTATTACTTAACCAAGGTAATAATCTAAAACATAGTGATATTCATTTACTAAGAAATTTTATGTATGACGCCAGAAAAAAACAGTTTCCAACGCTTCCAAAAAATATAAATGAAGCAATTAATCAGATTAGGGAAATGCAAGAAAATTTGTTATTTAAAGGTGAACAGTTTATTTATTTAAGTAAATACGAAAATGTAGTCATTTTAACTTGTCCGAAAAATTTAAGTGTTTTATGCAATGCTTAACACGTTTTTGGAGATGGCACATTTGATTATTGTCCAAAATTTTTTATCCAATTATACACGATCCATATTTATCAAAATCATTTTTATGTGCCGGTAATTTTTTGTTTTCTGAAGAGTAAGTAAATTTCAACGTATAATACAATGTGGATAACAATTCAAGATCTTTGTATTCATACGCTTAACCAAGAACTAAATATTAAAGAGTTCCATGTAGATTTTGAGATATCCGCACACAATGCTTTACTAAATCTTTATCCCAATTGTAAAATTGTGGCTTGTACTTTTCATTTAGCTAAAAGTTGGTTTCAGCACATTCAAAGTAACAAACAATTATTACTTGAGTATAATAACAAAAATTCCAATATTGGCAATTGGCTTAAAAGTTTTTTTGGTTTGCCGTATTTACCCCCAAAAGAAGTAGAAGATGCCTTTACACAATTAATATCAGATTGCCCAGCGTCAAATTTTTCATTTTCCGACTACGTTCTTGAAACATATATAATTTCCGATTCAAAATTTAATCCTACGTTATGGGCAGGACATCCAAAAGACGAACCTCGAACTACAAACGGTGCAGAAGCATTTTATAGACATTTTAACCAACAATTTTACACTCCACATCCCCATATACACCAGGTAATAGACGTAATTCTTAAAATACAAACCGAAACAGAATTAAAAATAACATCAATCAAAAAAAATATAAATAATTATCGCCGTAAGGAGTCAATAGAATCTGTTGAACATCGCATAAACTTATGGACAAAATATACATCTGGCGAAATAGACCAAATTAAATATATTAAAATAATGGGAAACTGTTATTGCAGAAAATAATAGACACATAAATAATATTATCCTATTCGTTTATTACGTACCAATCATATTATATTAAAATTAAAATTAACATGTATTTTTAACTTGAACAAGTATTAAATATTATTTATTACAATTATTAATAAATTATAAGCAAGTATTAACATACATTTTTAACCACACCTATGAATACATTCATAGACAGTCCTAAGTCTGTTAAGGGGGAAGGAAAATGTATGTAAGTACTTTAATAATAAATAAATATTAATATGCAAGGTATTAAACAATTAAAGTCTAAAAGGTAACTGTGCGCAAACAATGTGTATGATAACGGCTCGACTGTTCCCAAACGAGTGATAGTTTTGTGCCCAAACAAGTTGTCTTTTTGGAATTTGTGCGCAAACCAGTACCGCCCCATTGTCGATTACATAAAGACACATTGTAAATTTTTTGTTTTGATATACCGAGTTGACAAATATTTTTCCTATCGGTTTAATGTTGTTGCGACGTAATCACATAGTGAAATGTTATTATCTTTTAATTCGATATGACTAAATGATAATAATCCTCAAACTTTTTTATAATTATTCTAATTATTCTATTATTATGGACAGCATAGTATTAAATTTTCAATTCTTAGCTTTTGATAGTAAAATATTTATAAATTTTTAACTACCAAATAATTAAAAATATTCATGATTTTGACGAATTTTTGTCAATATTTGAACTTCAAATGCTAATAAAAAAAAATTGTGCCTATGTATTTTTATAATTTTTGAATCAGGGTTAGACCAAATTATGTGGACCCTTCAATTAAATTTTTAAGTAATTTGTCCCAGCTAAATTTTTTTTATCAACATTTATAAAAAAAAAATTGAAAATTTCAATTGTCTATAAATAGCTCAAAAAAAGTCAAAATATTTTGAAAATCAAATCACGTAAAGAAAATGGCAATCTAAATAACTGGTAAAATTTTCAAGTATTTACGACTTATACTATTTGAATAACAACAAATATCAAAAATCGTTTGAGGCTAAATCGTTATTTAACGCGGTTTTGTAAAAATTTAAATTTCAAACACTCATAAAAAATTTTTGTCTGAATCCGGTAGAGTTTTTTTTACAGATAATTGAAGAAAAATGTATGGAAAACCTTGTACCAAATTTTCAAAACATAGTTATAAAATAAAAAACTTTTACGATTTTTCAACCACATTACTTGCCAATTTTCGCAATTTTGACATATTTCATATAAAGTTGAACTTTAAGCACTTATAAAAAAAAATTGTGACTAACGATTTCGGATTTTTTTTTATCACTTTAAGAACAACTTATAAGAATCTTTGTATTAAATTTTCAAGATTTTCTGGCCGGCCAAAAAAATTTTATCGTTATTTAAAAAAAAAAATACTAAAAAAATTAAAATTTTCAATTGTCTATTAATAGCTTAAAAAAAGTCAAAATTCTTTGAAAATTTAACTGTGTATGGAGAACGCTAATATAAACATTTGGTGACAATTTCAAGTATTTACATCTATTAGTTTTTGAGTTATAGCAAATATCCCGTTTTCCCTAATTTTTTTAGGGGTTTTCCCGATTCATTTAAAAAATATTGAAAATTTTTAACTTTTGACCCCCCAAAGTACCAACTAGATTCGATTTCTTTTTCAAAGAGGGGCTGAAGTCCAAAATCGAAGCATTTTTACTGCTTCAAATGTTGTCGTCAGACACAAAAAAATAAAAATAAAAAAAAATAAAAAAATAAAAAAAAAACACACAACATTGTAAAATCAATATATTCATCACTCCGTTCAGAATCTAATATTGAAATAGTTACAGATTTTAATTTATTATAGATTTATTTATTTATTTTCTTGCATAGGTAATAATTTATAAAACTGTTCTTTTCAAATTTGTTAATAAACCAAGTAGATACTAGGTACCTAACTAGTTTAAAAAAATTATATGTATTGATCAACATAGTATGATAGCTGTCGCTGATAGCTCTGACTTTTATAAAACAAAATTAGTAGGTGTTAATGTGTTATTACAGTTAAGTAATATGTGCAAAAGGTGTCAAGTTAGATATTGTTTGTGTCATTAATGTCAAGTCACTTACAAAAGTTAAAATGATTTAAGATTTAAAATTAAATGAAAATTAGTATGTCTATGAGATAGAAATAACTATTCCAACAAATTATAAATAAAAATTAATGAATAGAAACGTTTTTTTCTTCTCCTGAAAAATCAGCATTTTTTACTTGACACATTTCTCACAATGTCTGTCCAAATAATAATAATACATATATATATATTTTTTTTATTAGTAATATAATATAATAGAACTAGTAATTCAATTCTCAACAACTGTAGAAAATTGATAATAAGTAATAAATAATAAATAATAACATTTATGTTACATAATATATTGTACTGTTTTATTATCAATAACACTAAAAATAAAATAATTAAAATGGTTTTTACCATAAAATTATTGTAGTTCTTAAAAGGCCTAACTTCTGTTAGTCTGTATGCAATAAGCCTGAAAAACAGCAGGCTGTTTGGAAAAATAATAAGTACCTAGTTCGCAAATGAGCTACCCCAATGCCTCAGAGCCTAGTCTTTTTCCAGAAAAACTAATTTTCCATATGGCCTACGACACATACATCAGATACTGCATCTTGCTGAATGTTTGAAAATTTATAAAAATTAATTATAACTAAATATAATTTAAATTTAAAAATTCAGGAAATACTCATATTTTCTAGTAGCTGCTATATTATTTATTTTTTTTTTTTGTTGACAGTAGTGCACGCTCGTTCAAATCGTAGTGCACACTTGTACATTCGTAGTACACATTGTGCGTCGTGGTGCACATAAAAATAGGGCCTGTTAAATTAACTATTCCTAGATTAAGAACATGTTTGTGGACACAAGAAGTGCAGTGAAAATTTTCAGAACTTTATATTTTATAATTAATTCACTACAGAGCTTCAAAAACACATTTCATTGGGAGTTTTTATTTTTGTTATTCACATAGGCGTAAGTAGTGGGGGGGCTTGGGGGGGGGGCTTCAGCCCCCCAGAATCCCTTAAAGCCCCTCCAAAATATATGGGTAAATGTATGTGCCGGGTGCCTAAAAACAATTAGTATTAACATTATTTTTGCCCGCAAAATATCGCAATGTCAACAAATGTAATGTATTATACCAACGAATAGGTACATCAATATAAACAATAAATAATTATCTAATAAAAATAAAATTTATTTAATATTGTGTCTATAAGGTATTATTATATATTATATTATTATCTCTAGATAATCGACAGTTATATCAATAACATGAGATGAGACTAGTGTAGTGGGCCAACAGCTTGTCGCAAAGATATAGGTGATGATGAAATAAATTACTCGAAATAATTCTAAGTGTTTTATTAAAACTGATTGAAAATATTCTAAGTTCAATTAATTAATTTAATTGGAAAATAAACTAAGTCCAAATGAACGATTTCTGGTGTAAAGTGACGTGAAGGTGCTTGCTCTAGCTCTGGAAAATCACGTCTGCGGGAGTCCTCTCCTGGGCCCCCTTATATAGTCAGTGTCCCCTGATCTCCTACTCATGTCCCTTCTGGCCTATTCGTATTCAGGTCATTCGCCTGTCACACTATTACGCATTTCAGAGGATGCGCGTGCGATGATGACGTCCGAAGACCATCCGCCATTTCAGGATGCGCGTGCATTATGACGTCCGGTGACCATCCGCCTACGCATGTGGTCAACCGCAAATGCCATATCCGAGTTCTCAGAACTCGCGATATGATCAACATTATATTTGAAATATATAATTGTGCGCCCACGGTTGGGTTAGGTTTAACGCATCGATACGTTTATTCGTTTCCCTATGTTTTGATTTAGTGTTAAAAGTTGTTTTATTACTATTGTTTTTCAGGCCTAGCTAAACACCGTTGTGGTACGATGGCTACCCTCCTCATATTGTTTGGTATTTTATTCATTCCTACGTCCTGTAATTAAAATATATAAGTGATTCTTATCTTATTAATTAGGCCTACTCTGTATGGACCCCTTTATGTATTATATTATTGGTATAGGACATCAGAGCACGTAGCACCTCCCCACGAAAAAAAAGGTTTATGTCCTCAAGACAGAAATCTTTCAAAAGTCTTAGCACAAAAATAGTTACATAAGTTTACAAAATACAATACAAGTTTTGTAACTTGTTTACAATAATTTCAGTTACAATACATTTTACAATTATTTGTATGTTTTACAATATCGTATTACAATTTTTCATTGAACATTTTCATAAAATTTCAGTTATACAATACAAATTTATTGATTACAATAGTGTACTTAATATATAATTTTTAGTGGTTAGTAAATAATTGTTAGTGCTTACAAATTTTTCCTTTTTTTTTTTTATATAATAAAATAAATGGTTAGTGAATAATATTTTTAATGTGGTTATATAAAATAATTGAATAATATAGTTATATAATATAATTGGTTAGTGTGTAAATGTTAATTTGTTAGTGGTTAATAATATAATTTTATAATTTATATAATATAAAAGTTAAAGTCTAGTGGATAATACTGCATTTATTGCTATAGAATAAAAATAGTAAAGTGTATAATAATAAAATATATTTGTAAAGTGTAGTTTCTATTTATAATAATTTTATAATATTTCTAGTGTATCTGATTCGTTTCCGCTAAGTATAAGTGTATATATATATTGAATAATAGTTTTTATATTTTATACTTTAATTTATATTTTATAATTATTTCCTAATGTAACATTTATTATTTATATATTATTTTTATATTGTCTTTCTCTTTCGTTTACTCAATCAAATATTATCCCCAAATGCAATGGCCAACTATTTATTTTAAGTTTGTCCTTTGCAAATGACGTTATCTTTAACTGATTATAACTTTTTGGTCAATCATCCCCCATCACTTGGATTGTGACGAACTCGCTCCATCATAATCAATTGTCAAAAGTTGTTAGTGGGCGGGCCGTACAATCCAACCGGATTTATCATAAAATATTGATTGAACCAACGTGTTATATTATCAAGTAGGTTCAGGTAGTCGCAGACACATTCTCACTGTTATGTCACAAGAATTTATCTGCTAACTACACAAACCGAAATGACCAGTATTCTTTGAAGAATTATCTATCATAATACAAAATATCTGCAGGATTAGTTAATATTTCTAAAAAATAGTTTAACTCATAACAATAAGGCTCACTCAAATCTCTGTCGACGCACATATCTGATAAAAATCTCTTAGTTGCAGATATCATTTTCAAAATTTTGTCATCCTCGTAGGGTACTAAAATCGAATTATTTGCGGTGACTATATGATAGTCATAGCAATTAGTAAAATTATGCCAATCTCCTTGTTCTGGATTTATGTGGTATTGTGTTTCAATATTTAGTGCAATTTCCGCGCTTAACTGTTCCAATCTATTCATTTTGTTTTATTACTTTGTGGTTGATTTAACTATACGTGGGCTAAGAGTAAAAAGGTTCTATGTTTTTTTTTTCGAAATTGACTTTTTCAAATATTCCTTATAAGTGTTCAATGGCGCATATTTTGAGCTAGAAATAAGTTTGATACGAGTAATAATGAATGAGATACACAAAGCAAAAAGGTTCTATGTCTTTAAAATTAATATATTCGTTATTTTCGAATGTATTAGATAGAACCTTTTTACTCCATAACTTTTTTTGAGGATAAAATGGTTCTAAATTGAATTAAAAAAATATTATTAAGAGTAAAAGAGTACTATCACTACCAATAGCACAATAATATCAATAATATGTCGATACGATAATTATTGTGTCGTGGTCAAAACAAATGTTTTCACATAACGCTTTCTCCAGTATATTCATTTATAGGTTTTAAAGTTGTACTACAGTTAAAGATTAACGAGTTATATTTACACTCTTTTGTAATTTCTAAATTGTATATTTCCTCTGTATTCCAATTCGCATTTTGAAAGGTAATATGGTCGTTTGATATATTGTATAAAACAGTTGGAGGTTTATTATACGCAACCCAATCTGTGGTCTCACCAGTTTCATCATCTTCGTCAATATCAAAACATTTTGTTGCCATTATGAGAAATAACCTATAATATTTTACTAATTACTTATAACTTATTTATATGAAACATCAATCTAACTTATTATGCTATAGTTTTTATAAATTTTACTTATTTACTTATTTCTATTACTTCTTATAATTTATAATTATCATTTATTTCTTAATTTACTTAAATATTTTATATTTATAATTATTTTTATTTAATCGCTTTTATCTTCTACCGATTTTTCGTGATATTTTTTCACATCATTTTTATGTACAGTAACATGTTTTCTACCTCTTTTTATTATTACGTTTTCACTATCTAATATTTCCAAAACCTCATATGGTCCCTTCCATAAAGGACTTAATTTATTCTTTTGCGTTTTATCTTTAAGTAATATTAAATCTTCTACTTCTAACTCTTCAGTATGCTCTTTTTTATCATAATGTTTTTTAGATTTTATTTTCTTTTTAATTAACCTTTCTCTCGCTATTTTGTGCGATTCCTGCATTTTTTGTTTTAAATCAAATATATAGTCATCATAATTATATCTCGGTTCCGGATTACTTTTTAATTTAACTGGTATGTCTATCTCTTTCCCATACAACAATGCATATGGTTGATAATTGGTCGAAGTGTGTTCTGTCGAGTTATATACGAATAATGCATATGGTAATAATTGGTCCCAATTGTTTAGATCTTTATCTACATAATGTCTTAAATATTCGGCTAATGTTCTATGTGATCGTTCTAAGCTACCGTTAGTTTGTGGGTGATAAGGACTTGTATTTATTTTATTGATTTTTAGTAACTTGCACACTTCTGTGAAAACTTTACTAAGAAAATCTGTACCTTGATCTGTCAAAATAGTTTCAGGTATACCGTGCACACATACGAAATTTACTACAAAAGCCTCAGCTATAGTATTTGCCGTATGATTTGGCAATGGAACGCCTAAAGAAAATTTTGTTAGGTCGTCCTGCATGGTCAATATATATGTATTTCCCATGACAGTTGTTATTAAAGGTCCTACTATATCCATAAATATTTTTTCAAACGGTCTAGAACTTGTCGTTGTAATTATCATTGGACTTCTATGATGTTTATTTGTCGTCTTATTAGCCTGACATGAAGGACAGTTTTTTATATACTCTTTCACTTCTTGTTTTAAACCTGGCCAATTAAATTGCCGTTTTATTTTTTTAACCGTTCTATGTAATCCAGCATGACCCCCTAATAAAGAATCATGAAATTGTTTAAATATAATTAATCTTTCCTCTTTGGTATATTCTAATTTTGTGCAAATTAGTATTTCTATATCTGTATTGCGAAATATATACCTAATCATTGATCTTACTTTTGCCCAATCCAAACCATCCTTTTTACCTATTTGATTCATAGTTAATTTATTCAAAGAATGTTTGATACAAAAGTATTTTAAATTTAATAATGCTAAGTAAAGATTTTCATACGTAGTTAATTGTTTTACTTTACTTTTAGTTATTATAAACATAATATATCTTTCCTCACGTTTAAATTTTACTACATCGCCTATCTCTTTGTTAGATTTTAACATTTCATTATTTCCGAACTTTCTTTTTAATTCATAATTAATTCCCGACTTGAAATTATAATATTTTTCTATTTCTGATACTATATGGTATTCTATTGGCGATTCCAATAAATCTCCATTTACTTCTTTTACATTTTTATTTGTTATTACGGTCGTTTCCGATTTTTCCAAAAAGCTGGTATAACTTTCGTTTTTTATTTCCTGTATATTATACATTCTACTCAACGCATCCACATTCGAATTTTGTACTCCCGGTTTATATTTTATTTCGTAATCATATTCTTCGAGTTGTATGCGCCATCTCGCTAATTTAGATAAAGGGTCTTTTAAATTAAATAACCAAGATAACGGTCTATGATCTGTTAATATTACGAATTTTCTACCATAAAGATAAGGTCTAAATTGTTTAACTCCGAATACTATTGCTAAACATTCTAACTCGGTTGTTGAATAGTTCATTTCACTTCTATTTAAAGTTCTAGATGCGTAAGCTATCGGTAAATCGCTACCTATTTTACCTTGCGATAATATAGCTCCTAAAGCTTTACCACTCGCATCGGTTGTAAGTATAAATTCTTTTGTAAAATCTGGATATTGTAAAATCGGTTCAGAACAAAGTGCGTTTTTTAATTTATCGAAAGCTGCTTGACAGTTTTCGTCCCAATCAAATTTTACATCTTTTCTTAATAAGTGTGTCATTGGTTTAGCTAATAAACTATATGATTTTATAAATTTTCTGTAATATCCCGATAAGCCTAAAAATGATTTTATTTGTTTAACGTTCTTTGGTGTCGGAAATTCTAATACTGATGTTATCTTTTTCGGATCCGGTTTAATACCGTGTTCTGAAATTACATGACCCAAGTACAAACATTCGCGCTTTAAAAATTCGCATTTATCCGGTTGTATTTTTAGATTATGCGTCCGTAGGCGTTCGAATACGTCTATCAATTTACTATTATGATCTGCTAAATTTTTCGCGTATATTATTATGTCATCCAGGTATACTAAACATTTAATGCCTATAATCCCTGAAAGTACGTTATTCATAAGTCTCTGAAAAGTCGCGGGACTTGTTTTCATTCCCATAGTCATACGCTTAAAATGATAATGACCTTGACCGGTCGAAAACGCTGTTAATTCCCGAGATTCTTTTGCTAACGGTATTTGATAAAATCCGCTTGCTAAATCCAAAATAGTAAAAAGTTGACATTGTCCTAACTGGTCTAATATTTCCGTAATATTTGGTAACGGGTGAAATTCATTTAATGTTACTTGATTAAGCGCTCTAAAATCTATTACTATTCGAAATTTATCTTTACCAGATGAATCTGATTTTTTCTTTACTAAAAGTAATGGTGCATTAAAAGGTGACATTGAACGTTCTATTATATCGTCTTTTTCCATTTTACTTAATTGTTCCTCAATCTCTTTTTGTTGAGCTTGCGGTAACCTATATGGTCTTTTATAAATCGGTGGCTGATTAGCCGGTAATCGTATTACATGTTCTGCCGCGTTTGTAAATGTTAAATAATCATTTTCTAAATGAAAAACGTCCGAAAAATGTTCGCATATCTCTAATATCGTATCTCGTTCTTCCTTGTTTAAATGGTCACTTCGTATTAAATTTTTAATTTTATTTACGCGGTCGTTATTATCGTTAATCATTTTTATTTCGTGTAACTTATATTCTACATTATCTTCGTATAAAATTTTATTTAATTCGTTCTCGAAAATGTTTTGTGGTGATTCCGAAATATTTAATATACTTATAACTGTGTTTCCATTTTTAACTGTATTTATTATATTAGCGCAATAGACATCCTGTATTAATTCTTGTTTGTGTATTAAAATATTTTTATTTTCCATATTAGGATCGGCTATTGGTATAGATACTATTGTTTCCGTTCGCGGTTTTAATGTAAAACATATTTTATTTAATTCGCGTTTAATATCGTTTTTAATCGTTAATATATTATTCGCGATATCTATAACTGCGTTATTTTGCAACAGGAAGTGGTGACCTAGAATCCCGTCTTTCGGTATTGGGAATTCTTTATTCACTACATGAAAATCGGTTTTTATTTCATTTTTATTTAATATTAATATTATTGTAATTTTACCAATAGTAGATACTATTTTGTCATTTATGCCTTTTAAAAATATTTTTTCTTTTTCGTTTACTAAAGTTTCGCCAGTTAATTTATCTATTTTTATTAAATTTTTTTCGCTACCGGTATCTAAAAGAAGACTAATATTTTCTGTATTAAAATTAGGTGATTGAAATGAAATATGATTATCGTGTATTACTGAGACGATGTTGAAGCAACGTTGTACATTTGCTCCTCCGGTGCGGCTACTATTTGGCTGATCGAACGGACGCCGGCGCCGTTCGATGCCTGCCCGTTTCCCGACTGATTAACGTTATTATTACGCTCATTTCTTTGCCTACTATAACAGCTAACACTATCGTGTCCTATTTTATTACAGTAAGTGCAAGTTATCGGCGTTGCATTATTATTAATATTATTCTGTTGCACATTATTATTACTTTGTACGGGTTGACGAACATTATTATTTTGTCTTTGGTTTTGTCTGCCCATGCGACAATCTCGCGCGATATGATTATTTCTACCGCAATTATAACATCCTGTATTATTTTGTCTATTGATACTCTGATTATTGTTATATTGGTTATTATTATTACGCGGATAATTATTATAGTTATTATTGGGAATATTACCGCCTCTGTTAAAATTGTTATTCCTAGGTAAATTGTTGCCGTTATTATTGCGATAATTATTGTTAAAATTATTTTCGTTTTGTCCATAGTTTCCGCGATTATAATTTTGTCTAAAGTTATTGTTATAATTATTATTAAATTTCTGCGCGTTATTATTACCCTGATAATTATTTGACCAACGTTTATTAATTATTATTATTATAGTTATTCGTGTTTTGTTCCTTTTTTACATTATTCTGCGTTATTTCCGTATTATGACTGAGTTCGATTTCCAGTTGTCTGGCTAGTTGCATAGCTACTTCTAAAGTTTTTGGATCTCTCGCACGTATTATTGTTTGTAAATTCATTTTTAATCCATTGATGTATATAGCCAATGCCTGTTCCGTTATCGCTTGCCTAAGAATTTTCGCTTCCTCCGCGGGTTTATTTGCTACCGTTGCGCTGCATAAATTATAATACAATTTTTCTACGCGACCGTTATAAGACTGTACGTCTTCGTCATTTCGCATGCGTAAAGAATTTAGACTTATTTGAAGTGTTTGCGGAGATAATGGTTGTTCAAATGCGCTTTTTAAAATAAATTTTATATTATCCCAAGTCGAAGTTTCTCTATATCGACATACGTCTAATGCCTTCCCTGTTAATTTAGTTGCTATAAATTTGGTTAATAATGGTAATTGTTCTTTTTCTATCGCCTCACATGCGTAATCGCATGCCCTAATAAACGCGTATACATCTTTTTCGTCAGCGCAATTTGGTATTAACGATGAAATATCTTTTAATAAAAGTTTGGTTTCTGCCATTTTTACTCTAGGTTTTCTAGTTACTGGTTGCAACTGCTTATGCACTATATTCTGTTTTGTGCGCGTACCTATAACCCTTTTTTCGATTTCGTTAATTGTATTAAATTTAATACTTGTATCTAATAAACTTTTCTCTACTATTTCACTTAAATATTTATTTTTATCAAATTCTTGCGGACTTCCGTAACCTTCCGCTGTAATTAATTCACTATCTGTTTTATTTTTATCAGATTTATTTATATTTAATTCCACTTGAATTCCTTTTTCTTTAGTTTCACTATTAATTTTTTCTCCCGATAATCTATCGTTTAATTCGTCAGTTATACTACCTTCCGTATCACTACTCATAAATTAATTTTTATATTACTCATTAATCACCGAAAAAATAACTATTCTTAAATTAAAACAAATTGTCTATTCTATTCATATATTTAAATAAAAATTAACTTAATTTAATCCTTAATAATAAATTACGGCTAAATTAATATATAATATTTTTTTTTTGATTTTTTTTTTTATTAATTACTAACTTAATAATATTCTATTTTTTATATTCCTTTTTTTTTTAACTTAATTATTATCGTTTTTGTTCCAAAATTATTCTCATATATTTTTCAAGTACTAGGCCTTTGCCTCTAAAATTCACAATTATTTTCTCAATTATTTTTAATCAACACTATAGGTCTTATTTCTTGCCTAAAAAATCACAATTATTTTCCTCAATTATTTATTCAACACAATAGGGCTTATTTCTGCCTAACTAAAATTCTCAATTATTTTTTCATTTATTTATTCAACACAAAATAGGACTCTCTGCCTAATAAAAATTCACAATTATTTCTCAATATAAAATAGGTACTCTGCCTAATAAAATTCACAATTATCTCTCAATATAAAATAGGTACTTTGCCTCATAAAATTCACAATTATTCTCAATATAAAATAGGTACTTTGCCTAATAAAACTCAAATATTCTCAATATAACTCAATAAAAACTTAAGACTTCACTGTCTTTTATAAATTCACAAAATATAAGGTCTTACCACTTTGCCTTCTAATAACTCAATATAACTCAATAATAGGATTTAAATTCCTCCAATAAAATTCTCAATTGTGACACATATATTTCTCTAATAAATCAACTTCTTTTAATTCTCAATAAAATATTTCCCGTATTTTTCAACATATTATCCACTTTTTATTTATTCTCAACAATTATTTATTACGTATTATTTTCAACGTATATTCACTTTTATTTTTATTTATTCTCAACAAATTATTTATTCCGTATTATTTTCAACGGTTACCCTTATAAACTTTTTTTTTCAAAAACGATAATTATTACGTATTAATTTCAACGTAAAATCCTAAAAAAAAATCTTCTTAATTCTCAATAAATTATTTACTTATGTTCACTCTCTTTTTTTTTCTTATATTCATTTAAATCCTCAATTAATATTTAATTCTATTCTAAAAATTCACTTTTATTTTCTAAATCTGAAAAAATTATTTTATTCTATTCACGTTTATTTTTCTAAGTCCGAAAAAATTATTTTATTTTTTCTTCGATTATTTTTCTAAGTCCGAAAAATTATTTTATTTTTTTCTTCGATTTTCAACTATTATTTATTTATTTCTATATTACCTTTATAATTAATTATCGAAATTAAATTATTGATATGCTTTTATAATAAAAAAAAATTAATTATTTTGACTGTTAGAAAAATTTTCTATGTCACTATTATTTATTAATTATTTTTATAACTGGTTGCAATTATTTTATTTCAATAAAATATTTTATTTATTAATTATTAATTATTTAAATTTCCTTTATTTTATTCTTTTATATTTAATTTAATTCAATTTATTTATTTAAACACAAAAATCGGAACTTGAAAAATTTCCTAAGTATTATAAAAATTATTATTTTATAACTTATTATTTATTAAATTGTTTAATTTATTTTATTTTATTTAATTGTAAAAATTCCAACTATTTTAATATTTATTTAATTATTTTTTAATTAGAAAAATTATTATTGATTGTTACAAATTTATTATTTTATTTTACGGGGAGAATATATATACACCTTCACAATAAAAAATTTTACGATGGAATATTAATTTCAAAGGAGATGGATCAGAGCTAGCGCTTAATAATTATTTTACATTACAAAAAAAAAATTATAACTCACACTACGACGGCTTGAGTTGCTGCTTCCATTTCTGATTGTTGAATTTTTGACGACTTTGAATCGGTTGGCTCGCTACGCGTATGATTCTTTCTCAGAGTCGTTGAAGTTGACGTTCTGCAGTTGTCCTCTTCAACAGTGAATCGTGATTGATTTGCCTCTCGAATTCTTCGTTGAAAAATTTTTTCCAATATTTCGAAAAAAATTTCGAAGTTGAAAAATTATTTTTTATTTAAAAAAAATAAATAAATTCGTCCAAAGAATTCTTCTTGAAAGAATCCTACCGACTGCGCCAAATTTGTAGTGGGCCAACAGCTTGTTGCAAAGATATAGGTGATGATGAAATAAATTACTCGAAATAATTCTAAGTGTTTTATTAAAACTGATTGAAAATATTCTAAGTTCAATTAATTAATTTAATTGGAAAATAAACTAAGTCCAAATGAACGATTTCTGGTGTAAAGTGACGTGAAGGTGCTTGCTCTAGCTCTGGAAAATCACGTCTGAGGGAGTCCTCTCCTGGGCCCCCTTATATAGTCAGTGTCCCCTGATCTCCTACTCATGTCCCTTCTGGCCTATTCGTATTCAGGTCATTCGCCTGTCACACTATTACGCATTTCAGAGGATGCGCGTGCGATGATGACGTCCGAAGACCATCCGCCATTTCAGGATGCGCGTGCATTATGACGTCCGGTGACCATCCGCCTACGCATGTGGTCAACCGCAAATGCCATATCCGAGTTCTCAGAACTCGCGATATGATCAACATTATATTTGAAATATATAATTGTGCGCCCACGGTTGGGTTAGGTTTAACGCATCGATACGTTTATTCGTTTCCCTATGTTTTGATTTAGTGTTAAAAGTTGTTTTATTACTATTGTTTTTCAGGCCTAGCTAAACACCGTTGTGGTACGATGGCTACCCTCCTCATATTGTTTGGTATTTTATTCATTCCTACGTCCTGTAATTAAAATATATAAGTGATTCTTATCTTATTAATTAGGCCTACTCTGTATGGACCCCTTTATGTATTATATTATTGGTATAGGACATCAGAGCACGTAGCACTAGACATGTATTTATAATTTGTTTTCAGAACAGCGGATAATGGATTTACGTTATACATCTAAATCTATTTTTAAATTTAGGTACATTATTGAATGAACTCGTGTAGAGATTATTTTGTTTTAGACTCTATATGATAATAATAGATACTCGATAACGTCAATAACATAGATATTGTATTTATAAAGCTGTAAAAATACCGGAGAAATAATTTGTACACATTATTATTTTATAACGATTAACGATTAGTAGACACTAAACACTAGACAGTAGTCAGAGTTGGTGCCTTGGTGGTAGTGACTAGTGAAATAAAATAACGTGAAGTTCGGAATTACCTAATATAACCAACAAACCGAATACAATTCTTTATTACTAAAATACTAAATATTTGAACGAATTGTTCGAGTTTACGAAATTAATTTTGTGGTTATAATTTCTTATTAAAAAAACAATTAATACAAAATTAAACAAAATCTACAACTTTAAAATGGATTAAGAATAATGAAGAATAATGTGTTTAGTATTTTTAACATGAAAAAAAATCCAAATCCAGTTAAAAGCAATGAAACGTCAATTTTGTCTATTATAAGTACTAATAACATTTCTGTTACCTCAAGTGATACAGAAGATGATCCTGGCTTACTCAATAATAATTATAGTAGTGATGCATCATCAAAAAAACAAAAAGATGTTTGTGTTAATGTTGAAGTGGATGACTTGGGAGATTTAATTTCGGGTCCATGCCAGCCCATTTTAAAGGTAATGTTTTAAGTAAATAGTTAAAATATTATTAGGTTATATTATCATGACAAAATAAAATAAGTAATTAAATAATTTATGCATCATTATTAATTAATATTTTAATTTTTTAAATTTTATTAGGATTATCCAAAAACAATATAGATCATTTTCGTCCAATTTTTTTAAGTTATATACTTGGTTGGAATACAGTGTCAAACGAGATGCTGTATATTGCTTTTGCTGTCGATTATTTAGAAAAAAAATGATGATGTTTTCACAAAAATAGGATTTAAAACGTGGAAAAAAGTTTGTAAAAGCATTTTTGTTAAGTAATTTAATATATTACACATGTTTCACGAAACAATTCGTTTTAAATTCATATATAATATTATATAATATTATAATAGTTACAAACTATTAGGTACATATTAATTATTATAATAGGTATTATAATAAAATATTATTATATATGTAAATATAGGTATACATATTTATATATATATATAATATTATTTGAACATTTTATTATAATCTATAGATAAGTGGTTCTAATAGTAAACAGTCCAAGATTGCTAGTCATGCACTAACCAAAGAGCATTTGACTAATGTATCAAAAATGACTGGATATTATTCAACTAAAAGTATAGGAAGTATAGTTGAACAGCTATCAACTGCTCATAAAAAAAATATTTTAAATAACCTTTCATACATGAAAAAGTTAATTGATATTATATTACTATTATCTCGTCAAGGAATTGCATTTAGAGGCCATATAGAAAATACAAATTCCTTAAACAAAGGTTCGGTATATTTTATTGATTAATAACTATGATAAATTAACCGTCTATTAAAAAATGTAAATTAATTACTGATTAAAGTTTAAATTAATTTGATTATTATTTAACTATTTTAGGAAATTTTCAAGAGATGTGTTCATTTTTTAGTAAATATGATTCTGAATTTAATCGAATGTTTAGTAATTCAATAAGCTATTCCAGTCCTAAAATTCAAAACGAAATTATAGCCTTATGTTCTCAAAATGTTAAAGATACAATATTTTCTGAAATTAAGGAAACTGGATTTTTTTCTATCATGTGTGATGATGCCAGGTAACAACCAATTTTTTATTTTTATTTGCATTTTAAAACAAAACTTTCTATTAAAAAAATTCATAATTTCATAATTTGTAACATTTTGTATTCTTTATATCTTGTTAGGTGTCACAAAGAGGAACAAATGTCTATTTGTGTACGGTATACAAAAAAATTTCAAGTGTTTGAGAGGTTTTTAGGATTTATAGATGCTTCCCAAAAACAAGATGCTGAGTCTCTTACATCAGCTATTTTAAACTTTTTTGAGCAATCAAATATCTAAAATATTCCAATTGTAGCCTAGTCCTATGATGGAGCAGCTGTTATGTCTGGTAAAAGAGCAGGAGTGCAAACTAAACTAAAAGAATATTACCCAAGTGCCGTCTATCTTCATTGTATGGCTCATAGAATTAATTTAGTTGTCATAGACATGTGTAAAATTATTAAGGTACCTACCTAATATGATTTTATTGTACTTAAAATTTATTTAAATTATTATTTTAAAAATCTTACTATTCTTTGGAAATGTTTAAATTAATTTCTATTATCATGTCATTTTAAATAAAAATATAAACCATTATTTTAAAATGTAATTCACTTTTTAAGGAAGAAAAACAATTTTTCAATTCTATTATACGTACATTTTTCTCGGCCATCAACAAATTTTAAATTGAAAGAAATGCAAAATAAACTCAATATTAAAGCCACCACATTAATGACTATAAGTGGGTGTCCCGTCAATAGATAGCGGACAATTTATAGCGCGTAAATTGATCGCGAGCGACTATTCATAGTAGGACAATTTGTAGCGCCGTATAGAATTCATTAACCAAACAATTATTTAAAAAAAAATATTATAGTAATGGATATTATAATACGATATTTATGTTAAAAATAATAATTAAATAACAAAATTAAAAAAAATGTTTTATAGTAATAAATATTACAAGTCACAATAAAAATTATTTAGCTACCTAATAAAAGTATGATATAGATTTTGACGATATAATGAATATCATAAGATTATACCTGTAGCTAGACTATCGCGAGCGACTATTTTTAGTAGAATTAATTGTAGCGTCTTACTGAAAAAAAAACCAATACTACTATCTGAAATAATTGTCAATAAAGATAATGGGTCATTCACACATACAGCTATACTGTAGTATATTATATTTATACTCAGTTGCTCAGTTGGTATAAGACCGTATAACAGTAGTACACCTAACAGTTACCTAGTACCTAATTTTAAAATGTCTTTAAAATATATAAAAAGTGAAAGGGGATCAAATATATTAGTTGATGAAGGTTTTATGTACCATTTCGAAAAAAATGGAGTACAAAAGATAATATGGAGATGCGTACGTTTTAAAAATAAATGCCGCGGCCGCGTTCACGTTATTGGTGATATCAATAACGAGATAATTAAAAAAAAAATTGACCATAACCATGTTCCTGATATCACGCAAATAGAAGTTAAAACGGCAATAAATGAGATAAAAATAAATGAAAAATGCACCTCTAATTCCACGCATTCAGTCATTGGAATACTTGCTTCTCAGGTACCTACTATATTTCTATAAATGTTTTTATTATTAATATTATTATTGTTATTATTATTAATATTATTGTTATTATTAAGGTATCTGCTTCAGACTTCAGTTGCTGGACAATTACCAAATGTGCCAACTCTAAAAAGGTGCGTTCAGCGAGTTCGTCAATCTCATTTAGGAGCTCCAATAAATCCTCAACATTTTAATTTTGAAATTCCAGACCAATTCGCGAAAACAACGAATGGTGAGCAATTTTTACAATTTGATAATTTATAAATCTGAGACAAATCGAATTCTAATATTCTCTACAAAACGGAACCTCCAATTAATGGTTAACTGTGAAAATTGGTTTTGTGACGGAACATTCGCATGTGCTCCTCAAATATTTCAACAACTTTATACTATTCACGCTGTTTATTATTCGAAAGTTATTCCTTCTGTATATATTTTACTACCCAATAAAAAGGAAAATACATATAAATTAATGTTTCAAGCTTTAAAATCATTAATACCTAATCTAAACCCACTTAATATAATGATGGACTTTGAAAAGGCGGCAATGAATGCTGCTGTCAAATATGAGTTTCCAAATGCATCTATAAATGGATGTTTTTTTCATTTATCACAATGTGTATGGCGTCACGTTCAAGAAACTGGATTACAAAAAAAATATAGGGAAAATTCAGATTTTGCATTATACATACGAATGTTACCAGCTTTGGCGTATGTACCAACAAATAAAGTTGTTGATGCATTTGAGAAACTTTTAGAAACAGATTTTTATATTCAAAATGAAGAGACATTGATGCCATTAATAGATTATTTCGAGGGCAATTGGATTGGTCGCTTACACAGAAATAAAAAGAGAAGAGAACCTAATTTCCCAATAAATATATGGAACTGCTTTACTTTGGTGTCTGCTGATTTACCCCGAACAAATAATTCCGTAGAAGGGTGGCACAATTGTTTTTCTGCAATGTTAAACTCCTCCTCGCACCCAACAATATGGAAGTTTATAAATGCGTTACAAAAGGAGGAGCAAGTAAACAGAATGAAAATAGAGCAATATGTTGCAGGGATGGAACCACCATCAAAAAAAATTTATTAAGATCGGAGTGCTAAAATTAAAAAAATTTGTTTAGATTATGACAATAGAACAATTGAAGATTATCTCAGAGGTATAGCACATAATTTCCAGCTACAGGTATAATATCTTATTATAGTCATTATTATTATAATTTTTTTATAAATTTTTTTACTTAATTATTATTTTTAACATAAATATCGTATTATGATATTCATTATATCGTCAAAATCTATATTATACTTTTATTAGGTAGCTAAATAATTTTTATTGTGACTTGTAATATTTATTACTATAAAACATTTTTTAAATTTTTTTATTTAATTATTATTTTTAACATAAATATCGTATTATAATATCCATTACTATAATATATTTTTTTAAATAATTGTTTGGTTAATGAATTCTATACGGCGCTACAAATTGTCCTACTATGAATAGTCACTCACGATCAATTTACGCGCTATCAATTGACCGCTATCAATTGTCCGCTATCTATTGACGTATATCCCCATAAGTGATACACATTGGGTATGTAGAATACAGAACTGTGATGCAGTTTATAACAATTTTGAAGTACTTATTGAAGTTTTAAATGACGAAGTTGATTTAAACAAAAACATGGATGTAGCTCAGGTTATAGGTTCGTAATTACTAATTAATAAGTAATAATATTTTTGATTTACTACTATGAAAATGTAATCTAAATTTAATTTTTCTAGGCTTATTAAGTTCTATTCAAAAAGCATCATTTATAATTTATTTAATTATACTCCAGGATGTACTTAAAGTTATAAATATTCTGAGTAATCAGTTACAAAAAAAAACTTCCACATTAGGTGAAGCTAGTAATATTATTTTTGGAGTTTCAAACATTTGAAAATTATAGAAGCTCTAATAAGTTTACTGAAATATGGTCTAAAATTACAAATTTTGCTGAAAAACATTATATACCAATTGAAACACCCTCTAGAGGTACCTACTTTTTTAATTATATTAATTATTATTTTTAAATATTATTAATTATGTTTAGTAAGTTTGATGTTACATTGGTTTATTATTATGTATTTAATTTAAGGCTTTAATTCTAAGCGTAAAAGAATAGAAAGCACATATTTAAGAGATTATTGTACCTCTACTACTACTGGGAATGAATACTCAGAATTTGATGAGTCTTCTTTAAATATATCAGATCAAGAAAACTGGAAAATAAATGCATATTATAGAATCCTGGATGCAATTATTACCAGCATGAAAACTAGATTTTAATCTGAAAGCTTACATTTAGCATCATCTGTTGACAGTTTTTTCAAATTACAATTCAAAGAAAGTTTACCATTCATACAACATTATGAGGTTAAAATTTTACAAAATTGAAAATTTAATTAATAATATTAATTGTTAATGTAATATAATGACAATAATAATAATAATAAAATATTACTTTTCATATACTTTAGGTTACGATGGTACATTCTGGGAAAGTATAGTTCAGTGGTTTTCTCAACATACAGAAACACTGATGACAGTTTGACAGAAGAATGGTTGTTGGATTCTGCTGAGGTACTGGTTGGTAGCATGATAGAAAACGCTGAACTCCAAATGTGTTCTGATCAAGATATATTAGCAACTAACAATGAAATGAGATAATTAAATGAATTTGAATGTGAGGTAAAAAAAAAAAATAATTAAACAGATTATTACTTACATATTTTTAGGTAGGTTCTTCATAGAATTTTTTATTTACTTAGATGACTGCTAACAAAGAATATATACCAGAAGATATGTTTGAGGAAGACAGCCTAATATACATTTTAGGGTATACAGTTCATAAATTTAAATTCAAATATCAAGATTTAGTAGGTAACGATGACACAAATGAATGGATACAAGCTAAATCATTTAGAACACTAACACAGCCATCCAGTATCCTCATAAGTGTTGGTAAAATCATAGAATCACTATTTAAAAAATTGAATGGAAAAGGTATTTAAATTAATATATGTAATTATAGTAAATATATGAATAATACTTACAAGCGATTATTGACTTTCGTTTAGATGACATAAAGAAAACTCCTGGACTAATAACTGAGTTAATGGAATTAACCAAACATCAAATGCATGACGTGATGATTCAAGATGAAGTTTTGAGGTCAATGATAAGAACGCGAATTTATTTAAGAATAAGAGAATTAAACAAAAAATTAAAGGATCAATTAATTGATAAACAAAACCACAAAAAAATTAAAAATTTATAAAATAAACATAATTTAAAAAAAACGGGTTTTAGTAGCTGAAGTAAAATCTAAAATGAGAAATTTAAAACCTACCTACTACCAAGAAAAGAAAAAAAGCGGATAAGTGAGTATCGCTCTGCTGTACATTAGGTGGTGGAGTGGACCTCGGACTAGGGTAGGTTAAATTTGAATGCAATGATAGGTATCATTGTATACGAAAAACGATTCTGAACGGAGATGATTTGTCAGTCTAGGATATATTATACTTAAATATTGTAATATATTCTACTTTGAAACTAATTCAAACATTTAAGTAAAAATTTCAAGATCTTACGTTTAGTAATTTTTTAAAGATAACAAAAAATCGAAAATTATTTATTAGTAAAAAGTTATTTTACACGTGTATTTTTGATTTCAAATTAAAATTAAAACTTTAAACACACCTAAAATTTTTTAAATTGAATAATCCTCAAACTTTTTTATAATTATTCTAATTATTCTATTATTATGGACAGCATAATATTAAATTTTCAATTCTTAGCTTTTGATAGAAAAAAATTTATAAATTTTTAACTACCAAATAGTGAAAAATATTCATGATTTTGACGAATTTTTGTCAATATTTGAACTTCAAATGCTAATAAAAAAAATTGTGCCTAAGTATTTTTATAATTTTTGAATCAGGGTTAGAACAAATTATGTGGACCCTTCAATTAAATTTTCAAGTAATTTGTCCCAGCTAAATTTTTTTTATCAACATTTATAAAAAAAAAATAAAAAAAATTGAAAATTTCAATTGTCTATAAATAGCTCAAAAAAAGTAAAAATGTTTTGAAAATAAAATCACGTAAAGAAAATGGCAATCTAAATAACTGGTAAAATTTTCAAGTATTTACGACTTATACTATTTGAAAAACAACAAATATCAAAAATCGTTTGAGGCTAAACCGTTATTTAACGCGGTTTTGTAAAAATTTAAATTTCAAACACTGATAAAAATTTTTTGTTTGAATCTGGTAGAGTTTTTTTTACAGATATTTGAAGAAAAATTTATGGAGAATCTTGTACCAAATTTTCAAAACTTAGTTATAAAAGAAAAAATTTTTACGATTTTTCAACCACAAAATTACTTGCAAATTTTCGCAATTTTGACATATTTCCGATTTCGTATAAATTCGAACTTTAAGCACTTCTAAAAATAAATTGTGAATAACGATATCGGATTTTTTTTTTATCACTTTAAGAACAACTTATAAGAAACCTTGTATTAAATTTTCAAGATTTTCTGGTCAGCCAAAAAATTTTTATCGTTATTTAAAAAAAAAATACTTAGAAAAATTGAATATTTCAATTGTCTATAAATAGCTCAAAAAAAGTTAAAATTCTTTGAAAATTTAACTGTGTATGGAGAACGCTAATATAAACATTTGGTGAAAATTTCAAGTATTTACATCGATTAGTTTTTGAGTTATAGCAAAATAAAAAATTCGATTTTGTCGAAAACTGGTTTTGCGTAAAAATTCCCGTTTTTCTGTTAATTTTTTTTTGTTTTTCTCGATTTTTTTGAAAACTGTTGGAAAATGTTTATTTTTCACCTCTATAATGCACCAAGGATATCCACTTTGCCATCGGAAACCACCCCCAAAGTTTGAAATTGAAGCATTATTTTGACTAGTTATGCTGTACACAGACACAAAAAAAAAAAAACACACATCATTGTAAAATCAATACATTCATCTCTCCGTTCAGAATCTAAAAATAATAGTATAATAATATGTTACATACTCACATTACTCAATTAACCTAACTATGATTATTCCTAATTCCTAAACTACACTAACTTTAAATACTTCGAATAAAGACTATAATAAAATTATACTAATACTAAACTATTTGACAGTCTATACAAGTCTAAGTCTATATGAATATTAGAAATAATATAGAAGTATTAGAAATACATATTTTAAACTTGAATAACCCAAGTACCCAACCGTCCCAACCTAACATAATCGAGTTCCTTACTACGCTCAGAATAAACGAAATATAGGCAAGTGACGTCACCTTGTGTTTATTGTTGGTTGCCTATATTACCCCTTAACGAAATATGCGTAGTCTTATCATTGAGCATACTTCTTATTCCTTATACTATGTTAACGATTATTGTATTTTTTTTTACCACGATCAAAACTGATTACGTATTCAAGAAATTCGCCAGAGTAAACCGGTGTAGATTTCCCCTTAAAAAGTAAACCGATTTACTTTTAAGAAATTCGCTGGATTAAACCAGTTAAGAATCGAGACACACCGGTTTACTTTTATTCGATCGCTATAGCGAGATGGTCGAAAAATACCGATCACGATTCGTCCCCACCACAAACATGATATTTCTCCTTATTTAATTTGTTATCACGTTAACATTATTAGTTATCACGGTTGTTTAAATTCAAAAATCAAAATTCTAAATATATCTTATTCTGGATATTATCATTATGGTTAATAATTTTTTTTTTATTAATAAATTATTAATTTAATATCTAAGTGACAAACCTGAAACCAAACAAGCTGCTAGCTAACAAAGTGCATTTATTATTTAATATGGAAGACTTTGAAGTTTCATTCAATTTGAACGATTATATTACAGTAGGTACCGATCATAATATGATTGAAACAGTTGAAACTGAAGGTAAATGACTAAGTGGATATTAAATAACTAAAAATTAAATTAGCATACCTAGGTCCTAGGTATTTTTCATGTTAATATTATTTAATCTGTGATATTACCATATTTATAGATTCTATTGAAGAAGAATTGGTGGATGTGTTTCCTAATGAAGATGACTTTCCAGAAAAAAAGCATGTGTTTAATTAAGTTGAATTTTAGAAATAATAATTTAATAACAGTTTTTTCTTTATAGGTGCATGGACAGCATCAGCAACAAAAATGCTGATTTGCTTGAGAGGACAAAATGATGCACAGTTTGAGAAGTCCAAAAAGAAAGGTCAAAAAGCATTAATTTGGAAAAAAGTTTCAGATGAAATGAAACAGAATGGTTATTATTTTGGCGTCAACCAATGTGATGAAAAGTGGCGACGTTTGTTGTCTCGTTATCGCCAAGTGAGAGATTCGTCAAAGAAATCTGGAAGTGGTGGCATTAAATGGCAGTACTATGAATCAATGAGAGATGCCCTTTCGCCATTGGCAAGGCAGGCTGTTTCGCCTCCAAAAGGTATAATTGAATTTTGTGTATTTACTGTTACACCTTGAAATATTCTTTTTTTTTATATATGTTTTAAGTTTTATACAAACATAAGATTGCATGTTTCAAAAATATATTAATAAACATTTATTTTCTTTACATTTTAATAATAAATTTGTGTGAAATAGTGCATGTAAATTTAGTATATCATTAAGATAATTCATGATTCTGATTGAGGGGCAGTTGTACATTAAATTTAGTGCGGACTTATTTATATATGACTTATACAAATGGACTTTTTATGTATACATTTTTATAATTGTAAATATTTAAATGTGCCATGTAAATGTATGATCTGTATAAAAAATATGTACTTAGTGTTCTAACCTATCCGTATTTGTGTATACAATAGTCTATAAAAATCTGCAGTAACTAGTGTACATCAGAGCTTTACCTAATTATCCACTTTTTTACTTGTACGAGGTTAGATGTCTTAGATGACTTTTATATCAACAAATAAATAAATGTTTTTTTATATTTTTCCTTGTTGTAGATTTATTACACGAATCGTCTGATGTTCAATTGGCGTCCAGTTATGGTACAACGTTGATTACTACACCACTAGTTGAAGTTTTAAATTCTACTTCAGTACAAAAACCAACATCATGTTTAGATAAAATCACACAGCCAAAAGCACCCGTCTGGTTTCAACAATTTGAAGGTTTAAAAAATAAACAACTTGATGCAATCAATAAAAATGCAACACAACTTAATGATCGGTAAGTGGACTTAATATTTTTGATATTATTCATGGAATGCAATTTCTTATTCTATTCATACCTCCGAATTAGATTTGACAAGTTAGAAAAAAGAGAAGAAGCCATGTTGCTGATCATAGGCGCAAATAGGGTGGGGCTTGGGGGGGCTAAGCCCCCCCAATATTTACTCTAATATTAAAATTTAATGTCCCCATTAATAATCAAATGTTGTTTTCGATTACTAACTATGACTGTAAAAGTGTAGAATATGGTCAATATATTTTTTTTTTTTACATTTTAATTATAGATTAATTGATTTATGAAACATTGTCATTGAGAACATAAATATAGTGTGCATTAATAAGTAATAATTTTATACTCGTAGCTAATAATAAAAAAAAAATAGTAATATTTTTTTTTGGTGTGACGTGTGAAAGGGGGGGGGGGATTTTTGTTGAATATATTAAAGGGCTTGAGCCCCCTCCAATGTAATTCCCTAATTGCGCCTATATTGCTGATACAAGAACAGCTTGTAAGCAAGTTGGGTGAAGCCAACCAAATAGAGTTACAAAAGTTAGAACTTTATAAACAAATGTTTAATTTAGGTTAATGTTGACATCTAGATATACAATATATTATCATATTATATTGCTATTACCTATAAACAGTTACTATTTTCTTTGTTTTTATTAATTTTGCAATACTATAGGGTATAGTAAAATAAGTGTTACTGTAATTTTATTTGTTTTTGATTATATTAATAATTATAATTTGTTTGAAAGTTAAATAAACTAATTTTGTTTTTTTTTTATGAAGTTTCTAATACATTTATGGAAAAAAACTCAGCAATTCAATAACTAAATTCTAGAGATGCCTAAAAATTAATGTTTTTTGTACAAGTTTTTAAATTATGATGTAGGACTTTGAAAGGAGCCTTAAAAAATAAATACACACATAATTAGATATAAAGAAACTTATTTTTGTATTGATGTACATTTAGATAGATAATAAATGGCATTAAATATTTCGTTTTTCTAAACCACTTATAGCTTCTTCTTCATTGGATTCCAGAAAGTTGATTTCTGTTGATATTGGATCACAGTCAAAATTATCCTTCACCGACATACAAACATTATGTAAACAACATGCTGCAGTAACAATTTTACCACATAAATCTTTTTTATATATATCCATATGTCAGCTGTAATACAAAATACAATTATACTTAGTACCTATATCAAATATTTAAGATGGATCTCTGTATATTACACATATGTACATACTTTAATTTCCTGAATCTTCCTATTAATTTCCCAAATGCTTGTTCAATCAATATCCGACTACTACTTAATTTTTTATTAAATATTTTTTGTTCCCTTGTCAAATGTCCATTATCCTTAAAGGGTATCATCAAACCTTCAGATAATGGATATGCACCATCTCCAATAATATGGCATGATGGTGGCAAAACAGATTCAGGATCATTAATTATTTTTTGGCCAATTTTACTACAACGGTATACTCGTGCATCATGAGAACGACCAGGCCAACCAGCAAATATATCAATGAACATTAAATTGGCATCAACAATTCCCTAAAACAAGTTGCTACTTAAGTTACTACAATTACAAAAAATATGACGTTTTCTTAAATACAATGAATGTACATATAATTAATATAATACATAAATAGTAATAGTATATTTAAAACAGACTTGTAAAGTACTTGAGTAAAATGTTTTTGTACCTTTTACAAGACTGACATTTTATTAATCAATTTTATCCAACCTGTAATATTATACTAGGCACTTGCTTCCTATTACAGAACATATTTCTGTCAAGTTTGGGCATCTTAGTTCTTTTTTCCCATGGATATAATATATTTACATGACAACCGTCAATACATCCAACAACATTTGGAAAAGAATCATCTCCACGAAGCCTATCAAACTGTTTTACATTATTTAATGCAGTTTGTCCCGAAGGCCATACAATAAGCTTCACAGCTATTTCATTAAACGCCAGTAGACAGTTTTCTACTATGGCGTGACTAGTGCTTTCTGCCACATTAAACCTATTTGAAATTTGTCTGAAATGAATTTAAATACATTGTTATTTATAAAAAAAACATGATATAAAAGTAGGTATACTACTGGTGCGTTTTACAATTTGCCATAAACCAAATGAATAATAAAACTTGCTTTTCAACATTAATCTTTACAGATTTTGATGATAAAATAGGACTTATATATGAAATTACTACCTAAAAAAATTAAAAGGGTACTTAAACGACTGTTTTTTTTTTAATACAACTTTTAGTAATTGACTGTTACAAAACCTGTTGATTATTATTAAGTGTTTAAAATAATCAAACGAACCTGAATACTACTTCTATTTAATCGAAAATGAGATTTGAATTCCTTATCTTCAAATCTGGGAACCATAGTTTCAGCAAAACCTATAATTTTTGTTTTAAATACTTTACTTTTACTCTCTTCGCTGAATAGAATTACATCATCTTCAAAGTCGTCAGTATGTTCATCATCAAAATTAAGTGAACGAACTAACACATCTAATAAAATAATTATATAATATGTAATAAGACGCAATACAGCTTTTTTCATTTATTTTAATACAAATACAAAGTTCTTACTTTTTCTTTCAGGAAATGTTTGAACTATGAGATTTGGTATACGATTTCTACTGAGGATAAATTCCTTAAACATTTTGATTTTCATATCATCCATTTTAAAACTAATACCTATTACTTGTTATAATTTCATATAATGGACAACAAACACAACTCACAAGAATACAAAATATAATGGATTAATGCAATAAGAATATTATGTATTTAAAGTTACTGATAGGCTAATGTGATATTTTTATTTTTTATAATATTATAATTAATTAAATAAATAAAATATTAAATTTAAAAATGGCGGGAATATAAATGTCTAAATTGTGATAATAATTTATGGTGGGGGTAAACCGTTCTAGTTGGCGAATTTCTGTCTAAAACGGTGTAAATCAACATGAACCGGAGTCATCATTTATAAATTAATAAACGGTACGGTATTGCACACCGGTTTACTCTGGCGAATTTCTTGATTATTACGTATATGATTATGTAACTAAACTAATTGAAGTTGGAAACGGTTTCGTATCCACATTGATAGATGATAGTGATGATACACGCTTTACTGTGTTAAATATTAAAAAGTGTTCGAAAAATGTAAAAGCATATAATTATTTTTAGTTATAATTTACACTTCACAGTTTAACATTTAATGTTGGCCGTTTGTCGTTATGGCCAGCATAACTAATTTTAAAACATTTCAAACGCTGCATTTTACTGCGCTATGCTATCCTTTAACAAGTTTAAAAAGTGACAGAAAAAAACGTAAATAACACTGTGGCAGCGTTAATGTAATATACACAATTGAATAACTTCTAATGGCCAATGGCTACTGCTCTAAGTATATCTTTAAATAATAATTAATATTAGTATATAGAACTATAGAACTTATATAGTTATATTTATAATATATATACGCACAATGCATTTGGCTAAATTATACCAATGTATTCATGTTTCATAAGAATATATATGTTACTAAGATATTAGTAAATAGGTATCTATAGTATGATACATATACCTAAATGTGTTTGTACAGTTTATTAAAAGTACTTTGTTATCATAATAATTTTTATTTCTGAAAAATGAACAAAATTATTAAAGTCATACCGTTAAAGAACTTTATCAAGGAATATGATGATCCGAGACAGTAAGAATAAAAAAAAAATTGTTATTAAAAATTTGGATTTCTTTTAAACTAACAATTCTCTATAGAATTCACTATGCTTTGCAAGAACAAAAGAACGCCTCTGACAGTCAAGATTTAATAAAAAATGAAAGAGAAAAAATGGATATCAAAATGGAAAAACTTAACGTCGATATGAGTGAATTTAAAAAATACGTACATGACAAATCAATTGAAATGGAAGTACGATATGTATTATAATTATATTAATATAAAGAGACATCATAATACATACACATTGGTGATCATAGTATATTATAGTAGATTTTAGGTACCTATATTTTTAAATATTGACCTTGAAATACTAATGATATAAAATTGTTTTTATTTTAGATTAAAAATATAATTGGTTACAATTTTTATCATTTATTTATTTCAAGTAATACAGTCGACTCTCGGTAACTTGAAGTTCAAGGGGGAAAAAAAATTCGACTTACTAAAAATTTCGAGTTATCAAAAACTTTTAAAACATATTATGTTTATTTTTAAATTATTTTACATTAAAAAAATAAAAAAATGTTTTCTTACATTCCTACTTACTTATTATCATTTTTAAAGAATTGGTGTAAAGTTAATTGTTTTTGTTTATTTAAAACATTGTTCTCAATTCTTGGGAAAGGTTCATATCTCCACATTTAGACAAACATTAAAACTGCAGTCTATTTTCATAAAAATAGATGTTTTGTTTTATAATATAACTATACGTAATATGAAGCACGCAGAATTAAAATTTACAAAAACATTTTTTATTTCTATTCAAATGAATAAATATAATACAGTCGAGTCGCGATAACTCGAAAAACTTGACATCGAATTTTTTTCTCCCTTCAACTTCGAGTTATCACAACTCGACTGTAATGATAGTTCAGCACATTAAATAAATAATATACATTATATCTATAATATATAAATTTTGATGAATTAAAATATTAATAGGCTATTATGAATAAAATAAAAATAAAATACCAAATATTTAACAATATAATACTCTTATTTTTTTAGATTCTGAACGAAGTGATGAATGTATTGCTTTTACAATGATGTGTGTTTTTTTTTTTTTTTTTTTTTTTTTTTTTTTTTTGTGTCTGACTCCAACATTTGGAGCAGTAATAATGCTCCGATTTTTGACTTCAGCCCCTCTTTGAATAGGAAATTGAATCTAGTTGGTACTTTAGGGGGGTCAAAATTAAAATTTTCAAATAGTTTTCAAAAAAATCGAGAAAAACAAAAAAAAAATGACAGAAAAATGGCAATTTTACGGAAAAACCACTTTTCGACAAAATCGATTTTTTGATTTTGCTGTAACTCAAAAACGAATTATTGTAAATACTTGAAATTTTCACCAAATGTTTATATTATGGTTATCTCTTTACAGTTAATTTTTCAAAATATTTTGACCATTTTTAAGCTACTAATAGACAATAGAAATTTTCGACTTTTCTAAGTTTTTTTTTCTTCAAATGCCGATAAAAATTTTTTGGGTGGCCAGAAAATCTTGAAAATTTAATACAAGATTTCTTATAAGTTGTTCTTAAAGTGATAAAAAAAAATCCGAAATCGTTAGTCACAATTTTTTTTTATAAGTGTTTAAAGTTCGAATTTATACGAAATATGTCAAAATTTAAATTAAATTTCATACGCTCATAATGCGAATGTTGGCCATAGTAACCATAGTAACATAATATAAAAACTATACTATTTGTTTCAAAATAGAATATTTGACAATATTTAAATATAATATATCCTAAACTGACAAATCATCTTCGTTCAGAATCGTTTTTCGTATACAATGATACCTATCATTGCATTCAAATTTAACCTTCCCTAGTCCGAGGTCCATCCCACCCCCTAATATACAGCAGAGCGATACCCACTTACCCGCTTTTTTATGTTGCAGGATAATATAATCACAATTATTAACGAATGTGAAAATATTATTAAAGATGAAAAAATGGAGCAGAAAGATAATCGAAAAAAAATTAAATATATTGGTATTAACAAAAAAAAATTAGACAAAATCGTTCAGGATATAAGATCTTATATTGAAAGTTATAAACCTTATGAGGTACCGTTATACTGTTACAATATTAGTAAAACAATATGATAATGCAAAATCTATTTCTAAAGCATTTTTTTTCACGTTCTTTAAGATAACACTAAATAGTACAATCAATTCTAATATTTTTATTTAATTATTAGATGGGACTAGGGTAGTATGGTTATTGGAGTACTTTTTCATTTTGTGAATACTTTAAAGAGTTAATCCTTTTGGTACATCAAAAGTGGAGCTTTCGTTTTTAAATACCAAATATCAATCTCTGTTTATGGTAGCATGATTCCAATTTTAATCAAAACACTATTCAATAGTTTCATTTTGAATCAAAATGGTTGTAGTCCAAAGGTTACAAACGCAGTCAAACGATCAAATCAACTTATTTAAATGTCGATTAAAATCTAAAAATCGAAATAATGTGTCAAAATTAAAGATTGCAATTTAAAAAGTGTATAGTTTGTATAACGCATGTTATCACCAATAGGGTGAACATTTTTATGATTTCCCAAATTGTGTAACTATTTATTATTTTAATACTTTTTCTATTTTACAATCTAAAACCATAGTCTCTATACAACTCGATCTGTCTATGACAGTGTTTCCCAACCGGTGGCCCGTAGGAGGTCATAGGAGATTCTTACTTCCATAGATTTTTTATCGATTTATATTAGAAATTAATAATAATAATAATTTTTTTTTCAAATAGTGAAAAAATTATGACTTATTGAGGAACCTTTTAATATTATTATCGTTGTAAATATAACGTAAAGTAAAATAATAAAAATTAACATTTTTTGATTAATTTTGTGTATTCTTGTTAATGAGCATTGTTTTTCTTTGTAACGTAAAATTAAGGTGGTTCGTGACCTATAAAATGTTATCGAAGTGGTCCGTGGTGGTAAAAAGGTTAGGAAACACTGATCTATGATGTCGGCTAAAATAATAAGTGTTACAACTTACATTAAATCGCAGAATACTGAATATATATTATTATATTATTTTTATATTATGTATACATTTATATTGATTCGGTATTAATATTATTTAATATACTATACATTTATCGATTACATCCTTAGAAATTTATTTCAAAAGTGATTGCAAAAAACCCTCGATATGAAAACGTGTTTGACATCATTAAAAATGTCAATGAAACGGCTTGTATAGGAAACATAAGTACAATATTAAAAATATCTGAAAACGAAAAAGAACAAACAAATAAAAACAGTTCTGAAGAGGTATAATAAATATTTTTCATATAATTATGTAATTACTTATATCTTACAATTTATTTTTTAGATTCAATATAAAAAAACTAAAAATTATAAAATAATTTTAAATGTAGACTTTAACGATCCCCGAACTTATCTAGAAGAACTTAAGAAAGCTGATTTAATGTATATTAAGAAGAAAGCAAACGCTAAATTTGATTACACCACTAAAGTAAGAAAAATCATTGTTAATTATTACATTGAAATATTGTACACCCACGCAGAGCCACAGTAACACAACTAAACATATAATATTCCCTTTATAAGGCAACACTTTATTTTTTTATACACTATCAACATCTCATTTTGTGTATATCACGTATATTATACAATCTTTTTTCTATGCTGCTAGTGATCTAGTGGATTCAATTGAATTATTTATAAAGTTAGGTATAGTTATTGTACTTTTGAAGAATAAACCTAATCTTATAATTTTTATTTTATTGTATTACTTTGTTAATATCCAATAAACTATTAACAATATATCAGCACACTATTTGTTTTTTTTTTGGCCTATGCGCAACAAAACAGATTAACGCAAAATTATTTTTTTTATGTTTTTGAGAAATCTTAGAGTGAAATCACCCATTACAAAAACGATAGAGAATAATATTTAAGAGAATTACATATCGATTTATTTAAATATTTTCAAAACAATCTGTACATCATCTAAATTTACATCTTTTTTTGATTTTGAAAGTCGAATACAAAATCAAATAACAATAAAAAAATGAAACCGATATGTCATTCATTTAAAAATATTATAGTTTTTGTAGATAATTTTACACTAAGATTACTCAAAAATTATAAAAAAACGATTTTATGTGTAAGTGTTTTATCTATGTAACGCGCGAGTCTGAAAAATATAGAGAAGATTAATATAAAATAAAAAAAATTATATAAGAAAACAAATATTACTCTGACATTTTCTTGAAAAGGCACTAAACTAGCATGTATTGAATTGTTGTGTTCAGTTTAATATTTCACTTTTTAAAATTATAATAAATTGATCAATAATTTACATACAATAATTGAAAGTTTTGAAGTAAAGATTACGTGGTATTTAAATTCTAGGGTCAAGGCTTTGCACTCGAACGTAACCCGAAACCCCAAATAAACAAAATAAATTACAACCAAGCCTGTAAACAACTTCCGAATGAAAAAATAAACTCTCAAATTAACCAAAAACCAGAATTGATATTTGATTTAACTGAAACCCGAATATAAAATATTAAATATAAATATAAAATATTAAATATAAAAAAATGAGTGGCATAATATCAGTAGAAAATTACTGATTAATGATACCTAAGTAATGTTTTTTATTATATTTGATTTAAAAATAGAATTAGTATATAAAATTTACATAGAAAATTTCATGTTAATTGATACAAAATATGAGTTTTTAATACCCGAATTAACCGTAATTAATCCAAATAAATTAAAATTTTACCGTAACCAAAAAAATTCTTTATCCTGAAATACCCAAATTTAATAACCCACATTTTCTTTTAACACCCAAAACCTGAATAAACGTTCCCGTGTAAAGCCTTGTTTTGGACATTTCGGAGAATATTATTGATATTTTAAATTTAAATATGAAGCAAGTTATAATAATTTGAAAAACTACAAAATGCTTACTTCCTTCAAAATTAAAATATCAATAGAACTTTTCAATATGCCCAGATAATAATTGTATCTTTAAATTTTACAATACATAAATTTACTCTAGTCTTAAAATAACAATTAAATGGATTATTCTGAACACCAAATTGTTTGTGTCTAAGATAGTCAACAGAGACAACACATGCCTACTTTGTTTTAGAATGTAGTCGGCAAATTCATATATTTATAACCTCCCTCCCCTCCACTATCAATATTTGATAACGCTGAACCTGGATTCATCATAGAATTTTGCTCAAATGATTGTTTTTAGGCCATCAATAATTATAACTATAAACAGTGTAAATATCTGTTTTCTTATAATTTAGCTCATTCTTTCCTAAATACATTTTTTCTTTTGATTAAAAACAGATATATATTTTGTTTTATTCTGTGTAATCTTCTTACAATTATTTTTAACTCATCAGTATTTTAAAATATTAAAATTATATTTATATGTTATTAGATAAATTTAAATCCTGTCAGTCAAATTCTTAAGACGGATCTGGATATAACGAAGGATATAAAAAGAGAAATAGAAAAAAGAGAAAAAGCAAAAGCAAATAACTTTGTATGAGAACATAGAATTATTATTTTTATAGTGAATATAAATTTAATATACCGTACTCGTATATGACTGTTGACAATTTTGTTTAAAGGTTATCAGTACAATTTTACAACAGTACAGGGAATTATACTTGAAAAATAATGGAAAATTGCCAAAGGAATTCCCCTCGGAAGAAGAACAGTTGGCATACATTTTAAATTTCTACAAAAGATTAGTAAAACGAATGGAAATTTTTGAAAACATAGTATCAGGCAAAAAGACAGTAAAAGATTATATTGCAGAAACAAAAAAATAACATTCTTGAACATAAGTACCATGTATTTATACGGCTTACATTTAATATTAGGTAACATATCGATGGCGAATTGGCGACACAGCAAAAGGGTTTAAGTGACAATTCATAATGTTTTTTGGTAATATTAATTTTTTTTCTGATACCTAAATAATAACTTTTTATAATTATAATACGGCATTTTTTCATAGAATACTTTTTTTTTTATCCTGTTCATGTTTTTAATTAGCTTTGGATTATAATTTACGTGTATACATATTGCAATTTAATCAAGTTTTTTAAATAATTTTGGCGTTTATACTTATTCCTGTCAGTTGTACTACAATCTTATCATTCCTATCACACTGTGTTTAGAACTATATATTCCTACGAAAATTCGGGTACCGAATACGAGCATGTCACGCATAAACGTTGCTTGCCCCTTAAAAATTGTGCTTATATAGTTTATTAAATATTGTTGTTGTTAGAGACTAAAAAATAGCTGTTTTTGCACACGCGCAATGTATGTAATATATATTTTTTTCATCCAATAAAATAAGCTTGTCACTTAGACCCTTTTCCCGTGTTGACCATCGATATAATATTATATTATTATACTATGAAGCTATCAATTTTTATTAATATGAATGTGAATACGTATAAGGTGACTAAAATAATAATGAACAACCTTGTCGCTATATAAAATAATGTGGACTGTATAATTTAATAAATATTTAATTGCCTGTTTCGCATAACAATAATAATAACAATAGCAGTATAAAATATAATGTCAATTGCCTGTTAGGCTATAATATAATAAATAATGATAAATAATAATATATAATTGAATAAAGGCCTTAATGGATGTAATATACAAATGGAATATAAATAATAAATAATATGCCTTAATGGCTACCAAAACATAATAATGTAATCTTATATTATAAAACGGTAAGGAGTTCGCCCGTTGTCCGCCAAAGCGCTGGGTGTATTTTGAGTGTTCTCCAATCAGAAAATTAAATTTTTTAAGCCCCGCCCACCGATCGGTGTTCCGATTCCGAACCGCCGTTTCGTTATCAAGACATTGTCTTTTATTATTATATGTAATACTATTATTTTTATTTATATATTATATACATTTGGTATTATTCGTTTTCGTTATTCCCGTTTCGTTACGTATAAAATATTATTATATATTATTTATACGTGCGTATAATATGTAAGAATTATATTATTCGTTTTCGTTTAATTCAATATAAGGATATATATTCATTATTATTATTTTTTCGTTATTTTTTTATATACGTTTATATATATTTTTTTATCACCGCGATTGTTATCAATTGTTATTATATATTTCAGTTATTACTATTATTATTTCGAACATTTTCCGTTTTTCACCGGATTTCAAGACTTTTTCTACGTTTTTCGGGTCCGTTCAGTTTGCGTCTTTTTCAAGCCGGATTGTTCGCCATCGCAATAACAATTACGGCCGCTGAATGACGTTTTTCTTCATTTATAAGACTTGAATTTCATTAATTGCGCCAACATAGTCTGCAATTCGACGCAGTCGGATTGCCTACCTAAGCGATTTAGTCGAGTATAAATCGATTTTCCCAAAATATAGGACATTAACATTTTGTTCTACTTAAACTTTTTCCCCTACAATACAACATCAGACTTTCGACGTTAGGAGGTATAACAATCCGCCGTAGGCGGATTGCCCAGTACAACTATCGATTTGCACTGGTTGATAACTAATTGCTAGACACTCAATTACCATTATATTATTTATTTATTTTATTCTCATACAAAAAAAACACCGGGCAAACGATATGATATGTATCCAATCCGCCGTAGGTGGATTGCTTAGCCAGGTATCAATTTGCAACGGTTAAGGACTGATAGCTAGATGCTCAATTACAATTTTTGATATATTATTTATTTTTTTAACATACAAAAAAGAACCGGGTATGTGACGGGACGCGATATTACACCAAATGATGACTGATTGCTAGACACTCAATTACCATTGTTGGTACACATTTATTCTTATTCAATTCAAACAAGCACCGGTCAAGCGTAAATACAAACTTTTACACCGAATGATAACTGATTACTTATAACTCACACTCATGATAATAAACTTTATAACAATTTTAGTGACCGATTTCTAGACACCCGACTACCATTTCCAACCGTATTTCCCTTGAAACGATTTTCACTCGACTTCCTCGAAGGCGCCGTAGGCGGCTTCTACAAGCCTGAAATCTAGTATAATATAATACTGTAAGACCCGTCGGTCATACACACACAAATGTTTGGTCTACCAATACTCACATAACAGTTGAGACACATACCTGGTTTTACACCCACGCTACCGCACCAGGGCCTGTAAGTATGACAATAAGTTACAATAAAAAACAAATTGACCCTGCATACGTGCGAATGTGTGTCAGCAACTGTTGACGATGACTTCACTAACAAAAGACACTGATTGCAGCCGGACAGGATCTTTAGTGTTTGCACTACAACTGTTCCCACGAGCAACGAGGTACACCAAAACACGTTGATCACACACAAATCTCTGGTAATTTTGACCGCCCTATACTGTATAAAACAAGTCAGTGATGGCAATAAAAATTGCTGAGAACGTTAATTACCAAAAAACTTAATCACAAATTCACAACAACGTGGTTTGGGACGACTGCGTATAACTCACGACAAAGGAAAATCATGTTACAACAATACGTTTATTTACGATATTGCATGGATCGCTCAGAAACGAGCACAAAAAACGAGTGACAATGTAACGGACGGGCACCATAGATATATAAAACAACTAGGTATTCGACTCTGTGATAAAATCTCATAAGACCTATGAAGTCTGACAGCCATATGCGAACAGGGCAAAATACGATTGATTAATCCATGAAATATTTAATTAGGTACTCCAAGATTTTTTCAAAAAACTGTGAAAATTAAATTTCTGAATCAGCCCAATTAAGAAGATGTTGCACGGATATTTGTTTTTCCGTCTTACAAATGCGTAGGTACATCGCGAATTTTACGTTCAGCCAATCATGTTTATCACCGTTAGTTAAAAAATTTTAGTGAATTAACCTCTTGTACAATTTAAAGCTAAGATTGTTATCAAGGGTATCTCATATCTTTAGGTTTTTAGATTCCGAGGATATACATTCCGTATAAATATATTCCGGGAATTATACGTTCCGCCAATTTATTTTCCGGAATTTTACGGCCTTCCATCTCATAGGCTTTTTATTATATTTTAATTTTAAAGCGAGCTATAAGTTGTTTTAGATTTACAACTAATTTAGAATTTAAACTATTGTAACTCATAACTCGCTATAAAATATTGCTTTCTATAGTTGAATTTTTAGAATTGATTAAGTAGTTTTTGATTTTATCCATTATACACAAACAAATCTTTTCTCTTTATGATAATAAATAATGAGTAATTTCAAATCACGGAATACCACAAGGTACTGTATTTTGTACTCTTCTTTTTATTGTGTAATTAATTACTAGGTAAAATTATCTAGGTATTACTAAAGATGTAAAGAGGATGTCAGCGCACTGTTAGTTTTCTCTCTCAAGCCCACGCGTAACATAGAAAAAACGCATTTACGCAGTTTGAGTAGAACTCACTCAATTTTGGTTCTAGAGTAAATATACCTATGATAAAATTAATTGTTGGCAATATTTCTGAGTACAAGACGATGAGTTTTTTAAAAAAAATTAAAATGTTGAAAAGTTAAAGGTTATTTAAAAATATTGTAATTTATAGCTATTTCTAAACGATATAATTAACGTTGTATTGGGAATAATGTAAAATATAAATTATAATATTATAAAGAATAGGTATATTACTAATCAACACAATAATAGTTAACAATGAGTATGTATTTCTTAATTACATTTATATAAATACAATTATTTTATTTGTTGGAGAATAATATTGATTTGGATAATTTATGTCTCTTACTGACAGGGTTCAAAATATCAGTTGAATACATTTTTTCAAATGATTTTAGTCTAAGTTTTACAAATTTTTTTGATATGAGTGTTATGAGTACTAACTTATGTGGTTTTTCTAATAAAGACACATTATCAAAATTAAAATAAGAAAATATTTTTTTGTCTAGAGAATACATATTAACAGTATGGCAAATTATCTTAATATCTAGATTAGTTATATGTAAAGATGTCAAATTATCAGTTAAAAACAAAACCATTTTGCCAGCCTCATGAATTATTTTAAAAACTGAATCGGATGCTGAATCAATCTACATTGATTTTTTAAATTTACAAATTTTGAAAAAGATACAGATTTGCAATAGTCATGTTCATTATTTTGTGATAAAAGAGCCATTTTACAAGAGCTGCAGTCTAAAATCAATTTTCTAATTATATATCCAGCGATATAGTACAATATATTATTCTTAACATCCTGTTCATGGCTTCTTACTTGACTTGAATGTGTATGAATGTTCATAAGTTGCATATTTCTCTGGGCGTCCATTTCAAATTCATTCATAATTGTTTCGTTGTTGTCAAGATTACAAATATTGTCTTTATTTGATGCCTTTCTCCATTTAATTTCAAAGAGTGATCCAATTGGATCATCATCAAATGTATTGCAGTTGAAGTTGGATTTACATTTTAAAGAATTTTTCATTAATATTTGTTTGATAGCAATTTTGAACTGTGAAGCATTTGGGTTATTGTTAGACCCAAAACATTGACGAGCACGTCTAAATTATAGTTCAATATGATCTTGGGAAAATTTGTAGGTCAAAATGTAATTAATTTTTTGATTTTGAGAAAATATGTTTTTTGATAGTGAAATTACAGACTTAACTTCAAAAGCAAAACCGAGAATAAATGTTTTTTTGTTGGATAAAAAAAAAGGTGAGTTTTTAATTTTTAAATTATACAGATATTCAATGAATGGTAAAATAATTTGTTCTAATTGATTAATATTATTTCTAAAAATTGGAGATTTAAATTTTTTTGAAAATTTACTTTTAGAATTTTAGAAGTCAAAAATTCTATCAATTGTTCGGCAGTATTTTATTGTTTCAGTTACATTTTCAAAGTTGGGAAATTTAGTTGCTTGTAAGTACTGTAAAGTATCTGCCGTGGATGAGCTTAACGTTTGTGCCGCATACTTGACTTTCATTTTATTATTTTGAAAGTTGATATGTGCATTGCTTAATTTGTTTGCAAGTTTCAATGTTAATTTTTTTTTGAACCTCAAAGACATTTTTGTTATGATAATACGTACATAAAGTTGGCCGAGGGAGACATTTTGCAATTTTTTGCAGACAAATTGTAGATTAATTGTAAATAATTGTAAATTCAATACTCAAATTAGTAAATCATCAGAGACAATAAAAAACAAATGGGAAGCCTAGTTTACACAGCCCAGTTGTTTAAAGAAATTCGGCTAACCACACGTTTTTAATAAAGTATTGATCACTTAAGAATAATTTAAAATAAAAAAAAAATATTAATCGCCTCTAAACTATATTTTCTAAATTAGAATTTTATATTTTTAAAAGTAAAATAATAGACGTACCTAATTAGTAGTTATTCTTTTCCAATAACATATAATGTAAAAAAAACTATCGCGTATACTATAGTATACTGTATACAATTATACATAGCTACACAAATAATTAAAAAAAACACACATCATTAATCCTATCAATTAACTAGTATCAGTGTGTTTATAATATTGTAAAGGTTGCTAAATCAAATGAGTAAACACCATTGTTTTTCCATTAAAATTAACGTTCCCTTACTTAATAATACAAATATAATAACTGTATTTGTTGAAGCACGAGTCTTTCCTTAATTGGATTGATGGTTCACGCTATGTATTAAATTAAATGGACTGTATATAATATGTAATTATTTTATTTAATATGCGCCCCTCGTGACACACAAACAAACATGTAAAATGTAAAAAAAGTAACAAATATAGTATGAATAATGCTTGATGAATTATTGATGTAAGTAATCATACACTCCTCGTGGTGCACACCGTGCAATATGTAATAAGAGTATTAAAACTAATAACAATTTATGTTAGAAAAAATTTGTTATAGTTGACAATAAAAAAAAATATAAACATTTAACATAATAAAAGACATAAGATATAATATGGTAAAGGTATCACCAGCGTCGGTGATATCACTGTTCCGACGGGGCGAAGAGAGATTAGGCTATCCAAGGGTTGTCCTCAAGGATCTCAGTTCGGACCAGAATTCTGGAACATTCTGATGGACTCTTTACTGAGTTTTGACGAGTCGAAAGGGGAACTATCCATCGGCTATGCGGATGATGCGTTGTTGATGATAGCTGGGAAGACGAGATCAGAGGTGATCCAAAAGACAGAAGAAAAGCTAAAAAGAGCAGGATCCTGGGCAGGTGGTATGAAGTTGACCTTCTCAGCTGCTAAGACGAAAGTCATGTGTCTGAAAGGGAGACTGACTCCACCTTACACGGTTAGGATGGTCGGGAAGAGGTTATCGGAGGTAGCGGAGATGGAATATCTCGGCGTTATGTTGGGCGATAGGTGGAGCTTCAGAAACCACGCGAAAAGAGTAGCAGGGAAGGCGGCACCAATGTTTCAGAGGATCCGACGGATAGTAGTCTCAACCTAGGGTCTTAGTGGGCGGACGACGCGCAAGTTATGCTTAGGTGTATTTGTGCCTAGACTGCTTTACGGGGCCGCTGTTTGGGGCGAAACCGTCGGCGATCGTACGATGAAACGTCTGCTGCTAAGTGCTCAGAGGGGTGCACTCTTGGCAGTAACGGGGGCATACCGTACAACAAGTACGGAGGCCCTGCCTGTGCTGGCGGGGGTTCTCCCGCTGGACCTGGCAGCTAAACAATGGGGTCTTCTGGCTAGGAGTAGGAAATTAAGGCTCGGGTGGGAGCAGAAATCAAGGGTAGAGGAGGAAGGGATTGCCGAATGCAAGCAGGCTAGTGAGAAAGGTAGACTCACATATAGCTATTTCCCAAGTGTGAAAGAAAGGTTGAAGTGTAGCTGGGTGGAGGTGGATCATGAGTCTTCCCAGTTCCTCACGGGACATGGTAGATTTATGTGTTACCTCTTAAGCTTCTGTAAGTCAGAGACCGACGAATGTCAATTGTGCGGGCGCTAGAAAGGGCACTAATAGACCTGGCGGAGTAGAGAGACCAACAGTGGCCATGTGAGTTGCACTTACTTGTGGACTCCCTGGAGCTCTGGAAAGGGATACGTGGGTTAATGAGTGAGGCTATGGCTATTCGTAGTCATGTGGTTGGACTCTCACTTGATGAGGTGTAGACTCACGCTCGTAAGAGCTGAGGGCGTCTGGGACGCGTGGTGGTGGCGCAAGTTGGGTTACGGGGAACGGAGTGATTAAGCTCTACGGGGTGATGTCTGCTGCTCCTGGTGGCCGTGTCTCATCCCAATGGACCGAGTAGGCATCTGGGATACGGGGTGCAGAGTTAAAACGGATTCATGACCTGTGAAACAGCGGAAATTGCTCTACGGGGTAAGTTCTGTTGAATCCTGGCCAGTGACCTACGTTTTTACACTAAGTGCGCCTGGGGCGCGTGGAAATGCACGGTCTTCGGAGCTGTAGACGCTAGGTGGAGCGTGGAGAATGGAGTATTCACTCCATTTAAAAATAAAACGTTATGGGTCATGACCACCGTGTGACCTGCGAGCGCAGCGTAAGGGGCCAACCACTAGCCCTCGTGTATCTATAAAAGAAAATAGTAGGGAGGCGTTGTCCTAGCTTTAGGCAACGACGGACCCCTGGCCGAAACTTCGCAATTTAGACTCCTAATAATATTAGGGATAAGTACTACGGGAACGACGTCTGGAACCAAGCATCGGGGAAACCTGGTGTGGACGTCTGGGATCGGATTCGTAGTGGCAGTCATGAAAATGACGGAAGTGACGGAATATTTTTCAGTAAATTTTTAACGGTAAGTGCATACTATAATAATTAAATAATTTAATATTTAGCATTTATGTAGAAAGTAGTATACTATGCACCGATACCAATAGTGTAATTTTTTAGTTTTAATTTTATAATATATTAATTTATGGATACATAATAATTATCTGGCAGGGTTAGAATTTTATAGCACTTAAAATAAAATTAATACATGCTAAAAGTATGCAATAAAATAACAAAATATGAAAAAATAACATACATTAATATAATTTACATTATTATTATTAATTTACCATTATACCGTACAATTTATTAGATTCTGAACGAAGTGAAGAAAGTATTGCTTTTACAATGATGTGTGTTTTAGATTCTGAACGAAGTGATGAATGTATTGATTTTACTATGATATGTGTTTTTTTTTTTTTTTTTTTGTTTCTGACAACAACATTTGGAGCAGTAATAATGCTCCGATTTTTGACTTCAGCTCCTCTTTGAATAGGAAAATTCATCTAGTTGGTACTTTAGGGGGGTCAAAAATAAAATTTTTAAATAGTTTTCAAAAAAATCGAGAAAAACAAAAAAAAATGACAGAAAAATGGCAATTTTACGAAAAACCACTTTTCGACAAAATCGATTTTTTGATTTTGCTGTAAGTCAAAAACGAATTATTGTTAATACTTGAAATTTTCACCAAATGTTTATATTATGGTTATCTCTTTACAGTTAAATTTTAAAAATATTTTGACCATTTTTAAGCTACTTATAGACAATTGAAATTTTCGACTTTTCTAAGTTTTTTTTCTTCAAATGCCGATAAAAATTTTTTGGGTGGCCAGAAAATCTTGAAAATTTAATAATAATAAAAGGTTTCTTATAAGTTGTTCTTATAGTGATAACAAAAAATCCGAAATCGTTAGTCACAATTTTTTTTTATAAGTGCTTAAAGTTTGAATTTATACGAAATATTTCAAAATTTAAATTAAATTTCATACTCTCATTATGCGAATGTTGGCCATAGTAACCATAGTAACATATAAAAACTATACTATTTGTTTCAAAATAGAATATTTGACAATATTTAAATATAATATATCCTAAACTGACAAATCATCTTCGTTCAGAATCGTTTTTCGTATACAATGATACCTATCATTGCATTCAAATTTAACCTTCCATAGTCTGAGGTCCACCCCACCCCCTAATATACAGCAGAGCGATACCCACTTACCAACTTTTTTATTAATAAACAGATACTATAAAGTAACTATAGTAACATATAAAAACTATACTATTTGTTTCAAAATAGAATATATGACAATATTTAAATATAATTTATCCTAAACTGACAAATCATCTTCGTTCAGAATCGTTTTTCGTATACAATGATACCTATCATTACATTCAAATTTAACCTACCCTAGTCCGAGGTCCACCCCACCCCCTAATGTACAGCAGAGCGATACTCACTTACCCGCTTTTTTCTTTTCTTGGTAGTAGGTAGATTTTAAATTTCGCATTTTAGATTTTACTTCAGCTACTAAAACCTGGTATACCCATTTCGTCCACAATTTTTTGATTACATGCTTCCCGCATTTGTTTATTTTTGTGTGATACATGTTTAGGATTCCAGAGGCATTCATATTGCTTAAACTCTTGAATAAATTTGATAGTTGTTTCTGCATTCCACTTTTCTGACATTGTAAATTCTGTATTAAAAACTTAATAAACTAACATAAATAAACTGCAGGACAAGACAATTTTAAGAAATCTTAATGCAGCAGATCGAAAAAGGAAAAATGTAGTATTTAAAGCAGACGATATACCCTCAAAGTTGCTTAGGCGATAAGGAAATTCAATGCGAGCCCCGGAAATTAATCAAAATTTAAAAATTAAAAAAAAAAACCCTTTTATCAAATTTGAATGCAATGATCAATGTATACGAAAAACGATCCTAAACGGAGATGATTTGTCAGTCAATGATAATTAGTAGGATATATTATAAAGCATTCAAAATTTAAATATTAATAATGTTGTTGCTTATGTTAAATATTGTTTAATTTAATTTAAATTTTAGATTTTAGATTCTGATAGTTCAGAGTATCTGAATATGAACCACTTGTATAATGTTCTTATTGTAATCAATGGAGTGAAGAACTAATAAATTGCATTCGTTTTAAGAGGTTTTATCATTATGATTGTCGTATTACTCATATTCCTTTAATACATCAGGAGCTTACACCTAAAATGTATTTTATATTTAAAAGTATATTTTATTCTTATAATTATTGTATCTTTCATTATCCACTAATGAAAACATGGAAGTGTACACTTTGCCAAGACATTTTAGACATTAGTTCACATGTCAATGTCTTACTGAAAAAAGATATCACAGCTTATTTTATTAGTGGTTATTCTAAACGGTGGCATAATTTGATATTGGTTTATATAAGTTTATATTATCCTTCTAATGGGGCTATGCCCCCCTTGACTATTAAATCTCATAGATCACAATATCATATTAATTAAATATTATAAATTAAATGAGATAAATGGTATTGTTCGCGCCAAGCTAATCTGCCCTATACGTATTTTTCAAAAATTTGGGTGAACTTAATTCAATTTTACTGACTTATTTTTTTTATGATGTATTTACATTATAAATAAGCTTATGTAAAATTATATTTCATAATTTTATATATTATAAATTGTTATGGGGGGAGGCGAACGCTTCTTCGCACTCCCCTTGGGGACGCTCCTGCCGGCGCAAATCAACAATAATATAATATACCACTAAAATAGTCTTCGGAAATTCGGAATTCGACACTATCCCGCTACTCCCGCTAGACGTTCACATTGTGAACTTCACAACTTCACGTATCACGTTATTCTAATAATATTATCTTGATTTTTGTATGGCGAGGCGGTGTCCGGAGGGTAAATCGAACATAAATAGCTCAGAAAATAATAATATTTGGTTTATCTCGTACACAGCAATTACTTTATTCTTATTCAATTGCTAACGTTCATTCGCGTCTCGCAGTCGACGCCTCAACGTTTAACCTTCAACCTTGAACGTATTTATGTATACTTCCATATTAGCTGTAAAGTGTAAACTTTTGAAAGTATATACCTGTTACCTATATTATATAAATAACTGTATTATTTGTAATGGAGCGATATATTAGTATTACTAAAACATCAGAGCCCAAACCAAAAAAAGCACGTATTCATGAAAATGTTGGTGATCCTAATGTTCCTGTTAGTGTTGTGGCAAGTACATCAACACAAGAACTTCAACAAATGTACCCAAATTTCAATATTTGTTCAATCGTTTTTACAAGTTAATGACAATAAATGGTGAGAAACAGTGTGAATTATTTGTGTGAATATTGTCCACAAATTGTAAGTGCATCTACAACATCCAGTGGGAACTTGTTAAGCCATATTAAAGTAAGTGCAAATACAAAATTTTTCAAATAGTACAACATTAAATTATAATTATTTAATACTAGGTAGTAGGTATAGGTACTATTTATATTTTCTATCAATGTTTCAAGTTAGCCTTATTAATCTATGCCGCATAGGCCATAAATAATAGATTACACAGTACACACATTAATGTACATTAAATACTCAAACAATGACACCGTTCAAAAATGCATGTAAAAATAACTGTCTAAATATTACCATAGAATACTATATTATATTCTTTAAAATATGCACTAACATATAGTCGTATCACGGCTTAAATATATTTATCCAATTCTTCATTGTCTTTGCCAAATTTATTTTGTCACGAGGAACCTGTAGCTAGGTATAATACCACAGAAAATTATAGACTATTATTTTTGGTCGTCATTAATAATTATTCTATTTGATAAACAACAGAATGTGATTGCTTATTTAATATGTTTTAATAATTTAGAATTAACGATAAATATTATTAGTTAACATTAAATTTTTAATTATTATTTTAAAATGTTACGATCAAAAAAAGCAAAACTCATTGCGGAATCTGAGAGATGTAAGTTCATAAGTAGGTACTTATTTATTTTACCACTTTTGTATCAATATATTTTACACTAATTTTAGATTCTGAACGAGTGATGAATGTATTGATTTTACAATGATGTGTATTTTTTTTAAATTTTTTATTTTTATTTTTTTTTTATCAGTACATTTTATTTCGCAGTTCTCTATTTTTAGAGCAGTTTAGTCTTTAACATTTAAAACAGTAACTCTAGAACCCGTATCAATTTGAAATTCAACTAACTTATTTACAACACTTAATATAACACAAAAGGGTTTAACAAAATTACAGTTGATGGTCTCTAAATTAAACAAATTGTCTAAATTCAAATCACACTCTCCCAAATTGTTTACATTTTTATTTTTATTTTTAGCCTTACAAATCTTACTTAAATGTCCTACTTTTGAACACACTTAACATGTATAAGATTTATACATACTTACAGACTGGTTTCTTATGTCCTTTGGGCCTTGACACCGCAGCAAAAACATATAACGTCTGAAACCAGCACGTTCAGAGATGGTTGAAACTTCGACGGCTACAGTTTCATTGAACTCTTAGCATTCTTTGATCCATTGAACTTTTTCTTATAGGTTTCGATAGCTTCTGATAATTCATTTCAACGTCTTGGCCCAATTTTGTCACGTCCTTGTTGGCTAACTCCATAACTGTGCTCAATTCAATGCATCACTTTAATGTTTGAACATCTTCCAACAACACCTTTTTTTTTTTATATTAGTATCTTTTAGTCCCCAAATGGTCTGATCACGTATAGCATCATCTAGACCTATACCAAATTCACAGAACTCCGACATTCTTTTACAACGCTGTCACAAATTCCATAATTTTTTATCAATTATTTCTTTTTGTAAATTTTCATTTTTAACTATATACTTTGTAATTTATATGTAATTATTATATTTTTGAACTCCTGCCCCCCCACGAGTCATCTCAGTAGGGCCCAATATTCATATGTATATGAAATTAAATTAAATAAATTGTTGGATACACATTCAGGGCCGGACTGGCCCACTGTGCTACTGTGCTACAGCACAGTAGGCCGCGGCGATGAAAGAAAAAAAAATCTTTACTGAGATTACAGAATAGTGACCAGATTATCTGTTTGTATAGCACCTTGGTACCTAATTATATTTTTTAAATGTTCTCAATGCACGATTATTTTACCTATGTATAGGTATTATAAATTATATTATACTGAAATCTAGTCTGAATCAACTTTTTGGCAGTAAATCTAGTATTTACCATGCTTAATGCATATTATATATTTTCAGCGTGAGAAAGGCGTGCATAATATTTATTTTTTCTAGTATCATGGGACATGGATTATGGATAACATCACATAATTAATCATGGTTGTTGAATATAAAGTTTATAAGAAACTAGAAAGTGCCTCACTCTAGGCTCTAACCCCTTTAAATCTTACCAAATATCAATTTCGTAAAACAAATACATTTAAAAATTCCAGAAATAACACATTGTGGGCAAGCCCGGTTAAGGTTAGATTGGGCCCCAGGACACCATACACTTAGCGGGCCTCCTTTCAACTTTACCTTCAAATAATTTTAACAACACTACATTTTAAAGACTGTATAGGTACTAGTATTATTGTTTATTTTTGTACAAAACAAAAAATAATATTATGTATTAATTTATTGTACACCTATTGAAATATTATATACATATAGAAAACACTGTTTTTTTTTAGCTAAAAAGAATAATAGTTTAAATTTTTTTCTTGCTTTTTCTTTAACAAATTTTTGAATTGCTTCAATAAAATCAATCAATATATAAATTATATGGATACCTCATGCGAATAGATCAGGAATACCTAATATCAAAGATATTATTACCATATATATTATATACGTTATCAATTATTAGAATATCATTGTAATATTTATTATCATTTAGTAATTTTTCGTGATATATAATTAAGAACATAAAAAAAAATAAAAAATTTTTATAACTATTTTAAATGTATTAAAAACATATATTTTACAAATAAAGATGGGCCCTCAAAATCAATGGGCCCCGGGACCGTGCGCCCCTAATCCGGGCTTGATTGTGGGCCGCTTGCTTTCCTAAAATAGTAGGCCGGTACCCTCCCAGTCCAGCCCTGTACACATTTTAATATTTAATTTGGTGCTGCGATAAGTTTTGCGTCGTAACGTTGCCACCTTGGCGATGTACAGCAGACACAGCTCCGTGTAAACTTTGTCCCTCCGGAGGGGGACCGTACCGTCCATAGAGTAATATAGAGAGGTCGTTGGGTATATTGCCGATGTTAACTAGAGAGCCTAGATAATAAGAGAGTGGCCAACTCAATTGATAGCAGCCATTTTTCGTCCAAACTATTCCCGCGCTTTATATTTTTGAATTTATGTTTTTCAAAAGTTCGGAATCTGAAAATCTTGACATTTGGTTATTTATTTTTGTAGTTTAATATATTTTTATACTAATTAGGTATACATAGTTTATGGTCATGATGAATGGCAACTAAATTCTGGTGAAGAGCAAAGATTATTGAAATGCAACACACGCACCCCTTTTTAAAATGTAATATACTATTATGTTTTATATTACCTCAGTATATAATTTAATCTGATTTGTCAAATATACGCATAAATTTATATTTATATATTTGCATTATAATAACCATATAATTACATACATTGCATGTGCTATACATAATATAATACTTGATAATTTGTAGACTAATAATTAATTAACTTTAGCCTTATATTGCTTATAAGCCGTATATTGTATTATGTACCTACTTACAGAATAACTATTTGAAACGAATCAATATATTTACATATAAATAAAAATTAATATAATAGACAAGTATATTAATTTCAGTATATTTATTAATATATTTTAGTAGGTACTAATTAATTACACATTTTGTATTTGTTATTATTGTATTACGTTTTATACATTTTAACTTATTTTACTATTTTTTTTTTTTTGTGGATTATTGTTTACCATCTCTCTCATTGCAATACTTTTGCTAGCTCTAAGGCAAGAAGTTTTTTTTTTATTATTTTTGGACATCAATTTACCTAAATTTTTACATCTAAATTCAATAAATCTATTGATGATTTTAGTTTTTATGGCACTACATTTGCAAAATGTATAATTCATTAGTTCTGACTGTAATTTGTCCATAAATAAATCTCTCTTATTAGATAAAATTAAGTTTCTATATCTTCTGAAAAAAATTTCCATGTTTAAAAATAATTGAAAACAATCTTCACTGACATACTTCAGGCTACCAGGTTTGTACTCTTTAAGTGAAACAAATGCTGAGTAATTAGTGTTCAAAGGTTGAAGACTACATACCGAATCAATACAGTTAAAGCAAATTTTATCATTTTTCTCTATTCTCGACACTATGTATCCTGAATATACAAAAATACAAAGTATTAGAAAGATTCAAAAATAAGATAGCAAGATTAAATGCACCAAATGTCTGTGTTTTTTTACCATTGATTTGGCTTATACAAAATTAAAATATTTACACCTGCCAATAATAAATATATATACTATAGTATATTATAAAAACAATAATATAGGAAGTATGTAAAATACATATTATGTTAACAGCTGTAAATATTTTTATTTTATTAAGAATTTATAATAAAATAATACCTGCAATATTATATAGACTATTTTGTTCAGTATTATGTATATGTATAACAATGTCATTGGACTCAGAATCAGAACACTCTTCATATGTTTGTGAGTTTGTAGTAGTTGGAATTTTTGAGAAATCTAAAAAATCTCCTAGAAACTCTCTATCATCCTGTTCATAGTTACTATTTGAGACATGTTTTAGATATTGAGCAACACATATAAGTTTTAAGTTACATTTAAACTGTAATGCATTTGGTACTGATTGAATACTTCTCATACAAGAAAATAAATTTTCTAAACAATCTTGTGTAAACCTTGAGGTTAAAAGGAAACGAAAATTTTTCTTATTTAAAAATAAGTCTTGTAAGTCTAAAATGGATTGTGTAGCTACTAAGACTCCACTTTGACAAGGTTTCCAAGTTTTTTTATAACCTATTTTAATATTTCTAAATAAATCCATAAATTAGTTTAAAAATTGTAGAGTTTCTATATACTTTTCAGGATTACGTTTACTCAAAGCAACAACTGGATCTCGAGAAGACATAAGTGTAAACCACTTGGAAACTTGTCTAATGAACCAAGCAGTAGTCTTGTATGCGGAATGATAATCTTCATTTTCAACTAGGTACGATAAGCTTGCAGCAACATCCATATTAATGACACTAGTGGCTTTTGATACCTTCATTTTATCAAAATGATTTGGTTTTTGGATATCCTCTATATTAAGTTTATGAAATAATTTAAGTTCAAAATCATTTTGATGTTTACATAGTTCTTCAATATGTTTACAATCAACTATGTTAGATGTCAAATTATTTTCTTTTACTATATTATCTGGTATAATAATAATTTTGTTGTTAATTATTCCTTGTTTAATATTTTTAAATAAGTGAGGAACATCAGGTAAAAAATATAGCTTACGTTTTGAATCACATGGATGTAATACACTATTATTTATATTTCCTAAAAATGAACAACCAATTCCGTAGCTAGCCCACATGGCTTTATTACAAGCCCCCATATCTGAAGTTATTGAGTTAACTCGAAGGCCAATGGCTTCAGCTTTGGAAATTATATTATTTATAATTGGTTTCAATGCACTACCTTTAACTGAATCGCTGGTGAAATAGTATGCCACCGTTTGTTTCCAGCGACTAGATATGCCACCGAGCATAAATACTAAACCATGATTTGCAATACCTTCATGTTCAGGAAGAGTGACATTTCCAATAAATGATTTTGAAGCAACATCATAATTTATACCTTCAGTCAGAAACATTTCATCCAACACTAATACACATTCTTTTTCAAAATTGTTCAAAGAAGCAATTTTTATTGAAACCATTTCAAATACATCTTCAAGAATTCCACTTGAAAATGATATTTTTTGTAATTTTCGGCATATTGTTCTAAGAGATGGTAAAGGGTTATTTTGTACAAGAAGTTCCTCATATCCATTTGATCCACAGGCAAATTTTAAGCGTAATGCTGTTTTTATAGAAGCATTTGACCACTTAAACCCTTTTTTATTTTTTACACTTAGTGATGCTATTTGATTGTCGTTTAAAAATGATTTCAAAGTTTTAGTAAATGTAGCGTATTTAATATTTTGTTTGTAATTCATTTTGAGAGTGTGATTATTATTTTGTCGTAACTTGTGTACTAATTGGCCTTGTTTTGATAATTTTTTTTTTAAATATTCAATTTGTTTTAAAAGATCAGCTTTTTCTAAAATGTCATCAGGAATAATATTAATGCCTGTATACGTATTATCTATACTTAGTGATTTATCATAGGAGGGTTCTAATTGTTGTTGGCTTGTCGCATAAGAATGTTCAGTTATATTAGATTTTGCTCGTTTAATCGGACTTGGAGTTGAGTTCTGTAACCTTTTTACTGGAGTTTTTCGAATTGGTTTGATTGGTTGATGAGTAAAAATTGTAGGGATAGCAGAAAACTTCAATTTCTTTTTACCATCTACTCTAACCTTTTCCCATTGGCTTTCGTCAAAATGACTCTATAAATAAAAATAGCAATTCAATAATAATAAAAAAATTATAAATTTTAAAATAAAAATATGTAACTGATACCTTATAATTAATTACAACTTAAAGTTGGTATCTATAATTATAATATCTAATACCTATCAATATATTTCTACATTTAATTTCATAGTAATTTACATTGATAGTAACTATTTTTAATAAATAAATAAAATTAAATGATAATATTTAACTATAATCTGTTAGTATTTCATTTCTTTAAAGGCCAAAAGATTGTTCATTAATTATTTTTTAGTACAGTAAATAATATTATTATATTTTTATTATTAGGTGTATTGAATAATGAAATGTGTTAAAGATAAATAAATTAATTATGTATCATGTTATGATTATAATACTAAACTAATATTTTTAATTGCCTTTTCTATAAAATAGGTTGAAAATAATATATATATTTACTTCACAAAGATAGGAATTGTTTGTTGGCTTCCACTTGTCCCTTTTTACTTTTGATGCCCACAAGGCACGCTTCACCTTATCTTTAGGAAAGACTTTTAATATGAAGCCATTTTCAGACCTATTAGAGCAACCATAGGCACAGCAGCCAGGCATTCTAACACAATATTATAAATAATTACATTTAGTTGGTATGCACTAGAAAAATAATATTAATTTTGAACATAATATAGATACTAATTAATAACTTACTTTCAATATGGTTTAATGACACAAATATAAATATTATTTATTATTAAAATATCACAAACTATGTTAGGTTAGAATAAAATATAACTTGTCTTGCACTATTTGCATAAAAATTGAATTACAAATAAATTAAATTATAATATTATTCATATTATAATGCATATTTCGTATTTTGACTATAATATTATAAGTAATATTTGGACGATTAATGGCGTCCAGGGCGACTGATAACAGTCGACCAATAGAAAGTTATCACCGAGTTGGCCACTCTCTTATTATCTAGGCTCTCTAATGTTAACTAATTGATGCGCAATACGTGGATATTTAACAGGGCTTTCGTTATTGATAAAAAAAATATTGTACAAAAAAATTGTAAAACGTACCGCTTGTTAAATGTTATCAGTAATGTTATCATACAGTATTGGGATTTGGGACAATGCAATATTGCATTTTGCATCCGTTAAAGATTACGAATTACGATTTACGACTACGTTATATAAATAATAATATAAAAAACTACGTTTTAAATGTTTGTCTAGACGTGTTTTATAGTAGTAAATAGTAATTCTCATAATGCCTAGTTGTTTTGTATGTGGAAGAACAGAGAATCAAAATTCTAAATCTGCTAATATATCTTTTCACAGGTATGATTAAGATTTTAAATGTATATAATATTATATATATATATCTAGACGTTTGAAAATTTAGTGTAAGGTTTGTTTCAGGTTTCCTACTAAAGATAATATTAGAGTAAAATGGGATAATTTTTTAGTAGTAAACTATCTAAATCCAAAAGACGTGACTAAATATAGCGTAATTTGTTCATTAAATTTTGAGAAATCATGTTTTTTTATGAAACAACATAGAAAGTTACTATACAAACATGTATTTCCATCAATTGTTGTTGATCGAATAAAATATGTAAGTTTACAATAATTATTGCATTAATATTTTTTTTTATATGGCTAACATAATTATAATAATATTTTTCTTAGGCAAAACAATCGTTTACTGAAAGCACTAAAACTGTACCAGTACCTCAAACAATAAAAAAAAAATGATATTTTTCATTTTGATAAAACTCTTGTTAAGGTAAATAATTATTTTAGTATTAATTTGTGTGAATTGTTAATTATTGTAATAATAATATGACTGTACCCTCAACTTTAAAATTGTTATTTCTTTTCTAGGTATCTTCAATAAATGATGTAGAATTAGGTGTGTTCCCTTTGGATGTACCATCTAGTTCATGTAATATGCAAATTAAAAATGTTTCGGTAATGATAATATTTAAATTTGATATTTATATATTTCCCTACTATGTATTTTATAACATTAAAATATATTTTAATTTTTTAAGTTGCCTATACAAAATTTAGAAGTCGAAGAATTACTTTTAATGAATGAGCCATCAACATCTTCATTTGATTCTGACAAACTTGATGTAAATATTATGGTGATATATGTTTAAATTATTATTATTACTATTATTACTATTATTAATTTTATTTAGAACAAATCTGAAGCTGCATTAATGGCTGCCAGTGAGATCGCTATTGAGGACACACCACGTCGCACATGTTTGAAACGTAGCATTCGACATTTCTCCAAAGAGATAGTTATAAAAAACAAGAAATTAAAGAGATTACAACAAACCATACGACGAAAAAATAAAAGAATTGCCAATATGCAGACCATAATTAATGACATCAAAAATCAAAATCTTGTTGATGAAGTGACAAGTGTTTCACTTTTAGAATCTTTTGGTAAGCACAAAGATCTTGTTACTAATTGGACAAAAAAAAATTTGGGAAAAAAAATTCCCAAAAAGTATAGTCCTGCTGTTCGGCAATTTGCTTTGTCTTTGCACTTTTTTTCTGGAAAAGCTTATAAATATGTCAGAGATCAATTTAATACAATATTACCACATCCACGCACGCTTAGCAAATGGTATAGTCATTTCAATGCTGAGCCAGGGTTCACTATGGAATCGTTGAAACTTTTAGAGCTGAAAGTGAGGAATTCATCAGATCCTGTGTTCTGCGCATTAATAATGGATGAAATGGCTATACGCCAACATCTAGAATATGATAGAAGTACTGGTAAATATTATGGTCGAGTAGACATGGGAAGTGGAATAGATAATGACAGTTTAGCAGTAGCTAAAGAATGTTTAGTTTTTCTAGTTGTTTCTATTAACGAAAATTGGAAATTGCCAATTGGTTACTTTTTAGCACATAGTTTGATCAGTGAACAAAAAGTAGAGCTTGTTCGTCATGCACTGCATGTCTTGTCTAACGCTGGTGTCAACATTATTAGTTTAACATTTGATGGCTGTTCCACTAATATAACTGCTGCTAAGCTTTTAGGTTGTAACTTTACAGTTTATGCATTAAATACTTCATTTGCTTCCGAATATGATGATTTGAAAATTGTAGCAATATTTGATCCAGCACATATGGTCAAATTGGTCCGCAACGCATTTGGTGAAAAGAAAATATTCTTGGATTATGAAAATAATGAAATTAATTTTGAATATGTTCAACGCTTATGTTTTTTACAGAAGCAGGAAGGATGTCATCTAGCTAACAAATTAAGAAAAAACCATATACTATTTTTTAAACAGAAAATGAAATTAAAACTTGCTACTCAACTACTAAGTCAATCAGTAGCAGACGCGCTTAAATTTTGTAATGATACTCTTAAACTCCATCAGTTTAGAAATGCAGGTGCGACAATTTCATTTATTGAGTTGTTTAATAAGGCGTTTGATATATTAAATAGTAGATCTATCAATTGCATTGAATCCAAAAAAGCTCTTTGCAATGAAAATATTGAAGAAATTAAATTGTTTACAAATCATTTCTGTATTTATATCAAAGGTCTAAAAATCCTAGAGAGTGATAATAATTTTATACCTGTACTTCAATCTAAACGTAAAACTGGTTTTATTGGTTTCATTGTTTCTTTAAATAGTTTATTGCAATTATACTCAACATTAATTGAATCTAATACACTATCACATATTAAAGCTTATAAATTAAGTCAGGATCACTTAGAGTTATTTTTCTGTAGTATTCGTTCCCATGGTGGGTTCAACAATAACCCAACGGTAAGACAGTTTCGCTCTGCCTATAGAAAATTAGTGATACGAACCACTGACATGAAACAATTTAATACTGGCAATTGCATTCCCTTAGAAGACATTGATATTCTACACTATTCTAGTTCGGATCCAGTCGCAGTATTAAATAATAATTCAACAAATATAAATTCAGATAAAATTGTGGAGGAAGAAAATTTACAAAATATAAATTCATTTATAATGGATCATGACTATATTGTGACTCAAAGTGATTATTCTTTTAGTTATTTTTCAAAAGAAGTTATAATTTATGTTGCTGGATTTGTAGTTCATAAACTTACCAACACACTTAAATGTAATACCTGCAAATATGCATTGTGTGCTACTGATAAAGTATGTTTTTTAAACTCTTTTATTAATTTAAAAAATAAGGTTGGTGATAGAGGTGGTTTAATTTACCCAAGTGACAGTGTCATAAATATTTGTTTCAAAACTGAACAAGTATTAAAGAAATACAGCTATAGGATTAAAGCAGTCAATAAATTACAAATTCAGTCAGAAGTCTTAACCAATTTTTTATACAACTCAAACTTATTTGCATCATTACAAACTCATAGTCATGAAACAAAAAGTCCATTAACTGATCACATAACTTTATTAATAAAATCAATTTCATCAACCTATATTAATTTAAAAATTGATTACACTTTAAAAAACCATAATGAAACACCATCACTTAGAATGTGGTATAACAAACTCACGATTTTTAAAGGACAATAACCTTCTTTGTAATAAGAGGACGTGATGGTAACACGTTCTTTTAATGTAATAAACACATTGTATTATTTATATAAGTATGGTTAAAAAAGTTAATAAATATTTTATAATTTAAATATTTTGTATTTGTATTTATTTATAAACGACAATCGGCTATTTTATGATTAGGTACATTTGAAATTTAATATATTAGTAGGTAGTAAATATTTATAACACAGTAACACACAGTAAAACAGAACATATAGAAAATACAACTCTATAAAAACACAATAGTAGGTAATACAATTATATGGTGAACAAACTTATTACTAACACGCCTGGATAGTAAATAAATTGAAAAAGCAATAGAAAAACGACAATTTTGAGCAGATACGTCATCTGGGCCGTTGGAGTAAGTGTTTTTTAATGAGTTGAGAGCATATAGGATTTTAAAATATTCCTGACCTATTTTGTTTCACCTTAATATTGTGAATATAAATTCATAATTGTAATATTGTAAACACATAGTAAAATTTATGGTATGGCTTGAATTATGATACATAATGACAAGTACAATTTTTTGTATTTTATTGGTGGTGACACTGTAAATTATCCACAGTTTCCGCATCACTATTCAGTGGAAACGGCCTCTCTATATTACTCTATGGTACCGTCGCGGTCTAGCCGATGACCGCTGATGCTGCCGTCCCCGCCGCCATGTCCTTTGTCTTTTACCGTCCGTCTAGCGAAGCAGTCTTTGTTTTCGTTGGTCATCGCAAAACCGTTGCGCCATCGCCGTATTCCGCGCTTGGTTTACGCACATCCGAGCTCTCGCACTCATCGTCGTGCCGCACACGTCCCGTGTCCGCGATTTATTATTTGTATTTTGTTCCGGCTTTTGCGCCTAGCAAATAGCCCTTTTCGCTTCGTGCCATCGCCCGTTCGAATTCTTGCAGTACGACCGAAGCCGTTCGGGACCAAGTGCTTTCCGTTTTGTTCAACGAAGCGCGAACACGATCGATTGTTGTTTTCGTCGTACTATACTATTAACGTCGGAATCCAATCAATCGCATTCAACTGTTTTATTCTTGTGTCGGCGCTACAAGGTTTTGCTGTAATGCTGTATAAAACCCCCGTACGCATACGCGGTCGTTGACCCGTGTTGTCCAACCGACGTTCGGTGGAGTGTCGCCGTCTGGTCAGTCCCTATTTGCTGTTTCCATCGATGTGCCGGGACAACGACAACAACTACAGCCACCGTCATCACCAACGCCTGCCATCAGCTGTTATCAGGTCGTACATAAACGTATTTTCTTTTGTTTATTATTTATTTTTTATTATTATTATTTTGCTCGTCACCGTTGTGGTACGGCATATCTTTATATTTTACATTTATTTAATCTAGCCGATCGGGTTGTGATTGTGCTATACAATTGACTAACATTCAGTGGCGTACATTCAAATTTGCTCTGGGAGGGGTTTAAAAAAAATAACCAACACTAAAACCTTCTCTTTAAAACTATCTATTTTTCCAACAATCAAACACAATATTACACGTATAAATATTAATAGGAAAAATAACAAAACAAATAAAAAAGTTTACATACCTAACTCATGGCAGTTAAATACTATTTAATACAGTATATACCAGTACAGAATATTAAACATATTATATTATTAATTACTTATAGTAGAAATTCTAGTCTCTTTTTTTTAATATTTCAAACTTTAATGTTTTGTTAATAAACAATTTTAATGTTATAAACTCTAACTAATCTTATCGTAATACTTACCTATGGTTTATGGAGTTTAAATAGTTCAATGAATAGTTATTAGTTTTTGACATAAACTTCTTCAACTGCAGAATAGAACAGAATGAACGAAACATTCATAATATTATTTAACGAAAATGTTTAACATGATCATTTACGATAGTGCTATAAAAATAAAATCCATTTCACCGTGTTATTGTTCACGCGAAATTCAACGATTATAACGTAATCAGTTTTTTCTCCGTTGTTCGATCGAGACGGTCGAGACAACGACAATATTAATATGTATTTTTGTCCGCACACAACTGACTGTCTACGATCAAAGTTTTATGACATTTAATGTCTATTTTGATTGATATAATATGGCATCCATAATTTCGTTATGAAATATTTTTTCGTTGTTGGTTAAGTATAGTGTACACTCAATAGTCATATTATTATCATGATGTATGTTTGTGTATACACGGATGATTAATAATAAGAAATTCATCAATAATATCAATTTTTTTGGTTCTGGGGGGGGGGGGTTGAACCCGAAAACCCCCACGTATGTACGTCACTGTTAACATTAGTTATAATAATATCAGTGTTGGGTAACGTAACTTACGTTACTCGTTATTGTAACGTAGTTACAATTTTCATTGACGTTACGGTAACTTAGTTACTATTATTTTTGAGTAACGGCAAGAGTAACGACGTTAATTATTTAGAAATAACTTAGGTACCAGAAGAACGCGTTACATTATCAATTTAATTATATTTTTATATTTTAATTTTTTGGGGGGATATATATCGCGGTGTTATCAGGGCATTTTCGTGGCTCTTTAGTGTAGCTGGACATTTGTACAAAAAAATAGCATACATAGGTATAATTGATCCATGTTTTGAAGATACATTATTGTATAAAATAAATATAAAACATGATTGATTTGAAATAGACTTTTTTACATGAAACTTAAATAACATATTAAGAGTAACGTCATTGTAACTAGTTACTTTTGAGTAAAAAAAATGTAATGTAACGCCATTACTTTTGTTCTTAAGTAACTAACAAGTAATATAGTTACCTTTTTTATTTTGTAACTTATAACGTAACTTAGTTACTTTTAAAAAGTAACTTACCCAACACTGAATAATATATATTACCTATTTAATTAATTGTGGAACGTCAACAAATTTACTATAATATTTTCTATACCACTAAATATTGTTATTGACATCTTAGGGACTTCGCACTCAACACCGATCTTGTAGTTAAATACCTATAAATTATAATATACCTAGTACCTACCGTATATAACTTATACTGATAGTATTAATATTTTAACGTAATAAAGTAAATTAAAAAATCTACCGCGAAGAGAATATAATATTGCCATCTGTTGAATATCTAATAATAGATATATCATAAACAGTTAACTGTCGAGCGCTGTCGCTAGTACCTATTAATAATAATTAAATAATTTAAATATATTATAGAATTATAATTTATAGATATTGTATAATATACGATATACTGTACTCATAATATTATGTATAGTAACAAAGTGTATTATTGTATTACTGTATAATATATAATTTATAATACTTAATACCAATTACCTATTTTTAAGTAATTATATGGTTTATTTAATATTTTAATCAATTAATTTTTCGTACATATCGTAATATTGGTATTAAGTATACATTGTATTTTTTCAACTGAACTATTTGGATATTATATTCAGGGGCGTCATTTGCGGTACGCAGGGTAAACATTTGCGTACCTAAAATTCTAAATTGTAAATGTTGGCCCGCTCGGCCATATCAAAATAATGTCAAATATGTCGAAAAAAAAATAAATAGGGCCCTGTTTAATATTTATGCGTACCAAAAATAAAATTGAAATGACGCCCCTGATTATATTTCGTTCTGATCAATGGGTATTGGGCAAAGATAGTGCAGACCAGTGACCACATGGTATGTGTAGGCCTCGTTAATACTTGTTTGGCGGGTTTACAAGTAAAATAAATACAGGTTGCTATTCTGAACAAGATGCATTTGTTTTTTTTAAGTTTAAGGTTGGTCTAAAAATACAAATGATAGGCTAAACGCTAAAAACAATTTGATTGATATTGCAAGTTTTTAAAATATTTAGACGATATGTAAGAGTAAATAAGTTCATTAGATAGTAATTTATAATAACTCGTAATATTTTATCATAAGAAAATGGTTTTACTTTTTCATAAGAAGTTCTTATATTGTCTGATTCAGCTAGTTTTATTTTTTTAGATTCTGAACGGTATTGATTTTACAATGATGTGTGTTTTTTTTTTGTGTGTCTGTGTACAGCATAACTAGTCGAAATAATGCTTCAATTTCAAACTTTGGGGGTGGTTTCCGATGGCAAAGTGGTTATCCTTGGTGCATTATAGAGGTGAAAAGTGATGTGTTTTTTTTTTTTTGTTTTTGTGTCTGTCGACAACATTTGAAGCAGAAAAATGGTTCGATTTTTGACTTCAGCCCATCTTTGAAAAGGAAATCGAATCTAGTTGGTACTTTGGGGGGTCAAAAGTTAAAAATTTTCAATATTTTTTAAATGAGTCGGGAAAAACCCTAAAAAAATGACGGAAAAACGGGATTTTTTTGAAACAAATTCAAACATTTAAGTAAAAGTTTCAAGATCCTACGTTTGGTAATTTTTTAAAAATAAACAAAAATCGAAAATTATTTAGTAGTATAACATTATTTTACACGTCTATTTTTGATTTCAAATTAAAATTAAAACTTTAAACACTTATAAAATTTTTTAAATTGAATACTTATCAAACTTTTTTATAATTATTCTAAGCTTAACTTATGGACAGCATAGTATTAAATTTTCAATTCTTAGCTTTTGATAGTAAAATATTTATAAATTTTTAACTACCAAATAGTGAAAAATATTCATGATTTTGACGAATTTTTGTCAATATTTGAACTTCAAATGCTAATAAAAAAAAATTGTGCACGTGTATTTTTATAATTTTTGAATGAGAGTTAGAACAAGTTATGTGAACCCTTCTATTAAATTTTCAAGTAATTTTTTCCAGCTAAATTTTTTTTATCAACATTTATAAAAAAAAAAAAAATTTGAAAATTTAAAGTGTCTATAAATAGCTCAAAAAAAAGTCAAAATATTTTGAAAATCAAATCACGTAAATAAAATGGCAATCTAAATAACTGGTAAAATTTTCAAGTATTTACGACTTATACTATTTAAATAACAACAAATATCAAAAATCGTTTGAGGCTAAACCGTTATTTAATGCGGTTTTGTAAAAATTTAAATTTCAAACACTCATAAAAATTTTTTATCTGAATCTGGTAGAGTTTTTTTTATAAATGTTTGAAGAAAAATGTATGGAGAACCTTGTACCAAATTTTCAAATATTAGTTATAAAAGAAAAAAATTTTACGATTTTTCAACCACAAAATTACTTGCAAATTTTCGCAATTTTGACATATTTCGTATAAATTCGAACTTTAAGCACTTATAAAAAAAAATTGTGACTATCGATTTCAGATTTTTTTTTATCACTTAAAGAGAAACTTATAAGAAACCTTGCATTAAATTTTAAAGATTTTCTGACCAGCCAAAAAATTTTTATCGTTATTTAAAAAAAAAAATACTAAAAAAATTTAAAATTTCACTTGTCTATAAATAACTCAAAAAAAGTCAAAATTCGTTGAAAATTTAACTGTGTATGGAGAACGCTAATATAAACGTTTGGTGAAAATTTCAAGTATTTACATTGATTAGTTTTTGAATTATAACCATATAAAAAAATCGATTTGGTCGAAAACTGTTTTTGCGTAAAAATTCCCGTTTTACTGTCATTTTTTTTTTGTTTTTCTCAAGTTTTTTGAAAACTGCTGGAAAATGTTTTCTTTTCACCTCTATAATGCACCAAACATATCCACTTTGCCATCGGAAACCACCCCCAAAGTTTGAAATTGAAGCATTATTTCGACTATTTATGCTGTACACAGACACAAAAAAAAAAAACACACATCATTGTAAAATCAATACATTCATCATTCCGTTCAGAATCTAAAAATATATATAAATATATATATCATGAAAGTAGCTTAATAAATTATGACTAATTTATACAATTGAATGTTAAGATATTTACCATACGTACTTCATACAGTACAGGATTTTTAACGACATGGCTGTGAAAGGACGGTACTTAGTGGGTTGGAGATGTTTGTGTTGTTTCTCTTTTTTTCCCCAACTTTCGATTGCGTCCAAATGGTTATGGCTAGAAATTTATGAGATTTTTTTTTCACTTTGGTATTTATTTGCCTAGATTTATTGTCAAAATCTAATGCACGCGTACAAGTTGTTTTTCTAATATTATACTTTATTTTTTTGTGTGCATTTATCACACGCTCTCTCATAAGTCTTAAAAACCGACCACACTTCCACCTTCGGTCACCATCAAGTATGTCAACTTTTACAGTTTTAAACCAAGATTCAACGGTAGCATTACTCTGGCGGATTTAAATGCCATTGTTGAGTTTATTATTCATAATAGGTGTCCACAGTGCTAAGAAAGGTACACACTTCACTATAAACTCGTGTAAATATGATTCATCGTAATATTCATTGCTTATATTTTCATTATTTACAGAACAATTGGGTAAGACGCTAGATTTTGCATGTTTTTTAATAGACTGAAATCTACAGTACATCATGGACTTATTCGTGTTGGATTCGCATAGAAATTTATTTATTTCATTTTAATAATCTTTCAAATGAAATAAATAAATGAATATTCATTCAACAGTTGGTGGTTAATATTACACTTGTCTCTCATTGTATTAATAGCATTTTTAGTTTCTCCTGTACTACATGGAAACAACAATGTTAATGAAAATATTTTAAACCAATTTTCAATATCCTCCAAACTCTTTGCATTAAACAGTAAACATATCCAATCGATAACATTATTTCTTTTCATTTTTTCTACAGTCTTATTATGATTTGTCTCAGATTGAAAGTATGTATATACATGGTTTACTATGATTTTTGTGTAATGATTTACACAGATGTTAATGATAGTGACATTAGACCCATCAAAATTTTCAACCAATACTCTGAAACACCAGTTAAGATAATCAAATATGGAAGTAAAATCATTCCATCCTATACACAATGCATTTATTTGTGCATAACTGAAATCGGTCACTATGTTTGTGAATACAGGCCAAGGCAGTTTGTGTTTCAAAACAAATGCTTTGAAAACGTTCAACCATTGTGAAATTGCAACTATATCGTGTGCTGAACTAATCATCTCTACAACGGGACACGTGACACTCGAATTCCTAGGTAAAGGTACATTTACTACTAGAATATAGTAAAGAACTCTTTTGGTGTTCTTGTCAATTTTCCTGACCAATTTACCAGTTGCATCCAAATAATCAGTAACTGATTTTTGATTTTTAATTAGTTTTTTTAGTATGTCCAACTGTTCTTTACTATAGCAGTGTAAAGACGGTATACCGACATGCTGTACAAAGTTGTTTTCTTTATCGTTACACATCAATATAATATCATGAAAATCATCTTTATCATAATCATCAGCAGTCAAGGCCTCTGATCTGATTTTTCTAATGACATCATCTGATTTAATATCTTGCAAATTGCCACAACTCAATTGTGTAGGTGATGCCAAGTCGACAGTGTCTGACCTGAAGGAAAACGCTTTAGTCTTTTTTAGCGCTTCTTTGTTCAAATTTCGCTGAAACCCTTTTACGTGATTTGTGAGACCATCATCATCTGGATTATGATGATAATTCAAACCAGAACTATAGACATTTGCTACGAACGTTCCATTTTCAAGCTGGACTTTAATCCTAAAAGTCTTACACCCCTCATGGCTACAATACATATACACATTGCAATGACTTTTAAAATATCTGACCATTTTCGCATTAATAACACATGCATTTTTCACAGTTTTAATACGCTTTTTGAACATAATAGGATATTTTGTTTTGTCCAAACGGGTTTGACTTTTGAAGTTTGTATGATTCATGAGGGACCATTATTCAAATGAAAATTTGAAAGATCCTTCAAAAAACATAAAATCTTGGTTTTCATATTGTTTAGAAAATTAATTTTTTGTTTTCAAAGGTAGAACAACGCCAGACTTTACAGGTGTTTTCTTATAATAAGCATTCCTGAGGGGGCTTGGTACATGATGTTTTCCGTTTGTAACACTGACACACATGTACAAATACAATACAATATTATAAAAACACAAACATATTAAAGACATGATTATTTTAAATTGAAAAAAAAGTATTAATCATTAACAAATTATTATTACTACGAAAACAAACACTAATTTTAATAAAAATCTTCATATTGTACAAAAATTATTAATTTTGTAATACATGTGCTGACGATTTTCACTTTTTCAAATATTGAATATTTAAACAGGTATGATTTTAATAATTAAAATAAGGATTTAAGTCTAAAAAGGATCCAATAATACTGAGTTATAATAAATTAAATATTGCAATCTTGTGTATAATAGTGAATGTAGACTAGTAGACTGCATGCCACCTGAAAATAGATGAGAAAAATAAATATATTGAGAAATTATATTCTAAGAGAACAGATTATATTTACTTGTTTCTAGACTCTTCATAAATGGAAATCTTGTCATTCAATTTATTTTGCAACAGCTTGTGGATTGAAATACTCAAAACATAAACACTCCTTCAGGCTTCAATGATTAGAACTGTGACTTGATATTATGATTCATACCTACCTATCAATTAATATACTTCATATAAATATTTTTGTCATTACCTACTTTTGGTACTCAGCAGTACCAAATTTTTTTTACAATAACAAAGGTATTTCAAATATAAACAATCATACGTCTGGATATGACGATAAACACTTAAGCATTAATTATATTATATATAAAAATTTATCAGCACCTACAATAATGTTTATATGTATAAAATATTAATTTTATTATTTCTATAGGTGTTTATTGGCAGAAAAATACATAAGTACTTTTCTATGAGATGTTAATATTGAAGCCAATTAAAACACAAAGAAACCGTTTCTGTTATTTTTAAACCTTGTGTAAACTTAACTGAGTGGCAAAGTAATCTAGTTATTATTGAAAAGCCTAATGGAACGTTGAGATTATGTATAGACCCGAGAGAGGTTAATAAATATATAGCAAGAGACATGTACCAAATACCAACGTTAGATGATATAAGACCACTTTTTGCTAATAAAAGTTATTACAGTTTGCTTGATTTAAAAGATGGGTTTTATCACTGTGAACTAGAGGAAAATCAAGTAATCTTTGCACAATATTTAGTAGTCCTTTTGGTTCATACTGTTTTAAACGATTTCCGTTTGGAATTTCAATGGCACCGGAACTGTTTCAGAAGAGAATGAGTAAATACTTTGGTGATATTGAGGGTATTCAAATATATTTTGATGATGTGTTAATTTGTGCAAACTCTAGGGATGAATATGATGAAAGTATTGGATAGGGCTCGTAGACTGAATATTAAATTTAATGTCAAAAAAGTGCAGTTTGCTGTTAAACAGGTTAAATTTTTAGGTTTTATACCAGATCCCGAGAGAATTAAAACAATAAAATAATTAAGTACACCAACAAATAAAAAACAATTGCAGTCTTTTCTGGATATGATAAATTATCTACGAGCATTCATACCTAATTTATCAGAAATAATTACACCATTTAGAGAACTACTAAAAAAAAATATTTTATGGAATTGGAGCAAGCAATGTGAGACAGTGTTTGACAACTTAAAAGAAATACTTTGTGAACTCTTAGTCTTAAAAAACTATGATGATAAGCACAAATTAGAAATACAGTGTGACGCATCAGAGAAAGCTTTAGATTGTTGCATATTACAAAACAAATGCCCAATATATTATGCATCTAGATGTTTGAGTGAAAATAAAATTTCATTTGCACAGATTGAAAAAGAAATGTTGGCAATATCATTCGCGTGTAACACATTACATTCTCTAATTTATGGCAGAAAAATAAAAGTGTATACTAATCATTTATCGTTTGTGTCGGTAATGAAAAAAGACTTACATAAAATTCCTAATAATCGCCTAAAGCGTTTAAGAGTTAAATTTTTACTGTATGACATAAAGACCGAAAGAAGGAAAAAAGACTAGTAGAGTGAGGAGAATAATTAAAAAGCCACAACAATTAAATCTATAACATTTCAGACTATGTATTATGTATTAATCATTATTATTAATTTCTTTTTGTTATTTTGTAAAAAAATAAAGGAGATGTGACAGGTGCATACACTGTCAATTATAATTAATTAGTAAGATTTGTAGGTTACGATTAAAAAATAAGATATAATTCTGTCATCCGTTGTAAAAGTCACGTTTTAAAATAAAATTAAGTATTACTTGTCCTAATACCTTTTTGTACTTAAGAATTTTGTAATTAATGCAACTTGAAAAAGTGATGAAATAAACAAAGTAAAACAGTATCTTTAAACTTTTAAACAACGTATATTTGTTAGAACTTAGAACGTGTATTATATTATTATGGAGAGATTAATAAGTTATAACCTAACTTTCTAGTTTCTATTATTATTGATTTGTTACAAATCATAATGGTATGATGACAATATGTTCGGTATAATTATCGTGGTAATGACGCCAATAGAATATTTATTTATATTATACTTTTAAAACAAATAATTATTACATGACATAGTGCGACATCTATTTTCAATGTAATAATAATGTACGCCTGAAATTGAATTAAACGCAACCCAATGTACAAGGTTTCTTATCACTATTCGTCTGAAAAACAGTCACCTAGCTTTGGTCACCCAACTTCACACACGTAGTTTTATTCCTCTCGCGATATCGTAATATTTTGGTCACGGACTAAGATATACAGGACTGGACACGAGATGAATATTGTGGTTACGAAATGTTGTACAACAGGCGGAGTTCGGGGGGATATTTTCCTTTTTAGCATTACTAGCGCCGTCTTAGTGGATACTTATGGAACTATCTATGATGATAATGTCATCTAGTTCCAAAAGTATCCACTAAGACGGCGCTAGTAATGCTAAAAAGGAAAATATCCCCCCGAACACCGCCTGTTGTACAACATTTCGTAGTCAACTCCCCACACCCTCCGGCCACAACCTTGTCGTGTCCAATCCTGTATATCTTAGTCCGTGATTATGGTATCAATGTTATCATATTGTTATTTTCAAATATTCTATAAATAAGTTACGTCTTATTTATATGACTGAAATATTTATTTCAATGTACCTAAATATTAAATAACTATATAATATGTATCTAATTCTCATAAGATATGGCGCATGACCTAGGACAAATGTCCCATTTGACCTGCCTAGGGCCGGCCCTGGTCAGTATAACAAAGGACTAACAATTATTTAAACTAAAACTTTTTTGTTTGCTGTTTTTTAAATCATATTTGATTTACTGTATTATATTACATAAAACGACACTATCTAATTGTTTAGCTACATACTATTTCGACAAATATAAAATACGTTTTTTCAATTTTCAAGTATATTCCAATCTATATAATTTATACGCGTCATTTTATATTTTATAATATGTAATACTTGTCTGTATAACTGACAACTGTATAAGTATTAAGAAGTAACTATTTATCAATATTTGTTATCGTTTGAAGTACAAAATACAAAATCCAGAATCGCATTCAAAGACTAAACAAAACTCATTAAATAAACAAGATAATGATATAATTACAGTTCACTTAATCACATTTCAAAATTATGTCAACTGTTGAGAAAATATTATTAACTTATTGATAATATTTTATAAAAATTTTTACCTACCGGCTACGGTGTACAGCAGTATTCATATTTCCTACATTATATTTTATATTATATACATTTCATTTGTTAGTCATCTGTTGGAAGATCTCGTTTGGTACATAAGAATTTAAAAAATGTACATAATATGTAAGTTGGATGAGCAGGTGGGCTTCAGTTCGTCTTTATTATATTGTGTTTTGTGTATGAATTATCTACGTGTGCTGTCATTTGCAGCGTGCATTCCCATATGGGGTCGGAGGGTTCGCATATCGTACACATATTATGTTGTTGTACGTACCCATAATATTCCGAAGGTCAAATTCTCAGAATGTCATTAAACAAACTCAAGAAAATATAAAGAACAGAGGGTTGAATTGTTGCCTGTTGGCTATACAACAATAAAAATATTAATATAAAATGTATATACTACATTAAAGAAACTACCACAGGGCACAGACAGTGTTATATATCATTATTATTTCAAAGACGTGGGGACCGGCTCTAACGCATAAGAACCGTAATTACGATTCTCGCTATAGCAATAGTAACAACAATATATTAGGTATCTACCTACTCCTGTCATACCGAGTCGCCGTCGGAGCAATCGTCTCCGACAGTGTGTCGCCATTTAAGTACTTTTGACCAAATATAGACGTTCGTATTTATTTAGTCACAGACAATTCAAAAAAACTAACATACCTAATAAGTATTTACACGAAAAACGCATTCCAATGAACGTGTTTTGGTAGTCGCATGGACTTAAGACGTACATTGTATATTTGTACAACAGTGTAAGCCGATTATTTCGGTGTACTGTAGTCTGTAACTACGCATGCATCGTGGACATCAACTCCGCATACAAGGTTTTGTTTTTTTAAGACTGTAACTCCGCACATAATTTTTTTTTACTGTTTAATACGAAACACAATATTTGTTAATTAAGTTAAATAAAACGAATTATCTAATAAAAATAATAGTAATGCTTACAAAAAATACATAAATCATCGTTGTCGGTATAAAATATATAGGTTATAAAATAAAATAGCAGATGGTATAAATTAAATGTAATACAATAAATTATAGTGCAAGTTAAAATAAATTAAAATAAAATATTAAGCGAAGCCAAACTTTTTACAAAATTATATCTATTAATTTGATTGTTACTATTATATAATTCAATTTTTTTATTAATAAGTTGTATATTATTTTTTGTTTAATAGTTTAATTTCAACATGGTCTTACACTTTACGCTGATATAGCGCCAAGGCCGTAACTGAAAAAAAAAACATTTCCAACATTCGAAAAGTCTGCTTTAAAGAATGTTAAACAAAAAGCCACGATTCATTTTTTTATAATCTGACAATAAGCCTGAGCATATTTTTAGTGTTAGATATATTTAAAATATATGCGCATAGGGGCGAAATTATTGTATTGTCCCCCCCCCCAAAAAAAATTGTCGCTACTCTTTGTTAACTCAGACTTCCCTTTTGCGCCCTCAATTAATGAAAAATATGCCCCTTGCTTGTTTTGAATAACATAAAAATGTGATAAAAAAAAAAAAATAATAATAATACACTCAATAAAACTGCCGCCCCTAAAACTGTTAAAATTTTGCCGCTGGGGGCATTCGCCCCTTTCGCCCTCCCCTAAATGCGCCACTGGATAGAAAGTCCGAAAATACAAAATATTTTATATACCTAATTATTATTTATTTTAAACATTTTAAAATGCTGTACATATATTATTATATTTTCGTATAACCAACAAAAATATAACGGAAATTCACTAAGGAGTATAGTTAGGTATTATTATTATTATTACCTAATTTATATTTTTTTTATTATAATGATTATTTTTAAGTAATAGTTACTCATGTACAAAAATATAATCTCCCACAAACAAAAAACAAATTAACTAGTAATTGTACATAGCAACATAGGTATTAGTTTTTTATTGTTTCGAAATTGTTCCTAAAATAATATAATATCATAATAATATGTAAAACTGTTGATTTGAATGTACTGCTATACTAGTATTTGTTTTCTCTGTCTATCTCCCACATAATATAGGAACAAAGATACTCCGTATTTCCACGGTTATGACTCTCTGGTTCAGTTTAAGGCAAAAGCCTCTTATTATACATTTTAATATTTTATAAAGAAGAGTATTTATGTTCCTGTGCATTGACCGGATATATTTTTAATATTTACATTTTTTTATAAATATAAGCATGTTTTAGTTTAAAATAATTTCGATTATTTTTAACCATTAATAATTTATTAAAAATCTATCCGGTCAATGCACAGAAAAATAAATACTCTTCTTTATAAAATGTATAATAAGAAGATTTTGCCTTAAACTGAACCAAAGAGTCGTAAACGTGGAAATACGGAGTATCTTTGTTCCTATATTATGTGGGAGATAGACAGAGAAAACAAATGCTAGTGTAGCAGTCCCTTAAATAGACGTGTTTACTATAGCCCAGCAGTTCATACTGTGGAGCCGAGATCGGCAGCGCGCGCTTCCGAAAAGGAGGTGCATCAGGCTCGAAGTCCACGGAGTGATACAAAACTTTTACATTTTTTTTCCACTTTTTTGTAATCGGTATAAAAACGATATATCGTTAAATACAATATAAGCGATGGTCAAAAAAGTGATCGATTTGTTTTCATTTTGCCGGGGACTCGGCATCATCATAGAACATAATTGTATTATGAGGGGCAGTCAACCAGTGATGATAATAGATTGACCAACGTGCCCTTTAGTATCGACGATAGTATTTTTGTCAATAATATTGTCACATACTCACATGTTATGTGTTATGTGTTTATTGTTTATTTAAAAATTTAAAATGTTTAGTTAACTAAAAAAAGGCATCTTGTGGCGTTATCATCGTTCTCGCCATATTCGCTGATGCCACGTCCTGTAATCGGTGTATAAAATCCTAGCCTGTTCATAGGACCATCCAACTCAAAATATTTTCTTTGGCTTAAATTATGGTACATACTACGAAAAAAAAATGATACTACTAAAATTGGTTGGTGACAATCCGTTCACTAGTTAGGTGAATTTTGACATTATGTGTGACGTCACGGATTCGTTTGCTACGGTGGCATAATAAACTGCAATATTTTTGATATTTTTGATTTAATGTAAAATAACAGTTAATGAACTTATTTTTTTTGGAATTAACTGATTAAATATACTCAAGAGTAACTCATAATCTTTCTATTCGAATAATTATATCACATTTTGGTTTAATATTAAAGAAATAATAACAACTATATTATATTACAAATTATAATACACCACTGTCATAACTCATATGAATACTGCTAGATAATAATATTATACGAGCCCTCACTCACTTCTAGTATTGGCTACAATTTAAACTAAAATAGCCAGTTAAGACGTAAAACATTTATAGGTATATGATATCACGATCGTCAAAACAATATTACACATGTTTACTGTGGTTTGTGGTGAATATATGGTAAATTAAAAATATAATTTATTTAAATGTTATTTTTTTCTAAAAGATTTAACCAAAATGTGATATTATTATACGAGTGGAAAAATTATGAGGTAGATACTCTTAAATACATTTGATTAGTTCATTCGAAGAAATAAGTTGATTAACAGTTATTTTAAGTTAAACCAAAAACTGATAAATATTGACGTGTGTATGCTGCCGCCGCTATCGAATCCGTGACGTCAAGCGCAATGTAAAAATTCACCATAACTCATGGCCGTAACTGGGGGGAGGGTCCAGGGTCCCGGACCCCCTCTCGAAATTTTTAAAAGTAGAAATATTTTAGTGGTGAATATAGTTTATTGACTATACATTTTCAACGTTCATATTTAAAAAAAATGTTGGACGCCCTGAAATTTTTTTTCAGTTACGGCCTTGCCGTGACTAGCAAATGAATAGTCATCAACGAATTTTAGTTGTATCATTATTGTAACTAGGTTCTATTTTATTTGTTATGGTAACAAAATAAAATAATTATTGCTTTTTTGTGTTGGGTGATCCTTTATAAAGTCCAATAAAAATAAAATAATATTCAATTAATTTTGTATAGAATCTTGTCTTTTAAACCATCTATAAATCATTAACCCACTTACGTGTAAATATTTCTTTAAAACGCCCAGGAAGAAATGAATAAAAATTCATTTATGGCGTATGATGGAGTCATACCTATATAGTTTTGGCGCCTGACTGACGGTGTCTCGCCGTGTTGAATGTGGAAAATGTTTTGTTGTACTGCAGGTATATGCGTTATAAACATAAATCTTTATGGCGCCGGTATACATATAAGTAAAATTTAATAGCTTACCCTCTGTGGAATGTGGGTACTTGGTGTGGTGTGTGTGTGTGTGTGTGTGTGTGTGTTTTTATATATATTATATATATAATGTTTATATTGTGGCCTGTATCATATCTTATCATTTTGTAAATCGCTAAATTCGTATGATATGCGTTTTAAAAATCGATCATGTCTAATAAAAATGTATACAATTATAATGTAAAAAAAATAATATTTAGATCGTTAAGTTTCCATACAGCTAATAAATACAACAAATGTGTTTTCGATTATTTTCTCTAGGGTAAATGGAAATTCAAAAAAATTATTATTAGTTATTAAAAAGCGGGTAAGTGAGTATCGCTCTGCTGTACATTAGGGGGTGGGGTGGACCTCGGACTATGGTAGGTTAAATTTGAATGCAATGATAGGTATCATTGTATACGAAAAACGATTCTGAACGAAGATGATTTGTCAGTTTAGGATAAATTATATTTAAATATTGTCATATATTCTATTTTGAAACAAATAGTATAGTTTTTATATGTTACTATGGTTACTTTATAGTATCTGTTTATTAATAAAAAAAGTATTAGGCAACATACGCATAATGAGAGTATGAAATTTAATTTAAATTTTGAAATATTTCGTATAAATTCAAACTTTAAGCACTTATAAAAAAAAATTGTGACTAACGATTTCGGATTTTTTTTTATTACTATAAGAACAACTTATAAGAAACCTTTTATTATTATTAAATTTTCAAGATTTTCTGGCCACCCAAAAAATTTTTATCGGCATTTGAAGAAAAAAAACTTAGGAAAGTCGAAAATTTCAATTGTCTATAAATAGCTTAAAAATGGTCAAAATATTTTGAAAATTTAACTGTATAGAGATAACCATAATATAAACATTTGGTGAAAATTTTAAGTATTTACAATGATTGGTTTTTGAGTTACAGCAAAATCAAAAAATCGATTTTGTCGAAAAGTGGTTTTTCGTAAAATTGCCATTTTTCTGTCACTTTTTTTTTGTTTTTCTCGATTTTTTTGAAAACTATTTGAAAATGTTTACTTTTGATCCCCCCAAAGTACCAACTAGATGAATTTTCTTATTCAAAGAGGGGCTGAAGTTAAAAATCGGAGCATTATTACTGCTCCAAACGTTGTCGTCAGACACAAAAAAAAAAAAACACACATCATTGTAAAAACAATACATTCATCACTTCGTTCAGAATCTAAAATTATTTTTTTGGAAATGTTAACAAAATTTCACCTTTATTCTTTATTTCACTTGATACATTTATACCTACTCTATATAATTTAGTTATGTTATGGGTACAGAATGAAATTCATAAAGATTAAATAATTTATTGCAATAGTGTACGTACATAAAGTATACATTAAATATGCATTTAAAAGATAATATGTATTATGTAATATCATTTCCGCAGTAGAAATGGAATATAGGTACGTAGAAACCTTCTATCCTTCTATACGATTCCTTTGTTTTCTGGTATAAACATACCAATCCCTACCACTAAATCTTATCTAACGATCATTATTTGAACAGGTAAATACTGCTGTGCCATACCTCAAACGATCACAATTAGGTTTAGCTCAGTCTTAATACAACCACTCTCTTCACAATATCGAGCTCTCACCATCAATTATATTTGTTCACGGAAGCGTTCTCTCCACAAGTATGTTACTATAATGATACCATGCCATGTTACTGTTATATTATCTGCATATTATTTAATATTAAGTTATTTTATTAGTCACTTATTGTTTTAATAATTTTTTTTTAAACATCATACAGCACATGCCAGATTTAGCATTTGTAGATAGGTTCATTAGGTACATATACCTAGCAACTAATAGGTATACTATTTTTTCACAAATTTTTAAAGCATTAAAAGGCTGATTTAGATAGTGTTTAAAGCTGATCACATTTATTATTAATATTTACAAATAATATATTATTATAAAATATAATTATAATTACATTAATTTTATTTATACATTTATATTTATTTTATATTCATAATTGTAATATCAACAATACATTTTTCGATCAAAATGCGAACAAAATGTACATAAATATATAATAATAAAACACCTTTATAAATTATGTCAAAAGAATTTCAAAATTATATATAATTTTTATTTTTTACAAGTACATTTTATGAACATCTTAATCTATAAAAGAAATCGTTTGATTATTTCAATGTAACCAATACTTATTAATTATTTTACTAATCTTCGATCATATTAAATTTTAATAGCAGTTAGCGATTTTTAGAACGTATTGTGTGGTTACACTAAAAACTGTGCGATAAAAATGTATTCATAGTTTATCAAGTAATCTTTATTTACAAATAAATGCATTAACACATAAGAGCAATACGTAAAAATTATTTTTATTTTATTGTAATTAAATTATTTTTAGTTATACATGCCAACTTATAATCCATATAATATATTCTATGTTTTAGATAAAAATGAAGTTATATACAATAACGATTGTAATGACTATGCTCATAATTGAATTATGCTTTAAAATTGTCGTGGGGACAGCTTTACATCCATTAAAGCGTGACGAACATTATATGAATCAGAAACAACAGTTTTGCGGCAAGCGTTTATCTAATGAGCTTGCCATTTTATGCGAGGGTGAATTCTATGAAGTCAACGGTGAATAGTTAATATAATTTCTCTATAAAATATATTATAATATCAGTAAAAATATTAATTTAATAATTTAATTTATTTTTATTATTATCTATGAAATATATTTAATTTATATTATTTTATAATAACCTGTAACTTAAAGACTTTTGTATAGATTACTACGTGGTAATTCAATAGTCAAGTAAACTCATCATTATTATTTATTTATATAGGTTTATTTAATAATATATTTAACATGACTAATGATTTACCTGTATTTTCAGGTAGTGCAAATAGAAGGCATAAAAGGGGAATCACCGACGAGTGTTGCAGTAGACCGTGTTCGAGAAGTTTTATTAAAATGAACTATTGTCGTCCTTTAACTGAAGAGTAAGTAATTTGTAATTACAATTAAATATAGGTATAATGATCATGTGATTAATGATTAACATTAGGTATATCAAACTTGGAACTTAAATCAATTATATTCAACAAAACTCATATGCTTATATACTTTCAAGTTAGTGAACGAATCTGGTATTCATATACAGTGAAACCTCTCTTAGCTGACACCTCTAAATAACGGATATGGGGACATTTTCACTACTTTTCTATAGGAAAACTTCTAAATACTAGACACCTGACACTTTTATGGTATTTTAACTTTTGATTTAAATCATTCTATCGTAAATTTGTGGTATTAGAAAATGCATTAACATAACATAGGAAATGATTTTCTGTCAAAATTCAAAACAATCTAGAGTAACTAATTTTTTTAATATGTTAGTTTTAATTTTTATATTAGGTACCTATCAATTTTTTTTTATTTTTGAATTTTTAAAAATACATTAAAATAATTAAAATAAATTAAATGTATTATGTAACTAAATAAATAAATCAATTTTTAATTTTAATTTAATTTTTAATTTTTCTAATATTATATTTCTCTCTAAATACCGGAAACCTCCAAATAGCGGAAAAAATATCAGCGACCGAATGTATCCGATATTTAGAGGTTTCACTGTATTTTTTATAAAACCACCGTTGAACGTTTTACTAGATGCTCAGTTAAAATATTTTAATAAATGTTGCTTGATGTTGTTATCATAATTAAATACACTGAAATCTGTCTACGAATTTTTAAAACTGTCACTAACTTTGTATTCTTCAGTTATAAAATGTAGGTACTTGACTCTAATTAAGCATATAAATTGGGTTAAAATAATAAACAAAAGAAATAAGAATATAATTTTCATCTATTTTTTTATACTCAGATAGTCAGCTAGATTGAAATAATTTGACATTTTTGGTTTTTAAAAAAAATTGTTAACTTATTTTAAAACTTTAAATTAATAATTGGAATAATAACTAACTAATAATAATGTATTGATTTTAAATTACCAAAGTAGTACATTTTATTATAATTAAGTTCATTCCTAAATACTGTTATAAAGAAATACTCAGATTTGAGTGTAATTTTTTTCAAATTTTTGATTCGATTTTTTTTCAGCAATTAATTAATATGTATTATAAATTACAGATTAATATATACTAATTCCCCAGTATTAAGTCAAATAGAGGAGGTTGATTACCTTGGATACTATTTTGAACTACGTAAGTATATACTAATACTACGAGTATGTAATATCAAAATTAAATTAATGTGTGGTGATACTGATTAAAACTAATTTTTATATTCAGATTGATTAAAATAAATTGACCTTAAATACAAACAAGAGGGTTTCGATCTATAATGTTCGATATTATCTATCCTTATAATACTTTGAACACTTGAATAACTTGAATCTTTACCCAAACTAATGAAGTTGAAGATTTTTAATTTTTTTTATCATTTTTTACAGTTGGGCGTGTATTGGAACCTATCACAAAGGAATTAACCAGTACACCAATTTACCATTGACAACAACAAATAATAAATACATTCATTAAATTGTTTTATTAATATTATGTTTAAGTACCTGGTAACACTAGTATCTATACTGTAATTAATTTATATTTTTTAATAACAATAGGTGGTACACCTATATTTTTAACACAATAAAATATTCATTTCAAAATATCAATAAAGAATTATTTTGTATAAATTACTATTAAATCATTCATATCAATAACAAAACAATTTTTTTAATTAATATTTTCATACAATTTAATAGTTTAATTTTTTAAATAGCTGTTAATACAAACATTATTTGACATTTTAATTTGTAATATAAAGGTAAAATTTTTTATTACTGATTAAACTCGAGTATTTTAATTTTGATTCAAACAAAAATATCGTTGTGTGTATTCAGTATTTGCTATAATGGAAGTAGACATAAAAACCTTTTTGATGTTTTTTTTTTAGTTTCAGTTAATATCAAAATAAATTAATAGGTATACTTGTAGCTATAAAACCGTTTTTTTAATAATTGGTGAAATAAAATACGTATACCAAGATGACGAAGGTGACGAAAAAAATGAAAAAAAGTAGATAAGTACCTATAGTAGGGTTCTGTAATTTTCAAAATATATTTTATTAATTACCTAAATGTTCAAAAAATAAATTTTTTTGCTAATTTTTCATGCATATTTTAACATTTTAGTGCATATATTTATTGTTTATGCATATTTAAGGTTTTTTAGCGTATATTTAAATAGTTTTTAATGTTTATAAACCCGCGTTCTAATCAAAACTCATAATTTATCAATATACCAATTATGAGTAGTCAGAGTACCTACGCCAAGTATATTTTTAGCATAAGCGCAACTAGAGTTATCAATAATTAAAGCATATAATTTACCTCTTAAAATAAAATAAATTTCTTAATTCAATTTACTACAACCTAGTAGTTATGTACTTAGCTAAAGTCGGTGCACATTTTTCCTCCAATAAATTTACTGCCATAAATTTATTATATTAATTTATTATTTTTTATTTGCATGAATTTATGAACGGGTAAATATCATCCTCACCCGTACACATGGGTATAAGCTTAAACGCTTCCTCTAATTTTATGGTAAACATTTTCTTAATACGCGGTTTTCTTTCGAACTTTAACTCTGTGTGCTCAAAACAGTCAAAACTGTCCGTAACCTTGCTACGTGTAACTTTCTTTTGGTCTAAACTTAAACTTCTCGTTAATTTATGTTTTATATCCGCACTCTGGCATTCTCTTGGGCTTCTTAAAAGACCTGGGCGTTCTCTCGAGCTTTCAATAGAACTAGTGCGTTTACTAGGGCTTCCAAAATCAATTAACTGTTGTGTTTTATTCAACACTTCTAAACTGGAGTCTAAAGACGTCTTTTTCGACGGATTAGCTTCTTCCAAAGGAGATGCACCTGTGTTCTCCATAAATTTCCTTCACACTCATTTGATACGATTTACGAAAATTAACAATAATAATATAACTCAATAATATCTCTTTTAATAATTTTAAAATTTTCAACAATATGCCCTCAAAAATAATATAATAATTCAATAAATCAACATGCCCTCAATAATAATATAATATCTCAAATAACTCAATATAACTCAATATGCCCACAATAATAATAGCCTCATAACAGTGAAATTAACAATTCAATGCTGTATCTATCAATACAAATTACAATAATATATATAATAGTTAGACACATAAATATGATTACCTAATACCTATATTATGATATTATGTAGTATGTTTAGTAGGTCAAATATTTTTGGATTCTATGAAGTAATAACACCATTTTCAAGTGTTATTTTAGTACAAATAGGTACCTACCTATACCTACTTATTAGGTTCATTTGAATTATTTGCAAGAGTTTGCTATGTTTTTTTAATGTTTTACAGTGGGTAGTTGGATATTTTGATAATAAAAATAAATATTCTGTTATACCCAACAATTGGTAGATACAATGTGGAAACATATATTTTTGTAAATAGCCTAAAACAGGTAATATTACAAAAATGAAATCTTCATTTGAGGAACCTAAAACTGATTGGCCATCATTTCCTGTTAAAATGATTACACGGTACTTTGGTAAGTATTAATAACTAATACTAGGTATGTAATCTAAAATTACAAATTACTAGTAATTTGTTGTTTTTTTTTTTATTAATTTTACTTTAATAAACACAATATGATTTACTTGAAAAAATAGAAAAAAAAATTACTTATAATATTCTGATAATTAAGTTTTTTTAATTTAAATACAATAATTTATTAATTAAATAGAGACTTTTCTTGATTTTTCTATAAATTTTATTAACATTTTCTAAAAATAAGCATCAAAGATAGATTACTTACAATTTTTTATTTAAATTATATTATAAATTATCTGTAGCTTTTATTAACTATTAATTATACTTTACTCTCTATTGGTATCCAGAAAGTTTAATGCATTTTTATAAAATTATTTAAATATTTAATTGTTTCAACGTTTCTTACACTATCTATCAGCAAAACATATTTACATATTATTTTAGTATACCTTATGATACATTCAACTGTAATAAATTTGTATTTGTTCTTATTAATTAAAATACCATAGGAATTCCAAATTGAATCTGTTAGTTCTGCACACAAATTATTATATTGGAAATAAAATAATAACATGGTAAGAAATTAAAAAAATAAAATAAAAATATGTAGTGTAAAATAGTAAAATGAATAAAAAAAACCATGCCTATAATCTAAGTATCTCAAACAATAGAAAGATGAAATAATAATTGTAGTTAGATACAATAACAAATATTGCAACTTTAACTTGTATGACCAAATAGTACAAGAATAAATTGCAAAAACTAAATTTTAAAAATATTACAAAAAAAAGTATATGAAACAATAGATAATTAATCATCATGTGTATTGTGTACTAATTATAATAAATTACAAATTATATATTAACAGAAACTACTAATACATAAAATTTACAATTAATTCTTAGATACTTATGAAAAAGCAGATATTAAAGAAAAATAAATATTTATACCAGCAACAGCATCTGAATCAGAAAACACAGATTTAATAAATAGTGAGACAATTCAGACAAAAAAAAGAAAAAAAGATAGAAAATCCTTGTTTTGACAATAATAGCTGTAAGTAATCATCATGTAAAGGGTTGATATTGTAATATTAACATTACAGACTACATGCAGTTTATAATATTTTAACATTATAGACTATAGTTTAAATTATATATTTAGTAATAGTAAGTCTAACTAGTAGGTTTATTTGTGTATTTCTATATGCTCATAAATAATCTAACTATTAAAAGTATAGGAAATCATTTTGGTACAACCATAATACCCAAATTAATAACATTTTATAATTTTTTCTGCAATAAATACAAATTATTTCTAATATTTTATTTTTATTTAAATTATTTAGTAAGTTAAAATTAATAATTCTTCCTTTATTCAATGTTATAGCTTGTAGCAGTACACAACTGACGCCTGTTAAAATTATGAAGGTAACAAACAACTCAGATTCTGTTTACTCTGAGTTATATCCTGATAATGCTTTTCATACTCCTAAAAATCCAACCAAACTACAACAAACCATTCTACAATGATTGAACCAGTAACGTTTATGAGTTAGTATTGAACAATATATATATTTTTAAATTGATATATAAATTAATATATTTTTTTTTAAAGCTGCTCTAACTGCAGTTTATGATTTGAGCCCAAATTTCCCAAGTACTCATAATGAGATGGCACGTAAGTATTACATTTTTAATGAATAATGCAGAGATACTATTATACATTTATACAGTGTACAAACAATAATTGAAAACATAATATTTTTACAAATGGAGTTATGTAATTAGAATTTTTTCTGCAGTCAGTTATACTTAATTTTTACTTTATCATATTTTTTCTTTTAAATAATGCTTTATTTTAAGAAATTTTATTTTTTATTTGTGTTATAGTAACTGCAGATAGTGAAATGTCAAAGTTAATACTGAAGAAAATAACTACCAAATTAGCTTATGTCAAAAGAATCAATGACAAGATTAACATAGCATCATTTATGAGACAAGAAAATTTAACAGCGGTGAATGATGACTTTATAAATTTGTTCCCGATGAAAGATGTAGAATCATTAAAATAAATAGACGTAAATGTGGTAATCTCATATAAATTATTTTTACATTTATAATCATAATAAAATACTTTTACAGAAAAATTTGATAACTAAAATTGGTGGAAATAATTTGAACAATTTTGTCAAAAGAATATTTGGAAGATTATTTTCTAACCAACTAAATATTCTTGGACCGGTTTTAGAAATAATTACCAGTTACAACATTTGAACATAATTAAAATTATAAAAAGTAATTATTAGTTTGATTTTGTTATTATATTATTCTAAATAATTTATTTTTATTAGGTATTGCACTGAAGACTTTTGATTCGACAGAAATTGCATATGAAGACCAAGTCAAAAATTGGTTTCGGCACGGACAACAACGACATAATTGTGAAAAAATATGATTTATGTTTTTTATATTATTATTTATATTTTAAATTTTTATTTGTAATTCATATTTTTTAGAACAAAAGCACTGAAACTAAATAACAATGTAAAGGAACATTTTATTTTATTCAATAAAAGGATTTTATTATAATTTAAATAATTTTTATTAAAGCATAAAATGTATAATTATTATAGCACAGATTTGGATTAGCAATTTGTTTTAACAATAGTTGTTATGCAATTAAAAAATATTGTTGTCAGAAATAAATGTTTCTATTGTTAGCTATTGAGATTAAAAGTTAGATTTTATTTTATAGCAAAGGTTAGAATACTAAAGTGGTTGTTTGATGTTATCGGGGTAGATTGTAGAAATATAGAATATGAAATAAATTCATTACAAGTAGTGTACCTTGAGATTGTTCGATAAAAATTAATTATTATATATATTGATTACCTAGTGGTTTACAACAACAAAACATAAGCAGTAATTAGGTATTAAATGAAATGTGTGATTTTACATATTTTTAATGTATAATTTTTAAAATAGAAAAAAAAAGATATTAACTCACTGTCGAAAAGGCATTTTGTAAGACTAGTTAAGGACAATTTATCTGAATAATTATCACTGAAAAATCAACAGCAAGGTTTCAGCAACTCAGTAACGTAACAAACATAAGAATTATGTTTAGAAGAAGTATCTATCAGTGTGCTTTTAGCAATTGGTAATATTCTGCAGCCTTCCGGTCAATTTAAAGAGATTGTTACTTATACTAGTAACAATTATCAGAATCATTTACATTTTAATATTAGCAACCAAACTGAAAATTTAATAATTGATTCAGATATGACGGAAATTGATTCATTAGATTCAAAGTTACAAAAACGGGTAGTTGATTTCCATGTTACACATAATTGAGTTAATGCATTATTAACAATTTTAAGATCTTAAGGTTTGAAACTTTCTCGATACAAAAACTTTATTAAAAACTCCAAAAACTGGAAATCATAATATTATTTCTATTCATCCAAGGTCATACATACATCTTGGTGTTAAATTTATGTTATTAACATTTTTAATTCCACATATTGAATATTTGGAAAACAATTTCATTATTAAACTAAGTTTAAACATAGACAATTTTTTACTTCTTATAGAATGCAAATGAACTTAAGACTAGCCATACTCAAAAAGTAGACAAATCTATTCAATTTGGAACTACCTTACGTAATTATTATTGGACATAGTGTAGATGCATTTCAAGAAGACAATTCCAATCATACCCCTATTGAATCATACACGGTCATAAACAATACATATTATAAATTGAAAACTCCTTTAAAGGCTTTAGATGTTTGCTTTAAATCGTATTATTTGTTAAATTTACAATATCCTATCGAAGTACAGCATGTCTGGACTTTTATACAACAGTATTTTTTTGAAATTCATGACAAAAATGACAACAATTTTCCTTTAGTTAAAACTTTAATTAATGACTTAAATCATTTTTAAATAACTAATTAGTTTTATAACAAGTTTAATGTTTAATAAATTAATTTAAAGAAAAGTTACTTTAAAAAAAAAAATGTATTAATATTAATATTATTTTTGTATTAATATTTCAATTATTAATTTTTATTATTTATTTGTTACTTACTTATCAATAGATACTACAACAGTAATGACCTAACTGTATTTTTTGTATTTTTATAAAGTCTTTATAAGTTAACACCTACTATAAATCACTATAATGCCATGTTGTTTTCTAAGTAAAAAGTCTTTCAAATGTAATAACCATCTTTTTGTTCATTTAAACATTTTTCACAATATTGATTCAATATCTGAATTCAAGTGTAATGAACAATTTTGTTTTCGTAGTTTTAATAATTTACGTTCATATAAAAATCACATGAACCAACATAAAAATAATTTTCAAAGTCAAACTTTTGATTTAGACCAAGGCTTAGACACAATTTTAAATGTACCTACTGCCGTTCATACTGAAACTAAATATGATCACATACCTAATAGCTCTAAAAATAAAACTTCTGTACCTGCAATAGGTATTGAAAAGTTTAAATACATTTTGAAAACTAATACACTTTTATTAGCAGCTAAGTGGTATAGTAATAAAGTAATTCCCAGGAAAGAGGTTCAAGTTTTGTTTGATGATGTTCAATATTTTAATAATTCATTTTTACATGTTTTGAAAAATAAAGTTATGGATAATTTAAAGTCAAATAGTAATTCAGATAATATAAAAGAAATATCAACTATGTTTGATGTACTTTTAAGTCCATTCAATGATATAAAAACAGAACATCTACGTTTCAAAGCTTTTGAAGAAGTAGGTGTTTTGGTTAAACCTGACATGGTAGATATAGGGCAAAGATTAAATGACAGACTTGAACTTGGCCATGTAATCTTTGAACCAAAATCAATTGAAATGTCTAATATACCTCTTAAACACGTATTAAAACTTATTTTAGAAAATTCAAATTTATTTATTACTATAATGAATTATATGAAAGACTTAGAAAACCAATCAGATAATTGTATTAGTAATTTTACACAATCTCCAATTTAGCTCTCTAAATTCAAAAAAAAATGCAAATAAAATTGTTTTCCCTATTTTTTTATTTTTTAACGACTTTGAAATTACAAATCCTCTTGGTAGTCATTCTGGTAGTCAAAAACTTGGGGCTTTATATATTTTATTGCCTTGTCTGCCACCTGAATTATCGTCCTCAATAAACAATATATTTTTAGCAGGGTTGTTTAAATCATATGATAGGACAGAATTTGGAAATGCAATATTCAAACATATCATTGATCAGTTATTTAGAAAATATTGGTATTGTAATTAATATAGAAGATAGTTTGTATCATGTTTTCTTTTCCCTTGGCTTAATATTAGGAGATAATTTAGGTTTACATTCTGTTTTAGGTTTTACAGAGAGCTTTGTTGCCCATTATCCTTGTCGGTTTTGTAAATTATCTAAAACTGAATGCCATAGTCAAATAGACCAATTAGATGATAAACTTCAAAACATTGATACATACAATTCTGATATAGAAATTAATGATCTGAGTTTAATTGGAATAAAACAAACATGTGTATTTAATGAAATTAGTTCTTTCCATGTAACTGAAAATTATGCAGTAGATATTATGCACGATTTACTAGAAGGGGTGTGCAAATATGATATTGGACTTATATTAAATCGAATGATTTTTAGCTTAAAGTATTTTACTTTAAATAGGTACTTTAAATGATAGAATTGGGTCATTAAATTATGGATCAATAGACATAAGAAGTAGGCCTCCTATTATATCTGTTGATTCCTTAAAACCAACCGGTACTTTAAAAATGTCTGCTAGTGAAATGTCTTGTTTTATGAGGTATTTAAGTCTGATAGTCGGTGATTTAGTACCAGAAGATTCAAAATTTTGGCAAGTTTATACTATTCTTAGACAAATTGTAGACATTGTTTTCAGTAAAACTATTAAGTTTAAAGATATTAATTTATTAAAAGTTCTAATATCTGAACATCATGAACTTTATATGCAAGTGTTTAACACCCATTTAAAGCCAAAGCATCACCATATGATACACTATTCTATGATAATACAAAAAAGTGGCCCATTATCTATGACGTGGTCTATGAGATTTGAGGCTAAACATAAACAATTCAAAGATGCTGCAAACTCAACTTCGTCTAGGAAAAATGTACTTTATACGTTAGCACTGAAACATATTGATGTTTATGATAAATATAATTGATATTTATCATACAGATTTCTTTTATCTAAGGATATTAATTGTAGTGGTTTAGAAATAGGGCGTATTTTGAATTTATCATTTTCAAAAAAAGAAAACTATAACACAAATAATATGTATTTTTCAACTACAAAATTAAATTTTTTGAATGATAATTTAATTTTAGTTTCATGGATTAAGTTGAAAAATCAAACATATAATTCTAATAATATGACTATTGTGTTAAGTATGAACGATGGTGACAATAATCTTCCAAAATTTGGATTAATACAATCATTAGTAATATTAAATGACAGTATCCCATTTGTTATTTGTAAACTTTTTACTACTAATTATTTTGATGATCACTATCAAGCTTTTAATGTGTCATTAAGTAATCAGTTACTTTGTCATTCACTTGAAAATTTGGCTAATATAAATCCTATAGTGTGTTGTAAGTCCCCCAATGGTTTGTGTCATATATACCCATAAAATATTAGGTTTTATATTACCTAATATACTTTTTTGTTCTCTTTTTTTAATATTAAACATTATATTCTTACTATGTACTTATTTATGTTGTTCTTTACATTTTATATATAAATATAATATTTTTGTACTTATTATATATACCTATTCATTTTAATAAACATAATGTCTACCTTACCATGTCTTTTTTTATTATTTATAATTTTCATGAAGGGAGGGGTTAAACCTCATGACCCCCTCCCCTATGAGTATGCCCATCCTACTTTACAATTTTAAGTGTAATAGAGTATTAGTATAATACTAAATAAGCACAATTTTTTCTTTTTTTTTGGGAGGGGGAATAAATAAATGCAATGGGTTACCAACTAAAATGGATAGTTAATCCAACTAAACTATGTAGTTGTGAAAACTTTATAGAAAAATATACTAAACATTTTGTACAGATAAACCGACTAAAATATTTAGTAACAACCACTAAAATAATAGTTCTTTTAATTAAATAATTATGGTTGATTTAATTAGATAGTATAGTTTGATCAACTAAAGTGTTTACCTATATATGTTTAGTAACTACGACTAATTGTCCAGTTATGCCATGTATAACTGTCATTTTTAGTTATAGTAGGTAATTGTAAATTTAGTAATACCAACCAATATTTTTTTTCCGTGATGCTACGTGCGTTCTGATGTCCTATACCAATAATATAATACATAAAGGGGGCGCCACAGCGTAGTGTTACGAACCTCCTTAAAGGTTTGTGCACAAATAAAATAACGAACACTTCCGAACTAAATATTACTTTCTATATTTAAACTTGAAAAGAAAACTTACAATACAGTAAATGAATTAAGGTAATGTCTAATTAATTGGTCTGACAATAAATAAGGTTCTGGTGAGAATAACAATGTTCTGTCTTACTACTCTAGAATCCAACTGCCACGGCTTGGTATACGAGCCGTGACTATAGCCAGCGCTTGCCTGGAATTGCTGTCGCAGCAATATCCTTCCAGACAGTCGCCGTCTTACAATATAACTATATACTATTATATATATATTAACTAAATTAACCAGGGGTTCATAACAGTAGGCTTGACTATTAAGATAACAATCACCCATATATATTAATAAAAAGACGTAGGAAAGAACATACTACCAAATAATATGAGGTGTGTAGCCATCATACCAAAACGGTGTTTAACTTGGCCTGAAAAACAATAATAATAAAACAACTAATTACTCTAACCCGCAGCACAGGGAGACGAATAAACTTATCGATGCGTTAAACCTAACTCAACCATGGGCACACAATTATATATTATAAATATAATTTTAATCTTATCACGAGTTCTGAGAACTTGGATACAGCGTTTGTGGTTAACCACCTGCATGTGGGCGGATGGTCACTGGACGTCATCATCGCACGTGCATCCTGAAATGCGTAATAGTGTGAGAGCAAATGACGCAGATATCGAATACCTAGGCCAGAAGGGATATTGGTAGGAGATCAGGGGACACTGACTATATAAGGGGGCCCAGAAGAGGACTCCCGCAGACGCGATATACCCAGTACCGGATCAACAAATTATGCAACCCGGGGCACAACATAATATTAGCGCCCCTAAAAGTTACCAATAAAAAATGTATGAGTCCTGAAGTGTGTCAAAATACGGATTATTATTATAGGCAATTTATATTTTAAATATTCATACAATTAATCAAGGTATTATACATATATTTAATATTTATACATTATGGAAATGTTTATTTTTAATAAAAAAACAAATAATTTAGAACTTAAACCTATATTATATAATAAATACCTACTTAATAATTATTTTTCTTGATTTTTTTGACGCGAATTCGTTAATGATATCTTCATAATCTATGGATTTAGCGACTTGGTGCTCAATGGACATAATTGACAGGTCATTTAATCTTGTTTGCTTTGTAGTTGATCTTAGATATGATTTAATTAGTTTCAGTTTACTAAAACTATGGTCACAAGATGCCGATGTTACGGGTAATGTTAAAAATATTTGATAAGCTGTGAATATGTTAGGATAAGCTTCTTGAAGACAATTTTTAAGAATAAAATTTAAAATTTCATGTGAACGAGCATCTATTAATTTATTATCCAATTTAATTGCATGTTGAGTAAAACCATTCAATTCTAAAATTAATTCATTTTTGTCAATATCTTTTTCATATTTTATACATAAGTCCATAGCATGTTTTTTTAATTGAATTGTTGGCATACTAAATAAAAACTTTCCATCTAAAAATAAAAATCTTTTGCAGCTTCATCAACTGAGTCAAATCTTTCTTTTAAATCGTTCAAGATTCTATCACAGACATTTTTTATTAAAATTTAAAATTTATTTTCTTCGGATAATGTTGATGATTCATCCTCCGCTAATTCACCAGGCATTTTTTTCTTTTTTCTAACCCGAATCGATGGAAATACCGGTTCTATTGATAGCTCAGTTGATTTTTGTTTTGATTCATCAAATGCTTCTTCAATACCTTCTTCCCTAAATTTCTCAATAAAATGTATCAGATCTTTTAAGAGTTGAGTCGCTATATCTATTGTAATGTTCTGTTTTTGTAAAATTACATTAACTCTATCAATGTTGTTAATATTTTATTCTATATTATTAACATACATATAAAATTAAAATTTGTTATCCCTTTCAACAAACCATTTAATTCAACAGTTGCTTCTTCACATAAATTACAATTTTTGGGTAACTTACAAACATGAATAACTTGGCCTAACTGCAAATATGATTTGACAGGGCGTTGTTTTGCAGACAATCTGGTCGTACTATAAACTTGCAATGAAAATTTAAGACGTTCTTTAAGAATATCCCATCTCTGAGTAGAACTAGAGAAAAAATTGAATAATTTTTTAACTATACCAAAGAATTTTTCTAATTCTGGTAAACATTTAGCGGCATATAAGCCTACTAAGTTTAGACTGTGGACAGTACAAGGAATAAACCTAGCCATATTAGCTCCATGATCATATGATTGACCGTAGGATCAATACTATGGTTAGACAAGCTTCTCAAAATATCTTCTGTTATTGCCTCACCAGTTTTTTTAAACACTTGTAAAAAACCTTGAAAACATTCCACAATTTCACATCCATTTTCATTTACAACCACATAACGAATAACTTGAGACATTTGCTCTTCGTGTATGATATCTGGCGTGCAGTCGAATAATAATAAATAATATGTAGCGCTTTTAATTTGTGATAAAATTGTATTCCTAACTATATATGCAATAATTTCTAAAAATTCCTTTTGAATTTCGTGTGAAAAATATGTAAATATCCGAGGATCCGATATCCGATTAAACATTAACAGATCACCCTTCTCTTTCAGATCTGGTAAGATCCAATTTTTCAATATAGTTCATTCTCATTTTAACAATATGAGTTCATTGAGAATCTATTATTTTTTCAGACCATGTTATGATTATGACTATGTATCACAATCTTTAAAATCCAAAGTTTCATTTTCACTTAATTTCAATGACATAAATTCGGACACATTTAGACTTTTAGCTTTGTTATGATCAAATTAATTTCCTTGACAATTACCCCAAAACTACATTTCTCAGTATTCTCATCCTCTTCTACATCTGTCCCATATTCTTCATTTTCTATAAAATATTAGATATTTATTGTACTGTATTATTTCAATATAATATAGTAATATATTATACAAATTAATTCACAAAGTTTTCCGAAAACTATTATTTTAGCAATTATACCTGTTTCAAATCCCGGTTAGGTATTAAATTCTAAAATAGTACGTATTATAATATTGATAGTAATAAATAATAATAATACTAAATTACGTCATTAATTATTATAATATAATACAGATCTAATATTAATTATAATATAGAATAATAATTATAAATAATTTCTAATCTGTGCTACATTGTGTGTTAGTACTCGTATTTTCTAGCCAATTATGAAAATACGCCGAAGTTCGCTCATTTTCTTTTTTTTTTTTCAAGAGCTTTTTTTCCGAAACTCACAATCAGATAATTTTTTTTTTTTAGACTGTTCCATCACAAAAAATATACTATAACACTTATACTTAAACTGTAACATTTATTAGATACCGTCCAGTGAACAGTGAAGTGAACGCTAAACACTGTTATAATAAATAAATAGGTACAACTGTTAAATAGCAGAAAATACGCACATATGAATACGCAATGCTTGGTTATCGGCTTATCGCTGTGCAATTAGTTCGTCTACGACTGACCCGTATTTAAAAATGTTGTAATCTATAACTATTTTTAAATGATATAATTAACGTTATATTGGGAATAATGGAAAATACTCATCGTCTTGTACTCAGAAATATTATTAACATTTAATTTTATAATATGTATATTTACTCTAGAACTAAAATTGAGCGAGTTCTATTCAGACTGCGTAAATGCGTTTTGTCTATGTTGCGGGTGGGCTAGAGAGAGAAAATAAACAGTGCGCTGACATCCTCTTAATACTCATTATAAATATGATAAGGTGTCTAAGGGTTTTAGTTTAGATTATGAGAGTCAAAAACAAATCATAAATATCATGACAACATTCATTAAAAATACGAGAATACAACACTTCCTTTTCAAAAAGGTTTGTTTATACAAATAGGTATAATGTTGAATAAAAATGATTATAAATTTGTGTTAATTTATACTTTATAGGAATAATAATATCGAATAAATCACTCTTGAATTTATATAAAGATGTTAAACAAATACATGAAATTTCTTATATTCTTACAAGAAAACTAAACCAAGATATTCTGGAAAATATGTTTAGTTATCTAAAGGGGATAGCTGGATCAGGAATTAATAATATTACGGCACGCGGAATTAGATTTCAAATATTGGTAATTATAAGTTTGATATATGCTTTTTTTTTATGTTAACAGCTCACTTTTAAAATAACTTATTTCTTTTACGAGTATGTATAATATTTCTCAATATTGTCTCCGATCGTATATTTTGGAGAAACATTCAGATTTTGTTTTCACAAGCAACACTAATCCAGAACCTGTACTAGAATATAACTTTTTTGAAGACAATGAGTGTTTGACAAGTCAAATTATTTAAGATTCTGACACATTAAATAATAAAGAATGTCAAAAAACTAAAGAGGCTTGTATTCTTATAAATCTTCAATAAATGTATCAGTTCAGGAAGAAATTATGGATTTGTTAAAAGATGTTTAACTTGAAGTACATTAACCGCGATCATAACATATTTAAACATTTAGCTATTTACGTACCTTTATGTAATGTAACACTTTTTTAATTCTTTAGATGAATACAGTAGCGTAATAAATGCGCATTTAAGCGCCAACAGATAGCGCGCGTCGGTATTGCTGTTACAAACCACACCAGCTCCCGTACTGAAAGAACTAAAGGAAGCCTTTGTTGAAAACCTAAATGCAAACCCTAGACAAATATAATTTATTCAAATCAATACTATTAATCCCATACCCGTTCTGAAACAATATACCCGTAACAGATGTACAAAAGAGTACATAGTAATATTCTAATTCTGCTATGCCGTAATAAACGCAAACCGACAAAAACACAGCCCCGGGCCACCACGATGTACAAGTTTTGTGAGATTGTGACATGAGTCAAAACGAAGAGTTATTCGGTTCAATTAAGGACAACATTATCAGTGGTGATGGGAATAATCGAGTTATTAGTAGTCAAAATAATCGAGTATTCGAATGATTCATGATTTCCATTGTTTGAACTGGTTGTATAAATTATAAAAAATTAAATAATCATGATGTGTGTCCGTGTGAAATGCATTTTCAATCTAAATATTTATACGTATTAAAGGAAAATATTATTTATAAAACAAAAAAATAATATCACGAATTCACAACTAGGTGCGATATGTATTTCGTACGATCGGTTGCAGTTGACTAAAATATAATAATTTGAAAAAGACATAAAAAAAGATAAAAATTGTTAAGTATTTATATTAAATACATTATTGTGGAATAGGATAAATCCTAGTATTAACCGGCGTAGATAAAGTTATATCGATAAATCTATAATTTTTGATCAATGTCATTATTTGAACTTATTTATGAATGTGCAGTGTTTTTCAAAGACTCGCATAAAAGAATGGACAAGTGGACTGAAAAAGTTTCTCAAAAGAAATTAAACTTAATAGGAGAAATTAGATGGTAGTCCAAAGATATAGCCTTGTGTAAAATATTTGGACATTTCAATAATCCTGATGGTTCATTATACATAGATTTGATAATTATTTTTGAAGAAGTTATTGCAAATGTTCAGTTAAGACCTGAAGCAAGGTTTAAGGCTAAATACTTACTTGAAAGACTTTGCAAGTATGAAACTATAATTACTGCTCAAATATTTTTATGAATTTAAAAAAAGACTACTCCCTTATCACTATACTTGCAAACCAAAGGAATTGACTTTCTTAAAGCATATGCAATGGTACAAGAAACATATAATTGTTTAAAAACATTAATAGAGATTTAATAGAGATTTTAAAGAAATTCAAAACACATCGCAAAATTTTGTTAATAATTGGGGTAATCAAAAATTATCTCTTGATTATGACTAGGGCTAGGATAGTATAGGATTTTGCATTTTTTTTTACGATTTACAGGACATAGCTTTTCAAGCACAAAATGTGATTTGGTCATATACGAGTCCAAATTTATAGTTTTTATTTTGCTTTTTTTTGCATTTTTTGTACTTTTAAGGATTTAGGGTCATTTTTTAGCATTTTTAGGTCATTTTTTTCAATTTTACGGGCATTTTTTATACTTTTTTGAAATCTAGGTAATATTTTTATACATTTTCATTTACACTAGATGTTCTCGATAAGAGTTTTGAATTTGTAACAGAAATAATATCATATTCAATATTTCAATTATAGAGATAGTATAGAGAATAATCTTCGATACCTCGAGTTATCTTAATCGTTAAATTAAATGACAGTGATGTGGAGAGTACAGTGTGTAGTAGTGTGTTAATCGATAATAAAACCACTTATATTTTACAACAATAAACTTCGATACCACGAGTTATCTTAATCGTAAAATTAGATGACAGTGGTGTGGAGTGTACCTACGTATGGTTTTGTTAAATACCTATTTAGTTAGTGTCTTTACTTTCGGGATTGCGTATCGTGCTTGTAACGAAATATGCCGAAACAAAAATCATCGCAATCGAGTCGTATGCGGCTTTATGTTTCGGAATTTGGCGCCGACGTCTTTTCTACCGATGGTTTGGTGTTATTTTGTAAAGTCTGTGAAGTTAAAGTTGCAGCAGATAAAAAATGTACAATTCAGCAACATATTACACGCGATAAACATTTACGTGGTATTCATAAACGAAACGAGCAAACGACTTCTTTAACACAACCAATGTATTCTGAGTACGGAAATTCTAATTTTAATCTAGATTTGTGCAGGGCATTTTTAAGTGCAAATATACCGTTACATAAATTATCTCATCCGATTTTACGAAATTTTCTTGAAAATTATACAAATAAAACAATTCCGGACTCGTCTACATTAAGAAAAAATTACGTAAATAAATGTTACGAAGAAACTATGAATAAAATAAGAACATATGCCTCGGGGAAAAAAATTTGGATTTCAATAGATGAAACTTCGGATGCAGCTGGTCGATATGTTGCTAATGCAATAATTGGAACGTTGGAAATTGATCATCCAGGTAAAACTTTTCTTTTAAATTCCGAATGCCTGGAAAAAGCTAATCATGGAACAATTGCTAGATTTTTCGATAAATCTCTTTTACTTTTATGGCCTGATGGAGTAAAACGTGAAAATGTACTTTTATTTGTAACTGATGCAGCTCCATACATGGTGAAAGCGGCCAGATCTTTAAAGCTATTGTATGCAAATATGGAACATGTTACGTGTTTGGCTCATGCTCTTCATAGAGTATCGGAAGAAATTAGAAAATATTTCCCTTTAGTAGACGAATTCATATCAAATATGAAGAAAGTATTTTTAAAAGCTCCATCTCGTACTCTTATTTTTAAAACTTTTGCACCCAATATACCTTTACCACCTAACCCTGTGATAACTAGGTGGGGAATATGGATAAACGCATCTCTATATTACTGTGAACACTTAAGTTCAATCAAAAATGTTTTGAGAGAATTGAGTAGAGAAGAAGCCACTGCCATAGCTAAAGTCCAAGATTTGATCGACAATCAAACTCTAAAATGTAATTTAATTTACATAAAAACTAATTTTAGCTCATTGCCCGAGTCTATCAACCGTTTAGAAACTTCGGATTTGCCACTAAAAGACTCTATAAAAATAGTGGTCGATTTCCGACAGAAAATTCAACAATCTAAAAACGAAATTGGCATAGCTATACAAAACAAATTAAAAATGTTGTTGGAGAAAAATACTGGATTTGAAACGTTAAGTAAAATATCAAAAATAATTGATGGAAATGAATCAGACACGGCTCATTTCCCTGATGAGTTCAATATCGACGATATCACGTATATGAAATTTGCTCCGATTACTTCTGTGGATGTGGAAAGAAGTTTTTCATGCTACAAAACATTGCTAGCAGATAATCGGCGGTCATTTGTATTTGAAAATTTGAAGGAGCTACTGATTGTCCAATGCAACAATACAATTTAAACGTAATTTTCAGAATAAAAAAAATATACGTATATATTTTTTATTTTATAGTATTTTTGTTGTTTTTTCAGAAAATTTTAAGCAGGCCGTTGCATAATAAGTCCAAACTTCAAACTTTATTATTCATATCAAGAAAATCCTAAATTAACATTTTTTTTGCTATTTTTTTATAATATTATAATTTAAATAATTTTTTACCGAAATATTAATTAATAATTATAATGCATTTTTATAACATTTTAAAATCATTTTTTATCTTTTGGGCATTTTTTAAGGTCATTTTTTTAGGTTCTTTGGGTCATTAAAATCCTAGCCCTAATTATGACACAAATTTATCGATAAATGGAAGTTTACCAACCATACGAATTTTTTAAAAAAAAAAGATTATTTTCCTATGAGTCAGTAGACAATCCTATGACTGACCCATTATTGTCGTATGAAATAAATTCGTTCAATATAATAATGGATACAATTATTAATAGTTTTGAAAAAAGGTATGCATAATATGGAACATTATGTGCAGACTTTTCATGTCTTGACCCCAAAAATTTCCAAGACCATTCAGAAAATCTACAGCCAACAGTTTTAAAACGGGTATTTGAATTAATTTCACCGTTTTTGTCTACATTAACATTAAATGATCTTCAAGTTGAGTTAAAAGATTTTCGTTCTAAATGGCAAAATTTAAACAAAAGTATTCAGACACATTATTCTGAGTTAACAAATGAAATAAAAAACGATTCTGATATAGTAGCGATGAAAATCAATATGAAAAATGTGAATTAAGTAGTAACAGTCATGATGAAAGCAGTTGTATTAATTGTTGCTACAAGTTAATAGTTCATTATAATTTGTTTAGCGGAGCTTATCCCGGATTATTTTTATGTTACAAATTAATTTTAAATCTGTCAGTTACGCAAGTGTCTTGCGAACGATCATTCTCAAAATTGAAAAATGCTTTGAGGAATTTATTAACATTAGAGCATTTAGAATGTTTCATGCTCATAGCCTTAGAAAAAGATATATTATCAAATCTTGATAATGAGGATATCATTAATATTATTGCAACAAAAATTATTTCACTAGAAAATATGTTAATTTTTTAATTTTTAAAAATTATATTAAATTTTAATTGTAATAATTTTCTTTTTTTGTAAATAAATTTAAAAAAATCTTGAATAATATTAATTAACATTTATATATTATTTTCTATGCATCTAATTATTTATGTAAATACAGTTGGTAATATGCTACTTCTTAATGTCAAGCTTAGTGTGACACCATTTTTTCAAAATGTAATTTTTCAAGTTGTATTTTGTATGAAATACCTATAACATGTTAAATCAAAATAAATTTTTAAGTTTTTAAAAACTTAGTTATTGCATTATTACCTAATTTGAATTATTTTATATAATTCATCTTTTATCTATATCTAATATCGATGTAATTGTTTTTAGTATTTTTAGGTTTCATTTGAAAAATAATTTTTGGTATCCCTGATTGTATACAAAATTTAGTAGAATAATTAATGCCACCCCATAAATATTTTCCCAGTAAATTTTTTTTGCCTATCCGCCTCTGTCACTGGTCATCTAAAATAATTATTTTCATTATATTTTTAGAACATCTGAAACGAATACATCTAGTGTATCTTAATCCCATGTTAGAAACAGATGTCAACTTAGACTCAGCATTATCAACAGGACTTCTAATGCATTATCAGAGAACATAAGCAATCAACCACGTTCTTTAGGTTCTTCTCCTATACCCAAACGTTTGCGCCAATTAAAGTTGTACGGTTCAACAAGAGGTAATGAATTAACAGAAAATGAAAAAATATCTATAGATAAAAGTTCAATTAAAATGATCGTGAATGACTATCAACCACTGTCATTGGTTGAAAACACTGGTTTTTTAGAATTCACCAAAAAATTACAGCCCACCTATGTACAAGCCTCCTAGTAGGAAAACACTTACCACTAAATTAATACCGGATGAATATAATAAAACTATTGCTTCACATAAATCTATGTTGGAAAATATTACCGACTTATCTACTACAACAGATATGTGGACTTTTGATAGTAATAAAGCTTATATTACAGTTACTTCACATTTTATATTTAATGACCATTTGTATTCACCCGTGATAGCTACATGGGAAATGTGTGCAGCTCAGGTTTAAACATTGACGCTTTACTTTCAAATACTTTAATTGAATGGGTATTAAAGACAAGATTGTCACAATAGTATCAGACAACGAGGCAAACGTTAAAAATGCTATTAATGAGTATCTGTGTAAACACCATCATCCCTGCGTTGCAAATACCTTAAATTTGAGTGTCAACGATGCAATTTCGTCCAATAAGGAGTTTCTTGATATTTTGAAAAAATGTCGAACTCTGGTCGGGCATTTCAAACACAGCGTTTTAGCATCAGAAAAATTAAGAGAACTACAAATTCAAATGGATCTTTCACAGTTAAAAGTAAAAGAGGATGGAAGTACTAGATGGAATTCTAGTTTACATATGTTGGAGAGACTTATTGAAATCAAAGCACCTATGTCTGCAGCAATAACATATCTTCCACGTGCGGTCCATTTTTTTAACTTCCTTAGAATGAGAATTAATATCCGACTGTAAACTTCCTTAATTAAAACCAATCGATCTAATGACTGTTGAATTATCCGCTGAATAATAGTTCGATATAACTGATTACGATACACTGATCCTCCCGGGATAATCAAACTGCACTTATTACCTACAAATAAATGGTCAAATTGCACTTGGGTTGAAAAAAAGGTAATAGTCGAACTGCTCTCGGGTAAAAATCAGGTAGTAATCGAACTGCACTCGTTCAAAAAAAGAGTTAAAATGAAAAAACCGTGGAAACTTGTTACCAGTCGAACGTGTATAGTGAAAACCCGTTAAAAATATTACGAATTTTATGTTTACGAACGCTGCGGCGGGTGTACTTATTTAATAGCATTATATATATTAGTTAACGCAGATAATTATTGCCACCAAAAATCGACAAAAGAATCGAACCTAACTGGATAATAAATAATTATCTGTTCAAGAATTTAGTGACTATTTAGTTGACAATTATATTTCTGACGAAGGACTTTTTCCGCCTCATATTTGGGCTTCAGATACGATTTCTAGTCAAAGAACTATAAATGCATGCGAGTCATTCCACGGGAAGTTCAATAAATCATTTTTATCAACACATCCAAATATATTTGTATTTATTGATGTTTTAACACAATTATAAATCGATACCTCTATTTTAATGCAGAACACTGACACAAGACCATCTACAACACGGTGTCAGAGAAAAATAAATAATATTGAAAAATATATTGACTTATATACTCAAAAGCGTATTACCCAGGCTAGAATTTTTGAATGCAATTTGTCATTACTACAAAAAATGATAAAAACGAAAAAAAAATTATAATATTGACAATAATTAAATTTGACGATTTTTAAAAAGTAATGAAAATAAAATGTATAATAATAATAATAATAATATGTATAATATAATATAATGTATAAATTATAAAATATATAATTAACATAATGTGATGTATAAAACAATTAAAACAATCATTTTTAACCACGCCAATGATTAAAATCATTGTCAGTCCTAAGCTTGTAAGTGGGAAGGAAAATGAGTGTTTACTAAATGTTTAACTCTTTCAAATGTATGATAATTTTGTTGAAATACTTTTTTTGAGGGCAAGTGCAATTTGACTACTACGTGCTTTTTACCCGAGTGCAGTTCGACCATTATCTTTTTTAAACCCAAGTGCTATTCGACCATACCCGATCCTCCTACATCAACGTGACCATTCCAACCTTATGGAAACACGGGCTACGTTCAGTACGTAGTACGATTTAAGATGGTATGGTTGCCCATGCCCAACGACCTATGATAAGAGCATTTTAAACTTTTAACCAAATTCAGTGACTAGAGCAGCTGGAATATTGACCACTAGCGCTTGCGAAATGATGTGTACTAAACACGATTTAAGAATAATAGCCACCACCAGGCGCCAGCACGGTATTTGAGCTTATAGGCTATAGCTACTATTAAATTCAAGCGCTAGTAGTGCTTTTTCCAGCTGTTTTTATTAGTGATTTCGGTAGACACTTTATAATGATTCGTCGGGCAACTATACTACCTCAAACTATACTATCAAATCCAAGGGCAACTTCATATACTTAACAGATCAATTTGTTACCTTACTATTTGGACAATTAAGGATTTAGTAATTGTGAAAATACATAAAAATCCGGGTTGGATAGAAAATATTAACAAATTAGTAACATTTTATTTTCAGCAATTTATTCCATTTTTAAATGATAAAAATGTTTGAATATAAATATTTTAAGTGAAAATACAAATTACTCAAGAGCATTGTGGTAATAAATTAAGTAAAAAATTAAATTGTTTATTGTAGGTAGTTTATATAATAAATTATATTTTTGTTCACAAATTAAATTTAACTGTCCTTAGGTTGTAAATAAAAAGATTCAACCTCTTTTATTAAAGGAAACTGAAAATTTGTTAAAGCACCACAGACTTGAAATATCTTAGATGCGTATAGCACTAATTTTGGTGAGATGAATTCTAATATTGAATATCCTTTGATTCTGCATATTGCACGTTCAACATGTACTCTTGCTTTAGCAATGGTAAATGTTCTTATAACTTGGTTGGGAGTAAACTGAGGTGAACCCAAAAATGGATATTGACTGATACACCTTCTGGTAATAAGTCACTTATTAAAAATCCTTTATCAGCCAAAATCAAGTCTCCACTATTGAAAATATCTAAAACACCCGAATTTTTCACAATTTCTTTGTCAGAGGTAGATCCTGGATACAAACAACTAAAGAAAGTTAATACTCCATTAGGAGAAATACCCACAAGTCCTTTTAAAGTGTTACGATGTTTATAGTTACTATAAGTAAGTTTTTGCAGATCCATTTTACCAGGTATTGCAGTAAATATTTCAGTACAGTCCAGAATTATTCGGAAATTAACAAAATTATTGAAAGCACTAGGTAAACAAGCCCTATTTTTTAATTGGCTTGGAACCATAAAACCTTTGAAAAGAACAGTATGGAATACATGAATCCAAGTCAACACAATGTTAGTTACTGTTTTGCGACTACATCCAAACCTAACTCCTAAGTCAATGAAATCCAAATTTAGGCGTAATTTCATTAGTGTCATTAAAATTTGATCATTCCTAGATATTCGTTCTACATTCCATCCCAAAAAGTAAGTAATATGTATGTTTTTTAAAATAGCAAAAAGAAAATCGATAGTTTCCTTATTAGGTAACCCTGTATAGTAATTTATAAGACTATCCTTTTCTTGTATGGCTTCAAATGAGAATGGCTGATTTTTTAAGCTATCTGTTTTTGATTTTAACTTCTCAATTTCAATTTTTAATAATTCGTTTTCTGATTCGTTTATGACTAACCGAGTCTCAGAATCATCAAACTGATTATTTAAAACTGAAATTGTTGTATTCGATTCATTAGGTTCATTTAAATTTACAGACTGATCTGTAAACATATTATCTTGAGTTTCTTCATCCAGTTTTGAAATTTCTTCAGTGGAAGTTACAGTTTCCTAAAATCAAATCAAATCATTAATGTGCCAATTATTAATTATTATTATATTATTAATATTTACTGTAGGTACAAGACGTAAACGTTTCTTTTGGAGGTTTTTTTCTGGAGAAGCAAACTGAAATTGTTTTTCTTTATTCCATTTAAAAATTGTGGAGTTATTTTCTTTTTTAGAATCAATAAAATGACAACTGCAAATTCGTGAATTAGAATTTGGATCTTTATCGCCTCTCCTAAATAAGAATAACCAAGTGGCAAAAAATATTAAATTTAATACAATAGAATAAGTATGAATCTTATTTATTTATAATATTATCGTTTAGTTAACAAAGGTTAACAAGTTAGTCAGGTGATTTTTCATAACATAAACCATTGATTTTTATAAAGTACCTAATCATAATTCAATTAAATACAGTAAAAACTCTTTATAACGAAACTCTTTACAACAAAAAACTCTATATAACGTAAACATTACATAATAATGGTTGGTTTGCTTTATAACCCATTAGTCAATTCATTCTCTATAACGTATAGTCACTCTCAATAACGAAACAATATGTTATGTTTCATAAGACAATTTACCTGTTATCATATTATAAATTACAAAAGTAATCAGAAAAAATGCTGAAATTTACAATAACGATTACATTCTTTCATTATCTACCTTTAATATCGCAATAATACCATTATTATCGATATCGAATATATTTATTTTATTATCGTCATAATTTCTAGCAAAAACTTTGTTTTTTCTTAAACCCTCTCTATTACGAAAACTCTCTTTAACGAAAGAAATCTTTTGGTCCCTTCAGATTCGTTATAAAGAGTTTTCACTGTATGTTTATGATATGCAGGGCCTAAAATACATCTGATTTCTGGGGGCACACTTATTCATTTAACTGTTACCTTTGGACTTTGACAGATTTCTATACCAAAAAAAATCTATGAAGGTTGTAACTCCTAAAATCTCTCTCTTTTATGTACCACTTACCTTACACATTAATATTATTTATATGACACTAGTACTAAAAATACATAAAATATAGTATACAAGTACAAGTTCAAAATATTTTAAATTGTATTGAAATTCATAAATGTTTTCTATATCTATATCTAAAAATATGTTATAAAACTTGGGACACACTTTGATTTTGAGGGGACATAGGTCTTGATGATGTGTAATATAATATACATAACTTATATTTTTTATCCATCTACTTTTAAGTGAATTATCTGCCGGAAATCTAAAGAATTGACAAGTTTTTCTTTCACTGTAGTGATTGCAGTTCGGCACAAAACAATTCACCATGATTAAACTTTTCACTTGACACTTGTCTACTAACTACTAACTACTAAGTAATAACTCGTGTCTATGCATACGGTTCTTATATGATAATCGTTTTGTTTGGAACCAAACGCTCTTATCAATACTTGATTAGGTTATCGTGACGTCATTACTATCATACTCTATAACAGCGCTTCTCAACCTATGGTACGCGTACCACTAGTGGTACGCGGAAAGCTCATAGGTGGTACGCAAAGAAAATCTCCCTGTATAAAAAAAATTGGAATGAATCATTATTAACATTAAATATTATTTGGTTAATTTGGTGGTGTGGAGGTCGTTTGTAATCGTAATAATAAATAATAATAATAATTGTACATATTTAATTTAATTTTTTTTGTACATTAAATACTTAATTCCCATCATTTTGTAATTCCTAATAAAATAAAATTCTATACACGTAACATAAACGTATATATTATTAATAAGTAAAAAAAATGGTCAGGTGGTACGTAAAAATTTTCAAAATGTGTAGGTGGTACGCGAATATAAAAAGGTTGAGAACCGCTGCTCTATTACATTTTAACAAATAACAATTTTGATAGGAAATTTAATGAATGGAAAAAATGTGTATCGTCTGTGGGCAAGGGGATGATAATTCTCACATAAACAGTTATCGATTTATTTCTCTTATATGAATTATTATCAAGTACACGTACTGTCGTAACAAAAAAAAAATAATGATTTTTTTCAAATAAGTGGGAAAAATATTACCTATTACCTGGTGGTAGAAATTTTTTTCTGGGTGGAGAAATATATCCCCTTGCCCTATAACCCTTTGATGAGTAAATTATATTTCATATTAGTACACCCAGAGAGTAAATTGTTTTTACCATAAAACCGCGCTTTTCATAATAGTAATGACGGAAATTTACGTCACAATTATTGTTACGTAAAAATGTAAAGACGGATAAATACGTCCTATTCATTTTTACCATAAGAGTAAAGACGGAAATAGACGTCCTTAGAAAAAGTATAATTCAAAGAGGAATGACGTAAATTTCCGTCTGGTATAATATACTAATTAATATCATACAAAATAAATGTTGGTGACACGGTAATACAACGTATCTCGATTTTGGCTATTGTTCAGGAGAGACTGATAACTGATTTATTCAAACACCGACCATGATTACCAACATAATTTAGTATTATTAATAATAATTTATAATAATAATTTATTATTTAGTATTATCCAACACACAATTTATAATCATAGTATTTCACATTGAAAAGTCGTTACAGCATTGATATTTAAGATACGTGTTATTGATATTGCATTGTATTCTTTTAGATACTTTTTGTTGATACGGCCTATTGAAATTTCAATATATACAGATACGTGGTATTTTATGAAAATCTTTTTATTTTAAATAATTTTTATTACTTTGTATAAAAACATTATTATTAACATTTAATAACGGCTATTAATAATAGTCTCATTTTTTATTAATACAATTAAAAATACACTAAATTATACATTGATTAACTTAACTAATAATAACAAAAATTAATATGAAAAATGACAGCCTCTTATGTTATTAATTTAAAAATGTGATTAAAAATACACAAAAATATCATACTTTGATTTTAGATTCTGAACGGAGTGATGAATGTATTGCTTTTACAATGATGTGTGTTTTTTTTTTTTTTTTTTTGTGTCTGACGACAACATTTGGAGCAGTAATAATGCTCCGATTTTTAACTTCAGCCCCTCTTTGAATAGGAAATTGAATCTAGTTGGTACTTTGGGGGGGGGGGGGGGGGGTCAAAATTAAAATTTTCAAATAGTTTTCAAAAAAATCGAGAAAAACAAAAAAAAAGTGACAGAAAAACGGCAATTTTACAAAAAACCACTTTTCGACAAAATCGATTTTTTGATTTTGCTGTAACTCAAAAACGAATCATTGAAAATACTTGAAATTTTCACCAAATGTTTAAATTATGGTTATCTCTTTACAGTTAAATTTTCAAAATATTTTGACCATTTTTAAGCTACTTCTAGACAATTGAAATTTTCGACTTTTCTAAGTTTTTTTCCTTCAAATGCCGATAAAAATTTTTTGGGTGGCCAGAAAATCTTAAAAATTTAATACAAGGTTTCTTATAAGTTGTTCTTAAAGTGATAAAAAAAAATCCAAAATCGTTTGTCACAATTTTTTTTTATAAGGGCTTAAAGTTCAAATTTATACGAAATATGTCAACATTTAAATTAAATTTCATACTCTCATTATGTGTATGTTGCCAAATATTTTTTTTATTAATAAACAGATATTATAAAGTAACTATAGTAACATAATATAGTAACTATACTATTTGTTTCAAAATAGAATATATGACAATATTTAAATATAATATATCCTAGACTGACAAATCATCTCCGTTCAGAATCGTTTTTCGTATACAATGATACTTATCATTGCATTCAAATTTAACCTACCCTAGTCCGAGGTCCACCCCACCCCCTAATGTACAGCAGAGCGATACTCACTTACCCGCTTTTTTTTCTTAGATGTAATGTAGTCTCATGTTTCAGCCCATCATAAAAAGTATATGTATCACTTGGCAAATATGGTTTTAAATGTTGAAGATCATTCCATTTTGAGAGTGTCAACAATATTGAACTTAAGTATAGTTTTGGATACTCAATGTTTTGATCATTGATGTTTGTTTACAATGATTAACATATAGTTCAAAAATTTGACTTTTACATTCAAATGGTCCTTCCAGGTATAATCGGTCTGTGGTCTTTCTACAATAATGAGAAGGCATTTTAGGTAATTTTTCAAACCAAGTTGTTAGTGTTTGTTTTCATTCTTCTAAAGAACTATTATTATATTTTTTAATAGAATTGGGTTCTTCTTCATTTTCTCCAGTTAAAGAAGCTTGAAGTGTACACTTGTTGTTTTTAGAAGTAGGAAAACCATGCGAAGATTTCTTCAACCAGTTATGGACCATAGACTCTTTTAGCCCTAATATATTAAGATACATCTTTTTACATACTTGTTGTTGTTCTAATTGTTCGAATTTTAGGTGATATTTGTAGGAAATATTTCTTCAGTAGTAGACATTTTAGTTTGTGTTGTTAAAACCATATTTATCACAAATGTCCTTTTTTCATCCCAATTACTTTCCCAAAATGTATTAAATAAAGCAAGTCTCTGAACCTCATCAAACCACAAAATCTGTTACTTGACTTTTTACAAACGATTGATTGATAAGTATCTGACATTTGTCTTTCCTGTCTTTGTATACCATATGAAACTTGCATCATCTCATTTCTTTGGTAGCCTAAGTAGGTCTTACCGGACATTCTATTTCTTTTAGTCTGTTCTCTTTGCCACTCATTTTGTTTTTTTTTTTTGAGACTTAAATCATGTTTATCAACTAAAATAAAATACAAACATAATAATAAAATAATGTTATTAACTCAAAAATATTGCTGTTTTATGGTTACTATAAGTACCAATATCAGATCGAAATGTATCTATATTTTCTCTGTCATTATTATTGTGTTCAGCATTATCCGATGGAATATCAGTTTCAGTTATCAATTCCTCATAATTATTATTAATTAATTGCACAAATTTGCATGTTGAAATATCAATGTCAACTAAAAAATACTAAAATATAAGACGTATAAATAATAGGTAGGTACTGAAAAAAATATATTCTTCATGACGAAATTAATTACTCAAGAATAGTATACACTATTACACTATTATTATTTTTTATTGATAATAATATGCATACCAATTTCAGATGTGAATGTATCTACATTTTCTGTACCATTACTATTGTTAAGTGAAATATTATACATTGGTTCAACATTGTCAGATTGCATATCATTATAACAAGTTTCGTTATTCAATTCTGCATAACTATTTTCATTTGATTTCACAAATTCACAATATGATGAATTAATGCCAATGTCAACTATAAAAACATAAAAATATAAAATATATAATATTGAAATAATATTATTCTGATAAAAACACAGGTTATAAAACGTATTCGTGGATTGCGCAAAAGCTTTTTTGTTGTTACAATATTATTAAAAAATGGATACACTTATTGTAGCCGTGGTCACCCGTCGCCGAAAAAATGCAATTAGTGTTTTTTATTAATCGAAGAAATAAGACAAAGAAACAATGGTTTGAAGCCAGTCAGGTTATGGAGTCGTTCGTGGCAATTACATCGTGATAAGTATCCAAGTGTTTTGAGTATGCTCTTTGAAGAACTTGGGTTTGTTAACATAACTTATTTTATACAATAACTGATTTATTTTACAGATTTACTGGGGGAGAGGATATTTTAATCTACCTAACATGAAATATTTTAGTCCATATACTTCAGATTGACACACTGTATATTAGATTTTTCTAAGTCGTTTATGGCCAAAGTTCCGTCTGCTCTTTTCAAGGGTGAAACTGAGAGTTGACCACGGAGGATTTTCCTAGTAGTTTGCTAAAGTGAATTGTCGCTGGAGGATAAGGTGAAAGTCTGAAATTTTCAGATCTGACTGAGAGGTTTTAGATACGTTAAGGTTTATTTTGTTTTCGAAGGATGATCTGAAGGTTACTCAAACCATAGAGTCTTGGTTAAGGGAAGGTTTATTTGGATAGATAGTGTCAATTGTACAGAGAACACTGAGAACAGGCTTTATTATAAGGATTGGTTTCTGCTACACATAGTATAATAAATTGATATTATAATGATTTAGACAGGTTTTCACCACAATTTCCCCAGTTAACATTTATACGGATATACCTACAACGTTAAAGTATACCATGAAAAAAAGTGGAAAAAATAAATAATAAATGAAAAAGTAGATAGTGATGAATATGTTAAAATCGATAAGCATTTATGTACAAATGATAATGATATTATTAATAATATTATAAATTGCACTTCAATAGACGTTGAACAATCCAGTTCCGAAGATGAAACTGATAATGTACCGTTGCACGGTAATGATATTAAAACGTACAAAAACGCCCTCCATGAAATAAAACGATTAGAAATGTTCGCATTGGATCAAAATAATGAAAATGAGCTTCTTGAATCAATTCTCAACTTAAAAAATTTAGTAGAAAAGAAAACGGCAAGTCAAAAAACATTAGATGAATTTTGGAGTATATAAATATAATAGTGGATAATGTAAAATAAAAAGTAGGTATTTTGTAGCTGATTTTTGTACGTCAGTGTCCTGTCGAGAGTTACTCTGAGATACTTAAGGGTAGGGTTATATGGTAATATTTGGTTTCCGAATGTAATACGAGTAGTTGGTTGGTATTTTGCTTGTTTGTTATTCAGATGAAAAGTTGTAAAAAAGTTACAACGCCACTGTTGGAAGTATTTGGAGTTTTTCTAGGTCTTGATTGAGTATAGCTTCATTATTTTCAAATTGTTCATATTGTGTAGATATTGCAATGTCGTCTGCGTATATAAATTGTCGAGAGGTTGTAGCCGGTAAATCAATGATGTGTAGATTGAAAAGAATCGTTGCCAGTACTGAGGCCTGAGGAAATCCATTATTTAGTTGTATTGTCGAACTTCTGGACGCTCCTATATGTACTGTAAAACTACGATTCGTTAACATCTCGTTTAATAGTTTGTAAAAATTCAGACATTTGATAGTTTTAAGAAGTTTGAAGAGTAGACCTTCTCTCTATACAGTGTCGTATGCAGCTGTTAAATCTATGAGCACAGTGGTTGTCTTTTTATTATTTTGGAACCCTTTTTCGATGTAAGTGGTGAGAGCTGCGATTTGATCCGTACAACTTCTGCCAGGTTGAAAACCGGCTTGTTCCATTGGTGTGATGGCATCGATGATTGGTCCAATTCGATTCAATACAAGGCGTTCCAATAATTTATAACATATATTAAGGAGAGCAATGACGATAGCTATTTGCTGCGTTTGGGGGCTTTTCAGGTTTGCATATTGCTACGATTTTAGATTTTTTAAAAATCTTCGGGATTTTTGTGCTTGAAAGTATATTATTAAAGAATTTCACGAGCCACGCTCTACTCTTAGTCCAGTATGTTTTATGAATTCGGGATAAATATTGTCAAATCCTGCCGCTTTTCCAGGTTTTATCGTTAGTATTGCTTCATTTATTTCTTGCAGTGAGAAAGGGGCAGCTCGTGTTGATCTTTCTGTGGAAATACTTTTTAATTGTTTTAATTTTGATTTTGTGGATTTGGTGGCTTGCTTATCAGATGGTGCTCTAGATAGATTTATAATACGGTTGGCTATAAGATTGGAGTTTACTTGGTTTTCTTTGTTTGCATTATATTTGCCATTTCCACAAAGCTTTCGAAAGAGGGCCCATGCTCTACGACTTGAATGTTTAAAATCAGTGTGTTCAACAAGATTCAGCCACATTTATCTACGTTGATTATTTAAAGCTTGTATTAATTGTTTTGTATCATCGTTGCTATTGGTCTCCGTGTAATTGGTGTATAGTTGTTTGCACTCCTCATTAAAACCAGGGACATAGGATTTTCTCACTCCTCTTGGGGTGCATTTATTGGCTGTGCTAATAATCAGATTAGAGAAACGATGGTAATTTTCGTTGGTAGGAGGTATCCAACGTACACTATCGTCAAGAGTTTTTGTAAAGGCGGTCCAGTTTGCTTTTTGGAAATTCCACCTTGGTTTAGGTATGGAGTTAATATAGTGAAGGTCGACGCCTATTTCAATCACAACTGGTCGGTGTTGGAAGTACGGAAAACCAGTTGGAACATATCTGTATGTCATCAACTGGTTTCCTTTTTCGTCTTTAGATACAAAGCACAGGTCAGGGTTGTAGTCTTGGTTCTATCTCGCTGAGTGAAATGTTCCTTTTGATTTTGCGTCGTGGATGAGTGTCAAGTCTTCGGCTTCTGACCATTGTATAAAGTCTTCTCCATTTTTATTTGAATTATTATATCCCAAAAAAGTATGATGGCTTTTGAAGTCACCCATAACAACCGAAGGATGTTGAACGTTGAGATCCATGGGAAATATCCAGTTGGTATTATGTGGTTTGTAGATGTTGGTTACGCTTAAGTTATTAATTTCTATTTGGACAATGAAGGTATTGTTATCTTCCGTTGACTGTTTAAATTTCCAGTTTTCCTTAACATAAGTTGCAGTGCCTTATTTACTATAATAAGTCACTCTAGCTACTGTATATCCGTTGATAAAGCCTCTTTCGGGGAAAGTGCCCTTGAAACCAAAGCCCTCTCTCAAATCTGGCCCTGTTTCCTACATATTATATTTTTCGTATAAAGTTCTACCTATCGTAATTGAAAAATATATAAATATCAATCGTTCTGTTTACACGTAATTTTAACCAATCAATAATAAACTTATTGTTAAACACTCATAGATACACAACTTAAGGTATACGAATACAGTTCAATTGTAAACGAAAAATAAGCTTAGCTAAATCTATATTTTACTAATAATATAAGTATATTAACAACGCATTTACATATACTAAAATTATTGTAAATGTAGATTATACTTATTATCAGGGCTCAGGACTTTGTGCATTTGCATATTTGTTCGGGAAGTAAATAGAATAAATCTGTGATCCGGTACAAATTTGTATTGTGGTGTTTGGAGTTTAAGTTTAAAAGTTTATTGGTCATATGTTTGCATATTTTGGAATTTTTTCTACCACTGCATATTTTTAATATTTATTAATTTTTATTGCATGTTTTAGAATAATTTTTGATTATTTACTCTTAAATCATATTTTTAGTAAATTAATCAATTTTATCTACATGATTTTGTCGGCAATAATACTGATAAGGCGATAGGTAATCAAAAGCGTTACGGGAACCCATTTTATTTTTAGCTCTGAAGACAATATTATTTTTATTTAATCTGTCTTTTACAGTATTATTTTGTTTGCCAGTACACAGTGATCGACGGACTATGATCGTTATTGTGTCAATGCATAAATCGTTAATCGTTGTTGTGTTCGTATTTGTATTTATTAGTGCTCGTATTTGTGGTATAATATGCCAAAAGAAAAAAAAACACAAATTAGTCGGTTCAAAAGTTTCATTTTGGAATTTAGCGATAATGTATTTTTCGCAGACGGAAGAGTTTTACTTTGCAAAATATGTGAAATTAAAGTAGAATATGGACGGCGATCTAGTGTAATACAACATTTACAAACAGTTAAACATGTGATAATTATTAAACGGAGGGAAACGTTCAATACATGAACCCAACAAATGATTACATAAACTAATACAAACAAATTTTTTTAATAATATAGTATGTTATATAAAATATGAATTTTTAATAATATTTACAAAATGTGTTTTTTTTTAAATTAAATTTGAATAAATATGTATTTTTTAATTAAAAATAAATGCATATTAAAACGCATATTTTTATATTTTTTGATGCATATTTATGCGCATATTATTAAGATTTTAAGCACATTAAGTCCCGGCCCAGCTTATTATATTTACTTTCCCACCTTAGCCCAGAAGATCCTGATATGTTTTACAAATTTTACCTGAATGCAGGAAGATTATTGAAATGAATTATTGACACTTGTGACCGCCTCTCATTCAGAAAAAGGATATGGTTATACGGAAAGCAATATCACCAAAAGATAGACTTTCTGTTACCCTTCGATACTTGGCAACCGGTAATACCTTTAAAGATATGAGTTACTCTACACGTATTGCTCCCAACACCATTCCAAACATTGTTCACTCTACTTTAGCAGCAATTATTAAAGTTCTAGAAACTAGAGTAATCACTATCTAATCAACGGCAGAAGAATGGACACTAGTTGCTAGAGACATTATGGAATTTTTCTCATTGTATTGGCTCGTTGGATGGAAAACATATACATTTGCACCCTGCTAAAAAAGAAGGATCTAAATTTAGGAATTATAAAGGGAAAGATAGCATTGTTTTGCTTGCTCTAGTTGATGTAGAATACAAATTTTTGTTTGTCGATGTAGAAATGAATGGTCTCATGCATGATTCAACTGTCTTCCGTAAAAGTCCATTGGGTAATAAAATATATTCCAGTACTTTACATTTACCTTATCCATGTGAAGTTCCTTGATTCAATTACAAATTACCATGTGTTGGCGATGATGCATTTGCCTTAAAACTAAATTTACTTAAACCTTATCCAAGTCGAGGCTTGACACTTGAAAAAAGGGTACTCGTCCAATATGCTATCTACCGCATATTTGACAGTTTAGTATGCTATCTGTATGCCTGCTGTAAATATTGTATTATATATTATATATTATATTTTATTGATTTTGCGTATGGAGTGAAATGTTTGACACCCTTTTTTTGTACATCGATTATACATTGTTTTCAAAATATTACCTTCTTAATCACGTTTTCGACTATTTTTCAGAACTTCTTTCAACTCATCATCACAAATTGTTTAGTTTTTAATTTTGGTACATGTCTTGTCAGTTGGTAATAAACCATGTATTTTAAAAAAATTTGGGCACATCTCTTAATTTTGAATTATGTGTCGATAAAAATAACTCATAGTTGAAGGACTTATAATAATAATAATTAATAAACAAAAAAAAATACAGTAAAACCATATATTATAATCGACACGGCTCACAAATATACACTAATTTTTTTTTGTATGAAGCCTATGATAAATATGAAGAGGTATAAATATAATACAATTTTGGATTTTAATAAAAGCTTAATCTTAATTGCAAAATTATAAAGTATATATAAAATATCCAAGTATATTATACCATAAGATTTACGATAGATATTATATTAAACTATCATAAGATAACGGTAGATAGCATATTGGACGAGTACCGAAAAAAGAATTTTCAACCACAGATTTTGTCGAGCTCGACTAACCTTTGGTATTCTTGCTAATAGACGGAGAGTTTTACTTTCTTCCATACCCCTTGATGTTAATATGGTTGAAATAATTACATATGTATGTGTGCTTTTACATAATTACCTCATCACCAAGAAAAACTCTCATTAGTGGTATGTACCAAACAACTATAGAATTTCAAACAATTATAATGCCAACAGTCACGAAGAACATTTATCTGAAAGTCAGTATGGTTTGAAATAACAAGCTGGTAATCGCAGCTGTAATGATGCTATAGAGATCCGTGATAAATTTTGTGAATACTTCGATACTGTAGGTACAGTAACTTTAAACGTTCAAACGAACGTCGGTATAAAACTATATACGTTTAACTTTTTACTAATTTATTTTTAAAAAGTAATAACACTAAAAACTAGATATTAATATATTATCAGTTTATTTATTTAAATATATCAGTAATCAGTTATTATAAAATCATCAAGGCTATTTTTCATATCGAAGAATGATATCGGCCCACATGTCAAGATTCTATTTTCTGATTGGTTTATGAACAAATTTACCAAATTATCAAGCAAGAAAAACAACGTATGATCTATCACTGAAATCCAGCGTAAATTCACGCAACCGAGCTAACAATAACGTTATTATCAATCACCTAAACTATCATTGTTGCCATTACAACTTACAATACGAGAACCAGCTGAAAAACAAGCGTCATGTGCAGCGGGTGATATAAACATTAAATGTAGTAAGACACTCATTATTCATTAGTTCATTACCTATTTCATTATTATTAAACATTTTCTTCATTTATTATGCTATAATAGTCTTTATACATTTTCAATAAATCGATTCGTATTATTTTTGACCATGACGCTATCGGTTTAATTCGGAAAAATACGTCGTTCAAAACTTCGTATCGGTTACTTCTTTGCCTCTTGTTATAGACGGCCGACGGCGATTCCCAGAAAAAAAAGACAAAGGAAATAAGAACAATTTTAAAAATTTTAAATATACTAATTAATTATATAAATTAAAAATTTTCTCTTACTACCTAATACCTACCATTGAAAATATATTGTACTTACGCACACATTTACATTTACACAACCCACATACACTCACATTGAAATTGCCTACATTTAACTTCTTAAGAGAATGTCGGCACACTATTTGTTTTCTTTCTCTGACCCACGCGCAACATGGCAAAATTTATGTTCATAATAATCACTAAAACGTTTATAACCATATTTATTTTTTAAACTAAAGTGAAATGACCTGTTATAAAATTTAAAATTAAGCACATCATCAATGGCATCTCATAATCGTTATTTTAATTTTAAAGCGAGTTATGATGTATAAATAATTTACAGTATTCTTCATCTTTATTATAGTAAGTAGGTACTTAGTGTCCTAGTATATTATTATATATTAAATACAATATAGCTTAGTAGGTATAATATAGAGTAAGAAGCATTTTTATTACTGGAAATTCCCTTTGCAGAAATCATATGTGTCTTTGTAGTTGACTATAGGTGACCTTTTCATATTTTATCATAAAATATAACTAGTGGTAAAATATAAAATAACATTTTATTATTCTAAATTTCCAATGTAGATTTTTCATACTTTCATGCTATTATTTGAGTAAACAAATTTTAGTCTATTGACAGTCATTGAAGTGTTTTCATTTAATTTTTATATTTCAATTTAATAAATACATTTGAATTTTTAAAATTTAATTTATTAAATACATTTGAAATGGAAACTTTTAAATCCAATGAAGTAGGTAAAAAAGTAGCTTTTGAAGGATATACATATATAACAAAGCACAAAGGTAAAAACTATTTTACATGAAAATATTCAACCAAAAATACAACAAATTGTGCTGGAATACTAAGGAGTAGTATCTTGAAAACTGACCCTTCCGTGACAACAGAACATAATCATCCTGCAGGCTAATCCGAAGTTAATGTTATGAAAGCTGTATAAAAAATGAAATTAATAGCTAAGACCATCCTGTACAAATCTAGTCGAGATTTATGCTCGAGGTGTCTCTAAGTTAGATGAATCTTCCAAATCTAAAATGCCACTCGAAGATACCACTAACAGAACATTGAGAAATCAACAATCTAAAACAATCCTATGGATCCTGCTATTATGAATGATTTATTGATTGAAGGTAGGTTAAGTTTTATTAAAAATAATTAAGTTAAATTAAGTTAAAATTTACTCATATTTTGTTAGTTAACTTTAAAAAAAAAGTAATTTATTAAGTTTAAAGTTAATTTGAAAAAAAAGCAAAGAGTTAATTAACTTAACCCCTTCATGCATGTTGTGCCATATATGGTACAAATTAGTTTTTCGTAGTTTATAGCTTTGAAAATAAAGTTATAACGTTACTGCATAGATGGCCAGATTCGGTACAAAAAAGCGAACAATTCTGATGTAAGGTACGTCTATCTAGCGGTAAAATTACGAACTAATTTTGAAAAATTAACAACTGAAAAAATTATTGCCGTGCGGAGTGATAACCACTCATTCCATGTTATCATTACAAAAAATTGATACTACCGATTTCAGAAAAAAAAAATACTACCTTGTAGTACATTTTGTTGTGAATCTAATAAAAGTAAGTTTAGATTTCTAAGTACTATACTTATTGAAATATATCATAAACTTATTATGTGCCATATATGGCACAACATGCATTCAATTGAAACATAACATAATGTTATTCTGTGCCACATATGGCACAACATGCATACAATCTAATATCACTATTTTTTTTTTATACTTTTATTTAGCTTCAAAAATGAAAACTTCAACATTTTATCATCAACTTCGCTACTTTAAAGAAATTCCAGATGGAAGTTCAGATTCTGAACTATCGGACGATGATGAACCTAAGGCACCATCTAATCAAACCTTGGTTGCAGAATCTGATAGCTACAGCGATTGTTCAGCTGATAGAAATGATTTGCTAGTAATCCCTGCTTCAGATGAAGAATTATTATCTGAGGATGCAGATAATATACCTTTGGCAGTAAGAATTGAATGTTTAAATAAAAAAAAAAAAATCTATTCTGCCAAAAAAAAAAAAAATAAACCTATAAAACATACATGGTTAGAAGACAAACTATCTATAGATGAAGAACAATTACAGTTTAAAGGATCTTTAGATTTACCAACACGTGTATCTAGTATGGAGTCACCCTATGAATTTTTCAACTATTTATTTCCTAAATCAATTATCACATACATTACACAACAGTCAAACTTATATGCATCACAAATCAGACCTAATAATTTGCCGAATATATCTGAAAAAGAAATTGAACAATTTATTGGCCTACTGTTAAAAATGTCAATTTCAAAATTGCCCTCAATAAGACACCATTGGGGTGTACTTGGTCATTCATCCTACGATTTACAATGTAATGTCAGTCAACCGATTCGAAGAGATAAAGCGTTTTATGCATTTCAATGACAACACCACGAATACACCAGAAACTTATGATAGACTTTTTAAAGTGAAACCTTTACTGGACCAAGTAAGAAATATATTGATAACCATTCCAAAAGAAGAATATTTAGCAGTTGATGAGCAGATTATTCCAACAAAATGTAAAACACAATTGAAACAATATAACCCTAAAAAGCCACATAAGTGGGGCTATAAAATATTTGTTTTGAGTGGAGTTTCAGGTTTTAGCTACGATTTTGATATATTTGCAGGGGAACAAACAAATAAGATGCCTGATAACTGCCCATCTCTTACTACAAGCAGCAATATGGTAATAAAAATGGCTTATACTATTCCTCGTCAAACAAATTTTAAATTATTCTTTGATAATTGGTTCACAAGTTTGCCACTTTTGGTATATTTGGATAAAGAAGGTATACCTCCTTTAGGAACAGCTCGCTTAAATCGTATAACAGGACTGATAATGCCAACTGAGAAAGAGTTTAAAAAACAAGGAAGAGGTACAATGTGTGAAAAAACTACTACAATTGACAATGTTAAAATATCTGCAGTGTCGTGGTTTGACAACAAAGTAGTCACAATGGTATCAACCTATGTTGGAAGTCAACCCACTGTAGAGAAAAAACGGTTCTTCAGGTCATTAAAAATTAACAAAATGGTACCATGTCCAAAGGCAGTTGATGTATACAATACATATATGGGTGGAGTGGACTTACTTGATTCTATGTTAGGATATTATAGAATATAATTAAAATCAAAAAAGTACTACATGAAGATATTCTATCATATTATTGATTTATGTGTGGTAAACGCCTGGCTTTTGTACCCTAGAGTTCAGCCAGATACTTATATACCATTGGTGGATTTCAAACTATTAATATCAGAGGTTCTGTGTGGTGTTTTAAAACCAAGTCCACGAAGAAAAGGTCGTCCATTATTAACAGAAAATACAACTGAATCTTTGTACAATGCTAAAAAGAGAAAAAGAGGTCCTTGCGGTGAACTACCAGCAGAAGAAGTAAGACTTGATGGGATGGACCCCCTTCCAATGCAACTAACAAGCCGTTGTCGTTGTAAGTATCCAACTTGCAAGTATAAAACGAAGACTGCATGTATTAAATGTACATTACCATTATGTTACAATGGAGAAAGAAACTGTTTTCTATTGTTTCATACACAGTGATACTATATGTAAAATGTATTATATTATTTTAGTAAGTTATTTTTTAATATTTGATTGAAAAAAGGACATAAGACTGTTTTATTACTAAGTATTACTTATTTTATTTTTATTTTTTGTTATATTCATATTTTAATCCATAACAAGAGGATATTGTTATTATATTATATTATATTTTAAATAATAAGAAAATTTGTACACTTTACATTTAATTTGTGATAAAAAAAAAACATAAGACTGTTTTAAAGTAGGTACTCATTTATTTTCTTTATTAAATTTACATTCATAATTATTAAGACAAGAGGATATTGTATTACATATTATTATATTTCAATGTTAAAATACTGGAAATGTTATTTGTTATGTAAAAGAAATGTAAGACTGTTCTTATAAATTAAATGTGTTAGTTATTTTTATTGAATAAATTTGAAAATGCATAAATATCACAACTGGAAAACAATTTCGGGGGGAGGGGGGGTACAACCCCTAAACCCCCCTTGTTGCGCCACTGGTCACACCAACAGTTGCAAGAGTACCTATCAATAATTACAAAAACATATTTTGGGTGCATGTTTCCAAGATGGCATAAATAAAAATTGTAATGTTAAATGCATAAAGGCCGAATATGGCACAAATAAAAATTGTACTATTTAATGCATGGTGGCCGTATATGGCACAAACGTACTATTGGTGCGCGTTGTGCCATATTTGGCACAAACTAAACTATAGTCATTTTTTAGGGGAAGTTTAACTTGAATAAACTAAACTATAGTCATTTTTTAGGGGAAGTTTAACTTGAATATTTTTTTTAATCATTTTTCCCATTATCCTGATGTATTTTTACATAAGTACATTTTTTTTCGGAAAAAAATAAAAATTCATGCATGAAGGGGACGTTTTAACTTAATTTTAACTTTTAATTTGTTAATGTCCAGTTTTGGTTAATTAATTACTTACATATATTTAGATGATTGGTTTACTACTGGAAAACCATTCTTTAAACGTTTATTGTTTGCTGAAAATGGAATAGGAGCCACTGAGAGAGTTATATTTTCTACTGATCAAGGTTTAAACAATTTAATATCTGCATCAATCTGGTATATGAACGGGAACTTTGGCCCTGCACCAAAACAATTTCAACAACTATATGTTATACGAGTGCAAGTAAATAATATTTCTACTACAGCAATTTATTGTTTATTACAAAGGAAAAGCATATCAGCCTATGATTCGATGTTAAACACAATTATCAAAAAGTGTAAGGAAAACAATTTGTTTCCAAATCCATTGTTTGTACACGTCAATTTTGAAAAGGCCATGATTCTTGTAATTAAAAATGTTTTAGGAGACCATGTGACAATCAAAGGTTGTTTAACACAATCTATACATCGCAAGATCCAAGAATTAGGTTTAGAATATTTGTATGGCAATTAATATTTTTAAAACATGTTTAGCAATACCATTAATATGGTCTATGTCCATTAATAAATTATGTTGGCAACAATGTTCTTCCATGATATTATCAGGAATATTACATTTTGGAAGAACTGTTCTGACCCACAGATATCTATATTACTGTGGGAACCAGGGCCGGCCCAAGGTATTTTGACGCCCCGGGCAATTTTTTTAAAGGCGCCCTTAATCAAATGCTCTATAGTAGCTACATTTAATACTTTTTATACATTTTTATACTTTTATACTTTTTATACCTACATATTTTGTTTTAAATTCTTATATTTATGGAGAGGTAAAGAATTGCAAAACTAATTTGGATACAATTTATTTTTATTTTTTATAATTAATATGAATTCAGATTATTTCTTTAATCGTATACAATGTAATAAATATTATTAATAATAATTTTTTTTAAATAAACATTTTTTTCTAGATTTTAAATCAGCAAAATTTTGTATTGCTTCGTTTAGATCTAATTTAGAAACTATATCATTTTCTATACTGATTAATGCTAAATTGTTGAGACGTTCTTCTGTCATTGTTGATCTCAAGTACGTTTTTATTAACTTCAATTTGCTGAAACTTCTCTCGCAGCTTGCAGTAGTTACAGGAATTGTCATCATAATTCTTAAAGCCACCCATAAGTTTGGTAAGGTATCTTGTAATTTGTTATCATTAATAAATCTTAAGATTTCCAATGGACAGCTATCTTTTTTAGAGTATAATGATCTTACAATCTCAATTTCATTACACAAATCTATACCATTCAAATCGCACTCTGTCTTATCTTTATTCTGATCGTTAAGTTTTAAATGTAGATCCTTACACGATTTTAATAGATCTTCGTGGCTTTTATTTTCTTTTATATTGTACAAAAATCCCCAAGTATCATTAAATTCTTTAATTTTTTCAAAACGTTCAGAAATAGAAGATATTGCTTGGTCTAGTATGTTATTAAATACATGCTGTTTGAAATATAATTCTGGGTTTTGGGGTTCTGAAGCTTCGTCTCTAGATTCATAATCAAATTGTTTTTTTCTACGTATTACACGAGTGACTCTAAATTTCGGTTCAACATTTAATTGTAAAGCTAATTTTTCAGCAGATTTTATAGCTTCTGTATGTCCAGTTATTCTATAATCATGTAAAAACTTTGTACAATTATCCAAAAGTAAAACTGCGGTCCTAATATCCATTTTTGAACTTTGCATTGACTTACTAACGAGGTTAACTTTTGATAAAATATCTTGCCAAAAACATAACAAAACTAAAAAATCGAATCTCTCTATAAATTGAATTAATGAATTAGCTTCAGAAATAACTAAATGATCAGCAGTATTTAATTTGGTTAACTCTATCAGTGCATCTATTATTTGTGAGATTTCATTTTTAATAGCATTAATACAATCTATTCTACATTCCCATCGAGTTTCGCAAAGTGGCTTAACAGTTAAAGATTTTACATGTTTTTTTAAGATATGCCAACGTCCAACAGATGCAGAGAATAAAACATAAATTCTTTGAATCGTCCCAAAAAAGTTCTTTGACTCAATAGAACAAGAAACACTGTCTCCGACTACTAAATTCAGTGAATGGCAACCACATGGCATAAAAAAAGCTCGAGGATTTGCTCTTAATATTCGTGCTTGAACGCCTTTATTTTTGCCCTTCATGTTTGCCCCATTGTCATATCCCTGACCTCTACAGTCATTTAGTTCTAGTTTACAACTTTTCAACATACTTAATATAGACTCATAAATTCCTTCACCAGACGAGTTGAATATTGGTTCAAATTCTATAAAATGTTCTTTAATGCACATTTCGTCGATATCAAAAATTCTCAAAGTCAAAGAAAGTTGTTCAACATGATTAATATCTGGAGAACAATCTAACATAATACTATAATATTTAGCTTTGAGAACTCGACTTAGTATATTGTCACGTGTTAAGTTCCCAATTATATTAATAATTTCATTTTGAATAGTTTTTCCACAATAATGTACATGAGTTTCACGAGACATGACACGACGAACGTGTTCATTCATTACTAAATCAAATTTTCCTAACAACTCGACAAGACCCAAAAAATTTCCATTATGATGTGTAAATAACTTGTCCGAAGAACCTCGAAATGCTAAATTATTTTTCCCAAGAAAAATTGTAATTTCAACTAATCGTTCTAAAACTTTTTTCCAATGTTCTCTTTCAGCAACTATTTGTTTTTGTAAGCCTGCGTCGATTGATTTGTTTTCTTTAAGTCTTATATTAGTTTCCAACCACATACTAGCACATTTGATATGATGAGGCGAATTCTCGTGTGTTTTTAAATACTCGTGTACATGTTTCCAGTCTTTTAACCCATCTTTGGCTAAATTAGATCGACTCGTGGGATCAAATATTTTACAAAAAAAACAAAATACTGCATTAACTGTTTCGGAGTACACTAGCCATTTTCTTAAATATTTTTCTCCGTTACTTATAGTTCGAAAAAATAACGAATATGAAAAACTACGGTTATTATTATCTTTAGGAAAATTAAAATTTTTCATATAATCAATAGACATTTTGGGTCCTGTTGTTATCAAATAATCTTTGTCAGTAGATGTTAATTGTTCAGGCCAATATGCTATATCATTGAAATTTTTTGAACTAATTATTACGTCAAAAGATTCATCGATATTTTTTGGAACATTCGGGAGTATATTAGGAATATTACTACATTCTTCGTCATTACTAGAGCTATTATTAAAATCATTTATTTCATTAAAACGATCTTCTAATTCACTCTCAAATGTCACATTAGGGTTTTGTTCGTTCATATTAGATTTGAAAAATGATGAAATTTTTGGACATTTTTCAACTTGTAATTGCTGTTCTAGTTTCCTTTTACGATTTTGATAACCACTAGCTTTTTTTGGTGCCATTTTTTGTCTACCAATTAATATATTAAATAAAATCGCATTAATTTATGAGCGCTGTTTATAATAATTTATTATACAAAAGCGTAGATTCAAAATTGCTACAATTATTTAAAAATACTTACATATTATTTTTGACCGATACCGGCGATACCACTAACAACTGTTCAACTTCACCAGCAAAACAAAAATGAGAAATAATTGTACATCGTATTCATAAATACGAACATTACATAGAGTAATAGGAAGATTATTACAGATAACGACAATAAAAGGCGATAAATGTACGATTAATAACTATAATAATAACCAACACAGTCCAAAAGCGACTATCTTATATCTCAGACGTATCGGCTGTAACACAAACTTTTTTGGTTTTCCCGACTTAATGATTATATATTATTGTACATTTGTACCTATATTATTTTTTAATTATTTGTAATATAGGTAACAATAAAAACTGGAAAGTGAAGTAAAATCTATAAAAAAAATTATATAACAGAATATTCTGTCATGGATAATTTAGTCATTTAGCTATAATATTGTCAATACTCAATTCGAATAAATATTACGCTAAATTTTATAAAATATTCGTATATTAAAAGCGCCTCTAAAAAAGTAGCGCCCCGGGCAACTGCCCGGTTCACCCGTATCTTGGGCCGGCACTGGTGGGAACAAGTGTATGGCTACCGCGGTTGCGGTGTGATTTTACCCGTCGTACCAATACACTTGTCACCCAACATACGCTTGTCGATTTGACTCCGTTGAGAAGGTAGGACGCTAGACAGGTATGGAGGTAGAATAAATAAACACGTATTTATGTGTAGGACGCGTGTGCGTAGCAAGTCATTTATTGTATCAAAACACGTTGTTAACACAAATAAATAGCGCGCGTGACTGGGAGTACAAGTTTGCCGTTTCGTCGGGTGCTCGATGCTCGGGCGTGCGGCATTTGCGTCGGGGCGCACGCGTGTTCGATTCGTACGTGTGAGCGAATGTGCGGAGGCACGAAAGTCGTCGGACTCGGGTCGCGTGACCGGGAACGTCGGGGACGTATAAATCGACGTGACGAGAGCGGGTCGAAATCGCAATGACTTGAAATGCTGTTCGTCGTGGATCGGGAGATGTAACGGGACCGTGCGCTGCGTAGCGCGAACCGGACGGGTCGAGTCGGTGGTCATTACATCTCGATATAATGGTCGTCGATGCGCGTGGCTGTGCACACTTGTGCACATTAAAAATGGCGCGTTACGTCGGGTTCGGATCGGCGATATATAAAGTTCGGTCGGACTTGTCGCGTTGTGGCTCGGTCGAACGTCGGGAGCAAAGAGACAGAGCTTTACGTCGCGATCGGCGTTGTGCCTTCGCGGGACGGTTTGGCGCGGAGTAGGGGCGCGATCGCTGCGTCGCGTAGATAAAAACATATATAAAATTCACCATAGTCGAATACATGTAAAAATATAAAAACGAATATAATTCAAATATTAGGAACGAATATAATATAAAAAGGTAAAATTCACGTACTAAAAATGGTAACGCCGGTCGGACGGGTCGACCAGTAAAGTGGTGACAATCGGTGTCGCCACATTATACTAGATAAGGTACTCGCCTTATCGTGTGAAGCCTGACAAATAGTAATAGTCTATTATCTCCAATCCGTAGTTGGCAAAACATTTTGAATAAGCATTAGTAGTGATGAATACTTTCAATTCATTTTGGTGAACTAATTCATGTGATTCAGCTCATTAAAATGAATTGTTTTACTGAATAAATTCAATGATTGCATGATATGATCATAGGTTCTTCACACTGGTTCATTCATGAATTATTTAACACTAAAATGTAACTAATGATTCATTCAAATATTCAATACTTAGTCATTTTAGAGACGTAGCCAGGATTTTTTTATTGGGAGGGCTAAACACTTTTAACTTGAGTTATTGAAAATCAAAAACAACAAAAAAATTAATAAACACTTTTAATAATATTTTTTTAACTCAAATATTCTATTATACAAGTATACAACTAATAATAAGAAATATTTTAGTAAAATTTTTAAGAAAATGGCCATATTTAAATTTAAATATTTCAAATCTATATAAAAAATACAGCCAATGGGGAGGCTATAGCCCCTTTAGCCCCCCTTGGCTATGTCACTGATTTTAGATACAATGCAGAAACTAGTAGAAATATTGTTGACTGTTAAGAAAGATCAATTACCAATACTAAGTTAAATTGTGTTACTACTATTAAAGGAAAAAGAAGAGAAAGAAAAATGAATCACCCTGTATTATTTATATTTGAAATACAAAATATAAAATGTTTAATATGTTGTGGTATTTTCTCTCTAATAATAATTTATAGTTATTATACCTCTATTGATACAACTAATAATATAAAATATAATCCCAGAAGGTATTTCCCTGTCACAGTATTGAGATAAATAAAAAAAAAGTCTTGATGGTTTGAAACTATGTAATAGTGATCCTAATTGTTGATTGACTATACTTTTGTACCTACTGTTGTTAATAATTTGTTGTAATAATTTTTATGTATAATTAATTCTTTTTTTTGACAATAATTATTATATTATTATACTTATTGATTATTTTGCTTCATACTTTATAAATATAATCATGCCAGTGTCATGTGTTGCATATGAAATAGATATAAATCTGGCCAGACGTTTTGGAAACAATAACAATCCAAATGCTTTAGAACTTCGAACAGCATTGAAACAAATACTTTTAAAAAATTCAATTTCTTCTTCGTATGCTTCCAATTGTATTGCACTAGATAATACAGGTTCTGAAAGTGTTTTTGAGATACGCTGGACAAAAAAAACATTAGTAGACAATGTTCTCAAAGAAGTAAAGTCTGAAAATGAAAATATTTCATATTATATTTGTGGATTTATTGTTAGAAGTGTCTATAAAAAAATTGACTGTCAAACTTGTTCCTACAGTATGATAGAAAATGAATTTGAACATAATTATAGTCATAAGTATCCCCATTCAATATTAGTAGATGTTAAAAATAGAGGAGGATTAATAAAAAGTTCAAAGGATGTAGTAGTAATTGTTAAATTTATCGAAAGTACACTAATTCAATTAACATCAAATTTTAGTTCTTTATAACCAGGCTTAAGCCAAAAAGTTATTCTTGGGGTTAAAAATCATGTATATAATTATAATATTTTTAATTCTCTAAATTGTGAAAATGACAGTTTTTTAGAAAACCATAAGTTGAATTTGGTAACTTTAATTTGCAAACAATATTTGAAAGTTCGTCTTCATTATGTGGCCAAGTTGAAAACAAGTGCAGACGTTAGTAAACGTCACTTATTAACTAAGTTAATATTATTTAACCATCAATAATATTATAATATGTATGTTATATTATAATGTGTTATGACGAGAATTTAATATGTAAAAATTATATTAATAAACAATTATACATGATAAGATTTTATTTTTTCATACGTACCTATGGTACCTAGTCTTAATACAAATGCCATTAAGTACTTAGTACCATACTAACATCTATAGTAATAGTATTAGTATACACAACAGATCAAAAATTTGAAGTCACAGACCTATAATAAAATATGTAAAAAAGTCAAATACTTAATACAGCTTTTGTAAAAGAAAAGCTAAAAAGGATTTTCATAATAAACCAAAAAAATTATTATGGAAGAAATATGTTAAGCTCCGGCATTAAATACTAATATTATAGATGTTCAAAGAATAAGCAAAACTATTCATAAAAAACGTGAGAAAATTCTTCCTGCTAATACTAATGACCTTGCGGGAGTACAATATAAAGCTTTAGACGATATGAAACCAGTGACAAATGAAGGTGAGCTTTTTTATTATTAAATGATATAGAAAAATGTGTGGTTATATTTTCTTGTAACACAAATTTAAAGTTACTATCTGAAATAGATACAATATAATATATGGATGGTACAGTAGCGTCATTTCAGTTTTTGTTTGACTAGGGCAACTACACACCGATTTGCCGACTCAAATCAATGTTCAATATTATGATTTATAACAATAATGGCTTTAGTAATTAAAAATAATACTTCTTACAATTTTTAAATGTGCCGACTTAAGGTTGATGTAAATCAGTGGCGTATCTAGGATTTTTTTCTAGGGGATGATATAAGTATAACCATAAGTATTTTGTACATTAGGAGCTAAGGGGACAAATATCAAATTTCTCCTAGGAGGATCTTGTTATTAGGTATACTTTTCCAGTTTCCGTAAAGTGCAATTTTATAAAACAAGATTTTATTGAAAACTATACCAACATTTATAATATTATACATTTTTTTTTACATTATTTTACAAATTATTTTGATAAAATTATTAATTGAAAACAACTATTATTAACAGCCAATAGGCGATTCGAATCAAATTCCAGAGACGCTCCATGAGGAGCAAATAATTTATTCTTTTTATATAAATAATCTTTACGATATTACCTATCCATAGATTATTATATGAAAACAATTGTGAGAGTATATATAATTTTATATAACTTTAAAATCATAAACATAATCAATAATCATGTAACTTTTAAACTATGACGGTACGTCTCTAATGTGTTAACTACTATTTATAACATAATTAATACTAAGAATACCGTTACCTACGGACTTACGGCTCAAGCATTTAAAAGAAAAATCAGAAAAGTGAAATTAAAAAAAAAAAAAGGTTCTGGGGGGTGATATATCACCTAGCTAGATCACCCCCCGTAAATACGCCACTGATGTAAATGTTAGACTAGGGCAAATGCCCAAGTTGCCCCCCTCAAATGACGCCACTGGGATGGTACATTTAAATTTTTTCCTCGGTTTTTTACACAAATGTTTACCATTCATATACTTAAAAATAGTCATTATATTCTTATAAATTTTTGTTTATTATTGAATAAAAGTTATGAAATTTACATATATAATTTTCATAAAATAAATAGTCTGTTAAATCAATTTAATAGACTTATTTTTCTCCAAAAAGGGTCACATTAATACTTGAAATAGCAAATCACATAGCCATCGAAGTTGTTTAGCCTAACGTTTAAATAATGGGTTGTAGACACTGAACTAAATTTAGTTCAGTGGTTGTAGATTTTATTTGACTCAAGCTTGATGACGAAGTGTAGTCGTGTAGGTACAAAAATACAGCAAACATACGCCTGGCTACGAGTAACGCGACAACTCACGTTTAAATACGTGTCGTAAATGCGTCGGTTGCTTACACACGACAGACAATATAAAACATCCGTACCTAACGATGTAAAACCTTAAGCTTGTGATAAAATAAAATTATCATTTGTATTGTATATTTTAGAGAAATAAAAGAAAAAAATGAACTTATCAAATTGAAGGGTCCGGTGCAACCATAGATAATAAAATAATGGATAGGCCATTAGGCCTTATCGCACGGGCAAGAACCATAGAGTAGTATAGAGAGGCCGTTCTGTCAGAACATTGATGCACAAGCAGTGTATAAATTACAGGTTAACCACTTACATAAAATAAAATGTGTGGCTTTGCGCGGCGCGTTGGCTGCTACCTTACTGTGCCAACCTACCAACCACAGCTGCTAATGGCCTTAGTCGCCGGTCTCAAGTTCAATAATAATTATTAATATTTTTTAATTATTAAAAATAAAATGTAGGAATACGTCTAGTGGGCGACCATAGGCATATAATTAATTGTTTATAATTGTATTATAATATATTTAAGTGTGCAACCCATACAGTAACTTATTATTACTATTTATTATACCTATGTAAATATTTAAAATCGTAATCTAAAATAATTTAAGTAACATAATAATAATATTCTGAAATTGCAGAGTTATTTGTATATTTATATCACAGAATAAAATTACACAGTCTATTTTATAATACAGCTATACATTTTTTTTATTTACACAGTATTTAAATTTTACAAATATAATAATAATTACTAACATTTATTGGCCCTTAAAAATAGTAAGCTTGTTGTACCATGTTCTGAGTGAAGGTTTTTCGCTGAGCATTTTTAAACTATAGTTAATTTTTAAATTAATGTATGTTGAAGTTATAGATTTTATTAGGAGAGTTACATGATCTGTTAATGGACTTCTGGTTTCGGAGCTATGTGTTTTTAGTGATTTATATATATTTGAATTGTATAAAAAATAAGCAAGAACTTCAGATTGAATTTTTAATTTGTTAATAGCTTTATTTAAAAAGTCATGTTGTTTTAAAGTTTTTTCAGTTTGGAAACATATGTTGAGTACATCTTCAGATGGATATATTAAGCCACCTTTATTACCTCCCTTGTTTTTTAATCTAATAAGGGAATTTAAAAAACAGTCTCTTTCAACTAAACATAATGAATCTTTGCATATATCACATTTAAGAATATTAGTGAGCTTATGTACTACAAACCCTGATATATAAATTATAATTTCTTTTGTAAAATTACTAAAAGAATAATTACTATTACAACCAATATAATCATGATCCATGATGAAAGCATTTATATCTATTAAATTTTCTTCTTGATTCACTGCATCAGAAACACAACCATGAGAACTGTTACTTAAAACATTGACTGGATCGGCACTTGAATAATGAAGAATGTCTATGTTTTCAAGAGGTATACAATTTCCAGTGTTAATATTTTGTACATCATTAGCTCGGATTACTAATTTTCGGTAGGCAGAACGGAATTGTCTAATCGTAGGATTATTATTGTATCCGCCATGGGACCGAATACTGCCAAAAAAAAGTTCAAGATGATCCTGACTTAACTTATATATTTTTATGTGATCCAACTGATTAGTTTCTATTAATGTTGTATATAGTTCTAATATGCTATTTAAGCATATAACAAATCCAATAAACCCTGTTTTACGATTGGATTGTAGGACAGGTATAAAATCACCATTTTGGTTTTGGATTTTAAGGTCTTTGATGTAGGATGTAATTTTGTTAGTAAATAATTTAATTTCTTCTATATTTTCCTTACACAGTGCTTTTTTAAACCCAATGCAATTAATAGACCTGGAGTTTAATATATCAAAACCAATGTTGAAAATCTCAATAAATTCTATTGTAGCATCTGCATGAAGAAATTCTTCAATTTTTAGATTATTTTTGCAAAATTTCAGTGCGTCCGCAACAGACTGGCTCAAAAGTTGTGTCGCTAACTTTACCTTCATTTTTTGTTTGAAATAGAATATATGCTGTTTTCTTAACTTATTCGCTAGATGGCATCGTTCCTCCTCCTGTAAATAGCATAATTTTTGTACATATTCAAAACCAATTATTCTATCTTTGTAATCTAAAAATGTTTTCTTTTCACCAAAAGCATTTCTTATAAGCTTAATAATATGAGCAGGATCAAGCATTGATACAATCTTAGTATTACTTTCAGATGCAAAAGAAGTACTTAAAGTATCAATATCATAATTACAACCTAAAAGCTTAGCTGCAGTAATATTGGTTGAGCAACCATCAAATGTTAAGCTTATTATTTTTATTCCAGTGCTTTCTAATACATGCAAAGCGTATTGTACAAGTTCAACTTTTTGTGGACTTTTTAAACTACTAGATAAAAAATAGCCAATTGGTAATTTCCAATTTTCGTTTACACTAACTACTAAGAAAACAAAGCACTCCTTAGCCATTTCTAAACTGTCATTGTTCATTTCCGTTCCCATATCTATACGGTCATAATACTGATTCCCAAACTGGCGGCAATGAATGAGGTTTCTATTGTTTCTATATCTTTTGTCATTGGTATATCTAAACTAGTTTTACAGGAAATATTTGATGTTGTAGGTTCATTTAAAGGGGACACTCCTTCGAATTCCAAATTACTTCCAGAAATCTAAAGATTACAATTTAAATGAAAGAAAGAACTATTAATATAAAAAACCCATTACAACATGTAACAGTTAACAGTATGGGACTATAAAATAAGTTTATCAATAATAAACAACACAAAGTACCATTCAAAAAGTACTGACCTTAACTAATTTTCTGTTAAAACTTAAAGTATTTTTTGTTTGGGAGGTGTCAATTAAATTGCTCACAGAATCAGTGTCTACATTTAGAGTAGCTGTGTGTAACATTTCTGGGTAGATTTGTTTCGCCTAAAATAATTTATATTATATAAAAATATTAAATCTTATTGGTTAGGTAGGTTAATTTAATTGTAATTATATACTTATATTCTTTATTCTACCGACAATTATAGATGGAACAGCATGTTTTTGTAATAATTTTCTACTTTTATGTAAAATAAAGCATGACTTATCAAAATGTAACGAACACACCAAATTCGTCTTAATGACATTGTTCGGGTTTATAGCATTCTCTTGTAAAAAATTATTCCATTTCACTTTCATGTACTCTTTCGCAGGAAATCTGAAATAAACATGAATTTTTATTAAAGGATTTTATCAATTTTTAAAGAAATAATATTAAAACAGAACTGTAAGTCCTTAGGTTTAAAAAGTATACGTGTGAAAAGAAATGTTGGCAGCTTTAGATGTTTGATTATCTGATCTGCCACAACTCATACAGCTTGGCATTTTAAAAAATAAATTTAAAAAAATGAACAAAGTAGAAAGTACCTATTATAAGAATCAGCGATTAAAATCGTTAATTAATAATTGCCTAATTACCATTATAATTATATCAGTTGACAGTCTGTAACCACTAGACACAAAAACGTATTATCAACTCTATGGTATTATCACAACCATACAATATATTGTACTATACGTTTTACAATATTTTTTTTATATGAAGTGGCAAATCTGCATTTTATACACCAACTACGCTTCAATTAATTTTATAAGCGAGATATGGAACTGCCCCTCTATATTGCTCTATGGCAAGAACATTATTTTACATTGAGGTTACAAGGGGTTTTATCTATTATCAAAATATCAAAATTGCTATATAAATAAATGATAATACCCATTGCTAAAGTGAAAGCACTATATAAAAGCAGTCTGTCTCTCATCCACATTCCGGCCCGCAAACCCCTATGTTGTTAATATAGGAATGGCCTATCCATTCTTTTATTATCTATGGGTGTGTGGCGGCACACCACCACAATACTCGTCTTCCTCACACGGCCAAACACGTCGGTTGGTAGCACCGCCGGCACGCCATGACTACGCTGGTCATGCCGCGCCAGCCGGGAACTTTTCCCTTGCACGACACTTCTTTCGCTACACTCTCCGAGAGTACACAGCACTCGAGCTCGCACGGTGAGAACGTCTCTTTCTTTACCTCGACTCCCGACCCTCGTGTCACGACGACGACTTTGCGTCTTCACGTACGGATACGTTTCGAGTAACGATCTCGATCCTCCAAACCGACCGATCTCCGCGACACGATCGACCGTTCACGATCGCGACTTAAGTTATTACATCGTATAGGCGCCAACCCCGGTACCACGAAATACCACGCGCTCGAACACATGTCCCGAAACTTCGGCTAGACGGCTAATTATTTGTATCACGTACGAATTTATATTTCTAATAAACGGCATCTTGACTCATAACAAAATTACTGTTTCGTCAATCACCCTACGTCACATCGCTCTTATCATCACTGTGGAGATGATATTGGCCGTAACTTGCGCCAAAGGTGTAACAACCGGATAACTCCGATTATTATATACGGAGATAATGCATAAAATGGAGTTATCCATTAATTTAATTTAATTTAACTCCGGAGTTATCTGGTTGTTGCGCCCAGCTGGTCACACTGATATAAGCACGTTTTTTTTCGATAAAATCTTTATCACTGATGTTAAAAATCACCTAAGAAACGGGTGTAGAGATAAATATTAACGTAACATTATTAATGTAACACAAAACATTATATTATACAAGTTTTCTGAATATCTTAAACCATTTTTTAAAAAATATTTAATAAGTAGGTACTAATAAAAAAATTTTTACAATAAGGCATATCGTACACTTAAACATTCAAAAGAAGGACTATTTTGTAAATTTATTGCTAATTCAAATGGAGAAGAACATTTTGTTATGGACAAAAATAATATGATAGGCACATTGTCATTTGAGAATCTTCAACAGCTCCATCACTCAAAAATTAAAATAAAACCTGCCATATTAATTGACATACACAGTCTAGCAGCAAAATATGTTCCACAAGAATATCTATACTTTTATCAGGGACTTGAAGAAGTGGATACAACTGTAGAGGACCGTTTAACTTCAGATGATGAACTATAATAAGCAACATACACTAATAAAAGGTAACAATAATATTCTAAATTGTATTATATTCATTATTTTGTACATCCTTTTTAAATAAATATAATTTTTATGTTTCAGAAATGATGAAATACCAATCACGTATACTATAATATGTAATAGAAAGATTAACCTGTTTTTTTAAGATGAATGTTTGGTTAATATTATTATTTATTATAAACTTTTAGGTAAGTACCTAATATAAATACTTTAGTATTATTTTATTATGATGGTAATAACAAAAATGTGTTTTTCAGAAATGAAAAGATATTATTCCTTATTTATTAATTTGGACGATTGGTGATTATAAAAATCATTATAATTTTAAACAAAAGGTAGATTTCAATAATTTATTTTTCAAATTAATAGTGCTAGAATAAATTTGTTTTAATTATATAAATATTTTGTTTTGTTCCAGAAAAGATGATATTCATGTCAAATGATTTATAAATTTATATTCTGTATTTTTTTTAAATATTTAAATGTAATACTAAGATTCGCCTATTCAAGATGAATATTTGGGTTATTATTATTAATTATTAACTTTTAGGAAGGTACCTACTAAATATTTTATTTGTTTTAGATTCTAAACGAAATGATGAATGTATTGATTTTACTATGATGTGTGTTGTGTCTGACGACAATATTTGGAGCAGTAATAATGCTCCGATTTTTGACTTCAGCCCCTCTTTGAATAGGAAAATTCATCTAGTTGGTACTTTGGGGGGGTCAAAAGTAAAATTTTCAAATAGTTTTCAAAAAAATCGAGAAAAACAAAAAAAAATGACAGAAAAATGGCAATTTTACGAAAAACCACTTTTCGACAAAATCGATTTTTTGATTATTAATAAACAGATACTATAAAGTAACCATAGTAACATATAAAAACTATACTATTTGTTTCAAAATAGAATATATGAAAATATTTAAGTATAATACATCCTAAACTGACAAATCATCTTCTGTTCAGAATCGTTTTTCGTATACAATTATACCTATCATTGCATTCAAATTTAACCTACCATAGTCTGAGGTCCACCCCACCCCCTAATATATAGCTCAGCGATACCCACTTACCCACTTTTTTTTAAATTTGTATGCTCTAAATAAGTTGTTATTATGAAACTTATATAAAAATGTAATAATTAAATTTTTTTTTCCATGCTTACCCATCTGTTATTTTTATGAAAAACTATAATCTTCATATGTAATCAAAGAAATCTTTGTAAAAATATGTTTAAAAAGCGGGTAAGTAGGTATCGCTCTGCTGTATATTAGGGGGTGGGGTGGACCTCAGACTATGGTAGGTTAAATTTGAATGCAATGATAGGTATCATTGTATACGAAAAACGATTCTGAACGAAGATGATTTGTCAGTTTAGGATATATTATATTTAAATATTGTCAAATATTCTATTTTGAAACAAATAGTATAGTTTTTATATTATGTTACTATGGTTACTATGGCCAACATTCGCATTATGAGCGTATGAAATTTAATTTAAATTTTGACATATTTCGTATAAATTCGAACTTTAAACACTTATAAAAAAAAATTGTGACTAACGATTTCGGATTTTTTTTTATCACTATAAGAAACCTTGTATTAAATTTTCAAGATTTTCTGGCCACCCAAAAAATTTTTATCGGCATTTGAAGAAAAAAAAACTTAGAAAAGTCGAAAATTTCAATTGTCTATTAGTAGCTTAAAAATGGTCAAAATATTTTGAAAATTTAACTGTAAAGAGATAACCATAATATAAACATTTGGTGAAAATTTCAAGTATTTACAATAATTCGTTTTTGAGTTACAGCAAAATCAAAAAATCGATTTTGTCGCAAAGTGGTTTTTCCGTAAAATTTCCATTTTTCTGTCATTTTTTTTTTGTTTTTCTCGATTTTTTTGAAAACTATTAGAAAATTTTGATTTTGACCCCCCTAAAGTACCAACTAGATTCAATTCCCTATTCAAAGAGGGGCTGAAGTCAAAAATCGGAGCATTATTACTGCTCCAAATGTTGGAGTCAGACACAAAAAAAAAAAAAAAAAACACACATCATAGTAAATGCAATACATTCATCACTTCGTTCAGAATCTAAAATAAACTGTTTTATCATGAAAAAAAAAATGTATATTTTTTTTTAATTTTGAAATTTAGCACTTTTCTGATCAAGAACCAGGTAACTCCATGTTATGTTCAACTTTGAAAAATATTTTCGGTTAAAAAATTTAAAACTAGGATTTTGATACTTAGATATAATTATTTATTGTTATGTCCTCGACTTAAATATACCGACATATTAATCATATCTTCAATGCAAAATTAAGGAAAGTGTTATATCTTCATCTTGAACATTTTTCCGAAATGGAGTTATCTGGTTGTTGCATCAATTTAATTCATAATGATATGCTAGTATAACATTTTATAACTAATTAAATATTGCCTAGATTTGCTATAAGTTCTACAATAATATGATACCTACATAGGCTTTATTATTTCATCTCTAGTATATCCACAATTAAGTGACATTCCTTGTTCTTGGCGTGGATTAAAAATATTCGCTTCATTTTTTTGTATATCAATTTTACCTTCACTTATATTCAATGAATTTATGGACATTCTGATGATAAAAATTAAATTAATTTGATACAAAATAAACATTGGGTTTTGTTAGTTTTTTGAGACAACAAGCAAATTATTTAAGTATTTGATGATATATCACGGCATTTTTGTTAAATAACGGTAAAATTTTGTTAAAAAATGTTTGTAAAAATTATCACCATTCTTTTCGCAATGGTAATCTTGGGTATTTTTTTTCGACTCGAATCAAAAAAGACCGCCAACAACAAACTTGACTGATGACCCGATGTGCACAACAATAAGCCACTTCCCCTTACCAGATGGTTCCTTTCGTCTAGTGTTAAGCCGTCGAAGAAATACGTCCCTTGTCGCTTTAACTGTATTATCCACCCATGATCGTGTTGTAGTTTCGCTTGCGTTTCTAATGTTTCATTCAAGTAATATATTGGTATACCTAACTGACAGTAAAACTTAATAGTTTGCAAATATCTTTGACGCCATCATACGTTCAATTAACGAGCTATTCCAAGACTTACGAACATACTTGAAGTTCAGATGTTTTAGAACTCTGTACAAGAACATTTTTGAAAAGTTCGGCAAACTGACATCTTTATATATTGCTGTTAACATTTTATTTAAAGTTAGAATTTCACGATTGTGCCAAAACTGATGCATATTTTGCTTGATGGCATTTTGGTCAAACTCGCCAATTTAACTATTGCTTTTAGTCTAGTTTGGTAATGTTACAGTTCCTTTGTTACAACATTCTGACAGAGAAACGCTCGCAGTCCGTTGTCCGAAACGACTTTCTTCAGATATTTTTTTTATAATTTCTTTTGCCGTCAATTTTGACCCATCTCCAGTTCATTGTTGTGTCATTTTGTTATTATAAAAATTGGCAATCGTCATTTTTGACCATAGCCAACAAACTAAAATAACAGTTATATAGCTTAATATAGTACAATATAATATAATACAATCATAATAGTTAAAATAATTCTTACTTTTCCACGGAGGCTTTTTTCATTGGTGAACCTGCAGTTTCTCCTAGGTTGTCTGTGTTTTCACTACCTCCTTGACTCATTTCGGATAAAACAAATTAATATTAAATATACACATCAGATAGTCAAAATAATATAAAATGCAAACATTGATGCAAAAAAAAAATTAAAATAAATCAAAATACTTGATAATAAAAACAAAAGATAGCAGCGTAAACGACGTGAGAGGTACGAAACAACAGTTGTCAGTTACGTTATTGAAACAACTGGTTTGTATACACGCGTTCTAACCGAAAACCTACTAGTTTCGATAACAAACGACTTGTTTCGGTTTGAGACTGTTTAGTAGAAGAGAACGCTCGTGCGTGAAAACGACGAATTTCGGTATGCCGCCGTATGCGTTCTCTCGTGGTACGTAGTTTTATAACCTTGGTCAAGGCGGATACACAGAACAACTAGAAAGGATACTTTTTGAGTTTAACACTGATTCTTATGTGGCACAGATTTGCTTTACTTGTTGGAATATCAGTGCAGTCTGTAGAAAAATATTTTGCATTATTATTTTTTTCTAGTGAGACATAGTTAACTATTCCAAATATTCGAAAGAACGCGATAACACGCAATAAACGTTTATTGTTTATAAAAATGTATATAAAAAAAAAAAATTGCCAAAAGATTGGCAAATAAATGGAACCAGACAAAAATAATTTTAAATTTTTGTTATTTTACAGATACACTGATATTCCAACAAATTGGTCAGATTTTTAAATGATGAGCCATGGTTCTTTCTGGTTGTTCAGTGGTGGATATGTAGAGGTGTATACACTGATATACACTGCGCTGTTACACGACTAAGGCTCACAATGTTCATATTCCTATACGAAAATACAATGCATTATTCTTCCAAAGCCATAAAAGTCTAACATATCACAAAATTCAATAATGAATAACTTAGATAGATCAAAACCCATCTATCTCTTCAATAATTGTTGATCATTACCCACAATTTTTTGGGGATTAGTGATTTGTGAAGCAGATATAGACATGCTGTATATTTAATGGTGATCTGCTAGTTATTTATAATGAGGTCACTGAAAGTAAACCAGATTGATTTGTAGAAGGGATCTTTGAGTATTTAGCAAACAATATTATTTGGAACTTTTGTGGTTCTTATATCCCATCTTCTCAAATGCATCATTCATTTAATTTCTTTTTTTCCATCCTCGAATCTCTGTCATGAATGTCAATATGCTAAAATCTTCTGAAAAAGTTCTCCACATGGCGTGGGACATTATTTGGGGCAGATGATTTTTCCTGGTTGCTTCAATAGGATATATCCATTGAATTTCTTTTGTAATATTATCGAAGAAGAAGCAACCATTACCATTTACCCCTGAAATTGAAATAACATATGTCTTCTGTGCCTTCATACTTACTGTTGTTGGCGAAATAATGTTTAATTTCATTATCGCTTAACAATTTCAGCAGTAAAAATGCTCGTTTTGATTCTATAGATTTTGTTATTAATTATCATGTTGAATATCCTTTTAACTTCAGACGCTCTTTTACCTGCACAATCTTGAACTATGAATTCTATCTCAGTTAGGAATGACATTATTCTATGCACTGCTGATTTCCATCTTCTTGAATACTTGCTCTCTAAATTACTTTTTGCAAATGATATTAAATATGTTAATGGCCTAGTGTCGACAATAGTCATTTGGCCACCCTGTGCCAAATCATAAAACTGCCGCCCTTATATTGATATAGTGCACATATTTTCTTCGACCAAAAACAAAAATTACTTCTCATTAGTTAAATAAACATTTAAATCCTATAAAAACTTAAAGATATGTGATTATTTTAGTATTATTGTATGACATTGGTCTTTAATAGGAAAATAACTTTAATCATAAACATGAAACAACATCGAATTTTATATTTGACTTAAATATAATATACGATTAGTACCTATTATAAATATAAATTGTGTAAACAAGTTTTTTAGATTCTGAACGGAGTGATCAATGTATTGATTTTACAATGATGTGTGTTTTTTTTTGTGTCTGACGACAACATTTGGAGCAGTAAAAATGCTTCGATTTTTGACTTCAACCACTCTTTGAAAACGAAATTGAATCTAGTTGGTACTTTGGGGGGGGGGGGTCAAAAGTTAAAAATTTTCAATATTTTTTAAATGAGTCGGGAAAAACCCTAAAAAATGAGGGGGAAAACGGGGTTTTTTACGCAAAACCAGTTTTCGACAAAATCGAATTTTTTATTTTGCTATAACTCAAAAACTAATCGATGTAAGTAAATACTTGTTATTTTCACCAAATGTTTATATTAGCGTTATCTATACACAGTTAAATTTTTAAAAAATTTTGACCTTTTTTGAGCTATTTATAGGCAATTGAAATTTTAAATTTTTCTAAGTATTTTTTTTTTAAATAACGATAAAAAGTTTTTGGTTAGCCAGAAAATCTTGAAAATTTAATACAAGGTTTCTTATAAGTTGTTCTTAAATAAATAAAAAAAAAAAAATCCGAGATGTTAGTCACAATTTTTTTTTATAAGTGCTTAAAGTTCGAATTTATACGAAATATGTCAAAATTGTGAAAATTGGTAAATAATTTTGTGGTTGAAAAATCGTAAAATTTTTTTCTTTTATAACTAAGTTTTGAAAATTTGGTACAAGGTTCTCCATACATTTTTCTTCAAATATCTTACATAAATCATACCAAATAATGATAGAACAAAGAAACTAAAACTATTTATGTTTACTAAGAAATTCAACTTCATGTCTAGTCATAGAATCTACATTATTATCTTGCACAATCTCGAATCTTAACATCGTATATTTTTTCAATTTGGTAAATAAAAGGCTTAAGGGCTTCTATTCTACTTTCCCATCTTGATCTTAATGGCTTCACAGTTGAATTTATAATATACCATAAGCGAACTAACCAACAGTGTGTAGATGCCGCAAAAATATCTTTTTGAATTATTTCAAAAACCTCAATTGCTTCTTTAGAATGATTTAACTGCATCATTTATAAAACAAGGTTCAACGAATGTACACTGCAGGGAATGAAAAAAGCGCGAGCATTAATATTGCGAATTCTGCTTTGTACACCAGAATGTTTGCCTTTCATATTTGCACCGTTATCATATCTCTGGCCTCTCATATTTTCAATTGGAATTCCCAAGTCCTTCAACTGTTGAATAATTATGTCAGAAACTCAGAAAGACCTATTCCAGTACTACTTTCCACTGAAATAAAACTGAGAAAATGTATTCGGATTGTCATATTTGACTCTTTTTTAGATGATTTATACACGAGTACAGTCCAAAATTGTGCTATAACAATTCGCTTCAATAACCATGTTAAGTATGCGTGTCATAATAGCACCAAAGTTTATGACTTCATGGTACGCTCGAAAAAAAAGGTAATCTTTGACACATAGTATTCAAAAGTTTTACCACCACTGTCCTACGACCACTAGGACGGTCACAAATATTGTAAATTTTAACAGTCGACCGTGTTATGATTTTACCATCATTCATAATTCATTAAATTGTGTAAAAAGAATTTAAAAAGAATTTTAGGACAAGAAATATTTAAAACATATTTTTTAAATTTGTCACATAACTATTCTACTAAGAGCAATAACTTTAATAACTTTTTCACTTTCTTGACGAAATGACAACAGACGTTTTCTTAATCAGTCTTCATAACCACGCACTGACCACATTTTCACCAATTTAATTTGCCACTTCGATTATCTAAGTTGATTTCCAAAATGTTAGCTTGTCATTCATTACGGAGCAAATACCGAAAATACTTCAGTGATCTATTCCATATCCTCCCATAGAGAGGTTGTTTTTGATTGTATAATTATATGGCATGAGAAAATTGATTAGTATCTATATTTACATATTTTAATGTTTAAATTAATACCTATACAAACGCTTTAAATAATTACTATGATAGGTGGAATAGGAAAATTAATAGATCACGATAAGTAGGTTTTATCACTTCATTATCATCTGATTTATAGAAATCAATTATAATAGTGTCCTGACATAATATTTCAAATATTTGTATCGTTTAACATTCATAAAATCTATATGCAAAATTAGAATGTTTGATTATGAATTATTTTGATACAAAATTTAATTTCGTTAATTTTTAAACCTCAATTATTAATTAAAAATATTTATTATATTTAGGTATCTCCTAATCAAGTTAATCTAAAAGTATTTGGACAATATAATGCAGTGGTTCTATTTAAAATCAAGAAATATACTCAACTTAAAAAATGAATAAATGCTCACTTTTCAAAAACTTTAAGTATAAATATGACAAAAAAATATTTTATTCCAATTGTAACAATTAAGTTCTACTGACTAAATTTTAGATTTCTAGTAGATAATATTAATAAATTTTTTTATAATACCTATTGTCAATTTGTGACAGCGCATGCACTGTGCAATATTGTGTGGCTCTCGCCATACATTACCGTATATTTTGTTATTATTACGATTAAGTTTTACTTCTACACACTTTTATGTCAAATCTCATTAACTAGGTAGTAATTGTCAATTTTGTTATAAACTATAAGGTATTGATGATGTTTTAATATTGTTTTATCATTATATGAAGTTTTATAAATTGTTTTTATTATAATATTTTACATACTCGAAACTTAATTTAAAATCCAAATATCAGAGTTAAGTTTAATAATATGTCTATTCACTAATATTATGACAATTACCTAATGCAGATGTTGAAATCGCCAGGCGTTCTTTTAAATGATGTATTTTCATATTTAAAAACATTTTGTAATTATAAATTATATAATCTATACATAATCTTATCTTTTTAAACCTCAAAACTATAGGTACAATGTCTATTTTTTACAAGACTTGCAGATTTAAAGTCCATTAAACTGCTTTTGAAAATTAAAATATCTGGACATCCAAGAGAATCTCAAAGATTACAATTGGACTTATGAAAAAGAAAAAACACTTATATCGTTTAAAATATAGAGTACTGTTAAAAAACAGGAATCATTATTAAAATGGAGAATTAAATATTTAAACGTTGTTATCGAAACGCTAGGTGTATGAATTTTATATTGACGCGTAACGTCTTGGACGAACGATTATATTATAATAATACGGCACGTCGGCACTCCCGAGTCCTGAACAAGAATTCGTCGGCCAGAAACTGACTGCCAGTAGTGAGCGTGACTAAACGCTGCGCGCTTGCGGATTGCGAAAAAACACATACAGCGCGTTCTCGGCCGTTGCATACGTTTAATTTTAGGTGTAGCGTCTTCTTATGTGATTGTTGTTAGACTTGGTTTCATGTAAAGTGTGATTTAAGTATTAAACCTAAACCTAAAACGTTGGATTGATTTTGTTCTCATTGTTGTAAAACAAAATTGTAATGTATAATGTGTAAGATGTAAATGTATAAATGTGATGACTAATATTATGCCTAAGTATAATGTAAATGTAATGTATACAAAAATGAATTAATAGAATGATGGTTTAAAATTTAAATCATGATATGTACAATACATACGCTTCAGTTATTCAATAAACACTTGTAACACAGTCTGGTTTTTTCTAGTGTTTCCATTACGTATTATGCATAGAAAAGAAAACTAAATATTATAGAAACTAGAAAGGTCACTTCCAGCAAAATAAATACTTTGTTGACACAAAAGCGCTCTTGGTGGATATCTATCCCAACTAATAACAATATAATATGGCGCCTTTTTCAAATTGTTCATGGTATACCTTTAATTCAATATTATTGTTACTACTAATATTCTTAACTCCTTCTATAGTTATCTGCGTACCTAATAAACCAATTGCTAATTTCTTCTTCATAATAAAATAAATGTATTTAATATAAATATCAAATTTATAACTAATGGAAAATTATAATGTAGGTATAGTAACAAAATAGATAGGTAATATTGTAGTGATCGCTGTGCAGGACACTGTGATCACGTTACAATTATTATTTAAACGACATAGCACGTTCCTGGTTGGCTTGAGTTGGTGTTTGAGAAAGGTAGGTAGAATAATTATAAAATGCTATGTATAGTTTTAAGTACTGGGGAATGGACCGTAAACTCGCGGCGATGTGGCTGTGACGAAGTCCACGACGAGCAATAGTCTTACATTGGGAGTTAACTACCTTCTCTGAAGAATACTACCTTTCTGAATAATACTAGGTCCTCTACTCGTATTTATATGAGTTCTCAATGACATATAGGGAACTAGTATTATTAATAATTATAATCGGGCTTGATTCGGAATGGCGTGAGCCTATTACATAATCTACATATTTATGAAAATATAACACGTTGTTTCCACGAAAACAACGTATTTTTCTGGACTTTGGTCCGTGTAAATTTAGCATAGCGTAAAAACTACTATTCGGCGGAAAGCCATATCTTTCTGGCCTATGGCCTATTGCTTAAAATGTAGAAATAATAAGTATAGGTAAAATAATTAATGTGTTTTCTACACTAAATAATAAGTTAACACAATACAAGCGTATTGGGTTTACTACAATATAATAGAACACCATTTCACATAAGACAGTTTTAAATGATTTATTTATAACAAAAAAAAAAACAATTTTGCAGTATATAAATATATAAATACTCATAAAATAATAAAAACACAAAAACAAACACAATATTATAGTATAATATATACATTATATTTTGTATAAAAATATATAATATAATAATATAGGTAATATAAAATACTAATATATGTATAATTAATAATACAAATATAAAAATAAACATAATATATTGTAATGACAAAATATTGAAGGGTAAATTTTAAATTTATATTAAAGAAAAAATTTAGTAATAAGTAGTTTAACAAGTGTTTGATTTGATTAAATAATTATGTACAATCAGGCATTGAGTTTATTATAGTTTTGTAAAATTTTATTTTTTTTCATTTTAAAATGCTTGAAATAGTTTTCTGCTTAACAAAGAATTGTACCTTCTTCAGAGCAAAGCATTTTTAATTTCTCACCTTTCAAAACTCTATTTACATTTACCGTAAAAACGAACATTAATATATTGAATGCAGCATTTATAAATAAGTTTTTGGTGTCATGATGTAAACATATATTGTTAATTTTAATTTCAATATTAATTTTATTTAAAAAATATAATTTAATATTTGGTTCTTTAAATATTAGGTTAATGACAGAATTAAATTCACTTAAAATGTGTGCATATAGGTATGTTGGTTGAAATTATTGAAGGAGTTTGTACAAATAATAATGTATTGTCGAGTTTTTAAAATTTGATCATATTTTTGACATTTGTTGACTTTAAAACTTCTAAACAAAATTTGCAATTAGTTGTTAATTTTTTTACTTTATTTACAATTGAACCAGCAACATAAGCTTGACATAATAGAGCTAATTTAGATTTTTGAGGAATTATAGAATTTTGAGTAATAGAAGAAAAGTTTATTTGTGGAATAATTTGGATTGGATTAGTAGATTTTTTATTTAAAGTTAATAATTGCTTGAAGGTAGTTAAATTGTCACAATTATCTTTTTGACAGTTTGCACCTACAGATTGAAAAGAAATCAAATTATTGATAATAAGTGATTTAAATGAATTTTGAAAATGAGAGCAAGTTAGGTTTGTATAAGCCATGACTGCGGACCTGACAGAAAAAATTTTCAACTGGGTCTTGATTAAACGAGCGCAATAATATAAATTTAAAACCGGCATTCTTGACCATTCAGAGAGTAAAAGCATTATACTTCCAACTCTCTGGTTAAACACCTGGGCCGCAACCGAAACCTTCATTTTTTCATTTTTTTCAGAGTAGATATGTGAGTCTGTCAGTTTTGATACCATTCTATCGCCCACATCGAGACGGTATTTATTAATTTCATAGAATTTAATGATATGCATCATTAAATGATAGCATGGCTATCATCTTGGCTATTCTTTTTGTACCATTAATTGTAAATGCCAAGTATTTTGTTAATAAATTGTTACGAATACCCTTCAACAAATGTGGTGCATCGTATAATGGTACTGTTTCTTGATTACCTATTTATTTAAAATCCAAAAGACCGCTTTTCAACACCCATTTTAACATAATCGTGTACAGTTTCTCGCATTAAAATATTTACAGCTGCAACATTGGTAGAAGCCTGATCACAGACGGTACCAATAATATTTAGACCAGCCGATTGAACAGCACTTATGATTTCCTTCAGTGCTACAACAAGATCATGAGTTTTTATACCGTTTGCTGCAAAATAATATGATATAGGCTGTTTGTATTTGCGCTTTACTCCTTTAACAATAAATGTTAACACCTTATCTGCAAATTTTGTCCTACGAACATTTCTTCCAAGATCTTCAACGTCTATTATTTTATCTTCAGATTGAAAATAATGAACACCAGCAGAAAGTGAAATCTCATCAAATAATAGTACACATGTTTTGTCCAATTCATTTTCGAACCCACTAACAAGTTTCAGATGTTCAATTATTTGGAAATTAATGCCAGGTTCTAAAGGAATTTTCCTTAGTAAATCCATTATAGATTTTCCAGAGGGTAAAGCAAACACTGAACACATCTTTCTGTATGCTTTAGCACTTTCTTTATATACTGCCAATGCAAACATTTTGTCGTCAAGAGAAAATCTCCTTCCACGTGGAAGAGCACTTTGTGTTTTCTTTTGACTTTGCACAAAATTGTTTGTACTCTTGTTCAAATTATCAAACAATAAACCGTGCTCCTTAATGAATTTTTCTGATTTTTGTAATCGTTTTTTAGTAGTTAAATGTCGCTTATTTACAAAGGATAAAGTTTTTTAAAATCCACTACTGCCTTGTACAGAAATTGTTTTCTTGGTGTCATGTGTTTTTGCCGAGTAAAACTGATATTTTTCAGAAAGTCTTTTCTTTTTCTCTTTGAAAGAGTATACTCCCTTTGATTAGAACCAGGAACTTCAGGTGTTATAGAATCAATTATTTGTATTTCATCAAGGTCGGTCACTTGAAAAATAAATATAAAATTAAAAATCATTGATGATGTATATTTAAATTATTTACAATACTAACGATCAGTCGTCGACACAAAAGATAATAATAATATCTTCAGTTACGTGTTTGACACCCGACTGTGAAACACGTGTGTCGCTAGTGCGTTTTATCAGCTCCCGATAAGCATTTAGTAGTTTCGCAACAATACGTCAGTACAGGTAATATGGACATTATTAATTAATACCGTAGGACCTGCAATGCACTCTAAAAAGCAAACAGGCAAAACGCCTGACACCTCAACGTCTTCCAGAAAAACCATCACTAACCCTTCACCTAACACTATGAACAATCGAAGTCAGACCAATACTTCATTCCAAAAACCTCAAATCCCTACGCCAATTAAATCACCTAAAATAAACTCACATTGCAAAATATCTACTCCGAGTCAAACGGTCGCTAATGACAAAGATAACACCCGTCTCGCTGCCAGCCATAAAACGTCCACCTCCTCTCCCCCTTCGCATCACCTAATCAACAACACAATTGCCGCCTCCGCCGTACCCGTTACTGCGATAACCGACTCCTCTACCTGTTTCAATGCTATCTCCACTACGTCTATAAACAACCAAGACGGACAATATATAAGTAATAACACGCACCAAAACCAAACAATCACTACGCCATCAAATACCACTTACAGAAATTTCGCCTCAATTACTGCTAATTGTATTACACCTAAAAGAGACCAAGCATTAGTATTTAATTCCATCGACGGGGTTCCCCAAAAAGATTATGTTTTAGCCATAGGACAAATTGTATCTCCAAAAAACATAATATTCGTATCAAGAATATCCAATAATCGTTTTTGCATATTCTTATCAAACAAAAGTACACTAGACGCATTAATGGAAAAAACCAAATCAATTACAATAAATAATCAAGAAATACAACTTCGTAGATTAATTAACCCAGCAAAGAGAATAATTATCTCTAACGTTTGTCCCTCTATATCAAACCAAGAAATACTTAATGTGCTTAGAGGCATTAATATCACTCCCACATCCCAAATAAACTATTTAAAAGCCGGGTTAAATATCGAAGGATATGAACACATACTTAGCTTTAGAAGACAAATGTACATAAATCACGTAGATATACCTAAACTCCCTGGATCACTGATAATTAATTCAAATGGTTCCCTATTTCGAATATTCCTTACGGATGATTCAATAACCTGCTATACATGTAAATCTACTGGGCACACATCCAACACATGTAAAAAAGATTTTTTAAACGATCTAAACTCCCAACCTCCGCACAATCCCAATTACATACTTACACATGAAAACCCTCAAAAAGAAGTCACTATTAGTACAGAGAGCACTAAATCATCTCAACACTTTGTAATACACGATACGATGGATAAAGAAGATACACATCACCCATCACTTCCAACAAATGTATCTCCCCCCCAAAACATCATGGACTGGAGTGTGGAAAACCAAGATGAAACCCCTTCAGCACCCCCAACACACGATAAAACTGAACAACCCCTTATAGAACCACCGCCCTACAGTCTGTCAAAAAGACCTTTATCCGACACGAACACGCCAAAATCTCCTAACTCACCAACAACATCTGACGATAAAATGCCTATCCCTCAACCTGACAAAAAAAAACCAAAAATTAAATCGAGATCCAACTCGCTCACATCCTTGGAGGATAACAAAATAGATTCCATGCTTAAGCCAGCTGTCGCCTTTTTCGCCAATTCCGAGAACACTTCAATTACAATGGAACAATTTAAATTTTTTTTGGAAAACATTGGTAATAACAAAATAAACATTCACACATTATGTGAAGAGATTAATTCAAACGTTTCCAGCATGTTTGAATTACTGGAAAATATACGCCCCTTAATCACCGAGCGTCCAATGAAAACCAAACTATCAAAAACATCAAACCTACTTTTCAAATTCCTTCCTCTACCATAAACACTCATAAATCCACCTGTAAATAAATCTTCCATAAACAACATCACTTCTAACATAATGAACGCACATAATATTAATATAATTCAATGGAACCTTAATGGATTCTGGAAAAAGCGCAGTGAACTTGAACTTATTATACGGGATTTTATGCCCAACATATTGTGCCTCCAAGAAACAAACTTCAAAGGAAATCAAACTCCTCACTTCAACAATTTTCGTTGTTATAATAAAAATAGGGACGACTGTCGTCGTGCCTCTGGTGGGGTGGCAATACTCATTGAAACCTCTATCCCTAGCGAAGAAGTCCCTATAGTAACCAATTTGGAAGCAGTAGCTGCCTCATTCTTAGCACATAATACAATTACCGTATGCAATATTTATATACCTAATCACACAGATTTAATCCTCGAAGAAATAGACAATATTATAAAGCAACTTCCACCCCCCATTTATTTTAACTGGCGACTTTAATTGTCACAGTGAGCTCTGGGGCTCGAAAAAAACGGACGACAGAGGAAAAATCATAGAAAAAATATTAGATGACGAGAGACTAGTTATTCTCAACAATGGAGACCCTACCAGATTCAACCCAGCAAATGGTCTTTTTTCATCTATTGATCTAACATTCTCTAACCCATCATTAGCTCAACAACTCGATTGGCAAGTGCTTCCTCACCTATACAGCAGCGACCACATCCCCATACTAATTAAGATTTATGACCCTATTAAAAAAACGTTAAACCATGAAAACGATTCAGTCAACTTGTGGAACCTAAAAAATCCCAACTGGCCCTTATTTTCATCTTTAATTGAAGAGGATACAAACATGCTGGATTTTAATAATGATAACGCTACACAAATGGTTACTTTAATAACAGACATTATAATCTCAGCCGCCAAAAAATCAATCGGAAAATGTACATTAAACCTCCAAAAACACCGTGTCCCATGGTGGAATAAAGATATAAGTGAATTAATAAACAAAAAAAAGAAAGCCTTAAAAAAATTTCAGACAACCAAAGATCCCTCAGACTTTATAACTCTCAAAAAGCTAAGAGCTCAAACCAGGTTTCTAGTTAACAAACATAAAAGACTCTCATGGAAATCGTTTGTCTCCGAAATAAATATACATTCTTACCCAAAAAAAACGTGGAACAAAATATATTCCTTAAAAGGCATCAGCAGAAATAAAAAAATATACCTAGTAGAAAATAACAATCTTATCACAGACGCCCAAGCAGTTGCAGATAAATTAGCCAATTTTTTTTTTGACAATAGCAGCGATGAAAATTATGACTCAGAGTTCCTCAAAAAAAATAAAGGAGAAAAAAATAGTCCAGACACAACGCACATATGTCAGAACGATAATAGCGATCAAACACTTATCAACTCAGCAATAACGACCTCTGAATTCGAAATAGCACTTCAGAAATGCAACAGCAAAAGTCCCGGACCCGATGGCATACCCTTCTCCTTTATTCATAACTTACCTAAGAATGCAAAAACATACCTACTTCAAATATTTAATTTAATATGGAGCTCCGGCATCATTCCCTCTAATTGGAAACACAGCTGCATTATACCCATCCCTAAAGAAGGAAAAGATAAATTTAGTACATCGGGATACCGCCCTATTTCACTTCTTAACACAATGGCTAAACTTATGGAAAAATAATTAATTTAAGACTTGTGTGGTTCATCGAAAAAATAAATTACTTAAGCCCTGACCAAAACGGTTTCAGGCATCATCGTGGTACACACCTCTCATTAATGAAAATCCAATCTGAGATTGAAAATACCTTTCAGAATAATCAAACTTTGGGAATGGTATGCCTTGATATAGCCAAGGCATATGATACTACCTGGCGACCACACATTATCACTTACCTCAAAGAAATTTTATCTATGGGAAACATGTTTAATTTTATAAAAAACTTCCTGTCTGATAGAACATTTCATGTCAAAGTCAACCAGCGGTTATCATCAAACTATTACCAACAAAATGGTGTGCCACAGGGGTCAACATTATCCGTCACACTTTTTCTCATTTCTATAAACAATATAACCAAATCAATAACCAACCCCGTTAAATGCACATTATATGCCGACGATTTTAATATCTTGTGCAGAAGCTCAGAACTCTGTACCGTTCAGTCAAATTTACAAAGAACACTTCATAACCTCTACGAATGGTCTCTCATAACTGGATTCAAATTTTCGGCAAGCAAATCTCAATGCATAGTATTCACAAGAAAAAGGAAACAAAACAAATTAAAACTTTATATGAATAATAATCTAATTCCCAATAATAACACGGCTAAAGTTCTCGGAATTACATTTGACTCGAAAAATAACTGGATCCCCCATATAAAAAACTTAAAAAAAGCTTGCTCATCAAGAATAAACATATTGAAAATGTTAGCCCACACAAGCTGGGGAGCATCGTTTTCGACTCTATCCATTATACATAAATCCCTTATATTATCTAAACTCGAATATAATGCGTTCCTCATTATTAATGCTAATAAAAATGCCCTAAAAATGTTAGACACGATCAATAACGCCGGAGCAAGACTTGCAACTGGGGCGTTTCGGTCCAGCCCTATTGATAGTCTACTCAACATAGCCAACATAATGCCTCTCGATATAAAACGTCAAGAAATTGCAATGATTCTCGCTACTAAACTTGCCAGAGACAGAATGATATCTTCCCTTAACTCTTACCCTTCCTTACTAGCAATCATTCAAAAAAATAATATCAATCTAAAAAATATTTTAACATCTCAACTCCCTGTCATCCCTCCTTGGACATCATTTCCGAATATTATTGATACCAGTCTTGCTGAACTTCCTAAAAACTCAACCAGTTCACAGGTATACATCCAAAACTTTGAGAACACAATATCGCAATATTCCAACTATACTGAAATCTATACTGACGCCACAAAATCGGAAAACAATGTGGGAATCGCCATTATACACAAAAATGAGGTAATAACATATAAACTTCCTACAGAATGCTCCATATACTCAGCTGAAGCAATCGCCATTCTAAAAGCTTTTGAGTACGCACTTGGAAAACAAAATCAAAATTTTATTATTTTAAGTGATTCCTTAAGTGCAATTTCTAGCATAGCAAACACACATAAGCCTAATGACATTGCAAAGAAAATTCACCTCCTCATTTCCTCCCATCTCTCCAAAGGGAACGCGGTCAAAATAATGTGGATACCTGGCCATTCTTCAATTGAAGGCAATGAAAAAGCAGACACACAAGCCAAGCATACAGCCTCCTCAACTTCCTTAGACATCACTCCGCTCATTACTTCTCAAGATACCATAAGAACAATAAAACATATATCAATACAAGCTTGGCAAAATACATGGGCAAAACAAAAAACTAAACTTAACGAAATTAAATCAACTATTCTCCACTGGCCTAACAATCATCACGACAGGAAAAAGGAGACCATCATCAACAGGCTAAGAATAGGTCACACCAGAATAACCCATGGCTACCTAATGTCCCGCGATGACCCTCCCTCGTGCACGACATGTGGGGTCGCACTCACAATTAAACACATTTTCACGGAATGTTTTGCATACCTCGAAGCAAGGAACCACAATCATTTATCCAACGATTTATACGATATACTCGGACCAGACTTGCCATTACCTGACATATTTACGTTCCTCCAGGAGACCGGATTGGACAAACTTATTTAGCCAGCTGTATCAACCTCATAACTAAGCTTATTTATTTTAGTTTAGACATTTTTTTGTTATTAAAACCTATATTTATCATGTAACACCTTTAAAAAAAAAAAAAAATGTATCTCTCTTATCCCAATGGCCTAGTTGCCGAGGGTTATTTCTTTAATAAAAAAAAAAAAAAAAAAAAAAATAATATCTTACCAAAAATAGTGGAACATACATTTAATGAGGAAAAAGAATTTTGTTTCTAATAATCTAATGCCATGAAATGAATATTCACATAAAAGTTCGTCATTAAAATTTTTTTTAAATATGTGTTTAATTGAATGTTTAATGTCTATACCCAGACTATGTAATATCAACAATCTGAAAAAAAATTTAATTATTTAAATAAATGTACATTTTTAAACCACTACATACCATGAAACTATAATAAAAATAATCACTTACTAATAATTAAAACTTAAATTTATGGTTTTGATCAAGGTTAATCAATTTTGCTTCCAATGCTTGTAGTTCATCATCAGTATAATTAATTTTAATGAATAGTTGATCTATTAAACATTGATTTTCGGAAGATTTTGATTCCATTATTGAGATATCAGTTTTGTGTTCAATTCTCTCCAGTATATCAAACAATAATCTGTGGTCATAACGTAATCCAGCAACTTGTTTTTCAACAGATTTTAATAAATGCACGAGGATAAGTATTGGTAAGTATAATTCTGCCTAATTCTGATGCAGTTGATTTTGAAGGATTACTATATTGAGAAAGTTCAATCTCTATTGATTTTAATTTTAATTTTTTGAAACTGTTATTAGAACTAACAGCTCCATTTGATTGTTTCATTTTTATTTTTATTTTTATGCTCAGAAATAATTAAAGTAATAATAGCAACTTTTACTTTTGAAAGTGATGCTAGGAACATAACATAATTGTATAGACGTTTAAGTTTTAATTAAAGCATTTTACCAAGATTTCTTTAAAGTTGTATTGCTTCAATTAAATCAAATACAACAGTATTATAAAGAGATCGTCTACTAATTAATGAATTTATACTTCCTGAAGAATACACAGATGATTTGGGCCAAGCAAATTTACCCAATAATGTATCGTACAAACATGATGAAACTGCAAATACTAAATTTTCTTTTTTGAATACTCCTAAACATGTTAAATGCTTATAATATAATGACATTTTTTCAACAATATTAATATTAGGCAAGTCTAAAAGTATGGTATTTACATTTGCATTATGATAATTTTTGTAGATTCTTAAAACACAACTATCATATTAAGTTCTCAAATATAACACATTTTCTTTACATGGGAAATAAGAGCGATTACATAAATACACACCTTATTATAAATCATTTCATCATTAACCATTTTGGTTACGTTGCGTCACATAATAGGTACTGCTTTGGTACACTGGTACACATTCCCAGTAATTATGGGTCATTGCAAGTGGTCGCGCACAAATAGATGATAAAACTGCTTTGACTTTGTATTGCGTTGATAGATTAGGTTTCAAAATAAAAAAATGGACGGCATCTGTAACTGGTCTGGCGGGTTATTGGTCAGAATAAATGTTATGACGGTCCGCGCATTTTTATTTTCTGGCTTTTTACGGTCCAAATATTTACGTTACGGAATCCTACACTTTGTTCAATTATTTTCTGGGATTTTACATGCGAACTCGAAAACGTCCGCTGGCTCCTCAATCTGCCAAAAATGTTGGACAGTGTCCTCTAAAGAATTATATAGAGAAATGAATTACAATGAAGTACCCCAGAAGAAAGTACAGTAACGGTGCTAACAACAAAGATTCATCTAAAAATAGTGTTAAAAGTAACAGGACTTAGGTTAGTTACTAGGACGCCTTCTTCTGGGGTACTTCATTGTAATTCGCTTCTCTATATATTTCTTTAGAGGACACAGTTCAACATTTTTGGCAGATTGAGGAGCCAGCGGACGTTCTCGGAACATGGACAATGTCAAGTATTATTCTGTAATCAAGTGTCTCGGTTCAGTGACAGTAGATTTTCTGTACCGATACCTTTTCGTACTCCTGAGCTGCTCAGGATATTTGAAGTTTCCTGACAGGGGTAATAAAAAGCTTTCTCAACCTTGAACGCAAGCTCCAAAGCAATCCAAATTTATACGAATTGTATTGCCCATTAAAGCAGGAATTAGGTCATATATCTTCTGCCTCTCGTCCTGGCTTGTATCACATTCATCATGCTGTTTTGAAGAACCCCACTTCTAAAGTACTGGTTGTTTTTGATGCTTCCGTATCATGTTATTTTGGGTTGTCTTTAAATGATTGTCTGTACATGGATGTTAAACTTTAATTAGACATCATTAGGGCGTGGATTTTTATGTAATAAAAAAGTCAAAATATGTAAATATTTATGTTGTTGTTTTTGCCAAAATATGTATTAAAAATTATGAAATATTTAACAAAAAATTAATTTTATTAATTTAATTAATTTTTAATCATCTAAAAAAAGTAATACAGATATAGAATTCTGTTATATAACATATTTTTTTTGTACTTTAATTTATTCATCTTCATTGCAGTCGTCATTGAACCAGTTTGAAACAATGTACATTTGGAGATTTTCAAATTTAAATGTGCGGCAGTTAGGTATTAAAATTGATTTGTATCTGCTGAAAGAGCGTCAACCGAAGTTAATGGGGCATATTTCATATTTGATATATCAGATGGTGCAAATTCAATATCCATTGATCCATTGTTTTCATTTGTATTTAGAAGAATATTTCTAGTAGTTTTTATGTGTTGTAAACCAACATTTTTAGCTAATACATCATTTAATTTATTTTTTATAATCACTCCAGATTCTCCTTGGACTTCACTTAGTGTATTTGCTGCATTTTCCACTATTTCTAGGCTTTCAACTAATGTGAGATTCGATGCTTCTAATTTTTTTATGACTTCAACCAAAAAACAAAAATTTGCTAAAATATATGCTAAATTATTTTTTAGCTCGTTATTTTACATAATACAATATCTTTTGCTTTTGCAATAGAAATTGCATTATCCGATCAAGATTTTAAATGACGTCTTTAATTTTTTCAAAATTGTTTGAATAGTATTTTACTTCTGCTAACCACGTTCCCCACCGAGTAATGATTGGCTCAGGAGGATGGCATAAATTAGGATATAACTCCTTCAATTTTAGTACTCTACTAGGAGCTTTAAGGAATACTTTTTTTAAGGTATCAATTAATGAATCAACAAGTGGAAACTGTGCTCTAACTGTTTCAGCTATACGATGAAATCCGTGCGCTAAACATGTTAAATGCAACATTTTCGGATAAAATCGTAAAATTTTAATAAATTCTGAGTACAGGCCGTATCGGCATATACTATTACGTTCGTCACCTATCAAGGATGTGATTATGAATTGAATACTGTGGCCTTTGATGTAACTGTGTGACTTTCCTTGCTCTTCGTGTGTTGCAATATATTTCGGAGTACGATTGTGGCGATGATGTAGACGTGTGAGATGTGTTACAAACTCAAACTTATGTCAGCGAAATTTTTATGAACGCTAACTCTGTTAAAGAATTATTACGCCGTTAGGCATCATTAATCGATATTTTAAATTGTGCTGGATTTCAGTTAAAAAAAGTGGCTTAGCAATTCTAATCAAGTTTTAGACCATGTTTCTATCAAAGATCATTTCAATGTCGATTCCAATGAACACCATTGAGGATGGTATTCCAAAAACTATGTTATGATTGTTTCGGCTATTGCATTAAATTTGACCTTGACATACTTCCAATGAAGCGGTATGTATTATCTATTATTGCTCAATTGTTTGATCCGCTTGGATTTTTAAGTTCGGTTATTTTCCTCGTAAAACATTTGGTGCAACGCATTTGAGCCTATAAAGTTGCGTGGGACGATTCTACCCATAAATGTTAATCGCTTGTCACTATCCATTATAAAATATTAAATTTGCTTATTGTACTAATTTTTGTATAGATTGTAAATTATTTTAAATAAACGTATAAAAAAAAAAAAATATTTTATTTTCTTCACGCAATATAGCTAAGCAGTTTTTGGTTTCCTCTAGTTCTTGTTCAATACTAAAATAAATGTTTTAAATTATAAATAATAATTCCTTCAAGTATAGACAAGTCTAAAACACAGTAAAAGACACAAAATGTTAGAACTTGGAACACATACATTTGCATTAAATACATTTTTATTTTACCTTTTTCCGTAATCAACTATATTTATGGATTAATTTGACTTACGATTGTCCATTAGAGATCTACTAATTTTGATCTTTCTCGCCTTTATATCAACAGGTTGTACCTAAATTAAAGATGAATATGATAATAATTGATACATGTTCATACTTGCATGATTATGCATTTTTTATAAATGTCTACCTCTAACGTAGGTTAGGTTCAGGTTAAGGTCATAATCACTAATTCTAGACAATTCTACCTCTAACATATCTTCAGGTTCATTTATTTTTACGTTGGAATCATAAATCAACATGAAACCCAATTCTGTTAATGAACCTATGATCTCATTTGATTTGAAGATGTTGATTTGCAAAAGAAATGCCGAGATGAGATCAATAGGAATAGTCAAGAAATGTGTAAAAAGGTTTTCTTCATTAATTCATTCGTGCAATCAGCTACACGTCCGATTAGCAAAGTTGAACGAACACATGACATCATTTGAAGAGCATCAGGCCAAAATTGAAATACATGTTTGTGTCACTGAAGGTATTTTAGCATGTCGAGAAACAATTGAAGAGGACTACTGCATCATCAAGGCAACAATTCTGGACTTACAGGAGAAACATGGTCCATCAGCAACTGAAAACCCAGACGCAAAAGACAACACAATTATTCGAGAGTCTATGAGATTTCCACCTATCTCTGCTCCTTCCTTCGACGAACCCTTCAAAATTAGTCATCGTTTATCGATAAATTTAATGCAACATTTCATAACAACCCTAGCTTATCAAATGTCCAGCGATTGCAGTATTTGAAAGGAAATCTCCATGGTTCTACAGCAGAGGTCATACAAGCCATTCCAACCACTGGAGAAAATTATTGTATGGCTTGTGACAGCATGATTAACCAATACGAGAACAAAATTTTAATTATACAATTGCACATTCGTTCTCTATTTCAACCGTCAGCTGTTGAATTGCGTAAACTTCATCACCATATTGTTTCTCACTACCGATCACTTAGGGCATTGCAAAAACCTGTAAATCAGTGGAATACGTGGCTGGTAAGACTGTGGTATGCTGTAAATTGGACCCCATTACAGTTGGTGAATGGAAATTAAATCCAAAGAACTTCCCAAATTTACAGCGATTGAAAACTTCTTAGCAAGTCGGGTGTCTGCCTATGAAGTTGGTGAAATTGACAAAACTTCAAGCAATTCTCATAATTCAAAATTCAATTCAAGTGCATTCAAACCAATGCCTAAAAAGCCTTACTTGCTAATCAAAATAATTATACTAAGTCATATCAAATTCCCAAATGCCCGTTATGTTCTGGTTCCCATAGGCTATGTCACCGTGAAGAGTTTCTAAATAAGGCAGTCTCTGAACGCAGAAATTCAGTAAGCAACCTAATACTGTGCTTTAACTATCTTTTAACTGGTCACTCAGCAAAGCAATGCAGTCTTGGCTGCTGCGAAAAAAAATGGAAGGAAACACAGCACAACACTGTATGCGCAATAAAGCTCAGTCACCTCTAACTCTAGTGTTCCCACTTATGCAATGTTGTACACGTCAATTATTTACATCAAAGATGCTAGCGTTGAAAGGCAGCCTTGTAAAGTCGTCCTCGACAACGGTGCTCAATTAAACTTCATCACACAGGCATGTGCCGAACGGTTGCGACTGAAGAGTTCTGGCAATTCCATCACCATTGCCAGTATTGGTGCCAATCACATGCATGCAAAACGTCTATCGTCAGCTACCTTGTCATCTCAATATAATCAATACTCCACACCTATAATATTTCATGCTCTACCATTTATTTCAAGCAAACTGCCATCTCATCAGATTGACACTTATCATATCACTATACAATCTTAATTAGCAGATCCTCAATTCCACAAGCCTGGTGAAATTGATTGTCTCATCGATGCTGAAATTTTCTATGAAGAGTTTAATGAAAATCGAGTAGCCATCTTTGAATCATTGACTGCACAAAGCACAAGGTTTGGCTGAGTAATAACTAGCAAAATACATGACTCGATATCTCCTCCTATGTCAGTTGTTGTAACGCCAGAAATTGTTGATCTATCAGCATTAGCATTGTGTGCAACCAATGTATCATCAAGTCATCATGAAAAATGTATTGCTGAAGAACACTTCATCTCAACGTCCTAGGGTGATGAAACTGGACGCTTCACATTCGCTTACCACTGAAAGCTAATCTAGAAACGCTAGGCGATTCCCAAATTATGGAAATGAAACGCTTCTTTAATGTAGAGCGCCGACTTGCAAACGACTCTGTATTAGTTATAGTTAGGATATTGCAGCATTTTGCATATTTTTTTAGTGAGTCCGAAAGATAGCTTAGTAAGATAAAAATCTGTTTCATATACTGGGAATTAAAAATGTGCTACTTTTATTTTGCATATTTTGAAGATTTTTAAAAGTCATGATTATTTTGGCATTTTGGATTTTTAATTCATATTTTTTAGTTTATTTGTAAAATTGTAGTTTGGATTTGGTTTTCAATCGCCGTAAATGTTCATCCAATGTTAAACGCGCGTGATATAGCGGACAAGAACAATTTTCATCTTATCTGTTTTTAGATATTATGCATTGCCAGATATGGCAAGATATTAATTGTTTGTGTTTATCGTTACTTGTCTTTATGTCTAAATAATCTATCGCTCATTGTTAGGACCGTTAAGTAACACTATACAAATTATGGCGTGACTGTGTGAGTGGAATCAATAAATTAAATCGATAAGATAAATTGTATTTTATTGAACTAAATGTTTAAAATGTTTTTGTCATATTAGTACTGTGGTTCGGGTATAACGAATTAGTCGACCAACGCGTCTTGTTTATTTTTTTATTAATTTTATAAATTTTATCAATATGCCTAAAGTTCCAGCATCTAATTCTGCACGTTTAAAAATATACGTTTCCGAAAACGAGGGTTTTTCTACCGATAACCAGATTCTTTTTTGTAAATTATGTGACATACGAGTAAACTCGCAAAAAAGATTCACGATGAATCAACATTTAATAACCGCCAAACATTTACGCGCAGTAAATCGTTTACAAACAAATGCGATTAAAACAAAACAAAATTTAGTGTCAAATGCAATTTGTAAAAACCATTCAGTTTTTAACGAATATCTGTGTAAAATGATGTTATCTGCAAATATTCCATTGAGCAAATTGTTGTCTGAATTTTTAATAAAATATACTAACAAAGATATTATCCCGAATGAATCAAAATTAAGAAAAAATTACGTCACGGATATTTATAAAAAAAAAAAATCGAAAGTATTAAAAGGTACGTAAATAATAAAAATATCTGAAATTGAATAGATGAAACTACTGATATAGAAGGTTGTTATGTGGCAAACGTTATTTTTGTTACATTAGAAATTGATGCGCCAGGCAAAACTTTTCTTTTTAATTCGGAAGTTCTTGATCAACTAACCATAAAACAATCTGTAAATTATTTGATGAAACACTTTTTTTATTATGGCCAGAAGGAATAAAACGAGATAATGTATTGCTATTTGTTTCTGATGCAGCGCCGTACATGGTAAAAGCGGGAAAAGCATTGTCAGCTTTATACACAAAAATGATTCATATCACATGTCTCGCTTATGCAATCCATAGAGTTTGCGAAGAAATTCGAAAAAATTTCCCAAAAATTGATTCATTGATTTCAAATGGAAAAAAAATATTTTTAAAAGCACCTTCGAGGGTATTGATTTTTAAAAATAATGCTCCTGGAATACCATTACCTCCTCAACCCATAATCACCAGATGGGGTACATGGCTAGAAGCTGCGACATATTACTGTGACAATTACAAAGCATTTTGCGAAGTTATAAATATGTTAAATGAAGAAGATGCAGTATCCATTGAACACTTAAAAAAACTTATACAAGAACCAACATTAGAAGGTAATTTAATTTTTATAGAAACTCATTTTAGTTTTATCCCAAACAAAATTATGTTTTTGGAAAAACAAGACGTCTTATTGGCCGATTCTATTTCGTCTTTTGACGAAATTGTAAAAAAAATATCTGAGACACCTGGGAGTATAGGAAAATTAATCAATAATACATTAAACACAATTCTCAAGAAAAATACTGCATATGGATTATTGAAAAATATAAAAGATAATATTTCCGGTACACGTGAATCAATTCCCATATGGACCAAAATATAACAGTGACAGATATTCCATATTTCAAGTATGCTCCCGTGTCTTCAGTGGGCGTCGAAAGAAGTTTTTCGACGTATAAAACTGTTTTAGCTGACAATCGACGAAGATTTACCTTCGAAAACTTGAAAAAGACGTTGATTGTTCAATGCAATTTACATTTTAATGGTAAGTCAATTGAAAAAATTAATTTTAAAATAAAATAAAATAAAATACATACCTAAGGTAAATAATTTATTCAATTTTGTTACAGAAAATGAATGAAAAAGAACAAAATCGACTATCAAAACCATCAAAAATTTAATATATCCTTATAATTTATAAATACTATTTTATTATTTTACTTATAATTTAAATATTTAGCCCTTTACAATTTTTTTAACCACTAATTTTTTGAATAAACGTTTTTACATAATTTTTTTTATAAATAATAAACCAACTTTTTTTGGAGCATATTTAAGTAATTTTTACAACATATCAGCATATTTTTTAGGGAATATTTAATAGTTTTTTAGAGCATCCTAACCCTAGTTATAGCATACAAGGCATTCATGAAAGAATAGGTACATTGAGTTAGGACACATGCGTATTGCCCCTGCCCCTGCCCCTGATAGTAATAATAGTAAAATATTTATTATTTATATCATGAACAATTCATATCCATACAATAATGATGACCCTAAACTATTGATTACTGCAATATCTAACATAATATCCATACAACTATTTATTTATATACATACATTCGGTTCATTCCTATACTTTTTAGATAACAATAAACGATCGATTATATTAACCGTGATTATAATAATGGATGATCATTATATTTTTTTTTCAATATCCATATAATGTTTGCGTGTGTTTCTTTTTTGTTTTAGGTAAAAATATTAACAACATCACACAGTCTGACCTATCTTCTGACTATAGCGATTGCTCCAGCGATAGTGACATCAGTACATCACTTTTAATGAAAACTGTGATGACAATGACTTATCTCCGTCAAATACACACAATTCGCCACAATTGCAGTCTGACATTAGCAAGAAACCTGGAATGAAGACCATGATAAGTATACCAAACACACCACTGTATTTTCCAAAATGCATGTCTTCCGGTTGTTGAGTCGATTTTATTTTAAAAGATTCAGATATAATTTTGAAATTATGTATCAAAATAGATAATCTTTTTATAATAAGTAGGGTATTGGTGGGCCATGTATTTTGGGTGAGACTAATATATTTCATGACTGTACGCAATTTGATGAGACAAACTGTGTAGCCTTTTTTTTTTAGCACATATTAAGTATCTTATAAATTGGTATTCACTAAATATATTACCCAAAAAATATTCAAAAACATTAGTTCATAAGTTCATATAAAAAATTTATAATTGTATTTATATTTTAAGAATAAAAATATCTGTCACATTTATGCATGTATGTTTAAATATATGATTTCCAAAAACATCGTTAATCATATTAGTTTAAGAATAATTTCTATGGTTATCATTATAAATGAGTGTTATGGAAAAATCAAATAAAAATCAATTTAATAATATGAATAACACTATAGGATGATAGTAGATGTACTTAAGAATATCATACCACTTTTGAACCATCGTTATATAAATCATATCGGTAGGTAGGTTCGTATACATATCAGCTACACTGTGTATTATTGTATTAGTATCAGAGTTAGAATTGGAACCAGTAACATGGAAGAACTAAAGTACTTACCTAGTGTATAATAAATATTTTAATTATAAAAACTTTAAAACGACACTCAATTACTTGTGGTTCTAAGGAATCCAAAAATATTAATAACGTGCAATGTCCAGATTTGTCTTGTAGTAAATCATTTACTAACAAAAAAATATTAAAATAATATAGAGGTACACCATGACGTGAAATTTACAAAATGAACAAAGAGCGTTTGCAACTCTTCGTGGTAAATATGATTTACTAAATTTTAATTTTACTTGAAATATACTGTTTTACTATACCTAAGACTAATATACCACACTTATAGTTATATTGTATTATGATATTATATCATTAGAAGAATGGAAATTAAAACTGGAAGATGATAATTTATGTTTGTATGCGTCAAGTGCTCGTAAGACTGTAGGACAGAATAAAAACATAACATACCTGGATTGTCATCGAACCAGTAATTTCCAAGGTAGATCAACAGGTGTCTGTAAAATAAAAGTCAGGGCACAAACAAAATTGGATCTACATGTCCATCGTCAATGGTATGAATTTAAATTTTTTTAATTTGGACGTTTCGCTCTTTTTTACTTAATATTTTGTTTGAATACCTACTCAGATAGTAGTAACAGAAGACGAAATTGTATGTGTAGAGTTTTGTAGTACTCATTTTGACCATAATATGAATCTTGGTAGGTATAATGAATCGGGAAAAACCATAAAAAAAATGAGGGAAAAATGGGATTTTTTTACACAAAACCAGTTTTCGACAAAATCGAATTTTTTATTTTGCTATAACTCAAAAACTAATCGATTTAAATACTTGAAATTTTCACAAAATGTTTATATTAACGTTCTCCATACACAGTTAAATTTTCAAAGAATTTTGACTTTTTTTGAGCTATTTATAGACAATTGAAATTTTTAATTTTTTTTGAAAATAACGATAAAATTTTTTTGGCCGGCGAGAAAATCTTGAAAATTTAAAACAAGGTTTTTTATAAGTTTTTCTTAGAATGGTAAAAAAAAATCCTAAATCGTTAGTCACAATTTTTTTTTATAAGTGCTTAAAGTTCAAATTTATACGAAATATGTCAAAATTGCAAAAATTTGAAAATAATTTTGTGGTTGAAAAATCGTAAAATTTTTTTCTTTCATAACCAAGTTTTGAAAATTTGGTACAAGGTTCTCCATAAATTTTTATGAGTGTTTGAAATTTAAATTTTTACAAAACCGCGTTAAATAACGGTTTAGCCTCAAACGATTTTTGATATTTGTTGTTATTCAAATAGTATAAGTCGTAAATACTTGAAAATTTTACCAGTTATTTAGATTGTTATTTTCTTTACGTAATTTGATTTTCAAAATATTTTGACTTTTTTGAGCTATTCATAGACAATTTAAATTTTCAATTTTTTTTTATTTTTTTTTTTATAAATGTTGATAAAAAAAAATTAGCTGGGACAAATTACTTGAAAATTTAATTGAAGGGTCCACATAACTTTTTCTAACTCTCATTCAAAAATTATAAAAATACATAGGAATAATTTTTTTTTATTAGCATTTGAAGTTCAAATTTTAACAAAAATTCGTTAAAATCATGAATATTTTTCACTATTTGGTAGTTAAAAATTTATAAATATTTTACTATCAAAAGCTAAGAATTAAAAATTTAATACTATGCTGTCCATAAGTTAAGCTTAGAATAATTATAAAAAAGTTTGAGGATTATTCAATTTAAAAAATGTTACGAGTGTTTAAAGTTTTAATTTTAATTTGAAATCAAAAATACATGTGTAAAATAACGTTTTACCAATAAATAATTTTCGATTTTTGTCATTTTTAAAAAATTACTTGACATAAGATCTTGAAACTTTTACTTAAATGTTTGAATTTGTTTCAAAATAGAATATTTGACAATATTTAAAATTTAATATTTACATATCCTAGACTGACAAATCATCTCCGTTCAAAATCGTTTTTCGTATACAATGATACCTATCATTGCATTCAAATTCAACCTACCCTAGTCCGAGGTCCACCCCACCCCCTAATGTACAGCAGAGCGATACTCACTAACCCGATTTGTCAATCTAAAGTCTACTAACAGTAAAATACATAATCATATAACTAACATAATCAATATTTTATATTTCAAATTAGTAGTTACTTTATATAATCATAACCTATTAATTATTATTAAAAAAAATTGAATGTAAAAATAAATTACACTTGAAACCCCAAATACGCCACTGGAACAATGGGTACAGTTAACTGCTATTTCTTCACCCGGTTTAATTTTTTTATTTGCCTTCACTATAGAGCACCATCATTTCCTAAAGATAGATTGTTGGTATTTGCCTCACAATCGTGATTGACAAAGGCTGTAAGGCCAAGCCACAAGTTCGTTTTTCCTATAAATTTAAACACTACAACAGAATAATCTAGTATTTGGTTAAAAAATAAATCATTAGTCACAGATGCCATCGACCAGTATAACTCGGAGATTTGGATGTTTATGTATATGACTTTTGTTGCAACCACTTTAATTAATAACCTTTATTAATGTGTATGCCACATTTTATCGTTAAACTAATTAATTCATGTTTGATTTTTTATGAAGGAATAATAAATTAGTAAATTGTGTTAATACAAAAAGTACTTGTAATACATATTGGACACTGGTTTGCAATATTGCCACGGGCAATACAACTATCAATGTGATGATCATTAACCACGGGGAAGGCGAGCTGAATCTGCATCACGGTGACTGTATAGGTACTGTATGTAAGAGTCGTCAGCCGATAGGTTAAGACTTGTCAAGTTATCCCCAATAACAACTTTATCATCTTCAATGCGCCTAAAATGTGGTATAACTACAGTGATGAACCAATCTTCAAAATTACTTTGGTCAAACTGAGTTCAATTAATTTAGTTGGTGGTTGAGTAGAAGTACTCATAGGTGAACTTAAAGTTACTGATGGAAAAGCTCTAAAAAATATTAAATTAATGGATTTTCAAGATAAACGAAAACATAGACATAATTTGTATGTAACTTAAAGTAGATTTGTGAGTGCTATATGTCATGAAATAGTAGAAACTATGACTAATTTTTTGCAAGACCGCATACATATTGATGAAAACTTTGTTAGTACTATCAAACCTGTTTCTAACCTTGATTGCAATGCTAACATCAGAAAAGTATTTCAGTATTTGACATTTTAGGTAAGGATTTAGAATTAGCTGATCTAAATATGGAGAGTCCAAAGAGTTAAAAAAATATATTAGTATTTTACTTGTTCGTGTTATAACTGCAAATCAATAAATCGACAAAGTTTGTATGTTGAAACAGAAAATGAATATCTTTATATTCATTTTAACATGCCTGCTTTTTAAAATTGGAATCCAAGACCAGCAACACAAATATGGTTAAATCAAAACGAACGCCGCATTAAAGACACACTTAAAATCAAACATAAAGAATGGTTTAACGAGACATTTATAGAAGCAACAAGCCAACAAAAAGAAAATCTGAAGAGGAAACTGAGCAAAAAATTAAAAAAAGAATGTTTTAATATTGTGCGTATTACGTGTTATGTGTAAATAAATTTTATAAAAAAAGAAAAGGACCGACAATCGACATTAATAGGTATTTAGTAAAATATTTTAAACGTAAATGTTTATTTTGTTTCTTCTTAATAGGTTAAAATTTAAATTATTCTACCATCCACCAACCCTTTCAGACCTCCGGGTCACTTCTGTGACCCAATGCTTTTATCGTCAATAACGAATGCGGATTTATTATATTTCGATCATTCTATATTTTATTATATATATCATTCTTAAAAATGTCATCATTTTAAACTATAATTTCATATTATATTTCAATATTATTATAATTAAATTTGTATGGGTTAATTTAAGAAAAAAAAAGCGTAGTTGAAAAAAATCCTTAGCCCTGTCCCACACTATCGACCATTTATTAAGTGCTATTACAAAAATTAAACTTAAAATATTCAATACTTAAATCAGTCCGTAAAATGTATTCGAACATAGTCAATGAACAGTTTAATGTTGAATATTAATCCATCGGTAGGCATGTACCTATACACATTTTATACGAAAAGTATAACTAAACAACTTTATCTACGCCGATTTATACTGGAATTTTTCTTATTCTTTAATGATGTATTTGTTATAAATACTTAACAATTGTTATCTTTTTATGTCTTTTTCAAATTATTATCGACGGATATTTTAGTCAACTCCGTCCGATCGTACGAAATACGTCTCGCTCCTAGTCGTGAATTCGTGATATATTTTTTTTAATATAAATAATATTTTCCTTTATTATGTATGAATATTTGGATTGAAAATGTATTTCACACGACACACATGATTATTTGATTACTTATAATTTATACAACCAGTTCAAGCAATGTAAATCATGAATCATTAGAATAGGTACACGATTATTTTTAATTCGACTACTTACTAATCATTCGATTCTTTCTATCATTAGTTTTACTTATGCAATGATGTTATTATATATTAAATACCTATTGATTAACAATGGTTATTGAAATTCTTCAGATAATGAGATAAACGTTACATGTTATATAAAATACATAAACTATAGGTAATAAAAATATAGATGTACAATTTATTTCTGCTTATTTCGTAAAAAACTATAAATAATAATAAAAATATGTACTTCTTAAAATATGCACAGCTGATGTAAACACTAGATAAATTTCCAAGATCTAACAATTTAAGTGTTTTCAATTATTACAAAAGTTGAAAAGTAAGAAAACAATAATTGTTAAATGTAATTCAACTGAATAAGTAGATTAGGTTATAACGTTTTGTATAGGTAGGTAGGTACTTACTGTTTTAACTTTTAAAGTATTTAAACATTATTAAAATATGCTTTTGAATTCGTAGTTTTAATTTTTTTTTTTTTAAGAAACAATAATTTTGAGCACACGTGTATTTTGCTGTTTTTAGATGCACATTTTCTCACAATAAGTGAAAATACATTCAATATAGTTATTAAATATTCATACACCTATTACCTACGTATATGTATAATTGTTTTTATTAATTACATGAACAGCTTACGTAATAAATTATTTAATATGTATGCAAATTTCTTGGAACAACTTGAACCGCTACCGCTTAGCAGTAAAATGGCAACGAGACTACAAGATAATAAGAAAATAAATAATTGTATGTATGCACCGCTCGAAAACGTAAAAACGGAATACACTAACGTAAATGGGTGAACATAAAATAATGTTTTAATAAACAAGATAATAATCAATATTATTCTGTTTCGCCGGAGCGTAAGCGTAGACCGACTTGCGAATTAATTATACCGCAGACCAGATGTTGCAGTAATTTTATTAACGTTTGCCGACGGGTCGGTGTCTCGGCGAGGGATGACTGATGGTAATAAACTAATATGAATTCAACGCCAAAGAAATTAAAATATGTATATACAACACATGGTTGTACGTAAATTATTAATCACGTATATATTAATATAATACTATAACAGAAACATAATATCTGTGTAATGGAAAATTAAATATCAATGTAACAGTTTGGAAGGAGTGATTGTCGTTACCATCTGGCTAATTGCAACTGTGAACGGAGTGGGGATACACTGTAAACGCAAACGCGGATGTCGGTGGTGAAGTGATGGTCATTAGTCAGAGCGATCTCCGACGTTGCGGACCGTTCGTTCAGTGCGAAAACCTTACTAATCCTAATCAATTATCATCCATTCTACTGTTCAAGCGATATTATCTATATTAACTATATTTTATCTATAAACCTTGCCGTCCGTGTACGTTAATAAATAATAATAACGATATCGTCTATCGAGTACTTTGTCTCTGCACTTTCTTGTCGCCTTTGCAAAGTTCAAATCGTCCACGGTTGTTACACAGCAGCAATTCGTCAATCGTTCGTAGTCCGATTTTCCCTCTATCCGGGCCTGGAGAGTAACTTTTAGTCGTCACCTGCACTCCGGACTCTGCAATCGCCACCCAGTAACTTGGTCGCAACTAGATCCATCTGCAACAACTACAATGTTGATGATTGCTCATACGAACGCAGTAAGTGCGCCATGTAATCGTTTGGTACCGTGAATGCATTCCGAACAATTTCAACGATCGACTTATATACGTCCGTAGGTCACATACATCTGCAACTGTCATCTAGGTGTCCCGACTTGGTGACTGTTTGGTTTTTTGATGGCCCTACGCGTATGTCATAGTTTATACTAGGATAACAATGTTGTTCGGTTAATCTATACAAATTCTCTACAGTTCATATAGAATACATCAATTCTTATATTATCTGTAACATTGGCCAGTATGAGAAATTTGATGAGTTTCATTCAACTGATTGTGTTGTTTCTGCCGTTTGCATTATCTGCGAGTCCAAATTGGATGTAAGTCATTTTATTAGCTAGTTTCCATTGGCAAGTGACTGTAGTCACTATATTGTGTTTGCTAAATATTGCGTTATGTAGTTTGAGTGTCATTATTTTCATTTTTACTGTTGTGACGTTTAGCATTTTTTGAATTATTTATTTTGTATAACTTTAAAATGCTTTCAATATTTTTAAACAGATTGATTATTTTAATTGGATTGTATTTTTTGTTGAAATATTTTAGTAAATTTTATTATTGTAATATGACATTGCGTATTTTGTTAATACCAACAGTCATTTAGCCTCTATAGGTACAAATGCAAATGGTACAATAAACTAGGTTTCCTTACATCAGTAACTCGTAATAGCTTATTTTATTATTATTACTTTTTTGTTTGTAGTGTATTCTTTGTAAGTTTATATATTTTTCAGGTAATGGCTTGTAGTATACATAATGTGTATGTATAGAAAAACCTCAGAATCGGTATCTATTTTCATATACATTTATATAATATACATTATTTATATATATGTTACCGTAAATGCCCGATCACTAGGTAAACCTAGGTTTTACTAGTTAATGTTAGGTTTTACTGTTTGTACTCAGTAAATGCTGAAATTTTTAATTTTATTCGGGCTTTTACTAAACACGTTGTGTTCATCCTAGGATATACAAAATGACTTAGTAAAAGCTGATCAATACACGACACATAACATTTAAGCTCATAAGCTGTGTAACTATATTATTATTTTTTTAATATATTATTAAAACAAACTACTGACAGTTATTTAAATTTTTTATACAAAATAAAAATCATTTAAAAACAGAATTATTATTTATTTGTTTATTAAAATTAGTAAAAATAGTGGGTAGTTAAAAAAAATTTACGTCATAAAACCTTTCTATATTAGCCATATTTATGTAAAATTAACTATGCAAATAAATATAATTAAAAATTATATTAATTAAACACAATTCAATATAAACACAACGCACACAACACGTTACACCGTTATATAAATGGATCCGTCTATCACGTAAAATCCAAACAGACTGAACATGTACCTAATAAAACCATATCTAAGCGATAACATATCCATTAGTGCCATCAATCAATATATTATATCAGCTATTACTAAGTTATATTATGACATAATTTATATAATATTAATTTTAAACCCGATCGTTAAGAGCAAAAAATTTTCAGGTGTGATTGCCAGAAAAAGTGTATAACTTAAAATTCATATTTATTTTTTATAAAGAATTTAAATAACTGTCAGTAGTTTGTTTTAATAATATATTTAAAAAATAATAATATAGTTACGCAGCTTATGAGCTTAAATGTTATGTGTCTTGTATTGATTAGCTTTTACTAAGTCAGTTTGTATATCCTAGGATGAACACAACGTATTTAGTAAAAGCCCGAATAAAATTAAGAATTTCAGCATTTACTGAGTACAAACAGTAAAACCTAACATTAACTAGTAAAACTTAGGTTTACCTAGTGATCGGGCATTTACGGTAACATATACATACACAAATTAACCCATATAATTGATAATAATTAGCCCCCTTTTTTTTGTAATTAGTTAATTTGGGTATTTTTTTATAAAATTTCTTAATTTTTCCCCAATTTTTAATTGTAGGTATTTAGGTATAATAGGAATACCACCACCTCTTCAACAGCAACAAGCATCACCAGGTTTAGAAATCGAGGATCCAGAAATAGTTCAAGCCAGGGCTGTTTGTGGTGCCTTGCCAGGTTTAGCATCAAAACAGGTGGATGTGTGCATGAAGCATCCAAATGCTATATATTCAGTATCTGATGGAGCTAAAAAAGCCATTGAACAGTGTCAACTTCAATTTCGTCATGAACGATGGAATTGTTCAGTCATGGAAAATGAACAAAGTGTATTTGGTCCCACACTGGACAAAGGTTTGGAATTCATTAGTATATTATATATTTTATAGTATCGATTACCCTTTATTGTTCTTATCATAATACAATTTTGCACCCTCTATATTCAAAGCTGGGCAAGTTAGTCATTTTTTTTAACTAGTTGAAGTTAAGTTACTTTAGTAAAAAACTAATTAAGTTAGAACATAAGTTAGTTTATGAAACTGTCCAAATTTTTAACTTAGTTAGAAATTAGTTTGGTGAAAATAGTAACTTAAGTTAGAAGTTAGATTTTTTTAGATTAAAAAACTTTTGTGTTCAAATATAAATAATAAGTTATATCTAACTTACATTATTGATAAAAACTGAAAATTGAATTAAACACTTAGTAATTTTATCACATGTTCTAATTAGGTAAGTAATAGTTTCAATTTCTTGGAATTTTAGTTATTACTTATTAAAACATAAAATAATGAAACAAAATAAAAAAATATATACAACAATATGACAACATAAAATATAAATATAAAATAATAATACATAACAATCATAGTATAATCCATATTTTATATTATATTCTATACAGCTTCTAGAACTTTGGAATCCAAAAATAAGTAATAATAATAATAATAAACTAACTAGTTACCTAGTTATTTTTCTAACGAGTTAGATTAGAATTATTTTACGCTTTCAATTCAACTCGTTAAGTTTTAAAGTTATTGTATATTAAAACTAACTAGTTAAGTTAGAAAGTTACTTAAAAAGTAACTTTCTAACTTAACTTTAACTTTCTAACTAGTTAGTGCCCAGCTTTGTCTATATTATCAATAGGCCTCCAAGATGTTTACCCAATATGGTTAAGACTCCTTTGCTAAAATAATTCATATTTACTATTAATTGTTCCATAAAGTACCAGTTTTTACTTTTACAGTGTGTGCATTAAATTCTATGCTCGATTCAAATTTTCTGCCTAACAAATCTATTCCTAGTATCAGTAATCTAATATATAATTAAAATAGGATATTTTTTTTAGTGTAATTATGATACCTATAACATATTTTAAGATATTTTTAATAAAACAGTACTTATATGAAATTGATAAATAAGCTTTTTACTTCAAATAATGAAAAAATTATATTTTAACAATTTTTTAAAAATAAAATAAAAGCAATAGAAGTTTAAAACAAATTTTATTTTTTCTTGATTTCACTAATGCAAAATCATTAATTATACTCATAATTAATTTTATGTTAACCATAACTTGTTTGATTGACAAATTTGTAAGGTGATCTTGCCCAATAGTTATTTTTTTTATCCGTTCTAGCTTAATGAAACTTTTTATAAAAGAGTAACAGTAAGTGAAAGAGTGGAATATATTTTTAAAGTAATTTTAATTGATTCTATATGTATCATACTAGAAACTAACATAGTAGCAATTTTTTAAGTTAAGAAAAAAACATACGCCAGTTCTTGAATAATAAAATTTCTAAACACAATTCTGGTTCATTAAAATCAACAGAATATTTAAGAGGATATTATACTCGCATGTGTTGTTTCTATTGTACCAACATAAAACATAGAAAATTTGTATTCAGCTGAATAGAAGAATTAATTTTATACTGTTAGCTTTAATATTGGATTAAATTTACCTATCTATCTATCTACCAAGATAATTTATGTTTTGAAAATAATATATTATTTTTCATTATTTTTAATTTATTTAATTAGTTAAATAAATAAATTTGTTCATAGTAACTTATTATAATAATAATTATTTATTAGCTAATTATAGAAAAATACATTGATCACATTTATCTGATTTACAGTATACTTAATACTTGCGCAGTTACGTACTGGTCAAATAATATTTAACGAGAGACTTCGAAATAATAATAATGCTATCAAACTCATGATCGTCAGATTTTTCTAACTGATCAAGTACACTATAAAACAGTGATGCCCAACTTTTTTTGTTCGGCATGCCACTTTGGTTAATAATCATCTTCGAGCGGGCCACTGAATATAAAAGAACGAATAATTCCAATCTTAATCTAATAATAATGTTTTATTTAATAATTTGTGACGGGCCACACAGAATATTTTCGTGGGCCACATGTGGCCCGCGGGTTGGGCACCACTTCTATAAAATAATAGGTATATAATATTGAATCTTATCTACTCTTCAATTTCATTACCTCCTTATTCCTCAAAAAATGTTGGCCCGTAATGAAACAATGTATCTCAGATTTGGCCTGGCATAAAAAAAAAGCTTTAAGACCCCTGATCTAAGCCATCTTATAGGCTTTTATTAGTATTTTAATTTTAAAGTGAGTTATGAGTATTTTAAAGTTTTAATATTTTACATACTCATTTAAAAATTAAAATACTAATGAAAGCCTTTGAAATGCCCCAGATAATATTATTACCTATTGTTGGATAATAAGGAATTGACTCTCATAATAAAGCTAACATAGTAAAATTATTTCCAATAAATTTGTTTTAATTTTTTTTTTTTTTTCATCATCCAATTGATTATTTAAGAATTAACCTCCTAAAAATTCAGTCTGAAATAATATATCATTTTTATTATATCTCTGATACAACTAGAAAATAACGGAATCAAACTCGATTAAGTTCTTCAATGGGTTTTAATCCTCTGCAAGTATAAATGACTCGTATTACTTTTAAATTTTTTGAGTGTATTTGGTTCGATTTCAAGTTCAACAGTTAAATTGCAGATACTTTTATAGTACTCTTATGCCAGTATCACACATTTGTTGTATTGTTGTCAATATTACTTTAATTGTTATAATTTTTATTATAAACATTAAACTTTATCAATATTGAGTCTCAGTTTTCTTTAGTTGACTAATATAATATGTATAGTTCTATACTATCATCTAGTGTTTATTCTTGAATAGTAGAGTAAAAAATAAAATAATAATGTCGGACAATTGATATAATTTTTGTTAATTGTTGATTTTTGTTACACACTAATCATTTTTATGCCCTCGGAGATAGTCTATGTCAACAACCTCTAGCTACGGAACCAATTAATTTTTATAACAGTCATAATACTTCTAACATTTTATCATTAATAGTTTTTGACTATGTAATATAATTAAAATTGTATATAATTGGTAAAATATTATCTTTTAGATACTAATGAATGCATTAGTTTATGATAGTTATAATTTAATTCAAGTTTAGAAAAATCACCCTATTATTCATATCTTCTACCTTCATTAAACTACATTTAGAGCACCACAACGGTAAAAGAAACAATGGTTCTCACTTACACAAAAGCTTTAAGCAAAAACAAAACATTTAAATAACATAAACAATTAATATAACAATATCGTGATTAACATTGATATCAGTTGTATTGGTTTACAGATTTTTTTACAATACTTCTTAAGTTCAATATCAACCAGATTGTTACATTGGATTAATATATAATAAATTTAATAATAAAAATAAATATATTAATTTATTAATATTAAAAAAATTAAATCTACATTAAATCAGACAAGTTCATAGTTAATAATTATAATGATGTGTTTGAGTAGGTAGTAAAGAGACTGCCTTTATCTACGCCATCACTAGTGCAGGTGTAGTGTATTCAATTACAAATGCATGCAGTTCAGGAAGATTAACTGAATGCAGTTGCGACTCTATGCAGCATGGACAAACGACACCTGAAGGATGGAAATGGGGAGGTTGCAGGTAAATATTATTAGATTAATATTAACATATATTGTATAAACAATATAATCATGTTTTTTTTTTTTTTTTGGTAACATTAAATTACATTAGACTATTTTAGGACATTTTTGCATTTATATATAAATTAAAATATATATTTATAGGAACATTTCCAATATTTAACTCTTCTAGAAAGTGTATGTCTAAAACTTGTATTTTCATAAGTATCTAGCAATATCATTTTTCATACTATGTTTAAGTAGGCAAATTTTATTAAAAGTAATTCTTTACCTGACATTTATCACCATAATCAAATTTGATTAAATAAAACTTGTATCAAATTTTTTCCTAACATTAAGAAAAAGTCCTATTTAAAACGGCAAATATAATGTTACCTAAAAAACAGATTAGATTGTATAGTGTATAATATATATTTCACAACTTTAGTGATAATTTGCGTTTTGGATTGCAATTCTCTCGAAAATTTGTTGATGGTTCGGAACCTAATCGTCCGGATAATTTCAAAACCACAAAACAAAAAAGAATCTGGTCTAATCGCCTCAAAATGAATTTGCATAATAATGAAGTAGGCCGACAGGTAAGAAAGACAGTTGTTATTTTGTTTTTAAACTGTTTTAGCATATAATATGGTTTAGATAGTAATTATTTATTATCGATCATAGTAATAATTTTTGAGTCCACATAGTTTTACCACTAAACTATATCAGAAAAACTATACAATTTGTATTTTATTATTATTATTATTATTACTTATCAGGGTATCATGGTATCATTAACCTGCAATTAAATATTTATTTATCAAAATTATCCTGTTTTTAGATTGTAATGTCGTTAATGAAAATGCATTGTCGTTGTCATGGTGTGTCTGGATCATGTGAACTAAAAACCTGTTGGAAATTTATGCCATCGTTCAATGAGATTGGTAATGAACTCAAACAGAAATATGGAAAGGCTATTCTTGTATGTTGTAGATTGATTTTTTTTTAAATAATAATTATCATGGGTTTTGATAACTTCTATTATTCATGACAATAGATCAATCATACTATGAACGATTTACAAAAGAAAAACAGTACTATGCATAAGAAGAGAGAGCCCAGAGCTTTAAAGAGACTAAAAGAACGAATGTTAATCGAATCAAAAGAATTAGTGCATATACAGAAGTCACCAAACTATTGTAAACAAGACTTTGAAAATGGAGTACTGGGTACAGAAGGCCGTAAGTGCAACATTACATCTACTGGGCCGGATTCTTGTAATAAACTGTGTTGTGGTCGTGGTTATATCACTAAGGTAATAAATAATGTCTAATAATGATAAATATGAAGTAAAATTTTTTTTCTGTTTTTTTTTCCTAGGTTGTGAAGGAAGAGGAACACTGCAATTGCAAATTTGTTTGGTGCTGTTACGTTAAATGCGATATCTGCTACAAAAACATTGAACAAAAGTCTTGTAAATAAATACATGAAATTGAACGTGTACTTGAAATTAAATTTTATATGATTGCTTCAAAAAAAAAAATCTTTAGTCTGTTGTTCTTATGTATAATTGCAAATTTGCATTCAATTAATAGAAATAATATAATAAATTTTCAAAAACATATCAGTAATAATTAAAATCAAGCACATGCTACAATGTTATGAATATTTTTATCCCATTTGTACGTTTCCAATCTCCCCTAATGAAACCATACACACGTCTTCCACAATTGATTAACTTTCGCTTGCACTCGCATACTCTGTAGTATACGAAAGCACATTGTGTAGCATTTAGGGCATTATATATTTATATTTAGTATTAAAATATAATAATGTATAAGAATGTAACATTATTCCTTCATATATTAAATTATTATTCAACTAAAAGTTGTTTGTATTTTATTTTATTTTTAGACTTTTTCTTTTTATACAGGATACACAAAATATGTATCCACTTAAAATTTTTGATTGTACAACTGTAATTTTTAGGTATGACAAAATTAAGAAAAGATAAATAAAATATTTAATTAAATAATCAACTGATTTTTGTTCCCTCTTCCAATCATAGTCTTGAATTAACATTGAAGGCTTGAAACTGAGAAATTATTGTTAAGCTGAATACCACATTCAGAAAAAATAAAACACACTTATTAATTTTTCAGAAGATAAATTATTATGAAATGTTACAAAAATTGATACATTTTATAACATTAACAATAAAAGGAAATTACATAAAAATAAGTTCTAGAATAACAATCTTAACACAATTATTCATCAGTGTTTACTATATACCAGTTTATAAACTAATTTGGAAATCTGACAGTTTGCACATACAAGTAATAACATGAGGCATACATCTATAATCTGCCAGTCATTAAACTAATATAATATTACAAGAATACAAATATTAAGTACTTTTTAATTCTATGAACACAGTTATTTAAGTCCAATTTAAACAATTTTGGTGTCCGTGTTTGTTGCACTTTTGATGTAAATTAATGCTATTTGCATATCACAAATAGGTCAATTTTAAAATTAATTAGTCACAATAAATTAAGTGTGCGGTTCAAGACCATGAATAGTTTCAAAAGTAATATTAAGTACTTATTTTAATTTTGTAAATTTTAAAATCTTCCCTCCCCCCCCCCCAAAAAAAAAAAACAAAACAAAATACATTCTCAATATCTTACATATTATAATATATTTTAATGTATAAAAACCTATTTTTTTTTTTATTGAATAATATTATGTTAATATAAGTTAAGTAAACAGTCATGTCAATTTCAGAACTTAACAATATATCAACTAAAATTATAAAATTTTTAAAACAGCCTATTATGATTTTTTTCTTATAACAAAAACTTAAGACTTATACCTGTTAAAGTTAAATTCACATTTAAGCAAGAAATGTGACAGGTTATTAAATATTGCTGTCATACATATCAGCTTATATAACTGATAAAAAAAAAACAAATTCTTCATATTTTGGATCATCGATGATGTACAATGTAAGATTAAATTACAATTTATCTTTACATATTTATGAATATTCAAAAGTGTACATAAAATAAAAAACTTGACCAAATGACATGATTTTATCAGACCAAAATCAGTTATGGTATTTCATATTGACTGACTATTACTTGCAAGGAAATCATTTAAAATATAAAATATTAATAAGCATCCTTAATCATTTTTAACATTATAAAATACATTTTCGTATTTTGAATAAAGAAATAAGACAAATCTTTTTTAAGTAGGCTACACAATTTCATTAACTAATATTATTTTACATTAGTTAGAAATCAAATAAAAATTGGAATTATAATCAACAATATGTTTATATTTTTACAATATAAAATTTTGCATTCGTATCAACTTGGTTAACCTAAATTAAATACAATGTAATTTTAATGAGTTTAAAAATTTATCTTAATGACTAAAATTATTAATTAAATGTTTGATATATTGTTACTATAAGTTAAGATAAAAAGTATTATGTTAAAAATTAATTATTGATTATGCAATAGAACTAGATAGTGTGGATAAATTCAGATTAGTGTTGTCTGGTTTTGCAATTTTTTTTTTCTGAATTACTGAAAGTTTTTCAATGAAATTCAATGATCAAGAAACTTTTTACCAATAACATAAAATTTATAAATTCTGATAAAAATTACAAAATAAAAAAATATAACTTAAAAATGAATTACATATTAAAAAAAATAAGGTATCTAAAAAAAATCAAGTTAATTTAGTTTAATCTGTGAAAAATTCAGTAGTTTTTTTTTATAATCTTAAAATTATTAAAAAAAAAAAAACTTAGACAAAGTAGTATTGATATTGATTTTTTATTGTCCTGTTAATGCTAAACAAATTATTAGATTACGAGGCCTTCAAAATATATACAAATTAAAAACTACCTACTATACTGATTAGTTGAATAATTAAATTTGATTATTTTGAGGGGTTTTTTTTAAAGAAAAATTAAACAAAATACTCAACAAAAGTAAATAAACTATTTATTATATTTGTAAAAAAAAATTTATTAATGGTTTGTTCAATTTAGTCATTCTATGCATAATATGAACCTAGTAAAATTAATTTGTACACATTTGATTTTAAAATGTTTAACATAGGATATAATGTATGAAGACAAAGAGATTATACTTAAATAAATCAGGGAAATATGATATAACCTAATGTTATTACAACATAGTTTTTATTGAAACACAATTATAGTATATAATATAATAATAATATATATTATCTAAATGTATAGTATGTACAACATAAAAAAAATTATTACATTAAATTATAATCTATAGCTGCAAAATTACAACCCACAGATTTATTTATATTCTTTCATCATAAGTTTTTACCAAACTTGTGTACAAAATTACCAGTTATGAATTAATCAAAATGTAACAAAAACACAAATTCTATGACAATATTTATGTACTCTAATTCCCACTAATTTCATTACTAGCTAGTAATTTTCTTAACACTAGCTCTAAAAATTATGATAAATTAAAACATAAAGGAATGTGGTAACATTACTAAGTGTATCTTTTTCTAAAATGATAAAAACATTGAATATCAAAATTGTGTTTCATATTTTCTATACAATTGATATATAACATATAACATAGTATAGATTTTTCCTAGACAAAAGTCATACTGTGACAATAGTTGAGTAAGTCAAAATGGCGTAACAAAATATATGACAGTAGTCAATATATATTAGAATAAAATGCATTTATTTGATCTATTAAAATTATAGTAGTGATCTATATCTATAAATTATCATTTAAATTATACCATAACACTTGAGTGAAAATAAAGTAATATCAAAATGTAAAGATACATGCTTGAAAAGTGACATAATAGCATTTTAATGTTAATTTAATTGTTTTTAATTATGTAAATGTTTAAAATTTAAGGTCGTTATTGTTGGACAAAATGTATTATATGCAGATCTAAATAACTGGCAAAATGATAAGATTTTAATTCGATAAAAATTAAATCATATGTGAAATATTGGGAAATTTTTAAATTATAAATGGCAACCATTAATATGATCCATTAAAACTGTTTTTTCTCACATCTTTGATTAAAATTGGTTCAATCAAAATCGATCAACTTTTAACTTATATCATTTTTAATACAAAATAAATATAAACTTGTTAAAATTTAACTTTATTGGCATAACAACATAAGTTGAATTAATCCATTAACCGATTTTTTTTTTAAATAGTTTAATTTATATTTTCTTCTATTTAGAAAGACCTAGAAAACACACAGTACTTCAGTATGCTAACCTTGTACTCATGACTAAATAAACAAATATATTAGCTAATATTTTATCTTCACTAACATAGCGTTGTTTTTTAGAAATGGAAAGAATAATATCAATAGGATAAATGATATTATTATAGTGTCCAACAATTTAACATTTGTTCGAAGTCTAAGGAAAATTGTGTTTGCAGTGTTATCTAACTAGTATGCCTGTTTATTTAGTTATGCTTGAGCTCATATACCAGAAATTATCATGATATACTAGTATTGTTAAGATAGTATGTGGAAATATAATTACAATCTTGACATGTGATTACGCCTATCTAAATTGAATCTCTACCATTTATGCATTAATTTACTTTCAGTTTCACAGATAAGTGATATATCATAACAGACATATATTAATACTTATTTAATACTAGACTAGAACCACTTTAAGATTTTTAAGGTTTTCCTTAGATCTTAGCTTTACTCCAAAGGTCCAGCATGCTGGTTCCTAGCATCCTAGCTAATAATTAAACACAATAACTAATTAGAAAAAGATCCAAACTAATGTATATTATATATGACATAAAACTAGCCAGGTAATAACTGTTATAGAGCTAAAAATTTATCAAGGTTCGATTACTTAATACATATGTATGACTTTTTGTATTGGTCCACATATAAATGTAGTAATCTATAAATCTTCAATCAATTTGTTTTTTATGTTAATATTATATATTTTTTATATTCTGAATTTTAAATAATTTATAGTATTTTTACAACTGACTTTTATCTTACAAGACATATTTTTTAAGTAGCTATATTATGTTGTCTGATATTTTTCAGGACTCTAAGATAATGGTGAACAGCCAATATTTTTAAGCTAACACATTTATCTTGAAAAATTAAACAAATATGAAAAATCATATTCCAAAATGTGTAAATGACTCCTATATTGCATATACAGTAGAATCCGCTTAATTGGGACACATTGGGCGGTGACCTATTGTCTCCATTATCTGACTGTCCCGATTAACCGGTTATCCCCTTTATGTGGTGTCCCAAATAAGCGGATTCTACTGTATTTGAATGATACAATACTCACTTTAATTGTAATCATTTAAAGATTAAATAAATTATTATAGTTGATAATAAGTACACAAAAATATATACCATAAGATAAATATAAGCACATTAAAAATATATTAATTTATTTTTATTTAAATTATTATAAACATAATAGAAAATTGGTTTTAATTAAAACATTATCAAATAGATGGATTAAAAATAAGTTTTCAGTACTAAGTAATAGCAATTTAAAGTGTGTTGAATGCAAACAAAAAACAATTTTGAAATTATGAAACACGGGTACCGTAAAATATGCTCAATTCCTATTAATTTATAATTGGTATGATGTATTTAAGACAAATGTTGAGCAAAGCATCTAATCTCTGTGTACTTAATAATTTAATTTAGGTAAAATTTTAACTTAAGGCACCATTATCTCAGATTAGGTTTAACTCGTCTGATTCACTAACACTAAGAATATGAAACAAGATTCTGACATTACAAGTGTTTGTCAAAGACAACTGATTTTACTACCACATACCCTTAGTTTTAGTATATTTGATTTTAATAAACTACTTTATTTGCAAATTATTGCAATATAATATAAAACATTATGGTAATACACAAAACATGGATGCATAAAAAAAAATATGCACCTAAAATAAATTAAGATTAATTTTATGTTTGAAAATATTATGACACATTTTCCCTGTATTGTTAAGTATATATATATATATATACATATATATATATATATAAAACAAAAATTAAAATTTTTTCCTTTACAGGTAATATAATATTATTGGATGTGATGGTTAACTAAGGGAAGTAATATTTAGAAAAAATATAATAATATAAATTAACTAAATTATACAAAAAAGCATAAATAAATTTGTATGTGAACTTATAGGGGATATGGATACAACAATAATAGCAGAAGCTGTTTTATCCATATTAAGTCCTTATAAAAATTGAGTAATACATAATATACATTGGTATGTAACTTAAAATTAAATAATTGGTTGGGTTTTTTTTTTTTTACTCAATAATGTCAGATTGTAATATAATACAAATTGATTTAGAACAAAAGCATTAAATAAGTGAGCTCAGTTAAATAGAAAAAAAATATTATACATATCAAATATTATTTATGTTATATAAAAATCTATTCGAACCTTTATACAGTAAACTTTGCAAATAGTACCATGAAAAATAAACTGTAATTTAAATATATGCGGTCTAATATCAAAACAATAGTTTGCTAAGAATACCTTCTGGTCCATCTGTTTTGTAACCGTATGTACTATAACATTTATGAAACAATTCTCGAACAGCAGATAATCTGTTTTCTCGTCTATGAAATTCAAATCAAATAAATATAAAATTCATATTATATTCAATATTTTAAACAATATTTTAACTTACGATGAAATAGGTCGAAATCTATTCTCGGACAAATCATTACCATTCAGGCTACCTGTTTGAGTTACCATTGACCATCTAATAACATGATAAGGATAAATAATAAACAATATTTTAATTATTTTATTTTGTATACTCACTCATCAGTCTCGCTTGAATTTGAATAAGTTCTTATTTTATGTGATGTAGGCATATCAACTGGCATAGTTCTATCTAGATTGGATGGTATTTCACAATCGTCAAAGTCAAAATCTAAATCAGGGGATCTAACAGAACGATGCCGCCTGCGAGGAGATGAACATTTGTACCGTTTTGTTTCTACTTCATCAGTCATAATAAAATCATCATCATCAATGTCCTCAATGTCTTCCATTTCGTAAATTGTTTCTGTTATGAAAAACTTCTCTGCTGGTTTTTTTATTGATTTTAGTTTAGGCGTTTGTTCAAAATCGAATTGTGAATAATTATCATCCAAACTATCACAAGATTTACCATTAGTTAAATCTTCATTACTATAAAATAAATATTTCATTATTAAATTGTTCAAATACTATTTGAAAAATTAATTACATACCTGTCATTACTATTATTTCGTGAACGAAGATCTAACTGATCCAAATCAGTTAAATCAAATTCACTCATGTGTGAAGAATATTTAGGACTACTTGGTGCAGTAACAGCAGAACTAATTAGTAAAAAATTAAAAATTACATTTTTACTAATATTATTAAATCGCCTTGCATACTTACGGCATACTAGGTGTCTTAAAATCATCACTAAAAATGTATTTGAGGAAATGAAAACAAAAATGCATTATATCTTCTCCTTTTTCAAGACGATTTTCTAGGTTATGTCCGAATAAATACCAGTCATATCCAAGTGTTAAATAAAGAATCTGGCTAGGAGACAATGATTTATGAATAACACCATCAGCCCATAAGGACATTCTCAATAGTGATATAAACATAGGTGTACGATCCCAACCGCTGATGCAATGGATTAATATACCTTTTGATGAACACCAAACATATTTTAACATCAAACTTAAGTAGTTTTCTGTTAGTTGCCGTAAGTCCCACTCCTGTAACACCAAATTCAATATTTATTTATTTAATGTCATAGGTAAAATTATAATAAATTAAATATCATAATTAGGGAAACGGATTTTATTTTAAAAAATGTTCTTATTAGAATGAAATATTTTTTAATTTGATGAAAAATGTATATAATTAAGATCATACTAATTGAAATAAGCCTCATTTTAATTAACATGTTTTTATATATTTTAGTATAATTACATATTTGTAAATTTATACATATTAAACAGATGTTTTTAATTATTAATTAAATTTTAACTGTATTTTTTAAGAATATCTTTAAAAATATTACTAGGTAAAAGTAATTTATTTATACAACAAAATTACATGGTATTTTACATTATCTAGAAAAGAACTAGTTCTGTTATTACATTAATATGTATAGTAATGTGACTATTGTGGAATATAGGTAGGTAATAATAAACAATATAAGTAAGGAAGTGATACATAACAATCATTTTTCATAGTACTCACAGTCGGATTTAGTCTAATATTTGAATACATAATACCATATAATTTTCAATTCTTTAAACAACGAAAGTGATTTAATTGAAAATAAATTATTATTTAAAAAGAGTTTTCTAATGACATATTTACATGTGATGGAGCAATTGTATACTGTTCATGCTATGAAAAGGAAAAACCAACAAATCAGTGCTTTTAAGTGACATAATATAATATGTATGTCTAAGCACTAGCAAAATAAAAAATTGTAAAGATCAATTTTTCCAAAAATGATAATCAGAACCAACATCTCCTAAAAATTAGTCAGTGTTTAATTCCAATTTATATTGTATGTTAATTTGATAGCCCAATTTTCAAACTAAAAATTGAGAATCCACAGATTTTCTTGAAAATAAACTGACAAAAAACTCTAAATGAAAATACCACCCAAAAAAATACAATATATTGTTTCTCAATGCTTTGTTTTGAATAATAATCATAACTTTACATACCTATTACCTATGTAATTTGTTTTACTTTAACTCAATATTAATAATTACAAATATGATTTTGATAATTTATATTTAATATATTTGTTATCAAGTTTGCAGAATTGATAATAAATACATTTTTTTTGTCTTGTGAAGTTCATGTCCAAAGAAAAACTCTCTAAGTAATTAAATATTGGATAGATAATTAAAATGTATACATGATATTCTAATACATTAAAATAGAATATGTGCTAATTTTTATATTTTATACAAAACAAAACTAACAATATAATAAATAAATATAATATTGATCAATTTACCTATTTCCTAAATTTGTTGCTTCATTACTTAATATAAACTTATCTAAAATAACACATATGAAACACATTTTTCTGATCCTACTATATGAAAATACTATGTTTTTTAGTCAGAATTTTTGGTACAAATATATTTTTATGTGATTACCTAAACTTATTGTAAATAATAACTAATTCTCGATAAATAAAAATTGATTTTGAAATGTGTACAAAATATGATAATTCTTATTACATGTAAAATGAATACAATCTATAAGTAAATTTTGTGAATAGAAAACTTGATACATGGGGTAAATTGAAAGTCTGGATACAATTGGATGGCAATATGGGTAAGTACACTATGTATCAAATATAATACTCAAGGTAGTCAATGTTAATAATACAAATAATTAGATGAAATAAAATTATAATTATTTATCTAAAATATATAAATATTCAATAAAATTTAACCTTATATTTACTCCACTGGATATCCAACTGATCAACAGCAGGATTAGGTTTCACATTAAGCGTTGAATCAATAGATGGATCAGACCAATCAAACATTAATCCTTCAGAATTATAATTGTTTTTCTTAAAATCGAGGAAAAATTCACATCCCGGATATGGTGTAGGTATGATACGGAACACGGCATATTTTTGAGTATCATCTACTTTTTCTGAAGATGTTACACTTAACATATGAATTAAAAAAGACAATTATTAAATATTTTATATTCAATGATACATTATAATAAATAATACAGTTTAAGCTCAGAAAATCAAATAAGGATAAAGATTATACATAATACATAAATAATTAATAATATAATATACTTAAGGGAATTTAATACCAACTGTTAAAGAAATAAAGGAGTACTCTCTCTTATAAACATAGTACATACCAATAACAAATTTTACGAATATTAATATTACATTTTTTAGATTCTGAGCGGAACATTAATTTATTTTACTAATGGTGGTTTTTTTTTTTTTAGTGAGTTTACATAATAAGTAAATAAGTTTTGATAAAATACTTCAATTTTTAACTTTGAAGAATGTTTAGAATAATAAATTAGATTAAATTTGTACTATAGAAAAGTCAAAATTAAAAAATTACTAATGCAATTTCTAATCAGGGAAAAATCAAATATTAAGAAAAAACTGAAATTTTTATGCTAAACCGTCAACTTTTGACAAAATTGATTTCTATATTTTGTTATTATTCAAAAAGTATAGTATAGTATTGTCAAGCAAAAAGGCATTTAATTATTGAATTATGAAATAATTAATTTTTTTTTAAATACTAATTTAATACTAATTATCAAAAATTTAATTTTTTTTATCTTACTGAAAGCTACACTAATAATTATATATTTACGGATTATCATAAATAAATCAGCATTCAAATCAAAATTATTAAGTAACAAAATTATTTTTCTAATAAATTCAAAACCATAATTAACCATTGGTAAATTGTTATTTAATTTTAATATATAAGTATATATTATAATATATATACATATATTGAACTGTTTTAAAAATATGATCAACAAAATGGCTATATTGAAAATTTAAAAAACTTAATTACATACAAAAATGTTTGAAAAAAAATTGAATCTAATGCCATTGTCATCAAAATCAAATTATTGTAAACACTTAAAACGTTTACATAAAGTTTATATTATTATTTGTTTTACACGATACAATTTTTAAAATATTTTGATACTTTAACTTTTGTAGCTATTAAAGGCATGAAATTTTGTTTAAAGTTAAAATTTTTACAAAATTTTTCAAAATTTTAAAAAATTGCTCATTATAATATTTAAATTTTGAAAAACTAATACAAGATTTCTAATGTTATTCATACTAGAACAATAAAATCTATATAATATAGATTAAATCAGGGGTCGAGAACTTTTTCGTAGGAAAGAGCTATTTCTTTCAAAAAAATACAAAACTATGATATCCAGGGAGCCGCACAAATTTGAACAACCTTTTTTTTTAATTATGGTGTATAAATTATTACATTATTAGTACATATTATTAAAATAAAGATAGTATTATTATTTCATTGAGAAATTGGTAGACAATAAAAACATAGTAATACGTCTTAAATTTAGAAAAACTTTATTTCATTAATTCATTATTATTATTATTATTATTATTGTATATACATACAAATATAATATTATTATATAATAAAATATTGATTTATTTTTACCTGAAAATCGTTATTGAGAAATTCAGAATTATTATCACTATAATAACGCAGGTATAATATAATTTATATTTTACGGATCTCGATGTATCAATAATTATCCAAAGAGCTGCAGGTTGCATGTTTAAGGGGAACTAGTTGAATGTTCGAATGAATTGTTTTCGAATGAAGAGTGTTAGAACAAATCTGTTCGAATGGAATTGTGTTCGAATAGCATTATGTACGAATTTATGTGTTCGAATTGAGTGTTCGAACAAATCTGTTCGAGTGGAATTGTGTTCGAATAGCATTATGTACGAATGTATGTGTTCGAACAAATCTGTTCGAATGTGTTCGAATAGTATTATGTACGAATGTTATATTTTCCTATTTGAGCATAATAACGAGTATACGAATATCGTTCATAGTCACAAATATAATTTACCTAATAATTTGTTAATACCCAGATAATAGGTATACTTTTATGATCGCGCGATAAACCAGCTATATTATATGTGTATATTATATGTATATAGAAATGTGTAGTCATCATTCCAATGACTATAACGATATCAGATAATTTAGATTACATTGGTGTAGACGTGCAGTGAAGTGAACATTGTACTTATATGCGGTGACTTTGATACCGAGACCAATATTGGCATTCGTTCATCAGTGTGCGAGAAACAGTGTATAAAGTGTACCTAGCTATAGTGTTTGTTAGTCGACTGTCGAAATGTCTTGTGTTATAAAATGTGTTGCGACAATACACAATAAAGTTATGCTACATGTCAATAATTATGAGTTTATGTTAAATAAACAAATTACGCGAAAACGAGATAATACAAAAGTATATTATTGGATATGTTCCAAAAAATGTGGCGTGACTTTTAGAACTATTGTTGTAAACAATGAACACATAAAAGATAACTCTTGTATATTAAAAGAACTCTCTCACGGTCCAGATCCAATCAAAACGGAATGTAAAAACCTAGGGGGGGCTCAAGCCCCAAAATTACCAAAACTGGTAAAAATAACTTATTAAGAATAACATACATTATATTATACTATTGTTTTTTGAAGGGGCTTTGAGTTATTTCGGGGGACTAAGCTCCCCCCCAAGCCCCCCCTCCCCTATTTCCGCCACTGGGTAGCTTTGCCACTCACTTTTATTACATCGGATAATAAAAGTAGTTATTTCTATGTTTAACTATTTAAGGTCATCGAAGGTTGGGAAAAAATTAAACCATTATTTTCAAATGACGATCGTAAACAAAAACTGTTGGAATACTTTGAATCAACTTATATTGGAAAACCATTCATGAGATTGCGTGGACAAACCCGAAAACCTCCGATTTTCTCTTCAGAGTTATAGTCAGTTGCTGCACGTGTGGAGGTTGAATTACCACGAACAACTAACATTGTTGAATCATGGCACAGTCGCCTGAATAAGTAAAATACTATAATTGTTTGATATTCCAAATATTTTTCTTAATGTTACATTTATTTATAGGTTAACATCCAGGAAGCCAGGCGTATATAAACTGATTACCCAATTTCAGCACATTCAGAACGAGACAGAAAGTTCGATCGAACAGTTGATTCAAAACAGGTTTCCAAAAAAGTTCAAAGAGTTCAAACAACAACGAGAAGAACGTATTAAAAATCTTGTTCTAAGCTATAAAAACAATGCTGACAATGCTGATTTTAATATTTTAGAATTTTTAAGGGGAATTGCTTATAATTTATCTTTTTAAATCATTTTTTTTTTTTTTAATAATATAATATCATATTTTATTGTATAGTTAAGATTAATAATAATTAATTTTTATACCAAAAAAATTACATTTTGTTGATTCCAAAATAAAAATAATATTCGAACATTTAAACTTTCTAACAGATAACATTCGAACACTTTTAATTCAAACACACTCATTCACACATAATATTCGAACATTTAAATTTTCTAACATATAAAATTCGAACACTTTTCATTCGTACATATTCATTTGTACACATAATTTTCGAACAAACAACCCCTCGCCATGTTTAAGAGCTGCATGCGGCTCCAGGGTCGCAAGTTCCCAACCCCTGCATTAGATAGATAGACAATTAATTTCTATAGAACTTTTAAATTCAAAATCTGACAAAATTACTTATTAAAATATTAAAAAAAAAAATAACTATAATAACTAATTTGTTGCAATTTTAGAGATATCAAAATATACACATATTTTATATTATTATTAATATAGCTCTACACAGTGACATTTTTAATTTACTTTTAGATATCATTTATTTATACTATGAACCTATTTTTACTTTTTTACTGTATTTATAGAAAGATGTTATTACATTTTGAGATTAATAAGTTGATATAATATTGAATATAAATAATATATATTATTATAATAATTAAATACCAATAAAATAATAAAATTTACAATATTTTTGGAAAAAATATACTACTAACAGTAAAATAAATTACTTTACCTAATAGAAATAATAAAAAACATAATATGAAATATCTGTCTCCACTCAGAATCGTTTTTCGTATTCAGTGTTATTGAATCATTGAATTTTAATTCAACACACCTATAACAGTGACCGGCTAGATACTTAGCATACCTTTTTTAATACAAAAATATCAATTTTTTATCATTTGTATTAATTAACTTAAGTTATCTGATAAAATATCTGAAAATATATTTAAATTTGTCATAAAGTTTATTTTAAATATTCTTTCTAACATTAATTGATTTTTTATTTTTCAATATTATTAATAATAATATTTTAAAATGGTTTATATTCAAAATTTAAATCTAAATTAATCTAATTTTGAAGAGTTATAGTTATATTCAAAATAGTAACATTGTGTGATATTTTCATGACAAATTCAAATATTATTAAGATTTATCCAATTATTAGGACAGTTGGTACATTTAGCATAAGTTAATATATTTTGTTAGAAAATACAACCGAGATAAAATCTCCATTACACAACATATTAAATATTTTTTTATTGAATGAATACTTACGCAAATAAATATTTCTGCTTTTCATTTTCAACCATTAAATCAATAATAGTGCCTACTTTCCAAGCGTTAAGTAATTCTACATCACATTTTCGTTTTTTATCAAGCTGTCTGAATTCTTCAAAAGACAAACCTTTTGCTGTTGCAGTCCCAAGACCTATTTCTGTCATTCTTGCTATTGTTGAAGACCTTAAGAATTATAATAAATTAATATACTGTTATACTAATTAATACATAAATTAAATTGAAAAAAAAAATTATTTTACCTGCAAATATATTTTCCTTGATATAGTATGACTGGCACAACAAAACGGTTGCGACAACGTGCAAATTTGGCTTCATTGATCAAAGTATCAATTAATACTACATCAGTGCCAACTACTTCACTACTTTTTTTGGGGCTATTAAGCCTTGGTGATTGAGATCGTACGTAAGGTTCTGGAGACGAATGATTACTAGGCGAAGGTGCACCTAAACTATTTCTCTTTCGATTACAATTCCCTTTTGGCGAAATGTCATCAACAGAACTAGATGAAGTTCTTGGTCCTCTTGGAAATCTTTCATGTTGTAAAATTGGTATTTTATGTGGATATTGCTCATTAATACGTCCTTTGCTGTTATCAATAATCTAAAAAAATAGTTAGGCTGAATAACAATTTGAATACTTTATTAAATTTAGTATCAAAATGACAAAATTATTTTGTTTCAAGTAAAAATGATTCATTAATTTACATGCCAACAATAAATAAAACACTAATATATTGAACTAATTGTGTTTTAGTTATTATTATTATTAAAATATAATTTTTTAAAACAATTATTAAAAAAAAATAAAAAAATGTTTAGTCACTTTTAAATGGGTGTCATTCATTTGGGGCTAAAGAACTCAAAATTTACCGATCGTTTAGGCAAATTTATAAGTTATTGAATAATAGGGAAGTGACCTATACACTAATTATTATATATTTACTACAACTAAATAATATTATTATTACTATTATTATAAGTATTAAAACCAATTTACAAATGTAGATAGTGAAAAATAATGTTATAAAACAGAGACATAACATGTGGGTTTTTATGATCAACCCATATCTAATATAATTAGATACTGAATTATGACATTTATTTTGATGATAAACGCACTGTAGTTAAAGAGTATAGTGTTATACATAAAAATATAGAATAATTATAATATTTACTATTTAGTCTGTATGCCAAAATTGTCTATATTTATTATCTATAAAATTGAATGAAACATTTCTAATAGTTTTAAATTTCTAACAAAATGGATTCGAAAGTTGACACCAAATTCAATTCTAAAAGAAATAACAAAGTTATAGTAATTGAATAATATAAATATGTCAATCAAATATTTTAAAAAATAATAATACAATACGTTTTTGGTACATAAATAAAAATGTGGATCTAGTGCAGCGTTTATCAAAGTGTGGGTCGCCAGTCAAGTTTTGGTGGGTCGCGAACAATTTTTTGAATTATGATGTCAATGCTGTTATTAACCAAAACAGAAAACAAGCACACATTTCACATACACCTCATTATTAAGAGTACATTTGTAAAAATATATTGATTATTAACCTATAAAATACTAAATACATAATAAAAATGTATACATATTTGTATAATATAAATTTTGTTTTTTATAACTACTTTTTGAAAAGTGAAACCATATGGGTCGCAAAAGATTTTTCGGGAGAAATTTCAGGCGCAGTACTAAAAAGATTGAGAACCACTGATCTAGTGTATTAGTGTCACCAAACAATAAGTCTAATATTATTAAATTTAATAATACATCTCACAAATTCCCTGTCTGTACTTCGAAGACTACTAGTGAAAATGTATGTATAAAGTCTATATAAATTTCATAAATATCTTGGCTCGTCCAAACAATATATTAGATAAATTGAGGGTCTGTGTAAATTTCGCCCAAAATACTATGAATAAATTGGCTCAAAGGATATGTTATTTTGGTTTGATCACCCAAATGAAAGTCGCTCCTACACATCATATATAAATGTTAGTAAAAATTTACTACAATATAATTAAGATACACTAGTTAAAATAAAAAACTTGTTTGATAAAAATATTCCTTTTTCCTCAATATATTATTAATTTTTTCTTTATTATCATTATTATTTAAAATTTAAGATAATTATAATACATAATAATACATTTGTCAACATTAATATATATTATCTCAACTATGATGAATATATCAATGTAAATATCATTACCTCTTGAATTTACATATTTTTTAGTGATAGTCAAAAATTATTATAGGTAATGTAACAATTATAGTCTATTTGTGTAATTTTTTTATTTTATTATTTTTATAAATGTAATATCAATAATATATGAACAGTATCGTGATTAGTTAAATAATGCTTTAAAAAAATATATGGTTTATCCAATGTGTTATTTGCTGATAAATTTATAGTTTAACGTGTGATCTACTAACCAACTTCTTATAAATGCTACTAAAAATAGTAATGTACTTAAAAAATCTGCTTTTTAAGTGTCTATTGTAAAGGAATATTTTAAACCAAGTAACTGAGTTTAAATAAATATGGCATGCCACCATTCTTTTTTTAGTTAATAATGTATATATCCAGTACCTTAAATTTTGTGTTATGTCTATTAGTTAACTCTATAAACATTTACTATTGATGCCTATATAAGAAAAAAAAGAAAAAAAATGGATTTCCTACATAAAATAATTGAGATATCTGAATACTTTTCTAATACACTTCAATATTTTTTAAGTACCATTCAAATGTCTTTTATAAACCCGCCATTGGTCAAATTTTTTTTACTCCTTTGGTTGTGTGATAAGATTCTCTCAATTTTTTTATATAACATGTTATATACTACCAAAACATATTTATAATGTAATTTGTATTCACTATTCTGTTACAAGCACTTATAAACTATATTATAATATATTTTAGCATTAATATTTTCTTTTATACATAATACATTACAATATGAATAATTGAGCATTAACATCATTATTACCATTATTACAAAAAAATAAAGAAAGTTGTGTATTACAAATACAGGAACCACATATACATATGGTTATACTATATTTTTTTTTGAAAATTGAATTTGAACATGAGCAGCAAATTATCTATGACAATAATGAGAGTATAAAGAATTTCTCTCACCGCATGTATACGAGTCACATTAGACCAGTGTTTCCCAACCTTTTTACCACCACGGACCACTTCGACAATATTTTATAGGTCGCGGACCACCTCAATTTTACGCAAACCAGAAAGACCTTTTTTTTTTTTTACTCATTAACAAGAATTCACAAAATTTATCGAAAAATTTTTAATTTTTAATTTTTTTTTTACGAAGAAAGGTACCACGGACCACCTATGACTGGCCCATGGACCACTGGTGGTCCGCGGACCACAGGTTGGGAAACACTGCATTAGACGGATACTGAAAATAGATAATCAATCATAATTTTGATTAATGCCAATACATTTTTAAATTAAATGTATCTAATAAGGTATAGCATAACTCCAATGCAATAAATTGATATAAGAGATAGTTGTGACAAAAATAATATTATGGTGAGAGAATCTCACACTACGCAACCAATGATGAGTTAATGGTCTTTGTAGTTACATGTAATTATTCACCATATTTAGTGCCATCAATATTTTCTTTTGAGCAAATCATAATTATTATTATGGTTGTTGTCAATTAAAAGATTTTTATGTTTAAATATTCAACACTCATAACTTCATCCACAATTATATTTCTATATAAATATCCCATTGTTGTACAAGAATTCATTTTTTTTTTTTATTAAATCATCATATCGATGTTATTTAAGTACTAAAATATTATAATATAGGTTATCAGTAGATCAGATGCTGAACCAGTCTTAAAATATTTTCCAATAAAAATGATATTTACATAAGAAGTAACTTTGTTGGTTAATAATATACAATATTGATATCAATAATTGAACTATTAAAAATATAGATCATCTAGATTCAATACTATACAAACAATTAAAAATTATCATGTGTTACAGTGTTCACGAATCAGTGATCACTATTTTGTATTCAAGTTCAATGCATAGCATTGTGTAACTCGGAACTATAAACTACCTATTTATATACTTTTTTTTTTTTTTTTTAAATATCTCATCTTATTAATTATTGTATGCATTTTTTTTTTTATTATTATGTATAGTATTAAGCTATAGACCTTACATATATATTCCCTATATATGCTAATCTTCAATAAAATATAACAATTGATGCAACCAACCATTGATACCAGATATACAAAGCACTATTTTGTGAAAATATAATATAATATTGTACTAACTAATGTAAATGTGCTATGTAATACAATAACATCCAATCAGTGCACGCGCATATTTTTTCAAGAGATATCACCATTTTTTATGTATTATTATAAGGCCTATGCATAAAAAAAAGTACACTTCAAGATTCTCACAGAATTTTGTATATTATATTCTATTACTAACATAATTAACCAAACTAACTTAAAAAACTTATCTTATTTAAATTTCATTTAACTAATTGAGTCCAATGGTCAACAAACAATACATATCAACCTGGGTTCTTAACTTTTATGATCACCAAAGGTGCGCAACTAGAGCTCTCTTTAGGTAGGCTAAATTAATATCAGCAACCCGTGGGGGCTTTGCTCCTACACCACTAGTATTGATAACATATGGATGGAATACAGACAAAACTAGGTGGGATTATCCTACCTAAGACCCCTCCCCCCTTTGCGTCTATGATGATCATTGAATACAAATAAACAAAATTCAGCATTATCAGATTACCAAATTATTATACTAAATAACTAAAATAATATATTTCTATATTATAATGCATATAAGATTTAGTATGCCTAATAATTTTGTTGCAATTACAAGTAGTAATAATTATTAGTATTATTTTTAGTTTATTATTTTACAATTTTAAGGTATTTATGAATTTTCTTAAGTTTTTATGACATCAATTCTATAGCTAAATATATAAGTAACATAGTACATAAATATAATATGTAACCAAATTCAATATATTTATCATATGTAATAAAGGGAATTTATCTTACCATAAATTTGTAATCCAAGCGTAATAGATTTAAACATTTTTCCATAACATCAAAACCCTAAAAAAAATTAAGCAGATATTTAAAAACAATTAATTAAAAAATTGGTGGGCAATTGGGTATCACTTTGATGGGTGTGGCTCATTTTGCCCAAAATCAACCTTTACCGTTTTGACCAAAGCCATTATAACTGTAATAATGTATAATTTAAATATGTACTTTAAAAAACTTTTCCTATGACTTTTTTTAAAAATAGTTAAAATTAATCTGTGAATTATATTATTTAAAAATCATTGTCAACTTTATTTGAAAACAACTAAAATTGCTTTAGTCGAAACAGGTATTTGGGCGAAACGGGTGCCATCCGTTTTGCTTATATTAATTTCAATAATCAATAAATAGCTTAAAAAAAGTCAAAATATTTTGAAAATTTAATCATAAATAAATAAGACTAATATAAACATTTGGTGAAAATTTCAAGTATTTATAATGATTCGTTTTTGAGTTACAGCAAAATAAAATATCGATTTTGTCAAAAACTGACTATGTGTAAAAATTCCCATTTTTCCATTACTTTTACTTTTTTAGGGTTTTTCCTGACACTTTTGAAAACTACTGACAATTTTTTATTTTTGATCTCCCACTCACCCAAAGTATGGACTAGGTGAATTTTCCTTTTCAAAGAGGGGCTGAAGTTAAAAATCAAAGCACTATTACTACTCCAAAACGTGATGACAGACACACAAAAAAAAAAAATATATAAAAAAAATTGTAAAATCAATACATTTTTCACTCCATTCAAAAATCTAAAATCGACAATTTAAAAACACTAAAACACATTTACAAAATCTGTATCACAGTGGATATTATTAAAATACTATTGATAAAAAATTATCTTGAAATTCTGGGCTAATACAATACAATACAATGATAAATTCAATTATTTATATATTATAAATTGGAAGATTAATAATTAGGTATATAAATAAATTTAAAAAACTAGTACCTAACTATATTAATTTATAATTCCCTTAACAAAGTTACATTTTTTTTATCTTGTATAATAAATCATGATGAATTTAGTTACAAATAAAGTATGTTATTTATGATAATTAAATACTATTTATCATACACCTAATATGCAATCAAATTATTAAAATATAAAATTGCCTACACAAGCAATGATAAAAATGTGTATCAGTATTGGCTAATGTTTAATATCAGGTCATATTAAAGGTCGTACTGAGGCCAGCTATACTAGTTTCAAAAATGATTTAATGTTTTTCAAGATAAATAAATTAAAACATTTAATACTTAGGGAAGCAATTTTTGAAAAACTTACTAATGCTGACAAAAACAAATCATTATTATATTGTTATGATATGATTAAGACAATGATCGAATAGAGCAATGATATACATTTTTCCTTAATGTGATTTGGCAGGAATCCAATTATCAAAATTTAATACAATGAAGATTAAGTTGAACTGTTGTTTTTATATCCTCAGATTATCAAAATAATTATTGTGGATACAAAAACAATGACTACCTATGTGTAACAATAATATGAGAATAAATGAATAAAATAGATAGTTAGTGTACTTACAAATGAATCGCTGTTGGTGCATTTGAACGTCTCTTTTGCGAAATGTCCGATCAACGAACTAATGTCGTCCTCGGACACAACGTTCTTATCCATTGTTGGCGTACTTCAGGTCACCGGACAAACGAAAAAATCATCGCATCGAAATCTCTTTTGTTCACGTTTAAATCGATAACAATATAATACTGTTACCTCTAAACAAGTAATCGCAGATAAAATAAGGGTATGATCTGCAAATATTATCTTCAGCTATTATTGTTCGACTTCGGGTTCGATTCTACACGATCAACTGCTGCCGCTGCTGCTACTCATACTACTACACGATACAATAGCAATAACAATAATAATAATAATAATAATGACGATGACGACGATGGCGGTAAATATTATTATTATTGACGACGCGAGCGCGTCTTAAACGACGGTGGAAACTTTAAACAAGATGATAATCGAGAGTATTAAAGCTGCGTCGCTGCGATCTGTTGATGACTGCGAAATGAAGACAGGCGAGACTTCGAGAGCGAAACCGCTTAGGCACTACGGGAGCGTCGGGAGCAAATAAAATATCAAGAAATACGAAATAAGAAAAAAAAAAAACAAAAAAAAAAACAAATCAACGTGCTTGTCATGAGGTCATGCCGCCGACGTTCGTAAATAAATTATATACATAGGTATATAATATCTATTCTGTTCCCCGACTACAACTACGTACACATTTATTGATAAGAATAAGTGTGCATTATCATACGACAATGACGCGTATTGGTATTATATAGGTATTATGGTTACGGTAATAGTAATGCAAGCAATAATGGCGATGGAGGTACGAAAATGGTAAACGATAACATTACTGTGTAAATACTAAATACTACAGTACTACACCATATCCTGTAGTGTATTAATATTATAGTTATTATATAAAATAATATACTATGTACATTTAAGCAATGTATCATAAATTTATAAGTGTTTACTAATATAATAATATTCCGAGTGTTCGGATAGCATCTACTGGCCTGCTGTAGTGCCGCTATCACGATTTTTACTCATCACGACGGCTCGAAAACGATACGAATACGATAGATGTACACTACACGTCATAGTACTAATGTCTAATAACTACTAACTAGTATATTATGATCTAAGCGCTACACCCAACAGCCAGCACAGGACACTAATATCATAGAACAATATAGAAATGATACTCGATTAGCTGATCGAATTTTTATTCTCATATAGATTATAGTTGCTCCTTTTGGAGACGGTAGGTTGACAAATACAACGAAATTTATTATTTGTTGATGATTTTTTTTTTACCAAGTAAATAAACAGTACGCATTCTTCTATGGGAAAAATATTTTGCCGATGTGTACAGTTATTAGACAAATCATGAGAAAATAATAAAAGATAAAAAATTATATTGCAGCCATTGACATAATATATTATGTCAATGATCGCAATTCGCAGCACACGGCTTAATAGTTAATATTGTAGTCGACACGATAATGCGATATCAGCATTCAGTCTCAGTGTAGACATGTTCGGCTGTTCTCTGGTATTATTATTTTTTTTTTTTATTACCTCATCTAAAACACGGTTATCTAATGGCTAATAAGTGGAGCTTATTCAACAGTTATGGTACGGGCCACGAGAAGGGGGATCTCCGGTTTCTGAATAATTGTGAATTTTACTGAACGTATTATTAATTATTATAATTATAAATTAAAATTATAATAAGTACATTACATTATTATCATGATATAGGTATCGTATCCGTCGACAAAAAAATGTTTTTTTTTTAATTTTATAAAAAAACATTATTTCTTTTATCATATTAATTAATAAAAAATGTTTACTTTCAAATCATTTAAAAAATCATCAATAATTTAATCTTTAAATGGTTGCAACTGTTGCAAGGTTTTTGCTATTCTCCATGCAACCGCCCATCTAAACAAAATGGAAGCTTAATTAACACCACTAGTACAGTAGTCCGTGATTAACACTCAATGGAACATTTTTGTTTTTTTATACTATGTAAACAATTAATTTGAAAGGTATAGGTTCCAATTTGTGTCTTTATAAATGTGGCTATTATTATAATCGGTTAGTCCAACGAATTATTGTATAGATTATATTAATTAATAATTATTATATAATAATTAGTAATTATGTTAACAATCATAATTATAGAATTGTAAAAGTTTTAATTGAATGGTATAAAACAACTTTTTTGATTTTAGCATTTCTAACAAACAACATTGTTATGTTGAAAATGACGGAACAATCAAATTTTGACTACCATACTAATAATATTTTTTAGTAACTTGGTGTATGATTAAATTGTTTTTATATTATAATTTATAATATCTATTTCCAGTCAACCAACGATTATTATTTATTATCACCAATATTATTGGCCTCAATGGCCTCCACAATGGATGCATTATATTATGTTTTTGATGATATTTTGATAATAATAGTTTGAACTCCCGCACAAATACCTACCTATTACAATCATGAATGAAAATTTGTAATTGATAAAATATTATCACCTGATATGACCAATGTGTTAGTTTAAATTAATAGCTACTACAGGGGAAAATTTTATTTTTATAGTTTTGAGTATTTCAACTATAAACAGATTTTTAAAACCTTAAAATTTTGTTTATGATTATAATCATATAGTGTTAAATATATTGAATCCTGATTTGGAATGTCTATCAACAAGGTGAAAGCCGTAGGTTATCCGTTGGCTGCAATGTTTGATGCAAATGGTAAATTATTTTTAATATTAATACTTTATATTTGTGTTAATTATTTATGTTCTGATAGTACTAGTTATGATTTTTATTAGATTTGATAGATACTAGAACTAGATACATACTATGTGATTAATGCATATGAAATGTTTGTTAATCATTAGATATATTATTGAGTAATTTTTTTTTTATTTAAATCAAATACCTATCAAATAAATGTTTTTATAATTAAAACAAAAATTTAAGATTTTTTGTTGGTTAAGGATATGGTTAAGTTAAAATTGTGTTATTTAAACTAAAGTAAGTGCTAGCACATTTTAAAAATTAATTATCATTTGTAGTAAAACTTAACTTACAATTTTAATACAAACTTGTATTTTTTAATTAAGCAAATTTCTATACAAGTATTAATATATTTTTTTTATGTGTTAACATTTTTATTATTTTAAGATTTTTTGTTTAAATTGTGATTTTAATAATTTTATGTAATGACTTAGGACAATTTACTATATGTATAATGCTTATAAAATATACATTACTTGTTTAATACCTATTTATATTTACAAATACCCAGACAAATATTACTTAAGAACATGACTAAAAATAATTAGACTATAGTATAATTTAGTGACTTAATTATGACTGAAAAAAACTAAATTAAACAATTTTATTGAAGCAAATAATTATAGGTCAATTACAAAATTTTGAATCTGTAAAATATTAGTAATAACCAATTTTAATTAAATTTATTACTGAATTTAGATCAAAAAAGTTTTCGGATGTTAATTTTGTGGTTGGAGGAAAACATATTACATACCTATGAACCAGAGAAACGGACAGAGTTAAAGAATATTGATTCTCCTTCTTGGGATATAGCATTTAAAAACTATTGTGTATCAAGTTCTAGTCCAATTAAAACTACAGAAGCAATAGATCAGTTGGAATGGTTATTAGGTGTGGCAATTCGACTAACATACAATAAAGAAAGTAAATATAAGCCTAATATTTATAATTATATAAATTGTTTTATATTCTTACATATTGAGTGTTTCTGTTCATAATTATTTTAGAAAATAAATTTGATTCTGAAACAAAAAAAACACTAGAAGTTTCTGCTGATGTTCCAATGATTATACCATCTGATAACCCAATTGACAATCTTGACGGTAACCATTTAATTTAAGTACTATTTTTTATAATATTATCTTATATTCTAAAATAATAATTATCTTAAATTAATCATAGTATAGTTTTCATAATTATTATTACTAACAGTAGTTATTAAGAGGTTGTCACACTCTTATGTGTTGGCTCTGTCTTACTCATATACGACACAGTACATTTTCATTCGCCAGTTTCAATAGCGTGCTTTTAGTTTTGATATTAGAGTGAATTGACCTATTATCAAGCTTTTAGCTAAGATTAATGTCTGTGTTCTCTCATTGGTTTTTATGATACTCTATTTTTTAAGTAAATTATTAGTATTTTCAAATACTCAATATTTTTCATACTCATAACTTACTTAAAAATTAAAATATCGTAAAAACCAATAAGAGAACACAGATATTATTCTTACCAAAAACAATTGATTTTTTCTTGGACCACACAATATTGCAGATATGTGTCCAGCAAAACCAATCTTGTGTATTTTGCTTTAGTACTAGAGTGAATTAATATATTATACAATTTGAAGTTAAAAACATTGTCACTGTTCTTAATGGCTTTTTAAAAAATTTTTATGTACTCATAACTTGCATTTTTAAATATCATAAAAATTGCATAATAAAAACACTAAAAACAAAGAAAATGTTCTTAAATGTAAACTTTATTATAAGTCAATTCACTATAATACTAAAACTAATAATTTAAGATTAGTCAAAGAAAGTAAACAAATATAGTGCATTGACATCCTCACTTAATCATTATTTTAGTCAGTATACAAATTTAAAGAAGTTATGTATTATAATAACCAGTTTAGTGTAGAAGATATTTTTATTAAATAAAAATTAACTAATTATATATTATTATTATTATTATTATGTTATCAGCAAAAGTATTTTTTAAAAAAAATTATTATGTAATCAAAAAATAAAATTTCGAGTTTTATTAAAGCCACAAAGTTGGTGACTCCATTTTTGAGTAATTATAAGCTGTTTATTGTTAACTCTAGAGTACATGCTTCATGGTCAAAAAGACTGGGCTTTTTGAATTTTGTTCATTGTTTCAAAAATACGAAATATTAACCTAACCCAATCTAGATACCTTCTAATTAGATGATAAACTAACATTAAATACAATTCCTAACTGTATACAATTTGTTGCCTGTACTATAGAAGGGTTCAAAGTCCATTACCTATTAAAACCTATTAAAAACCCGGTCTTTTTGACCGTGAAGCGTGTACTCTAGGGTTAATAACCTAATATGTAATACAATTTATATGGAAGTTTAATTTTTTTATATTATGTATCAATTAAATCATTTGACAATATTTATTTATTTAAAAAATAAAATCAATAAAATAATTCTTATTTTAATTTATCGAGTTTTAATTGAAATATTTCAATACACAGTCAAAAACAATGTGTGCGTGGAATCTCGTGAATATTTTTAATGCGTGTAATGTAGGGTTAAGTAGTAATGAGTAGATAAATAATTCTTGTTACTTTTCAATAGCTTTTGGTCAGCTATAAAACCAGACAATTTTTAAAATGTATAATATTATAGTTTTCAATATCATTATTTTTACAGTTAACAGTAGTGATTTCAAGGAAGGTATTGAGAAACTAGCAGATTTACTAAAAATTTCCAAGCATCCAGATCACAAAATTACATTAGAAGCTATTCATAAATTTATCATTACGAGGCTTAATGAAGAAGCAATAAAAAATCCATCAACAATATTACCTAAAGTATATTAATTTATTAAGCGTGTATAATAATTAATAGTTTTATAATATATTTATTTATACAGGGAGAAGCTTTTCCTTTAGAAAAAGTAAAAGGTCATAAAATTGAGTCCAAAGATGCAGCCGTTCTACATGCAATGAAAGTATTGAGGTTAGCACAGCTGCATAGGTTACGTGATCTCCAAACATGTATCAATGAATGTATAGTTGCTATGCAGGAAGTTACTTCTGATCCAAAAACAGATACAAAATTAGGAAAAGTGGGATATTAAACACCAAATATTTTTAATTTATTATTATATTTAATTAAATTGTAAGATTTAAATGAATGGTATAAATCTTCTATACAAAGAATGAATTTTTTTAAATTATTTGTACTTTAATTTTTTTGATAATTTATTTAATCATAAATTATGCTTAAATAATGATTTATTATAGAGTTAAAATTAATCTCATGTACCACATAATAATAATTAATAACAGTTTTATTCATTGAAGAGTTCAAATTCAATTATAAAATAATATAATTATCAATTAAAAATGAATAGTTAAATACTCCATGTTAATGAGGATATCTCATAACTCTGGATAGCTTTGCTAACTTGTATATTTTTAGAACATAGACTACTTTCACAAAAGATATTTGTATTTATAATAATTACGAATATAATATTAATATTAAAAATAATGCATAAATGTATTGTCTATTATTATATATTTAATTTAATAATTATAACAAACAATTAAAGAATATTTACATATTTTATTGTTTTTAATTTCAATTAATTAATTATGAAAAGGTATAATAAGTAATTAATATTCAAAATAAAAATAATTTCACCAAATTTTTTTTTTATTTATTTACTACAATTTCTTTTTTAAAATCTGGACACAAATAGAAATTAATAATCACAAGTTGCTTTAATCAAATTGGGAAAAATTAAAATACATATTATGAACATTTTTTCATAAGTGATTAAATTTAAAATTCATAAAATCTTAAAAAAATTTAAATTATTTTCTATTTTAAAACATTTTCTTTTTGTATTTAAACTTTGAAAATTGATTACAAGTTTCTTCATTAAATTTTGAAACTTTATTAAAAAAAAAATCAACCGGAAAGAGACAAATTAATTTTTTATGAGTATTTGAAGTATAAATTTTTTTTACGAAATTGCATATTCATCTATAAAATAGCTATTCCTCAAATGATTTTTGATATTTTATTGCAATCAAAAATCAAATAATTGTCGATACTTTCAGTATATTAGAATATTTAGTTAACACTGTAGTGACCTCAAGTACTTGCACTCAGTGGCATAGCCAGGATTTTTTTTAGGGGGGGGTTTTTTTTTAGTAATAAAATAAAATAAATCTACAACTGTATTGAAATAATAAAATAATTGAATGATAATGATTATTATCACCAGTGCAGTCGATAATGTGAATACAGCATAACAGAATACATTTCACCACGAATAAATGATTGTATTTCTATATTATAAAAATTATATTTTTGATAAAAATACGGCCGAAGGGGGGGTTTCAACCCCCAAAACCCCCCCTGGCTACGCCACTGCTTGCACTACACTTGTAATAATTTCTCTGCAAACGCTGGTTGATTAAGAAGCTCGGGATTGGTGAAATAAAGTGAACAACAGTGGTAGGTTAATAATTCAATTGTTTATAATATAAGTGTTTAATATATTTTTAATAAAAATTGTGGATAGAGTGAAATAACTGCCCGAGATATTAGATAAGTTAATACTTTGAATCTGGACTCGTATAGTAAGCAGCCCAACGACTCAACTAAGCCCTGTAATTTGGGATGTAAGACTAATTCTAATAATATAGCGTATCGAAACCTCTATAAATACTAAGTCTCGGCTAAACAGTAAAGATTAAAAGTGGTAGATCAAAGAAGCCAAAAATGGATTAGAAATGCTAATATGAATCCTTGGTTGTTTTTAATAGTACAACTTTTATTGTGCTATATTATGTGAATTCGTAGAAAACGAAACATCAACTAATTTGTAAACAATACACTTATGTTAAACTCATAACGAACTAGTTGAAAAAGTATAATATCAGTATAAAAAGTATAAAAAGTATAATAGTAAAGAGATTTTGTTGGTTTACTACAACACCCTCCTCCATTATTCTTTTTACAAAATGTTCATCAAATGCTTATAACATGATTATTTTCAAAATATTTTTACCCTTTTTGAGTTATTAATAGACATTTTAGAATTTCAATTGTTTTTAGTATATTTTTATTATTAATTATGATAAACAATTTTTAGCTAGGTTAAAATGCTTTGAAGTTTGAACTTTAATATAAGATTTATATAAGTTGTTCTTACATATGTAAAAATATTCCAAATACATATGCATAATATGTTAATAAGCATTTAAAGTTTAAATTAAGAAAAAAATTGTCAAAATCAAATTCTTTTGCAAGTAAAAATGTATAAAGTGCGCACATTTTCTAGCTAAGGCTTGAAAATTTAATATAATGTTTCTCATCAAAAAATTTAACTAAAACCAAAAAATTTAAAATTTATAAGCATAATTTTTATTTAAAAATATTTTAAGTTCAAATAAGTAGTTACATAATTCAACTAGAAGTATTTGATGAATGGTCAGTCACTCTTAAAGTTAACAGCAGGAGACCAAAATAAAAATAATACTAGACATAATATGTTATGATAACCAGGAAGCAATACATTTTTATCAAAAAATCCATTTTTTTTTTATAAATTTATTTCATACATATAAAAATAGAAAGTTATTTATATTCCTTGTGTAATTGATTTTATAATACAATTATAAAGTTTGTAATATTTTAACTTACATGAACCGTGTTGTTTTACATTACAATTATAACTGTCATTAACAATATATAACTTTAAAAGTTTCTGATACTTAGGAAAGACACACAATATAAATACATTCTCAGGCAATATTGGAATAAGTAGAAATGGATTATATCTAGGTATTAACATTTTAAATAACTGTATTGAGTGAATTCTCAATAAACCACACTAATTAAGACCAAAGGGGAGCAAACAATAAATATGAATGTTTTACACAATTAAAAATAGAACTAATGTTTATGTACAATACATCAGCGTAAAATTATAAAGTAAAATATGTATTGTTAAAAATAGGTTATAAATGTATTTAAAAAACATAAACTACAAAGGTTCATTGTGGATAATTGACATGTAAATAAACAATGTTCTACTATACATTGTTTGTATTTTATTTTAATACAGGATAAATGGATATGATAGATTAAGTAAATACACAATTTATAGAATTTTATACATTGTCTTTTGTTTTATTTAATTACAATAGGGCAAAACAATAATTCAAAAAATTGGTGTAGTTAAAACTTTAATAGATTAGGTGATCATCACAAATTCTAAAGCGTTTTTTTTTTTTTAAGAAATTATTTAAAGTAATACTAGTCAGCCTCGTTTGCTTAAAAAATATTTTTTTTATAATACTATAACTTTAAGGACAAAAAAATATCACAAAGTAAATATATTCATCTAATTAATTTAAATAATACATAGATTGTACAGTTAACAATTAATAGGCCAATTATAATGATAAAATAAACATAATTATAAACTATTTAATTTAAGTAAACAATTTGAATAGAAAAAATAGTGTTGGCAAATATGTTTTTAGATATATAAATTAAAAGATAAATCTAATTATTGGATCATTGTCTTTCTAATAGTAAGATAATATTTCAGTATTGATAGCTTGCATTTTAGATAAAAATTGATGTTGCCATTAAGTACTAAATACACACTTGACTAAATAATCTGCTCTCCATGCTATTTTAAATATTGTAATTAAACAGTCCAAATTTTTAGTTGGCTAAATTGTGTATGGTAATAGTGTAATGTTTTAACTATAACAGTAAAAATCTATGATATACTACTATATTATTTTAAATGTCCTATTTCATTGTATTCTAATTTAATCATTTAGTTAAAATTTGTAAAATATGGAGAGCAATAATTGTTATATTGTATTCAATAGATAATAGCAAACATTTTATAATTTTTTTTTAATTTTATAAAATTTAAACCATAACATTCAAAAACAATTAAATATATTAATCTTAGAATTATTTTATGTGTTAATAATGTATATTTAAAACAAATTATAACATTTTACTAAATTTATTAAAATATAATAATTTATAATTGAGGTTTTTGTCTATGGTAGTTATTTTTAAATTAATTAATTTAATAAATACATAATGGGAAATAATTTCATATTTTTATAAATTAGTCAGGCTTTTGTAAATAATTTCGGTATTTTCTTGGTGCTATTTAATAATTAATCATAATTTAAAAAAAATATAATATTTTAATCAATAAATAAAATCCAATATTACAATGCAAAATCAATTTTTCACTGGGGGAAGAATTGGACAAACATTGAAAACTACTAACTATATAATTTTTAATACAGATAATGGAAGAAAATATTGCTTATGACATTAATATCTATTTTGTTACTTATATAATTCATTCATTATATACTCAGCAACCATTATGTAAACTGCTATAAATGCTCCAACGATACTAGCAATAGTTGTGTTCATTCTGAAAATAATTATTGTTGCTATTCCTAAACCACCATATGTTAGATAACGAGATTGATCAGAGCTCTTCCATTTGGTGTCCACTAAAACAGAATAATAATATTATAATATTATTTTAACATATTGTTGAAAAAAATGACATAAAATAAAAATTATTACAAGATTAATAAAATGTATGATAATCAATAAAAATAAAATATCTAATTTAAACTAAATTTTAATAACTTAATAAAAGTTAATGATATAAGTAACAAAATATTTTTAAAAAATGGTTACTAATTATTATAATTAATTACACAGTGAACAGTTATTAATAATGTATTAGTAAGCTAGTTTTTTCTATAAAACAAATGTTAACATAAATGTAATAAATATTGAAATAACGAATTTGATTTTTTGTTTAAAGAAATGGCTTTTATTTATTAGAGTTAATATCTTTTGTAATTAAATTAAAAAGAAATTTATGAGAATTGAAGACCTAAATCATATAAATTTGAATTTAAAAGATTATAATTTTAATTAAGAATATAATGAAAAATATAAAACAATAATTGTTCAACATTTTATGATCATAGAGATATGGTTATACACAAATTTATTAAATTATAAAATATATATTATTTTAGTAGATGTGATTGAGAAGTTGATGGAGTAATGTATATGATTAATGTGAGAGATAAAGTAGTGCGATTCCTAGATTCAAGTAAGATAGGTGGTTATGAATATGATGTCAGAAATAAGATTATGTGTTGATGTATCGAGTGGAGTGAAGTTTCAAGCATTTTGTGTGACAAAGGGATGCTGTTAAGAGTTAAAAATTATAAAGAAGTCGTGAACAATATTGGACAGTAAGTAAAACAAAATAAAGGGTGGTAATGTAGAGATGAGAATACTTTGATAGATATGTAAGATGATAGAAAAGGGAAGAATTAAAAGTGGATTCATTAGGGATTCCTATTCATTTTGTATAAGAGTGCCGCAAATTGTAGACAAAATTAAAGAATAAATCAAGATGATTCTGTCATTTTATAAGGTGAAAATAACAATAAAAAATAACATAGGACAGAGAGAAGAAGAAATAGATATAAAAAATGCAGAAAAGAGAATGGCTTTTAAGTAGTTGGTGTGAGTAAAAAAAGAGGAGATCATAAAATTAGGATCAAATAACCAAGTAAAAGAAAAAAAAAGAAATAATTAAATTGTACAAAACTTTATGAAACATGATTCATTAATGAAGAATCTTATACAGACAAATTAATTGATTTATTTCTGTATTTTGGCATAAGTGATGCATTATAATTAGTTGATGTTTTATTAAAATATACAGCTAAAATATTATACTCCTAAGTTATTCTTAATTCTTAAATCAGTATTGTCAATTAAATTAAAGTTGTGAATTTATGAATATAATTTAAGTAGAATTGAATTCAGTTTATTATATATTGTTAAATAAAACGTATAATTTGAATTAAATTATTTCTACTAAATATTCAAATGGGAGTTGGAATTATTTAAAAGCTTTTACAAAAACACTGGCCATTAATAGAAAAAATTAAGCTATTAACCTATTGACCTAAAAGAACTAAAACACAACTTACTCGATTTTCTCTTCAACTTCATAGCCTTCACTAGCATCTACAATGTAAAAATCGTGCAAACAATCATTACTAAAGCATTAAAGTATTATACATGCTCTAATAATTGAAAGTACTGTGATACTTGAACATGCATAACTCATAATCATTAATCAATATTAAAATATTTCCCAGAAAATACAAAATTTAAAAAATATAGTATTATATACCTATGCATTTTTTGTCTTTCATGATGTATCCTGCAGCACAATTATAGCACATATCATTTCCATCACCATAACAATCTGTACACGATGAATCACAACCTGTAGATATATAATTTAAAATTAAATATATAAAAATAAATAAGTCTACATTTTGGTACTTACTCAAACAAGAAAACGAGCCATCATTATTAACACAAAATTGTTGTGAAGTACAAACATCTTGTTCCAAACACTCGTCAACATCCACACAACCTTCACCTTCACCCATGTACACCCATCCATCTTTACATTCATTACAACCTGTATATACAAATATATATATATTACAAATTATAACTTAAATTCAAATAATTCTTTAAATTTTGATCAATAAATTAAATAAATAACCTATAACTACCTTATTTTTACTGATAGTCATCAAAGTTAAATATAATTTAAATTTTGTGACTAGTTTAATAAATATGGAAGAAACAAAATGAAAAAGGTCATATTGATATATATATTATAAAAATGTTATGTATCTTATGATAAAATACGAGCTATATGAATCTATAATGTGAGACATAATTTGGCTACCTCTGAGGTGTACAATCACTATCCCAATTTTAACTATGATGATGGTTACCATTGATATTCTAGTAAATTAAAATAACATTATTTTCAATAAAGCATGTAAATAACTATACAATAGCCTAATATCTTTTAAATTAACTATTAAAAGCAATACAATACAATATTATATGATAAGGGTAAATTAATAATTTATTACACCAGCAAATGAACTTAAGTGTTGAGGCGGATAATAACAAAATGTATAGACTAAAATAATTTACTTAACAATTATACAAAAATACACTGCAAGTATCATTTGCAAGCGTAAGGTGTGAAATAAATTTTATCATTTTTGAGCCAAGTATAATTTAAATTACCTCAGAAATAACTAAATTATATTACAGATTATGCATGCAATTAACATCGGAAATTAAAAATGATAAAAAATATTTTCAAAAACTTGGTATATATTATTTTAGGAAGTTGGTTTTTTATTCATTGAAATGAATGAAAAGTAATTAATGATAAAAAAAGATATCATTTAAAAAAATGAAATTTTAGGTTAATCTATTATTATAATAATAAATAAAAGAATGCTGAATTAAAGATTTAAAAGTTGAAAAATAAGAATCACAAAATATCCCTAAAATTTGAGTAATATTTTAAGGGTGTAAAATAAAAATATTTTTATACTTAAATAGCTTTATGGAATATTTAATGTGTTGATTTTAATTCAATGTGATAAATAAGCATTGTACAATAGATATATTTTACTGATTTACTTTAGGAATGTGCTATAATGTTAATTGTAATAGGGGAACTGGTAAAAAAAAATATTATATTGTACGTGATAGGTATTTATAAAGAAAATTTTTTTTGATATTACATTATAGATAATTTTAAGTTAATTAAATTATGCTTTGAACAATTATGAGTAAGCTTTGGTGGCAATAAATAATTAAAATGCTATAATCTGCTTTCTAGAAAAAATTAGCATAGTTAATACAGGTTGATTGATTAAGCGTAAAACACTCATTATTTCAAAAAGTATTCATGTTTTTGAAAATATTTTTTTACATAGTTTTAAGTCGTTAAAAATACTACGTTTTTATTAAAAAATTATATTTTTAAATATTTTTTATCCTTATATTTTTTTAAGTTTTTTACTTTTTTGAATGACAACATAGAGTTTTAATTTCATATTCCAAAGCAGAATAAATTTCTGAGTATTTTGATACATAAAAATCGATTTTAGGGCGAGTACTTTATAAGTTATACGTATTTATAGTTTAGACAAGCGGAGTGGAGTGGTATGGTGTTACCTCGCAAAATGTTTGTCCTCTACTCCGCTTGTCTAAACTTTAAATACATATAACTCATGAACTACTCGTCCTAAATTTGATTTTTATGTATCAAAATACTCAGAAAATTATTCTGCTTCAGAATATGAAATTAAAACTCTATGTTGTCATTCAAAAAAGTAAAAAACATAAAAAAATATAAGGATAAAAAATATAATTTTTTAATAAAAACGTAGTCTTTTTAACGACTTGAAACTATGTAAAAAAATGTTTTCAAAAACATGAATACTTTTTGAAATAATGAGTGTTTTACGCTTAATCAATCACCCCATATAAAAGAAGAGGCATATATTGTGGCCTAACAATGTTTGAAATTTATCCAAATTAAATATTAACTATTAAGATGCTACAAAGCTAAACACAAATTTGTATAAGGTGTTTTTTTTTGTCACTGACTAACAAAAAATCATAATTTATAAATTTAAATTTAAAAAAAAAGTTGAAGTTAATCAATAGTATAGTTTTTACAATTTAAATAATATGTATATATTATTGTAATATTATTTATATATATAAAATATATTTATGCATAATCTAACCTTTTGGTCCGGAATTTTTACAGCTATCTTTACAAGATTTATGACATTTTTCACAAGTAAAGGTATTATTTTTCAGTGTCATAAAATAATTATTTGCACAATGATCACAGTTGGTACCTTCATAACCATTTTTACATTTGCATGACCCATTGCCTTTTCGAGTTCCATCACCCTGAGATGAAATATATTTCATAAACAATACTAATATTTATTAATTAACAAAAGTTAGTGAGAACTCATTACCTTACAAGTTCCATGAGAATTACAAACATCGGGATAACCTGTACATGGTAAACAATCAGGACCATAATGTTTTGGCGGGCAACACACTTTTAACTTGTTAACACAAAACCATTGGTATAAATCTTCTTGACGGCCATCTGTCCACCATTCTTTTAAATGATGTTCATATTCACTTGATAAATGAAAACACTATAGAAAAATAAGCTGTACTTTGGAAATTAATCAAAAATATAGGTAATTATTTATTTTACCATATCTTGGTCTTGAGATACTTCAGTGCACAATGAATCATGGATTTCTACAAATCTCACTTCACTTTTTGAATAAGTCAAAAGATTTTTCTCCTCCCATGCCGTATTTCCACCACCAAAGTGACCATTTTTAGTTTTCTCAAGGCCCTAAAAATACACTTTCATTTTAAACATGTATAAACAATATTATAGTTTATGCATTCTTTACCTTTTCAAAAGATTGAACTAATATTTTACAACTTTTGCAAGGTGAAATATCAGCAGAAACTTTTGGAACAAATTTAGAAACATCCAAACCATGTAATAATTGAAAGAATGGTAGCATTAACAGCAAGAGCATTATCAATAATATCTGAAATAATTTATCAAAAATAATAAATGTTTTGAACTGTTAATGATACTTAAAATTAAATATGATTTAAAGTATAATAAAGTAAATAATTTTCATGAATTTTTTTATTGTTTTGATAATATTATCAAGGTTATACAGGTTAATTGTATAGGTTTATTTATAATCATGATATCATTTGTCTAGTTCTCTATTTCAAATTTGTCTTATTAAAATTATGTTATATTAAATTATCATTAAAGAAACCTTAAACTTGTTTTTATTTATTTATAACAAAAAATGAAACCAACTTTAGTACTTTTAAACATAAAATTTAACATTAAATTAAATAAATAAATAAATTTAATCACCAATTACACATTTTGTTTTAATAATGATTTAAATATTGTAAAAAAATATATTATACATTTATAAATTAATATATCTTTTATATTTTATTTATTATTAAAATGAATCACCAAATTATTCATTTTTAATGTTTCTTCAGTGAAGCTGTGACATTTTCTGTCAACTATTTTTAAATACAGAGAATGATCGTTAGACTTCAACCAAAGTAGTCGGGGAATATTTGAAGCAATTATATATACAGGGTGATTCTTTGATCATAAATAGGGTTCGGGACTTCTTGCACTTAAAATTATCGAAATATGCATGCAAATATGCAGTCAAAATCGTCAAAATATGCTTTAAAATATGCAGCTAACTTACTATAAAAAATTTTAAAAATGCATAAAATATATAATTAATAAAATAATAAATTATTGTTATAAAAAAAAATCTAAAAATTAGGTGGGTACTTAATATAATAAAAATAGTTTTTACACGGAATACTCATCTCTCATCTGTATCGTCTTCATGCTCATCTGTAACATACTAATTGTCGATATTGTCGATAAAAAGGTTGATTATTAAGCGATAAAGAGACTATTGTCGTAACAGACGTACGTGTTAGATACGACAGACTAGTCTACGACCATCCAATTATGATTTTTCCCGACAATTTTACGTTTATAAAAATATAAAATGTGAAATATACCGAAATATGCTAAAAATTGCTCAAATATGCATTTTTTTTAAAATATGACGAAATATGCAAAAATATGCAAATTCAAACTTAGTATTTAATTTCGTAATTTCATAAAACAAATTTATAACTCACTTAGAATAGACTACGACCACTACAAAAAAACATGCAAATGCAAGAAGTCCCGAACCTTAATCATAAAACATTCATTATTTCAAAAAGTATTCATGTTTTTGAAAACATTTTTTTACATAGTTTCAAAAGTTTCAAATTTAGGTAGAGTAGTTTATGAGTTATAAGTATTTAAAGTTTTTATGTGCGGATTGGAGTGGACAGGGTTACCTTGCAAAATATTTGTCCACTACTCCGCTTGTCTAAACTTTAAATACGTATAACTCATAAATTAATCATCCTAAATTTGATTTTTATGTATCAAAATACTCAGAAAATTATTCTGCTTTGGAATAATAAAATTAATATTTACTCTATGTTATCATTCAAAAAAGTAATAAAATTAAAAAAATTAAAGGATTAAAGATATAATTTTTTAATAATAACATTGTTTTTTTAATGAAACTATGTAAAAAAATATTTTCAACAACATGAATACTTTTTGAAATAACGAGTGTTTTATGATAAAAGAATCACTTTGTATATATTTAAATAATAATAGACAATAGTAATAGCTTGAATGTTTTCTTTTATTTCATCAATTATTGAAATGTGATATTTTGAGTTTCTAGTTTCTTTATTGCTATCACTAAAAATTGCAAATAAGTGGTTATAAAATGTTAATTCATTGATAATATTAGCATCTTCAAATTATATCTAGAACTTTTTTAATTTTTCTGCTTGATAAATTTTTATAAAATTTTGCTTTACCTATTTCAAAACATGTAGAATTTTGTAAAAATGTGCAATTATCATTAAATATGTAGAAATATGCAAACAAAAAATTTCACTAGTAACTTCTAACTATTATAATTTGTAAAGATTAATAACGAAAATCCTAAAACGTAAAAATGAAAAAAAATATGCAATTACATAGGAAAAATTCGCTATATTTATAAATATACCTAGGAAAAACTAATTCATAAATTAATTATATATTAATTATTTATATATTAATTTATAAATTATCATTAACAATAAATTTAATGTGTAATATATAAATTTACATTCTGGATGAATGTAGTAATAAAAGACTACACTTTTTACACTAATAATTAAAACATATGCATGCATACATTTTATTTATTGAAAACTTTATGCAAATTTATAAGATTAGAAATGAATTAAAACAAAAACCGTTTAAAATAGTTACAATACATTTTATAATCCTTTTTTAAATATTTGCTTGTGCCGAAGAGCTCTCATCCTACAAGAAGCACTTGAAAAACTTTAAATTTATTAATCATTCTTGTGAATAAATTGCTGCTCACTTTATTAGTAAATGCTTCATTTCAAATATCTTAAATTCTTAATTTTTTTCAATAATTTTACTTTCTTTTGTTTAAATTATTTAATTAGGGTTATTTTATGAATTATCACTATAGATTTTTAGAGATTTTCAAGCCTATAAATTTGAAATTTTAATTTAAAAAAAATTAAAGTACCTATGTACATATACATACATAAAATGTATATTATAACTGTTATCGATAACACTGATTTACTAATTATTAACTCATTCTATACTCTACAATTTACACTGAGAACAAAAAATGAAATAAATGTTCAATAAATCAGGTAACAAAATAAGTCATAAATCATAAAAAATAAATACTGTATTTTTTGTGTAAAAACTTGTTCATGTAATACATAATATCATATAAATACAAACTATTCTAAAATTTTAAATAATTTTATATACCTACAAATGTTGAATGTATTAAATAAATAATAAATATAATAACATAGTTAAAATTAAGTATTAGTTTTTTAGTTTTAACAACAAAGTTGTTTATGTTATTAATAAAACATAAAAAACTAGAAGCACTATTTTGCTAAGTAAGAAACATATATTTTTGTTTCAATACCAATTATAAAATCATATCACAAGATAATGTACTTATATATTTAATAAAAAAATAACTTAGATTTTGTTTTATTTTGATTTTTTTGAGTTTCATAAAATACCGTTATAGAATCAATATTGAAGTTCTGTTATAGTATTCAAACCAGCATATTTCTTTAGTATTTCAAAAGTGCCTACATTTAAAATTTACATAATGTGAAATAAAATCTCTCCAGTAAAATAAGTAGAGCTCTGGACTTATTAAATTAGAATATTTCAATTAAATAAACAATACAATACAATTATAAAGTAAGATAGAAAAAATGTTTTAGTAGTCACAAATTTAAAAATACAAAAAATTCAATTTACATATTGTACTGAGATTTTTATAACATTTTTTTTTTGAACATATTTACTAGAAACATTTGGTATCTAAAATTGAATAGTTTTATTATTATTTTAGATTCTAAATGAAGTGATGAATGTATTGCTTTTACAATGAAGTGTGTGGTTTTTTTTTTGTGTCTGACATAACATTTTGGAGTAATTAATAGTGATTTGATTTTTAACTTCAGTCCCGATTTGAAAAAGAAAATTCATCTAGTTGGTACTTTAGGGAAAAAAAAATGTCCAGTAGTTTTCAAAAGTGTCAGGAAATCCTAAAGAAGTAATGGAAAAACGGGAATTTTTACGCATAACCAGTTTCAAAATCGATTTTTTATTTTTCTGTAACTCAAAAACAAATCATTGTAAATACTTGAAATTTTCACCAAATTTTTATATTAGCGTTATCTATTTAAGAATAATTTTTTTAAGCTATTTATTGACAATTGAAATTTTCGATTACATTTTTTTTTTTTGAAATGCTCATAAAAAAAATTTGGCATTCAAAAAAATCTTCAAAATTAGATACAAAGTTTATTATAAGTTATACTTATTATACTAAAAAAAAAAAAATCAAAAATCGTTAGTCACAATTTTTATTTATAAGCATTTAAAGTTTAAATGTTTATGAAATATGTCAAAATCACAAAACTTTGCAAGGAATTTTTGAAGTTGAAAATTCATGACATTTTTGTGATTTATACCTAAGGTTAAAAAATCCAATACAAGGTTCTTCATAATTTTTTCTTCAAATAACTGTAAGAAAAAATTCTAGTGGAAATATAGAAAAAATTTTATGAGCGTATGAAATTAAATTTTTTTACGAAATTGCGTACCTAAATAACGATATATTACAATTTAAAAATAGGTAATAATATATCCTAGACTAACAAATCATCTCCGTTCAGAATCATTTTTCATATACAATGATACCTGTCATTGCATTCAAATTTAACACATCCATTATAGTGACTCTCCACCTCTACTATACAGCAGAGCAATACCCACTTAAGCATCCTTTTTTTCATTTAAAAGCTGTAAAATATTTAATAATTTCATTGTTAACATAATTTATGTGTACATACCAGTGTCCGCCTGGCATATAACAGACCTCGGCCACAATTTTTCTCTGGGGCCTCATTATTGTTTTTTTCATTTACTATGAACAACTAACAAGGATGTTCATAGGATAGTGGACATTTTTTTAAAGCAAATAGTACTAAATGAATAATTCATGTAACATTTTAGATGACTACTTCGCTATAGTAACAATATAGTTAGCGTTTTCTAAATCTTGATATCTTTTTCAATCACCATAAGCATGAAAGATGATAAATAGGATTAGGATTTATATGCATTGACATGTTTTTTTTCTTTAAGTCCAAACTGATTGATTTTCAAATATGTCCATGATTTGGCTTACTCTCGAGTAAATAGAACAATTTTTTTTTTGCATATTTTGAACATAACATATATAATTGCATTGTATATAAATTTTTGAGAATTTTTAATTATTTTATATTTTTAACATAGGAATTTTAGTTGCATAATTACATGTATACACAGTTAACAATTTTTTGTGCATATTAATATAATTTTAGATGCATAATTACATACATTTTTACATGCATATTTTCATGAAGATTAATTCTGCAAGTCCTGATCTGTAGTATTTAATATATATTTATAACAACTAAGAAATTACTGAATAACAGAAAAAAAATGCTGTTATTCTGTTATTTCTGTTGTTGGTGATTTGAATACATTATTTTATATATTTATCCTATAACATAAGTTAATTTATTTTTAAGCTTGTAATACAATAATTAAATACTGTTATTTGATAATGTAAAATAAATTAGTTATTATGAAACTATTAAGTCTTTAATTAATAAATTAATAACTTTTAAGTCCTTTAAGTTCCAAGGATATTATTATTCCTATTTTGCCTGAAGAAAAAAGTTCAAGAAAATGTCTATCTAAATTTTAATTGTTCTCTAATGTGAATGGAAAAGAATAAAAATTGGATTCTTAATTTTCCTCCCAGATGATTGGGGATATATTATTTTGATTTGTGTTTTGGAAAATTGTTTCTAGATAAGCAAATTAGAACATACTTAGACATTATACCATTGTACCTTGATTAATATTTACATTATTAACTTCCATAAACTGATAAGACCATTCTTATTTTTTTTTTTACTCTCAATTATTATGATAAACACCATTTTTATGATTAAAAAAAGTCAAATTAAAAATTAGTAGTAAATTTGTTATCCTTAAAATCTTCCCTATGGTTACATTACTAGTTATAGAACTCAACACTAACTATAAAAAAAAATTATACAATTATATTTATAAAAAGGCTCTACAAGTCCTTAGCGAGTATAAATTTATAAACTGCAGATTGGTGTGATACATGAATAGGTGTAAAACGTGTCAATCTACAAATACAATATACCTACCTATATAAAAATAACGATAATAATATTTAACGAGCATGAAGTACTCACCTATTATGGAGTATAAAAATCCTGAAAATGTCTGGGACGGGACGATGAAAAAAAAGTGATTGGGCGTGCGATAATAATATTTAACACGCTCGATCAGAACATGGAAGTTGCATAGTGATTTTTGTTTCCGCACAAAACCCCATCTATTATTCGGACCCGACGCCGCACGATTATTTACGTGGTCCAACCAGGCCGGTATTGATAACACGCACAAGTGAAAAGCGTAACTCGTAAGCAAACGAGGTGAGAAAGACGTAAAACTGTTTAAAAGCTCATTGGTCGGGTAATGGGTGCTATCATATTATTCTGCAACTATCGATCTGTTTTTTATTGTTAAGTGATAAGGACTACTTTAATATCGATTGGTTAGACCCAACATATTCGGTACTTATTTCGATAGTTTTACCTATTCCGCTGTTACTTATATAACTTATATAAGTTAATAATATTACCAATGCATTTATTCGTTTATTACCTTCTTAATGGGACGTAATAAATTGTCAATAATCGGATACTATTAATTATGAGCTGTTTGGTCATGGGCTTATAGTATTCCGATATTCGATAACATTAAACTTATTCGACTTTCATTTCACTAATCGATAGGCATTATTCAGTAAGTATTTCTTTCGGTAGAACCACTATTCAGATGGGCGATAGCTTTTCATCACGGACTAAGATATAATGGACTGGCATCGAGTGGAATACCTGTGAGCCGAAAATGTTAAAATGTGCATGTGGTTAAAAAAATCCGAATGATTTTAGCGCTCTCTATATAATTTATATACTTTTATATACTAAAATAATATTAATAAAAAAATGTAGATGGCGTTGGAATCATTGGGATTTTATTTTTCATAACATTTGATGCTCGGTCCCTCCTACTCCCCCAGCCCATTCGATGCCAGTCCATTATATCTTAGTCCGTGCTTTTCATGGTTAAAGTATAAATTACTGGGATGGTATAAAGCTTTGGGTGATATCACGTTCATATCACAATCACTCGGCCACGTCTCAGGGGTGACCAAACACCGATTCGGAGAGATCAATGTTCTCTGTATTCGTCAACATTTTTTACACAACATGTATAATTTATCGACTTGTCGTACCTATGTTGAATGTATACCTATCATTAAAAATTAAAATCTGGCGATTTCTGGTCGACTGGTCGGGTCTTACCTTAACAAAGCTGTAGTCTGTGCGTGTCTACTTAATTATTTTATGTCATTTATATCATTCGGCCGTCGTAACATATTTTGTGTGTGTATGTTTTATCCGAATGTGAAAAATGTATAATCAGTAATATTTTCGTTTTACAGTTGGAAGGGGGGGTCGTCAGTGGTTGAGTAGAGTAATATAATTTTATTTTAGTAATTTACACGATACACAAATCTTGTGCCCACTATCATCTTTGCAAAATATTTCAACTACTATTCAATTTATTTAAGCAGACGGTTCGAGTATTCAGAGGGGGAAGCACGCATCGTCGATGGCTTAATAATAATAATATTGTGTTTTTTATTTTGTTGCCTCGTTTAGCCAAACGAAAAGTAAAAAAAATACGAACAATAGAGCAATTAATATCTTCCGCCCAATCAATTAGCACAACATTTGAATAATTATTTGTTGATTTTCAACGCTCTGTCAAGGCTTTTTTTCTATTATTTGAATAAGGTTTTTCAAACGTTTTGTAAAAATACACTATCCTAATTTCACTAATATCAATGGCAGGAATTTACTGGTAATTAAGATTTTAATAGTAAAAACTTCCCTTGAGGTTAAGTAATTTAGTCAAAAATCGTTAATATGTCTTTAAACGGCAAAGAAGTTTCATTCACATCATCGGATGCCAGTAATGAAGTAAGAATTAAATTATATTTAGCTCATTCTAGATTAGTAGTGTTTAAATCTTACTTCATTTTTAGAAAATCACTGCTGCAAAAATGCCCTACAAGAGTTACAGACCTAGGTCTGTGTCTACATGTTCAACAGATTCGTGTAGTTCTGGTAAGAATTTTTTATGGCTTAATAATTTTTACCATCAATTGATAGAAATTTGATGAATTTCATCAGTTTTACACACATTCTATTATAAAACTGTTAAATTTTTATTAGTTCACAATTTCTTAAAATATTTTCTACAATTAATATTATTAATATAAAATATATTTTAGGTATAATTTTACTCCATACTTAAAATATATAATAGTAGATAATCAGGTACTATACTAATAAACATAAATATTCTAGATAAGCAAGTACATATTGATGAATTATAAAAAAAATATAAGTACCTAGGTACTTCAATTAAAATGTATTACATTTTTGTGTTGTAAATAATGTTTATGACTATATTACCTACTCATTTAAAATAACCTTTAACACAAAAAATTGTGTTAAAATACTTGAATAAAAAATTATTTATATTTTACTTACAATAGCAATAACACTAGTAAACAACATGTAAAAAATTTAATAATTTTAAGTTCAGTAGAACCAATATTATGCTAACTTTAATGTTAGAGTTAATTAACCTATTATCATATTTAAATTGGGAACATTATATTGTATGTTTAAACAGTGGCTTTTTTACGATATTTAGTTTTTTTATCAAAATATGAATATGTATAATATTACAATTTAAAAAATATTTCAGAAATATCCCAAAAATGTTAATATAAAAATTCTGGTAAAGTTTTAAACTTAAAGTTTGATAATAATTAAAAAGTCAATTCACTTAAATATTAAAGTTAACAACACAAGATTAAACCTGCTTAACAAATTTTCTGTGTAATACTTTATGAGTCAGAAAGAAAATAATTAATGTACTGACATTTTCTTTTAATTTACTACATTTTCTATTCTGTTTGTTAATACATATGTTTTCCAATGCTATTTCTAATATTTTTGTATAGGTATCAAATCAGCTATTTTTTAACGAAATAATTTTCCTTATTTTAAAAAAAATCAATCATTGATGTTTCAATTTTTTATAGTTATCTATTTTACTGAAGCATAATTATTAAATTATTTGTTATTATTTTATTGTTATTAAAATATATTTCGTTACCAAATTATTTAATTAAATATATTATATATTTTCACAGCAAGTTTATCTGAAGATGATATTCCAGTTAGGTCTAAAATACAACAAAATAGTTCTGGATTTAGTGATTTTTGCATTAAAGATATTAGACTTAAAGACTTTGGAAGACGTGAAATCGAATTTGCTGAACAAGGTAATACACACTTATAATTATATTAGATGAAATAATAATTGCAATTTTTTTAATAGTAATTCATTTTATATTCGTGGATTTATTAATACATACAAATAATAATCTGCTTCATATAATATATGACTACTACTGATGAACAATTTAGTTTAATATTTATCCTATATTTTTTAATAATACATTTTTATATTGTGTAATTTTTATAAACCATTAATATTTTCCATTTTTTTATGATAGTAACATTTTTTGGTTACATCAATTAAGAGCAATAGATGTATTGTCATATGTGTTACACAATTTTAGCTATGTAATTTGAGATATTTTAAAAGACATACATTTTACAGTTCAATAATAAATAATGTATCTTCAATGTTGTGATAAAACAAACAATTTTAATAATATATTATGGTAGGTTTATTACTATTACTTATGTAGTATATTACTATACAGTATACAGATTATGGGTAGATAAAGTTACCAATTGTCTTGTTTACTAGAAGAATACTAAATCAAATCTTAAAAAAAAATTATTAATATTTTTCATTGTTAGTTAAATTTTTAATAAGAACTACATTTATAGTCAAAAATAAAAATTAACTAATGATACCTATACTCCCTGTGTTTTCATTACCATATTTTAACATATATTTTTATATGAATATGAATACAAATAAAATAATATATTTTATTATAATATTTATTTTTTATTTTTTTCAATTATAAACAACAACAAATGGCATGCTAACTTGAAATTTATTTAAACTACTTAAATCAATTATTTTACAATCTATATAATTTTTGTTAAAGAAAATATCTTTATATTTAAATTGAGAAGTCCAATCATATTACTCTAAATAAATTGTTTTTATATATTCTAAACGTTTAAAAAGGTTAACTGCTAATTATTATTAATTAGTTTCAACAAATGTATTAACAATGCATGAGTGCAGTATTTAAAACAATTTTATAAGTAGTGGGGCAAGAAATCCAAATATTTGAATTGTTTGAATATCCAAGTGGGTATTCAAATTCTGATTTTAATAAAACTTTTATTCAGATTTAAAGATTTATTTTTATTATTTTATAGCTAATAATTATTTTTAATTTATTTATTTTCCATTGCCATAAAAACTATTTAAATATTACCAATTGTATTGCCTAGTACAAGATAACAATACCAAAATGATAAGTTTTCAAAATTCATTGGAAATAAGGCATATTTTAAAACATTAATTGCACAAGTTAAATTTATTAAAATATAAAAATGGGGCACTGAATGGCAAAATTGAGTCAGATATCTAAGTTATTTGGATAATCTGTGAAATCAGATTATCAAATCCGGAGTTCATAAATTCGGATAAAATATTAATATGCCCATCATTATTTATATAATATAATAATATGTACCACACACAACGTATAAAAGCGACAACTAATTTTATTATAGAATGTAAACCTATCCTCTTTATAATAATTTTCTTTATTTACTGTGAATTGTGATAGTCCTAATTATTTTAAAAACATACATTTTGTTATTTCCATTACCTGACATTAGTTATTTATAGGGAACAAATTTTATTGTAAATACATATTTTTATTGGAATGAGTTATTTTAAATCTGATAAAAAATGTGTAAGATTTAGATCATTCTAATTGAAATAAACCCAAATTTATTTTAGGTATATATTTAGGTATAAAATCATATTTTTACGTATTTAGTAAATAAATACGTATTTTAATAATGTTTGATATTTTCAATGATTTTCGCTGACGTTCAACATCATCTGCTTCATCTAAAACAACAAGATATGTAATTTTTGACAGATATTTTAATAGTATAATTCTATATACTTACAACATCATTCGCATTACACTTTTATTTAATATTTATAATTATAAAATATTTATTTTTAGTAATTTTCAATTATAATACATTTTTTCAATATTTACATATTTTGGATTTTTTATCCCATATTTTAAGAAAAATTGATACATAGTTTAATTTTTTTATTACAATGAAATTTGTTCTCTAGTAATTTAGTTTTCACTAAAAATATAGTTATATTTTTGTCTATTAATAATTTGACATAATCCACTGAAATTTTAATAATCATTTCACTTAGTTCTGTGTTTCCCAAACTGTAAGGCACTTAACAGGGGAGATGCTAGGTAGTAGTTTATATTGTACTTATACACTATAGCAGGGGTGGCCACTAACCTTAACTTTGGGAGCCACAAATTTATAAAGTTGATTCAAGGTGAGCCACATTGTAAGGCAGTGTTTATAAAATGGAGATACATTTTTCATTTTAAATCAAATGAAGGAACATTTATTTACGTTTAATTTTAGTCTAAGTTTGGTTCAAGAGCCACATAAAATTGATTTAAGAGCCGCATGCGGCTCGGGAGCCTTGTTGTGGCCACCCCTGCACTATAGGCACTAATTTAGTACAGTAGTGTCGCGGAATCCTAAGGAAATTGGGAAAAGGAGTCATTCGGATTACCTATAATTTTGATACAAAATTGTCTTGCAATAAATTTAAACTTACATATTTATTTCATTAATTTGTATATAAACTATTTGAGTACAATATTAAAATAATTGATAACATTTTTTTTCAATTTATTTAAATTATAAAAATACTCTTTTATTATTGAAACATTGAGAATGTTTTTTGAATACTGGTTTTCTCTGATTTCTCCGGTTGTAATAATTGTTATGATTATTTTTTTTTTCTGGTCCACTTAAGTATAATAATAAAATAGTGGATATGTACACTCGAAGCCATTCAAATTATTGCGTATAGATTACCACGATGCTACTGTAAAATACAGTGAAAAAAATTTATTTCATTTATTCAAGGGAGGCATGATAACATATTTTTATATTTGGGGATATATGAACCAAAAATGTTTAAGAGCCACTTACTTACTTTAATAAAGTTATTAATATTTTATAGTTTGGATAACTTAAGAACATCTCATGTATATCAAAATAAATTAATATATTTTTATAAATAATTTTATTATATTATTATATTATTATATTATATAATATTATAATATTATTATATTTTATAATATATATTATACATTAACTGAAAATATTCTTAGTCATGTTAACAAAGTATGTTCTTTGCATGTGTCTGTAATACAATTCAGTCAAAATTAGTAATGGTATAACAATCTGAAAACATGTTTAAATTTGTTATGAAATATAAATTAATTTTTAAATTTTGTAAAAGGTGATAATTTGACTACATTTAAAATTAGGGTATCGATTTAGGTTAGGTTAAATAAATTTAATATGATTTTATATTTCATATCTTATTGATACCATAGATATTAAAATTTTATATTGTTAATCAATAGGATAAAAGATAAGTATATTAGTCTTGAACTCCAATGACAATGCAATTCATAATATTATATTTTTTAATATTTAATCTGTTATAAAATATCGTACAAATAATTTTTACTATAAAGCTAATTTTGCAAAATAATATCTATTTTTCCAAATCTTTTGACAATTAAAATGAATAGCAAAAGTATACTCTATGTTAGTAATTTATTAATACTTAAAATGTTTATATAGAAATGCCAGGTTTAATGTCTCTAAGGAAACAGGTGATGGAAAATAAGCCATTACGAGGAGCCAAAATTATTGGATGTACACCTATCACTGCACCAACTGCTGTTAGTTAAATAAAATATTTTTTTTTTACAATTATCAAGTATTGAATATTATTTTTATTATTTTGTAGGTATTAATTGAAACATTAGGTTCTCTAGGCGCTGAATTAAGATGGTGTGCTTGCAATATTTATTCAACACAGGTACTAATAAAAACTTTATTTCAACTAAGTATATAACTGTATAACTATAAGTGATCACATTTTAAAAATATTTTAAACATTTATTTATTTTTAGAATGAAGTTGGTGCTGCTTTAGCGGAAGCAGGTAATAATGGGCATCACAAGTTATATTACTGATATGAAAAAAATGAGGTACATGAGATACTATGCTGAAGTGTGAACACTGTACAATCTTATATCTGTTTGGTGAATGTATGAAGTTTTGGATGAATTGGTGTTGCATATTTTACAAAATCTTTATTACTTAAAGATTTGGTACTTCTATGAATCAAACCATTTATACAACTTTTCCAAATCACAAGTATAAATTTCTCAACATAAAGGAATAACTTCATTTCTAAAACTACCTTTTAAATCGTTCTGCGTTCATGAATCTCCCACAGTCCATGTTCTACAATTATTTCACTCTTTACAACTTATATACTAAACAACCTTTTGGTATCAGTTTTGCCATGGGTTATATATTAAGAAAATTTGACTTTGTATTCACTTGGACTGTCATTCAATGTATGCAAAATAGAAGCATCTTTTGTTTAATGAAGTATTAATTACAAATTATATATTGGAAAGTTTATTTTTTAATCAATTTAATATGAATGTACTATGTATCTATACTCTTTGACAAATGAGAAGGAATCGTGGCAGTTAATAAGTACACTAGCTAATACCATTACTCATTTGAAATATTAGGTTGATAAAGAAATTTGTTTGTACAGTATACCTTTAAGGTTTAAGTGATTAGGCCACTAGTAAGCACAACCTATAACTACTAAAAATAACTCAACTATCATTGTTTTTAAATTTGTTATTTAGATATTTTTAATTTAAAGAGTGTTATAACTGATAATTAATGTAGTCTTCATAAACATATATTTTTGATAACTATAAATTCTTTTTTATTAAAAAAAAAAGTTATGTTACTATGCCTCTGATAATGAATATTAGTGGTTCCTTCTCATTTATAACTGAGTATATAATCATATATTTTTATAAGTTTCAGTACTTGGTACAAAAGTTTACAACCATTATTTTGTAACATGTTTATTTGTTAGAAATTAAAACGATTAATTGTTAATTTATTATTAATTATATTTTGTTGATTTCATTCATATTGATTTATTTATTTATTATTAAATTGCTTTATTCATAATACTATTATTCAAAGCTTTAAACGTTTTTTCTCGTAAAATAAATTAATTAACTTTATTGTTATTTTCTTATTACAAAATGTGTAACATTATTTTTATGTATTTTTCAAATATTTTTAATTCTGTTATATTATTGAACTGTTTTATTTCTTACACATTATTATTATTATTATTATTTTATTTTTAATCAAAAATAGCTTTTTGTGTACTTGATATCCTATGTACCAGGCTAATACAGGATAATATTTCAAAATCCTTTTATCGTAAATGTATGGTTAATATTTTTCCAATATTTTTTGGTGGTAGGGTTATTATCTTATCAATATTTGCTACTATTAAATATATATTTATTTTATACACAAAGATAATTAAACAAACATTAAAAATAACAATAACTTTTCAATTGTTAGACAGTCTGAAATTAACGTGAACATACTGAACATATTTATACATATATCAATGTAAATTTTTAATTGGAGAGTGCAATTATACTTATTTTACACAAGTCAAATAATAATTTAGTAATATTCTTTTAATATTTTTATATCATCTTTATGGTTTCTTAATAGACTTGCATGACATTTTAAATTGCATAATCAAACAATGCATAACAAGTATAATTTATTGATTTTACGGTAATACCTTGTGATTCAAAATTGCTGTTAATGATGCTGTTTCTCTAAAAGTTTTCATTTTCTTTTCAATTAAATTATAACAGTTTTAAAATGATAATTTTTCCCTGCATGTTTTTTTTTGATGTTATTTAATGTTAAACCACATTTCATAAAGATCTATTATAAAATACATTTTTCTTTGATACTTGTTTTTATATTATTCAAACTGTATAATATACCTTAGATACTAAGTATAGGATAATGATATTAACAGACTTAAACATTTTTGTTTGGTAATAACAATAATGAAGTATATAAGGTACAAATATATGATAAATATACCTATGACCTCCTGTGACATTGCCTATTTAATACATAACAAATATAATTATAAAACTACAAAACATTGAACATTGTATTACATCACCATGCATTTTTGACAACTAAAATAGGAAATAACAACAATCAAACAAAAAATACTAATAACTTTTAAAACGTAGCAAATGTAATTTTTTTTTCTTTTATGTATAGTGGACTAAATATCTACAAAAGTACCACAAAGAACTATGATTTTTTTTTTTTTTATTAATGCAGTTACTAAATTTTAGGATTTCCAATATTTGCATGGCGAGGTGAATCTGTTGATGATTTTTGGTGGTGTATTGAAAAATGTTTTGAAGGCAAGAATTGGAAACCTAATATGATTTTAGATGATGGTGGAGACGCAACTAATTTTTGTCAAGCAAAATATCCTAGTATTTTTAAAAATTTAATTGGTAAATATCTATACGCACTACGCAGATCAATTATAATAAATTAATTATTAAAAAAAAAAATAAAAATTGTGTGTTTTGAATTTTTAATTAAAACTAATATTTAATTTAGTTTGTTTTAGTTATCAGAATATTATTTGTTATCACTATTAGTTAATGGCATGCAAGATATTTCACCAACCTGTCTCTCTGTCTCGCAACAACCAGTATAAAAAACCTTATTCTTTGTTTGCTGTAGATTTTAGAATTAAATTTGAGTAGGATTTATTTTTGTTATTTTAACATACTTAAATAAATTAATATTGCCATATTAATTTTTATACCTTGAATTAAAATTAAAATATTAAAGGATATGGTCAAATAGTCATTGATTAAGTGTTCTTAATTAAATTTGAAAAAAAATAATTTACTTTACATAGTTTTAGTTTAAAATATTGAGTAGTTTAAAATTTAGAAAAGAGTACATGTTATTATTGATAATAATAAATATCGGAAACATTTATTTTAGACTCATACAAATACTAAATTAATCAATAAATTTAATCTGATTTGCTCTAAAAAAAATTTCAAGATAACTCGGAGTGCACTAGTTTTGATTTATTTAACTCAGGCTATGCAAATGTTATCTTCATTTGAAAGCAACAACATATTATTGTATTTGGGAAAAAATATTAAGAAATGCTACACTTACAATAATGTTGATAAAATGTTTTTAAATATTACCAGCTGGCAGTAAAATTGAGTTACAAAACAAAATAATCTCAAGTTAATATTTATCAACATTTAAAATAATATGTTTTATCAAAAGTTATGAACTAGGAAATGTATATATATAATAATATTGTTATCATCAATGAAAAAAATTATTTTGATGGTGAACTTAAAATATTTTTTATAACAATGCTAAGTCTCTTCTTTGGATCATTAAAATATGTAGTAAAATTCTTTTCTAACTTGGGTCACTTAGGATGTACCATTGTATTTAAATAAATAAAATTTTAGATTCAAAATTTTATAAAAATAGTGATGAAAAATGTATTAGTATAGAGAAATTTAATAATTTTTATTTTTATTTAATGTTTATTAGGGATAGTTGAAGAAAGTACAACTGGTATTCATCGCTTATACAAATTGTTGAAGGCAGAAAAACTTTTAATGCCAGCAATTAATATTAACAATTGTGTGACAAAAACTAAATTTGATAACCGTTATAGTTGTAGAGAATCTGTAATTGTAAGGTATGAATATAATTGGTATTTTGTTATCAACTAATTAATGTATCTTATAATATTATTATAAGTTTATATTTTATATTAAAATAGCTTAAAAAAATGTACCGATTTGATGTTTGGTGCAAAACAAATTGTATTATGTGGTTATGGAGAAGTGGGTAAAGGATGCTGTCAATCTTTAAAGGGACTAGGTTGTATAATTTATGTCACAGAAATTGATCCAATATGTGCTTTACAAGCATGGTATGTATTAATGGTTTTTTTTATTTTTAATATTAATTATTATTATATAAATACGTAATGATAATTTATAAGGGATCAAAACAAAATTACAATTGAATAAAATTCATTCAATGTAATTATAATTTATTAAGATTTAATATGGTGCAATTTACTATTAAAGTACACATTTAAAGAGGCTTACAACCAAATATATTTGGTATATTATTTAAAATTCTAAAGATAATAGTTATTGGGACAAATGAATCCTGTAACTATAAAATTATAATTTTACATGGACTAATAAAAAAACCGAAACTGATTTTAATGAGTTTTCTGTTTTATTCTTTCAGTATGGATGGATTTAAAGTTGTTAAGCTTAATGAAGTTATTCGGCAAGTGGATATTGTAATTACAGCTACTGGTAATAAAAATGTAGTTGTTCGAGAGCACATGGATAAAATGAAGTCCGGTTGTATTGTGTGTTGCATGAGTTATTGCCATAATGAAATTGATGTGGTAAGTAATAATACTTATAAAATTTTTGTTTTCTAATGTTATATTATGTACATTTTTCCTTATTCATAGCAATAAAAATGTTAAATTGTGATTTTTTTTATTTCTTAAAATTGACATATACAACAAATAAATATATCATAAGTGTACTAATAAAATATTGTAACATTTAGATGGTTTGTCAAACATTTTAAATATTATATATAGTATCCCTTAAATATATGCTTATAACTTTAATAATTTTATTTAAAAAATCTTATGTGTTTTTAGTATCTCAACTATATTATCTTAATAACTACCTACTATGACTTACAGATTTAAATTAGGTATACTTAACTTAATAAAAAAAAACTTACCAACAGTTTTACAAAAATTACATCAGTAATAGTAAGATATAATCAGTAAGTACATTAAATAATAAAATATAAAAAGCTTAACCATCAAAATTATATTGTATTAAAATTATACATTTATGTATGATAAATAAAATTAATTTTAGTATTTTATATTGATTAACAAACTTGAATCCATATCAATTAAAAAGATAATTTTTTTTTTAGGTTGTGAATCATAGTATGTTTTAATAATTAATAAAAAAAAAACCATCACCTTTTTTTAATAATCTATATAAATAATATTTAACTAGTATTCAGGTACATAAATATATTTTGAATGTTATAAATTATTATGTTACTTATATTTGAAGTTTTCGGAACTCTTAATATTTAACGTAAGAGATTAGTGAATATGTTTATTTAATGCTCCAATTGAATTTCTTAAAATTTGAAAAGGAACATACCTATTTACTGGTATTTTATGAAAATGTAACGTATTCGAATGGCACGTCATACTGATGAGTGACGACTGACTATGGCTAATAAGTAAAAAGTAAATGGCAAATGCTTAGGGGAGAGGAAACCAGGATATGACAGCAATATAACTAAACTCCGTTTTATGAGCACATTCGTGGAATAATGAACAAATCCTAATTTATTCCATGATAATAATATGAAGTAAGTTGGCTAGGATTTTAATCGGCACAAATCTAAGATGTCCGTGTGTAAAAGTATTTAGCCATGATGTTGACGAATCCGAAAAAAAAGACAGACAGAAAATTCACGAAGGAAAAAAACTTATAGGACCAACAATACAACCACGAAGTACAGAATATACTAGAAGCGACAATCGAACAGCGGATCGATTTGTTTACATTTTGCCGGAGATTCGGCATGATGTTGACATCGAAGACGGCGTCATCATGGAACATGTTTTAGTCACGAGTTCAAAACACGAATTAAGATATCTTAATTCGTGGTTCAAAATGACGTTACGGTTATAACATCATGCCGAGCATACAGCAAAATTTCAAGACCAAAATGATTTATTTATCAGTGAATAATGAGATTTCGATAGCTGTCGTTTCTATTATGTTCTATAACTCAACTGAGGGATGGAATCATAGATTCGCCTATATTGCAGTTCTCAAATAACCATCTACACATTAGGACTTAGATAAAGAAAAAAACTAGAAGTTTCTGTAGATAACATTGATAACAAAAAAAGGCAGTACGGTTTGGGAACTATATAACCAATAAAAATATAAAAGAAAATTAACAGTAAAAAATCCTATTAAATTAAAACTGCTATGCATAGACTACAACGAAGAAAAAAAAACAATTGAAAAATTCTATTTAATTTAAACACAGATTGAACTCGACTAACTCTGTTAACATTGTGTACTTAAATTATTAAATTTTGGATTGTATAATTATTTTATAAGCCAACAAGAGACAAATCACATATCACGATTGACACGATTATTGTTATTGTTATGACGTAATCACGTGAACATATTACACGAAGAAAGGATATTGAACTGTGCGGATGAAACTAAAAGCGGTCCAAAGCTAGTGCATCCGCCAAATTACACTTCGGGCAGTAGTGATCAAGGCCGTATCTGGGGGGGGGGGTTTTTCGCATATTCCATATTTAATTACCTACACAATATTATAATACAATTGGAACACACATTTTTGGCTTACAACCCCCCCCCCCCCCCCCCCCCCCCCGAAATTAATTTCCAGTTACGGCCTTGGTAGTGATGTCATTTTTATGTTTTCAGCATAGGACATTTATTGGTTTTTAATTATTTTAACTTAAATATTGAAGCTTACAAATAATTATTATAGGAAAACATTTTAAGACCAAATTTTCTACCGTCAAATTAATTTTTTATAAGTATTTAATAAATTATATCAATAATTTCGTAATATCATGACACACATGTATAATAATAATGGTAATTAACACGACTAAAGGTAAACTGGTTAACAGGCTATTTCTGATAAGGTGATATGAAAACATCCAGTTTTGAAGAATAACAAATATCTGTGGTTACTGGTTATTACTTATTTGTACAGTACTACAGTTGTTTAACTTAAAATTTAAATTGAGGTACCTAACTAATGAAGTTTTATACATATCTGAATTTCTGACTTCCTGAATCAATGATACATTTTAAGAATCGTATTTATTATTAATTATTATTTATATTATATTTGACTAGTGAGTTGTTAAAATATAAATGCATTGATATAAAATATTTTTTTTTTTTAATTAAAAAGCATTTAAAATAATATCTCTTATGCTAGATGTCAATAATTGTTTGAAATACACTTAATTATTCAAATATTTGATAGAAGAAAATTTGATCTTGGAACTATGTAATTATAAACAATTACTAATTATTCATAAATCATACCATTTATGTTTAACAATATAAAATAGCCATACATTTTCTAATCTGTACATAGTATTTTAAAAATTAAATTACTACCAGGCTTAAAACATTATGATATGCCTGAATTGAATTATTGCAAACTTGAATGTGGTGTTTAGTTAACATTTCAGAAACTTGGATTAACAAATTTATTACCTAGTACATACTCGTTTCTCAAAGAACTGAATTTCAGATCTCTATTAACAAAAATCTAATCAGCTAATCAAGTAACATTTTTATTACATACTTTGTTACTACTATCTTGAGCACATTCTGATAAATGTATTAGATTTGGGCCATATTTTTGTTTACATCAGCTGTCCATGATCGGCATCCTTTCATCGTGTTCACGGGTGTCAGAATAAATTATATTGAACGTTTGATATTGGTAATATATAAATATATATATTATACTTGTACATAGTCGTTTTGATACGTTAATGTATAATTATATAGTTTGTTAAAAAATATAATGTGAAACCAAATTGTAAGTATATTCATTATACCAACATGATTATATTCAATTAATTTATGGAGAAAAATTAAAGAAAAACACTGACTTATTTATTTATAAAAATGAATGATTAAACATTTTTTTATGGAACCTAAAAATTATAATAAATTTAAATACCATTACTAGATAGTAAAGATTATATTATACACCCTTATGGTCTTAGACATACATTTCATATGTTATTATTAAATATTTACAAATATTAGTTTCTGAATTTAAATAATAATTATATTAACTTATTTTTATTTACAACAAAGGCTGCATTACGCACACCAGAGCTAAAATGGGAAAAAGTTCGTTCACAAGTAGATCACATCCGTTGGCCTGATGGAAAAACCATGATTTTACTTGCTGGTGGTCATCATGTAAATTATACGTGTTCTAGCATTCCATCATTTGTCACTTCCATTACTGGTACAACTCAGGTAAATATCAAATTCAAATTGTTTTCATTGCTCATAGTGTATTTTAATGTTAATATATTTTTTTTCTTCTAAGATACTAGCCTTAATGGAATTATTTAATGCTCCAATTGGTCGTTACAAGAGTGATGTTTATTTATTGCCAAAAAAAATGGGTAAATTATCATTTAATTATTATTTTATTAAAAAATTTTAATATTATCATTTGGTTTTAGATGAGTATGTAGCAAGTCTTCATCTGGCTACATTTGACGCTCATCTTACAGAACTTAGTGATGAACAAGCCAAGTATATGGGTTTACCAAAAAATGGCCCATTTAAACCAAATCATTATAGATATTGATTTATACTTCAACAACTCTGGTTTAGAAGAAATACAATTTCTTATTCTCCTTTATGGATGATATATTATTAATATTTTTATTCACTTGCATATTAACTAGGTGTCCTGAGATTAGTTTGGAAGTGATAAAAACTTTAAAATTCCAGAAAAAAATATATTACATTTTAGTATTTTACACAACTTATATGTACGATATCGTATATTTTATACATTTGATATTAATAAATCAATAATATTATCTATATTTTTATTACACAATCGCCAAATAATAGAGAATGCATAATATAAAATATTAAACCAAATTTGTCAATTAGATGTCAATTAGAATATAGTTGTTTGGCATGTGTGCACTATGCACATGTTTCAAAGTATCAATAGAAAAAATTGTCTCATTGATCTAATTTATAAAAAAATATCATTCATGTATTTATTAGGAACATACCCTGTTCAACTAATCAATTATGCAACTCCCAATAAATTTGGTATCACATACAGTTAAATTTTTACTTTTATACATATATATTTTAATATGTTGTATAATTTGATCCTTGTGAAGCAGGAACCAATTTTTCTATTATTATTTTCTTCTTTCCAATTATTTATGAAAAATACAGACTTGGTGTTAATAAGCAATTATACTGAATATTTTTATATTTTTTGAAATGATATGTCTTGCTGTCTCAAGTTAAAATCTAGCTTGTTTAAGAATATTCATAAGAATAACAAACACTAATATTATTTTGAAGATAGTATCATAATGAAACTTCTATTAATATAGATGTTAAATGTTAACAATTTTTATATAAAATGTATTGCAAGTTCAGTAAGCTTATTTTATAACTCTATCTGTCAGTGACTAAATATTTCTGATTGGTATATTTATCTTGAGAAATCCTCTTAAAAAATCTATATTATATTATAATAATAAATACGTAGTAAAAGAATAATAAATTGAAACGAAAAAGTCTGATAAAAAAAGTTCAAAAAATAAAGAGATGTAAAAGTATATCCTTCGATAAATCGATCCTCTATTTTAAAAATGAAATGATATGTATTATTAATAGTATTATTTTAAAGTGTGTTGGTAATCTATAATTGGATAATATACTTAAATTATTGAAAAATATTTACAAAATGTCTCTTTCAATGTAAAGATTCTAAACTTAATAAAAAAATTTATTATTATTATTTATGTGAGAATATTTAAATTAATTACTCCTGGCGTGATATTTAATTTATAAGTTTTAAATCTTATATTTTACATTACCTTTTTTAATTATATTTATATTATTATAGGTTTTTTTTTATTAAATCAGATTTTTTTATTGAAAATAACTGTTAAACTATTTGTTTAGAGTATCTGCACTGCTTAACCTAAGAAACATACTTGGTTGCCAACCCATTTTGAATTCATCCCTCTAAGTCAATCATTTATGCGCCAAAAGAATTGTAGTGAATATATAAAGCTTCGTACAAATTCTTTGCTAAGTATGTTTCTTAGCTTAAAATGGGTATAAATTTGTTTTAATGAGATTTATGTTTGTTTTATTATCAAATATATTTTTTTAAATCATATTTGTGAAGACAAAGTAAAGTTAAAGTTCATAACATATTTTATGTAAATATGTGGTTTAATATTTTTTATTTCTACACTAATAATGTATTAAAATTTTACTTTGCCTGTTTTAAAATTGTTTACATTGTAATATTAAATTAACTTTTTTTGAAAAAAATTATTTTAAAATGAATATTTTTTTTTTTACAAACTTCTTTCCTCTACATATTAATCTTTTATGACTTACAATATTTATTTGTGAGTTAAGTTTTTTTAGCCAAATATTTGTATTAATTATTAATTATTAGTTACATTATTTAATCACATATTATTTTAAATTAATCATGAACATTATTTTCTTTTGCTATTATCCATGTTGAATAAACTTCAAATTAATAATAGATAATAGAAAAATGAATACATCATTTATATAGTATATTAATATCTGGATTTTAAACAGTATAAATAATTAAAAAAAAAAAATACAACATTTTTAAACAATTGAGAAGGTTATCTTAATTATAAATTTACCAACCTAAAAGCTATTATTTAATATCTGATAATGTATTAATCTCTCCTATGCATATGATGTTTGAGACACCTCTCTCAGCTCAGATTTATGAAGACTAAAAATTATTAAATAAATATATACTTATGTATAATAATATAGTTTGTACTCATATTTAAATTAAAAGTACAAATTTGGTTTTAAATTAATATGTATATTGTAATATGCTTATTTTTCATTTATTATTGTAAATTTTAAAATAGAATAGTTGGTATGAAACTACATATTAAAATAATAATAGAAAGGGTTGGATTTTTTTATTCGATGGAATTAGAAAAACTTTAAATTATTATTTTTTTTATCTCTTATATAATTGATAATTGGTAAATTTTATAAAAAAAAAACCTTTACTTTTAGTTTGATAATTGTATACACATTTTTACTTATTAGTTATAAATTAGTGAAATATGCCCTTAAATACCAAATATAATAAAAAAAGAATTTTTATTTTTGCTCTTAATAATCTCATAAATTTTTTAATAAAACAAATGGTATACTTAGAAATTGTTAAGTGATTAATATCCGTTATACAGTAATTAAGCTATAACCAACTAATAAAAATGTACTAATACATACAATCCAAGCCCTACTAATATATTTACCTTGCTTAAATCTAATTCTTATTATCTATGCGCTATGAAATATGCTAAATATTAAAGTAAATTAAATATACAATAAAATCCCATTACAAAGAACTCCAGGGGACCGAATTTTTTTTTCGTTAGAAAGCATATTTCGTTGCAACGAAAATTCAAATAAGATCTTTATAAGCCCTGCTTTTCGGCAGGGGACTTCTATGATTCTCGTTACAATGGGAATTTTCGTTGTATTGGTATTTGTTGTAACGGGAATTTACTGTATTATTTTATTTTATTAGCATTTTTAAATACTAAATATTTGTTCATATTATAAATTGTATTATTATTAATTATAAATTATCCACAGCAGACATATACTTAGAATTTATAATACTGAGAACGACTTCAGATAATTGTAAGTATACATTTTTATAAATATTCAAAACATATTAGACAAAAGCCGTTTAATTAAGAGTTCAGTACCTCATAACATTGGATTTCAAGTGACTTATAGGTCATGGGATCTAATGCAAACAATTAGGATTAATAGTTTTTACATTTTACTTGAGTACCTATCCATTTCTTCTATTAACTTTTAACAATAAGTAAAAAAATACGCATATCAAATAATCATGGTAAAAAAATTGTATGGCTTGTAAATTAAAAAAAATATTAGGAATAGGTATCAACTACCAATAGCAAAAACAATGATGGAAACATAATACAGTGACATTTACAAAATAATAATTAACCACTAAACCACATATTATTATAAGTTAACGGAAGGAAATAATAGTTAGTAGTTACACAGTACTCCCCTACATGTTGGGCGGTTATATACAGAAAAATAAGTTGACAAACAGATACAAAAGCATAGGAACGAATGGTACGATACAACAGTAGAATCATAAAAGTATTCAAAAGATAAAAATAATAAAAATATACGAAAACAATATTGTGTTTGGAAAATGTAATACTATTGGAAGTTGGTACTTCATCATGTAAATAATAGCATTGAGTACAATATATTGCACTAAATAAATAACAAATAAAAAATATTATTATATATATTCAATTATAAATTATAATATTATAATATAGGTAATAAAAACATTTAAAATTTTCAGAGAAATTTACCTATCGTAGCGACTTATCAAAATTACAATCCAGTACAAAAACCACGATTAAAGATATATAATATATAATATATATATATAATATATAATATATATAATCGTGACAAAAACTAAAACACCGGTTATCACGATAATCAGAGTTATTGATAAAAAAAATATACTGATGTTCTAAACTGAACTCGGTTACTTGTAACTTGTTATGTGTTAATGATCTATAACCGCCGTAACACTGTCGATCAAGAACACCTGTTCTTATGAGTTAATTAATTAATTAAATAATTTATTGTGTTCTTTAGTAGTTACTAGTTAATATTTAGAGCTCAATAACAACAGAATAATTGTTGTTATCGTTGCTCGTACATTTTTTATTGCTATCGACGGCCGTAATCAACAAAAATTGTTTCCGGACCGTTCCCGAACATTGGCGTTCTCGACACTGAAGAGTCAAGACCGCGTCTGTTTCCTTAAGTAACTCGCTACTCGCCACTTATTGTATTTTGTCGTGTTTTTACCCGTTGGCGGTTTGTTGGGCGTTGTACTGCACACACTGGTAAGCTTAGTGTTTAAGTAAATAAATATTACCATCGACCTCAAGGTTGAATAATTGCACGTGAATATTACATATTACAGTCGAAATAGGGGACTCGTAACGTTCAAAGCTTAATCATTTTGATCGTTTCTACTTGGAACTTTTTATCAACAGTAGCTAAAAATATGTCAACTGTACTGGTGCTCACTTTTAATTCAATAGTAAAATAGTGTAGGTACTATTTCAATCATTACCTGCATTAAATTGGAGAACAACATTTGAATGTTATGATTTTGTTTATTATATGAAATTAGACAATAATTTATTAGTATTTTGTCAAATTGTTATAATCTTTTCAGACAAAAGAAATTTGAAATTTTTGCATTTCATACCTGAACCTGATAATAGGTCGATTACTCTACTTTGTACTAAATAGCTTTTTAATCTTATAGTGACAGATCAACAAACAGATATATAATTTATTTCGGTTGAACTGTGTTTCTTTAATCTTAGTAGTTAGTGTTTAAGTAAATATGAATGGATAAATTAATCTTAATGAAATGTAAAATTAATTTAATAAAATAAAAATATATACAATATAGTTAATAGTTTTAATATAATAAACTTACAACTTTAGTTACCTAATCAATAATCATAATTTTACCAACAATAGGGATCTCATACGTCCCGTATTTTACAAGATTGTACTGTATTTGTAGGAAGTGTCCCGGTGTCCCAACAAAAGTTTAAAAATAACACTTTTGTCCCGTATTTCGTATTTTGGATAATCCGTCTCGTATGTACCTACCTTATTTTAAAAATGAAATTTTTTTATATCATTTAGCTTTTTAAATTTTAAATTATTGATAAACTATACTATCTAAATCAAATGATAATAAATAAATATTTTTTTATAAATTAATAATTTATAATAATAATTTTTGTTTAAAATACATTTTTTGTTAAAATTTTATAATAGGAAAGTCACCATAATATTTGTTTTTAATTTTAATTATAATGTATATTTGTTTCTACTATCTAATAATGTGTTTAACTTTATTTTATAGTATATTATTATATTAAATATATAGTAACTGAGATAAATTAAATGTTACTCCTAGGCCAAATGGCCCAACTGCCCAAGTGTAATTTTAGCTATGAAATAAAAAAAAAAAATTATATTAAAAAAACCACATATTTCATTTTGTAATATGTTAATTAGCAACATAAGTCCCTTCCCCCTCCTCAAATTAACACCAATTAAAATGTAAATTACAAATATTGAAGTATAGATGTGATTTTAAAAAAATGTTCTGTGTTAAAAAAAATTAATCTGGGATCCCTAATTAACAACTTAAAAAATAAAAAACTGACAATTTTTTATTTGTGTAGGGAACTTTTTATTTAATTTGAAATCAATTACATATATGGATGTTATAATATTTTGGTATAAATTTCAAGAAATATTAAATTTTCAAATATTGTGTTTTGTTTATAGATTTCTGCCAGTACTAAGTTATTTTTATTTTATAATATACGTTTTTCATAATATATTATTTTTACAATTACCTACCATATGAGTACAATTGTTTACAATTTTAAAAAGAATTTTTAAATGTTGATTCTAAGCTATCTGTATATAATTAATATAAGTTTGTGCCGCTCCTCTCCATATTAATATACCATATTCCATTATAGATTGTGATAAAGCAAAATATGTATTTTTAAAAGTGGTTTTGCTATATTTTAGACTGCGTATAATATACATGGTTTTACTTTAATCCTTTTATAAGTACTTAAAAAGTTTTATTTACTGTATTAAAATATACCCGAGCTTTAATTGTGATGTCTAGCAAGCCTCTACTGTACAGTACTATACTCTGTCAAGCGAAAGAACAAACTGCTGCCCAACGAAAATCAATTCACTCTAACTGAGCATGTCACTTAGTCATACCATTTCTACCGTGATTACCCCATCAACAAAAGTAGTAATCAGTTGGGATTTGCTGTACCCTGGGTAGTGCAGCAATCAGGTTATTTGAAGAGAGAAATGAGACCTGGACAAGTACTCTGCATCAATCTACTTAACTAAACCAGCGTGTTCTTTGGCTCGACAGAGTATAGTTGTTTTATCACTTTAAAAATTGAGCATATTAAAGTACTTATATGTTAAAATAATGTTTTTAAAATTTTTATTGTAGATGAGGCGGGTTCATAATACAAGTATTGTACAAATCACACAAAAAAAATCATATCTAAATAGTATGTTGATATGATGGAAACTGAAACAATAGTTATGAGTAGTAGAAGACGAATGGTGCTCAAACCACTTTCTCCTGGAGCAACTTTACAATGTAAAGAACAGAAAATCTCTAATGATACAAATGTACATGTTCCGGTAAGTTAATTAAATACACAAAATATATTAAATTTCAATGACTAGACTTAATATCGAAAAGTATAATATAAAATATTATATCAAAATTAATTTACTTATTTTATATTATTTGAAAAAAAATAATATTTTTGATAAGGTTATTTTGCATTAATTTTTTTTTATTATTAACTAAATAAATATTAAATAATACACAAAATATCCAGTAAAATAAAATACCAAGTTAAGGTAACCATTGTAATAAAAATTTATAATATGTTATGTTATAATAGTGTGTTTTTATATTTTATATTTTATAGATTTTTGTATCATCTTACATTTATTCTGTATCATCATTGAGTCCAACCATATAGATATAATTATTTTTGATTACTTATATTATAATATTTATTATATTAATCGTTAGGCCCTGCTACATATTTGTATACTGAATTGGTCTCATTTTATCACTTGCTCCTTGTATTGCTAATATATCAAATTAACATTTTATTAAAATAAACATCAAATTGTCTTCTATATAATTAAGTGTCTTATCTTAATTATTAGTCTAATATTATAAACATCAAAATATTCTTATATTTTTCCGCATGGTATTAATCTGGCATACTGTTACCAAACATAGACATTTTAATTATTACCATATACTACATAGCATTGTTTTAGTCATAAATAGGGCTCGGATTTAAATGCCCTAAAAATATCAAAAAATGCATTATTTATTAAATAAATTCAAATTAAATTATTATTAAAAAAGCGGGTAAGTGAGTATCGCTCTGCTATATATTAGGGGGTGGGGTGGACCTCAGACTATGGTAGGTTAAATAAAACGATTCTGAACGAAGATGATTTGTCAGTTTAGGATATATTATATTTAAATATTGTCATATATTCTATTTTGAAACAAATAATATAGTTTTTATATGTTACCATGGTTACTTTATAGTATCTGTTTATTAATAAAAAAAGTATTAGGCAACATACGTATAATGAGAGTATGAAATTTAATTTAAATTTTGAAATATTTCGTATAAATTCAAACTTGTATTAAATTTTCAAGATTTTCTGGCCACCCAAAAAATTTTTATCGGCATTTGAAGAAAAAAAACTTAGAAAAGTCGAAAATTTCAATTGTCTATAAGTAGCTTAAAAGTGGTCAAAATATTTTGAAAATTTAACTGTAAAGAGATAACCATAATATAAACATTTTGTGAAAATTTCAAGTATTTACAATTATTCGTTTTTGAGTTACAGCAAAATCAAAAAATTGATTTTGTCGAAAAGTGGTTTTTCGTAAAATTGCCATTTTTCTGTCATTTTTTTTTTTGTTTTTCTCGATTTTTTTGAAAACTATTTGAAAATGTTTACTTTTGACCCCCCAAAGTACCAACTAGATGAATTTTCCTATTCAAAGAGGGGCTGAAGTCAAAAATCGGAGCATTATTATTGCTCTAAATGTTGTCGTCAGACACAAAAAAAAAATAAAACACACATCATTGTAAAAGCAATACCATTCTTCACTCCGTTCAGAATCTAAAATGAGGAACAAATAAAATTCTAATAAAAATTCTAAATTCTAAATTATATTACAATGTACAAAAAAAAATTAAAATTAAAAATTAAATTATATTTACATTCCATTGTACAATAAGAATTTCTTTAATGTTTTGGAATTTAAATGACTGTGTCTGCCAATAAGTTTTTATATATTGAAAATGACCGACTACTATGTAGTACTTATATTTCAATGAGGTCAATTTTTTTAGTCATAATACGACAAATAGGTCAAAAATGTCCTATAAAATTAAAAATGCATTGAAACCGTCAAAAAATGCAAAAAAAGCAAAAAAATGCCCCAAAAAATTATTGTGGTTAGATCGCGAAGTACTTGAAACATATTTGTAGCTTGGAAAGCATCGCGTAAGATATCCCAATAAAAAGATGCAAATGCATTGAAATCCGAGCCCTAGTCATAAATAAAACATACTGATTAGAAATATTATACTATTAAATAATATTATTTTTACACCAAAAGTAAATATTTAATAGGCATTGTATTTTAGTGATAATAATATATTATTTGATGATAGCTATTAAGTAACTAATTTAATGCTTTAAAAGTGAATTATATTTTGATTATATTATATACTATTAATTTATTAATAATATTTTATCAGATTGTGTGCTTGATCCTCATTTTTGAAAAGATAAACCACATTATCCAAGAATATAAACTATTTTTAAAACCAATTAAAATATATTTTATTTTTAAGCTATTTAAAACTGCTTTAAGAAGTTGTATGTAGGTGTAATATTTGTTAAAATTCTGCAAAAATGTACAAGACAATCATGAACATTTTTTTTATATTTTTAAATAATAATAGATTCAAAACATCCGTTATACAAAAATTGTTGAGAATAATATTTATGATGCTATAATTTATTGATTTTCAACAAATTTTTAATTTTTATCTCAAATAATAAATTAATGAAATATAAAACCTATTAAAAGTACCAAAGGGCGCGTAAGAACCTGAAATGTTAAACTCGGGAATTTAATACCTGGACTGTAGAAATCTGGAATGTAAAAACTTGGACAGTAAAAAACTGGAATTTAAAAATTTGAAATCCGTAAAAATCTGGGATATTTTAGATTTTACCTGATTTTAGGCATCACTGTAAATTATTTCGTCCACGTTTGTCCGGTCCAGATTTTTACGGATTTCAAATTTTTAAATTCCAGTTTTTTACTGTCCAGGTTTTTACAGTCCAGATTTCTACAGTCCAGGTATTAAATTCCAGAGTTTAACATTCCAGGTTTTTACAGGTTACCATACCAAATTCTCGAAGTATTTTATCATTTTTGTAATAAGTGATTTAAATCAAAGAATGTTCAAAAATCATTTAAAATCTTTTTTAAATGAATTGGACTTGACTTTGTTTTATGTAGTTCTCAGAGAAAAAACAAATATTGTGCTGACATTGACGCATCATAATATTATTTACTTTAATGTTAAAACCAATGAAGATAAATATGACTTACTGAGTTTAAATTTGTTATGTTATGTACTTATAATATGGAGACAATAAGTATAGGTTTGATTTCCTTTTTTCAGAGTTCTCTCTTAATATATTTTGTCCCGGCTTATACACAAATGTTTATTGTATGATTGATTATTTGTATTAAAATGTGGATGTAATTTGGTGGATTTTTATGTTGTTTAAAGTTATATGTGTTAATATATATTTTTTTTTTTGTAGAGTCAACTACCTGCTACACTCATTTCTCCAAAAAATGACAGGAAAAAAATTTTGTTTCAAGACACTATTGTTCCTGAAGTAATACCTCCAGTACAGCGTAATAAAGTCTTATTAACATGCACAATCAACAAAGATTTAACTGACTCTGATGATTCTGATTCTGGCGATTCCACAGCAAACAATGTGCCCTCCAATAAATCACCAACGAAAAATATAAAACTATATTATATTGTTATGTTTTTATTTTGGGCTGCTGTTCAGTACTGGATGATTGCTGTAGTTGGTTTTGGAGCAGTATTTTTTGCTATTTCTGCTCTTATTGCTATTTATTTTAATACTTCAAACTCAGAAAAAAAACGTAATGCTTTAAGTGCATACTCTGTGTTTAATCCCCAATGTACACCTATTCAAGGATCAGTAGATCCTAAACAATTGGAACGTGAGCTGCTATTTGGTTAATTATGATGTTAAATCAATAAAATATGTTATTATACTTCTTTCAATTATTTATGGTGTCTAACTTGTTACTATAACTTAATACACACATTTTATTCAAATTCTTATTCAAATACTTTTATTTTTAACATAGTTAAACAAATATTTTTACAATAAAATAAATAAAATATATTTTTTTAAAATTATTTCAGTATAGTATTTTATATTTAGTTTTACTATTTTTCAAAATCACTATAATTCATAATTATATTACATTTATATTAAAAGTATAATATAGGTGGTGATATAAAAATTGAAATGTATAACTTTTTTTAGATAAAAAGAATACAAATTATATTATTACAAACATATTATGGTATATTTATATGATTGTATGCAGTGGCGTATATAGGAATTATTTTCACTATGGGCCAATTTACCCACACCATAGCTATAACTAGAAATTTTTAAGGGAACGGGTGATTTTAATTATGATATAAATGATACAAATATAGGAATTTAAGTTTATTAATATATAATTATTATTAAATAAGATATTTAAAATTTTTGTCTTAATATTATATAAAATTCATTTTTCTTTTTTTTTTCACTATGGGCCCGGGCCTAGGGGGCCCCTCCCCTATATACGCTACTGATTGTATGGTCTGTTAAATATATATATTATTATATTAAGTAACCATAGGAATATAGGATAACATTGATATAAGCCAGATTGTGTTAATAATAGAGATTTACTTAGGCTAATGTAGAACTTTGTTTATGACTGTGAAGTAGGAGCAAATTCAGCTTGATTTAACATGAGCGGTGGAGAGTATTAAAAAAATTAAACACTGACTCACTATACATGCACGCTCCCCATTTATCCTTCAATAACAAATTTTATTCAAAATTTGAACCATTAATACTAAGCATACTACTAATGGTTTTATAAAAAGTTTTAAGTAGTTCTAAAGTTTAGCTCAGTACATATTATAATTGGATAATTTTTACAAATCAGAACATTTCAGAATATTAATATTAATTACAATAATTTATAAATTTTCATATACCTACTTATTGCCATCTTAATATCCTTAGTACAGTATGAATCTTCAGACTCCTCACTATTACAAATCCATAATGTGCAAGTATTATATAATGATGTGCAAGTAGTATATAATCTGATCATTAGTAATGTACGAATAACTGGGTTTGACCTATCCTACATGTATAACGATAAGATATAATTGTTCTGGCTTACACATTTTTACTTATGAAAACAACAACTTTCGAAAGATGCAACAATAAATGAGATCAAATTATAGACTTCAAATACAGGAAAAGAGGAATGGGGATACCGCATATTATAAGGAATCTCCACAGTACCCTCATGCATCATACTTTTATATACAGTTACATACTTGTTATGCTTGAATCTACCTAAATAAACAAACTATTTCGAACTATAATTATTTAAATTAATAACTATTTTATATCCACGGATTGAAGTGACGAAAAGTAGACACACCTCATTATTTTATAAATGTGTTATGAAATATAAATAGTGTCTCCTAAGACAATATGATTATAAATTATACAATAAATAAAATAACAACAATATAATACAACCAATGGTGGGGAATTCTCTTTGTAACTTGGATAGAGTATGTATCATTTTTATTTTTATTTTTTTTTAGTTTTGGTAAGCACGGAGCTATGAATGTAATGACTTTATAATGATGCGTTTTTATATTTTTTAAGGCATTTTTTAGTGGAAAAAAATTGTCTAAGCATCAACTTGAATCAAGGTTTTGGTAAACAAATTGGATCTAGTTGGTATTTTTGGGAGGTATTTTTTCAAGTGCTACTTAATTTAATAAATATCTCATCTGCATTATTGCAATACTATAAGTTGTTTTACAGGAATGTATTCACTATTTAGAGAATATTACCGGTTGCATTCATTTACAATTTATTTTACATGGCCGCCCGTTTATGACGTCATCGCGCGAGGAAAAGAACTGGGTGCTTGCTCAAATTATTCTATAATTTCGACCACGACGACAGCGACGACGACATACGCGGGTCCCCTCCTCTCTGTGCCATTACTTTTGCCGCGTATGTACAGCGGCCGCCCCTATAGGGGCCATCTGGCCGATGCTTTGTACGTAATATCCTAATGCGGCAAAAGTAATGGCACTAAAGACTCTAAAGCAGTGGTGGACAAACTTTTTTAATAGGGGGCCACAAAGTTTAAGAAATTCTAGAGGAGAGCCATAATTATAGAAAAAATGCATTTTGGGTTAAAGCTTTGAATCATATAATATTATAAAAACATGACACTTTTATACTATACAGGCCATATACTATTCATGTCGATGGACCCTCGGCGGGCCGGATTAAATACTTTCGCGGGCCGTACTTTGCCCATCACTGCTCTAAAGTATGACTGAATTTTTCACAAAGGTTATTGGATCCGTTTGATTTATACTCTGAACTTAAACCAACATTTTGAATTTATCTCCACAATGATTGTGTTAAATAAAATCGATATTCTACAATTATAACTTCAGGCGAAACGTTTAGGCAAGCCGCAAGCAAAATTAATAGCTTTTTCAAATTCAATAACTACAGAATAGTATTTTAACTTACTCGTATACCCCTTTTCAAAATATTTTTCTTTTAATTTTCAAAAACAATGATATATTTGTTAATAGATTTATTTTTCATAAACCAAATACTAATGGTTAAAATAGGCATGAACACTAATTACTAAGACTAAATAGTTGAAGGAAAGTTTTGCACAATAGGTACTCAAATGTACCATATATATATAACATTTCTGCTTTACATAATATTTTTAATTAGATCTACATCATATGGTTATAACTTTAAGTTCACTATTTAAATTTCTATAGAGAAGCATATCTTCTCTTTTCGAGCTTTTATATTGTATAAAGCTTAGTTTTCTGAACAGAATGGGTTGTATTTAATAATAGTCCGGTTGCTTTCTCTTTGCATTAGCGAACATAGTTTGTCGTTGTAATATTTGAAAATTTGTTTCATGATTGTGATTTTCATTTTTTCAATAATATTATAGTTTTCAAAAAATCCTCTATGCGTTTTCACACTACATCACTAATTTGTTTAATTTAAAGACAATTCATGTTTTAATTTTTTTCAAATTTAATTTTCGATGATAATAACTGCATTTTATTTTTGACTTAATTCAGTATGTATAACTATGTTATGTTGTGGTGTACTGTTGCACATATCTAAACGACATATTAAAATATTACTTACGTAAAGTCGTTTAAAGTCGCTTATTGATATGGCTAATACGGCTGTATGTAAACTACGATCAAATTACACCTTTTCTAAAATAAATCGATATGTGAACTGCGATAAAACCGATAAAATACATAATACATTATACTAACTGCGATAATTCAATTTATTTGTATAAATACATAAGTAATATATATATACTTAATACTTATGTGTTGTTATGTACATATTATGTAATTTAATTAATATGTTATGTCGAAGACAAATTTGTAAGGAAAATTCAAATTCATTTTTAAGCTTTAACGCAATATACTAAATATCGGTTTCTTCACAATTATAAGATTATTACATGTTAGGTTAGTACATGTACTGTGTCGTGTAATATTGTAACTATTTAAAATGAAACTTATACAAATGTTTAGTCAAAACGGCAAACAATTATTGATGCTAAACAATTTTAAACTTAAATTTAAATATAATTCCAAAATAAGCGGTTATTCGATATGGATTTGCTCAAAGAAAACATGCAGAGCCAAATTGGTCTTATACAACGAAAATATTACTCTACAAGAAAAATCACTTTTGATACATAATTTGGGCTGCAAACGAGTTGTGTCCCGCAATTTTTTTTTTGGTTACACGAATTGTGTCCAACATTTTTTATAAATTCAAATCGTGAATTTGTCTATTAAAAAATTAAAAGTATGTTATATTTATAATATTTTACACGAAAAATGAAAAAGTTCATAAGAAAAAGTTATATACTCGTCGTAGCTCCACGTATACCTTATCTCTACGCGATAATAATAATGAATATAAATAATAACAGAATCGAACAATTTTATTCAGTAAATAAGTTTAAGTTTTTGACCTTACCAAATTGTTTTGCGCAATTTGCAAATAGTTGTAAGCACAAATTTAAAATTTCTAAATCGTCTCTTTCTCTAATTATCCCTAAAATAAGTTTCACAGGACTATTTGACAAGGTCAAAAACTTTGAAATGATGAAAAGGCGACGTTTTGCGGAAGTGAGCGGTGATTTAAACTTTTGTGGATAATTGAAAAAGTCTAAACTTACAAATTTTCAATTTGTACTTGAATGAACTTATACAAATTATTGACAAATTTAGAGATAAATTTTCACTTTGGGCGAACTTCGTGGAGCTTGACTACCCGGCATGAAACTTTGACAGATCCCTATAAGAGACGGCATACAATTTGGACTTCATCTTTTTTTTTTGACATTCAATTCAGATGTAACCAAAAAGTTCTATGACCATAATAAGTTTCATTGCCTGTAACTTATCAAATTGTATATAATACCATCTATGTAGAGATTAAAAATAAACTAAATTTATGAAGATTTGATATGAAGTTGTAAGGTTGTACCTATAGGCGTTGGTAACAAAATAATATACATAGGTATACGCTATACCTAAGTATATGTGGGTACATCGGTATACTTAATGTTGTATCTGCACCAATGACTTCCCAAGGACGGTCCAATATAGCTGCTAGAAAATAATAAAACATCCTACAGACACATGCGCTATGTTTAATCAACTGAATCCGTAGTGCCGGTTGTGCATAGTTATAAGGCTTTACCGAAATACTTATACCATGTCAGGTACCTATTATAATATACATTATGGGTATAATTATGTTTTATATGTGGGAATGTGTTTAATTTTTTTTCTCTTTTGGCGTTAGCCGTAGCCAATTTATTAACATCCGTCGTTAGAAACAAAAATTAATAATTTATATTAATTTTACTTTATTATTGAAAATCTTGTTTAAAAGTACAATTCCTATATTTTCTTGATCTATGAATAAAATATTATAGCGCAATACGGAAATACCATTCCAAACTTACAGTCAACAACATCGCGGAGCGACAGACACGCTCGTGTTTTTTAATCTAACACGGTGTCTGACAAAATTGAGGTTGCCATTTTTTATTCGGGAAAAATGTCAATCACATAAAGTTGTGCTATTAGAGTAAAGCAGCACAAAAGTTATAAAATCTCTTTTGGCGAGAATAACCGAACAATATCCAACAAGTTATCAATAAATGCATTCGATAGATTTCATAAATTATTGTACCATTATGGTTATACTGCATTACTGCTAAGTGCTAACTTAATTAGGGTAAAATTAATAATACCATAATTATCTTTGGCATAAAAAGTTAAGGATTTATCATTGAATTCAAATTTAACGCAGTGCATTACATAAGTCTCAATGTTGAGATGATGAGGTTTATGACATTCAATATCTACTGTACCTACAGTTGGTACCTAATGACCAGATGAAAGAAAGTCTATATAGGAGCCGGCCGTTTATGCAAATTGTTTAAGGGTGTATATATATTAATATTTAGCGTATACATTATACTATATTAGAAGTAATGAAGTTATAAAAGAATAAATAAACTAAGTAATAACATTTAAAATTAGTAGATTATCAATATGTCTGAAACTGTAATAATGTATGTTAAATGAATATGTCCTGCTATCAACGTTTCTGATTTTCTCCAAATTTTTATATTGGTGAATAAATAATTATTATGGCGTGTTCAAATAAATTGGAATAAGGTAAGAACTAAGAAGGTTTGTTTACTATTTTCCATATACTCTTATACATGTATAATACCCTTTACCCATTAACGATATAACTACCATACTACTTTAGATTCTGAGTGGAGTAAAGAATGTATTTATTTTACAATATTTTTTTCGTATTTGTCATAACAGTCACTACTATTTTTTTTATTGTCGGAGGAAAAAAAAAATTAAAAATTGGAATTTTCACGATAAACCAGTTTTTGGCAATTATTTTTATAGGCATTTGAAAAAGTTCGAATTTCAATAATTGTATGTATTTTAACAACGCAACGAATAACTATATTAGGTAATTATTTGGTATAAATCAATAATATTGTTAGTGGGGATTTAAAACTTACCTATATTATAAATTATATAATATAAATTTTACTATAGGTATGCAATTACTTTTTTGATTTATTTAAAGTTATTATCTATTTATAGTATGACACTATTTGTACTCTTTTACAGTATTTACAAAAATGTATTATTACATTTTGAGTTATTTAAATTGATATAATATGTTATATGTATATTATTATAATTAAATACTAATCATATAATGAATACAATATATTCGAAAAAATTATAAAAACCTACTGTAATATTAAATATGAAATAAATTACTTAAATAGCTATATCTATCATAAGTCATTACCCTTTAAATCAGAATGCTTAGAATTTTAACTTTAATAGTGATTTCTAGTTACACATTGAATTTAACTGGTACTTACTTTAGTTGGTAAAAAGCAAAAATTACCTGAAATTTTCAAGATAATCCGGAAAAATTAATATAATATGATTTTTACGCAGAACCAGTTTTCGACAAAATTAATTTTGTTTTTTGTTTCAACTAAAAAACGAATAACTGTAGAAACTTAAATTTCTCACAGAATATCCATATTAGCATTTAATATTGGACATTTTAGTACTTTTTGAGGTATTTATGGGTATTTATGGGTGTTTTATATTTTTAAATTTTATTGTTGATAATTAATTTTAATTTTAGTTTTTGGGTAAAAAAGCTTAATACTTTTTCTTCACAATAGTTATTAATATAATATAATAATTATTTATATTTATATTAAATTAATTATATATCAATAAAATAATATTAAAAATGCATATTCTCAATTCTCAATAATTTTTAAAAGCTCCTTAAATTTATCAATTAATCTATATATATTTTAGTATTTTAAAATTTAATAGGTATTCACTTTTCATTAAGTACCTAAATTCAATTTAAAAATTAAATACAAGCTAGGTTTCATACACATTTGTTTAAGAAAATTATAAAAAAAAAAAATGAGCGGAATTCTAGAAATATGTTTTACAAGTTTCTAAAGTTTAAATGTTGATAAAACTTGATAATCCCATATACTCGTAAAAATACAATTTTAGTTTTTTTTTGTTTTAATTCAAAAGTATTATTCGAAGTAACTTGAAACATTTTATTATTACTTAAATCATATTTTTTTTTAATTTAATGAAAGTTTTAAATTATTTAGAAAAAATTTAAGCTATTTTTGGGTTCGGTTAGAAAGTTTAAACATGTAATAAAAGATGTGTTTTATTTATTTCTAAGTATTTTTATAAATTATTTTTATTACTAATAGTATTACTAGTAATTATTTTATTAAAATGTAAAACCTTAGTTTATACTACTTTTTTTCATAAGCATCCCAAAAATTATATAATATGTGATATGTCAATTATTATTATTATTAAGTAAGTATATATTAACTATTTCAATTTATGAGTCGACATTCAATATAGAACGGTGTGAATATTTTAATGATATAAATAATTTAAAATTTTACTCTATGTCTATATATATTTCTATGTATTTTGAAAATTTCATTCCAGGTAGTAAAAAATAATATACCTATATATACCCTATGTATTGGCGAATGGTTTCAAGTCGCTATGATTAAAATTTTTGAACAAAAACAAAATAACTGAAATTTTTTGAAAAAATTCGTTATTATTCGTTAAGTATTCAAACTTTAAATGTTAAGAACTTTTATTTTTCAATATTTTCTCTCTTCTAAGACTTGATATATATGTATCTCCTGAAGTATTGGTCAGTGGTCTTACTATGGAGTATGGACTATACTATTTTAATAAATTCATCGGCGCTCTAGTTACAATATTACTTTATGTTATGAAATATACACGCATAGGTTTAATACTATGCAGTGGAAACGAAACCCACTATCCGCTTACCACAGTGTATTATAGTGGTCATTGTTATAGATAGTTATTATGCCGTCGCGGGACCGCGGCCATGCAGGCGTGAATGACTATAAATTCCTGGACGCGCGTATGCATAGGTACCTACGCCAATCTCATTTGATACGATAGCCTATAATAACGAAGTATAATTCACGAAAAAAAAATTAATAAAAAATAAAACAGTGAGAGAGAGAGAGAGAAAATGAGAGACGGGAGTAATATAAACGATGACAGCGAGACGACGATAATATAATAACGTAAGCATATTATATAAAAAAAAAAAAAAAGAATAAAAGAATAAAAAAAAAGAATCTCATTAGAAACCCGTGGGTATCCATGAAAACTGAAACTGTCTATCCGGAGCAGACGGTAGCTACTACAGTAGCGGACAGGTATATTACCACACACACACACACACACATATATATATATATTATTATGTTGTATTATTATTGTTGTTGTTGTTGTTGTTGATGTTGTACGGTAGTAACCGTTCGACAAAAGAATAGAAAAAACGCGTCTTAGATCGTTGAACCTATGCATTATAAGTGTCTAAAATTATATATAGGAAAAGTGTGTGTGTGTGTATGTATGTATATATATATATATATATAATATATAATATATATGTACTATATATATATTAAGAGCCGACCGTGGCCACGTTGATTTCGGCAATTCGATACACATCGAACCCGGTCGATTGTCTCACGCCCGTAGTGTATAGTATAGACTGTATATAGTCTGTAGATATTTATATAGGTATATATAAATATAAATGTATAACTCACATATATAACAAGTCACAACTATTTAGATATCAGTGTATACTAGTAGTTCTCAAACTATGGTGTTTGTGTACCGCTGAGGTGGTATGCGTATACCTAGGGCGTAGAGCTTCATGAAGTAATCGTAAGCAAAATATGTACATCATGTATGACGGTCACGACATTATAACATTTAGTTAAATACAAGGGTACGGGGTACGCCATAATTTTATCGTATTATATAGTATGTATTATACTATTACAAGTTAATGATATACGTTTATAAATTTTATCTATATCTCGATATCGCGTTCTGCTTTTCGGACCTCTGCCAGCGAGTCCGTTATGTTCAAATTCTATTTCGTTCCAGCGCCACGAGATCCCCGGAAGAGTAACAGCAATGTTTGCCTCAGCCGGAATGGTGCGATAAATACATGCTGGGTGTATTACGAAGTTCTGACAAATGAAATAATGTGTGTGTTAATTGATATTTAAATTTTTTTTTTTTTCATAAAATGAATATTTAATCAAAACTAAAAATAAAAAGCAGTAGTCAAAACGAATATGATAACCATATTATTCTTTATTATCTATGACCTTTCTGCTTTTTTCGCCACCACAGCTTTATCTGAGTTGAACATATTTGATATTATTATCAGTATTCAGATATGGTTATCTTTAACTAAAGATAAAAATTTTCAAAAAAATGCTTTAAAATTTTTTTTTTATGGGTATGAAATATGAATACTATTTAATGCATTTATAACAGAAATTTTTTTAAAAAATGCACTAAAAAAATGCTTTTAAAATTATTTTTAACATTGAATAAATTTGTTTACTTATATAAATTTTCGTTATTTGGTATTAATTACTCGTATCATTGTATATACCTAAATGTCTATACACGTGTCAACAATAATTTCGTCCAGCATCACATTTATCTGATCGGTAAAAACATAATAATACCCAAGAAAGATAGAAGTACGACATATTATATTTAATTTTTTTCTTTTAGAATAAATGTTAACTAAATTGTTATCGAATTTTATCCATTCCTATATAAAACTGACTTAAAAACATAAAAATGCACTAAAAATTTCAAAAAATGCAAAATATAAAAGTTACATTTTCTAATTTCTTGATGTATAAAATGAACTTATGCTTGGAAAGCAATGTTTTCTTCGGAAAAAAGCAATTTTCATTTAAATTCGTTCCTTAGTTATAAATAATTAATACATATAAAGTATAATGTTGTTACAAATTTCAATACATACCTAAGTAATACTGTAATAATAACATAATATATAATATACTTTAAAAATGTATTGTAATTTGTACTCCTTATTCACATACAAAATTAAATTAAATATTTATTTGTCATGCAATAAAATATTTATCTAAATAAAATACTTAGGTACTTGAATTATTCAACACATCAAACTAAAATATTACCTATTCGATTTTAAACGGAACGATGAATGTATATTGACATTATACAGTTTATATTTTTTCCGTGTCATCAGTTTTAGGGACAATATAATTAATAATATTTCGTTTTCAACTTTTGAGTGATTTCTGGTAGCAATTTGGATCTAGTTGGTAATTTTGGGAGGAGAATCAAGAAGTTTAAAATAGGGTAAATTAGAAATAATAGTAGAAATAAAATTATAATCAACTTGAAAATTTTTACGGTAAACCAGTTTTTTATCAAATTTATTTCTTTTAATATCTATTTCTTGTTAAAATTAAAAAAAGCGGGTAAGTGGGTATCGCTCTGCTGTATATTAGGGGGTGGGGTGGACCTCAGACTATAGTAGATTAAATTTGAATGCAATGATAGGTATCATTGTATTCGAAAAACGATTCTGAACGAAGATGATTTGTCAGTTTAGGATATATTATATTTAAATATTGTCGTATATTCTATTTTGAAACAAATAGTATAGTTATTGTATGTTACTATAGTTACTTTATAGTATCTGTTTATTAATAAAAAAAAGTATTAGGCAACATACGCATAATGAGAGTATGAAATTTAATTTAAATTTTGAAATATTTCGTATAAATTCGAACTTTAAGCATTTATAAAAAAAAAATTGTGGCTAATGATTTCGGATTTTTTTTTATCACTTTAAGAACAACTTATAAGAAACCTTGTATTAAATTTTCAAGATTTTCTGGCCACCCAAAAAATTTTTATCGGCATTTGAAGAAAAAAAACTTAGAAAAGTCGAAAATTTCAATTGTCTATAAGTAGCTTAAAAATGGTCAAAATATTTTTAAAATTTAACTGTAAATAGATAACTATAATATAAACATTTGGTGAAAATGTCAAGTATTTACAATGATTGTTTTTTGAGTTACAGCAAAATCAAAAAATCGATTTTGTCGAAAAGTGGTTTTTCGTAAAATTGCCATTTTTCTGTCATTTTTTTTTTGTTTTTCTCGATTTTTTTGAAAACTATTTGAAAATTTTACTTTTGACCCCCCCAAAGTACCAACTAGATGAATTTTCCTATTCAAGGAGGGACTGAAGTCAAAAATCGGAGCATTATTATTGCTCCAAATGTTGTCGTCAGACACACAAAAAAAAAAAACACACATCATTGTAAAAGCAATACCATTCTTCACTCCGTTCAGAATCTAAAACAAATAGGTAACTGTAGAAACTTGATATTTTCATTAAATGTTTATATTATTATATTATTTATACATTGTTATACATTTTCAAAATATTTTAACACTGAGCTATTTATAGATAATTTAAATTTTTGCATTTTTTTCATAAATGGCCATCAAAAATTGTTTGCTCAAAAAACTTGGAAATAAAATACAATAATCATACAATCATAAGTTGTTTTTAATGAAATTAAAAATAAAAAGCTGAACGTAAATCTTAAAAACTATGATTTTCTTCAAAATCGCAAAAATAATTTATTATTATTTATGTATAACTGTTTAAATGTAATTAGGTATTTTTTTTAGACATCTGAAATTCAAATGTGGATGAAATTATATATTTAAACGATGAATAACAAAATTAATCATATTAATATATTATATAATTTAAAAAATATTATTCTTAGAATTAAAACTTTTAAGTACTTATAATATGATTTTTTGCTATATTATGCAATGAAATTTTCAAAATATGTATAAACTTCACGTACGTGAAGTTGGCACCCCAAATTCGCCAGATCGGTTCCAAATCAGTTTAATTTTTTTGCAACATCGATAAAAATAAATTGCAACACATTTTTTACCGTTGGTAGAGCTTAATTCAGTCCATGGTGCAAACAACCCTTGCTTTGTTTGCTAGGCCAAAGTTAAAAAAATATATAAATAAAGTGCCACATTAATTGCTCTTGCAGTAATTTTACAATATATAGGAACTACATATAGGCACATTTTTTTTATACAGACAAATATACTATAAGTTTAAATTTTTATGAAATATATAAATAACATAAATAATTTTTTAGTTATATTGTCATAATTTAAAACTTATAGCTTTTCAACTAAGTAATCTTCAACATTTTAACCGTCATCGAAAATTAAGCTATGTATATCAACGCGACAAAAAATTATAAGTGATTCTGTAACAGGTGATTTGATTTTCACACCCCCCCCCCTCCCCGGTAAAAATAACCTAGGATACATATACCGGTAGAAGATATGCCCTTTGATAATAAAATGAGGGGCAAAATTATCCTAGGATATTTATTTTTTTGTAAGATTTTAATGGAGGGTTAACTGAGCATAGTTCAATTTTATGGCTAAAGTTTTCGTTATTGGCAAAAATTAGAAAAATTATTGGTAAAATTATAGGTATTTGTACTTTTGTATAGGTATCTAGTGGTTGTTCGTATTGATTCTACACTATAAATATTAAAACCTACATTTGTATATAAATAATTTTATTCTACACCTATTAATTATTAGTGCTGATTTGAATTTAGTTATTCCAATATACACCCCATCACAAAAAAAAGTAATCAGTCGGTCGACCAATTGTCCATTTCTTTCCGCGCTTCTCCTACCAACGATCGGTACTATTGGTCGGTCCCCAAATTTAGTATAATAATATTATTAATTAGGAATATTAGTCGTAAATTATCGTATGTGGCAAATTCATTGCAAAAAAATGAGATCTATTTGGACACGATCAGACAAAGTCGCCATTCTACGTGAAGTTATTAGCACCTTAAAAACATGCTTGTCTGTATCGCCGTAAAAGATGTGTTGTACATTTTTTATCAACGTTACAAATCGTTACAAATTCGTTGTAAAAGTCGATTTGACAAAGTCGGGGTGCCAACTTCACGTACGTTTAAACTTTGCAATGATTTATTGGTAGATATACGCATGAGTGGTACACGTAAAATCAAAAGTTTTAAGAACCATTATACACAATAATATACTTTACACATTTTAAATGTATTCTATGTACGTGCCTGATAAATGTGACATTTATCAGGCACGTACATAGAACACGGGGGGAGGGGGTGTTTTGAAGATATAAAAAATACTTGGGTTTTTGTATGGTAATTTATTTATTCAATATTTTAATGTTAATCTTAATTTTGTTATACCTACCAATGTTTTTTGTATTACAAAAAAGTATTTTATGTATACCTAATTTTCATAAAAAAATTTTATATATTTATTTAAATTAGGTATGATAAAAAAGACTATAAGACTACCGATATTTTAGTTTTCAATATTGCAAAATATTTATTCAGTTTTTTTACATTTAACTTTTTTATTTTTGAGTTCATTAACCATTCTAATAAATTTATCTATCTGAATCATAATCCGTACGAATCAGTTAAAGCTACTTTTACTATACCTACTTTTTTTATACACTAAAAAAATAGTAAAACCACTAAATAATTCGCTCCGCACAGAATTTAAAATATTATAAATTTAACAATGTGACCTAGTTGTATCAATAATGTATTCCTATTGTTTTAAATAAAGATTTTCATACATTTATTTTCAAAATTATATAATATTATAACAAAACTATAATTAATAATACGAAATTCCATAAATGTATAGAGTTATTGTCAAAATCAACTACTTTGTTAAATTTAACAAAACTTATTTTAAATTTAATAAAATCAAAATGCAATAAGTATGGATTTAAAAAATTAATAAAACATTTTTTTTTGAAGTAAGCTGTGATTTCAACAAATTAATAATGACCAATCCGTTTGTTTAATCTATAAATTAGCATTATGTAAATGTTGAAATAAATAAATCTATCTGTAAGCTCTGTGTTAACAATGGTGTTGATTTAATCATTTTTTTTTTTAATTTTACCTAGATTTTTTTTCTATGATACTAATACTATGTATGAATGCAAATTGCATAAATATAATATATAGCTGATTTATTGCTGAATACGAACTATATATATATAATATTATTGTATACGTGAGCGTATACACAGGTTTATATTATGTAAAACAATTAATATTGTACAATTATATTATGTATCATACTATCATATATTCATATATCTAATTCGCAGTAATTAGTTAACTACATTATAAAGTTCCCCGTTTTGGCATTATAACATTTTATTATTTACTTAGATACTGAGTACAATACATCTTTATATATATATAATACAAGTATCTGAAGTATCTTTACTATAGCTATATTAAATATTATTACTTTGTATTACATAACATAATATGAGTGTGTTGGGAGTCGATATATATTATATTATTATATATAAAACGATCACATCACTGAGGCATATTCGGAGCTATGATAATGACATAACAATAATAAAAATAAAAACACAATAGAGGAATACGAAGTGAAAAATCGTACCTACTAAAAAATAAAAGAAATGGTTGACACGCTGCGTGAAATTATTGTTGTACCTATCAGATCTATACGTAAAACGTATACATAGGCTGCTTTATATACGTACCACAACGAGACTATATGGTTATAGGAATAGGCATATAACATGTTATATTATTATAAATACTATAATGTATATTATTTATATACCTACGCAGTATAATAATATAGCACAAAAGGCATTTCTTGCAGTTCGTATAAATTCTAAAACACCCTAATATTATTATACAAAATAGGTATCAAAATATAGGTACACCGCATAATATAAAAAAGTATATTATATTATTATATTATATCAAGGCTATAGTGATGGGTAAGTTAACTAAAACATTTTTACACTAAGACGATTAATGGAAATGTATATGGGCGATGACTACAATAAGATCTGTATATCTAATATCTATTTATAGACATTAGACAAGCATAATATTAAGATTTGCATTATTCGCATTAAAAAGCATTAAGAAAATTGTGTACACTAAAGGCAATTTCAATTAGATAAATTGGTAATATTTAATTTTATTGCGTAGTATTTGATCTTATTCTGTCTCTTAGTTTCGAATAAATACATGGCTGATGGCTATATATTTTTAAACTTATTACATTCTATGTAGGGTGAGGAATCTATTGGTTTATATATTTTTAATTTTTATATCTGTCATCAAGTTTTTAAGTAGAAAATTTTCTTAATTCTTCAAAATTTGCAGTAGTCACTAGTCTAGTTAACACTTTTAGAAATAGTAGATGGACAATTTCAAAATTATTTAAACACATAATTAAAAGTAGACAAATTTTCAGTACTTTTCATTATGATTATAAAGAAACGGGAGTATTTACAAGACGTTTGCAGTTGTCTACAAAATCTATTTATTGTATTAAATTTCTTATACTTCATCTAAAAACATTAACATTTTAATTTGTTAGAAATTTTAATCTATACTAGTTATAAACCATAGGTCCATAAACGAATATCAAATTTAATATTAATGTACAATAGTAGAAAGTCTTAAATAAGTTATTCCTCTTTTTTTTAGCATTATACTCAATTATAGTCCTTTTTTGCTTTATTGTAACTTGTAAGTTTTTACTTGTGTTATAGTTTTTTTTTCAAACTTGAATATTCACTAAAATTTCAAAATTTAATAACTACCTATATTTTTTAATTAACGCTTTTAGGTTTATTGATTGATATTTTTCTTGCTTTTTAATATAAAGTAATCAACATCAATGATACGATATTTGACGTAATGAATAATAATGATGATAAGTGACAATCGTAAAAACCTAAACAATATGACAAGAAAATATAATCATTTTTGATTTTAAAAATGAATGATGTAGTACCTATTTTTAGTATGAATTTGATTAGGTTTTTTTAAATTTTTATGCTCAGTGGCTTATTTTAATATTTTGCCCCCCTTTTGATTGGCTAGTCCCGGGAGTAATAATGTTGAGTAAATTCCAAGACGGCGATGTCAAAAATATTATCTTGTCGATTTTTATAATACATGTTTTATAATCTTTAAGAGAAATTATTTTTTGTAAAAAAAGCTGTTCTTTTTTTTTTGGTTATATATGTATTATAAGTTTATAACGATCTGAGCGTATTACGTATATTATAATTTATAAATGGCACATGTTATGTGTAGCGTAGACGAAAAGACCGTAAATTATATAATAAAGGTCCACGGAGTATACGACGGCTCGAAACTAAAATATGTAATCGCCGTAATCGTTTTATGTCATTGATTAAACATAAAAACACGCGATTACATACAACCGTTCAAAATTAAAATGGTCGTTTGATAGTATAAATTAAATTCAAAAAATGAAATATTTTGTACGACTCGTGATTCATTTTTTACCCCTGCAGCAGCTAGAACACATCCGCTTCGAATTTTTACTATACATATATAACATAACTGCACCAGAAAACACAGCATTAATAAATAGCAGGCGACCATAGTAGTATATTTCATTGTTGCGGAAATAGTGTTCCGGGTGACAAGAGCATTGACACAGAAGTATTATATAGTGTGGGGTAAACTGAAAATTTAATACTTTCCCATAAAAAATAAACTAAATTACAAAAAAAAAATCTCAATTCACCAGCAAAACCGGAACGCGGAAACGGCTAGGCGAATCTGTCGAATCTCAATTGTGCCACAATGGGATGCGGAGCCCGGTGGCGACAATAGGGTTAAAAGGGGTTCCGAAAAACAACCCCTGCACATACACACACACTCATTCGCGTACGACGGTTTGTATAAAGCCTCCGAAATAACGGTCAGCAGCAGGTGAGACGTTAACGAACAAAAAAGAATAATAATAATAATAATAATAATAAAAAGGGGGCAGGAGATTATATGTATAAAAAATACTATATATGAATAAAAAAAAATTAGAACCTTGGCGAAAGAGAAAGCTGAAGGGAAACAATTCGGTAATAATGTATATAATAGGTATATATGTATTACGCTTTTTGTTGTTTACAAAAAAATAAACCAAGAGAGGGAAAAGGCGTTAGGTTGTAGCCCATTATATGAACGATCGGAATCATTATTAGAGTGTAAATTGTAAAAAGAAGGGAGTCCACGTGTAGGTAATAATATAATAGTATACTGAAGCACCTGGATGCCGATCGACGATTTCATATACTGCTACAGGACGCGGAAGTGTCGCAAAATCCGCGAACTATGCTATTTTTTTCCCCGGTTTTTTTTTAAATTTATTTTTTATTTTTATTATTTCCTTATTCCGTCGATTTCATAACACTTAACGCTTGTCAGACGCTGTTCCTTTGGATGAAGTGTAAACAAATTATAAATATGTATTATGATTAAGATACCAATAATTTCTCCTCGCATAACACACATTTAAATACAACCTGAAATTCTGCAATGCAATATTATCATATCATGTATAATAAATATTAAATATATTACAGTAGGTATATATTATCATCAGCGACGTATTTTGGGGGAAGGGCCTAAGAGTAAGGTGTTTGCCTAGGGCGGATCTATTTTATATGCACATATTCTCATTTATAATAATTGTTATTCAAACATCATTATAATTAGAGAACCTATTTTTTTAAATTATTTTTTTCTGTATTGGGCATTAATTTATTTATACTAATTTATATAAATAATCATTATAAATTACAAAATTTGGTTAGTAATTTTTATTTTTATTTGTCGAGTTTCTTTTTCTTATTTAATTAAAACATAGCACCATAATACAGAATAATACGAGATTTATCTGCAAAGGCTTGAAAATTCTAAATATGCTTCTGTGATATAACACAGTGTATTAATAAGTTAATTCTAAGAAGTCTTTGTGCAAATAGTGTTTCAATATTATGTGTCGATTCATCATTTAAATAAAGTAAAAACTAAGTTTTGTTGTTTTACACTGATTAATATACCATTATATAATACTTGTAGTTTGTAAATAATAACCGATGATGTAAACTGCGTCCATAGTACAGGTAAGCACAAAATAACACATTTTAACTGTGCCTGAGTTCTTATCAAGTGTAAAAATGTGATATGTAAGCTATACCGAGTAAAATGTTAAAAATTAATAGATTTATTTTTGCAAAATCAAATAAAATGTAGTACAAATCTAAAATTATAATCTCTGATTTATACTTAATTTATTACAGCTATTTAATAAAAGTAATTAACATAATAAATTTAAAAATTTAAAAAAATCATTATAATTTTAAAAAATCCAATATTAGGGCAAATAATAACATATTGTTGATACATATTAAATTTTATCAGTTGGAATTTCACCACTATTTTATACTTATTAATTAAACTTTGTAACTTTTCCGTTTTTTTTAGAAATAGTATTCTACTGTTAGTAGTGTTTTAGAATTTTGATATTTAAAGGGTTATTTATATTATTTTATTTAATATATATTTCTATTTGGATTTCTTTTATCTTTTCTATATACATAAAAATATTTGGATAAGTTTAAAAAGCTACAATAAAAATAAAAATGAAGTAAATCACTTGTATTTATAATCTAAGTAGGCTCTGCTTTTTTGAAATTACATAATGATTTATATAATAATATGACATATATAATGATTTATATAATAACTGTCCCCGACTCCCCGTGCACTTCGTCACCCGTATAAAAGGGCGGTGATCGTTTAGGCGAAGGTAATAATTTTGACCAAAAAAATAATAGTTGTTTGGGCGACTATCATTAATTGTACCATTTGTGAAATTATTTTCACCTATATGCGAGGTAAAATCCTGGTGACAGATACGCATGATATTATTGCTAATCATTATTAATCACTATTATAAATAGGGCTAATATATTATATCAACATTTCTGTTTAATAAATTTTTGTTATTATTATTACTATAATCATAAATTATATAATAACGCGTATTATTTGATAATTAAGGTTTATTATTAGGTGAACATTTTAAATAAAAAAAAATACGATGATGTAACGTTTATAAAATTGAAAACAATCGTTTATATTTTACATTATAAATTTATAACACGTTCTTTATGCATGTAACTATTAACCACGTCTTCAATAGTTCAATATACATGTACTTGTCGATATACTATAATACCAGTGTATCACACACACATGCTTTAATATATAATAATTTTGTTATAATAAGTATTTATTTTTTATGAGTATATTGAATAAATTATAAAATGTTAAGGCCTTAATTTATGAGATTATAGATAAATTTTAACTTTAAATCACCCATACTCACCTATCGTCAATATAATTTTAATTTTCAACGTCTTATATAGTCTATGGAATTACTGAATAAGTGACCTAACCATTTTCTAAGTCATTATAAAATTTAAATATTTTCCCGTAAACTTACAAAGAAGAGTACCTATGTAATATATATTATACCAGTAGTTTAACGCAGTCAAATATTTCGTTCGTTTTTCAATTGTTTATTGTGCAAAATGCCTTATTTATTATAAAAATTATTGTTAGGGAAACAGTTTTTTAATTTTTACTGAAGTTATTCATATGATACTTATATTTACGTAATATTAAAGGTACAATTGTGTTTTTTTTAATTGCAATAATTGCATTATGTATCTATTTGATTATTTCTAGGTTGACTAATGCAAATATAAAATATATATTTTATTTAATAATAAAATATAGAAGCTATATCCATTATTTATAATAATATAAATGTTATGGACTTTTATATGAGTAAAATATTATTAAAATGTACTATACAGAACATAGACTATACCTAATTGTGCATAATTAGGATTAATATAGTTATGTAGGAATTATACAATCTTTTTTATTTTATCATCATAAATATAATATACAATACAAAATTAATACTATCACTATAGTTATATTTATGTATACTTATAGTTACATTAACTTTACGACACTATTGACACCTAAACTATATATTAACTGGAAAATATCGAAAGATATCTTAGAAACGTTAATTTGTTTGTTGTTTTTTGTTGATGTTATATTTTTATTTTTACCTATTACAAGTTATACCTTGCATGTAACTAGAGACCAGAATTACCTATATGATAATATACATTCGCATATTTATTACTGCAAGTGTGTACATAGATATGTATAAATATACACAATGAGCGGGGTTTGAAACGTCGGAATTTCATATCGAACTAATTTCCTGATCAAACTTGATTTTATGTATAAAAAATAAATTATACATTGTTATAATTTATGGTTAATTATAGAATTTTTGCCTGCATTGTCTTCAGTATCTTGGCGTAGCGAGCACTGGAACAATACGGCTGCCGTCATTCAGCATCTAGACCCTGACCATATCCAGATAATTAGTATAATTATTGTGTCTGGACGACTGGACGCTGTATATTATTCCAAGAAAACGTACAAGAAATGTTTTGTTATATTAGTTTTTATTTTATATACACTCTTTTAAATCTTAATAAAAATTGAGTTATTCATTATATTCAATTATTATGAAGATTTAATTATTAATTGTGATTAAAATGCAATTTTAATAATAAAATATTGTTAAGTAAAAATAATAAATTATCTCGGTATCGAATTATGTATATATTATTTTATTACCGGTAATGACGCAAGTCAGGAAGTAACTACGCTTCCTAGGAAATGCCTTTTAGAAATTTGTACAACTTATTAGCCAATAATTAATTAATGAACAATTTATTATAGAAATAATAGAAATAATAGAAATCTGTATAGATAGGTATATTCAATTTGAATTTAACAGTAAATCTCATTGAATATGATACTGAATAGAGATAGTCTATCAGTTTCTGAATATTGATTATTTCCAAGCATATTTAAAAATATATTTATCATAACCATTAGTAATTTATTTTTCTATTGAGTATACGGTATTACAGTATATTAAACCAATTTTTCTAAAAACATTATAATAATATATAATTACCGACATACCTTAGAACAGTAGTGTGAATAGGATCGCGATATAAATTAGTTAAATATATTTTATAATTTTAATGTATGTAGAAAAAAATACCTAATAATATAATATTATGTAGTGATAAAACTTTCAATAACAAAAAATAATCAACACTAGTTTACGTACTTATATAATACGCCTATACATATAATTTAAAAGTTAATAACAATAAATGTGGTTTTACACTGAAATAATTTTTGTATCCCATTGTAAGAAAAACTTTTGAGGTTTGAGAAATGTTTTGTTAAAATTCAAATTAGAAATTGCATGCATTTCTAACATTGTAATTTCTAACTGCATTTTTTAACTGATTTAACTGCTATTAACAAAAAATTGTAAATATTTATTTTTAATATTGTTTCGTTGCATAATTTCTTTAAAAAATTTTATGCAAGGAACCATGTATTAAACTGTCTATATTTTTGATAAAGAATAAATATTTAACCGATATAAATCTAAAAAACGCTTACCACTAATACCACTTCAAATGTTGATAAATAGCTTTTAAAATAACAAAATATTTTGAATATTACAATATAAACAATATATGCTCATAAAAATATTTGGTAAAAAGTGAAAGTATATCAATAGGTACTATACAAAATTATATCAATTTGTTATAAAAAGTACTGATGTAATTATCTATTAAATACGTTTGTTACCTACAAATTTAAAAGTTTACATACCTATATTTAATTTAAACTCTCTAAAAAAATACCAAAATTCAGAAATTATTATTTGTCAAACGTTGAAAGAAATATAGGTAGGTACATGTGCGAATCTATGATTATGAAAATTCTGAAATTTAAAATCACAATTTGCGATTTCATCATATCTATTTACATTGATAACTTCCTTAATTATTAACCTGTGTTATGTGTAAATATATACTAAAAAAATGAATTTACTTAACAGTTGCAATTTGACATTTTTACAAAATTTTAACATGCTGTGTTACGACATTGTGTTACCTATATAGGCTATAGGTTAGGTTTTGATTTAATTTATTTTAACATTGACTGTATACACAGTTTCGTACACAGAACAAGCATTTATTGTAGCTTCTATATATTGTTATTTGTTATATTGACCTCTAAAATAGTTTTTTACTTGAATTAGTTTGTTAACAGAAATTTACTCTTCAAAATAGCATTATACACTATATACAATACATTTGAGACCATTATACATAAACTGATAAATATATTTAGATAATAATTAAATTCTACAAAATATATTATTAAATATTAATACATTATAATATATAGAAACAAATAATTTTATGTTTATTTCATATAATTATTATCCATTTTATTATATTATAATCAGAGCTATGGATTTAATGGACTAAAAAAGTGTTAAATATGCATGCATTTATGTAGCTACTAAAAAATCCAAAACATGTAAAATTGTATTTGTAAATAACAAATTCGATTTAGAAAAATTAAATGCACTTAAACGTTTTAATTGTAGGTAGGAGGTAATAACTAATAAGCTATATATTATGATAATTGATAATATTAGTAAAATAATCTCGCGCTTTTAGCATACCATCCAATTTTAGCGAAAAAATAACGATAATGAAATAAAAGTGGCAAAATGATTTCGTTTTCTGAAAAATGCATACTATAACAAAAAAAATATGGACAATGGGCAAGCTGATTTGAAACAGGCCGATGAAATGGCGGTCTGACCAACCTATCGCCGTGTAACCGGTACACTCATACACGATGTCGTTCTGCCCTCTTTTTTCCCTCTCACTATTTAGGGGGACAGTCGGTCGATTATTGTATATAATAATATAAAGTATATATCTACTTGGAGTATACACCGTAGTGACCAAATTATATTAACCCTCCTCCCCCGCTCAGTCCCGCCTACATAAATATCCAATATTATATAATCATCATAATAACATTTTGTATCAAAAATTTAATATATCAGTTTCAAAAAACATAATTGTTGTGGAATGAGTAATTAATCTAAGATCGACTGAAACAACAAACAAAATGTATACTTTTTTCGATTTTTTATTGTTTGGATAAGTACACTTTTAAAATTACATTATTTGTCATTCAGACATACGAGTAATTGCTATTGGAAATATTAAATTGTATTAAAAACTAGATGATTATAGGCTTATTGAGTCAATAAACAATTAGTATAAAACATATACATATATGTCAGAATAGTAAAGACGACATATACAATTACTATTATTTTTGCATCTATATATACATAAATATATTAAATATTATTACGGAGAATGTATTGATTTTATAATTTTACATTAATTTTTTTGTGTTTATCTGATTTTGGGAAAATAAAAATGCTTCAATTTTCAACTTTGGGGTGACTTCTAATAGTAACTGTTAAATTATCTGGTTAGTATTTAGAGGAGTCAAAAATAAAAATTATCCAGTACTTAATAATTGAAAAAAAAACAATTTTAAGCGGAGACGATTATCAGTCTATTTTACTAAATATATTTCATGATAAAGGTACATGTGTTTTTGATATAGCTTAAAATTTAAATATATCAATATTATACGTTAGGTCGATTTAATTTTTCTGAAAACATAACATTTAGTATATTATTAGTATTTAATTATTCATATATATATTCTTCTAGTAATAAAATGATTCGATAAAATTAAAACTAAAACTAAGATTACACAAAATAATAAAATAATAAATTAGTAGGTATAACTTATATAAATCTATCTTTAAAAACCATAAAATACTTTTATTTTTATTTTGTGTCTGCGAAAGACAATTTTTATAATTAAAAATGCTGTCATCTTCTTTTTTAGTTAACGATAACAAAAACTAAAAACAAGGTTTCTTATGAATAATTCTTACGGGAAAGGGAAATAAAAAAACTTAAATCCATATTATTTTTTTATGAACATTTGAAATTATTTTTTTTACGAATCATCAAAATTTCTAGTTATTTTCAGTTAAAAATGTTAACTATATATTTTTTTTTATAATTCAAAAATATTAATTGTAGGGATTTGAACTTTTCACAATTAAGTTTATTATTATTATTTATTATTTTTAATGGAATTTTCAAAATGTCTAAATTTGTTTTCGTAATTATTGTGTCTATGTGAACTCCAGATGATTATTTAATAACATTTCGAGGTCCAAAAAAATCTTTTTTTTTTATTTAGCAAGTTATTTCAGATATTTATAAAGGCAAAAAATGAAGAAAAAAAATAGTACTAAGTAAAATATTCTTGGAGGTCCATTTATTTCCCACTGCGGTCCGAGTTTGATATTGTTAACTAAACCATTGACCTATTCACATTATTCTAAGTATGCATGTATTTTAGTTATTAACGTATAATAATATTATACGAAAAATTAGTGCATAATATATAATATATATATATATTATATATATATATGTGATTTGTTATTGGTAAAAATTAGTTCTGCTAAGTAGCTGTAAGAAAACTAACCTTGGAAAATGGGGAACCACTTTTCTCCTTAACAAAATTGTTTTTCGTAAACAATGATTATGTATCAATTAAAAATTTAACACAACTAAATTTTATTTTTATAACAGTAATTTCATACATAACTTATATCATAAAATCATATTATTTTTTGCAATGTATGCATTAATTGATGAATTCGAAAGTTTAATTAATATATTTAAAAAATATTGTTTTTCAATCAAATATCAACATTTTGATCTCCAATAACATATAAAACCATTTAATGGTCAAATAGTTAAAATTCCTGATTTATTTCTTGATAATTTAATATGAAACAAATAATAATTATCAATATGACATCAATTACATTATTCAAATAATATAAGGCAGGGGCGTCCTCAAGGGGGGGGGATATTTAAAAAAATAAATAACTAAATTTATAATTTAAAGTTAACTTCTTTATTTTAGAAAATGAAATTCCTAAAGATGTATTTAGTGCCATTGAAGAGTGTGATTTAGTTTTTTTTCCCATAATTAAAAAGCTTTTGTTTATATTGGGAACTTTACCAATAAGTATTGCTTCAGTGGAACGTAGCTTTTCAACACTGCGCAGGTTGTATTTTGCATAAAAATTATTAATTTAATTATAATATCTACCTATGCTATTGCTTTTTAATGCATTTTTTTTGTTTTTGCTTTTAGCTTTATAATTTTTTGTTGCTTTTCTATGCTTATAAGATTGAAAACTTGGTTGAGAAATCAAATAGGACAAGCACGTTTTACCGGTTTGGCACTTATGAATATACATAGCAATGTGCCTTTAGATATTGATAATATAATTAATCGCTTTGCTAAATCTAAGCACAGAATAGATTTTATTCTTTAATTTGTACATTTTTTTTTTTTGCTTTTTTACTTTAATATATCTAATTATTATACAATATATATATATATATATAATATATCAATATCATTAATTTACACTTAAATAATTTAATATGTACACAAATATTTTAAAACTGTGACTCTGTTAATTATACTTTGTTTTTTGTATCTATAACTATGCCTATGTCGGATGATGAGTTAAATCAGGTAAAAACCCTAGTAATTGGTGTATTTTCATATAAATATATAGGTGATGTATGAAGTTCGCCCCCCTCCCCTATGAAAGGGTCTAGGGACGCCACTGATATAAGGACCAATATACGACTGCATCTACACTTTGTTGTAAGTCGTCTACCAGAAATGTTTTTAGAGGCATTCATTGAACTGCGTGTTCTGTGTATTAAAAAAAAAAACTGACGTCAAAGTAAAAACAATAAAATGTTCGATATGAATCCAAAATCAAATTATTTCAAGAACACAAAGATTCGCAGACAAAAGTCTAAAGTGAATTCAATTTTTTTAAATAAAATGTATCATATTCAGTCTTCAATTATTTTGCGACGGACATTATCGAAAGTGGGAACCGTATAAACAATTGAAGCAATAGCATATATGTAAGAATTACGTACTTGATTTAATCAAGGATTTATTTTTAATATTATTATTACTATATATAAATTTGGAATTATTGCATAGTTATCTGAACAACGTATTTGTTCGTATAAAAAAAGACACGATTAGAGCTACAACGACGATTGAAATTTGTTTTGTTTGTTTAGTACCAGTAACTAGCTATTATAACAATAATGACAGTCCCGAGAATATAATACACATTATAAACCTTGCAGAATCGTGAAGTATGTTACGTTTGAGAAAAAATCATCTGCAGTCAGTCTTTTGAGTTGGACAGTCCAACCGGAAATCACTGCAGTTTACGTTATCAGTGTAAACCACAGTTAGGGTTAAGCTAATCGAAATTAAGTATATATATATTATTTTTGTTTTATATACAGCTCAAATAATAAAAATATTGTGGCAGAACATAAAAAAAAACAATTTACGGAAACAAACCTTGCAAGACGTATTACACATAAAAAAAAAATTATTATCTCTTAATACATGTGATAATAATTAATAACAATAAGAAATAGAAATATAGAATACACTTTTCTAAATTTGTAATAAAACTATTTTTTTTATGTTGTATTCAATATTTGATATTTTTACATATTATCAAAAGTTTTAGAAAATTGTTAATACATATTCTGCTTTTGATTATGAAATTTAAAATATCTAGATAAAAATGCATAATAGATCATTAAAAAAAAAAATTATACATTTTCTGTAACAATGTAGTGTCTTAACAATACAACTTATAAATGTTTCACACTATAAGAAAACTTATTCTTATTTTTTAACTTGAATTAGAAAATAAGTGAAATTATGTAAATTTATCAAATAGTCTGTTCACATATAAAAGTTATTTTAATTTTATAATATTTGAAAAATGATTAAGTCTTATCGGATTAAGCTACTAAATGGTATTCCATTTATTAATTCATAACAAATTATACCTACCTCTTTCGCACAACGCATAACTATATATTGTGTGCATTGTGCAGAAGCTAATTTTAATATTACTTATTTTAAATATTATATAATATTGTTTTTTCTTGTTTACCATACTCGCAAATGTTAACATTATCTTAATAATATCTTTATCATGATCGTCATTCGTCATAAAAGAGTTAGAAATACACAATTATTTAAATAATTTATTATAATCATTAAGTAAATAAAAAATATAGACTATTGAATCCGAACTTGGAAGTTAATGAGTGACGGTAGCCGATGACTGTTCCGGTGTCGGATTAATGCAATAGTAAATAACACACTTTAAAAACTCTTAAATGTTAGTAGGTAACACTACCCCATCTTATTCCATATATTAATTCTAATGGAATTACTACTACGCGTTTATACTATAAACTACAATATTCTCATTTACAAAATAGGAAAGGAAATTTGAATCGCTTATACACTATATACATATACGTCATATTTCTCATATCTATAGAAAATGAATATCATACTATATTATTGTTATTGATTTTTGAGTTGATACAGTCTACTTACCATAAAACATTGTGAATAGGTGTATAGTATAAATAGATAATATCTTTAAATTATATATATATTTTTAAAATATAATTGCATATTATAGTTAAATTCATAATATACGTAAATGTTTTAAGTTCCTGTGTATAATATTTTAGAATTTTAATAAAATAATTGACATTGTTATTTATTGTTAAATTACGTAATTTCGTACAAATTTTATAAGAATTTGAACTAATTATATAATTAATATAAATATATATATATATATAAAAAATTATTTTTAATATTTTTATACGGGTTTAAGAAAAACTTATATACAATCATGACATTTTGACATGCGCGACGAATAATAAGGCAGTAACTCAAGAAAATGCTAAATCAAGTTATTCCTATTATGTTTTAGACTTTTATTTGCATTATCCAATATTATATTTGAACACCATAGCTATATAAATTGAAAAATAGATGATAATTATTTGTATTGAAGTTCCACAAATAGAAACAACTTGAGTTACGTCATTGCAAAATAAATAATTTTATCACCAAACATAGAAGTAAATTGAGTCTTTAGAATGTATTTCTCTTTCTGAGAAATAACTACAAGAAAAATAATGTAATACTTTAATCTAATAATATAATGTTATTTTCTAGATCCTAGATTAATCTATTTTGTGATAATATACATAAAATAAACGGCAAATTTATATTTGATATTAATAACAATGAATATAAACTATATTATATTATATAATGATAACTGATAACAAATTAATTTAATACCTAGTCATTAATATTATAATTATTAAGATGATTATAATTGTATTAATATTAGGTATACATTTATGAAATTGTTTTGAGTTTTATTCACGTTAATGGGTTATAATGTACCATGGCTGTAATGATTAGGAAATCAATTTATAAAAAAAAATTACGATTGGGATATAAGTTGAAAATTTTCCGCGAACATATACATAATTTCCACAGTAGTAGAATCACACTATAACAGAGAAAACACCAAAAAACAATGCTTAAAAAATACCTTGTCTATAAAAAAAAGATTCATAAATTGTTCCAGGAATGGATTTCGAATAAAAATGTTACAATTAAAACAAAAAATACAAATTGTATAAAAAATTTTAAACATATCTCAGAAAGATGTTAGCAGTTTTTATTACAAACATAAATTTGTAACCTACAATTTTACCATGTTTGATATTGAAATTTCCACGGAAAGAAACATGGACACTGTTTTTTGTGGCATCAATCAGAGGGTAATAGAGGTTCTAGTAAAATGTCAACTTATTTATTTAAGTTTTTTTTTCAAAGCAACAACAATTTATTGAAATAATACAATTAAAAGTCAGGAATAGGTCTTTGGTTAAAATGTTTTTTTACTCTTGGTTTTTTTACCCGAACATTTTGTCAGCGATGCAATAGTATTTTAGTGCTTTACCTACGCTACATCGCCTACATATTATACTTTAAAACTAAAAAGCATACACCGATTTTTAGAATGAGAATATATACAAAATGAGAGTCATTCAATATATGCTATTATTAAAAATGTGAAAATGCCAAAAAAATAAAAATTAATTTACACGCCTAATCAATGGATCACATTAATTAGATATGCCAAAGTAAAAAATAAACCATATATACCTATACTGTCTTCGAAATATCTTATTCATATAATTATTTCTCAAATTTCAGATCATTAGTACCTAGAAAATATTAAATATTATATATAATAATATATATATTAATATATATAATATAATTATTATAATAAATATTCAACTAGAAAACTGAATTTGAAAGAAGAAAAAAAGTGGGTAAGTGAGTATCGCTCTGCTGTATAGTAGAGATGGAGAATAGGTCACTGGTCACTATAATGGATGTGTTAAATTTGATTGCAATATTGCAATGACAGGTATCATTATATACAAAAAACGATTATGAACGGAGATGATTTGTTATTAGTCAATGCTAATTAGTATAGGATATATATTATATTATTACCTAAATATTTCAATTGTAATATATCGTTATTTAACGCGATTTCATAAAAAATTAAATTTCATACGATCTTAAAATTTTTTCTGTATTGATGCTGGAATTTTTTTTTACAGTCACTTGAAGGAAAACTTATGGATAACCTTTTATTGGATTTTCGAACCTTAAGTATAAATCACAAAAGTTTTATGAATTTTCAACTTCAAAATACCTTGCAAATTTTCGCGATTTTGATATATTTCGTAAACATTTGAACTTTAAATGCTTATAAATACAAATTGTGACGAAGGATTTTTGATTTTTTTTTACTACGATAAGTAAAACTTATAATAAACCTTGTATTAAATTTTAAAAATTTTTTGGGTAGCCAAATTTTTTTTATCGGTAATTTAAGAAAAAAAATTTAGAAAAGTCGAAAATTTCAATTGTCTATAAATAGTTTTAAAAATATCAAAATATTTTGAAAATTTAACCTAAATAGATAACCATAATATAAACAATTAGTGAAAACTTTAAGTATTTACAATGATTCGTTTTTGAGTAACAGCAAAATCAAAAAATCGATTTTGTCAAAAAGTGGTTATATGCGTAAAAATTCCCGTTTTTCCGTTATTTTTTGAGTTTTTTTCCCGACGCTTTTGAAAACTTTGGAAATTTTTTATTTTTGACTCCCCAAAGTGCCAATTATATCAATTTTCCTTTTCAAAGAGGGGCTGGAATCGAAAATCGAAGCATTATTACTACTCCAAAACATGATGACAGACACAAAAAAAAAAAACATCATTGTAAAATCAATACATTCTCATCACTCCGTTCAGAATCTAAAAAAGTAGAATAGTATTTTTTGAACTAAAGCAATAAAAATAATATTGTTGGTACCTACTTGTTTTTCATTTAAACATCCATTTTGTTGAATTTAAACAACACAAAATATGTATAAAAACAAATTGTGCACCCGTTTTTTGAGATTTCTTATTAGGAACCTTCTATTAAATTGTTTTCAAGTTTTATAGCTTTTAAAAAGGAACATTTTCTAAATTTTTAACTATAAAAAAAATTTGAAAATTTTCGTAGAATTTTGTTAAAATTTGAACTTTAAACACTAACAAATGGATATTGTGCCAATGAATTTTAGATATATTATAAATTCCATAAGACCTTTTTTAGGATCTTGTACTAAATTTACAAGCGTATTTGCGTAGATTATAATTTTTTGTTTATTAATATTTGTTGTTGGAAAATGAATATTATTATTATTATTATTTATAGAAAAAAGACTATTTACATTTTGATAATTTAAAACATTGCTTAATGAATAGTGAGAAGAATAACATATTTTTCTGAGACTAGGTAAAAATACTAATATTATAATTATTTATAAGTAGGTATTAATATTAATTTATATTATTATTTAATATTTATATTAATCAAAATGGTAATATACTAATATGTAGTAGGTTGTAGGTATGTTTCGTTGTTGTAACAAAATTCTGATTAATAATGGAATTATTCTTTATAGCTTTTACATCAATAGATATATAAATAAAGTAGGTAGGCATTTATAATTTATGTATTATTTTTATTAAGTATATCTTTCATGGAATTTTTTTTATTAAAAATACTAATTTTTATATAATATTGTATTTAAATAACATTTTTCTTTATACATCTGTTACCTTTTGGACAACCGTTGGCGGTCACGGGATTCTACCAAGTTTCCTTCGGCTCAGCCAGCGGTTTTTTGTTACGTAAATGGATGGGTGACCAATTTAATTTTTTACTTGTACATTTTTTTTTTCATTTTGATACAATTATTATTTGTGTTACAAAAAAGGTTAAAAATGTAATACAAAGCGCCTCATACGTTTTCTATAAATTAAGCGATTTTATAAATGATAATATTTATCATTAACAATTGATTTCATGATATATTATCATTGTATATTTGTAAATGAAAAAAAAATTATTCGTGGCGACTTAAAATTATGTGTATTTTATTATTATGAATTTTACTATACACAATGAAATTTTTGATTCATTTTCAAATATTATCATCTATTTTATACTATTAGCGGAGAAAAAAATATGACAAATCTAGAATTGCCTGAAGACATAATTCTTGATGATTTTGTTGTGTTTTAAATGTTTTAATATGCGCCAATCACCTCTGCTGACGTCAAAAGATCAATTTCAATGTACAATAATTTAGTCACACATAAGTACATAACCGTCGTTCGATCAACCTTGACAACATGAAAACGTTCTGATAGTGCAATGCAATTCTTTAGGTAAATAATACAAATTATTTTATTATAAATATATTGTATTAATAAATTTGTTTTAAGATTTTCAGAATTAAAATGAATGACTGAATATTTATTTTGTTAGATTATTAATAGATATCTTTTTACAAATTTCTTTTTTGGAATTACATTTAAATATAAAATAAAATATAAGTTTCTTGTTATTTTAAATATTACTTATGATTTCTCCTTTTTTTAAATTTTAATGCATAGTTTTAAATTGTTAGTATATATAAATGCATATTGGTGAACTTTTTAAGGCATATTTCAATGCATATTTTGCCAGTTTTTAGGATATAAGTATATGATTTATTAATAATGTATATATATATATTACACGGGAATATAATATAATAAGATGGGTTATTTAAGGTCGGATGGCTATTCGTTGTAGCCTTGTTATTTGGGTACCTACTACATATAAATGAAAACTATTATAATTCGTCCATTGAAACGTTGTCAAGAATAGAATAAATTTAAAAAGAATAAGGAAAAAAAGAGAAACTCTATAGCGGTAGCTGATGAGGAATGCCGAACGAAATATCGACGTTCACGTTCACGTTGTTCAGGAATACCCACGCGCAGACCCGGTACTTTTATATACTATAATATACAATATAGGTACATTAACCATGACACTCCGTCATGATACCATGACTAATTTAAATTGGGTACCTATACATCTAATTTCCGTTGTTGCTGCATGGATGTTGTTCAATCGACTCGTATCACGTTTAGTGTTCAATTATTATTTATTAGTTTATATAAAAATAACACGCTGGTGCGTGTGAGTACTCGTATTATATAGTACCTACTGGCTACTATTATCATCATAATATATAGTCTGAAGACTACAGAGTACAGACTATTAGAATCGTAAGCATATTCATAAGGCCTATTGATACCAATTAAAAATATATTTACATATTTATTTAAACGTTGGTATACCCGATAACTAGCTGTCGTATAGTGTCATGTCTAACACATACATATAACTTATCTATAGTTATCTAGGTGTAAATAAAAAGTTTGTTCATGAACGTACCTAAATTTAAACAGATTTGATTTATTTGTTATAATTGACATATATATTTCTTGGATTTTATATTAAATAATTGATGCAATGATAATATACTAATATAGTGAAAATTCAATTAAAAATACTGTATAACACTAAGTACTAACAAATACTATTATTTTTATTTTTTTTTGATTCTGAGTGGGGAGAATCGAATGTACCTACCTATCAATTATTTGTTAGATAATGATGGGTTTTATTTTAATAGATATTTTTGTGTCTATTATCACTTTTTGGAACAGTTTTTATAGGATATAGAACATAATTCCATTCAAATTTTATGGGCATTTTAAGTATACATTTTGACGAAATTGGATATTCATGTGTAAAATAAGGATTTCTTATCAAACAGTTTTTAATGATTTGTAGTAGTTCAAACATACTGTTTTTGCTTATAAATTGTTTTTTTTTCAAAGTATTTAGACTAATTTTAAGCAATTTATTTATATGTGTTAAAAAAAAATTGGCTAGATATGTAAAAATGCTTGAAAATGTATTACAAGATTCCTCATAAATGCTTTTTTTTACAGAAATTTTAAATAACAAAAATACGTATATATTTTTCCCCATATCTAAAAATTAATTTTGGTAATTTGCGCCACGACAGAAAATGAAATGGAATATGTAATCTGCACCACACTTTTAACTTCAATTGTTTGAATTTAGGTAGGTACCTATTATACTTATATACATTTATTTATAATTATAATATAACTAATTTTTATGTTTTTTTAATAACCGAAATCGTACTTATTTAATACTTGTTTAGAATAATTTTTAATTATTTTATGGAAATATAATGATAAAAAACAAAAACCGTTACAGTCAAAACAATTGTGAATGTAAAAAAATTAAATACATCAAACACGACACAGTAATAATGAATATTTAGCAAAGGTACTATTTTTTTTTGTATAAACATTAATTTAAGCTTAAAAAAGGGAGGAACTAAGTAACCTGCACTTCGTTGTACAGTTAGTAGGGGTCGAATGTATTTCGTCATTGAGTAATTTATTGTAATGTGTACTTTAAATTTGTATTTAACTATAAATCGTTGCATACGAAAAACGATTCTGAGCTAAGACGATTTGTCAGTCCTATAATATATAGGTATTACTAATTACCTATGTACAGTTTATAAAGGTACACCTTTAGTGTTATAAGTGATGAATGTATTATTTTACAATATAAAGGATTTGTAATACAATTGATGTATATAAATCTACTTATATTTACTGTATGACGTGTTACTATATGTGACCGTATTTCATGTCGACATATAATGTTTTATTGTTTGCCATTCGATATTTGTTTATACAGCTTATGTAAACACTTTTATACTTATAAGCCGCTTAAATTAAGCGGAGGCAGTTCAAGATAGAGACAGGTGGCGAAGTGTAGTAATGGCGGCAAAAACTCTTAGAGAGTAGAAATGCCAGTAAAAGAAGAAGAAGAAGTTAAATTAAATCACTTAGGTATTGGAAAAAACGGATAACATAAACTACATAATATAATATATTATATTTATAATGTATACACTATACAGTCTATACATTTTTCAATAATAATTTATACGAGTATAGGTAGTATGATTGATAGTATTAACATTAATATTTTATTTTTTTTGTGATTTTGATAAATACTAATGATTTTTATATTTACAACTCCAAAATAGGTACAAATTATATTTAATTTTAATAAAACATCCTCAAATTTTAAAGTTGAAGCATAATTTCAATTACTTGTGTACATATACGTATATACAAAACACGCATTCATTGTAAATTCAATACATTCATCGCGTTAGTAACTTTTTTGATACTAACATTTCATTGCATATATCAATACTGCAGTTAGTGTGCAACAAGATTACAAAAAAGAATAGAATGATACAGCTTTAACAGAATACTTATTTGTTACTAAAAAAGTTGCATAGCACATATGATTCACTTAAACATCGATCTTAATGACTCATGCAGTTTATATACCTATACATCTTCTATGAATATGTATAATATACTCAACACGTTCGTCATGCACGTCATATAAATCCCAAGCCTGTGAGAACCATAGAGAAATAACAATACATTTTTTACCATTATTTTATTATTCTTAAAAGAAGTCTAAATATCTATATAAAGTGATCGGTGAAATAATAACCTCTGGATACGTCCAAGTTTTTTTCATTCAAAATTAAGATTCTTGATGATCGTTAACATTACTTTTTTTGCATTTCCACGTTATTATTTTTAGGTTCACGAGAACGTTTATTTATAAATTGATTAATACATTTTAAAATAAATTTTAATTTATGTTGTAATATAATTTGGTACTTATTTAAAATCAACCATATACTCATAAATATCTATATAATTAAACTTCCAAGTGTTATGCCCTATTAATAGTCTATGGTAATTAAATGTATAAACATGGTATAGAAGGTACACTATAATAGTTTAATAAAATAGACTAATAGTTTAACTTGATCATTATTTAATATACCTAGTCAAGTTAACTATTTTTAAGGGAATCAAATGTTAATGTTGCATTATTTTTGGTATGATTGCCGTTGATTAGTCGTTAGCAAAATGCGTTCGTTACGCAAAACTAATAGTAATAACACTAATAACTATAATAATAACTAATATGTATATAATTATTTTTATTACAAATCAAACTCATCATATTGTCAAGACATATTTTTCGGTTCACATAAAATTAACTATAAGTACCCTAATTTAAATTTGAAGATTTCTCTTTCAAATATAGGAAATACCAGAAAAAATTGTACTTTTTAGTTTTTTTTTCTAATAAATACAAATACAGTGGAACCTTGATTAACCGTGTCCCGATTATCCGTGTTCGCGATTAATCGTGCTCACTCTTCCAGTCTTCCGAACATTTAAGAATAAGTATAGACTGTATACATATTATAAATAGTTATAATTGAACATTTGATATTATATAATACAAATTTTGACTTCTATGACGTTATTGGTTTATAAAAAATGAAAAATAAAGTGAGGAAAATTATTTCAAACCAAAAAAAAAACAAAGGCTGATAACTTAATATTTTAAGCCTTAATAATTTACATATTATAATATGTATAGATGTTTAAAATCATTGTATTTCTAACTATAATTAAAAAAAAATTCAAAATGTCATTATTATAAAAAGTCTCGGTTAACCATGGTTTACATTTATTAGTGTTATGAAGTTCCACAGTACAACTTTGTACATTATTGATTTATTCAATTTATGCAGCTATACAACCATATATAGTTATAGAGTAATATTACTCATCAAACTTTTAATAATATACAAGGTTATTTCTTTAAAGAAAAAAAGGCGGCAAGTGGGTATCACTTGGCTGTACAGTAGGAGTCGAATAGATCACTGCAATGAATCATGAACGTATTAAAAATATGAATTTAATGACATATATATTAAAAAAATTCCCAGTGGATACGATTTGTCAGCCTATGCATATATATATATTATATATATTATATTATTTTCATGATATTGCTATAAAAGAAATTTATTTTGCTACTAAAATTATGTTAGGTTGATTCAATTTTGACCGAGAACATTGAATTTATAATTAATTAAATATAATAATAATAATAAGTATGATTTATGCCATATATTAAATTATTTAAATTATAGTTATTAACTTTTAAGTCAATACCACGACCTTACCGCAATATAAGTGTCAAAATAATTGTTCATACCTAGTATAAATGGATAATATCTTAGATACATATTTTGAAAATTTCATTGCGTAAAGTAACACGTCTAATATTTGTAAACATTTTATGTTCCCACAAATAACATTTATAAATTCGACGTTTAAAATGCAATTTCGTCAAAATTTAAACTTAAAAAATGTTGTTTATATATTTTTATATAGTTTAGTTTTAATACAAAATATTTATGTGTAATACTGTATTACGTTTTCAAACCTTATATAGCTATATAAATTGAAGATTTTATAAATTGTTTTCAGAAAAAATACTTACAGTTTGTATATTTTCATAATTTTGATAAATTTTGTGAATATTTGAACTTAAATGAATATAAAAAAAATTGAATTTTTAATATTTTTAAACAAATATAGGAGTTACTTATACATGATGGGGTTTTGTATAACATATTCAAGAATTTTGACCAAGCGAATATTATTTTATTGGAAATTGAAAATAAGCATATCATGCATCTAAATTGTTTATGCCAATGAAATAGTTCAAAAATAGTTAAGACATTTTGAAAATTATTCCATGTATAGATAATTATAAAGAAAATACAAATATTTTTACGGCTTCAAAAGGTGATGACTGATGACAGACTCACAAAAAGGAAATCAATTTTAAAAGTGAAATATATAAATAAAATGATATAACCTATCCATTTTTTTTTTTGTTCCTTTTGAAATTTGACATACAAAGAATCTACAGCTGTGTTATAATTCATTAATAAATAATATTTTTCATCTTCGTTTATAATAATTTAATTTCCTACGTGATAAAATGTGAACCGTGATAAATCATATTACGTGATCATGTTTATTAGAAACCTGTGACCAAACGCTGAAAGATTTTACCGATTCATTTACGATTTCGTAGAATCCAAATTATAATATTTTTAATTTTACCTATGATATGTATCAGATAATTTAATTTGAGTATTCAATTTTAAAACGTTTTATCAGATATTTAGATTATTTACAAATAATTAATTATTGATTATTATTATTGAAAATCGGATAAAATAATTTTACTTTTCTTCGGAGACTATTTTGCGTCCCGTTCCGTAAAATCGAGTTGCCAATAAAAATAATTGGCATAATATAATTAACAAAATATTTAAAAAAAATAAAATATATTAAAACATCGCGTTGTAAAACTTGGTTCAAAATTTCAATTTTATTACTTATTAATAGAAAAGTAATTGCTATTTATCCGTGATGAAAATAAAACTGCTGAACAACTCAACAATATACCTATCTATATCAGATAATTCTTTTGGTACTATTACACAAATCTTATATAATACTTACACACATACCTATATAAATATACTATTATATAAGATCAATATCAATATATAGGTGCTATGTATATTTAGAAAATATAATAATACATTTAGCCGGTATTTAATATGCAAGTATAACTTCCCAAAGGTAAAAAAAAAATATATAATAATATCATATTGTTTATCGTGATTAATTATCACGAAAATGCATACGCGCGTCTCGAATCAATCACTCATTTCGGGCCTATAAAACGCGTCTTTTTGTAGCACGTCTTTTTGAAATTGCTAGTAGCTATCTATAGACAATATGTTTTAACACACGCGTGTATACGTATATTATATGCTAACGTCATATGTCAGGTTAATCGAAGTTTTTGTTGACTGATTCGACAATAGCCGTCAAAAACTTAAATGGGACCGGCGTACTTGGTCCCCGACACACCAAGAGAATGGTTTTTTTTTTTTTTTTTATTTATTTTTTGTTCGTATCGTACATTTGGGTAATCGTGTATACGGTTGCTTCAAAAACGAACGGAACGAAAAAAAATAACACATCGTACCTGGCCCTCCGTGGTAGCCGAACCATTAATCTTAAGTAAGGGGGTTTTCCTGCTGCAGCGATGTCAATACACTGCAGTGAGAGGGAACTATCGCAGTACACGGCTTTACACGTATACCTATATATATAATATACCTATATATATAATATACCTATAAAATAGGAACACGATACAATATAATATATACCTAACCAGAACGGATCCGGTCCACGTAACAATTCGTAACAACCAATTTGATGCACCAGCTGAAAGCCACCGCTACCTATATATGTATTGTATTATATATTTTTTCCTCGACTGCTATTCTTTTTTTCTATTTTTTATTATTAATAATACATTTTTTGATTCACGGTTTCTAGATTCAAAAAACATCGTGGGTGAACATTCTCGAATGAAATTTAAAATAAAATGTTCATTGGGCACCTATAAAATAGAAATCGAAATCTCATCGAATATTATGTTTCTAGTTTCTTTAAAATGTATGTATGCATATTGTGAACTTTGGATGACTAAACATATGCAGGCTTACAGAAATAGTTTTAAGAAAAAACATATGTAGAAAATATTATAGTGCTAGTAAAACTAAAAATATTATAGGTTTTATAATCAAAACTGCGATTATAATTTTTGACCTAAAAATAAAAAAAGCTGGTAAGTGAGTATTGGTTTGCTGTACATTAGGGGGTGGGGTGGACCTCGGACTATGGTAGGTTAAATTTGAATGCAATGATAGGTATCATTGAATACGAAAAACGATTCTGAACGGAGATGATTTGTCAGTCTAGTATATATTATATTTAAATACCTATTGTCATCTATTATATTTTAAAACAAATTCAAACATTTAAGCAGGCGCGGTTCTAGGACTAAATTTTCGTATGGGCAACAATAGATTTAAAATTAAGTTTTAACTTTTAACTGCAAATAATATTTCTCATTTCCTCCTCCTATAAGAGGCAGTGTGGTACAGTGATCTCACAAGTTGGCCACGACGCGCGCCGTCACCAGTTCATAAACAGTGACAAGCTCTACTAGCAGCGACAATATCACATTGATAATATATTAGCACGATTAAAGATATAATACCTATTGTAATGATAATAATACGATTGTTAATTATCATTATAATTTATCAAATGATGAAACATCTTATTTTTGTATGAAAATAACATTTTTAAAATAATGGGCACCAGAAATTTTGGTATGGGCAGCTGCTCACCCTGCCCATACGCTAGAACCGCCACTGCATTTAAGTAAAAGTCTCAAGATCCTACGTTTGGTAATTTTTCAAAAATACAAAAATCGAAAATTATTTAGTAGTATAACGTTATTTTACACGTGTATTTTTGATTTCAAATTAAAATTAAAACTTTAAACACACGTAAAATTTTTTAAATTGAACAATCCTCAAACTTTTTTATAATTATTCTAAGCTTAACTTATGGACAGCATAGTATTAAATTTTCAATTCTTAGCTTTTGATAGAAAAATATTTATAAATTTTTAACTATTAAATAGTGAAAAATATTCATGATTTTGACGAATTTTGTTCAATATTTGAACTTCAAATGCTAATAAAAAAAAATTGTGCCTATGTATTTTTATAATTTTTGAATGAGAGTTAGAACAAGTTATGTAGACCCTTCAATTAAATTTTCAAGTAATTTGTCCCAGCTAAATTTTTTTTATCAACATTTATAAAAAAAAAATAAAAAAAAATTGAAAATTTCAATTGTCTATTAATAGCTCAAAAAGAGTCAAAATGTTTTGAAAATCAAATCACGTAAAGAAAATGGCAATCTAAATAACTGGTAAAATTTTCAAGTATTTACGACTTATACTGTTTGAATAACAACAAATATCAAAAATCGTTTGAGGCTAAACCGTTATTTAACGCGGTTTTGTAAAAATTTAAATTTCAATCACTCATAAAAATTTTTTGTTTTAGTACGGTAGAGTTTTTTTTGCAGATAGTAGAAGAAAATTTTATGGAGAACCTTGTATCAAATTTTCAAATCTTAGTTATAAAAGAAAAAATTTTTACGATTTTTTAACCACAAAATTACTTGCCAATTTTCGCAATTTTGACATATTTCGTATAAATTCGAACTTTAAGCACTTATAAAAAAAAATTGTGACTAACGATTTCGGATTTTTTTTTATAACTTTAAGAACAACTTATAAGAAACCTTGTATTAAATTTTCAAGATTTTCTGGCAGGCCAAAAAATTTTTATCGTTATTTTAAAAAAAAATACTTAAAAAAATTGAAAATTTCAACTGTCTATAAATAACTCAAAAAAAATCAAAATTCTTTGAAAATTTAACTGTGTATGGAGAACGCTAATATAAATATTTTGTGAAAATTTCAAGTGTTTACATCGATTAGCTTTTGAGTTATAGCAAAATAAATAATTCGATTTTGTCGAAAACTGGTTTTGCGTAAAAATTCCCGTTTTTCTGTCATTTTTTTTTTGTTTTTCTCGATTTTTTTGAAAACTGTTGGAAAATGTTTATTTTTCACCTCTATAATGCACCAAGGATATTCACTTTGCCATCGGAAACCACCTCCAAAGTTTGAAATTGAAGCATTATTTCGACTAGTTATGCTGTACACAGACACAAAAACAAAAAAACAAAAAAAAAAAAAAAAAAAAAAAAAAAAAAAAAAAAAAAAAAAAAAAACACATCATTGTAAAATCAATACATTCATCACTCCGTTCAGAATCTAAAACTTAACATACAAAGTAAGTATTGTTGTAAGTGTTACAACTGCTTATCTTGCGACCACAATGAGAAACACTTGAAATATTTTACATAATAGGTAATTGCATATATATATATATATATATATAGACTATAAATATTGTAGAAAATAGAAATCATATTTATAAAATTATATTATTATGTATGCCGTATTCTGAACACTATACGCCATACACTTTATCAGTAGCATAGCCAAGAGGGGGACTAAAGGGACTATACCCCCCTCTCAAATTGGTCGTAGGTATATTAGATTATGAACGGAGTGAAGAATGTATTGATTTTACAATGATGTGTGTTTTTTTTTTTTTGTGTCTGACGACAACATTTGGAGCAGTAATAATGCTCCGATTTTTGACTTCAGCCCCTCTTTGAATAGAAAAATTCATCTAGTTGGTACTTTGGGGGGTCAAAAGTAAACATTTTCAAATAGTTTTCAAAAAAATCGAGTTTTTGATTTTGCTGTAACTCAAAAACGAAGTATTGTAAATACTTGAAATTTTCACCAAATATTTATATTATAGTTATCTCTTTACAGTTAAATTTTCAAAATATTTTGACCATTTTTAAGCTACTTATAGACAATTGAAATTTTCGACTTTTCTAAGTTTTTTTTCTTCAAATGCCGATAAAAATTTTTTGGGTGGCCAGAAAATCTTGAAAATTTAATACAAGGTTTCTTATAAGTTGTTCTTAAAGTGATAAAAAAAAATCCGAAATCATTAGCCACAATTTTTTTTTTATAAATGCTTAAAGTTCGAATTTATACGAAATATTTCAAAATTTAAATTAAATTTCATACGCTCATTATGCGTATGTTGCCTAATACTTTTTTTATTAATAAACAAATACTATAAAGTAACCATAGTAACATATAAAAACTATACTATTTGTTTCAAAATAGAATATAATATGGCAATATTTAAATATAATATATCCTAAACTGACAAATCATCTTCGTTCAGAATCGTTTTTCGTATACAATTATACCTATCATTGCATTCAAATTTAACCTACCATAGTCTGAGGTCCACCCCACCCCCTAATATACAGCAGAGCGATACCCACTTACCCGCTTTTTTTTTTATATTGTTTTGAAATATTTAAACTTAAGTATGAAAATTGTCTTACTAATTTTAATTATTTAAAAGACGTTAACGACAAATCAACGTTAATATGTTTCAGTTTTTTTGTTTTGTTGTTATTTTTGATTTTCAATAACTCAAGTTAAAAGTATTTAGCCCCCCCTCCCTCTCATCAAAAAATTCTGGCTACGCCTCGCCTCTGCACTTTTTATGTAAAATGTTGTTAAAATATAAGAATATTTAGCTATTATATCCAAAATGTATTTCAATTATAATACGTCCTAATAAGATAAAAAGAAATCCTACAATTTTTAGATAAATATTTATCGATTTTATAACGTGTTACAAATGTTATAAATTGGCTTTATTTTATGGTTTTATTTCAATTGTAACCTTATAATACTAAATACTACTATAGAAAATAAACCTACTATCACTATGTAGCTTCAATAAAATATAAAACTGACTACTAAGTAAATTTAGGTACTACCAAACTATCTTATTCTTTATGAGTGATTATGACCGTCTTAAAAATTGCATACATTACGGATGTATTTTTTTCCTATCTAACTTGACGAGCCGTGAGAACTGATTTCTGACAATATTTTTACGCACCATCGTTTATTAAATTATACTAACAGTAACCAACATACATGGACTCTATTCAACTAATCGTGACAGTTAGTGTTTTACAATTGAAATATCACTTAGGAGGTACCGTCACATCGTTATAATTGTTATTAAAAACATAGTGGCTGTTTGAAACTTGCAGGTGTCTTCTTCCGTTGTTCTATTCTTTTTACGGTTGGTATAGTACACTAGCCACATTATAAAATGTTTTTGATCTGATGTGAATATGTGATGGCCGCTTACGGAGGAGTTACAAAATTATCAGTTTCATCTCCGATAGACTCGCGCTGTACGCGATCTCTATATGCCGTCCCGGTTTTCCGTTAGAGTTCACCGAACTATTTAGAGTTTATTTGGGCCAACTCTTTGCAGAGTTTGATGTTCCCTTTCATCTTGCCCGTTGGTGGTCATACCCACTGTGCAATCAAAGTTACAAAATGTTACCGCTATGTTAAGATTCGATCACATAAAAATATTACTAAGTAACAATAATGCATTATTATGTAATTGTTCCATTAAAATAACATATAAATGTATCATCGAGTAACATTATTCAAATGTTAAACGTTATATGTATGCAATGTTACAAATTAACATGCATGCAATGCTCAATTATTGTTATATTGAAATAATCTTGTTTACTCGTTAACATGGAATTATAATATTATTATTACTTTATTAATAAGTTTAAAAATATACCCAAATAGTTTTATCTCATTGTTATAAGAAATATAGCATTGGATTTCAATTTCGGATTTCGGGAAAGCTGAACTCACATGACGCGCAACGGATGGCGTAAACAGCGCACTGTAATGTACTAGTGTGCGGCAGTCCGGCGGATATTATGAAAATAATATTGCATTACATATTATTATAATAAACTATAAAACTCGTAATCATAACCCATGTGACATTGTGACCGATTAAGTTTTCATTTGTTTTTTTCCGATAGGTCGATCATCAATATTATCTCATTTCGGTTGATCATAGACTGGAGCAAGATTTACAATTTAAAAAGTGTCTAGGAGTTTTATGAAATTATCCTTATTTTTAAATGTGTTATTGTCTCATTTTTTCCTTGAAATATAAAAAAACTTTCAATATTTTTTTTTGTATGATTTCGGTTTCCAATCGAACTAGAATATATCATGAAGGGTATTTAAATAAAATTAAATTCAGCTTCACTTAGGTGACGAATCTCAATCTACTTACTAGCAACTTCATGAATTTACATATTAAAAATACATTTTGATCTTAACTGGATACACCGAATTAATTGTCTTCGTCTTACAAGTGCATAATACATAAAATATTACATGATCATAAATGCACGTTAAGTTTTATGTTAATATTACAGTGATAATATTGACCTATTGTCAAACTCGAAGGTGACACTATATTGTCTGTTTTCTAGATAAAATAATTTCAAATTAAAATTGATTTATAAGTGTGTAAACATTACAATTTAAAAACACACATAAAATAGTAATAATCGTAAAATACCACAATTAAAAATTATCTTATCTACGTTCATTATAGTTGTTATACGTTCATATATACAAGTACATTGTACAATATGATACACAAAAGTGATAAATAAACATTTGATTTCCTAATTCATTTCAAAATCAAAATATTAAAAAAACACATGTATAATATGTTGCTATCTTAAGTTATATAATTACCAATATTTAATTTGATTTTATTTAACAAACGAAGTTAAACGTGAACTCTGCCAAACTTAAATTTGTTTTGCTATACTCTCGTAAGAAGGATGCAACAAAAGGCGGTCAAGGTGTCTTCTTAATATAATATTAGTTATTAGTTTATAATCTTTGTCGTATACCAGTAACCAGTAGCGTTGCAATTTCCGATAATGTTTTTATCAATTTTATCGTGGTAGTGCATAATTGATGTGCTATCGAAAAGCATTCTAGTTGTAAAGTGGCCTCCGAAAGCATACTACAAAGTACGCAACGCGTCACTAGTATTTTCTCCGTTAGATAATATTAATTCAGTAAATTATTATTTATATATAATTCGACATACAGCCTACACATAAATAAAACGCATCATTAGTTATTCAAATTTGCGATGTCTATACAACCTTTGATATTTAATTGTATTAATGATTCCGAGTCTTAAAGGAATTTTAACATCAAATATATTATACGCCATTAATATTAAGTATAATTAATTTCAACTATATACAAATTAAATACGAACATTTGAGAGAAAGTGTGTCATAAACATATTTAATTTTGATTGGAAATGTTCTCATAAGCTTGTGTATATGGTAATATAATATTTAATAATAATTACGAAATTATTGTTATAATAATATAATTATTACTATAAAAGTATAATTATTTGTTTATTTTTCTACGAGCATTTAACTGTACAAATATATGTAGAAAAATAATAAGCATTTATTTTGAAAAGAAAAAATAACAGTCGAAAACCAGTTGCGTTTCAATTTTTATGATATTATTCGATTGAGTGTACACGAATGCGGAATCCCGTTGGTCATATATTATTATATATAATAACCGTTTCTATATATATACACATTATATTTTAAAGGGGTGCACCTTATAATACTATACGTTTATCAGTTTTTCCATGTTCTGCTCGTTCACAACGACAGCGATGTTCGTTTAATTGACCCCGTTATACCAGTATGAGTGTTTGTACGAGTTTAAGTGTTTACAAATAAATATTATATTATATATATATATATATATATATATATAATATTAGGTATAGTGCACACACTACATAAAATTGTCATTTTACCCGGAATCGGCAAAAAAAAAAAGAGAAAAAAATCTGTAAAACAGTATTTGTATAAACGGGAAGAGCTTCAGGATATAATATTATATTGTATTGTGGAGAAACCCCTTTTATATTTTTTGCTACCCACAGGAATATAATGTGATGTATATTATATATATAGCTATAACAACGTGAAACTATACGCCCTAAAAAAATAAAATAAAAAGGGTTTAAACTAGTATTTCGTCATCCCCTTCAGTTTCGGTAACGTACTCACACGCGTACCACACACTGCTCTCCAGCCGGCCGATCTCCGCCACATCATCCGCGACAACAGTCACCGTGGATGATGGGTTTCGTAGTGGTGTGCAGTCACTCCCAGAGGAATAGCACTATTCAGATTCGCATGCGTAATGCGTTTGTTTTACGAACAATATTGAACAGCGACGGTGAAATTCAATTTTGGCAAAACTTCATTATCTCGAAATATAACGCACTGAATGCTGATAATATAATATAATTATTTACGTATACACTATACACCGTATATGGTTTTATAGTGTAATAACTAATATTGTACAATCTGGTAACCATAATTTTATAGGTATACGTTTTTCATGAAGACATCAAATGACAAAATACCACATAAATACCTGTCATTTACTGAGGCTGAGGGGTTAGGTCATAATATATATTTTTGTGTTTTACTTATATAAATATATAATATACATATATTATAGTTAAATATTATTTTTATTATTTTTATAATTTACAATTATTAAGATATTATATTAGTATGTCAATGATACATCAATTGTACTTGAATTTAGAAAATTAATAAATTATGACATTACAATCTAATGTTATGATATTATTATCGTATATATTATTATTATACTTAGGTATCTAATATTATGTAATTTATAATTTTATTACTAGTTACTACTAGATACATTTTAAATTAATATTTATACTTATATTATTAATATATTTAATTTATACGTAAATGTAACATTGATATAATGCAGGAACATTATAAAACAAATGTAACTTAATGTTGAATTACTATTTGTTGATATTAAGTATAATAACACAAATTTTACTTTAGAAAATTTTTATGTCTATATACATATATAGTGATATGGAAAGTTTCAAGTCTCTACAAATTACAACCAAATACCTAACTAAAGTCATTATTTTTTTATTAAATATAATCCAATTTTGTTAAAATTTATTCTTGAATTACTAAAAAAATAAATTATACCTTTATCTATCTATATATATATACATATATATATGTATATATTTTAAATATTTCTAAATAATATTGTATGCATAATTTATGATGAATCTTATATTATTACATTTTCAAAAGATTTGATTGGTAATACAAATTGAATAGAATATTATTAGTTTAATTTTCAACATTCATAGAAAGAAAAAAATTCTAAAATTTAAAATGTCCACATATTATTATTTATTATCCATTTTAAGGATCCCAATATGTATTAATCAATATTTTTTAGTTTATTAAAATGTTTCAAGTTTTTTTCGATAATATTTTTCAAATAATAAAAATTATTTGTGAAAATTGTTATAAAAATGTTATGAATTTAACTTATTGTTTAGTTAATTTTATCATTAATTTTTACAAGTTCTTATACAAGTAATATAATATCTAAATAGCAGGGGTCGGTAATCATTTAAGAGAGCAGAGTCAAAAGTTATAATTTAAATAATTTCCCAGTTTTTAAAGAGCCTCAAAAAATTTTTATTTCAATATTTTAGTATTTACTTATATAGTTATAATATATAAATCCTGGCTAGGCCCTGCATAATGATTAATGGGAGCATTGGCTTTGCACGCATTTGGAAAGTTAAATACACACTTTTAATTTTAGTAAATTACGATGGCCTGTGCAGGTATTTCATATTCTTAAAACCAACAAAAATATAATATAAAATTACAAATATATTTTTTTTGATACCTTATAAGATAATTATTTTTGAGTACGGACCTAGCGAACCACAATTTATAAGATCGAAAGAACTGAAGGTTGCCGACCTCTGCTATTTGGCCATATCTTATTATACATTATAATTGTCATTATATTATAAGTACTTCAGTTTTGTGCATTAAAAAAAATGATATAGTTCTTACAATATTCATGTATTTTATGTTTGAGTTAACGTTAATATATTAATTATTCTGCACGTCATCGTGCAGCAGGTGTCGATATAAGTACCTACATAATTATACAAACAATTTCTTCATTTTGATTTTATACTTCATTTGATAAAATTAACAAAAATCTTGCAATGATGGATTTCGTGGATGCCAAGTATAAATATAATACATATATATTAGCTTTTTTCTAAAATTATTTTTATTAAAACAATATAGTAGATATGCATTGTAGTGCTTAAGCAAAATTTAAAAAATATTGATGAGAGTGGAGGTCAGGGACTATTATAGGGTTCTCATTTTTCATTCATATCGGTCCCTTTTAATGTATAACAACTAATTTGGCTAATATTTGTCTACCACCGCGGCACTGTGCAGTGTGCTGCAGATAATATATCATTGCATGTAGGTACAAAATATATATTGATACAAAATAATATGATAACGACAACCCGTAACACTTATCCTCTTATTATCGAATTTGTTGAAGAAAATCTTAACTGTGAGTAAAGTTGTCAAGCGAAGAGTTTTTCCCTTATTTTAATTTTAAAATTACATTAAAATATACTTGAACAAATACCTATATTGTTTTCAAAATCATATAATTTGTTTTATAATTGACATTTGAAAAAAAATCTTTGATCAAGCACAGTTTATATATCTCTTCAATCTCTAAAAGAAAATTTGCTCGAATATTATAACTATAAATAAAGTGCATGTAGTAAGAACTCGTAGGTTTAGGATGTGTTAAGCTTACAATTTATACAGGTGTAACAATAACTATAATCTTAATATAAATATTTTAAAGAATATGTAAACAATTATTAAACATTATATCAAATGCCCAAATTGTCTATATTAATATATTTAATAAAATTGTATTAAATTGTATTATATATAAAATATATAAAAGGAAAAATAAAAGTATTAATCTTAGTGCCAAACAGAATAGTGTTTATTTAGATATTCATATTTTATTTTAAGCTGTGTTTATTAGCAGGTGTATACATTTTATTGAATAGGTATGTTGTATATGAATAAACGTACAACAAATATATTAAATTTTAAGTATAAATTCACCCCGTGCAATAAATGAATGCGTATAAATACCAGTACTCAGTAGTAATAATAATACGTTGGTGTATATAACAAGTTTTTCATAGAGCATGTAGCTTATAGCTAGGTATAATTATATACGTTAGAAGAGCAAATATGGGCATTTATTATAAATTATAATATATATATACTTATATCGTGACTTCGAGGTAAATAGAATATTCAAATATATCCATAGCATGTGATGTAAAAATTAAATTTCAGACGAGTTAACGTAACATATTATCAAATTTTATATATTTGTACTAGCGTATTACCTAAATGAATAAGAATAATGCTTAACCTTTTATGACGAAGATTTATTATATTATATACTTATTGTATATATATTAATACATAATTATAACTTATAATATATAATTACTTATTTACTGTATCTACATAGGCCAGTAAGTGGTCCAGTGGAGATGTAGTTCTAATACTAAAATTTTTTTCGTCATTAAAACTTACACTGCGGTCGGCGCGATCTATGCCAGCCAATTCATTCACATTATTCGATAAAATAAAATGATATTATAGTAGGTACCTTAAGCAAATTAATTTTTTTGAGGAATAAAATCGATATTATATTTTCACTGTTTTGGTGGTTATAATTAACTTGTATTCATATTACACGCATTAAAAATAATAATGTAATCATGAAAGAAATATATCAAACGAAATGGGTACTTTATATTATATTAATATTTTAAAAATGTGACTCTGCAACAACAACTGTGTTATTATTATAATCCCAATTTTGTATTACTAAATTAGTTTTTGCATTAAGTTTTTCTTTTCGTTTTCTACTTTCACTATTGAATTTAATATTAGTACTAGATTATATAGATATCATTAATGGGCGATGGCGCAATACTGCTGGTCTGAAGATGCGCAATAAATCGAGTGCTCGCAAAACTAATAATAATTGTATACCTATTGAAAATTCGCTACGTTTTTATTATTTCAGATCCATAACTCTTCGTCCTGTATATTTTTTTATTATTCATTGGTTAAAACCTCTACACGATAGTACTGCACAAATACACAATAAGTGATACATTTAAATAAATAATTAAATTACTGTTCTCTGACACGTTATATTATAGTACATTATAATATGAGTTTAGTCAGTTGTCACCGGAGATAGTCGAGAATGAGTGTAAATGCGTGTAATCCAGGTTAACTATTTAAACTTTTCGAGCTATAAATATTATATTATTATTTCGTTAACTACACAATGAATTTATTTGAGTTACCATTTACAATAACTTTGTCTATCATAACGTATAACTATTAACTACTTAATGTTTTCCATTTGCTTAGCCTCCATGTTTCAGTATAATATATATAGCCATATAGATATAATTTTAATTAGTAGGTATTATATCTAATATATTAGGTATCATCGGTACGTGCAACGTACATCATCTATTTAAAAACTTACATATATAGCCAACTAAAGATGTATAGTTATAATTTTGTTGGGCACTCAGTCAAAATCATTTCTCGCACAATATAGCACTTCACATAACTATATTACTATATAATAACCGGTATGTATTTGTACAATAAAATACTATACAATATATTATACGTCATGTAAACCTAAAATTTCCTCAGCAGTCATCACCTACATGGTATAATATACTTACTTAAGTACTATCCTGTGTACGTAATATATATATATATACCTACATATATACATATATTATTATTATAGGTAGGTATAGACTGGTAATAGGTACGACTGTACGAGCATATAATAATATATGATATATATACATGACGTCGGACATAGTTCTCCGCGATTAGTGTTATATTCGTCGACGAATATATAGGTATTGTAGATATTGTATGTGTAGTATGTGTGTGTGTGTGTGTGTGTGCACGCGCACATAGTGTCTGTACATAAAACATCCCTTCTGCGAGCCCTTTCAAATGTGAGTGTATGTTCGTATATTATATAATATTCTATTATATGTTGTCGTCGTCGGCGGTGCGTCAACGTCGTATTATTATTATTGTAATATCGTTACTGGTAAAACGCAAGAGTGAATCATAATAATAATAATACGGTCGAAAGAGAAATATACGCGCCATTTTGAGCGCACGTTGTGTGCCGTGTGCAGGTAGGGCGGCTGGCAGGAAGAGCAGCGGGTAAGTCACGCATACGAGTGAACGATACGGTCCACCGCCGCGGCGGACAGGACAGCGGGGCAGTGGTTGCGGTGGGGCCGGCGGTGGGGGGGTGTGTAGTGTTTGTCGGTCGGTGGCGGCATGGCTACGTTTCCGCGGCGTGGGGGTGGTGTCGTCGTCGGCGGCGTCGTCAGCGGGGTGGAACGATGGAAGGGGTGACGGTCGGCGCGCGGACGCTCCGCCGGCGCGACGACGATTCGTCCGTCGTCGGTGCGGCGGGACGGACGCACGAGCGCACGGCAACGACACGCGCGGGGGTGGGTGGGGTCTGTAGGGGCTGCGCACTCGTTGCGGGCCGCTGCCGTCGCGGCGTCGTCGTCGTGTACCGTCACTGTTTTATAAAGTATAACCGCCCGCGCGGCCTGTCCATTTCGCGTGCCGTCGCGCCATCGTCCTGTGTGCTCCGCGATCATTCCGCCGCGGCGACCCGCACTTGCATAATATTCTATCATTTGTTATTATTCAGCACTACAAGTATAGTTACCTCGGTATGTAATATCACTTATTATTACGTTCAACATTTGGTTCGGTCATGTTCATGTTATGTATTTACCCGTGGACTCAAGTGTCGTACACCGAACACAATGAACTCGTTTCGGTATGTCGGGTAAGTATAGTATATGATAAACTTAAATATTATTCCGATTTTTGTCTCATTTGTTTTCAAGTCGCATTAAAATATAATATACAAACAGAGGTAAAAAATTATAAATTTCAAAAATATGATCAAAAAAAAAAAGAGAAAATAGCAATCGCTATTATGAGTTTTCGAAATACCTATATATCTTTATATTATTTTATCATATGGACGCACAGTATTATTATTATTGTTAGTATTATTATTATTATTATTATTATCTTTACTTTTATAAAATTCAAACAAATATCACGCCGCAGTTATTGTTATTATATTTATATATTTATGGGACTTGCTCCATATTTTTTATTTTTACATAATTGTATCATTTTCACCAACGTATAGGTACTTATATATTTTATATGCCATTATCATTTTATATTAATATTATATTTTATTATACATATAATATAATATAAATTATAATTTATAATATGTATTATAAAGTCAATCTGATTTAAACCTAATTTGTGCTAGTGATCATTGTTGTAAGCACCAAGTATAGTACACGAATTAAGTAACTTCAAATTAAAATTATTATTAAAGATATTAAAGATACTTTTAGGTAGGTACTCGCGAGCAATGATGCCATTTGTTTTATATTTTTATTTATCAAGAAATAAATCTCCTTACAACCAATGGTTGTAACTATAGTCTAAAAAATAAAATAAAAAGGTAAGAATGGGAAAAATTTACTATAGAATTAACGCTAAAAATTTTAATTGTACCTAAATGAAAAAAAATATTATTATATCTACTCAAATAAATATATATATATAATAAAAATTGTTTTCGATAAATAATTAGGTATTTTTGCGTAGATGATGCTATATATTATATAATTATGGTATACGCATTAACGCATTATTATATTATGATGTACTATATAATTATAATTTATGAGTAAGTTACTTATATAGTAGTCGTGTTATTATGTCAACTATATTTTTCCGATATTTTATTTCTACCATAATCTATTATCTACTTTTTAAGTAGTTAATACTCGAGTACTTTTGGTAGTTACCTATAACGTACCTATTATATAGGTAAATCAATAGGGGCGCTTCCCTTCGCGTGAGTTTATTCAACATAGATTTTATGATTTTAGTTATAACAAACTTTACATAAAGATATATAATATAAAGTCATATACAAGCAAATAACCCAAATAAATAAAATATAAAATATATATATTACACTTAAGTTTCATAAATTAAAAATACAGGCTCAATAATATTTAAATTTATTATGCCTATAAAATAGAATATATTTTTTGGATTATAAAACCAAATTTCGGATTTTATAAAAATGTGGTAAACAATACGTTTTAAGAAAAATTGCAAAAATAAAAACAATAGCATTCATAAAGACAAAGATAATACACAGACGACAAGTCCTTTACAATTAACAAATACTTATGTATTACGCTAATATTATTTAATCATTTATGTTTCTTTTAACTAACACGTAGGTTCAATAATTTTTCGAAAAATGCATAACATATATTATTTTATATTGTATAATAATAATTATAATAAGTTATAAGCCACAACCATAATGTACAGTAAAACAGCGTGACTAGTTTTTTATATAAATAGCTTTGAATTGATTAATATTTTAATAATTTTTTTAGTGAATAAAAAATAATTATACACTTTATAAAAAAATATTTTAAGTTCTTATGAATAGTATTTTTAGAATTACGAGATAATAATTCATATATTGTTCTAGAGGAAAAATCGTTATTTTTTTTTTTGCATTATCGATTTCGTCAAAATGATTATATTTAATCATACAAACATAATATTTCTATTTTTTAAAACATGTGTATAGTAGGCACCTATTAACATATTCATTTGTGCTAATATTTCTATATAGTTTTAAATACTTATAATTAATTAAGTAATTCCACATGTTTTCACAAAAAAAAATCACGTCAAACGTTTATATAAATAAATAATTATTTGTTTTTGAATATATATTTTGTATTAACGATATAATAATCAAATTTACACTTTTAGTCGTATTATATATATATCTTGTCTCGTTCATTGAAACTACTTTTGAACGACATAATGTGTGATGTAACAACTTATAATATTGAATATACTATCATCCATTTATACTATATTATACGTAATTATGTGATTTTTTTAATGCATATATATATTATTATAATTTATAACCTGTTAACCAGAATATAATTTTTTTAAATTCATATTTTAAAAACATAGGCTGAAGACGTACCTAATATACCATATTACTGCAAAAAAAAAAATATGTACTACCTATGTGGCTATTTTACTTTTTCATTCCATTCAAAATTAAATAACGAATCTTCGATATGTTTCTAATTTTAAGGGACGGTTCTAATCTTCTAATAATCTATACTATCAACAATTAAAATTAAAACTATAGTATGACATGAATTCGTCTTTTATACATTTACACAACATATAGTCTATATAACATAATAATATACTTATAATAATAATATTATAATATGATATTTACTCCGCCTTTTATTTATACACAATAACATATACCTTAATACATTTATAAAGATATTAAAAATTATTTTTTAACTTATTATTTTTGAAATTTGGTTGAAGTATTTCTGAACTCCCCCGCTATAAATCTACCACTTGGAGGGCATAACTCGTGTCCCAAAACTTATGTGTGTAGTTTAGTCATGTCTTGCATTGACCGGCCTTAGTATATTTTATCAATTACCTATTGTTCATTTTATACTCAGCGTGAATTATTTTAGAATTTTTTTATTCACAAACACACTTCATTTCCATTTCAGGAGCATTTGTTCCAAATCCTATGTATTTTTACCTACTCACCAATATAGCCATATAGGTTAGGTATACATGACATTATATGTAGGTACCTATCTCACCCCTTATGATATTACTTCCACTTCCTGCTACTGTTGAATAGTATAAATTAATTCACCCTTTTAAAAAAAATCACAACCCTACTTATGGTTCTTATAATATAATATACCTACCCTTTCTACCCATTACCCGGGAAATCGGAAAAAATAGCAATAAGCTGTCCCAGTGCGCCTACTGTAGTATACCAATATAACAAGTATAATACAATTACATATTAAGTAGTAGGTTAAACGTATGTGTATTAGTTGCAGTATCTACTATCTATCGTAGTATTAAACATAATGTACATACATAACATGTTACGTACAAAGTCCGAAATAGTACATACACATAAAATAAATTATAAAACATTTTAAATAAATAGTACCTATGTACCTACCTACCTAGAAGTATATTTTTATTATAAAATTTCAAATGTTATTGAGCCCTTAATAAAAATGAACATTTATAAAAACAAATAATGTTCATATAAATCTTATTTTAATGTAATATTTTTTTATTGGATGATAATTGAAAATAGGTTTTTGCTTTAAGATTATATTATATAGTTATCAAAGTATTTGTAAATATTGTATCATATGTAACACTTTGTGTTGACATAATTGAGCGAATTTATACTATATTTATAAACAATATATTTTATAATAATAGATAATGCAATGATTCAGTATAATATAATATTATAATTTTTTAATATCTATTTCTAGGTATTTTAAATAAAATAATATATTTTTCTTTTTTTTAAATTATATTTGTACAAAATATCAATTTTGTATTACAACAACATTGTACACTTAAAAATGTGTACACTAATCACTATACATATAGCGATATATAGTATTTCGAACTTTGTACGTAATAATGTAATATATAATATATTATAATTATAAATTATATTTAATTATGTGTGTTTTGATATACATAATTAATAGATGTTGCTTAGATAGACACGAAAAATTGAAATATTATTTTTTTAGTCTCATACCTAAATTTGTCAAACACAACAAACAAAACTACAAAAGTATTTAAATATAAATTATACAAATATGTTATAATTTAAAAACATCGTTTCTTTTATTCTTTATGAACCTAACATATTTATACTAGCACTTTAATGATCATCTAATAAATAATAATTATACTTTATCCTAAATATTAAAACACCACATTATCGTTTGATATGAATTCTTATCGAATTACAAATTATTTATTGTTCAGACTTGCCTTCTATACATACAAATTATAAAATTAAGTTCTTATCTTATTATTTTTATGCTTGAAATATATTATATAAAATAGGATGATTGATTGATAAATATCAATATGTTTAAACGCCTATAATATTTATTATATGTACTTACCTATTTAAAAGTTTTGAAAAATTATTTTAATTATTTATTTTATATTTTTTAAGCCTTTAAACAACATAAAATAATTATTAATTTTCTTATACATAGGAATTATGCTCTTGTTAAAACATGTATTATTAAGTCTGAAATCATAAACATATGGTTAGGTAATATTGTTATTAAATTAGACATATAATTATATCATAGATTTGGCCTAACCTTTATTACAATTATAAATTGTGCTACAAAATAATTATTTTATATTTGAATGCATAATAAATTCTATAACATAAAGCGGAAACCCGCTTGTTTCTGTTTTTTTTTTTTATAAATAAATTTAAGATTCTGCAGAATCAATAGGTAGATAATACCTAACTATATTAGTTGTCAATAAAAATAAATAGGAGAAAAATAAAACAAACAAACAAAAGGGTTTTTAGAGTACCTATAGATATCTGGATGCTTATTAGAGCTAGAAGTTTCTAACTTAACATATTATCTTTATGTTTCTACTAATGCAAATAGTAGTCCCTGGTTAGAATATAAAGAAAAAATCTTTAAAGAAATTATTACGCTCTTAATATTTTATACTGTCAGTAAACCAATTACACCTACCTTTTAGTTTTACTTTTAAGTATGAAAAATATATTTTTGCCTAATTTAATTCCATCAATATAATAATATACATCAAATTATACATCAATTATTATAAAGTAATAAGTATAAACACGTAGTTTATACTTTATACTTTATGTACCTACCTAAATTAAAATAATTGAAAATTAAAAATTATATTAAGTATGTTGATCTATTGATTATTGAGTAATTTTCTAAATACATTTTTTGTTCCTGAATAAAAAAAGATGTTTATACATTTAAAATGTTAATTTTACAGACTTATTCTAAACAATATCGGATTTTAATTAAACATAATTATAAATTATAATCAATAAATATAAGTATTTGAGTGATATCTATGGACGAAATCAAGTTTTTATTATCGTTATCTATAATAAATTAATGGCCTAATTGTTACGTTGAATTTAGTGGCGGCTCGTAGTATTTTAGCACAGGAGTGCGATGAAAAAATTTAAGAACTATAATACATCCCACAAAAAATTAAAATGATAAAATAATAAAACAAAATTAAACACGTCGCACGTCGTTGCCGTCCGATGTGAGCGACAAAATTCACCGCACATCATAAGCTTTTATAGCCGCCGCGTCGTCGTGATATTATTATTACTCGTATATTAATATTATACCTATAATTTATACGGGAAACCGATATTTTTATGTGCAATTCACAATATCGCACAAGCTGCAGCGTTGCTTAGGCCTATTATATAGCTAATAGCTATCCATCATGTACCCGTATAATAACATCGCGATTTCGTAACGATATTCTAGTAAACTATGAAAATAATTTTAATAATAATTAAAAATATATTTAATTGTTAATTTGTTAATGTACAATATTATACTATGTACTAAAATATGTACCTATTTATTTTGTAAATATATTTGTACTATAAATTGTTAACTCCTGTAGAGAGAGAGTGCGACCGCACCATCGCACATATGCACGAGGGTGTTGACCAGTTGCCCCCCCACGACTGTTATCAGGATTTTAAAAATATACCAGTTGCCCTTAACCAAATGTACCAGTTGCCCTTACATGTTAATATATACACGATTACAATATATAGCCCGTAAAATAGGGGAGGTAAATAATATACAAATGTCAATAATACAATAATAATAAATAATAATACATAAACAAATTCATATGATTACAAATTATCACATTGAATATTCCACTATTAGTATTATAATTAAATTATTTATTATGAACTTTTGTCATAATTTATTTATTATTTGTATATTTACCTCCCCTATTTTACGGGCTATATATTGTAATCATGTATATATTAACATGTGAGGGCAACTGGTACATTCGGTTGGGGGCAACTGATACATTTAGTTGAGGGCAACTGGTACATTTAGTTGAGGGCAACTGGTATATTTTTCTATAGGTAGTTCGGGGGGAATTGGTATAAAAAAAGGTACTTCTGAGGGCAACTGGTACATGCCCTAGTTTTGTGTAATGCAAAGTTGCGGCTCGTGCATGGGCATGTACCAGTTGCCCTCAGAAGTACCTTTTTTTATACCAATTCCCCCCGAACTACCTATAGAAAAATATACCAGTTGCCCTCAACTAAATGTACCAGTTGCCCTCAACTAAATGTATCAGTTGCCCCCAACCGAATGTACCAGTTGCCCTCACATGTTAATATATACATGATTACAATATATAGCCCGTAAAATAGGGGAGGTAAATATACAAATAATAAATAAATTATGACAAAAGCTCATAATAAATAATTTAATTATAATACTAATAGTGGAATATTCAATGTGATAATTTGTAATCATATGAATTTGTTTATGTATTATTATTTATTATTATTGTATTATTGACATTTGTATATTATTTACCTCCCCTATTTTACGGGCTATATATTGTAATCGTGTATATATTAACTTTGCATTACACAAAACTATTTTGTATGGGGTAGGTAATACAATGTTCATTGTTTATACTATTGACTTAATAGTATTGGGTACTTAAGTACTTTTATAATATATGTACAATAATTTACATTTATTTCTATTATATTTATATGATAAGTGTTCATGATTTTATATATCTATTTTATTCAAGTAAAATAACAAAAATACTATTGAATATTAGTATCAATAGGTATTATGATTTTTACATAATATTTCAAATTTTCATGACTAATGGCTTTATTTAACGTAATAATTTGTCTATTTACGGAAATTGCAATATACAACTGACCATACATAATTTTAAGCACAATTTGTACATAAAAACTGAAAAAAATTTTTTACACACAATTAAATAATACATAGCGAATTAAAATATATTCAAATCAAGTATCTCACGTTTTTATTTTAGATTTAGAGGAAATCAATACTATTTGAAAATGATTATTAATTTAATTTTATAATTTTAAGTTAATTTCAAACTTTTTAAATAAAACATCAGTATTAACTTACATATTTACTTCATTTGAAGTAATTCGATATCATGAAAATATTATAACACATTGTATTGTGAAACAAAAACAAAAAAAACCACCGAATAATTAAATAAATTCTTATCGTAAAGCTGACGATCTGTATTGCAGTGATGGCTGGCACGTTTGCAAAACATCTGCATAATATAATTTAACGATTAACTATGAAAATTATAATGTTACGCAAGACGCAACCTAAAAATAAAAAATAGATTAGTACCATGGGCGTAGGTAAGGGGGGAGTTTTGGGTGTCAAACACCCCCCGAAATTAAACAAAACAATTGTATTATTTAATACGTCATACAAATAAATTATTCATAATTTTATAATATTAATATAGATTTAAACAAAAACCCCCTCCGAAAATATTTCCTACCTGCGTCCATGATTAGTACTCAACATTCATTATCGAGATTTCAATTCTAATAATAAAGGTAGTCATTAGGTATTGTAGAGTAATTTAGCAAATACAATACTCAGTGGTAATATACCAAAAAATACCAATAAATTTAAAAAAAATTAAAAATAAATAAGCAAAAAAAACCTGGTGAAGTTGGATAATATGAAATTTAAAAAGCAGTAACTTGACCAATTTATGTAAAATAATAATAAATTATTGTTTGTTATTAAATGAAGGTAATGTCCGTATGTTATTAATAACTTATAGACTCAAACTAAAAAACTAAAAATAAGAAATATCTGTTTTCCAAATAAATCGTTTACGCGAATAAAAGAAGAATAAGAAACGCCGACGCCGAACTCCATATCCGATAAGAAAAACAATACCTAAGAACATGTTGATTTTACAATTAAAACTGTTTTATGGCCAAATTTCGATTGATAAACGATATTACTATATTTAATTTGTTAATAATTGCAAAATTTTAATAATAAATTTTAAATAATAATAAAATATATAGTAAATATTATTATTCTGTGTATAATTTGTGACTTAAAAATAAACTAAAAAGGTATAATAACATATTTTACTTAAAATGTATACCTATACATATAGGAACGAACAATATCATTGTTTGTCATTGGTATATAATATTTTTAATATTTGTACATCATACTATACGTGGTCAATATTTAATGTGGATTAAAAATCCTAATCCCACATTTTAGAGATTATTTAAGGCTTCTCGTGAGATTTGTTATTTTTTTACTCCATTTTCTACATATACAAATATCTTAACACCATACAGGAAATCTCGTTTATTCAAAAATTTTAAGAAATAATTGATCATAGAATTCACCAACTATTTTAAAGATAAAATATTAAGTTGTCATTTAGCAATGAAATCTGTTTTAAACATAAAAAATACTTAATCTTTGTTTTTTCAAACGTTTTACACGGCCAAGATAAAGATTAATACAATTTGTGATATTAAAACTAAAATTGTAATGAACTATTGACTAATGAGTATGTTATTAAAATTCTATTTTTACTTTATAAATATAGTTTTTGCATATTTTGAAACATAAATATACACGTGTATGCATATATTAAGACTATGTTTTAACTCCTACATATTTTATGAGTTTTTAGTTCATATGTTTTTTTTTACCTATTATAATCGAATATCATTGTCGCTGTAAAAGTATAGTGTTGATTATGTAATTATTAATATTATGCTTACAAGATAATATGACAAAATTTATTTTATCAATTATTGGTTTTGTTTTAAAAAGAAGACACTTGAACAAAGAACACATTTTTTATGTAATTCGTTGTTTCTTCAGGATTCTTTATCTGTAGAATATTTTAGTGCAATTTTGACCTAAATTTATCCCGCCATACACCATATAGATCATACAATCTAACATCTCAAGTTTTTTTTTTTTTTTACAAAACATTTTTTATTTTTCAAGCAAGAAGTTGTTTATTTATGTTTATAAAAATATATTATGAATGTGAGTATGATTTTATAAACTATTGCCGTGGTATTGTTCGTCATATAATTAATAATCCGCCAAGTATCATATTTTTATACATATTTTACAGAGGATTCAAAACTTTAAACTTACCTAAATTAAATTATAATTAAATAATTCAAAAATATGATTTTTAGGATAAGTAAATAAAATTTTCCATAAAATACGTTATAACAAGACACAAGTATTATCTAATTGGCCACTTATATGCCACTATACTATATCGATCGAAAGATAGACTATATTTACTGATTCTTGGATATTCAAAGTGTTTTGATTAATTAAGGTTTCATAAATTACTGATGCCTGTTGTTTTCGCTCGTTCACATTCCGCCATTTCGGAAAACATTGTAACTTACAAGAATTTGTTCAATATTACCACTCAAATGTATTACTGAGAACCTTTCCAATTACATTCTTTCAACAAATTAGAAAATAACTTGACATCACTTTTGATAAATAATCGTGAAGAAAATTCAACCTCTTTTTCCGAAAAATCTGTCGATATTGTTGTGTTCCTATTCTATTTATAATATAAATAAAAGGAATACTAAATTAAAGTCATTCGTATGTTCACTTTATGTTTCCACTATAGTATTATTTACCTATTGGTACATTACATTAATAATAATTAACATTAAATAAATTGCTTCTTCCCATTACTTATTTCAAAGTAAAATGTTAAAACAAACTTCTTTATCGTGTGTACAGAGTATACATTATTAAATTTCTTTACTGAAGTACAAAAAAGTAGATAGAAAGACGATCAAATAGTGCGTTGGAAAAACTGCAATGTATTTCTTAACTTTATAGTACGATCATACTTAATAAATTAATAGATAAAACATAGTCCCAAATGTTTGGTTCCAATGATTAGCAGAAACTGTGGTTGTATGTTATATTCTCATTAAAAATTACGCAATTAATAATTCACATCAGTTGAACGTGATTCTGTGGAAATCATCTCTTTTTTTATTTGTGCGGACTTGTATGCCTTAACACGTTCAATGCCGACGTCGGATATGCTCCGACACTGGTACCGACGCGCCTGGCCGGTGTCGAAGGGTGTCCGAACAAACGTTATATGTATTATTATAGTGGAATAAAATACTCGGCTTTGGGTGAATGACTATAATATTTGTGTTGGCTACTCAGTATATATTTTTAAATAAATTGGTACAATTGGTTTTTAGTTTCCACTTTTTTGTTGATTGTGAGAAGATTTTATATTTTTCAAATATTAGCGTGGCGTTAATTTATAAAATGATAAATAGGCTCTGTGAAATATTTATCATTTGAAACGATCTTAACACTATACAATCTGAATTCTGAAAATTGAGAATAACATGAAACTTCTGTAATGTGAAAACAAGTTAAAAAAATGTATAATAAATACCCTGAGCCCAAACCAAGAATTTGCTGTCTTAAGCAAAAAATGACAAATGACCCCTTCCAAAGATGAAATGGATTGATTATTTGGACAATATTAAATATTTAATTAAACACAATGAATAATTTTAACTAGTTCAAAAAAACTTTTTATTTTATATGATTATTTTTATTATGCAATTATCGATTTTTTTTATTTATGGCTATAAAAGGTATCTAATAGTGGCGTATGCAATTGCACATAAATAAATAATACATTAATATAATTAATTAATAATTACCTAGTCTGCAATTTTTAACTTATTAGTTATATTAAGTTACCCAAAAAATAAATTCGGCGAAATAGTAAAATAAAATCTAATTATCACACAAATATAATCATACATATTACATCATATTGAGAATTATCATATAATAATTTCCAAATATCGTGTCTACCTAAACGTAATTTTTTTAAATCTCGCTATACAAATAATATTAATCTTAGTATATTAATAATATTCTATTAATCTAGTACCTAAAATATATGTAATATACTCGTAATATTTGACATTAAAGAAGCATTTGAGTATTTTAAATATTCGTTTAAGTATACACATCTTCAATATATATAATTTAAAATTTCTCAATTAAGTTTAATAGTAAAAAAATAATTGTTTTAAAATCTTTTCTTCGGAAAATCACTGGTTCATTCAATAATTTTAGATGCCGAGGTTCAATGACATGTGTACATTTTAATAGATTCTTTATTAGAATTTACTACTATATTGTTGATTACTTTAAACTTTCCTTCACATTCATATACATATATGTTACCCTAACTCGTGTAGCTGACATAGGTATTTACTATGTTCATTTATTATTGTAAAATTCAAATAGATTAACAAATTATATATTTCTAATAAATATAATAAAGTGAAAAAATATAGAAAAATTGGAAAAAAAACAATTATTATAGGTTGGAATATTATAGATACCTATTCTTTTTATAACCGATTGTTTCAAAAATTGTTCAGATATATTTGTTTAAATATAAACGTGATAATTTCCTATGATTTAAGTACATATTTTAATCGTACAAAGTAAATTCAAAATAATTATTTAACCATTAGCATTCATTAGGCACTTTACTTACAATTTATTATTGTATAATTTTTTTTAATTATACATTTTATAGGTAATTAAAATTATAAATTCATTAGAATTTTTATTTTGTTTCAGTGATTCTGTGATTATCAAAATGAACAGCCAAAAGGATATTTTTTCAGTTTAATTATTTGCAGTTGATAAACTCTAGCTCTAAATGATTTTGATTGTTGCTCAGAAAGCCTTTCATATAATTTACGATGGCTTTCTAGCAATAATCATTACCAAGAAAGAGCCTATACTTCTACGTTATGTTACCTATGTTGTATTCCGTTACTAACCACAATCATTGTACCAGGTATTAAGGCGAATGCGAAAAAGAAGTTGAACAAAATTACAAAAGAAGCGTTCCAGAACTGTTTAAATAAATGAAGACAACGTTGGGAAGGAAAATACTTTAAATGGGACCCAGATATATAATTATTTATACATAAGTAAATTTTGTTTTTTGACAAAAATCCACGTATTATTTGAACAGATCTCGCGTCCTAACCTAACCTAACCCTAACCTAACATGTTATACATTTTTTTATCTAGCTGTAGACACTAGACCCATTGGTCATTGTCTAACTACTTTTACTATTTTGTCTATTTTCCTATTGGCTATTAGTCCATCATCTAGTCCCCAGATTTTTCTCTCTAAGCGTTATGCATTAGTTTATAGATCTAATTTAATTTCCTATAATATTTATGATACAATATAATATGTTGAAAATTGTTACTATATTTAGTGTTTTAATATATTTACCTGTAAAATGAAATATAATAAAATTTGAGCTGTAAATGCGTTTATATTTAAAATACCTACCTATACCTAAACATCTGCAGTTTTAGACCTTGGTGTGTGTGTGTTGCCGTTTGATGTTGAATGTTGATGTAAACAATTTTTGAATAGGTGTGAAATTTTCTTGGATTTATATTTGTTTAACATATAATTACGCTATTACTAATGGATACTTTTTAGATTAAATTGTATCTTAATAAAGAATTGTAAGTGAACATTTTATACGTGTAATATAATTTCAATAAAACCTACGGAAGTACACGCATATGACACTTATTTAATCATGTGGAAGCTACCATAGTTAAAATTTTCAAAATGTATAAATTAATATTACTGCCGTCTGCCAATAAGTAAATTGCACTAAATTTAATAATTAAACAACACCCAATTTTTTATGTCTATACTACTTAGAGTATCTATTAACAAAAATAACACTGCAGAGACCCTGTAAAATGTTTTATAAATGTTGATAAAAAAAAATTTAGCTGGGGCAAATTACTTGAAAATTTAATAGAAGGGTCCACATAACTTGTTCTAACTCTCATTCAAAAATTATAAAATACATAGGCACAATTTTTTTTTATTAGCATTTGAAGTTCAAATATTGACAACTTATGGACAAGTTAACTTTAAAATAATTATAAAAAAACTTTGAGGATGATTCAATTCAAAAAATTTTACGAGTCTTTAAAGTTTTAATTTTAATTTTAAATCAAAAATACACGTGTAAAATAACGTTTTACTACTAAATAATTTTCGATTTTTGTTATTTTTAAAAAATTACCAAACGTAGGATCTTGAGACTTTTGCTAAATGTTTGAATTTGTTTCAAAATAGAATATAAGACAATACTTAAATGTAATAAATCTTAGACTGACAAATCATCTCCGTTCAGAATCGTTTTTCGTATAAAATGATACCTAGCTATCTTTGCATTCAAATTTAACTTACTCTAGTCCGAGGTCCATCCCACCCCCTAATATACAGCAGAGCGATACTCACTTACCCGCCTTTTTTTATTATTGATCATAAAATGTAAATACAATAAGGTGTATTTACCAATTATTTTGTATAAATCATTTTAAAATAATTGACAAAAATAGTTTATCATTTTAATTTTAATGTACAATAATAAATTAAGTACTATTGCTCTAATCATTATAATCATAATTGATTGCTCTATATGTATTTTCTTCACAGTTACTTCTTTGCAATATAATTGGTTATTCGTTAATAACTACAACGAGCACTAGAATCTCCAATAATTTAAGTTTGAGGCGACTTATAATAGTATACAAATATGAATAGTAAGAATTATGAAGTGGAACTACCGTCTGATTTGAAAACGTCTTTTGCATTTGATAGCCTAATTCTCGAGGAAGATTATAGACTATTTGACATAACGTTACGGTCTTTTGTAGCCAAGTAAAAATAAAAAAATTAGTAAGAACGCTAAGCGAAAACGAAGTGATAGTGCAGGTTGGCAATATTATAACGTGGTGAGTAAGGGTGACATTGTTTATAATGTCAGTTAATAATGAAATACGTTTTAAAAAGTGGGTAAAGTGTTATTCGTCAGTCGTAGATGTTTGTACGCGGTCAGTGTCCAATACCATGTATAGGCTAATAACGAATTTAACAAAATTTGGATTATATAAGGGGTGGCATTTTTTACGGGGAACAAAGTGCACAGGAACAGCAGCTAGTATATATTCATTCGGTCACTCCGTGAATGGTGTAATTAATTAATTTAAATAGTTTAGGATATTATTAGTGATTCATTAGACTACCACTGAATGAAAAGATAATTAAAATTAAGTGTGTGCGTTAAAACTGTAGTTAATATGGAAATCAAAATATACATAATCTATAATCATTGATTTAAATGTTGTTATACAATTTTTAACGATTAAATTAAGAATGAGAGAATGTTGGATATGTTGGCGTTGTTTGAATGTACAATTATTAGCTGTATCGATGACTTAAGCTTTTAGAGTTTAAGAGTTAGTCGGGGTGCTGTTAGTGAAGAATAATTTGAAAGCAATGTCGCAATGAGAACTCATCTATTGCAAGAACAAGTGCTTATGATGAGACTATTTCTGTCAAATTTGAATTGTAAAGCCTAGCTTAATATCAAGAAAGTTAACCACATTTTAATAAGAATAATACCGTTGTATGAGCACAAAATAGTGGATATCCACAGAACCATTGTCCATTTTATTATAATGATATAAAAACAAAACTAATAGTAAATGTGCCTGAAAATTGTTGGTTAGGCAATTTAACCTACATGTTTGGATGTTCGATAGTAGACTATCTGAATAGTACGCCGATTTAAATCTGTTATTTTCGGATTAAATTGTTAAGATGTAGTTTAAATAAAAAAAATAAGCAAACATTTATTGAAAAATCAAATTTAGAAATCAATTTAATTTATATTAAGATTATTTTTGGCTTTTTACCTACGGAAATAACTCTATTAGAAACAAGTAGATTATTACTGAATGTATTAAAATAATGAAGAAAGTTGAAGAATTATTGAAAAATATGCCCAACAATATTAAAAATAAAATGAAATTTGTTTTGAACAATAACCCAAAGAATAGATATCAAAACAATACTTAAAATTAGCAAAAATCTTGATGGAAAAAAACTTCAACAGACCGTTTATCAATAATGAACTGAGGTCTAAGAGGCAAGAATAGACGATTTTGCATATTTTTAATAAAATTAATAATATATTAATAAAAAAATTTGTCCTACAAAACCGTCAACCGACGCAAGTGTCTGTAGGTAAAAAGGCAGTATTTTTACATTTGAACATTTTAAGTGATTACGGGTCCATGGATATGAATATGTGATGAGTGATGACTTTATATAGGTAATATAGGACTTGAATGGTGGTTTAATAATAAAGCAGCCACCTTTTGTTTTAATTTCGTAACAATTAGGAATGTTGACAAAATTCAGTGTTGGGATAAAAAGAAAAATTGCAAAGGTGGCAATTTAATAAAAATAATTAACTGTATAGATAAGTTAAGTAAGAGAATACAAGATCGATAAGTTAAAAGTTAATATGGAAAATAATATAAAATTAACTCAGTTTAAGAAAAGTTAATATATTTTTTTTAATTAGTATGTAAATCACATAAAGAGTAAATGTGTCTTTATAGTTTCTAATTTATAAATTACTCGTATAAAAAATAATTTTATTGAACTTTTATCATAATGCACACTATATACATATACCTTTTTACTTTTACTTTACTGATATTTATTAATTAAATAATATTAATATATACAAAATTATGTTATTAAGAAAAATAAAAGAAATGTTTGTGTTAATATAGTACTTATTGGACTATTGGATTATTTTTATTTTATACTAATAAAGTAATATTTACGTATAAACGAAAAATTTCAAAAATTTTGGATTTGTTTAAAATCAACTGACTAAAGCTAAGTAATTTTCACTGTAAATTAAACTAGTTAATTTGATTAGAAAATAAATTAACTAATTAAGTTAAAAAGTAAAAAAAATTAACTTTTTAACTAGTTAATGCCCACCTTTGAAAAAGTGTATGTAGAAGCCGGATGACCGGGAATAATGAGAAAATACAATGATTAAATGGGAGGAGTCAATAAAATAGATCAGTTGATATGTTACCATACCGTATTCTAATTAGATCGATAAAATGTACATTATGAATGATTATGCGTGCATTTAATATTGCCATTACAGATAGTATTCAATATACAAAGAAAAAAATGTATTTTAAAATAAATTTAGCGAGATATTTAATTTCATTTGAAAAGTCAATAATACCAAAACATAAAGGACATTCGTCAAATGAACCAGCCCAACCATACAAAGTATCAAAAATGGTCTTTCAAAGACCTATACTATAGAAGCAGTTAGAATAGATACTGTTGACCATACACCAAAATTCGATGATAAGAAATACAACACGAAATGTAAAAATAAAATGTGCAAAGGACGAAGGACGAAGAACTCATAATCTATTATATTGTTTAAAGTATAGTATTCATTTTTGTCTTGTCAAAAAAAGTAATTGCTTTAAAAATTTTCATATTAAAAAATAAAATAATCTTACTCACTTATAATATATTTAAAGATTTTATAAAGGTTACCTAGTATTATTTTACAAAACAAACTTTAATTTTGTTTAATTTTTTATCGCTAAAATACCACAGAAGAGGTCTATTTATTTTCATTTAAAATGTCTTAAAAATGAATTGTATTTGATTAGTTTTACTAGATTTATTTTTAACATAGAAGACGATTAATAATTTGTTGAAACAATAAAATAAAATGTATTATAATCTGGGGACTAGGGTTCATAAACCATTCATTATTATTTATGGAGGAGTATAAATTATAACAAAAAACGTTAAAAAAAACTAGAAAATGCACTCCTAACTATGACAGCTATATTTATAATGAAGTATCTTCAAATTATGTTATTATACCTTGTTACTATATCAGTATTTACTGTACCAAACGAGCGCACTTTTTCATAAAAAATATTTAAGAAACACTTTGAGTGTAATTAAGATTTAAAAAAAATCAAATTTATCATCCTAACATAATAATTATTTTCGTTAGATCTAAAATGATAAATTCAAAGCCTGATACATTAAACAATTAAATACCAGTATAAATATTAATTTTAGATCCAGGAAATAAGATAAAAAATTTGCATCAGTTTTAAATTGTATTAAAAAAGATTCCAATATTGCAGATATAATACATTTTAAACAGTGTATCAACCTCAAAAAATCATTAATTAACCAATTTTAACTAAACTTATGAATAAATAAAAACTTCTTTTTTTAAAAATTATAATTAGTTAATCATTAATGAATTTTATAGTTGAACATTTATAATATTTTTTTAGTTTTTTTGTTACTTCTAAATAACTATTTATTCAAGATCAATCCATTAGTAAAATAATATTATATTAATATATTTTAATTTTCAATAAATTATTAATGAAATTTTGAAGCACTTAATGAAGGGAGTTCTATCAGTCATATTCAAGGCGTGTTGTATAGGCAATTAATTTACTATGATAAGCGTTGTAGTGTGTGCAAAGTAAATTTACATTAGTGCGTGTGTCCTTCACACCATCACACCTTACCAGAAAACCGTGTAAATTCTCGCATAAGCATGTGCATGCCAATAAATAAAAATACATAAAATTACTTCTCGAACAGGAATATAATAATATATTATACCTAATAAGATTGTGAGACTAGCTGGTCCAATTTTAAATTATAATTCTGTAAAACCTCAAGATTTTCTGATATCTTTTCTAGTTTTTGTTGGAAGAAATAATTGAAATATGTATGCCTGCCTCACATATAAACAAGTGACATATATATAAAATTAGGATATCTTGTTTAATCATACTGAAGTCATATATTTATATTTTGATAAATGTCTCATGTCAAAACCTGAAAAACATGTTGAGCATTCTTTATGTTTTTACAAAATTTAAATTGACCAGTCAACTCACAATATTGTCACAACAGAAGGTCTAAAAAGGGTTCATTTTTTACCGACTAGAACTATCACTGATATAAATTCCCCAAAAATTTATCTTAAAATTAAAACATTCTGTATAAATTATCATCTTAACACTATTTCAATTTTCACTTTTATAATAAGTACAAAATAATTTAATAAACTCTTTGATACGTGGAAAACAGCTCAGCCTAATGAAAAGAAAAGTTAATGTTTAAATACCCACGTTTGATTAACTATAATAGTGTTTTGTCAGTTTGATTTACCTACAGGCTACAATTGATAATTCTGAAAGTGCACTAAAATGTTTCAAACAGTTAAATATTATTAAATAACTAAATTAATACTTAATCAAGTACTATAAACATTACATTTGTAAAAAATCATTTTGATTACTTAGCATCAATTCACAAATAAAAAAAATAACGAGAGGTACCTAGTTTTTCTTATAATATTTAATAATTATGCCATAGTTGAATTATTCAACAAATTACCTATATTTATAATTGTAAAAAATATAATATATAATAATAAGTTACATTACAATTGTTTAAAATGACTAATTAATAACTTATTATAAGTATTCATAAATTAAATATAAATGAAAACTAAGTAGTACATATTTTTAATTAAAAGTTAATCCATGGCTTTTAAATTTTTCTGCTACTAATGTTTCAAAGTTATTATCAGTTCCCAACTCTTTAGCAGTAAACTGAAAAATAAATAATTAAGATCATAAAATTATTTAAGCTATATACAAAATTACAATAATAGTTTGATTATTAATACTAATATACCTATAGGATTATAATAATATTAATTAGATATTGTGAATTATAAAATGATTAAGGACAAATTTGAATGCACTTAGATTTTTTAAGTAGTAAAATCAATATTATTTGCACTATAATACTTAAAACAATTATGTAAACACAAGTTCTTACCAAAATTGGTTCATAACCAAGTTTCTTAAGTTGTCTGATTTTACACAATGTTAAACCATTATATTCATTACTATAATAGAGCACTGAATTTCTTACAAGAGTCATTATAGCAAACCATTTTCCTAATTCTAGTGGTTTCTTAAAATCATTGAATGCTATCCTATTTTTCATTGTTTCGGGAATAGGTACTGGTTTACCATTAGTATCAATGCAAAATAATATATCTAGAAATACAAAAATGTGAAATGAATAAATTAAAAAAAAATTAAATAGAAACTAAATATACACAAAAATTACCTGGTTTTGGATGATGAGGAAGAGGGTAACAAACGTGTAAATATGACTCATTTTTTAATAGGCTTAGAAGTTCCTTGTAAAGTTTAATAAAGTTTTTGTCATTTGCACTTAATTTAGCCATAGTAGATGAAGTAGGTATATGCCAGGCTAAATGCTAGAGAATGAAACACAATAAGTTATAACAGAATTTATTATTATTCAACATAGAAAATATTGGGACATGTGTTTAATTGGAGTAAACAAAACATTGTAATTATCAATTATAATGAATATTATTTCCAAAAGTATAATCATATACATGTAATATTTTAATATTATTAATGACAATAAAAATATATCCATTGAACTTTTAAATTCCAAAGGATTAAGTTGTTGTTTTTATTCATATTACAACAAATATAATTTGACTATAAAAATACAGTAAGTAAAATTGATCATATTTTTCATTACAATGGATATCATTATATATTTTTAGTAACTTCTGTATTATTTTATTAGGATTATGAAAAATTTGTTGTTTGATCAGTAAATATGTTAATGACTGTCGATATGGTGTTGGTTGATTATACAATTAAGCAATCGAAACTATGGAATGGAAATTTGCGTTCAGTCTTCAGTAGAACTGATTGCGTGCTGTTAAAGTTGTTCAAAAGATTATTTATGTAAATATTGTAAATAATAAAATAAGTAAATATGTGTTCTTTATGTAAGTATGTATATAATTTAAATTACTCTTAAAATAGTATTGACAAAGATAACTTACTTCATTGCAAGATTCTTGTAATGTATCTGGTAATAATGAGCCAGAATAGTCAGGACATTCTGTAAGTACACTATTGTTTAAACTTACAATATCACGTGGTATATTAAATCTGGATAATCTTTTTCCTAAAAATATTACACATTATTTAACATAATTTATTTAAGTTAATTAACAAAATAACTATGTTTGTAATAACTAAATGATAAAATAATACTCTAATTACTCTATTGATGTTAAAATAAGCTTTAATGGACACCATAAAACATACAATTTACATATATTTATGAATTAGTAAATTCAGTTTATTGGTCAATTTAAAACTTATTGTTAATTATTCAAATAACACTTAAAATAGTATATATTAGTCAATTTCAACAATATTACAAACTTTCAACTTATTTTTTGGAAATTTAAGTAACAATTATTTTAACATATTGATAATCAAATCCAATTTTGTTAATATTGAAGTCTAGCAAATCATTGAACATTATTAATAATCTTAACAGTATTATTAAGGATATTTGAGGAGTTGATGGCAGAATCTGTACAATAGTGTGTAATAATTCATTAAATAGTAGAGCTATTCAAGAATTAGGACAAGTAAATTTGGTCAGATTTTCTACTTAAAGCATACAGCTGTCTATTAAAGTTGGACTTAACCATCAATCAATCAAGAAACTACTTTTACTTTATGTAAAATAGTTGACCATTTTTATAGAAATGTAATAATTTAACACAACCGAACAAACTTCATATTCTTAAAACAAAATTGGTACAAAACTGCATAACAAGGTGGAATCCTAAACATAACATTATGTTAACTATAACAAAGAATCAAGAAGCTGTGAATACTTATTTGAGAGCTCAATTGTATACATATTGTATTATAATTAACGTTTATTGATTGAAGAAAATTAAAATACTTGAAAATTATTAAAAAAAATTCAGTCATGAACCATATTAATAAAAATGGAAACATTCCTAGTATATAATAATATATACTATATATATACATATTTTTTTTGTAACTTACCATAACATTTATGAAGTGTTTCAATTTTTAAAGCTTTTGAAATACAATCTTTGGGGTAAATATTTTTCACAGCTAAGTATGACAAAGTATAAATATAACATCTAGTGTGTTTTTCAAATTCAAAATTTCTTGTATCACTTTTAAGTTCTTTAACAATCATCTCAAATATACATGGTATTGTTTGTGGATTAAAATTCAACATAGTTAAAGCCAAAGTTACTCTTTCTAAATCCTTGAAAAAATATTATATTTATTTATTTAGATAAAAATTATTGTTTTATTTTTTTTATCACCTTAATCCTTGCCAGAGATATTTCATCTACTATACGCTGCGATATTTTTTTTAAAAGGTCTTCATGTTTAATCAACAAATTGGTACCCAATAGAGCCATATGAACACAGCATACTAATTGTACTTCATCAACTTTATTTATTAGAGCATCCATTAATCTATACATATTATCGGCATTCTGGTGCTTTGAGCAATATCTAAATAGCTAAATAAAAATAAAAATGTATTTAGAGAAACACAATGTTTATATAAATAATTTACAATATTAAAGTTTAATTGATTTTGCATATCAATGAATTTCATTTAGAAATATTTATTTTAATTTTAAATATGCATATTTTCCATAAAAATGTTTGATTTTATTTTTAATATATTTAAATACATCATTTAATACTTGATTAATATTATTCAAGAGGATGCCACACCTGCATGTGCTTTCTATCTTACAAATATAATACATAGTAAAAACTGTTAAACAACCCAATTTTTACAATATAAAAAGTAAAACATTGGCAACATTATTTTTAATTTTTTGATACCACTAATACAAAAAAGTTCTTATTATTTTAAAATCCATAATTTTTGTATTTTTCAAAGGTTTTTGTAATTCTGATATCGAAAGAATAAAAACGATTTTATACAGTCCAAAATCTCTTCTTTTTAGTGTGAAAATATTTGGTTGCATAACTTGGACTATAGCTTGAAGAGTCCTCACTAGCATGAAACGGTTTTTATTATGGTGTATGTTTGTAAGACGGAAACAACACATGCAGGCATAGGGTCATCTTAACAATACTATTCAAGTCATAAAAATAAATTTAATACATAAACATAATTTTCAATTTATGTCATTAAGTTTATTTTATATAACTGCATTTTTCCAACATATACATAAGTGCATGCCTATTTCATTTTTTTTTTTTGTGCATTCAATTCAAAGCTCTGATGAATAATAACTTATAATAGTTTTTATAAGTTCTTTTGAAAACATCAAGTCACTAAATTGGTCTCTGTACTAGTATGTTATTTTCGTCTACTACTAGAAAAATAAATAACATTTTAGTTTTAAAATTTAACTACTGAGTTCATTTTAGTAAATTTTATAAAATAATTTTAATATATAAAAAAGCATTATAAGTTATTTTGCCAATAATAATAATATTTATTTTGATGGAGAAAAAAAAATAAACAATGTTTTTAAGTAAAAGAAAGTCATTCTAAACAGAGATATTTTAGGAATGGATTGTGATGCATACACAATTTTAAAGATAACACTTTGTTGCACCAATACCAACTTTTGAAAACCTTATAACTAGATTTTTGTTGGGCAACAATATATTCTTTGTTGGATTAAGTATAGGATTCTTATTTAAATTTAAAAAATACCTTTAAAAATGCAGCCAATTCTACACTATTAATGTTTGAAATTTCTTTGATTACAGAGTTGTATAGATTTTTTACAAGCTCCTGATTACGTATAGGTGTTTGAGTTTTAAAAAATCCTAAAGATACTATGCCCAATTCTTTAATATTAAAGTCGTTGTAATAAGAACATATTTCTTGTTCAATATCATACATTGGTAATGTTGGCAAAAATTTTCTACTTGTGTTAGCATAAAACATCATCTGAACTAATTGCTTGGGAGTTAACCTGAAATGTTAAAATTTATATTTCAAAAATATAGTAAATAACTTAAAATGAGTTATAATGTATCAAGATACAAATTATTATACATTGTTTTTTTCTATCAATAACTTACCTTTAAATATTCAAATTGTTAAAAAGGTTATAATTTGTAGTTTCTCAAATGCTTTTATTAATTAATATAAAATATTATCAATTATATAATATTAAATGTAAATATTTAAGTAGGTATCGTAAGTAGTATTGTAAACACTATGCTAATATAGTATTATAAAGTAAAAGAAAACATTTTTGTTTCATTTATTCAAGGAAGAAACGTTTAATTTTTTTTTTTTGGGGGGGGGGGGGGGGGGATAATTGAGTCAAAAATATTTAGGAACTGCTGGTCTAGCTTGATACACCTACCAATTGTTCTATTTTTAATATAGGTATTGTTTTATATTAAATTGATCACTGATATTTAAATTAAACATTTACTAATGAAAAACATTTTATTTGAGACTACTAAATTTGTTATCAATGTATTTACCTTGATGGCTTACGTGCTAGTTTCCTGACACCCATCCAAACAAAGTTGCTCAGTCTAGACAGTCTCATCAAGTACCAGTGGTCCATGAACAGTAAAAGCTTGTTAAGAGTCCAGCGCCTATGCCTTTCAATACACTGTCGGTCAAATTCAGACCACAGACGGTAGTAGACAGGATTCTTGGCATCTTTGGTGTCCCACAATGGTATGAGTGTAAATATGGACAGCAGTTGTTGGTCAGTCATCTGTGGCAGGACACCAATCAGGCGATCACGGAGACCATCGTACATCGTATCAGCCAGTAGGTAGTCTTTACCCGCAGCATACGAGCTGATTGCTGTAAAGGCTTTGAGCACCTCGTCTGCTGTCTTAACACTAAAGTCCTGGCTAATGAGCGCATGGTACTGCTGAGCGGTAATTGCTGTTGGACAGTTGACAGCGGATGCATCTGGATTGACAACCGTAGCTTGATATCCAGGATCTTTGACCATTACGCTGTGAGCGTTGTTATTTTCGTAGTTCACGTGGGAAGAAAGTGTTGAAGAAGATGAAAACTTTGGCCAGATTTGAGCGAATGCATTCCGACGTCCGCAATTGTTCGCAAACGCCCGCCCAACAAAAGCCAGACGGCTCAGTGTCTGATTCATGGTGTAATTTGATTGACGTCGAACTGATTTCAAATTTTCAACGTACAATTTCTATCAAAGTTGACTATCGTAATTTGGTGGAAACCTAAAAGGATAAGTTAATTGGCGTATTTGATAACAATTTTTTTATCATACCGCAAATGAGATTGATAAGAACAAAAATGATACGAGTTTTAATGGAGGCAACAATCTTCCTATCCAAGTGCCTACTGCCTCATAGATATTAAAGAATGGATAGGCCATTTGTGCTTATCATACGGGAATGAATATGAAAACATTTTGAGGTTATAGAGGTCTTTACACAAATAGATAACAGAATTAGGATTATTTCACATTCATTTTATTTATTATTTCATTATTTGTCAATATTATAATATTAGTGTAATATGTAATATTATAAATTAATAAATAATAATAAAACGATTAATACAATATTCAAGCATATTTTAAATAATATAATGATAATAATCACAAAATATAATTAATGATAAGACCTCTGCTAGAGTGAGAGGTATTGATAAAATCTGTCTTTCTCTCTTCCCCATTCCGGCACACTTCCCTCTATTCAATTAATATAGCAATGGCCTATCCATTCTTTAATATCTATGTACTGCCTACGTTTATGGGTACGAATAATGAAAGTATGACGATATACATGTATTTTGTCATGAATGAAAGTATACCGTAAATCGTAATAGCATTTATGCGGAGGTACCGATAGCGTTTATTTTATTAAACATTTTTGACGATAATTTTATGTTGAATCTGTTTAATGTTAACTAAAATATTTCTATTACAAACTGACTTTTTCGACTGTGTTTTTGTACCATTAATAATAATGATACATTTTTTAATTCAAATATCTTTTTGGATCGTTTTGGATACAAACTAATATTAAATGTTTTATTGTCTAATCAGTAAAGAGTCAGCTAACCAGTAAGCACTAAGTAGTGATGGGTATAATTCAATAATTTTAATATTAGAAAAAAATAATCGAATATATAAATGGCAAATACTCGAAATATATAAAATCATATCATAAGATTAATACATAAAATATAAATAATCAAATACCTAATCGAATGAACTATTTATGCGAGGTTTATTTATAATACAACAGTCGAAACTATTAAATAATAAAGTTTTATATTGTTACGACTGTTACGAGTATTTGACATATTAACTATATAAGATGACTAACATGCTAATAAATGAATATTGTTTAGTTTTAGTGTTTGGTATAAACTCTGAATATAACAACCTCTGAAAGTAAAAGTTACAAACAAAAAATTATTATATGAAATACCTACTAGAATCATTTGATTATTACTATTACTATAAGAAGGTCGTTTGTTCGAAATGCAACTTTCCTTAAGAATTCATAAATAACAAAAATCCAATGCTGGTGACATTAATAAACTATTAAATTTAATTTATGTCATTAGTATCACTAAAAGAAAATAACAAATTTTGAAGTTTATATTCCCTATATTAGTTATAATATTATAAATAACATATATTTTTAATTTACTTTTTAACATAACTTTTGATAATATAGTAGTAAAAAATTTAAAAAAATTGATTATTTTGACTTGTTAATACACTATATTTATTATTTATTAACATATGAATATTTGTTTTTTATTTAATTTTTACATTTTAATAATTGAGAATATATATACTTAGTACTTAGATATATAAATATATAATTTATATTTACAATACACAGGGTGTCCCGTGAGGATTATTATGATATAATTTTTTATAAACATTTGGTAGGTAATTTGATATAATATACTGAAAATAAAAAAATAAAACATCAAATAACATTTTAAATTTTTTTAAACTTCAAGTTACTTAATAAGAAAAATTTTCAAAATAAAATATAACAAAGATTTAAATTTAATAGTAAAATAGCAAAATAACATTTTAGTTACAATGTGAGTATTATTAATTGTTTTAAATTAATTTATATTCAATGCAATTGTATTATATTGTTATTGTTATTGAAGGATAGTCTAAGCTAATCATTTGTCAACATTGAAGTATTTTTGATAAAGTATGAATTGTTTTCAAGTTTGTTGTATAATCAGTAAGTGTATTGTACTCATTAATTATACCTATCATACCTAGATTATACACATGTATGTGTACATACAACCATCAGTAGTCTAATAACTAATAAGCAATGATTCTAATAATAGTATCAATTTAAAAAATAAAACAACCTAAATCAAATGTTTGATTTTACAAAAAAAAAAAATATATATATAAATAGTTAATTTATAAAAAAATATATTATTGGCTGTAATTAGCCAGGTACCTACTTAATTTTAATGTTTTAAATTTAGTAAATTAGGAATTTTATGTATTGAGTGTTAAGGATTTTCATAGATCTAATAATATAGGAATTTAATAAATACCTACATAATATCTACTATTAAATTAATAGAAAAACAATTAAATTAAAAAAAAAAATAAGGGCATCCTGCAAATTTTATTGTAGTTTGAATGTGTGTAGATACAAAATCCTGAGTAGTGGATAAATGCATTGTATTTCTCTGAATATTTCATAGCATAATATTATGTTTACTTAATTACTAATAATAAAAAATAATTAAGTTAATGTTTTGAAATTGTTGAAATAATTAATGTCACACTTATCATGTACCTTTTAAGACTGTAGTCTTCAGCCCTAATCAGTTTCAGAAAAAAAAAGATAAAAACTTTAATAATTTTCCTTAATTTGTTATTTATTATTAAATAAAAATATTTTCATATTATAAAATTATTAATACAATAGCTTTATTGAATTTTTTTTTTTATAGTTGCCAAAATAAGTTTTTAATTATTGGTCAATCTACTTTTTGTTTTGCATTAATTAGTTTTCGATATAATATAATGTTTAGAATTTAGATGTGGAAATTCTACCAAACAGAGATATAAGATTAAAGAGAATTAGAAAAAAAATTGTAGAAAAATAAAATTATGAGTTAAATACATATTGTGAGCTTTTACCATGATTTTTAGTTGAAGACCCTTAATATATTGTAGTGTAAGAAGGGCATCACAAATTTTAGAGAATTTAGCCTAAAATTTAGGCATTTTATGTAAAATTTGCAAATTTAATGATTTTACAAGAATACAAGTAAAATGACATAAAAAACAAAGTATAATTTATTTGTAAAACTGCAGTAGTTTTATTTCAATTAATTTTTGTTACCAGAATATTTTTAATTTTGCTATATCCTCCAACAACCAGCTATTAAGCGTCTCTAAATCAGAAACCTTTTAACACATTAGCTCATATTTCCTGCTTAAATTTAATTTGGCCTAAAAGTAAAATGACACTTTTTTATGAGTGATTTTAAAATAATTGTTATAAATTAATTGTAACATTAAATTGCTAAATACTTGTTCATAAGATATGTTTTGATAATTCCTTTTTTTAATGAACTAGTAAGAATATTGTTTATTTCTATAGGTATGCATAACCTGTTTTAACTTTTTATTTTTAGAATTCAATTCGACAATTCCTTACTCATTTCTTTATATTTTTTATGATATCCGTTGATTCATTTGCGGAGCTCGTAGAACCCAAATCAAAACGAGATAAACAATAATTGTTCACAGTTAAATTATTCAAAATTTTAACTTTAACTCAAAGTTAAACCACATAACTCTATCAAAATGTAAACCTTGAATTATCATTAATAATATTATATAAATTGGGGATTACATTTTATAGGTGTATTTTATTAGAGAAATGTTCCAAAATCAATACATTTTTATGTCTTTATTGCATATTTGCATACCTAATCTAAATGCAATTAAATGCAATATAGATAATAATCAATCAGGTTTATTTATTAAGTTTTATTCAATGCACAAGTTATACTATCTGTATAAATAAGATAGTTATAATATTGCTTTTCAATAGCATAAGAAAAAATCACCAGCTCCAAATTTTTTCAAAACGTAGAAAATTGTATGCGAAGAACAGGTAATTTACAACCTTACATTAGAAATGTAGTCAACATTTTTTTAATGTATTAATTCAGGTAGAAATCAATGAAAGGTGGACATTTTGGCTTCTGTAAGTATAAATCGACATGTTTCTACGAAAATGTTGGCAAGAAGTTGGTATGTCAAAAACTACTGTACAAAGGATCTAGCACAAGTTATATTCATATAAAGTGATATTGGTTCAAGGATTAGGACCAACAGATTATGAAAAACACTTACATTTATTTCAAAAATGTGTATTTTGCATGAATTAGATAGAAGTATTTTTTTGAAAATCTTATGGAATGATGAAAGTAAATTTTGTAATAACGGTGTAATGAATCGTCGAAATTCACATTTTTGGTCAGAGGAGTGAATGTATGAAACACAGCATCAAGTCAAGTGGAATATCAACATTTGGTGTGGATACTTGGTCCATATTTTTATGATGGAAATTTAGCAGGTAAATTAGGTATCATAAGTAAAATATAGGGGTCAGAAGTTATGAGCTAAAATGTACAAAAATCTAAAACATGCAACACATTTTATTAAATATTAAAAACATTAATATGTATTAGTGATTTCTTATTCAGTATTAAATTTAAGTATTAAGTATATTAATTAACTGTACCTACATTATACAATATTTAATGTATTGTAATGATAGACGAAAATGATATAGGTTAGATTTTAAAAATAGATCATCAAATAATACAATGTATTATATTATCATGTATTTATGATAAATAGGGCTCGGAAGTTGATGCATTTTGCATTTTTTTTTGGAACTTTTTAGACGATGCTCTCCTGGCCACAAATCTGTTTCATAAGCATGTGAATCTAAATAACTAATTTTTATTTTGCATTTTTTTGCATTTTTTGGTGTTTATTACTTTTTAAGTCATTTTTTGAGATTTATAGGTCATTTTCCAACATTTTTAGTTATTTTTACTGATTTTACACTAGTTCATTTCTTATCGTTTCTTGTCATTTACTTTCGATAACATAAAATAGTAAATACGCTCTAATTGTACAATGCAATGATTTTGATTTTTTAATAATTTGTAAGCATTGATAAATTTATAAAACAAATATTTTTAATTTTTTTATTTTCCTATTTTAAGGACATTTTTGTCATTTTTATGTCATATTTTGAAATTTATAGTAAAATAGAGTAAAATATTTTAAAAAAATGTATTTTTATTAATATAAAACTAATATTTGTAATTTTTTTAGGTCATTTTTTTAGGACATTTTTTGCCATTTTTATGGTCATTTTTATGATCATTTTTTATTGTTTTTAAGGTCATCAACTTCCGAGCCCTAATGATAAATATTACTTATGTATTGAGAGTATACTTTTAACTGGTGTGCGATATTTGAATTTTTTGTCAAACGAATTACCCATCTTATTGGAACGAGTACCTTTAAATGTACAAGAAGAAATGTGGCAACAACAAGATGGTACTTTTCCTCATAACAATCATGTGGTCAAAGACTTTTTGTATCGTTAGTTCCCTGAAAAAATGGATGGGTACAAATGGGCTATCATTATGGCCTCTTCGTTTACCAGATTTGACTCCTCTTAATTTTTTTTTGTGGGGGTACCTTATCGATATAGTGTATGTCACTATTAAAGAGTTCAAACGTCAATATTTTCAAAAAAATGACCTTTACAAAACGGTTTTTCACTTGTTTTAAAAACAATTTAATAAAAAAGTATATTTTTTTACCAAGACATTAAAATTTTAACGTGAAATATTTTTAGTTCTTATCCTTGTGAATTTTATTAAAAAACTAGAATTATGATATCTCCATTATTTCAGGTTAGGTAAATCCTCGCGGGACACTGTATACTTGATGATGATAATTATAATTATATGGGTTCCGGTTGGATGCTTACGGTCTTACAAGTTACAAGTTTACAACGCTCACATTCACGCTGATGCTTATGAACCGTCCCACTAGCAAATAAACGCATACAATAACTTTGCTTACGTTTCAAGTGGAACCATTTTTGATGACAAATTATTATCAGTATATAAATCAGTGTTCTAAAACGACAATACAGTGTGCTCGTTTTTTTGTTACTGATTTCGTAGAAATAAATACAATTTTTTCATAACGTAAACATTTTATAACTCGATTTCTTTGATAATTTCGTAATATTATTTTTAGTATTAGTTGAGAAATTATTAGCCTTTTTTCATACAAAATGGACAATAATCTGGGTCCATCGGGACTATCAAAATCACCTTTAATAAAAAAAAAACCAATTGACCAATCAGGAAATTTTTAATTTGATTGAAAACCCTTTGTCATTTGATGAGGATTTTGATCTTAGTTCTGATACAAATTTGGGCGTAGGTAACTTTGTCAACGATGATGTCGATTTCGAAAAAGCACTTACAATAGTGTGGATGAAATAGATTTTGATGACATAGATGACAATAATGTGAATGATCTAGATCAGTGGTGGGCAAACTTTTTTTTATGGGGGGGGGGGGGGGCACAAAGTTTAAGAAATTCTGGAGAAGGACCAAAATTATAGAAAAAATGTATTTTGTGTGAAAGTTTTGAATCATATAATATTATAAAAACATTACAGCATTACACACAAATTACCTTTTACCTTAAATAATAATAAATTAACTTTTATTCGAAAGCCCAACCATGGTTGGCGTGTGAGATTCATGGAATTGTTTTTGATTTTTCATAATATTTTCGAAAGCAGGTTCCAGCTGTGACGAAGCAATTTTCAACAGTGCGAAAAGGTGTTCATCAGTCAATCGGTTTTTGATTGAGTTTTTTCCAAAATTGCATGGTCGAAAAGTCTGTTCTTACTAATAAGACGACGCAAACGTCACCATAATTTTCTGGGCGAATTTTTGGGAATTCTGCTTTCGGCAGTGCTCTTTAAAAATCTAGTTTTGTGGAATTTAAAAACAATTTTTTTAAATGGGTACTACATTTCATTTCAATAATTTCCAACTGCAATTCTGCAGATACATTTTCCGGATCTACATTAAATGGCATCGAGAAAACATCTAACGATGATTGAATGTTCTTAAAATCTTGACACCTAGTTTGAAAATCTGTGTGAAGTAAGACCGCGCACAGTTCGCGCCAATCCATTTATATATTTAAAACTATTTTCTTCGATCATTAAAATAATAAAACGAAAATTAATACATGTTCCGATTCTAAATTATATTTGGTTGGATAATTCGCCTTATTTGGACATCATTGATTTAAGATTTTCATGAAAATGTTGGGTTGAAGATAAATCCTGATGAAGATCAACCAATTGATTGTTTTAATTTATTATTGATCAATGATTTTTTTGAGTTCGTCGTTAGAGAAACTAACAACTATGCTGCTGATTTATACATGAATAGGTCTAGTTATAAATCCCGTATAACTAAATGAATAGACAGATGTAAATGAATTAAAAAAATTTTTCGGCTTGCTTTTACACATGGCCACAATAAAAATGCCTAAAATGTCTGACTGTTGGAAAACAAACTAACTATTTAATTTGAACTACTTCCCAGAAAAATGAGTCGAAATATGATGACAATGAAGGTTTAATATAGCAACTTAAAATAAAACGATAAGCATCAGCCATCCGGAAATAAATGGTAAATATTTTGGGGTACTCGGTTTGCAAGTATCTAAAGTTATTTATTTTTGTTATACCAAAAAAAAATCAATTTTACATTAAAATAATCGTTTAACCTTATTTTGATTTTGGAATTATTTAGAAAAGTACTGAAAATATATTACTTTAAAATAAATAACCGAACCCCTAAAAAAAAATTCAACGATTTATAACTTCTACTATAGATACACCATCTTTAGTTGAAAAACAAATAGTGATGAGTAGGGAACGGATTTTATTGTAAATACATATTTTTATTGGAAGAGATATTTTAAATCTGATAAAAAATGTGTACGATTTAGATCATTCTAATTGAAATAAACCCAAATTTATTTTACATATTTGATAAATAAGTACATATTTTTAGGGTTCTAAATTTGAAATATTTCAAAATTGAAAATTTCACTCTTTTTGAAATATTTCAATGAAATATTGAAAAATATTTTTTCTTTTTTTTAAATGTATTCGGTTATAATTGGTTAGAAATAATATATTAATTGTATGCAGAAAATATTGATAGTAAATATGCAAAAATATGCGCTATACATTTTTGATATTTATCACTTGTATTATTAATTGGGTTATTGTATTATTAATTGCTCAATATTATCATTATTTATTAAACATGTTATTTTCTTTATTTCACACAATAAACCAACTTTAGAAAATTTTCACTAGCAAGTTGACGTGATTATAAACTTTAAGATATAATAATTTATATTTTATTTTTAATTGCAATGAAATATTTCAAGAAAATAAATTTCATGAAATTTTAAAACCCTATATATTTTAGTTATTTTTGAGTTTTTCGTTGATTTTCGACAACCATTAATATCATCATCCGCTTTGTCTGAAATAACAAGATATGTAATTTTTGATAAAGATATTTTAATCAAAAAAATGCACAAAGGATCTCTGGAAATTGAATACACTCCTTCTGATATAGTAAATAAGAATTATGCCCTTATCCCATTTGTTACGTGAGACGGTATTTTAGTCAATACAAAAGTATTCCAAACCGTCCAATTTTTTTATTAACAAACCTATAACAACATATTGTTTCTCATTGCTTTGTTCCGGAATAATATTCATAATTTTATATACTAACATAATTTGTATTACTTTTATTTAATATTTGTAATTATAAAATATTTATTTTTTTTTGTAATTTTCAATACTAACAGATATATTTTTCCAATATTTACATATTTTGGATTTTTTATTTCATATGTTAAGAAAAATTGATACATATATTGATCATTTTATTTCAATAAAATCTGTTCCCTAGTGATCAGTTGTAATATTTTCCTTTTCATATTTTTGGATTTTTGTCAGTAGGTAATCTTTACGAATCAAAATAGTTTGAGGTTACTGGCCAAATCTTTTTTTACATATTTGTAAAATATATTTAATGATCATTGCATATTTTTACAAAATTCAAAATTTAATGCATTGAATTAAGGTAAAATTAAAAAAAGGTATTAAATAAAATTGTATCAAGTAGAAAAATTTAAAAAGTTCTAGATATAATTTGAAGATGGTAATGTATTGTACTATGTCAATGAATTAATATTTTATGTACACTCATTTGTAATGTTTAGTGATAACAGTAAAAAAATTACCCATATAGAAACTTAAAATATGACATTATATGAAAGCATTTCAATAATTGTTGAAATAAAATAAAAAAATTAAGCTATTACTATTGTCTATTACTACTTAACTACATGTAATAGTTTAAAATATGCCCCAACCGGCCCAACCACTAACTGGATTGACGTCAACAATCGTTTTTATCTGTATTGACTGTATTTAAACATATGTTGATAGAAAACATCACAACTTCACTGAAGAAAAATTAAAAAAGCATATTATGTTTATTCATTTTAATAATAAAATATAAAATATAAAAAATATATATTAATTTTTTAATTTATAATATCTTTTTTACAATATGTAAATATAAGTACCAATATTAATATTGTAAACATTTTTCATTTAAACAATTAAAACTGTCTTACATATTTTGCGCAGATTTACATATTATTATGATTTTGATTGTATATTATATGGCATATATTGATACTTCTTAGTGAACGAAATAATTTATTATTTATAAAATAATTTTTTAAATACATTGAATACTTTTAAACAATTTATAGATTTTGAAATTTTCCATTATTTTTAGTTTTTTTTTCAGACGTCAATAAACAATGATATGCTAGAAAATTTTATACAAGGTCATCATAGGTTGTTCACAGTGCCGCAATTACCGCCACTACTACCCACGATTACATCAAATCATTATTTTTGGAATTTAAATTGATGTTTATGGCAATTTAATTGTAAGAGTAACTTGTGTTCTATTCGTCTTCAAACCTACAACTTAGTGAAAACTGTTTCATGCGGACAAAAACCACTATAAGACTGCAGTCCAAATTAAATAATCCAATTTTCATACTATAGAAAATAAAACATTGGTTATGCAACATCGTTTTTAATTTTAGATTCTGAACGGAGTGATGAATGTATTGATTTTACAATGATGTGTGTTTTTTTTATTTATTTATTTATTTATTTTTTTTTTTTGTGTCAGTCATCACGTTTTGGAGTAATAATAATGCTTCGATTTTTGACTTTAGCCCTTCTTTGAATAGGAAAATCATCTAGTTGGTACTTTGGGGGGTCAAAAGTAAAAAAATTTCAGTAGTTTTCAAAAGCGTCAGGAAAAACCCTCAAAAAATAACGGAAAAAACGAGAATTTTTACGCATAACCACTTTTCGACAAAATTGATTTTTTGATTTTGCTGTAACTCAAAAACGAATAATTGTAAATACTTGAAATTTTCACCAAATATTTTTATTATGGTTAAATTTTCAAAATATTTTGACCTTTTTTAGGCTACTTATAGACAATTGAAATTTTCGACTTTTCTAAATTTTTTTTCTTAAAATGCCGATAAAAAAATTTGGCTACCCAAAAAATCTTTAAAATTTAATACAAGGTTTATTATAAGTTATACTTATCGTAGTAAAAAAAAAAAATCAAAAATCGTTAATCACAATTTTTATTTATAAGCATTTAAAGTTCAAATGTTTACGAAATAGATATATTAAAATCGCGTAAATTTGCAAGGAATTTTGAAGTTGAAAATTCATAAAATTTTTTTGATTTATACTTAAGGTTTAAAAATCTAATACAAGGTTATCCATAAGTTTTCCTTCAAGTAACTGTAAAAAAAAAATTCCAGCATCAATATAGAAAAAATTTTATGAGCGTATGAAATTTAATTTTTTGCGAAATCGTATAAAATAACGTATATATTACAATTGAAATATAATAATAATATAATATATTTAACTAATTATCATTGACTGACAAATTATCTCCGTTCAGAATCGTTTTTCGTAGACAATGATACCCGTCATTGCATTCAAATTTAACACATCCATTATAGTGTCCAGTGACCTACTCGCCACTTCTACTATACAGTAGAGCGATACCCACTCGCCCACTTTTTAATTTCGTATTTACACTTCGGGAATGATATCATATTTTAAAACTATTAAAAGAATAATGAATAATAAAAATTTAATATTTTTCGAGGCCGAATAACAACCAAATACTTCGATTACACATTATAATGTATTATTATCATTGTTTGAGCTACCATTACTCTTGAGTTGGTTCTACTGTCTTTAGCGGCCAATGCGGACGTCTGTGCTACAAGACATTATTATTTTTATCTTCCCGGTCTGTCTTGTGCATATCAGTTCTCTATGGCCTGGTGCTGCGTACCACTTTGGGGACGGTCGCCATCGCCATTTTTCATTATTATTATTAATTGTTATTCATTTTTTACTACGCGAGTGTTGCAACTTTGCAAGCGACCTTTTTGTTTTGCGTGCCTATCTTTAGAAGTGCGCGTACTTCTGTTTGGTTTATGGCTTTTGTCGGCGTTGTGTTACACGTATACGACTTATATGGCAAGTGCTGTCGTAACGCGTTTCATCTCATTCTAACTCGGCATTTTGGTGTCGTCTTGCATTTTGCCGCGGCAAACAATCGTCTCTTCGTCACCGCTGGGCGCTGACTTGAAAGTTTGTTGCTGTTAATTTTTTTGCAGTCGAAGGTGTATACATCGGAGGTCCTGTATTGCCGGTACTCATTATTAAATGGGTATAAATCTACTTTAGCACCCCCTCGAAATTTTGGTTTTTTTTTCGGAAACCTATGTATTTTAACGTTATAAAAATGATGGTGCAAAAAGTTTTTTTCGGAAATCATTAGTTTTAAAGTTATAGCCACGTTAAGTTCACGATTTTCGGTATTCTGCGCATGCGCAAAACACGATTTTCGATGTTTTGCGCACGCATAGTGGCGATATAATATTATAAAATACAGGTTAAATATTAATAATATAATACGTAATAATACCTGTCGTAGCACTCGTACTTACACATATCTGTCAAACCGGTGATTTAATAAAAAATATATTCTACTGGGAATTCATTTGAAGTTTCAATTTTTATAAACAATAAAAATATAAAATAGTATAAAATAATTTGTAATCATATTTTTTTTTTTATTATTATTAATTAAACATTTGTATATAACAATTTTATTCTTAGCATGATTCACTATCAGAATTTGATTCATCTGACACCCGATCATCTAAAATGTAGTCATGCTCAATTGCGTCTAACGGATTATACAGCTTTCCTGTATAAATAAAAAATTCTTTCAACGGATCTAATTTTAGAATTTTGCAACGTTTCAAAAACATGAATTTCGCTAAATATCCCCCGTAAAATAGTTTCTTTCGACAATACTGGGATAATGAAGCTTTTGCGTGGCGCCACATTCCTTCCACGTTGTTAGTGTGAGCCCCAGTTTCTGGATTTTTAAATTCGATAGAATGATTCACTGTTAGGTGTTTAAATCCCTCTTCTTCTAAACAGTCATAACTCTAAACAATTGAAATTTGAGCGAATTATTGAGTGGTAAAACACAATTAATATCTACAATGAATGTTTTTGTAATTACTTTCCAACAGTCACTAATTATGGTAGTACCCGGTAGAATCCAATGTTTAATTGCTTCAAGTAAAGTTTCTTTGTCACGTCTTTCTACTGGAATCAAAAAAACATTTCCTGTATCCCTTTCTACACCGCCGAATATCCATTGACTTTCAACACGATGTCCACGGTGGTACTTTCGGCGGCCAAATTTTGATTCGTCGATTTCGACAATCTTATTGGGTCCTCCTAATATGTTATTATTATTTTTAATTTTATAACTGTTGTAAAAAAATACATCTATACATTTTAGATTCTGAACGGAGTGATGAATGTATTGATTTTACAATGATGTGTGTTTTTTTTTTTTTTTTGTTTTTTTTTTTTTGTGTCTGTCGACAACATTTGAGGCAGTAAAAATGCTTCGATTTTTGACTTCAGCCCCTCTTTGAAAAGGAAATCGGATCTAGTTGGTACTTTGGGGGGTCAAAAGTTAAAAATTTTCAATATTTTTTAAGTGAGTCAGGAAATACCTTAAAAAAATGACGGAAAAAACGGGAATTTTTACGCAAAACCAGTTTTCGCCCAAATCGAATTTTTTATTTTGCTATAACTCAAAAACTAATAGATGTAAATACTTGAAATTTTCACCAAAGTTTATATTAGAGTTCTCCATACACAATTAAATTTTCAAAGAATTTTGACTTTTTTTGAGCTATTTATAGACAATTGAAATTTTTAATTTTTTTTAGTATTTTTTTTTAAAATAACGATAAAAATTTTTTGGCCGGCCAGAAAATCTTGAAAATTTAATACAAGGTTTTTCATAAGTTTTTCTTAAAGTGATAAAAAAAAATCCGAAATCGTTAGTCACAATTTTTTTTTATAAGTGCTTAAAGTTCGAATTTTTACGAAATATGTCAAAATTGCGAAAATTTGCAAGTAATTTTGTGGTTGAAAAATCGTAAAAATTTTTTCTTTTATAACTAAGATTTGAAATCTTGGTACAATGTTCTCCATAAAATTTTCTTCAACTATCTGAAAAAAAAACTCTACCGGACTAAGACAAAAAAATTGTATGAGTGATTGAAATTTAAATTTTTACAAAACCGCGTTAAATAACGGTTTAGCCTCAAACGATTTTTTATATTTGTTGTTATTCAAACAGTATAAATCGTAAATACTTGAAAATTTTACCAGTTATATAGATTGCAATTTTCTTTACGTGATTTGATTTTCAAAACATTTTGACTTTTTTTGAGCTATTTATAGACAATTGAAATTTTCAATTTTTTTTATTTTTTTTTTATAAATGTTGATAAAAAAAATTTAGCTGGGACAAATTACTTGAAAATTTAATTGAAGGGTCCACATAAATTGTTCTAACTATCATTCAAAAATGATAAAAATACATAGGCACAATTTTTTTTTATTAGCATTTGAAGTTCAAATATTGACAAAAATTCGTCAAAATCATGAATATTTTCACTATTTGGTAGTTAAAAATTTATAAATATTTTACTATCAAAAGCTAAGAATTGAAAATTTAATACTATGCTGTCCATAAGTTAAGCTTAGAATAATTATAAAAAAGTTTGAGGATTATTCAATTAAAAAAATTTTACGAGTGTTTAAAGTTTTAATTTTAATTTGAAATCAAAAATACACGTGTAAAATAACGTTTTACTAATAAATAATTTTCAATTTTTTTATAATATATCCTAGACTGACAAATCATCTCCGTTCAGAATCGTTTTTCGTATACAATGATACCTATCATTGCATTCAAATTTAACCTACCCTAGTCCCAGGTCCACCCCACCCCCTAATGTACAGCAGAGCGATACTCACTTACCCGCTTTTTAAGTTTAAACACTCACCAATTTTTTTGTGGTGTTTAATCATAGCATCATAAGTGATTTCACGGTGGAATGATGCCCAGTCGACAGCGGATTTTTGTGATAGTTTTATTTGTTTTTTAATAAACGATAAGGATACATTTTCAAGCCATAAATAAGAAAAAGAGACTATTTGGTAAAGTGATAAATGTGAATTGTTGAAAAATGTATCTTTTCTTATAGACCGCGTAAAGTCACATTTTTGTTTTTTTTTTTCATGACTGCTTGTAATTCGACAGCGCCAAGCAAATCCGTCAACACATCTTACATCTTCGCATAATTTTAAAATATGCCCACGGTCACATGTAAGTTGGTTGTCAGGTGCTATTAAATTCCACTGTTGTAGCTGCTTAAGTACATTAAGAGACACTGGACCAGACGTTTTAGTTTCAAAAATATCGTATATTTCAATAAAATTTATGATCGACATATTATTTTTTATATTTAAAGCTATATAACGTAAACCACCTAACGATACAGACTGCAAGTTAATGTGTAGTTTAATTTCACTTTTATAATTATTATTCGATTTATTAATCGAATAGGACGAAAAGGTAATGGCAAAAACAAAATCTTATCTTAATTATATTACAATATAATATTATAATCTATATATTTTAATATTATTTATATTATAATTTATAAACATATTTGAAAATATAAATAATAAATATATTTATTAATATAAAGGTCTCTTGGATTTATCAGATATTAATGACTGACAATACACTATAAAACTATAAAACCATATTTTGCACTGGAACAAAAACCATGCATTCTTGTATAATATAGGTAATAAAAATGTTGACCACTATTTTTTTATATATTAAAATACATAGGTTTTGTATTTTATGTCGTTATCGAGTAATTGGCTAAATTTTTGGCCGTTGTTAGCAAAATTATGGTCATCTTCTTTTAGCCCTGTCTTTTAGACCTACTTGAAATGGCGTTGCATAGCAAATGGAGGGAATTTTCGATTTGCGGAGTAGAGCAACGGCACCGATGAGGAGCGCCATAAAACGTATAATCACTGCACATTCTATACGACATAACTTACCCTGTGATCTACTTGAGGTGGTGTTGCATAGCAAGTCGAGGGATATTTTCGATTTGCGGACCGGAGCGACGACGCCGAGGAGCGCAGCGACGAGTGCCGCTAACAAGGCATAACTGTCCATACTATACGACATAACGTAGTAGGAGGGATATTTTTTTGTTTTTTTTTTTTATACACTGAAATCCAAATTATAAGGATATAAACGACCGGAGCCTATATATGTTTCAATAAAAAAAACAAAATAAATCAACTTGAGAGCTAAACTGTAATTGTTCCAAAAACTAATTACCTATTTGAAAAAATAAGGTCGCCGGTAAAGTAGTTTTGTTCCAGTACAAATACTACGACACGTATTATTACGTATTATATTATTAATATTTAACCTGTATTTTATAATATTATATCGCCACTATGCGCGCGCAAAACATCGAAAATCGTGTTTTGCGCATGCGCAGAATACCGAAAATCGTGAACTTAACGTGGCTATAACTTTAAAACTAATGATTTCCGAAAAAAACTTTTTGCACCATCATTTTTATAACGTTAAAATACATAGGTTTCCGAAAAAAAAACCAAAATTTCGAGGGGGTGCTAAAGTAGATTTGTTCCATTACATGTATTACCCGTACTTATTATTTAATGTTTGTTATTATTATTATTATCTTGTTTTATATGTTTGTTGTTTATTGTAATTATTTGCATAGGCGCACATTCAGTCTTAAACTAAGGAGTGCTTAATGTTTTACCTTAAAGTGACCCGTGGGGGGCTAAGCCCCCCACACCCCCCTGTACAGTGCCGCTTTTATTTTATAAATAGGAGGCTTGATATAAATGAAAAAAATCTTCATTAATTTTTCAATCATCGTTACAGTTTCTGCATACAGTAATTGTCCAATTTAAAGAAAGATTCACAGGTTTATACGAAGTAACTAACAAATTTAATTTTCTTGTATCTCAAAATATTTTAAAATGTAATGAACATGATGTTATAAAGGCAATTTATAGCTCTACTATTTTATAAAAATGACACCAGTACAGATATAATTAGACAAATGTTATGTATTAAAAATATATTTAAAGATTCTCTAAAAACAATATACAGCATAAAAAAATCTTTTTCAGTGTCTGTTAGACATTTAGACAATGATGTGGCCTCTATTTAGAAGATATTTTCAGTGCATGTATTATTTTCCTAACATTGTCCGTCACTGTAACAAATGTAGAATGTTCATTTTTCAAATTAAAAATTACCTAAAATTATTTAAGAGGACGTCTCACCCGCGTGTGTTGTCTCCGTCTTACACACGTACGACATAGTAAATTTTCGTTCACCAGTTTCAATAGTGTGCTTTTAGTTTTAATATTAGAGTGAATTGACCTATTATCAAACTTTTAGGTAAGAAAATTATCTGTATTCTCTCTTTGGCTATATTTGAATACTATTGTATACTCCATCAAATCATAGGTCATTAATTCTTCAACGACTCAACATTTAGACACCACTGACAATAAAGGGCATAAGAAGGCTAAGGGCCTCAAAATTACTGGCGGTACTGGTTGTTCATTTATTAATTAAATAATTCTGAAATTTATATTCACTGCATTTAAATTTATAATTTCAACGAAATTCGTAAAATTTTTAAAATATTCACACTATTTTGTAATAAAAATTTCTTTTCATATCGTTTTATACGTTTTTCATCCTATATATTATATATATATACGTACATAAATTACCTACTACGAAATAATAAAGCTATTTTTCTATGAGCGTTTGATATTTTTTTGTAAGTAATTAAAAATATAACTAGATACTTGATAATATTGTCACCAAATATTTAAACTATTAATTTCTATACACAAGATTTTAAAAATATTTATTTTTCTTTTTTTAAATTTTTAATTGTTTATAGTTTTTTTTTCTACAAATGTCGATAAACTTTTTTTGCTTTATCAAAAAATGTTAAAACAATACAAGATCTCAGACAATGTATTATAATATAGGTAGATATGTATTATGTAAAGATGTTTAAAATACAAGTACATGAGTATAATTTATTTTTATAAGCATTTTAAGTAGAAAAATGGTCAAAATCACTTAGATTTAAAACTTATAAGATATGCAAATTTATAGTTTAAGATTGAAAACTTAATACAAAATTCCTCATAAGTATTTCTTATTGAAACCAAAACATCTAAAAAAATTATAAGCATATATTTTTTTTTTTAGACTTTTTAAAATCAAATTTGGACAAAATTGTATATTTGAACTATGATGAATAACGATTATTTTAATATTTTCAAATGCAATGTTTTAGTCAAAAATGTATTCAATTTGGCAAATAAAACTAATTAAATTACATAGTAACAATATCAAAAAAAAATATAACATAAAATATACTTGGTAATATATAGGTCGATAGACCACCTACGCTTAGAATTATTTTTTGTAAACATGGTATCATAGAATTCAAATGTAATATATCCATCATAATGATCCACTCGCCACCTAGTTTTCAGCAGAATGGTAACCACTTGCCTACTTATTTATACTTGTTTCTGTGTTTCTAAATACTAACTCAAAAATATAAGGTATTTGTGAAATATGGTTGTAAATACTCCCTATTTATCCATGTTAAAACATAAATTCAATCTTAGAAACAAAAATGTATAAATAAAGGTTAATGTGTTGTTTGTTGGTAAGTGTATGTATTTAAATAAAACAATTAAAATATATTATTCCAACTAAAGCAAGTTACATAGGCCAACAAAGTAAATTACTTTATCATTTATATTACATATTATTGATAACTTCATGCTTGTTTTATTGTTATTAGTAGGAATATCATTATCGTTTTAATCAACAGTCAAAGTTATCTATGCTGCTATAAAATGTTTTATTAATAACTATTAAATAATAATATATATATTAACTGTTAATTATTTTTATTAATGTAATGAATTAAGACATTTTTTAACCGTAAAACATATATAGTAATAAGCAATTTAATAAATTCGCTAAAGTAATATATTTATGCATAATGTACAAGTTTTAAAAAAGTTCTTATAATATATATACCTACCTATCTATTTACTATTTTATTTTTTGCGATTGAAAAGAGAAGGGGACTATTAAAATAAACAATACAGTTACTTGCAGGAAGAGAGTCTTTAATGTAGGTTACAGTGTAAAGCCGTTACAAGTGGAGGATTTGGAATATCGTAGTAAAAGTAGGACGATGACTATAAACGCACTTGGAATGCAGAAGACCAGTTTAGTCGTACCTGTTAATCATACCACGTCGCAGTGTGTTGTTCGTACGGTCTTCTTGTAGAAGTCGGCTATCGTAAATAACCGTTGCCCGTATATCCAGGTAAGATAAACTTCTAAATATATATTATAAATTATTTTAGTTTTGTTTCAATACATCATACAGAATAATTTTTTTATAACGCTGAGTCAAACTATTCTTAATTTATATAAATTCTATTTTTAGTAAAAACATTCCTTTTAATCAATAATTATATTAATTTTCGTTTAGGTTAATACTCACGAATATATTTTCAAAAAGCTCCATTTTTAATATTTATTTTACGAAATCTTACATGAACAAATCAATGAGATAAATATTAATAAAGATTCGAAATTTCAAACCATGGGTAACATTATAGTTTGTTATTTCATTGTTTGTTTTAGTATAAGCTATATTGCTTCCCAAAAACAATGGAACATTTTTGTATATGTAGGTAAAATAAATCGTAATTTAAAAGAAATTTAACAACATCTAATATTTCTAAAATATCTTCGTACCCATATGATATTATTACATTATATTATCTGTATATTTCTGAAATATTCATGACTTTTCCTGTAGTTGATACATTTTAGTTTTATATTAAAGATACGAATTAAAAAATGATTGCATATTTTATAATAAATATTTTTAAAATTTGAAATAAAAAGAACTTAATAACAGTATTATGGTATCATTCTTTCAAAACAATTAATTATTACCTATTTAACATTAAATATTTTGTATACATTTATATTAAATGAATAAAAATACTGATTAATTGTAGTTACCAATGTTGCCATTGTTTTAAATAGACATTTCACAAATCATTTATTTCATTATCTTCTAAGGCAAATTGTATTTTTAATATATTTTACTACGAAAATTTAAAAGTCAGTCTCATACATAAAACTGGTTTACCTACACAGAAAAATATCAATAGTATAATATATACACTGTACAGTATACAAGTCAATGACCTACAACAAAATGATTTATTTTTATCGCGAAAAGCTATTGAAAAAAAAAATCGAATTTAAATCACAATATTCTAAACAAAGTATTTAACATGTACTAAAGTATGTACTTTTATTAATATTAAAGTTTTTTATCAATATTTAACAATATTAATGGATGAAAAAATATTTATTTTTATTTAAATGATAATTAAGTTAGTATTATAATTGGTTAATACTATATATTAAGTAAGTAAATTTGTATTATAGCTCAAAATAATAAGTCGATCACTGTATTATTAAAACTTAGTATATAAAATTAAAAATGTTGAGCATAAATTGTTCATGCTGTATGTTCGTAAGACGGATACAATACAATATCATACAAATTGTCTTCTTAATTTACTACCTTTTATTCAAAATTATTAATATTTAAAAAATCTTAATACTTACGTTATAATTAATTATTACATATCTAATAATCTATACCGATATCAAAAATTTATGGAAATTAAATCTATAGATTTGATTTTTTTTCATTTAAATAGATGGTATTTTATGTTGAGTGAGTATAGTTGATACATAATCAATCAGAATACCTTCAAATATGTCAAACAACTGAAAAAATAACTTGTAAACGATTTTGAAAAATTAAAATTTGTGTGGGTAAATACTAATTAAAATACGATAATTATTCTGTATAGATACTTCAAATTCTATTTGTATTGTTATAATATTTTATGATTAAAAATTATCTAAAGTCTGGATTATTTGTAACTTTTTATTTGTTATTTTAGTGTTCTTACAAATTCTCGTTTTAGTTTTTTCCTGCATCTACGATGTGTAGACTATATTATTATAAAAGCCGTAATTTATTATTGGTAGGTACTATGATTGTAATATTACCTATCTTTATTATAATAAATTCAACCAATACATGATAAAGCAATACAAATAATTATCAATAATACTTGCAGCTATAATATAAAAATAAGCATTTTTGAAAACTAAAACGTGTAATTTTATGAAAAATACATTTTTGTTAAACTTAACTAATAAAATTATGAATTTTTAAACTGCAGGTTAATGTTATTAATAACTTAAATATTGTTTAAATATATAATTTTTAGATGAAAAGATTTAATTTATGCATTTTTTTACAATTTATTTATTAACGCGCATTCATAAGTTTCCCATTATCCTATGTAAGTTGTTTTAATAGATTTCATGCAGAGTATATTTAGATATCCAATGCTTTATTTCTATTTATTTATTTTTATCATGATAACTCTATTTACGTATGCAGAAATCACGGTCGCAATTAATATCACAAAAATATTATAAATGGTATGAAACAATTTTATTTTAATTCCGAGCAGAACAATGAATATATTGATTTTATGTGAATGTATGTATATGTTTACACAATAAATATTTGAAAAAGTGATTCAATATTCAATTTTGAAGGTAGTTTTATATAAAAAAAAATGGATATAGTTTGGTTTTATGAAGCATCAAAATTAAAAAATATCCAGTATTTTAAAATATTCAAGAAAAACAAACACAAATTAAGTAAAATCGAGAATTTTTACGCAATACCAGTTTTTGAAAAAATAAATTAAGTTTTTTTGATATATAACTTATGAAACACTTAAACTTAAACTTGTATTTGTATACTAGTATATCAGCGTTTAATAAACATAATAATTTTCAAAATATTTTTAGGCATGAGAAATGTTTGATTTTTTTTTCTAAATTATTGTTGATAAAATAATTTTACTCGGTTAAAAACTTTGATAATTGAATATAAGATCCCACATATCTAGTGGTTATAAAATAAATATTATAAATGCGTTGGCACAATTTTTTTCGTTGTACAATTATATATCATAGTTAATTAGGTATTTAAATTAAATAATTTTACACATTCATTAAAATGATCCGCTTGATACATAGTTTTTATATTATATTTTAGAAACAGTAGTTTTATAGAATATAAGTTTAAAAAAAACGTTGAAGATTTATCGCAACAGTGAAATATTTATTCTTATTGTTTATTATTTTTCGATTTATTTGAAAAAACATAGACACAATTTTTTATTAGAATTAGAAATTTAAACAATGACAAAAATACAGAAATTTTAAAATTATTTTGTCATCAGATTTATAAGATTTTTAGTTTAGATAGTTTAGATAATTAGGTCATATCTATTGAATATAAGTTGCCTCATGAGTTTTACTTACAAAAGTATTTAAATAGATTTACCGAAAATACACAAGCACAATTTATTTTTAAAAACGTCGACGATAGTCTAAGATAAGATAAATGTTGTTTATGATTTTTTAAATTTAAATATTATTAGTATTAAATTTAACGTTTGTTAAATTCTTTAGGTAAAATATTGATATTGAATAGGAGTGAATGTGCATTACTATTTTTATTATAACAGAAAGTCGCGTCAAACAGCATCTGCATTAAAAATTAATTCGGAGCAAATTTGAGTCATATAATAAATACTCCTTTTTCTTTGAAAAAAAAAAATTATTCTACCTATCGTATTATTAATATAAAATAAATTATTACTATTATATTATAAATATAAATATTAGTAATATTGGCTGACAGGCCTTTGCTCAGAATCGTTTTTTTGTATGTATGCAATAATATACTTATCATTTTCATTTCAAATTTAACAGATCCGTTACTAAACTTACATCCTTACTCAATGAATAAGTACACTTAACTATTATATAGTAGAATGGTTGCCTACTTGCCTTTTTTCATATTATTCTCGTTATATCTTAAAACTACCTTAAATAAATAATTGTATTTACAAAAATTATAAATGAAATTAAAATAATAATAATAATAATAATAATAATAAATAATTAAACAAAATATTATGTGAATACCAATTTTGGTGATCTGGGTATCTGCAAATTTAAATAACTGTAATATGAATAGGAATAAATTACTGCAAAATTAACGCCTTCAAAAAACAAAATCCTGTGTGCACTACTGACAGTACGAATAGTAACATATAAATAAATTATTAAATATCATTAGAAATAAAAGCTAATGCACCGTTTCTATTTAGAATCGTTTTTTTAAATTTGTAATAACATTGTTCTAATCAAAATGGGCATACTGTAATTTTCACCATTTTTCACAATTTTTCCATTCGTTTAGTGAAACTCTTTACCGTGAAAACGGAAATATAAATTACCCGAAGAACCAATTATATAATATTTCTGATTGGTACTATTGCAGTGTAGTTTTAGGTCTATATGTAATTTTAAATCACCTATTATAATAGACTAAACTATCGTTTTGTATGACAATTTTCCTCCATTGTCCCAGAAAAATCAATTAATTTTCCTTCTAATTTTATAATTAATTAAAATAATTATTCTTTCCTTCATAAAAAATAAATAAATAAATGAAATGAAATATACAACAAACATTAGCATTTATGTATTTTTAAATTATTTGTAAAATCTACGCTTTGTTTACATATTTTGTAAATTTTATTCATGATACTACCTAAAAATCAAAATAATTTGTCAATTTACATAATCAAAATTGGTGTTTAAATAGTATTATGAATTTACACATCAATAATAATATTCATAAAAATTGTAAGTGTGTATAATAGGTATATAATTTATCTATACTTAATAAATTATTATTGCAAATATTATGATGAATATTAAAAATGTAGTGGTTATGCTGGATACTGAACAGTCAGCATTAATTTTCAAGAGAAAATAAATTTTTCAGAGACCTAATATAAAATCTGCTCTATCAAATATTTTGTCTATGCCTAGTTCCTTGGGTTAATCTTAAGATTACCAAGACTCTGTTAAATGAAACCTTAAAAATTATTGATTTATCAATAAAAAAAAATAATAATAATGGATTGGATGACACAACAGTTGAATTATTAAAGAATAAAATGAACACAGTTTAAACTTTTAATACATTTATGCCGGGTTGTATGATACTGAACTTTAAATTTATTTAATAATTAGTTTTATTGAACCGTTAAATATTTTTACAGACGTGTTTGGGTTGCACAAACCGTTCAATAAAAATATATTGGTATTAAACATGATACCAAGATTTGTGTTGAAGTTTAAGCTTATCACAGAAAAAGTACTATATTAGGTTCTATGATGACGATGTACTACTGATACGTACACGTGATAACTGTAGGTTTATCGAATGATTAAAATTTAAAGAGCCGAAATCGGCCCATTAGTTTAGTGATCTGGTTACCTATATTTTAACGGCCCAATAAAATTATTGAATGTTTAAAGATTGTTTAACGGATGAATAAAATTTTAATCATTCGTTAGCGCGCTAACGGCTCGTTAACGTTTAACGGACGTTCATGCAACCCGGCATTAGATAAATAAATTAAAATATAGGGATAATCTAAATAGCTATAGGAAGTTAATAAATTATTCTATATCAGTGTTTCCCAACCTGTGGTCCATGGGCCAGTCATAGGTGGTCCGTGGTACCTTTTTTCGTAAAAAAAAATGTAAATCATAAGTAAAATAATAAAAAATTTTCGATAAATTTTGTGTATTCTTGTTAATGAGCAAAAAAAAAAAAGGTCTTTCTAGTTTGCGTAAAATTGAGGTGATCCGCGACCTATAAAATATTGTCGAAGTGTTCCGTGGTGGATAGGTGGTATAAAGGTTGGGAAACACTGTTCTATATAATGGAAAAAAAATAATATTGAAAAAATATCACGTATTAATGTTTAATTTATAGTTGAAGAGAAATTTAAAAATAATTATTTTTTTCAGTACTTTGAAGTTTGAAGTTGGTGATAATATTGAATAATCGTTAATTATTGTATAAGAAGAAAGTTTCATAATCAAATTTGTAAAGAAATATTTTTTACATTTACCTATCATGAGCACATCGTGTTACATTTTGAAGTTATCTAAACATTAAGAAATTATGAGAAGTACATTTAATAATCTCATTTTCTTAGAATAATAAAATTATTCTTCATAAAAGTATACAATACACTATAAATACACACACAAATTGCAACAGCGGTAGCTATGTTAGATAATACATTCAAAAAGTAAAAGTAGATTAGGTATTAAAATAGTGAATTAAGTGTCGATTATTTTAAATTACATTTTTGTTCAAACAAACCATAATGACACGTCCAATGTAAGTACAATCACGAGTCTACATAATACACATTAGAAGTACCTATCAAAAAATATTAATTGGATGGTGAATAAAAAAAAATCTTCAAGAGTAACAAAAATATGGCGCCAGATATGCACAGATAATTATTTTAAATTTTCATGAGAATAGAATATACTCATATCATGTAATACTATTACACAATAATTGAATAATGTAACTCAATAGCAAGCCTTATTAAACGGGACACGGTCCCAGGGCTTTATATATATTTTTAAATGTACACATTCAAAATACATTTCAAAAAATAAAATAAAAATGTTCATGTCACGAAAAATAACCAAATGATAAATTCATAATAAATGTATACATGATTATTAATAACGATATGATTAAGTTTTTAAATTAATGAAAATGGGAATTGTTCACAATGAAATACCTACCTACCTAGTAATAGTATAAAGGTACATAATAATAATTAACATTTAGTTATTGAATTATTCAAAAATTAATATAATTAAAATATTCAATTATTAATTGTTGTACGGCATATTTTATTTATTCACGTGAGGTAACAATATTTTATAATAATGTCTTGTATTAATAATTTAAAAACAAATAATGTTATTATCGAATATATAATTATATCTACTTGTATAGTTGTATAATTATATCATATTTATCATTCAATTGTATATTATAAATGGCACATTTTACGTTAGTACTATTTGTATTACACACTTCAGCAAGTTTTTTTCAAGTAATTTTAATATTTTTCATATACACACAATTTTTTATGCTATACACTTTGTACCTATATTATAATAAACGAAATAATAATTATTTATATTAAATGTTTTATATTTGTATTACTATCAATATGAGTAATGATCAAGAGTTACTACGTATTCACACATTTACTAGGGGATGACCCACTCACAACTCATTATCTTATCCATAAAACCACCACTATTTTAAAATTAAATTTTTTTTAATTACAAGCAGATTATCATTGAATAAGCTATACGTATGATGACACTACGACAATGACTATGGTCGATGATCTGTGTGACGTTACGCCCTAGACGGAAAGCTAAAATTATGATTAATGTGAACATGTACATATGGTATTTTGTTTAACTGTTATTGGGGGGGGGCATGAACATCTCTCGCGAATGTGTCCACTGAAAATGTCCTACTGTTCCTGCCTAAATATGGCCTTACGGTTATAATAGTATATTGGGTTTTATTTAATTTAACTTTACAAACGATATTGTATTAAAAATATGTAAATTTTAATATTTCAATGAAATCTTGTAATGTAATCTATGATAGCTAAACATAATATAAATAGATTTCTCGTTCCGTTTAAATCCTCACTTAAAATGTAATAATTTAATTATTGTACGATTTTTTATAATTATGAAAACTTACCTAAAAAAAAATTAGTTACGCTTTATCACATGATTCTCTAGAAATTAATTTAATTATTATTAATCACAAAGTTTCTATAGCTATAACATAGTACAATTACCATAAAATTAATATTGAACGTATGTAATTACATTTAAATATTTTTTCAGCATCATTCATATAATTTGAAGTACCTACCTACTCATATACGTAAACGAGGTACCACGAATAGTTAATATTTTACTTAATATATGATTGTCGATTAAATATCTAACCCTTTTTACACTGTTATTATGATTATCATTTCCGTATTTTCTTGTTAGATACTTTTTTTTCTAAAAGTTCTTAATTTAAGCAATACAATAATTATACTGTCTATTAAACCTAATTTTCTCAACGTGCACATGCCACATACACTGATTAATTAAAATAATTACTATTTTAATGATAACCATATTATTCTAAGAATCTCAAATTGGTTTATAATTTTCTTTGAGTTTTTTCTTTTATATATATACTTGTAGCAGTTTTCACCAAAACGGTTATTAAACGGAGAGATCAATTGGTCACACAAGTGCATTTCTCTTCAGTGGTCCTAATGATAATGATATATTGTTCGTACTTCCACCGATTAGAAATGCTTACTATAAAAATTGTTCCAATAAAATATAGTATTTTAACTAAGAAACTGAATACATTTTTAGTTAATTTAATAATACAATATCATAATATACAGTTTATTTTAGCTAAGAACACTTAGCTTTTTTTCTTTTTTTCTTATGTCTTACAACAACTTAAATATTATATCTATGGGCAATAAACATTATTATTTCAATTTTTTTTTTTTTTTGTATCTAATTCCAAGTTTTTATTAAAGAATTATATTGCAATAAATAACAAATATTACCTAAGTAACAGTTATATTATATTATATTATGATGGCTTTCTAAATGTTAATGCAATTCAATAGGTAGGTAGATATCATAAGTCCATACATTTTAATACTTACTATTATTTCGTAACGATTTATTATTTGTTCATAAGTACATACTTCTTATTTTTATGAAGGTATACAAATTAGTTATATTTATATCACATTATTTATAATTTTTATTTATAGTTAACTTAATAGTTGAAGATTTGAAGTGTATAAATTAAAACGGCACTACATTATACAATTAAACTGCATAGTTGTAGAAATTCATTATTTATTGATAAAGTTAAATTGAAACCTGCTAATATATTAACATATTCCTCTTTAAATAAATCGTTAAATTACATCATATACAAATTATTACAACTTTAATTAATTTATCCTAATAAATACCTAACTCGTATTTACTAAGTTTGGTTAATGGTTTTATATGCAGGCCTATATACATTTAATTATTTTACATATCAATGAAATTCGATTAGAATTGAAAATAAATGATATACAAATTTAATTCGAGACATTACCATTTAAAGTAAAATATTTTAGACGTTAGTTCATGTAAAAGTATTTAAATTTTGTTTCAATGTTTTTATTGCATAGGTATTTTTTATTTTTGGAAGAGGATATATGGATTTGGCGTCTATTATCAATAATATAATAATTATGATATTTTAATGCAAAATGATTGTTTTTTTTTTATAAATTATTTCAAAAAATAATACTTCATGAAACTTGCCTATCTATTTTTTTTTCATGGTATACCATTTAATTTATAGTTTTTATTTTTTTACAAACATTACTTTTTGGTATCTTGTTACAATCGTAAGCATAATAGTGAATAATTTATTTTACAAAGTATATTTTGCATAATATCTTAGAATTGTTAGTACATTTTCTCTTTATTGTTTGATGACTTTTTTAAAGTTGGTATCTATATTAGGTTCAAAAATCACACATGATGTATGATCTGTATCAAAAATCATAAATGTCTATCATGTTTATTGAGAAAAGTTGTTATTTCAATTGTTAAATTAAGAATGAAAAGTTAAAATAATATATTTAACACATTAATAAATACAATTAAATATTGTTTTATACATTTTGTCAAAAAATAAAAATAACACTTTAAAAACTCGTTAAATCTAGTTGTATAATAGCTAGGTGTTAGCTATCCCTTAAGAAACGTAGCTAGATTTTAATATGTAATTATAAGTAGGGTAATGAACATTGAAAAAAAAACTTATAAAACAACAATAATTCAGAATCACGTTGCTAATGTACAATGTTCATAACTATAATAGTACCTATTATATTATTGGCACGTAGAACCTTATCATTATTTTTATCTATTGTCTGCATTGAGAAAATATAAAATCTTAAAATGTTAAAAAATATATATATTACTTCCCTGTAAAACGTTGCACTCGTAAATACTACGATACTACGAATTTGAGCATAGGTAAAATAATATAGACTAACATACGTATGAACTCCTAACGGTGTTTGGCTTACTGACACAGAAACTATTTAATTGGAATGTAACCGGTTAAAGAGCGTGTGATGTGCAGGTATTTGCCGTTTGCATGAATCGTGCCTGTGTGTGCTACAAACAAAATATTAGGTTACACAAGATTATCGAGTTATGATTAAATGTTTATATTCGTTTTAATAACGTATTCTTGGACTTGATCATGAAAACTTTTCCGGTTTCGTGTAATAACAATAAATACAGTATGTGCCTATAATGGCCCCGAAAGATGATTCGTCGTTGATTTCTCTTTTCGATGTTTGACGTTGATTAGGATATAGGTACCTACATACTTTAACACTGGCAATATACGTTTCTCTTATAAATGAATTATAATGATACTTTACAAGAGAAAATATATGTTCATAAATATACACAGAGTGCACAGTTGAATATTTACTACCATGCATTGAATGATAAAATAACTTTCTAATGGGCTCGATGGAATAAAAATATAACTACCTATGCGTTTTCTTAAGGAAAATAACGTTGTTTTTTAATGTTGGCAATAATTTTATTTCATTCAGTCACATCATTCTTTGTAGTGACCTTAGAGTGACCTTTAATTGTGTGTCTAATTAAAATAGTTAAGTTAGTTTCAGCTATATTTAGTAAGGTACATCGTATATACATAGATCAAAAGTTAAATGTTTGCTACAAGAGAATTATATATCGTTTGAAAATGACCTGTTGATGATGATGATGTTTTTGAACCAAGTTGGTGGTGAAATTACACATGTTTTACTAGCATTAATATATGCAATTTATTTATTACAAGTAATTTTAAATATCAAGTATTATTTAATTAAATTTTAATTTATGTTACATTACAAATATATATATCTATTATAGTAAACAAAAATATTTGTAAATATTGTTTAAAACATAATATAATGTTTAGATTAGATACACATTTTAATAATGATGGTTTTATAAATAAATATTACCTATCAGTGTCGTGTTAATTGGATTGAATGGTAAAGGGACAAATTTCCATGGTGACGAACTTGTTGTGGTGGTGATTTTTTAAAAAATAAATAAATAATAAAATAGATTTATAGTTTTCTAATTTACCTGCAATATTATTTAGAACGAGTAATTAATTATTAATAAATGCTCATGCTCATGATACATTATTGGTGCCTACAAATTTTCGGCCTTAAAATGTTTATTGTTATGGTGGTGGTGGTCAATGGTTTTAATAATACGATATATTCACTATGATACAGTGAGATTCCGCTGTCGTGTCACTGTGCATTTCGGATATATTATTGACATAATTTTGAAAAGTTCATAGCTGTCGGTCCTATATTTATTCGTATTATTTTCGAGTATCCATTATACATATTGAAAAAAAAGGATGAACTAGCTACTGAGTAACTGGATACTATTTTTGTATAAAATACTAAAACTCATTAAGTTTATAGGTAACTGATTTTTGCTGTTGTGTTCATTTATAAGAAAGAGAGAGAGGAGAGCGTGTAGGTATATATTATATACATAAAAATATATATATATGTATGTATAATAAACATAACAATAAAAATCCAACACCCATGATATGCAACAAATGCCTAGTTGTCTTAACTATTGAACATATCATCTAAGAATGTCCAGAATACCAAAATACAATCAATAGCTTATAAATATCGAATAAACTAGAAGAAGCTCTCAATGAAGACAACTTAGACAACACCTTAAAAATTCTAATATTTCTAACAAAAATGAATATTTTAAACAACCTTAAAATCTCTTTTATTAACAAATAAGTTAATGTTAAAAAAACTTTTATTTACTTGTTTCTTTAATTTTTGTATACTATACACAGGGTTAAAAACCTTAAACGTTAAAGCCAATTATAATCATTTTAATTAAAATTAATACTATCTCTAGAATGCAATTATTATTTAGTCATAATGAATTAAGATAATTTTTTAATTTCTTAAATTATTTTTATATCTTTATAATTCTAATATTGTACGTTTTTATGTGTATTATTAGGAATAGGATTATTAAAAATTAAAATTAGTATTTCGTCGTCGACATGTAAAAAGTGATCAAGCGTGAATTTTTATTATTTTATCTTTAATACTTTAAATTTGTATAACTTCACAATTCATTGTCCTTTGTCCACATATACTCGTATTTTAATAACAAGATATTATACGGTTAAAGCGATTAATAAGAAATGAGTAAAAAATTTACATCACCTGATTTATTAAACTTTTTTATTTTTTAATTGGTAGGAAAGACCAGGTAATTATGCAAGAAATATTTATGTAACAACTGCATCTGATTATAGACGATTCTCATGAAAACGTAATTAGGTATTTTTTATTTTCATTAAATTATACTTCGTAATTTTTTTAAAACAATAAGAGCCTGAGATTTTAAAATCTTACTACATTTGTTATGCAAAAAACTACAAACAATTGTTCTAAGTTAATTTTCTCTCTTTAATTGATTACAGTAATGCCGAAACTCATCTAAATGTAGACGATTTATAAATAATGTAGCGAACTTTGATCTTATATTTATTATTTATACATATAAATTTAAGTATAAATGTATATAGCAACCATGTAGTAAACAAATACATTAATAATAACACGAACAGGACTGTAAGCATGTAAAATATCTTTAAATTAAGAGCAGGAGTGGGTGATAATTACATTATTTTATATTTTAAACACTGTAATGTTTAACATGAGCTGGAATAATGTGTTTACTGTTTTTGTTCTGGATTCACGACAACACGCCGGATACCTAATCATGTAGGGACATCCTGCACGAATAAAAGTAGGCAAAGTCGCACAGTAGACAATCGTCTCGTTCAATTAACTTAGGCGCCAAGTTGATGTTGTATTATAAATATTATCGAAGTATTTAGATTACTTAAATTTCTTATCACGGTAAATTCACACAATTTTTTAATAATTGTCGATTGTTGTCTTCCTCACATAAATACTTCTTTGAATAACACAGAAAAAAAAATACCTCTGAAGTTAAGGGTAACAACTAGACTTAAGTTTTAACAGAATAATATGCATAAACGATATATTAATTTCTTTGAAACTTTTTTACTACCCACAAGTATTTTGAATATACGTTTTTAATTTTAATAGTTATATTTCAAATTTTCAACATAATTATTTCTAATGGATGGTTAATATTATTTATTATTTAAGTTAAAACTGATTTAAAGTTTATATAAAGTTTCTAACGGCTATTGAACTTTTAAAAGTTTCAACGGTAAAACTATTTGAAAGTGTTTATTATTATTATTATTATTATTAAGTGTAAATGTTACGGAAAAAGTACGAATACCAATAAAACCCAGGACTTTACCAAGTATACTCTCTACTAGTATATTAGATAGATATTAAAATCTATATTATTAATAAATATTAAAATTACTTATTTGTGCAACTGTGCAAGCTTGGCTAATGTAGCATTTTAAGTCACACAATACATTTTTGGATTGGTCCTTACATCTATTTGTAAAATTTTTTTTTAAATAGTCATATCTTGTCAAACCTTGTCTACCAGTCAAATTGTGATACTGCTTGACAAATAACAATCATATTGTATATTGAATTTTACCAACACTGGTTGTTTATCCTAAGATTCACTAAATCTCGTTTGTATAAGTCCGTAACTACAAAAATCATTTGAGATTAACAAACTATTTTGTGTACCCAAAGTTCTATCGGTATTCGTAACATACCTACCGTAAGATTTTATCTTTTGAAGATCTCGAAATCCGTACCTACTTCAATATTTACGCATACATTTATTTATTTTTAAGCACTCTATATTATTTATAACAGTAACCTTTTTAGGTATACGTTAATAAGTTCGAATCTCATTAATATAAAATTATTATCACTTTTTTTTTTTTTTAATTCGAACGACTATGTTATTAAAAATATTTACGAAATTGGGCTCCAGTAAATTATTATCAGACAACAATACGTTATATCGTAAATCATCATTAGATTCCTACTGACAAGAAGCACGATACGAAAATATAGTGTATGATTTCAATAATTATAATATATTGAATATAACTGTAATGTACACATATACATAATACATATTTCATGCATGAACTATGCCGTAGGTACGTGCCCTTCACCACGACGAAAGCTATTATACTATTTACTATCATATGGACGTTCCGACGGCACATAGGTATAATATAATGATATACCGATGACCAAACGATGAAATTTCTCTAGGAATTTTTATGTTTAATAATCATATATTTCCATATCAGACTTCGACTACCTTTGCGAAAAAAAATCATATTATACTTACTTTTATAAATTAAAATGTATTACTTATGTGATGGACGATTATTAAATTAATTAATACATTTTTTCTTACTATTCTAAAATTATGTGAAGCAGAAAATGGTCCATTGTTTTCAGTAGGTCACAAACGTGTGAATGAGTAAGGACTTGTGGGAATGTATTGTAACTGTTTTATTTTAAAATGCATGTACCTATTATATTTTATGCATGATAAAGGTCGTAGTTCAATGTATAATGAACATAAAAGAAGTATTTGAGTCATAAAAATGTAATTGTTTTTAATTAATATTTGGTAGTTAGGCGAATAAATAAAAAGAAAAGTACATTCACAATTTGATGATATTGTAAATGCAACGCTCTGTGAATTGAGTAACTGATAGACTTGAAAGCTGTTTACCATATTATCTACGTTTAAGTAATAAATTAACATTGTGTAAATTACTTTCCTTATACGACATAATAGAAATGTGTATTTTAATATTTCAACACAGTGTCTTTTATTTATTGGATCTATGATGATATAGACAAGAAATATAATGTGTGCCAATGTATACAGTTATTATTACTAACTACAAAGTATGAAGTAACAATTATCAACATACAAAGTCTTACCGAGGTAGTTACCATAAAATAGTTCTTAGCAAGTATTATAGTTTGGAAAAATGGTTAATTGAAAAAAATAATAGTATTGTTAAAAATACACATTTTAATAAATAATAAACTATCTATGGACAACTAAGAATTAACACCTTCTTATTATTTGCAAATAAAAATGTAAAAAATATAATGCTGAACTCTGAAGATATTATATAGACTATAGTGTTATAACTGAAAACTAATATACCTATCTATCAAATTAGAATAGGTAACAGATTGATTTTAATCTATTATTTGATCAAATTTGAACCAAATTGTTTTTTGAAAAAGTATCAAACTTACTCAAATTAAGCATAAATCGCCTCTCTAAAGACATATAGGTACTAATGTTTTTTTTAATTCTTCAAAACTTACAGTAAAAGTGTATATATACCTCGCAATATACAACCTTCTTAAATTAATTATATTTTATAACTATTATACCTACATAGTTATATAATTGTATTGTATATTAATTTTTACTTTTATTATTTTACAGCTTAAAATGATAAGACAAATATTTTTGTTTGTTTTTGGATTGACAATTGTTGTAGCACAGAGGAGATTAGCATTGCCAGATCCACGAAGTTGTTCCAGTAGTAAGTTTATAAATTTAATTTGTATTACAAAAATAAACTCAACTTGTATAGATATGATTATATGAATGCTATTTGCTCATAATATAAACCTAATGTCGGTACTCGTGTAATATATTACTTACCAAAACTTATATAATCTATCGATGTAATTAATTATAATTTATCAAACTAAAACTTAGTTACTAGATATATTTCTAATGATCACCATTGTCAAGTATTTCAAGATATACTGTGTATATTGTTATTTATTATTATATTATTTTATTTTTACGTCATCCCAGAAAAAATAAATTATTGTTGTATTGATAGATATTAGCAGGGCTAGGATTTGTATGCAATAAAAAATTTTAAAATAAGCATTTGAATTTTTATAAGATAAAAACAAAAATATAGTTACAAAAAGCTATTTATTTATTGAAATACGTATATCAGTGATGGGCTGTTTGTCTTAATATAATATAATCGAGAAATAAAATAATTTAAAATTAATATAATTATTATAATTCACATTCAATAGTGGAAATACGTGTTACATGCTACGACCATATACTTTTTTAAATTTTCGATTATAAATGATCGGCGATTGGATCGTAATATTGATTTATATTGACTGATGATTTTATCACATACCTACCTATTGTAACACGACAAAAAAACAAATTTTTATACTTTAATCAGCGCAATGCTATAATAATAATTATATAATTAAATAAGAAATATTAATATTAAATTTTTAAATATTAATCACGAAATATACTATAAAATATGAATTTTTGGTATTCTTATAATCAAAATGTCTTCCAATGTCGTTATTAATTATTTCTACTGCAGTATACTACATTAATTTTTTCAAACAAAATATAAATATTTTTATATATTAGACTCGAGTTAGTTATTAATTAAATTATTATTTAATAATAATGTGTAATATATAAATTAATGATTGGAATTAATATTTGTGTTTTAATGTAACAAAATATATGTTGATACGTACACATATTAATAACGTATTAATAATACTGACATTTTTTTTAGGAATTCGTCATGCTTCATATCGAGATGCCCGCGGAGTTACGCATTCCTATTTTTTCAGCTGGGAACATGCCCCCACTAAAAGTTTAGAAGTAGATTGGCTTGATGCCAGAAACATTTGTCGAAGACATTGCATGGATGCAGTAAGTTTAGAAACACCACAAGAGAACGAGTTCGTCAAGCAAAGAATATCTAGAGGTAAGTCATAATATGTTTAAAAAAATAAAAACCATAAAAATTTTTAACTAAAAACTTATTTTAAAGGAAATATAAGATACATTTGGACGTCGGGACGAAAATGTAACTTTAATGGATGTGACCGTCCTGATTTAGTACCTGCTAATGTTAACGGTTGGTTTTGGTCTGGTTCTGGTGCAAAAATTGGTCCAACTACTCAGCGTAACTCTGGTGACTGGAGTCACACTGGAGGATTTGGGCAAGCACAGCCAGACAACAGGGAAGCACCACAAGTAAGTAACATGTTTTACGTGAGCATGGGCTATAATTTGAATAGTGGACAATTTTTTGTGTAAAATTGTGAGATAAAACTCTTATTTAAATATTGAGAATAAAGAATAAGGAAAGTTTGTTTCTGATTCATGAAGAATTTAAAATTAACAAAAATTAAATTATAATCTAGTACTGGTACTTTTGTACCAATACCTAATTTAGCGGTTATTTTACTATTTTAAAAATTAAAAGATTTTAAGTATATTTATTGATGATAATTAATAATTGTATGAATTTTTCAGGGCAATGATGAATCATGTTTAGCTGTATTGAATAATTTTTATCAAGACGGAGTTAAGTGGCACGATGTCGCATGTCACCATTTAAAACCATTTGTGTGCGAAGACAGTGATGAACTTTTGAACTTTGTACGTTCCCGTAACCAAGGAATTCGTCTATAAAATGCTATGAAATTTTCTATTTAAGTAAATTATATTGTTAGTATATTCATTTAAGCACGAAAACAAATACTTAGAAAAATCAATTTACAATGATATTTATGTACACTCCAACCTATAATACATATTATATAAGTACCTAGTTTATATACAAAAAATTATTTATTTCTCCGATTTGGCTATTTTGTGTGTAAACGATTTTAAACTACCTATCATTTATTTTTATTTTTAAAGTTTTTATTTAAAGTTTATGATTTTGTATGTATGATTAATAAAGTTTTTTTTAATGTTTTATATGAAATAAATTGTCTTATTATTCATTGCCTATTTGTACATAGATATTTTATGTGAATTTATTTTTTTGCATTAGTAGATTCTACATTGATTAAATAGGTAAAGATAGTCGACAGTATGATAAAAATATGAAATGGAGCTATAAATTAACGTATGAAGCATTATACTAATAACTTTATTGCAACAATAACGGATTATACATTACATAAATAATTATTAAAATTTTAAAGATTGTAGTATCCATATAAGCTAATTATGTGCTGGGGGAGAACACATATTTCAAAATTTGTAAATTATTATAAATTTTATTAGTTTATGTGTATCAAAAGAAAAATTAAATATTACTAAAAGATAAAAATTTTATAACATTATAACAATTAAAATATTATTAAAAGTAAATAATAAAATAATTCTAAGGTCCTGGCTTAGAAATTAAGTTTTAGATTCTGAACGGAGTGATGAATGTATTGATTTTACAATGATGTGTGTTTTTTTTTTTTGTGTCTGACGACAACATTTGGAGCAGTAAAAATGCTTCGATTTTTGACTTCAGCCCCTCTTTGAAAAGGAAATTGAATCTACTTGGTACTTTGGGGGGTCAAAAGTAAACATTTTCAAATAGTTTTCAAAAAAATCGATTTTTTGATTTTGCTGTAACTCAAAAACAAATAATTGTAAATACTTGAAATTTTCACCAAATGTTTATATTATGGTTATCTCTTTACAGTTAAATTTTCAAAATATTTTTACCATTTTTAAGCTACTTATAGACAATTGAAATTTTCGACTTTTCTAAGTTTTTTTTCTTCAAATGCCGATAAAAATTTTTTGGGTGGCCAGAAAATCTTGAAAATTTAATACAAGGTTTCTTATAAGTTGTTCTTAAAGTGATAAAAAAAAATCCGAAATCGTTAGTCACAATTTTTTTCATAAGTGCTTAAAGTTCGAATTTATACGAAATATTTCAAAATTTAAATTGAATTTCATACTCTCATTATGCGTATGTTGCCAAATACTTTTTTTATTAATAAACAGATACTATAGAGTAACTATAGTAACATATAGTAATTATACTATTTGTTTCAAAATAGAATATATAATAATATTTAAATATAATATATCCTAAACTGACAAATCATCTTTGTTCAGAATCGTTTTTCGTATACAATGATACCTATCATTGCATTCAAATTTAACCTGCCATAGTCTGAGGTCCACCCCACCCCCTAATATACAGCAGAGCGATACCCAATTACCCGCTTTTAGATTCTGAACGGAGTGAAGAATGTATTGATTTTACAATGATGTGTGTTTTTTTTTTTTTTTTTATTTTTTTATTTTTTTTTTTTTGTGTCTGACGACAACATTTGGAGCAGTAAAAATGCTTCGATTTTGGACTTCAGCCCCTCTTTGAAAAGGAAATCGAATCTAGTTGGTACTTTGTGGGGTCAAAAGTTAAAAATTTTCAATATTTTTTATGTGAGTCGGGAAAAACCCTAAAAAAATGACGGAAAAACGGGAATTTTTACGCAAAAACAGTTTTCGACCAAATCGATTTTTTTATATGGTTATAATTCAAAAACTAATCGATGTAAATACTTGAAATTTTCACCAAACGTTTATATTAGCGTTCTCCATACACAGTTAAATTTTCAACGAATTTTGACTTTTTTTGAGTTATTTATAGACAATTGAAATTTTAAATTTTTTTAGTATTTTTTTTTTTAAATAACGATAAAAAATTTTTGGCTGGTCAGAAAATCTTTAAAATTTAATGCAAGGTTTCTTATAAGTTTCTCTTTAAGTGATAAAAAAAAATCTGAAATCGATAGTCACAATTTTTTTTTATAAGTGCTTAAAGTTCGAATTTATACGAAATATGTCAAAATTGCGAAAATTTGTGAGTAATTTTGTGGTTGAAAAATCGTAAAGATTTTTCTTTTATAACTAAGTTTTGAAAATTTGGTACAAGGTTCTCCATACATTTTTCTTCAAATATCTGTAAAAAAAACTCTACCGGATTCAGACAAAAAATTTTTATGAGGGTTTGAAATTTAAATTTTTACAAAACTGCGTTAAATAACGGTTTAGCCTCAAACGATTTTTGATGTTTGTAGTTATTCAAACATTATAAGTCGTAAATACTTGAAAATTTTACCAGTTATTTAGATTGCCATTTTCTTTACGTGATTTGATTTTCAAAATATTTTGACTTTTTTTGAGCTATTTATAGACAATTGAAATTATCAATTTATTTTTATTTTTTTTTTATAAATGTTGATAAAAAAAAATTAGCTAGGACATATTACTTGAAAATTTAATTGAAGGGTCCACATAACTTGTTTTAACTCTCATTCAAAAATTATAAAAATACATAGGCACATTTTTTTTTTATTAGCATTTGAAGTTCAAATATTGACAAAAATTCGTCAAAATCACGAATATTTTTCACTATTTGGTAGTTAAAAATTTATAAATATTTTACTATCAAAAGCTAAGAACTGAAAATTTAATACTATGCTGTCCATAAGTTAAGCTTAGAATAATTATAAAAAAGTTTGAGGATTTTTCAATTTAAAAATTTTATGAATGTTTAAAGTTTTAATTTTAATTTGAAATCAAAAATACACGTGTAAAATAACGTTTTACTAATAAATTATTTTCGATTTTTGTTATTTTTAAAAAATTACTAAACGTAAGATCTTGAAACTTTTACTTAAATATTTGAATTTGTTTCAAAATAGAATATATGACAATATTTAAATATAATATATCCCAGACTGACAAATCATCTCCGTTCAGAATCGTTTTTCGTATACAATGATACCTATCATTGCATTCAAATTTAACCTACCCTAGTCCGAGGTCCACCCCACCCCCTAATGTACAGCAGAGCGATACTAACTTACCCGCTTTATATACTTTTATAATAAAAAAAATAATACAATTATTTTGACTGTTAGAAAAATTTTCTATGTTAGGTACTTATTATTTATTAATTATTTTTATTTAACTGTTTGCAATTATTTTTATTTCAACAAAATATTTTATTTACTAATTGTTATTTATTTATTTAAACACAAAAATTAGAACTTGAAAAATTTCTTAAGTATTATAAAAATTATTTACGTATTATTATTTTATTACTTATTATTTATTAAGAGAGAAACGGCCACCGCGACGCGTATCTCCTTGAGATTTTCTTCTTGAGTCTCTCAAGACTGCTATAAGAAAAACATAATATATATCCGTACGCGGGTCGTCTGGCCGATTGACGTACAAGCATACATACACATACAATACAATACAATTAATTAATAATATATAAACATCGCTCGACCGGTCTAGATACGAGCGATGGTCGATAACGCCGATCGCCAGAAAACCCGCAATTACGTAAAAATATATTATTATAATTTTATTTTAAAAAACATTTAGGTAGGTGCCTGCATTTATATTATCTAGAAACACTAATAGGACAATACTTACGTGTAGAAAGTTAAGGTTTTTTAAAAAAAAACTGTCTAAGTTCACTTTTTGCCTTTTATTCTTGGTTTTGCATGATTCGATGTGTCTTTTCCAATTAGTATTATTTTCATTATTCCTGTCACGTCCACAATCAGGCCCGGCTCAAGTGCTTAAACTCACCTAGGCAAACTTGAATTTTGCCGCCCCTTACATGTAAATACTACATCAAATACTTTTTTTACATAAACAGTACTAAAATAGTCTTAATTTTTGAGTTAATTTTATTTATTTACATAAAATATTTATTGTGGTCAATTTGGTCATTTTCCAAGTTAAAATCTGTAACTTTAGATCTCATATCTTCATCGATAATTCCAGATTTAATTGTATTATCATATTCATTAGTCACATTAATTTCCATAACGTCATTATTTGATATGGTATTTGTACAAGCGTCCTCACTCCTCATCAGTTTTCAATAATAATGTATTTTCAGTAGACTGAATTTAAAAAGTTTAAGCATTAAGCCCGATAAACGATGTCGCTTTTTTAGTGTTACCTGTTACTCTTATTCACGTCAAAATTAGACATTCTTGACTTATTAATATTTAAAGATAGGTACCTAAATTAAATAATTAAACCATTAGGTTCTTAGGTACATTCATTTTATTAATACTTACTAAATACTAATATTGTACTGTTTATGTGGATCATATTTTCCCCACATTAAACCGTTCAATACCGCACACATTGATTTATATCAATAATGAATACATTTTTTTAAAATACAACTCAAATGAAACGGCAACGTGAACCGTATACGCAAAATATGTAGGTAGAAAGAAAAATTGATTTTAAATGTATACCTAATATGATCGTTTAATCAAAAACGAAATTACTTAGTTTGATTGATTATTTAAAAACATTAGGTTGTAAATTTATTTCGATTTAATTATATATTGAATTATTTTTAATAATAATAAAATATGTTTTAATGTGTAATTTAATATTATAAATGTGTGCGGTGTTGAACAGTGTAAAATATGATTATGAAAGGTAAGTGTGGGATTATGACGACCGCCGATTTTAATACAACCGAAGAGCGTTCGATAACAAAATTATGAGTAGGTATATAGAAATCATTTAACACAATATTTATAAATTGATAAGTCATGAAGATTTTAATTGATAAATAAGCTAAATAAATAATGCCGTACAAAAATCAGTAAGTATCATAATTCAAATAAATAATTATTTTAAATTTAAATAACATGAACAAATTTAATGTTAAATTTTTATAATTTATAAGAATAGAAAACCTGTAATTTGTAAAGAAAATAGCAATAGAAGCGTCTAATGGCCAATGTTCTTCAGATGAAAGTCGGCAGGCAAATAAAAATAATATCGTTAATATTATCTAATTTGTAAGTCGGAAAACGCGTTATATTAGGCAAGATAAGATCGATTTATAGGGAACCGATTAAAACCCATCGGGAAGATACCGAACATTGCTATGGTCGAAGGTTGACAAATAAGCGTAACACACACGTTTTTATTTGTCCGATTATACTGATTGAATTTTATATTTTATTATTACAACAAAAGCAAAGCAATTATACAATACAAATAGGTACTAGGGATTATAATCTTTTTAAAAATTATCAACAATAAAAAGATGTTAAACGCCACCCCTAAAAAATGCCGCCTTAGGCGTGGGCCTATGCCGCCTACCCCTTGAGCCGGGCCTGTCCACAATGCTTACATGTTAAATTCATACTTCTCAATAATAAGTATATAATAAGGTATTTATAAAATATCAACTTTTAGTTAAATTGTAAATGTAATTTAAATTAAAATGATATTCATAAACTGACACTAAATTATAACACTAACCTCTAAACAGTTAAACAGTACTGTCTACAGTTCTACATGTATTATTTTGGTCACATTTCAAACGTTTCAATGTTTCATTAAGGGTCCTTTTCCACGAACGTTTTTGTTAGATGTTATTGTTAGATGCAGGTGAATTATAAGTATTTTGTGATAGAAGTGTTGATGACTTATAATTTATAATATTATTAGTAGAGGCCGAAAAAGTTGTTGGTGTTTTATATTGACTTAAAGATGACGAGGAATGGTTTGGTTGAGTGTAAAATATGTTGCGATCAGACAAATTTTGATGTAAATAATCAGTAGAAAAGCATTGTGGATTATGGCTAGACTGGCTAGACCTCGGGATACTTAAGTTGTTATATTTTTTTAAGAGACCTATGAATTCAGCCTTAGCATCAAGCTTAAATTCTTGAGGAATATTTTTAAAAGAGCTCACTAAATTAAGTAAAAATAATTTTTCTTCGTCGTCTTTGTCTTCCGCCGTTTCCCTTTCTTCACGCATTTTACGTACTTTAATATATTTTTCTGAAATAACCTGTAGTAAAATGTCATTATTTTTCTTTTTACGTTTTGGTACATTTTGGTTTTCAACAGGACTCTGAAAAAATGTAGCAAGTTTTCTAGTTTTCTTATTTTTGTATTATATTATATTATTATTATTATTAATATTATATTATTATTGTATTATATTTAATATTACTGTTCTAAAATTACTTGTTCTTGTTCTTCATTTAAGTTTTGATGCTGAAGTGAATTCTCGTCAGAAAAATTATTTTTTGTAGGTATTAGTTTTATTGTTTGTGACGTCCCTTAAAAAACTTAATTGGTTAAAATAAATGTATTCTTTTGTTCTTGTAGCACCAGACCCTGACTTAGTATACTTTTTAGCATTTTCGTGCCTTACAAAACAATCCCTTAAGCTTTTCCATTTACTTTGCAACTGTTTCCCTAGTAATAAAGAAATTAAGTAAAAATAAATTAATACAATAATATGTTAAAAGTATATGTGCTTAATAAATATATTAATTTCAGATATTTAGGTGCGGGATCTTCATTGACTAATTTACATATGGCATTTAGATGTGGAATAACAACATTGTCCAGATTGATTAGAAGAGTGTGTCAAGCTATTTGGAACTTAAAGGAAATATGTATGCCCTTGCCAACAAAAGATCAGTGGGTGGAAATAGCACATGGGTTTGAAAAAAAACGCTAATTTTCCCAATTGTATAGGTGCTATTGACGGTAAACATATTAGAATAATATTACCTGTAAACCTGTAGATAGCGGTTCATTATATTATAATTATAAACATTTTTTTCTATAAGTTTACTTGCAGTATGTGATTCAAATTATCAATTTATATTCGTTGATATTGGCACATACGGTAAAAGTTCAGATTCGTCAGTTTTTAAAAATTCTGATTTATGGAAACGACTTGAAAATCAAACTTTGAATATTCCAGCATAAAAGTTTTTACCGGGCACAGAGACACTTAAATGCCCTCATATGATTGTTGGAGATGAAGCATTTGGGTTGTCTCGTCATGTTTTAAGACCTTATAAAGGAAAAAAATCTGACAAAAAAAAAACGTATTTTTAATTATCGACTATCTCGAGCGAGACGTTATATTGAATGTACTTTTGGGATACTTGCAAACAAATGGAGAATTTTTCATAGACCAATTAATGTAAACACAGATTTTGCCGGAGATATAATAAAAGCTTGATGTATATTACATAATTTTGTAAGAGAACGAGACGGCTACAACTTTGAACATACCTTAACTGACGAATTAAATAGTTTACAACAACAGGAAAATGTGCAAGGTGGCGTAGTAGCAAACACTATTCGTGATCATTTTTCTACATATTTCGAAAGTGATATCGGAGCTGTACCATGGCAAGATTCGAAAATTTAATGAACTATATTACATATTATTATAAATTTATATTTAGTAATTATTTTTATCATGTGTATTATATATAGTAAATTTACCTATATATCTATAATATATATTATACTTTTTTTTTGTGAGAATGATTTCACTATTAGCTTTCGATTAATTTAGTCTTATTTATTAATATAATATAATATATAATATATAAAAAATACAAATTAAAATTATAATCTTTTTACGATAGTGATTTACATGGTTTATTAAAACATTTGTTAGATAGGTATAATTTTAATTCATGAGACATACCTAACTGGTTATAATGGTAATTAAATTTGATTTTGAAATTATAAGCGTCAGTTTCAAACTACATAGATAAAATTATAAAAATTATGGTATTATATAAAAAAATATGAGTAATCGGTATAGTATATGTACAGTGTACTTACCAATGTTATTTTTTTCTGCTGCTGATTTATCGTCAAAATTATCTTAAAATATTTTACATATATTTTCCCAGGCCTTTAATTTGGCATTTCTCAAACTATATTCAGCAGTTTGAGTGTTCCATATCGAATTTTCGTTTTCAATTGCACTTATAAATAGTTCAATATCAATACATTCGTTTCTCGAGTCCATAGTAAGTAGAAAATTAAAAAATTATAAAACGAAAAAACGGTTTTCTATAAACAGTTTTCGTGATAAAACAATTCGCATTAATGGAAATTTGACAGTCATGATTTCCTCGATCTTTTTCCAATTATACCAACCCCTGCACTTTTCACACTTTTCGCATAAATTATAGTATAATTGGTAAACCGAGACGCGCGTTTTTCTTCCCGTGGAAACGTCCTAATCTTCTGGGATTAATTGCTATCTAACGCGCGTAGAGGCAAGACCTCGCGTTCACACGCGTTTAAATGGGTACGCTTGTATTTCTTCTAAATGCTCGTGGAAAAGGGCACTAAATGAAACCACGCGTTGCGCCACTGATTAAAAACCCATATTTATTTACGGAACGAGTCACACTACCCCGTTTTCGCCGCGTTACGACGTTGGTCACCGCTCCAAACCGCGACATATCGCGATTTGTCTGTTTCGCCGCGTCCAATAATTTTAACCGCTTGTAATTATAACGTATTATTTTCAATAGTATCTACCACACTTGAGCGGTAAAGACGCGCGGTAGAAGAACTTTTGAATTTTTAAAATGTTTTTTTTAATTCATAAAAATGAGTGTATTCGATACAGAAATGTTTATTGTGAGTTTGTGACTGTGGAGAAACATGAGTGTTTATGGAAAATAAGTTCTAAAGATTATTCAGACAAGCATGCAAAATTGAGAACATGGAATGATATTGTTAAATTTTAATGCAATGACAGGTATTATTGTAAACGAAAAAGGTTCTGAACGGAGATGATTTGTCAGTCTAGGATATATTATTATCTATTTTTAAATTGTAATTTATTTTTCTCAACTATTGGTGAAAGTTTCATGTTTCTACGACTTATACATTTTGAATAACAAGTTATTTGAAGAAAAAGTTATAATGAACCTTGTATTGGGTTTTTAACGTTAGGTATAAATCACAAACATTTTATGAATTTTCAAATTCAAAATTACTTGCAAATTTGACATATTATTTTGTAAACATTTGAATTTTAAATGCTTGTAAAAAAAAATTGTGACTAACGATTTTTGATTTATTTTACTACAAAAGTACCTACAACTTATAATAAACCATCTATTATATTTTTAAGGTTTTTTGGAATGCTAATTTTTTTTTATCGACATTTCAAAAAAAAAACAGAAAAATTTAAAATTTAAAGTGTCTATTTTTTTAAGCTATTTAGCTTAAAAAAGTAAAAATATTTTGAAAATTTAATGTTAAGTAGATAACGCTAATATAAAAATTTGGTAAAAATTTCAAGTATTTACAAAGATTTGGTTTGAGTTACAGCGAAATAAAAAAATCAATTTTATCGAAAACTGTTAAGAGGATGTCAAGTAGTATATATTTGTATGTTCTGAGCACTTTTGAGCAGGGAGATTTAAAAAGTTTAAGGCGGACTTTCCCCCTCAAGCCATTAATTTTCATC